>CM061552.1:38513543-43313543 GCA_030864225.1 Capsicum baccatum var. pendulum | reverse complement strand
ACTTGTACTTTCAAAATTCTTTACTAATCTTGTTGAAAATCATTGAAATTAAAAAAAAAAGTCGATCAATTTTTTTTTTTTGATGAGACTTGTAAAGATTGGAGAAAACTTATTGGAGAAAAAGAAAAAGAATATGACATTGAATTTGAATGAAGTTGTTGCTTGAGTGTATTGATTTTATATCAACAATGGAAGAAGAAGTGACATTATGGTCATTGGGAAATTGAAGAAAAATAAGAAGATGGTTTTGGACATCGAAGAAATTGAAGAAAAAGAAGAAGAAGATGACATTGAATTTGAATGAAGTTGTTGCTTGGGTGTATTGATTTTATATCATCTTCCCGTTAAGAATATGATCCCGTTAATTTATTTTTTCTTTTTGGTAATTGAAGAAAAAGAAGAAGATGGTTTTGGATATTGAAGAATTTATTGAAGAAGAAGAAGAAGAAGAAGAAGAAGAAGGTTTTGGACATTGAAGAAGATGATTTTGGACATTGAAGAACACCTGCACTTCCATGGTTTTGGACATTGAAGGAAAAAACATAATTATTTAACTAAAAAAAATTATGAAGAAGAAAGAAAGAAAGAAAAAGGATTTAAATTAAAAAGAAGAAAGAAAAAAGAAGAATTTATGAAAATAATAAATTTATTATTTTTTCGGATGATACTGATGTGACGCTGACGTGGTGCTGATGTGGCGCTGACGTGACAGCGCGTGTAAAACACCACACCACATGCAAGTGGTGTAATCCCTGACAGGGTGTAAAAAGTATCACTTTTTTATAGTTAAGGTGTGTAATAGGTCACTAGTATGGTTTAAGCGTGGCTTAGACTTTTCGGGTATAGTTTGGGGTGGAAACGATGACTTTTCCCTATATGTTTATTCAATACATAGTACGCGTATGTTATACAAGTGTATTTGTCTCATATGTATATGTTTATTCGTTGAATTTTATAGGTATAATATTAGACGTTTATACGATATAGCGTTGATATACATATGCATATATTATAAATTAGAATTATAAAATTCTAATGTGTTTGTATATACTAGTGTACATATGCATTAGTTAAAATTCAGTTGTATAAAGTATAATTGAGTTGTATATATTAGTACCAAAAATGATCAATTATGGTAGGAGAATAAACGATCAAGTATGGAAGAAGAACAAATGATCGAGTGTGGAAAGAGAATAATCAGTGTTCTTCTGTTATATATGAGCTTAAATGATCAATTATAGAAGAAGAATATCGCAGAAAATTGAAGATAAGATAATAATGAACATTAATTACTCTCACTTTCCTTTTAAACTAATATTACTTATATTTATATAAATCTGCCCTAAATACATTGGGTCACTAGCTGATGTCTATATATAACGTAATGAAGTTAGTTAAGAGGGGTCTAACTTATCTATATGTAAGGTTTTGTCAAAAAAATATCCTTATCAATTATTATCTTTATCCATGAAAGTACAATAGATTGTAATAATTATAATTAAAAAATAAAATAAATTAAGTTAGAGGTCGAGGCAAGTATATCTCACTTTGTTATCTCTAGAATTCTTGACTTTGTGCATTTTAAGAAATATCAAATTATTAGAGTTTATTTCCCTAAGAGCTATTGTTTTTGACTAATGCAGAATACACGGAGACGTTACCAACTTTGCTTTGAATTTTCAGAAAAAGAAAAGTTAATATGAGACGCATATTTAAAGCCTTTTCATTACTGCCATCTTAAAATTATTTTGAAATGTATAAACTTATATAAATCATGTTATAATTCCACATAGGCAGGTTATGTAAGCTATTATTTGCGTTTTTTTCTTCTCAAAACTAATTAATTTGCTTATTAATACAAGTGTGCCACTCATTTAAATTCAATTTTTATTGGGTGTATTTACCATCCGAATCAATTCGAAATATATTTATATATGTGGTTGGGTGTGTTTACAGTCCGAATCGATTTGAAATGATTCGGCTATAGCCTGATGTCAATAACGAACAATTATTGATGGATGAAGAGAGTAAATTTAGAATTTTATAGCATCACTAATAAAGTTAATTTAGTAAAATAAATCGCTAATAAATTTCTTCTTATGAAATGTGTCAAGTCAACAAAGGTCAAGTAAAACTAAATGGAGGGAGTATTAGGTCTTGAAAGGTGACTTGAAGAATAAATAATTAATGTTAAAAAGACAAATTAAGGAAACAATAATTATATTTTCTTGATGCGTAAATGTAACAAGTAAAAATAAAAATTTTATTTTAGAAATAATGAACAAGTAAAAGCGAATCGAAACAATATTTTTTCTTAAGTAATGTGTCAAGTCAACAAAGGTCAAGTAAAACACAGTGAAGGGAGGAGTATTAGGTCTGGAAAGGTGACTTGAACAATAAGTAATTAATGTTAAGATTAGATTAAGAAAAAAATAATTATACTTTCTTGATGTCTATTTTTAAAATAATGAACAAGTAAATATTTTTCAATTAAATTTAGATTCTTGCATATTAAGTAAACCTTTTAATCTATTTTCAAGATTACTTATTGTAAAGTGTATATTTATGTCATTTTTCATAACTCGACTCTAAAAGCACATTTAATAAATGTTGGATCAAATATAAATTATTATAATACTAAAAATAATTACTAATCATCAAAGGATATGCTGGAGATGAGGCTGCTTTTTATTTAATTAAATTTAAATTAGTATAATTTAACATAGACATCGAACAACATAACAACATACTTCATATAATCCTATCAGTATAATTTAATAAAAACACTGAACAACATAACGACATACTCCGTATAATTCTATCAAGTAGGATTTGGAGAGAATAGAATGTATGCAAACCTAACCTCTATTTTAGAGGTAGAGCGAATGTTTTCGATAAATCCTTTGCTTCAATTTAAAAGAAACAACAACAATACTAAAACAATAGTAGATAATAACATAACTACACCGAGCTACTACTATCATTAAATTACTCAAAAAAAATAAATCGTAACAACAATCGAACACCGAATGAAAAATTTTTTAAACTTATTTAAAATTTTATTTTGGATGAAAATATTTCTCAAATTAATTACTGTTGATTTTGCAAGTTTGGACAAAAATATTTCTCTTTTTGTTTCCAAGTAGGAAAAGGATTTGGAGCCTTTTTCCCTAAAAACATTTTACTATATAAACTCAACTTACTCGCATCTATTTTCTACTCATCAAAAACTTTCAGAAACTCAACAGTCACTAGAGCAGTTTGGTTAATTTTGCAATGGACTCTTCCACCGTAGACGGCGGCGCGTCGCTTTGTTCTCCGGGAACCGACGCAAAAAAGCGCCGTGTTTCTTACTTCTTCGACCCTTACATCGGCGATTATTACTACGGGCAAGGCCATCCAATGAAGCCTCACCGTATTCGCATTGCACACCATCTAGTTTGTCAGTATCGTCTTCACCATTATATGGAATTATGCAAGCCTTTACCGGCGACTGCGGAGAATATTGGGTGGTTCCACTCGCCGGACTACGTTGATTTTCTGTCGTCTGTTTCACCGGAGACGCTTCATGAAGATTATGATAGTAGCCATATTAATCGATTTAATGTTGGTTCGGATTGCCCTGTTTTTGACGGGCTTTTTGATTTTTGTCGGGCGTCTGCTGGTGGATCGCTTGGTGCTGCGGCGAAACTTAATAGCAAAGAAGCTGATATTGCTATTAATTGGGCGGGTGGATTGCACCATGCGAAGAAAAGTGCGGCTTCTGGGTTTTGCTATGTTAATGATATTGTTCTTGGGATTCTTGAACTTCTCAAGGCTCATAAGGTAAATAATTCATCTTCAGATTCTCTGTTTTTGTTATTTTACCCGCAAAAAAAGTAAATTATTATGGTATTGTTCATATTGGTTGCATACATCTGTATATGATGAATTTGTACGTTTTGGGTTTGCTTATGTGCTATATTTTCTGTGTATAACCATTTTAGTTTGTGTTTAATCAGTTGCAGAGTCTGTACTTTTATTTAAGAGGGTTTCAAAGAAGCCAAGGCATTCAATACATTTTCTATAGGGTTTAGCCCTACGAGGCTTAACTATTACTGTAGATATTTCATTGGTATTCATATTAGTTCTGATTTCTCTAGTTCTCTTATTTTATCTGTTTCAGAATTAATGTAACAAAGACTGTTTTTCCCCCTGAAAATTCGAGGTATCCTCGATCTCTGTGTTGTCAGAATTATGTTGCTTACTTGATCATGCGAGTATTTATAAAAAAATGTTTACTTTGTGTTCAAAATTTTAATGTTGTTTGGCATAAACTAAGCTCAATTGAAGCCATTTTGGAATGATTAATAATGCTTTCATAGTGTAGGTAAAACAGGATTGGAGAACTCTGGTGTAAAACTCAATCCGCCTCGTAGATTGAAAGTGAATGTGGTTTAAGGTCGAAGTAGGATTGTTTCTACTTTGAATTTGTGAAAGAAGTTACAGTCTGTTAATTGTGTACTGGAAAACATCAGGCATCAAGTATATCAATACGTTTTGTAAAACTTTCATGTAAGGTAGTGTACATGAACGGGCAAACGCTTTTTCCTAATTTATATTTATAAATTAAATGTGACATCCCTGTTAATGTCGTATATTGACTGCATACTGGATGCTTGGTATATCATCTTTTGCTTCGATGATCTCCTTTATCAGGAGAACGGCTTATTGTGAATGTGTTCCTTTAACATGCTCATCGTTATTGTGCAGCGTGTACTGTATGTAGACATTGATGTTCACCATGGGGATGGAGTTGAGGAGGCTTTTTACACCACAGATCGAGTTATGACAGTGTCTTTTCATAAGTTTGGGGACTTCTTTCCTGGTACAGGGCATATCAAAGACATTGGTGTAGGTACTGGGAAGTACTATGCCTTAAATGCACCATTGAATGATGGGATTGATGATGAAAGTTTCCGTCAAGTATTCCGCCCCGTAATCCAAAAAGTGATGGAGGTCTATCAACCTGAAGCTGTTGTTCTTCAGTGTGGTGCTGATTCACTAGCCGGAGACAGGTTGGGTTTTTTCAATTTGTCTGGCAAAGGCCATGCAGATTGCGTTCGATTCCTCAGGTCTTTCAATGTCCCATTAATGTTAGTGGGTGGTGGAGGTTATACAATTAGAAATGTTGCTCGATGCTGGTGCTATGAGGTATCGTTCTATCTCTCCATTATGATGTTTTTCCTGCATTTGGATTTTCACCTGATATTTTTTACACGTCTTGCAAGTTGTGCTAAGGTTGAACTTTTTCATTGTTTACAGACAGCAGTTGCAGTTGGAGTAGAGGTTTCGAATAAATTGCCTGACAATGAGTATTCCGGATATTTTGCCCCAGATTATACTCTTAATGTTGAACCATTACCCATGGAGAATAAGAATCCACCCTGGTTTCTGGAGAAGATCAGGTAATATGAACATCATTCTTTTTAGGACTTACTTTTAGTGAACTGTTGGAAAATATCATCTAATATATGTTCTAAGCTGTAGATAGTGTAAATGCAGTTTTCCTTGTTCAATCTTTGTGAAGCAGTAGCCAGCATGAGATAACGAACAAATCTTTGTGAAGCAGCAAAAAGTGTTGGGACTAATATCGTGTTAGTATAGTTACACTTTAGGTGTCATGTTTGTCAAGAGTCCTTTAGTTTATTTGGTGATTTATATGGCGATGTAGAAATCACTGTAGAAATAGCTGCGAGATTTTGAGAACCCCTAATTTTGTCTTATAAATTGTTAAGTAGAGTGTCCAAATGGAGCAGAATGCACATAAAGGATTCTTATTACTAACTTGAACTAGTTTGGAAATGAGTTAGGAGTATACTTTTTATTGTAGACGATGTTAATTGATTCTGAAATGTATATTACACTTCTGCATCAAATTGATGGACTCCATGGTAGCGTAGATAAGAAATATTCCGTCTTACAATTCAAAACTTTATGATGTTGAAACTGGCACAATTTCAGTCCATTTGCATCCTTCACTGTCACACAATTATATTCGACTCAATGATATTGCTAGATTCTGTTTTAATTATTTGTTCGTGATGTTGGAAGTAGTATGCAGATATTTCCTTTTTTCCTTTTTTCCTTTTTTCCTTTTTTCCTTTATCAATGTAAAACTTCTGCATTTCCTATTCATGGCATTTCCTTCTTTTGTTTGTGTTCCTTGGCTAGAATTTGAGATAATGTTATTTAACATGAATATTAGATGGGTGCAGGAACATGCTGCTGGAGCAACTCTCGCATTTACCTCATGTACCTAGTGTTCCATTTCAAATGACACCTTCCATAACAGAAATTCCAGAAAAGGTTAGCTCTAGTTTATCTTCAAGATTATGATTTTCTGTATATGTATATTTTATCCGACCTGATCCATGTTTAATAATTTCTGTATGCAGAGAGAGGAAGACATGGATGAAAGGCCTAAACCAGGAATATGGTTGACAGAGGATTATGGGTCTGATACTGATGAAGAGGAGAAGTCCAAATAATGAAAAGTTCAGCTACAGCAATTGCTCCAACCGCGGGAACTGACATGAGGTCTCATCTGCTGTTGCCTGCTGATCCGAGTTGTAATTAGTGAAGGTTAAATATAGTAGAGTATATATCTTTATTAATTTGGTGAAAGAGGTTTGAGCATACCATTTGATCATGCTTTAAGTTAATTGGATGTGTCATTTTCAGATTTCTATATCTTGTAGAAAAAGCATTAGACTAAGAACAAACTTGTAAACAGCTAGTACAAAATCAGTTGGCGTTTCACTCATCTTGTAGAATTAGTGAAGTCTGAAATACATTCGGGGAGTTTCTTCTTCTAATAGGTGGTGTTTGTTTTGAGCATTGTTTAAATGCTCTGCAATTTTTTGGGTAACTTCTTGCTAAAGAATTGTTTGTTTGAACTGTTTTTGCCCCCCCCCCCCCAAAAAAAAAGAAATGGAATTGAAAAGATTTTTACTTTTGGATATAAGATATTACTGCTTTTTAGCAAATAAAAATGAAAAAAAGGATAAAAAAATTCTCAAGCTTGGTGTGGTGCCTCAAACAAATGTTACTCGATCGATATATACAAAATATTACAGCTAGTAGTAAACTAAATTAACCATGTGTTGGAAATAATTATTCAAACTATTTTGAAGCTTTGCTTAGTTGTTCTTCTCTCATCTCCGTCTAACATCTGATCATTCCCTTCTAGTTACCTTCTACCTCTGTTATTCTTAAATTTCCTGTTAGTATTTGTTCATTTTTACCTTGTTTCTCGAATTCTCAGTTGTAATTTTTAGATTCCCAAGTATAATATACGTTAGAGTTGTGTAACTAAGTTGGTCTGTAGTTCCGCAAAAACATATTTAATAATTTGAAAAGTGTCTTTGAGCTATTTTTTTTTTTTTTAAAAAGTAATCACAACCAAGCAAAATCGAAATGTGTTTGAACTGAATTTGCAAGGTTATAAGTGATGATTTAGAAGTGAAAATTTACAGTATTTTTCTTTTCATTATATAAGTATTGCCTCAATTCATGCCCTAAAAGTTTCTTTGAACTTTTGTTTCGGTGTTTGGTGTCACGTTGGAGTTAGACTAGTTCGAAATCTGAATCACTCACAAGCTACACTAATTTGAATCAGTCTCATTGAAACCCGACAAGTTCAAATTAATAATGTTAGAGCCAGACTGACCAAGAATTTTTTCAAATACATGACTCGAAACCAAAACTTCTGATTGTTTTCGGAGTTTAACCAAAGCAATTTTATCAGCATCCCTGATTCAATCTCCTTCATGGAAATTTGTTAGCAATGAGCTGATGTTCATCCCCTTCAACTCCCTTCTTTCTCAACTCTCAAAGCTAAAGCTTCCCATCTCAACAACCAAGCAGCTTCACGCTATCATAATCAAGACTCATCTTTCACAAGACCCATTTTACGCTACTAGAATTCTACGCTTCTACGCTCTAAACTACGACATTATCTCTGCACACAACGTGTTTGATAAAACTCCCCACCGAAGTATTTATCTCTGGAACTCCTTAATTCGAGCTTATGCTAAAGCCCACAAATTTAAAGATGCATTTTTACTGTTTAAGGATATGGTTAATACTGAAATAAAGCCTGATAATTTCACTTACGCGTGCCTTGTTCGAGCTAGCTCTGAGAATTTTGATGTGCATAGCTTGAGGATTTTACATGGAGGGGTTGTGCTATCTGGGTTGCAGTGGGATTTCATCTGTAGTAGCCAACTTGTAAGTGCTTATTCAAGATTGGGTTGTATAGTTGATGCAAGAAAAGTGTTTTCTGGGATAATTGAGCCGGATTTGGTTCTATGGAATTCGATGATATCGGGTTATGGGTGTCTTGGAGAGTTGGAGAAGGGGATGGGATTGTTTAGTAGAATGCAGAAAGTGGGGGTGAGGCCTGATGAATACACAATGGTGGGGTTGATTATGACTATTGATGATCCTAGTGTGCTGAAAATGGGTGAAGCAATCCATGGATTTTGCTTAAGGCTTGGTGTAGAGTCGAATGATCATGTGAACAGTCTTCTTGTTGGTATGTATTCTAGGTGTAAACGTATGGATTCAGCGTTTAGCGTCTTTCATAGACTTGTAGAACCTGATTTAGTTACATGGTCTTCTTTAATTGGCGGTTTTTTGTTTTGTGGTGATAGTGTTAAGGCCTTGGATTTCTTCAGAGAAATGAATATGAAAGGTGCAAAGGCAGATGCATCGTTGATAGCCACTGCACTGACTGCTTGTTCTCAGTTGGCAAATGTACAACCAGGCAGCGAGATACACGGTTCTGCTTTTCGACATGGATATCACTTGGAGGTTATGGTCTGCTCTGCTCTAGTTGACATGTACTCAAAATGTGGATTCTTGGAATTGGGATATCGAGTTTATAGGACTATGGCTATCAAGAATATTGTTTCATACAATTCAGTTATTTCAAGTTTTGGTTTATATGGACTTGCATCTCAGGCCTTTCAGGTATTCGAGGAGGCACTGGAGGAAGGGCACAAACCAGATGAAGCTACTTTTTCTGCACTCCTTTGTGCATGTTGCCATGCTGGCCTTGTCAATGATGGTCGAGAATATTTCAGAATAATGAAAGATCAATTTGGCATCTCAGCTAACACCGAACATTATGTTTACATGGTTAAACTTCTCGGAATGGAAGGACAATTAAGTGAAGCTTATGAACTTGTCCAGTCTCTGCAAGAACCAGTTGACTCTGGCATTTGGGGGGCACTATTGTCATGCTGTGATGCTCATAGAAATTATGAGTTGGCAGAAATTGTAGCTTATCGTCTTTTTGGTAATAAGCCAGAGAATAGTAGTTACAGAGTTATGCTGTCAAATATGTATGCTAGTGATGGGAGGTGGGATTTGGTAAATAAGTTGAGAGTAGATTCTGGATCAACAAAGTTGAAACTTCCTGGTAAAAGCTGGATTACTAGTAAAAATCATTCCTTTGAAAGGAACTCTTGAGGTCTCTCCTGTGATGCATCTTTCTCAAGTTCTCTTGGTTGAATCTAGGATCAGAAGCTGCTAGTGGAGGTAGGATTAATCTAATTCCTCGTCATGAAAAGAATTTCATGTTATTCATAACAAAATGGCAAAAGAAGATGAGTTTGACCATTTTGCACTCAACTTTAATGATTCTAACATGTGATGAAAGGTTTATCTTCTTGTTTCTGTTTCTTTTCCCACAAAAAGTTTTACCATGAATAATCCATGATTATAAACTGTACTGATCTTGTTAAAGAATGATGTCAGCAGATGGTTTAGGCATGACAATTGAAACTAATGGAAAGCTAAAATTAAAATATATACTAAGCCATGAATTATCCATGATAACAATCTGTAGTGATCATGTTAAAGACACGATGTCAACAGATGTGATGTCATGATAACTGAAACTTATATAAAGCTAAAACGAAAACATAAAATAAGCGGCTTTCCATCTTTGTCGCTCTGCACTATGTTGATCGGTTATGTATATCAGTCCTCAGTAAGTGGATGATGAAGACCTTTTTGTTTTACTTAGGTCTCTGTTCTATACAAAAGTTCAATCAGACTGGTCGCTCTCTGACTGCTCAAGAACGGTGAGAAATGGTGATCATTTCATCATTTTTAAATTTGTCCCAAATTTTCTATTGTGTGTAATTGTCTTCATCGTCACACAAATCTTGTCTAATGGGTAGAATGCAGCTATGGAATAAAAAGGGCAGCCCTGTGCACCAAAGCTCCCGTTATGCACGGGGTTTGGGGAAGGGCTTGGACCACAAGCATCTATTTCTGCCCGCAGCAATGGAATATTTTTGGAAAAATAGAGGAAAGCAGAACTCTTTCTTTTTCTTCTTAGAGAGAGAATTAACTTGGGAGTTACTGTTGTTTGTTGTTTGTTCCTAAAAGCATGTTTCATTTTCTCGCTTGTACATTGGCAGAATTTGTGTGAAGCATTTACAAGATTATGCATCTGATGTAGTGTTAGATGGAGGTCTATGTGGTTCTGACATCACTGCTTAGTTGTAACTCTGTACCCTTTAATTAGAAACTTTGTAGAATCACCCTTAAAACTACAGGTGTTAAAGTTAGATTAATGTCATTATGATGACAACTTGTCACCAGAATCAATACTCCAGTGGAATGACAATCAAACTTTTTACTTTTCCATCTTCTCTTCAATTGTTTGCATTAGTGTTTGTGCTGTTGCTTAAGGTTTTATTAAGGATGCTTGGAATTCACAAATTTGTACTACATGATTATTGATCTCCCATTATAGAAAAAGAAGGGGAGAAAAAAAGAGAATGATAAATGAAATCACGATACAGTTTTTCTGTTTCTATAAGTAACTTGTACAGGCTGCTGTAATGTCTCATGAAATCTTGATCATTTGGAGTGTGGATTAAATCTTAGCTGTTGTGTAGTATGAAGGAAGTTATCCTTTGAGCCCTTAGGACTTTGGTCTAGTGGTAAGAGCATAGTGCTCGCTGTGTGGTTTAGATGCACGTGTGACGTGATGGATTCAAACCCTGCTACTGATAAAGTCTGGTAAATAAGTGGAGAAGGGTAGAGGGTGGGCCTACTATCTAAAAAAAGAAAAAAAGGTTATTCCTTTGAATGGATTTGCTTTGCATAAATTTTGAAGAATAATCATATTGCTATAGCTCTATATGTGTTCCATCTTAACAATTGGTGTAAGTTTTCATATTTTGTGCAAGCATGCGCGCTTCTGTCAATATTGACATCTTTTAGGCTGGCATTTTTATTATACGACTGGTTGCTCAGGCAGTTTCGGAATCCTTAACTCTAAATGTAATTTTCGTGCTCTTACCGATCACTATTTAAATGTTGCTCAAATGGAAAATTTGCATCGAGACTCCGGAACTCTTCTAAAATGCACACACGTTTAAATGTGTTAAAGGCGCATAAGACTATCTAAAAAAGGTCTTTTAGTTATATCCTTTCAGTGTAAGCGGAACTTATGAATAACTTTTCTAGTTCAACATACTTTTCTTTCAATTTGTGGAAGGGCCCTGATGGTCGAAGGCTTGAAGCTCTCCTGGATCGCAAATTCAGTTTCCTGACCATTTTGCTACCTCAAGGGAACGGTGTCACAGGTTTGAAACAACTCTCTTCCATAAGGCAAGACAGCTGGTGGATTCGATTTGTTCAGTTGTTATCTTTGTGCTTCAAATTTGTTGCTTCTCAAGGACCCAAAGTATTTATAAGAAAACATTATGGCAATTCAAAGCATCAAAGCTAAAGTTAATATTAGATATTGTACTCAGCCTTCTGCAGAGTTGTTACCTATTCTGCATATGATGAGATCCTTGTAATAGCCTCTTCCTTGAGCCCTGGAAGACGACAAGTTATAAGAATTATCAAGGCGCGCATGTATTTAACATTTAATTAATAATTCTTGAAGTTTGATTAGAAGTTTGAGTGCTACATAAACGTTGAATGTATCAAGGGAAGATGGTCCAATTTGTTAAATTGTGTTAAGAATTTATTTCTATTCCCTTTTTCACTCTTATAATCACTTTACAAAATGGTTCTCTACTTATGAAGTTCTCTTTTGCTGTCTTCTTTTTGTGTCAAATTCTGCAGAAGTACAGATGTAATTCTTTTCTGGATGAAAATTGAAAGGATTATCTTCACATACATTCTTGTAAATGACATTTTTTTTTTGATAAACTTGGTGTCTTGGCCAGATTTTGCACATCTTGACTGATTCCACAGGATATTTGTCTCTTCTCACCAACAAGTATCAGGTAACTCTATCCACTAAGGCTAGGACAGGAAGAAATTAGCCAGTGTTTTTGTATTCTTGTAAATGACATATCTTTAAAATGATTTTTATATGGTAATAATTGGAAGAATTATTTCATTCATTAAGTACCAGTTAACCAAATCATCGAGGGTTCTCCATCATGTTCTACTGTATTCGCTTTTGCATTGGATTTGCATTTAGGTTTGCTTCTCTACGATGCTCGGTACATTCTGTCTTTGTCTCAAGTAGCAATGAAGATGAAAGTGGATAGAGTTACTGATGATTGGGAGGAGACTTGCAATCTTTTGTAATGAAATGGAGACCTGCAGTTGAAGGGGAGCCTTGGAGTAACTGGTAAAGTTTCTACCATATGTGTCCAGAAGGTCACGAATTCAAACCTTAGCAACAACCTCTTGCAATTTAAGGTAGGCAGGGGCAGACCCACATTTGAAGGTGGGGTTGCACATGCATCTGGTAACTTGGAATATACATATATATATATATATATATATATATATATATATATATATATATATATATATATATACCTTAATAAAGATAAAATATTAAGTTGTGCACCCTAAAGCAAAAGAGCTGCTCTGGCTCATTGGTCCATAGCTTAATCTTGCGCTTCACTGTGAGTGATGGGTCATAGATTTGACTCCCATTTGATGTTTTTTTGTTGTTAAGGGACGACCCGATTCATACCTACTCCGTAGGTGTCGGGGAGGGGGGGACCACTCCGGGCCTGACCTACGCGCCCTCACCCCAGCTTCGCTGGAGGGGCGTTTCGAACCCCCGACCCTGGCACACCACGGTAAGCAAGCTTACCGCTGAGCCAAGGCCATATTTTTTCAAAATAAATGCTTAATAAACACACAAGACAGATTTTAATTTGCAACTTCATTCCTAAAACGTACACACAAGAATTAAAACCATCTAACCACACAATAACCTATGTCATACTTTTGTTTAATTAATATTTATTTGGATACGTTTCGTTTTACACTAGTTTAACAATTTTTTTTGACAAAAGCATTAAGGCGTGGCGATACCACTGTACTAACACGCATCCACCTCAAGAAGTGCACCCATGGTCATCAAATCCTGAGCTCGCCTCTGAAGGTAAGGCTGCGTACTATAGACCCTTGTGGTCGGGCCGTTCGGACTTTGCACATAGCAGGAGTTTTAGTACACCGGGCTGGAGACTTGCAGTTGCACGCTCAAGATGCATCCTTGATTTCAGTTACTGAATATTTGTGATTCTGATGAAACTGTTATAAAACATCATGGCATTTTTCTTGCCTGTGCTTTAGAGGTTGTTGTCATAGTTCTACGTGTTTAATTTTACTTTCTGAGGCAAACTAGGAATAGTGAGCTTCTAATCAAATCGTTGGACTGAAATCAGGTCACTAATTTAACGATCACTCGGGTCATTTTTGGATTTTCTTCAATGTTTTATCCTCATCTGTTTTTTTTTCTTGGAAGTAACCGTGAATTTGTTACTTAATACTTTGTTATCAATTTGAATGATGTAACAAAATATTCTGGAAAGGTTAGCATGATTGTTGAGTGCATAGATATTCCTTTTTCTCTAGGATACAAAACCTGTAGTGCTGGAGTCTTGAACTCCTATATAGTGCTTGATGCTCTTAAAGTTTGAGAAAAGGAGTCTAGAGAAACAGGCAGGCATGTGATTAAGACCCAGTTAAGGAGTAGGTATAATGATCAGCTGGAGAGGATAATTCTTAGACTATGTTATCTATTGCTTTAACTGTGTGACTTACAAGTAAGTTAGGCAAAATCATACTCTAGGACATAGGTTAGGTTATTAATTGCCTAAGCAAATTTTGTAACCTTAGGATGTAGACCTTATGTGTCCTTTTCATCATCCTTTTTCCCTTTGAGCTGTAAAAACAGTTTTGGTGATGTTAGGACATAGGAGTAGCAAGTTGCAATATTCTACAGGTTGCTACTAATAGGAAGTGGGGTTCTGTCTCCAAGCAAGCCATTGTTTTTGCTTACATTTGACAGTCAAGGGAGGAAAATTCTCCTTTAGTTGGTCAATAAAATAGGTTGAGATCATGATTTCTCGGAGTCAAATCTCAGCTGAGATAAAAACACTTATGATTTCTTCTTGTCATCCATCAAAGTCTTGGTGGACAGAACTACCTATCGTGAAACCTATGCTAGTGGAAGTAGCAGGTAACCTGGAATTAGTCGATGTGTGTACGAGCTTTCCCAAATACCAGGGTTATTAGAAAAATCATTTGATTGTGGTTTTCTCCATTATCGTTTTAAGCAGTAGGACTAAAATTAGCAATGTAGTTGTAGCTCCTACTCCTACATATAGTCATCACTGATCAGACAAGTGTTGTTTGTGGTCTTGAAATAAGTATGAATTTAGCATTTGTTCTCTTTGGTGTGCAGTGGAAGGTGAGCCTTCGAGTAACTGGTAAAGTTGTTATCATGTGAGCAAAGAGGTCATGAGATCAAGTCTTGAAACAACCTCTAGCAGAAATTCAAGATAAGCTGCGTGCAATATACCCTTGTGGTGGGGCCCCTCTCCGAACCCTACGCATAGCTGAAGCTTTAGTACACCGAACTTTCCTTTTTACTCTTTGGTGTGCAGTTGTTCTCTCTCTCTCTTTTTCGAAGTCACTACTCTGAAGTCCAATGTACTTGCAGCTAAACTAGCCATGTTCCATGACCAAAACCTACTGAATTATTAGGCCGGCCTAACAAGAAGCTAGTTTCACTGTGTGTAAAGCCTATATTTTCAGAATTCCAACTAGGGAATTATTATGCTCGAGTCCTTCTCTGTATGTTGAAATGAAAACTGTGGGCTTTGACATTGTCAAAAGGAATCAACTGTTTCTGATGTTTTTGACTGTGTAAGTATGTTGACTCAACAATTTTGCTTTTGCAACTTTGATGCATAAGTAACCTGTATATAATCTTTCTTCTTCTCCTTGATGTTTACTAAAACTCCTTTGAGTACAACATTTGAATTTAACTTTAAGGTGTCTGAATGTTCAAAAGAAGGCGGCAACAAAAAAATAAGCCTTCATGATCACCAAGGGTCGTTTAGTAGAGTGTAGTAAAAAGAGTAATACATGTATTAGTCTTGTGTATTATCAGTACTTTGTTTGGTATATTTTTTTGATCTATGTATATTTTATGCTTGCATTAGTTATACACTCAATTGTGAACGGAGGGGTGCATAACTAATGGAGTACTTCAAAATTTAGGGGTCGTTTGGTAGAGTGTATTGGAGAACTAATGTATATATTGGTTTAATGTGTATTACTAATACCTTGTTTGGTATACTTTTGCACCCTATGTATAACTAATGCTTCCAATAGTTATACACTCTATTGTGTATTAAGGTGTGCATTACTAATACTTCAAAATCTAAATCTATGGTATTAGCAATGCAATGGATCCAATACATGCATTAACATGATTAAAGACACTATTATCCCTCAAATTTTTTTTTTACATCCTTTCCAACATATATATGGAGGATATTTTTATAATTTTCTTTTTTTTTAAAAAGAAATTATTTAATTCATATTATTTTTAATACATCAAACCAAACACTGCATAAGAAAAATACAAGCATAGCTAACACAAACATTACTAATACAAGCAATACTAATACACCATATTTTGCATTATTTTTATACACTCTTCCAAACGACAATAAATTTTAATGCATGCATTAGCATGATTAAACATATAATTATCTCTCGAAAGTTTTTTCACTTCCTTTCCACCATATCTATGGAGGGTATATTTGTGTGTGTATATATATATAATTTTTAAAAAAATTATGCAATTTAAATTATTTTTAATACACTAAATCAAACAGTACTGTATAAGAAAATGCAAGTATAACTAATACAAATATTCCTAATATAAGCATTAATACTATATCATACTTTGCATTATTTTTATACATCCTATACCCCTAAAGGTTATGTTGGCGTGTAGAAAAATTTAAGTCCTTCCTAGTTTCTACTTGTTTCGTAGCTTGTGTGATATATAAATAAAGATAAAATAGATTATCTGACAGGAAAAATGGTTAACATAGTAGTTGCAAGCATTTTCTAAAGATTCGTTAGTAAAAACTAAGCGTACGTAGGCTCTGTGTGCACATCTAAGGAAGTAATTAGATAAAGGCTCAAAAGTAAAATGAGTTATGCAGTATCTGCGTTGGTAAGAAATACTCCGCAGGTATTTATGTAAGCAAATACACGATTATATAAACTTGAACATTCTTATATATATATATATATAATCCTTACAATTGTTTAGGAACGTAGAACTTAATGATTTTCACATACCATGCTTTAATAATTTAAAAGTCAGTCAAGAAACATACCAGAATTTTTCATAGCTTTCTTGAGTGAGATCAGCAGAAGCATAAAGCAGAAATATTATTTCTCTCGTTGCCTTACTTTACAGAATAAAATACCATGGAACTTATTTTTCTTTTGGCAGAGAGAGGACCTTTTATAATAGGGAATAGTCACTTATATTTTCACGTACCATCAACGTCAATAGTGGATACAATAATTATCAAGTAACGGTCAGTAATATCCTATTAGGACTCAGTAATTATCCTACTAACAGATTAGTCAGTAGTTTAATCCTACTAGGTAACTTCCCCATACAGGTTTAAGATTTAACTTATTCAATAATTATTAAACCAACAAATAAATTAATCATGTGGGCCATAAAAATTTACATTCTCCCACTTGACACACATAATGTTAATTTAGTGGTTTAATATATATGTCATTCATGTGCACTATTAACGTTAAATCCAACATCATTTGTTATTGTTAAATAAATCAACTAAAATGAGTCATGGCGGTTGTACATCACTTTATTGACATAGTCCCTTCCATGTACTACAATGTTAGTCTATTACCTAACATAACCTTTCAAATACATAATGGGTCCAACGATAATACTTAGAATACTTTATCTAAGTCAGAATCTGTCTTCATTATTCACAATATTATATATACAAGAGAAAACAGGTAACAACAAAAACATATATAATTTGAGCTAAAAAATGTCAATTACATAAACATAATAAAGTCTTTACATGCAATCATTCATTGCTATCAATAAGACCCATCCTTTCAACATGTTCAACAAATGTTTTAGGCGGTAATCCTTTCATCATAGGATCAGCAATCATAAGCTTTGTGCTAATATGTTCAATTGACACTTTATGTTTCTGGACTTCTTCTTTAATTGAAAAGTATTTCAATTCCATATGCTTAGCACCTTTTGAATACTTATCGTTCTTAGAGAAGAAAACTGCGGCGGTATTATCATAATAAATTTTCAGCGGCCTGGCTATATTGTCGACTAGTCCAAGTCCTGAAATAAAATTCCGCAGCCAATAAACCTGGACTGTGACCTCAAAGCATGCCACAAACTCAGCTTCCATAGTGGATGTAGCTGTAACAGACTGTTTCACACTCTTCCATGATATTGCTCCTCCAGCTAATAGAAACAAATATCTAAATGTGGATTTTTTTGTATCCACACAACCAATATAATCTGAATCTGAATATCCAACCACATCTAAATGATCAGATCTTCTATAAGTAAGCATATGATCTTTCGTTCCTTGTAAGTATCACAACACTTTGTTTGCAGCCTCCCAGTGATCCATTCCAGGATTACTTTGATATCGACCCAGCATTCCAACAACAAAACTGATGTCTGATCTTGTACATGTTTGGGCATACATAATACTCCCAACTATTGATGCATAAGGAATATCTTTCATTTGCTTTCGTTCCAAGTCATTCTTTGGTCATTGATTGAGACTAAACTTATCTCCTTTCTGAATTGGAACAGGACTTGATGAACATTTTTTCATTCTAAATCTCTCTAATACTTTATTAATATAGGTTTTCTGAGACAATCCCAACAATTCTTGTGATCTATCTCGAAATATTTTTATTCCAATCACATAGGATGCCTCACCCATATCTTTCATTTTAAAGTTATTAGAGAGATATTTCTTGGTATCATGCAACAAATCAAGATTATTAGTAGCAAGCAAGATGTCATCAACATACAAGACTAACATAATAAACTTACTCCCACTGACCTTTACATATACACACCGATCAACAGTGTTTTCTTTAAATCCAAAGGTGACAATCGTTTCATTAAATTTAAGATACCACTGTCGGAAAGCTTGTTTAAGTCCGTATATTGACTTCTTAAGTTTACACACCATGTGTTCCTTTTCTTTAATAGAAAACCCCTTAGGTTGATTCATATAAACTTCTTTCTCTAAATTTTCATTCAGAAAGGCTGTTTTCACATTTATTTGATATAGCTCTAAGTCATAATGAGCTACCAAGGCCATTATATTCTGAGTGAAGCTTTTCTAGAGACAGGTGAAAACGTATCTTTATAATCAATACCATCCTTTTGAGTGAAACCTTTGGCAACAAGTCTGGCCTTGTGATGTTCGATGTTGCCAGTTGAGTCGCATTTGGTCTTAAAGACCCATTTACACCCAACTCTTTTGCAACCTTCGGGTAATTCAACAAGGTCCCAAACTTCATTCTGTTCTTTAGATTTTAACTCATCTTTCATAGCATTTATCCATTTATCAAAATTATTACTTTCAATGGCTTGTGAAAATGAAACTGGATCATCATCAATTCTCAAGTCAAATTCTGACTCATGTAGATATACCAAATAATCATCAGAAATAGCAGATCTTCTTTGTCTATGAGATCTTCTTGATGTTATTTCTTGTGGTTCATCTACTATAGGTTCACCAATTATGGCTTCATTAGTAGGAGCATTAATTTGTTGTTCTTGTTGATTATTTTGTTGTGCAATAGCTTCAGGAACAACAAATTTAAAAGAATTACAGGATAGAGGAATTTTCACCCTAACTTCTTTAATTTCCACATTACGTGATTCTTCACTCCCACTAACTTCACCATTCTCAATGAATCTAGTGTTTCCAGTTTCAACTATTCTGGTACTATGATTAGGACAGTAAAATCTATACCCCTTTGATTTTTCTGGATAACCAATGAAGAAACCACTGATTGTTCTTGAATCCAGTTTCTTTTCTTGTGGATTGTATACTCTAACTTCTGCCAGGCAACCCCAAACATGCAAGTGCCTCAAACTAGGTTTCCTACTATTCTACAAGTCAAAAGGTGTCTTTGAGACTGCTTTACTAAGAACCCTATTTAGCAAGTAAACAACAGTCCTTAAAGCATACATCCATAAAGAAGGAGGTAAAGATGAATTACTTAACATACTCCTAACCATATCCATTAACGTACGATTACGCCTTTCTGCCACACCATTTTGTTGTGGTTTGCCAGGCATTGTGTCTTGAGCACATATATCACATTTTTTGAGGAATTTAGCAAATGGATCTGGGTGTTGTCCACTTTCATCATAGCTTCCATAATATTCACCACCTCTATCAGACCTGATTATTTTTACCTTTCTATCTAGTTGTCTTTCAACCTCAGTAATAAATACCTCTAACGCATTAATTGCTTGTGATTTTTCATGCAACAAATAGATATATCCATAACGTGAAAAGTCATCAATAAAAGTGATAAAATATTTTTCTTTATTGAAAGATGTTATATCAAAAGGACCATATATATCAGTATGTATAATTTCAAGAAGCTGTGTGCTTCTTGTGGCTCCTTTCTTTGTGTGTTTTGTTTGTTTTCCTTTAATACAATCTACACAAATGTTAAGATCAGTAAAATCTAAATCTGGAAGAATTTCATTCTTAACTAATCTTTCCAGCCTTTCTTTAGATATATGACCTAAACGTTTATGCCACAAGTAAGCAAAATTGTTCATTCACCAAACTTCGTTTGGTTCCAATATTATGATGCAGAGTTATAAGTGTTTCAGCAAACAGATTATCAAGATTTAGTTTGTATAAGTTATCACAAAGAGTACCAGTACCAATGAGATAATTATGTTTAAACAAACTAAAACATCCATTATCAAAATTAAAGGAATATCCAGTCTTATCCAACTTAGACAATGAAACTAAATTTCTCAAAAGAGAAGGAACATAATAAGTTTCAACTAAATCTAAGTGACGCCCATAATCGAGAATCAAACGATAAGTCCCGACAGCTCCAACTGGAGCCTTCACTCTATTCCCAATGTAAACAAATTTTTCATTCTTGTTTATGGTTTGGATTATAAGGAATCCCTGCATAGTATTAGAAACATAAATAGTACAACCAGAGTCAATCCACCAAGTATTATAAGGAACTTCAGTTAAGTTTGATTCGAGACATGTAAAAGTATAAGGCTTACCTTTCTTCTTAAATCATGCCTTATGTTTCAGGCAATCTTTTTGAAAGTGTTCAGATTTTCCACAGAAATGACACTTTCCATTCTTGTTTCCTTTCTTACGTACTTGAGATGAGGACTGATTAACATTAAGTTGTTTTTATTGTCCCTTACCATGCTTCTTTCCTTTCTTTTCAGCTCCTTGATGATTTACAAAGTTAATAGAATGGGTTCCTTAATTCTTTAACCTTGTTTCCTCTTGAACTAGCATACCATGCAATTCATGCACGTTCCATTTGTCTTTCATAGTGTTTTAGTTCATTTGGAAAGGACCATACTCAGACGGTAATGAGTTGATGATGAACTGCACAAGGAAATTCTGTTCCACTTCCATTCCCAATGACGTAAGTCTTGCTGCTATATTTGTCATGCATAGTATGTGAACCATCAAATTTCATGGTGGTCAAAGTACCCATTAGTGTCCCAGCAAGAAACTTATCAGCAGTTTGGAAAGAATCTTCCACAAGTTTCAGAAGTTTTTTTGCACTTTCAGTTTTGGGAAGAGTAGTCTTAATGTTGCCCGCAATATTCATTTGCATAAACATTAGGCCTAATCTGTTAGACCGATCCCAATGCTTATAATAGGACTTTTCTTCGTCACTGCTAGCTTCAGTAATAACAATTGGCTTTTCAGAGTAAAGTGCAACATCAAGATCTAAAACCCCAAGATGAAATTTGATCAGTTCGCACCAATCTGAAAAGTTAAGTCCATTACAAGTCGTAACAAAGGTAGAGTGCGAATGAAGGGCAAGTGCTGCAAGTAAAACATGCTCATTTATTAATACTTTGAGTTACGAGTTTAAACACATTATCAAATTCAGAAATAATTTACTTAAATGTATATTGATGTTCTCCTTTGGGCGAAACATCAAAATACAACTTTAAACATAATGATACTTAAAAATGTATTTAACATAAATCGATAATATTTAATGCATCAATTAATAATATTTATTATCTTTGGATAAATAAATAAAATTAACGATACATCAAAATTATCTCCTTAATATTTATTGGTCATACGAACAAACAATCAATCTTTGGGCGATCCACAAATGTCTTATAACCAAAAATTTTAATTTACCCATAATTATTAGACTAGTTATAAGCATCAAAATTAATGGATAATTAATTTAAACTTAACCTTTATTTTGAAATTAATTTCAAAAAGATTCTACCACTTTGGTGATTAACGAATCTCACATATATAATTCCAAATCACATTAAGGAACAATAAATTTTATTATTAAATACTACATTATTCTAACTACAAACAATTATTTCCTTGACATGATAACAAATATGATTATTATTAACATTAACAGTATTAAATTTCAATGATTCAACACCAATAACAATAACAACAAACATTATTATTATTATTATTATTATTATTATTATTATTATTATTATTATTATTATTATTATTATTATTATTATTATTATTACTACTGTCTCACGGAAAAGAAAGGAAAAAAAAGTATTTTGTTCTCCAAATTCCAAATGACAACAACAGTAAACATTCATAGCAACATTGAATTAAAAATTCCGTAGGTAGCCTATTAATTCCTTATCTTTCATTGAGTTGCAGTTACTTTAATTTATATATTGTAACTTAAAAGAGAAGTGACACGCCAATGCCCCTTCGAAGACTCTCCAACTCACCCGTAACGTCACGTACGAAGCTAATATAAAGTACAGTTCTTGATTCTTGTATCAAACTAATTGGCTTAAATCAAATTATAACAATACTTATTGTTAAGTAATCGAAAAACAGCAGCCATTAAAACTTTAAAACAGTAATAAATTTAAGTCCCTAAATTTCATAATTAGGATTCATAAAATTAATAGAAAACTTTATTCTCAATGAAAAATCATTAGTTCATAAACCTTACTCTGATACCACATGTAAGCAAATACAGGATTATATAAACTTGAACATTCTTATATATATATAATCCTAGCAATTATTTAGGAACGTAGAACTTAATAATTTTCACATAATTTAAAAGTCAGTCAAGAAACATACCAGAATTTTTCATAACTTTCTTGACTGAGATCACCGAAAGCACAAAGCAGAAATATTGTTTCTCTCTCTTTGCGTTACTTTACAGAATAAAATACGATGGAGCTTATTTTTCTTTTGGCAGAGAGAAAACCCTTTTATAATAGGGAATAATCAGTTATGTTTTCACGTACCATCAACGTAAATAGTGGATACAATAATTATCAACTAACATTCAGTAATTATCCTATTAGGACTCAATAATTATCCTACTAACAGATTAGTCAGTAGTTTAATCCCACTAGGTAACTTACCCCACTAGGTAACTTACCCATACAGGTTTAGGATTTAACTTATTCAATAATTATTAAATCAATAAATAAATTAATTATGTGGGCCATAAAAATTTACAATATAGTGAAATAATCAAGGTGGGTAATGGAAGCAATGCAATTGAAAGAGCTGGAATTGGAGGATTCTGTAGAGATCATAGAGAAAAAATTATTATGGTCTTTGCTGCAAGTGCTGGTATGAATACTAATATTAATAACATGATCGAAGCTAAGACTGTTTTAAAAGGCCTGGAATGGTATTCCCAAAATGGAGATAGCAATATAACTTTGAAATGTGATTCAAAAATTGCACTCCCTCCGTTCTTAAATAAGTACTCATTTGGTTTGAGAACACCCTTTAATAATCTACTCGCTTCTAAAAAATTTAAAGTAACTTGCATACTAGATCTCATACAAATGAAGTTCCTTTGGCATAAACAGAAGAAGAATAATTTTGTATAAATGTGCTTAGCTATTTGTCTTTTGGCCTATCCCACTGAACTTCTATATTTGTACAAAACTTGTCTATAATTTCTGCCTAATGCTTTATCTTTTGCTAGCCATCATTGTTTGCAAATTGGAGCAAAGGATCGAGCTTATTATGCTCCACTTAGCTTTGTAATTTTTGATATATATTACTATAAAGGGCATGCCATCATACGACGATAAATTAGAAAAAAAAAATGCTAAAAAAAGAAATACGAATTTTTAAAATCCAGTCAATTATATTTGTGAACTAGTGGGACACATTAAATAACTAATCTAACAAACATACTTCTTTTATTTTTAAAGGATAATGTAGAAATTTGTGCGATCGATCTTTCTAATATAGAAGTGTCATTTCTGATATGAACATTATCTTGTCATTAATAGGCTTAAATCTTTGTGGGCCTATTCAAACATAAATCACATGTATAATAATTCTCATAATGATTAGTTGTTCATGATCACTCCCTTGGTAGTATTAAACAATAGAGTATAATGCACTTGGGGTTCGGCTTGTGGAATTATCCAGCCGCTGATTAGACAGAATACTACTTCCGAGGTAGCTTTTGGATACGTGTTCGTCAAAATCTAGTAATTTGGTTCAAATAATATATGTTAAAAAAATCCAATAGGTATATAAAAAAGTTTAAATTTAAAACTCAATTATTAACACGAGAAATTGTTGCTCTAATTTTCAGACCATAAAATTTCTTCCGGAGATCCACCTCTTAAATATAATTTAGAAACCACACATAATTATGATAATCTTAGGTATCATTGAATCGGCTACTAAGAACCAACCTAATGCAAATCTACTTTTCGAGTGCGACAAACAAGAAAATTAGTGTTGAAGAAGAAGTGAGCAATACATCTTAGCTGGCAGAGTTAGTTAGAGTTGATTAAAAGAAGTTGTTAGACTTGTTGAGCTGGCACTAAGCTGCAGCACTAGTAGTGTTAGTGGTAGTGAGTTAGCTTAGATTAGAAGCTAATGTAGATGTATATATAAACAACTATCAGTATGCTTAGCAGAGAAGTATACAGATTCAGTTTCAATTTTCAATGGAATAGTAGTTTCTCTACCTCTCTTACCCTTCTCTCTGAAATTGTTCACTACAAACTTCATTAATGGAGGTTTCTTAACATGGTATCAAAGCCAGGTTCTATTGAACTTCGCTAGACATTGTCAAGCCTCTTCGATTTGAGCTTCACAAAGTTGTATTCAAAGATCAAAATTCAACGGGGTTTAGAGCCCTTAGTTCTCACATCTATGGCTGAAGGTACTACTTCTATGGCCATTTCTACACCTACACCTAAGGGTATCGGTGGAGCTCAAGATGAGCAGGTTGATGCAAATCACCCTTTGTACATTCATCCATCTGATACTCAAGGTTGTGTACTTGTTTCTAGTCAATTACTAGGGTTTGAAAATTACTCTCTATGGAGCAAATCAATGCATATTGTTCTCCTTGGTAAGAATAAGTTAGGTTTCCTGTTAGGTACTTGTAGAAAAAACATGTACCCACTTAATTTGCATAATATGTGGGATAGATGTAATGCTATTGTCTTAGCATGGATCATGAACACTGTGTCTAAAGACCTGATCAGTACTGTGATTTATGGATCTGATGCTCATAAAGTGTGGGAAGATCTTAGAGAATGGTTTGACAAAGTAAATGCCTCTAAGGCATTCTATCTGCACAAAGAGATAGTTACTTTAACTTAAGGTACTTCTTCTGTATCCTCTTATTTCTCCAAACTGCAAGAGTTATGGGATGAATTAAAGGCTCTTGTACCTCCACCTGCATGCCTTTGTCCTGAATCCAAGGAATACACAACTCACTTCCAATTACAAAAGTTTTGCAGTTTCTAGTGGGGCTCAATGAGTTATAAGCCCATGCTAAGAGTCAAATTCCGATGATTGTTCCTTTGCCTAACATTAATCAAGCTTATACTATGATACTAAATGTAGAGATCCAAAGGTTGATTGAAGTAAGAATCCACTTACATGTACCAGCTGTAGGTGGTACCACTGATTTACTCAGCAATATACTGCACTCAAAATTTCAGACTAGCACTCCCAAATCAGTTGTGGTGGATCTGACTCTGCCTCTAGCAAAGGGCATGGTGATGGTAGTAACAACTATAATAGTTCTAATACTAGTCAAGTAGGTTACAATACTGGTTTTAGACCAAAATATGTCCATGAACAAAGACCACCCTATGGAAAGAGTTAGTTGTTTTGTGACTATTGTCATTTTAAGGGGCATACCAAGGAGACCTGTTACAAGCTTCATGGATATCCTAATGACCTCAAGAAGAAGAAAGGGTTCAACCCCAATCATGCTAGTCATGTCACTGTTCAAAACTCTCAGCTTACTGACTCTGTGTTTTCTTATACTCTTAGCATATCTCCACCTGCACCTCACTTTACAACTGAGCAATACAATTAAATTCTCAGAATGCTTAGTAAGGGTAAAGAGAGTGTCACTTCTACAACAAATAATGTGATTGCTGGCTCAACTGGTTCATCTGTAGGTATTTTTACTACACTTATGTCTGATACTCATAGCTACAACTAGATAGTTGATACAGAAGCTTCTAACCATATGGTAAACCACTTATCTTTGCTTACTCAGTCTAAGAAAGTGACAGGAGTTGATAAAACTCTAGTTAATCTGCCTAATGGAAGCCAAGTACCTATTAGTCATGAAGGAAAATCTTTAGTTTTCATTGATAAGGAAGTGCAACATATATTATTTTTCTCGGATTTCAAATACAACCTTCTATCAGTGTCCCAACTGACCAAAGAACTAAACTGCACTGTATTGTTCTTTCCTGATTTTTGTGTATTTCAGGACATCTCCAGTGGGAAGGTCCTGGGGATTGGTGAGAAGAAAGATGGGTTGTATTTACTAAGAACTGAGCATTCCACTAGTGCCAAGGCTTCACATTCCATGTTTGTTGTCTACTCTGATCTGCCTCATTGATGCTCAGCTGCTAACAGATTGAGCAATGTAGTTGATCCCTTCTTATGGAACAAGAGGTTGGGTCATACTCCTCTATCAGTACTCAAGAAAGTAGTTGGTATTACCACTTGTAGTGTTACAGATCATATGTGTTCAGTGTGCCTCATTGCTAAACAATCTAGATTATCTTTTCCACCCAGTACTTCTGTTTCTGCAAGTTTATTTGACATTGTTCATGGTGATGTGTAGGTACCTATAGAGTTCCTACTCATGATCATAAAAGATATTTCATGACTCTTGTGGATGACTTCTCTAAATTTACATGAATTTTCTTAATGCACCCTAAAGTTGATTCTATTGTAGTCTTGAGAGACTTTATTTTTATGATTAAGACTCAGTTTGGTGTTCTTATCAAATGCTTTAGAACTAACAATAACATTGAGTTCTTTAATACTCAGGTGCATGATCTATTCAAAAGTCATGGTATTATCTATCAAAGTTCTTGCTTATATACTCCTCAACAGAATGGAGTAGTTGAAAGAAAGCACAGAACCATTCTTGACATAGCTAGATCCTTGAGATTTCAAGGCTTCATACCACTTAGATTCTAGGGGAATGTGTATCTGCTGCAGTCTATGTGTTAAATAGATTACCCTCTGTGGTGATTTGGTATAAATCTCCATTTGAGACGCTATATAATAGACCACCTGCTATCTCACATCTCACGATCATTGGTTCATTATGCTATGCTACTAATGTGCATGAAACTGACGAGTTTTCTCCTAAAGCATATCCTGCAGTTTATCTAGGCTAATATTCCTTATAAAATGGCTACATTCTCTATGATCTTAGAACTAAGCACATGTTTGTTAGCTGGGATGTTGTATTTCAAGATTCTATCTTTCCTTTAAAGACTTATAATCCAGTCCTCAACCCTTTTTCCAGTGTTATAGTTCACAGAAGATAGCAGTCCTTCTCCTGCTGTGCAGACACCTATTGCTCCTAGTTCCTCGTTATATTTACCTGTTGTTCTTAGTTCCTCATTATTATCTTCACCTATTCCCTCTCCTGATCTAATGCCACCAGCTTCTCCTTATCTTTCCATAGTTAGAAAATCAACCAGAACTTCCAAATCTCCCATCTGGCTTGGTGACTATGTTGTTCCCTCCAAGTCTACCTGTCAGTACCCTATTTTTCATTTTGTTTCTTATAAAGGTCTTACTCCTGCCAACATACAGTTTTTAACTGCTTATTCAGTCTACTGAGCCTACTTCTTACAAAGAAGCATGTCATAATCCTCTTTGGATCTCTGTAATGCAAGAGGAGATTAAAGCCCTTGAAGATAATAAGACATGGTCTATTGTAGCTTTGCCTCCTGGGAAGGCCCTTATTAGGTGTAAGTGGATTTACAAGGTGAAGTATAAGTCAGATGGTCAAGTTAAAAGATATAAGGTCAGACTGGTTGCAAAGGGGTATAGCCAAAGGGAAGGTCTAGACTTCACTGAGACATTTTCTCCAGTAGCCAAGATGGTTACTGTGAGGTCGGTAGTAGCTCTAGCTGTTTCTTGTATATGGTTTTTGTTCCAAATGGATGTTCACAATACATTCTTGCAAGAGAATCTTCTTGAGGATGTGTATATGCAGATTCCTGATGGTTTTTCTAAACCAACTAATCTTGCAACCCAGGGGGAGCATTAGATGGTTTGCAAGCTTCACAAGTCCTTGCAATCTCACTATGATTACTCACTATTCACTTAGAAGTTTGGTAGTGATCTGGTAATTATTTTGGTATATATGGATGATATCTTAATCACAGTTTCCAACTTACCTCTCATTAAACAAGTAAGAGTTGATTTACAGAACAAGTTTAAAATAAAGGATTTGGGTGAACTCAAGTTCTTTCTTGGCATTGAAGTATCTAGATCACAAGAGGGAATACTTATGTGCCAGGGGAAGTATGCTCTTGAGCTTGTGTCTGAAATGGGACTATCAAGTTGTAAACCAACATCTACTCCCATTGAATTCAATCACAAACTCACTTCCTTAGAGTTTGATAATCATTTTAATCACAACTCTGAGTTAGATATAGGACTAAGTGATAGCAGTAAGTATCAAAGACTGGTTGGAAGATTATTGTACCTAACTATGATAAGACCTAATATTGCATTTGTGGTGGAAGTACTAAATCAGTTTATGCACTCACCTAACCAATCACATATAGAGGTTGCACTCAGAGTAGTACGATACATAAAAGGTACAGCAGGACTTGGGTTGTTTATGCCTAGCAGCAAGTGTTCTATTCTAGTAGCATGTTGTGACTCTGACTGGGGCTTGTGTGTGGAAACCAGAAAATCAGTCACTGGTTATATTGTTAAGTTTGGAGATACAGTGATCTCTTGGAAATTCAAGAAATAAAGCACAGTGTCGAGGAGCTCAGCAGAAGCAAAATTCAGAAGCATACAGAGATTATATTGCTGAAAGGATTGTTTAAAGAATTAAGAGCCTATCTAGAGCTACCTGTTCAGCTATTTTGTGATAGTAAAACAGCTATACAAATTGCTGCCCATCCAATTTTTCATGATAAAACCAAACACTTTGATATTGACTGCCATTTTATGAGGGAGAAGATTATTGAAGGTCTAATACAAACTCAACATATAAACACAAAAGAGCAACAAACTGATCTACTGACAAAAGGGTTGTGTAAACCTCAACATGACATTCTGATGGGCAAGCTAAGCTTGAAGAATGTGTTTCAACCATCAGCTTGAGGGGAAGTGTTGAAGAACAAAAGAGCAATACATCTTAGCTGGCAGAGTTAGTTAGAGTCGATTAAAAGAAGTGGTTAGACTTGCTAAGCTGGCACTAAGCTGCAACACTAGTAGTGTTAGTGGTAGTGAGTTAGCTTAGATTAGAAGCTAATGTAGATGTATATATAAACAACTATCAGTATGCTTAGCAGAGAAGTATATAAATTCAGTTTCAATTTTTAATGGAACAATAGTTTCTCTACCTCTCTTACCCTTCTCTACCTTCTCTCTGAAATTGTTCACTACAAGCTCCATTAATGGAGGTTTCTTAACAATTAGCAAACTTAAAAATAGAGCTTTGTGTTTGATAATATTAAACATGGAAAAAGAAGAGTTATAGACCCCTCATTATGATTTTGTTCTCAATACTTCTCATCTCTACCAAGAAGACTCAAAATTAATTAATTATCATCGAATTGATTCGGATTATTTTTCTTAAAATAAAATAAAATTTGGTCAAGAGTTGACTTCCTTTGTTAATTGGCCACTAAATTAAAGTTTAGGAAGAACAATTATTTAGAGCAAGTCACATGCATGAGATGCTAAACAAAGTATTATACGGCTAACTTCGTAATTAGTTTATTTAGCAAATCAAAAGATAGATCCGCGATCCCCATACCATAATATATAAATTGTATTTATACATAAAGAAGTACTATCCTTTTTGGATACAAATAACCAATGATTATAGTTATTATGGCATCCCACTAAGGGTGATCTTCACAAAGAATATTACGATATCTATTTGCCTTTATTTATGACAACTTTACTTAATTTAAAATTTCCATTCACTCACGAAAGAGTAAGTTATGAATCTCAAACCCATGATACTATATACTTATAATTGGGTGTACTAAACTCGTACAATTGTTCTCAAAAAAATTCACATCACTATGAATTTTTCAATTTTTTGAAGCTATTAATCTGATTTTATTTGCTGTCCCATAATTTCGAGCTCGAACGACGTTTCACTTGATCTGCTACCACGATCCACGGGTTTCACCCTTGAACTAGCTAGCCATTACCATGGTCTATAATTCTATTTTTGAGATTTACGGTGTGCCACCTAACATAACTGTGCAGATAATTATAATATGACATTAAAGCCCAAAACTAACTTCTTTCTGTGAGTGTGAGTCTTCAAACTATCCATGATATAGTAAAGACTAAAGATAGTAAACCAAACTCCACGCTATTACTTTGTTTGTTGATATATATATATATATTTTTTAAAAAAGGTCTCATACTTAAAAGTATCCCTACACCTTTATAAGTAATTTTTTAGGTTTTTAATCTATAAATATAAAGCTTGGTTCTCATCGTTAAGAGTCTCACATTGGAAAAGGGAGAAATAGTTGTTCTCCTTACATGGACTTGGCAAATCCTCCCTAATGAACTAGTTTTTGAGATTGAGTTAAGACTCGATATTTATTTTTATATGGTATCCGAAGAGTCAAGTCCATCCTAAACTTCGTTTATAGATATTGTATCTCATATTATATTGTCCATACTTCAGTTAACAAGGTTTGGGCATGGGGTATATATTAAGAATCTCACATCAGAAAAGGGATGAACAATTGGTTTCCTTATATGGATTTGGACAGTTCCCCCCTCCCCCCAAACTAACTTTTGGGTTGAGTTAGACCCAAAATCTATTTATTTACATGATATCAAAGTCAGACTCATCCCAATCTTTGTTCATCGATGTTGGACCTCCAAACTAAAAATTGCTCACGCGTTAAATGTTCATTCAGGTGGGGTGTTAAAAGAAATAAAAAGTCTCACATATGAGATAAATAATTTTTTTATTGTAAGACTTAGACAATCATCCTCACTTTAATTTAGCTTTTGGGATATGAGTACAGTACACTCACTCATGTTTTATATTAAGTGGTAGTGTAGTAATAAATGATATAGACTGTATTCTGTATATGTAGAGGACAACCAAAGGAGAACTGGACCACTTGAAGACTTCACCTAGATCAATCAGCTGATAAGAATTTAATAATAAAATAATAGGTTAATTGTTTATAACGCAAAGATTTGCAATCCCATTGTCCAGCTTCCTTTGATCGCTGAACAAATTGATGTTTGCACTGTTTTGATGATAAGTGGGGTCCAGAAACTCCACAAAAGTGTGCGATCAAAAGAATTTTACTATATTATATTGTAGATCACCTATTTTGAGTTATGAATACAATATCCTACTAACAATGAGGAGAAAGCATAATATATCACAATAAAAGCTTCATTCGAGGCATCAGTAAAATACCATCATATGTTTTTAAAGTCCCTCAGCGTTTTCATTTGAGGCGTCAGTAAAATACTATCATATGTTTTAAAAGTCCCTCAACGTTTTGGGACGAGAATAGGGTATCAAAGTCCTATTAATAATGAGGGAGAAAGTATAGTATGTCACAATAAAGCTTGATTCGAGGCGTCAGTAAAACACTATCATATGTTCTAAAGACAAAAGCCCCCTTAGCGTCTTGGGGCGAGAGTAGGGTATGACCCTACATGTAGGCAGCAATTACACCGATTCTACAAAGTTAGAATTATTCATTTGTAAATAATACTTAATTTAATAGCGTGAAGCGAGTAGTTCACTAAACTTATATGATGTTACTTGATTAAATGAAAAACTAAAATAAAAAGATTATTTTTGTGATCCAAAATAATTCATAAATACTGAAATTCTATACTTTCTATATTATTTAGTGTGTCCTCTTTGTTTCTATATTTTTCTTTTCAAATTACCTTGATGTGGTCTGCGTACTTGAGTTGAGGTCGTTCAGAAACAAAAACCACGAGGTAGAGATAAAATCTACACATACTCTATTCATTTCATAGCCCACCTATGAAATTATATTGAGTTTGTTATTGTAGTTATAGAGAAAAGTATGAGATGTACTTAGAGTAATTAATTAGAATAAAGAGATGATTTTTGGAAGAGGTTGTACTGAAGGACAAGTAAGACTAGTAACAGTAGAAAACACAAAGGGAAGTAAGCAGTATTTGAAAAGCAAAATGGAATGTGTAGTAATAGTGTTGATTTTGAAGCAGAAAAATCTTATTCTCTGTGCGACACCGAAAAAGTTAGACGTGGAAAAGAAGCAAAATAAGAAAAAGCAGTTGAAAAATGGCATAGGGGATTGGATTTGCAAAAATTGCAGAGACGATAGTGAGTACTATTTGAGTTGTATAGGGGGGCCATCACCAATGTTCTGATGTTCCCTGTTTTGTATGTTAGTGCATAAATCAGGGGGAAGTGAAGTGACTGAATCTTTGTTTCTTTTAGGTTGGATGTTTTTGATGTTCCCTTTACTTTCTTTCTTTTCACACACATATATATACAATACATCCAATATTATATATTGAAATGAACCCTAACCTTAAGCTATTCAACGTGCCATTTTAATTTAATATGCATAGACAAATCAATGGACAAACGGCATGAACGGATCATTTTTGAGTTAAATCGGTGAGTGTTAACCCATGGTTTTTGGGGTGGGTTCAGGATTCGGACGCATTTTGGGCCGAAAATCGATCGGTGGTTCCCAGGCTGGGCTGTGGAGCGGCCTTTGCATGGTCAAACGGGCGAAACAACGCGAACGAACCATTTTCGGGTTAAATCGGTCGGTGTTAGCCCCACGATTCTCGGAATAGGCCCGGGTGCATTTTGAGCCAAAAATTGACCGGTGATCCCTAGGCGGGGTGTGGAGCGTCCACCCAATGATCGAGAACAAAATTTCGATGATTCGACCCCATAGCCTTGATGGTTGAAGATAGAAGATGGAAGATGTTTATTTCCTTTTTTTCTTTTTTTTTTTTTTTTTAAGGAGAACTTAATAAACACTTCAAAACTTCAAAGCCTTTTAGACAACTTTACCATATATTAAAAGATGAACGATGAGTTTACTCATATACTTGGAGTTGTTAAAAAAAAATTATATCCCAAAAGGTAATTACTGATTTTATAAAGTTATTTAAACTTTATTATTTATTGTAACAAACCTAAAAGAGGTGGTGAGAAATATATCACTCTTACCAATTAGTTAAACTTGGAATACTAAATACAAGTTTCTATACTCCCATAAATTAATCAAATCAAATAAACCTTAAGCATTACTACAAAATTAACGAAAGAATATATAGACGTCAAGTGAAAAATGTGGTAAGATAACATTGTTATTAAAACTAGACTAGAAGTAGTACAGGGAGTTGAATAATGTATAGTTGTCAGAAGGGGGGTGTTGTGTGTATTTCAGTAAACAGGAGTAGAGTTCCATCAATCATATCCAATATGAATTCTGGTCTTCTTTCTTGAGATCATCAAAGAATCCCCTTTTGCCCGTACGTTTCTGCCTTTAATTTGTCCCCTTTCTTTTCTATTGTATTCTATCTCATCTTCTATTCTACCCCTTCTGCACTCGTCTCGTGGTGAATCTTCTCTTTTTAGTTTTTACCTCTCTTAGCATATAGACGTTTGACCATAGTTGAAATCTGTGATTGAAAGAAATTATTAGGATATGTTAGTGTAAAAGCTTCACAATCAATGAAAATTATCAAAATAAGATTCAACTGTTGATCAAGTTTTACTTTTAAAAAAATTGAAACTACTTTTGGAGAGTCAATTACATTTAAAATCATGATGATTTTGTAATTAAAGTTGATGTTTATTGCGAATTTCATAAATGAAAAATGATTTTAAATTAAAACTTCAAATTGAGGCTCAAATCCTACGGCCAAACTCTTAGTAGGCAATTGGCCATAGCTTTCAAATGTTTTTCAGTTTAGTTGGAATTAATTTTGAAGTTGGATTGGAAGATCGAGCTGTATCTGGTTATATTCGATGATTCAGTTGTATCTGGTTATATTTTTTTATAAAGAATATTGAAATAATATTCATGCTTGAATGTACTCAAATACAACGTTAAAAGTGAAAAGTGATTTAAAACACAAATCATAATTTGTTTTCCAAATTTAAAAACAACTAGAGTTGGATTTTAGAATTTTCATAATCAAACATCAATTTTTAAATAAAATAATACCCCCTCCATTTCGGAATAAGTGAATTTTTGGGGTATTTGTTGGTGTTTCAAAATAAGTGAATCATTGAATTTTTTTTTTCAAATTTACCCTTATGACTTGATAACCAATTAATTTTTAAAAAGGTATTACAGGATAAACTTTTTCTTTTTTTCGGGTAAAAATGAAAAGCTATATTAAATTTATATCTTTAATACTTTTTTCTTTATGAAATGGAGGAAGTAAATTATTAGAAAAAAGTTGGTAATAATTATTTTGATTCGAACAATTTTTGAGCTGCAAGCCATTAATAAGAAGTGTTATTTGCTCTTCTTTTTTCTTCACGCCTTATATTTTTTGTGATATTTTTAGTCAAATATGTAGAGCTTATGATACAAGGAACTCTGAACTAAAATAAGATATTTTTTAAATGAATTCATCAAAGTAATATGTTCTTTTGAAATTTTACTTAATTAATATAAACGTTGTTTCCAATAATGTATTATGCTTTAAAAAAAGTTAACGGATCAAAAAAAGTTGTGGAGGACGTTAAAATAGAAATCGTTACTGTCAGACACATTTTTGACATAAAACGTTACTATGAGTAACGAGACTCTGCAACTCTGTCACATCAAAATTTTTGTACAAATCTGATGTTAAATTCGTTACTGTCAATTACGTTTTAGCTTTAAAACGTTACTTCGAGTAACGTTACTCCGAGTAACTCAAAACTCTGACGTCACAGAGTTTTGAGTTGATTTGATAGTATCGTTACTTGGAGTAACGTTTTAAATCTAAAACGTAATTAGTAGAAACGAATTTAACATCAGATTTATACAAAAATTCTGATGTGGCAGAGTTGCAGAGTCTCGTTACTCACAGTAACGTTTTAAGTCAAAAATGTTACTCACAGTAACGTTTTATGTCAAAAACGTTACTCCCAGTAACAATTCCTATTTTAACGCCATCCACAACTCTTTTTGGTCCGTTAACTTCTTTTAAGCATATTAAGTAACTGGCAACAACATTTTTACTAGTTTGATAAAGTTTTAATTAAGCATATTATTTTGGTGAATTCATTTAAAAAAATGACTTGTTTTGGTCTAGAGCTCTGATACAAGATAGATCGAACCATCACAGAGGAGGACTTACATGCTTCCTGCTAGTTCTGGTGGGTTAATAAGCTTTTGAATAAGGAGCGCAAATTAATGTCTAGAAAAATGGTGTTAACATAGGCCCAATCGGTGCAAGTAAAGGCCCAATAGCTGATTAAATACCCGAACCCAAGTTTATATTCTCAGTTTTATATATTTATTTCAACTAATATTTGGTTGTATAAATACCCATTTTTGGGAATATTCTAGACGTGTGAAGATATTTTCTTAATAAAGTGTTGCTTCAGTTTCTCTCTCTAGTTCTCAACCGACTTAGGGTTTTGCTTGTACAAATTTGTGGCGATCTAGAGATGTAGAGCTTTAACATGGTATCAGAGCAGTGATCTATGATCCTCTTGTCGTGCTCTTTCTTTCGATATTACCCGTGACGTTAATCGTCGACATTTTTTTCGGCGACTGTTGACCTACCATGGCGATTTTTTGGCTGTTTTGATCGAAATCTTCATATTTTGATCAAAATTTTCACCGGTGAAGATTTTTCTTCCTCAAGTTGCGAAAAAAAAGGGCGGTAATATTTTATTTTACTCTTGATATTGTGGTTCTGTTGCTGATCTATATTTGTTTATAGCCATATTCGATTTGTATGTTTGTTTCATAGTTTGTTTTCAATAATGACTACTAGTTCTACGAGCTCTGTTGGGGGTTTTGATGAATTCACTGTTTCCTCCACTCATTCATTCTATATTCACCCTTCGAATAATCCGGGTACTTACTTAGTTTCCCCTCCTTTTGATGGGAGAAGTTTTGTAATATGGCGGAAGAATATGTTAACTGCCTTATCTTGCAAGAACAAACTGGTCATAATTACAGGTAGCGTGCCCACACCTGCCACTAATTCATCATATTTTTCGTTTTATGAGCGGTGCAATGATATGATCATTGCTTGGATCACCCACTCCTTGTCTCCTAACATAGCGACAAGTGCCATGTGTTTTGATACCGCCAAAGACATTTGGTCTGACATCAATGAAAAATTTGATCAATCAAATGGTACCAAATACATTCAAATTCAGAAAGAAATAAGTTCTGCCACTCAAGGCTCTGCCAGTATTACCAACTATTTTACTAGATTGCGCAGCCTTTGGGATGGACTTAGCACTTCTTATGTTGATCCTGTATGTACGTGTGGGCCATTAGGTAAATTCCTTGAGCAACAAACGTTGTTTAAATTTTTGAGTGGGCTAAATGATGAATACTCAACATGCAAGAGCAATATTCAGATGATGCCCACACCCCCTTCCATTAGCAACTCTTATGCCATGTTGCAACATGTTGAGAAACAACTGGAGTCCTCCCCTGCAGTCCTCAATTTCTCAAATTAGTCAGCAGCAGTTCATGTAAACTCCACTACTAATTCTTATACAAAAAATTACACTTAGAGATTTCAATTTGAACCTAAAAGATGATCTTCTACTCCAAATGATCCTAAGAGGGTTTATCATTCTCAAAATGTTGGTACTTCTCACCTGGATGGAAAAAGGACCTCTTCCTCCTCTCATAGTGGCCCAACATCTTCACTCTTTTGTAAGTATTGCAAGAAGACTGGTCATCTCATTGATAAAGATTTTAAACTTCATGGTTACCCATCAAATTTCAAGTTCGACAAGGCTCCTAGATCTGCTTTCATGGTTCAGTTTGGGAGTCAATATGTAGAATCTGCATTTCCTTCTTTGACTCTTGGTGATGGTGATTACAGACTGTCCAAGGAATAATTTCACCACTATCAGCAATTGCAAAAGTTGCATTGTGCTTCTTCCCGCTGTTCATCTTCTGCCAATCCCCTGGTCCCAGATCATCTAAGTGCTAGTTTGCTCACTTTGCAGGTGTGCTTTCACATCCTGCTATTTGCTCTATTGTTTTTCATGCTAGTGTAGTATCTCATTTAGGACCTAATCCTTAGACACTTGAATCTAGAGCTACAAACTACATGACACCACATAAAGATTTTCTTCACAACTTAACTCCTCTAATTGTTCCTCTTTTGATCACTCTTCTTGATGGGTACAAAGTAAAGGTCATGTCTACTGGATCATTGCATCTCAGGCCTAACATGACCTTACACAATGTCCTATTGGTTCCTTTTTTCCATTTTAATTTAATTTCTATACATAAACTTCTATCTCAGTTTGACTGCAGTGCAATTTTCACCAAGTCCAATTGCATTTTACAGGGCCTATTTCGGAAGAGACAGTTGAAAATTGATAAAACTGCAAATGGACTATTTTACCTTAATGTGGATTCATCCTCTCATTCTAGTTTTACTTGTCCAGTCACTTAATGTATTTCTGGTTCGTACCCTGTAAATACCATGGATTTATATAATAATGATTTGTTTTGGTATCAAAGATTAGGTCATCTTTCTTTTCATAAAATGAAGTCTATTGTTTCTTTATCATCTAAAATTTCTAATAAACAACATTTTATCTGTGATATTTATCCTAAGGCAAGACAACATAGACTGTCTTTCTCCCCTAGTTCTACTCACACTTCTATTTCTTTTTAGTTGGTTCACATAGATGTTTGGGGTCCTTAGAATACCCAAACTTATAATGGTTTTAGATACTTTCTTACCTTGGTAGATAATTACTCTAGAGTAACCTGGACTCACTTACTATCTTCCAAATCAAGTGCTTCTTTAGTGATCATGGCATTTGTTGCAATGGTTAAGGTTTATTTCAATTCTTCAGTTCAAACTTTCAGGTCAGATAATGGTCTTGAACTAGGTCTCAGTTCTAATTTACAACAATTCATTTCAATCAATAGTATTCTTCATCAAACCACCACTCCTTATACTCCTTAACAAAATGGCATTGTAGAAATAAAACACAAACATTTACTTAAAGTATCTAAAGCTTTACTTTTTCAATCTAAACTCCTTTAAAGTATTAGGGTGAGTGTGTCTTGACTACTACTTATCTTATTAATAGATTTCCTTCAGTTGTGCTTCACAATTTTCCCCCTTTTGAAACACTACATGGTTCTTCCCCTTCTTATGACCATCTAAAGAGTTTTGTTTGCCTTTGTTATGCTATTTCTCCCAAGTCTACTAGGGACAAATTTCAGCCAAGATCAATTCCTAGTGTTTTCTTAGGCTATTCTTGTGGTAAAAAGGGTTATAAACTTTTGAATCTCTCAACTTTTTTTCATTTTCTACTTTAGAGATGTCAAATTCCATGACAACATTTTCCCTTACCCTTTCATTCTTCTTCCTCAGTTTCCCACTTTCCACTTCCACCTTTTTTTATTGATACCTTTATCCCTGTTGAACCTGCTTCTACACCTTCTTCTTATTCTGCTCCACCACTTTCTATCTCTCCCATTCTTCCTGCACCTCTCAAAAGGAGTTCTAGGCCTTTATATCCCCCTTCTCACCTCTCAGACTATGTTTGCTCTTCCATCCTCCCTGGCTCCTCCTCTATTCTTGTCAATTCCAAGATGTCCTCTATTGACCTACACATGGATGAACCTCAATTTTACCAGTAGCCTGCACCTCATCCTGCCTGGAAAGAGGCCATGCTACAAGAATTTAAAGCTCTTGAGGATAACCATACTTGGGACATTATTTCCCTTCTTCCTACTAAGAAGGCTATCCCTTGTAAGTGGGTGTGTAAAATCAAACAAAGGTCTGATGGTACTGTGGAGAGGTACAAAACCAGACTGTTTATTAGAGGTGACACTCAGAAAGAGGGTATTGATTATGAAAACCATACTTGGGACATTGTTCCCCTTCTTCCTACAAATGTTTGTGGTTTCTTGCTGCCAAGAATGCTTGGATTGTGTTTCAGCTGGATGTTAATAATATTTTTGTACATGGGTATCGTCATGAGGATGTCTATATGAAAATTCCCCCGGTCTTGAGGTCATCTCTTCCTCTCCTTGTGCAACTCCTTTGGTTTGCAAGCTCAAGAAGTCTTTATATTATCTCAAACAGGCTTTCAGGCAATGGTTTTTCAAATTGTCTGAAGCTCTGTCATCTAGAGGCTACATTCATAGTAAAAATGACTACTCTCTCTTTACTAAGTCTTCCGGTACTTCCTTGGTAGTGCTGGTTATATATGTTGATGATATTCTTTTGTCTGGTTCTGATATTTCTGAGATGACCAACCTTAAATCCTTTCTTAATGATCAGTTTAAGATCAAGGATTTAGGTTTTGTCCATTATTTTATGGGACAGGAAATTCTCTCCCATGATTCTGGCTATCTGATACATCAGCACAAGTTTACATCTGAGTTACTAGAAGAATTTGATTGCTCCCATTACACTCTAGTTTCTTCCCCTTTAGAACCATCTATCAAGTTGTTTCCTGGTATGGTTGATGTGGTACCTAATCCCTTCACTTACAGACGTCTGGTTGGGAAACTTAACTTCCTACAACACACTAGACCTGATATATCATTTGTAGTTCAATATCTCAGTCAATTTTTACAACACCCTTGTGTTCCCCATATGAAAGCTGGCATTCATGTTCTTAGAGACTTGCTGAATTTTCCTGATCAAGGCATATTCTTGCCTTTTATTTTCTCTCACTCTTTGATTGATTATGCTGATTCTGATTGGGCTGCATGTCTTTCTTCGAGGAGATCAGTTACTGGCTATTATATTTTTTTTTTGGAGATTGTCCTATTTCCTGAAAATGCAAGAAGCAACCTACTATTACTTTATCCTCTACTGAAGCTGAATACAGGGCATTACGCAAATTTATTGCCGAGGTAGTATGGCTTACTCGTTTATTTGATGATGTGGGTTTGACTCTTCCTTCTCCTGTACCTTTTTTTTTGTGACAGTCAGGTTGCTTTATATATTGGCAAGAACCCTGTGTTTCACGAACACACTAAATACATTGAGATTGACTGGCATTACATCCATGATTGCCTTTTTGCTGGTGCCATTTCCCTTCATCATATTTCCTCTGCTAGTCAGCTGGCTGACATCATGACAAAGCCCTTGTCTGGGCCTCTTCATCACACATTATTCATTAAGCTCGGAGAATGTACACCCTCCAGCTTGAGGGGGTGTTAACATAGGCCCAACCGGTGAAAGTAAAGGCCCAATATGCTGATTAACTACCCGAGCCCAAGTTTATATTCTCAGTTTTGTAATTTTATTTCAACTAATATTTGGTTGTATAAATAACCATTTTTGGGAATATTCTAGACATGTGAAGATATTTTCTCAATAAAGTGTTGCTTCAGTTTCTCTCTCTAGTTCTCAACCGACTTAGGGCTTTGCTTGTACAACTTTGTGGCGATCTAGAGATGTAGAGCTCTAACAAATGGTACATGGAATTTTTGGCACTATGAGACCGTATCTCAAGAGACAAATCTGTGAAGTTTATTGGGTCAAAGCTGATAATTTGTGTTATGTGCTTGAGTCGTGATAGATCTGGTATCTGATCATGATCTCCCTCAGTAGGTGTTATGACAAACCTCAGCTAAAAGATGAGTCCCTAAGGGGAGCGTACGTCATGCCCATGACTGAGGACGGGTCATGGAGAACGATTCACAGGCTTCTGGGCTACAAACTTCCGAAGAAGCTAAGGGTGCATAAGCTAATCACACTTTAGGTGAATCCCACATCAAAATGGGAGAGAAAATGAAGGGCGTTATATAACCTAACAGGTGTTCATACACGATGTTGCTTTTTGGCTTAACCACGTGAAAACCCGAAATGGCAATGTGTAATGAGTTTGAATCGTGACAGAATATAAATAAGCATATTTTTCGGAAACTACTACAGGTAGGACAATAATTACATTAGGTAATGAATGGGAATGCTATTGCATCCTCTATTCTGTGGATTCAAAACTTCCTACATCATTGCATATATATGCAAGCATTTGTAGTAAAAATAGTATTTACCGATTTTTTTTTTTTTAAAAAAGGGAAGTTCGGTGCACTAAAGTTTCTGTCATGCGCAGGGTTCGGGGAAGGGGTTCAGCACCAGGGTGTATTGTATGCATCCATACCTTATATGTCTGCTAGAGATTGTATTCAATGCTTGAACCCGTGATCTGATACTATTAAAATTGTTGAGCAATTTAATTTTAATTTCTACATGTCTCCTATTTAAGATGCAAATGGCACGTTATTAAGTAGAGAATAGTGGACTATGGCAATAGCTGGGGACGAAACGTGAAATTAAGGCTGAAAACCCTATACTACATTGAAATACATACCTACCGTTCTACAGAATGCAAGAATAACAATATAAATATATAATATGGTAGACAAAGATGAAGTTGACAAGCTATGCATGTACAGTTTGCATTTTAGTACATTAAAGCTTTGGGGAAACAACAATTATATCGACAATCAACCAAATTTGTCTTTCCCTTCTATTTCCTGTCATGTTGGACAATTCACACAAGATCACAAGATCACTTTATGAAGAAAAAAATAAAGTGTATGGTTCTTTACTGCGTATGTCCCTTGCTCTTCAAGTTGCCTTACAAATAAATTATTCTAATGTTTGATCTTTACTCAGATTTTGCTTATTTGAGTGCCCTTTTCGATATGTTTCTTTCGGCTATAAACTTATAAAAATGAAACTTGGCAGCTTTGCAGTATATATTAGATAAAGAAATGGTCCATATGAATAAAAGTCAGAAATCATATGTAAACAAGTAATGCATAAATTAATAAAGGACGACTTTTATATATATAGCTACAGATTCTAACTGGAGAATCTGCTTTACAATGACATGCGAAATAGTAACATTTATTATTTATTGACCATAAACAAATCCCATAAATAAATTACCACCACACTTCAAGTAGCTACCCATCTTTTCTCAATATAGCAGCCATAGACTTGCCATGCCACATCTTAGGTAGTAGCAGTCTCTCATGAATATGACAACATATAGTCATATTACAAAATGCTAAGAAGAAGACTTTGAGTTCAAGAGATGATATATATAGGACGGTGAATGTGAAAAGTGCCAAACTCTAGTAGTAGTAGTAGAAGTAGTTTAAACTTAAAGAGGGTTATCACAAAACCCTAGCAAGTGAATTATTTTTGCCTCATGAAATATATTTATCAAATACTTGCTCCTCCTCCTCCTCCATAGTAATGATGATCCCCAGAAGGGTTTTGATGATCATTCCAATTAGGGAGAGAATATGGCATAGGAAAATTAGGTGTTTGATGAAAACCTCCACCACCACCACCATGTCCCATTGATGATCTTCTACTAAATTCAGCCGGCCTTTGCCGAAGAGCCACGTTATGATGAATAGGTAAAGGCGGCGGAGGCGGAGGCGGAGTGAACTCATTGCAAGCATAGCGGATCAAGTCCGCGTTAGCAGCATCGAGCTCCTTCTGGAGGCGCTCGACTTGGCGTTGGAGGAAAGTGATCGCGCCTACGCAGCCATAGACGGGATCTCTCACTCTCGCTTCGGCTTCGTAGGCTAAAGAGTTGACTGCATCTTCTCTTTGGTGCGGAAGGAGTTCGTTGAGGAGCTTAGTGACGTTGCTCGCGCCGAAGATTTTGTGAACGTTGATGAATTTTTGTGGCTCCTCAGGTGGGAAGTAAGGTGAGAAAATGCAGCCAGGCAAACACTTTCTCCTTAAGAACTTGCAGGCAGCACAAGGGGAGTTGTACGAGCTGGATGATGCCATTAATCCTTCTACCTGCAATATCAGAACATCAAGTAATTAAATCTCTACTTCTTTTTTTTTGGGGGGTAGCAATCTTGTCTTAATTATGAACTTGATACCTCATGGTTCTTATCCAACATCGTTGACCACTAGGTCATACCTTGGATGCATCTTAGTTATTCTCCATGCTAAATTCAACCTAGGTAGTGAAAAGTTAACCTTAATTAGTTGTCTTCAGCTATTTCAAATTATGTACTATTCCTATTTTAGTGTCACTCTCTATTTCCAATTTGGGGTTTTCATAGGAGTATTTTTTATAACATCCCCATCAGTGGGAGAACTTTCAATTTGTGTAAACAGATTTCTTAGGACAATTGGAAATCTACTCCATCCGCTCCGTTCCTTTCTATTTTTTAGGTGTGTGTTCGATTCAAAGTAACAGATGGAGTTTTTAAAGCTAATTAATGGATTCAATTGAACTCATTATATATTTTTCATACAGGACATATAAATATATAGTATGAGAAAAATCAGAAAAAGTTCAATAAATACTAGGTTTTGAACCATATGTTCAGACTTACACTTAGTTCAGTGCTAAGAACGTTTAAAATTGAATCGATCAAGTTCAAACCATAGATCTACATCCACTAATTAGAAGTTTTAAGTTCCTAATGAATTCTATTTTGGTATTATGTAGCTAATTCTATATAGCTAATTACATATATATATATTGTTGCTTCCCTTTATGTTTATGTTTTATTCCAACTAACTTCCTTGTTGTTTTATGGTTCATATGGCTCAGAAGAACTCTTGCATGCTTTCTTAATTACATGCCCTTATTTCTGTCATCCAGCTAACCAGCCATAGCCAGCAATTTACATGATCCTGAATTTGGAGGTATAAGTGGATATTAGTGATCCGTCCTTTTGAATTTTGTTAAACATAAGATCTAAAAAAATGCTCTTAAAATCTTACTTCTTAATAAAAATATGTGTTTCCAGGAAAACCCTAAATCAAGAACCGTGACACCAAGTAATATAGACAGAATTTTTGTGTACCTTTAAGAAAAATCATGGGGAAAAAAATTAGGCACAAGAAAAACTTTATGACTATACCCTATTTTGTGATCTAGGTTCCTTTAATGAGATGATAGATAAAAGGGAATTACCTTTTTTTCTCTTTCAGGGAGCTCCTTGAGATCAAAACTTGGCTCTTATTTCTTCAAAGTAACAAAAAACAAAGTAAAAAACACTAAAACAGTAGCAGATTGAAAAAGAAAGAAAAAAAAAAAAAGAAGTGAGCTTCACAAGTTGAATAGTTACTTGTGATCAGCTCTGTAAAAAGGAAAACCCTAATTGGAGAAGAGAAGAAGTTTAGGTTTGTCCCCTGCAAATCTAGTAGTAGGAAATAAACTTATAAATAAAGAAAAGAGAGAGATAGAAAAGGGGCAAAGGGGATATTATTAGTGATGGAGAAGGAATGAAGGCAAAAGACAAAGGGGACTAATAATTAAAATGGAAGGTACACTAGGGAAAAAAGATGGACTATGTACAAGTATGTCCCATGACTCTGCATCTAATAATAATTTCATACTTGTGGTGTGGGGAGATATGTGTATGTATCCATTTTTTGCCCCTTCTACCCTATTTCTCTCTTTCTTCATGCAATCACAGACAACCACAAAATTCTACCTATGTACTTTCTATCTTTATATATAAAAAGAAAGCCATTAGTCGTCATCCTCTTTGTTCCTTGGTAATTTTAATTAAGACATTTCACCTATATAAATAAGCAATTCAAGAGAATGAAAGTAAAAGGAGGAAAAGTAGAGTAGTTTTATTGGTTTCTCACATGTGTTAGGATATATTCAAATATATCGCACATTTCAAAGCCCATTTCTAGGGCGGTGCTCCCAACAATATTTTTTTCATTTTTAGAGGTTCAAACTCGAGACTTTTGACTAAGGATGGAGCGAGTTCAATCATCCCACCTCAATCCATAGTGATTTAGAAAAAAAAAAAGGTTAGATAGCAAATGAAAATGTAGGTTAATTAATTATTTGTAGTAGAGACTGAAGATGCATATTTTTATTTTTGTTAAGCCACTTAATTATCCAGACTTAAACCTCGTGTGGTGTTGAAATATTTGGCATTAAATAATTAGATAGAAGGAAGTGTAAAGAAAGAAAGAAAGTGGCTTGGGAAGATATTACAAGAGGGATTACTTGGTATAGTTATGTGAGGATTGCTGTATGTAATGTTTTGTTTTAGAATCAGTTGTTTTTTCCACCAAAAAAAGAAAATAATTAGATAGACTCTAAAAGTAATATTTTTGAAAAGGAAAGATAATTAGATTATTTTCTGATTGTGGAGGAGAAAGTCTTTTCTTTCATTTGTCTAAACTTGTTGTCAATCACCAATCACTCTTTATGGATTTGACATTCTATTGTTAGTATTACTTTATTGGCAAATAATATAGGAATTTGTATAGGATGACGCAATTAGATAAAACCGATCGGTTTGCTTAATAATGTAAGATTGTTTCTTTTTTAATCTGACTAACATTTTCTCATTTTGACTCTCTTTTTGTGCGTGCCATTCAAGAATATAATCAAAAGAGTCTACATTAATTTTTCAAAGACCATCTCCAGCCGAGCTTTAAACACTTAATTCTGTTGTAAATTATGAAAAATATTTTTATTTTTCGATACAATAGAAGCAAAGAAGTCGAGGATGTGTCCGAATTAATGGCCAATAAAGTTAGTTGTGAATCATGGGTTTTAAATTTTATCTTTATATTTTTCCAAGTCTTGATTAACATAAAGTTACCTATTAGTACTTGTTATCTCATAAAATTAATCGAGCTCCACAAGCGGGTCAAGCACCACAATTATAAATTATCTTGCGTTGGTGTGATTACTTTCTTTCCGGCTCAAATTACTACTCTCTACTCTCATATTAGTAGTGCATATTTTGCATCTCGTGAGTCAAACTATGTAAATTTTAATTTGACGCATTTTAAAATATATTTTCTCATCAAATAAACATGAGAAAAACTATAACTTAAATTTTTACCTCTTGACGGATTTATACCTATAAAATTCAGCACGAAGTTACCTAGTACTTTATATGGTTCAATTCAGTATAATTAAAAAAAATGAAAGACAAGAATTGTATCAATTAATAAGGACGTTCTCGAGTTTTTCTTATTCAGTAACGTGCTTTAAAAATTAAAATGTTCCAACCGTAAGACCCACTAACAGGGGGTCCATTTGGAAAATTATTTCCTTGCAAAACCAAATCTTATTTTAATTTCTTTGGAAGCCTGAAGATGGTAACTTTAATTCCATACATTTGACTTGAAAGTCTCTTTTTATAATTGTAGTTAACACAAAGTGGGATTTGAAAATAACTGACACACTCAAGAAAGTGATTTTTTGTTAGATTCTCGTGTAAAAAAAATTATTATCTCTCGCGCATTTAACCAATTGTGCTCTAGGTAAAGTTTCACATTTGGAAGAATCTGCTTTAATTTATCTTCTTCATTTATTTAATTTGCATCAAATTCAAAAAATTAATATATTTCAATTTCGGTGGTCAATAAATGTTTACTTAAACCTTTACGACTTGAAAAAATCGAAATGAACATTTTCTTTGGTTCTTTTGCCAATTGGAAAAATGTTGATCATTAAAAATTGCAGTGCTTCTGCTATTTATTAATCACGTGCCTTATTATTTCATAAGGTTATTGTGGACAAATAAAAGTGAACGGGTAATATATTGTACGTTTGCTTTGGTACTTTTGCCAATTGTCATTTTTACAAGTTCGAATGCCGTATTATCACTCATCAGTAATCCTGAGCATTAAGTGATTGATATACAAACTAATTTAGCTTAATAAGCATAACTTTTAGGAAACATTGGGGCTTAATTTCGTAAAAGGCATACAATTAGGTAACTTTGTTTAAGGAAACAATAATTAGGATAGAGTCTTTTCAACTATCATTAGCTCACCTGGAAGATAAAAAGCCTAAAATTAAATCTGAAGAATCATGATACTTTGACTCAACTTAACGAACAACTAAATTGAATGATTTTTTTTTTTTTTTTTTTTGTATTTAAAGACATGGGTGTGTTGATTCAAACTTCAGTTTTCCAAAATTACCTGAACAAAGCAGTCAATGATTTTATTCAATAAGCAAAGCAGTCAACTGGTTTATTCAAAAACTCCTTGGTAAATGCGTTGTCAATTATTTTTTTCTTGTCTTGTAAAATTCAAATTGGATTTCCCCCTATAAGAGTCTCAAAACGAAATAATCGTGGGAATTTTTTAGGGTATGTGCGGAATCAGAATTTTAATCAAAATAATTCAAAATATTTAAGAAGATTCAATATTTATTATATATACATATAAATAATTTTAATATTATATATACATTATATTCAATAAAAGGAATTCGGATGAACCTTCGTATCCGGACTCGACCATAGGGTTCAAATATATAGTAATTTAAACTTTCTACAATGAATATTGTTTTCCTAGTGCAATTGTGTTCTCTCACATTTTGGCAGCCAAAATCATGCAACCACCATATGGCCCCATTTAATGTGGAACATCACAACGTTATTAGGGGAACGAATAGGTAAAATAGTTTACTCATATAATATATTTTGGTGACTAGAGGAAGCTATCAATTATGCCATGAATCTAGCTAAAACCAACAATATTATTTTATTGTACAAGTATAATATTATCATTCTTAATTTGCACTCAAAAAGAACTTGGTAAAGGTGACTTATATGTATGTATATTCCCTTTTAGGTTATGGCTTGGAAAAATTAAGATGCCCTACCACATCTCAATCATATTAATATGAATTGTGGTGCAATAGTGAGATTACTCAATTCTTATTAAAATTTTTTGAGTTTGAGCTCAAAAGTGAAGAAAATTTTGTTAAAAGTGTCACCCTCAAAATGTGTGCGCAATTCGAATTAATTCGAATTTTAATACGAGTACATGCTGAGGGAATACCCCCCAAAAAAAGAAGGTAGGTTTCAAAGAGTGCTTCGTGGTCAAACATTCTTTAATGGGTCTCTTATTCCCATATATATTCCTTTTTATAAGCATAAAGAAAAACAATTATATACGAGCATTTTTATCTGCTTATATGTTAAGAAAATCTTTTTAACTAGAGGTTGAAGGTTTGATCTTGGATATGGAGAAAATATTATTGAGAGCGCTGTCATTTTAATATGCCCTATAACACACAATTTAAATTAATCGAAATTCAAATACGAACACCGAATGAAAAAAAAAAATCTCAATGTGCTTAGTAGGGAGACTGCACCTATGTCACGTCTCCTATAAATCTCTATCAATCATTGTGGGCCACAATACGGACATACGTAAAAGTTCTTCTATTGAAAAAGAAAGTGTAACGCCCAGGTAAGAACTGACGTGTATTATGTCAGTAAGGTAAATTATGGTGTATTAATAATATTTGTATTAATAATGCGTGTGTTAGCTATAGTTGTATTAATTATGCTTTTATTTTTTTTATGCAGTGTTTGGTTCGATGTATTAAAAATAACATGAATTACATAATTTCTAAAAAAAATTTTTTTTTTTTAATATAATAGCCTCAATATATATGTTGGTAAGGATGCAAAATTTTTTTTGAGGGATACTAGTGTCTTTAATCATGTCAATGCACACATTAGATCTATTGCATTACTAATGTCATGAATTTTTAGGTATTAGTAATATACACCCCAATACACAATAGAGTGCATTAGTTATACATAGAGTGAAAAGATATATATATCAAACAAGATATTATTAATACACATTAAACTTCTAATGCATTAACTTTTCAATTCACTCTACCAAACGAGCCCTAAGATTCTGAAGAAAAAATACACATGAGACGTTAGACTAATCTCATATTGGAATAAGAGACGAAAGTGAAAAGCTTCAAAGCATATCACAAGTTAAATGATACCAAGATCTTTGGGCTCGATAATAATACAGCCCGTAAAACAAATCCCTGGAGTTGGTTGAACCAAAATAGATAATATCTTGTCATGACCGGGATTGGATCGTGACCGAAAGAAAGAGACCTAGAAAATCCAGTTTTTAATATATGGTTGAACTCATTTGAAGATATGAGTCACGTCAGAGAAGGATTGCACCAAGTAATTAAGTAAAGGGACATGATTGAATAAACATATATAACGCAAACAAATTCTTATATGAAATGTGACGGCCTCTTTTATAGATTGATGGAATACTTGATAGGCTGGTACAGTGAGTGTTTTTCACTTATGTTCACTCATGCAAGTTTCCTATTATTGTTAAAATAGGCGTGAACTTTTGTGATGGATTTAGTTCCACTTCAAGTTAAATTTTGGGTATCAAAAGTCAAAGATTTTAAGACCGTTGGACCTTAATTTGTCCCTTGGAACTCAATGTTGCTGCCGGTGGTAAAATTAACTCATGAAAAATAAATGACTAGCGGCTCAAATTTGGATGGTCTGAATTAGGCATAATTTCATGGCGGATCAAACGAAGCTCAAGTTAGTCCATCTAAAAATTGAGCTGAATAGGGCTGTGGTCCGTTGTTAGCCCATTTTTAGTTAAAGCTTAATTATATGAATTCAGGTAATTCTTTAGGCAAGATGATACCCAATTCATTTGTTGATTCTGTCCATTTTGATCCGCCACATTCTTTACAATGGACCCCATTTGACATTTCTAATTGCTGCTGATGATAAGTTTTCAACAATTAATCATCCTGGTCTTCTATGAGGGTTGATTGTTCATTCTCCTTCAATAATCTTGTGCAAAAAGGTAATACATGTCTTATCATATGATTTTGTGATGACAGTGCCCAAGGATAATCTGCTATGAAATAATATAATTACAAACTCCATTTTGATGCGATGATAGAACATGGTTAGTAATTAAGAAAACTTGTGGCAAACTTACTGGAATTAGTCAAATTACACCGAGTCAACAACCATGAAAAAGACCCATATATAAAAATTGAATTTATATTTGTTATTTTCCGGAGACAGAATGTTAAATATTATTTGGATCATGCAATTGTTGAAAAGGAACCTCGGACCAGAGGCAGATCTAGGATTTCGAGGTTGTGGGTGTCATGTCACTTTTAATGTTAAAACTACTACTCAAAAAGGATAATTTTTATGGGCGTCCCACTGAAATTTTGCTTGTTAGTAAGAGATTTTTGAAGGAAAACTTCATTGAAATATTATCGAAGAACCTAATTTTTACAAATTCAGTTGGAAATCAGTTAATTTTTTGCTTTACGTTTTGTTATTTACACTGCTCCAAATAAGACAAATATTTTGTCGATTTTTTAAACTCGGGGTTTCTATTTGATTATTTGTCTTTTCAATTTGTATAGACAAATAGATCAACAACAACAACAACAAACCCAGTGTATTTCCACCTGGTGGGGTCTGGGGGGGTAAGATGTACGCAGTCCATACCTCTACCTCTAAAGAAGTAGAAAGACTGTTTCCGATAGACCCCCGGCTCAAGACACGAGATATCACACAAATACATAGTAAAGCACAGAACAAGATTACAAGATTACATAACATAAATACGACATCCATAAGTAAAAGAAAACAGAGGAAAGCACCCAGATTCGTACTAAAACAAGGAACACAGAATCATAACAAGGATACTACCCCCCACCAAGTAATTCCCTACACTAGCGACCCAAACTGGCCCTAGTCTTCTGCCCTAATTCGCGTCCACCAGACCTTCCTATCTAGGGCCATGTCCTCGGTGAGCTGTAATTGCTCCATGTCCCGCCTAATCACCTCACCCCAGTACTTCTTCGGCCTACCCCTACCCCGCCTAAAACCATCCAACGCTAGCCTCTCACACCTACGAACCGGGGCATCCATGCCCCTCCTCTTCACGTGTCCGAACCATCTCAATCGGACTTCCCGCATCTTGCACTCCACTGGAGTCACACCAATCTTCTCCCTGATAGTCTCATTCCAAACTCTATCCCCTCTAGTCAGCCCACACATCCAGCGCAACATCCGCATTTCTGCCACCTTCATTTTTTGGATGTGGGAATTCTTAACTGGCCAACACTCCGCTCCATACAACATGGCCGGACGGACTACTACCCTGTAGAATTTGCCTTTAAGCTTGGGCGGCACCTTCTTATCACACAACACCCCCGGCGCGAGCTTCCACTTCATCCATCCCGCCCCAATACGGTGCGAGACATCCTCGTCAATCTCACCGTTACCCTGGATCACGGACCCGAGATACTTGAAACTATCCCTCTTACATACCTCCTGTGATTCCAGCTTCACTACCACCTCATCCTCCAGCCTCACGTCATTAAACTTGCATTCCAAATACTCTGTCTTGCTTCTGCTCAACCTGAACCCTTTAGACTCAAGAGTTTGTCTCCACACCTCTAATTTGTCATTCACACCCCCTCGAGTCTCATCAATCAGAACTATATCGTCTGCAAAAAGCATACACCACGGCACCTCCCCTTGAATACGCCGCGTCAACACATCCATCACCAAAGCAAACAAAAAGGGACTAAGAGTAGATCCCTGATGCAATCCTGTCAAGACGGTGAAATGCTCTGAGTCTCCTCCCGCCGTCCTCACCTGGGTTTTCGCTCCCTCATACATGTCCTTAATTGCTCTGATATATGCCTGCAGGACTCCACTCACCTCCAAGCACCTCCAAAGCACCTTCGTGGGGACTTTGTCGTATGATTTCTCCAGGTCGATAAACACCATGTGCAGGTCCTTCTTTCTTTCCCTATACTGTTCCACCAGCCTCCGTACCAGGTGAATTGCCTCCGTCGTCGAGCGGCCAGGCATAAACTCAAACTGGTTTTCCGAAATAGACACTATCCGTCTCAGCCTCACCTCGACCACTCTCTCCCAAATCTTCATAGAGTGACTCAATAACTTAATCCCCCTATAGTTATTGCAACTTTGGATGTCCCCCTTATTCTTGTAGAGAGGGATCATGGTACTCCACCTCCAAGCCTTGGGCAGCTTTGCCATCTTGAAGATTTCATTGAACAATCCAGTCAACCACCTTACACCAGCCTCTCCAACGAACTTCCAAAACTCCACCAGTATCTCATCCGGCCCCGTCGCCCTACCCCTTCGCATCCTGCGAACAACCTCTCTAACCTCTTCTACCTTAAAACGTCTACAATAACTAAAATCCCGACACTCCTCTGAGTGCTCCAGTTCCCTTAACACAATAGCTCTATCCCCTTCGTCATTCAAGAGCCTATGAAAGTACGACTGCCATCTATCCTTAATGTGGCCGTCCTCCACCAACACTCTACCGTCCTCCCCCTTAATGCACCTCACCTGGTCGAGGTCACGACCCTTCCTCTCCCTAGCCTTAGCGAGTCTAAACAACTTTTTCTCCCCTGCTTTCCCCTGTAACCCTGCATAAAAGCTCTCAAAAGCGGCCGTCTTAGCTGCCGTGACAGCTGACTTAGCCTCCTTCCTAGCTAGCTTGTACTCTTTCCTGTTTACCCGCTTCTCTTCTTCGTCCTTACTCTCAACCAACTTAGCATACGCCCCTTTCTTGGTCCCCACTTTCTTCTCCACCCCTTCATTCCACCACTAATCCCCTCGATGATGCCCGGCTCGGCCCCTAAAAACACCCAACACCTCACTTGCATTCTCCCTGATGCACCTAGCCGCTCTATCCCACATACTATCCACGTCCCCCCTACACTCCCACACCCCCATTCCCGCCAACTTCTCCCCTATCTCCCACGTTTTTACTGGCGTCAAGCCGCCCCACTTAATTCTAGGTCTACCCTCCTTACTCCTCCTCTTTCTATTCTTCTTTATACTTAAATCCATAACCAAGAGCCTATGCTGGGTCGAAAGATTCTCACTCGGGATGACCTTACAGTCCTTACACAACACCCTATCCCCTTTCCGAAGTAACAAAAAGTCAATCTGGGTCCTGGCTATCGCGCTTCGAAAGGTGATCGTCCTTCTTCGGGAAGCCCGAGTTCACCACCACCAGCCCAAAGGACCTCGCAAACTCCAATAGAGTAGTCCCCTCTTAATTTCTGTCCCCAAAACCAAAACCACCATGCACATCACCAAAGCCTCCCGGTAACGCCCCGATGTGCCCGTTGAAATCTCCTGCTACAACAATCTTCTCCGAGCTAGGCACGCCTCTCACCACCTCCTCTAAAGCCTCCTAAAACAGCATTTTCTCCTCCCCCCCCGAGCCCACTTACGGCGCATAAGCACTACACACGTTCAGGGTAAACCCCCGAATGACCAACTTAATAGTCATCAACCTATCATTGATCCTCTTCACCTTTACGAGCTGACCTCTAAGCTCTTCATCTACTAAGATACCAACTCCATTCCTACGCCTCTCGCTCCCAGAGTACCACAGCTTGTAACCATCCACATCCCTAGCCTTAGACCCTACCCACTTGGTCTCTTGAACACACGCAATATTGATCCTCCTCTTCCTAAGGACCTTCACAAGCTCTATGGACTTACCCTGAAGGGTCCCTATATTCCAAGACCCAACCCTCAGCCTACTATCACTATCCACACGCCCCCCTGTACCACCCCCGCGGCCAAGCCTTGGCCTCTCTCCCACTCCCGCCCTTTCCTCATCCCCCGCCCCCACAACAGACCCACGCCCCAACCTCCTAGAACATGACCCTATCCAATCATTACCGCCCACAGCTACTACTATAAAAAATATAAGAAAATATAAAAATATAAACGATGGTAGTAGCAAAGCAGCAGCAAGAAATACAAGTCTCACACAAAATCAAAGAAATAATCAAGAAACCAAACTAAACTCAAATAGAGAGCAAACACCACTGGGCTCGACACCCACAACCCCAAAAACAAAGCCCCAAGCCGATAACCCAATCCAATCAAAAGCAGTGCAAGAAACGACCACAGCAACAGCAACAACAACAACAGACAACTGACAATATCAACAAATCGCACGCAAGTCAAGGTACAGGGGATAATACTAGCATAATACAAAGAATGAAATAAAAAAGGTTAGAAGTCACCGGATTACGCTTGTAGACCAAGCCGGAGCCCAAAACCCAGCGTAGACCGGGTTTCGGGCAGTTCCGGTGCTGAGATGGAGCTGCGGCTGTGTAGACCGAGGGGACTGGTCGTTGTTTGAGTGCTGCGGCTGCTGACGACCGAGTGGCAGGTGTAGGTGGCGCTCTGGCTGGGGACCGAGCTGCGGTTGTTGGAGGCCGATCGGCAGCTGCAGACCGAGCGACGACTGGCTGGACACCGAGCTGCGGCTGCTGGGGACCGGGCGGCGACTGCTGGGGACCGGGCTACGGCTGCCGGAGACCGAGGGGGGGGGTGTTGGATCTCGCCGGAGCCGGAGGGTGGGGGTATGTTGGATCTCGCCGGAGCTGGAGACCGAGGGGGGGCTGTTGGATCTCGCCGGAGCCGGCGGGTGGGGGTCTCGCTGGAGCTAGAGACCGAAGGGGGGGGCTGCTGGATCTCGCCAGAGCCGGTGGGTGGGGGTCTCGCTTGAGTTGGAGACCGAAAGGGGGGAGCTGGAGCCGGCGAGTGGGGATCTCGCCGGAGCTGGAGAGAGAGGGGGGCTGCCGGAGGTCGGCGGGAAGTGGCGACTGGGGTCGGCGCCGAGAGCCAGAGGTCGGGGCCCGAGGTCGGGTCGGGTCGGCGCCGGAGGTCGGCGACGGCGACGAGGCTGGGGACCGGGGAGAAAGAGAGAGAAGGTAGGGAGAGAGGGGGGAGGGAGGGAGGGAGAGAGAGAGCCGTTAGAGAGAGAAGGTAGAGATAGAGCCGTTCTATAGACAAATAGATCAAATAATAAAAATATGATTATTATTATTATAAATACTATCGAAAACAACTTTTCTACTTCTCTGGAGGTAGTGTATGGATTGCATACATTTTACCCTCCCCAGACCCCATTACGTGGGAATACACTGGGTTTGTTGTTGTTGTTGTTGTTATTACTATAAATTGTGTAAACAAGAGTTGACAACTTACTAATCAACGTGAAAATACAAAATAGTTGCCAACATTCCGTGGATATTTCCAATTCTATTGTTAAGAAATTATAACATCAAGCCAAGCATCATTATTATGATTTACAAGGAGAGGTTAACTATAAATTTGAAGGAAGAAGGAATCTTCAATTATGTTCTACACTTAAATTAAAAATTCTTAAACAAAAATTACCCAAAAAAAGGCGTCAAACAAAGATTAAGTCAAGAGGAAAAAAACTTATAGAAAATAGAATAACGAACAAAAAGTAATAAAATACTGGCGGCGTCTAGACTTGAACTTTGGTATACTACGTGAAATTTTAGCGCGTTTGCCACTGACACTACTTCCTCAACTGTTGCACTACCGAGTGACACTTAAATAATACACCAATTTTATTCAATATATATATATATATACACATAATTTTTCGATCGAAGTTTGCGGGTGTCATGCCACCCGTGAACCCCGCTAGATCCGCCCCTGCCTGAGACTATCGGAATACTCCTACTAAATTACATGGAGACTCTGAAAGTCCAAATTAAGAGTTCAAAACTTGAAATCCTGTTAGGATGATTGTCAAAATAGTCCAACCCAGCAACATATCAAGGGAAGGCCCAAAATAGCGCTCAAGTGCAGACAATTCAGTAGTAGCCCAACACCCCAGCAACATATCAAGGGAAGGCCCAAAATAGCGCTCAAGTGCAGACAATTCAGTAGTAGCCCAACACCCCCTAAGCAGAAAGACCCTTAAATTCCTGCCATCTCATAATAATAGTCGGTAGATAAAAGGGATAGTTATCAATACATACCATATGGTCATCAAGTTTATCAAAAATGATACGACAGGATAAAATTGGATTGTATCAAACATGGTTGAAGTTAGGGGTGTACAAATCGAATCGTTAAGTTAAATCGAACCGATGAATCAAATTAAATCGAGGAAAAAAATTGACTTATGGTTTGGGGTTCAAAAAAAAATCAATCATTCTTGGTTTGGTTTGGTATTAACAAAAATAAAATCAAACCGAACCGACATAATACATATATAATTTTAATTTTTTACATGTAAAAAAATATTACTTATAATCTCCTTTCTAATTACTTTTATAACTTTTTTATATTCAGAAAATAGATATATATTCTTGGGCCTTTAGTTATAATATTTAGGGAAAAAGACATGAACTAACCATTTTAAAAAGAATGGCCCACACTATGAAAATATGGACAATTGGAACCAATCGGCCCAATTTATTTCCTTTTTTTAGCCACTTGGCGGCCCAAAACCACTCTCCTTACACAATTAAGAAAATTAAATGCTCTTTATAGTTGTTACTCTTAAATCAATTTTCTTTTCTAAATATACTTTCTCAAATCTTTTTTTTTCTCCTCTATTATGCATCGATCAATCTACTGTATTTTATGATCAATATCAAAACTTGATTTGTTGTTTCTTGCATTGGAGCATTGAAAACTATGGACATGAAGCAAAAAATAGGAAATAAAGGAAAGTTAAAATTAACGGGTAAAACGGTCAATTTTGACCTCAAATTTGTTGTTAATGATGATTATTTTACAGAATCATTACATACAGGTTTGTATTTAAAGCAATGTCATAGTTCTTTAAACTTGAAAAAGAAAAAAATAAAATAATGAGGTCTCAAGGTAAGAGAAAAGTCATGTCCTAGTCCATGTTCTTCTTAGAGGCTGATTCAATCACGGTGAGTTGGAGATGTTCTTCTTAGAGGCTGACTCATTCACGGTGAGTCAGAGATGTTTTGATGCATGTAAAGATAAAAAAAAAAAGAATATGCCAATAGATACTCTTTTATACCTGTTTGATACACATTTTTTAAAAGAGAGAAGGGGAACCTTTGCATGCACATACAGTCTCTATACCCAATTGACACTCTTTTATATCAGTTGATACACTTTTATACCACATTGATACACTTTTTTTTTAAAAAAAGAAGGGGAACCTATGGAGGCATATACAGTCTTTATACCTATTTAATACATTTTTATGTCACATTGATACACTTTTATACTACATTGATATACTTTTTAAAAAAGGGAGAGAAAATTCTTTGCATGCACATGCAATCCCTATACTCAGTTGATACTCTTTTATACCACATTGATACACTTAAATTCAACATCAGATATCCACTGACCTCCGTATTTTATCATTATTGAAACTAAAACTGAAGTTGAAGCCATTATTTTGTATCAATTTTGAGCAAATTTACAATGGGAAAAAATTATAGGAAGCTAATTGAATGCAGATTTTTGGAGATTTTATACAAAATTTATGGAATAAGAAAGATTAATTGAAGTATCGAAAAAGGTAAAAGAATGGAGGTTTGGGAGTTTGAATGGAAAGGAAATTGTGAATGAAAAGGAAAGAAAGAGAGAGAAAGTTACTTTAACGACATTTTCGATTATGTTTAAGCGTATGACAGTGAAGGTTAGTTAGTGAAATTAGTTTGTGGCTATTTATAGGGTATTTAATTTTGAGTGCTATTTTTATGATATTATTTTAGTTTTAGGTGCTATTGCTGTCCTTTTTCCTAATATTTATCCATTAGTAACAGATTAATATAAAACCCAATATTAATATAAAAACCTATAACTCTTCAATTGCTTCAGTTTACATTTTACTTTTCAAGTTTTCAGTGAGTTCTCATTATTTTCTCATCTTACTTTCATCTTACTTTTCTCATTCTCCTCATTCGTCAAGTTTTGATTTAGGTTTGTTTCTCTTCTTTCTCTTTTTTCTTGTGGAATTATGTTATAGTTAATTATTTTATGGAGTTAAATTTTTAATAAGTTGTCTCCAATTCTTCATTCTTCTTTATGCTCACATTTTATGTGAAGGAAACTTTCAGATAAGGTATTGTGACTAGTGACTTACAAATTGAACCACTGAGTATCCACATAATATTTCTTTGAGAGATAGTAGTTTAAACGTCTTAGTAATTTGCCAACTTAATTTTAATTGGAACTACTCTATGACCATTTTTTTTTTTAATCTTTTTAGTGAAAACATTTAATTTTTTCTTCAATCACATTATAATTGTAAAAAAACTGAGAAAAAAAATCAAAAAACCAAAAAAAATCGATTAAAACCAAAATATAAAAACCGATTGTATATTGGTTTGATTTGATTTATAGATTTAGAAAACCGACATTGTTGGTTTGGTTATATTTTAATGAAAAAACGAATCAACCCGACCTATGTACACCCCTAGTTGAAGTGTAAGACACTACATATACATTTGGTTATTATTATTTTTTTTAATCTCTTTCTAGGAGCTTTCACCCTGATGATTCGAAGTCACAATCTCCGGATTGGAGGTGAGGGACGCTTATTCCGAGCAACTCCCTCTTGTTACATTCGATTACATATTATCTGCATACATATGTATATTAGTATAAAATATGCACTACTATATATTATTTATTTCTTCGTCTCAATTTATGTGGCACTTTTTAGATTTCGAGATTCAAGCAAGTCAATCTTTAATTGTAATTTTTTCATCTATCTTTTAATTGTTTTGAATTGTCTATTATTACCACTTATAGTATTTTTTACGTAGTATTCAAGTATATAAACTTCATTTTTAAAAACTTGGAGGTTCATGTCCAACGCACGATCAAACTTAAACTGTTTGACTCTCGAAAAATCAATAATCCCACATAAAATGAGATAAAAAAGTACATTTGTCATAAATTGGATCCGAAAATTAACTGTATTTTAATCCGTTTAGATTCGAGTACGTCCGCCCATTTAATACCTTTTTAATTCATTTTTCAATACTATAAGAAATTGATAGTTTAACCACTTCATAGTTGGTTAATTAAAATGTAAAGATTCAAAGTCAGAAGAATAAAAAGTACATTATCAATTAATGGAGTCTCAAATGTGTTTAACCACAAATGCAACAATCAGAATTCAAATTCAACTGTACTTGAGGGACTTAACAAAGCTAATTAATTCTTTAAATAAAAAGAAAAAAAGAGTAGCAAGTGTCGAAAATCCCACGAGAAAATAACAAAAAAGAACAGGCAAAACGCCAAAAGATTATAACAACACTCTTTACTTTCAAACTCATCTCTCTCTGCTAAAAACATTTTTTCATGCAAAGCTCCTCATCAACATGTGTCACTCTCCTCCCACGCGTCCACTTTCCTTACCCTTTATATACACACCCACTTCCTTCTCCATTTTATTAATTACCATTCACTATTTATTCAAAATATATTAATTTCATATCCCCCTCCATGGCTGATCAACAAACCCGCGGCCAGCAACAGCAGCAAATGCAACAAGCTCAGCCAACGGAGGCCATCAAAAGCCTCCTTCCTCAACAAGGTCCTTCTAAATCCCAAGTACTTGCTGTCGTCACTCTCTTCCCTGTCGGTGGGGCCCTCCTTTTCCTCGCCGGACTAACCCTCGTCGGAACCCTGATCGGTCTTGCTGTAGCCACGCCAGTTTTCCTCCTCTTTAGCCCCGTTTTGGTGCCGGCAGCGCTAACGATAGCGCTGGCGGTTACGGGGTTTTTGACGTCTGGAGCGTTTGGGATAACGGCGTTGTCGTCGTTATCGTGGATGATTAATTACATGAGGAGAATGAGGGGAACTGCTGGAGAGCAGATGGAGCATGCGAAGCGGAGGGTGCAGGAAACTGCGGGACAAATGGGGCAGAAAGCTGGACAGAAGATTCAAGAGACTCAAAGAACTCTGTGATCGAAAATTGTAGTGAGATAAATGGATGTGGAGTACTGTTAATTGCCTGTGCTTTTTGAAATTTCCATATGTGCATTTTTGTATAGTACTAGTTTTGTTGCTGTGTTTAATGTTCTCTCTCGTTTTTCTTTTTCAAGTTTAATGTACTCTTGTAAGTGTTTATTAATTTGTTTTTCTAGTGTAATAAAATGTGAGTTTTTGTTTTGGTACTCCCTCACTTCCTAAATTATAAAAGTTAAAAGGGAAAAAAAAAAAAAGGTTTGGCAATTAATTAAGTGTCCTAAAAAAAATATAATACATAAATATGACTCTAAATTTGACATTAAATTATAACTTTGATCTTAAACTTATGACAGTGCACAAATATGATTTTTAATTATTTAAAATTGTACAAATATGACCAATGCGTGTTCAACATGCAAAGCTGGGCGCGTCCGGTTTAAAATTATCTAAGGGTATAATACATAAATATTCTAAGGGTATAATACGTAAATATGATCCTAAACTTGACACTAAATTATAACTTTATCCTAAACTTGACACTAAATTATAACTTTAACTTTAAACTTGACATCAAATTATAACTTTAACTTTAAATTTTGATAGTGTACAAATATGATCTTTAATTATTTAAAACTGTATAAATATAATCTCTAAATGACTTTTCACTATTAATTTTTCATTATTTTTGATTTAAAGATAAAATGACATTTAATTTTTTGTCATTGCGGAAAAGAACCAAGATTTATTAATATCATGTGGGTATTTATATATATTATATATATTATAAAGGGATGAATTTAAGTTATATAATATATCTAAATATAATTTATTTAAATATTAAATTAAATATGAAACTATACTAATAATAAAAAAGTTATAATTTTAATAAAATATTATTAAATTAATGTTATTAAGGATAGTAGTAGTATATTAAATTAATGTTATCAAATTAACGTTATTAAAATGTTATTAAATTAACGCAGGGACGGATTGTAGTAGTAGTATATTAAATTAATGTTATCAAATTAACGTTATTAAAATGTTATTAAATTAATCTTATTAAATTAACGCAGGGACGGATCTATGTGGTTGCCATGGGGTTCATCCGAACTCTCTCGGTAAGAAAATTATGTTGTATAATATAAGGTAGAAAATCTATATTTATGTACGTATATTAACGTTAAACCACTTGAAATAAGGCACTTAGATAGCCCAGTAATGTTAATTGTTCTTTTTGGGCTCTTCCTTCAGCCTACTGTACGAGTTTGATCCCTGTTAGTGGTTTTTTTTTTTTTTAATAAAAAAAGCTAGTTGCTGCTAAATAAATAAACAAATAAATAATAATAATAATAATAATAATAATAATAAAACGACGTCGTTTTAACACAAAAAAGTAAAAAAGTAAAATTTTGACAGTGCACAAATACGATCTTTAACTATTCAAAACTGTACAAATATGACTTTCCTCCAAGTCAGCCCTTTTAACGATGTGGCGCCGTGTGATTGGATTACCTTTCCATGTAGGCGCGAGTGAAACTCACACATGGGGTTGCAAAATCGGAGGTCATATTTGTTCAAGTTTTAAATAGTTAAAGGTCCTATTTGTGCACTATCAAAGTTTAAGGTTAAAGTTATAATTTGATGTCAAGTTCTAAAATTGTTGAATAATTATAGTTTCTGTTTAAGCAACTTTATTTGTTTTAATTTAATATATTATGGCATTCATTTATCATTTTTAATTAATTAAAAACGTTATCTATGTATCTATATGAAATCCTTAAAAAAGTAATTATTATTTTTTAATTATTATTTTATTAAATTAAGACTCCTAAAATTTGAAAAAACTTGAATTATATATGGATTTGAAAAAACTTGAATTATATATGGAAAGAAAATATAAAATATAAACATATGAAAAGAAATTATATGAAAAAAATACTCCCTCCGTTCCATTTTATGTATTTCAATTTTTTTAATTTGATGTCTTATTTTACTTGTCCTTTTTTACTTATCAAGACAAGACAATTTTTTTTCCCATTATACCCTGAGTTTAATTAATTACTCCTTATTATTAGCCATCCATCAATATTGAAATTTGTATATATTTATAAATAGTTATAAAAGTATTAATATTAATAAATAATATCTAAAAATGTATATATAATGAATAATTATATATTAAAAATGTAATAAGTTACATCATATCTATAATCTATATCTATAATCTATAATCTATTAGTGTGAAGACCCTTAGAAAAGTGATTTGAATTTTTACCCTTCGTTAAAAGTTTATGCTTTAGACAAAATCATCTTTTTACGTTTTTTTCTCAAATTATTTTTTAATGATATTTGTGATAATGAATCCTAAAATATATGAGATTAGGGCTTTAACAAATATAGTAAGACTTTTTTTAAAATTAAGAGTCTTAAAACATAAGGTAAGTAGTAGTACATTGAATCTTAAAAAAAAATAAAAAATTTTATCCTACTTTTACAAACTTTATGGGAAACAAAGAGTTAAATTTGGTAAGAAAAAAAAAATTGTTGCGTACATAAAAAAAAATAAATTCTAAAATTGTCAGAGCAAAATAAGAAAAACGTTAAATATGTAATCCCACTGGTGAAATATCTTTGAACTATGAGTAAAAAGTTCTAATTTAGGACTTTGAAATCATGTATAAATTAAATATATTTATTATATTTTTTTTATTTGAACTATGTAGAATGTCAGGTAATTTTATAAATAAATATTTAAATATTAGACAAATAAAAATATTTCTTCTTTAACATTAAATACACGTGCGACACACACATATATATATATATATATGTGTGTTTGTGTGTGTGTAAAGGCCCTTAGCAAAGTGATTTAAACTTTTTCCCCTTCATTAAAAATCTTTGTAATAAGCAAAATCGTTATTTTACTATTTATTTTCATTTAGTTATTATTTATGTTAATAAAATATTTGTTTAGAACATGAATTCAAACTGGAATTGGAAAAGTTATTACGTGAAACTCCACTTTGAAATTGGATAGTTTTTGAAAAATAAAGGATTTTTCATGTATTCTAGATGGAAAGTCCATTGCAACGGCAATTTCAATTAAAAATTTAAGTTAAATTTTCACCGGATATTAAGTAAAAATTTATTTTGAAAGTTTTTTTTTTAATTACATGAGAAAAATTCTAAATATATGGAAAGTAATATATATGAAACTTTTAAAAGTTTTTTTTTTTTTAATTATATGAGAAATTTTTTAAATATATGGGAAGTAATATATATGAAACCTTTTTCTTTTTATACAAAGTCTAAAAATACAAATTTTCTTTGTTTCCTCCTAAATACATGGGAAGTGAAACTCCTAATATATGACAAATTTCTTTATATAGGAATAAACTCTGAAAGGTTTTCGACTATAGGCTTCTTCGTCCTTTTTGTTTTCCTTTTTATGTCTTTTATTATGATTTTGTGACATATATATTGTAGATACCTAAGTTTGTCCCACCCAAGTTCAATTTTATTCATTTTTAGCTCATCTTACCATACATCCTCATCCATGTGATTATACCTCACAAAAATATATAAAAATAACAGCCTTTAATATAATCCCTAACAAATTCTATCTTATTTTAATCCCATCCAAACCAACTTTACACCTCATCCTAACAACCTACCCCACCTCACTACCCACGTGACCTTCCCCACATTTCTTTTCCAAAAAGAAAAAAGGATATGCACACATATAAAGCATCAGCACCTCCATTCTTTTACCCAGAGCTTCATACATATACACAATACGTCTTCCATTCAGGGGGGTCACACACTAACATGCACAACCACAACCACCTGATCTAAAAGAGAGATAGAGCATCGAGAGGAGAGAGGAAAGAGAGAGAAGAGATCGAGAGAAGAGAGAAAATGATGGGTTGACTATTCTGGGGAGTGTTGACCGAAAAAGCGCCACCATCGCACTAGCCGCGTCGTCACGTCGTCATCGAGTCATTGGAACTTCGGCGAAGCTAAATCCTAAACCCAAATCTTCTACTTCACTGCTTTTGTTTCATACCAAACACGACCCCGTCATCGATAACCCACTGTTCCGGCGAATTTCAAACGGGAAATCATCATCTGTATTCGGAGTGTGTTAGTTCTGTTAGAAGTTGTCAATTTGGGAGTTTATCTGAGTTTGTGTTGTTGATTTCAAATTTCTCAATACCGGGTTGGATTTCGTTGTTGTGAAGGTTTTTCTATTCGAGGCATTCGGTTTTGGATTTCTTTATTATTATCGATGAAAGCGAATTCTATTTAGGTCCAAATCTATCTCTTCTCATTTTATTTCATCATATGTGTTTGATTTGCGTAAAGCATGATTGACTATTGGGTGATTTGTTTCTTAATTTCATTCAAAGAGATGGTTGTGGATTGTTTAAATATTAATCTTGAACTGTTGAAATTTGGCGTTTAAAAGGAATTTTGGGTTGGAGTGGAGGAATTGATAAAAAATGGTTAATAGGGATCAATTTTGCTTTATTGTAGTTTTTTTTGTTAAATTCGGAATACGCATGAATATTGTTGGAACATGATAGAATTATGGTACGTTGAAATGGATATGCAAATGTAGGTTCGGGTAGGCAAATTTAGGAATAAGTGTTTTATTGAATGTTTGAACGTGGAATGTGTGTAAATATTTCCTAGTTTGTCGTATTCAACTCAAGTGTATTCATTTGGTCGGGGAATGCCCCGAGGTTTCATGTGTTTATTCGCCGGGGAATGCCCTGAAGTATTTTATTTTCGGAGGATGTTTCTGATCAAGGCCCGAAGCATTGGGTAAGGCATTGGAGCGTAGTTTGGTATTAGTGTAGGTTAGCGTAGGTTTACTTTTCAGTATCTTTTTCATTTCGGGCTATAATAATTGGATTGTATACTATATTTTGGGATTCGTTTGTTTTGTTTGTTTGATTGATTGTTTTATATGTTTTGTGTGGTTTATACATTCGTAGTGTCAAATTAGTCAATATACTCCGTCAAACGACCGTGGTCGAACCACGGGATCGAGGGGTGCCTAACACCTTCCCCTCAGTCAACAGAATTCCTTAGCCGGAATCTCTGTTCGGAAATCAGTTTAAAGAGTCAAATCGTTTTGAAAAGGATCTCTTAAAGGTGACTTGGCACAACGGATTATATCAAGTGGCGACTCTAAATAAAAATGTAAATAATTATTTTTCGAAGCAAATTTTCAATCTTTTGTCACTTAAATAATAAAATTCTTTCAAACTTAAAACAAATCTTTTCGGTTAAAAAAGGGGTGTGACAGCTCTGGCGACTCTGTTGGGGATCGAACCCAGAATCTCTGGTTTTGTCACACCCCTTTTTAGCTCCAAAAGAGATTGATTTTATGTTCGGAAGGATTTTTATTATTAAGTGACAAAATGAAGATTTGTTCCAAAAAAGGATTATTTTCAATTAATTCAGAGTGGCCACTTGACATAGATCAGGTGTACGAAGTCACCTTTGAAAATCTTTTTCAAAACGATATGACTCTTAAAACTGGTTTGCGAACAGAGATTCCGGCTAAGGAATTCTATTGACTGTTAGGCACCCCTCGATCCCGTGGTTCAACCACGGTAGCTTGGTGGAGCGTACGACTAATTTGACACTACGAATGTATAAACCACACAAAACACATAAATACAATCAATCAAACAAACAAACAAAAAATAATCCAAAATATAGCGTCTAGTCTAATTTATACAGTCCCAAAATAGAAAAATGCGGAAAAGTAAACCTACGCTAACCTACACTAATCCTAAACTACGTTCACATGCTTTACCCGATGCCTTGGGCCTTGATCACGAGCCTCCTTTACGTACATGATACTTTGGGGCATTCTCCGGTGAATAAGTATAATATAACTGTTGACACCTAATTTTTGCCCTCCGCAATTTAATTTAATTTCGTGTTTCTTCAATTTTAAAATGAAATCAAAATTTATCTTATCCGAATAAAGGATTTTCAAAATATTTTCCGTATGTAATTTTGTCATTTTTAAGTAGCGGTTGTATATTGTCGTATTTAATCATACGAAATTATACAATTTTGATACTTAAATATTGGTTTTACAAAGTATCGGATCTTAATCAAGACTTATCTTGAAATAAGTTTATAATGATTTAAATCTTGATTTAATTATAATTTATCCTAAAAAAATATAATAATAATAATAATTTATTCGGAGAGATATGTATTTGATTTTATTGAATCAAAAAGCTCGAAATTAAAAGAAGGATTAATTCGCTTTGGATGTTGGTTCAATTTAGTCAATTTATTAAATTTGACCTTAATTGAAATCAAATCGGCCGTAATTCCGATCCAATTGGCCAATTGATTTTAAATTTGGACAAAATTTAAATGATTTGGCCAAATCTCCAATTACATAATGCACCCAATACCCAATTAATCCAATTTCGTCCTATTTTCTAAACTACAAGCAGTGGCCCATTTCTTTAATTCTCATTACCAATCTTCTATCCTATTAGCCCATACAAAACCAGCCCCCACCAGCCCAAACCTTTTAAACTCGATCCAGCCTATATACTCTCTCTCCTCTTAACTCTAAATCAAAAGGCAAAACCAAAACATCCTCCGTTAATTCCCAATACCCCTAACCCGTCGTCGACTCGACCTCAACAAGAACCCACCCGTATCTCAACAAACCCGACTCAGCGAATCCACCATCAACCCAAATCAGAATCGATCCTAAACTGTTCTTTTTCCCTCTTTCACGCGTCTCACGCGCCAGTAGGACAAGGAAGACCCTCGAACCTTCTAGAAAATGAGCCAGGTGTTGTACCCCAACGTCTATATTCCATAAATCTTAGGATGCAGGTACAATTTGGTACACATTTGGATGATTTTGATTGGCCTCAAGGGGGATGGTTTTTCTTTCTCCATTTCTATTGGTTAGCTTTGAGATTTGGGAGCAAAAAAGGGTACGTCTGCTGATTCAAGCCAGGATGTGGAGGGACTCTAAAGGAATTTGCAAGGGATTTTGTTTTTTCCCTTGAGAAGCCCTAATTCGGCTTCTATATAAAGGCCCCTAGGGTCATTAATGAGGAGGTTTTTTTTAGGAGGAGGATTAGAAACTTCAGGGTTCAGAAATTGTGTTAGAAATCTTTGGAAGTTCAAATTCTGTTTCTGAGAATTTTTTTTTCATTTCTCAAAATCTCTAGGGGGTGGGAAATCTATTAAAAGTTCTAGCGTTTGAGAAATTTTCTCTTGGTTTCGAAAAGAGGGAGATTTTTCTCTTTTCTTCCCTTTAGGGGTTCGAAGGTTCCAGAAAAAAAAGATACAATGTTCTGTTTTAGTGACTTTTCTAATTTAGTTGGTAATTGGAATTTCTCGAATGAAAGACGAGGAAGTCGACATTGTTTGGGTGTGGTTGATTCCAAAAGTTCGTCGTCCCTGTTTTGCTGCCTCGAAAGAGGTAAATACATCACCTTTTAGTTTAGATGTTTTCTTTTGTCTTTAATCGGTTAGCTTTAGTTTTGATGTTCTCTTCTTGTCATTGATTCGTTAGTAGCTCCAGTAGCTATAGAGAATGCTTGGAAATTGTCTGCTGCGAGCCTTGAAGGCTTTAGAAATTTTGTGACCTTGACTGTTTACTCAAAAGTTCATGACTTTATCTCGGTTTCGCTTACAAGAGGTTTGCTATGCTGATCTTAGTTTCGTTATTGATCATTTTTTAGTTTCAAGATTTTCAATGTCAACTCGTCACGCTGCCTTGGGTCTTCTTTAACTTGAATGCCATCTACTTTACTGTGCGCCGTACCAATTGAGTGTGCATTAACACTAACTTTATTGATGAATGCTTTGTCTTAAAAAAATAATTCTCTTAATCGCTACCTCATGAATTTAACTGCCATAGCTGAGGTTTCGTTCATTGAATTTGTTGGATAAAATTACCTTGGCTAGGCTCCTAGTAAATCTGCCCTGTTTACCTGTCGTACTCAAAATTTGTAAGACTTCTCTGGTTGTTATTTTCAGTAAAATATTGTCCAAATTCTTCGGTGAACATTGGACCCACAATTCTTCTTGACTTGCCAAAGAAGAGGAAGATGGTGGTCTAAAGAGCCTTCACTTGAGTATTCATTACTTGTTGTTCTTCGAAATCTAGCTTATTTGCATGATTGATTCAAAATTGCACTCCCATACTCTATCTAGCGTTACTCGGGGAGTGGTTGTTGTCATTTGGGTTGTCTTCTGCGTAGGAAAATTGTCCATATCTATGTGAATTAGGAAGTATTCTTGTTGGTTGGTCCTTCCCCCTAGTTTCCTCATTTTCTATTTCCTTCCCCTCTAGTATTTATCCTCTTTATTTTCTCTAAGCCTCTCTCTGTAGGCCTATGAAAACACAAAGAGTGTGAGTTCAATGGAATCTGTTATTTGTTTGTTTTGCACAAGAAGACTGTATATATATGTTTCATTGTTTGGCTATCAGACTTGGTCTATAAAATTATTCTTTCCCAGCTAAAAACACGTGATTTGACGCTCAAGACGAGTGATTGTTTGTACCCCAGTTAGCTTAAAAATTCAAGTTTTCCCCAAAAAAGTGATTTGATGCTATGTTGCTCTCTTTTTGGTTGGGTTCCTTAGTTGGATCGAGAATAATCATTTATAAAAAATTAGAAATTGTATGATGATTTTGTCTGTATACTAAGTTAGTGGTTCAGGAGTTGAACAACTTCTCATCTTTCTTTCTCTTTTTCATATGCATGTAATCTACTTGGAGTCCACAAGGGATTCCTTCCCGTTGCATTTTCGAAGAGGCCAATGAGTCCTGTATCGTTAAAACCAAAGTCGATTGTATGACATATCAATGTTAGAAGAATGCGTTACAATTTCGTCTTTGAAGCGGCAAAAAAAGGGGACTTGAAAGTCCCATTTTTAATTTACTTATTCATTGTTGCTCTTATTTACTTATTTATTTATATCTTTGTTTAGTCATTTTTTTATTCATTTGGGCCTAGAAGCCAAAGTTGTACTTAATACAGGTGAAATGAAAACTCAAGCCAAAGGGCTCGAAAATATAGAAATAAGACAGGTAAAAGGAGAAATGGGTTGAAAACCCAACTAGACTAGGACAGATTTGTTGGTTTGGGCCAATGGCCTAAATCCTTTGCTTCCTCCCCTTCCCCCTATACCTTATGCTTTTTTTATGTGCTTTGCGAACCTAGTTAAATCCTTAGTTTAGTCGCTAAAAAACTAGTTTTGCATAAACACCAAAATATTTCCAAAATCGCTTTCTTTTAAAAACAATCAATCACTTTTCGAGAAAAATTAATCTTTTCGAAGTTAATGAAAAGACGATTTTCAAACATTCCGGATAACCGCAAGTTATCGGACGTTTTAGGTGCCTAACACCTTCCTAAAACGTTAATAGGAACCTCTTATCTAGAATCTCTTAACTAAAACGATTTTCCTGTTTTGAATCGTTTGAAGTAACTCTCTAAAGGTTTCTTAATTCCTTTTCAAAATTAAGTGGCGACTCTCAAAAGTCAAAAAATTTCTCGTCAAAACAGAAATGGCGGCTCCGCTGGGGAATGATTAACTAGGTTCTAACCAAATGTTTGATTTTGTCTTTTGTTTAACTGTTTATGTGTTTATATATTTCGATTCTGTAAAGTTTAATTATCGCATCTCATGGCATATTCCTACATTATTTAAACTGTTTTGGGGTTTCATGAATGTCCCGGCCCCTATTGTTTAATTCCAAAATGTGTTGGAAATACGAATGGCTTATTAGCATGTGAGTTATCTGACGCTGTTCGTATTTTCAAACTCAAGTTGTTCGCTTGAGAACCAGCGTTCAAATACACTCTATACATCGAGGATAAAACATAACCAAAACCCTATTTTAGGCATGAGCCTAGGACGACCCAATACCCGAGCAACGTATTGGGCCCATTAGAAAACTTGCCCTGCGTCTATTGACCCCAAGTCAATTACAAATGAATCATATTTATGTGTTGAAAAAAAATACATGCTTGTCTAAATTCAATCTATTATCCTTTGGGGGTCGGGAAAAGCTTGATTTGCTTACTTTTGTAAGAAGAATTAAAGCAAGTTAAGCAAGAAATTGATCGATTTGGGAGGTTGCATCTAAGGAACAGTTTACAGACGTCACCAATATAAGAAATGGACGAAGCTGAGAAGGCGAAGGCTGATAGAAGAAACACTCAGGAATTAGTATTTTCTATCCCCTGCGTGGGAGCTTATCTTTTTTCATGTTATTTTCCTTTTCCCCTAAAGATTGTGTCCCTCTTTTGTTATCGTTTGCAAGCATTTATGCCCTTTTCGTGTCTATATAAGTTGGGGGATAATGGATTGACTTTAGGGAAGCATATATTTTCTTCAAAAATCGTTATGCCTGAACCCTTGGATCAAAAAAGGGTCACCCCAGTTAGGATACGCATTATCATAATGTTTTGTGTAATATAATTGTCTTATGTGCTTATGTGTGTTTGTTTGGATCAAAGGCAAGTTTATCCGCTGTGCTCCTATGGATGAATTTGGCTATGACTCAAACAACTCTACGTTGTTATTTCTTGTCAAAATATTTTTAATTACTTATCACACACAGAAACTAACACATTTGCCTTTGAGTTGTTTTACTTAACAGATAATAGAAACTACTCCGTGTTGATATAAGCTGGCAGAACATCCCTACTTCACCCGGTCAAAAGCTCATAAAATCCCATCCTCTGACCATAATTCAATAATGACTAGAAATGATGAAGATAACGCATTGACCATCAGGAAAAATGTAATAGTGGAACAGAGTGAGATGATTGTGGAACTCGCAAGGAAATTAGAAATGCTTCAGAAGGAAATAAATCACACTCGAGATTTGGCTAACCTGGCTATCACTGTCAATGCCCGCGCTCCAGGAGGATACATGACTCCACTCCAAATTCCTTCCCTCAGTACACCGATTCTCAGGAATTAGCCAAAAAACATATCATCCGTCTCCGCTCTTCCATTTGTCCAGAACACTAATCGCGAAAATAACCCAGATGCCTACCGTCCACAAAATCCATCTCTAAGCCCACAAAAACCATCTCCAAACCACTCTCAAATTCCACAAAACCTTTCTATTTTTCATAACGTCCTCCCCACCTACCAACCCACTTCGTTTTATCCGCAAAATTAAGCCTCCCTTCCAAATCCTCTCCATGCCATTATATCCCTTGATATCTATAATCCTCTTCCTAATCCCGAAATGGACCATTACGAGGAGAAGGAGAAAGAGTGGAGGACCGAGCATGAAATAAAGGTTCTAGCTATGAATGAAGAGATCTTGAGTATCAAAGAATCCCATGGAGTGAGGGACCACGACGGTTTAGGGTATGATGATTTATCTATTCACCGTGGAATAGATTTACCAGAAGGGTATAAGGTCCCTAAATTTGTAATCACCTTTATAATTGTATCAATTTTATGATGTGTAATTACCTAATATCCTTTTCCTTTATGTATGAACTATGTGATGACCTGAATTCCCAAGAAAGGGATACGTAGGCGGCCTATGTCGGCTTCGGTCAACTCACTAAGATTTTTCTATATATCCTTAGCGTAGTCTTGAACTACGTTTGACCTGATTCCTGCTTTAATGGGATACGTAGGCACCCCAAAGGCTCGGTCATATAACCCCAGGAAATAGAAACTGGGGCAGTATTTTCGATAAGAAATCTTAAAAATTCACAAGAGAAGATCGACGTCCAACAAAGAGAATGAAGATCAGCAAAGACTTCAGATTCACTCGAGTTGGTATCATCTCAAAAAACTCTAAACTGGGGCAGAAATTTTGAGGGAAGACCTCAAACTTTCCACCAGATGCTGGAACATATTTCAAATTCCCCAGCACCAGAGGTTAAGACCGAGCTTTTAAAATAGTCAGTTGCGACAAAGTCTAGGCAAGCTTAATTTCTTGCTATGATAGAACTACTTGAAGAAAACCTCCAACAATGATCATGAGCTTTGGAAAGCATCCGTCGGATATAGTCAAAATCACGAGGAAGACGTTCGTTGAGCTAGTACATGACACGACTGGCAGAGATCTTCTACAGTTTTACAGAAGATTTTGAAATTATTTTCTGAAAATTAAGACTATTTTCAAAAAAAAAAAAATTACAACTCACTTATTTAGTACTTGCCTAGTTATCACTTGGGATGGAGTGTCAGGATGGAAGTCCCGATATGGCGGAATGCCTAAGAGATGGCAAACAACAAATCAAGAATCGAAGAAGGTCAACACAGAGTAATTTCTTTTAAACTAATCATTTTTGTGTGGATGCAGGGATCAATACACAAAAGTGAGGGTCTCTTTCAAAAATCCCCGAGCAAATTGGGAGCCACAACAGAGCATTAATGCCCAAGAATGGTATTTTAGGGTAGCCCTAAAAATAGGTTTAATACCCATTTATGGAGGACCTTTTGATTTGTCCATCTCATTTTTTGAGATCATGGGCGACAAACAAAAGTGCCTTGTCTTCTTCGCAAACATTGTATTTAGAAGTTTCCTAAAAATAGTCGCTAGTCAAAGCGACTTTGTGTCTACTGATCGTCTACCTTGAGTACAGGTACATGTAGAAAGCAAGACGCTGACAAATGAAGTCAGGTAAGATTATTTTAAAATTTGCCAAGAGGGCCATCGCATACCATTGCCGTAAGGGCCATCATATATCATTGTCGCAAGATCTATCACATATCATTGCCGCAAGGGCCATTACATATCATTGCCAAAAGGCCATTGCATATCATTGCCGCAAGGGCCATCACATATCATTGCTGCAAGGGTCATTGCATATCATTGCCAAGAGGGTTATCTCATACCATCGCCCAAGAAGGCTATTCATATATCTGTTGACATGCGAGACACAACGCTGGCGTCGAGGATATCATCAATATTTAATATATCTGTTGTCACGCGAGACACAATGCTGGCATCGAGGATATCATCAACATATCTGTTGACAGAGACACAACGCTGGTGTCGAGGATATCATCAGTATTTAATATATCTATTGACATATGAGACACAACGCTGGCTCAAGGATATCATCATCATTTTATATATGTGACACTCAAGACATAAATACTGGTGTCGAGGATATCTTATCATTTTATGAATCAGCATCTTAATGCATCGAGGGCACACAATTTGAAGGGACGCCTTTAAGTCACTATCTAAGGATGAATGATATATAAGATTTCCTAGAAATTGATAATTTGAGGGTCATCTATAAGTCATATTATTTGAAATAGGATAGTGTGCAAGATCACCTATGAGTTGATAGCCTGTAGGTCATTCGTAAGCCACAATAACATCCTAACCGGATAGTGTGCAAGATTGCCCAAAAATCGATAGTTTAAAGGTTATCGATAAGTCGCAACTAAATCCTTACCGGAGAATATGCAAGATTATCAAATTGGTACGTCCAAGGGTTATCTATAAGTTGCGTCATATCCAAGATCGATTATGTGTAGGATTACCTAAAGACTAACAATTTGAGGGATTATCTATAAGTCATATTGTATCCAAGGTCGGATGATGTGCAGGAACATCTGAAAGCTAGCGATTGGAGGGATATCTGTAAGTCATCTATTATCCAAAGTCGGATAATGTGTAGGATTACTTAACAGCTAAAAATTCAAAGGATATTTGTAAGTTGCCTCGTATCCAACATCAAATAATGTGTAAGATTATCAAAAGATTGATAATTTAAAGGAAATTTATAAATCGATCATCGACTATAACCGGAGAGGTTATCATTCCACATACAAAAAGTGATATAGGTAACCAAATGGGTTGCCACTCCAGCATAAGATTACACAGTTGTAGGGACCGTTCTGCATAAAGTATCACCGGTGTCCAAAAAGGCCACCCCACTTTGAAGACATATTCAATCAACAAACTTCATAATTATACAACAACCAAGAGGGTTGTTGTGTTTGTTATTGCCAGTTATTTCATTCCAAACATGTACATGAAGGGATGACTTCGCTTTTCAAGCCACAACTCACGTGGAGATATGGTAAAAGACTATATACCTCTTTCATGAATTATGTTTAGCACTAACACTTTTTGCTTGAAACATTGTCGAGATCATCTGAGAGGATGAAAATGTCAAATCAAAACCACAGGTGCGGACGACTTCAAATAGGACACAGGACAACGTGAAACTCTTTCTTAGCAGCACAATGGGACATAGTCTAAAGAGGGACGTCAAACTCTTTGGATGCGAACTAAAGGATGATCATTACCACCATCCAAACACACCCCTGTTAGAAGGCATATGGGTATTTTAGGATATTCTAATTTCAGCTATACCTTCGGGATATTTCTAAACACATGCCGAGGGTAACTTTCTCTTCCTTTCAAATTCGGGTGGCAACACACTTAGAGTTTTGAAAATTATGTTTGGGTAAGTTATTTTCTATGGGTGTGAAGGATCACACATTCATGCTTAAGAGGTTACAAGCCTCTTTTTTGAAACTCAATCAACTTGTCACTCATCCTGAGCCAAAGATCGTCTGAAATAAAAGACTATCTTTCCTACCGATCGAGTCGAACTACAAGCAGTCCGATTCCCTTAAGTCTTGGGGATATATAGGCTGGGATCTATATAGAAAACTCGACTGCATTCTAACCTCTCCCCAAATCCCTCTATTCCCTAGCTTTTCGATTTTATCAAAAACTCCAAAATCGAGACAGCTTGTGAATTTTTGAAAATCATGCTTTAAAGTAAGCTTTATGAACTACAAGTGGCCTGGATTCTAATGTAACCTGAGTTATGGAGGAAACCGAGGTTCGGCCATAACTCCATGAAACTCGTGCGAAAAACCAACCTCTTTTAGATGCTAATTTATGGTCGGACAAAAATTAGGAATGTCAACCTCCTTTTACCTAGGGTTACTTGCATCCACCTTACCCAAAGGGAGGGGGCAGTTGTTGACACCTAATTTTTGCCCTCCGCAATTCAATTTAATTTCGTGTTTCTTCAATTTTAAAATGAAATCAAAATTTATCTTATCCGAATAAAGGATTTTCAAAATATTTTATGTACGCAATTTTGTCATTTTTAAGCAGCGGTTGTATATTGTCGTATTTAATCATACGAAATTTTACAATTTTGATACTTAAATATTGGTTTTACAAAGTATCGGATCTTAATCAAGGCTTATCTTGAAATACGTTTATAATGATTTAAATCTTGATTTAATTATAATTTATCCTAAAAAAATATAATAATAATAATAATTTATTCGGAGAGATAAGTATTTGATTTTATTGAATCAAAAAGCTCAAAATTAAAAGAAGGATTAATTCGCTTTGGATGTTGGTTCAATTTAGTCAATTTATTAAATTTGACCTTAATTGAAATCAAATCGGCCGTAATTCCGATCCAATTGGCCAATTGATTTTCAATTTGGACAAAATTTAAATGATTTGGCCAAATCTCCAATTACATAATGCACCCAATACCCAATTAATCCAATTTCTTCCTATTTTCTAAACTACAAGCAGTGGCCTATTTCTTTAATTCTCATTACCAATCTTCTATCCTATTAGCCCATACAAAACCAGCCCCCACCAGCCCAAACCTTTTAAACTCGATCCAGCCTATATACTCTCTCTCCTCTTAACTCTAAATCAAAAGGCAAAACCAAAACATCCTCCGTTAATTCCCAATACCCCTAACCCGCCGCCGACTCGACCTCAACAAGAACCTACCCGTATCTCGACAAACCCGACTCAGCGAATCCACCATCAACCCAACCCGGAATCGATGCTAAACCGTTCTTTTTCCCTCTTTCATGCATCTCACGCGCCAGTAGGACATGGAAGACCCTCGAGCCTTCTAGAAAATGAGCCAGGTGTTGTCCCCCAACATCTATATTCCGTAAATCTTAGGATGCAGGTACAATTTGGTACATATTTGGATGATTTTGATTGGCCTCAAGGGGATGGTTTTTCTTTCTCTATTTCTATTGGTTAGCTTCGGGATTTGGGAGCAAAAATGGGTACGTCTGCTGATTCAAGCCAGGCTGTGGAGGGACTCTAAAGGAATTTGCAAGGGATTTTGTTTTTTCCCTTGAGAAGCCCTAATTCGGCTTCTATATAAAGGCCCCTAGGGTCATTAATCAGGAGTTTTTTTAGGAGAAGGATTAGAAACTTCAGGGTTCAGAAATTGTGTTAGAAATCTTTGGGAGTTCAAATTCTGTTTCTGAGATTTTTTTTTTCTTTTCTCAAAATATCTAGGGGGTGGGAAACCTGTTAAAGTTCTAGCATTTGAGAAATTTTCTCTTGGTTTCGAAAAGAGGGGGATTTTTCTCTTTTCTTCCCTTTTGGGGTTCGAAGGTTCCAGAAAAAAAAGATACAATGTTCTGTTTTAGTGACTTTTCTAATTTAGCTGGTAATTGGAATTTCTCGAACGAAAGACAAGAAATTCAACATCGTTTGGGTGTGGTTGATTCCAAAAGTTCGTCGTCCCTATTTTGCTGCCTCGAAAGAGGTAAATACATCATCTTTTAGTTTAGATGTTTTCTTTTGTCTTTAATCGGTTAGCTTTAATTTTGATGTTCTCTTCTTGTCATTGATTCGTTAGTGGCTCCAGTAGCTATAGAGAATGCTTGGGAATTATCTGCTGTGAGCCTGGAAGGCTTTAGAATTTTTGTGACCTTGACTGTTTACTCAAAAGTTCATGACTTTATCTCGATTTTGCTTACAAGAGGTTTGCTATGCTGATCTTAGTTTCGTTATTGATCATTTTTTAGTTTCAAGATTTTCAATGTCAACTCGTCACGCTGCCTTGGGTCTTCTTTAACTTGAATGCCATCTACTTTACTGTGCGTCGTACCAATTGAGTGTGCATTAACACTAACTTTATTGATGAATGCTTTGTCTTAAAAAAAACTCTCTTAATCGCTATCTCTTGAATTTAACTGCCCTAGCTGAGGTTTCGTTCATTGAATTTGTTGGATAAAATTACCTTGGCTGTGCTCCTAGTTAATCTGCCCTATTTACCTGTTGTACTCAAAATTTTTAAGACTTCTCTGCTTGTTATTTTAAGTAAAATATTGTCCAAATTCTTCGGTGAACGTTGGACCCACAGTTCTTCTTGACTTGCCAAAGAAGAGGAAGATGGTGATCTAAAGAGCCTTCACTTGAGTATTCATTACTTGTTGTTCTTCGAAATCTAGCTTATTTGCATGATTGATTCAAAATTGTACTCCCAGACTCCATCTAGAGTTACTCGGGGAGTGGTTGTTGTCATTTGGGTTTTCTTCTACGTAGGAATATTATCCATATCTATGTGAATTAGGAAGTATTCTTGTTGGTTGGTACTTTCCCCTAGTTTCCTCATTTTCTATTTCCTTCCCCTGTAGTATTTATCCTCTTTATTTTCTCTAAGCCTCTCTCTATAGGCCCATGAAAACACAAAGAGTGCGAGTTCAATGGAATCTGTTATTTGTTTGTTTTGTACAAGAAGACTGTATATATTTGTTTTGTTGTTTGGTGATAGGACTTGGTCTATAAAATTATTCTTTCCCAGCTAAAAACGCGTGATTTGAAGCTCAAGATGAGTGATTGTTTGTATCCCAGTTAGCTTAAAAATTCAAGTTTTCCCCCCAAAAGTGGTTCGGGTGTTGAACAGCTTCTCATCCTTCTTTCTTTTTTTTCATATGCATGTAATCTACTTGGAGTCCACAAGGGATTCCTTCCCGTTGCATTTTCAAAGAAATCAATGAGTCCTATATCGTCAAAACCAAAGTCGATTGTATGACATATCAATGCAAGAAGAATGCGTTACAATTTTGTCCTTGAAGCGGCAAAAAAGGGGGCTTGAAAGTCCCATTTTTAATTTACTTATTCATTGTTGCTCTTATTTACTTATTTATTTATATCTTTGTCTAGTCATTTTTTTATTCATTTGGGCCTAGAAGACAAAGTTGTACTTAATACAGGTGAAATGAAAACTCAAGCCAAAGGGCTCGAAAATATAGAAATAAGATAGGTAAAAGGAGAAATGGGTTGAAAACCCAACTAGACTAGGACAGATTTGTTGGTTTGGGCCAATGGCCTAAATCCTTTGCTTCCTCCCCTTCCCCCTATACCTTATGCTTTTTTTATGTGCTTTGCGAACCTAGTTAAATCCTTAGTTTAGTCGCTAAAAAACTAGTTTTGCATAAACACCAAAATATTTCCAAAATCGCTTTCTTTTAAAAACAATCAATCACTTTTCGAGAAAAATTAATCTTTTCGAAGTTAATGAAAAGACGATTTTCAAACATTCCGGATAACCGCAAGTTATCGGACGTTTTAGGTGCCTAACACCTTCCTAAAACGTTAATAGGAACCTCTTATCTAGAATCTCTTAACTAAAACGATTTTCCTGTTTTGAATCGTTTGAAGTAACTCTCTAAAGGTTTCTTAATTCCTTTTCAAAATTAAGTGGCGACTCTCAAAAGTCAAAAAATTTCTCGTCAAAACAATAACTTGAAGGCATTCCCCGACAAATGAATACATCTTCAAATCTTGCGTGATAAAGTAGAAAGAACTGTTCACACGCACATTCTAACATTCAACAAAATACCATTTCTAAAATTTGCCTACCCGACTTAGCATTTGCCTACTAGATTCATCATATCATGATTATATCACGTTCCGATCCACATTCATGCTTGTTCCGAATTAAACAAAACGACAACAAACCAAAATTAATCTATATTCAACTTTTATCAATTTCTCCATTCCCGCCCCAAATCCATTCTCAACCTCATGATTAACCCATTACAATATACAATCCACCACCAAATAATTCCACATTAATCATCCACATCACATCCAAAATAAGAGAAAATTGATACGATAACAATTAATTACACACCAAAAATAAAGAATTAGCGGAGAACAAGAATAAGATAAAAGATGGACCTTAATTTGGAGATTTTTAGTGCAATTTATGAACTCAGATTGAACGAGGAGCAATTCCGAAGTCAAACCACAAATCAAAAACAACCAAAACAACCAAATTGACTAGCCACAACCGGAACCACCCAAATCTCGAACCAACAACGACCTAAACTCGAATCCAACTCGGTAATGTGATAATAGAACAGTCAAAGAAGAGCGATGTACTGTTTGATGGTGGTTTTGCCAATGAATCGAAGCAGTGACTATTGCCTTAGGGGTATTTTCTGGCGTGTTTCAGGTGTAATCTCGCTAGAACGAACCAAACAAAGGTATTTTGGTGTTGTGATGGATAAACCGATGAGAGATAGACGATTCTAGCAAGAAATTTGCCGGAAAATTCAAGACCAGACGGCTTGCATCCCTTCCGTTCAGCTGATTCTCTATTTTCTCTCTCCCATTTTCCGATCAACTCTGTTCTCCGTGTAGTTGTGTATATGTTGTGAGGAAGAAGGAAAGGAAAAAGGGATCTCTACTTTTGAATGATCTCTACCCCATGGATTTTGGTGGTTTGTGTATATGTTAATGGAGTGTGTTGATGATGAAGTTAGTGTGCGTATATAGTGATTCTCGTGAGTGGGATGGCCTCCCAAAAATTATTGTTCTCTTTCTGTGCTAATTGTGTTCTCCTTTTCTTTGTGGGAAGAAATATGATGGGGTCACGTGGTGGGGTAGTGAGGTGTCTTAATTTCATAGGAGAGGATTGTTAATTAGTTATGACAAGAATATTTTGGTCTAGGTTGGTTAGGGATTTTGCTACGATACGGGTGAAGGCACACAGTAAGATGGGGGTAAAATGATAAAAATACTTTCGGAAAGGAATAAAATTATGTGTCTACATATATATATAATCTATTATTTGTATTTGTTTGTCAATGTTAGAAAATTATGCACAATTGAAAGAATACTTCTTAATTGTTTGGGGGGCGGGGGGAGGGGGTGATTGAAAGTTATAGAGTTGTCTAATTGTTTGATTATCGGTTTGATATTAAAAAATTGATGATTATGTATTCTTTGATTTTAATATAATTTGTGTGATTTTATAGGTCATGGCGCTTTATGCTTATTATTATTATTTTATGTTATACAATTTAACAATTGTTCGTGGATGTACGAAATTTATTCGATATTCTCAACATAATCATGGAGAAGCAATTTTCTGGAGGAAACTACAAGGGAAAAAGAAGTATGATACTCTTCTTTGTTTGTAAATTAGAATATGTATCTTCCACTATTTTACTTTTTTATAGTTTTGTGAATGAGACCAACTGAGACGCTACTATAGCATAATTAGAAACTGCATGTAGAGATTTTCATATTTGAACATGTTCACATAGGCAAGATGTAGCTTTTCAAAAGAAATTATCTTACAACGTGTTATGTTGTTCTAACTCTTCAAAAATATAAATGGAGTGTACATGTCATATTCTCCAAAGGTAGTGTATTTACAGAATCTGATACAATTGTAGCATCGAAGGTGATAAGTACCGGAACTTAGACTATATCAATACTATAACCTAAGAACTAATCTTGCATCAGGAATGTGGTTGAGGGAGAGAAAAGAGTGAGCGTTTGATAAGGACATGTCATAGTACACAGTAATCTTAACCTTGTGTGGGACTACTTTAATTTTTGCATTCATTATTCCCTAAAAATGTATCCCTTATGTTGGTTTTGTAATATTTTTACGTATTTATGTTATTAAAATTTTTTTTGGGTAATGAAATGTGTTACACTGGCATATGTAGCTTTACAAATGAATAAGCTTACCTTTGGTATAAAAGATCAAAACCATAAACCTTAATCTGAATTATCAATTCGACCCCAACCCCTACTCTCAACTCAAAACCCAACCCTAACATAATTCTTAACTTGAGACCCAATCCTGATTCCTGACTCAAGATTCGACTCTCTACTCTCCACTCTCAACTTCAACTCTTAGCACGAGACTTGAATCCTAAACCTGGACCCTACTCGGCCCGATATCTGACTCGATGTTCAATCTTGACTTCTAAATCTAAAGTAGGACCTAACATTGAAACTTAACACATTATCTAACCTTGACTCCTGACCCAATACTTGGGATCTGACCTCGACTCCCAACTCGAGAGCCATCCTGACTCTTGAATGGGGTTGGACCTTGAGTCTGGGTCAATAATTAAGAGTTAGGTCCAGGGTTGAGGAGGTCAGAGTTAGAGTCGAAGGTCAGATGTCTGGTTGAGATTGGACACTAATCCTTGAGTAGTGGTTGGTTCTCAAACTGACATCGAAAGTTGTTCTCGAGTTGAGGTCGAAGTCGATTTGGTCAAGTCTCAAGAGATTGTACTCAAGTGAAGTTTCAAAGTCAAATCTCAAGTCAAGATTGGATCCTAGGTCCTATATCGGTTTGGGGTTGACACTCGAGAGTGATGTGTTAGGGAGTTAGGTTAAGTCAAGAGTTGAGTCTCAGATTGAGAATTGAAAGTCAGGGTTGGGATAAGTTTGATAATAATAGTTAGGTTACACATGAGAAACACATACACTAAACTAGTATATATATACATGTGTTTATATCTAACACTTATCATATATGGTGTTTATATCTAACACTCGATAACTTGATTCCTCTGTATGATAAAAAACATTACATTTCTTTAGAGTGTCAGTACTCTATGTTTCCCTAGTACATTATATAAGTCGAGTGTTATATCTTTTTTTTTCCCAAGGTATCCTCACAGCCAGCAGCCGTGAGACTAATCCTCTGTTCCTACTGTCAGCGCACTAAGCGGTAGGAAACTGGCCACAAAATTTTTTCCATTCACCAGAGGTGGGGATCGAACCCCCAACCTCTTGCTTAAGGGGGTATTATATCTCTTATTTGTGTGTAAATTGAAGTCTCACTTCCATGCCAATCTCAATTACATCATTCCACTTACATTTTAAGCGTTCAGTTTTGATCGTGGTCAATCTAAATCTTTCGGATATTAAAATTTGTCTCTAAACTTCCAACGTAAAAATTATTCTACTGGGAGTCTCTCTTGAATATACTGCATTGATGTTAGTCATTACCATGACATATGAAAAACAGAAAAAGTTACACTACAAGAAAATGGTGAAATTGTGACAGAGATTTTACTCACAAATCTGTCACAAATCATTGATTGTGATGGATTTGTAATGGAAATATGTGCATCTTAGAACCTTTAGTCATAAAATCATTGTGACGGATTTAATTTCCGTCACAAAATTATTGTGACAGAATTGAGACAGATCGTCCATCACAATATAAGTCCTTAAATTTGGCTTAAATTTCGTCACAAATTTATAACAGATTTTTGATAAAATATTCCGTTATAAAATAGTGACAGAAAAATTTTCGTAACAAATTTTCAAACCTAGTCACCACAATTGTGACAATATATTTCTTTACTAATAATTTGTGACAAACTAATGTAGTCACAATATGACTCTCTTACCTATATTAGTGACAAATTTAGAATAGATTGTGACAAACTAAATCTGTCACAAATTTTATTTGAATTTTTAATTTTAATAAATAATAATTACGAAATACTATGCTCTCTCTCTCTCTCTCTCACACACACACACACTATATCTATCTATCTATCTATATATATATAAAACATAATACAAGATTTATAAGAGAAAACGTCTGAAGTTAATTAAAACATGCAAAATCACAACTTCAATAAGCAAGAGTCTACCAATGTTTAAAATTTAAAGCATATAATTATCTAAAAAAGTGTGACAATGTTCAAGTCGACACTTCAAGTAACTAAAGTCTCAAAAGATTAAACACTTAAGCATTAGATGAGTTCCTATTAGGGAGAGTAGGATTACTAAATGAGCGAGAAGATAATGCCACATCGCTCATTATGCGAGACCATTTTTCCTCCATAGAATTAAATCGATCATCACTTTGTTGCCTCTAACGGAAAACCTCTTGCTCTACTCGTTGTTGTGCTTCCAACTCTACACGCTCTTGAAGAACTCTCTCTTGATTTTCCCTCATATACGACACCTCTTTCTCAAGTGTTTTGATGCGCTCTTCGGCAACATGATCGAACATTACAGGCAAATTGCATGTCATATCTTTATACAAGGTTGAAGCTTGAGAGCCCAATCCATACACACATCATTTTTTCTCCACCCACAATTTCAAAGTACATGCGATTTATATCGAGTTCTTGATCTTCTGATGAATCATCTGTTGATCCCGAAAGAGCAGTAGCTATAACAACCTCCATTTTATCCTAAAAATATAAATAATTAGCCAACAAATAGCCAAATTCAACACTGATCAGTTAACCTTAGGAAAATAGTAATTAATAGAAAAGAGCACTTATACAAATTATAGAACTGATAACAGTGTGTTCAAGATCATAAAATAATGAAGAGGGGTCCAGTAGGACAACATATTCCCCAGTTGGACTAGTTCAACTTCAACATCCTATAATCATCACTTCTTATTCATTTACATTATAATGTAAGCTACAACTTGCTTACAAGCAAAAGTCTCCCTAAAAGAAAAAAAAATTTCTTGCTTTAATACAATGATCCGAATTCCGGGGGTGTGTTTGGTATGAAGGAAAATGTTTTTCATGAAAATTGTTTTCCTAGAAAATGTTTTCTTGAAAAACAAGTTGATTTCTTACTTGTTTTCCTATGTTTGGTTGATGAATAGAAAATATTTTTCGGAAAATATTTTGTAATGTTTGGTTGGAAAATGAAAAAATAATTTTCAAAAAATACATTTTAATCTTTAGCTAAAGCATAAAAATACATTTTAGAAAAATATTTTTTGATCTCAAAAAATATTTTTTGGGGTGTGTTCGATATGAAGGAGGAGAAATATTTTTTAAAAAAATAAGTTGTTTCTTACTTATATTTAGGGGTGAGCATTTAGTTTGTTCGGTTTGATTGTTGAATATCCGTACGGTTTTTTGGTTTTTGGATTGACGAAAATAACAATCATAACCAAACCAAAATTATTTCGGTTTAGTTCAGTTTTATAGATTCGGTTCGGTTATTTCGTATTTTTATTTCGATTTTGAAGATTAAAGTAGTGACCATTTCAAATTGGTGATTTTTCTAGAAAATAATCTTTTATCAAACTTATTTTCATTCTCAAATATAATTAATTCAACACGAATGAAATAATCATAAATATCGACTTCGCCGAGTCATCACCGTTGGCGTGACGACAATGGCCGCACGCGGCAGCGACTGTCGACGGCAGTGACGAACTGAGCAAACAAACCGAGCAAACGACTGCAACTGTCGTTGGCGATGTTGAAATTTCAAATGAACTGAGGATTGATGAGCGTCGTTGCAGCCTTCACATTACTATTACGGTCAAAAGCAAAAAAACATATTAGGATTTAGGTTTACTAAATGATTATAATTTATATATTTATATGTTATATTAGATTATATTATATTTTTAGTAAATTTACATATATAATATGAAATATATATAAATTATAATATATTATTTATATAATTTTGATTTTTCGGTTTATCTGATTTTTTTTTTGAAATTTCAAAAATCAAACCGCTTAACCAAATTTCTAAAATTTGTAACCAAAACCAATTCAGAAAATCGAAAAAACAAACCAAAATTAAATTTCGATTCGGTTTTTCAATTTTTTCTATTTAAACCAAAATATGTTCAGTCCTACTTATATTTGTGTGTTCGTTATGCAAATTGGATAAGCATATGTTTTCTAAAAGTATTTGTTTATATTTAACAAAAAGACTGAGAACGAATATGATAAAAAGGGTGGGATAAGAAAAAAGTTTTGAATGGTAGGGGTTGGGGGTTGGGGTGGAAGATTAAGGGTCAGAGTAGGGATAAGTGATTTCGAGAGTTGTATGAATATTTCAATTTAATAGTGGTGTTGAAAGAGAGATTTGAAAAATGTTTTCCTTACTTTTTGAAGGAAAGTCATTTTCCTTAGTTTTAAGAAAAATGAGTTGATTTGAAAAATATTTTCCAAAACCTGTAAGCCAACCAAACAGGAAAATGTTTTCCTTCATACCAAACATCCCCAATCTTCTTTTAAAGAAAAGTAGAACACAAGTCAAAAGTAAAATGGTTGCAGTATTCAACAAAAATCTTGAGTTGGTACCTCATTACCCTCAAGCTCAAAGAAACTGTTGATGCTGGACTTCAAAATCCTCCTAGTCCTAGTACTACTCCTTATATAATTACCCATTTAACAACAACAACAACAACATCATAAACAACAACAACAACTCTTGTTGCAAAAAGAAGAGCATCAACCAGCTGATTCTTTGAAAATTACTATTGAGGAAAATGTGAATTACTACATGTGAAGAAACAAATAAAATTGTAGAAGTATTGCTACAGAAGGCCAAGGCCATTTTGGTCCATATACTTTCTTCTTCCACCATAATATTTCAATATTATTGACGGCACTGTTCAAAATATACTGTAATTCTAGCTTTAACGATCGTCGTAACTATACTTTATGTTACTTAAAATATTGTGATATTTTGTGCAGAAAATTACAATGAAGAGAACCAAGGTAAAACCATTTTGAATAATGGAGTAGCACTCACCAAGCATCAGAAAGGAGGACCAAGAAAAGAAGTATAAGATGGTGAACCATATCATGTATATACATTGTTTAGTCAGTGTGTAATACTTTAATCATTTCTCTTGAGAAATTGGAAGAACTTTGTGCCTGAAGTTGCTGCCTTTCTTTTTCACTTTTGCGATGAACCACTTTGACCAAGCAATCACGTATTATTACTAGCAATCACTATCTATTCGAGATCATAAACATCTGACACGAAGTATTTTATCTAAAAAAGTTCACTCACCCGAAGTATCAACAACAGTTATCAAAGTCTCTCTCCTAATATCCATCTTTTATGACTAGGACCATAGAGGTATTGATACAAGATCAAGTTTAAACACAAGAAGCAAACCACAACAAGAACAATAAGATGTCAACAACAGTGCTAGTGAATCGAAATAGGCCACACACGGCTTCACTAGGCTTCAAGATTTCAACAAAAATCAGATTTTTAAGAGTACAAGATTGCAACAAGTGTAGTGAATCGAAATTGACCCCACACGGCTTCACTACTTCAATATACAAACAACAATGTCTCAAGATTATAAAAGAAGGATAAATAACTTAACATACAACATCCAAGAATCTAAGAACCCTAATAACATGAAAAGGACCCTAAGATTAAAGGATGTTAACCCAAGTTCTTACTTGGACCAAGAGGAACTCTATGACCTCAAGATCCTAATTTCTAGCCAAGATATGACACAAGCCACTCTACTTGCAAGAGCTATATTGATCTCATGCTTTCAAGATCTAAAGAATGAGAAGCTTATTAACAAACTTACATTAATTCACTTCAACTTGACATCAACAAAACTGCCATCTCTTTTTTGGTGCAACTTCTTAAATATCTTCCATGAATTTGGTTCATGGCCCATTTCGATTGCCTGAAAAAAAGTTCAACATTAGCATCGGAGATAAAGTCAAAGAATTAATCTATTAAAGTATGAAATTTACCAATTTTATATTATGCTCCACTGTTTACCTGGAACCATCGGTATGCTTTCTTGGATCAGTGCTCGAACCACCAGTTTCACTACATCGATTTTGAGTTACAATATAAGATTTGTTCTTAAACTCATCAGAAGCCCAATATGTCTTCTAGCTTTTCCAAACATCATCAGACACAAAATTTAATTTGTTTATGTCTCTTCGCCAATGATATGTTCTTTTTGTATATAAGTTAGATGCCACCTTCTTCCAGGTGCGTTCGATTATGGAGTTCTTTGTAGGATTCTGCTGATATGATTTCTAGAAAAAAAATTAGCTAGAGATATAAACACAACAATAACATCATAAATTTTTAATATAAAACAATATTTACCATGAATTCATGCCAATAGAATTTACGAGTGGATTCAGTAACACCCCTCCCTGTGTATCCCAGTAGCATCTTGTCGTTCCTTAAAATTTTCTTTGATGATCTTTGAGATAGAATGACCATTAGGGACAAACCTAAAATATAATTATAAAGAATAAATTATACATTTTATGAAATTTATTTTTTTAAAAAAGTAAACAACTTTTGTAAAAATATCTTCTCTTACTTTTTTCCGACAACTGATATGACCAACCGCTTAGTTGTTGATGAGCTGGGACTAGACCCCGTAGGGGTATCTGTGGAATCAGGAGTATCAGGAGAACCAGCAACCAATGATGGCGTATCACTCATATTCTAAAATAACAATTATTCTATAAGTGCAAAACAAAGTCCATGAAAAATGAATCATGTGAAATAAATTGTTTAGAAAGACATAAAGAAAGAAGAAAAAAGTTATCACTTTTACCCTTTCTATTCCACTTTAAGAAGAAGAGCATCAGTCCCTTCTGACACCAGAAAACCCCCCACCAAGAAGTATCAAGAATCTTAAAGTTCAAAACTTTTCAGCTATTTCAAGGACTCTAACAACACTCACAATCCACAAAAGGAAATCTAAAGCTCAAAACTTTAATTCAAAACACTTCAAGAACTTAGCTTTTACAGTCACACAAGAACAAGAAAAGAGCATCAAGATTCAAGAACCTTAAAGTTCAAAACTTTAATTAAAAAACATAAGCTTTTTGAAGATACACAACAAAGAAAGTAGTATCAAAACTTAGCACAAGCTAGTACATGTAACTACTAACAACAGGAAAAATTAAATTCTTCTTCTTTTCTTTTTATGAAGTTCACATTCCTCCTACTCCTCCTCCTCCTCCTCATCACCATCATCATCGTCATCGTCATTGTCGTCATCATCATCATCATCATCATCATCATCATCATCATCCCGGTCCCCGTTCTCGTCCACGTCCTCATCCTCATCCTATTCTTTCTCCTCCTCCTTCCCCTCCTCCATGTCAATAAGCATACCATATGGATCATTCAACGTGTTAAGTATTTCATTTTCATCAATATCAACCTAATGTATCTGACTATCCTCCTATTGAAATGCTGGATCACAATGTATGAGGTTGCTCTACTTTTTTGGAACATCTACAACAGAGCGTGCCTTTACTGGGCAAACGGCTAACCATTCACTCATTGTCTTTTTTACAGTAGGATACATTTTACAATACACCTAAGATGCTTGCACAATCATAATAAATGGTTCATATTTGTTAAACAATCTTCTCTTGTTAACATCAACAAGATTATACTGTGGATGCACTCTTGTACCATGCTTTGGGGTCGGATCAAACCAAGAACACTTAAATAACACGGTTCGCTTGAATGGTAATGCATTATATTCTAGTTGCAAAATCTCTATCAATCGACCATAGTAATCGATATTATCTGCACTATAGATAGAGCCCTTGATGCATACACTACTATTCATCATAGATTTATTTGATCCGTCTTCTTCAGTGTGAAACTTGTAACCATTTACGACATATCCATTCAAGGGCTGAACCATATGTAATGGCCCTTCTGCAAGATCTTTCATGATTTGATTGGTAATGCCGGAAGAAGGATTCTGTGCCTAATTAACATTATAAATAATTAGACATCGATTAAGATTGCATTTTGTGAATAATAGCGAATAATAAGAATAATTTAGACCTATCAATACTTACATATTTTAGATCCTGATGTAACCCCATCATATTCAGATGTACTCCGAGTTTCCTCCTTTCCTCCACTGTGAATTATCTTTACAAAATATCAATCAAATTTTGATGATCCTAGAACCTCATGCGAACAAACAATAATCAAAAGATGTGAAAAAAAGAGAGAAGAAAGTTAGAAAAGAAATCTATTAACTAAGACGATTCTTTTTAAGAGGCATCAGATTTAAAAATCGACTTCAAAAATTAAATTTTGATTAATTCATGGAAAATTTTAAAAATATAATTGAGGGAAAATCTTAATTCGAAATTGTGGTATACTATAGGAAATTGAGTTTTGATTATGTAGGATCAAGCGTCTCGTAATTCTATCACTCCTACATCAGAAAATACTTTTGCTCCCTAGTTATTATTTAAATCTAAATTTTGATCTTTATAATATTTAATTAAATAAATTTAATTTTTAATTAATTATAAAATGTATATTAATCCCTTTGGGGGTTGGAAAGAGCGTTACATTTCTTTACGGAGGGGAGGTAATTGGAAAGGAGTTGTTTGTAATAAAGAGCATTAGATTTCTTTGCGGGATGAGGGTGGTGGTAGTGAAGAAGCTTTTTTGTAATAAAGACCGTTACATTCTTTACAGTCCTACTTCCTTGTTTGCCTCGTATATTATCTAAGTCGCGTGCTATATCACTCATTTCTGTCTATTTCAAAGTCTCATTTCCATGTCAATCTCTCATTTATATTTCAACTTTCAGTTTTGATCGTACTCAATCTGAATCCACTAGACATTAGAGTTTTCTGCAAATCTCCAACCTAGTGATAGTTATACTGCGAATCTCGTTAATATATACTATTTCATTTGCAGATAAGATACTCTAAGATAGGGCTGTTAAGTCGACCGGCCTCGGTCAACCCTGAACCGGCCCACTTAGCCCAACTTGGTCTAACCCACCTAAACCCGGTCAAATTCGGTTAAAAATTCGGTCAAAAACATTAAAAAAAAATATTTTCCCAATGTACACTATATATACCCATCTATATACATTTTAAATACGTTAAACAATATATATACACTATATATATAGTACATACTACATTAGAATTTAAAATATATATACACATATACACAATTACACATATATACGTTACATTAAATATATACGACTATACATACTACTTTAAATAAAACATATACTACAATATATATATATATATATATATATATATATATATATATATATATATATATATATATATATAGTTATATACTAATTTATAAAACATAAACACATGTACACGTTAAATATATACGTCTATAGAAGATATATACACATATATACGTACCATTCAATATATACGTACTACTTTAAATAAAATATATTACAATATATACACACACTATATACATAGTTATATACTAATTTATAAAACATATACACATGTATATATTAAATATATACGTTTATAGAAGATATAGACACATATATACGTACCATTCAATATATACATACAACTTTAAATAAAATATACTACAATATATACACACACTATATATATAGTTATACACTAATTTATAAAACATATACACATGTATACGTTAAATATATACGTCTATAGAAGATATATACACATATATACGTACCATTCAATATATATGTACTATTTTAAATAAAATATACTACAATATATACACACACTATATATATAGTTATATACTAATTTATAAAACTTATACAAATATATACGTTAAATATATACGTCTATAGAAGATATATACACATATAAATGCACCATTCAATATATACGTACACATATAAAATATATGTACTTCTTTAAATAAAATATATGCTACCTAATATAATAAATTAATAATTCTTTATAGTAAATTAGTTATGGATCAGCGACGGAATACTAGTCGTTGCTATATTGCGCGTTGCTAACCATTTAGCAATGGAAATAATAAAATCCATTGCTAGATTTGCAATGAAATAGAGACGCCCTATATCCGTTGCTATTTTTTAGCAACGAATATATTCGTTGTTATATTTATAAATGTCGTTACTAATTTCATGTTGTTTTTCATCGTTTTGATTATTTCGTGACCAAATATTTTATTGTCAGTCCGTCGCTAAAAATTTCCAATTTTTGTGACAACAAAATATTTTCCTCAATACGTTGCAAATATTTTTCTTTGACAATGATTAAATTTATTGCTAAATCTATCGTCATTATTTTTCTTCCAATACCTTTTTTATTTGTATTTTACATATACCATGTTGAATCATATTGAAAGCATATAATAAAATTCTTAAAATATCCAACATTCATACAAAAGAACCCATATATATAGATAGCAAAGTCTTCTTAAAATATCCAACATTCATATAAAAGAACCCACATATATAGATGGCAAAATCTAAACATCCACAATACCAAATATAGCAACATCTAAACACATAATTATGTCCATCTTCAGCTAGACCAGGTACAACAGTTGAGAGTGATTGTGGTTTCCATTAGAGGTATTCGTGCCAGTTAACTAATTTGCTCACCCCAGGCCAGAGTTGTTCACTAGGAGTATCTAGCAACCTGCACCGCAATTCTGTTAAGGTTAGAATGCAGAAACCAAGTTGGATAATAACAATCTTGCTATTGCACAACAACTCACTGCAACAAAGAACATGACAGAAGTAGAAATTAGCAGAAACACTTCCCTTTTAGTTCAAATCAGAAATATTTTGGACTGTCAATTATTGTAACATCATTTTTTTATGGACGGACTTTCTATAGAACCCATTTTATTAACATGATTTATAACTACTTTAGCAACTTTGGCGACTTGGCCTATGAATCAACTAAGATGGTCAAGAAGTCTTAAACTACAAATATTTAGTAGCTTGGTGTTCAAATATATTTTAGCTAGTTTACCACATCTTTTGACCATAAATCATTTTCTGGATTCAACATATTGCCAAGCGTAAAAGACTTACTATTTCAACTTTGCGAGAAACTCCTCAGGCAATTGTTGAAAAACAGAGGTGTCTACCTGACTAAGAGAAGAGGGCATTAGATTGATGCCTCCTGAGACCGGAACATTAATAACCACATTCATATTTGGTACACTAGCATCAGACAGTGGCTCACTTTTCATATCAGCAAAAAGCTTATTAGGATAAGAGACCACTTGAATTTCCTCTTCATTAAACTGCTGCTCCTATTATAGCCATCAGAAATCAACATCATCAACAAGATAACCATCACCACCAATATTAAACCAGGCCAATTCATTGACCACTAGGCCACACCCTTGACTGCGGACTTAGAATCCTTTAAAAAGGTGTAACAAGCAATTACCCACGTGTGAAGTAGTAAAGAGCTGTGAAGCAATTCTCTCAAGCACATCAACGTTGTCTGTAGCCATCGGCACCTACAAGTGGAACAATGCAATTAAAACCAGGAAGAAAAACAGAAATTTCTTCAGTTAAAAAACATAGAGCACAAGGTTATCACCGAAAATACTATACCGAAAATACTATACCCTCCATGCCCATACGTCACTCCGGTTGTTAACCGATAGGCCACTCACCGGCTTGGGAGAAACTCTGCTCACAAACTCTTACATATATAACAACCACACCCCTTAATACAATTTGCAGTAACTTCCTGGTAGTAACAAACATAAAATGAAAAAGAAGATCTCTGCAGCAAGAGATTCAATGATTCATGACGTCCCCTTGAAGAAAAAAATGCAAAATAGTGTTTGTTGTATACAAACTATAAATAAATAAAAAATCAAAACCGTGAGGGCAATCACAAACATATTGCAGAAATAAATAAATAATAAACAATGAAAACCTTGGAGATCATACACAGTTGCCCACAAGTTGTTATTTGTCTCCTGTTCAACTTTTCTTCCAAGACGTAACCAATTTCCGAAAGTGCTTTTACTTGAAGTTCTTTTATTTCAAAGGTACCAAGAAGGCAAAAAATTACAACAAAAGGTAGGGGCTGAAAATTGTATAGGCTCGCTATTGGTAATGGAACAGTATTCATTGTTGTTACTCATATAACCTCAGGATCACCAACAAATAACATATATATTCAGCTTCTAATAGACAATTAGCCTAGTACATTAATGCAGAAGGTACATATGGGGAATTCTAAAAGAAACACTTCTTTTGTTGTTGAAGAGAGGAAACATTTACTTTCGTAGTTACCATGCCATAGAAAATAATTGAGTTGATATCAAGTTAAAACGTAAATCAAAACTGTCCCTAAGAGAGAATTGTATTTCAAATGACTTAATATAACTGTATGCATTCAGAAAAAATATACTAAATGCACTTTTGGCTAGAACCTGAAATTAGAATTTGATGGGGTGAGCTTAAAGCTTGAGGAGGTGCTTTTCCACTCCCAATTACTTTACCTTCAAGAGTGGATGATATAACTTACAAGAGTTAATGGATGAATAAAGAGTGGGAAGTTACATGAATTTCAAGGAAAAGATGACCAAATTCAGCAATAAAAAAACCATGAGACAAATGCACCTAATGCCAAACACCTACTGCAATATTATGTCCAACTATTATTACATTCGACCCATCAAAGCCTAAGGGAGTAGTATAAGAATTTGAAGTGCATGCAAAATCAAATAAAATTCAAGTACTGAAGAAAGAACTGAAAACAACAACATTGAAGAATCGCGAGTTGAGGACGAGAGCTAAGCAGGCGATAAACAAAACTGAGGCAGATGAAAAGAGTAAAGCTGCACTTCAGAATCAGATAAAGAGGTGGAAGAAACATAAAGAGAGAGAAGATTGCATTGGCTGCACTTAGAGAAGAGTCTAGAGAAATTACTGAATACAACCCTAATAATTCTCCCAAAATAAAACAACCTCTTGGTAAGATTCTCAGGATTGGAAAAATCGCAACCACTTCTCTACTAAAGCAACACAATAGATGCTAATGAAAATATAAATTTGAAAAATTAAACTAGTGTACAATTTGGAATATGATTGGCTATATTTGATAAATAGCTATTTCTATTAATACCTAGAAAGCACTGGTTAGAATATTTAATAGGTTGATAAGATAAATCAACAAAGCAACTTACTGACGACAAACAAATCAGTAAAAGACAAGAAATATAAACACAAGAGGAGATCACAATGATTTTCGAATTGAGTGCATAGTGTCAGACAAGCTTACGATCAGGATCAATGAAGTCGTTTAACTTGATCATACAAGGTGGTAAAAATTGTTTGAACTAGTTTTGAACACGTAGTTGCCCAAATAAAATCTGATGAAGTTCGGGTCGGGAACACAATCTAGTGCAACTACATAGTGTCTATTTGGCTATTCTGATTTTTTTAAATTTAAAAAGGTAGACTTGTTTTATCTAGAAGAATAAAAATGTAAAACCTTTTCCAAATAATGTTCATAAGAAAACCATGACTTAGATAAAAATATAAAATAGTTCATTGCCTAACTTTTTAGCAATTCTGGCAGGGGTAAATTTAGTCAATGCTCGTTCTATCTCTTCACTAACAACTCTCCAAAGAATCGGTTCTAAGCATGTATAGAGAGGAAATCTTAGTGAGAATCTAAATACAACAATAACAACAAACCCAATGTATTCCCACATAGTGGGGTCTGGGGAAGGTAAAATGTACTCAGTCCATCCCACTATCTCTGAAGAAATAGAGAGGCCGTTTCTAATAGACCCCCAGTCAAAGACCAAAATCATATTTATATATACACACACACCTTATATAATAACTTACATTGCTGGTGCACAAACGTTCTCATGAAACTTAGTTTTTAGCAAATTATCAAATAGAATCGACAAAGTTTCGGGTAGACTCCACAACATGACGAAGATATTATATCAGCACATATACAACCTGAATTTACAAGATAAAAATTTCCTTAAATCTAAAGCTAAGAGTATATATTAAATCATCTACAATCAAGTGGTTTCAAACCTGAAGCAGGTATACTTGTTGATAAGTTGGAATCATACCTTTGAGACTTTTCTCCATGTTCCTGCTACTGCTTCTCCATCTTTAAGATTCACTCTAAGCATAGGACAAGACATCCCTTATAATTTCTACTTCACTGACTCATGCATTAGTTCAGAGAATTTATCCAGCTTAGCCCCAAAACTCTGTAGGAATCAGGACAACAGATACCAACAGTTCTGCATCTTCAAAAGTGCACCAATATTTCTACTTAGGTTTCATGTTCCAGCTTACTTCCAGACAGCCACATCAATAATCACAGCCAAGTAGACCAACCTGAATGAGCATCTAAATGAAAACAGAAAAAAATAGGTTTTATTTTCTGGTCTATTAATCTTGATTTACGCAGCACATAATCTATAAGTGGGGAATGGGGAGGGTAGGACCCAGAAGGCTAACTAAATGTTGATGGCGAAACTTTGAAAGCAAATTCATTTGAAGGTTGAAGTTCCAATTAGTGCATCAACTATAAACAACCAATTCCCTTACAACAACATAGGTTCCGTTCTCTAATTTTTCCTTGTAAATCTGATATGGAAAGATATGTCATACAAGTTGTTAGCTAAACCAAATAGTCCAACTTTGAGCCGAAAAAAGAATAAAGCCTGGGGCAGAAGGCTTGAAAACATGTCAACTCACTGCATATGCACTTTAAGTAAGCGACTTAAGTGCCTCTCTTTAGTGATATTAATTGTCAAAGTTCAATAGATAACAAATCAAAATATGTATTACTCCAAATTGTAATCAGTATTATATGGTATCAAAATGCAAAGTCGAGATGCATATAGCATTTATGCACATAGACAATACATAATAAAGGCAAAAAAAAAATTATGTAATCAACTGCTTATCTTGGCAAATTGTGCATCTATTTAATTGTCTGATTTGAGTTATTCAATGAAAACTACCTGAAAAACTAATTTGATCGTGTCAATTACTCACGGAGATCAAGACCTCTGGGAATACTATGGCACCACATGGATGATAAAAAAATTAGCAACAAAAAGTTTATCCTCCGACAAAATATAACATGAATTTTGAATAGATATATGCAAGGAAACAATATACTAAGCCCTCTTCCTAAATTAATTTGGGAGTACAAGTAGTTTCAGAGCAGTACTTTTCTAATGGAGCCTTCACCGAGCAATGCTGATTTATCAAATCTTTCTATCGCTTCTTCCAAATCTTTCATGGAGAACACCCGATATGATGGAGCACCTTGTGATCCAAGTGCCGATTCTTAAGAAATGATTCCTGAGGTAAAATAAGTTAAAGAAGCTCTAATCAAATCCGCTGAAAACTAAAGTAATTGGCTTAGAAACTTTTCTGCAGAAAATCTACCTATTTAGAGTTGACATTGAAAATGAAGTCAAACTACAACTTACTAGCATTTTCCAGGACCTCATCAGAAATATTGTGTTGTGTATTATGTTGCACAACTTTAAAAAACATGTACCGATCCACATCGTGATGTGTATGTATGTTGTGATCTTCTATAAAAGGAGAGAAGGACAACTGCCAATAACACCACAAGTCAGCTCCCTCAACAACACCTACCATTTCTAGTTAAAAGAACCACAAACAGAAATTCTGAGAAAAATTCGATTCTCATTTCAAGTAAATAACTATTTACCAAACTTTTTAACACAATAATCGAACAACCCTAAGTGAAAGAGCTCAAACAACCCTAAACCTATCATTTACAAGTGAAATCTAACATAGAAATTAAGAAATTGAAATAGAAAAAAATAACTCACATTACGAGATTTAGAATCGTACCTCTAATTTAGATTCAAAATTGAGTGATTAATTCTCTTTTCAATTGATATTGAGGGATTTTCTTTTCTGAATTGAGAGACAATGGAGAGAAAAGGGAAAGGAGAGGCTGTTTTTGGAGAGAGGCGGAGGATACAATGTGTTGGGAACAAAGTGAAATAAAAGGCTTTGCCCTAATATTTATTTGGTAGGGTGACGGATTCAGCAATGGGTGCAAAATCCGTTGCTAATTAGTTAAAAAAAATTAATATATTTTTTAAAAATGGTAACATAATTCTAGTGACAAAAATTTCGTTGCTATTTCCGTCTCCACCATGTCAAAAAAAAATTTACCTTTTTATGTCGCTAATTTTGTCACCAAAATAAAGGCGTCAATATTTACCGCCAAAATATAGCAACAGATTATACTTTTTGTCGCTAATCTATCGCTAATTAGGCTACTAATTTTATTTTCAATTATTTAGCGACAAAAAACCTATTTTGTTGCAATTTCGTCGTTAATTAGCAACGAAAAAGTGCTTGTTGCTACAAATCCATTGCTAAACCCGGCTTTTTTATAGTGAATTTTTCCTCAAAACTCTCTCACTTTATTATTTTTCTCTCTATATACGTGTAAAATGAATTAAAATAATTTAATTTATTATCAAATGAATTATAATGCAATGGATTATAATACTAGTAATTCACGTATTGAATTATTTATTTTCCTCTCTCGTTTGACAATTATTTATTTTCCTCTCATTTTATTATTAAAAATATTGAATTATTCTAGTAATTATAACTTACACCTCAAAACTCTCTCACTGTTGTAGTAATTCATTTTATAATTACATCTTATCACAATAAATTGGCAATGTACAATGTTTTGTGGATGTCGTACCTATGTTATTTTATCAGGTTCTATACTTTTGATGATTTTGTATACTGCCTTGTATCTTGAGCCGGGAGTCTATCGGAAACAGCCTCTCTACTTCTTTAGGGGTAGTGGTATGGACTGTGTACACTCTATCATCCCCAGTACCACTTTGCAGGATTATACTGAGTTGTTGTTGTTGTTGTTGTTGTTGTTGTATCTTATCACAATAATTTTTAATCGATATATCTTTTTTTAATAATTTAGATAGTTCAATAATTATATTTAACATAATTTATTTATTTATATTTTTAAATATTTTAATTATCACTCACATAATGTTTGTTGTTTAAGTTAATACTTTAATTAAATATTTTTTTCATATAATATTTTATTATTTTTTAAATTTGAATTGCATATTTATTACAAATAAATAAATTACATATATTCAGATGTTAAAAAAATAAAGTCTTAATCATTCAGTATTCAAATCTAAAAATAATATTTTAATCATTCAGGTATCCATTCAGATTCAGACGTGTTAATCTTAAAAAAAAAAAAAAAAAAAATACACCCTAAGATACCTTACCTTAGATGCGCCGCATTGATCCATCATCACCAAGCCAAATGAAAGCAGACTAAAAATTGCATTCGGGGCCGGGACTTAAAAGTGCTATATTATTAATGTTATTTATTTAACCCAAAAAAATAAAAACGAGTAAGTGTCAAAAAACACTCGAGAAAATAAACCAAAAGAAGAAAAACAAAGGAAAATGCCAAAAGGCTATAACAAACTCTTTACTTTCAAACTCATCTCCCTGCTAAAAGCCATTTTTTCATGCAAAATTTCACGTAAACAAGTGTCACTCTTCTCTCCCTTTATAGTCTCACTCCATTTTCTTCTTTCTTTTCTCATTCACATTCTATTAATTACCATTCACTCTTTTATTAAAAGAAATTATAAATTAAACAATCCGCCGTTCTCCACCACCATCCCTCCATGGCTGATCAACCAACTCGCGGTGGCCAGAAGCAGCAGCAGCAAATGCAACAACAAGTGCAGCCATCGGAGGCCATCAAAAGCCTCCTTCCTCAACAAGGTCCATCAAAATCCCAAGTACTTGCTGTCGTCACTCTCTTCCCCTTCGGTGGGGCCCTCCTTTGCCTGGCTGGACTAACCCTCGTTGGAACTCTGATCGGTCTTGCTGTAGCCACGCCGGTTTTCCTCCTCTTCAGCCCCGTTTTGGTACCGGCAGCGCTAACTATAGCGCTGGCGGTTACAGGGTTTTTGACGTCTGGAGCGTTTGGGATAACGGCGTTATCGTCGTTATCGTGGATGATTAATTATATGAGGAGAATGAGGGGAACAACTGGAGAGCAGCAGGTGGTGCCAGCGAAGCGATGGGGGCTCTGATTGAAAATTGTAATGAGATAAATCAACTGGAGTACTGTTGATTTATGTGTTTTATTTGTGTCTTGTTTTAATCTGTGTAATGTATTATGTATACTTTTGTGTTGTGTTTAATGTATAACTCTTTTAAGTGTGTAATTTGCTGCATTTTGTTTTTTATTTAATTTCTAGTGTAATGTAATAAAATGTGAGTTTTTGCTTTTGGCATCTTCTTTTTTCTTTTCAGTAGCTTTTTGGTTTTACAAGTGGGTATTGAGTTGGATCTGAGCAAGTTAAAATGAGTTGATTTATTTAAAAATCAATTAAATTGAAATGGATTTAAGAAAAATAAGTATAAGAAAAGATAAAATAGTTAAAAATTTCTCCTAATCAGTAGGACAGGTATCGAGCTTAGCATCCACCAGTAGTGAATCTCTTTATTACAGTATAACATGAGAGAGCATCAGTTTCAACATGAACAGAACGAAAAGGATTTGATCGCTTGAATGGACTTGATTGATCGTGGTTCAAGAGAGATCCCGTGGCTTGAACCTTTTGCTATATAAGAAAATTAAGATACATAAACTGCCAGAAAAGAATTGAAGTGGTGCTTTAATTGAACATTTTAGCATTAAAAACATTGATAGAGCGTTCCATCTCTTTACAATGTTGTACTCCCTCGTTTTCCATTTTTCTTACTTACGTACTTTAGCTTTATAAAGTCACTTTTTTTTATTTTACCACGTAAAAATCCATCAAACCACAAAAGGTAAATATTCAGTTAAATTTCTTGTACATTATCCAAGTGGCATGCTATAACACTTATTTATGTCTATTTTCACACACACAATATATATATATATATATGTATACACTAAATTTTAGTAATGCAGAATTTAACATTGACATGGAAGCCATATAATATCGTGCAAAACAATTAACATATTTCCTACAAGCTAACTTCTTAAGAAACTACTAATTCCTAAAAAATAAAAAAGATTTTTACAAACTTATCGTTGATGAATATCGTGAAAAAAAAATGTAACTTTGTAGCCATTTATTGCTAGGTAAAATTCTCTTTATTTAAAAAGATAAAATTTGAAGAATACCAAACTTTTATGAGAAAATTTCATAAATAGCAACTATAGAGCATTAATTGTAACTTTTCTAGCAACAATTTCAAAATTATAAAAAATATCAATATGTATTTTATATTTGAGTAAACTGTTGCTAGTTAAATACATATACAACAGAATATTATTTTTCTAATATAATGCTAATCAATTTCAGTTTAAAATGGTAAAAAACGGTTTCCTAATTTATGACACAATTAATTGACAGATTCCCTTACCTTTTAAAACTCTTTTTTTACATCACCGTTAAATTACAAAAAATAATTCAAATTCAAATAACTTTTTCCATAAACAGAAACTAAAATCAAAACCCAAAATACATATTCAAATTAAAGAAGTATTGGTTAAACATAAATTTTTTTCTCATCGACTAGCATTCTGAAGCACATTTAAAAAGAAAAATCGTGCAATTACAGGTATTAATCTTAAAACTTTATACTATTTGTGGTTTCAGTATAATTATATTCAGAAATTTACTGAAGAAATTGTACCAAATATGTGTAATTTTCGCGGAATACAAAATTTTGATATAGTATGTAAATTTTAAAAAATTTTGGAATAAATTGTTGAAGCGTTTTTTTTTACAATTTCAAATATGGCGTTGTTGTTATCAAGTTTGAAAGTTGAGAAGAAATTGCAAAACGTTAATCTGAATTGTAATTTTTGATAAGCTGGTTTCAATTAAATTATTTTTGTTTGAATTCGCTTTGGAGTTTTGTATTAGCAAATTTGTTGTTGTGTATACTACGAATTAGATATTTAATTTGTTTTTTACTATTTTGTGGTTTTCTACAGATTGAAGATGGGAAGCATTGCTGTTCTTGTTAAACATTTAGGAAGATGGAATTATGAGCAAAGAATATGAAGAGTACATGAGTGATGCGATACTGTTGAACGTAAACTCCACATATGACCAACTGTACACGGTACTTGCTTCTCATATTGATGTTGATTTGACATGCAAATGCATTGAAATCGAATATCAATGAACAGATAGTGCGAAGAAAATATGTATACGTAATGACATGGGTTTGAAGTAAAACTGTCAAACGGGCCGGGGCCAACCCGGAACCGGCCCTCCCATTTTACCTGAGTTTCGGTCCGGTTACGGGCCGGGTTTGGCGTTAACCGGGCCGGGCCGGGCCAAACAGTAAAAAAATTAAAACCCACCCGAACCCGGCCCACTTAACCCAATCCGATCAAACCCACCAAAATCCGGTCAAACCCGGTTAAAAACCGGTCAAACCTGTTTAAAAAATCCAATATGCACTATATACACTCCAATATACACTATATACACTCCAATATACAATATATATTTTTAAAAAAATATATAAAGTATAAAGAATTACACATATATACGTACCATTCAATATATAATTATATATGACTATACGTACTACTTTAAATAAAACATATGCTATAATAGTATAATATATATATATACACTACAATATATATATATACTAATTTATAAAACATATACACATGTATACGTTAAATATATACTACTTTAGAAGATATATACACATATATATACACCATTCAATATATATGTGCTACTTTAAATAAAATATATACTACAATATAGTGATATACATATATATATATATACAACAATATGTATATATATATAGTTACATACTAATTTATAAAACATATACACTTGTATACTTTAAAGATATACGTCTATAGAAGATATATACACATATGTACGCACCATTAAATATATATGTACTACTTTAAAAAAAGTATATACTACAATATATATACTAATTTATAAAACATAAAGTAATGTATACGTTAAATATACACGTCTATAGAAGATCTATTCACATATATACACTCTATTCTATGTATATGTAATACTTTAAATGAGATATATACAATATATATACATTACAATATATATTTGTATAGTTATATACTAATTTATAAAATATATACACATGTATACGTTAAATATACACGTCTATAGAAGATCCATTCACATATATACACTCTATTCTATGTATATGGAATACTTTAAATGAAATATACTATAATGTATATACATTACAATATATATTTGTATAGTTATATACTAATTTATAAAACATATACACATGTATACATCAAATATACACTTCTATAGAAGATATATACACGTGTATACGCACCATTCAATGTATATATACTACTACTTATAAAATATACTATATTATATATACATTACAATATTTATAGATATACTTATATACTAATTTATAAAATATATACACATGTATACGTTAAATACACACTTCTATAGAAGATATATGCACAAATATACAAAACATATGCTACTTAATATAATAAATTAATAATATTTGGTAGTAAATTAATAATATATTAGAAGTAAGTTTTTAATTTAAAGTAGAAAACTAGAAATTCAATTTAAAATTTTAAATCGTTAAATAATAATAAAAAAAACAACGACTAAGGAGTGAATGAATTTGGGGAATTTTATTGATTGCAAAATGATCCAAAATTTATAATTTACATGAATGAAAAATCTATAATTATGCATCATTTTTTCCAACTCATTCATGTTAATATTAATAGGAACTTGCATAGGATAGTCGAAGTCAACGGAGGCAAAACCATGCATTGGACTTGATTCTGCTGAGTTCTCCCGTGAAGTCATAATTTCTTCAAGTTTTAGCTCGTCGCTCGGCTCCGGTTCCATTCCTTGATTTCTTCTTTCCGCTCTAATCCAATCTCTGAGGCAAACTAGAACATTCATTGCATTGCTTCCCAATGAGTGTCGGTTGTCTCCAAGCTGCTGTCGTCCCTGACTGAAGGCGCTCTCTGATGCAACGGTTGACATTGGAACATTCAAGATATCTCTAGCTAATCTTGAAAGCACAGGATATTGTGATTCATTATTCCTCCACCAATCCAACGTGTTGATCCGTCGTCTGCGATCCTCTGGTGCCGTCTGAAGATAATATTTCAGCTCTTCCCGATAAGTTGATGTGTAAGTTCTCTCATCAACACTGTTCCAACAATTTAAATCATAAAACGAATCAGAAAAACCACTATATGCCAGCCTTTTAGAAGATGATGGCTCCTCGGGAGGATGAGGAGCGACAGTTGGAGTGATATTTGTAGGTACGGCTGAATCAAATAAATCAGCATAGTGATTATATAATTTTTCTATGTAATCCTTTGCATCAGCCATAGCCGTCCACAAATCAGGTTGTACTTGTTCAAAATCATGGTTAGTATTTATTTCTAAGCTAGTATAAATAAGAGTACTAAAGTGACACATATGATTATATTTCATGCACGTATTTAGCATAGCACCAACCAAGTAAATAGGGGGAATTGGGAAAAAATATTTTTTAAATTTCGTAAACATGGCGCCAACAACTTCTTTATAACCTTCTTTATTTTTATATTGTTGGAGCAAACCAGAAATATCGGCTATATATGCCAAAATATTACAAACAGTAGGATAGTAAGCACCGGAAAATTCAACCGTAGCTACATAAAATTTTTCTAAAAACTTAACAAGATCATTAATTACAACCCAATCAGAATTATGTAGCATGCAATCAGCAGAATCAGCAAATGAACCGCAATGTTGGTTAAAAGCTAGTGTAATAGAAATTCTATATTTATAACAAGTTTTTAAAAATTCATACGTAGAATTCCATCTAGTATCAATTTCCTCAGGCATCAAAATCGGTGTAAGTCCATTTTCTTGATATTTAACTTTAAATTCTCTAATTCTCGATCTACGATTATTTCCTTGAATAAAACCAACGGCAAGACGAATTTTTTCAATATAAAGCTCAAAAAAGTCAAGACCATCTTTTATAATTAAATTATATATATGACATGCACACTTAATATGAAAAATTTCAGGCAAGGGCGGAGATAGCGTAGATTTTATTTTTGTTATAGCAGTCTTATTGTTAGAAGCATTATCAAAAGCAATACATAAAATTTTATTTTCGATACCATAATATTCGGCAATTTTAACAATAGAATCAGCAATAAATTGTCCAGTATGTTTACGATCTTCATCATATAAAAAAGCAAGAATACGTTTTTACATCACGAAATTACTATCCATCCAATGACATGTAACGGTTAAATAATCATTTTTATTTACAGCACGACCAAGATCAGAAGTTAGGGACAATCTACATTGAATATTTTTTAACAATGTTGATAAATAAAAACAATATTGTGAATGGAGTCTAAAAATATCAGACCAACAAGTAGTTCTAGGAATACCATTAAACATAGGATTATAAATTGCTTGTATATAACGAATAAAGGCATCAGAAGAAGGAAAACTAAAAGGCAAACAACCCACAACTACCATTTTAGCTATTTCTTCCCTGTCCCTCAATTTATTATACTTTTTCGCTACTTAACCGGTTGCTGCGTCCATTCTAGTTTGCGTTGACCCACCAACATCCCCACCACCTTTTGCAATATTTAACTCTCTTTTGTGATCTTCAGCTATATGTCTCATTAACGTACCCGTACCCCCTTGCTTGCCTCCACTTCTATACTTATATATTTGTTGACAAATATTGCACTGCACCTCAATATCTGATATACGTTCAAAAAATTGCCATGCAATACTAGTTCTTTTACGAGGTTTTGGGGCACTGGGAGGACGGGAAGGGAGATTAACTGATTCAGATATAATGTTAGCATCTCCTACTGTGGGTGTTTCAGCAATATTTTCATTATCTTCGTCTAAATTAACCGCATCTACTTCATTTTCTTCTTCTATACCGTAATTTTTCTGAGCTTCTACATAATCCATATCGTGAGCACCTACACCTATTTCTTCCTCAAAAGGTGTACCAAGCGGTACCGGAGGCGAAGGCACACGGGTATATCTACTACTTGAACTACCTCTACCGCTAGTAATTCGCTTTTTACTACCACTACCGCTTCCGGGACAAAAAATTTTAACACCTTTAGTAGCGAGGTTTTTTAATTTATCCATAATATAAATTAAATTAAACTAAAAATATTCAAAATATATAAATATAATAAAATTAAATATTAAACAATTAATACAATAAATAAAAATTAAACGTAAGAGATGGAACGACAATACCAAATTTTGGAAGTATCCAAAGATTGCGACTTTAGAAACTTCCGCTCGTACTTTGTAAACGAAAAATTAAAAAATTAAAGTGAACACTTTAAGAAATTAAATATATTGAATATTTGAGAATTGAGAATTGAGATTTGAGAGAGAATGAGATTTGAGAGAGTGAAAAATTATGTGAAAAATGATTTGAAGTTGTAGGGTATTTATAGATTTTTTTGGGGGATTAAAAAATATTTTTTAAAGTTTTTTTTTTTTTTTTACTAAATGGGCCCAAACTAGCCGTTTGGACCCAAAAACGGCTATATAGTCGTTGGGCCAACGGCTAGTTTGGCCCAAAATCCAAAAATTTATATATATATATATATATATATATATATTTTTTTTTTTTTTTTTTTTTTTTAATTTGTCAGTCCGGGTCGGGCCGGTTAACCGGCGGGCTTGGATCGGGCTTGGTTCGGACCGGGTTAATCGGACCCATTTTAACAAAAAAACTGGCCCGGGACCCGAAACCCTAAAGCCCTAGGGCTTACCGGGCCGGGTTAGATAATCGGGCCGGGTCGGGCTGGGTCGGCCCGGCCTGTTTGACACCTTTAGTTTGAAGGTTTATATTATGCAGAAAAAAGAGTTGAAGGATTTGAGTAATTTACCTTTATATGTGAGTGTTTCTGACAGGGATAATTTCAGCAGAATTGTAAGTTCATCATTGTGTAATTCGAAAAGTCTAAAGATGTCTGTCAGTGCGAGTAACGTGGGAAATACAAGTACTCAAAGAGCATTAATAGTTACTCCATCAGAAGAATGTTTGGATGTATTTGAAATGGATACAAATAGAGTTTTTATCTCCGACCCATATCACAAACATATTGAGATTGATCAAGTTTATATCTCAAAAAGAGTATTAAAATCAGTTATGAAGGACTATTCAATTCGTGAAAAGTTTCGAACACTATCTGTAAGATCGAGTAAAATCTGATAAGTGTATTATGCATTTATTTATTTAATTTTTTCAAATGGTTAACTGTATTTTTTTTGCAGTTATACATTGTTGTGCAACTCTGGTAATTGTACTTTTTTATTTCATGCATCTGGTATCGGTGAATCTGGAATGTTTAATGTCAGAGAATTTTTACTAGAATATACCTATGCGATAAAAATAATATTTATCCTAAATTGCATGCTACTAGTAAGTTGATTAGTGGTATAGTCAAATCAAAATTTAAATGACACAAACGGAAATACAGTCCATCTGAAATTAGAAGTGATATGAAGGAAGACATGGGTATGGATTTAACATATATTATGTGTTGGCGAGCCAAGGAGCAAGAACTTGAAGAGTTAAGAGGGAAACCAACAGCATCATACGGGAAACTTCCTGCATACATTCATGTGTTAAACACTATCCCGATTCACATATAAGAATGAAAAAGAATGAAGACAATGAGTTTTTGTATATATTTATTGCACTAACTGCCTTCATTCAAGGATTTGCGCATTGCAGACCTGTCATAGTTATTGATGCAAGTCATCTAAGAGGGCTGTATAATGAAATTTTCATAGCTCCATGTATCATGGATGGAGCTCGTAAGATATTTACTTATAAATATATTTGATTTCAAATATGTTTCCAGTTGTATGTATTTAGAATATACATATATATATTGTTTATGTAATGAGATTCAGTTATTATTGTTGAATGCAAATTGTATTTAAAATATACATATGTAGAAGTTTTAGTTATCCTCTGCAAGTTTAGAATCTTTGCAGATGTATGAAGTAATACTATAAATGTGCATTATTTGATTTGTCAAAAATCATGTATGCTTATATGAATTTTTTGAACATGCAGGACATATATTTCCTTTGGCCTATGGAGTTCTTGATTCCGAAAATGATGCTTCTTGAACTTGGTTCTTTGAAAATTTGAAGGAAGCATATGGTGAAAGAAGAGAAATGTGTGTAGTTTCTGATCGTAATGCAAGCATCATAAAAGCTGTAAGTGAGGTGTATAATGATGTATCACATTATGCTTGTATGTGGTATTTATGGAGAAATGTGAAAAAAAACTTTAGAAAATCACATGATGCATTATCCGATTTCTTCTATACAATGGCAAAATCATATTCAAAGACTGAATTTCACAGTTTAATGGAGAAGGTGAAGACAGTTGATGTTAGAGTGAAGAATTAGTTGAATTTGACGGGATACGATAAGTGGGCTAGATCATATGCATCAGTTCATAGGGGATGAACTTTGACATCAAACATTGCCGAATCAATAAATGCTGCACTAGTATCGGCTGGAGAACTGCCACTATATGATTTTCTAGAGGAAGTTAGATTGATGTTTGACAGATAGAACTGTGAAAACAGACAGCAGGCGTTGTATACTTTTACAGATCTTATTGGTAAGTTTCAAGAAATTCTACAACAGAATGAGGCGGAGAGTACACGCATGAAGGTATGATGAAATTTAACTCTTTATACTAAATATAGATATATTAGTTTTTTTCATTTGTTTTATGGATATTTTTATATTCACATAAGAAATTAAATAAATTATATTCTGTAATAAAAATACATATAAATGGTAGAAAAATACATATGTTGAGATGGTCAAATACATATGCCAAATTGTTTCTGATATAACTTTGTAAATTATTTTTTTTAATAATTTCAGGTTATACCTGCATCAGAATATATCTATACAGTCCACGACAAGGAGAAACATTTTATTGTTTGTCTTAAGGAAAAGAAATGTTCTTGCAATGCATTTCAGTTAGATAAGATACCGTGTGTTCATGCTTGTGCAGTTCTTGATAGCAAGAATTTTAAGATGGAACCATATTGCTCTGATCTATACAAGCCAAAATAGTTTTGAGAATATATGATGTTTCAATTTATCCTCTACCACGCAAAGATGACTGAATAATTCCAAATGAAATTTTGGTTGAGGTAGTTCTGCCCCCAAAATACAAGCGATCCCTGGAAGGCCTACAAAGAAGGATCGTGGAAAGTCCGAACGAGATATATTTGGAAAGAAAAGTAAAAATTATTCTTGTTCATGCGGATGTAAAGGACACAATAGGCGTTTATGTAGGAAATACAACAAATGATAAGGCGGTTGATGTATTTAGTTATAAACAATTGAAGTTTTTTTTCCTTGAATAAAATATATTTGATTTTTACTTTTTTTAAAATGTTTGATTTTATAGAAGTTGTTATGCTTAATGTGATTGAAAGTTTTTATTTTTCTTTATTAATAAAATACATAAAGTAACTTTTATATTATGATAATACATTAAATACATTGTGTAAAAAAAAATAATATATATATATATATATAAATGGATATCTATTAAATACATATATACATATGTGTGAAGATTAAATACATAAATACATATGCGTTAAATACATATATACATTTTCATTATGATTAAAATATATTTGATTTTTACTTTTAAAGAAATGTTTGATCTTATTGAAGTTTTTATGCTTGATTTGATTGAAAGTTTTTATTTTACTTTATTAATATAATACATAAAAAAACTTTGATATTATGATAATACATGAAATACGTTATGCAGAAATGCATATATACAAAAGGATATCTATGAAAATACGTATATACATATGTGTGAAGAATAAATACATAAATACATATGCGTTAATTGTATTTATATATAAACTTTATTTATGCTTTAAAAAATGATGTTATTGATGTTGTTATTCATAATTTGTTGGAAAGTTTTTGTTTTTTTATTAATAAAATACATAAAGTATCTTTTATATTATGATAATACATGAAATACATTATGCATAAATATGTATATACAAATGGATATCTTTATAAATACATAAATTCATATCTGTGATTATTAAAAACAAAAATACATATGCGTTAAATACATATATACATTTTCATTATGCTTAAAATACATATGCTTTGTTATATATTTATTTTTGTATATATGCATAATAGTAAACTAAACTAAATATTGTAAGATAAACAACATAAAAACTAAATATCACAATAATTAAACATAGAAAAATATTGTCATTGATGACTGAATTAACATATGAAACCTAAAATATATTCAACAAAAAGATCGTCAACAAAATATTTATTGCTATCAAAAACATCCATCTCAAAATAAAAGTCAAATATCATGTACTTCAGTAACTTCTGTTATCTGGATTTCCCTACGAGGCCTACTTGGTGCTTCATCATCACTTTGTGCCTTCTCTTCTTATTTTTTTGTACCATAATGCCACAACATTGAAGTGTATCTCGTGCGGAGAAGATCTGGATCAAAGTCAACTTTTGGAACACTTCCACTAAATGTAAGGCACTCAGCATATGTAATCATATATAACCCACAATCCCTGCATATAGGGAAATTAATAAGTATTAGTATAACATGAGAATATATATATATATATATATAAATAAATAATATGTATATTCAAAACTTACAAACTGTCACATAGTTGTTGAGGCAAATCTTCCATAATGTAAACATCAAAAAGATCATGTTTATCATTTAATTTGTAATTTGGATGGTTGTCAATATCAATACCCTTCTTCTCATAGAATTTACATGCCAAAAGACAGTAAGGTATAACCTCAGCTAACTTCTCAACTTCAGCAAGCACAGCAGAATCATGACCAGTAGAGGACAATGAATCATATACGTATATGCATCTACTATTGAAAGAAAGTACAGCCAGAACCCAGTGATGTTTGGACTTTATGTTGATAGGAATAAATATATGATCAACTGTATGCCATGGAACAGCAGAATTCATGCAAAATCCACTTATGTACTCATTCAAATGGTATTTCTTTCCACCAGCATTAAGTGTTGGATCATCAATTGAATACACAACTAACACAGCTCTTACAATGTTCATGAAATTGCAGTCAACTGTGCTATACATATATGAGCTATTTGGTTCATACTTGAATTTCTTTCTCAAATAGTACATGCAAACATCAATTTGTTGCATCAAATAAAAGAAGATTTGTAAAAGCAACTACCCAAAATTAAATTTTCAATGTGTAAGCCACTATATGTATATACTCATGTACATATGTATCTGAACATATGATATACTGCATATGTATATAAGAAAATACATATTGTAGATAATCACTATAAGTAATTATAATATAAATATGTAACTCACCTCATCTGACCATGACTGTTCATGAGTACCCATAACGTAGAACTAATTCTTGTCTTCAACTGATAGACTGCCAAAATTCAAAGCTGATATCTTGGACTTGTTTTTCAGATAATGTTTCCCTTTGTTGCTTCTGCTAATTGATTAAATATAATACTTAATAATAAACAGAAAATGTAAATGAATAATATAATTAAGTTGTAAAGTACTTACCTTTTTGCATGATATTTGAGAAGGTCCACTGAATGCCACGTCATGAACTTATTGGTGACCTTAGTTTCTTCAATATCAAAAATTGGATGAGATATAAATGGATGCTTCAATTTAAATTTTTTTATCTGCATTTCTGTGCTTCCTTTATAATTACAATAAAATGAAAAAAATAATTAATAAATAAAATAAAGAAATTTTGATATATACAACAAAAAAAAGTTAAAAGCACAAACCTTCTGTTGAACCAAATTTCGTAGTGAATGGTGATTCCTTGAATTTAGATGGTTTCTTAATTCTTGAAACATTCACAGGAGTTTGTTCTTTATTTGCAGATGGATGAACAATAATGTTTCTTTTCAGATTCACATATTCGTTAAGACTGGGTAGCAACTTATCAGGAATTATTACTTGAGAATCACGTAAATCTGGTTGAGATTTTCCTTCTCCAAAAACTGCTTCATGGGTGTGGACTTCTGAATTAATTTGTTCATCTAAATTTGGTTTCTCACAATCAGCCATTGATGTATTTTCAATTATTTCTGCAGCCGCTTCAGTGTTCTGTTTATAATATACACAAATCTTTTAAAGTTGATACAATAACAAAGAAAGTAAACACAAATTAGGCAGGAATTAAGCATACCTTTGAATCATCTCGAACTCTCAAATTTTGTTGTATGAAACCAAGATTGATACTTCTAAGCTCCTCATCTGAAAATGTGTTTTGTGAATCTAAAAATTTTGCTTCTCCCACACTTTCATCAACAATTTTTTTGTTCTTTTCAACATGTTGAAACATATTAAATAACATCAATCTTTGTTCAGGAATTAAAATACAATATTAATTTATTCATCATACCGTTGAATCACAGACATTTCTTGCTTCATTCATGGAGGTATCAATTTTGTTCTTTAATAAAGGAATAATAAAACATTGAAAATATTAATATTCACCTGTATTAATATACATCATAAAAATAAGAATCAACAAATTACCAAAACAACATCATTATCTGCATTATACAACTCCGTAAAATTGGTGCTTTATTTTTCTGTGATCTCTTCAATAACCTGTTCCTAAACATAAACAATGATGACATGTATAGTTCATATATATAAACAATAACCTATTTATTCACGTAAAATATATTAAATACGTATGACGATCAAAATTAATATAACATTTGATTAGTTTTGTACTACATATGTATATCTGAGTGCATATGTATTTATTCAAATACATAATAAATATATTTTATATTTATTTAACAGATCAAATATATTTAAAACATTAAATGAATCACAAAATTACTTACCAATATGCCTTCAGGATTCTTATTAAAACCCTCCACAGTCGTTGGAGTTGATTGATGTGGTGATGTATTCTTATCACCTTCCTCCATTTGAGCCCTGTCACAATCTTTATCTTTTTATTGTTTCTTGCGGTTGAAAAAATATAAATACATATATATCATTAAATATGTATTTATCCAAACATAAACACATACTAAATATGTATTTATTCTAACCTAAATACATATTAAATTTGTATTTATTCAAACATAAGTACATATGTTTGTATTTGTTATATGTATATAACAAATCAACTAAATTTATTCAAATATAAATACAAACTAAATATGTATTTAGTCAAACATAAATACATACTAAATATGTATTTAGTCAAACCTAAATGCATATTAAATATGTATCTATTCAAACATAAATACATATTGAATATGTATTTATTCAACCATAAATACATATGTTGTATATGTATTTAACAAATCAAGTGTACTTAACAATTATTCTTTATAAAACTAAAAATTTTGTACCTTCATCTCATTTAGTGAATTCATTATTTGATCACACCTTGTTGTTACTAAATTTCGAATGTCATTAAACTCTTTGCGAACCTGAATTCAAAGAATTGAAATCAGATATGAAAGAAACGAAAATACCAAAGTCTTAAGCATAAATTACCTCATCACAAAACTTTTCAAATACTTTCTTAGAAAGAACATCATCTCCGTCTTCACGATTGAAAAAAGACATATTAGGCGACTGAACTGAAATGTTTTTCCTGTTTGAAGGTACTGTTTTTTTTTATTGAATCTCCTTGAAAATTGGTGTCTTCATAGAAGACATCTTCACAACACGACTTGGAGGAGTTCTTTTTGTTGTATGCTGATTACACCTTTTGATTGATTCTTCAATTTTTTCTTGGCAGGTGAATTTGACGAATCGCCCTAATATTTTTTTTTGCTGATTGAAAACTGGTGTTTAAGAGGATCCTGAAAATCATCATCAGAATCAACATAATATTCTTTATGTCTTCCACCTCTATGAAAAACCTTCTTTGGTATCTGAAAGGTTGAAATCTCCTTTCGTGTCGGCTCAATGTTCTTGAAAACAACCTACAACATACATTATAACCAGTTAAGCTTGACAGTAATGCAAATCATTCACCCACTGTTTTTTGTAAATTAACATATATGAATATAGTAAATGTATTTACAACATAATCAAAACATCACATAAAGCAATATATTTTCAGGAAACTAACTTTATCATTTGAATCATTAAACAAACTTTTCATCAATGATTCATATTGTGGGCGAATAGCATTTGTCTTTCAATTAGAAGACGTGAAATTTGAGAATCCACCTTGGAAGCAACAGTAGCAGAACAACACTCGTACAACTAAATTTGGATGACAAGTGGCATTCCATGAAGCATGTAAAACTTCCCTGTGGTTTTCAACTTTTTATTCAAACTTTTAGCTAATTCTTCATACGCAACCAATCCCCAAGAATAGTCCCTGTAACGATCACTTTCCACCAGATCATAATGGAAGCGTGGAATAATGATAGTATCAACAAACGATAGCAAAAATTCATGAATAAAATATAAATTAGCAAACTTGAACGCATCTTCATCATTTTCGTTCCCCCATATTTTATCAGTAACAACAATAAATAATTTCTTCTTCTGAAAAAATCTGGAACCATCAAAATACTGATCAATAATTTTATTTGGAACGTCTTCATCAAACCCAAAATTATCCATGTTTGAATGACAATTCAAATCAGTTACTACAAAAAATTCTCTAAGACTAAAATGCAGAGTTGTGCCCTTTGCACGAATTACTATGTCACTTGTTGAACTTTCCATAGTCTCCAGTGACATAATGCATCTCCCTAATTGCGCTTGCGCAACACAATTTTTTTTCTTCATGAAAACACCAACAATACTATCAGTACAAAATTTCTTGAACTGATTCTTCGTTAGCATTGCCTTAATACGGTCTTCAGTGTCATTGACCGTATGACAACCGATATGTGGTGAAAATTTAGGCAATACTCTTGCCATATATATTTTATCATGCAAAATCTATAAAAAAATAAAAATACAATTATATGTCTGAAAAGGCCACATATATATTTATACAAATACATCTTCAAAGTTGGATTACAACATAAAAATAAAAAATTAGCATATGTATTATATGAATACATCATTGCTAGAAATATAAGATAACAATCATCAAAATACATACATTGTGATCATATAAAAAAAAAACAAAAAAAACAAGTGATCATAAAATATAAATTTTATCAATAACAAAATACAAAATACATAACTATCCAGTAATAAATACATTTCATGTAATCCCTAACATACAAAATACATATATATTTGATAGATGGTCACAACAAATGAAAAATACATATACAAATATAAATTATCTAATGAAAACATATACAAATACAAATCTTAACATTATCAAATACAATATGTTACACAAGACTTAAATACAAAAATACAAATTATCTAATCAAAACATATACAAATAAAAATCATAACATTATCAAATACAATATGTTACAAAAGACTTAAATACAAAAATACAAATTATCTAATGAAAACATATACAAATACAAATCTTAGCATTATCAAATACAATATGTTACACAAGACTTAAATGCAAAAATATAAATTATCTAATCAAAACATATACAAATAAAAATCTTAACATTATCAAATACAATATGTTACAAAAGACTTAAATGCAAAAATTCATATCTTAAATATCTAATACAGAATAAATACAATTCTAAAACTTATAAGTAACAAATTCCATAAATTTTCAGAATTACATATCTATAACATAACATATATATATCTTCACATTGGGAACTACAAATTTCATAACTTGACTGAAAGCTAAAATGAGTACACAACTTATTAATTGCATATATAAAATACATATATTAACATATTGTACATAAACTACAAAATTTTTCAAATGCAACAATACCTCCTCAACTTTCTCTTCTTCAGATGACAATTCATAATCAGATGAAACCGGGCTTGAATAAGATTTTTCATCTGGCTTTCTCTTTTTCACTGTTTATTGATTTTTTTTTAGATTTGGGGGACAAAGATTTTCTCACTGCTTTCCGTTTCATGATTTCAACAAAATTTTTGTGGATCGTTTCGCTTCTTTAATCTCAACTCTTGTAAGTTAAGTCTTCCCTTTGACTGATTATTAGAAGAAATCAAGTTAATATTTTTATCTTGGGTTAAACCTAGGCTAAAAGATTGTATTTCATTAAAATTCATAGAACAATTTGCATGCTTTGACATTATATCGGTAAACAAGAAAAAAAATCAACACACGAAATTAAACTAAAAAAAAAAAACCCAAATTAAATACACACAATTATATGAAAAAAAATATTGACGAACAAGAAAAAGAAGAAGTTATAAAAAAATTTTAACATGCATTAACTGAATCACTTACCATAAAAGGTGGAAACAAGGTTTATCAAGATTTAGGGAGAAATTTGCGGATTTTGAAAAAAAAATAGCCGAAGGAGATATTGGAGGGAATTGAATCTTTGTTTGTGCATGAAAATAGGTAAACAGATGGTAAAGAGGCGTGAAAAGCGTATAGTGAAAAAAAAAAGAGTGGATGTCACGCGTCAGTTAATTAAAAATGTAAACTATTGCTACTTTTGCTAATAGTTGTAATTTTGAGAAACTATTGCTATTACTTGTAATTATTGTCTTAAAGTTGCTAGTTTATGTAATTTTTCCTACTTTTATTATCCGAAATACCTTTAATTTAGAAGCGAATGGATTAATGACTAATATTATAGAATTTTGGAAAAGCCCAATACCAGAGGAACTTGGGCTTAGCCCACTCCATGATCTGCTTTATAAATTGGATAAATTACTTATAAGTTATAGGAAAAATACACAAACTAGCAATCTTAAGACATTGATTACAATTAATAGCAATAGTTTATTAAAATTACAAGTCATAACAAAAGTAGCAATATTTTGCGCTTTTGTTGAAAAGCGCTTGACTTGTACCCATAATTTTACCTTACCCTTTTTTCACGCTACTTTAACAACATCACGCTACTTTACCAGTTTCAGTTTCCTTCACTCTTTTTTTTTCAAATACCGCATTTTTCTCTCAAATTCTTGATAAACATTGTCTCCATCTGTTAAGGTAAGTAGATTTTATAGTTAATGCATGTTATATTTTTCATAATCTCTTTTATGTAATTTATTGTCGCAATTTTTTCAACTTATTCCGTGTTTTGATTTTTTTAGATTTTTTTCTCTCAAAATCGTGATAAACAAAGTTTCCCATCAAATAAAATAAGTTAATTTTACAGTTATTGAAAGTTATATTTTTCATATAATTCATACATTCAAGTTTTATCAGCTTTTTTTCTTCAAATTTCTTCTGCGTTTTTGGCTTTGATTTTTTTTTTGTGTTGAAATTTCTGGAGTTCTGATATAATGGCAGAACATGACAAGGTGGTAGTTCAATTAGAGGCATTCCAATAATGAATTTTATTTTCGATGAACTACCCTTTTTCAGTATTGATTTAACACAAGATAAAGATGTTAACTTAATATCTACTAATATTCAGTCGAAGAAAGGTATTAGCATATAAGAGGTGAGATCAAAGCAGCGTAACGATTCGGAGAAGATTGCGAAAATAATGAAATTGAAAGCATTGACAAAATCATCATCTCCAAAACCAATAAAAGTTCAAAAATCGATGAAAAAAAGAAAGTCAGTCGAAAAAGAAGAAGCTAGTAAAACATCTAGTCCTGTTTCATCTGATTATGAATCTGAAGAAGAGAAATTGAAGGAGGTAATTTTTTATGTATTTGTATTTTTATTGTTTTTGAACTGTATGTTCATATATGTATTTTATATATACATTTTGATAAAGTATCTGCTTATGGGAGAGTTATTGTTAAGATATGAAATTATAGTTGATAATGTGAAGATGTGTATTTGTTACTTTTAAGATATGTGTTTTGTATTTTAAAAATATATGTAATGTAGTTGTTACGGATTAGATATGTATTTTGTATTTGTTAGTGCTAAGATTTGTATTTTATGTTCATTTGTATTTGTTATTCACGAGATGATGAACGTGATATGTATTTTAATATATGATAACTTAATTTTGGAACAGTGATGTATTCATAAATACATATGCTAAATTTATGTATATATGTTGTAATGTAACTTTAAGATGTATTTTGTAAATATATATGTGACACTATTTTGACCTATAATTGTATTTTTTTTGTGATATGTAGGTATTGCGTGATCAAATATACATGGCAAGAGTATTGCCCAAATTTGCACCACATATAAAACGTCATACGCTCAACGACATTGAAGATCATATAGGATAGTGGTGTGGTCTTAGCTGAAATTGAAAAGTTAGCTAAGGTTATACCTTTATGTCTCATGGCATGTAAATTCTACGAAAATAAGTATATTGATATTGATAATCATCCGAATTACAAGCTCAATGGTAAGATGGATCTATTTGATGTTTCTTTTATGGATGATTTACCTCAACAATCGAGTGGCAGTTTGTAAGTACTGATATTTAAGTACTTGTATATATGTATATATTCATGTTACAACCGATACTTACTTATTGATAAATATATTTGCAGGGATTTGATTTATATATGGTGACATATGCTGAGTGTCTTAATTTTGGTGAAGATGTTTCAAATGTTGATTTTGACCCAGATATTCTTGGCACAAGATATGCTTCAATTTTGTGGGACTATGGTTCGAGAAAAGAAGAAGAGAAGGCACAAAGTGATGATGAAGCACCAATGAGGCTGTCACGGCCCAAATCCCATCGGGCCGGACTGGCACCCGAAGCCGAGAAGGCCCGGGAGAACCCGTTCAAATACCTGTACTTTCACTTACATGTCACCAAAAATTTGGGCAGCACTTCGCTGCATATAAAAGGGTCTAATTACCTGTATCAGCACAACACGCACAAATATATATACATATATATAATACTTGGCCGTCGGGGCCACCCCATATACGAATATAACATCACTATATAAACTTCCATGACTTTACCCTTCTTTATGTCTACAAAGCCTCTAGGATATACATGACATAACTAGGGTCGGGACAAACCCCCGCCCACACATGACTCCTGTACAATAACAAAATATAAGGAACCGACTCGGAAAGCTCCGAAGTAAACTGGAGCTCACCAACAGTAGCTGTATGACCTGGCTCCTATCTATGCTGTGAATGAGCTGAAGTACCTGATCCTGTAGCATGAAATGCAGGTCCCCCGTGAGGGACGTCAGTACGAAATATGTACTGAGTATGTAAAGCTGTAAATAATCATATGTGATATGGGGGATCAAGAAAATCGTACACATGTGAATAAATCATAATAGAAGTGAACCACACTTCATAAACACTTTTAGGATCATGTACATTATTATTAATCTGAATTGGGTTCTTGAATACAAACACATTTGTGGAACGGTATACATTCGTTCATTTCATTCTTTACAATTATTATTCGCCATTACCTCCTCCTCCCGAACCTCCAACCACCTAACAATAATCAATACTGTACCGTACTGTGACCATTAGGCTGCCCCCAGTACATATCAATTGGGATCGACCCATGCTAGGCTTATGCCCCTGGGATACCACCTACACGTATATCAAGTAACACATAAGAAATTTTTCCAATAACTTAGTTCAAAAGCTTTTGAGATTATTACATTAGTGTTCATGCCAATATAGTACCTTTGGAACAATGATACATCAATAGGAATCAAGTAATAGACCTTCTATACAATAACGATGTAATAAGGACTCATTGGTACATCAACAATATGTTTCAGAATCATCAATATCACAACAATGAAATAGGAGCCTTTTGGTATATCAATGAAGCATTTTGACACTTTATAGAATGGAAACAACTTCATTGGTAATGTAGAACAATACATGTGTTTGGATAACCATCGGAATCTTACTTTATGGAACATTGGTGTTTTCATGCCAAAGAACATCGTTAGAGTATGCTTTACATACCTCGTTGTAGATTCGGATACCAATTCAACACAACTTCCCGCCTTTACAAATCACTTATCTACAATGAAATATTTGGCATCTAGTATTAGCAATCCAACACCACAATTCTCTTCCATAATTTCATACAACCAATATTTGCAAAGCATTCCAAAAACCAACTTGAACAATAGGTTTATGTGTGTGTATATATATATATATATATAATCATCATTTCAATACCACATCATCAATACCACATCATCCCTTCACAATTCAACATAATCCAACCATGCACAAGAATTATCCAACATCATTTCCAACCATCTTTCAACAACAATCAATAACATACTTCTTATGCTCACATGCATATATATATATATATATACATATATATATCCATATAAATAACACCAACATAATTTACATCCTTACCATAGAATGGCCCTTTGGTTTTTGAAGTCCTGTTGGGACAAATAAAGGGTGCTTCTCGAAGCCCTTGAGATGATGAACACAACTACGGAATCAATTTGGACCTTCCACGGTTGAATCACAAGATATTTGAGGTTGAAATTAGCTAGGGTTTTTCACCTTTCCTAAAACTTGGGTAAAATCTGATAAAATTGAAGCTAATTGCAGGTTTTTAAGACAAGTTTTCGTCCAAAGGTAATAGAAAATGACCATTGTGCCCAAAAAAAATTAAATAATGTCAAATATGTCCTCCGGTGGACTGTTTTGACAAGCTGAAGTAAATAGACCACAACTCTTTGCTCCGATATCGGATTTGGGTGAAATTGGTATCATTGGAAAGATAATTCAAAGGTCTTTCATTTCATATAAATTAGGCCACCCAGTTCGTCCTGTACAAGGAGTTATGATCGTTTGAAGTTGACCCTAAAAATCTATTTTGAGAGGCTGAAGTAAAACGCGTATAACTCCTTACGCAGATGTTGCATTTGGATGAAACCAATTGCATTGGAAAGAAGACTCAAAGATCTTTCTTTTGATATATGGTAGATCTCCCATTTCATTATAGTGAGGGAGTTATGATCATTCAAAGTTGACCCAAAAAACTGGCAGGCCTCAGTATTTTCCTGCTAATTTACTGTTCACAAAAATCTGTTTTGAGAGGCTGAAATAGAATGAGTATAACTCCTTACTCAGATGTTGGATTTGGATGAAACCAATTTCATTAGAAAGAATACTCACAGAGCTTTCTTTTGATATGTGGTATCTTGCCCAGTTCATTATATTGAGGGAGTTATGATCGTTCCAAGTTGACCCAAAAAACTGGCAGGCCTCAGTATTTTCCTGCTAATTTACTGTTCACAAAAATCTGTTTTGAGAGGCTGAAATAGAACGAGTATAACTCCTTACTCAGATGTTGGATTTGGATGAAACCAATTTCATTAGAAAGAATACTCAAAGATCTTTCTTTTGATATGTGGTAGCTCGCCCAGTTCATTATATTGAGGGAGTTATGATCGTTCAAAGTTGACCCAAAAAACTGGAAATTTTCCTGCAATTTTACTGTTCACATCCCGGCCACCGTTTTATAGTTTCGAACGTGCTCGCTTATATCCGAAACTTATCCGTTTTTGAAAATCTTTATATCGTCGGAAAGCTTATTCAATAACCTTCGTATGGAAACAATGACGGGCAAATTCCGGTATAAATAAGGTCGATTCCTATACACATATAATCAAACTATACACTTGAAACTATCTCAAAATGATCAATACTCATATATACCTAACTTAGGATCAATACATATACTCCAACACATATAACAATGGCTAATGCACGTAATTAAGTACGGGGTGTTACAGAGGCATCCTAAAAAAATCGGGATAACAGAAGACACTAAAGTGCATGAAATTTGATGTTTATTTTAAATTTGTTGTATTTGACAACAGTTAACTTTAGGTGGAAGTTGAACATTTCTTAAGTTTGATATGTTACTTTAATGTTGAAAATTGATATGTTAATGTTTCTTTTTCTCTTATATTTAAATTATTGATGTTCATTCTTCTAAAATAATTTTTTTTGTGGTTAGTTTATGCAACTGTTAGCCATATGTTGTTATGAATATTTATTTTTTAATTTTGCATAGTATTTATTAGTAATGCATATGTATTTTTCAGTTATGCTTATAGATCTATGAATAATACATATGTATTTGTCCAGTTTTGCATATGTATTTAAACTTCAATATTTTCATGGTTAGTTTATGTAAATGTTAGTAATTGTCTTTATGAACTTTTCTTCTATCCAGTTTTGCATATGTATTTATTTCTAATGCATATATATTTTTCAGTTATGATTATACACACATATGTATTTTTATAGATTTGCACATATATTTTTGAACTATACATAGTTATTGTATTCTCATGCAGAAGTCCATATAAATTTATGAGTCATATGTATTTATGAATAATACACATGTTCATTCTAGTGTACATATGTATTTTTAATAACACATACTTATTTTTTACAAGTTTGAAAGTATATTTTTCTTGGTATGCATTTGTAATTTTGAAAAATACATATTTATGATTAATACATATGTTCATTCCAGTTTGTATTTGTATTTACGTCTAGTGCAAATATATTTTTTCCTAAATTGTAAAAAAATTACAACGTTTGAACTGTAACAAATTAACAAGTTCAAAATTTAGAATGACATAATTTTCAATGATAAAATTCAGTAATTGTATTTTGACTAAAAACATCATCCAACTTATCATTTGTTGTATTTCCTATATGAACGCCTGTTGTGAACTTTAAACCCACATGAACTACAACAATTTTTCTTTTTCTTTTCGAACATATCTCTTTCCAATTTACCACGAACAATGCATCATGTGACTTTCTCTTTTTTTTTCACATTATCCCATAGACGCCACATACATGCATAATGTGGTACATTATTGTACACATCAGCAACAACTTCTATGATGCTTGCATTACCATCGAAAACTAGGCACATATGTTTTCTTTCACCATATGCTTCCTTCAGATTCTCAAATAACCAAGTCAAAGATGTATCATTTCCAGATTCTAGTACATCATACAAAGAAAATATATGTCCTGCATATTGAAAAAATGCATATAAGAATACATGATTTTTACACATAAAATACTGCATATGTATATTATAAATACTTACAGTTGAAAACATATGAAACTACCAGTAAACACATAAACATACTGCATACGTATATTATAAATACATACAGTTGGAAACATATGAAATTGTCAGTAAACACATAAACATACTGCATATGTATATTATAAATACATACAGCTGAAAATATATGGAACTGTCAGTGAACACATAAACGTACGGCACATGTATATTATAAATACATATAGCTAGAAACATATGTAATCTTCATAATGTTCTTTATATATCCATCTACAAGAGTGTTTAACAAGAACATGTATGCTTCCAATAGTCAATCTCCAGAACACACAAAAAAAAAAGTAAAAATAAAATTAAATATCAAATACATACTATATGCAACAACTAATTCGTATATACAAAACTGCTAAATGAATTACAATGAAAAGAAATCTTTTATTCGAATACTAGTTATCATCGACTAAAATTAAAATTTAAAGTATAACAATTGTATTTCAATTTTCACATTACATAACAATATAGATAACTTTGAATTTTAAAAAAAGAATTTCGATCAATTTTTTTTTTTTGAGAAATGATAAAATTCAGTTACGATTTCAGATTTTTGAATTCCGCGAATATTATGCAATTTTGTTACAAATTTTTCAGTAATTTTTGTAATTTTATTTTATGAGAAATATAAATAGAATCAAGTTTGTTTAAATCTCAAATATGTACTATATACAACAACTAATTCATATATACAAAACTGTAAAACGAATTCAAATGAAAAAAAAACTTAATCTAACACTAGTTATCCTAAACTAAAATTCAAATTTCACGTATAAAAATTGCATCTCAACTTTCAAATAACAGAATAAATTTGAAATTAAAAAAATCGCTTAAACCATTTTTTACGAGAACTGATAAAATTCGTATAAGATCTCAAATTTTTGAATCCCGTGACAGTTTGTTGCAAGTTTTTCAGTAATTTCGCACTTTAATTTTATGAAAACCACAAATAGAATAGAGTTAGTTGATCAATACCTGTAATTGGACCATTGTATTTTAAATATTTTCTTCAAAATTTTAGTCGATCAGCAAAAAAAAATAACATGAAGGAAAACGTCTTTGAATTTGAATCTGTTTTTTGAATTTGCTTTGAGTTGCTGATTATGAAAAATATTTTTTGAATTTCAATTTGTAGTTTTAATTTAATGGTTGTAGTAAAAAAAGAGTTTTATAAGGTAAAATAATCTATAAAATTAAATATGTCATAAATTAAGGAACAATTTTTTTCGTTATTTAAATCAAACAGATTAACATTAAATTAGGAAGAGAATCTCTGATTGTATATGTATTTAAATAGAAACAGTTTACTGAAATACAAAATACATATTGCTATTTTTGTAATTTTAAAACTGTTGCTATAAAAGTTACAATTAATGCTCTATAGTTGTTATTTCTGAAATTTTCCCTAAGTTATAACCACACCTTAAGTTTCTATTATAACTTAAAATCTCATCCAACTAAATTAATTACAAAAATACCTTTTTACTCAAAATAGTTATCTCTTTTGTGATACATCTACAAAATCTACCCCACATCCCCTTATTGTGCCGCAAATCAAGCCAAAAAATCAGGAGATATATCCCACAATTTTCTCAACTTACCCATTTTGAATTTCCACCATATTATCATCTTCATCTTCTACTTCAACATTCAAGTTACAACTTTCATTAACTTTCTTTTGATTTTCCACCATGTTCTCATCTACTACTCAATTAGATCTAACAACTCCATCTTTTCGCCATTAACTTTTTTTTTAATCTCCACCATTTCATTATGATATGAACGACACATGATTTTAGTGAAAATAGATTGAAATATCAAAATGACCCGACTATGATGAAGAAGTTATCGATTATTGCATCTGTATTGAGGAAGAAGTAAGCTACAAAAAATTATTTTTCGTGACACTGTATGCATTCTGATACATCATACATTTTACATGTGATTTTGTTTCTTTATAAATATGATACATTTAGTATACTGCGTCTGATACATAGAATCAAGGTTAATGAGTCCTTGCATGCTTTATGATACATAATACAACATATATATGATTATGGTTCAGTTTTATACTTGATACATGCAATATACTTATTATGATACATAGATCTAATTTGTCGAGATTTTAGATTTATATGATACATTCTAAAAATTGTAGGCCAAACCCATTGATAGCCCCTCAAACTTGTCCCTAAAATTCACGTAGACCCCTAAACTAAGGTTTATACCTATTAAACCCCTAAACCCCCACCCCCCACCCCCCAAATTTGATTCTAATTGAACATTTTTGCTCAATCAGCCAAAAGCTCAAAATGTGCGTTGCACACACGCGCTGATGTGGCAAAAGGGGCTAATTGGAAGCTGCCTTGTGGCATTGTGGGTTCGATAATTATTAAAAATTAATTATATAATTATTTAAAAAATAAAAATAAAAAGCTGATTATTAAAAATAAATTTAAAAATTTTAAAAAAACAAATTATTAAAAAATAATTATAAAAAAAATTAAAAATATAAAAATAAAAAAACTGATTGTTAAAAAAAATAAAAAATTTCATTGAAGATCCAAATTATTAAAAAATAATTATAAAATTATTTTAAAAATAATATTTTAAAAAAATTATAAATTTTTAAAAAAATAAAAAATAGCATTGAGGATCCAAATTATTCAAAAATAATTATAAAATTATTTAAAAAATAAAAATAAAAATAAAAAATTGCATTGAGGATTTCAACTATTAAAAAATAATTATAAAATTATTTAAAAAATAAAAATAAAAAATTGATTAATAAAAAAAACTGATTATTTAAAAGAAATCATAAAATTTTTAAAAAATAAAAATAAAAAATTGCATTGAGGATTCCAATTATTAAAAAATGATTATAAAATTATTTAAAATAAAAAAATAAAAAAATAATTATTAAAAATAGATTATAAAATTATTGAAAAAATAAAAATAAAAAATTGATTATTAAAAATATATTATAATTTTTTTAAAAAATAAAAATAAAAAATGGCATTGAGGATCCAAATTATTAAAAAGTAATTATAAAATTATTTATAAAATAAAAATTAAAAATTAATTATTAAAAAAAAATTATAAAATCTTTTAGAAATCCCCACCTTCCCCAGCCCAGCCCAGCCCCGCTCCCCACCCCCACCCTCCCCAGCGTTAATCGTCCCCCCCCCCTCCTCTTCTTCTCCATTAAAGTGAATCTTGCTTCTCCATGATCCTCAAAAATACACACACAAAATTTTTGTTTAAATCTACTTCAAGAATTCAAAAGGGGACTATAAGAAAGTTATTTTTATTGAAATTTTTCATAAAATGGTGATATTGATGGAAAAAAAAAAGTGATCTTTCTTGTGGAGGAAAAAAAAAAAGAAATGGTGATAAAAGTGATCTTTATTGAAATTTGTTGTAATTTTTCAAGAAATTGTGATACTAATGGAGGATAAAAAGTGACTCTTGTTGAAATTTTTCAAGAAATAGAAATAATTATGGTTGATTAAAAAGAATTTGTTCATGTGAAGATGTGGGGTGGGGGGAGGGGGGGTGACGGCGAAAACGCGGGGGTGGGGTGAGGTTGAAACGATGAAGACGCGTGGTGGGGTGGAGACGCAGGGGGTGGGGTGGGGTGTTGTGAAGAAGATGACATAGAGGGCATGGGTTGCTTTTTATAAAAAAAGAATTAAAAAATTATAATAATTAAAAATTATATTAATAAAATAATTTAAATATAATTTTTTTAATTAATATTTTTTGGGGCCCTCAGTGCCACCAGGTACATTTTTATTCGTAATTTGATTAAAAAAAAGCACCTCACGCGCTTCCCGAAGTGCACTGCACGCGCAGTACCATGTGGGCAAAAAATGCTCAATTGGAACCAAATTGGGGGGTTTAGGGGTTTAATAGGTACAAGCCTTAGTTTAGGGCCTAAGTGAATTTTAGGGACAAGTTTGATGGACTATCGATGGGTTTGACCAAAATTGTATGTGAGTTTTTAGTTTGTTTTACACATGATACATTAAACATTATGAGTATGATACATAAGTATGAGATATATCATTATTTCTTATACATAGTCAATATTGAAGTTGATTTGTATTTTTTTTTATCTGATACATTCAAATTAGTGAGTATCAGACATATTTAGGGACACTGGAGTTTTTGTAATATGGTTTGCTGAGTTTCTTAGTGATGGTTCGGTTCCTTCATCTTATTTTGACGCAGAATATCATCAAAAGAGATATACAATATTCTTATGGAACAACGACACCGTCAAAGCTAGGAAAAGATATGTCAGGGACAATGAAATTCCACAAAAAAATAATAGAGATGGGAAGAACTGGGAGAATTTTGATTGAGGGTGCTTATTTTGGTGATTCAAATTTGAATTGTGAATCTGTTACTAATTTTTAGGGATTAAAGAGATATATCTCAACTTGAATCGCATTAACTACTCCGTTATTTACTCTTTTACTGTTATTTTCCTTTTTTATAGTCAATTAATTTGGTAGTTATGTATCTGTCGGTCATGTATCCGGACCAAACTTATATATTATATCCGATATATTAAGTAATTAATATAAAAGTCGGAGAGAGGATAATTAGATAACACTTGGGATTTATTTTTGGTATTTTACTACAGAAATCACTTCATCAACCAACTAACATTCATTCGGGAAAATTAGGCCCACTAATGTATTAACGAATTTTTCATCTCATAATTTATATAGAAGAAATATTATATTATGGGATTTATAAATTATATAGAAGAAATATTATATTATGGGATTTTTGTGTATTGGAAAGTAGTGTGAGAGGAAGTAATTAACTCTTGTAGTAATGAAATTTGAGTTGCTTTTCCTTATATTTATATAAATAATATTCTACATATCATATAAATATATTTCAAAAATACCCCATTAAAATTAGTAAACTATAATCAAGAAAGTAGCTCTAAAATTGACTTGTAAAAAAAATAAACTATTGGGATGTTAAAAAAGCCTAGCAAATGCCACATTGTTATGTCAAATTCCCAAAATTTATTATACCATTTGATCTTATTACTTTAGGGATATGTCTGCGCCCCACAAAAATGATAAAGTGTATTTATAAATAGAAATTTTCATGGAGGAAATTTGCGAGCCATATTAAATACGTTAAGAATATTTTTGATCATTTTCTTTATAAATAAAATTTCATCATCCTCTAAAATTCATGAGATTTAGTATATTTTGACATACAATTTAATTATTGTATTTTTACTCTCTCTCTCTCTCTTTTTTATGAAAAAGATTTGATTATGAATTATAGTTAATCTTGAATACAATTAGGGATGAGATTTTTTCAAAAAAGATTTGTGAGATTTTGATAGGGGACATTATTTTTAGTAAAATTTATGTAAATTCCGACAAGTTTATCTATATTTACAATCTAGCTCAATTTTTTTCAAAATCTCATAAAATCCTGATTTTTTTATTCAGATACATTAAATTAAGTGAAATACAAGTTAGTGATACATCTTAAAAAATAACTAATTAGCTTGAATTAAGGAATATAACCAGCATTAAATTAGCAATTAACTCATCCAATCATTCAATTAACTAAAAAAAAAAATTCTAAAATAAGGTATATTGTTGCTAATTCAAATTTTTTTTTTTTAAATATTCATCTTCCTAATCAATTTGCATTAACAATCTTCTCTATTTTTTTCTTGTTCGTGCTATTGATTTTTCTCCAACTATTTACAATGAATATTTCGATGTTGTTACGTTATCCACATTTTATTTCTTCAGCTATTTGTAAAGTTTTCTCGATATCCATGTGATGCGATATTTTTTATTCTTTTTTCTTGGTGCGATTTTTCTTCTTTAACTATTTGATAAGCTTCCGATTCTTCTTGATTGCAGGGGAAATTACAAAAAATTTTCCTTGCTTATATGGACAATCATCTATATCACTGATGTCCGATGTTTCTGGAGATGTTACGATGAATCAAATCTTAAAATTTGGAGTGGTGTTATCTGAAGGCCAAGTTCATGAAAGGCATAATGTTATTTCTGAAAATTTTGGTTAGATCATCATTGAGAATTTTACGTCCGTTTAATTATTGTGAATTTTTCTCTTTCTTTTTCTGATCTAGTTCTATATATTCAGATGATAGATTACTTGCACATTGCAATGGAAGCACAATGTATTTCGAGATACATGTTTATTAATCGAGATACATATTTTAGCTTAGTTTATATGTATGTCGCATGTTCACGTTCTTGTATATGGACGTCCGATATTTTTTTTTTGATATGTATCTCTTTCATATATATGTATAGCGTTAGAAGGATTCTGTATGTATCTCTTTTAAAATATTTATCTCTGCACCTGATACATATTTGTATTATGTATCACTTATACTTTTCTATTTCAATTTTCTTTTTTTATGTTGATACAACATGTCTTACCATGATACGATTTGAATGAATAATTAATTTTTGTATCTCTTTTTTAGGATATGAAATATATAATCGATAAGATTCCACAACATCCACTAAGGTTTGGTAGCTCGTGCAATGCCAAGTTTAAAGAAGATTTTGAAGAAATTTGTCAAAAGAAGTAATTGAAATGTTCAGTGAGAATGAAGTTGTAAAAGCAGAGAATGATTATTTTAGTGATAATGAAGACTCCCCGAGATCAATACGCAACTTCATACCACTAGAAAAATGATTGTTATTAGTTATAAATTTATCTCTAATTTTGAGATTTTGATGAATAATATTTGTCAGAATAAAGCGATTTTTATCCTTACATCAAGCATATTATTAGATACGTTTGATTGTTTACATTAAGATGATAATATACCAAAATTATACATTAAATTGATTGTTTAAGAAGTTTAATTACTACTATTTTAAAACAAAATCGCGTATATGAGGAACATAATATTTTTCAATTTTAAACACCGCTCTATTGAATTGTAATGAAATTAACTAGTTACTTGAATATGTCTATTGAAAAATATATTTGTGTTACAATGCAGAAAAATATTTTTATAATAAAAAGTTCGGTATGACATGAAACACATGGTATATTTGAGATACATATATTAACTTATAAGATAAATTTGACTTACAAAACAAAGTAACATATATATGAGATATACATGTTAGCACATTAACAAAATACATACAACTTTTAGCATAAAAAATTATGTATCTCTTTTATTTTTACACTTATAGATAATGATGTACACATATTTGTCCATAATGATACTTTATATCTCTTGAAAAAATGTAAATTATCAACACTAGTCAATTAATTATGTATTTCTTACTACTAAGATTAAAAAACAGGTATCTTCGGTTATAAATTAACATAAGATACATTAGATATATAAAGAGAAAATGGTTTGTTACCCCCTCCCCTCCCCCCCCCCCCCCCTCCCAACCTTTAGTCGAAATCCCAATTAAACACTCAACCTTTTAATATGACCTATTACCCCCCTAAACTATTTTAAAGTGAAATTATTATCTCCGTGAACTATTTTAAAGTGGAATTATTAAACCCCCCAAAACTAACAACCAGTCATTGCAAATGTGGTGTGATGCGCGCGCTGCCACGTCATTGCCACATCATTTTTTATTTTTTTACTCTAAAAAAATAATAATTTAACATTATTATTTCCCAATTATTATTTTTCTTTCTTCTTCTTCTTCTTCTTCTTCTTCTTCTTCTTCTTCTTCTTCTTCAATTCTTCTTCTTTATTTCTTCTTCTTCAATTCTTCTTCTTCTCCAATTCTTCTTCTTCTTCAATGGCACCCACAAACCCATCAATGACAATTATTATTTTTCACAATTATTATTTTTTTTCTTCTTCTTCTTCTTCTTCTTCTTCTTCTTCAATAGCATCCAAGAACTCGAATTACGTGAGAATGTTTAAACCAAAAAAGTTGAACACCATTGATTACGTGAAGCTGAATCGAATGTTGAATCAACGTGTTGAATCAAAATGTTGAATCGAATTACGTGAAATTCAGCAAAAAAAAAATCGACGGAATTTTGAATTTTTCGGCGCCGTTACTGTTCTTCGGCATTTCACCATTGAAGCTACACCATTGAAGGCATTGAAGAAGAAGACTAGAAGAAGAAGAAAAAAAGAAGAAGCCATTGAAGAAGAAGCCAATATTTATTAAGAAAAATAATAATTATTAAAAATAATGACATGGCAATAAAAAAATAATGATTTTAAAGTGAAAAAAAGTCAACTGACGCGCCTATGGGTGCGTGTAGTCACGTCCAGTGATACGTCAGCAACTGGGGGGTAATAAATTCTGTAAAAATAAGTTCAGAGAGGTAATAAGTCACATTAAAAGGTTGAGTGTGTAGTTGGGATTTCGACTAAAGGTCGGGGAGGGGGGGGGGAGGGGTAACAGACCATTTTCTCATATATAAATCATAACCTGAGATACATAATTCGTAACATGTTATATGTTAAATGAACTTTGTCTCAAATAATTTCAGCATTCTAAAGTGACAATGTAACACTTGAGATGAATAATGACAGAATATGAGATGCACAATAATTTTTAATAATTGAAACATCAAATATATACCTTTGTTTGTCGGATCTTTTAGCTCTGAAATTGAAAGAATGATCAATGACATAATTTCCATTACAACAATCAATGTTTTTTTGTCATTATAGATATGACCTGCCTTAACATTTGAATTCTTTCAATCGAAAATTATTTTGTTTATCTTAGCTTCGATCAAAGATGAAGAATTCGAAATTCAAATTTCAAACTTCTGTGAAACTTTCAATCAAACAAATATTTTTTCGTAGAACTATATACAACGAAATTATAGCAGATAAACAGGCACATAAACATGACAAAACAAAAAATAGAGTAAGACAATTCTTCTGGAAAAAAAACTTAACTTTACAGGAATTAGGCTCAAAATACAAAAATATTACTCTTATATCCCTCGTAATTGAAGAAGAAAACTTTGCAATAGTTGAAGAAGAAAAATCGCACCAAGAAAGCTTTGCAAATAGTTGGAATAAAATTGCACTAAGAAAAAAAAAAGAAGAAAAATCGCACCATCTGAATATGGAGAAAAAAAAATCTAAAAGTTTAATATGGAGAAGAAATTTCAAAAAAATTACATTCTTAGCAAAATTACGTTTTGAGGGATATTTAGCTGTTAATTAAAAGATGGAGCATGAATTGCGGAGTTAATGGAGCATGTGCCGCTTCACAAAGTAAGACTAATAGTTATGAAAATAGGGGTTGGAATGGATGTATTAGATGTTTTACGTTAAAAGAGAAAAAAAGAAATTTTTGTAATATTTTCAAATTGAAGGAATTTTTGATAATTTTGATATCTTAAGTTGAAATTATTATTTGACTCCGCCTTTATTTCAGAAAAAAAAAAGGGTAACACCACTTAAATTGTGCAATGTCTGTGCAAAGAGTGTGCAAAGATGTATATATAAAGAGAAGAACAGGGCAAATCTTTGATATATTTATATACATTATATTCATTTAGGATAAATTTTTGATATATTTTTATGTAAGTTATAATCATTTATGTAAAACGTCAGTGCTTCAACCTTTTCTTTAATCTTCGTATCAAATACAGTTGATCAATTATAAGCTATATTATCACGCTATGCTCGAGATGTACATAAAGTTGCATTTTTCAATAGGTAAGTTATCCAAACTAAAAATTATTGATTTTTTTTTATGTTAAATAAATTGAAATTAGTTCTTATTGAAAAGTAGACCTATATTAAATAATTGTTCATATCAGTCCTATTAATATAAATCTGAATGAGATTATCATAATAATATAGGTATACAACCTAAACATAAATACGCAGTAGCAACAATATGTCTCTGCACTGAAGTTGTAAATTACAAAAAGAAATACAAAAATCTAACATACATTTAGCAGTGTTATTTGTGCAAAGATTGTGTATGTAAAAAGAAAGCAATGCAGATAAATCTCGACAATAATTTTTTGTTACGAAAATATTGTTGGTTAACTAAGACATAATTATAAAGAAATAAAAAAAAAAAAAAAATTTAACAAGATATGATTGCGCCTAATCCTCCGAAAAAAAAAGCAGAAAGAGTTTTTCACTATGAAGAAGTCTTACAATACATTATAATCTTTCTAGTGATCGACTACACCAATCTTTATATACTTTTTACTAGTACCAAAATGTTTCCCACTTCTAATCAGAATCTAATGCTTCTTAATTCATAAAATTTTGCTATTCATCTAGCGTTTGTTTATATTTCACTCATGCAAAAGCTGTGATAAAAAATAATGTGATACATAGAATATAAGGCTATAGTACAAGTACAAATCATGCTAAATCAAATGCAACTGATTAATTTGTAAGCTATATTACCAGGTCGTGCTTCAAATATACAATTGCTAGAATTGTATTTTTCAATAGACAAATTATTCAAACAAAAAATTATTGATTTATTTTTATATAATAAATAAGTTAAAAGTAGTTTTCTGTATTTTGTAATGTTCGGTACTAGTTAGAACTTATTAAAGAATTGATGGAGAGAAAGAAAAAAAAATATTTTTAAAGAGAATCAAAATTACTAAAAAAATTTTTTAAAGGATTGCTTAGAATCTACTTGGAGCAAGTAGGATTATTTATTAATCACATCCGAAAACTTTTGCTACTTTGATAGCGCGTGGACATTATCTTTATCCTTTGAAACCCCACCCCACCCCACCCTACCCTCCTCCTAAATAAATAGAAATAACACATAGCTTGGACTGTGCAAAGAGTGTGTATTCTTATTCTTACTATATATAAATGTGAATGAAGCACATGGGTGATGATTGTCATGTGTGCTTCCTTACAGGGACATTTTAGTCTTTCTCTGCTCCATCTAAGGAATATTATAGTCTTTCAATTTGGATAGTCTTCGTGGTATTTCTACAGCATTACATGTGCCTACGTTGTTTTATATACCAAGCAACTTACATTGTTTTCCTGGTATTTTCTGGGTTATTCTTCTCTGTTTCCAACAGCTGCTTTCTTTCGCAACTTCTGACCTTTACTTTTCCGTTTTCAGGTATGCATGTATATCTTTCGGTTCTGTATGTATTGATTAGTTTGATTTTACATTAGATGTTTAGAGTTGAAACTCTTTGAGTTCAATTTGAACTTATTCAGTGAGAGTAATTTAGGGAAAAATAAATTGTGGGGTATTTTTTTTATTTTCTCTTTCGTTTTATGGTCTGATGTTGCATCAACATCATACTTATGCAAATTCATTACTTATGTCACTTTTGCTGTTTAACTGTTTGTTAAAATGCTCCAACGAAGCTGCATGTTTGGATTTGAATTTTCTGTTATTTCCCACAATATAGTCGGGTATACAGAATCTGTATATTACAACAATAACTTCAACTCGAGTTCAAGTATAATGAAGTATCAAATACCCTCAACACAAGATCAAAATGACCTTTCCAAGAGGTGTATTTATTTTTCAGAAAAATAAAGATGAAAAAGAAATTGAATAGGCCAAGTCGTTTGAATTCACGGAGTTTCCTTAAGGAAATAATTTCCCTCACTGTACCCGAGGTTGTAGAATTTTTCCTCCAAGGATAAAATGGCCAACAATCCAACTATAGCGGTACCTCAAATAGTCGGATTCTACGAACGCGCTCAACGATTTTTATGATCACACAGAGTATTTTGATGACAAGAAGAATATTTTTTTAATTCAGAAAATTTCATACTCAAAACCTGTGGAAGAAAACAGATTTTTATAGTCATAACATGCCTCTTCGAAAAGGTGGTGTTGGTTCAATTTAGAGGCACTAGTTCAAAAATGTATACTAGTTCATTAAACAGTGGCACCAGTTCGTTCAAACCAGCATGCATTTATAAATGGAGTTTCAAAACACTATTTTCGGATTGAATTTATTTATTTCTGTCAAATAAAATTTGTCCAAAAATATAGATCTCATCAATCAATTTCCAAATCCAAATCCAAATCCAAATCAAATCTGAAGCCGAAGCCGAGCCGAGCGAGCGACGACGACGACGGCGCGAGGCATCATCTAGTTCTTGCCTCACTATCCATGTAAAGTTAGTGTTTCTTAATATAAACACCCTCAAGTTCTCTTCTTCCACCAATGTGGGAGAAAGAGTAAACTTGTCAATTTGGGAGTACACTTTCCATTTTAGTGTCTCCTTCCCTCCAATCTTTTACTCTCCATTTTTTCATTCAGACTTCTTTCATCTACCATGAACCCAACAATCCCCCTCGTGAATGGGGAATGGCTATTTTTCGTAAAACTTTTACGAATAATTATGTGACCATCAAGCAAAGACTGATTGCATCTGGATAAGTAGGTTTCCCTTTGAACTTTCCGTAGTGAACATGCATCGGATGCACTCGGTCAATCAGTAGATTTGATATCCTTGAATCGTCGAGCTTTGATGTACACCTAGACAAAACATGTCACACGACCAGCCTTTTACCGTTTATAGTTCTCACAGTTTTGTTCTTTTCATCCATGAACACGTCTTGGTTTCATGAGAGCTTAGAGAATAGGCCTTTACTAACATTTTCTTTGAAGCGGCTTCCACTTCGCCCTCACATTGGTGATTTCTAAACGTTCAATCCTGTAGATTAAACTGTTTGGTCAAATCTGCGAAATTTAGATAATCATTAAAAGACTTTTCACCTTAAGTCTTATCCTAGTTTACTATATATTGCCTACATCATGAGAATGGGTTGGGTAATTGACAATGTTGAACCTGTCAGAAACAACTTTGTTTGATCTCCTTGAACCTATCTCTTGGGATCTCCTGTCTTCTAGGTAAAGTTACCGCCATGCTGACTCGTCCTAGGCCTCAAACCCATTCCCTTGGATGTTCTTTCCACTCCTTCTCTAGATAGGCTTTTTGTAAGTGAATCCGACGCATTATCCTTTGACTTTATATAGTCAATAGTGATAATTCCACTAGATAGAAGTTCTCTAACAGTATTATGTCTCCGTTGTATGTGACGAGATTTATCGTTGTACATCATGTTCCCTGCCTTACCTATTGCCGCTTGGCTATCACAATGTATACATACTGGTGCCACTAGCTTGGGCCAATATGGAATATCTTTGAAGAAATTTTGGAGCCATTCTGCTTCTTCACCGTTTTATCTAATGTGATAAATTCAGATTCCATTGTAGAGCGAGCGATACAAGTCTGTTTGGATGATTTCCAAGAAACTGCTCCTCTACCGATAGTAAATACATATCCACTTGTGAATTTTACTTCGTTTGATTCGGTGATCCAATTTACATTACTATATCCTTCAAGTACCGCAAGATATTTATTGTAATGCAAAGCATAGTTTTGAGTGTATTTAAGATACCCCAAAACTCTTTTCATTGCCATCCAATAAGTTTTGTTGGGATTACTCATGTACCAACTCAATTTACTAATTGTACATGCTATGTCTGGTCGTGTACAGTTAATTATATACATTAAACATCTCAATACTCTTGCGTACTCCAATTGTGAGTCACTTTCACCTTCATTCTTTCAAAGTTCAAAGTTCACATCCAATAGAGTCTTGGCAATATCGAATTCCATATACTTGAACTTGTCGAGTACTTTTTCGATATAATGAGACTATGACAATGCAAACCCTTGTGGAGTTCGATGGATTCTTATACCTAAGATCACATCTGCAACTCCAAGGTCTTTCATATCAAACTTGCTCTCGAGCATTTATTTGGTTGCATTTATGTCACAAATGTCTTTGTTGATGATCAACATATCATCCACATATAAACAAACAATAACTTGGTGACTTGGTGATTTGGTGATTTGGTGTGTCTTTAATATATACATATTTGTCACATTCATTTATCTTGAATCCGTTTGCCCACATGGTTTGGTCAAACTTTTCATACCATTGCTTAGGTGCTTTTTTTAGTCCATAAAGGTTTACACACCTTAGTTTCTTTTTCTGGAACCACAAAACCCTCAGGTTGTTTCATGTATATTTCTTCCTCCAAATCTCCATTTAGGAATGTGGTCTTCACATCCATTTGATGGATTTGAAGATCATATACCTCCACCAAGGCAATTAACATCCGAATCGAGGTTATCCTTGTTACTGGCGAGTATGTATCAAAGTAATCAAGGCCTTCCTTCTGTTTGAAGTCTTTTACTACAAGTCTTGCCTTGTATTTGTCAATAGTACCATCCGCCTTCATTTTTCTTTTGAAGATCCATTTAGAACCTAAAGGTTTATTTTCGGGAGGAAGGTCAACCACTTCCCATGTATGGTTGCTTAAGATTGAATCTATCTCACTATTGACTGCCTCTTTCCAAAAGGATAAGTTTGACGACGACATCGCTTCTCTAAACGTTTGAGGCTCATTTTATAAGATAAATGTTACAAAATCTGATCCAAACGAAGTTGACGTTCTTTGACATGTACATCTTGGATTTTCTTTATTACGTATATTCTCACTTGGTTCATCTCGAGGTTGTTTAGATCCTCCACTAGACTGTTCATGTCTAATTTTATACGGGTATATGTTTTCAAAGAATTCAGCATTGTCTTATTCAATTACCGTATTTTCATTAATATCCGGATGTTCGGATTTATGAACTAAAAGTCGACATGCTTTACTACTTTTACAATATCCTATGAAACGCAGTCCACCGTTTTAGGTCCTATCTTAACCCTGTTAGGTATAGGAACTTGAACCTTCGCTAGACACCCCCACACTTTGAAATATTTCAAGTTGGGTTTCCTTCCTTTCCATTTTTCGTAAGGAATTGATTGTGTCTTACTATGGGAAACTTTGTTGAGTATATGATTGGCCGTAAGGATAGCCTCCCCCCATAAGTTTTACGGTAAACCAGAACTTATGAGTAAGGCATTCATTATTTCCTTCAAAGTTTGGTTTTTTCTTTCCATAATTCCATTAGATTGACGCGAATATAGGGCCGTAGTTTGATGGATTATTCTATTCTCTACACATATTTGCGCAAAGGGAGATTCATATTCTCCGCCCCTATCACTTCTTATCATTTTGATCTTTTTGTCTAACTGATTTTCAACTTTAGTTTTATATTGCCTAAACGCATCTATTGCTCTATCCTTACTATTTAGCAAGCAGATATAATAATATCTTGTGCAATAGTCAATAAAAGTTATGAAATACTTTTTCCCACCACGTGATAGTGTTGACTTCATATCACAAATGTCAATGTGTATTAAGTCTAAGGGATTCGAATTCCTTTCAACGGACTTATAAGGATGCTTTGCATACTTCGATTCCACACACGTTTGACACTTTGATTTATTGCACTCAAAGTTTGGCAAACTTCTAAGTTAATCAGTTTTTATAACATTTGGTAATTAACATGGCCTAAACGTTCATGCTATAAATCATAAGACTCAAGCAAATAAGAAGAATTCGAACTTTTATTTATTTCAACAGTCATTACATTCATCTTATAAAGTCCTTCGGTCAGATAGCCTTTCCCTACATATATTTCTCCTTTGCTAATTACAATTTTCCCAGAAATGGTTACACATTTGAATCCGTTCTTATCTAGGAGTGAAACAGAAATTAAGTTCCTACGTAACTCCAAAACATAAAACACATTGTTCAGTGTCAATACTTTGTTGGAAGTTATCTTTAAGAAAATTTTTCCTGTTCCCTCCACGTTAGCAGTAGCGGAGTTAGCCATGTAGATCATTTCTTCTGCTTAAGCCGGAGAAAATGACAAAAACAACTCCTTGTTGGCACATACATGGCGGGTGGCACCAGAATCCATCCACCATTAGCGAGGATTCCCCACCAAGTTGCATTCTGAGAATATAGCACACAAATCATCGTATTCTTTATTGGATTCAATCATATTTTCTTGATCCTTTTTCTTACCTTTCTTCGGGGCTCTACAATCTGTGGACTTGTGGCCAATTTTGCCACAATTGAAGCATTTTCCCTTGAACTTTTTCTTGGGTTGATTGCTTCTATGTTCAACTTTCTTTCTTTTCTTCGAATTGTTTTGATCATCTTCTACAATATGTGCTCCATTAATTATAGAATTCCCTTTTGACCTTATCTCGACAGCTTTATTGTCCTCTTCAATACGCAGCCAGACAATAAGATCTTAGACAGTCATCTCCTTGCGTTTATGCGTTAAGTAGTTTTTGAAGCCTTTCCACAAAGGTGGTAGCCTCTCAACTATCGCTGCTACTTGGAAAGCATCATTCACAATTAAACCTACAAGATAGTTTATGTGAGTATTAAGAACATTTTTAATTTGTTCAATTAAGGTATTTTTCAAAGACATATCTTTTGCTTGGAGATCATGTATGATGACTTGCAACTCCTATACTTGAGAGACAACAGATTTGCTATCTATCATTTTGAAGTCCAGGAACCGTGCAACAAGGAATTTCTTAATTCCCGCATCCTCTGTCTTATATTTTCATTCAAGTGCCCCCCACAATTCCTTTGATGTCTTGGTTCCACTATAAATATTGTAGAGGTCATCTTGGAGACCACTCAGAATATAATTCCTGCAAAAGAAGTCCGAATGTTTCCAAGCTTCTACAATAACGAAGCGGTCTTTGTCTGAGGTTTCCTCGGGAACCTCAGGAGCGTCTTCACTAGTGAAACATTGTAGACATAAAGTGGTGAGGTAAAAGAACATTTGTTGCTACCACCGCTTAAAGTCAATGCCCGAAAATTTTCTGGGCTTCTCCGCCGATGCCATTGTTGGCGAAGCATTTGTGCGACTTGATGTGGCAATATTAGTTTCCCCCACAGATGTTGTCGCATCTATCATTTGACTTTCAGTTGCCATTTTTCTGTCACCACAAGACATAAAATACTTAGTATTTTCAGAATACTACTTAAAAAAAAATTAAACAACTTTAAATTTTTTCCTTCTTGTTTCTAGTTAACAATGAAGTTTTTATGACTTCCAATTATCAACCAAATGATCTTTAACTTGTGACAAAGTTTTTATGACTTCAAATCACTAGTTAAGTTCAAGCAGAGTAGAAAGTAAAAACTTTAATCTCCAAAAATAAGCTATACAGATTCTGTAATGTATTTATTTTCTTAAGATTGTTATTTTCCACAATATAGTCGGGTATGCAGAATTTGTATATTACAACAACAACTTTAACTCGAGTTCAAGTATAAACAAGAACACAATGAAGTATCAAATACCCTCAACACAAGATCAAAATGACCTTTCCAAGAGGTGTATTTATTTTTCAGAAAAATAAAGATGAAACAAATATTGAATAGGCCAAGTCGTCTGAATTCACGGAGTTTCCTTAACGAAATAATTTTCCTCACTGTACCCGAGGTTGTGGAATTTTTTCTCCCAGGATAAAATGGCCAAAAATTCAACTATAGCGGTACCTCAAATAGTCGGATTCTACGAACGCACTCAACAGTTTTTATGATCACACAGAGTATTTTGATGACAAGAAGAATGCTTTTTTAATTCAAAAAATTTCATACTCAAAACCTGTGGAACAAAGCAGGTTTTTATAGCCATAACATGCCTCTTCGAAAAGGTGGCATTGGTTCAATTTAGAGGTGTGACTTTTTCCTGAAAATGCATGTCTGTTTATCCTAAATAGTGCATCTGTTCTGAACAGGTATGTCACTTCGTGAATCAGTGTGTATTTTCATTGAACAATTACAACTTTTTGTAGCATTTGTTCGAAAATAGTGCATCAGTTCATGAATCAGTGCAACCTTCTGCAGCAACATCAGTTAGAAAATGTACACTAGTTCATGAAACAGTGGCACCAGTTCGTTCAAACCAGTGAACCAACATGCATTTATAAATGGAGTTTCAAAATACTATTTTCGGATTGAATTTATTTATTTCTGTCAAATAAAATTTATCCAAAAAGATAGATCTCATCGATCATTTTTCAAATTCAAATCCGAAGCCGAGCCGAGCGAGCGACGATGATGACGGCGCGAGTCATCATCTAGTTCTTGCCTCACTATCCATATGGAGTTAGTGTTTCTCAATATAAACACCCTCAAGTTCTCTTCTTCCACCAATGTGGGAGAAAGAGTAAACTTGCCAATTTGGGAGTACACTTTTCATTTTAGTGTCTCCTTCCCTCCACTCTTTTACTCTCCATTTTTCTATTCATACTTCTTTCATCTACTATGAATCCAACATTTTCTATGGTATGAGTGAAGAAATTTCAGCAGGTTTTACTTCTTACTTTTGATTAATTATCAAAAACATAAGCTATCGTTTTGAGTAAGCTTTATACATAGTATATTGTTCCTTTCTTAGGTTTGTTTTTGCTACCTTTACTTCCTTTTGTTCTTCTCTGTAACTCATCTACCTATTTCTCTGAAATTAAAACTTAATCGCTTCCTAGGAGAATAGTAAGATTTCTTGCTTGTTGTTGCTGTAATTACAAGGCATAATATTTTATTATTGGTTCGTCTATTAATTTACTATCTGATATAATGTTTTATTATTGGTTCGTCTATTAATTTACTATCTAATATGTGTACGTTTCACGTACACCTTCCCCTGCAACAATGAAACAGAGACCAACATCCATGTTACATTCTCGCCTCTTTTTTCGTCAACTAATTAGCCTCTACTGATGAAATTAACAGTTAACATGTTATTCTTAATTATTCCAGACTTATTGGCAGTTGTAGTTAATTGTAGCGCCATACAATAGACAACTGACCAAAGCAAGCACTTCCGAGAAGTGATCGTCATAGACCAGAGGTGAGTTACTCGCCTACCAACAACTTCATCGAGCATTTTATTTTCTTGTCATGGTTGGACTGTAATAATTTTTGCAACTACTATTTCAACCAGCAAGAAACCTTTTCTATTTACTATATGGGGTGATCTAGCCGACAACGAAGGAGCTACATTACTACACCATCTGCATGAGTATCCTGTCATTCTTGCCAAGCATATAGGGTTTACTGAATTTTGTGGTAGTATATGTTAAATTTGATTTTTTGAAGAAAGAAAAGTCCTTTGCCTCCCACATCAAAAATTTACTTTGGTTGGGAGGAGGTTGGGAGTTATAAATAAACTCCATCTCCTTCATTGTTTGTACACACAAAAATATTCCTTTCCTTGTTTACTATTAAAGAGGATTAGAGATAATTCTCTCGGAGATCTCTTTGAGAATAGTATTTTAGGAAGTGAGGGTATGTGAGAAAAATATTGTGTATTGTATGGTGTAATAATTTTCATATATTGAATATTTTTCTGGGAGGCCCGTAGTTTTTTCTCCAATTGGGGAGTTTTTCACGTTAAATCTTTGTGTTTTTATTCTCATTAATTTCTCTGTTATTTTCTTCTTGAAAGTGGTCTGGAAGGGGCGAAAAAAATAGTCCATTTTTCCTAACAAGTGGTATCAGTGTCTTCGGTGTGGAATAATTCTTTTAAAATTTTAGTATGCTCTGTGGTTGCAACTTTGTCTGATCTTCCACATCAGAAAAATTTCTGAACTAGAATTATTGTTCTCAAGCAGAAGTTTCGTCCCGGTGGAGTAGCAAGTGGAGTCTGATTCTGGTGGAATTTGCTATTTTGGTGGAGTTACTTTGGGGTACTTGTATATTTGGTAATAGTGGGAATAAGTACAATCTAAAGAGGTTCTAGCTAAGGAAAGGCTTGGTACTTAGGTGTATCCCTTGTGATCCACCTCTCTTTCCTGGGAACTAATTTAGTGGGTACTTTATATTACTATTGTCCATTTATTAGTACTGATAGACAAGATGGAGACAAAATTTGAGATTAAGAAATTTGATGGGAGAATTAATTTTGGCTTGTGGCAAGTGCAAGTAAAGGATGTGTTAATCCAATCTGAATTACACAAGGCATTGAAAGAGAGACCAACTAGCGGAAAAGGTGATAAGGATTCAGAAAAATCTGAAAGCAGTAAAGACTCAGAAAAATCTAGAATTAGTGATGAAGAATGGGAAGAGCTAGACATGAAAGCGACAAGTCGAATTCGCTTGTGTTTAGCTAAAAATATTCTTGCTAATGTGATTGGATTGTCTACAACAAAGGAGTTGTGGGAGAAACTTGAAGAATTGTACCAAACCAAAAGTATTTCAAATAGGTTATATTTGAAGGAGCAATTTCATAAATTGCAAATGGCTGAAGGTACAACTATTTCTGATCATCTGAGTGTCTTGAATGGGATTGTTTCTAAATTGAAATCTATTGGAGTAAAAATTGATGATGAAGACAAGGCACTTCGACTCATCTTATCTCTTCTATCTTCCTACAAGCACATGCAACCCATTTTAATGTACGAGAAGGAAACTATAATTTTCTCAGAAGTGACAAGCAAATTGATTTCTGAGGAAAAAAATATTGAAGAATAGAGATGAAAAATCTCTAGAAGATTTAGCTCTTGTTGTTAAAGGAAAATGGAAGCAAAGCTCCAAGAAGAAGGTCATCTGCTGGAATTGTAAACAACCGGGACATGTTAAAATTAATTGTCCAAATAATGGGGTTAGTTCGGCTGAAAGCTCCAAAGAAAATGTTGTCAATGTTGTCTCCCTAGAATAGTGGGATGATATTTATTTGTAAGAAAAATGAAAATCCTCATGGCATGAATGCTACCTTTAGAATTGCCATGGAAAAGGATGTTTAATTGGTAACTGGTCCATAAGTTTGCACATGGACATTGGTTGATAGGTGATGCAAGGTGTGTGGTGGAAAGGATGTCGATGGATAATGAACTCTCAAGAAATCAACAAGAGAGTTGCACCATAAGTTATTAGCAATTTTTTCGACATGTGCCGAAAATGAAATTCTTGAAATTAGGAAGTGATTTCAAGTGAAAATTCTTGGATTGGTTTTTCAATCTGAGTGGATGTACTCTTTATGGTGGGGGTATGATAATTCTTGAATTTAGAATTATGATTGTCAGTAGCAGACAATGTGGAAGTTGCAGTTACATATGATTGGCCGAGTTTAGAGTCAGGTGGAGAACTGATTTTGTTATGTGTAGCTGGACAACTATAAAGGGTCAACGGATTGCATTTTCTTCTCTTCAAAAGGTGGATATTTGTTGAAGTTGGTTTTTTGAAGAAAGAAAAGTCCTTTGCCTCCCACATCAAAAATTTACTTTGGTTGGGAGGAGGTTGGGAGTTATAAATAAACTCCATCTCCTTTATTGTTTGTACACACAAAAATATTTTTTTCCTTGTTTACTATTAAAGAGGTTTAGAGATAATTCTCTTGGAGATCTCTTTGAGAATAGTATTTTAGGAAGTGAGGGTGTGTGAGAAAAATATTGTGTATTTTATGGTGTAATAATTTTCATATAGTGAATATTTTTCTGGGAGGCCCATGGTTTTTTCTCCAATTAGAAAATTTTCCACGTTAAATCTTTGTGTTGTTATTCTCGTTAATTTCTCTGTTATTTTCTTCTTGAAAGCGATCCAGAAGGGGCGGAAAAAATAGTTAATTTTTTCCAACAAGACCACTTATTGGAACCGCGTGCAACCTCACCCAAACTCCGCACTAGTATGATACTGTCCGCTTTGGGCCAATCCCTCACGGATTTATTTTTGGGCACCTCCCAAAAGGCCTCATGCTAGTGAATTTAGATGATACTTTAAATATAGGACATGTTTCCTCTATTTTTTCAATGTGGGATTGTTTGCTTCCCAACAGTATATTCATCAGCCCATCTTCTGCGACTCTTCTTTTTACTTTTTCCTTCTCTATATTGAATTAAAAATGCTTCTTGTCTTTCACATACGCAGCTCTAAGACTAGCAACAAGATATCAGTCTACAATCTTAACACATCCTCTATACGTGCAGGCTACTATACTGGCAAACTGGTATACACTAACATGCTCACTCTTCGTAGGACTATGCAAAAACATATTTTTACTATTTCATCTAACCTTTTCTAGGGTGAAGTTCAACGAACGAATGTTGTTGTCTTACACTTTAAGAAGCTCATCATCATCATCCTCTTCGCTAAATCTTGCGCCAATTAAAGATCAAGTGCTATCTATATCCATCACTCCAAAGTTATTATCTACGGTTAGTTTATCCCATAACATATACATGTACTAATTATTTTCATAAGCAACTAAACCCCTATCGAAGAGTACAAGTTGTAAGCTCGAAGAAGTTTCTAACATTATTCTACATTAATACTACAGGTACAAAGTTTCCCTGTGGAAGCTAGATTATCACTCCCTGACCATCCTCGCTCATTTTATCTGCTCACGTGCTTAAATTGCAGTCACTTTGTGTGCCCAAAAATCAAAAAAATGATTCGATACTTCAGTTGTAAACTAGAACGGCAATTACAGGTAACCACTGCAACTACGACATTACATACACACTCTATTACGCACTTTGTTTTTTCTGCCTTTATGGAAAAACTTGAAAAACTGTGTGTGTTTTCCTATTTTCTGCATTTTTTAATTTTGTTTCTACTGATCTCATAGAAGATCAGCTTAGTACTTTTTTAGGAACAACCTCTTTATCTCGACGAGAAAGAGGTAAAGTTTACGTACATTCTATAATTCGGCAAAACCGATTAACCTGGTTATGTTGTTGTCGATCTAAAATGAGGACACTTGACCAGTTTTCACAAACAACCTTTTCATGTCAACAAGATAGAGTTTGACCTGATTATATTGTTGCTGATAATCTAGAATAGTAGAAGTAGAACAGTTTCCAAAAACAGCATTTTCTTCTCGACGAAATAGAAGTCTTTCCCAGATGCATGATAAAAGTAGATCTCAAAAGTCGTATGACTCTTTGGAGTAGAGTTTTACTGAGCAAGTTTCGTATGAATTAGGCTTTGCACATAAAATGTCTAACTGCACCATCAAGTGTATATAAACAGTGAGCATACTTTTCTTGACAATGGACAATTGTCAGATACAACAAAAGTCAAATGAGGGGTTGAGACAAGGGATCCTATGTCCACGGGCATATTTTGGTTGGGTATGGAGTATCTTAATAGGTGCCTAAAGGGATTGAAAAATCAAACTATTTTTGCCTATCATTGTATATGTAAGAAACAGATTATTACTCACCTATGTTTTGGAAATGAATTAGTACTCTTTGCTAGATGTGATCTAAGTTCAGTCTTATGCCTAAAGAGATGATTTCACATGTTCTCTACAGCTTCAGGTTTGAAAGATAATATGGCTAAAAGTCAAGTTTTAACTCAAAGTTAGCATTTTTATAATGGGAAATTTGTTAACTTAATTGTGTTTAATTGAGCTTGGTTGACATGTGTTATCCATGTTGTTTTAGTAGAAAAATACTTTAGCTGCGCGGACTCTTCACTTTTGATGCTGCACCCGTGTCGAATTCTCCAGACACACTAGCTTTGATGAATCCGACACGCACCCGTTGGTATTTTTTGAAGACTCTAGGCAACATAAACTATAACGCAGAACATTTCAGTATGATTATCCTTAAACTTGCTTTCTCGATGATTAGAAAAATTAGTGCAATTAGGAAGCTTTGGCAAAAGTTGGGAAATATGACTCAGGTAGTGATCAAAGGAAAGTTCCTGACAAGTAAAGCTTACAAGAAAATAAAAAGTAAAGTTGATAATATTCCCTGTACTAAACTAAATTGTCATAATAATGTTGAGCCTAAGAATATATTTATGTTATGTGAGTATGCATGATAAGATCAAACTTTTCCAATAGAGCATCAATTTGGATACCGCTTGTGTTTTCCACCAGACACATCTTAAAACGATAAATTATTTGTTCTTTCAATGTGTTGTGACTGGTAGACTTTGAAATGTTATATAGCTGTGGCAAGGCAGGAAAGATTGACACATAGGAGAGGTGATTTTGAAAGCTAACCTAACAATAATTGTGCATGCTATCTGGATAGAGAGAAGTACAAGGATTTTTTAATTTTTCAAAAAACAAAGACTGAATTGGAGAAGCTAATTCGACTACTTAAATCGATGCTATGCATTACACTTTGAACCAGTCCTAAATTCTTCGATTGTATTGACAAACTTTGAGGTTGTTAGTGAGAGGCTCTGCCAGGCATGAATAATAAACCAAGAAAATTATCTTCTGGAGTATTGATGCATGAGAAGTAACTAAATCTGATGTGAGATTTGTTTTATTCTCTTACAGTATGTATTTAAGTTTATCTGACTCAAGTACATACAAACTCCAAATAGACAAACAACTTTTACATTTCATTTCCAGCAATACTAAATATTCTATTCTCTGTTTTATTGAAAAAGTGGATCTTAGGAACTACTCTTGAATATTTTTGGACTGATTTATTTTCTTACGCTTCTATGTTAATCACAGGTGCCACTTCGAGGTTAACATCACGGATGGCAGCGATACAATTACGATAATGATCTCAGAAATATTGGGTGAAAGAATCTTGTACTTAACCACCGAACAAATATACGAATGTGTTGTTGTCCAGGTATACATATACATACAATTAACAACATCAAAAACTCATTTCCTTAAAATTTTGTTTTCTCAGTAAATAAAATCCCTACATTAGTCAAACTTTTATTTATCATGGTCTCTTTTTCCTTTTCCACTTAGCAACAACCGATGTCTATTGCCCGCCTAAACCAGCTGTTCGCTCATAAACTATTCAAGCTCCAACTACAAAAGTCATATTCCTGATCAAAAAACTGGTATGCTAGCTATCACCTTCTTCACTGAAATCTCACTTTCTCTCGGGGAGGCAGGTAAGAGGCAGAAAATCGACCCACCCATCCCAGCAAAAAAAAAAAATTGAAGGTACCAATACTTTCAAAATTAAATTTCCTACCGTGGGATAACTATTAAGCGACTTTGGCTTAATTATAAGGCGTTTGACATTAATTGGATTCATTATTTCTTAACACTTACGTTTTTAGAATCTTCGCCTTAAAGATAGATTCCTCAACTATGATTTTAGTTGGTGTGACTTTCACTGTTGAAGATTTTTACTGTGCACTTGAAAACTATGACCTTCAGTCAGTCATAGGTAACAACATTAGCTCATATTGTTGTATATAGTGTCTGTAGTTATAAATTTATTTTTCATATGATTTCGCACTATGAGATTGATGTTATATGGCTTAATTATGTGTATCAGTAATTTTTCTGTGCTTGTGAATTGTATTCAGACAAGTTAAATATTGTAAGTTCAACAGCTATAATATATACATTACAAAAAATGTGAACTACTTTGAACTATTCTACGCAATTGAAATTTTTTCAAAACATCTATAGTTGCAGAAAATTTACATTTTGTTTCCAACATTCATAGCTTCTCAATCTCACCAGGTAAGTACAACATTCATCCTCTCCTTTTATTACATTATCTATATATATACTCTACGCATTCAAGTAACTGTAGCGTTCTCAATTCTCTTAACTTTCTGTCATAGGTGACTACAACTACATTTTAGTGGCCTCTACCATTAAAGCATGTACAAACGAATTTTGCTTCTCTATACCAACATCACAGTGTCAGGCTACATAAACAAAAATTTTGTGTTTTAATGCAACATCATACTTTAATGTATGAAACCTGCATGTTAATAGTTTGTTTTTGCGCTTTGCTGTAACAACCATAGTTTAAATGTACGAAACTTTGCATATTAATAGTACGTCTTCCTTCCAGCAACAAAAATTATAAAACTCACAATTATCGTTGGGCCCGTGCTTGCACGGGCTTCTATATCTAGTACACACAGAAGCAACGGGGCAAATCTTTGACATATTTCTATATTCATTATACTCATTTAGTATAAATTTTTGATATATTTTTTTATAAATTATAATCATTTATATAAAACGTCATTGATTTGCTTCAACCTTTCCTTCAGCCTTTATATAAAATGAAGTTGATCAATTTGTAAGCTATATTATCGGGCTGTGCTCCAAATGTATAATAAATAAATTTGTATATTTCAATAGGTAAGTTAGTTAAATTACAAATTATTGATTTGTCTTTATGTTAAATAATATTTTATGTAAAATAAATTAGAATTAGTTATTTTTGAAAAGTAGAATTATATTAAACAATTGTTTATATCAGGTCTACTAATATAAATTAAAATGAGATTATCGTAATAATGCACGTATACAACTTATGCATAAATAGACAGTAGCAACAATGTCTCTTCATTGAAGTTGTAAATTACAAAAGAAAAACAGACATCTCACACATAGGAATGCCAATGCTGCAACGCGGTACGGGTGCGGTGCGGGTTTTTTCTAAATCTATAAATTTTAAAATCGCACCGTATCACACTGCATCCCTTTTAAACTCGCATAAACCCGCCCCACACTCATACCTGCGCATACCCCCACCGCACCGCTCCATGTTTTATTTTTTTTATTTTTTTAAAAAATTCGTAACTCCATTAAAAATCATAATATTTTCATTTTTTCAAATCTAGAACTAGAAAATAATAACAACTAGTTTCTATTATATCACTTTTCACTAAGAAATTGTCAAAAAGTATCACGTGAATAAGTAATGATCAAATATCATATTTTTTAAAAAATGAATAGAGATATTAAAAAAACTATAAAATTATTTATTTGTAGTGTTATACATGTCATTTTAAGTATCGTAAAATTTTAAGTAAGGAGTACATATAATTTTAGGTATATTCACGAGAATAATACTAATTTTTAATTTTTTTAATTTAAACCCGCATATACCCGCAACCCGCACCACACCATTTTAAAAAAAAAACTTACTTAACCCGCACCGCACTCGCATAGCTTAAAATCCGCCCCACCCCAAATAGCTTAAAACCCACACCCGCACCGCCCCATTGCGATCCCTACTCACATACAATTAGAAGCTTCATTTGTACTTTAAGGAGACCAACAATCATGCTTCGTCTACCATCACGTCGAGATCGTAGACGACATCCAATTTCATAAAAACAGATCAATTATGAACATCCACTTTACATAAACAATTAGTTTTTATTGAAAAGTAGACCTATATTAAACATTTGTTTATATCAGTTCTACTAAGATAAATCTGAATGAGATTATCATAATAATGCAGATATACAACTTAAGCATAAATAGGTAATAGGAATAATGTCTCTCCGCTGAAATTGTAAATTACATTTAGCTGCTTTATTTATACTTACACAATCAGCAATCATGCCTTGTCAATCATCACGTCGAGACCGTGAACGACATCCTATTTCATAAAACCATATCAATTATTTGGACATCTGCTTTGCATAAAAATGAATTGCCATGGAAATAAATTTCTTTACTGCTTATCAAAATTTAGTGCTTCTTAATTTAGAAAATTTTCATATTCATCGAATGTTTGTTTACATTTCACTCATGCAAAAGCTGTGATAATAAGAAAAAAAGGTGATACATAAAATGTAAGACTATAGTACAAGTGCGTGTATTGCTAAAATCAAATGCAGTTGATCAATTTGTAAACTATATTATCAGATCGTGCTTCAAATATACAATTACTAAAGCTATATTTTTCAATAGGTAAATTATCCAAACTAGAAATTATTGATTTATTTTTATATTAAATAAGTTAAAAGTAGTTTTTTTATGTTGTAATGTTCAGTGCTAATTAAACTTTATTAAATACTTGAAGGAGAGAAAAAAATATTTTTAAATAAAATCAAAATTATTCTAAAGAATTTTAAAGAATTATTCTGAATCTACCTCGAACAGGTAGAATACTATATTAATCACATTTAAAAATTTGTGCCATTTTAACAACGGACATTATCTTTTCTCATTTGAAACCCCGCCCCCCGCCCCCCGCCCCCCTCCTCATTAAAAAAACAAAAGTGGCACGTAGTTTGGACTCTGCAAAAAGTGTGTATACAAAGGAAAAGCAATAGGGCAAATCTTTAATATATTTATATACATTATATTCGTTTAGGATAAATTTTTATACAAAACGCCAATGCTTCCAAAAATTTTATTATGGGCCTCATACCTATGTCATATTTGTATGAGGCACTTTTTATAAATTGACATGTGGAACTTGTGGCCCCATTTATACAACAAACATTTTCATAGTTTTCTCTCTTTCTTTTATTTTTCTTCTTTATTTGTTTTGAATCTAATTTTCTTTTCTTTCTTTCATATAATACTCCTCCCTTGTTTTCTTTGGTAATTCCTCTTTTACTTTTGGTATTAAGTTAAAGTTTTAATTAATTAAAGTTAAAAATATTATAGAGAGAGAGAGAGTTTTATCTTTTTCAACAAGAAAATGACATTTGAACTAAAAAGTAAGTTTTGTTTTGATTTAATATATTTTTTAAAAAAATATATTTATTTGTTTTGAAGAATAAACATCATAATTTTTTCAACTTTATGTTAAATAACATTTTGAGCCGAGAAAATAAAGGTAGATATTTTATTATCACCTTAAATAATTTTATATATTATTTTATTCGTTCATTTTTACTACTTGTGTTTTGCTTTATAAAAGACATTTTGACTAAATTTAAAAGTTAAATTGAAGTAGATTAATTTAATATTTTAAATTTTAAATTTAGATGCTTAAAACTATACAAAAAATATAATTAGTTACAATCCTTCTTATATTAATATAATTTAAAAAATATATATTAAATTAGGATTGTTCAAAATCGAACCGTAAAATAACAAACCTCGAGAAGTGTGACTCTCGATAACTGTGTATCATTTGTTATTTCACTTAACAGACTCTTAAATCAGGATGATATTAACTTAACAACCCTAAGTTTTAGTATCAGAATAAGTTGACTTGTCATTTACGCTACTTAAGAGTCAAACTGCATTAATTTTGTTCAATATTTTAAGATATATTTTTAAAATTATATTAATATAAGAAGGGTTGCAACTTATTATATTTTTTGTATAGTTTCTAAGCATTTAAATTTAAAATTTAAAATTAATGTACTTCAATTTAGCTTTTAAGTTTAGTCAAAATGTCTTTTATAAAGCAAAACACAACAAGTAAAAATGAATGAATAAAATAATATAAAATTATTGAAGTTGATGAATAAAATATCCACCTTTATTTTATCGGCTCAAAATGCTATTTAACATAAAATTGAAAAAAAATATGATTTTTATTCTTCAAAAAAGATAAATATTTTCTTTAAAAAAATTATATTAAACCAAAATAAAACTTACTTTTTAGTTCAAATTATCATTTTCTTGTGTGGAAAAGACAAAAAATTCTAGATTTATATATATATATATTATTTTTTAATTTTAATTAATTAAAACTTTAACTTAACACCAAAAATTAAAAGAGGAATTACCAAAGCAAATAAGGGAGGAGTATTATATGGAAGAAAGGAAAAAAATTAGAATCAAAACAAATAAAGAAGAAAAATAAAAGAAAAATTAAGAAATGAAAGAGAAAAAAACTATTGAAAAAGTTTGTTGTATAAGTGGGGCCAGAAGCTCCACATGTCAATTTATAAAGGGCCTCATACATGTATGACATGGCGTATGAGGCCCATAATAAAATTTTCCCAATGCTTCAACCTTTCCTTTAACCTTTATATAAAATGCAGTTGATCAATTTGTATGCTATATTATCAGGTTGTGCTCCAAATATATGATTAATAAAGTTATGTTTTTTCAATAGATAAGTTATCCAAATTAAAAATTATTAATTTATTTTTATGTTAAATAAGTTTTTATGTAAAATGAATTAAAATTAGTTTTTATTAAAAAGTAGACTTATATTAAATAATTATTTATATCAGTCTTACTAATATAAATCTGAATGAGATGATTATAATAATTCAGATATACTATTTGTCACACCCCTTTTCCGTTTGAAGGTCGAGCCGAATCGAAGGTTTTTTCCAATTAAAGTGACGGTATTGAATAGGGATTGATTTTTTATCATTTTCAGAGTCGCCACTTGGAATTGAGTTATGGTGTTCCAAGTCACCTTATTGAATCCCTAATCAAAAGAAAATGACTCTTTATTAGTCTGCGAAAACAGAAAACCGGGTAAGAAATTCTATTGACCGAGGGAAAGGTGTGAGGCACCCCTCGAGTCCCGTGGTTCTAGCACGGTCGCTTTTATTGACTTATCTTAACTTAAACTATTTTGAATAAATTATGTAAAGGCCTAGGTTCGCTCCTTTTTTTAATATACTAAAACTATTTAATACTCTCGTGTTAACTCAGTGAAAAGAAAAAAAAAGGAAAAGAAATTAAAAAATATTTATCGAGGTGCATTATTGCATCCTTAAATTTTTAAATGTCTCAGAAAGATGCGTATGCCGCATTCTTAATTGAGAAGAATATTTTAACGTATCTAAAAATTATCTGGCATTAAAGACTTTAATTTATTTTTTGTAAATTCATACAATTTATCTTTTCAAAATACTATTTAACCTTGACAATAAATTAAAACAATTTCAATTAAATCATATAATTAATTTAATAAATAATTATTAAGTTTTAATAATTAAGTTTAATAATAAAATAATAAAATATATATAATATAGGGACGACCCGGTTCATACCTACTCCGTAGGTGTCGGGGAGGGGGGGACCAATCCGGGCCTGACCTACGCGCCCTCACCCCAGCTTCGCTGGAGGGGCGTTTCGAACCCCCGACCCTGGCACACCACGGTAAGCAAGCTTACCGCTGAGCCAAGGTCATCCCTCAAAAAGGAAGGGATGCAACACGAGGACTTCCCAGGGGGTCACCCATCCTAGTACTACTCTCGCCCAAGCTCGCTTAACTTCGGAGTTCTGATAAACGTAAAGCCTTTTCATTTAAATCTTTAAACAGCAAAATAGAATATAAGTTAAACATAAACTTCATTTAAATATTCAAAAATATATATACAATAGTACATTGAATAATATTTAACAGCTTATTTTTTACGTACAACCAAACTAGCCAAATCTGCTATTGGGATTAGGATTTTTCAGCGTGTGGATGACGGGAATTCGCCGGAATTTTGCCGACGACAGTGATAAGGAGGTTCGCCGGTGTCGGAAGAAAGGAAAGAGGAGGGGCAGCGCCGTTTGGGCTTCGCCGGTAAACGATTCCGGCTAGATCTAGCCCTTCTATGGCACGATAAGGGCGGGAGAAGAGGAGAAAGGACAGCGGCGGTGATGCTGCGCCTGGGTCGCCGGCCACTGATGGCCAGTGACGGCTGAGCGAAGAGAGAGATCTATCGATTTTGGGTTGTTTTTCGGCAGGTTTTCGATGAGAACTCGCCAAAAAATTCAAGAAATCAATTCTTCTCTGTTCACTTTTCTATTTTCTGATCTTTCTCTCATTTGTCAATGATTTTCTTATCCGTTTTGCTAATTTTTCATCAATTATTATTACTGTGTTTGTGCGCGCTACAATATATGCATGTGTTTTTGGAGGGGTGTGTGTGTATGGCAGTAGAAAATTAAAATATCAGTGATGTAGTGTGCTATGAATATATAGTGTAAAAGATGGATTCTGTTAATACATTGTGTGAAATATCAAGCATAAATTATCTCATTATATGTATCGTCCACAGAGAACATATTGAATATTTCATTCATGTTTTTTTCACCATAAAATTGATAACATAAATATTTGAATATGAACCTGTAATGAATAAATTGAGTGATGAAATAAAAGATTGTCACCGAAAATTTCAACAGAATCTTGAAATTTGATTTTTTTACTCTTTCTTTTCTTTGTTTTCTGCTTCGAAGTTTTTCTTTACTGTGTTTTTCTCTCTGTATTTTTCTTCTCTGATTTTCTTTCTATCTGATATTGTAGAGTTCAAGTACGTAGTCTCTGCCTTTTTTTAACTGAATAGGGAGTCCTTTTATAAAAGGACTTTTGAGAGGGAACGGTTAAAAGTCAGGTAAGGGGGAGAGGGAAAAAATTTAAAATTTAAAAATCAAAATCTATATACTATATATTATTTAATTAATAATAATAAATAAAGATAAATAATAAATAGAAGTAAATGAATAAATAAATAAATAAATAAGATAATAGAAAAATAAATAAATGAAATAATAAAACATTAAATAATAATAATTAATTAATTTTATATTTAATAAAACATAATAACAATTTATAAATAGACAAATATAAATATAATAAAGTAGTATTTAAACTACTAATTTATTTATTAAATTTTATAAAAGGAAACATATATTTTTTTTAAATTAGAATAAAAATAAAAATAATATATGATTAAATATAAATATAAATATTTAATATTGATAGACAAGTTAAAATTTAGGGAGGATAAAAAGTCACGTGTCTACATTTTTGCTCTTTTTTGTGTGGAATCTCGAAGAGTTTTCATACAAAGAAGTAGATAAGATATGATTTTTGACCTTCCAATTATTTGAAATGTAAGGATAAAATGAAATTAAAAAAAAATAAAAGTAAAAATGAGACCAGGTCCTGTTTTTGGACATCCTACCTATCCCGGGTTATAAGGAAATCAGGTCACGAGTAGTTCAAAAGTAATATGGAGAGAAAAAGAGTTAAAAGTCGAATGATATTCCGTCGAGTTTCCAGTTAACGACTTTTGTCTTTTACATTCAAATGGCTAACAAAAAATCAAAAATGAAAAATACAAATGAAAATTACTATCTCTAAAATCTTGATTCTAATTTTCGTGACTTGAACTTGAAAATTCACCCTATTCTTCAGGCAGACTTCTGGCTTGCTTTTCCTTCGCCCTGTTCTTCAGACGGACTCTTGGACTTGATTTTCTTCACCATGTTCTTTACGCGGGCTCCTGGACCTTCATTTTTCTTCACCTTGTTCTTTAGGCGGGCTCCTGGACTTCTTTTTTTCTTTACCCTGTTCTTCAGGCGGACTCCTGGACTTACAATTTCTTCACCCTATTCTTTAGGCGGGCTCCTGGACTTTTTTTTTCTTTACCCTATTCTTCAGGCGGGCTCCTAGACTTTCTTTTTTCTTCACCCTGTTCTTCAAGCGGGCTCCTGGACTTTCTCTTTTCTTCACCCTGTTCTTCAGGCGGGTTCCTTGACTTTCTTTTTTCTTCACCCTGTTCTTTAGGCGGGCTCCGGGACTTTCATTTTTATTCGCCCTCTTCTTTAGGCGGGCTCCTGAACTTTCTTTTTTCTTTACCATGTTCTTTAGGAGGGCTCCTGGACTTTCTTTTTTTCTTCACCCTTTTCTTTAGGCGGGCTCCTGGACTTACAATTTCTTCACCCTGTTCTTTAGGCGAGCTCCTGACTTCTTTTTATCTTCACCCTGTTCTTCAGGTGGGCTCCTGGACTTCCTTTTTTATTCACTCTATTCTTCAGGCGGACTCCTGGAATTATAATTTTCTTTACCCTGTTCTTCAGGCGGGCTTCTGGAATTACAATTTTCTTCACCCTGTTCTTCAGGCGGGCTACTGGACTTCTTTTTTTCTTCAGCCTATTCTTCAGCCGGGCTCCTGAACTTATAATTTCTTCATCCTGTTATTCAGGCGGGCTCCTGGACTTCCCCTTTCTAATTTTTTAAATATGTTCCTGAACTCAAAATAAAAGGTAAAACAGAAAAACAACATCCCATTCTTTAGGCAGGTCCTGTGCATAAAGTAAATTCCCATTCTTCAGAAGGGTCCTAAGCAAAAATAAATTCTCATTCTTCAGGAGGGTCCTATTCAAAAGTAAATTCCTATACAACACACATAAAATTTTGCCCCATTATGTACTGAGAAAATTTGTATATCATCAGATCATAACTGAGATTCAGTATCGTATGCTGTAATCATGATTTTTCCATTGACAGAAGTGTGAAATTGTATCTTTTATTTGAAAACTTTTTATCCCTGTTTCAAACAAAACAAAGAAAAATTGTGAGTTTTGAAAACACGTTGGTTTGTGGTATTTGGCTCTTGAATTGATCGTTCTTGCATTTGCCATGCTCAAATCCTTTTCCAATCCTTGATAGATATCCATTGATTTGTCACACTTCTGACCCAAAATTCTGACTATTGAGACTCTCAACTCAAGACACATTTCTCTTATATAATATCTCAGAATTTAACATTCCGTAAACCCTTTATCTTTCAACGAGTCAAAAATTATTAAATCACAATCATTTTGAATACTTTATTATACTTTGAAATATTGTCCGTGTACGTCGACCCTATGTCTTGCTTTTTACCATTGAAGAAGTTGATAGCAAGTTTGGAGTCCTTTCTTACTAGACCTGATGTGAATTTGACTTAAAAACACATAAAAGACAACAAAATTTTCTTTTGATGACAAGGACACAAAAGCCAAAAATTAAAAAAAAAGAAAGAAAAAGGCAATAATCATCTCTTTTTCAAAACAAAAAGAAAAACTTATCTGAATGTGGAAACCGATTTTGGTGATTATGACATGCATTTTAAATCAAACAATCATATCTATCCACACCAATCATTACAATTTTTGTCCATTTATTGAGCTTGAAATTTAGCCAATCTTGAACTTGTTCCTTTTAGATAACAACTCTCCTTCGGCTAGTGGCACCTCAAGGGGTTTTTGCCAAAGAGCCTATCTCATTTTCACTTCTTTCTCAGCTTACAGTTGCCTTATGATGCCCAACAGGGTTTTCACCAATGAGACTTCCTCTTTTTTCATTCATTTTTTTTTTAAATAAACACCCAAAATATGAAATATCATGCACTAATAACATGTTTAGCTTTGACATTCTCAAAGATTGATCTGAAGGTCTTTCTTTGGTTGTAACTTGGCTTTTGGATAGGGTTAGAAAGAAAGGTCGGCATGAGGCTCAAAGTTTATACAACATTGGGTAAAACATTCAACTTTTGGAATCGATTCTTTTAAGAAAATAAACTTTTGCCTCAGTTTTCTTTCATTCTGGATAATTTGAATTTTCTTTTGGTTGGACCGAACCCCAGAGTAGGGCTGCTTACGTATATTGTCATAGCAAGAATCAGGTCAAACGTAGTTCAGACAAATTTCTTTTGCTTGATTTTAAATTTTTGATTAATTTTTTTTTACTTTAATTTGATTCCAAAAGAGGGGTACGAAGAAAGATAAAAGCTCAAAAGAGGTAAGCAAAGGTTGATATATTATTCGAATAGTAGAACAAAATTCCTTCATCATTTCAATCTTTTAAAATACAAGTACAAAACATACATAATATAATTGTACATGAATATCATACATAATATCTTTTAACTGCATCAGCATTGACTGACATTCCTTCCATTTTGCCTTCTATATCAATCAGATATAACGCGCCATTAGGTAACACTTTCTTCACCATGAATGGTCCATGCCAATTAGGAGAAAACTTGCCTTTGAATTCAATCTGATGGGGTAGGATGCGTCTTAGTACTAACTGACCAACTTCAAAATGTCTGTGATGCACCCTTTTGTTATATGCTCATGCCATTCTTTTCTGATATAGTTTTCCATGACGTACTGATGTTAATCTTTTCTCATCAATCAAGCTTAATTTCTCTAAATGAGTCTTGACCCATTGGTCATCATCAATTCCAAGTTCTACAACTATTCGAAGAGATGGAATTTCAATCTCAGTAGGTATAACTGCTTCAATTTCGTACACTAACAAGTAAGGAGTTGCACTAATTGAAGTCTGAACTGTAGTATGATAACCCAACAAAGCAAAAGGTAACTTCTCATGCCATTGTCGGGAACCTTACACCATCTTACGGAGTATTTTCTTTAAATTCTTGTTGGCAGCTTCTACAGCTCCATTCGCCTTTGGACGATAAGGAGTTAAATTCGACACTTCTTGTATCAGATGGCTATTGAGATTCACAGAATTATCCGTGACAATTATCTTTGGGATGTCAAACCGACAAATGATGTTGGAGTGAATAAAATCAACCACCACTTTCTTGGTCACTGACTTGAAATTTACTGTTTTCACTTACTTCGTGAAATAATCAATGGCTATTAAGATGAACCTATGTCCATTCGAAGCTTTTGGTTTAATTGGTCTAATTACGTCCATTCCCCAAGCGACAAAAGGCCATGGAGCAGTCATTGTATGCAACGCAAATGGAGAGGAATGTATCAAGTCCCTGTGTACTTGATATTCATGACATTTACGAACGAAATTGATGAAATCTTGCTCCATGGTGAGCCAATAATAACCTGCACGGAGTATTTTCTTTGCCAAAACTTACCCACTCATGTGTGGTCCACAAATCCCAGAATGTACTTCAGTCATGATTTTTGAAGCTTCTTTAGCATTTACACACCTCAAAGGTCCCAAATTAGGAATCCTCTTATATAAAATTCCTCCACTTAGGAAAAATCCACTAGACAAACGTCGAATGGTTCTCTTTTGGTTACCATCGGCATGTATAAAATATTTTTCAGTCTGAATATATTCTTTGATATCATGGAACCACGGCTCCCCATCAAGTTCTTCCTCAACCATATTGCAATATGCATGTTGATCATGAATCTGTATATGCAAATGGTCAATATAAGTTTTGTCGGGACGTTGAAGCATCGAAGATAAGGTCCCCAAAGCATCGACAATCTCATTATGAGCTCTGGAAATGTGTTTGAACTTTACTGATACGAATCATTGACATAGATCTTGCAAACAACCTCAATATGGTAGGAGTTTTGAATCACGAGTCTCCCAATCTCCTTAGATTTGATGGACTAACAAATCAAAGTCTCCTAACACTAATAGTTATTGGATTCCCATGTCAATAGCTAATCTCAAACCCAAAATACATGTTTCGTATTCTGCCATATTATTGGTACAATAGAATCAAAGTTCGGCTGTTATAGGATAGTATTGTTTTGATTTAAAAATAAGAACTGCTCCTATCCCCACTCCTTTTACTTTAGCAGCTCCATCAAAGAACAACTTTTAGCCTGAATGGCAATCGTCAGAAACAAACTCATCAACATACAATACCTCTTTATCTAGAAAATAAGTTTTTAATGACTCATATCCCTCGTCAATAGGATTTTCAGCCAAATGATTCGCCAAGGCTTGATCTTTCATTGCAGTTCGTGTCATGTAGACAATATCAAACTCTGTGAGTAACATCTGCCATTTTGTGAGTCTGCCTATGGGCATAGGCTTCTGAAAAATGTACTTTAGAGGATCCATACGAGAGATAAGGTAAGTACTATAAGATGAAAAGTAAAGTTTCAGCTTTTGTGCTGCCCAAGTTAAAGCGCAACATGTCTTTTCAAGAAAAGAGTACTTAGCCTCATAAATGGTAAACTTTTTACTGAGGTAGTAGATAGCCTATTATTTTCTACCTGTAATGTCATGTTGACCCAATACACAGCCAAAAGAATTATCTAATACATACATGTACAATATCAAGGGTCTGTCTGGCTCTGGAGGAACCAAAATAGGCGGATTCGACAAGTACTTCTTCCATTAATGCTACTTCTTGCGAAATCAACTGATTTTGATCTTCTTCACTATCAGACCCTATACCTTCTCTGCGGGTCATTTTTCTTTCCCCCTTGTATCTGGTGTTGTATGGATGTGATTCCAGTTTAAACCACAAACCAACCACCAATTACTTTATCTTTCTGTTATCAAGTACCAAACAAGTAAGTGTTATATATTCAGCACATTATAATGCCACGTTGTGTGTCATGCTTCTATATGCATTTTCCAACCTATCATGGAAGGCTTCGTGTTTCATCCCGGCTTTTCTAGGCATACTTTTCAAAAGTTATGATAGAACCCTTTGGAGGGTTGCCTACGTATCATGCCAGGACATGAATCAGATCTTGCGTAGTTCAAGCGGAATTTAACAAAATGATTGTTTTGTCTCTTTTTTTTTTTAAGAAAATAAAGTAAGTGAAGTAAAACATATGTAATATATATAGAAATAAACAGTCAACTTCATTACATTCTATAATATAAATACGACAAAATAACTGACCCAACTTCTAAGATAAAACCTACTAACTGACATCTGAAAACTAAAAGACATAACATCTAAACAAGAAGTTTTAAAAATGAAAAACTATGACCAAGAAAACAACTATGCATTCAAGGAGACTTCGGCTTGATATGTCCTCCCAAACCCAAGTATATGTCCTCCAATGAAGTAGTGAGATGCTGTGCGAAAGCTGGTACTTGCGCCAAAAAGTCTTCACGATCCAACTGCTGATAATCCAAACCTATTTTGGCAGTAACCTGTGCTACACGACGAACCTTCCTTCGAAGGGAACTGAAGGCTTGATCCCATTCATGGGCCTGTCTATCTCAAAAATCAACTATCTCTCTTGCACGTTGTTCACGAGCAGAAGCAAGCTCCAACTGTTCTCGCAATATTCCTCTTTCACGGATCCACTGAGATCTCTCTCGATCAAATTCTTATTGCATGTTCTTTTCAACTTCTTGCAGTTGCTGTCGGTGAGATGCGGTAAGTTTTGCAACGTGTGATCCCCTAGTGGTAGCCAGTTTGATTTGTCCCCGAAGTGCAACCTAAATATCTGCTGATTTAGCTTTCTCTTCAGCAAATTCTCTTTGTTGTTCGTCTATTTTTGCCCTGGCATGCTCTAATTTTGCTCTCAAAGCTTGGTTGGCCTCATAATGTTCTTGCATGGCTCTCTCAATCCTTATACTGATTGCAGCTTCCTGATCTATAGGTCCCCTAACTGATCTTTCTGGTCTGACTGGCGGACTCGACTGTTCTTCAAATCATTCACGGTAATTTGGGTGCACTTCTCCTTTCTCATTCTCTATGACCACTATTTTAATCCCCATGATACGACAACCCTCCCAAATCTGTTGGGCCAATTCCTCAGGAAGTGGGATATCTGGTCTTACCTCAAATACAAACTCGGTCATATTCTCCGTAATGGGAATCATTTGACATCTTCCGAGCTGATGTAAAACTCTCAATGGAACATATGGTTGAACACACCTAATACCCATTAATAACAAGAACGGACGAATGACAGAACTATGTATGACTTGCCTCCAAGGGGACTAAGGGAGATTCCAAGTGATTTTATCTGTTGTCAGAGAACGAAAAAACTTATCCCAATCTCTAACTCATTCTGGGCATTTATATTTTTCTATCCTCTCTTTGTAATCTTTGATGCGATTAAATCTTTTAGGATTAAATCTTGCCATTGTAGGTCGTCGGTAGAGATGCTCCACAATCCACATCTGTAACAAGATATTACTTCCCTCGAAAAAACCCTTTCCTTTCTGACAAACGGTCAAAGCACGGTAGATATCTGCCGAGATCATTGGTACCATAGTGTAATCTTTCTTAATCAGTATTTGTACCACCCCCGCTAAACGAATATTAATTTTTTCTTCTCTCCTCAGGAAAATCATAGTGCCTAGAGGCTACCATGAATGCAAATCGTCTGTGAACTTTCCAAGCCTCAAAACTTCCTTCATTACAAAGCTGTTTACCGTACTTTTCAAACCACTCTCGTTTTCCATATCTGTCATACCAAAACTGCAAGGAAACCCAACCTTTTTTATTGATTCTTCTTTTGAGTTTAGTATGTTCATGAGCTTGCGGAATCTGTTTATTGAAATGAGTCTTGGGGCTATAAGTTTCTTTCGATGCATATCCCCATATTCAACATACGCCGCTATCTTCTCTAAAGTAGGAGTTAACTCAAAATCTGAAAAACAAAACACATTGTTCTTCGGGCCCCAGAAGGTTAGTAATGAATCAATCACCTCCCTATTAGGCTTGATTGACATAATACTCGTCAAAAAACCCAAATACTTATGTATCTCATCATTGAATGTATCCATTTCGTTCCACCACAACCAAAGCTGCAAAGGGGTACAATCCACAACCTGAAGCGGTATACTCCCATCCCTCTTTCTTTTTGGACGCTTTCCACAAACAGGAGGAGACATTTTATACCTATTGACAAGGACATGAGATTAATAAATGTCTAGACTCACGCAAGACTTAATTCATTAAATTTTTAAAAGAATTTTTAACTTGACACGTGAGACCTAGTGCGATCATTACTTAGTTGCAAAGAATAATTTTATCAAAATCAAAGTGAGAAAAACATGACTGATAATATTTTTAGGAAAAACACTTATTTAAATTGACTTTATCAAAAACTTTGCAATAACAGACCTATAGACAATTTTAACTATATATTTGGAGACAATACCCCCTAAGTACACTTAAAAGGAACAAAATAAAATAAAATAAAATAAAATGACTTAGAAAAGAAGAATGATTGTTTTATGTATGAAGTTGTATAAAAATTTCAGCCTCACGACCCCTAAAGGTTCAAGATTGTTAAGATATACGTTTACATATTTTATTACTTTATAAAAAATTTCAGCTCACGACCCCTAAAGGTTCAGGTTATTAAGATTTATATATATATTATTTTGTAAAATTTAGCCTCATGATCCCTAAAGATTCAGGGCAATATATTAAGATATATAAAAATTAGACAGAATTAGAAAAATAATTATGAAAGTAATCATATTTTCAAAATATTCCCCAATAAGTCACTGAATAATTTTCAAAAGATAGGGTCGTATCCTGAGAAGAACTTCCTACGTATCCCACTAAGATGTGAGAATCAGACCCTCATAGTTCATGAAAACCATAAAACTATATTACTAAAAAATTTCTCTTTTAAAAATAAAAATTTTCTTTCAAAAATGATTCACTAAATGTGACGATAATTTAATTTCTTGCATTTTAATGTCGCCTAAAAGCCGGTCAACACACAAATAGCCTTCCAAACAAATGTCAAAGAGCACGTAGGATGCATATGTTGGTCTTTATAAAGTAGGTTACCTGTCCTAGACAGACCCAGCCCCTGTACCGAGTCCCGCTAAGTCAAATGCATGTGATGCAAATAAAACGGCACCTAATAGGAATAACCAGATTCTGAGTTTTCAGTTCTTCTAAGTTTAAACCTAATAGGGATAGGTGTCTAGACTGACTTACCCGAGCGGACACTCGAGCCGGGGAGGGACAACTTGATCGGTAGCAGGGCAACACCGCCTTCATTGTCGATCCAAACTCAGCCTATCATGTATGACTATATCCTTCACTAGGTGCCTTGACACTCCGGCTATCTCAAAAAGAAAGTAGGATACATGTGCTGCATTCCTTCTATCCTATTTCAGAGACTCATAGGGGTGCGCAAGAGAAGACAGTATGTAATACAGTTCAATAAATATCAAAGCGGTAAATAAGTGACAAGTAGCACATAAGGCCAACAAACACAATATCAACAATAATTAAAGCAAATATAAGTCAATATAAAAAGCTCAAATTCCTATTAGTCCCCAACAGAGTCGCCAGAGATGTCGCACCTCTTTTTCGTCCGAAGGCCGAGCCGAATCGAAGGATTTTTCCAATTAAAGTGACGGTATTGAATAGGGATTGATTTTTTTTATCATTTTCAGAGTCGCCACTTGGTATTGAGTTATGGTGTTTCAAGTCACCTTATTGAATCCCTAATCAAAAGAAAATGACTCTTTATTGGTCTGTGAAAACAGAAGATCAGGTAAGGAATTCTATTGACCGAGGGAAAGGTGGGAGGCACCTCTTGAGTCTCGTAGTTCTAGCACGGTCGCTTTTATTGACTTATCTTAACTTAAACTATTTTGAATAAATTATGTTAAGGCCTAGGTCCACACCTTTTTTTAATGTACTAAAACTATTTAATACTCTCGTGTTAACTCAGTGAAAAAAAAAAATTAAAAATATTTATCGAGGTGCATTATTGCATCCTTAAATTTTTAAATGTCTCAGAAAGATGCGTATGCCGCATTCTTAATTGAGACAAATATTTTAACGTATCTAAAAATTATCTGGCATTAAAGACTTTAATTTATTTTTTGTAAATTCATACAATTTATCTTTTTGAATTACTATTTAACCTTGACAATAAATTAAAACAATATTCAATTAAAGCATATAATTAATTTAATAAATAATTATTAAGTTTTAATAATTAAATTTAATAATAAAATATAATATATATATATATATATATATATAAACATAAAGCCTTTCCATTTAAATCTTTAAACAGCAAAATAGAATATAAGTTAAACATAAACTTCATTTAAATATTCAAACATATATATACAATAGTACATTAAATAATCTTTAACAACTTATTTTTTACGTACAACCAAACTAGCCAAATCTGCTATTGGAGTTAGGATTTTTCAGCGTGTGGATGACGGGAATTCGTCGGAATTTGACGGCGACAGTGATAAGGAGGTTCGCCGATGTCGCAAGAAAGGAAAGAGGAGGGGTAGCGTCGTTTGGGTTTCGTCGGTAAACGATTCCGGCTAGATCTTGCCCTTCCACGGCGCGACAAGGGCAGGAGAAGAGGAGAAAGGACAGCAGCGGCGATGCTGCGCCTGGATCGCCGACGACTGATGGACAGTGACGGCTGAACGGAGAGAGATCCAGCAATTTTGGGTCGTTTTCCGGCGGGTTTCCGATGAGAACTCGCCGAAAAATTCAAGAAATCAATTCTGCTCTGTTCACTCTTCTATTTTCTGATCTTTCTCTCATTTGTTACTGATTTTCTTCTCCGTTTTGCTAACTTTCCATCAATTATTATTACTGTGTTTGTGCGCGCTACAGTATATGCATGTGCTTTCGGAGAGGTGTGTGTGTGGCAGTAGAAAATTAAAATATCAGTGATGTAGGGTGCTATGAATATACAGTGTAGAAGATGGATTCTGTTAATACATTGTGTGAAATATCAAGCATAAATTATCTCATTATATGTATCATCCACAGAGAAAATATTGAATATTTCATTCATGTTTTTTTCTCCATAAAATTGATAACATAAATATTTGAATATGAACCTGTAATGAATAAATTGAGTGATGAAATAAAAGATTGTCACCGAAAATTTCAACAGAATCTTGAAATTTGATTTTTTACTCTTTCTTTTCTTTGTTTTCTGCTTCGAAGTTTTTCCTTACTTTGTTTTTGTCTCTGTATTTTTCTTCTCTGATTTTCTTTCTATCTGATATTGTAGAGTTCAAGTACGTAATCTCTGCCTTTTTTTAACTGAATAGGGAGTCCTTTTATAAAAGGACTTTTGAGAGGGAACGGTTAAAAGTCAGATAAGGGGAAGGGGAGAAAAAAAAATAAAATTTAAAAATCAAAATCTATATATTATATATTATTTAATTAATAATAATAAATAAAGATAAATAATAAATAGAAGTAAATGAATAAATAAATAAGATAATAGAAAAATAAACAAATGAAATAATAAAACATTAATATAATAATAAGTAATTAATTTTATATTTAATAAAACATAATAATAATTTATAAATAGACAAATATAAATATAATAAAATAGTATTTAAACTACTAATTTATTTATTAAAATTTATAAAAGAAAACATATATTTTTATTTTTAAAAAATTAGAATAAAAATAATATATGATTAAATATAAATATAAATATTTAATATTGATAGACAAGTTAAAATTTAGGGAGGATAAAAAATCAGCATAAATAAGCAGTAGCAATAATGTCTCTCCGCTGAAGTGGTAAATTTTATATATATCTATCAGTCTCTCTATATATATAAAATAGACATCTCACATACATTTAACAGCTGCATTTGTACTTATAGAATCAACAAGCATGCCTCACCTACCATCACGCTCATCACGCCGAGGCCGTGAACGACATTCAATTTCATGAAAATAATTATTGAAAACATCATAAGCAATCATTTAGGCAATTTTTTTAAAAATAGTTTTCAACTTTATATTCCCGCACCAATAGAGTACTCTCACTTTGTCAAAAAATTAATTCAACTTGTTGAATAAAAAGGTCCAGAAGATCTCGAAATACAAATGTATAGACTTATTGAAAGGAATTTACATTGCATACATTCTGATTCTATCGATAATATTGAAACTCTCTACTATCTAAAATTGATTTGTTGTTACTTCAGTCTATCCCTAAAAAGTTTACCATTCTTGGAATGTTTAAGTCTAGCTCATGTTCACGTCGTACCTGATTTTATTAAAAGACTTTTAAAAAGTAGTATGGTACTTGAGTCTTTAACGTTGAAGGATTGTTCTTCAATTAATAATTTCATAATCAAAGGTTCTAATAAGTTTAGAATTCTCTCGATTATACATTGTGGTGACGTATTTTTGGTCACTACGAGTAATTCAAGTGTCAGCACATTTTATTACGATGGTGCGATCGTCAAAATAAAGTTTGTTGATGCCTAAATGATTTCTTATGATGCTATCAATAATTGTTCTCTCACCCTTCCTCTAACCCCCCATATTTTTTTTATTCCTCCAAATTTTTATTAAAATATTCATAATATTTACCTGTTTAATAAAGTAGAAATATACATAATCTGAAATGTGTAATATCTGTGCAAAGATTGTGCATGCTAAAAGAAAGTAATGTAGATAATCTTCGCAATAACTTTTTGTTACGAAAATATTCTTGGTTAGCTCGCACACAATTACAAAGAAATAGTAAAAAAATATAAAAATTTAACAAGGTTTAATTAGGCCTAATTCTACAATAAAAAGCAGAAAGAGTTTTTCACTATGAAGAAATTTTACAATACATTATAATTTTTCTCGTGATCGATTATGCTGACCCTTACATACTTGTATTAGAACCAAAATGTTCCTCACTTCTGATCAAAATCTAGTGTTTCTTAATTCAGAAAATTTTCATATTCATTTTTCACATTTCACTCGTGCAAAAGGTATGACAATAAGAAAAAAGATAATACATCGAATATAAAACTGTAGTACAACTACATGTAGTGGTAAAATCAAATGTAGTTGATCAATTTGTGAGCTATATAGCTAAATTGTGCTCCAAATATACAATTACTAAAATTGTCTTTTTTAACAAGTAAATTATCCAAACTAAAACTTATTGATTTGGTTCTGTATAAATATGTTAAAATAGCTTTCTTTATTTTGTAATATTCGATATTAGTTGTATTTTATGAAAAAATTAACGAAGAGGGGAAAAAAAAATTATTTTTAAAGAGAATCAAAATTACTCAAAAAATTTTTAAAGAAGTATTCTGAATCTACCTCAAGCAAGTAGGATCATTTATTAATCACATCAGAAAACTGTGCCACTTTGATAGCGGTTATCTTTATCATTTGAAACCCCGCCTCCCCTCAACTCTCTCCCGCCCTCCTTAAAAAAAAAAAAAGTAACACAGCTTATCTTGTGCAATGTCTGTGCAAAGAGTGTACAAAGAGAAGCAACGGGGCAAATCTTTAACATATTTCTATACACATTATATTCATTTAGGATAAATTTTTTATATATTTTTATATAAATTATAGTAATGATTTATATAAAATATCAATGCTTCAGCCTTTATATAAAATATAATTGTTCAATTTGTAAGCTATATTAAACAATTATTTATATCAATCCTATTTTTATAAATCTAAATGAGATTATCATAACTAGGGGTGTACAAGCCAAACCGTCAAGTCAAACCGAAACGACGAACCGAACCAAACCAAATCGAAAAAAAAAAAACCGACTTATGGTTTGGTTTGATTGATTTGGCGTTAGAAAAAAAAACCCGACCATTCTTGGTTTGGTTTGGTGTTAACCAAAAAAAAGGCAAACCAAACCCGAATCAAACCGACATAATATATATAATATTCGAACTTTTTATACATAAAATATTAATTATAATCTACTTTTTAAATATTTTTTTCAATTAGTTCTAGTAATTTTCAATAATTTGAAAGTAGATATAGATATATAAAGTAGCATACTTAATTAAATATTAAATTGTAAAAAATAGCAACACTTTTATCAAATTACATTTTGTAGCATATGTATTTGTATGTATTTGTATTTTTGTAGCAACAGTTTGCAAAAATAAAAAATACAACTTGTTATATTATATAATTATGAAACTGTTGCTATGAAACTCATAATTTAGGGGATAAGTATGCTATTTTTGAATTTTGCCCGATATATATTTAGATTTGGGTCTTTAAGTTATAATATTTGTCCATTACTTGCTAATTAAATGATCGAAAACCCAATATAAACTTAAAACCTAAATTTTTCACTCTTCATCTCACTTTTTAGTTTCAAGAGAGTTTCCGCTCCTCATTTTTTCATAATTATGGTTTTTCATTAGCACATGAGTGAAAAACATATTTGATCTAGTCTTCGATCACAATATAATATTAAAAACTAAAGATTATAAAAAAACTCGAAAAAAACCGACTAAAACCTAAAACGAAAAACTAATTTTATGTTGATTTGATTTGGTTTATAGTTTTAATAAACCGACATCATTAATTTGTTAGTTTTTTTAATAAAAATCGAACCAACCCGACCTATGTAGACCTTAATCATAACAATGCAGGTATACAAATACAACCTAAGCATAGATAGGCAGCAGTAATAATGTCTCTCCGCTGAAGTTGTAAATTACCACCTCATTTTAGCACCCTCATTTGTACTTCACAAAATCAACGATCATGTCTCGTCCATCACCACGCTCATCACGCCGCAACCCTGGACGACGTCCAATTCCGATCCACCACCACCCAAACCATCACCACGACAACCACAACCACCTACAGGTTCATCGCTGGAGGTTTAGCTTTAGCTTCGAACTTTTCAATCAACAGGTAATCGTCAACCTTCATGTGCAGTTAGTTTTATTTATACTTATAGAATCAATAATTCATGCTTCGTCTACCATCACGTTGAGGAAGTGAATGACATTCAATTTCGTAATAACAAATCAATTATTTTAGGCATCTGCTTTACATAAAAATAGATTGCAACTGAAATATTTCATTATGTTAATGCTTTTGTCCTTTTTTAATATAAAAATAATTTTAAAATATCTTGAAAAAATTGATGGGGCTTAGTACCAGTTCAGACATACAATTCAATTATCGTATTTTGCTTTTTCAATTTTTGTTTTTAAAAATTTAATTATAACTTGTAGTTAGGGGTGTGCATCGGTCAGTTCGGTTCGGTTTTACGTGTTATTAGTTCGGTTTATCGGTTTTTGATTTTTAAATATGTAAAACCAATAACCAACCAATAAGATATTTTCTTATCGGTTTCGGTTTATCGGTTTTTGGTCCTTAACGGTTCGATTTTCGGTTTAACCAATAAAAAAATACTTATAAAATAGAAATAGTAACAACTAACATAAAAAAATGAAATCTTAATTACCGCCAAAACCTACGCAATGCATTTTAGTTTACAAGAATCTTCAAACTTGAACTGAATGTTAGTTAGGAAAAAAATTGAATCCTAATTGTTGGAAGCTATAAATGCTTTAAGTTTTTTATTACGATAATAGCCGAACTTTATATTGTGTCTTTGTTGAGCTGAATAGGTTAATACTTTGTGAATCACTGAATTATGAATTAGCAGTGCATATAATCTATATACATACACATCTCTCTCTATAGATAGATAGATAGATAGATAGATAGATAGATAGATAAAGAGAGAGAGATTTAAATATATAACATAAATAGGGATAAAACAATAACTTAGTTTTCCTTATTGGGTTATCAGTTTAATCGATAACCCAATAAGCTAAAACCGATACCGAACCATTTACCCAATAAAAATTTTTATAAAACCAATAAAAAGTCGTTAACCCGATAACCCAATACCAATAACCCAATAGCATTTTTATCGGTTAGATTTATCGGTCGGTTCGGTTTTTGCACAGCCCTACTTGTAGTCAATGTTTTACTACTCTGGATGTAGTGGTAATTATAGCGGTTTTGCAAGGCTATTCTTGCCGTATAACCTTTTATTAAAAGTTCACGTCATCAAATCTAAATCAATCATTATTACTTAAAATCAAATTAAAAATTAAATCAATTAGAATAAAATCTGACATTATTAATGAATTCGATTTTTAGTTTAATTTTTATCTTTACGGTGTGGATAGAATTTTATTTTATTTAAAATTGTGTTTCAATAATATATAATTTGGATTGTCCAAGGTCTATGCAAAGAGTGTGTACACAAAGAGGAGGCAATGGGGAGAATTTTTTGATATATTTGGGATAATTATATAAAATAGGAGAAAATGATCAAAAGTACCCCTCAACCTTTACCTCAAATCTCAATTACATATTTATACTTTGCGGGGGTTTTATGACCCCCCTAAACTATTTTAAGATAAATTATTATCTCCGAATGCTGACGTGGCAAGAGAGTGTGTTTACTCTCTTTAAATAGAGCGAGAGTGAAAATAATTTATTAAAAAATTATTTTTAATATTTCTTTAAATAAATATATATAATTTTAATTATTATTTTTCTTAATTCTCTCTTCATTTTCTTTCTTCTTCTTCTTCTTCAATTCTTCTTCTTGACATCCAAGAACTCATCAATGGCACCACTTCTTCTTCTCCTTCTCCTTCTCCTGCTCCTGCTCCTTCTCCAGCTTTTTCTTCTCCTTCTTCTCCTCCTTCTTCTTCATCTGCTTCTTCTTCTGCTTCTGCTCCTGTTTCTTCTCCTTCTGCTTCTGCTTCTGCTTCTTCTTCTTCTTCTTCTTTTTCTACTTTCTAAAGAAAAAGCTTTTCACTATTTTTATTAAACTCTTTTCGTTGCTTCCTCTTCTTTCAATGAAAAAGGTTTGTTCTTTTTTAATTATTTTTTTTGCTCTTCTAATTGTTCACTGTCTTTATGAAAAGAGTTAATACATAAAAATGATCCTAAACTTGACACCAAATTATAACTTTGACAGTGCACAAATATGACCTTTAACTATTCAAAACGGCACAAATATGACCTCCAATCCTACGTGGCAAAACGTGTGTTCAACACGCAAAACGTGTGTTTAAATGACTCTTCACTATTATTTTTTCATTATTTTTGGCTCAAGATGAAAATGACATCTAATTTCTTGTCATTGCGGAAAAAGAGCAATATTGAAGATTTATTAATTAGACGGGTCAGCCTCATATGAAAAAATCAAACGGGTATGTATATATATTATAAAGCAGAGGACGAATTAAGTTATATAATATATCTAAATATTATTTATTTAAATATTAAATTAAAGATGAAACTATACTAATAAAAAAAAATTATAGTTTTAATAAAACATTATTAAATTAATGTTATTAAGGATAGTAGTAGTAGTATATTAAATTAACGTTATCAAATTAACGTAATTAAAATGTTATTAAATTAACATTATTAAATTAACGAGGGACGGACCTACATGGTTGCCATGGGGTTCACCCGAACCCCCTCGGTAAAAAAATTATGTTGTATATATATAAGATAGAAAATGTATATTCATGTACGTATATTAATGTTGAACCACATAAAACAAGACGCTTAGATAGCCCAGTGGTGTTATTTGCTCTTCTTGGGCGCTTTCTTCAGCCTACTGTGCGGGTTCGATCCTTGCTAGTGGCTGTTTTTTTTTTAATGAAAAAAAAGTTAGGTGTTGCTGCTATAGAAATAAATAAAATAATAATAATAATAATTTTTTAAAATAAAAAAAAAAGTTAGGTGCTGCTACTATAGAAATAAATAATAAAATTATTATAATAATAATAATAACAATAATAATAATAATAATAAAAACGACGTCGTTTTAACACAAAAAGCAAAACTTTGACAGTGCACAAATATGACCTTTAACTATTCAAAACTGCACAAATATGACCTCTCTCCAAGTCAGCCCTTTTAACAACGTGGCACCGTGTGATTGGATTACCTTTCCACGTAGGCGCGAGTGAGACTCACGCATGGGGTTGCAAAAGCGGAGATCATATTTGTTCAGGTTTTGAATAGTTAAAGATCTTATTTATGCACTATCAAAGTTTAAGGTCAAAGTTATAATTTAGTGTCAGGTTTAGGATTATTTTTATGTATTAACTCTTATGAAAAAAAGGAACATTTATGTCATTTTATTATTTTTAGTTTATATTTTTAAAAATTGAGTGGGAACGCATTATAATCAAATACATATAGATACTGATACATCTATAATCTATATCTATAATATATTAAAGAGAAAATGACCAAAAGCACCTCTAGCCTTTACCCTAAATTTCAACTACACACTTATATTTTGCGGGAGTCTTATTACCCACCTAAACATTTAAAAAATCAAATTATTACACCCCTAGAGGTTTATTGACAAAGAGAGTGTATCTCACTCTCTCAACACTCTCTTTGAGAGAGTGAGTAATCCAAAAATATTTAAAAAATTATCTTTTGCATTTATTTTTAATATAAATATATATATATATATATATATATATATATATATATATATATTATTGTTGTTATTATTATTATTATTATTATTTTATTTTCTTTCTTTTGCAATCCAATTCAATCTCTATCAACTCTTCTCCATCTTCGTCGTCGTCCCACCGAAAACGCACATTCTTCGGCGAATTCCACTTTTCGATGACTGGTGAATTGCCAGCGTATGAGCTATCTGTATCAGTTTTTGGGTAGTACATGGACAATGACGCATACCTCTCAATAACCCCAAAAGCTTCCTTTCTCTCCTCCTCTGCATATTCCCGTTCATCTTCTTCTTGTCCTTCATAAGCTTCGTGTATCACCTCTAATGGCGCCCTCACATTCCACTCCACAAAACAGTCCCCATAGAACTGTCTCGGCTCCGACTACAGCTTCAGTTCCCGGTTAAACACCAAATCCTTTTCACAATGAGAAACACCATTAATATATTATAGATATAGATATATATTATAGATATAGAATTTTACAATGAGAAACACCATTAATATATTATAGATATGATTTCGGAGCCTAAGAAAATTCAAGAATCTAAGGTCAAATTAATAATCCAATAAATCAATGTTTTTGAAGTCCCAAATAATGAGATTGGCCAGCCCACTAATGAAAAAATCACAAATTTATTAGTTGTTGAACTGGAGAAATCATCACATGAGGAGTTGGCTTTGAAGTATAGGTGTCAAGTGGGTCGGGTTGGGTCAACCCGGAACCGGTCTGTTAATTTTAATCGGTTTGTGGGCTGGGCCGGTTTCGGGCTTGGTTAAGTGGGTCGGGCCGATTTCGGGTCCAACAGTAATTTTTTAAAAAACAACCATGAACCGGTCCACTTAGCCCAACCCGGTCTAACCCACCTAAATCCGATTAAAAATCCGATCAAAATCGGTCAAAATAAAAAAAATAGTTTTTGTTCTAATATACGCTATATATACCCACCTATATACATTTTAAATACGTTAAACAATATATATATAGTATATACTACATTAGAATTTAAAATATATATATACACATATACACAATTACACATATATACATAACATTCAATATATACGACTATACGTACTATTTTAAATAAAACATATACTACAATATATATACTTCAATATATACTAGTTTAGTTGCACGTGTCTCGCACGTGTAACTTTTGATTATTTAAAACTAAACGATTTTATTTATCACAAAGGTTTTTAATGAAGTACAAAAAGTTTAAAACAAATATTTTATCGTAAGCACATATATACATGAGAAAAATAATTACGGTGTTAGATTCAAACATACGAGAATATCAAACCTAGAAATCAAAATTCACAAACAGAACAGATGTAATAATGCATGGTGTGTTAAACTTAAAATCACTCTCTAAGCTAAAGAAAAAATAATAAGCCACGACAACCAATAGAAAAGGAAAAACAACTCAAAAGAGAGAGAGAATAACATACTAACCTAACGGATGACAATTACAATGGTTGAAGAAAACACAAAATACAAGCGTGAGACGGGACAATATATATTAATATAAAAATATGTTAAAAATTAAACCTAGTCCTAATTTAAGCAAAAAAACTTACCATATTTTAAAGTCCTAATCCATTACCATATTTTAAAATCCTAACCCATATATTCTAGGATTCAAAATTATATATATAATTAAATAATAATTGAAGGAAAAAAAAAGTGAAAAGACGATTTTGTCTATTGTAAAGTGTTTTAATGAAGGGCAAAAAGTTCAAATCACTTTTCTAAGGGCATTCACACTTTTAATATATTATAGATATATAATTATATACTAATTTATAAAACATATACACATGTGACATGTATACGTTAAATATATACGTCTATAGAAGACATACACACACACATATATATATACCATTCAATATATGTACTACTTTAAATAAAACATATACTTCAATATATATATACACTACAATATTTATATATATAGTTATATACTAATTTATAAAACATATACACATGTATACATTAAATATATACGTCTATAGAAGATATATACCCATATATATGCACCATTCAATATATATGTACTACTTTAAATTAAAAATACGACAATATATATATATATATATATATATATATATATATATATATATATATATATATATAGTTATATACTAATTTATAAAACATATAGACATGTATACGTTAAATATATACGTCTATAGAAGATATATACACACATATATATATCATTCAATATATGTACTACTTTAAATAAAACATACACTACAATATATATACACTACAATATTTATATATATAGTTATATACTAATTTATAAAACATATACACATGTATACATTAAATATATACGTCTATAGAAGATATATATACATATATATACGCACTATTTTATATATATATATACAAGCGCACCATTCAATAGACATTAATTATTTTTTTTATTATGTCTGAGATTTGGTGAATTTGCACAAAATGTAAAGTCAAAAGTAAAAGGATTAATTTTGTGGAAAATTATAGTAAATAGTAACTTGTACTAGTAGTCATACTATCAAAAACTTAATTATACATTGTGGTAAATGTTTTATTCCAATTAAAATGTTCACAATATTTACCTAGCTGTATAATGAAGTAAAAACATAACTTGAACTGTGCAATACTTGTGCAAAGTGTGTGTAAACAAAGAAGCAGCAATGGGGGCAAATCTTCAGTGCATTTTCATATAAGATTATATTCATTTACATGACTTTTTATCATAGAGAATAGCAGTCTAAACATATCTTAACATTTTGGCATCTGCACCTATAAAACTAACTAGATAGTCTAGCTGTTCACGGAGACTCCTCCGAATTTATCAAGGACAACCTTCGAATAAACTCGTTATAATCTTCCTCGTAACCGATCAAACTGATCCTAACATACTTTTTACTAGAACCAAAATGTTCCCCACCTCTGGTCAAAATCTTGTGCTGCTTCAGAAAACTTTCACAGTCCCTTACTGATGCATGCTCACACTTCACCCACGCGAAAGCTGTTACGGCAAGAAAAAAAGGTGATTTGTAGGATATTATATTAAGACTACAGCGCAAGTGAACATAGAGTGGTAAAATCAAATGCAGCTGATCAATTTGTAAACTGTATTACCAGGCTGTGTTCCAAATGTACGATTGCTAAAGTTGCATTTTCCAACAGGCAAGTTCGGCAAACTAAACCTTTTGCCTTTGTTGACTGCTTCTCTCAGCTGTCTCCATCTCTTAGCCATTTCCTCATAGCCAAAATCAAAGAAGCGTTTACTTTCATTAGAGGTTTCTGCATCCTCGTAAGTATCGCTTATGACATCCAGGGTTTTGGCGGCTCTGTTTTGTGAATCTTTAGAGACACCAATGCTGCTTATCTCTATAAATTTTACCATCTTTTTCGCAATTGCTTCATCTTTGACAAGTGCCCATCTGCAAAGGTTTACACAACATATTTCCATAAAAAAACAAAAACAAAATGATATGTTGATATTCATGCTCATTCAAACACATGCAACATGAAACTTATAAGAATTGTCGTTTATTTTGTGGACCAGTGATGGTTCATGTCGAAACAAAGAAATAGCACTGGGTCACTAAGACTAAGTAAATGTGTCTTTGGATTTAGTTTCTGCTATCAAGTTTCATTTTTTATCATTCTCAAAAAAGTATGTTATTAATCTTACTAGGAACAGTATAAGAAAGTTCAAGTTTCATCACAAGTTGTTTAGATGGAAGGAATTAACTCAAAAAGTTCCCAAAGATAGAGAACCATAGTAGTCCTAGATAAGTAACATACCCTAAGCGCGTCCCAGCATGTCCCGTGCTTTTGGATAGGGTGAACAACATTATGTCATGGTCTGCCCGAGAAGAAATTGGAGTATACTGAGGCCAATAATATGCTACGTCATGAATCAATATTCCTCCGCTCCCATTGAACACAGCATCCCTGATTGATCCATCAGGATTATTCGGGTAAGTCACAAGCTCTATATAGGGCTCATCTTTATCGAAGTCATTGGTATAACCTTTCCACTTGTAGAGACCAGATTTCAAGCATTCAGTGATCAATGGGTATGACTGCAAGAAGTTAAAAATATATATATGAATATGTAAAGTTATTCTACAACGGAACCATTTATCATGTTGTTAAAGATTTGCTTAAAGTAGCCAAGTTCCCTTCTTGGGAAGTCATAAAATTAAAGCAAGACCAATGGCAGGATAGAAAGTTAAATCAGTAGCATACATGACCTCAAGTGCAGCCAAATGAGAAATTTAATATTGACAACCCTAATTTCAATCCTAAGTTCCAGTACTCCTGCGTCTGTCACGTTTCTCACGAGTGAGAATAGAAGCTCATTATGGTTAAAAAGTATTGTTCCACTGAGATGGCAGGCTTACAAGCTAAAAGGAAAATGATTTTGCTTATGGTGTGTAGTAACCTTTTTGCAGCCAATGTTGGTGATATCCTAAATAAACATCTTAACACGAGATATACTTTAAATGGGAAGGAAAGTATGAATATAGTCCATTTAGGTAAGTTGTTTGAAACGCACATTGAAGTCGCTTACTTAAATTTTTGCTTGCTAGGTCTGTGAGTACTGGTTCACTTGTTTTCCATAAATAGGACATAATATAAGAAACTGGAAACAAGGAAACTGAAGCTACATGCCCGTGCTACTTGAACAGTAATAGCATAATCCTAACTCTTTTTTTTCAACCATAGAGAGGGTGAATAATGGAATTAGACTGACAAGGGAATAAAGCAACGAAGGATCTATGGGTTGGAGATCACAGAGTGTCTACTTATAGGGAAATGTAGAATACAAGGAACATCGAATATTAGAAAAGGGATCATTTAATCGGCCCAAGGAGCAAATAAGTAGGCAGGCACATTAAGGTACAAAGTCCTGTAAACATTAAAGAAAACTGTAGTTTGAGTTTCCTTATACAGGAAGCAATATCAAACAGAAGATATATAGGGCAGAAACATTCACCTCACTGAATCCATGGAAAGAAAAAGAACAATTATAGTGAAGAACGCTACTACTTAGCATGCATAGGTTTGAGATGATTTGGGTTCAAGTCTAACGTTCTAACTATATCAGGCACTGATAATCTAGTTATCCAAGTCCAAAAACACATGAACACGCCTAAAGATTTTTGTTTGCCCAACTCTAACAAGAACAGAAATGGAATGAATTGCATGTCATAAAATCCATCGACAAAAGATATTATTATATCCATCACCTACCGAATAAAATGGGGCAGCAGATACAATACTCATTGGATCTGGAGCATCAGATGGACAGAGGGCATAAAGTACAGCCTGAAACAGTTGAGTAGATCCTGTCCCAACCACGATGTGTCGGTTTGCAGTCTCAGCATTTCCCACTAGATTATGCAATCTAGTTACTGCTTTTGCAAACCCTGGTTCAAGAAACCAGCAAAGGTTCTTCGTATCCGAAAAATAACTGACAGATTGCCAACCAGATATGACAATTGTTGTTCTGTCACCCATCTGTTTCCAGTAGCTTTGATACATGGTTGGATCACCACTGCATTGAGTGCAATACGACGTTAATAAAGTCATACTGCCTGAACTAGATGACTGTAGAATCATGGCAAAGGATACTCAAATCTCATTAAATTAAACGCAAAAGCTTCTTAAATGCATCAGATCTTTCCTGCGAAATTAATTTAATTAACTAGCACAGACAGTATTTACAAGAAATGGTCTAGTAATAAACAATTTAAGTTTCATAAATGAAGTATGGAAAACCCATGCAGCAACGTTAGGAAAGTTAGCTATAAAGCAATAATCGCGGTGATAATAATAATTATTAGAACAAGTAAATCTTAAGATCTTAATATTTAAGCAGGCAGCAGGCTAAAGCAATAAGAATTACTGCATAACAAATGCAACGTGATGTATCATGTAACTACGGAGGGTTACAATCTAGTAAGTGGTCCACCTTGCTACTATGTGAATTAATATGGAATAAAAAGTAGGTATGGAATGCAGAGCTGTGGACCCTGCTCCATTAGGGGAATAAACTATAGGATAAAAGAATTTGCATACCAATATTTAATATAGAGAACTTCTAGTACTTTATTTATATTTTTATTCTATTTTGTACTCCATATGAGTTCAAATGGAAAACCATATTAAGTGAGAAGTTATAACCTACACAACTTGTTTGGGACTTAGCATAGTTAGTTGTTGTAAAAATAAGGCCAAATCATAATAAGGAGAATTTATAACCTACCACAACTTGTTTGGGACTTCAGCACAGTTAGTTGTTGTAAAAATAAGGCCAAATCATAATAAGGAGAATTTATAACCTACCACAACTTGTTTGGGACTTTAGCACAGTTAGTTGTTGTAAAAATAAGGCTAAAGAAGAGTTTCTCCCATGCAGTTCGTACATGTGGGGTCATCATATGGGGCTGACGGGAGCCGATTTTCGGCTCCACATCGGCTCCACTCTCCTGTCTATCTAGGATCAGGCTCAGCAGAAGTGCCACCAAAAAACATTCTTTACACCAAGGACTAAAAGGTAGTGACCTAAAAATGACTCCAAAAAAGTTGGCAAAAGCAAAAACATGCATCCAAAACATTTAAGACCAAGCAATGCACTCACTTTTCCAAAATGCATAAAGGGGTGGGTCTTAAAGTGCACTTCCCAACCTCAAGGGACCCCAAAACATTAGTCTTTAGATCTTCTCAAAGGACAAAAGGGGATCTGTATGTATGTATAAGTGCACTAAACTAAGAAGACCCACTAACCTGCATCTAATTACAAGTAGAGTAAAAGTAACTTTAAGCTAGTAACATGGTGGCTTTGGAATCCAAAAAGACCACCTTATAAAGAAGATTAACAAAACAGAAGAAACATTAAAGTATATAAAAAGGATGTTTTCTTTGATAGTTTTGAGGGTCCTCCAAAAAGTACGTAACACAAGAAAAGATGATGTCTGGTCAAGCAAGTAGAGTGTAACAAGGGCCACTATCTATGGTGTTCGTGCATTGCAGTAGAACCTAACTTTGGGAACAGAGAATCGTTATGTACGAAATGAAGCATTCTCCTCTACCTACCCCCCCCCCCCCCCATAACAATTAGCACATTGGAAATCACACAGCCTCCTGTTTTCCTTTTTCGAATTGCTTTGTAATATTGTTTTTACTCGAGCCGAGAATTTATTAGAAACAATCTCTGTGGGAATAAGGTGTCGGTCCATATACACCACCCTCCCAAACCCGACTCTTTGGATATGTTATTGTTGTTGAAAATTGAAATCACACAGCCCAGCAAAGATCTGTCTTTGTCACAATGAGCAACTGACATAACGTAAACAACTCACTGCAAGCTATACAGTGCTAGCAGCAGAATGGCTATAATACCTTTTGCTTCTTGTGGCTTTTTAACTCAGTTTACAATCTGAACAACACAGGAAGTAAATAAACAAACAAACCAGAAAAGCAAAGGGAAAAAAGAATAACATCAACATAAAACTCCTCCAGCTCCAAATAATCTTGTCCAATTTTTTTTTTCCCATCGGCACCGGTGTATATACCTAATTGAGCAATTTAATCAAACATTTACTAAAATTAAAGAAAATACATCACTAATTATATTTAAGTGATAAATATTTGTGTACGAAAAACAAATATGTAGTAGCATTTATTAGTTAGTTGTAAACATGGGAAGCATTTTATTCTTCTGCCCTTGTGAAATATGACATAAGCCCCAATAGATTTTCGAATCTTGCCAATTTATTAGACCCCATTAACTGTGACAGGTAGAACCAACCACCCCACTCTCTGCCGCCTAGCTCCACCATTTTAAACCCCACTACCACCACCACCGGGAAAAAGGGTAAAGTAACAAAAATCAGAAAAAAAACATACAAACCCCTTCTCACATGTCAGTAAAAAACATGACCCCTCCATTTGCAGAAGACCCCTAATCTTTTCCAGGTTTTACCCGAAACAAAAAATTGATTTTTAAGAGGAAAAAATTACTGGAAGCAAAAAATCTTTGAGGAGGAAATGAAGTTATCAGACATAATCAGCTGCTCAACAGATCGGAACTGGAAAAAAACAAAGAAAAAAAAAAGAAGAGGGAAAGTAAAAATAACTGTTCATTTGGTATAAACCAAAGTAAAAAAGATAGAGCTTGGTGGCTGTCAACATCAACTAAGCAAACTCCTTTAATTAAAAAATTAGAAGATTTTGGAAGAGTATCTGAAAATTATTTCAAGCATGCATGGCAGAAATGTTGACCAGATTAGTTCATTTTTGCTAATTAGACACCCAAAAAAAAGGACATGCAACAAACATGGTTAAAGAAAAGATTTTTCAGCAACTTACTGGTCCAAATTTATGTACTTTTCCTGGATTTGCACATCATTCCCTGGCTTAGGCTCAGCTGTATAAGAAGCTAAAGAAGAAACAGCAACCCCATTTCCATTGAAGGCATACCAATCCATCCCTAAGTTTCCATCATGAATAATCTTCAACAAGAATCCAATGTTAATTGCTACAGAAAGCATTAACCAGTGCCCTGCTACAAGCAGCACAGCCTGGTCTTTCACTTTCCTGGAACCAACAACTCTAGCACCAGTAACTCTAGAAGGCATTTTTTCAACAACAAAAAGAAATAGAGTGAAATCAGACAAGTAGTGAGTGAACCAATTACTATATGTTGCAGTATTTATAGTGAACTGAAAGCCTAAAGGTAGCGTTTTTAGCAATGGTCTTTGAACAGCTGGAAAGCGGTGGTTAAAAAAAATAAACTCTTCCTAATTTTCTCACCTATTTGGATAGACTTGATTAAGATAATAACAACAAGACAAATTAAAAAAAAAAAAAAAAAAAAAAAGGATGGAAATTTGGTTTGACTAGTTTGTTTGTGCATGCACAATATGAAAATCCTGAATTGTTGTACAAAATAGTAGTAGTACTAGTAGTAGTGTTGCATTGATGATTTGCAGTTGGGGAGAAGGAAAGATGGAAGCATTGGCGTTTTGTGGGAGAAATTTTGTATGGGAAAATTGAAATCTGCTGAGTTGATGAAAAAGCTTGGGAAGTAGTACTGTTAAATTGTAACACTTCCTCTTTGCTCTTCTTTATCTTTATATTGTCTTTATCTTAATATAAGTGAGTATATATTATTAAGTAGAATTTACTATTAGTATAAGAAAATGGAATTTAGTATTGATGATAATTGTGTGTGTTTGAAGTTTGGGGTTGTAGAGATTTATTGGTTTAAAAAACTGACACTCTTAAGTAAGCCTCCGGTATGTTGACTCTGGTGCTCTCCCACTTTCTAAACTTTTTTTTTTATTTGCCTGGCTCTTTGGTGGACCTTTTATTTAAGTAAAAGTTAATTTTCAAAAAATAAGATAAGTAGCGTACTTTTTTTAGAGGAGCAAAAGCTAAAAGTAACTTCTTAAAAATTATTTTTTCAAAGTTAAAAGAAGTAATTTTTCTTTAAAAATACAGAAAATGCACTTTCAAACTTTAAGTAGGCATTTGGCCATAAATAGTATTTATAATATTTTGTAATATTTTTTTACTTTATTTAAAAATATTTATTTGATCATAAATATTCTGAAATATGTTTTTAATATTTTTAATTTTTAAATTTACCTTTTGTAGTTTTTAATTTATTCTTTTCAAAAAAATCTTTATAAAATAACCAAATTTTATAATCCAAACTTTTCAAATTTATTTTTACTTTTTTATATCTTTTAACTTCAAAAATACTCATTTTCAAAATACTATGGACAAACACAATTTCAACTCTATTTTTAAATTCAAAAATATTAAATAAAATGAATATACTTTTGATTTTCATGGTCAAATTAGTCCTTGAAAAGTTGGTTAACTACGAATTACTATTCAATATTTTTTTTTTTTTAGAAATTTATTGACTGATTATAAATTGCTTTTACACTTTCAAAATAAGTTGATTTTAAAAATTTGGTTGAATATGAACCTGTTTATATTGACTTACATACAATATTTTCAAGCTAAAATAATTTTTAAACATTTTTACCGGGTATGAATAAGATTAAAAAAAATATAAAATAAAATACTTAGGGCTTATTTTGTAAGCAGCGGAACAAGTTATACCACAATTATAATTTCTTCTCAATACATAATAAGAATAACACTACAATTTTAAATTAACTTATCTCAATTAAATATAAAATATCTCATTCTAAAATTAATCTCCACATAATTATCCCTTCCTATTCATGGCTCATGCTTATGAGCCACGTCCACGTTATAAAGCTCATCCAAATGAGCGCTTATAACTTTTTTTAGATATTTTAAAATTTAGCATCCGTGGATTCTCTTTCTCCATTCATAAGCAAATTCCATTATATGATTAAAAGAAAAAGTCATGAACACGCACTTAAAGCCTTTAAGCTCGATGCATTAATAAAGTCGAAATATTTATATAATTAAATATATATATATATATATATATCTTACTAAATGTTAAATGATAATTAATAAAAATAATAACATACATATTCTACAGGTTATAATTCTTTGAGAGTATTTAAAAAAAAAAACGGAATGCAAAATTTAAGCAGTGTTTCCTAAAATATATATTTAAATCGTGAAATGCTTAACTATTCTTAACGTAAAAATTACATTGAAAGTGGTGTTCACTTAATACATTTATAGAGCTTATTATTCTAATATAAATGATACCACTAGTATTTGGCTCCAACAATAAGCACCCAAAACTCACATGGGGCTGCCATACGAAAGAAGAGAACTTTTAACAAATGTGTTAGCACTTTACAACGATGTTTATGAATAACAATCTGTTGCCTAATCACGTAAGATGTGTAAAATAGACTGATAATATTGATTTTAAATGGATTAAAATAAATTAAGTTAATAAATAAATGAATTGACTTACTCATAGGAGCAGATTCATGTGTAATTTTGTAGTGCTTTGATGTTCATTAAAATCGATACGACTAGGTATAATTATATAAAAAATATATAAAATTGGTATAGGAGCGTGTTCGAACTTTAAAGTTTTAGTTGCTTTAAGATTAAACGAAAAAGATAACTATTTCTAGTTAGAACTTTAAAATTTTGGACTTCAATATGTATGTTTGAACCTCTCCGAGGCAACCACGGCCCCTAAATTTTGTCTGTCATTGCTTAGTCAATCTTTGTATGAGTGAATTGAACTAGAAAATAATTCAATTTGTTGAATTCTTATTAAGTTTTGATTTCTTTGTTTGTTCATTTACAATATAATTTTTCAGTTTCTAATAAAATTATTTTTTTATTATAATTATATAGAATATATAAAATAAAAAAAAATCTTTGAAATCTATTTAAATAAAAAAGTTATTTATTTATTTAGACTACATATCAATCCATAAGCCAAATTAATGGGTTGAAATAAAATAATCTAAAATGGACTTATAAATAAACAACCGATCAGTAATCTGTCTAAAACTTCAATAAATTGAAAGTACCATATTTCTTATGAAATTTTATCAACATCTGCTCAAGCCTAATCATAATTTTTACAGAATCTAATTGTACCCAAATAGTTAGAGACCAATATACCCCTAAGTGATTCGATCATCTCAAGCGTGATTGTTATTTGCAATATTAATTGCTCCTCCCTTTCGTTTTTACTTATTTATTTTATATTTTATATGCCTCTTAAAAATAATTTATTTTGAGAAATAAGTTATTAATACTAAGGATAAAATATATTATTTATGATTTTTTTAAAGAGTGTATAAAGAAAAGTGTTTAACTAATATGAGGCGGAAAAAGTATGTTACAAGTAACACCTAAAAAAGAAAATATATTTTTTTGAAATAATAGATAAATAAACCTGAACGAAGAAAGTGCTATTAAGATAAGATAAAAACTTGACCGTTTTAAATTGTTTTAGAGGAAATTTTGCATAGTTGTTCGGTTAAATCGATTAGATTGTATAGAGCAAAGTATTTTTCAATCAATAACTGTGATGTTTAGAAGATGAAAGTTGCAGGGACCAGAAAGTTGAGATTGATGTGGGGACACTAGGGGTGTCAATGATTTTCAAAAATCGATGTAAGATGTAACCAACCGAACTTAACTGTACCAAATCAATTTTTTTTTAATAAAATCTGATGAATTTTATGTAAATCACATCGAATAATTAGATTGATTTTTTATTTTATAAAAATTAACCAAAAAAATACGGAACCAATCGAATAATACATTTGCAAAAATATATTTTATATATTAAGTTTAGAAATAATGAAATATTAAAATTTTGCTTTAGATTCGAGTTGATGGAAAGCGGCAAACATAATTCACACTTTTAAGTGCTAATATTGAAACTTATTATACTACTATGATCAAAACTAAATTAATTATAGCATTTCAACTCTCGAGTTGTAATTAGTAAGTTGTAAGGCATTTTAATGATCTTGGATAACAAGCTACAAGTTATTAGATAGTTTTCATCTCTTATGATTTAAGTTTTCCTTATTCCATAATTAATTTAAGTAGATTCAGATCTTGAGTATCATTTTGATTGATTTCTTTCTGCTCGTGTTATCTACGTTATGTTTTAATCTTTGCTTAATATTATTCTACACTGTCATAAAATAATAGGATGAATTTATATTCTTCTTTTCTTTTATATTCTCGATTCATCACTTTTTAAATAATAAATATGCCTAAAGAGTTTTTGCTAAAGTCATACCAAGTTACATGTAGATGTTATAACTTATACAGTATATTTTTAAAAAAAGATGTCAAAAATTAATTGAACAGTATCGATACTGAAGAAAAAGTCGAGATGATGAGACGATTTTGAATTTTTTTAATTTTGATTATAAAATAAAATAATCAAAAAATTAGTACGATATAAATTTTATAAAATAATCATTCGAACAATACCATTGACATCACTAGTGGACATATATATATATATATATATATATATATATATATATATATATAAAACAAAAAAAAATAGCGGCTATAAATATACACTTTATCAAAGAGTGTTAAATTTTTTATCGGTGTTAGTTAATTGTCGTTGAATTCAATGTCGCTATAGTCTCTAGGAGTATTTACAAAGAGCAATAAAATGTAATTGTCCTTAGTAAATGTCTCTAAAAAACGTATTTAGCGGCACTTAAGTTATTGTCGTTGAATTAATTGTCGTTAATGCAATGTCGTTATAGGCTTTAGGAGCATTTACAAAGAGCGGTAAAATATAATTGCCATTGATAAATGCCGCTAGATATATATATTTAGCAATAATTAAGCTATTGCCGTTAATTTATTGCCGCTAAAGATCATTTTTGATATAGTGATACTAGGAAAGATAAGATTATAAATACAGATATTTGGGACAAGATACATGCATGGCCTCGATAGATCTAGACAAGATGCAGGTGATGAAATTGAGATAGTTCGAATATATGTAGAGGAGATCGAGGTATTGATGTCCTAATGCAGAGATGTGAGTTGTTGACTAGAAATGGTTTCAAGAGATGTAGAGTTAGGCTCAAAAAATATTGAGAGAGATGATTTCAAGAAGTGAAGCCAAAATTTAAAGTTTGTGGATTCTAAATTGTAAAACAAGAAAAGTTTAAACAAACAATAATGTTGATGCTGAGTTTCAAACCCACAACCCCAAGGGCTCAAGGCACTCTAGGCCACGTGTCGGCTACTAAGCCACCTGTTTCAGTACTGTTTATATTTTTTTTGGTCAAGCTGAACAAATTTTATTTTCTTCAAATTCATTTTTACAAACATTTTACGTCCTTTTTCATAGAGTCTGGGACAAAGTTTTTATATGTATTTATTATTTTTTACTATAAATATAGAATCTACGTAAAAGTTATTGAGTTCACCTGAATTTCCCTATAACATTGTAGTGCTGCTCATATGACCTTAGATAGGAGGTTTTATATGAAGGAAACATATTAGGCCAAAAAGTTAACTAGATAGTTGAGCATTGTTTAACTTATTTTTCTAAACCATTGATTGTGCTATTAGTCGTATTATTCATGTATTTTATTGTCTTTTAAGTTTGCTTATTATAATTTATGTTGGTTTTTTCATGTATCAATTATCGTTTTATCTCGTTATGACTACTTTTTTAAAATGATTTTTTGCTGACTATAGTATTTTGTAATGATCGTCTCTATTTTCATTTTTTCTTTATCTATATTGCTTTAAGCTATTCTTTTTTTGAGTTGGGGCTTTATCGAAAATAACTTTTCTACCTGTAAGATATTGATAAGGTTATGATACGCTCTATCCTCTTCAAATCCCATTTTATGGAATCACACCAGATATGTTGTTGATATTATTATTAAACGGTTTCACGATAGACAAAATTATCATTTATTATTTTTCTCAAATTATCAGTTAATTATCTTTATAATTAGCTAAAGTTGTTCGCCTTTTTATCCTTAAAAACAGATTTCAATAATTATTTTTCTAATATTTATAACAAGAACAAGAACAATATATCTTGTGAAATCCCATAAAGAAGGTTCGAGGAAGATAAATTATACTTAAACCTTATCACTATCTAAAGAAAGTAGATAATCTATTTTTAAAATACCATCAACTCAAATACATCCAGCAAATTTAAATACAAAGAAAAAGAAAGCAATGAGAAAAATAAAACAGCTAATAAGGAAATAGTGTAAAGTCAAAAAGAGAAAAAGAATAACAAGAAAATAATGAGATAGTTGAACCATAGATGACAGACTATCATAAATATCACTAAAAGGGATCAATCCACCTTAACATCAATGGCTAGACCCTAAACAACTAGCATACAACGGCTAGTATGAGACAAATCAAGATAATATTCCCACCCGATCAACCTTCTATTCTTAAATTGTTCTCTACATCATCTCATCGAAGATCATATTCTCGATAATCTCAAGTTGCATCAAGCCGTCTAATCTCCTCATACCTGCTACATCCAACATCTCACACACCTCTTGTGAATTTTCTTAAAATTTAGGATCTCAAAATTAGTTAAACTTCTACTTATTAAACCTTTTCTTCTTTTAACTATTAAATATGTAAAAAGTACTTAGAATTAAGAATTTAAAATGTTAAGTAATTTTTTCAAATATTTGAAAATTTAAAATTAACTTAATTTATTTCTGATTAAATCTTTTCTTTTTTGAATAATGTAAAAAGTCCTAATATATAAAGCTTTAAATCATTTTGATTTTATCTTATATAGTAATTTTTTTACAATAATCATCCGAATTTTACCTTTTACATATCTTGCACATAAATTATATATAAAGTGTTAAATAAATAAAGGGAAAGATTAGCTAATTTTTTCAAAATACCATGGCATTTTTGGAATATAATTACCCTTCATTTGACATTAGTTCAAATTATTATACAGTTTATAATAATTTAGTTAATTATCTCACAACTATTAATTATTGTGTAGAAATTATGTAGCTTTTCAAATAAACCATGTAGCCAGGGAAAGTTTTTTGAAGTTAGCTGTCATTAATTTTCCTTTTCCTTTCTTTGTTTTGGCTAAAATTATATGCCTTTTTAATCTTTTGATAGCTAATAAATCCCAAGTCCCTAACCATCAATTTTTTTTAACAAGACACGGCAATAGGGAGAGGTTTTACTCGTGACACAGACATTCCGAAAGTAATTATTATGTTGATGTAAAGTAAAACACTCGTGAACAATAAATAACTCTTGTATTAACTCGTGAAAAATAATGTCATAGAGAAATTTATCATTAGTTTCTTCAATTTAAAAAGAATAAACCTCAAATGTGTTTGAGAATATCAGTCATTATTATAAGATAATAACTCATTAACTCAGTTATGTAGATTGTTCTTTTGCAATTTTTAAAACTTGAGAGTACTTTTAGGATTTGTTTGGTAGGAAATAAGTTATTGTGGGATTAATTATTCTATAATTAGTTATCACATTCTTAAGATAGAATAAGAATAATACTAAAATTTCAAAATGAGTTATTCCATACGTTTTAACTCAATTAAACATAGAATAAATTCTTCCTAAAATTAATTATTTATTGTACCAAACTAATCACTTGTAATGTTTGTAAACCAAACACAAAATAGTCATTGCTGACTCACGTTTTTACCTTATTTTTTTTTTTGGTCTTATGCTGACTCACGTTTTTGCCATTTTAGTTTTTTGGTTTCAGATTGCTGACTCCAAGAACAGTGTAATCTGTTGCTATTAACTAACTACTGTGTTAATTCACCAGGTTGCTTAGCAATAGGCCAAATTAGTGGCATATCAGTCATACTAATATTAATTTGGGTGAGATTATTGTAATAATACAGTTATACAATCTAACTATAAATACCTAGCTAGTAGCAATAATGTTTTTCCATTGAAGTAAATTCCAACATCATTTTAGCAGCCTCATACTTCACAGAACCAACATCATGCCTCGTCTGCCACCACGCTCATCACGCCGTGACCGTAGACGACGTCCAATCCCACCCCGCTCCACCACCCCACCACCACCGCCACAGCCAACACAACCACCAGCAAGTTCATGGCTGGAGATGGGGCTCCGCGGCCGGTCAGTTAGCTTTACCTTCGAACTTGTCAATCAACAGATACTCGTCCACCTCCAGGACCCCGTGTACCTAGCTACTATTATTACGGATGGCATGCGTGCGGCTACAGAAGCCTATATCAACTACATGAATGCTACTTTATATGACCCATCGCATCCACTTTACAGTCCAATGCCGGATAACATGTCACCGTTACCCCCAGGGACTGAACTCCCTTTCTATCACCCGGAACAAGTACTCGAGGACGACGACGACGACGAGGTACGTGCTCCCACGGTTCTATACCAGAATACATTCACGCTGGTGGTCGACCAGCAGGTCCCATCTTCCAACCCTGATGTCCCTTCGAGTAGCATTACTTACACTCAGGGCGAACAAAGTGAAGAGGACACAACTCCTCTTCCATCGATGGAACTCCAACGTGGGATTCGCCCACTGGTTTATGTACTCAATTCCATGAAGTCCTTCATCATACAGGAGGAGTACACAAAACAGTACATACTCAAGTGCCCAATGCGACTCAACAAGTGCACCTTGGATGCTAGAGTGATAACAAACCCTAATCCCAAAGGATTTGGGGTCCTTTTGGTACCAACACTGGTGCCAGGGAACGATCCAGACGAGGATGACAACAATGAAGAGCCCCCAAAGATGACTCTCATGATATGGAACTGCCGTGGCTCTGAACAATCCGATTTTCGTAAGAGTTACCGCTCTATGCTTGATTACCATCGCCCAGGCATGGTTCTACTACTGGAAACTCACATGACGGAGCAAAAGGATTTAGCTTATGACTTTTGCTTCACGAACATAGCAGATGTACCGGCTATTGGTCGCTCGGGAGGAATGGCGTTAGTCTGGAAGAAAGATGTTGTTATGGTGGATGGACTCTCAATGAATAATGAAGAAATACATTGCACAATTAAGGTAAGCCTCTCTACTTGTCACTAATTGTTATTTTATGCTATTTATACTAGTATAATTATGTTATTAGATAGCAATTTTGGGATAATTTAATGAATATTATATTGTTGATACTTGATACTTATAAATGTTTTTGCCTCGTGAGTGGAGACTTCAATGAAATTTCAATACATGTAGATACTAGGGCTAACACATTTGTTTATGCCCTAATAACCATTTTCAACTAGTCGACTTAGGGTTTAAAGGTCCACGATAATCGTGGATTATATACATTATCTTAGAACTAGGGGTGTGAAAAAACCAAATTAACCGAATAACCGATCAATCGCAAAAATCGTTATTGGTTTATCAGTTTCGGATTATTGGGTTAACGGTTTCTAAATGGTTTTAGAAATTTTTTTATTGGAATATCAGTTCGGTTTCTAGTTTTAGTTAACGGTTAAACCGATAATCCAATAAGATTATATTAAAATTATATTTTTATCCCTAGTTATATAATAGTGACTTTATATTCTAAGTACATATCCTATTGTTTTGGGCATTTTATAGTTGTTTATAGTGTTGTTCTTTTCTTTATAAACTTGTTGGCTTGTTGGGTTTCCATCCATTAATATAAACTATAAACCTACATTGTATTTGTTTTTTTGAGAGATCGCTATTGATTGCTACTGCATTCTGGTTCACTACTTAACTAAAAAGAAAATAAGTTTGTTTTAGTAATTATATATTTGAATTTGCCTCTACTTGTACTTTGTATAGACTTTTATGTATGAAAGTAGTGTATATATATGAATATATGAAAATAAGAAGAAAAGGTGAAAATAATAGAGGGAGCATTTTCTTATCGGTTAAACCGATAAATCGAACCGTTATGGATAAAAACCAATAACAAGTATCTTATTGATTTGGTTTTCGGTTTAGCATGATGACAAATCAAAAATCGATAAATCAAGCGGATAATATTCAAAATCGAACCAAACCGACGACCGATGAACACCCCTACTTAGAAGTTCGTCTTAGATCTAATTGTCTCGATATTGTTAAACTTATATGCTAACATTAACACATTCTTATTAACCTCTTTTATTTTCTACGCGTGTCTACTTTTTCATATTGACACTCCTTATATACATAAATTTTTGACTTCGACACTGCACAAGGTACTGTTAGAAATTAACATTGATGCACATGAGGTTATCTTTGAACCAACTATGCTAACGTTATTTTACATGATTGCAGGTTGTTAATCCACCAGCTGAGTAATCATCCACACAGACATACAGGGAACTAAATGGAATTGCAGATTGCTTGGCTTCGAAGACTTTAGTTAGATTGTTCTTTCGCAACCCCAACCCCCGTTTTGGAATTACCGTAATTGTTCCCTGTAATGTAGCTGTTTTAGCTTATTTATGCGTTAGACCATAGCATTTGAGATGCAAATTTGAAGTTTTAAATTTACTTGATATTGGTACTGCTAGTTCATTATATGTGAACAAAATTTCAAACTTATTTTGTATTATATGCTTTAAAATTTCAAGTGTTCTGAAAAAATAGGTTCTTATATTTTAGTGTTGATTTCAATTATTTTTAAACTTAGACTCTATATATTTTGCAAAGGAAAAAAGAACTCATCATTCATTGCAAAAAATAAGTATTATCCAACCTACTTTGATTTATTTTCTATTTTATCCAATGAACTCTTAGAGTTGGGAAAATTGATTGAAAATATGAACCATTATAACATTGACATACAAGTGATCATTGTCATAGCTTATACAGTGTTACAAAATGTTTTAATATTTCTTGACTGATCATATATATATTTATATATGCAATTATTTTGTTATCATTCTTGATCATCTTACCATCCCTAAAAGGAATTGCTTTTGGGTAATTCAACAAATGCGTGGTGTTACGGTGAACTCCTCCTCCTGTGTAAGTGCTGTGCTCAGTTCAATTCTAAAAATATCTAAAAGTAATATACGAAATGTTTTGAGAAAATATTGAAGGAGTGATAAGATATTCACAATTTGATACAATGATATGGTTTCTAGTGATATTGACCAAACTTAAAGTAACAATGTTATTTCGTTTGCTTCTCGATTATTTGACCTAGAATAATTGTCCGTATCATGTGAGGAAATTATATGTAGTAAAGAGTATTCACACTGCTCATGTTCAGTTTTTCCTTTATTGACTTAAAGTTCGATTTATTTTTATTAGAAAGGTCTTCTCATAGCGTATTTTGTTTTATTATAGATCACGATTTGCTTACTTAGTAAAATTATACTTGGTTTCATGAATGATACGATTAAAAGTTGCTAAATGCACCAATTGTATTAAAAATAATTATAGAATTGATATATTGTATACCCCAAAATTGCCCAAATCTTTCTTGATGGACTCTCATGTCTATATCCAAAATTGTATTAAAAATAATTATAGAATTGAAATATTTTTATAAGGCATGGTTCTAACACGTTGTTCATATTATGAAATTTTATGCTATTTATGCTAGGAGTAATTGATTTAGATCTAGACAAAAAACACCACACGTGGAGTGGCATGTTTCAACTAAAGATTACTTAATAATTAAGGTGGTCAATTTTTTATCAAACAGTAAGCAATCACCTGTTGTTCAATGTGATGCAATGATGAAGATTTGATTTGTCCAAAAAGACTTTCATCGCCCATGCTCTGTTATCTCATTAGGGAAAATAATATATGTACCATTAATTATGATATTTTGTACTATGATCTTATCCATATAAGAATTATAAATTGATCGATAAACATGATTAGAAATAATTTTTATAAATACATCTAATCAAATCATGATCTTACCTCAATATTACTAATACATTTTATTTGATATTATTCTTATATATTTTGTTAGTCGATCCTAAATATCTCTATCAAGCTCATTATATTGTATCTTTTACCTAATGAATTTGTTGAAAAGCAAATGTTTTCATGTTTAAACAAGTGGTGGCAACATATCATCACTATTAACACTTGCTTTTTGGGGCAATAAAATAAAAACATGTGTGATGTTATAGAAAGGAAAACCTCATATTGATCTTTTTTATTTGAGTAATAAACGTACGTAATCAAATATACCTCTTAACTTCCTACATATTATATTAATTGAACTTGCTCAAGACACATCAAATGCAGTATCAAGATATTGAATTTCAAGATTAGCTATTCACCTGCTAGTTGCCTATTAGGATAAATGCATCCCAAAAAAAAATAAAAAAATTACAAGGAGATCATTTGATTTGCCCTTTGGTTTTATATTTATTTTTGCAGGTTAACTTAAATTTACATTCAATTTTTACACTGATCTAATAAATATATAACACATGTTTTTACGCTAGAAAATTAAAACTTATAGTAGTATATGTTGATTTATCAATCCAATGTTTTGCGAAGGTCAAATATAGAGATTTTTTATGTTTTTAATTTCTCATATTAGAAGTATTTTTGTTTTCTGAAAAAAAAAAAAAAACTTGATAGTCTACATTATATTTTTTTAATGTTATAAGTACCGAATAGATTTTAAAATCATCAATTGCGCAATTTGCTCAAAAGTCAATTCTTTAATTTGTGAAAATGATAAGAAATAATGCTCCATTTCGGACTTCTATGAAGCTGTTTCTTACATGTACAAATTACATGTAGTAGTAAATTTCTTTTCAAAAAATAAATAGATGGATATTTTTTTAATAGGTTTAAATCGTAATGAAAAATTGAAACGAATAAATAGAAATTGAAATGATTAATGTCCACCTGAGAAACTGTGGAAAAAGGAAAATAAATAAATGAAATAGTCATATGTTCTTGTAAAGTTGGATGCCAGGTGTCCTTTTGTAAGAACATGTGTCATACATTGTGAGAGATAAAAAGGTCTAGTCATACTACACCTCTTTCATTATTTAATGTCTTTAATTCTTGTCTTTGGCTATATATATATATATAGCCATTATCAATGAATGATGATTACCACTTTTACACTATTCTTTGTGTTTTGTTACTTTAATATATAATTTTATATCACGTTATCAGCATGAGATTCTATGAAAAATTTTCAACAATACTTAAAGGTTAGTATTTAATTTTCTTAAATAATGTCTAATATTTTCAAATATAAATTTATGCCCTAAATATGTCGAGTAAACCTTATATGTCATCGACACTAGATGTCAAAATACGTTTAAATGCAATGGATCTGACAAACACAATAAAAAATGACAATAAGGCATCAAATCAAGAAAAGGTCAAGACCATGATATTTCTTCGTCATCATCTTGATGAAGGTTTAAAAATGAAATACCTCACGATTATGGATCCCCTTATATTGTGGAACAATTTAAAAGAAAGATACGACCACCTGAAGATGGTCATTCTTCCACAAGCTTGTTATGAATAGACCCATCTGAGGTTACAAGATTTTAAGAATATTACTGATTATAATTCTGTGATGTTTAGAATTAAATCACAGTTACAGGAAAGATATCACAGACCACGACATGTTAGAGAAAACATTATCTATTTTATCTGCCTCGAGTATGCTTCTGCAGTAGCAGTACCGAGAAATGAGATTTAAAAAATATTCTGAATTGATTTCTCATTTTCTTGTTGCTAAACAACATAACAATTTTTTAATAAGAAATCACGAAATTCGACCTGCTGGCACTGCTCCATTCCCAGAAATGAATGGTGCAAATTTTTGCCCAACTAGGCATGAAAGAAGTCCTGACCCCAGTCGTGGTCGAGGTCGAAGTCGAGGTCGTGGACGTGGTCGTAGAAGGTATTTTAATCAGGGTGATCGCCTTACAATTAACAATAACCCTCAGCACCAGCAGTGCACAAAAAGAAGAGGGAAGCTCCAGAAACAGCACCAAGGACGAACTATGAAAGTAAATGCTATCGATGTGGAGAAAAGGGACATTGATCGCGTACCTGTCGTACGCCAAAGCACCAGGTAAAACTCTATCAGGCGTCCCTTAAGAAAGTAGAAAATGATGTTGAAGCAAACTTCCTCTTTGAAGATAATGTTAAGCCCATGGACTTGGAAGTTTCAAATTTCTTTGTAATTCCTGAAGAATATGTAAATCACCCTTCGGTGGTAATTATGAAATAGTCTGATTATGTTACTTTTCTGTTTAAGTTGTATTAGTTTACATTTCTGTTATTAGTATCTTACTAATCTTGTGTTTATAGTTAAAGTTTGTGTAAATACGATTATATGCTAGTAATGTTGTAATGTTTACTTTATTTATATATTCATTTTGAAGAATATGGAATCAATAATCGATCGTGATGATATTTGTGTAATTGATAGTGGGACAACACATGCAATATTTAGAGATGAAAAATATTTTTCCGCTTACTTAGAAGAAAAGCAAATGTCACAACTATATCTGGCAATTTAAAATTTATTGAAGGCTCTGAAAGAGTTACTATATTTCTGCCTAAAGGGATAAAATTAGTTATAGAAGATGCATTGTTCTCTTCTAAATCTCCAAGAAATTTATTGAGTTTTAAGGATATCCGTCGAAATGGATATCATATTGAGACAGTAAATGAAATGAATGTCAAATATCTTAGCATTACCAAGAATGGCTCAAGTAAAAAACAAGTGTTGGAGAAATTACCAACTTTGTCTTCCGGCTTATACTATGCCGAAATTAGTACAGTTGAAGTACACTCTATTGTAAACCAGAAGTTTACTGATCTAAATACGTTTGTGCTATGGCATGATCGAATAGGCCATCCTGGCTCAATAATGATGAGATGAATTATTGAAAATTCAAAAGGGCATCCGTTAAAGAACCTGAAAATTCTTACAACTGATGAATTTTCATGTGTTACTTGTTATCAAGGCAAACTGACAACTAGGTCATCGCCACTGAAAGTTAGCATCGAATCCCCTCTGTTTCTAAAACGTATACATGGGGATATATGTGGGCCTATTCACCCACCTAGTGGGTCATTTAGATATTTTATAGTCCTAATAGACACATCTTCAAGATGGTCGCATGTGTGCCCCTTGTCGTCTCGCAACTTGGCATTTGCAAAATTATTGGCACAAATAATACGATTAAGGGCACAATTCCCAGATTATCCCATTAAGGCTATTTGCCTCGATAATGCTGGAGAATATACATCCCAAGCTTTTGATGATTATTGTATGTCAGTTGGGATACGATTTGAACATCCAGTAGCTTATGTTAATACTCAAAATGGCCTTGCCGAGTCATTTATTAAGCGCCTACAATTGATAGCAAGACCACTACTTATGAAAACGAAATTGCCCATTACTGTTTGGGGTCATGCTATCTTACATGCAACATCACTTGTTCATCTCAGACCAACTCATTATAATAAATACTCCCATTACAGTTAGTCCTCGGTCATAAGCCAAATATTGCTCATCTATGAATTTTTGGATGTGTTGTATATGTGTCAATTGCACCACCTCAACGTACTAAGATGGATCCCCAAAGAAGGTTAGGAATATATGTTGGCTTTGAGTCACCCTCTATAATTTGCTACATTGAACCATTGATAGGAGATTTATTTACTGCTCGATATGCAGATTATCGATTTGATGAGACAAATTTTCCACAATTAGGGGGAGAAAGGTGTGAACTGAAAAGAGAAATTGGGTGAAAAGTTTCAACATTATCTCATTTTGATCCACGTACCCCCATATGTGAAAATAAGGTCTAGAAGACCATTCACTTACAGAAACTAGCAAATCAAATGCAAGATGCATTTACTGATTTGAAAAGGATAACTAAGTCACATATCCCCGCAACGAATGTGCCTGTCCGAATTGAAGTTCCAAAAGAACCATCTTCTAATGTAATAGCTTTTGAATCTTAAATACACCCGAAGCGTGGTGGGTCTTTGTGTTCAAAGGATAAAAATCCTAGAAAAAGAAGTGCGAAAAATGATAAAGATAAATTATAAAAGATTCTGCTGAAGAGACTCAAAATCTGATTAATCCTGATATTCCTGAAGAACTCAGTGAACCCGAGACTCAAGTGAATGAAGAACTTTTAATAAGTTCTACTAATGATGAGGTAAATTTAGATAGATCGAAAATTACAGTAGATACTGTTTTTGCATATAATGTCGCACTAAATATCAAGCAAGACAATGAGGACCTTGAACCTCTATTTGTCGAAGAATGTCGACGAAAAAAAGATTGGCCAAAATGGCAAGAGGCGATTCATTCAGAATTGAATTCACTTACTAAACAGGAGGTTTTTGGACCAGTAGTTCAAACCCCAAATGGTATAAAACTAGTTGGCTATAAATGGATATTCGTACGTAAAAGAAATGAGAAAAATAAAATTGTAAGATACAAGGCACGCCTTGTTGCACAAGGATTCTCTCAAAGACCCGGTGTCGACTATTAAGAAACATATTCACCTGTTATGGATGCAATAACATTTTGATACCTCATCGGTCTAGCTGTACATGAAAATCTTGAAATCCATCTAATGGATGTGGTTACAGTTTATCATTATGGTTCACTTGATAACGATATTTACATGAAAATCTCAAAAGGATTAAAATTGCCTGAAGCATATAGTTTAAAGTCTCGGGGATTATATTCAATCAGATTACAAAGATCATTATGCAGTCTAAAATAATCAGGGCGTATGTGGTATAATCACTTAAGTGAGTACTTGAAAAGCGAAGGTTACATAAATGATGTCATTTGTCCTTGTATTTTTATTAAGAAAATGACATCGGGATTTGTCATACTCGCTGTTTATGTGGATGATATAAATCTCATTGGGACTCTAGAAGAGGTCCTAAAGGCAATTGAATATCTAAAGAAAGAGTTCGAAATGAAAGATCTTGGAAAGACAAAACTTTGTCTTGGTCTGCAAATTGAACATTTAGCAGACGGAGTCTTCATCCACCAAACTGCCTATACCCAAAAGGTTTTAAAATGATTTTACATGGACAAAGCATATCTATTGAGTACTCCAATGGTTGTTCGATCACTCGAATTGAGTAAAGATTTATTTCGGCCTCTAAAAGAGGGTGAAGAGATTCTTGGACCCGAAGTACCATATCTCAGTGCTATTGGTGTAATTATGTACCTCGCTAATGCTACAAGGCCGGATATAGCAGTTTCTGTTAATTTGCTAACGAGATATAGTTCTTTCCTATGCGAAGACACTGGAACAGAGTTAAGCATATATTGAGGTACCTAAAAGGGACTATTAATTGAGTCTATTTTATACTAACAAAGCTAGTCTAGATCTTGTTGGTCATGCATATGCAAGTTATTTATCCGACCCACATAAAACACGATCTCAAACAGGCTATGTGTTTACATATGGAGGTACTGCAATATCATGGCGATCGACGAAGCAGTCCATCATCACTACTTCTTCTAATCATGCTGAGATAATAGCGATCTATGAAGCAAGTAGAGAATGCATATGACTGAGATTAGTGGTATATTCCATCAAAGAGAGATGTGGCCTAAAGCTCTATATCAAGATACCTACAGTCATATTTGAAGACAATACATCATGCATAGCTCAATTAAAAGGAGGCTTTATAAAGATAGAACGAAGCATATTTTGCCAAAGTTATTCTTCACGCATGATCTCCAGAAGAAAGGTGATATTGATGTGCAGCAGATCCACTCCAATGACAATCCAGCAGATTTGTTTACGAAATCTTTACCAACTTCAACCTTCGAGAAGATGGTATACAGAATTGGGATGCGAAGACTGAACCGGTTGAATCAGGGTCTTTATCAGGGAAGTAAGAATACACATTGTACTCTTTTTTCCTTAACCAAGATTTTTATCCACTTAATTTTTTCTGGTAAGATTTTTAATAAGGCAACACTCAAATGCGTATTCTGTAAATTTTCACATGGACATCCAAGGGGGACTGTTATAAAGTTGGATGTCATGTGTTCTTTTGTAAGAACATGTGGCATACATTATGAGAGATAAAAAAGGCCTAGTCATACTACACCTCTTCCATTATTTAATGTCTTTAATTCTTGTCTTTGGCTATATATATATATGACCATTATCAATGAATGATGATTATTACTTTTACACTATCCTTTGTGTTTTGTTACTTTAATATATAATTTTATATCATATGTCACTTTTTAATTTGAGGAGAAAAGTGATGGAAGGAGCTCAATTTTGTTTTCCTTTTTATTTCTTTTAGAGTCCAGAACCTAAAGGGCAAGTTTTTTCAGTGAAAATTTTTAAAGGGCACATCAATATGGAAAAATTTCAAAGCGGACAAGGTAAACACCTGTGTTTACCTTGTCCATTAAAAAGTTAGCGGTGTTAGTCAACATGATAAAATGTAAGGTAAAATTGTGAGTTTACCTTACAAGGTAAATGGAGACACTTACCTTATCTATTATCTATTTAGCATATTTGAAAAAAGTGCAAGGTATTACAAGGTAAAGAGAGTCGTTCACCTTGTAAGGTAGGATCCCATGTTCACTTTGTAAGGTAGGATTCTATGTTTACCTTGTAACAACTTCAAATTTTTTGATGTTATATAAAGAGTGTGAGTGCAGATTTATTTCTTGCCTCAACTCAAAAGAAAAATTGTTAAAGTTACTCAAAATATTTGTTGAACCTTATTCATTTCTTACTTTAAGATGGATAAGATAAGTGTAAATTTACATTGGGGCGGTGAAATTTTGCATGATGGGGATTTGATGCAATATAGTTGGCGTACTATAGCGGTTCAATCATTTTCTTTATCAAATATGATCGTTTGAAAAGGTTGTTTAGGAGTAAAATGGGTATTACTAATTCAGAAGATGATGTTGTTATTTCTGAACGATATTAGAATTATTTTATGTCCAACGGACAATCAATATTTGTTGAAACTCCTATTTAGAATAATGATTCTTTATCTTTATTTCTTCGTACCGTTGAAATTTTTGGTAATCGCCTTAATCTATAGACACTTGACATGTATGTGTGTGTGGAACATACCCTTATTGTTGAAGAACCCACGGATAATGAGTTTGATCTCTGAGTAAGTCAAAATTCTTTGAATTTGAATATTGATTCTTCAAGAATGGCAATGAAACAACAATTTGATGGTGGGTTTGAAACATATTATCAAAACTCACTCGGACTTGTGAATAATTTTGATATGGGAGGACCTAGCAATGCGTTTATGAGTTTGAAATTTTTTAATTCAAGTGGTCCACAATATCCTTCTTTGGTGGAGGCAATTGATAGGTAATAAACGACCCATTTTATTTAATTAAGTAGTTTTTCTTATAATTAATGGGAGGATTTATCCATTTTGCAGATATTGTGAATTTACGCTCAACTCATATAAATTGTGAACAACGACGACGTACAAGAGGAGTTGAATAGAAATGAACCTTTACAATATGAATCGTCAGATGATGATCAATCTCCTGATGATGACGATGATGATAAAAATGATGGAAATGTTAATGGAGAGTCTACATTCGCTGGTGTTTATACTGACTATCATTCTTCCATAGCAATTCCATATTTGGATCATACTGAAGAAAGTTCAGAAGAGTTGAGGTGCATGATCAATGAAGATTGTTTTCGAACTCCACTTTGGAATCAAAATAATCCTAAATATATTAAGTCAGGTTGGTATTTTAATACATAAATTGGTAAATTGAAAATTTTTAGTCATTTGACATTATTAATAATATTTAATTTGCATCTACATTTAGGTATGTTATAACAAAACACAAATGAAATTGGTTGTGAACAAAAATAAACATCCAAATAATATAGATGATAGAGTGAAACGGGTAATGTGCATAAATGAATAAAATGAATGGGATAAAAGAAAATTAATAAGGTAAAGACACATTTTGCCATGTAAGAGACACATTTTATCTTGTAATGTCGTGCATTTGAAATAAATTTGTAACTAAATACTTTCACCATCCCATCTGTAAATACTTGTTCACTTTTTACTTGACATATGTATTAACAAACAATAAATAGATGGTTCATTTACTATATCACCCTTTGCATATAATAAATTTTTTACTTTGAAAAATACAATGAGTGATGTATTGTATTTAATATCAAGGGTAAAATAGGTAAAAAATATATAAATTATCCATTAATTTTATAAATTTAACAGACATTGTTGGATAATCCAAAATAGAAAAGTGGAGGGAGTACATTGATTTCATTAAATTTTCAACTCTCACCAACTTTTTCAGTCAAAGATAAGGTGTCCGTTTTGGAATTTTTTCATACTAATGTGTCCTTTCAAAATTTTGACCGAAAAAACTTACTCTTTAGGCTTCGGACACATTTCTTAATCGTGAATTAACTAGTCAAAATTATGTGTAACTCTTTTGTTGGATATTTTGACCACATTAATATGAGTAAAGTCTACGTTACTTTATTTGTTTATAATTTAGTCAAAACTTGAATTAAAATGTCAAAATGAAAAGTAAGGTCAAGTTCTGAGGGATTTGTTTATATATTTGGTCTATTGTAAATCATTGGCTTCATGTGTGAGTAGTTTCAGGAGTTCATAGAAATATAAAAACCACAGGAATATGATGAAAATTTGATAGTGATGAAACATAACCTAACTTTGTGTTGTCCATTTCCACTACCTTGTATATTAAAACTCCATGGTAGCTAGGGTCCACAAAATCAGGACGCTTGCTAAAGTTAAGAATAGTCACTATCTTGGAAGGACCATTTTGTGTTTGTGTGTGAGAGCTCAGTCATCCTAATCATTTTACTAAAGAATAATTTTCTGATTGTGTAGTAAATGCATGGGGATATGGTAGCTTAGATACATCATATGTATATAAATGAGACATTCCATATTTTGTAAACAATTACTTCTTCTACTTCTTTTGTTTCATTTTTCCTATTATTGTATATGCTTTTTTTTTTTTTTTTTGTAATCAATTACTTCTAGTTATCTTATATAGGTAAGTTGAACCCTTTTTACAGTTTGTCGAATTCACCTATTTAATTTTTTGGCCTCGTAATAAATCTTTAGTGATTTTAGGTTTCCATCACAATTCACCTCCTCCTTCTCTATGTATTGTTAAAAAATGGAGGATTTATTGGTTATTTGTGGTTGGAATTGAGTGGATATTGCCTCATTGGGTCTGTATTATCTTTCCTTAATGTGGTTTGAATAGTTGGTCAAAAAATTACTCTTGAATTTTGTTGATCCTGAAAAAAACTTGTTGAAGAAGAAGACAAAATAAGTATATGAATTTTTGAAGGTTGATTCCATTTGGTCATGAAAATCATAATTTTTCGGAGTTAAAGTTAGAGTTGGAATTGTGTTTGATCATGAATTTAAATTGGAGTTGTTTTTTGAAATTTTATCAGAGAAGTAGGAGTGAAAACAAGTTGTTTTTTTGTACTTGTTTTCACTTTTCCAAATACAATTTCAAATTATATTTAAAATTCTCATGACCAACACATACTGTTTTCACCTTTTTTGACTAATTAAAGTGAAATAATTTTCAAGAAAACTTCTCATAACTAAACTAGTACTTATATTGAATCTAAACTTTAAAAAGTTTTACCCTAACAAGTTATGGCTGTCCATCAGAATTTCATAACAGTACTACCGATTTTTCATGAGATTTATGTTACAAATTTTGACAAGTTCTAGTGATCCATCGAGATTTATGACAAGACAAATTTTATGTATAATCAATTTGAAAATTGTTAGATTTGTTGCCAAATTCTGGTGATTCGTTAGGGTTTGACAAAATATTCTAGCGGTTATTATGACAAGTTTTATCTGTCAATTTAAAATTTTAGTGATTCGTGAGGATTTTACTACGTAAACTTGGTTGCAAATTATTCTTAATTATTCTTACAATTTTTTTTAACAAAATGAAAACTTATTGGGCTAACAACATAAATCTCAATATTTGAAGCTTAATTACAGAAAATTCTGATATTTTGCATATTTACTAAAAATGTCGATTTTGGGTTTGTTGAGATACATAATTAGATCTCGATACATCCAACGAAGATACATTTTTTCCTTTCTAAAGATGCATAATTAACTCCCGATACATTATTTCTGATGTTGGATCTATTTAGATACATAATACATCCAACGAAGATATATTTTTTTCTTTGTAAGAAACATAATTAGCATCCGATACATTATTTTGATTTGGCATACGTTGAGATACATAATTAGCTTCCGATATATTTTTTTAATTTTGGATCCGTTGAGATACATAATTAGATACGTAATTAGTTGAGATTTTTGTTATTACTCTATAAGATAAAGATGTGTATAAATATGATAAATTAAAGTGTATGTTTTTGTTATTTTTCCAAACTCAAATGATGACATCTAAAAATTACACAAATACACAACTTATGTTTTCAATATTACAAAAAATCTCAAATCTCTAAACATATTACAAAAATCCCAACATATACACAGAATGCTATGTATATGTCGGCTATGCTATGTATATAAATAGGGAAAGAGAGTAAAAAAATTAAAAAAATAAGAAAAAGTGTAATTACTTCTAAAAAGATTGGTATTTACATTATTTATACTTGAAATATCTGATTATAGCAAATCTCTTTAGCAATTAAGGCTGGTCACCATCCTTTTTTTGGGCCCAAAATGTAGAAGTGGTCCTATTAGAAAGAAAGAAGGAAAGGCTAGAAAAGGGCTAGTAGTCTTAGAGCTTGACCCTTGAGGCCTCACCTATGATGATTAGAAGCCTATCATTAAATGGTGAAGAAATGGTCCTTAATTCTCAACTTGCACCTATCAGGCCCATTACTCTGAAAGTTGCCTACTTTCTTTTGACTAAAGGTCCCCAATCCCCTACGTGGCTATAACACTTGCCTTTTACTACTATTTCTCACAAAAAATTGAGGTCTTGGAAATGTCTACTTATGGTTCTACTCTTAAGATAAACTATATCAAGCGTATTAAATGGATAAGGAAAATATCCCCACCTAGACTTAGCATAGTACTCATTTCGTCCTAATTTTAATAGTACGATTGAAACAAAAATATAAAGTAACGTTGCATATACAATAGAGTGATAGACCATATGTGGTCTGGCCCTTCTCCCCATCCCGATCCCTTAAGAGGCTATAAAGGTCACCTTTTACTATTTCTCAAAATTAAGGTCTCTTATTATAGAAGACTTAAAAATATCTACTTTGGTTGAAGTTAAATTAACTATTTATAAATTGACAAAGTATATCAAGCACATAAAATGGAAAGCATGCCCTCTTAGTATTATCCATATGGTTTAAGTTATATATGTTTGCAGTATAAGAAATTTTTATACCATTAGGTTACCTTTACTCGGAGAATTTTCAATTCATGCATTCTTGATTAAAAAAAAAAAATTGTTACTATGCATACGTGAATTGTGCCTCATATTATCATCTACGAAGAAAAATGATGGATAACTGATAAGCACTAATTAAATGGATAGTAGCTTTTCTAAATAGATGGTGTACTTATTTGCTTATCACGAAAGATGACATCTTATTGGTTATTTGAGCATGAAGAAGAATATTACTTAAAACTTTCGTCTCTAAGGGAAATGCATTTATAGCTTACCAAAAGCTGTTATCTTTTTAATGAGTATAAAGCAATAGTGGAGAAGGAAAACTGCAATTATAAACATCTCTATTTGTGGATGGTGAATAAAGGGGCATTCACCCACTATTTACAAAAAAAAGTTGATGTTTTTCATTTTTTTGTTTTGTTTTCTAAGGAGGTAGAATACTGAGATTCCAATAGAATATTCACCAAAGAAGTACGTTCAAAGGCAGATTCATGATTTAAAGTTTATGAGTTCTTTTTAATGTATCACATTTTGTTACGATATTATTGACACACCATTTACCTCTAAGTAATTAAATCTTATCTAGCTCAATTTTTTTTTTAAGTTAACACTTTTCATTGAAATGTATTTTTTAGAGGCAAACTCAATGCTGCTTTGCCTCTGAAAGGAGACACTTGAAACCGAACTTTTCTTTCTTTCTTTCTTTTACATGGTTTGTGTTTTTGCTCTCCTACTTTAGTGTAACCCAAAGTGATAGTCACAGTATACTAGGGCTGATGCAGAAACATGTCCATTTCGTCCATGCAAATCAGCTTGGGCTGTTTTGTAGACATTATGGGCTTTGTTAGAATCACTTTCCGTCTCACTGTCCAATATAATAATGAGCCATTTACCCAATAAGCTTGAACAAATGAGACAGCTTCTATTGAAGTTGATGGGCTTGTCACAAAGAGGCTTCGCTCTCACTTCCAAATGGGCGATTTATTAGAATGGCCTTGGAAATTAGTTGTCCTTTTTGTCACCCCGTTTGTCCTATGGGCAATAATCTATGAGACAAGCAGGCACTCAGTTTCAAGGTCATTCGGTCTAATCTCATGCTATTAAAATGGGTGATTTGCAAAAATGGCCTTGGATGTGGGTGATTTTGAAGTTTTGGCTCTGTTTGTTCAAATGGCTAAATCTGAAGTTTAAAAAGGTTCGACTTTTACCCTGAAGGTTTTCCCGTGGGACAAGCAGAAGTCAGAAATTCAAGTCCCCCGTTTCCAAGGCATCAGGTGTAGTTTTAACAAATTTGCCCAAATTAGCATAAATCATACTTCATACAACCTACTATTGTCGAATATCTTTACAGAATCATAACTGACATCTTTAATCAAAACGAAGTAAATCTACACTTAATGTGAAGATCTTTAAAATTTTCAGTATTCTTACAAGTAGGGGCAAGAATTATACTTCAGAACACATACTTAATTTCAGACGATCTTGAAGAATTAGACCATGGAACTTGAACCGTGACCATACGGTCTCCGTAACTAAAATTCACAGAGACTCCGTTGATCATACACGATGACGGCTTCTCAGATGCAAACGCCCTCATCACACCACTCCCTTTCACCCCAATTCTTACCGAACTTCCTTGGTTATCATCGTTGTCGTTGTACACAAGAGAGTCGATTGCACCACCAGAATTGAGCATGTTCACCAATCCAATTGGCGCAAACTGCACTGATTTTTTCGACAATGTTGTTACAGGGCATATCGTTAAAAGCTCATAGTCGAAAGGCTGAAGAGTAATCTCCACATTATCGGACAATTTTAAGAGGTTTAGCTTCTTCTGGCGATACATGTACACTGCGAAAATGCCCACTCCTTTCACAGGAAATGGATTTGTTCCGTTGCTCCATTCAACGTCATTGGGACTAGCCAAACATGTCACTGCCACTGAATACTCGCTTGCGCTTTTATTTTTCTTTGTAACAGGGCACCATCCTCCTCCTTGACAATTAAATGCTCCAAGAACTCCTCCAAACTATAATCAAACAGACAAAAATAACTCAGAAAGACGAAATTTTGACACCAAAAATTGTTGGAAGGCATAATTTCATTGAGATTGATCCGTACTTTATTAAGGTTCCAAAGTTTAAGCATGGTCTTCCCATCATGTAAAGGGTCTTCAAACAGGCAATCTCTAGTTGGTAGTGCGTAATGTTGGCAACGGAGAATGGAACCATCAGGCAAGGCCAATGTCTTCAGCAATTGGAAGTTGTGTTTGCCGACTGAGTCGCTGATGTATACAGGTCCTCCTGAGATGGCTCGAGAGGCGGCATGAAACTCAGCACAAGGGTGAGTAGATTGAAACATGTCCCAATCAGGTTGGATAAAATTTCCCATCCACAGACTATTGTAAGCACAATGTACCATGTGACATCCTTGCAGCCAAAATGTCCCATTGGGATCACCAGATGGATCAGTGCACCAAAAATCATCTCCTGCAAGCATATCATTAATCAATAAGCAATAATTCAAGACTCAGGACTCCGTATAAAAGTAGAATCCGTGAACTGAAAATAAAGCAGTTTATCTGTTACAACATATTAATAATATGCTGGGTGTGTAAATTTCTTAAACCCATCTTTAAAATGTTCGACACTTACCTACGCGTCCAAGAGCAATAGTCTCTGTCCCGAGGTACATAAAGTCATTGCAATGTTCCATGCTAGCAATCACACCGTTCCCTTTAAAATGTTTCCTTATTGAATCAGTTAGGGCTTTATAATACGCTTTAGCAAGCTCCACTCGTCCTCCATAATCCTCCGATAACATCTCCAGCAACTGCATTGACAAGATTTTGAATCATAAACTTTATAGTATTAGTCAAGAGCAGATAGAAATGAAAAGACAAAAATAAGAAGATCAATTTCTTTTTAATTTATTTTTGAGGTTTCGAGAATTTACATGAATTACATCCACCTTGACTCCGTCAATCCCAGCAGATTCCAGATGCGAGTGCAGCCCTTCATACATTTCGTGAACCTTCTCTGGTGGAACCAATCCAACTCCATTGTTCACAATCTTGTCCACAGCCAAGTCCTCCATAGTCATCTGCAAACCCTGTGACAGCTTAGGACTAATGACTCTACACTCTGGCATGTTAGTTACATTAGGCCTAATCCCACCCCAGTACCCACACAATGCGTGCCACACGTACACATGCTCAACGCTCTTAAATTCATCCTTTAGATCCTTAACAAATGCCCCCATTCCCTTTCTCTTTCCCCTGGGACTTTCATAGTCCCTAAATTTATAATTCTCTTCAAATTTTATTAACCTACACGGCATTTGTTCACCAGCAGCAGTCCTATTCATTCCTTCTTGATCAGTTATTGGATCATCATCATCGTGGCAAATCGATTGCCACCCATCATCAATTAAAACTAATCCTGGAGGGCACCCACCCTCTACTAGACCCTTAACACCTTCCCATACCCCTTGTGGATTTACCTTAAGGTAAAAAGCATCCCAAGTACACCAACCAAACTTATCTACTATACCTGGAAGTGACTTCTCTTCTAGCAACTTGAAAGTTCCTAAATGTACTCTTACAACCTTCATAGCATTTTTCACCAGCTCGTAGGGGTCCTCCCCTACGTGCATATAAATACAAGTCCGAAACCTGGATTCGCGAACCTTAGTTGATCCACTCTCCACACAAACATCCAAGTTGTCGTCATGTCCCGGCTGGAATGAGGCTCTGAAGGAACCTTCTAGAATCGGAAGTAGCAAAACATAAGGACGACAACCATCTTCGGATTTGTCCATGATTAACATTTGTGTCTCATGTTGGATATCTCTACCATTTTTGCCAACCCAATGAGTAGTCCACCAGACTTTAAACCTGAATATGCTCATGAACCTTATGTCCCTGAGCTTGCCAATAGGCACCACATGGTGACTTCTTACCTCGTCGGAGTCAAATCCAACGAAGCAGCCGAAGGTAAAATCTTTGTATATGAATTGTGATGGAGTGGCAATAATGTTGGCAGGAACATCAGTAAGTATAGGCTGGCCATTGGCTAAAAACTCAGAGCCTTCAAGGTTAATGGATAAAGGCTTTGTGTTATCATCTATTAGCCTGGCTATTACTTGTGAGGCATTCTTGTTCAAGCTTGGAGCCATAGAAATAGAGTAAATTAAACAGAGAAATTTAAGTATAGTTTCTAGGAGATGATGAAAGTTTATATTAGTGTCTAGTGATGATGAATTGTGAATGCTTCTACATAGAACTGTATATATAGACAATTCTCCCACCCACTTTTGCTCCAGAAGTGTGTGTAGCAGTGGGAAAATTAAAGATAAATAGTACATGAAAATAAATTATAGGTGGAAATACTAGTGTATTAAAATAGTTGGAGCACTAGTTATGGTTGGGGCAATAGGCACGGTTAAGTGATCTGATACTTCTACAAGTTAGATTTTATTGAATTAATTTTTTTGGTTTCAATAGGTTTAGTATTTTATATTCTTCCAAAATTGTTAGTGTTCCATCTTTTCTTTTAACACAACTTCACCACAAGAACAACTTCTCACTCGTCCTATGGCCAGTTAATGACGCATGTATGCCTACAGTATTTAGTTCTGGAGGATATTATGATCCTATTGTGCGGTATGTGACTTTTGTTTTACATCGTTCTATTTAGAGTTGATGTGGAGATTATATAATCTTGAGTTTTTCCAACTTAATAGCTACTTTTGGGGTGTGATTCTCCTTAAGTTATATCAATGATATTAGAGACACCCACAACTGAAATTACGGTGTTTATCCGGGACTAGAAATGGTCTAGCGTACCAACGCCAATGACAACAGGTGTGAAGCATTGTGATTTGTTATGATCCTATTGAAAGATATGAGAGTTAAGTGTCCATATCATTTAATGGGGAGTTGAGGTAATTTTGAGATACCTAATAGAAGTTACATCAACCATAATTCATATTTCATACACTACCTATTTCAGTTTTGAAGGCCATTGAACAGGAAAATATTTTCATGGATATGGCGTGACATTTTGGTATGTATTATCAAATATTGTTTTTCTTTTTTAATTCTTTCCGTTCTTTCCAGATCTTCCAATTAATTTCTCCAGACTTTTCTATGGGCCATAACTAACTTTAGTGGACGAAAAAACAAAAAGATGTTAGCTATATTGGCCTACTAGTCCTAGATGCAACAGAAACAAAAAAAAATGTAAATTCAGTACGGTTAATAATGCAGCTTTCAAGTTCTAAAATTTGTTTTTTTCCATTTCCTGAAAAATCATTGTACAATGGAAGTTGCACGTAGAAAAAAGACGAGGGGATGGATACCTTGTGATTACGTACCAGACATTCTAACTGCAAACTTTTCAAGATTTTATTTGTCTTATTATAACCAAACAATGAAAATTGAGAAGTATGCAACAATGTACTTTGTCATCTATTTGGCTCATTTCCATTTTTAAGAAAATATTATTTGATGCTATGGTAGATAATACTCATTTTATATCAATTTACACGCCACTCCATTCATTCTAGATGTCCCAGAAGTAGTCGACATCATTTTATTTCCATCTTTCATACGTAACTTATAAAGATTTAAATCCATTACATTATTTAACTTTAGATATTTATATGATGTTTTTCACTCAATATCCGTTACATATGATATTAGAATTACTTCTGAACGCTCTACTCATTTATTATGTTAAAGTCGTATAAATCTCGATCCAAATAGATAATATCATAAGCATCACGTGATTTTAAATTTTAAAAGATTTATTCCTTATTGAACATAAATTCAATTGTGAAAAGATAAATATTGAAGAATAATCCATCTTAAAAATAAGGAATAAGGCACAAGTATCTCAAATTATATTCGAAATTTCAATGACGCATGTACTTTATGGGGTCCTAGGATTTTTCAGTATAAAAAACATACAAATATACAAAAAAAATTTTTAGAAATAATAGAATTCGATGATAGAGTTTGTACTATAAAATTTTCGATTATAGTTTAGTTTGAGGTTACTCTGCCTTTTTATCTCTAGAAACAGGCAAGAGGTTGGGGGTTCGATCGTGAATGAAGAAAATTCTGTGATCAGTTTTCTATCGATTAGTTTCGCGTCTGCCGGCAGTGGGGGAGTTGGGAAACAAAAAAACAAAAAACAGAAAGCAAAGCCCGGTTGGTGCAATATTTTGTCCCTTTTCTAGTGGGTCCTACAAGTGTGGTTACAACTAGAATTCATGTGTGTGTTATGTTTACATTTTACCCCCACTTGTTAATACGTACTTGATACTCCCTAATTTTTCAGATTTTCACCCTAAAGTAATTCATTAAAATTGAATGGATCATTAACCCCATATTGATCTACAAGCTCAACCTCTCAATAAATATAATATCCGAATCAACATAGTGATGGCGGGAAGTGGAACCGAGGAAGAAGAAGAGCTGGAGCTGCACGATTCCCAAGATCAGTTCGTTTGGGATGAAACTTCTCACCTTTATTACCATGCTCGGTGCGTCTTACTTTTGTTTTAATTTAGTGCATTAATCTCTTATTCCGTTCCTCTTTTCTCTTGTCCTTTTCAAATTAGGGCTTGAATTCATTTTTATTTTATGTAACCTCTTAATTTAATCTGAATTTCCTAAGATTTGATTTCAGTTTTGAGATCAATCGTCATTTCTCCCATTCTATTGCTAAAATGTGTGATGGTCTTTTATTAATAGCAAATGAGGGCTAGGCCTTACCTTACCAATTCTATGGAGTTAAAATGTCGTTTTGCTGTGATGCAGCACTGGATTTTATCATGATCCTCAAGCAGGCTGGTATTATAGCTGTAATGATGGCCTTTATTACAAGTTCGAAAGTGATACTTATGTTCCGATAGAGTCCTCCAAGGTAGATTTTTTTTTTTGCATTTTTTTTTCTGCGTGGCATTCGAATTTACAGCATTTAAATGTTGGCCTGGTTGATTTGGGGTTTGATTTATGTTAAGCTAGTTTTTTATTTTACCTCAGGATGGTTATGGTGAAATGAATAGTTGTGAGAGCATTGCACCTACAGGGTGTAACAAAGATGAGGTAGATGCAGACATCAATATGTTAGGTGAAAATGTGAGTCAAGCAGTGGAACCACTTTCGACTGAGTTCTCTGAAGGTAAATAAGTTTAGTTGCCTGTTTATTGTTATAGAAGATATTATGTGTTTGGGCAAAAGCTATTGGATTCTGCTGAACCTGTAACCGTATCTAAAATATATAGATGTGGAGCCATTACTAGGAACCATTCTTCTGTTTCCTATATTCTAAAAAAGGGCAGCCCGGTGCACTAAAGCTACCGCTATGCACGGTGTCCGGGGAAGGGCCCCACCACAAGGGTGTATCGTACGCAGCCTTACCTTGCATTTTTGCCTGAGGCTGATTCCAAGGCGTGAACCCGTGACCTCCTGGTCACATGGCAGCAACTTTACCAGTTACTCCAAGGCTCCCCTTCTGTTATATTCTGGTTGGTGAATCATTACCGAATAAGTTCTGCTCATTGTTTGCTGATCTATTTGACCTGTGAGAAGTGTTGGATCATGGATGTAAGATATTTATTCATGCAATTTCTTCACTTATGAATTGTGATATCCGTAATTTTTGTGTTATTTATTGTATCATTATTGATCCCTTTGGCTATCAGTCCTTTGTCGCTGCCAGTAATATTCTCACCCCAAGTATAATGGTTGTCCTTCGAATTGCTTCATCCTTTCAGTAGAGAACTATTTAGGTGTTATAAGGAATATTTCTTATTATTCAGAAGTCTTTTGCACTCGGTGGTCACTTACATTCTATTTCTATTTCACTCTAAGCAGAGCACTTGGAGGATACGAGTTGCAAGCTTCCAGAAAACCCACCACCGCCTTCAGAGTGGTAAAACACTGTTTAGTTAGTTATCTTGTATTTTTGTTCTTGTAGTTGTTTTTCTTTCCCAACTGGTGTAATACACCTACTGTCAGGCTCGAAGATACTCTCATTGAACTTTATCTGGCAAATTATACCACTCAAGCTGCCAAATCAGACTTAACAGTGGCTCCAGAAATAAATGACACAGATCACACACATTCATCAGCAGCTGGTTGGTTCAAGGTTTCTGTTTTTCTCAAAATATGATTAGAACTACAGAATTGCTTGTCATTCAACCTCGACGGTGCAGGGAATGACAGCACATATGAACTCGAGGAAGGTGAATGGATACCAGATGACTGGACAGATTCTGCTGATCCAGTTGCAGATGTCATGGATGAAGGTTAGTATTGATTATGGTACTTGGCATTCATGGTTTGGTATTCTACGACAACTTTTTTTTTCACTTGGCATTAAAACATTAGTGTTGAAAATGTTGATGTGATGCCATAAAGGCAGAAAGCATATGGACATGTTTGGAATCAGCTGTAACTCATATGAAAAAGGTGGAATAGGCTCCTAACTCAGTGAAAAGGGAAGGAAAGAACAAGGATTTTGGAATTTTTGAAATATTATGCGCTTAGTTTGAATTTCTTCGTTTTCACAGTTTTGGATGCATAAGATTGACTGAAGTTTTCTCACAACAGGCATTTGTTCGGAGGAAGAGAACTGGCTAGCCCAGTATGGTCAAGTTGAACGACCAGTTGATGATTCTCTGTCACATATTCGGGCTGTTGATTTGTGGGATTGGTCAATGGTTAAAAAGATCAGAAAAGGTCGAAAAAGAAGGGTGACAAGGCTGGTAGGACGACTGGTGAAGCCCACTGCTAAGCTGCATCCATCAATGCCCTCGAGTGGCCATCAACTTAAAACTGCTCCAGTATGTGAAGTCCATCTTGATCTGGTACGAGTTACATCAGGTTTGCATTGTCAAACTTCCATTTACAGGGGAACTTTTGCATCCAGTTTGATTACACTTATCAGTTATTGTTGACATGTCTCTTTTTTGTTGAGGTTTATACAAATCTGAATTCACGTAATTCCCTTATATATGTCGGTCAATTCAATCTGTGATCTTATTTCCCTTTTATGTCTGTTTATTCAATCTGTTATTTTTTCAACGGAAACTTCCTTCTTATTTGTTACATGTGAGCGAACTCATGCCTCCCTGGTGGCTGCCCTGCAAAATTCAATGGCCCAATACCCATCTGCATGTATGCATTCACATTCATTCATGATCAGCCAAATTCAGAATACTACCAGATTAGACATGCATATTTTTAGAGGAATTCATGTAAGTTACAGTATGTTATTTTTTTGACGTGCACCGGGTATCCGAGACTCTTCGAGTCCCGACTAATCCCGGGGTTGCACAGGCCCTCGGCAAGGAGTTTCCCGCAAGTGCACCACGGGTAATTCAGGGTTTTCACCCAGTCCGATGGCCCTCAGAAATTGTTTGCACCCAGTGGGAATCGAACTTGAGACCTTGAAAGGGAGCACCCCAAAGCTCCAAAGCTAAGTTACAGTATGTTATGGACGGTAAAAGAGATGTAATGAGGTGCAACATTGAAGGAACAGGGATTTCCAACTTCTTCTGAAACATCCATAACTCTCTTTGGCATTCTGAAATAAGCTTGCTCTAAAAAGCAATGAAAACTGCTGATGCAATAATTTATTTCATTCAATCCTCAGCATCAGCAAATTGTAGAATCACAAGGAGAGACAATTCTGTTATATGTTCTGTCATGAAAAGATGTTTGCTTTCATCTTTTGAGTATGAAATTTGAGTTTGCATTGGCCACCGTTATTCTATCCTTATTGGCATTAATTCAAAGTGTTTCCTTCCTACAGGTCAGGTGTACAGGTTGAGAAATCCTAGCACAAAATACTTGGCTTCTTTGTCAAATTATGATTCTTCCGATCCAACGAAAAATTGGCGCTTTCCGCAAATGTCAATCAACAAAGAAATCCAGACATGCTCACCAGTCGCTGAAAGATCTAAACCCATAAGCACAACACTTCCTGTTGAGGAGGCTGTATCTCTGCCATCGGAGATCAGTGCGCCTGATAGGGTATTCTAGTCCACTTTATGTTTCAAGTATTAATACAACGTTTTTACTTAGAGATGATTTGGGTTATTGATCATTTGTGATAAAGTTTCTATATGCAGTCAATTAGGGCTAGTTCTTTAGAAGATTTAGTATGTTACAGCTTGAAAATGAGAACACTTTCTTGAAAACTGCACTAAAAAAATACGCTAACTAGGAAAAGTAATAAATTATACTCAGATTTAGATGATGAGCACAGCTGAAAGATGAAGATAAGACAGCATGCCAGTAAACAAACAGCATAAATTGAATCATGTAGACAATAGTGCTAGTTGCTGATCTGTTTTTGCATCTGATGATTTCATTCTCATTACTGATAAATAACCAACCGAAGAAATATAGCTTATAGTAAGGACCCTCCACCTCCAAGCATAAGGTTATATGCTCGATTCTCCGAGGAAACAAAGTGGGAAATGGCCATTTTGGGCTTCAGGGTAGAGGAGATTTTGTTCAGGTTTGGGGGAATCCATATGAGGGGGGAAAACAATTGAATCGTCTTTTAAGGAAACTTAGTAATTTTACCAGAGAAATGTTTTCTCCTATTTAGATGGACATGCACAAGGATCCAAAATCTCTGACCTTTCCGTTAAGTTGTGTGTTGTGTGATTATGTCATTCCAGGACAGAGACTGTCTGTACAGGGACAGAGCTGCAGAAAGAAGAGCATTGCACGGCGGGTTTGGTGTTGGTCCAGGACAAAAAGTTTCACCCAACTCTGATGATTCTGTTCCATTGGAGGCATCTGCTGGCCCAGAGGAAGCTCTTTCTGAATCCTTGAACAATTCATTTGGAGCTGGTAGCTATGCTAGAAGAATGTTGAAAAACATGGGCTGGAAGGAGGTACAGTTTTATAACTTAAACGACTTCAAAAGTGTTAGCTACCAGTGTCGCTGAGAAGGTTTTACATAATCTTGAAATGCCTCATCTTTGGATCTCAAGGAAGTAGAGACCCACCTAGACTTGTAAAACTCTGAATATTGTTCTTCTGATTCTATCTTCCACATCGATCATCCATCTCTAGGTGTCCGTCCAATCTTTTCACGTGCGAAGGGAACTTTTTCCTTATAAGTCGTTACAGTCATTGTAATAATTCTAAGTTATTAGAATCCATCTTTTATCGAAAAGGAAGCGTTCACGTCATCTATACTCGGACATTCTTAGATTCGCTTTAACGAGTAATCTCGTGGCTACGTTTAATAATGAAGATAAGCTCACCCAACGATTACAAGAGGACCTTTGTTAATGAAACTACTCAAGTGATACTTGGAAATGTAATGATGGTATTGTCACCTGATGGCTTTGCTGTTTGCACAGGGAGAGGCACTTGGATGCAGCAACAAGGGATTGATTGAACCATTACAGGCTACAGGAAACAAAGGTTCTGCCGGACTGGGTTGGAATGATGAACGAAGAAAGCAGTCCATCTACAGTTCTAAATGAACGAGGGATTTAGTTCCTTTATTGGCAGCCTGATAGAATGCAATAATCTAGCTTCAGTTGTCTGCTCAATCAGCTTAGTTTACTATTTGTTGCCTTTTACCGGTCACATATCTGCTTCGGACTTATTTTAAAGAACACCATATGGTTAAAGGATAGATTTCATATGAAGAGTTGCAGCAGAAACAAATAGAAAAGAAACTGTCCCAAAATAGTTGTCCCAGTTTTGATTTTGGGTTGTACGACGACATGCCTTTTTTAAAATGGGAAATTATTCTTTACACTAGTCTATCCTTTTCAGTCATATATACTGGAAAAGCTTGAAATTCTCCCAAGACATTTGAATTGTCTTGGACGTTCGTTAAAGTACAATAAAAGTACGTCCATAATCTTGTTTCAGAGTCAAATGAAACATCTATATTACTATACAATTAGCTGTAAAGTTGATTTGATTGATAAAAAAAGTGCCAGTCTACAAGAACCTGATGTAATTCAACAAGTAGGGCATGGAGATGTACAGACACTATACCTCTCTTTAGGGGTAGAGAGACTCTTTCTATTGAGTTTTGAGCCCGATGCATGAAAATAAGAAAGAAAAAGAGAACAGAACAGCAATGTACAAAACAAAGTAGACTGGTGTAGTGATGTACTCTTCTACATCTAAGACTGGCTACGCGATACAAGATAAATAACGTTTACAGTTCCCCAAAACAAAACATCAAAATTGCAAGTTCATAATTGACAAAATGTTCAACGAATCAGGGAAAAAAAAATAAGAGCTACAGATTATGTTGGTGCTCTGACATGCATATGGAACTAATACAGCAATCAATGCCCAAGAAAATGGGAAATAAAATCGCAGAATCTAACACGGACTGCAGTGTATGACTGTCTACAGCTTGAGTTAAGATACGGTTGTGCCTTGTTGCTTTACGTTTACGAACTGAAAGCTCTTGTTTCCAGGTCTGCGCCTTCATATTCTGCTTGCTTGACCGGTGCACCATTTAAGGATAAAAAGGTAGCTTCATGTATGAAGGTAAGGCCTTGAATGTGTTGACAAAACAACTCTTCTTGGAAAGGGTACAGAAGATACAACACTAGTTCAATTCCAGAAAGCTTGCCTACTCATTCTCTGCTGCCTGTGCTTCTGTAGTTGTCATTCCCTCATCACTGGCAGTTTTATCAGGAGCTAATAATTCAGTTTTCTCCACAACGGTGTTTTTTTCATTCAGCTTACTGATCTCTTCATCCTTCTCTTCAAGTTTATCTTGCAAGATCAGTACCTAGGACAAATACCATTAAAACATCAAATTCTACATCCTTCAAGAGTCATCTTAATGTCTGAGTTCACTCTAAACAAGAATGGAAACTGTGTGAAGCACCATTTCGTTTGATCTTTCCACGTCGTTTGTCAGTCCCTCTATCTGCTTGCACAGGCCTGCAAGTGGGAATGAAAATTGTCAGAAAGTGAGTAAATCAATCTACTCACCATTGCTTTCTGAATAACAATGGCAAAGCAACAAAATTATAGTTAGGTCGAAAAAACATGAATGTTGGTAAGATCTAGAAGGTAAAATGCACACACGTAAAGAAAGATCTAAAATGCGATTATCACAAATATGGATTACTTAAGCAACATGGTTGATAACTTCTTAGTTAGATACTACAATCCACCATCATCCTGCTTTGACTTAAGAACATATGTTCTCTTAACAGAACTAGGCTACAGTGTTGGCAAGATCTTACTTTTCACCCTTCAATATGTATATTACATTGAACAACCAGAAATTACAAGATGAGGGATTTTTTTTTAAAAGAAAAGGAAAGGGGAGAGAGAACTAAAACACGGGAGGCATAAAGGACCATTCCTACACGAGAGAGTACGCTGGTGGGTGAACCAATGTAGGAATTAACAGTTTCTCAGATGATGATGATTCAATTCTATGTAAAAGCATGCTTCATGTCTGGCATGATTTCATTGCAGCAACAGAACAGGGGCATGCAGTATATTGTAACCACACACGGATCAGGTGACAGCAACTGGTTTCTTCCGAGTACAGAAAAGATATGTATGTGAATAATCATCATCAACAACAACAACATACCCCTTGTATTCCCCACAAGTGGAGTCAAGGGAGGGTAAAGTTTATGTAGACCTTTCCCCTATCTCCTTGAGTTATAGAGATGCTGTTTCTGAAATAACACGGCTCAAATAAAGATATGTATGTGAATCATGTAGCGTAATTCCCTGTCAACTGCTTACTGAAGCAAAAAAAAATCCCTACAAAAACATACCCAGTGCAATCCTGCAAGTGGGGTCTGGGAGGGTAGTGTGTACGCAGCGACAGCCCTACCTTGTGAAGGTAGAAAGACTGTTTCTGCTAGACCCTCGGCTCCAGTAAAACATATCAAAAACAAGTATGGGAAGGAAATACAGAAGTAAATAAGTCTTGCTACAAATAAAGGAGCAGAGAATAGTATCAACAACACATAAAACGATAACTGAATCAAAGGAAACAGCAACAACAACAACATACCCAATGTATTCCCACATAGTGGAGTCTGGGGAGGGTAGAGTGTACGCAGAACATACCAGACCATACCACTACAACAGAAGAAGTAGAGAGGTTGTCTCCGATAGAACCCCGGCTTAAGATCGATAGCAGTATAACAGACACAAAACATAAATGCATATAAACTAGTACAATCTGCAAAATAAACTAACGTCACTAGCCATAAAATAATACTAAAACTATCTAGCCGAAACCATAGACAACACTCAACCCCACACACAAGAAACTTCATACACAAATAAAGAATGCTCCCCTGTTGTTACCGACGCACTCTCACACCCTAACCCTCTACCCTAATCCGCGTTCTCCACACCTTCCTATCAAGGGTCATGTCCTCCGTAAGCTGTAATTGCTCCATATCATGCCTAATCACCTCCTTCCAATATTTCTTCGGCCTACCTCTACCCTGCCTAAAACCATCCATAGCCAGTGTCTCACACCTCCGCATTGTAGCATCAGAGCCCCTCCTCATCACATGCTCGAACCAACGTGACCTCGCATTTGTCCTCCACCGAGGTCACCCCCACCTTCTCCCGAATAATCTCATTCCTTATGCTATCTTTCCTGGTATGGCCACACATCCATCGCAACATCCTCATCTTCGTCACCTTCAACTTTTGGATGTGGGAGTTCTTAACTGGCCAACACTCCGCTCAATCAAAGGAAACAACATACAACAGTAACAAGCACGAAAAACCAACACGAAAATACAATAATCAAGGCTAAAGAAACAACAAATAGAAATAGAAATCTAAAGAGTACGAAAAAAATAAAATGCAAATTATATCTACAAGTGACTGTCTTTACTCCTGTAATGTCTTCAGATGAACCAGAGGGGTATATGCAAATATTACCAATAATTTCAACATTTAAGGAATATCCTCTCTAATATTATCAATCTGACCATAACTAGAATACCTGCGGGACCAAACCGACCAGTCAACTCAATTAAGGCAGGTACCTATTGAACCCTTTATTCCTTCACAAATGGTTTCAATTGAGCCCAATTTACTGACGTGGCAAAAATTATAAAATGTGTGTAATACACACGCTAGTGACGTGGCAAATCAAATAATGACATGTATTATTTTAACTTAATATAATTTTAAAAATAATTTTTTAATATAATTAAATTTAAATTAAAAAAATAAACTAATACACCCCCACCCCCACCAGCCTTTCTCTTCCAAACCCCCCCAACCCCACCCAACAGCCCTTCTCTTCCAACCCCAACCCCCGATTGAACACAGCCCCCCCTTTTCGTCGATTGAACATCCCCCTCCCCTTTTCGTCGACTGAACAGCCCCCCCCTCGTCATTGAACATTGTCACACCCCATTTTTTTCACCACATCCGACCCCTGCTAGGGAGTTGGTTTTAGAGAAAATGAGTTTTTCCAATTAAAGTGACGTTTTGAAAAGGGGTTATTTTATTTACAGAGTCGCCACTTGGAATTGAGTTTGGGTGTTCCAAGTCACCCTATTGAATCCCTATTCAAAAGAAAATGACTCTTTAATTTTTATTTTTTTGTCTGCGAACTAGAAATCCGGATAAGGAATTCTGTTGACCGAGGGGAAGGTGTTAGGCACCCCTCGAGTCCCGTGGTTCTAGCACGGTCGCTTTAATGACTTACATCTGGCTTAAATTAATTTTATTGTGTTAAGGCCTAAATCGCTCATTTTATATATCTATATAAATAAATCTTCTTAAACAGATTAATCTTATGCTTGGTGAACAAAATTATATATAGGCTAAACAAAACTAATGAAAAGCAAAATAACATAATCACATGATAAAGTTAATTAATAAAGTTATATTTAACAAAATTATCATAACGAAATTACCAACAATAACAAAGAAGAAAAATAAAAAGTAAAAAAAAAAAAATCACGTATTACATTTAACAAAATTTTCATAATCATGAAATATATATATATAACCATGCCAGTTTTCTTTTTAAAATTATACTACTGCTTTTTTTCTTCTTCTATTCCTGTACAGGTAGGTGCATACATTTACAAGGAAAGATGTCATGGTAGATACTTTTGAAGACTCTCTTTTAATTTTTGGAGTGTAACTGGCTTTGATACAAAAGAATCCATACCATTTGCATAACACTCTTCTGCACTTTCCGATAATGAATTCCATGACGAAAAATAAAAAAATAAAAAAAAACCTTTATTCTTAACATGTTATGTGTATTTCATTTTTGGTTTTTACATGCATGCATGCATGAATCCTATGTTCTTGTTCTAGTTTAAACACAATTACACTAATCGTGCACTAATTAGATGTACCGCTATGTCTTCTAACATCAACAACTCTAAACATTATCTTACGCAAAATCGAAACCATTTTTATGAATGTTAGTTCAAACCAACAAACAAATTGTATTTTTTTAAAAAAATGTAGAGCACAAACTACGCAAAAGTAATGAAATATACACACTAGATAACATAAGAAATCATTGAAAATAACCTTATTCATACTTTTACTTTAATTTTATGATTTTAAAAATCTAAACAAACCTCAAATTAATAACATCGAAATTAAAATAGGTTCAACACATGTGAGTTTAAGAAACTTCATAATATTGAATCAAGTTTCATACAATCGTTTAAACTACATAATAAAGGAAGATTAAGGGTTACCTCTTTCGAAAATAATTCCTAACAACAACAAGAAGAAGCCTCGAACTTAAACCGTGACCAAAACTCAAAGTCTTTTGATGTGAGGAATTTTTGATTTTTATTTCCCCTATGTGTTCCTCTTTTCTTTTCTCAAATTAGTCCATATGTGTCTCTTTTTTTTTAGTGTTTTATGTGTGTGTTTATATAGGGAGTGTGTGTGCTTGAGTGAGAATGGAAGTTGAGGGAATAATGGGTTTAGTGATATGTGTTTGTGTGGAGGAAGTGGGAGATATGGAATGTGGGGAAGGTTATGGGATGTGGGGAAAGTTAAGGGAATAAGTATGGGATGTGGGAAAGGTTAGGGGAATAAGTATGGGATGTGGGAAAGGTTATGGGAATAAGTATGGGATGTGGGAAAGGTTAGGGGAATGGGAAGATTGGGTAGATTAGGATAAGTTTTTTTTTTTTTTTTTAATATTTTAAATAAAATAAACATAATAAAATCTGATAAAATACATAATAAGTTAACAACTAGTCTTAGAAATATGATTAAGAAATATTAATATCACTAGATTTTTTATTAAAAGTTAAAAAAAAAATGTAATTTAGAAAATTTCCTTTTTCCTAAAATATATAAACAAAATAAAACTTATTAAAAAATGTGACTCTATTTTTTGTAGTTTTCAAAATTTTTAACGAACCTCAAAGTAAGATAAATTTAAAATGCCTAAAAATAAAAATAAAATAAAATAAAATAAAAATTAATTGAACATTAAAATGGTATAAAAATATTAGGTTTGGGTCAAAAATTAGGTGTTTACAAACATAGCCCTCCCCCCTTCGTCGATTGAACAACCCTCCTCCCCTTCGTTGACTGAACAGCCCAACAGCCCTCCTCCCCTTTGTGGATTGAAAAGCACCCCCCCCCCCCCCTTTTCGTCATTGAACACAGAAAGTAAAAAAAATATATATTTGTATCTTCTTCTTCATATCTCTAAATGTTACACATGTACTACTGCGAAGGAAAATTCCCTCACTATTGGAGAAGAGGATGGTTATTTTTTTTTTTAATTTCTTCAATGTGTTTTTTAAAGAAGCCATTAATGGAGAAGAAGATACGGAGAAATCATTAATTATGATTTCTCACTCAATTTATATATGAATGATTTTTAAAGAAGCTATTAATGAAGAAGAAGATATGGAGAAGAAGATGATGGCTATTTCCCCTTTTTTTTTTTATTTCTTTATAATGTGTTTTTTTAATTGGTTGGGGTTTTTTATGTTTAATTTTGTTGATTAATTATGCTTTCACATTCAACTTATATGTGAATGATTTTGGAAGAAGTCATTGATGGAGAGAAGATATGGAGAAGAAGATGATGGTTATTTAAAAAAAAAAAAAAAAAAAATTCTTCAATGTATTTTTTTTTAATTGGTTGTAATTGTTTATGTTTAATTTTTTTAATTGATTAAGAATCCTCACTCTCCTTTAGGAGAGTGCATTACACATGCCACGATGTCAGCGATTGGGCTCAATTGACACATTTTGTGAAGGAGCCAAGGGTTCAATAGGTAGATGGTTTAATTGAGGTGCCTATACGGAAAAAATGAAATAGTTGAGGGGCTTGTACATGTATTTAGCCAAAAAAAAAAAAGAAAAATCTAGCAGCAGAAAAAAAAAGAAGAAAAGAAGGCTCCTTGTGAAATCAAAAGGAAAACAGAGGTCTATTTATAAAGCAACTCGAGAGAACATTAACCTTCAAATTGACTTTTAAGTTCAGCATTTTGAGACTTTTGCAAAGCCAATTTCATTGTCAATTCATGCATCTGCAAGTAAAGAAAGAACAGAACTTCTGTAACATCTCACATTGATCACCTTTAAAGAAACCATCATAATTTAAGTATTTAATGAACCTGGAAGAAATAAGCTACGCAACTAGGTAACTAATGATTAGAATACCATCTGAAAAATTCAGTTTAGAATTCGAAGAACTTCATATTTTGTACACTTCACTCATCAAGAAAATCATTTACTACCTTTCCTTCATTAGCCTGGTTTCCGATCTCTTCATTTTCCTCCTGCAGTGTCCTACATTTAGCCATTAGCATCTTGCCCATTTTGCTTTGTGGGGTAAAATTGACTGCAGCAATGTTATCTTGCAACTCCTTCACTTTCTTATCCTTCTCCTCAACTAAATTCTGGCAACGCAAAACAAGAAAAGATGTAAGCAAGAATGCAATCTGAGCCAGCAAGGCCACGAAGGAACAATGAAAAGGTCAAATAAACTACACACGAAAAGCATCCAAAAATCTAAGCACCAAACATACTTTATTCATTGGCAAAAGGATGCATCATCTACGCTCATAGAGCAATTCAAACAATAACCTGGAACTAAATAAGAAATTCCAGCCAGCCATCAAAGTGACTTGAAAGCACAATGAAGTTGAAGTATGAAACCACCAAATAAGTGTATCAATCTGCTCTCCACGCATTTCAGCCAGAAGTAAAAATCAATGCCCAGAGAGCTTACCTTCAGTCTAGTGAACTCTTCATGAATAGCTGGATCTAGTAATAGCTTCCGTGCCTGTTAATTTACCCCAAAAGAAGGAAACTGAGCAACATGTGAACAAAGAGATTAAAATCAAATGTTAACCCAGAGAGAGAGAGAGAGAGAGCTCACAGCAGATATATATTATAGCAGAAAAGAACAAAAAACTGCAGAAGTTTTTTGGATGAATCATAGTACTGTTCTCAGAACAAGAAGAAAAAGGACTCAATCCTTCCGTAAAGATTAAAGGCCCAACAGCTAGTACAATCAACATTAGGGTTAGGCAGAACGATTTAAGCAAGTAAGAGGTCCAGGCCACCAATTGCAGATCCTAAGAAGCTCTATCTCATTAGCCAGTTCGATGTCAGATAAATGTTTCTCTTACCCTTCAGTTATCTTTCCTCCATTACTCGTCTCTTAAAGTGAAAAACTGAACTAGCATCAAAAGTAACAAAAAAATAGAAACATAAATGACACCATTCCACCTCATGATTCCCCTTGCTAACTTACCTTTTTTTATGACTCAAAATCCATTTGGAGTCAACCCCCTCGTAAGGCCTCTCTCATTCCCTTTTTTTTCAAAATTAGGGGATAGGAGAAGGGGAAATGGGAGAGGGGATTACAAGGTGGGAATTGAACCCTCACCAACAAGGTGAAAACCTAGGTAGCCAACCAACCTAGCAACTATGGTTCTCCCAGCCTCTCTCATCCTTTGCTTATGCTGAATCGAGATTTTATCAGTGCCCTTAGTTATGTTCCTGTTGTCCTATAGGTTCATTTAAAGCCCAGCAGTTCAAGTGAACAAGCGAGAAGGCCCATCTCACTAGCTCAAGAAGTTACTTTTCTAATTATAGACCAGCGTCTTAAAGGGCTTTAGGCTTGACACTAATGATATGATATCAAGTAAAGGAGTATGTATCCTTTTTTTTAATTAAAGAAAGAGGGTTAATTCGGGAACCGCTACTAAGAACCGGAAAGTTTCACAGCGAATTCAGTCTATAGTGACAAAGGATACGTTTCCGCCGGAGGGGCTTGTCTCTATGGAAAAAGTATTCATGCCAATTGGCGCAGCTCGAACTTGTGACCTAAGAAACAACTACCTCAACCTTTGTCAACTGAGCTAACCCCACCCCCTATCCCCCACTCCACTAACAGTTTTACAACCCTTTATGCTATGTGGTTTTCTAGAATACGGAGTATATTGAGACTTGGTAAGGTTTCTAGGGCCATGAAATCATAGCATTAGTGTTAACAAAGAATTAAATTCTCAGGTCAATATGCGTGCATAAGGTTGATACTGGATTGGAGTTGGAAGAAAGATTTTGGCAATTAGAATTAACAAAGCAACACTGTGCACCAGCTAACAATGTTATTATTAAAGAAAAAGGCATAAAATTAGCAAAGCAACAACAAACCAGAACGAAACAAGGAAGTTTAAAAATTGAGATGTAGGAGGCCACGAAAATGTGTGATCCTGGTTTTGGCTAACGAAACTAAGTCAATATGCAATTTGAGAAAAAAAAAAAGTTGAGGCAGGGATACAAAGTGATATGCTGATTTAACCTATGGCAGAAAAACTACCACCCTACCCCGGTACACAAAAGAGACTGTGTAACAATGACTTCAAAATAGGGACAGGACATATTTTCTTGGAGGGTAGCCAGGTGGGAGCACAGCCGACTTCCCTCAGTTGACAGTTCCACAATACACATAAAACTACTTGAACATCCTTTCAGATTTCTGCAACATTCAAACTTTAATGCTTAGCTTCCTCATAACTCATCAATCAAAAGACAATGGCATCACAATCAAAGTCTAATCAAATTCCTAAAAGCTAATCCAGGACCAAGCAACTTACTATAAGACAAAAAACAAGCTACATACAACACAGAGATTAATTACACACATCTAACTCCTTTTTAAAGGAGCAAATTGGAAAAAATTACCAAAACAATTGAACAGCAGGGAATAACAGACAAATATTCTCTCTCCCTCCTTTTTCGGGTTTTATAATCCAGAGCATACAGACAGCAGATCTATGAGTAAGAAAAGATATTACTACTACCTGCATAGACGGCGGCTTGAGTTGAGTTCTAAGGTCTCGAACTGCAGACTAAAACATTCAACAGTAGGAAAAGTAAGAAGAAGGAATTGACCAGCACAAAGCAAGGAGAAAACGACGAATTAACATATATTTCAAAATAAAGGCAACTAAAGATAAAGGAAAAAAACCCAACACTTTATGCTTTACAGAAAAAAGGACCTTAAAAACAGTACATTCAACATTCAGTGACAACATTCCGGTGCCTTGTTACATGCCCTCACCCCAAAAGAAGAAGGGCGTGACATCTGATCAGAGGTCCTATCAAGGATAAAACTAGATTTCATAATATAAGGGCATTGCTAGTATTTATTAGATCACACATCTCTTCAACTGACAAAACTGAAAATGAAAGACCAGCTGACTAGCAGTACGCTTGTTTACCTTACGATGTAGGTCACAAGCTCCCATTGCACACCATAATGACAAGAAATTTTCTCAGGTAAAGTACAACTTACAGCTGGCAACTCGGATTACTTTCAACAAACTCAATTTTCAATTTTTGAGCGAAATCATTTTCTTTTGCTACATATATTTCTCTTTCGCAGTTCACTGGGACATGTTTCCCCAAAATTTCCTTCCCAATTTTGTTGAGATAGCAGCATAAAAATAAATCGTGTACAAGATAGTTCAAAATAAATCTCTCATTGTTAGGGTTTTGGAGGTAGAGAAGGGAGCAGCTGAGGAAGACTGACAACAATGTCGAGGAGAGGTCGCGTAACCTCCGCGGAAACTAATTCAGGGTGTCTGGGTCTGCCGGAGGCAGTCACCGTCAACTGTGCCAATAACACCAGAGCAAAGACCCTGCACATCATTTCGATGAAGGGTATCAAAAGAAGGCTTAACAGGTTGTCATCACCCACAGCTTATGTGGGTGACAAGGTTATGGCCACCGTGACAAAGGGTAAGCCTGATCTCAGAGAAAAGGTTATGCCTGTTGTCAATGTGAGTCAACGCAAGCCATGGCGTCCAACGAACGTGTCTTCATTCTTCATGTACTTTGAAGATAATGCTGGTGTATTGTGAATCCCAAGGGAGAGAAGAAAGGATCTGTAATTACAGGGCCAATTGGGAAAGAGTGCTGAGCTTTAGCCAAGGATTCCAAGTGCTGCCAATGCTATTGTATAGAAGATCTTGAGTAGTTTTGAAATTCTTGTTTTTGATGGTTAATTTATGTTTTTGGACATCATATTGTTGTCCTATTAATTGATTACTATTAGCTGGTTTAAGAATTTTACATCTCGAATACATAGTTATTTCTGTTTCTTCTATTTGGTAATTTTGTCTTTCCAGGCAAATGCTTTAATCATTTCTTAATCTTAAATTTTGGACTTGGATACAGTCAAGTTTAGCATTCATTGAGATCTAATAGTTCAAAATAAATATGTAATAGATGCAAGCTCTATGGTTCAAAATGAATATGTAATATATGCAATCTATCATTTGATGGCCATAGACAACATTACCTTCAACTCTGCTATCTCCTGCTCTCTTTTGGCAAAAGTTACAATAAATGCAGCCTCCTTTTTCTTTGCTCTTTCCAACTACAGATTGCAAAGATGAGATAATGATTATGAAAACGTTCCATAAATTTATCAGCAGTGAACAAACAAAGAGGAATAAAATAACAAAACCTGTTCACGCAACGACTCCTCGGATGATCTGAGGTTCTGAAGATAACTGACGACAAATCTGGGTTCTGCAAATAAGAGCACAGTTAGTTCTCTTCATTGGAAAAAGTTAATCACTCTCAATCAACATGAAAGATCTTTCCATTTAAGGGGTGACCCCCAAATTTTGAACATGATTCTGCAAATGAAACAGATGGATTTTAAACAATTCAACTTTAATCAGTGATATGATGGTGGAAGCATCACCCAAATCTACTACTTTAACCAACAAGTCAAACTTTCCCATAAAACTCCATATCTTTCAAAACCACATCATATATCAGATGGGTCAGTGGGAATTAAATATGATTTTTCTTTCATGATATGGCTCTCAAACATAAAGCAGCAACTAGGAAAACACGAAGATCAGAAAAGACTATAAAAAGAGGAACAGGATTATAGGTGACTGCAGAGATGCTAAAAAGGACAATACCAGGTGTCACACCAGGAAGTATGAACGACTCCTTTTCAAAAGCAGAGCGCCATTTTTGTATTTCAGATTTTGCATCTTCAAGTTCTGTCTGAAACAAGCATAGACAGTTAAGTCGGTAATTAGTTTAAGGACCATTATTCCATAAAATTATACACTTTTGTCCGGAATAGTTTTTCACTTTATTTGAAAATCAGTTTGGCCATGAAAATTCCAAATCCAACTTGAAGGTGCATTTCAAATTCGGAAAACAACCTATAACTTTTTTTGGGGATAACCGTGGTGTCCGGGCCAGCTTGGGCGCACCTCGACTAAATTCACGGATACTTTCCACCTCCTAACAGCATCAGGTACCAGGTCACTCTGTCCACTAAGGCTAGAACAGATGGGAAGAAATCACCTAGTGTTTGTAATTGAACCTGAGACCTCATGGTGCTCATCCCACTTCATTGAACCACTAGGCCACACCCTTGGGTCAACTTTTAACTTGTTTTCCAATTCACTCTTCAATTTTGGAGTCGTATTTAGGTACATTCAAGCATGAATATTATTTGAAATATTCTTTGCAAGATGTTTAACCAAAACAATTTCATCTTCAACTCCAACTCTATAAATTCCAAATAAAGTGAAGAAAAATTGACATCTATGCCTAAACGCCTACTAAGAGGTTTAACTCAGAATTTTGGTCATTCGAAACGCCTACAAAGAGATTTCACTCCAAAGAGTGGGCGTTCAAGAACAAGATGCTCCATTAAGAATGGTGCAAGTTCCAGAAGGTCCCCACACAAAGCTTGAACAAAATAATGTTAGCATAAGAATCAAGAAAGGGTCGTAAACCATCAAAAGAAACTACAAACTGTGAAATTAGAAATCTTAGGCCCTTGGACATTTTAAGAAGTATGAGTAGCAGAGTCAGCTCAATCGAGCAGGTTGGAGAGGGAAGACCAATTTATGCTGATGAAAGGTAGTCAGTAAATCATCACCATCCAGCCAGCATGTAATTTAAAGCATATTATTATCAAATAAGCAAAGGAAGTAAGATATGTTATCCAATACCATGAAAGCATCTAAAATGAATTTAAGAATTAAATGAGTAAAGTATCAGAGAAAATATAAAACAACTTCCCAGGAAAGACACTGCATGTGCTTACTTCTAAGCTAATTAAAACCCTCTATGAACATTTAATATTAACTGACACAAAGTAAGATAAGCAACATATCATAAGCAAAAAGTAAAACATCTAAATTTCTGGGCTCTAATAATTACTATGAAAAAAAAATTAAATCATACAACAAGAATACATAATGTTGAAAAAGAGGATGACAGATTGGTTTGGATATAACCATGGAATACAAGAAAAAGGTAAGATGATAAAACACCTGACATGATGCTAGGGTATCCTTACAGTCCTGGAGACTGCAATAACAAAGCACAAAAGACAATGAGAAAATGACTAACATAAACAATTAAATCAAAAAAAAAAAAAAATGTCACAGATATGCAACAAGGGGCCAACTATCATACCTCTCACGAAGAGACAAGATCATCCCTGTTGCTGCACCAGGTGTTGTTTCTTCTACTTTCAAATTACCCTAGTATTGAAAAAGGTAAATGATAAATATTGACGTAAGACTGCCATGCTAATAGGTCCCTATGACACCTATTAGTCTAGTTTAATGACTCGGGTTGACAGAAAAACAAACATATCATGTGAGAAACTGTGGAAGATAGTGGGTAAAACTTAAAAGTTGCTTTTTAAAGAATCTTATGCATCAGTCAAATTTAAATGTTGCCTAGGGATTTAAATCCTTGACAATATAAAAAACTGCTCTTTTTTTTTTGAAACCAAAAAGAAAAAAATTCAGTGCACTAAATTATTTTAAACAATCCGTTTTTTTAATAAGGTAGATATTTATTAAATGGTACCATGATGGTATAGGAAAACAAAGCACCATAAAACAATAAGCAGCCTCCTACACTGTTCTTCCAAGCATACCCAATAAATCCATATACTGGTTCAGACCATCTATTAAACTACCTTTACACCAGAAGTACAAATTTAGTAAACATCTATCCTCTATTCTAGAAATGTGAGTTCTTCGCCCTTCAAAGAAAACTTTGTTCCCCTCTAGCCAAATTGTCCATTAGATGCACAGTGGAATAGGTCTTCGTATCTGCTTTATCTCTTTGGGTATCACTTGTTGTTGCGAACCTTCCAGCAAACATTTCACTTTCTGAGGCATCACCCAATTAATACCACAGAGATTTAGGAACAACACCCAACATTCTCTAGAAATTTTTCAGTGGAGAACAAGGTGCCCCACGGTTTCCTGATCTAATTGACACAGGAAGCATCTATTACATAGGTTAAAGCCCTTTTTAATGCAGGCTATTTTGAGTTAAGCATTGGCCCCGCAAGTTGTAACCAATCCAAAACATGCTACTTTATCGGTTGTCTTCCATATCATCTTCCAAGGCCAAGAACTATCCCACTGACCTGACTGCTTCATCATCATACTATAACAATTCTTAACCAAAAATCTCATGATGTCCCAAAAGAAGCATGTCACACAAATTGAACTAAGAGAGAGCTTATGAGCAACCAACTACCCACATATCCCATGATCGGTTTGCTAGTATAGCTAAAAGCCAAACTTAAATTAGAGGACGTCTCGGTGCACTAAAGCTCTCGCTATGCGTGGGTCCGTGGAAAAGCCGAACCACAAGGGTTTCCTGTACGCAGCACATTTCTGCAAGAGACTGTTTCCACAGCCTTAACCCACCTCCTGATCCCATGACAGCAACTCTACCAGTTACTCCAACACTCCCCTTCCCAAACCCCAAACTTAAATTAGAGTTTGAAAAAAAAGAAAGCACCTTTTTAGAGCCAAAAATATCATCTTCATCATCGTCAAGGTCTCCAAAGCTTCTTTTGGTACCTAAAATCACCTCTGTAAGTGTTACAACCAACAAATACACGCAAAGAAAAAAAATTAAATTGCAGCAACAGTCACAAAGGCGAAGAATTATCAAACCTGAACGCCTAGTAGCATCGAAATCTCCACCAAAATCAAGGTCCTAACAACTCCCCAAAACGAAAAATTAGTCAACAACTACAAGTAATTGAAAACCCTAGCAATCGAAAAGGATAAAAGGAGTTACATCGTCGAGGGGATTATGAGACGCCATTAATGCAATTAAATTTGGAACCCTAAAATTTGCAGGGTTTACAGTGAAGAGAAAGCGGGGGAATGATTTGGTGTAGCCGCTTTTAAGTACTCCTTACAACAACTGCCACGTGGAATTTCTTATTCTGCCAACATACAAATTCGAATTTATTTCATTAGATAAATAGGAGTAGTACTATTTTGCAATTCTTCGTTTTTTGTTTTTTAAAAGACGAGGATTAAAAATAAAATAAAAAAATTGTTGGGGATTACAAAATCAATTGATCTAATTTAAGCAACATAATCTAAATTCTTTTTTTTGATCTACGAGCGTGACGCAAAATAAAAAAGCGAATAAGCATAAAAAAAAAAAAGATATTGATAAGGGCCGTTGAAAAGTGGTCGAAAAAGGGATGTCATTCTATTCATTGACAAAATATTAAACCCCTATACATGAAAATTTGGATACATACTTAAGTCAACCTTTTTTACATCAAGATATATTTGAATTCGATATTTATGAAATATTTTTGATCGATAAAATTAAGATTGCTAAGAAATTATCGTCGGAAAAAAGACACTATGATAACCTTGAATTTCTTAAAAACTATGACTTTCCTCTGTTTTTTTTTTTTGGGGGGGGGGGGGTTGGAGGGAGGGTTGAAACACACACATAGCACTAACCAAAAAAAGTTGCAAGTTAATCAACCAGTAACATTTGGAAAATTTGTGCTATCCCGTTGTTTAAAATAACTACCGAGATGGGACTAGAAAAATGAGTTGAAAGATCCTTTGAAGTCTTTAATTAAATAAAGGTAATAAATGGATCCCACAATATTATTAAGTTAAAAAAGGTAAAGTTATTTAAACAATTAAGATAGTTGTTCGACAACTGTATTAGTTGTCTCAACAATTATAAAGCTGTAGAACAACTTTGATAGTTATTGAGACAACTTGTATAGTTATTGAGATAACCTTTTTAGTTGTTGAAGTAAGAATATTTTTAAAAAATTGAATTTTTTTTAATCCCTTTTACCTAATTTTTAAAACTTAAAGGACACCCAGTTAATTAACAAACTTGTTTGTCCCTTTTAATTCAAAATCCCGATGACTATGAGACCCCTTTTTGTGGATAATTCTTACTTGAAAATTAATTTGAGGCAATTGGAGTCCAAGTAATAACTCAGCACATTTTAAGTCATATCCAATATGTATGAAATATTTTTGACCATTTTCCATATTCTAACTTGCACATTTTCTCCAAATACTTGTAATTGCAATCTAGAGTGCGTCACAATTTGATAGACAGAAACGACTCTATTGGAGACTTTGCAGGAGGAAACTTCATTAAAAACCTTGAATGAGCAAATCGGTTCAATGAAGTTCCAGGGAACAAGAGAAAAGCTTGGCATGACAGTAATTTTAAATATCTACCTCTCATCTATAATTACCTCAACATTATATGATTAATGGTTGGTAACAATTTGACAACAAATGATCAAAAAAAATTACTTTTATCATTAACTAGAATGGTAATTACTACTTGAGTTACATATTTTATATCTAATGAAAGATAATCAAAGGGCCTTGAATTTTTCGGACCCAAAGCAAGAGCTTCATTGGACTTGTTCCTAGCCCATCCAAAGCTTCAGAACTCTATCTTTACCACCAGATGCTACTTTTTCGCCGTCTGGACTCCAGTCAACCGCGAAAACCTTCCAAGTTCAGAAAGACAAGTTATCTAACAGTTCTACAGAAAAGGAAATGCTGAAAGGAAATGCCGGTCGCGGAAGCTTTACCTCATCAGCATGGCCGGGAAGGTCTTGCTTCAACTTCTTGGTCCGGATATCCCAAACCTAAATCGATAAGACATAAATAGTTTCTTAATGACATGTTTTTAACAGGACAAGATCACAAGAAACAAGAGTATGCAAACACATACCTTCAAGGTTGAGTCTTTGCTCCCACTTAATAGGAGCCTACTGTCAGCTGACCAGCTGTGCAAAACACAAGGATGAGTAAGTAATGGTTGACTGTTGAAATGAGTGAAGAATGAGTTTCTATGGCAGATTCTAACCTTATCTGATATACAGGTCCAACATGGCCCCGGAATGCAGCAACAAATTTTCCTGTGGTACCATTCCATAATTTGACTGACTTATCAAATGAGGCACTTGCTATCCATTGACCATCCGGAGAAAAATAAACGTGATTAACCAGCTGCAAAAATTTGAACTTCTTGCTTAGAACCAAAAAAACAAGGCTATGTTCACCAACACACGCACAGAAAACCATCCTTTACAGCACAGAAAGATTGTCAACCTGTTGATGACCTGTCAAGCGAGTTTTGGGGTGCTTGCTGACTGCAGGCTCCCATAGAAACATGGTGAAATCATCTGATCCTGAAACTAATCTCTCTGGGGCATTCCCTCTCATTTTGTTGTACCTTTCAAGTGCTACCTGACAATGAAACAAGAGAAACGCAAGTACTGTGAGGATGGGAGAAATTCCAATTTTGGGGCAACTAAATAGCATCGAGGATTTTCTTTCTTTTTTATGTCTTTGCCTCTCATTGATGTATACTGCTTCCTTGCCACCAGCTAAATGAGATTATGAGAAGCTTCCAGAGCCGCATAATCTCAGCAGTTGGAGAAAAGGCAGCAGATAGAAGAACTCCCTAAAATTTAAAGGAAGTTACAGAATAGCCCAGTCCTCGAACTAATTATAGCTTATGTTTTTGTTGATCATCAACAAAATTAAAAAGATAAGAGTGACCTTTTTTCCAGCTGGCATCTTTATTAAGGATCTCTTTGATCACCTAGCTTTTTAGCAAATGTAACAGGTACAACTGAAGGAAGCAAACAATCTGGTACGGGTTGCTTAACTGAGAGCAAATCTCACCTCTGCAAATGGTTCAAGTACTAAACTGACAACAACATCAACAACAAACCCAGTGTATTCCCACAAAGTGGGGTCTGGGGAGGGTAGAATGTACGCAGTCCATACCGCTACCTCCAAAGAAGTAGAGAGGTTGTTTCCGATAGACCCCCGGCTCAAGATAGAGAATAGTAAGCAAGAGCGTAATGCACCATTAAGCATGATGGGTGGCATAACATAAAAGGAATAAAACATACTAAAAATAAAAGAGAAATCAGAGCACTACGAAATAAGATAAATAAGCGCAATATGAAATAAGAGATAAGAAATATGGCATCCGGAAAGTACGACCCCCACCTATGGACACAATCCTGGGATTACTAACCCAGCTATACATGAGCTCTTCTACTACTAGCTACAACCCATGCACGCGACCTAACCTTTTACCCTTATCCGCGACCTCCACACCTTCCTATCTTAGGGTCATGTCCTCAGTAAGCTGTAGCTGCTCCATATCATGTCTAATCACTTCCCTCCAGTACTTCTTCGGCCTACCTCTCCTCCTCCGAAAGTCATCCAACGCTAACCTCTCACACCTACGAACTGGGGCATCCGTGCCCCTCCTCATCACATGCCCAAACCATCTCAGCCTTCCTTCCCGCATCTTGTCCTCCACCGAAGCCACTACCACCTTCTCCCAGACTATCTCGTTCCGAACTCTATCCCCTCTAGTAAGTCCACATCCAACGCAACATTCTCATTTCCGCCACCTTCAATTTTTGAATGTGGGAGTTCTTGACTGGCCAACACTCTGCTCCATATAACATAGCTGGACGGACTGCCACTTTATAGAATTTGCCTTTAAGCTTAAGTGGCACCTTCTTATCACACAACACACCCGAGGCGAGCCTCCACTTCATCCAACCTGCTCCAATACGATTAGAGATATCCTCATCAATCTCGTCATTCCCTTGAATCATAAACCCAAGATACTTAAAATTATCCCTCTTACAAACATCCTGGTAATCCAGCCTCACCACCACATCGTCCTCCTGCCTCAAGTCGCTAAACTTGCATTCCATATACTCCGTCTTGGACCTACTCAACCTGAACCCCTTGGACTTCGGGGTTTGCCTCCAAACCTCCATTTTTTCATTCACACCCCCTCGCGTCTCGTCAATCAACACTATATCGTCCGCAAACAACATACACCATGGCACCTCCCCTTGAATACGTCGCGTCAACACATCCATCACCAACGCAAACAGGAAGGGGTTAAGAGTCGAACCCTGATGCAACCTTGTCTCGACTGAAAAATGTTCTGAGTCCCCTCCCGCCGTTCTCACCCGAATCTTTCCTCCATCGTACATGTCCTTAATAGCTCTGATGTACACCATCGGGACCCCTCTTGCCTCTAAGCATCTCTAAAGAACCTCCCTAGGGACTTTGTCATAAACCTTCTCTAAGTCGATGAACACCATGTATAAATCCCTCTTTCTTTCCCTATACTGTTCCACCAATCTCCTCACCAAGTGTATTGCCTCTGTCGTCGAGCGACCGGGCATAAAACCAAACTGATTCTCTGAAATGGACACGATTTTCCTTAATCTCCGCTCCACCACCCTCTCCCAAATCTTCATAGTATGACTCAGCAGCTTGATACCCCTATAGTTGGTGCAACTCAGAATGTCCCCCTTGTTTTTGTATAAAGGAATCATCGTACTCCACCTCCAGGCTTCAGGCATCCTCGCCGTCTTGAAAATGCCGTTAAACAAATCAGTTAACCACCTTAACCCTGCCCTACCTGAAAACTTCCAAAAATCCACCGGAATCTCATCAGGCCCCGTCGCCCTTCCCCTCCGCATCGTACGAATAGCTTCCCTAACCTCCTCAACCTTAAAGCGTCTACAATAACTGAAATCACGTCTCTCCTCCGATTGTTTCAGCTCACCTAACTCAATGCCTCTGTCCCCTTCCTCGTTCAAAAGCCTATGGAAATACTCCTGCCATCTCTTCTTAATATAGGCATCCTCCACCAAAACTCTACCATCCTCCCCCTTAATGCACTCCACTTGGTCGAGATCCCGACCCTTCCGCTCCCTAGCCTTAGCAAGCCTATACGACCTCTTTTCCCCGTCTTTCTCCTCTAACCCCGCATACAAGCTCTCAAACGCTGCTGACTTTGCTGCCATAACTGCAAGCTTAGCCTCCTTCTTTGCTAATTTGTAAACCTCCCAATTCATCTTCTTCTCCTCTGCATCTTTACTCTCAATCAGCTTAACCCCTTCTTAATCTCCACTTTCTTCTTATCATCTCCATTCCACCACTAGTCCCCCTCGAAACACCCAACACTTCTCTAGCAGTCTCCGTGATGCAACTGGCAGCCTTATCCCACATGGCATCCACGTCTCCCCTACAATCCCACACCCCCAAAACCGCCACTTTCTCTTCTATCTTCAGCGCACTATTTGGCGTCAAGCCACCCCACCTAATTCTAGGCCGACCCTCCTCAACCCTTCTCTTCTTGCTCCTCTTCATAAACAAGTCCATCACCAGGAACCTATGCTGAGTCGAAAAATGCTCACTGGGAATGACTTTACAGTCCTTACATAAAACCCTATCCCCCCTCCTTAGCAGCATCAATTTGAGTCTTGGCTATCGCGCTTCGAAAGGTAATCAGGTGATCCTCCTTCTTTGGAAAGCTCGAATTCACCACCACCAACCCAAAAGCCCTCGCAAAATCCAACAAAGGTGCTCCCTCCTCATTCCTATCACCAAAACCAAAACCTCCATGCACATCGTCATAACCTCCCGGCACAACCCCAATGTGCCCATTGAAGTCCCCCGCTATGACAATCCTCTCCGAACTAGGCACGCCTCTCACCACCTCGTCCAAAGCCACCCAAAACTCCACTTTCACTTCCTCTCCCAAGCCCACCAACGAAGCATAAACATTACACACATGCAGCATAAACACCCCAATGACCAATTTGATCGTCATCAACCTATCACAGACCCTCTTTACCTCCACCACCTGCGCTCTAAGCTCCTCATCCACTAAGATCCCCACACCATTCCAACACGTCACTCCCTGAGTACCACAGCTTATACCCATCCACATCCCTAGCTTTAGACCCTACCCATTTAATCTCCTTAACACACGCAATATTAATTTTCCTCCTCTTAAGACTGAACTTACCCTGAAGGATCCCTATTTTCCAAGACCCTACCCTCAACCTATCTACTCTCGCCTCTCACCTATCTCTATCACCACTCACCGCCCCAACCCTAACACCCGACCTAGACCCCACACCTACCCCTGACCGCCTCTCTTCACCCCCACGCAAAGCCAGCCCCAACCCCAACCCCCTCGGACATGACCCTATTCCACCATCAACCCCTACAGCCACCACTTAAGGCCAAAACCAAGCCCAAACAAAGCCCCAAGCCGATAGACACTCTCAAAAAGGATACAAACAATTGTGACGAGCTGATTAATTGGTAGACAATCTCACCTTTGCAAATATTTTCAGGGACTAAGCTGCGACTTTCAAAAGTATACGGCCTGCTGCTGCTCTAAAATTTATTATGTTCATTATTATTTCAACTCTAGTCTTAAAAGAAACCGAAAAGTAGTTGCTTCTTATCTGACATTGAAAATTTTAATAGGAATGAGATGGGTTCAGATGGAGAAAAGTGGATACTTAGGATCATATAGCAGATGCTAACACGGTTGGGATTGAGGCATAGTTATTCATCAATGGTGTACTGCAGCACTGCCAGATAATCACAGTGAGGTCTTTGAAGTTTGAATTAGCCTAATGGATCATGGCTGAGATGAGCTCAGCTTGTATATTTTTAAACATCAAACTTCCTCGTGACTTCTTACTCTCACCATAATGTTCGAGTTATTATGCAAAAGCATTTCACGCTTTCACAGTAGAGTATCTCCATAAGAATGTGTTCCGGAAAGTCTCTATCGAATCCAACTGAAGTTAATAACAGTGAACCCTTGCAATACAGAGAAGGTGCAAATTAAATTAATCAAATAAAAAATTTTGGTACTAGGAATACCAAAAGATTACCTTTTTCATTTCCTCGGGAGATGCAAATTGTTTACTGGTGTGATCAAAAGCTCCACTTCGAAGAACATATTCAGTGCTCAGTGCAAGAGAATTTACCCAATGTCCATGACCCTGCATAGCATGAAAGAGTAGGAGAATAAATAAAAAGCTACCCATTTAGTCATAATTTCCAGGACATCTTACTCACGGGCACCTAGGCAAAACAACTCCACTTTTCATATATGCACATCCACGGATCCACTAGCTTCAAAATCTATAAGAATATACCTGTTCCACCTTAGACTGAGAATTTCTTAAAATGAAATACAACTCCAACTAAATATAATACTGGTTCTCGACAAATTGTTCATATGTCACCACAATGGACTACACAGACAAATGATGGTGTATCACAAACCTAACTTTCGAGCAGTCAGAAAATTTCACTTCTAGTTCAATCGCAAATTGAAATAAAACTTCTCCGGGATCTTCAAGGAAGTAGTAAAGCCCACCAAATCAACCTCATTGAATGCAGGTGACTGAATAATAATACAAAGTCACAGCACATGCATGAGAGCAGTTGAAAAGTCCCACAATACTCAAAAGTTATAGACTTCACCTTCAATTCACGAATTAGCTTCCCTTGCGTAGTTTCCCATACCTTGATTGTACAGTCCTGAGATCTGGAATATGAACTAATAAATGTTAAAACCATATTGAAGATTTCATAAACTAATGCTCGGGTTTCACGGCTCAGTTTCTATCTCTATCTATCTATCAGTGTTTATATATATATAAATATATATGCGCACACATCCCACCCTCCCAAGCAAAAATGAGAGATCTATTCACCAAAAGGAAACAGCAAAAGTTCAATAAATCAATATCATCAAGTGGGCCAATCACAGTAAGCAGATGCTCTCCACGAAGATCAATATAGTACATAAATTACAACAATCTATAAAAATAAAATGCTCTAAAGAAATATACCCAGTGTATATAACTCCATCTCCGCCCCATTTTACACATGTTATAGCAAGTGTATGACCAGTTAGGCAAATGAGACACTTCCTAGTGGTAACATCCCATATCCGTGCATCACCATCTTTACTTGCACTTACAAAGCGGCGACATGGAGCACTGAGGTGTACAGGTTCCCAAGAAATACCAGTTATCCATTTCTTGTGGCCCTGCAACATGATAAGCACAGATCATAGAATCTTCAGAGAGTTTCTTTTGAACAATTCACAAAGAAATACGACAAGTTAAAGTGAGCCTGGTACTTTGGCCATCAGGGACAATGTTTTCAACAAAACCAACAAAGGAAAGAAGTGCACATCACACGAAAAAACACGACCAAGAAAAACAATAGAGGACCTAGGAAAAGTTTCTTAATTTAGTTACATTCATATGTAGGTATCAAGAAATAAGAATAGAAGATGATATCAAAATTAAAAAGGAAGAAAACATGAAAAGCTTGAACTCAGCCACTTAAGCAGCATTCTTCAACCCTCTGATTTGACATTATAGACACTCAAAAGTCTTAAAAGACAACTAAAGAAATCCATCATTGATCATATTATGCATATACATCCTATGACATCTACTTTGCGTGGTTCAATCAAAGATTCACCTAAACTACAAATTCTAGACACCAACAAATATAAGCACATTAGCCAATAATACCACCTATAGTAATGCTCAATTCATGATAACTCTCAATTTGACACTCATGAGCTTGGAGACTTTTGAACATCTGTCAAGAGATCAAGGAACCTTAAGAGAGCCATTCAAGAGGATTTGAAGGCCCACCATATGCTTAATAGTTATTTACAATGAGCAAACCAAGACTTAGCATATCTAGTTTAATGACTTAGCATATCTAGTTTAACCCATTTAACTTATTTTAATTGACTTGTAGCATAAGGGTATTTTTCGGTAATTACTTGTCTTATGTAACCATAGTATAAATAGTTGTCAGAAGGGTTTTAGTTCATTAGTTATGTTTGAATTTGGATGATTGCACTTTGAGTGTAAAGGGAAGAACTCTTGTATCTCTCCATGGAACCTTTTTAAGATTCTCCTGGGTAGGGATTTCCATGTGTTAGTTAAATTCCGTTCTCCAATGTATTAAATTAGTAATGGAATGTTACTTTAACTTATTAGATTGCCTTTTCTCTCTTCAATCTATCCCTATTACTATCTCTTCTCCCTACTTTTCGATCGAATACTTGTGTGTTTTATTTGAATTCCCTACTTGAATTTGGTTGTTATCACTTCATACAAGTTATACAATATTCAACCGGACTAGTAAGTGGGCTTCCTTACTTAGCACCAAAAAGAAAATAGAGAGCACTTCTATACATTGTTTGTACAGACAAGAAACTAAACTTTAATAACAATGTGTAGCTCACTGCTAGTAGATTATCTGGATTCTATCTTCATCGGAAAAAAAAGAAGGATTATCAGGATTCGTCGTAAGGCACAATAGACAGCAATTAACAAAGAAAAAGCAGTTTTAGAAGGGATCTCGAACAATAAAAACCCAGCAGCCAAAAACGCATCAAACTCCATAGTTCTAGAATTTCAATAACTACAGAGAAACACGCCGCAACTGACTTACAGTAAGCGGATTCCCTAAAGGCTTCCCAGTCTGAAGGTCCCAACAGATAATTTCTCCCGCCTTACTTCCACTAACAAGATGCTTACCATCTGGTGACCATGCAACAGAGAGAACCCAATTTCTGTGCCCTAGAACAAAAAGGATATATAGAGTCACTATTTATAAATAGACATTATTAAACAGATAAATAGAAATGTTGTAAGACCATGATTCAGCAACTTTCGCAAAGAGAACAAGCAACATTGACAGAATTTATATGCTTTTTTCACTTTTTTTTTAGTTGGGTAGCAAAAGCAATAAAATTTGGCTATACAGGTAGCTAGTAGACTCATAACTAGTATTTCGTGCTGCAATTTCAAAATGAAGTTATGAACCAGCAATCCCTGAGGCATTTTCAGGAAGAAGAGTATAAAAAAAAAAAAAAAGGGCAGCCCGGTGCACTAAAGCTACCGCTATGCGCGGTGTCCAGGAAGAAGAGTATAATAAGCAGAGCATTATAGAGAAATTAATGACTTTCTCAAAGCCCAAAGTTCAAACCACTTTAGAGGGCTAATATACAATATCATCTGACCAGATGCATTGCAAATGAGCAGTGCCTAAGATGCATTCAGAGTAACCAAACTAGGATTTAAACCATAGAGTATAATATGTGAAGGAGGTGGATATATCCAAGTATTAGTCCCAGCATATTAAAAAGTTATCATTATCATAAGTGATAATCAGCTAATAATATCTCGCAAGAGGATATACTTAAAGACCTTTATGATTCAGTTTCTATATTTTATGTGAGATGACAAGTGAAAAGCTAAGGTTGCAGCCGATGCATATGAAACTAGGATTCTAACCTTGACATGTAAACAATGGCGTCTGGGTGTTTAGATCCCACAAACGAACTGTAGTGTCACCAGATCCACTCGCCAACTGTCGTCCATCAGGACTGAAGGAGACTGAAAGAACAGCTTCAGTGTGACCTGCAAGCACAAAACCCACACTGAATAAAGCAAATGTGAAGGTCTCAGGGTGAGATGAGCGACTGTCAAAATTGAATAGAACACAAAACAAAGATATACAGAATACAGGTAATGACACGTTGAGAAATGTTACTCAGCCATTCCAAGAAATAAAAGAGCATATGAATTGGTTGTAGATCATTAACAAACAAGACTAAATAGCTTATTGCATGAACCAAACGCCTCTCAGGTGGAAAACAAAAGCCTGGCTGTAGAACACATCAAGCATCGAAGTTCAAGCAAGGGATTTTTCACCATAACTCAGAAACATATTAAAACTCCAATGTTTTGACAACTACACCCCACCCACTTCTTTCTGGATCTTCAATACATTTGCCAAAATAATGGAATGTGAAGGCATGGGAGGAAGGCGTTGATAAAGAGGAGGATTTTTCTCTATTGTGAAGCCAAAGCAGATGTTTCTTCCCTTCTATGTTTCTTCACCCCGTCTTATATCACTCTTTTGGTATTATCACCCAAGCTTTGTTTTATTCCCTAAGCATGTTTCGATCCTTATGAAACAACCTAAGCTCTTGAAATTCTGGTAAACCCTGTATGTGTAAGCTTGGATCTTCTTCTCCATTGTCTACATAAATCCCTTGCCCCCAACAAAGCTCGTTGGAGCTGCTCGCAAACCCATCTGAGATTCTCCTCATCAATCTTTAGTTTTCTTGTAAAGCGCCTACTACTTTCAACAAATAAGAACCCTGTACTGATGCTCACACTAACGTCTATTAAGTCAAAGGATCCCCCTTATCCCGGAAAGAACATTATCTTTACCATAACAGAAGATTAAATCAAAATAATAGATCAGAAAATGCCATCGGAAAGAGAAAAGAAAAAAGCACATTTCCCAAGTAAAGAGGTAGGAGAAAGAAAGGTAACGAGGAGGATATTTCTCTCTTTTTTGTGCTGGGGTGAAAACAAAAAAGAAGTCTTTAGGAAAGGTTGATATGGGATTTTCTCTTGTTTGATAAGGAAATACATGAAAATGTGAGGTAAAGTGGAGGTTAATGACCTCAAACATATCAACCTTTCCTAAGCACTTCTTTATTGTTTTCCTTCTATCCATACCAACGACTAATAAAAAAACCTTCATCACTCCATCCAGGGAGGTAAAGTTTGAACGTTCTCTCACACTTGATTCTTTCCCTTCCCTTGTTGGAACCAAACACAGTGTTAATTCTTAAATTAGTAACAGCTCAAAGTAATCAACTCGCACTGAAGTTCCACCTATACTAACCCACAACATAAATTTTGGCTGCAGTATCAATACCAGGTAAAAAAGATCACAAGGAGAAGATGCTCAGTGGCATTATGACAAGAGAAGTGAATAATCTTGTACCAGCAATTGTGGCCGAACAACGAGTAACAGGACGGATTCGAAACACTGCTTGTGGTTGATAAACTATTGTCAGGACTTTCTCCACGGACACTGCAATGAATTCACCAAAGTATCTCCATAAATAATTAGCAAAACAAACATTTTTGTAGTCACTCATAAGCTCCATGACATTACAACTCTCTTTCACAATTTACCTTTGTTCTTCTCCAAATATGATCCAAGCTGCACCAGCAGCTCTTCGTCTGAGATATAAAATGCATAAGGCAACCTTTCCTCCTGAAGAACTCCAAATTTCCCATAATTACAAAGCTTGAAAATTGACACTTAAGAAATGCCACTATGATTTCTCGTAATTAGCACCAGCTGTTTCATTACATTAACTCTTGCAGATACTCCCTCCGTTCACTTTTACTTGTCATGCTTTGCTCCTCAAGAGTCAAACATGACTTTGACCAACATCTTAAGATGCATTTTTCAACGTATTAATATGAAAATGATTGCAAATAGTATTTTCGCATAGTTTTCTCATCCTCTAAATTTAAAATATTGATTTACTCTAACTCAATTCAGCTCCGAAGATAGTGACAGGAAACGTGACACGATAAAAGTGAACGGAGTGGGTACAAACTTTAGAATATCCTTGTTTATTAATCATTTCGATTCGAACTATGAAAGCAGTCTAGATAAAAGCAACTCCTCTGCATAACTTTTCACAAATACTGCGCAAGAAGAAATCTTTAAGTACATAACTGAAAGTACAAGTTCTCTTACCTAATTATAGGAGGTGTTTGGCCATGAGAATTTTTCACTTTTTTTCCGGAAAATTATTTCATTTTAGTAAAAATTGTAGTGCTTGGCCATAAGAATTCCAAATACAATTTGGAATTATATTTGGAAAGTGAAAACAAGTTTCATTTTCACTTCTCTCACAAAAAGTCAAAAACAACTCCAATTTATATTCATGGCCAAACACAACTCCAGCTCCTACTCCAACTCCAAAAAATTTTGATCTACATAGAATGCTAAAATAGAGTTATCATAAGTAACTGTTTTTCTTTCATAATACTTCCCTTAGACATAACTGGTAAAGTTACTGCATATATATAGCAAACACTTGTAGTACGGACCTACTCCAGACCGGCGCATAGCAGGAGCTTTAGTGCATGGGAATAAGTAGAACACAAATAGTAAGGAAGAAACATTGAGGTTAGTGTTGCTTACATTGCTGAGAAGTTTATTGACGACTTGATTAAGCTCTTTAGGACCCGCGTTTTCAGGGAGGTATAAGGCGGCACCCAACTGATTGCCTTCAGGGTCTGCTAATTGACATATTACACTGTTTGTTCCCTCTCTTTCTCCCGCCGCCTCAACTTCCATAGTTTCTGACATTACTTTACTTCTTTCTTTTTCCTGTGCAATTTTTTCTCATTGACTTCACTCTCGGAGGTTTTAGTAGGGTTTTGAAATTTTCTCAGCTTCGCAAAAAATTATCATCATACTGTAAAACGGAAAAAAGACGCACCTTTAGCTTTGTGAAATTTGCACTTGGACCCATTTAACTTTTGGATTAAATAATTTCTTTATACAAGTTTAAGTGCATATGTGTAAATTGAATGTCATAGATATAATTTAAGGTGGACATATTTATGCATTATGTCAAAATAAATCAAGTTTATTTTTGTACGTGATTTCTTTTTAACACGTAAGAATTACTAAACCTAGTTGATATATATATCGTAAAAGTTTTTTTTTTTTCGATTTCCCATTCAGTGTCTGGTGCCTACATTGGAGCCCGACTAATCCGAATTCGCGCCAGGTAAGGCCCCATTCGGGGGTAGCGCTCCCAACAGAGTTTTCTCCATGCCCAGAGTCGAACGCTCGACCTCTGATTAAGGGTGGAGCAGCCACATCCGCTGCACCAGATCCTATGTTGATATATCTTAAAAGTTACTTTTATGAAGAAATGCATAGAAGATAAATTCGATGAAAACTCATCTAAATTTTTAGGTTGCATGTCACATTAACTTTAACAAGTCCATTTTATGTCAAAATTTAATTGATCCATTTAAATCGTTTATAAATCCTGACTTATTTGACCTAAAAAGGGTTAATGTAAACAAGTAAGACTTCATCCATTCCCCAAACAAAGATGGGCTAAGTTTATCTTGGAGTCTCAATATTCCAAGTTGTGGTATATCCAAAGTTTTAAATGTTTAATTTTGTGTTTTAGTTTTAAGTTATGATCGTTCAAAAAATATTTTCGTATAAGAGTCTCAATTTTTTTTGATTAGTTTTAAAACGCTAACTAAAGCATGATTATTAGTTGAAAAATGGCTTTATTGTTCATTTCTCTCCGTTTAAAGAGGCCTCAAGGAAGGCCATACGATGCAAACAAGTCCCTGGCTCCAGTTCTAGCCCAACTTGAGCTGCGTCAAAGATAGACTCTCTGGCCCAGTTCTCTCCTATGACACACGATTCTTTCGATCATCATTTAAATTGGTATAAATAACATAAATATTAATTCTTTTGGAAGTAATTACACTCTCTCCCACTTTTTTAATTACTTTACTCTCTCTCCCTATTAATATATATAACACAGCCGACATATACATAACATTCTGTGTATATGATGGAATTTTTGTAATATGTTTAGGGTGTTGGGATTTTTTGTAATATTAAAAACATAAGTTGTGTATTTATTTATTTTTATGTTAGATTGATATGCAAAAAGCTAAAAAAAAAACATCTTAAATTAAATGTATATCTGATGAAACGCACACCAAAAGCAAGGGGCAATGATATTTGGCATAGGTTCTGATCGATGATGATGATTATTAGATGGTGGGTGGTGATACTGTTTGAGTATGGTTCTTGGTGGTGGTAGGTCATGGTAGATTGTATGGTAATAATTAATGGTGACGATGTTTGCCAATAGTAGTTCTACAATGACAATAAACAAAATGATAATAGCAGAAGAATATCATTGATTTGCATCTTTAAGTAATAACGTCTTAATAAAGTTAAAGCTAAGTACTAATTGACACTAACAGAGCGTTGGGGTGATCTTAAAAGTTATTTAGAAATTAAAACAAATGGAGCATTGGTGTCTGAAAGCATATATACACTTAATTACTTACCTAGCCTTGGTTTAAAACTTTAAATCTTGTGACTTCTTTGGACTAACAAATGTCGTAAGAAAGAGAAAAACACAGGCATGATAAAGATCTAATATATGAAGAAATTAGTGTTACTCGGGATATGAAATTTCTTCTCCTTATAGATTTAAGCCGGGTTGCTTTTGAAAGATGTTATTTTTTTTATTTTTTAAAATCTTTCTTAATTCTTTTTGGATGTAGAAGTCCAATAATGATTATCCCTCAAACTTCATGCCACCTAAAGATTTGTCCCTAACGTATATATATAGACTCGAAGTTCCCAAAATACAATCATTGTTTCGTTTTTGAATTGTTTCCTTCTCCAAATCCAATCTTTCATAAAGAAAGCTAAAGAAACAAGAAGAGAAAGCCTATATAGAATATGTCCACCATTAAGATTGACAAACACTATAAAGGAAATCTTTCATAAGATCGTCAAAAGATTCTACATTTGTACCAATGTCTCAATTTCATCACTCAAATTCCATAGCCTATTTACCTTAGCCACATGTTAGAATAGTTCCCTAGCTACTTTGTTTCCCTTTTGATAAATTTAAAATTATGTAGTGGAACCTTGGAGTCTGATCATAATCACTTTTAAAAATGTGTACAAATTGAAACAAATGGAGCCATGGAGCTAGTATAACTTTAAAATTATGTTCACTTGTTTTGATAATGCAAGGTAGAAAGAAATTCTAGTGTTGTGGATTTTTGCCCCATTCTTTATTTTGTGGGTTTTTCCTATCTTATTCCATTGCCTTGTATGGAGAAAAAAAGAAAAAAAAAAGTTCCCCATTAATTATGAAAGAACTTTTTTTTTTTCTCTCTCTTTCTTTATATTGAATTTTGTATTATTGAGCTTGAAAGGAGTTAGTGAAAGAAAGTAATCCAACACACATAAGAAGTGGGATGAGAATGCAGAATAATAAGTTAATTTGCTCCCTTGTGCATGAGATGTACATGGAAGGGCGACTCAAGCATATTCATGGAATAAGGCGAAAATCAAACAAAGGCCTTACAATTTTAAGAAAAAATAACTTTCTTTTAATGAACTCTATTTTTAAAATTATATGATTGATTTTTTTAATTATTTTTTTTTAAGTAATAATATAATCAATGCATTTAATCTTTCATGAGACATAGTACACTAGATATATGAACTTCTTCTAAAAATTCTTTCTTTTTATATAAAAAAATATTCTTTTCTATAAATAATATTCAATTTTTATTAAAAAAAATTATTTATGTTATTATAAAAAATGAGGCCCTCAAATTTGGGGGCCTAAGGCGGTCGCCTATTTTTTTACAAGGTAGAGCCGGTCCTGTACATAATACGTGAGGCCGATGTAACAAGAGGAATCTCTTGTTACCAGAATTCAGAGAGAGAGAGTTGAGAGAAGAGAGAAGAAAGAGATTAATTTCGGAATTCTGATAAAATCCAAAATGAGCGATACAGTAGCTATTTAGGAAATGAGATTCTCCTAACAAGGCTAAGACACGTGTTCTCTCTCCTAACAGATTTGAGGAACTTAATTATAATAAAAACTGGACTGAAATACAATTACTAAATAAGCAGACTTATGAACTTAGAGGACTAAAACATAATTCGTAAAGCTATTAATTAAACGATCACCAACTGATTTTGTTACATTCCACCCTCCTTAAAAAATGCTCTTGTTTTCATGAATCAATAAAGTCTAGAAATTGAGATTTGATGAACTGATAATCTTCCCTGGTGGCTTCTTCTGGTAACAAGTTGACCCATTGAACTAAGACCTGAGTCGCAGCATGATTCCTCTTTTCACTATCCTCCTTTCTAGTATAGTCGTAGCATGTACTAAAGATTGCCCTTTATTGGAACACACAAGAGGATCAATAGATGAAATTACCTTAGCACCAATTTTCCTTTTAAGCTGAGAAATATGGAATACTGGGTGTATTTTGGCATTTGGTGGTAGTTCAAGTTTGTAAGCAACCGATCCAACCTTCTTCACCACTTAATAGGGTCCATAGTATTTGGATGCTAACTTGAGGCTCTTCTTTACAGCTATTGAAGTTTGTTTGTAAGGTTGTAGTTTTAGAAACACCCAATCTCCCACCTTGAATTCTCTTTCAGTCCCCCTCTTATCTGCATTAACCTTCATCCTATTTTGAGCCTTCTCTTGATTTTCCTTCAACATTTTAGCCATGATTTGTCTTTCTCTCAATACTTGATCAAAAGCTTCCACTTTAGGCTGTACTAACAATTCAAAAGTGAGTTGTGGAAGGTCGTAACCATACAACACCTTGAAGGGGGTCATTTTCAAGGTTGTGTTATAATTACTGTTATACCAAAATTCAGCCAAAGCTAACCACTTGTTCCACTCTTTTGGTCTGTGCCCAGTCATGCATCTCAAGTAGTTTTCAGGACACTTGTTTAACCTCTCGGTTTGCCCATCCATTTATGGATGGTATGCAGAACTATGTAATAATTGTACCTGCAAATGTTTGAACAACTCTTTCAAGAAATCGCTTAAAAATATCTTATCCCTATCAGATACTATGCTTTTGGGCAGTCCATGCAGTTTGTAAATGCTATCCATAAACATTCTTGCCACATTAGAAGTAGTAAATTGGTGTGACAATACAACAAAATGACCATATTTGCTATACCTGTCAATCAATACTAATATAGTATCTTGTCCTTCTGATCTTGGTAAAGCCTCAATGAAGTTCATAGGTATGTGTTCCCAAGCTTTATTAGGTATAGGTAAAGGCTGCAATAACCCCGGATATGCTACTTGTTCCTTCTTGTTTCTCTGGAAAATATCACACTCTTGCACTACTTCCTTAATTGTCTCAATCATGGATGACCAGTAGAAAATGGCTTTCACTCTTTGGTAGGTAGCCCAAATGCCTGAATGACCTCCTAATCCTGAAGAGTAGATGGTTGAGACCAGTTGTTTTCTGAAAGATCCTTTATCACCAATCCAAGCCTTTCCTTTATGCCTTAGTATTCCCTGCTGGAGAGTGACTTCTGTGTTTGTCAACTGATTAATGCTCAAATTAGTTATAGCTTGCAGTACTTCAGAATCTCCTTCATAGCTATCCATGATTTCTTCTATCCATTTAGGCAGTACTTGTGAAATAACTAAATATTATTGTTCCACCTTTCTAGATAGTGTATCTGCCACTACATTCTCTACCCTTTTTTTTGTAGTGGATTTCAAAACATAACCCCATTAGCTTGGTGAGGCCTTTGTGTTGTAATGATATGGTGATTTTCTGATCCTACAGGAATTTCAAACTGAAGTGATCTGTCTTGATGATGAAGTGATTAGGGTGTAAGTAGTGTCTCTATTTATCCACAACTTGGAGTAGAGCTATAAGTTCTTTTTTCATAGGTGGATAACCCTTGATGTTTTACACTTAAGGACTGACTCGTGTAGGCTATAGGGCTCTTATACTGCATCAGAACAGCCCCAATTCCATAATTACTTGCATCCACCTCAAGTACAAAGGTTTTGGTGAAATCAGGCAATGTCAATACTGGTGCCTTAGTCATTGCTCCTTGAAGCTGCTTGAAGGTTGTAGTTGCTTCAGTACTCCATGTAACTTCACCCTTCTTGAGCAAGTTTGTCAAAGGTTTGCTTAAAATAACATATTCGTTGATAAATTTTCTGTAATAGCCAGTTAGGCCAAGGAAACCTCTTAATTCCTTCAAGTTTCTTGGAATAAACCATTACATTATTGCCTTAATCTTTGACTGATCAGTGCTAACTCCACTCCCAGGTATAACATGTCCTAAATATTACACTTGAGTGATACCAAACGGTATCTAAAAGAGCGCGAAATATTCCTCAATCACATAAACAGTCCACACGCACAAGACACTTAACGGAAACAACAAACACCAACTTAAACAATAGAGAAGATATGTAACTTGACGCAAAGAGAACTCATAATACGGTAACTAAAGAGTTTATTAATACTCTAAAACCTCTACAAAACAAGTTAACAAGCACCACGTTCTTACGGAACACAAGAGGAGCTCAGTTTTCTCAAGCACTCTCGTTTCTAGCCGATACACACAACACAAGAAGAAACCATTTCTTGTGGTGTCAAATGGTAGTCTAATCTCTTCTTGAGAGGAAGATGATGTTCAATATTACAAGTGATTTTTAAGAATAAGCTAACTAAAAATATCAAGACTAAAGAAACACCTTAAATAGTTTTTACAAAAAAAATGGCAAAAGGACCCCTTTGCCCTTAATGAAAGGGGGGGAGGGTGTGGAGTGTTTGGGGAAGCCTTGGGGTGTATTCTGTGCCCTTAATGTCAGCCCCCACATTTCAATACATACACTCCCTTGGACAAGTTTGCAACAAGCTCAACCGCGTCCATTTTCATAAACATGCCTTGAAGCCTTTGTAGTTTCCAAGCTTGACTTCTAGTAAATGGTCTCGAGCCCGTGACCCCCGTATCATCCTCTCCATCTTGAGAGGAGTTTGAATTCAAACTCACAGGTTCTTCATCTTCAATGGTATCAATCTGTGAGAAGTCACATACGTTGAACGTGTTATGCGTTTGGTATTCCGGTGGCAAGTCGATCTTGTAAGCATTATAGTTGATTCTTTCAAGAACTTGGAATGGAGAGTCACCTCTTGGCAGTACCTTGCCCTTTCTTTGGTTGTGGAACCGGTCCTTACGTAGGTTTACCCACACCCAATCTCCAGGCTTAAGTACAAGACGTTTTCTTCCTTTGTTGACTCATTTGGCCATCTCTTGCTTCTTCTTCTCAAGCCGCATCCTCACCTTCTCATGCAAGCTTTTCATGGCTTCGGCCCTCTTATTTCCATATAAGCTAATAATAACATCACTTGACAAAGGAGTTAGATCCAAGGGGGTTAGGGGATTGAAGCCGTAGACACATTCAAAGGGCGTAATGCCCGTACTTGAATGGATCACCCAATTGTAAGAAAATTCTATGAGAGGTAGGTGATATTACCAAGACGTAAACTTACATTTAACCATGGAACATAGCATGGAACCCAAGTTTCGATTCACTACTTCCGTTTGGCCTTCGATTTGAGGGTGAACAACAATTTAGTTCCCAAGCCTACGCCACATTGACTTTCAAAAGTGACTAAGAAACTTAGAATACCTATCACTTACAATGGTCCTTGGTATGCCGTGTAACTTAACAACATTTTCAATAAACAAAGAGGCTACACTATCCGCATCTTCACTATTTTTGCATGGAATAAAGTGTGCCATTTTGGAGAAACGATCAACAACAATAAAGATGCTATACCGACCCTTTTAATTCTGTGGCAGCCCCAACACAAAATCCATAGAAATATCAAACCACGGGCGTGATAAAGTGGGAAGCGGGGTGTATAACCCGTGAGGAAGAAGCCTCGACTTAGCACTCCTACAATCCATACATTGGCCATAAATTTTGACAACATCTTTGCGCATCCTTAGCCAATAGAATTGTTCCTCCAATATCCCGAGGGTCTTATCAATTCTAAAGTGACCCATGAGATCTCCATCATGCGCCTTTCTCTCAAACAACTCTCTCCAAGAGCTAGAAGGTACACACAACCGTCTCCCCCAAAATAAGAACCCATCAAACACGACATAAGGACTAGACTCCAATGGCTTCCTTTCCCTACCCATGGATTCACTTTTCCTAAAGATAAGAGCGAAGTAAGGGTCCCCGGGATACAAAAACTTAAGGCTCTCAAACCCTATTAGCTTGGACGACAAAGTGGACACAAGAACATGCTTTCTAGATAATGCATCGGCTACCACATTATCCTTCCCCCTTTTGTATTGAATCACATAGGGAAAGTTTTCAAGAAATTCAATCCATTTGGCATGTCGTTTGTTAAGCTTATCTTGTGCCCGAAGGTGCTTCAAGGATTCATGATCCGTTCGGATTACGAATTCCTTAGGCCAAAGATAGTGTTGCCAATTGCCTAACGCTCTAACCAAGGCATAAAACTCCAAGTCATACGTAGAGTTGTTTAGAGATGCTCCTTTGAGCTTTTCACTAAAATAAGCAATGGGCTTTAAATCTTGCATAAAAACAACCCCTATGCCTACTTTACTAGCATCGCATTCAAATTCGAACATCTTATCAAAGTTAGGCAATTAGAAGTTTGTGCAAGAAATTAGAAATAGAAGATGAAATAGGGGAAGTGGATAGGTTAGCATTCAAAATATGTGCCAAAAGTAGCATGGAAGTAGTATCATTATACTCTTTGAAGAGGTCGCCCTTACGAGCCAACATTACCATCAAATCCCTACCCCTCAATGACGAAACTCCCTCTTTACCCTTACCCTTCCCACTCTCGGGTTCCTCCCCTCTACCCGTGGGTTCTTTTTTTTCTTTCCCTTTCTTGGAAAATTCTTCATTTATTGATGTGCCTCACACACTTGTGATGGTGTTAGTGGTTGGAGGTTGTACTTTCGACACTTGAACTCAAAGGAATAATAGTTGATTTGGCCGTCATGCTTGGTGGACCTATCATATTACCATGGCCGACCCAACAAAAGGTTATAAGCATGCATAGGAATGAAGTCGCAAAGTACCTCTTCCTCATAATTTCCAACCTTTAACCGAATCACCACTTGACGAGTCGCCTTCAACTCTCTATAATTATTCAACCATTAGAGTCTATATGGACTCGTTGTGGAGTAGTTGGCAACTTCAAGTGATTCACCATCGAGGCACTAGCTAAATTAGCACAACTTCCGCTATCAATAATCAAGGAGCACATACTCCCCTTAGTGAGACACTTAGTATGAAATAGGTTTCCCCGTTGGCTAGGATCATCCAACGCTTTGCTAATCATAACTCTCCATACCACATAATTAGGTACTTCAAGTTCATCTTCTTGAGGTAAAACCTTCTCTTCCTCATCATCACTAGGCCTCTCGGCCTCCCTTCCCTCTCCATCTTGAGTGACTTCTACATTTTTAGCCCCTTCAAATCCCAATTCTTCCCTCAAGAAATATAATTTCCCTTCTCTCAATATCACATTTCTCTGATTGGGACACTCACTAGCCTTGTGTCCCCATCCGTGGCATTTAAAGCATTGGAATCCCTTAACATTGGAAGAAACATTCGGCTTGCCCTCAAGCCATGGAGGAGGTGGTTGAGTACTCTTGCTCATGGGTGGAGGTGTCTTGATTGGTTGTTGTTTGTATTTGTTCCACCTCGAAGATGAGGGAACCATTTCTCTGCCCTTGATCCAACCTGAGGGCCCTTGGTAGGCTTTGGTTTTGTAGGCCGACCTTTCCTTGTTCTCTCATTCAATCTCTAAAGCCGCTTGAAAGATCTCTTTAATAGTTTCAAACTTATGAAGTGTCATGTGTGTAGAGATTTCCTTATTTAGGCCAACCTTGAACCGGATAATATCGTGGCTCACTTATTCTCCTCTATGATCAAGTTTCAAGATGAGTTGTTGAAATTCATCATAGTAGGTTGCCACACTTTTGTTTCCTTGCATCAAGTTGTACAATTTTGCAAGTAGTTCATATTGATAGCTTTCGGAAGGTATCTTTGCCTCATAAGATACCTTAATCAAAACCAAGGAGGGGGTTGCCCCTCAATCAATACGTTGCCAAAACATTTGACATACTCCCACCACGTGGTAGCATATCCCTCAAAATAAGCAATGGCGTAACAACTTTTTTTTCTCCTCTGTGAGATCATTCACTTGAAAGACTCTCTCGCATGCGGATTCTCATGCGAGAAACTCTTCGGGATCACTTTCTCTCTTAAAGATTGGAAGCCCTATTTTTATAGTATTGAGGCCAACATCCCTTTCCCAAACACCTTGGTCGCTTTTACCTTCAATCCCTCGGTTCTCACTCGATTATATCCTTCTACCTCTCATCCCCTCTTTCATCAAATAAGGATCATCATATATTCTATATCTCCCCCTTTGGTTCTCTCTCGAAAATTCCTTTTCTTGTATTGACGGGTTTTGGACATTTGGAATTTAGTATGGTGGATTGGCATTTAGTGGTGGAGTTCTTTGGATTAGCTGATTTTGGTTTGGAGGAGTCGGATTTATGGGTGGCATTTAGGTTCCAAGTCCATCATATGGGACTTAGTGATGTGGGGAATGGCTTGGTCCGTCAAGGCCTCGGCCTTATGAGTAATAGTTGGCTTCAGTTATGGCATTTGGTGGATACATTCTTTGGTGCGTGGCTTTGGGGGTAATGGTTGGGGATGTGTTTGAGGAATTGAGGGTCGAGAACTACGTTGGCTTTCTACCCTTTCCATTTGGCCACTAATAGAGTCCACTTCCATTCCCAACTTATCAAGACCCGCATTCACTCTAGCCACATCCCAAGACAGGGATTCAAGATTAGCCACAAGAGCATTCAAAATATTTTGGTCCACGATTTGTGCATTGAAAGTTCGGGTTCCATATGTAATAGTTCCATTTGCCAATGTACCTACAAAACAAACAAACGTTAGTTTAAAATATCCTCACACTCTTCACAATTGGCTTCCTCACTTGGTCCTTCAAGTGTTGTAAGCCGGCTATCAATCCTTGAGTGCTTAGAAATGAGTCTACTCTTGAATTATAATGGACTTTGGTTTTGAAGACTCGAGGAAGTTTCGTTCGCACTTGAACCAAGAACAACTATGAATGCTAAACGAGCAAAGCACCACAAAGAACGTTGACACGAAGACGTACTCAAAAACTAGTTCACAACTTAGTATGTTGTTACTTAGTTGCCAACTAGTGTAGGAGTCAATAGAAAGAAAACTAATAGAGACAAGTAAAGAAACTTGGAAGGTCCTATGACTTGAGTTTTGTTGTTGATGTGGCCCAAAATTTTATTTTGGCCGTTTGGTGTTGTTGTTTTGTTGAAGTTTGATGTTGTCCAACTTGAATGATTCAATTTTTTTTGTTTGGTGAGGCTTTTTCAGTTTTTGGAATGAAAGACAAGGCCTTGGACTTTTTTTCAAAGGCCAAAAAAAAAGGTGTCAGTAAAATTTTCACCAACTTGCACCAAAATGGCAAAACACCTTTTTGCTTTGGCTTTGTCCCTTTTCATTTTTGGTTCTTTTTGAAAAAAAGGCTTGACACTCTTTTGGTAAGTAAGCTTTTGGGAGGCATTTGTTTACGTGCCTCTTTATTGTTGTCTTGAAACTAATTCCAAGACAAATACAAAACTTTGCTTCTTTTTTTTTTTCAAATCAAACAAGCCTTTTATCCAACATTCATCTCAAAAACAATATGAACAACAACAAGAATAGTTATGAACAACAACAATAGCTAATTTGTCCAACCCCTCAACAACAACTAAACAAAGGCTCAAATCTTGGACCTTAGACTCAAGTGTGCTAGAAAAACAACAAGCTAACACACGAAATTACTAAGACAAGCAAAACAACACCTAAATCTAGACACTTCTCGGCCAAACACTAGTCACTAGATAACACCTTTTTTTTTTCAACTACAAGAGCCCAAGATTGGTGGTGTAAGAACACGACCAGCCTTTACTCTGATACCAAATGATACCAAACGGTATCTAAAAGAGCACGAAACAATCCGCAATCATACAAACAGTCCATACGCACAAGACACTTAACGGAAATAACAAACCCCAACTTAAATGATAGAGAAAATATGTAACTTGACACAAGGTGAACTCATAATGCAGCAACTAAAGAGTGTATTAATACTCTAAAACCTCTACAAAACAAGTTAATAAGCACCACATTCTTACGAAACACAAGAGTAGCTTGGTTCCCTTAAGCACTCTCGTTTCTAGCCGATACACACAACACAAGAAGAAATCATTTCTTGTGGTGTAAAATGGTGGTATACTCTCTTCTTGAGAGGAATATTATGTTCAATATTACAATTGATTTTTAAGAATAAACTAACTAAAGAGAACAAGACTAAAGAAACACCTTAAATAGTCTTTACAAAAAAGATGACAAAAGGACCCCTTTGCCCTTAATGAAAGAGGAGGATGTGGAGTGTTTGGGGCAGCCTTGGGGTGTATTTTTGGCCCCTATTGTCAGCCCTACATGTCAATACACACACTCCCTTGGACGAGTTTGCAACAAGCTCAATCGCGTCCATTTTTATAAACACGCCTTGAAGCCTTTGTAGTTCCCGAGCTAGACTTCTAGTAAATGGTCTTGAGCCCGTGACACCCGCATCATTGAGACTGGCCCGATTCGCATTTACTTTGTTTTGCAAACAACTGTTTTTTCTTTAGTAACTTCATGACAATCTCCAAGTGACTCATAGTCTTACTATATACTAGTATATCATCAAAAAATATTGGTATGAATTTCCTCATTTGGTCTTTAAATACAGTGTTCATGAGTGACTGAAATGTTTCTGGTGCATTAGCCAGCCCAAAGGGCATGACTTTAAACTCCCATAATCCATGGTGAGTTCTGAAAGCAGTCTTCAACTCTTCTCCAGCTTTCATTCTCACTTGATGATATCCAGCTCTCAAGTCAACTTTTGAGAATACAGTTGCTCCAAATAGTTCATCCAACAAGTCATCAATCATTGGTATTGGATATTTGTTTTTAACTGTTAAGTTGTTCAATCTCCTATAATCAACACACAATCTCCAAGTGGAGTCTTTCTCCTGACCAACTGTCACACCCCTTTTCTGCCCAAGGGACCGAGTCAAAGGATTTTTTCAATTAAAGTGACGGTTTTGAATTGAGATATTTTATTTACAGAGTCGCCACTTGAAATTGAGTTATGGTGTTCCAAGTCACCTTATTGAATCCCTAATCAAAATAAAATAACTCTTTATTGGTCTGTGAAAACAGAAGATCGGGTAAGGAATTTTGTTGACCGAGGGGAAGGTGTGAGACACCCCTCGAGTCTCGTGGTTCTAACACGGTCGCTTTTATCGACTATTACTTGACTTAAACTATTTTGAATAAATTGTGATTTAAGGCCTTGATTCACTCATTTTAATGTACTAAAATTATTTAAAGCTCTTGTATTAAATCGGTGAAAAATTAATTTTAAAAATATTTATCAAAGTACTTTATTGCATCATTGAATCTTTAAATGTCTCAAAAAGATGCGTGCACCGCAATTGAGACGAACATTTTAAACATGACTAAAATTTGTTTAATGTTAAAAACATTTATTTATTTTTTGTAAACTCGTAATAATTTTATCTATGCGAAACGCTATTTATTCTTAACCGTAAACTAAAGCAATATTTATTTAAAGCGATTGATTAAATTAATTAATTAATTTCATAAATAATTATTAAGCTTTATTAATGACAATAAGTATAAATAACAAAATAATAAAATAAATAAAAATAATGATGGAAATACACAAAGCTGTCCCTATTTTACTAAATTTAAATTTATTCTCTTTAAATTGATATAAACACAAATCACATATTACAAGACAAATTAAACACAAAAATCTCAGTAATCTGATTTGAATACGAATTCACGAAGAAAATAAATGTCCCAAATTAATGATGAAACTTAAATAAAATATAAATGCGGACACAATTTAATAACAGTTCCTGCCTATAATAATTATTTTTTGTAATTCAGTGGGCCTTTAACTATAATATACCAACACCTATTTTCCCCCACTTGTTTTTCTATTCTTTTTGTTATCAACGTTCTTCTTGATTTATTTTATTAAAATTTAAAATAAGCATCATAACACAGTATACTTCAAACATTCAAGTAACTTAAAACATTCTTACTTATTATTATTTTAACGTCACTATCATAATATTAATCTGTCTGTTTTTCCTATTAACGTATATATGTAAATAATTTATTAGTATTATTGACAAGACTTTTACTGGAAGTCAGTTTTTAAAATCTTTACAAATATAAATTACCCCAAAAAAGAAAAATTAACAAAGGTTGTTAAATACTTTTAGGGGTGTTTATAATGAAATTTACCAAAAGAAAAAGAATTTTTTTTCCTATTTTTTTCGATTCCGTAAGGAAAGGGAGAGAGAAAATTCCCTTAAATACGAAAGTTATCAGTAATTGAGAGAATTTGTTTTTGCTTTTTCTTTCTGTTCTAAATTTTAATTTAACAGAATTAATACAACAAAGTTAACACACAGAATTTTAATATTCAACATATCTACTGAACATGTATATAAACATTCAATATATTTAGGATAACATATAGTAACGAAAAATTCACATAATCAAATATAATCATTAACATAAATTTGAACACATTTCGGATTAACTATAAAAATTCATAAAGTTAATAATACAAAGCAGAATAAGAATCTGTTGATTATCTAAAACGGAAGACTCAAATGTTGTTACTGGAAACTCGGGCGGAAATTCCAACTTTAACTTTTCTTCTTTCTCTCTTTTGTCTGATGTTTTGGGTTTTCACTCTATGTTGATTTTTTTTTCAGTGTATGATATAGTGTACTTTTATTTTCTTTTTCTGGTGTTGAAGAATCTTTTATAGAGGGGATTCTTGGGGGGAACAGTTAGAAATCAGATAGGGGAGGGAGGTTGGATAGTTTAGGATTCAAATTTTGAAATCTTTTTTTTTTTTTTAAGGATAATGATCTCCCTTTTATTTCAATAAATAAATAAATTATATATAAAATAAATAATAATAATAATAAAAAAATATTAACTAATTAATTTTTTATACTTAAGAAAAATATAATAAAAATATAACTAATTTAAAAACAAAATATAATTGAGAGAAAATAAAATTACTAGCTTATTTATAAAAATCTAAATTAAAATAAAATATTTTTTGAAAATTTTTTCGTATTATTTTTTTTTAAATATATATAAAAATGTAACTTTATTTATTATTATTTTTTATTTATTTTCAATAAAAATTTATTAAAAATATAATAAAAGCTAAGATAAATTGGATAAAAATAAAAATATTTAATGCCAGAAAATATAGGTTGAAACTCAGGGAGGGTAAAAAGTTACGTGTCTACACTAACAAAGCCGGTGAAGCAAAAGAGGATTGACTCTGCACTACTGTTTCAACTTTAATCATGTCTTGAACAATTGACTCTATAGCATTTTTTTGGTCAAAAGAATATCTATAGGGTCTAAGGTTGAATGGTTGTGCTCTAGGTACCAAGTTTATGACATGATCACATTCTCTTTTTGGTGTTAATTCTTGTGGTTCTTAAAATACTTCTTGATAAGAGGTCAATAGTTTGTTGATTGCAGGGTGAACTTCTTTAGTGTTAGGAATACATTCAGCATTTACCATGGTTAGCTCAGCTATCATCTCACAAGTTCCACATTGCAACATTCTTGTAAGTGCTTCTGTATCAACTAGTTTCACCTCAATATCATCTATCACACCATAAAGAGTGATCATCCTGCCATCAGTCAAGAAGCTTAAATTGAGAGTCATAGTGTGTAGGACAATTGGTGCTACCATGTCTATCCAATCTATACCTAAAATCACGTCACACTCTCCAACTTTCAGTAACCTAAGTGTGAAATCGAAATGCTTTTTCTACATAGTCCAGTGAAATGAAGGACTTTTAAAGTAACATCTCATTACCTGTCTATTTGCAACCAATACTCTCATAGGTTTGCTCATAGGTTGTACTGGTAGTTTAAGTAGCTTGACAATGAGGGGATCCACAAAAGAATGTGTGGAGCTGCTGTCAATCATGACAGTCATGGGTACTTTGCAAGCATAACCAATTATTTTGATGGTTGAGATCTTACCATGAGGAGTATTCAATCCCATCAAAGTATTTAAGGATATCTTAGCCTGCTCTTCCACTGGATCCTCCAAGGTTTCAGCGACATCCATAAATTCATCATGTTGTTCGCCCCCTACTTCCACTTCATTACCTTCCAAAGCATGCAAGGTCCTTTGTTTACACTGATGTCCAGGATAGTACCTCTCTTTGCATCTGTAGCACAAACCCTGCTCTCTTAAGGCCTCAAGATTTAGAGGTAAGGTAGTTAATTTGATGGGAGCTTTGGTAGGTGTTTTATGTGGACAGGTTATTCGCAGGGGTTGTTTGTTTGTGGGTGTTAAAACTGGTTTGGTTGAGTGAGGCTGGGAATTTCTTGGGTATGTAATTTATGGTATTGGTGGCCTAGTGGTGTAGTTTTGGAATGGTTTCGAAGGAACACATGGAATCAAAGCCCTAAATAACTCTTCATACAAGGAAGCAGCTTCAAATGCACCTATTGTAGAGGTGAGATTGGCCAGCTTAACCAACGGTTTGAGTTCAGGTTTTAAACCACTGATATAGCTTGCGACATAGTGAGCTTTATTTAGTAGATGGTTGATTATCATCATATAGCCAACAAGTTCCTCGAACTTACGGTGATATTGTGCTACTGTACCCTCCTGGACGAGTTTAGTAAACTCATCTACAATATCCTGGGGTCTGAAAGTGCCAAACCTCCTGCAGATCTTTGTACAAAACCTCGACCAAGTCACCCGTTCCTTATGGTAAACCATAAAACTATCAAACCACACATCTGCTTGGTCACCAATATGTATCGAAGCAAATCCCAATTTCTCCTGGTCAGGTATGTGGTATAGTTCAATTTTTTTTTCACATTTTTGCAACCAACTTCTTGGATTAACTCTATCAAATTCGGAAAAGTTGATTTTCGGTTTAAGAGGTCTAGAATTTGCATCAAAATCAGTGTGCACAATAGGGGTCGGTAAGATTGAGGATGAGGAGTATGCGGGATTTTGGAAAATTGAAGGGGTAGAAAACAGGGGAGCTGGAGGAAAAGTAAACCCATGACCAACAGGGTAAGTCGACGGAGTGACAAGTGACTGAGAAACCAAAGGGAACTTACTGTGGGCTGCTTGACCGGTTTCAACAGCAACTCGACTCGAAGAAGCTCCTGCAGGTGTGCCCGTTAGGGTAGTAACGACCTGTGATAGAGCGGGAGAAGATGGCAACCCTGGTATGCTCAGGTTAGAGATGATGAACTCTAGACGTTTATTGATTTTGCGAACCTCATTGAGTTGTTCCCGGAAGTGATTTCGGTTTAATTCCAAAGATTCGAGACACTTACTTGTGTCGTCCACGAACACCCCGAGTTGACTACGGATAGCTCTGGTGTCATCTCGTAAAGTTTGAAAGTCCAACGGCGGCGATAGGGTGGTAAGTGGGGGTAGCGGTGGTGGCTCTGATGCCATTGTTACAAGAGGAATCTCTTGTTACCAGAATAGAGAGTTGAGAGAAGAGAGAAGATAGAAGAAAGAGATTAATTTCTGAATTTTGATAAATTCCAAAATGAGCAATACAACAGCTATTTAGGAAATGAGATTCTCCTAACAAGGCTAAGACACGTGTCCTCTCTCCTAATAGATTTGAGAGACTTAATTATAATAAAAACCGGACTGAAATGTAATTACTAAACAAGCAGAGTTATGAACTTAGAGGACTAAAACATAATTCATAAAGCTATTAATTAAACGATCACAAACTGGTTTTGTGACAGTCGAATCCAAATTTCGAAAGCTTGCTACAAGAATTGTCTAAAAACATTACCATTATAATTTGCATTCTTATCGTGCCATAATAGCTACAAGAATTGTCTAAAAACATTACCATAATAGTAATTTACACTCTTTATCGTGCCATAATATAGTATTTGTGATAGTTTATTTAGGATATTTAATTTCTATTCAATATCAATATCAATATCATAGGACTTTTCCTACCAAAAGTTGTAGACACGTGATTTTTGATCCTCCCTAAATTTTAACTTGTTTATCGATATTAAATACTTATATTTATATTTAGTCATATATTATTTTGACTATTACTTTATGTTTAAAATAATTGAATGAAGTTAATTTTAGATTTTTTTTTTTTTTAATTTTATTCCTTTTTTTTCTTTAAAATAAAAATATATATATATATAATACAAAAATAAAAAAAATAAAAAAAAAAGGAAATCTTAAAACCTACCCTAACTCCCCCCCACCCCCCACATTCCCCATTTCCCTAAAAAACCTCCCCACGTCCCCACATAAACACACCCACAACAGCACAACACAACACTACACATGCACAATATATATAACAACATACATTACAGAGGGAAGGGAGGAACTGAAAAAAAAAAAAATAATACTTAGAAGAACAAAGGGAACGACTGAAAACAAAAAGGCAAGAAACAAAAAAAATTGGGGAGAAGATCAAAAAAAAAACTGGAAAAAAAAAACGAAGAAGAGCCAAGAAAAGAGAAAAACGAAATAAAAAAAAAAATTAAAGAAAAAAGCAAAACAACATTCTGTCAAAAAGGAAAAATTTAAAAGGAAAAGAGAAGGGTCGAAGAGATCGGATCTCCATTGAATTTTCCGGTGACGGCGTTTTGCTTCTTTATCCTGTTTAATTCACTACACAGGTTCTTTTCAAATTCATATTATTTATTTTGTAAGTTTCGTTGTGAATGGAAGGATGAAGGAAGTTATTTCACTGGCTTTTTATATTATTTAGTGTGCAATTAATTAATTTATCTTTACGTAATATGTGTTGTATATTTTATTTATAACTCATCTGTTGATTTGAAATAATATTCATTAGAATGATTTTGAGTTTTATGTGAGATAATTTTTTTTTATAAGTTATTAGGGTTAAAAGATGTAAAATTGGCATGCAATCAGTGTATATTCATGTTACAAGCCATGCAAAAAAATGAGAAAGAAGACATGCACAATATAGGGGCAAACAAAGAAAAGAGACGTTGAAGAAAAATAGTAAGAGGAGAAGAGATTAGAATAGAGGGAAAGCAAGAATTAGAAAGCACAAAAACTAAGGAAATAGAACTTCATTACGAGCAAATTAGTTAGATCGAATCACTTTTCTTGTTTGAGGTGCGTTGATGAAGTTGTTTGTTTGAGATTTTGTTTGTACCCCTTTGTTAGTGGATGCTCCAATGAGTTTTATTTGGTTCCAAAAATCCAGAATATCTTCAAGTTGTTTTGATATAATAGTGCAATTTTTATTATGTGATTAATAAATATTCAAAGTTTCATATTATATGTTTTGAAACTGTTGTTTTTCTTGTCAAGTGTCATATGTTTGCTAAAAGATAAAATTTACAAATGGCTTCATAAATTTAACTAAACATTCATCCAGTTATTTAAAAGTTTACAATAGAGATGTTGCTAATTAAAAGGCTTTAGCATTGGTTATTATAATAATAGTGTAGTGATGTGACGCTGTGTTATTATATTAAACTAATCCATTTCAGTAGAAAAATAATTTTGTGTGGTACTTGATTTAAATCAATTTAGGCTTACGTGAATAGAATAATGTTCTTTTGCTTTATTTGTTAAAATTAATTAAACGTACAGTGGGCTTATTATCATGTATTAGGTTTTTTTTTGTTATTTTCAATTAATTATACACTGAGTGCTATTTGAGTTCACCGTGTTGGTTATCATTAATTTATGATATTCATATTCATAGTTATGGCATAAATTATTCATAATTTGCTAGTCATTCATCTGGGGTTTCTAGAGCGTATTTTTGGGCTACATTCACTCAAAGTCCAATCTATTAACATTAGTAAGGGAGCGAGATGGTATATGGATTTATTCTAAACTCATCGCATAAAGGAAAAGAAAAGAGAGGGAAAATTCATTCATGAGCGAGCGAGGTGAGCTATCGAATAAATCAAAACTTGTTATAAAATAAAGAGTGAAAAGGAATAAGTATGAATAAGAAAATTGTCTCGAGTTATAAGAGACAGATGAATGCTTGTTAACGCTAGGCAAGTCTAGGCGTGTTTAAAATATTTGTCTCAATTAAGAATGCGGCGTACACATCTTTCTGAGACATTTTAAAATTTAAGGATGCAATAATGCACCTTAACAAATATTTTTCTAAAATTAATTTTTACCGATTTATTTTAGTATAAGATAATAGACTAGTTTTTGATATAATAAAAATGAGCAAATTTAGGCCTTAACACAATTTATTAAAATAATTTAAGTCAAGATAAGTCAATAAAAGCGATCGTGCTAGAACCACGGGATTCGAGGGGTGCCTCACACCTTTCCCTCGATCAACAGAATTCCTTACCCATTTTCTATTTCCGCGGACCAAATAAGAGTCATTTCCTGTTGATTAGGGATTCAAAAAAGGTAACTTGGAACACCAAAACTCAATTCCAAGTGGCGACTCTGTAAATAATTTAACCTCTATTCAATATTGTCACTTTAATTGGAAAAACCCTTCGACTCGATCCCTCGAGCGAAAAAAGGGGTGTGACATCTCTGGCGACTCTGCTGGGGACTTACTAGAATTCGAGCTTTAGATATTGACTTTTATTTGCTTTAATTATTTTAATATTGTGTTTGTTTGTTGGTCTTATGTGCTACTTGTTGCTCATTTACTGCTTTGATATTATTTGAACTGTATTATATATTGTCTTCTCTCGCGTACCCCCTCTGAGTCTCTGAAATAGGATAGAGGGAATGCAGCATATGCATCCCACCTTCTTTTTGAGATAACCGGAGTGTCAAGGCACCTGGTGAAGGATATAGTCACACATGTTAGGCGGGGTTCGGATCGACAACGAAGGCGGTGTTGCCCTGCTACCGACCAAGTTGTCCCTCCCCGGCTCGAGTGTCCGCTCGGGTAAGCCAGTCTAGACACTCATCCCTATTAGGTTTTAACTTAGAAGAACTGAAAACTCAGAATCTGGTTATCCCTATTAGGTACCGCTTTATTTGCATCATATGCATTTGATTTAGCGAGACTCGACACAGGGGTCGGGTCTGTCTAGGACAGGTGACCTACTTAATAAAGACCAACATGTGCATCCTATGTGCTCTTTGATATTTGTTTGGAAGGCTATTTGTGTGTTGATCGGCTTTTAGGCAACATTAAAATGCAAGAGATTAAATTACCGTCACATTTGGTGAATTATTTTTGAAAGAAAAATTTTATTTTATTTTTAAATAAAAAAGGGAAGAAGAAATTTTAGTAACATAGTTTTATGGTTTTAATGAATTACGAGGGTCTGATTCTCACATCTTTGTGAGATACGTAGGAAGTCCTTCCCAGGACACGACCTTATTTTAAAAAAAATATATATAAAAAAAAATATAATAATAATAATATTTTCAAAATATAATTATTTTTGTAATTATTTTTCTAATTTTCAAGTCAAACGTTTTTTTTATATATATATTTTAACAGCCCGGAATCTTTAGGGATCATGAGGCTAAGTTTTTACAAAAAATATATATCAATTTTTTAACAAGTCCTGAACCTTTATGGTCGTGAGACTAAAAATTTTATACAACTTCATACATAAAACTGTCATTCTATTTTTCTTTATTTCTGAGTCCTTTTACTTTATTTTTTGTACTTAGGGAATATTGTCTTCAAACACATAGATAAAATTGTCTAGAAGTCTGTTACAACAAAGTTTTTGATAGAGTCAATTTTAAGAAAAATAATAATAAAAATAAAAAAAAATATATATATATTATCAATCTTGTTTTTCTCACTTTAATTTTTGATGAAATTATTCTTTGCAACTAAGTTTAAATAATGGTCGCACTAAGTTTTACAAGTTAAATTATAAATTCTTTTCAAAATTAATAAATTCAGTTTTGTCTAAGTCTAGATATTTATTATTTTTATGATCCTTTCAATAGGTATAAAATGTCCCCCCCTGTTCGTGGAGAGCGTCCAAAGAGAAAGAGAGATGGGAATATACCGCTTCAGGTTGTGGATTGTACCCCTCTGCAACTTTGGTTATGGTGGAATGCTATGGATACGTTTGATTATGGCGAAATACATAAATATTTGGGTTTTTTGACCAGTATCATGATGATCAACCCTAATAGGGAGGTAATTGACGCATTACTGAATTTTTGGGACCCAAAGAATAATGTATTCCGCTTTTCAGATTTTGAGTTGACACCTACTTTAGAAGAGATAGCAGGCTATGTTGGATATGGTGATATGCATCGGAAGAAACTTATAGCCCCAAGACCTATTTCGATAAACAAATTTTGCAAGTTCATGAACATAAGAAACACAAAAGAAGAGTCAATGAAAAAAGGTTGGGTTTCCTTGCAGTTTTTATATGACAGATATGGAAAGCAAGAAGGGTTTCAGAAGTACGGTAAAGAACTTTGTAATAAGGGAAGTTTTGAGACTTGGAAAGTTCATAGACGATTTGCATTCATGGTAGCCTTTTTGGGCACTATGGTCTTCCCAAGAAGAGAAGAAAAAATTAATATTCGTTTAGCGGGAGTGGTACAGATACTGATTAATAAAGATTACACCATGATACCAATGATCCTAGCTAATATTTACCGTGCTCTGACTGTTTGTCAGAAAGGAAAAAGTTTTTTCGAGGGATGTAATATCTTGTTACAGATGTGGATTGTAGAGTATCTTTATCAACGTCCTACATTGACAAGATTCAATCCCGAGCGATTTAATCGAATCAACGATTACGAGGAAAGGATGGAGAAATATAAGTGTCCAAAAGAAATTGGAGATTGGATTAAACTTTTTCATTCTTTGACAACCGATAAAATCACTTGGAATCTCCATTGGTTCCCTTGGAGGCAAGTCATATTTAGTTCTGTAATTCGTCCGTTCTTGTTACTAATGGGTATTAGAGGTGTTCAACCGTATGTTCCATTGAGAGTTCTACGTCAGCTAGGCAGGCGTCAAATAATTCCCGTAACAGAAGACATGACAGAATTCGTATTTGAGGTCAGACCAGAGATTTCACTTCCAGAAGATTTGGCCCAGCAAATTTGGGAGGGTCGCCGTACTATGGGAGTTGAAACGATGGTCATAGAGCGCGAGAAAGGAGAAGTGCACCCAGATTACCAGAAATGGTTTGAAGAACAGTCGAGTCCTCCAGTCAGACCAGAAAAATCGGTCAAGGGACCTATAGATCAGGAAGCTGCAATCAGGATAGGAATTGAAAGAGCCATGCGAGATCACCATGAAGCCAACCAAGCTTTGAGAAAAGAATTAGAGCATGCCAGGGCAAAAATAGACGAACAACAAAGGGAATTTTCTGAAGAGAAAGCTAAGTCGGCATCTATTGAGGTTGCACTTCGGGGACAAATCAAGTTTGCTACCACTAGGGGGTCACACGTTGCAGAGCTTGCCGCATCTCCCGACAACAACTTCAAGAAGTCGAAAAGAATATGCAAGAAGAATTTGATCGAGAGAGATCTCAATGGATTCGTGAAAGAGGAATATTGCGAGAACAGTTAGAGGTTGTTTCTGCTCGTGAACAACGTGCAAGAGAGATAGTTGATTTACGAGATCGACAGGCTCAGGAATGGGATCAAGCTTTCAGTTCTCTTCGAGGGAAGGTCCACCGTGTAGCACAGGATACTGCCAGAATGGGCTTAGATTATCAGCAGTTGGATTGTGGGGATTTTTTAGCACAAGTACCCGCTTTCGCACAGCGACTCACTGCTTCATTGGAGGACATATATTTGAGTTTGGGAGGACATATTAAATCAAAATCTCCTTGAAAGGATCGTCGTTTTCTTTGTCATAGTTTTTATTTTATTTTTCAGTTTAAAAAAAAAAATAAAAAAAATTGTTTAGATATTATGTCTTTTAGTTTTCAGGTGTAAGTTAGTAGGTTTTATTTTAGGAGTTGGGTCAGTTCTTTTATCATAGAATGTAATGAAGTTGACCGTTTATTTTCTATATATATTACATATGTTTTACTTCACTTACTTTATTTATTTTCTTTAATAATAATAAAAAAAAAAAATTGTTAAATTCCACCCGAACTACGCAAGATCTGATTCATGTCCTGACATGATACGTAGGCAACTCTCCAAAGGGTTCGATCATAATTTGTGAAAATATGCCTAGAAAAGCCGGGATGAAACACAAAGCTTCCATGATAGGTTGGGAAATGCATATAGAAACATGACATATAACGGGCATTATAATGTGTTAAATATATAACACTCACCCATTTACTACTTGTTCACAGAAAGATAAAATAATTGGTGGTTGGTTTGTGGTTTAAACTGGCAACACATCCGTATAACACCAGATACAAGGGTAAAAGAGGAATGATCCGCAGAGAAGATATAGGGTCTGATAGTGAAGAAGAGCAGAATCAGTTGATTTCGCAGAAAGCAACTTCAGTGGAAGAAATAAAGGCATTAAAACAACAAATGGTGGAGATGTACCAAGCTTGGTTGAGTGGACAAGCCCCGCCTGCTTCCATCCCTGGACTTTCAACTTCGAATGATCCAAATTCTGACCCAGCTCAAACTAGTGATCCATTCTACCTGCCAGAATTTGGCCCATTTGCTAATATGTCCGGAGTTGCTGGTACTTCTACCATGCGCCCATCAAATCCATCTGTCGCAAATAACCCGCTTTTTACTTCTGTAGCGCCAGCTACTATGGGTATTCAATCGACAATACCAAAGGATATGGGAAAACCAAATCATGATATGTTATATCCTCCTGAAATGACTTTCAAACCACAAAATCCACATTATCATGTTCATCAACGCGATACTCCTATCGTGATTGAGAAGATTGCTAAGAATGAGGAGCAGGAGGAGATGGCTAGAAAAGTTAGAAGCCTGGAACAAAGTATGAGAAATATGCAAGGAGTAGGTGGACCAAAAAGTGTTTCGTACAAGGATTTATGTATGTTTCCTGATGTCCATTTGCCTATAGGATTCAAAATGCCAAAATTTAACAAATATGAAGGACACGGCGATCCTGTAGCTCATTTGAAAAAGTTTTGCAATCAATTAAGGGGAGCAGGAGGAAAAGAAGAATTATTGATGGCGTATTTTGGAGAAAGCCTTACAGGGATAGCTTCTGAATGGTTCATTGATCAAAACATTTCCCGTTGGCATACGTGGGATGACATGGCTCGAGATTTCGTTCAACAATTTCAGTATAACATTGAGATAGTGCCAGATCGCACTACGCTTGCCAATATGAGAAAAAAGATGACTGAAAGTTTTCGAGAATATGCCGTCAGATGGAGAGAGCAGGCTTCAAGAGTTAGACCATCGATAAAAGAATCCGAAATGATTGATATTTTTCTGCAAGCACAAGAACCTGATTATTTCCATCATTTGCTTTCTACTATCGGAAGCACATTTGCAGAAGTTATCAAAGTTGGAGAGATGGTAGAAAACGGAATCAAATCAGGAAAGATCATCAGCCAGGCCGCTTTGAAAGCAACAACACAGGCAATTCAAAGTGGTACAGGAAGTTTTGGGGGAAAGAAAAGAAAAGAGGATGTAGCAACGGTCATGACAGGTCCACGACAAAATTGGAGAGGTGTGCGTCAACCATATGCACAGAATCCATTATATTTTGTTCCATCTCCCCAATATCCTATTTACAATACACAACCATATGCTCGAGGTCCTTCTTACCCGCAGTGGCGTGCACCAGCAATCCAAAATCGTCCAATGGCCCCGCAAGTTCAAAGAGGCCCTCCGAGGTCTAATTTTCGGCCTAGAGCAGAATTCAAAAGAGATAACATGGTAAAAGATAATTTCACTCCTATTGGAATATCTTACACCAGTTTATTTCATAGGCTAAGAAAAATGAATGTTCTAAACCCAATTGAGAGAAGGATCCCGAATCCTCCTCCGAAGAATTTGGACTATTCTAGAAGATGTGAATACTGTTCTGATGCCCCAGGGCACGACACAGAGAAATATTGGCATCTGAAAAGAGCCATTCAAGAGTTGATTGATACCCAACAGATCATGGTAGAAAGTCCAGGCACTCCAAATGTCAATCAAAATCCGCTGCCAGATCATAATGAAACAAACATGCTCTATGTGATACTCAGTGGTGAAGATGTTACGATTCCCTTTAAGCCGATCATTAAAATTAAAACTGATTCGGAAAAATTGGCAAATGCTGTAGATTTAACGAAAGAAAAGCTTGTAGAAGCAGAGATGGTGATAGCAAAACCCGAATCATCGAATGATCCCTTGGCAATGGGGAAAGAGATTTCAGAAAATATTGGGTCAAGTCAAATAAAGCCAAAACTCATTATTCCTGGAAGATCCAATAAGCCTCTTTTAATCATAAAAGGAGCTCTTATAGATCCTATTGTTATCAAACCAGTGTCACAGCTGCCTATGGTCGATACCAAGGCAGTCCCTTGGAATTATGACCGCGTTGTGGTGATGCACAAAGGGAAAAAAGTGACTGAAGAGGTAGATGAAGTAGGGGGATTAACTCGATCTGGAAGATGTTATGCTCCAGTAGAGTTAAGAAAGAATAAACAAGGTGGTGAAGAACGAATGACAGTCAAGAAGCCTGTCACTGATGAAGAAGCTGAAGAATTCTTAAAGAAAATGAAATTGCCAGAATATTCTGTTATAGAACAGTTGAAAAAGACACCAGCACAGATTTCTTTGTTGTCCTTATTGATACATTCAGAAGAACACCGCAAGGCTGTAATGAAGATTCTTAATGAGGCATGTGTTCCTAGTGAGATTAGAGTAAATCAGCTGGAAAAAGTTGTTGGAAGAATCCTTGAAGCAAATAAAATTACTTTTTCAGATGATGAATTGCCTATAGAAGGTACGGAGCATAACAAAGGTCTGTATATTTCTGTGAAACGCGAACATTTCATCATCACTCGAGTGTTAATTAATGGAGGATCAGGTGCTAACATTTGTCCTATGTCAACTTTACAAAAGTTGAATGTTAATGGAGAAAGAATCCGATCTAACAATGTGTGTGTCAAAGGATTTGACGGGTCGAAAACTGATGCCATTGGTGAAATAGAACTCATATTGACAATTGGGCCTGTGGATTTTGCTATGGATTTTCAAGTACTGAACATTGAAGCTTCATACAATATGTTATTGGGAAGGCCATGGATTCATAGGGCTAAAGCAGTCGCATCAACGTTGCATCAAATGGTCAAATTCGAATGTGACAGGCAAGAGATAGTGGTTCATGGTGAAGGAGATTTATCAATGTACAAAGACTATTCTGTTTCTTCCATCGAAGCAAATACTGCCAATGTGTTAATTCATCAAGCTTCTGAGGTAATGGTTGTTGAGCATATACTCGAGGGGAATCTCATCGCAAGACCACAATTGTCCTCTACATCTGTTATGGTAGTGAATGAAATGTTGAAACATGGTTTCGAACCAGCAAAAGGTCTAGGGATGTTTTTGCAAGGCATAGTTCATCCAGTAAAACTTTATGAGAACTTTGGTACTTTTGGTTTGGGATACGAGCCTACTGCTGAAGATATAAAGAAGGCTAAAAAGCGTAAGAAAGAGTCATGGTCACTTACCAAGCCGATACCGCCACTTCATGAGTCTTTTATAAAATTCAGTGATATAGAATCCTCCAAGTTACTTGCTGCAGAATCAATGAATGATGATGGTACAGAGTTGATTGATATTTTTCAGAATATGTTCATTGAAGCTGATATGGTTGAAATCGGGGAAGGTACCAGTAATGCAGATGTGCAGTTTGTCGGCCCTGATGTCCAGCTTAACAATTGGGAGGCCACTCCTCTCCCTATTATAAAAGAGTCTTGGTAGTTTGTTTGTTTTCTTACAGTCTTAGTAGTTTGTTTGTTTTCTTACAGTCTTAGTAGTTTGCTTGTTTTTACTTCTGTAATTTAAATTATCCTAGGATTATAATTCAAAACTTTAGATTTGGTATGTTAGTTTAAAACTCTTTCTATCTATGTTTCTAATTAAGCGCAGTTTCCCTTTGTTTTATTTTAAGTCTAATTTTATTTATTTATTTTCTATCATACAGTTCTTTCTATGCCGATTCTAATGATATGACATGCATGAAGAATTGTTCACCAGATTTAAAAACCCAATCTAATTTTGAAATGATGAATAAGGAGGTTGAATACGATGAAGGAGAAGCATTTGAGGATATAGGCAAAGATTTCAAACAGTTTGAAAATAAGACAAATCTCAATTTGGAAGAAACTGAGGCGATCAATTTAGGAGATTTTGAAAATATTAGGGAGACTAAGATAAGTGTACATGTTCAACCACAAAAAAAGAAAGCTATAATTGAAGCTTTGCATGAGTATAAAGATATCTTCGCGTGGTCTTATGATGATATGCCCGGTTTAAGCACTGATTTGGTAGTTCACAAATTGCCAATTGATCCTGTTTTTCCTCCTGTCAAGCAGAAGCTGAGAAAGTTCAAAACTGACATGAGTGTAAAAATTAAAGAGGAAATCACGAAGCAACTTGAGGCTAAAGTCATTCGAGTGGCCCAGTATCCTACTTGGTTGGCAAATATTGTCCCTGTTCCAAAGAAGGACGGTAAAGTTCGGATGTGTGTTGATTATCGCGATTTAAACAAAGCAAGTCCGAAAGATAATTTTCCACTTCCTAATATTCATATTTTATTGGACAATTGTGCCAAACATGATCTTGCTTCTTTTGTGGATTGTTATGCGGGGTATCACCAGATCATTATGGATCCAGAAGATGCGGAAAAGACGTCATTTATTACTCCATGGGGAACATATTGTTATAGAGTTATGCCTTTTGGATTAAAGAATGCTGGGGCAACTTACATGAGGGCGATGACCACAATGTTTCATGACATGATGCACAAAGAAATTGAAGTTTATGTGGATGATGTGATCATTAAGTCGAGAGAGCAATCTGATCATATCAAAGATTTGAGAAAATTCTTTGAAAGGCTTCGGAGGTATGATCTCAAACTTAATCCAGCAAAATGTGTATTTGGAGTTCCGTCAGGAAAACTTTTGGGTTTTATAGTTAGTCGACGTGGCATTGAGTTAGATCCTTCAAAAATAAAAGCTATCCAAGATCTACCTCCACCAAAAAATAAAACGGAGGTGATGAGTTTACTTGGAAGGTTGAATTATATCAGTAGATTCATTGCTCAGCTTACGACAACTTGTGAGCCAATATTCAAGTTGTTGAAGAAGAATGTTAAAGTTGAATGGACTGAAGAATGTCAAGAGGCATTTGACAGAATTAAGAGACACTTGTCGAATCCGCCTATTTTGGTTCCTCCAGAGCCAGGCAGACCTTTGATATTGTACATGTCTGTTTTAGATAATTCTTTTGGCTGTGTATTGGGTCAACATGATGTCACAGGAAGGAAAGAACAAGCCATCTACTACCTCAGCAAAAAGTTTACCACTTATGAGGCTAAGTACACTCTTCTTGAGAAAACGTGTTGCGCCTTAACTTGGGTAGCCCAAAAGTTGAAACATTACTTGTCATCTTATACTACTTACCTCATATCTCGTATTGATCCTTTAAAGTATATCTTTCAGAAGCCTATGCCCACAGGCAGACTCGCGAAATGACAAATGTTGCTCACAGAGTTTGATATTGTTTATGTGACACGAACTGCAATAAAAGCTCAAGCCTTGGCGGATCATTTGGCTGAAAATCCTATTGATGAGGAGTATGAGCCATTGAAGACTTATTTTCCAGATGAAGAGGTATTGTATGCTGATGAGTTTGTTTCAGAAGATTGTCATTTAGGATGGAAGTTGTTCTTTGATGGAGCTGCTAATATAAAAGGAGTGGGGATAGGAGCGGTTCTTATTTCTGAATCAGGACAATATTATCCCATAACAGCCCAACTTCGATTCTACTGTACCAATAATATGGCAGAATACGAAGCTTGCATTCTGGGATTGAGATTAGCTATTGACATGGGGGTCCAAGAATTGTTGGTATTCGGAGATTCAGATTTATTAGTCCACCAAATCCAAGGAGATTGGGAGACTCGTGATTCGAAACTCCTACCATATAGAAGTTGTCTGCAAGATCTTTGTCAACGATTTGTATTAGTAAAGTTCAAACACATTCCCAGAGCTCATAATGAGATTGCTGATGCTTTGGCGACATTATCTTCGATGCTTCAATATCCCGATAAAACTTATATTGACCCTTTGCATATACAGGTTCATGATCAACATGCATATTGTAATGTGGTTGAAGAAGAATTTGATGGGGAGCCTTGGTTCTACGATATCAAAGAATATATTCAGACTGGGAAGTACCCTGTACATGCTGATGGTAATCAAAAGAGAACCATTCGATATTTGTCTAGTGGATTTTTCTTAAGTGGAGGAATCTTGTATAAGAGGACTCCTGATTTAGGACTTTTGAGGTGTGTAAATGCTAAAGAAGCTTCAAAAATCATGACTGAAGTGCATTCTGGGATTTGTGGACCACACATGAGTGGGTATGTTTTGGAAAAGAAAATACTCCGAGCAGGTTACTATTGGCTCACCATGGAGCAAGATTCCATCAATTTCGTTCGTAAATGTCATGAATGCCAGGTACATGGAGACTTGATACATTCCCCTCCATCCGAGTTGCATACAATGACTGCTCCATGGCCTTTTATTGCTTGGGGAATGGACGTAATTGGACCAATTGAACCAAAAGCCTCGAATGGACATAGGTTCATCTTGGTAGCCATTGATTATTTCACGAAATGGGTAGAAGCAGTGACTTTCAAGTCAGTGACCAAGAAAGTTGTGGTTGATTTTATTCACTCCAACATCATTTGTCGTTTTGGCATTCCAAAGATAATTGTCACGGATAATGCCGCGAATCTCAATAGTCATCTGATGCAAGAAGTGTGCCAGCAATTTAAGATTATGCATCGAAATTCAACTCCTTATCGTCCAAAGGCGAATGGAGCTGTAGAAGCTGCCAACAAAAACTTAAAGAAAATACTCCGTAAGATGGTGCAGGGTTCCCGACAATGGCATGAAAAGTTACCTTTTGCTTTGTTGGGTTATCGTACTACAGTTCGGACTTTAATTGGGGCAACTCCTTACTTGTTAGTGTATGGAACTGAAGCAGTTATACCTGCAGAGATTGAGATTCCATCTCTTCGAGTAGTTGTGGAAGCTGAAATTGATGAAGGCCAATGGGTCAAGAATTGTTTGGAGCAATTAAGTTTGATTGATGAAAAAAGATTGACGTCAGTATGTCATGGACAGCTATATCAGAAGAGAATGGCACGAGCATATAATAAAAAGGTGCGTCACAGACATTTTGAAGTTGGTCAGTTAGTACTAAGACGCATCCTTCCTCATCAGATTGAAGCCAAAGGCAAATTTTCTCCTAATTGGCATGGGCCATTCATGGTAAAGAAAGTGTTACCTAATGGCGCGTTATATCTGACTGATGTGGAAGGAAAAATGGAAGGAATGCCGGTCAATGCTGATGCAGTTAAAAGATATTATGTATGATATTCATGTACAATTATGTTATGTATGTTTTGTACTTATATTTTTAAAGATTGAAATGATGAAGGCATTTTGTTCTACTATCTAAATGATATATAAACCTTTGCATACCCCTTTTGAGCTTTTATTTTTTCTTCGAACCCCTCTTTTGGAATCTCAAAAAAAAAAAAAAAAAAAAAAAAATCTTAAAAGGATAGATTCCAAAAGTTGTATGTTTCACCCAATGTTATAAATTTTTTGAGCCTCATGCCTACCTTTCTTTCTAACCCTATCCTAAAGCCAAGTTACAACCAAAGAAAGACCTTCGGATTAATCTTTGAGAATGTCAAGGCTAAACATATTATGAGTGCATGATATTTCATATTTTGGGTGTTTGTCAAAAAACAAAAAAAAAAAAAAAGAGTGATGAAAAAAAAAATGAAAATGAAAATGAGAGAGTCTTATTGGTGAAAACCCTTTCGGGCACCGTAAGACGACTGTGAGTTAAGGCAGGAATAAAAGGAGATAGACTCGTCGGCAAAAACCATTGAGGTGCCACTAGTTTAAGAAAGGTTATTATCAAGGAGAAACAAATTCAAGATTGGCTTAATTTCAAGCTCAATATGTGGACAAAAGTTGTAATGATTGGTGTGGGTAGATCTGGTTGTTTTATTCAAAATGCATGTCATAATCACCAGAATCGACTTCCACGTTCAGATAAGTTTCCTATTTGTTTTGAAAAAGAGATACCTATTGTCTTTTTATTTTGTTTTATTTTTATTTTTTGATTTTTGTGTCTTCCTCATCAAACAAAAATTTTTGTTGTCTTTTGAGTCAAATTCACATCAGGTCAACTGAGAAAAGACTCCAAACTCGCTACCAACTCCTTTAAGGGTACAAAGCAAGACAAAGGGTTGATCTACAGAGACAACATTTCAAAGTGAAAGTAAGGTACTCAAGATGATTGTAATTCGATAATTTTAAAACTTGAGGAAATCTAAGGGATGGATTGGAAGCTAAACTCAGAAGCATCATATAACAAAAATATGATTTGATTTGATGATCTCAGTAGTCAGAATTCAGAGTTAGAGGTATAACAATTCAACGAATATTATCATGGATTGGAAAAGAGTTGAGCCTGACAAGTGCGAGAGCAGCCACTTCAAAAGTCAAATGCCACAAACTAACCACCATATGTTTTAAAACTCACAATCTTTCTTTGTTTGGAACAGAGATGAAATGATTATTTTCAGATAAAGGATGCAATTTCACACTTCATTCAATGCAAGAAGCATGATTACAACATCCGATACTGGATCTCGGTCATGATAAACTTTATTCTTTGCGAGATATATTAAGATCCAGTAACACATAAATTTTTTCAGTACAAACTGGGGCAAAATTTTATGTGTGTTGTATGAAATTTATTTTATGCTCAGGACCCTCCTGAAGAATGGAAATTTATTTTATGCTCAGGACCCTCCTGAAGAATGGGAATCTGTTTTATGCTCAGGACCCTCCTGAATAATGGGAATTTATTTTATGCTCAGGACCCTCCTGAATAATGGAAATTTATTTTATGCTCAGGACCCTCCTGAATAATGGGAATTTACTTTATGCTCAGGACCCTCCTGAAGAATGGGAATTTATTTTTTATGCTCAGGACACTCCTAAAGAATGGGAATTTATTTTATATACTGGACCTGCTTGAAGAATAGGATGTTATTTTTCTGTTTCACTATTTTCTTTGAGTCCAGGAGCCGCCTGAAGAACAGGGTGAAAAATTGTAAGTCAGGAACCTGCTTGAAGAACAGGGTCAATAAGTTGCAAGTTCAGGAGCCCGCCTGAAGAACAGGGTGAAGAAGTTGAAAGTTCAGGAGCCCGCCTGAAGAACAGGGTGAAGAAAAGGAAAGTTCAGGAGCCCGCCTGAAGAACAGGGTGAAGAAAAAGAAAGTCCAGGAGCCCGCCTGAAGAATAGGGTGAAGAAAAGAAAGTTCAGGAGCCCGCCTGAAGAACAGGGTGAAGAAAAAGAAAGTCCAGGAGCCCGCCTGAAGAATAGGGTGAAGAAAAGAAAGTTCAGGAGTCTGCCTGAAGAATGGGGTAAATTTTCAAGTTCAAGTCATGAAGATTTGAATCAAGAGATTGCAATTTTTACTTGTATTTTTTCATTTTTGATTTTTATTAGTCAGTTGAATGTAAAAGCAGAAGTCGTCAACCGAAAACTCGACGGAATCTCACTCGACTTTAGCTTTCTCTTTCACCAAATTACCTTTTGAACTACTCATGACCTGATTCCCTTATAACCCGGGATAGGTAGGATGTCCAAAAACAGGACTCGGTCATATTTATCTTTCAAATAATTGGAGGGTCAAAAATCATATCTTGTCTACTTCTTTGTATGAAAACTCTTCGAGATTTCACACAAAGAGGGGCAAAAATGTAGACACGTGATTTTTGATCCTCCCTAAATTTTAACTTGTTTATCGATATTGAATACTTATATTTATATTTAGTCATATATTATTTTGACTATTACTTTATGTTTAAAATAATTGAATGAAGTTAATTTTAGATTTTTTTTTTTTAATTTTATTCCTTTTTTTTCTTTAAAATAAAAAAAAATATATATATAATACAAAAATAAAAATAAAAAAAAAATAAAAAAAAGGAAATCTTAAAACCTACCCTAACTCCCCCCCCACATTCCCCATTTCCCTAAAAAACCTCCCCACGTCCCCACATAAACACACCCACAACAGCACAACACAACACTACACATGCACAATATATATAACAACATACATTACAGAGGGAAGGGAGGAACTGAAAAAAAAAAAAAAATAATACTTAGAAGAACAAAGGGAACGACTGAAAACAAAAAGGCAAGAAACAAAAAAAAATTGGGGAGAAGATCAAAAAAAAAATTGGGAAAAAAAAAACGAAGAAGAGCCAAGAAAAGAGAAAAACGAAATAAAAAAAAAAATTTAAAGAAAAAAGCAAAACAACATTCTGTCAAAAAGGAAAAATTTAAAAGGAAAAGAGAAGGGTCGAAGAGATCGGATCTCCATTGAATTTTTCGGTGACGGCGTTTTGCTTCTTTATCCTGTTTAATTCACTACACAGGTTCTTTTCAAATTCATATTATTTATTTTGTAAGTTTCGTTGTGAATGGAAGGATGAAGGAAGTTATTTCACTGGCTTTTTATATTATTTAGTGTGCAATTAATTAATTTATTTTTACGTAATATGTGTTGTATATTTTATTTATAACTCATCTGTTGATTTGAAATAATATTCATTAGAATGATTTTGAGTTTTATGTGAGATAATTTTTTTTATAAGTTATTAGGGTTAAAAGATGTAAAATTGGCATGCAATCAGTGTATATTCATGTTACAAGCCATGCAAAAAAATGAGAAAGAAGACATGCACAATATAGGGGCAAACAAAGAAAAGAGACGTTGAAGAAAAATAGTAAGAGGAGAAGAGATTAGAATAGAGGGAAAGCAAGAATTAGAAAGCACAAAAACTAAGGAAATAGAACTTCATTACGAGCAAATTAGTTAGATCGAATCACTTTTCTTGTTTGAGGTGCGTTGATGAAGTTGTTTGTTTGAGATTTTGTTTGTACCCCTTTGTTAGTGGATGCTCCAATGAGTTTTATTTGGTTCCAAAAATCCAGAATATCTTCAAGTTGTTTTGATATAATAGTGCAATTTTTATTATGTGATTAATAAATATTCAAAGTTTCATATTATATGTTTTGAAACTGTTGTTTTTCTTGTCAAGTGTCATATGTTTGCTAAAAGATAAAATTTACAAATGGCTTCATAAATTTAACTAAACATTCATCCAGTTATTTAAAAGTTTACAATAGAGATGTTGCTAATTAAAAGGCTTTAGCATTGGTTATTATAATAATAGTGTAGTGATGTGACGCTGTGTTATTATATTAAACTAATCCATTTCAGTAGAAAAATAATTTTGTGTGGTACTTGATTTAAATCAATTTAGGCTTACGTGAATAGAATAATGTTCTTTTGCTTTATTTGTTAAAATTAATTAAACGTACAGTGGGCTTATTATCATGTATTAGGTTTTTTTTTGTTATTTTCAATTAATTATACACTGAGTGCTATTTGAGTTCACCGTGTTGGTTATCATTAATTTATGATATTCATATTCATAGTTATGGCATAAATTATTCATAATTTGCTAGTCATTCATCTGGGGTTTCTAGAGCGTATTTTTGGGCTACATTCACTCAAAGTCCAATCTATTAACATTAGTAAGGGAGCGAGATGGTATATGGATTTATTCTAAACTCATCGCATAAAGGAAAAGAAAAGAGAGGGAAAATTCATTCATGAGCGAGCGAGGTGAGCTATCGAATAAATCAAAACTTGTTATAAAATAAAGAGTGAAAAGGAATAAGTATGAATAAGAAAATTGTCTCGAGTTATAAGAGACAGATGAATGCTTGTTAACGCTAGGCAAGTCTAGGCGTGTTTAAAATATTTGTCTCAATTAAGAATGCGGCGTACACATCTTTCTGAGACATTTTAAAATTTAAGGATGCAATAATGCACCTTAACAAATATTTTTCTAAAATTAATTTTTACCGATTTATTTTAGTATAAGATAATAGACTAGTTTTTGATATAATAAAAATGAGCAAATTTAGGCCTTAACACAATTTATTAAAATAATTTAAGTCAAGATAAGTCAATAAAAGCGATCGTGCTAGAACCACGGGATTCGAGGGGTGCCTCACACCTTTCCCTCGATCAACAGAATTCCTTACCCATTTTCTATTTCCGCGGACCAAATAAGAGTCATTTCCTGTTGATTAGGGATTCAAAAAAGGTAACTTGGAACACCAAAACTCAATTCCAAGTGGCGACTCTGTAAATAATTTAACCTCTATTCAATATTGTCACTTTAATTGGAAAAACCCTTCGACTCGATCCCTCGAGCGAAAAAAAGGGTGTGACACAAAAGTTACTACCACCCTTAATCTAGAAAATCGAGAATAAAGATTGACATCACACGTCCAATTATGATTTCCCCTAAAACTTCATGCTGCCTAAAGTTATTTTTTAGTACATTGAAAAAAAGTTATTTTTTAGTACATTGAAAAGGATAAATAAACTACTTTAAGGACCCTTTTAATAGATTGCACCAATTAAAATAGTATTTGAGTTAAAATTTAGTCTAGCCAAGCCAATACATTATTTGGTTACTTTATTCAACTTTTACTTAAAACACCGGCCATCTGGTGTCTTATTTTATACCAAGGAAAAAGTGGAATGGCTTATACTAAGTTTAACAATTTCCAGCCTGTTTGGATGGTTGTTTGCCATGATTTCCTAATATATGATACAGTATGGTATGATATGGTATGGTACAACATGGTTTGTACCATGTTTGGATGGACTGTATCGTTTACTGTGGTTTAATAATAGTTTTTTCGTTTGGATTGATGGTATGGTATTGTATGTTAATGGATAATTTTACTAAAATACCCCTACTTATTATAAATTTTCAATGAGGGTATTGATGACGTCGTTTTCTCTGTCAGCTACGTTGAGCTCATCGATCCACCTCCTTCTTCCACTTCCCACCGTCCCCGTCGTGGTCGGCCTCGCAAAATACCTATACCTATATTTATTCTACCTGAAAATTCTAACCCCAAAAATGGAAAAACCCCAAAAGGCGTTAATGGGGTAGCAGCGTCTCTTATTTCTTCTGAGGATACTACTATGTTAAATGCTAGGGTGGTGCCGGAGATGGATGTTGTAGTGAAGAAGAGAGTTAAGTTGAAGAAGAGAGTATATAAGGTTAAGAAGAGTAAAAGGGTATAATGGATTTTAATAACATTATATAAGGACAAAGTTGGAAAATAAAAGGGAGAACCATGCCACACCACCGGTTCAAGAAATTGCCTCATTCCATGGTTATCAAACCAGAATAGTAACATACCATACCACCATTTTTAGAAAACCATGAAAACAAACATGATTCTCATGGTAACCATACCATGGCAAACCACCATCCAAACAGGCTGTTCGGGATAAAACCCTTAAATTTCTTTTGTAGAGTCTTATGCATTCTTTGTAATGTGATATAGTATTTGCAAATGACCACCTGTCCACCTCTTCCGTTCCGGGATATATAACAAGCCCTTTCGTCTACATAACGCCACCTCTTTTTTTTAATAAGCTTTAGGCATGTGAAATATTTATGTAGCCTTAAATTTACGTCCCTTTAAGTTTAACGCATACTTGTCCAATAGAAAATTAGAAGTACATCGTGTTATCAAGAATCCCACAGTGACATATCACACCTGAAAATACTAATAATATATTTTTATTCATGTTTTCATTTTTAACTTGATAAAAACTTAAGGGTATAATTATAAAGAAGATTTTTTCTATAGAGTTTTAAACTAAACACAATACATGACATATTAATATAATAAACCAAACAATTGAGACAAAATAAGCCTAGAATTACAATTCTTGTATTAGTAATTCTTGCATTACTAATCTCTGCAGTCTGCATAACTTGTTTTCGTACCAAACGAGTCCTTCATTAACTCATAAGCTTCATGTATTGAATCGGCAAGGAGAAGAAGCACCATTTCTTTTAAGTGCAATATCCTATATTATCAAATCTTCGCTATGGTTATGATCTTTATTTGCAAAAAATAAAATAAAATAATTCTTGACATTACCATCTGTATTCAATTTATTGAACTTTTCTTCATGAGGATGCCGCCTAAAGATTTAACGTATATATAATTATAGACTAGTACTTCCTGAAATACAATCATTATAGCTTACATTTTTAAATCAACCTTGATGAGCCAGATAAACAAAGTTCTCCAAATTAAATCCTAACACCTCTCAAAAAGAAAGCTAGAGAAGCAAGAGGAGTAAAGCCTATATATAGTATGTCCACCATTAAGATTGGCAAACACTATAAAGAAAATCTTTTTTTTTATAAGATTGTCAAAAGATCTACCTTTGTACCAATGGAGTTCCCTTTTTTTTCTCTTTTAATTTATCTTAGGACATTAAATGTTGGTCATAAGGAGGTAGTTTCAATTGATTTCTATTTTTTAATGGTTTTAACGTTTTTTTTGGATAGGGATGCTTTACCAAATAAAGCCAAACATTGTATTCTCCATTAGTAATAAAGAAAAGAAAAAAATCAGGACCACCAAAAATTAGTCAATTAAGATGTTAATTATATTCCTTTCATTAGAAGCATAGTGTGAAAGGGATCGATTAATCGAACAAATAAGCTAGGATTATCATTAGTATGACCCGCTAATTCTCCGTAATTAACTCATTTTTGACACATGTCATTCTCTAATTGGTCGCGGGCACGTGAGGACTAGAATTATTTTTATGTTTATGGATGTCAATTTTTGTAATGTGTTATCATTAGTATAATTAAGGAAAAAGAAAAAAGAAATTGTAGCTTTGTCGGCAGTTTTGTCTTTAAAACTTTTACTAATGGCATCAAGTCAGGTGGTAAATCTCATTGCTAGGGGGAGACAAAGTAGTACTCTTTGGCCCATGGTAGGTTTCATAGTCTTTAGTTTTTACCTTTTCTAAAAAAAAAATTAAAAAAAAAAATTCACCTTCCTCTTTATAATATGTAAGTTTTGGAGCATTTTCATGTTTAATCCTCAGGAGAAAGTCTTTTTTTTTTTTTAATTGATTGGATGTATAGCTTAAATTGTTAGTGTATTAAGTTTATTCCTCTTACCCTCTTTAGCTTCGACTAATCCAAATATATAGAGTGTATAAAGCTTATTAAAGGAAGAGACTGATGTGGACCTCCAACATAATTAAATTCAAAAGTTAGCTCATAAGAAATAATTATCCAAAATCATATAACGAAATCATCTTTTCATCCCACAAACAAGGTTGGGACTTGGGAGTGTGCGGGATGCAAATATTAGAAACAACGAATTAGGATGAGCTCGATATTAATAACATGATTAAAAAAAAAAAGCTTTGGAGGTAGCTCAACTCCCAAAACTAACTAATAAATGGAGAATTGTTCAAATATACCATTTATCTAATTGGAGACCATGTCTTCATCATCTCACAAACGATGTGGAACTCCAACATAACATTCTCTTTTAGAGATTTTTCCATTCACATATATATGGCTCCAAATCAAGACTTCTAATTAAGATTAAAAATTAAAATTGCATCCCCAATAACTCTTGATGAATTTTATATAACTACAATTATTATAGTGCTAGCTCGGTAATCATCAAGTGAATGAATATCTAAATTTATTTCTCATATATACTTTTTAACATTTAATCACCATGGTTAAGTGAATACATACTTTCACTCTGATTTATTTATTCTTAAGATTAATTATATAGTCAAATATAAATACTCGATGCAAATAAGTTTTCCATAAGCATTATAGAGTGTTATATATATATATATATATCCCAAAAGAAAAGAATGAATATCCCTTACATTAGTGTATATGCATGTAATTTGTCAAAAAGTAGCCGTAGAAGGTGATGCACAACAGGCTCATAGGGCTTTGGAATCTGTATCCCCCATAATTGGAGTTTTAAATTTTTTTATAATGTGAATGATTTCCAGTATCTTTGAGTTTGTCATGCAGTTTTGTCAATATGCTCCAAAAGATTCAAAAATGTTTTAACAATTATGCTAACATTGTCAAAATAAATTAGGATAGAATAAAAAAGGAAAGTATTAGATTGGAATGAATCTTGCAAATCCACCCTTAATTTCCTTAAACAATGTGGAAGCATATTGAAAGAAATTATAAAACCTTAGCTTAAGAGTTGTTAGGATTTTGAAATGGGACCTGTAGATTCTTTACATTTTTATGTATAGCTTAAGAATTAGTATAATTGTTTATCATAGACTTTCTTGTAATAACTTGCACATGATCCACTCCATAATTTTTTTAATTCCATTCCCAATACTCTTCTTGGCTTATCTAGAAACAACCTCCCCCCCCCCCCACACCCAATTCCCCCTAAAAAAACAAAGGTAAACCAACCAATGACATTGTTTCTTTATTAATCTGATCTAAAAAGAATAAGTATATATATCTTTCTAACTTCAAAATATTTTAACTTGCACATCTATTTTATACAAGTTCTACAACCCCCCCCCCCCCCCCCCAAAAAAAAAATAAAATGAGCCTCCATCAGAGTTTCCACTGATTTCGTCCCGCTCAGGCATATATAATTCACCATCTTTCGAATCCCGATAGATATGCTCACACTCGAATCCTTCTCAGAAGATCAAGGTCGGTTGGCGGTGCACCTCTCATGAGTATATATTATAGAATACTTAACACTATAAAATTTATGTATATTTTTCTTTTTCAAATTTATATAAATTGCTAGCTAGGGGAAACTATAGTTTTTGTCCTCCTCAAAATGTGAAAATTATATTTGTGTCTCCAAAGAGTAATTATTAAGTAGCACTGATTAAGCGATTTGTCTTTTGTTCCAAATAAGCTTAATTAGTGTAGCATTATGTTTGGATATCTAATCAATCAACACACATAGTTTAATTTGATTGATCTGCTAATTAATTAAAATCCTCTCTCTAGTCCCCTACTTTTCCATCTTTTTTGTGAGGTTAAAAATTAATAACAATATATCCAGTGTAATTTTATCAAGTGAAATCTGAAAAAGATAGAATGTATGTAGGTCATATCATTATCTCAGAGTTTGAGAGGTTATTTTTGATAGACGTCCGAAAAAAAGGCTAAAGAAGATGAAGAAAGAGTATATCACATGTGAAACTACAAGATTAATGCCTCAAAAAATTGAGGCAAAGTTAATAAGACTTGTTTGCCAATTAGGGAACTCATGGGACAAAAGTGCATAGCTACTCCATAACTCCATTGTTGAGGAGTCAACCTCAATGTTCTTTTTAGTCCTTCTAACCTCCAACATTTGTCATCATTTTTCAAAGTGTAAAAAAGTAAAATGTCCAGTAAATAAATTAAATAAGTATTTTTTTAAAAAATTAAAAACAAAAAAGTTAATATATTAATGGCACGGTTGCACGCAACAAAAGCTTTGACCTTTTGTTCCTAAAGTGGAAATTTCACTCGTTTTTGCCTTCTACTATTTCTCAAATTTCATCATGAGAAATTTAGTTTTTTTCTTTTTTCCAAACTTCTCCACATAAAAAAAATGTAATTATTGTTCATAATATTTTCTTGGCTCAACGTATATTATCATGATTTTATATTGATGCCCACGTGTGAGGACTATAAATGTACTTGAAATCAAAGGCCATGCCCTCTTCATTCTCAAGAGTCAAGATCACCACATCCTAGTGACTTTTGTATTGTTGGGGACAAGTTTATTTGAGTAGAAGTATTTCTAAAGTAAGAAAAATTGATGGTGTAAGTATTTTTGATTTTGTATTTTCAAAAATATATTGGAACTAATTTTAGCAAATATGGAAAGAAAGAAATTAAAAGATTTTATAACTTTTGGGGAGCTTATGTGGGCGTTCGGACATGAATTGAGTGATATTTGAGAAAAAAAATAGTATTTCAGTTAGGTCAAAATATTTGAAAATTAATTTTGTGCTTGAATATACTCTTTTTACTTGAAAAACTTGATTTTCGTTCGAAGTTGAGTGAAAAATTGACACTATGTAAATAAAAAGGGTTTTTATAAAAAAAAAAAAAAAAAAAAAAGGAACAAAGAGATCATGTCCAAACGGTCCCTAAAATAAGAGCACTAATATTTATTAATTATAGGTAGCGTTTAATTACTTTTATATATTCAATGTAAAATTTCTTACAATCTCCAGATAATTGCAGACAAATATTCATAATAAGTAAAATTAATCATCTAGAAGACAATTAGAAAAGCAACCTTTTATACAAATCAAATTAAATTACACTGATGAGATAAAAGTTTCATTGTCGACCTATAGTTGATATAGTTAATTAAGTTAAATTCTTATAGATGTATATATCATGCATAATGGTACTTACTTTACAAAAGGGGGTCCTTTACTCCTACTAGTATCTACTACTATTTACTAAAGATATTTTTGTGGTGAAACAGTTAGAAATCTCAAGTTTGAGTTTTTCTCGTGGGTGCACTAGTGGCGGAGCCACAGCCAACGAAGGGTGATCAGATGAACACTCTTCATCGGAAAATTTTTTCGAGTATATAGGTTAAATATAGATATTTATGGTTATATATATGTTGTTGCACACCCTTGACAAGCTAGAGAAGCATAGTCCAGTGGTCAAGAGTGTGCATTTCCGCATCAACAACCCGAGTTTGAACCTTGGCAGGTGCAACAGTGCTTTATTTTCTTTGTTTTTTAAACAGTTCTTTGCCCAAGAGAAAATATGACTCCGCCACTGGGGTGCACAGCCCCCAGATGTGGACAGTGCAATATACAAATTTGAATTCGTCTGGCTCTAAAGCGGATATATAAAAATAACGGACACCGAATGATTTCTTTTGAAAACCTCTACTATTGATTTTGATGATAAGATGTTTGAGTAATTAAAGGGTAATTAAGAAACTAATAATATAATGATGCCGCTGTTATTTCTTTTTCACTTCTCTTGCTTCAAGTTTCAAATAAATAGATTGCAATAATAATGCCATGCCCCCATAACAAGAAAAACAACATTGAACAGAAAAATTACAAAGTGTGAATATAAATGTTCATCTACAAGTCACCGTCCAAAATAATCTCCTTTCAACTACAAAAATGTTTTAATTTGCCTCTCATTTTCTGGACAACTTATGAAATAGTCATCGAATTTTCTTTATTATATTCCTAGTGTATCTTAACGTGCTTATATCCTCATTGAATTAATTGATTAATCAATAGCCAATCCAGACAATTAGTCATTGACTTAATCAATTAATTAATAGCTAATACAGACAATTAGTTAGTCGTTGAATTAATCGCCCTGACATATGTATTTACAAGAAATTGACAAATTTCACATGACAGAATATGTGTAGCGTTCCTTTGTAATCAATCATGTGAGAAATACACAAAGACTAGTCATATTTCTCAAAGTTAAAGATATCATCTTATTTTATTTTCTTGTCAAAAATGTGCACCTCTCTTTTTCTAATCATGTGATAATATAAATATATGCTAATATTATTCATATTTCTCAAAGTCAGATCGTCACACATGTATTTTATTTTCTTGATAATATGTGCAGTTCTTTTTTTTTTTTTTTTGGTAATCATGGGAGAAATAAATATACAAAGATCACTTATATTTCTCATGAAATGAAAGTCAGATAGCACATTTCTTTGTTCCTATTTTTTTTAGTAACGTTTCTTGGAGACAACTTTTACCATTTGAAGCAAGAGCAGCAAATAATTGCAGTATTAAATAGTATATAAATTAAAATAGCAACAAGACATGACATCAAGCAATTATAATAAAATAGTTTTTTCTTCAAGGAAATAAAAAAAAAGGAAATACACACATGGTGACATGCACGATTTTGATCAATAGATAAAAGATCATTTCCAACAAATTAAATTAGTACAACCACCCAATTAACAAAAGAAAATAGAACTAAAATGACATATAGGAAATGCACTTCCTTAGTGCATTGATTTGGACCACTTCTCTATTATATTGTCATACGTGATTAAGAAATTCTTGTTCCATGGATGGGAATTACAATGGAAGACAATGAAGTCTAGGCTAATCATAGTTTTAGTACTATAGTTTCTTTCGATATGCTCTCAGTCTTCAATCTTCACTTTCTTGTTTTTAACTCGAATTGTAGTACTCCTTTGTCCCAAATTATTCGTCCCAAATTTCCTAATTTGATTTTCCATTTTGCTTATTTTTTTTTCCATTAATCCAATTTTTTTTTTTCATGTTTTACCCTTTGCATTAATTATTTTTTCTTCAAATTAAAATGTAAAAATCATTTGATAAATTAGGCATGTTATTAATTATTTTTCTTAATCAACGTGCCATCTCAATTTGAGACGGGTAATTTTTAAATAACCTCGTTTTAATTACCTGAAAGAACTCTATTGGATTGGGAAATAAAGCGACAAAATATGAAATGCGCATTTGCTAGTTAAGTATATCCCTCGAAAAATGTTTTCCTTCCTTGACAAAATAAAAAATAAAAAATTGTATACATAAGAAAATCTTAGAGTCTTCAAATACACGATAAAATTATTTTTATTCCATTCATAATAAACATTTTAAAAGAAGTGAATTCAACTAATTAGTTCCTTCAACTAAAACCTTCATTGGATATGACTCATCCACCGTTGGCAGTATCCAAATAAAAAAGAGGAAAAGAGAAAAAAAAAAAAAATCCTTGGAAACAACAAATGAAAGACTGTGCCCCAAAAAAGATCAAAATTTCCACCTCTCACCAAAAAGTAAATTAAAGTAAACATGATTTGAAAAGAGAGGGGAAAAAAGGAGCGTAAAATTAATAAGGGCAGACAATAATAATTAGAAGTAAGAAAGAAAACTTTCACATAATTACGTGCGTGTGCTAATGCAAAAAAGCTTCAGAAAAAACATCATTAGCTATACATATATTTTCTTCGTATTTTTTTTTTACACGTTTCTTAACAAAACATATTAATTAAAAGGAGTCTTTACCAGCCATGCTCTTATTTATATTTTAAGATATAATCTATAATATTTATTCTATTTATGTTTGTTGTTATCAAGAACAATGTCTATTAAGGATAAAATGAAGGAAAAAGATATAGTTAATCTTTACTGTTTTACATTTATTTATGTGTTAAGATATAATCTATACTATTTATGTTTGTAGTTATCGAGAACAATGACTATTAAGGCTAAAATAAAAAAAAGTTATAATTAATTTTTATTGTCTTACTCTTATTTACGTCTTAAGATATAATCTATAGTATTTATTCTATTTATGTTTGTCGTTATCTAGAACAATGACTATTAAGAATAAAATGAGAAAAAAATAAAATTGATCTCATCTTAAACTTTAAAAATAACGAACAATTTAAAATAACTATCTTTAAAAGCTACTAACAAATAATTTGAGACCGAAGAAGTAGTCCATCATTACATCACCATACTTTTTTATTATTTGGTCTCATCCTGACGATAACATCTACACAATAATAGGGATCTGTTGTAATTGGTTGTAGGCAAAACATTTGTGCACCCTCAAAAATATCCAATATAATAAAGTAGTAGGTGTGTGTATATATATATATATGGACTTGTACAAGTTTCATAAAGCATTTATATATACGTGGTTTTCAACAATATCAGCAATATTAATATTACAATTCAAAATTCCAAGTTTTGCTCTCATGAAGGCAACTCTCAAATATTTGGCTGGCATTGCTGGTCCAAGTGGTTATGGCTCTAAAACAACTGCTGAACAAGCCACTAGAGATTTCTCTAATTCTTCTAATTCTCAAATTACTGCAATTATCACTGGTAAATTACTCTTAAATTATAGTACTTTTCTTTTCATCTCTTTTGCATATGTTCTTGAGTTTTTTGGGACGATTGTAAGAATAAACAAATTGCTTCTACCACATGCCCGTCAAAGGATTAATTAATGAGCCGGTAATTCATACACAAAAAGCAAGTTTTCATAAGGGCAATTGTCAGTATATATTTGTACTTATACTCCGTGTATGTTTTGAAGAATTCTTTTTTTTTTTTTTTTGAAAAAAAGAAAATCATTCCTATGTTTATGTTCTTGAGGACTTCGAAATGATTGTAAGGCTAAACAAATTACGTCTGCTTGTGAAAGAATTAATGAACCGATAATTTATAAACAGTTGTTTGGTTGATGCAACCACCAACGTCATATATAGATAGTGATTAAAGCGAGTTTTTATAGGACAATTGTGCATGTTTTGGAAGGATTCTTTGAAAAAATTGAATCATTTTTTAAAAAAATTTCAGTTTTTGTTTTCTCCTTCTTCTTGAAACTTTTGTTTCTTTCTTTTTTAGTCAATGTGGTTGTTGTTAGTTAGCATAAATAAAAATCTATTTATCTTCAATTGGCACCGGAAAAAAAAACACAAATATGAAAATAAATATTTCAAAACACTTATTGAATATAAATAATCTTCTAAAACTAAAGAGTCACATAGATTTTTTTTTTAAAAAAAAAATTATTTTCTGGGACACCAAAGAAGATTGCCTCCCCCAGATGAGTAAAATCGACAGTCCGATGTTGTCATAAGCAATTTAAAATTCATCGTGGTTTTGTGTTGACATGCACTAACTCTTTTTTTTTTTTGGTTGAGAATTTTGAATAAACTACTAATTAAGTATCAATTAAGGAATATTATATACTTGGAGTTCATTTTTCATGGTATGAGACTTTTTTGATATAGCTTGAATTAAAGATGTCTCAAATTTAATTTGGTAGACACTTTTTCTTCGGAAAATTAAGAAGCATCTTTTCTTAAAACCATTATGTGTACTTTCATGGTCCATTTCAGTGTTTATTCCTATGTTTTTCAGATGTAGGGTATATCAAAATTCAGGCTTTGTTCCTCACTTTTTCTATATCACGTAAATATTTTCATCGATAGATTTTATTGTTTAGCTATAAAATTTATTCATCGCTAATTTTTATAGTTTTTTAGTGGTGATATATATAAGAGTATCATCTTAGGTTAATTAAGAGAAGCAGAAGTTTAATTTTCCTTTTCCATTTTCATAAATTTTGAAGCTTAATTTATTAATTCTTTTTAGTGTCTCTTTTTGTTTGAGGGAAGATATAGTTTTGTCTCTATCTAGCTACTTAATTTGGTTGTTGGTCAGATATTCAAGATTTCTCTTCCTATCTAGACAGTACTGAGTACTAATCATATGATATAATCTTTAATTAATTAACACAAAAAAGTTCCAACATTTAAATACTTAAATAACAACCCCCACTATACAATTCTTACATCAATTAGTATTTTAATCACCATGCATTAGTGCAGAATCCAATACAGAAACCTAATTTAGTAGTGTGTCATAAAAAGATTGGACAAATCATCATTATATTAATTAATTATTTTTATTAATATATATATATATATATTTTTTGGAAAAATTACAGGTGCAACATCAGGAATAGGGGCAGAAACAGCAAGAGTACTAGCAAAAAGGGGTGTAAGAATAGTGATACCAGCAAGAGATTTAAAAAAAGCAGAAATTGTGAAGGAATTTATACAAAAAGAAACTCCAATGGCTCAAATTATATTATTTGAAATTGATTTGAGTTCTTTTGCTTCTATTCAAAGATTTTGTGCTGAGTTCTTGTCTTTACAACTCCCTCTTCACATTCTCATGTATGTATTTTTATTTATTTAATGTACTTTTTTGTGTTATTATTTTTTTCCCTAAGAAAGTTAAATAAAATAACCATGATTTATTTGAATTCTGTCATGTAGAAATAATGCAGGGAAATTTTCACAGAAACTGGAGTTCTCTGAAGACAAAATTGAGATGACATTTGCCACAAACTATTTAGGTAACTATCTCTAGACATACTTCGAACCATATTTTTTTATTTTCTTTTTTGAGTTTATAGGCTTTTATATACCGATAGTGTAAACGTCTTTATATTTATATATACACTATTAGATCGTACTAAAGATAATTATATATCACTCGTCATAACAATGAAATTAGTAGCTTTTGGAAAATAACTTTTGCAACATGCTAGGATAGTAGTTGGCATGCGACCAACGCATAGCAGAAGCTTAGTGCATCGAGGCCAACATGTTACACGAAGAATAACATGAATGTTATGTATTATTTTGTCAGGTCATTTTCTATTGACGGAGTTGTTAGTAGAGAAAATGGTGGAGACAGCAGAAGCCACAGGGGTTCAAGGAAGAATAGTGAATGTTACTTCAGTTGTTCATAATTGGGTGAAAAGAAATCAATTCAACTTCAGCCAATTGCTAAACCCTAAGAAATAGTAATATTATAATCCTCCTACCATTTATTTACTAGACAAATATTTCATTCCTTAGCTTGTTATACAAGATACATACATATTACTCCTACTATATATATAGTATAATCTAACTTGGTATATAATTTTTTCCATACACAGTTATAATGGTACTCGTTCATATGCACAGTCAAAATTGGCCAACATTCTACATGCCAAGGAATTATCAAGACAATTAAAGGTAATTAATTCCCTCCATACACCAAAATATAGGGTTTCTATGAATATATAGGTACAATTCTTAGTTCAGGCGTCTAAAGAAAAAGTTCGACTGATTATGTATTCTGCGGATATAAGATTAATTATGGCCAATTAGAAGCAATCAAAACATAATCTTGAGTGTAAAAAGTGGTTAGCTAGTTCTCTAGTCAATTCACAAATAATTTTGTGTGGTAATTAAGCAAATCCAATCATGTAAATAGAGTTTAATTTGTACTAAGCTGTTTTTTTACCACTCAATTATATCACGTGAATATTTGATTAGACAACCCACAGATAAATTCTATGAAAAAACTCAAAGACATGTAAGAAACTAGGGAATTGGATTTGTCCATGGATTTAGAATCATGCCAGCTTTTATTTGCACTAGATATTATTAGTAGTACTATAGACAAAATGATACTTCTTTTTCCTTCATTGGTCACTAATTCACTATATATTTTCCAAAAAAAAAAAGAAAAGAAGATGTAGTTGTATTTGTCTTTATATATTTGTATAGTTGCAATACTGAAAATGTGGATGGAACAGGCAAGAAATGCAAATGTAACTATCAATGCTGTCCATCCTGGAATTGTAAAAACTGGAATTATCAGAGATCACAAAGGCTTTATCACTGGTATATATGTCTTTTATTTACCCTTTTTCTTTTCCATTTAGTGTGTGTTTGGTACCACGAAAAATATTTTCTAATTTTTTCATATATAATTGACTTGTCTAATTTCTGAAAATAGAACTCATGCATACACCCTACTCACCAAAAGTTAGCGATTTATCACGTTAAATTTTTTGAAAGAACCTTTTTTTTACTTACTACCGAATACCAAAATTAATTATTTTTCGTGAAAATGTTTTCTTTCGTACCAAACATAATAGTATACCCTTGATTTTGGTGCAATATGAAACAAAGATAACTAGACTTACTGATTTTTATTTTATAAAACATAAACAGATTCTCTCTATTTTATGGCATCAAAGCTTCTAAAGTCAACATCACAGGTTCGTCCATATATCCTTGTCTCTTTTAATCACTTGAATAATATCCTTTACCATTACATTTCCATCTACTTTAATTTCTTTCCAACCTTGGACTCACATACTCTTTTTTTTTTTCCTAAAAAATTGAGAAGATATATCACCCCACTACCTTCCATAGGTACCAACAAAGGAAGAAGGAAAAAAGTAACTAGAGCGATTATAAAAATTCAAAAGAAATAATTTTTTTATAGTAAGAATTAACTAATAAGGCCAATTTATTTTTTTGGGGTATGGCAGGGTGCAGCAACCACATGTTATGTAGCACTGAGCCCACAAACAGAAGGGATGAGTGGGAAATACTTTGCAGACTGTAATGAAAGCCACTCTTCACTTTTAGCAAATGATGAAAATGAAGCTCATAAGTTTTGGAAGGGCACTCGTGTTCTTATTCATAGAAGATTGCTTCCACCTGTAAATTGATTTTTTTTTTTGTGGGTGGGGGGGGGGGGGGGCAGAAGGTACATGTAAATAAATAGATATACTTTCTTGTATATCCATATGATTGATAGAAGAAAATATCATGCAAGTACTATAGTCCAATTGTTAGCTAACTGATGGAGTACAAATGTTAGTAGTGGAATAATGAAGATTCTTCTTTTTAGTGGTCCATTACTATATATGGGCTACAACACGCTTTCGCCTTTTCTCTTGGCACTTGTGACATGATATCCAATATATCATAAATTTCGTCAATCAAACACAATATATATTTAATTCCAGAAATATAAGGTAAGACTGCGTACAATACATCCTTGTGATGAGGTCCTTCCACGTACTCTGCTGCGAGCTTTAGTGCACCGAGCTTTTCAAGTTTAATTCTGAGCATTCCTTCCACCATATCCCATCAAACTTGTCCAAAGATTATAATCTAAGACTATAATCCCGGGATGATTTAGCCTGTGACCCCAAACGGTCATCATATATACGACTTCGTTAAAAGGGGTATCAAATTCATTACCTTTCTTTGGCATTGTGCAATTAGACAATCCGCCCTACTTTACGTAGCAGTATATATCTAATTGGATACGAGGTCTGTGAAAGAAAGGATTCTTGAAACATGTGGTCTCAAATATAGAGCCGGACATATGTATAGCTATAAACCATAAGAGAGGTTAATTTCACCAATTCTAAAGTTCCAAGTTAAATTGGTTATGAATATAGAAAGATATCATTCTTGTCCAGACACCGTAAAAAGAATGTGCCACATAAATTGAAACGGATGAAGTTATTCCTAAAATTCATCATAGATGTCCTTGTCATCAACTGTGCAAAGAACAGCAATCCCATCAAGGAGATGATCAACACATCACAACAAAAAGCAAAAGCCAGAATACAAGTGTTGGCTGCACACCTGTAAAAATTGTTCCAATGAGAGTAAGCTCAGATCAATCTAAGTATATCATATCCCAAAACCATAATAAACAAGCTGGATTAAATAAGAGATCAAAGGAAAAGTGCAAAAAAAGAGTGCAGCATTGAAGCGATCGCTATCGTAAAATACAAACATTTGATGATACATTACAATGTACAAGAAAGAAAAAAAGGATTTGTCTTTTGTAGAGAAAGTTATTCATCACGACTGTGAATTGCTACAGCAGAGTAAGTTGACAAGCTCGAAAGTCATTTGACGATATAATGGAGAAAAATCAACAGCTACTACAAACGGTTTGTAAAGACAGCAAGGCTTTCAGCATCTGATCAGGTAGCGATTTGACTTGACTCGTTATTGATCCCCATCTTTACATAGAAGCAAAGTAGGTTTTATCTTACCAGGACTCGAGAACTTGTTGGCTAAGCAACTTCAAATGAAAAGGTAACTGCACAATCATTATCATCTTTTGACCTGCCAAAAAGTAAATTTCGCACATTAGAAACCCATGCAGTGTGAAGTGCTTGCTCAAATTTAATCCTAATTCAAAGTAAGGAATGATTGTTGAGACGAAGATATTGTACACCAGGTATTTCCTGCTACAAGAACACATTCACATGAAAGTACAATGATTGAATTGTTCATGAACAGTCCTGTTCAAGAAATTCAGTCATCCAAAATTGTAAACTAGAGAATCTTTCCGTATAAATGCCCTCAGGCTGTGATGTTAGGTCTTTTCTAAGGGTACACTGAAATCATCTCAGGCATATGCATTTATGTTGGTTTATAGGTGTTCTATCCAGACAAGACAGTGAGAAAAGGTTATCAAGTACAAATGCTTGTGAACCTTTTAAACAGCCCAATATATTATGCATAGACCAACAGGATATGATCAGTCTCAAACTTTGTTCATGTTAACCGTGATTTTTTTCTTGGTTGGAGTGGTATATCTAACAATAACTTAGCACGTCAATGAGGGATTAAACATTTCTACATTATGTAAGAAATATAGGAAAAAAATATTACAGAATTGTTGCATCAAAATTATTACATTGAAACCCCCTATTTATAGATACTACATTAGACTCCTTTCCAAACTAGGACACTGACATTACAATCCTTTTTCAAGTAGAACTCTATATAATATTTCTATTTCTACTCATTATAACAACCCCCGGTCAAGCTGGTGCATACAAGTCATATGTACAAAGCTTGTTAAAATGTAATTAATACGAGGATCAATGAGGGATTTAGTGAAAATATCTGCAAGCTGATCACTCGATTTCACAAACATTGTAACAATATCACTAAAAAGTATCTTCCCCTCACAAAGTGACAATCAATCTCAATGCTCTCAGTCCTCTCATGAAATATCGAATTTGATGCGATATGAAGAGCCGCTTGGTTGTCACACACAAGTCCCATTTCATTGATTTCTCTAAATTTTAACTCCCTCAACAACTGGTTGATCCAAACTAGCTCACAAGTGGCTAGTGCCATTGCTCGATATTTAGCTTTTGCACTAGATCGAGCAACCACACTCTGTTTCTTACTTTCCGAGACACCAAATTACCTCCTACTAAAACACAATATTCGTATGTAGAACATCCACATGGTAATCTTGCCCAATCAACGTTTGTATATCTAACAATCTGCTCATGGCCTCGATCCTCGAAGAGTAGTCCTTTATCGGGAGCTGACTCAATATATCACACAATGCGAACAACTGCATCCCAGTTACAATACTCACAGGATAGGAAATATGGTCACTGTGAGATAATTCAACTTACCAACTAGACGCCTACATCTTCCCGGATCATTGTGTGGCTCCCCCTGTCCCGGCAGGAGTTTAGTATTCGGATCCATAGGGGTGTCAGCAGATTTACACCCCATCATTCTTGTCTCCTCGAAAATGTCTAAGGCATGCTTGCGTTAAAAAATAACAATATCTAATCTGGACTGAGCAACTTCAATACCTAAAAAATACTTCAGTCTGCCAAGGTCTTTAGTCTGGAAATGTTGAAAGAGGTGTTGCTTCAAACTAATGATATCATCAACATAAAACACCAAATAAATACATAGATTTGGAGCAGAATGTCAATAAAACACAGAGTGATCTACTTTACTACGAATCATGCCAAACTACTGAATTACTGTGCTAAACTTTCCAAGCCATTCTCAAGGAGATTTTTTTAGACCATAAAGTGACCGACATAATCGACACACCATACTAGACTCCCCCTAAGCAACAAAATCAGGTGGTTACTCCATATAAACTTCATCCTCAAAGTTACCATAGAGAAAAACATTCTTTATATCCAACCGAAAAAGAGGTCAGTGTCGAACAACAACTTTGGATAGAAAAAGACAAAAAGATGCTGTTTTAGCCACAGGGGAGAAAGTATCACTATAATCAAGCCAAAATATCTGAGTGTACCCCTTGGCAACAAGGCGAGCCTTAAGTCAATCAATTTGACCGTTTGGACCAACTTTCACTACATAAACCCATCGACAACCAACGGTTGATTTACCAGAAGGGAGAGGAACAAGTTCCTAAATACCACTCGTATGTAAAGCAGATATTTTGTCAATCATAGCTTGTCTTTATCTTAGATGAGAAAGTGCTTCTATTGTGGACTTAGGGATGGAGACAAAGGACAAAGATGATATTAAGCCATAATGGGATGTTGATAGACGATGATAACTTCAACGGGCATAATGAGGATTAGTATTACGAGTATACCGTATACCTTTTCGAAGTACAATCAGAGGAGATAAGTTTGTAGTAGGTGCAGGACAAGAATCATCTGAGCTTTGATGTTATACGTGGATGACGATGATAAGTCAGGAGTGCTGGCACTGTAGATGGAGTAGTAGAAGGTATTGTAGATTCCTTAAAAGTCTATGCAGGTAAGACTGATGGCACTATGGATGGAGATGTAGAAGCAATTTTAGGACCTCAGACATGTTAGGATGATCAGGATCAGAAGATGTAAAGTAAGGTTGAGACTCAAAGAATATGACATCAACTAACATAAGGTACCGACGAAGATCAGGTGAGTAGCAACGATATCCCTTTTGTACTCGAGAATAAACAAGAAAGGCACATTTGAGAGCATGAGGAGTTTATTTATCTTTTCGTAGGGTGAAGTTATGAACAAAACATTAACTCCTAAGGACACGAGCGAGAGGGAAAAGGGTAGAGAGATGACCGAGGAAACAATATTAAATAGGGAATTTGATTTTGGATGGAAAATGAGGGCATCCAATTAATTAAATAGCAAGATGCGATAACTGCATCGCCCCAAAAATGTAACGGAACATGGGATTGAATGAGAAAAGTGTGAGCAGTCTCGATGAGGTGCCTATTCTTCCTCCCTGCTATTAGCATTCTGTTGAGGGGTAAACGGACAAGAAGTCAGATGAAAAATTCCTCGATGAGTCATAAAATGTTGAAATTGGAAAGACATGTATGCTAAGGCATTATCACAATGAAAGGTACGAATAGAGACACTGAACTGATTTTGCACTTTAGCACAATAACTCTTGAATATAGGAAACAATTCGAAGCGATCTTTCATTAAGAAAATCCAGGTACATCTTGAATTCAATCATCAATAAAGCTATCAAAACAACGAAACCCTGAGGTAGAACTGATTCTACAAGGACCCTCGATATCAAAGTGAACTAAGTAAAAAATAGACTTTGCACGATTCTCAATACTACATTTAAAGGTAGTTCGAGTGTGTTTCCCAAGTTGGCAACTCACAATTAAATGTGGATAGAGTAGACAAACTAGGCACCATCTTTTGTAATTTGAAAGAACTAGGATGTCCTAAACATTTGTGAATTATGTCTAGGGAATCAATAATTGGACATGCTATGGAGGTGTTAGGAGAGGTAAGGTAGTAAAGGCCTTGTGATTCATATCCTACACCAATTGTTTATCATATACTATGGTCATGCATGATAAAAGAGTCCTCATGAAATAGTATGCCACAATGTAAGGCACGAGTCAAACAACTGAGCGATGGGAGATTAAAAGGACGACAGAGACATAAAGTGGAAAATGATGTTGCTCAAGTATCTAAGAGGGTGTGACCATTCAATTTGAGTGTTTCTTTTGTCTTCCTTTTCCCTTTTCTCTTTTCTCTCCTGGTAACAAGTCCCATATATTTTCAGTTAAATTGGTCAAGTAAAATTTCCATCCACAACAAGTCTCGAAGATATTAAGAATGTTAGAGAGAACACACAGGGAAAACCACTACTGGCATTCAACGCTAACACTTCTAAGAAAGGACAATGTATATAAAAGAAAAAAGAAAGAAACGCAGAAATCAGTTAGAGCTTGTTGTCCTTGTCCAAGTTCTCAGAATTAACAAATGCTACCTTAAAACGAGGAGAACGCCGGAGAGATGATGCAGATCCAGGAGATAGGACTGCTGCCCTACTCCCTTTGGCACGGTCAAGTTTCCTGGAATTTCTGTTACGTTCATCAGATTGATGCTCCTCTTGCTGGGATAAAACCTCACTTCTACTATCAGTTGAAATGGAAGAAAATGGGCCAGATATAGAGATCATGGAAGTGTCTTGATCACGTGATGCTATGTCAGGAAATGTCCCTGGATGCATAGGAAACATAAACATGTTCAGAACCATTATACTGCCATTTATGACTTTCCCTATATGCTTACTAATCAACTTATCTTTCGAGAGTATATTTATGCACTTGCTCATGATCAAGATTTAAAAATAAATAGGCCGATTTTGTAGGAAAATCCAGGTTATAACAAATAAATTTAGTTTCCAAATTGTGAAACACTTAATAGCTTGGATCCATTAATAGAATCATTTTGTTATTTCTGCTAAATGATTCTCCATTTTTGGGGTACAACAGGAGTTAGTATTCTCAAATGATATCAGAGGGATTTGCATTAATCGTAGAAATTCCTCACAACAACATGAATTACCCAGAGGGCTTGCTAGCAGCCAATACTCTAGATTTCCTGCACAATTAGCAGTGCATTGCTCTGGAAACCAAATAAGGCTCAGAGGATAACATAACGTAGAAAATGAAACACAAGGCATACCATGTGTTACGGCTGCTTGAAACTTTTCTCTCATAGTCCTGACGAACTTGAACAGTCCGTTGCTCTTATTTAACTCGCTGAGCAACTCTTTTGCATCATTTAGTTGTGGATCACAATCAAGCACTAAAAATCCAAGCCAAGCAAAGAATTAAAGTGCAGAACCATTTACACTTATGTATAGTTGATAAGGACTCCACACTTACAAGTATATACATCATTCTCATGACGTACGGTAAAAAAGTACTCCTTATCCTGATTATTGGCATCAATATTGGTAAATATGAATTTCACTCCTGTGGAAGACAAAGGAAATGAATGCTCAATGACAAATCTAATGATAGAAGAAAATTGTACTTCTTTTACTGGAAAGATCCATAATTAATAATCAGAGCCTTTGGCAGGGTTATATATTTCAGAAACCAAAGTCTGCTTCTCTAGAATCGTAAATGTGTACAGAAGTTGAAGAATATACATACCGTGGCCACATTCAATGCGTAATCCGAGAACCTTATTGTACCACGTAATAGCCTCTTCTATTTCCTCTCTCTGTTCAGCAGTCTGATTATGCTTTTCTTCACATGCTTTGAGTTCTTTTACCCAAACAAACAAAAGAACAAGAAATGCAGATATCAATTACCCAACAGGATATGGTGTCACTTGGTAGAAACAGCAGAAACAATCACAGAGTTAGCGAAGTTAGAAGAAGCAGCAAAATTCTTCACGAGAAAAACAACTTCCACAATGAAGTACAGAGAGAGTTTGAAAAGGGAAACACGATTTTTTTAAGAAAATTGAACATTATTACATCCAACAGTATTATACAGCTTGAAGAATTTCAAAAGAAGAAGAGATAAAGAATCATTGTTCCTTAATGCCATCTTCCCGCCAAATTAGGTGTCCTCATTTGACAACGCACAAGCATTTAAAAAGGCTTTTCTATTTTACTACATTAAACTGGAGGTGAATCTACATAGAAAGATAAACTACAATTTTGATGAATTTCAAATATAATCGGGTCTCATATTATTTTATTTAGTATTATATGCTGAAATAGCTTTGGAGGGTGTAAAGAAGAACGATGAAAGTTGACAAACACCCCTAATCTGAGACAAGGCACACTAGAGCCTAAGTCAACTAGCACTTCTTGATAAGAAAATAATACTACGTAAATCGGGAAAATTAACTACAGGATTAGGTCAAATAAACAATTATAGGTACTAGCAAAACTAACGAAAAAAAATTAGGAAAGAAAAAATCTAATATTTATCTGTAGTACAATAGTGACTAACGAGATTCCCAATTTCAATGGTTAAGTTCATTTAACTGGCAATCCTTCTCCTCTTTCACAGACTCTACTGGAATTTACTTGTAATCTAGACAATTTATATTGCTTTGATTGACGATTTCTCGAAATAAATTAAAGGCTCAGTTGCTCGGCATACAGTACAAAAACTCTAGATAACTAATACAATATTTGGTTTCCAACATAAAACTCTGGATTACTAATATAATGATTGAAGCCCCCTATTCCTTCCATTTCAATTTTCATTTAGTCCAGTTCAAAAAGAATATCATTTTTCTATCTTTTGAAAGTTTTTGATTACAACATTTCCACTTTACCCTTAATGACACTCCTTAATAGGAATGACGTGACATGTTTTAGACTACATGATTAAAACGGTAGTTTTAGTATGTTATACTATACACACATTTAGTTTAAGACCAGCCTTCTTTATGTTCATAAACTTCGAGACGAACTGGAACACACAAAATAAACAAAGGAATACATTCACAATGTATACAGAAATATATGCATTCTTATGAGAATAAAATGTAAAAAAAGGGCAGCCCGATGCACTAAAGCTACCGCTATGCGTGGTGTCCGGAGAAGGGCCCCACCACAAGGGTGTATTGTACGCAGCCTTACCTTGCATTTCTGCCAGAGGCTGTATCCAAGGCTTGAACCCGTGACCTCCTGGTCACATGACAACAACTTTACCAGTTATTCCAAGGCTTCCTTTCTATGAGAATAAAATGTGAAATAAGAAATACATGCATGCAGAAAATGGATGAAAGAAAATTTACAAAATACCACTTAATAGTGTCTTGTTATAGTACTCTCTCCATCCCAATTTATGAGGCGGTGTGGGCACGGATTTTGAGGAAGAAAGAAAGACTTATGAAATTTGTGGTTTGAAACAAGTCAGACATTTGTGGCTATAAACAAAACATTCTTGTTTAGATAGACTAAAATGGGAAGTATGACATTTAAATTAGGATAGAAGGAGAAAATAAAAACAAAATTCTTTTTTCAACAAAGTTAGAAATTATGCCACAAGTTTCAAAAGTCTATAGCCGCACAAATGTTATGGCATGTTTAACATAAATTTCAAAAGTCTTCACACAAATGTTATGGCATGTTTAACATACATTTCAAAAGTCTTCATTTGTTTCTAAAACTTCGAGCCCAGTCAAATATTTTCACATAAAATGAAATAAGGGCTACATGAAGCACTTATGACTTAGTCAAATGCATGAAAAGAGGGGAAATTTTTGCAGGGATAGATTTTACCATCAGTTTGTTGAGATATTATGGCTGCATATTCATCTTTCTTGGCCCTCTGATTTTCCACAACCCCTCTAAGTTCTTCAACTCTATCTTTTGTAGCAGATATTGAGTCTGCTACTGCTATCTGTTTTGCCTCTTTACGGGTCTTGGCTGAAGATGACATAACATGTGAGACTTTTACATTAATAACAGAGAGAAAACAGTAATAATCCAATTTTTATAGAGAATGAGCATTCAAAATCAGTAGTATACAGAAAAATAAAGTAGTAGTAATGCAATTTTTCCTAAGGAAATTAGCAGTATACAAATTGCAGGATGTTCATGCTGGGTATATGGAATTAGTGGCTGAAATCATTTCCTCTCAAGACTCAAATATGAAAAGCAAATGAAGCTGCGTTTAAAAAGAAGAGATTTTGGAAAATACTATGGTTGAGAACCAGCAGAATAAGTAAATAACCTCAAGAATTTTGTGATGAGTACCATACTGCTGCTACTTTGGATGTGAATCCTTTACACATACTTCCCATTTTCCATCAGTACAACAAGAAAGCCAAACAGAAATATCTCAAATAACAGAAACCATGCTACAATACCCTTTAAACTTTGGAAGCGCTACTAGGACTTCAGACTGTCAGTGTTTATTGCCTCCTGTTGTCAATCTATAAGGATATTCGGAGTTAAAAAAACAGTTAATTCACATACTTAGTACTTAGATTATCAAATATGCAAGTTAACTTTTGAAAAAAAAAGGCAACGAGAAGTTCATCAGCCACTTCAACGAGATAAGATAACAACCTAACTTCAAATTGTATATGGTTCGGCAGTCACAATAACTGGTGATATGAAGGCAATTTCCACTGCCAATAACAGGATAATGCTATTTTGATCAAGAAGTTTGTTGTATACAAATTATTGACTCCCTTCATATCAACAATCTTATAAACCACTAATTTTGTTCTAACTGAAATTGAGTTCCTCATAATTGCCTGTCATCAAAATCTTCCTCTCTATTACAACTGTACAAACTGTAGAACATAACCATCATTTTTGGCAAGAACAGTGCTTCATTAGAAAACCCACAAGCACCTGTAAGCATTATATCCATCCTCTTTTCTCAATGTGATATATAACTATCATGACAAAGCAACAGCAATATGCACCCTCTGAATTCATTATCAGAAGTGGTAAGCACGTAGGTAAACAATGACGGCTCAAAGTAAACACTATACCCTGAAGGAATTCATGTCTAATGCTATCCAGCAGTGGGGGATGTAGAGTTCCGTCCCGGAGTTCATCCGAACCCAGTACTTCTGATGCGGCACATATATTTATATGTAAAAATCTACTAAAAATATAATAACTAATAGGTCTAAAACCATAATTTTAAAATTACAATGGGTTCAGTAGTAAGAACTTAAATATTAAACCCATAAAGTTTAAATCTTTAATCCACCCCTACCATCAAGATGTTCGACTATCAATGAAGAATAGCAACATACATAAAGACCAGTATACCAAAGAATGGAAAAGCGTGATAAACCTGCAAGTGCTTTAACCAATTTGTCTTCCAACTCCCTCAGCTCAACTTTTAACTCCCCTAGTTTTTCTGCCGCGAACAATCAATAAAATCAAAATAATTCAATCAATAAGATCCTACATGAAGAAAAAAAGAGTTAATGGTAAAAAAAAACACACCTAAAGTCTCCCCATTTTTCGAGTTCCATACCTGAACTATCAATACCTAAAGTATCTTAATTTCTCGAGTTTTATACCTGAAGTACCAAATGTGCAAATTTTGTAACTGAACTATCACCAACTATTTATCAAAATACACCTCAAAAATTTAATAGTTGAAGTGTATTTTGATAAGTAGGTAGTGATGGCTCGGGTAGGAAACTCACATAACTGATAAAACGGAAACTTTATGTGTGTTTAACCCTTGAAATCAAGAGAAAGAAATTAATGTTTGATATGTAATTGTTGTTGAGAATGATGTGTAGCTGAAAACCCTAAGTTTAGAACAGTAGTAATTTAGGATGTGAAGAAAAGGCATACCGTGGAATTGAAGAGTTTGTTGTACTTTAGCCTTAGTCGAATCGAGGGATTTTTTGAAGGAGAGAGTAGCAGCATCGATTTTGTGGTGTTGAATTGGAATTTCCCTTTCACAAACCAATCTAAGTTCCGCCATTTTGTTCCTCATTTTTTCCCTTACGCTGCTGCTGCTCTCTCTCTCTCTCTGCGTGCTTTTCTTTGTGGTAAGTGCTTGTGAAGATTTGAAAAGTGGGAGAGATGATATGCTTAGCCCGCCATTTTCATTTCTTTCTTTTTCAAAAATACATCATGATTGGTGCCCACTGAATCCAGTTCAAATTACATGTACACTGTTTTTAACTTCTGAGGAAGCTGAAAAGAAAACAAGTCTTTTTTAACGATCACAGCACTATTTCTAATTAAATTTTTATTTTTAATTATCATTTCTATTGTATCTAAAAAAAAAAATTGATATTATTATTTTATTCTTAATATTAATTATTTATCTTCAAAGCATTTCCAAAATATATTACTTTAAAAATTAATTAATAAAAATAATATAATAAATTAATTATATTAATAATTACTTTTAATAAATATGTTATGTCAAAAAGTGACAAGTAAAATCGAACGAAAGAAATATATTTTTTTTTGTTTTTTCTTTTTTTTTTTAATTAATAACTTTTGTTTTCAACATGTTGTAAAAGCTTTTAAAAGATTTTCGGTTTATATAAGTTTAGGTAATCAATTTCAAGTGTATTCAAATTTAATAATTACAATAACATGTTTAGTGAAATTTCACAAACCTAAAGAGGATTAAGTGTATGTAAATATCACCTCTACCTCGAATTTTTTGAGTTATATAATATCAAAATTTCATAAAAATTAAAATTATGGTATGCATATATATTTCTTTTTCTGAAGGTATTACTTATTGATAAGAAGTGGTGTGGTGTCAACTACAATTTACACCGTATTTGTTCAAATTTTATTTTTAATTTCCCATTTTCTCCCTGATGATGACTAGCTTCAGGAAAAAAAATTAGTTTCCATTGTTTTGTAAGAAAACAAAAATTAAGGTGCTAATCATTAGAAACGAAAGAATATGGAGCACAATTAATAAAAGGACATATGTTGGGGTGCAAATCACTAGAAACAAAAGTAAGGGACGCAAATAATAAGAATAAACATATGTCAGGGATCAAAATGAAAAAAACACTAATAGTAGCAGAAGTAGAGTGTTCTCCAGAAAACAGCTCTCTTTGATTTGCAGTTTGCTGAGGTATCTCCAACAGCTTCTCCTCCACTTTGTGGATCAATGGTATTCTTCTAATATCAATAAAATTTTGATCTTTGTTGTTTATTTCACTTTCTTGTTGTCGGTTGGACTTGGTTTTCATGGGGGTGGGGGGCAAGTAATTTCACTTTCTTGTTGTTGGTTGCACTTGGTTTTCATGGGGGTGGGGGTGGGGTGGAGGGTAGGGGGGCAAGTAATTTCACTTTCTTGTTGTTGGTTGCACTTGGTTTTCATGGAGGGGGAGTCTAAATGTAGTAGTGGCTAATTTAACTAAGGAATTTAGTCTAAATGTAGTAATGGCTAATTTAACTAACGAATGGAATAAAACATATACTGATGTTCACTGTGTCTCTAGGTGTGGTTAATTTGTATGAGAAGATGATACCTTTTAATTAGAATGGAGTAATATTTTCTTGATTTTACCTATACAATTTGTGTGAAGAACTAGGCTTAAATGAATAATTGAATTCTTTTTCTTTCTATTCCTCTTCCACTATATCTTAAGCCGAGGATCTATCGAAACAGCCTCTCTACGTCTGAGGTAGAGGTAAGGTTTAATTACAATGGAGTAATATTTTCTTGATTTCACCTGTACAATTTGTGTAAAGAACTAGGCTTAAATGAATAATTGAATCCTTTTTTCTTTTTCTATTCCTCTTCCACTATATCTTAGCCGAGGATCTATCGAAACAACCTCTCTACCTCTGAGGTAGAGTAAGGTATGTATACACTACCCTCCCCAGACCCCACTTCCTGGGATTATACTGGGTATGATGTTGTTGTTGTTCTCGTTCACTATTCTAATCATGACTGTTGCAATGGAGGTCGTCTTATTATGCATCATTCTGTAGATAAACTAAGGAATTGAGAATTTCCCTCTAAAATCTTGATTCATCACTTAGGATATACACACTCTCTTTTTCTCAAAAGACACGAAGTTACCTGACCTCAAACTTGTCTTCGCTTCTTGTTTATAAAGAATTTTGCTATTCACAAATCGTAGATCATGTCAATCCCCGAACTGGGGTGGAATGCGATTGGCACCAACTTGTATTGCTCGTCGAGTGAACCTTGTTGTTCCAGCTGGCTATAAGTTGTTATAGGACTTAGCGTACAAATGAACTCTGGTAAAAGTTTTATTTAATATATCTGAAATGAATAAAGAATCTAACGGTAAAACCCATTTACAAGTCACGAGGATTTAAAGATTCAATCTGAATATATGGCCTATGAGGCAGTTTGATGGAATAATCTAAATGTTTAAAATATCACATGTTAAAAAAAAACTGGCTACCGCTGGGAAGAGTCAACAAAATTCACCAACTGGATCTAAAAAAGTTTACCTCTCGCCATGTGTGTCGCTACCTATAATCTTGACACTTGCCACACTATATAGCTGACTCAAATGAGCTAAGTACCATCAATAGGGTGTCTGGTAAGTCTCTTTGACACTGGTAAGTCTCTTTGACAACCTGGTGAACAAGACTAGTTTGGGGCTAGAAAGTTATAATGAAATGCCGTGACGTAACATAAGAAATCATTTAATTCACACTAAAATCTGTAAGCTTAAACTGAACCATGAAATTTGAGATATGCATTGGAACTGAATTTAACTCAAAGCATTTATTCTAAAAGGATTTAACAAACAACGGTACCTGCAAGTGTGCGAATAGATGACCTACCACTAGCCCGCTGATGTTTACAATGCGGGAGGTTGAGCAGTTCTCTCGAGCTGAAATCTAAACGAGTTGGCACCTGCAAGTGGGGGTTAGCCATCCTTGGCCTTCTTGGGTCATACTTGGGGAGGTTGGCCACTTCTCCCAAGCATTATGTGACAACATTATCTTAATCTGAGTTGAGTCTGAGCAATTCAAGCTATTATGTACTTAACAGGTCATTAAATCATATCATGCAATTTAATTCCTACCTGATTTCTGAGTTAACTAGTTAAGCTTATGCATATGGCTGGTTTCCTTATTAAATGATCTCTGCAAATGTAAAGCCAATAGTTTAAGCCCTAGACTTCTTATGCTCCGTACTATGTTTAAACATGTAGGTTTAGATTTTATACCTAGCCAATTTATGAAACATGTAGTGTGCACATTCTAATCAGGTACTTGACTAAGGAAGTAAATCTCTAGTTTCCACATCGTGATACCTCAAATTCTCCTCCTTCATCAAAATCCCGACTTTTCAGTTTCTCGTAATCTACAGTCGGATAATTTAAGTCATTAAATCTCTCCACATCGTCTGCCCCAGCCACTTCATCGAGTTCTTACATTGGATGTCATAAATCAGATGGCTTGGGTACCTTTATCCTTATTGAGGGCAACTTTGGATGTCTCTTCCAATCCTTCTGGTGTGTATGCACTGGCTAAAATATAGTCCAAGGTCTTTATCCCTGTTCCTCTTAAATGTAGATAATACCGTGACATATCATGGCACCAAGAAAAGGGAAAAATAAGTGAAATCCTGTTTGTTTTTATATCTTGCTCTCAGTCTTGAATTTGTTCATTGAAAATCACGATTATATTTCCTAGATCTAGATCATTTTTTGATGTTGTATAGCTCAAATGATTGAATCAAGCCCGCTTCGGCGTTTCCTAGATCCACATATCTTTGGAGTTGTACATTCAAGGCTCAATCAAGGAGCCTCTCCAAGAAGAGAGATACACCCCTCTCAAGCTTGCTGTGCTTCATTGTAGTGTCAGAGTCCATAGGAGACTATATCTGGCTTTAGCATACTTAAATGGTGGCCAGAATTTTCATGATCTGGGTATGCTTCTCTCCTAAGTCCTAATCTAACACTTCAGTCTATAGCTTCCTATATGGTCATTCTCAGTGGAAGTTTTTAAGGTGCCAAATTATTTCTCAAGTTTCTGGTTTACGACTATGTCTTTCAACTCTCTTCTCTGCTAGTTTGTTTCTTTTGTTGATAGCTTTACATTTTACATCATATCGGTTAGGAGGTCTGTCCCACTCAAGAAGATTTGATGAAACGATCCGATCTTTCAGACTAAGATTCGAATTGTAGGCCTGTGGTACTGGGGCTCATAAGCCTTGGCTTCTTATCGAGAGGCCCTGATCAGTTAGTTTTGTGGGCTGACGCTGATAATCGGAATTGACCATCAATACCATCGATGCGCAATATAAGATGGTCCAACACACCGTTACTGCTGCTGCCATTGTCCATTCAACTTCACATGGATGTATTTTTTCAGACTACTCTTACTGAAAAAGTAAAACTTTCTTGTTCATCAAGCCTGTTACCTACTATTACTGTAAAACATGTATGGGCGATGTTAACTGAAAACCATTATTCTGCAGCATGTTTTTCCAAAACAGAAAATCAACTACTCAGATTTGGAAGTAATAATCTTAACATTTACTTCCAAAAAATTAATAATACTCCTACAACTCGAAGATGTGCAATTGAATTACATTGCTCTAAATATGAAATGGACTCCGTTTATAAACATGTAAAGCAGTTTTCTTTTTCTATTGTGACCGTATACGTGCATGAGTTTTCAGGCTTAAATAGCGGAAATGGAATGAACAGTTATTAGATATATAAGTTTTCAGGCCTACATAGAGATTATATATGCTTCAATACGATCCTCTGTTTTCGTGTATGTGTTTCATTATGTTGTCAGTAAGATTGATTAGGTCCTCTCTGATTTGCCTATTACAAGTATTTATAAGTAATACACCAATAATAAGTCAAGAGCAAACAGATATTTTCCAATATGCAATCTTCCATTATAGAGTACTGGAAAAATCAGAATGTTTAATTCTTAGATTATCCTTTCTGTGGTAATGCTAATCTAATATAATTTTTTTCATCATTGTAATTTACTTTACAGGACAATCATTAACTCCTGCAGTCCTGTGAACAACCCACCACATAGTTACTGCAGATTATATTCGAAAACCAGTTCCTACTCTTCTAGAATGCTTTCGTCAGTTATTTCTCGATATTCAGCTTTCTTACCTTCTTCTTTGTGTCTTGTCCAATTTGAAAATTTGCTTCACCGTCACTGTTATCACTCCACTCCTTCCAAACCCTTAAATCCCACTTCCATTCCCAGCTATGATGACCCAAATTCATCCCCACTTCTCAATCTTTCCGCCAGTTCTAATAGGGCTTTCTCTGAACCCCTAAACCCCACCATCGTGCTGGAAATACTCTCTTGTTACAACAATGACTGGAGAAAAGCTTTAGAGTTCTTCAACTGGGCCGAGACGCAATGTGGCTTCCATCACACCAGCCAAACTTGCAACCAGCTTATTGACATTCTGGGCAAGTTCTTTGAATTTGATGCAGCTTGGAATTTGATTGAGAAAATGAGAAGTGTATCCTCCATGCCTGACCACACCACTTTCCGAGTGTTGTTCAAACGTTATGTGTCTGCTCATATGGTAAAAGAAGCAATTGATATGTTTGATAAGATGGAGGAGTTTAATCTAAAAGATCAAGTTTCATTTTCAAATTTAATTGATGCTTTATGTGAGTATAAGCATGTGATAGAGGCCGAGGACTTGTGCTTCCCTAAGAACAAGAATGATGGGAAGTATTCATGTTTTAAGGTGGACACAAAAATATGTAATATGCTTCTTCGTGGGTGGTTCAAGATGAGTTGGTGGGGTAAATGTAGACAGTTTTGGGAAGAGATGGATACAAGGGGTGTGGAAAAGGATCTGTATTCGTACTCTATTTACATGGATGTACAGTGCAAAAGCGGAAAGCCATGGAAAGCTGTAAAATTATACAAAGAAATGAAGAAGAAAGGAATTGACTTGGATGTAATTGCTTATAATACTGTCATCCGTGCTATTGGGATTTCAGATGGGGTTGATGTAGCAGCTAAGCTCTGTCAAGAGATGATTGAGTTGGGATGCAAACCAAATGTTTCTACGTACAACACACTCATCAAGCTTATGTGTGAAAATGGGAGGTATAAAGAAGCGTATAAAGTTCTTAATCAAATGCCTCACAAGGGTTGCGAGCCTAATGTCATTACATACAACAGCGTCTTTAGTTGCCTTGAAAAGCCGAGAGAGATTCTCAAGTTGTTTGATAGAATGATTGAAAATGGAGTGCGACCTAGGATGGACACCTATGTCATGCTTATGAGGAAATTTGGAAGATGGGGATTTCTTCGACCGGTCTTTATTCTTTGGGAAAAGATGGAAAAACAGGGATTGAGTCCAGACGCGTCTGCTTACAATGCACTAATCGATGCCTTGGTGCAAAAGGGTATGGTTGATATGGCACGCAAATATGATGAAGAGATGTTAGGGAAGGGCCTTTCAGCTAAGCCGAGGGTAGAACTGGGGACAAAGTTGACTAGTTCTGACTGTGAAGGCAGCTGAGGTTGTTATGGTTGCACGTGAGACAGCATAGTTAAGATGTAAAAAACCTCATCTTAAACTTCAACTGTTCTTTGTCATCCTTGTGCTTGGTGGCAGCAGGTGATCCTCTTCTTGTACGTGTCTACAAAGTACGGAAAGTGATGCCTCATCAACTAGCATTCTACGAAGATACCAGAATGCATACACATGTTCATGGTTGGATTGTATCAGGTCTTGGGCATCTAAATCCGACAAGCCTGCTGTCGACCTCAAGTCACTTTGCCCCCTGAAAGTTGAAGAAACAACACACGAAGAGCAAATTAGAATGATTATATGGGTTTGGCGCAAAGAAAGAATCAAACCGTGGTGTTTATCCTTTGGGATTCTTTTCAATGTATACATCTATCTCAAAAGATGGTTACTAGCCAAACAGGACTTGTTTCACATCACCTGTTTTGATTGAGGGGACCTTGAAAGTCTTGTACCAATTTTAGAGGCAATGTGAGATCTTATTAAGGATAACAGTAAGCTTTTTTTTTTTTCAGGAAAGAAAAACAAGAGCTGATCTTTTGATCTCAACAAACTTGTATTAAGTAGTAGTTTGTTGCTGATCTGTTTAAAGAAACAGGTTCAACTGGAGTATATACTGTACTTCAAATGAGAGTTGACACCGAATAGATTATGGCTTGAAATGTTGCTAGTAAATGCTACTGCTACTTATCAGTAAGCACGAGGCACTAAGTTGCTCAGACTCTTCAAAAATGTCTACGGGTGCGCGTCGGATCCTCCCCTACAAAAATAGTGTATTTTTGGAGGAACCGACACGGGTGGGGCAACATTTTTGGAGAGTTTGAACAACTTAGCGAGAGGCCGTAGTACAAAGATAAAAACTTATTCGCACTGGTGGTTTACGCCAAACCAATGATAGCATGATATGTGTCTTGTGCACACACTTATATCACCGTACTACAAGCGTAGAACAACTTGAGTAGTCATTGCTTAAAAACTATCTAGTTAAAGCAAACAACAAATTATATCATATGGTAATTAATTTCGAAGTTAAACAAACAAGCTTCATTTGTGACATCTATTTTGACAACCCTTTCAAGTCAGATTGCTACATAAAGTTTCACACGCCAAAGAAGTTTGATTCTATGATTTTTTTTTATTTTTTTTATTTTTTGGTAATAAAATATGATAATGCATTCCACAAATGTCTGCATCAACATCTTTTGCACTCATTGGTGGAATGGAACTGATAAAAAACTGCACGATTTAAAAAACTTCTCTTTCCACGTATGTTAAAAGTTTGAAGAAAACACAAATTAAAAAAAAAATATAGGATTATAAAAATATTATTTATTGTGGTGTAAGCGTAGTTACTAGATTTTTTCCTTAAAACTAGTTAACAAATCATTTAACTTAAATGGCAGAGTGTATTGTTGTGTACATCAAATATATTAAGTACTTAAAGGGGGCACTGGGATGTCTTTTATTTTTTTCAGTTGTATTTCTTAGTTTGGTGATAAATAAATTTATTTTAATAAATAAATTAATTAAGTGAACTAATAAACAAGTTTAGACATATAATATATATAATTTTTTTATTTAACTAATTTTACGGTGTAGTTGAAATTTATTTTTGTGCTACTAAAAATAAGTTGTATTTACCCCTTATTATATTTTTACAATAAAATTATCCTTTCCATTCAATTTTAGCACATATTTAACTTTATTTTGTGCGTGGCACTCATGTAGATTTTTATTAGTAAAAATAACATAAATTTCAACCTTATTAGAATTATTTACACTTTCTCCACTTCCTTAATTTACTCTCTCTTCCGATTCATATACATAACAAAATCGACATATACATAGAAACCTTTGTATATGACAAGGCTGACATATATATAACTAGGCCGATTCATATACATAACAAGTATGACAAGGCTGACATATGCATAAAAGGCCGACATATACGTAACAAAATCGATTCATATAAATAACAGGGCCGACATATTCATTTGGATTCCTTGGAATTTCTTTTTCCTGATAAAGCTATATATATGTACTTTTAGAGAAAAATGAATTTTTTGTAATATGTTTGGAGAGATGAGATTTTTTGTAATAAGTGAAACTTAAGTTATGGATTTGTGTAATTTTTAGTTTTTATTTTATCTCACTCTGGATTTACTCCTAATTTAAATTAACTTAACCCGATCCATCATTTGAGCCGACTAACATTGCGAAATAAATTCATTCCAAATGTTTCGACCCTCTGATTCTTTTATAGTCATAAGAAATGTCGACTGAGCTAGGGTTCTTTCAATTCTTTTTGTGCTGAATGCTAATTAAGATTTCTAAATTTGTTTAAAAGGTAAGATTTTTGTTACTTCAACTTTTTTATTGAAGCTATTTTTTGTTATATTTCTTTATATGTAACATTCACATGTTGCATAATGAAAAGGGAACCAAATTTATGAGAAGTTGAATTCTATAACAATCTCCTAGACGTGTTACTAAAAAGGGTTTCATCAAGAAAGATGTTATCTAAAATCAAACTTTAGATGAGTTAATTGATATATATATTGATATAAAAAAATAATCTGTTTTAATGAGATTTACTACAGAGGTTCAAAGAATAGTATGTATGTTAAGTAAAATATTTCCAATTATTAAACTCTTGTCATAAACACAAATCCAAACATGTCGTATTATTTGTGACTGAGAAAGAATAGGTGTTTTTAAAATTTTTGAGATGAACTTATATTGTAAATTGGGTCAAATTAATATAATTTAAACTAAAAAAAAAATTCCGTGAAATAAAAATTAATATAAGCGTCAGGTAGAAAATAAAAGGCATAGACAAATAAAATCAGCGGGTCGGGCTTCATTTAAAAAAAAAAAAAATTGATATCGAGTGAAAAGTAAAAAAAAATATAGGTGTACAGTTGGTAATTAGGGGCACAATTTTATTGAAAAAAAAAAAAAACACTCCATATAAGAACTTATTTTCGATATTAGGTAAAAATTCGTAGATACACAGAATAACATAGGAGGAGAATAGAGTGCTTTTGCTTTTGCAGTTTGTTGTGCTGAAGATTTTTGGCAACCTGCGTGTATTATCATTATATACACACAAGGACACCAACAACAACTTGTCAATCGATTGGAGGAACAATGGTATTCTTTTAATCTCAATAAAGATTTGCAATATGTAGTGCTGTTGTAGCTCATTGTGGATATTAAAGTCTTCTTTTTTACTTGCTTTGATTGATAACTTTTGTTGATTCCTAAGTAAAGATGACATGATACCTTTAGTTAACAACACAATAGTGTGGCTTAGTGGTTGATGAAGTGGGTTGAGAATCATGAGGTGTCATGTTCAAATCCTGCAGAGACAAAAGACACTAGGTGAGTTTTTTCCATTTGTATTAGTCTCTTGGTGGACAGAGTTACATGTCATTTGTTGTTAGTGGGAGGTGGTAGGTATCCCAAGGTGATTTCTTTCTATTTGTACTAGTCTTGGTGGACAGAGTTACGTGTCATCTGTTGCTAGTGGAAGGTGGTAGGTATCCCAAGGTGATTTCTTTCTATTTGTACTAGTCTTGGTGGACAGAATTACCTGTCATCTGTTGCTAGTGGGAGGTGGTAGGCATTCCTTGGGACTTGGTCGAGGTATGTGAAAGTGAACCGGACACTATGGTTATAACAAAAGCAATATTTCTTGAATTTTACTTTTAGGTTTGTGCTTAATCCTTTTCCAAGAAGAAGTCTTCCCCTTTTCTGCATTGCTATGTATATGAACAAAGGAGTTATGAATTTCACTCTGGATGTATATGCTATCTTTTTAAGACACTGTGGACGCTTGCCTAGTTGAGATTACCTCAATCTTCTCTTCTCCTTAATTGACTAGCCTTATAAAATCTTCTTCAGCTCTCGTTCGTAACGAATAGTGTGTCATTTTGTGATGTAGATCAAATGGCTTCGTGTACCTTTTACCCCCGTTGGAAGTATTTTGATCTTTGAGTGTTACTTTCTACCCTTGTGGTATCTATGTTAACGGAATACAATACAACAACAACATACCCAGTGTATTCCCACCTAGTGAGGTCTGGGGAGGTTAAAATGTACGCAGTCCATACCACCACCTCCGAAGAAGTAGAGAGGTTGTTTCTGATAGATCTCCGGCTCAATGGCATACAATCTAGTCCAAAATTTTAATATTTGTTCCTCTAAAGGTGGATTTTTGTGTAATCTTTTTTTGGTACCAAGACGGGAATCGAAAAGTTATCTCTTACTATTATTTTTTATATTTGCTTTCGCGGTCTTGATTTATGTTCCTTGTCAATATCATGTTCATATTACAACCAAGGGTGTGACTTAATGGTCATGTAATGGATTGACAACCACAAGGTTTCATGTTCAATTCCCAACTGAGATAATAGCATTAGGTGATTCTTTTACATCTGTCCAAGTCTTGGAGAACAATATTACTTGGTTCCCGTGCTAGTGGGAGGTAGCAGGTACCTTTTGAAATTAATCGAGGTGTGCGCAAACTTGGCCCATACACCACGATTATCAGGAAAAATAAATCAAGTTAATATTTCAATGATCTAGAGTATTTTCTTTTTCCGTCGTTGTTGAGCTCAAATGGTTGAATCAAACCTGCTTTTAGATTCTTAGATCAACATATGTCTTTGGGTTTTTACATCCTAGGTTCAATCAAGGATCTTCTCAAGAACACTAACCACTCCCTCCAGCTTCCCTCCAGCTTGCTTTGTCTCATTGTAATGTCATAGTCCATAGGAGGTTATATCGGGCTTTAGTATAGTTAAATTGTAGCTGAAATTCTCATGATCATTATTTGGTACTCTTACAATCTAACACTTTGGTACTGTGGCTTCACATGTGATACGGGAGCAAAGTACGAAAATGAAAACTAAACTAAGATACGACTACGAAACAATAAAGTAATGGATAGGAAAAGAAGATAGATAGATAGACACAAGAAGATGACAAAAGGGCAACCAAAGGGTGTATCAAACCCAAAGACTTTCCTTATTGATTACCTACGGGCACCTAGCTCTTACATAGACCACAAGGGAATCGGATTCCCAAGCAACCAACGTTTCTAAACGAAAGATCAAAACAAGCTAATCCAAGCTTGCCACTCACTCACAAAGGAATAATCATTCATAATTCATCCAAAAACTAAGGAAATGAAAATGTCTAAGGCATTTATAGTATTTGCCTTTGCACAAATAACCTATTACAAAAATAGCCCAAAAGTGGCTATTTTGGAAATAACCCACAAGGGCTCTCTTTATTCCTTGTGCCATGACTTTCCTCGGCTCCAAGCTATCTTCCAAATACAGGATTGTTTAATTAGGAGCTCAAAGAAGGTCCTTTAAGCGCATTCTTGAATCCTTAGGGTGATCATGGCTTGGACCTCATTGTGTCGGCCTCGAGTTGTGTGATCAAAAGTGTTGACACCCATTTGGCTTGTATCAACATGCTTTCATTATCAAAGGACGTTTTAAAGTGCCTATTATTTTTATCAATCTTCTGGTTAACCATCTCTCTCTTTCAATTCTTCTTCTGTGTTAATTTGTGGCTTTGTTGATTGCCTTACACTTTACATCATATCGGTTAAGAGGCCTATCCCACTCACGAGAATTGAATGAAATGATCCGATCAATTAGACGTTGATTTGAATTGTAGGCTTATGGTACTGGGGCTCATAAACCTTTGCTTCTTATTGAGAGGTTCTGAGTCTCTGGTCGGTTACTTTTGTTGGCTGACATTGGCAGTCAGATTAACTTTTGGTCCATGACCCACAATATAAGATAGTCAACCACACTCTTACTGCTGCTTCCATTTGGTGCACTTCCTGAACTTGCCGCTTTTGTATGAGATCCTCCTAACTTCACATGGATGTCTTTTTCTGACTGCACGTGCTGAAAACCATAATGTCCTGCCTCATCAAGCCAGAAAATTCCTGAGCACCTGTCCTTAGACTGAATTTAAGAACCAATTTAAACTCTTGATTCCATTCACTCAACAGCCTGAAGCCCCTTCAACATCTCTCCTTGTGTTAATCCTTTCTAATCACACTTCTTGTTGATTATGCATTCTTGGCCCTGCCAGATACGCATCTATATATGTGGTTGCGAGTGGTCACGGCTTCTTTGTTTTTTGTGAAGTAGTCGTCATATTATACTTCAACAATCTCTTTATTGGTTACCCAGGTTGAAAGCTACCAATCAGGTTAAATGTGTATGTGTTTAGACAAACACTCTAGATGAGTGAGTTTAGAATGGATTGTTTGTGGGTCGGTAAATGTGAATTGAGTGAAAAGATACCATAGGGGAAAAATACAACAACAACATACCCAGTGTATTCCCATAAAGTGGGATCTAGGGAGGGTAAAGTGTATGCAGTCCATACCACTACCTTAGATGAAGTAGAGAGGTTGTTTCCGATAGACCCCCAGCCAAGGATCCATAAGTGATAAGTATGTAGTGAAAAACTTCAATTATACTCCCCACAATATATTCTGTAGAGAAAAACTTCAAAACCACTTCATACAGTATATTCACGATTTCTGTTTGTGTGCTTTCCAGATTTTTTTTTTGTATTATTCTGGGAAGATGCATGTGTTTGTAGTTTATTAAGTTAAAAGAGATTGGCTGAATACATATATAGCTTGTAGCACCCCAAGTGTGTGTCCTATTGGTCAATGAAGTTGATGAATGCCTTGGGGGACCAAGGTTCATATTCTAGCAGAAACAAAAATGAACTAGGCTATTTCTTTTCCTGCCTCATCAAGCCAGAAAATTCCTGAGCACCTGTCCTTAGACTGAATTTAAGAACCAATTTAAACTCTTGATTCCATTCACTCAACAGCCTGAAGCCCCTTCAACATCTCTCCTTGTGTTAATCCTTTCTAATCACACTTCTTGTTGATTATGCATTCTTGGCCCTGCCAGATACGCATCTATATATGTGGTTGCGAGTGGTCACGGCTTCTTTGTTTTTTGTGAAGTAGTCGTCATATTATACTTCAACAATCTCTTTATTGGTTACCCAGGTTGAAAGCTACCAATCAGGTTAAATGTGTATGTGTTTAGACAAACACTCTAGATGAGTGAGTTTAGAATGGATTGTTTGTGGGTCGGTAAATGTGAATTGAGTGAAAAGATACCATAGGGGACAAATACAACAACAACATATCCAGTGTATTCCCATAAAGTGGGATCTAGGGAGGGTAAAGTGTATGCAGTCCATACCACTACCTTAGATGAAGTAGAGAGGTTGTTTCCGATAGACCCCCAGCCAAGGATCCATAAGTGATAAGTATGTAGTGAAAAACTTCAATTATACTCCCCACAATATATTCTGTAGAGAAAAACTTCAAAACCACTTCATACAGTATATTCACGATTTCTGTTTGTGTGCTTTCCAGATTTTTTTTTTGTATTATTCTGGGAAGATGCATGTGTTTGTAGTTTATTAAGTTAAAAGAGATTGGCTGAATACATATATAGCTTGTAGCACCCCAAGTGTGTGTCCTATTGGTCAATGAAGTTGATGAATGCCTTGGGGGACCAAGGTTCATATTCTAGCAGAAACAAAAATGAACTAGGCTATTTCTTTTCTTCTGCCTCAGTCTTGGTGGGTAGAGTTACGGTTACCCAACACCTGTACTAGTGGGAGGTAACTGGTAACCCGTGGAATAGTCAATGAGCATTTACAAAATTGGCCTGTAATAGGAATGCTATACTTAGCTATATCCAACAGAGTGATAATGCTAAAACTACCTATTGTTCCCAGTTGAAAGTTTTAATTTATTGTTACTGTAGTATTCATTTAATCTGTACATGTTTAATTGTTACTTGAATATTTAGTGCGTTCTTTGCACAGTGTTCTTGCCCAATGTTTGATTTAATTTGGCATCAACCGATATATTACTTTGTGGTAGATGACTAGCAATTCATTCCTAGCATCCTTTCATGACAGGAAAATTTTGATCATCGGTTTCAACGAACTGATCAGTGGATGCCTGTTTATTCCTGGTTAGAGACTCTAGACACGGATGAGGTGGTTAAATCAAAAGAAATTATAGACTGGCTTACTGAGAATTCTGATGTGAGAGAACAATTAAATTCAAGGCATTCACGTTACCATTTGATGCATTACATAAAAAAATGCCACATGAAAATTCTGAAGAGAAGGGAGAAGAAGAAGGTATAATATCTGGTTTATCGGAAGTTGAGTAGGCTGTACTGCATTAATGCCATGTTTCCAGTATCTCAATCTCTCCTTCCACTGAATAAAAGAGGAATTCAGTAATTCCGTATGTCTGATCATGCATGCTTTTGTGTCTGCATTGTCAACTTCTAATTCTCTAAATATCATGCTTTATTCAAGATAAAACCTACTATTGACAATTTGTTCCATTGGCAGGGACCACAATTCACCAAAACCGTGTCTGTGTCAGAAGTCAAGTCAAGTGAAAATGTGGAGAAAGTTGTTCCACTTCAAACTGCAGGTGAATTCTGTTGTTACATAGAATGTGGTGCATAACAAGAGTAAGCACGTTCTAAGTCGTTAGAATAATTAATCAGTACTAGACCTTTTTGTATACAATGAATATTTTTGTGCAAGGGAGAAAAGCTCATATGAATCTAATTCCGTGGTTTCAAACTCATGAATCAGGACCGAGGAGTTTGTTATATTGTTAGTGCTGGAAGAGTATTCCTGTCGAATCAGAGATCCTGCTTAATACATGAACCAACCAACATCTTTGAATTACTTCAAAAGCAGATCTATCCTAAATGATGAATCTATGCTTAATTACCTTTGCAACTAGCTTGTACTTCTCCATGTTTGCATGTACTCCAGACGTTCATCAGGCCATTGTGACATTTCTTTTATCACTCTCCATGATCCTTATTGTTTAAGGTATATGCTTAATAATTATTGCCATATTGAACATCTCCCACCTCGTCCTCTTGTCAGGAACTGGCTAAAATATTAGAAATTAGATTATTTTCTTGAAATCATAGTTTACTTTATTCATGGAAACTGCCGTGTTCTTTGAGGGTGTGAATGATGAGTACTTTAGGTTTTAGAAAAACTGTTACGTGATAAGGTGCTTTGAGGTGGTCCTGTGGATGGTTTGACATTCGGAACCAGAAGTATTAATTGGTTTTGAGAGTTCCTTCCCTGCTATGTAGAACAGACGGACATGGTGAAAATAGTAAGTTTATGGGGGTCTGGCCTTTTTAGTCGATGGTTGGGTCGTTGGCAGTGGCAGACCATTGATGTTGTTCCAGACACCTGAAGAATGACTTAAGTTAGATATTGCTTGCTTAGGTGGCGATTGATTCTTGAGGCGTTCTTTTTTTTGTTTAAATTATTTTTTTCCTTTTTGGTTTAATTAAGATGCAAAATGCATTTTTGGGTTAGGACACTGTTTTGATCTTGTCAATTGGTATTGGTGTTTTGACATGAGAGAGATGGTTGTGGGGTTTTTCTTTGTGGATGGTTTACTGAAATATAATTCCGCGTATCTAGCACCTTTTTTCTTGGGGGTGTTGGGCAGAGGGGATGGAAAAATAATTGAGCTAGCATTTGATGATGGGAATACTATTTGATCTAATTTGCCATCTATTGCTCAGACACGGAAAAACTGACTTGATTTTCACTACTGTGGAATGACATGTACCATTTAAGTGTGGGTTCAGCAGGAATGGGTTGTTTCATTGAGTATGGCTGTATGGGTTGGGGCGTGGTGCAAGTTTTGTCCATTCTGTAGTCCTTCTCACAAGTCTAAGTTCTGCATGAGTATGCTTATTCTTCTTCTCCTATTGAATATTTTTAGTAACTCAGGTAAGATTGCCTCCGTGAAAGTGCCTGATTATGCCACCTTTGTTCTCGTTCGCCAATTCTCTTGCTGATGGGTTTTTTTGATCCAACTTTGTAGACTATAATGCGAGCACCGCTGTACCTAAGGAGAGTGAACTCAATAAAGCAAAGCAAACAGAAGCTTTGCGTAAATATGAGATGTAAGATAATTGTTCCACCTGAATTCGTTTCATTCAATCTTCAAAGATGCTTGCTTACTTCAACACAATCTTCCCTCTTGTCTTTATGGTTTTTCAGTCTAGTGGAGTTGGAGAAACAACTTTCGATGCACTTGCCAAAGCCTGTTAACACAGGTGATAAAGGAAACTAATCACTGCACGGTCAGCATGCAGTCGCGCTGATTTTGCACATTTAATTCATGAAACGGCCAGGCTTGATTCAATTCAGTAGACCGATTAAAAGGTGCGCAGAATGATGCAGTTTTGCAGGGTTGTGGAGTTTATATCTCTTTCCCTATTCTCCGTCTCTCAATTTCCCTTTCCTTGTGAAATATCCTTGATCCTACGGTAATGTAAGTAGTGTGTTATCCTAAGTTAGCAACCAGTTCATTCTCCAATTCTCATTTGTATAAAATTAAGTCTTGCTAGTTATGAATGTCCCAAAAATAGTGGGAATGAAAGACCTTTATCATTTAGTACTTGTCTCTTGCTCTCCGTTAGTCCCTGAGCCGAGTGTCTATCGGAAACAGCTTCTCTACCTTAGAGGTAGAGGTAATGTTTCTGTACGCTCTACCCCTTCAAAGACTCCACTTTGTAGGATTATACGAGGTATGTTGTTGTTCTCTGTTAGGTAGGTTGGCTTATAAATAATATATGGAACAAGTTTATAAATGAAGCTACCAAATATCTCATCATTGTTGAGAGTCGTACACACACTTTATAAACCTCACGTTTGCTTTTCGTTTTTGGGCATCTGATAAATAACTTTTTCCATGATTGGTTCATGGAAAGGAAAATCTTTAAGAATCTGAAATTTGAACTAACAGTATGTTTGGATCCATAAAAGAGAGTAAATGGGTAAAAGTGGCATTCCTTCACCTTCCAACTTTTGATGGATTGATAATATTTAGCAGGACGTGCACTCTATACCATAGCTGCGGTTTTCGGGTTAGTTTTTGCGCAACTCGACTAAAATCGGAGATCTGAAGTTCTCGACTCATTCCATTATAACTTTTCCCCCTTTCGTATACAGTCTCACCCTCTTACTGCTATTATTAAAGATGTTTAAGTATTTGCAAGAAGCCAATAAGGCTACTGTTACACATATTTGGAGGGAAAAAACGAACAAATATGCAGATTCCATGCAATGAAACATAAACAAGATTTGGTAATTTGGCAAACTACACTCAAGAAAAATAGATTTTTTTTTTCTCTTTGTTGATTCAACCTATGTTGCTTATGAAAGATTTTAAGTAATTTATTTTAGTCTTTTTGAATTTATACATTAATATACGCTAACTATACACTTATTATGCACCTACGGGTGTCACCTAGTGGTCAATAAAGTGAGTTAAGAATCATGAGAAAAAAACGTATAATATATGTTTGTCTTCTATTTTTAATATAAACGGTTAAATGAATAACCATTCAAGTTAATTCTTCGTGATAATAGAATATAGAAACTTGTATGCCGATTTGTTGAACATCCCCATAATTCCCCTTTTATTTTTTGTCTAATGAAGAAGAAATCATTGTTGTTGTATGTATTAGAAAGTTATTGTAAACGTGGGGGAAGTGAAAAAGAAATACTAATTAACTTAAAATAAGGAGACCATTTTGTAAAACATACAAATTTATTGATTAATAAATTCAATTATTGTGTCTTTAGAGCCGAAAGTAAAAAAGGTTTACGAGACCATTAACCTTGGAATTGAAGAACATTCCTAGAAGCTAATTAAAAGACAAAGTATTACACTAATTAATTACTCCCTCCGTTTAAAAAAGAATGCACAAAGTTTAAGAAAATAAAGATGACTTTTGAATCTTGTGGCTTTAAATTAAAGTTGTGTTAAATGTACCAAAATGCCCTTTAATCTTGTAGTTCTAAACATGTCATGTGGAAAGTTGAAATTAAAGTATTGCCAAAAAAAAAAAGGAATTATTCTTTTTTAAACGGACTAAAAAGAAAAATAGTTCATTCATTTTGAAACGGAAGGAATATTTTGTTTAACAAATACAATAAGAAGAAGAAAAGCACACATCAAAGTTGGAAGGAAAGCACATTAAAGACCTAAAAGAAGTTACATATATACCAACCTGAAAAAGATATATTATCTTTTGTTTCCTCTTTTTGTTTCTAGTCCTTTTTCGTTAAACACGATAAAAAATAATACGATCGGCACTCTTTTTCGTGTGGCCTATCTGTCAATGAAGCATTCAAATTTTGATAGAGATAAAAAAAGTTAGACGATCTCTAGTTATTTAGTATCTGTTCTAGCAGGGTCGGGTTCAGGAGCTGAGTGGGGTTCTAGGGAATTCAATAACTTTTCGTTCGAATCTTATATTTATATTGAAGAATTTAATAAATATATAAGAATTATAAGTTGAAAATCTATAAACGAAGTTGTTCTTGGTCTCACGGAAGAAAAGGAACAAACTAAAGCTTTGTTGACCTTTTGGTACTGTGTGAGATTCTTATTTTTTCTATCTAATGAGAAAATTCATAAACCTTAAATTCTAGACCCGCCCCTGTGTTCTAGTGGAAAGTAATAGATACATGATGGACTAATTGAGATGCGTACAATCTGACTCGAGACGTTGCGATATTAAAACATGAAACATATCAAACTATCAAACTTTCATTAATTAGTTCATATATTCATCGTCCAGTTGTAGGGTAATAAGCCATGCAATAGACTGAAATGGGCCAATCTTAGTTGAAAGAAAAAGAAGACTATAGACTATAGTATATAAAATTTGGACCATTTTAGTGATTAAACTTTGGATAAACAACATAAATCCCAATTAGACCATTTTAGTCTAATTGGAATTTGTTTCATAATCCCCATCTAATCAAGAACATGCATAATCCCTCCCCCACCATACACACACAAAGACAGAATTAATTTAGTGGAAATTTGCCTTTTCCTCCCTAAATAAAAACAAAATGAAGAACTAAATTATTGCTAAAAATTAAAGTAGCACATCAACTATATATACCTTACTTTGATTTATTACTGTTCTTGACTTGATCTATCAATTATTCTTCTAATTAAAAAATAATTTGTTTAGTTGTTCCTCCTTATCTTTAAAAATAGTTTGTTTAGTTGTTCTACCTTTTCATATTACTAGTTTAGGTGTACGCGTCTTGCGCGTGTATCTCATTTTGATGAGTTCAAATATTATATTAAATAGGATATTTGTTTAAATAATAATGATGAATATAATAATTAAATTTAATATCTTTTGAGTATGTAAAGATGGAGAATCTATTTATTAAAATTAACCTTTACCAAAAATATTTTTAAAAGTCGATCGACATTCATCTACCATCTATAAATTGCAACAAAACAATACAATGATAGATATATCAAAATAATACAATTAAATCTAGTACCACCTGTAAACAATAACAAAATAATATGATAATAGAGATATCAAAATAATACAACTAAACCTAACCTTTACATAAAAAAAATCTTTAAAGCCGACCAACATTTATCTATCGCCAGTAAACTGCAACAAAATAATACGATAAAAGTGATATCAAAACAATACAATCAAACTTAAATTTTACACACAGAAATTTTTCAAAGCCGGTCGAGATTCATCTACAAATTGTAAACTACCACAAAATAACAAACTAATAAAGATATTACGAAATTACAATTAAACTTAACCTTTACCTAACATAAATTTTCAAAGACGACTTACATTCATCTAGCATCTGTAAATTAAAATAATTATCAATATTAAAATAATATGTGTTCCAAACAAGCTAAAATCATACAAATAGAAATTTGAGATTTTTTTTTACCATACGCTTGTTTTCCTTTTTTGGCTCAACTTTGTCTTTTTACTTAATTTTTTTAAAAAACCAAGCCTTTGTGGCCTTTTACTTTTAAGTAACTATTACGAATTTTACCAAAAAAAAAAAAAAAAAAAACTCTTACTTATGGTTGCTAAATATCAGGAAGAGCTTCAATTGCATAACAACATCAATTTGGTTTAAAAAAAAAAGGGAAAAAGGTTAAATATGAGTAAAAATGTTTAGATATATATCTCCATATTTATAGAATTATTTCCTTAATAAAGTCCTATTTAGGAGTATTTTTCTAATTGAATATTGTCACACCCCTTTTTCGCCCAAAGGGTTCGAGTCGAAGGGTTTTTTCAATTAAAGTGATAGTTTTGAATAGGGATTAATTTATTACAGAGTCGCCACTTGGAATTAAGTTATGGTGTTCCAAGTCACTTTTTTGAATCCCTAATCAAAAGAAAATGACTCTTTTAGATGGTCTGCGAAAACAAAAGACCGGGTAAGGAATCCTGTTGACCGAGGGAAGGTGTGAGGCACCCCTCGAGTCCCGTGATTCTAGCACGGTCGCTTTCAATGACTTATCCTGACTTAAATTATTTTGATAAATTGTGTTAAGGCCTAAATTCACTCATTTTATTATACCAAAAATATCTATCCACAACTCTTATATTAAATAAATTGATAAAAGTTAATTATATAAAAAAAAAATTGTCAAGGTGCATTCTTGAATTTTAAATGTCTCAGAAAGATGCGTACGCCGCATTCTTTATTGAAACGAATATTTTAAATGTGCCTAAAATTTACCTAACGTTAAAGACATTGATTAGTCTATCCAAAACTCGTAACGATTTTTTCTATTTGAAATGCTATTAATATTAACAAAATTTGTTTAAAGAGATCAATTAGTTTAACAAATAATTATTGCACTTTATTAGTAACAATAAAATAAAATTAATAATAATAAAATAATAATAACAAAATAAAATAAATAAAAATATATATCGAAGCTACCATATTATACTAATCTTGATTCCATGATTTTATTTTCTAAATAAATAATTAAAAATAAAAAATCAATTAATTAAAATCAACCAAAAATTCGTTTAAACAATTGAAATCAAAGACGAACAAAAATCATATTAAATAAGAAATTTCAGGATCCATAAAATAATTAAATAAACAAACATTTTTAACTTAGAAATACTAGTCAAAATTTCAATTTTACTGGCAAGCAAAGTGGCAAGCAAAGTTTTATCTGACACAAATATTATAACTAATTAACAAATAAAGTAAAGATTTCACATTTTAAATAAAGGTGCATGAGAATTAAATTTTATCCACTGCAAGTCAATTTCAACTCAAATACTAGTCTCCCTACTATTTATTTTTTTGTTTTGTTTTCCTTTGTTCATATTTTTAAACATAGCAATATCTCATACCGTAAAAAATATCCAACACACATATAATTATTCCAGAATTGAATAATATAACATAGAGAATTCACACGATCAATCAACTACACATGCGAAATAATGAACATTTTCATTCATAGTTCATAATTAAATTTACAAAATAAATGATACATGATTAAATAAAACCTGTGATGGAGATCGAACTTGATTCTCTCCTTTTATTTTTCTGTATTTTTGCTTTTTTCTCTCACTTTTTCTTTTGATGTTTTTGTTCTTGGTTTTCCCGATAATTGTTGTCTGATTCAGCATCTGTAGGAATAGAATAGTATGTAGGGTTTTTTTTTCTCTAGTTTTTGCTCTCTCAGATTATTTGATATCTGATGTTGTAGTGTGTAAAAGTACGTTGAAAAATCTGAGGGAGTCCTTAAATAGGAGGATTTTGGGGGGAACAGTTTCTTTTTCTGGGGGGAGTAGTTTATCAACAGATAAGGGGGAGGAGATATTTTAAATTTTGAAATATAATAATAATTAATTTTTCTTTTTCTTTCTTTTTAAATAGAGGACAATAATAATAAAATAATAATAAATATACTAATAACTAATTAAATTATGTTTAAGAAAAATACAATAAAATTTATAAATAGTCAAAATAAATAAAATAATATTAAAACTACTAATTTGTTTATTAAAATTTTAGAAAAAATATTTTTATTTTTTTATATTATTTTTAAAATTAGAATAAAATATAAACAAAATATATCAAAGTTAACTTTATTTAATTATTTACTTTTTAACTAAAAACTTAAAATGAAATAAGAATTAAAATAATATCGGACCAAATATAAATATTTAATATCGAAAAACATATATATTAAACTCGGGGAGGGTCAAAATCACGTGTATACATTTTGTGCCTCTTTGTTTGAAATTTCAAAGAGTTTTCATACAAAGACGTAGACAAAAAGATGATTTTTGACCCTCCGATTATTCTAAAAGTGAAGATAAAATAAAATAAAATAAATAAAAGATGTGACCGAGTCCTGGTTTCGGACCGCCTACATATTCCGAGTTATAAGAGAATTAGGTCACATTTAGTTCAATAAAAAAAGTGAGAGAAAGAGATAGAATTCGAGTGAAATTCCGTCGAGTTTTCGATTAACGACTTCTGCCTTTTACATTAAATGACTAACAAAAATCAAAAATGAAAAATACAAGTGAAAATTGTAATCTCTAGAGTCTTAATTCTAATCTTCGTGACTTGAACTTGAAAATCCACCCTATTCTTCAGGCGGACTCCTGGCTTGCTTTTCCTTCGCTTTGTTCTTCATGCGGGCTCTTGGACTTAATTTTCTTCACCTTGTTCTTCAGGCGGGCTCCTGGACTTCTTTTTTTCTTCGCCCTATTTTTCAGGCGGGTTCCTGGACTTTCTTTTACTTCACCCTGTTCTTTAGGCGGGCTCCTGGACTTATAATTTCTTCACCCTGTTCTTCAGGCGGGCTCCTGGACTTACAACTTGTTCACCCTGTTCTTCAGGCGGGCTCCTGGACTTACAATTTCTGATTTTCAAATATGTTCCTGAACTCAAAATAAAAGGTGAAACAGAAAAATAATATCCCATTTTTCAGGAGGGTCCTGGTCATAAAATAAATTTTCATTCTTCAGAAAGGTCCTGAGCAAAAAGTAAATTTCCATTCTTCAGGAGGGTCCTGAGCAAAAATTAAATTCTCATTCTTCAGGAGGGTCCTGGACATAATATAAATTCTCATTCTTCAGGAGGGTCCTACGCATAAAAGTAAATTCCCATTCTTCAGGAGAATCCTGAGCATAAAGTAAATTTTCATTCTTCAGGAGGGTCCTGAGCATAACATAAATTCTCATTCTTCAGGAGGGTCCTGTCCCATTCTTCAGGAGGGTCCTGAGCATAAAATAAATTTTCATTCTTCAGGAGGGTCCTAAGCAGAAAGTAAAATTCAATAAACACGAACAAAATTTTTTGCACCAGTTTGTACTAGAAAATTTTGTGAGCATCATCAGATTATAGTTTTTGAAAAGTACAGAAAGAGTGTGAATCAAAGCCCTGCTAAAGAAATGTGTCTCGTCAGAGTAAAACTAATGACCAAAATTAGGAAGTGTGTCTCCTAAGAGTTAAATTGAAGGAATCGACTAGAAAGTGCGTCTTCTAGGAGTGAATGTTCAAGCTAGGAAGTGTTTCACCTAACAAATGAAAACTGACTTATTCAGACTAGGAAGTGCGTCTCCTATGGGTTAAATGAAATGACTCGACTAGAAAGTACGTCTTCTAGGAGTGAATGTTCAAATTAGAAAGTGCTTCCCCTAACAAATGAAAACTGACTTATTCAGACTAGGAAGTGCGTCTCCTAAGGGTTAAATAAAATGACTCGATTAGAAAGTGCGTCTTCTAGGAGTGATGGTTCATGTTAGAAAGTGCATCACTTAACAAATAAAACTTGAATTATCCAGACTAGGAAGTGCGTCTCCTAGGGGTTGAATGAAATGACTCAACTAGAAAGTGCGTCTTCTAGGAGTGATGGTTCAAGTTAGAAAGTGCATCACCTAACAAATAAAACTTGAATTATCCAGACTAGGAAGTGCGTCTCCTAGGGGTTGAATGAAATGACTCAACTATAAAGTGCGTCTTCTAGGAGTGATGGTTCAAGTTAGGAAGTGCATCACCTAACAAATGAAACTTGAATTATCCAGACTAGGAAGTGCGTCTCCTAGGGGTTGAATGAAATGACCCAACTAGAAAGTGCGCCTTCTAAGAGTGATGGTTCAAATTAGGAAGTGAGTCACCTAACGAATGAAACTTGAATTATCCAAACTAGGAAGTGCGTCTCCTAAGGATTAAATGAAATGACTAGAGTAGAAAGTGCATCTTCTAAGAGTGATGGTTCAAGTTAGGAAGTGCGTCACCTAACAAATAAAACTGACTTATTCAGACTAGGAAGTGTGTCTCCTATGGGTTAAATAAAATGACTCGACTAGAAAGTGTGTCTTCTAGGAGTGAATGGATGACAAGTTTTTACCATGATTGTGATTACTAAATATGTGTAGCAATATCGCCTCTTACCTTTGCAAAAATAAGGAATTGCATCTTTTAATATTTAAGCTTTGAAACCTTTGATATGAAGGTAACACGTGTTTTTTTTCATATAAAGAAGACTTTTTAATTTAAAAATACGGTGATTGATTTGTGGCATTTGGATATTGAGACGATCTCTTGCACTTGTCATGCCCAGCTCCATTGCAAATCATTGATAGGTATTGTTGACTTGTTGTAGTATTGACCCCAAATTCTGACTACTAAAATATTTTGACTCGAATTATATTTCTCTTGCATGATGTCTCGAGATTCAGCTTCAAATACACCTTTTATACTTTTATGAGTCCAAAAACTGTCGGATAACAAGCATTCTCGAGTACTTTACTTTATTTTTGAAACATGTTTTCTTTGTGTGTTGGTCTTTTGTCTTGCTTTGCACAACTAAAGGAGTTGGTAGCAAGTTTTGAAGTCATTCCTCACTTATCTTGACAAAATATTGACTAAAAAATACATGAAAGATGACGATAGTGATTTTCTTTTGACCACAAAGACATAAAAATAAAAAATCAAAAATAAAAATAGAAATAAAAATAAAAATAACATAAAGAATAGGAAAGGACAATAGACATCTCTTCTTAAAAAAATGTCAAAAAGAAAATTTTATATGGGTGTGGCAGCTGATGCTAGTAATTATGACATACATTTTAAATTAAACAACTGATCTATCCAAACTAATCTCTATCACTTTTTGCCCACTCATTGAATTTGTAAGGGAGCCATTCTTGAACTTGTTCCCTCTTGATTATAATTCTCTTTAGGCTAGTGATACCTCAATGGGTTTTCGCCAACAAGCCGCTCCCATTTTCTTTTATTTTTCAACTCATTGTCGTCTTATGGTGCCCATGAAGACTTTTACCAATAAGAATCTCATTTTTATTGATCTCATAACTCACGGTCGCCTTATGATGCCCAAAAGGGTTTTCACCAATAAGACTCTCTCATTTTCATCTTTTTTTTTTAGAAAATAACACTCAAAATATGAAATATCATGCACTCATAAATGTTTAGCCTTGAAATTCTCAAAGATTAATCTGAAGGTTTTTCTTTGGTTGTAACTTGGCTTTTGGAATGGGGATAGAAAGAAAGGTCGGCATGGGGCTCAAAATTTACACAACATTGGGTAAAATATACAATTTTTGAAATCGACTCTTTTAAGGAAATAAACTTTTGTCCCAATTTTATTTCATTCTGGGTAACTTGAATTTTCTTTTGGTTGGACTGAAACCCAGAGTAGGGCTGCCTACGTATCTTGTCATAGCAAGAATCAGGTCAAACGTAGTTCAGGACATTTCTTTTGCTTGAATTTGGATTTTTGATTGATTTTTTCTCTTTTTTATTTTTACTCTATTTTTCTTGATACTTCTTTTTTTGACTTTTTCAAATTCTATTTTGATTTCAAAATAGAGGTACGAAAGAAAATAACACTAAAGCTCAAAAGGGGTAACAAATGATGACACAACATTTGGATAGTAGAATGAAATGCCTTCGTCATATCAATTCTTGAAAACACAAGTACATAAAATGTAATCTGAGAGTAGAACATGAAGATCATACGCATCTTTTTCAACATTGATCGTGACTAAGCTCATGCACTTGCGTCACTTCTTTTAAGCTTGTGAAATATACATGTCCATTTATATTGTACTTTTTTCTCGATGAGTGACTCATGCCCCTTTGAAGCTAACTTCCTTTTGCTTTTCCTTATAGTGGATACTATATATCCTCCGATTGACCTCATTCAAAATTCTCGAATTGAATCTTCTAATCGATGATCAAGTTATTTCCTGATTCACAAAGTGAGTGCCTCAATACATTCAAAAGAGGTTGTAACTATCTCCCCAAATACCTGAACACTTTACTTATTTTCTTATATGTTTTTTTCTTTCAACTCTATCTTCTTGTCAAATATTTTAGGATTATATTGGATTTAAAGATCAGTCTGTGAATTCAACATGCATATCACATCTCTAGAATCACCATAGAAAGAGCTTTCTAAAGAAGACGAAAAAAAGACAACAAAACAATATATAATAAAAAATAAAATAAAAATAAAAAAGGACACACATCTGTTGACCAAAAGATAGAAGAATTTGAATGAAAATTATAATAAAATAAGATAAGATATATCTCAAATTCCAATCCTAAAATAATTTGGATAGTAGAAAGAAAACAAAAAAAAATTACCAAAAATCCTTCTTCGTGGGGAGCAGATTGACTTCTAAATTGCCGAACTTAATATTTTAGCCATTGAATTGCACGTCAGCCTTAATGGAGTCTCCACAATCATTGCTACATCATCTTTTTTTTTTTCTTTTTGAACTCGATCATTTTGAATTTATCACCTCAAATTCTCTCCAAAGTAAGTCATCAGCAATTTCTCTTGTCCCCTACTCCTCTTCATTGATTACAAAACTTTTTCATATGAGTCAAAGGATCACCATGACCCTTGTACACGCCCAACTTTGGTGTTATGGAGTTTAGAGGCAAGTGTACATTGAAACATGTAAAATCCTTGTAAGAACTCTCTTTCTCTCTCTCAGTATTTGTATGTTTCTCATATTTTGCTCTAAATTTTTCACTTTTCAGATCATTTCTTATTATTCCTCATTTCTAACAATCTACACCAACTCATCTCAGATCCTATATCATTTTTTGTGGGTCGTCTTGTTCTTTGAACATGGTGTTGTATTGGTGAGATGCCAACTTAGCCATAAATCAACCACCTTAACACTATTTTGATTTTGGAGAAAATTAATGTTTCAGAGTTCAAAATTTTTCTTTTTAAGACCATCGAATCCATGAAGGATGCCTACGTATCTCATTAAGATAAGAATCAGGTGTGCGTAGTTATTGAAAATTATGTCGTACAAAATTTAGCCTCAAGACCCCTAAAGGTTCAGGGCTATTAAGATTTATATTTTTTTGTAAAATCTTAGCCTCATGATCCCTAAAGATTCAGGGCTATTAAGATATATATATATATATATATATATATATATATATATATATATATATATATATATATATATATATATATATTTTGTAAAACTTAGCCTCATGATCCCAAATGATTCTGGGATATTAAGATTTATATTTTTTATAAAAACGTAGCCTCGTGATCCCTAAAGATTCAGGGCTATTAAGATTTATATATATTTTTTATTTTGTAAAACTTAGCCTCATAATCCCTAAAGATTCTGGGCTATTAAGATATATATATATATATAAATTGAACTTGAGAATAAGAAAAATAATTATGAAAGTAATCATATTTTCAAAACATTCCCCAATAAATCTATGAATAATTTTTCAAAAGATAGGGTCGTATCCTGGGAAGGAGTTCCTACGTATCTCACTAAAGAGTGAGAATCAGACCCTCGTCGTTCATGAAGACCGTAAAACTATGTTACTAAAATTTTTTCTTTCTTTTAAAAAAATAAATTTTTTCTTTGTAAAATGATTCACTAAATGTGGGGATAAATTAATCTCTTGCATTTTAAAGTCGTCTAAAGTTGGTCAACAAACAAACAGTCTTCCAAACAAATGTCAAAGAGCATGTAGGATGCACATGTTGGTCTTTATAAAGTAGGTCACTTGTCCTAAACAGACTCGGCCTCTGTGCCGAGTTCCGCTAAGTCAAATGCAATATGATGTAAATAAAGCGACACCTAATAGGGATAACCAAATTTTGAGTTTTCAGTTCTTCTAAGTTTAAGCCTAATAGGGATAGGTGTCTAGACTGGCTTACCCGAGCGGACACTCGAGCCGAGGAGGGACAACTTGGTCGGTAGCAGGGCAACACCGCCTTCTTTGTCATTCCAAACTCCGCCTAAAATGTGTGACTATAATCCTTCACCAGGTGCCTTAACACTCCGGCTATCTCAAAAAAGAAAGTAGGATGCATGCGTTGCATTCCTTCTATCATATTTTAGAGACTCAGGGGGGGTGCGCAAGAGAAGACAATATATAATACAGTTCAATCAATATCAAAGAGGTAAATAAGTGACAAATAGCACACAAGGCCAACAAACACAATATCAACAATAATTAAAGTAAGTATAAGTCAATATAAAAAACTCGAATTCTTATTATCCCCAACAGAGTCACCAGATATGTCACACCCCTTTTTTGCCTGAAGGGTTCGAGTCGAAGGATTTTTCCAATTAAAGTGACAGTTTTGAATAGAGATTAATTTATTACAGAGTCGCCACTTGAAATTGAGTTATGGTGTTCCAAGTCACCTTTTTGAATCCCTAGTCAAAAGGAAATGACTCTTTTAGATGGTCTGCGAAAACAGAAGACCGGGTAAGAAATTCTGTTGACCGAGAGGAAGGTGTGAGGCATCCCTCGAGTCCCGTGGTTCTAGCACGGTCACTTTCAATGACTTATCCTGACTTAAATTATTTTGATAAATTGTGTTAACGCCTAAATTCACACATTTTACTATACCGAAAATATCTATCCACATCTCTTATATTAAATAAATCGATAAAAGTTAATTATATAAAAAAAATATTTGCCAAGGTGCATTATTGCATTCTTGAATTTTAAATGTCTCAGAAAGGTGCGTACGCCGTATTCTTATTGAAACGAATATTTTAAATGTGCCTACAATTTACCTAACGTTAAAGACATTGATTAGTCTATCCAAAACTCGTAACGATTTTTTCTATTTGAAATGTTGTTAATGTTAACAAAATTTGTTTAAAGCGATCAACTAGTTTAACAAATAATTATTGCACTTTATTAGTAACAATAAAATAAAATTAATAATAATAAAAAATAATAACAAAATAAAATAAATAAAAATATATATACGAAGCTACCATATTATACTAATCTTGATTCCCTAATTTTATTTTCTAAATAAATAATTAAAAATAAAAAATCAATTAATTAAAATCAACCAAAAATTCGGTTAAACAATTGAAATCAAAGACGAACAAAAATCATATTAAATAAGAAATTTCAGGATTCATAAAATAATTAAATAAACAAACATTTTTAACTTAGAAATACTAGTCAAAATTTCAACTTTACTGGCAAGCAAAGTTTTATCTGACACAAATATTATAACTAATTAACAAATAAAGTAAAAATTTCACATTTTAAATAAAGGTGCATGAGAATTAAATTTTATCCCCTGCAAGTCAATTTCAACTTAAATACTAGTCTCCCTACTATTTCTTTTTTGCTTTCCCTTTTGTTCATATTTTAAAACATAGCAATATCTCATACTGTAAAAAAATATCCAACACACATATAATTGTTCCAAAATTGAATAATATAACATAGAGAATTCACACGATCAATCAACTACACATGTGAAATAATGAACATTTTCATTCATAGTTCATAATTAAATTTACAAAATGAATGATACATGATTGAATAAAACCTGTGATAAAGTCAGAAATTGTCACCAAAAATTCAAACGGAGACCGAACTTGATTCTCTCCTTTTATTTTTCTGTATTTTTGTTTTGTTCTCTCACTTTTCCTTTTGATGTTTTTCTTCTTGGTTTTCCCGATAGTTGTTGTCTGATTCAGCATCTGTAGGAATAGAATAGTATGGAGGGTTTTTTTTTCTCTGATTTTTGCTCTATCTGATTATTTGATATCTGATGTTGTAGTGTGTAAAAGTACGTTGAAAAATCTGAGGAAGTCCTTAAATAGGAGGATTTTGGGGGGAAAAGTTTCTTTTTCTGGGGGGAGTAGTTTATCAACAGATAAGGGGAGGGGACATTTTAAGTTTTGAAATATAATAATAATTAATTTTTCTTTTTCTTTCTTTTTAAATAGAAGACAATAGTAATAAAATAATAAAATAATAAAATAATAATAAATATAATAATAACTAATTAAATTATGTTTAAGAAAAATACAATAAAATTTATAAATAGTCAAAATAAATAAAATAATATTAAAACTACTAATTTGTTTATTAAAATTTTAGAAAAATTATTTTTATTTTTTTTATATTATTTTTAAAATTACAATAAAATATAAACAAAATATATCAAAATTAACTTTATTTAATTATTTACTTTTTAACTAAAAACTTAAAATGAAATAAGAATTAAAATAATATCGGACCAAATATAAATATTTAATATCGAAAAACATATATATTAAACTCGGGGAGGGTCAAAATCACTTGTCTACAAATATTAAAAAGAAAAATATTAATTAATTCTTCTACCATATATTTTAAGAGTCCCATAAATTTTAGGAAATCTAGTAAAAAGAAAATATGAATTAATTATTCTACCATATATTTTAGGAGTCCCATATATTTTAGGAAGTCTAGTTAATATAATAAAAAATAATTAAATAATAAATTAATAAAATTAGTGAAAAGACAGTTTTGTCGAAAGAAGAATGTTTTAATGAAGGGCAAAAAGTTTAAATCACTTTTCTAAGGGTCTTCACACTTTTAATATATTATAGATATAGATATAGATATAGATTATAGATTATAGATTATAGATATAGATATAAATTATAGATTATAGATTATAGATATAGATTATATATAACTTTCCAACTTTCCCTCCTTTTGACTTAAAAATAAAGAAATAAAAAATCGGCAATTTTAATTTTCCATCTATATTTATTTCAAAATTAATAGTAGTTCAGTTCGATCACTCAACAATGAACACTAACCGAAACTTACTGAAATTGAACCTGTATATACATGATCAAACAAACTTTTTTTTTTAGTTCATCTATAGAATACTGAAAACTCCAAAAGATTTTTTTTTGATTATGGTGCAATTATTTTTACCTCTTAAAGATAAATTGGATTTTAAAGGAGAAAACTTAACCATACTAGATTTAATTAAGTATATATGGTCTTGGTATAATATTTTGAAGAATAGAATACTAAAAACACCTGAAATATCTAAAAATCATATACCAAACCAACTTTTGAATACCTACATCGTAGTGAACAATTATTGGACTAGATATTGATATTAAAAAAACACAAAGTTAAGTTGGTATGATTTTTTAAAGCTAAACTCGAGCACAACACAACATATTGGAGGCATTATTATTTTAATGAAAAAGCTATAGATTAGTTAAAAGAATAAATAGGCTCTCCACTAATTTACAATTTTCACATAAGATTTTGGTATCAAGGATGTTGCATGCAAACATTCCTTAGCAATATTTTTTTTGCTTCTCATCTCATGTTGGTTACTCATATTAGAAAGGTCCATTATTGAGAGCGAACCAACCGGAGGCGGAGCCAAGATTTATGTTGAAAGAATTCAAAATCTGAAGAAAAACTCACTGAAGGGATTCAACATCTACAATATATGTATATATATAAATTATTTTAATCATATTTTAATAAATATAATTTTTCGTCGAAGATGGTTCGTTCACTAGGCTAGCTCCACCTCTGGGACCAGCAAGGTTCATTATTGAGAGCCACACTTCTAATAGAGTTTTTTGCATTCTTATGATCAACTCAAATCTAAGATCTTCAATTAAAAACAGAGAAATCACAATCATCTCACCATAATTCTTGTTGATTTCCACACTAATATCTCTTTACTTTGCTAGTCAAATTTCTCAAAAAAATTAATTTTAAAAGATGAAGTGGTGATCTAACAACTACAATTCTCCAATCATACCCAAAACTTTTAACAAATTTATGACTACTCCATTAAAACAACATTAAAAAGTGCTTTATTTCGAGTAAAGCCAGCATACCGTTACTTTTAATTAAACTCCAATTGAATGGAAAATCATGTTAGTGCATCTAATTTTCTAAAAAAATAATGTTTTTTCGTTAATCACTTTTTGACTGATAATTTGTTATGGAGCAAAACATACGTTTGGGAGAAGATTCTTCCAAAAGTAGAGCCAAGAATATAATGGTTTTGCTTGACGAAAGCATTCAATAATCCAACTTAATTAATGAAACTTAATAAAGTTTAGGAAACGATAACAAAAAGAAATGGCACTTGCTTGGTCTAAAATGTTATGCAATTTAGTGGTCTGTTCAACAAAATTGTAATTAATCTTATCCCAAAATTTAGTTGAACAATTTTAGGCTTTTTCTTAAAAAGAAAAGGATTCAAGATTGATTTCAACTAGTTTATCGGGATCATTTGAAGTCTATCGGGATCATACCAACATGGGTTGTGGTGCAGCAGATGAGGCTGCTCCATCCTTAACCAGAGGTCGAGGGTTCGACCCTGGGCATGGAGAAAACTCACCCCTCGAATGGGGCTCTACCCGACGCGAATCCGGATTAGTCGGGCTCCAATACGGGTACCGGACACCGGATGAGAAACAAAAAAAAAAGTTTATCGGGATCATATGAATTCATATGATCAACGGAGAAACCCCTAATAATGAGCGCTTCCATTTTAAGGAACTTTATGAGTATAAATGTAAATTATTGAGCTAGTAAATTTTAATTACTGAATAATTAAAAAGAAAAATTTCAAATAATTTATGCATAATGGTAGAGGTGGGGCTACGTGTTGACCATTCAAAAGCTATCATGTTCAGAAGATGCATATTGCTGAAATGAGGATGTTGAGGCGGATGTGTGGGCATACTAGGTGCAATAGTATTAGGAAGGTCTTCGTGGTGAACAAGATGAGGAAAGTGATATTGAGATCATTTGTCATGGGAAGAGGCGAGGTGCAGACACCCCAGTCATGAGGAGATATGAGAGGTTGGATATAATAGGTACAAGGAAGCATTGGTCGGTCAAACAAATATTGCGGAGAAGTGATTAGACAACACATGACTCATCTTCAGGTTACCGAGGATATGACCTTAGGTAGAAGAATATGGAGGACATGTATTAGAGTAGAAGGTTAATCAGTATGAGTATTGTTTGCTTTAAAAGTGTTTAAAGTTAGTCAGGTAGTTCAGATAGAGTTCATATAGCATACTGCTACAATCCATATATCATGCTGATATAGATCATAAAAGAAATAGAGCAATGAATTTATGAATAGAAATTGTACCACTGTTATATAGAATATGCAATTTCTTAAAAATGATGTGCATAAAATTTTATCATTGTTGTATAAATTATGTATATGTATAAGATGCATATTGAAATTGTATTTATATGTATTAAATTTATATTTATATTGTATAAAGCTCTCGGCAAATAACTAGAACATAAAATTAAAATTCAATGACCATTTTCGTGTCAATAATTTTAGTCGAAGTGCTATTTATGACCTTTCCCTTTAATTTATCGTAGTTAAGAAACATATTCAAGTGATACTTAACACTCCCTCCTTCCTAATTAGTTGTCATCTTTATTAAAAATATATATTCCTTAATTCTTTTTATTCACAAAATCAATGCATCTTAAGTTGTTTATTTCCACTTTTACACTTAGTAATAAATATGAAAAGATATTAACACAGTACAAAAAAGAGAAAAATTAAATAAATTAAGATGAGTAATAAATAAAAATAATTTTATCGAATTACCTTTTAGTTAATGTTTTTCTTAAGAAATGTACAACTTAAAAATGTGATGAGTAAATAGAAACGGAGGGAGTATATACTTATTGATTAATAATCTATAATTAATGATAAATTAAAGGTATATATATGTAATATGAACGTGTTATGTGTTTATTGGTTGATTTGAATATAAGGTGTGTAATTGATTGTTTCTTTCTTTCCTGCGCGTGTAAAAAATATCCTATATTATGTGGATGTTAATGTCCAATAAATACTACTAAAGGCTAACGATAAGAAATGTCCCTACCCTGATAACAAGTTTAATACGACTACAAATTGGTGGTTGGTACGTACTATATTATGTGTGGTTAAATAGCACAAAATGCATAAAACTACATTATTTATTTACATATATTTGCATTTATACATATATTTATGTGACTCCTACATGTCTTAATTTGAAAGTCTCATGTCTTGAGCTATTGTGATAGATAACTTCTTTTAGGGAGATTTTTACTCTGCGTATGGACTTAACTGGAAAATTTATTATCATGTGATCAGAAGATCACGTATTTGAATCGTGAAAACAATCTCTTGCAGAAATGCAGGGTAAAATTACGTACGATAGACTTTTATGGTACGATTCTTTTTCGAACCCCACACATAGCAAAAGCTTATTGCATCGGATTGTCCGGGTTGTTTACATAAACAAAATTATTTACAACCACAAGAGTTGGTGTGGTGGTTCAGCACCTCACCCCTTACAGCCTGTTTAGATGGTGGTTTGCCATGGTTTCATAATGTATGGTACAGTATGGTATGGTTTGTACTATGTTTGGATGGACTGTATCGTTCACTGTGGTTTAATAATAGTTTTTTTGTTTGGATTGATGGTATGGTATTGTATTTCAACGGGTGATTTTACTAAAATACCCCTACTTGTTATAAATTTTCAATGAGGGTATTGATGACGTCGTTTTCTCTGTCAGCTACGTTGAGCTCATCGACCCACCTCTTCTTCCACTTCCCACCATCCCCGTCGTGGTCGGCCTCGCAAAATGCCTATACCTATATTTATTCTACCTGAAAATTCTAACCCCGAAAATGAAAAAACCCTAAAAGGCATCAATGGGGTAGCAGCGTCTCTTATTTCTTCTGAGGATACTACTATGTTAAATGCTAGGGTGGTGCCGGAGATGGATGCTGTAGTGAAGAGGAGAGTTAAGTTGAAGAAGAGAGTATATAAGGTTAAGAAGAGTAAAAGGGTATAATGGGTTTTAATAAAATTATATAAGGGCAAAGTTGGAAAAAAAAAGGGAGAATCATGCCACACCATCAAATTTGTGGTTCAAGAAATTGCCTCATTCCATGGTTATCAAATCATGGAATAGTAACATACCATACCACCATTTTTAGAAAACCATGAAGACAAACATGATTCCCATGGTAATCATACCATATCATACCATGGCAAACCACAATCCAAACAGGTTGTTAAGCAAGAGGTTGGGGGTTGGATCCCCACCTCTGGTGAACAGAAAAAACTCTGTGGCCAGTTTCCTACCGCTTATTGCGCTGATCGTAGGAATGGAGAATTAGTCTCACGACTGTCAGCTGCGGAGATACCTTGGGAAATTAAAAAAATAAAAAAAAATTATTTACAAATATAGCCAATAAATATTTCCATTTTGTTAGGCCTACAGTGCCCCCATAGAATGATAGAAACAGTATGCAGAAGTAGTACTGATGATGATGGGCTTTTTAAAATGAGTACTTGCAAAGGCTTTAACTTTAGTGTACTATTCATGTTTCTTGAAAATAATCATACAAGTCTAGAACTTCCACCTATACATGCATATATATATCTGCATGTGCTACTTTTTAACTCTTTTCCAATGCACAATCATTTTGTATTTATAAACAAATCCTTTTGTGTGGCTGTTTAAATTAGACTTTGTCATCATGATCAATTTTAATTTGAAGCTTCAAATTGCCGCAATGAAAAATAACTTGAGTTGTAGGTTTATTGTGAATAACACTTATAGTTGGCTTAATGATGCTTTGTCTTTTTGATCAATCCCTTCATGTCGGCTGACAATTCATCTATTATGTCCACTTAATCATTCAACTTTAATAATTATATATGGACATTATGTTAATTGTACAAACAGTGGCGAAGTCAATATCTTAACTAAGGGAGTTCAAAATAAAAAAAAATGTGAATAGAAGAGCTAGTCGAAGTAAAGGGGGTTTAACGTCTGCTATATATACACGAAACTTGTATAAATAATATAATTTTTCGTTGAAGGGGGTTCATCACTATTAGCTAGCTCCACCCGTGTGTACAAATGTCAATAGCATTAGCTGTAAGGATGTTGTTTAATTAATGACTTTAAGCATAATTCAAGACGCCTTATCAGTAAGAAATTAAAGAACCCCCACAATCATCTTGTGTAACTCAGCCAAAGTATGAGACCCAAAGGATTTCGCGCGCACAATCCTATCCTATTCAAGTCCGAGTTATCCCTTGCATTTTGAATGTTCATCACCTACGAAATTTAAAAATATTTGTGGTATTTTAAACATTAATTAATTTGAGGTAATATGATCACTAAACTTTATCCTCATACTGTTTATTTATTGTTAAAACTAGGCTAATTCTGCAATTAGAAATCTGAATTTTATTTTTTGGGGAGAAAAATGACTGTTTTCATGAAATGATAGGAGTATCCAAAACAAAAATTGGCCCCCCTTCAAAAAAACAAAATTGGCCCCCCTTCAAAACACACATGATGTGCCTAAAGATGTGACATTGCAAATTCCCATAACTTAAAAACAATGGAATAGTAGGGGATAATATAGCCCCCATCAAGATTTTAAATATCTTCTTGGGATGGAACCCATTTTATTAATTGTCCTATATACTATAAATACTCATTAATCCACCATACCTTTCTTTTCCTTTTCCATTTCTAGTAACACAATTCACCCCACTTATCAAATCACCCAGATATGTATATATATTTCTATTAAAATGTCTCTTCCTTTCAATGCCTCATTCGAGATACATAATTCACTGATCAAATTGATTGATATTCAAGTCGAATTGATCTTCTAATAATTAAAGATAAAAAAATCTCATTTGTTTTTATCATATTTATCGGTAACATTTCAATTTACTATAGTACTAAAACACAAGTTAGCATGAGAAAAATGAGTTCAAAGATCCTCTCAAATCTTTAATTAAAAAAAGGATAAATGGGTCCATAATATTATTAAATTTAAAAAAAATAAACTCGCTTAAACAACTAGGATAGTTGTTCGACAACTGCATTAGTTGTCTCAACAACTTTGTACAGTTGTTGAACAACTTAGCAAAGTTGTCGAACAACCTTAATAGTTGTTGAGACAACTTCTATAATTGTTGAGACAACCTCTTTAGTTGTTGGAGCGAAAATGTTAAAAAAAAATGAATTCTTTTTTTTGTCGCGTTTATCTAATTTTTAAAACTTTAAAGGATCCTCACTTAATTGAAAAACTTATTTGTCCCTTTTAATTCAAAGTCCAAGTTAGCATGGGGTTACTCTGAGAGCATCACTTAATGTCCAAGATAAGTTGCAGCAAAAATTATTAGATTATTTAATTTATTAAATATGCGATGAAATATTGTAAGTAACAAAATGACCTTATTATCACGATCCACTCAAATTCAGCCATTTATCTCTCTAATAATAATAATAATAAAATCAGTAGTGACTTTTTTTTTCTTGCTTTTTCATGGGGTTTTGCTTGGGTTTTCTTCTTCTCCTCCTTCAATTCGTCATAAAAAAATTAAGAAAAAGCCTGTTGAAGAACATGATTAGATTCCTAAATCGACATCCTTGTAAGATAGTTTACATTAAAATAATATCATATGGTTTGCCTTAGTCACGAGGCAACCAACACCCCTATTTAAACTATATTATTATAATTATTTTACCCACAAACAAATCCAAAATTATAATTATGTCATGTACTTGTATTCTTCACTGTAGTCAGCTATCACGCGATACCACGTGATCACTTGTTTACGTTCATTAAAAGAAACAAAAAAAAGAAATGAAATAAAAGAGATCTGTTCAGAATTTTTTTTTCTTTTAAATAAAGGACGTTTGATTTTATGGGTTCCTTGCAATTAATTAAGTCCAATTGTTTTTTTTTTTTTTTGGTCAAAATAATAATATAAAATTTTAATTTTTTAACCTGATTACAATTAATTTTGGAGGTGATGGTGTTTAAAGTTTTGAACATGTACTGAATTACAGCAATGAATGCTTCAACCAATAAAGTAAGTGGAATTTATCAACTTACATCTGCAAAACTGGCACTGCAACTGTCAATTTTTAGGTTAAATTTGTGTAGTTAATTTGGTGTAACAAATGTTTTTATTAAGTTTGGAGCTTTTATAGAGAACAAAGACCCTGTTAGTGTTCAGTAGATTTCTGCAATTGATCTAGATCTAGATCTAAAATCGTAGTAGTAGTTTCCATCCAAATGTAAAAAGAATATTACCATGACTTTTTCTTGCTAGTTTAAATTGTTTTAGTTCCTGCTTTAACAATAGGTGATGTTGCACTTGACCCTCTCTACACCACGAGATAGGAGTAACGTATGTGTACACTCTGCTCTTTTCAGACTTTATTTATGAGATTTCACTAATATGTCGGTTGTTGTTTTGTTTAACAATAACTCACATTATATATGATGTCCATTAAGTTCTACTATCACAAACTCCACGAGGTAGGGGTGCATTTGATCTTTCGGTTGTAACGTTTTTGTTTTCTTGTCCTTGATAAAAAGTAAAACAAAGTTGTGGCTTTTCTTCCCTTTTTTTTGTGTGTCAAATTAAATTGGATGAAAGCAAGAAGTGAGTTCCAGTAAACAAGACAAAGAGTGAAGTGATGCCAAATTCTGTGAAATACCCATTGGCTGAAAATGATGGGACTGCCACATTTCATATATAATGTCCATTAAATTCTGCTACTACTGAGTTCATAGTGGCTACCATAATATATAAATGCAACAAAGTGATGCCAAAAGAAAAAAAAAGAACAAATAAAGCAGCTCTAAAATATAACTGCACCCAAAAGGTCACATGTCATCTGATAATGAAGTTCAAGGCACCACGCCAAAATAATGTTTCTTTAAAAATTCGAAAGAACCACGAGCAGCTCAAGCTCTCGCTATTTGTAGGATTCGAATAAAGACTGAACAATAAAAGTCCATTTTACGTAAACTTATCCTTATTTCTATAACTCAAACTTTTGATCAGAAGGTCACGTGACAATGACTTTGTGAGTTACGCGAATTATTAAAAGCACCATCTTTTGGCATTTTTGAAGGGAAAAGAGAGTGTCATCTCCTTCCCCACTTACAACTCTGATAAACAAATCCGAAAAGAGACCCATCTAAAATTCCTCCCCACTCTCTCTCACTGCACAACACATAATGGCCTAGCTGTTCTTGGATCCGGAGATTCTGGCAACTTTTTCCAAATTTTTTTATATGTCACCTACATAAAATCCATTATCCCACAAGACATGATTTGGTTTTCCTCTCTTTGTCCCTCCTCCCTAGGCTTAAACCTCTACACCAAAACCAAGAACAGCAATAACAAAGCTTCCTTTCTGTGCTTAATCTTGAAGTTTGTAGCGGCAGTCACATATTTGTTGTAATGCCTGTTTATCTATGGACCCTCTTTTTCTTTTTCCCCATCTTCTTCTATACTTCCTCCTATGCCCTCAATCCACAAGGCCAGACACTTCTCTCATGGAAGACAAGCTTAAATGGATCATTAGATGTGTTGAGTAGTTGGGATCCTACTGATGAAACCCCATGTGACTGGTTTGGTCTTACTTGCAACTTCAATAAGGAAGTTGTTGAATTGGAATTGAAGTATGTGGACTTGCTTGGGGTTGTTCCTTATAATTTTAGTTCATTGTTGTCCTTGAACAAGCTTGTTTTGTCAGGAACTAATCTTACTGGAGTAATTCCAAAAGAGATTGGCATACTTCAGCAACTCAAGTACTTGGACTTGAGTGACAATGCATTGACAGGTGAATTCCCAAGTGAAATTTGTCACTTGCCAAAGCTGGAACAACTTCATATCAATTCAAACCGGCTAGTCGGATCCATCCCCGATGACATTGGCAATCTCACAAGCTTGGTGTGGCTGATTTTCTATGATAATCAGCTCAGTGGAGGGATTCCAAGTAGTATAGGGAATTTGAAGAAGTTGGAGGTCATTAGAGGAGGTGGCAACAAGAATCTTGAAGGTCCATTGCCTCAAGAGATTGGCAACTGTACTAATTTGGTCATGTTAGGATTGGCAGAAACCAGCATTTCTGGCTTCCTACCTTCTTCCCTTGGCCAGCTGAAAAGACTCGAAACGCTTGCCGTTTACACCTCCCTCCTCTCTGGCCAAATCCCATCGGAGCTCGGGGATTGCTCCGAGCTCCAAAACATCTATCTTTACGAGAATTCACTCACTGGTTCAATCCCAGCTAGGCTTGGAAACCTCAAAAACCTTCAAAACCTCCTTTTATGGCAAAACAATTTGGTTGGAACAATCCCTCCCGAGCTTGGTAACTGTCTACAATTACTAGTCATTGACATTTCGATGAATTCATTAACCGGCAGCATTCCAGAATCATTCGGGAGATTGAATTCACTACAAGAATTACAGCTGAGCGTCAATCAAATTTCAGGCCGGATTCCATCACAAATAGGCAACTGCACTGCTCTTACTCACATTGAGCTCGACAACAATGAGATCACTGGTTCAATACCATCCGAATTCGGAAACTTGTTGAACTTGACTCTACTATTCTTGTGGCAAAATCATCTTGAAGGGGAAATTCCTCCTTCAATTTCCTCGTGCCGTAATCTCGAATCAGTTGACTTGTCACAGAATGCATTGACTGGTCCGATTCCTAAAGGGATATTCGATCTCCAGAAGCTGAACAAGCTACTCTTATTGTCTAACAATCTCTCAGGTCCCATTCCACCAGAGATAGGGAACTGTTCTTCGCTGATTCGACTTCGGGCAAGTGATAACAAGCTGACTGGATCAGTACCTCCAGAGATTGGAAAATTGAAGAATCTGAACTTCCTCGACGTTGGATCAAATCGTCTGACCGGGATCATTCCGCCGGAGATATCTGGATGCCGGAATCTGACATTTCTAGACTTGCATTCCAACTCAATCAGTGGCAATTTGCCGGAGAATTTTAATCAGCTGAGTACCCTTCAGTTCATTGATTTTTCCGATAATTTAATCGAAGGCACTTTGAGTCCGAGTTTCGGCTCACTGAGTTCACTCACCAAACTTGTTCTAAGTAAGAACAGGTTTTCTGGTCCAATTCCAACTCAACTCGGTTCCTGCATGAAGCTTCAGTTGATTGACTTGAGTAGTAACCAGCTCTCCGGCGAGATTCCGGCGAGTGTTGGTAAAATCCCCGGTCTGGAAATTGCACTGAACCTCAGCTGGAATCAGCTTTCCGGTGAAATTCCGCCGGAGTTCGCCGCATTGGATAAGCTAGGAGTGCTTGATCTTTCCCACAATCAGCTCTCAGGAGACCTCCATTTTCTCGCGGACTTACAGAATCTCGTGGTTCTGAATGTCTCGCACAACAATTTATCGGGGCACGTACCAGACACTTCGTTCTTCGCAAAGCTCCCACTCAGTGTACTTGCTGGCAATGCAGACCTCTGTTTTTCCGGCAACCAATGCTCCGCCGATAAGGGAGGAGGTGTCCGTCGTACCAAGGCGGCGAGGGTTGCAATGGTGGTGTTACTTTGCACTGCTTGTGTTCTCCTTGTGGCAGCTCTCTACATTATCCTCGGAGGAAAGATACGGAGCCGTAAGGCCCACGATTATGATCATGGTGACAATGACGTGGAACTAGGTCCACCATGGGAGGTCACAGTGTACCAAAAACTCGAATTATCGATAGCTGACGTAGCAAAATGCTTAACAGTTCCTAACGTACTAGGCCGTGGTAGGTCGGGTGTTGTGTACAAGGTGAATATTCTGTCAGGATTGACTATCGCGGTGAAAAGATTCCGAGCATCGGAGAAGCATTCAATGTCGGCATTCTCATCGGAGATTGCCACGCTGGCAAGAATTCGCCATCGAAACATTGTTAGACTACTTGGTTGGGCCGCAAATAGGAAGACTAAGCTATTGTTTTATGATTATTTACCAAACGGTACATTAGGTGCATTTTTACATGAAGGTTGTGGAGGGTTGATTGAGTGGGAAACTAGATTCAAAATTGCGTTAGGAGTCGCGGAGGGCTTAGCTTACTTGCACCACGACTGCGTGCCTCCCATCCTCCATCGCGATGTCAAGGCTCACAACATTTTGTTAGGTGATCGTTACGAGCCATGTTTAGCTGATTTTGGACTTGCTAGACTCATGGAGGATGAAAATGCTTCGGTTACAGCAAATCCCCAATTTGCTGGATCTTATGGCTACTTTGCTCCAGGTAAATATTTATCTCATCCTAGTTCAAGTTCATTTCTTGTCGAAATTGACTAATTACTGTTCATTTCCACAGTAATTCAGTTCTTACTAGATAACTCGGTGAGGTTTCATTTATTCATATTGCTTAATTTAATTCCATGTTGAAAGGATTTCATTTAAACTCTCTTCGCATGAAAATCACATAAGAATAATTGTTGAAATATAGCTAAAGTAGATGACGAACTCCCTTGGTTCAAGTAAATTAGTTTTGTCATTTTCAAATCGCACTGTATATACGAATTTCTTTTGAAACATATATACAGTAGATAGTAGATGATGAACTCTCTAAGTGCTACCGGTTCAAGTAAAATTACTTTTGTCATTCTCTTTTTCTTTTCGTTTCCTTACTATTAAAAGAAAAGAGAAAACATAATTGAATATATATTCTTATGTAAGAGCTGAATACAAGGTAGCAGAAGAGGACGGGTATAAAGTACTGAAAATGCAGAGCAAGAAGGAGAAATCAGTTTTAAGTTTGCTTCCATACGGATGGAATTGTGTCACTATTTTGACAATATATGCATGTGAAGCCATGTGCTAGCTTTAACTATGTGCAAAACCAAGTTTGTCATGACATACTTGGCAGCCACAGTGCTATTTCCCCATCTTTTTGCCTGTATGGCCCCCCACTAAAGATACTTAGGATGGGGAATACTCTAAAAAAAACATAACCAAAGTTAGTGGTCACACTTTCACAGCCAAGCATGGACATATTGCTTCTGTCTCCATACCCCTTTGGCCATTGCTTGTTGTTCGATTGTGATGGGTGAAATAAACCGGCCAACAAATGCCGTTGTTATGGTTTAAAAACATCAAGATCAATATAGGTGATTAATATCTGGCATGAAAAGGACTAAACTGTGTTCCATTGTTTGTTTCTTGCAGAGTACGCTTGTATGCTAAAGATTACTGAGAAGAGCGATGTTTTTAGCTTCGGAGTTGTGTTGCTGGAAATCATTACTGGGAAAAAGCCAGCTGACCCGTCCTTCCCTGATGGCCAACATGTTATACAATGGGTTCGCGACCACCTAAAGAGCAAGAAAGATCCGGTTGATGTGATTGATCCAAGGTTACAAGGACATCCGGATACACAAATTCAAGAAATGCTTCAAGCCCTTGGAATAGCCTTGTTGTGTACTAGTAATCGGGCTGAAGATCGACCAACGATGAAAGATGTGGTGGCATTACTCAAGGAGATTATCCATGAGAATACAACAGGAAGTGAAGCTAAAAAGACAACAAACAACGCCTCGAAAATGTCTGATGCTTCGTCGTATTCCTACTCGTCTTCATCTGTGACTCCAGCTCAGTTGCTACGCCTCCAAGGGTCGTTTAATTGCTCCCTTAGTCACTCATCTTCGTCTGTTGGCTATAACACTAGCAACCAATAATAATGTAGTGTTAGTCATGATAGATATGTTATTCTTTTGAACTAGATAGTATTAGCAATTTTTCTTGTCAATTTAACTGTTAAGCAAATGAAATCCGTTGTACAGCAATGCCAATATTTACTTTATCCTCCAACTTTGCGGTGAAAAACCAACACTATCAATTCAAACAACCTTCCTATAAAAATAAAGAGAAATGGAAATCTGCTGGCAGTCATTGATTGACAATTCGAAAGTCAAATAATTTAACAGGTTTTCTTAATGATAGAGCTATAACTGTGCAGGAGCAAGTACACAGTATAACATCTAGTCAAATATATCTATCTATCAGCAAACCGTTAACATGTCTGGTCCGTTGTGCATGAATGTGAGAGAATGCACTGTACTGATTGGTTTTGTTAGGGAGGAAGTCCTTATCAATATTTCGTTGCACCAAAATGTTGCACAAGGTGGTTCGTTTCTTTTGTCAATCATCTTTGTTTTCTTCCCAAAGTTTTAGTACTCCAAACATGCTTCAAGAATTATCATCTCTCAACTGTCATTATGAAAAGTGCAAAAAGGGGTTAGACCTTTATAGAATTGATTGATACAGTCAGTACATTAGGTGTTAGCTCACTTTGTTGAGGCAACTAATTAGTAGATTGGTAAGTAATTAATCATAATTCTTCTAACCTTTTCCAAGTACAACATACTATCATTTTGCCACTCCTTTTCACAGACACGCTGTTTACACTTTTAGTATCTTCTAAATTTTGTAATGATAGAGACCGTGAAAAACACAATATCTCTAGTTGGTGATATATCTCCTAACTTATAATTGAAGGGCTAACAAATGCCGTGGTATGAATTTTCACTAAAGCAATTCAAAATATAAAGAAGCAAAAGTCAAAGGGGATTTCGCACCTAAAAGAAATTAATTTTATTATACGATGTTATTTTTCGATAAATTAAATCTCTTGCACCCCTAGCTTTGCCCACAGGGGTAGGCTGAAAGTAGGAGTAGAGGAAGGTTGGGGCAATGATTGAAAAGGTGACCTGTCTTAAAAGAGCCTTAAAACTCATTGGTGTTTCTGGCTCCACAACTATTGTCCAAGAATTAGAATAGAAGAAGCTTCTCCCAATCCAATCAACTAAAATGTTATCATAATAAGTGTAACTCAAAGGACCCCTCGACTCTCATTATGTGACACTATATGATAGATATATATATGTACGAGTACGACAACAACTTACAAATCAGTGAGCAAACATTGCCAATTTGGAAGACAAAAACAGAGCTTATGCCGACTCTAAAAATCTTAAAAAGTCCAACCCCACAAACTGTATAACGTTTTCCCGAATCATTTTTGGCTTCACCAATTTGATTTTTCGGTGATTTGCATCGATTTTACCGTGACAAAAGTTAATTTTAAAATTTTAATGTTAGAAATAGTTTGTTCTGTGACTTTACAAAAATAGTTTAGTGATTGTATGTGAAATTAATCCTGAAAAACAGCATACAAGTGTCTCTTTCTCTTTTAACTTTTCAGCTGATTTCACCTACGAGAAGCATTGCCACTGTTTTGACAAATACATGATACTAACTAAAGTATTGTTTTAAGCCAAGTTTTGTGTGTGTGTGTGTCCACAAATTTGTGGATAACCATGGACCTACAGGCTACTCACTTAATTGTGTGAGGGTCTCTTAAATTTTGTCCGCGGAAACAGTGGGTTTTACTTTCATAAAAAAGAGCCAAAGGCTTACATGCCCTATTTCTCTCTCAATTTCTTTTCTTTCTTACACTTTTTTTTGGTATGACATATCCTCTTTCAATTCACCTCTTCACTAATATAGGATATTTTAATTTGTTTAAATTTAATTTACTCATGGTATTTCATTGCACAAATTAAAATAACACAATTACAAGATTAAAGGACAACAAAAATCAGTAATGGACATTTGGTCATGAAATAAGAAAATTACTTTATTTATAAATTTTAAAATTGAAGTTGGAGTTGTGTTGGTCATACTTTTTTGTAATAAAGATAAAGAACCCGTTTGGTCATAAATAGTATTACTATATTTCAGAATACATTTTTACTTATTCCATAATACTTATTTAGTCATAAATAAATCAAATACAAATTGAAGTATTTGGAAATTTGAAAAACATCTCTTCACTATTGCACTTTTTACACTTATTGCTTTATGTTTTAAAAAATATAGATTTTTTATTCATAAAATAACTTCAGTTTCATAGAATTCTATTTTTAAACTAGTTACTAATAGCCCGTGTAAGGCATGGGCCCAACAAATATTTTATTAAAAATTATTTTAATTATTGTGATTTATAATATTTTTTAAAAATATATAACAGATTTTTTTTATAGATATTTTAAACTGTTAATTATTCTAATTTATAATACTTTTTATGTAATTTTTAAATAATTTATCTCGATCTCGTTGTTCAAACTTTTGTGACATTGATAGTTAATTACATTTTTGTAAATAATTTAAGTTTTAAATTATTGTGATGTATAATAGTTTTTCTTCTATTCCAATTTAAGTGTCATAATTCTTAGATGAACATAATAATTAATTATGGGTGATATGGTAAAGTTACGATTGAAGCAGCGAAACAGACATGCCTTAATGACACAACAATTAATTAGAAGTGATATAGCTAAATTAATATAAAAATATTTGTGATTTTTTTTTTGATTAACTTATCATTTTATATCTATTTTAGTTAGGAGTGACATAGTAAAATCACGATTGAAACAACGAAACAGACATGTCTAATTAGAAGTGATACAACAAAACTACTACACAAAAAAACTTGAGGGAAAAAATTAAATGAGTCTCATATAAAACATCAAGTAAATTTAACATTAAATATTATTTTTTTAATACTGAGATGACTTTATAATAATTTTTTAATATTTAGATGATTTATAATAATTAACTATGGGTGATACAGTCAAATTATGGATGAAGCAGACATGTCATAAATATCTATTTTACCTTTTTATTAAATATTATTAATTTTCTAATACATAAATAACTTATAATAATTAATTAGAGATGACATAATAAAATCACGGAGGAAGCAATTGATTAAGCAGATAGGAGAAGCAGGCACGTTGACGGAGATATGCCTGCTTCTCCCACGGATTTCCTCTTATTAGTAAGTAATTTATTTTTACTTTTTATTTTATTTTTTTAAAAAATACATTTGAATTCTAATATCAACTTCAAAATATTATGACCAAATACAATTCAATTCTATTTTCAACTTTAAAAATTTCAAATAAAGTGAATATATTTTTAATTTTTCATGGTCAAACGCCTATTTACAATTAAAAGCTAGATGTGAAAATAATTTTTTTAAGATAAATTTCATTAGTGGTTATTCAACTTTAAATTTATCAAAAATAATTTTTATTTTCTTATTACATAAAAGTTATTTAACTTAAAAATTTATTACACATAAATAATATTTTATCACATAGGTTGTATTTGGTAATGAGGACTTTCGATGAATGAAAATATTAAAATAAAGAAGTAATAAATTTGTTAAAGTAAATAAATCAAATATTTATTTTAACCAAAATATGTATATATTACAAAATAACTATGCCCAAAAAAAAAAATGTAAGAAAGAAAAGAAATACATAGAGAAATAGGGCATCTAAGCCTTTGACTCTTTTTTATGACAGTGGAATCCACTATTACTATTTGGCAAAATTTGAGAGACTCTCACACAATTTTTATCTGCCATGTAATACATAGACCTCTCACATATTAAAATTTTCCGACCAAGATAAACTTAGGAGTAACAGACGGATCGGACCGAATATGAATGGGTCGAAAATAGGTTAAACAATCAGCGTCGTATTTTTCATTATTTTAGTAATAGTCAAGCGAGAACACAATTAAAAATTAAGATAAGCTTCAACTTTTGAAAACAGAAATCAAATTAAATTACTACTTGCTAGCTCTTCCAAGTAATCAGTGCCAATGTTGACACACGAACTTCTTCTTCAAGTTGTTCTAATTCATAACAATGTCAAATGTAAATACGAAATCTTTAGAAAATGGTCATTTATATGGCGTTATCTACACTTCTTTTTATTTTCTTCATATTTTTAATTTGTATTTAGTAAAATTTTCCGACAAAGACACTCGTATATCGCAAGATGCCTTCTGCCCTAAGAGACAAGACGTGTAAAATGATATGTTAAACATTCTAAGTCGAGAAAGGATATTTAGTACATAGATCAGCTATTTAAATTTTAAATACTCATTATAACATCTTTATCGAAATTTCTGACTTTCTATCTGCTCAAAACTTCTCAAATATTAAACAATTTAGCCAGAGGAGAGATTGAATTGCTCTTTGTGGAAATCAATAAAGCTCCTTTACACTCTTGCTATATATCCATACCATTTGTACGTTCCTGGCATGACTGCTTGCTTCCACCACGTTACCCATGAGTAATTTAGTGAACTCCACGGAGGGTCTACAAATTTTATTTAGACACTCAAATTAAATTATGATTTATTTCAATTAAGTGCCTGGATATAGGATCATGTGTTCCTTTTAGACACTTCCAATTCGAATTTTGAAATGCTCATTGTGTAGATAAGTTAATCACTTAAAATATGTCATAAATTTTAATTATACACATTAGCCTCAACAAATCGTAAAACTTCAGGCATAAGGTTGATGTGTGATATATTTTATTCGGTTAATTTAGCTATCTAATAGATGTTTGATAATATGCATAATAGTTTTTGCAAACTGGAACACTTTATTATGTGTTCGGATGCTTAATTGGAACAAGTCATAGTTCGAAGGTCTAAATAGAGATATGTAATTTATTAATACAATGTCTTAAGATATTATCATATTCTATTTATATTATGATTTTGCTCATTTGAAAATTACATAAAAATTGATTTTTTTTTTAATAATTTTCATAACTTGTGGGATTTTTATGTTTATGAGAAAAAACAACTTTCATATTAACTGATTTCATCTATCATGTCCAAAGGGGCTAGTACCAATATTTTCTAATTGCAAGTACAAATGGATCCAAACCAGTCAGGAAATTCTTGGACCTCAAAATGTCTCCAACTCTTTTTCCCAACATCATAACAAAAACAATCCAAAACTTCACCTGAATTTGTGTGCATTGCACGTACAATCTCTTCAACAACAACAACAACAACAAAAAACATAGATGGATGTCTCCACTAAACGAAAATTTTAGTACAAAATTCAGGATTCCTCATTTTTCCTTCACTTCAATTGGCATATAATCATATTAGCATTCATGTAAATTATTTTGTAATTCTTTTTTGGTTTCCAAGGTATTCCTATAGCCGGCAGCCGTGAGACTAATCCTCCGTTCCTACTGCGCACTAAGCGGTAGGAAACTGGCCACAGAGGAGGTAGGGATCGAACCCCTAACCTCTTGCTTAAGGGGTAAGGTGCTGAACCACTACACCAACCCTTATGGTTAATTATTTTGTAATTCAATCAACACTGCGATCATACTTTTAAAAGTTTCAGATTTAACATCAAATGCAAGTAAATAGAACTCTGGGGCATAGCTAAACAGATGGATAACTCCACTAATGCAAATTCCTTCTCTGGATGCAGGAACAAGATCTTAATCATGTTCGTCTTATTTAACGATCTCCCTCCATGATTTATCTCTGTCTAATGTGAAAACCCATGCTCTTGATAATCCTCCGAATACATCAATAGTCAAAAGAAAATTTTATACTTCTTTTCTTTTGACTCAAAGCCTATTGGACACATATAATCTCAATACGATCTATATATAAATATTCCAAGTAGGGAAGATATCTTAGTTCTCTTGTAGGCGATATACTTCACACCCCATATGCAAAACAAATTATTATCGCCCTCAAAAAGAACATGATAATCTAAAGGATCACTAATGTGATCATACAACTTACTACTAAAATTCTCTGTTTGATGATACTTGGTGGCACTTCCATCTTCAGCAAGGTCTTCTTCTATAGCGTAACCAACGTCATTTATACTTGCAATCAACTTGGTATCACCACGATTGATCTTAGAATAATAGCATAAATGGCTATTCACCAAATTTGGTTCTTCTTAATTAATTATGCTTTGAAAATATAAGTTTGAGTATATACACTTTATTTAGTTATTTAACGACAGAGATAGTGTTGAAAAACATACTCCCTCCGTTTGTGTTCAAAATAATTGAATTGTTCATTATTCAACATAGATGTTGGAATTTTTTTTCAATTTTACCCTTCATTAATTAATTTTCAAGGTTGAGTTCCAATGGTCATTACTACTGTTTTGAAGTTTGAAAAGGGCAAAAATAAAAAAATAAATAAACATAGCTAATTTATGTCTTTGTCTTTTTTTTTTTTAATATGTGTGTCATATTCTAATAATTCAATTATTTTAGAATGGAGGGATTAATAAAATTCTCTTTATTGTATAAAAAAATATTTTTAAGAAGAGAGACCAATTTAAATGAAATGAAATGAGTATTAAAAAGAGTTTTGTCATGTATTCATTGAATACCCAAATTTTGAACTCAACAGACCAACACAAATTGAAAGGCAAACGGACAAAATTAGCCGTTATAAACAACAAAATACGTCTCTTACCTATATAAACTCGGATCCAAATTCAGTTATTCATCTACTACCATATTCCATTTCATTCCACCTGTTTTCTCTTTTTTCTTACGAAGAAGATAACAAATCAAAATCTATCACTGTAATTTTCTTCTATTCGTTGTGGAACCTTCAATTTCATTGCGATTTGGTGATTATACAGTTGAAAAACTTTGATTCGTTTCAATTGCTTTTTGCAGATTTGAAAAATCTCTAGATATCTTTTAACATTTTACGTATTCTAATTTTCTGCGATTCTGTTTTATTGGGTATGTATTAGTTAGGATCTGAAAGGCCTTTGATTCTGTCTTGTGATTCAATTTTGATTTTGTGATGGCTGCTTTTTTTTTTTTTTTTTTTTTTTTTTTTTTAATATATATACTTACCTTTTCATCTGTGTACATTATAAGGTTCGAGTTGAAAGTTGTAAGTTATGTCGAATTAAATTTAGTAACTATAGTTGCAGGTTTACTTTATGCTGCACCCAATGTGTTTCAATGGAATGCTATAGAGTTAAGCATCCAACGGTGTGGTTTAATGGCTGATATAAAATGTGGATTGACATTATGAGGTTTGAAGGTTTAAATTTCAGCAAATAGTAGAGCTAGGATTCTTTTCATGCGTTCTAGATTTGGAGAAAGAATGATCTCGTATGTGTGTTGTTGTGAGATGGAGGCATTTTGTGAAATGCGTTGAGATATATGAAAACTGATCCAAACATCACGATTATGAAAAACAATTAGAATGGCTATAGAGTTCTTCACTTTCGCATAGTATGTATTGTTTTCATAGTTGAGTTTTTTTTTTTTTTTCTGTTTTTTCCTTTGCTGTTTTATGTTGATTTGTTTAATTTTGTTATATTTCTTTGCTTATTTTTTGTGCATTCATTGTTGTTTTCTACTGGGAGAAAATACTTCATATAGAATGTTGGTGAATACTTTCTTTACTGAAACTTTAGCTTTAAATTTGATCAGTTATTTCGTATTGGGGATTCTTTGAAGTGACGTCATTATGTGGTCTTTCTCATGTGGTGTTTACAGACATTGAGGTGCAACCAAAAATCGATACCACTGCAATGTTGTTCTTGAGTGTAGCTTTTAAAAATAAAAGAATGTTTCTAGTTTTATCTGATTTTCTTATAAAGAGACTAAAGTGTTTATTTGTGATATAATTTAATAATAATTGATCTTATTGATATTGAAGGGGTTACAGCTGTATATATAGAGAACTGAAGAATAACTAATTACAGAATAACCCAGATGTATTTAATAATTATATATGTAGTCTATTATCCCCCCGCAAGCTGATCAGCGGTAACGAGGGGCAGCTTGGAGCAGAGATACTGAAAAGGCTGTAACGGAAGAGGCTTGGTGAGAATATCAGCAAGCTGGTCAGTAGATGGGACATAGTGCGTGGCCATCGTTCCTGCAAGTACCTCATCGCGAACAAAGTGACAGTCGGACCCAACATGCTTCATACGATCATGAAGGACTGGATTTTTGGTAACACAAATAGTGGACTGATTGTCACAATAAATCTGTGGTTTCGTCGGGGGAATGCCAAGTGCATCTGTAAGGTATCGTAACCACATGGCTTCAGCAACACCCGCAGCCATGGCACGATATTCTGCTTCTGTGGAGGAACGGGACACTCGCGTTTGCTTCTTGGTGCACCAGGAAATCAGATTCGGTCCCATCATAACAATATATCCAGTAGTGGACTTCCGATCATCTTTGTCGTTAGCCCAATCCGAATCAGAAAAAACAGATATATCAAACGAGCCCTTTTGAAATAAAATTCCACATTGAAGAGTACCTTTAAGATAGCGCAGAATGCGTTTCAAGGCCTGAAAGTGTTGTTCTGTGGGAGCATGCATTGATTGGGAGACTCGATTGACTGCATATTGGATGTCCGGACGAGTAACAGCAAGATAATGAAGTCCACCGACGAGGCTCCGATATAGTGTAGGATCGGCAAAAGGAGTATTCGGCCCTGGGGATTGGCGGACTGCCATGGGAGTGACCGCGGGTTTGCAGTCTGTCATTCCAGCTCGATTTAGAAGTTCAAGGGTATATTTTGTCTGATGCATCAATATGGTTCCCGATTTGCGGATTAGTTCAAGGCCAAGAAAGAACTCCAGAGGACCGAGGTCCTTAAGTTTGAAGTCACGATGCATAACCTCAGTAATTTCACTGATGAGTGATGACGAGCTGCCTGTAATAACAATATCATCCACATAGATAAGAATGATGACTGTCCCTCGAGAACAGTGAAGGGTGAAGAGGCTGTTGTCATGATGGTAGGTGCGAAAACCAAGACCCTACAGAAAAGTAGAGAGGCGTGTGTACCAGGCACGTGGGGCCTGTTTCAGGCCATACAGTGATTTGCGAAGCTTGCAAACATAGTGAGGACGGTTGGGATTAACATATCCCGGTGGCTGAACCATATAGATGTCTTCCTCAAGATGACCATGAAGAAAGACATTGCTGACGTCTAACTGATGAAGCGGCCAATCATAGTGAAGAGCAAGAGACAAGACCAGACGAATAGTCTGTTGCTTAACAACAGGGCTGAAGGTCTCCTTATAATCCACACCATACTCCTGATGATACCCTTTTGCAACCAGACGTGCTTTATAGCGAGAAAGAGATCCATCTGAATTTCGTTTGATGCGAAACACCCATTTGCACCCAATAGACTTTCGGTTACTAGGCAGAGGTACCAAATCCCATGTACGTTGTTCATTCAGAGCCTGAAATTCCTCATCCATAGCTTGGCACCAGAAACTATTTTTGGAGGCTTGGTTGTAGGTAGTAGGCTCAGTTATGGGATGTGCATCAAAGGGTATTTGAGTGTGGTAGACTTTGGGTTTGAAGGTACCGGCCTTGGCTCGGGTTGTCATAGGGTGAGTGTTGAGTGGAGGGTGATTAGGAAGGGGTGGTGGAGTTGTATGATGTGTGGACGGGGGTTGGGTGGGGCTGCCGTGGGAGCTGGGATGTGCAGCGGTGGATGGGGTGGCTGTATGTGTGTTAGGAGTATGATGTAGGGAAGAGGTGGGTTGTGTGGCAGTCGGCTGGGTGTTCGGGTGGGTGGGTGGTTGGTTCGAATGGGTAGTGGCGTAGTGGGGTACCGGGTTAGGTGCCGAGTGAGCCGGAGCATGAGCGTGTGAAAAGGACGGAAATAATGGCACAATGCCAAGTGGATTGGGGGAGTATGGAGTAGAGGAAAGACTTGTGTAAGGAAATTGTTCCTCCACAAAACGAACATGACGGGAAACATATATTTTCTGAGATACAGGATCGAAACATTTGTAACCTTTGATAGTGGGATGATAGCCTAGAAAGACACAAGGGGTGGACCGAGGTTGAAGTTTATGTTGAGTGTGTGGACGCAACCAGGGATAAACCAGACACCCAAACGGGCGGAGATGGATGTAGTCGGGTGGATGATTGTAGAGACAGGCATATGGAGTGGAGTTGGAGAGAGTGTGAGTGGGCATGCGATTTATGAGGTAGTTGGCAGTAGCAAGGGCATCAACCCAAAAGGAAACAGGTAAGGTGGAATCATGGAGGAGCGCAACAACTGTTTCTATTAGGTGACGGTGTTTGCGCTCAGCAACGCCATTTTGTTCAGGGGTATATGGACATGAAGTGTGATGAAGAGCCCCTAGACTTTGAAGAAAAACACCAAATGCATTGTTGACAAATTCTTTGCCATTGTCACTTCGAAAAATTTTGATTTTGGCATTAAATTGATTTTGAACCATTCGGTCAAAGTTGACAAAAACAGTATAAGCTTCGGATTTAAATTTCAGAGGATAAAGCCAAGTGAATTTACTGTAATCATCAACAAAACAGATATAATAACGAAAACCTTGAACAGAAGGAACTGAGGTTGGACCCCAAACATCAGAATGAATTAATTGAAATGGCGCAGTGGCCTTGTGTTCAGACAGTGAAAAAGGTAAACGACAAGATTTAGACACTGAACAGGACTCGCAATGTAATTTCCCTGAAAAATTAAAACCTAAGGAAGATAAAATGGATTTGGTGATGGCGGATGATGGGTGCCCAAGCCGGCGATGCCAGGTGGACGAGAGAATGGCTTGACTCACAACAGACGGAGACCTGGATGGAAGAGTGTATAGCCCATGCTCACAGCGGCCCGTGTACCGCACCCGGTTCGTGGTATTGTCCACTATCTGGAAATTGGTGTCATTAAAAATGAGGGTGCAGTTATTTTCTTTAGTAAAGCGATAAACAGATAAAAGATTGGATGTGAGGGAAGGGACGTGGTGAAGGGTTGAGAGATGAAATTTACCATTTGGGGTATAGACATACCCAGAGCCGGTGTTTGTGATGGGAAGGGATTGACCATTGCCTACTGTAATAGTTTCTGAGCCATGATACGGATGAGGAGTTTGAAGTTGTGAATAATCCGACGTCACATGGGTGTTAGCACCTGTGTCTAGATACCAATCGCCAGATTGAGCGTTTGTGGACGCATGCATCGCCCTTGATCCGCCGGACTGGCGATTTACATTCTGCGAGTCATCATAACGATACCAGCAATTAGCCGCAGAATGGCCCCGTTTAGCACAAATTTGGCACGTCGGAAGATCTCGTGTGGGCCCCCGCTGGTTTCCTCGTCCCTGTCCGCGGCCTGACTGGAAGCCGTCCCTCGGTGGAGGCCCGCCTCTGCCTTGCTGCCCGGCGTTCCGACGGTCACCGCCTCCGCTGCCTCGCCCTTGGTTACGGCGATCGTCACCGCGACCCCTGGCCGAGCCCCCGCTGCCAGCCGAGTAAAGAGCCGTGACGCCAGGGGTGGAACTGGCTTCTCCGAGCAGTAATTTGTGTTCCATGTCTAGATTCAATTCTTCTGCATTAAGCCATCCAGACAGTTGATTCAGAGTGATTTCGACAGGTGAGAGGCGAATATGCTGTTTGAGAGAGGAATAGCCAGACGGAAGACCACGTATCACGGCATTCACCACGTCTCGTTCAGGAATAATCTCGTTCACAACATCTAGGTCAGACAGAATAAAGGCCACATCATCAAGGTATTGAGTCATCGTCTTCGTTCCCTTCCGAAGAGTATGCAATCTGTCAAGCAACTGAAAAATATGAGCCGTGGACACAGAGTTGTACCTTGTGGCTAGTGCGTCCCAAAGTGAAGCCGATGTGAGAAAACCCCGGGCGTGTTTGTGCACAGAGGGGCTAATAACGGCGAGAAGACAGGCTCAGATCTGAGTGTCTACGATCATCCATGGAAGGTAGGCGGGATTTGGGAGCATGACGCCGTCCTCCTCGGCTGTCTCGGGCGGCGGCTTCTCCGCACCGTCAATCCATCCGAGCAGCAAGTTGGCTGCGAGGGCGGTGCGGACGTTAAGTGCCCAGGCCGGGTAGTTGTTGTCAAATAATTTTTCGGGGATGAGATTGTGGAGATTCCTGAGCAGTAATTTTACTCCAGACGGTAAATTTGACAGAGGATCAACAACCTTGTCCATGGCGCCGACCTACGGCGGAGGAGGGAGGCCGTGCGGCATGGTGTAAACGGTGGCGGCGGCGCACACACGTCGGAAAAGAGGAGAGATTAGGGTTTGGGCGGAAGAAGAAACCCTAGCTTTGATACCATGATATAATTTAATAATAATTGATCTTATTGATATTGAAGGGGTTACAGCTGTATATATAGAGAACTGAAGAATAACTAATTACAGAATAACCCAGATGTATTTAATAATTATATATGTAGTCTATTAATTTGTGGCGAAGATTTAATGGTTCTGCTCCTACTCGTTTTATTGAGCTTCGATCATCTATTCTCATATGGGTAATTCCATAAAACTAGCTATTCGTGTAGCTTTGAATTTTCCTGAATTGATCGTTTACTATTTTTTTTGTTGGATTTATAAGGATCACAAATCTGCCACCGCGTGTTGTATTGTCATAATTGCACTGTTGTATCACCACCACACACTGTCACTTTGTTCATCAAGTAGCTAATTTAATTGAATCATGACTGCAGATTCAAATGCTTTGTAATGGGGCCTAAACTGGTGCTTCAACAAATTTTCAAAGTGGTAATTGACTCTCTTACAATTAAAAATATGATAGTGAGTGTTTCTCCTACCAACTACACCATACTCGAGGATAATTGAAGACATCAAACACAAACTAAAACTGTCCAATGCTAACATTAGCCACACCTTTAGAGATTCTAATAAGGTGACTCTTTGGCTAGCCTTGCGTTTATATTCTACTTTTTCTATTTTGCAGAAGCTATTTTATTCCTACGACATTGAAGATCAGATATTTTTCTCTCTCAATCGAAGGTTCCGCCTGGGCTTGGACTCGGCCGTGGTCCCGAGCCTGGGCGGGGGGCGGGGGGCGGGGGCTGGGCCTGGGCTCGGGCGGGCGTGGTCCAAATCCTGGGCAGGGGTAGGGCCTAGGCTCGGGCATGGTCCCGAGTCTGGGCACAACGGCGGGGGGTAGGGGGTGGGTGGGGAGGGCTGGGCTTGGGCTCGGGCGGGCGTGGTCCTAATCCTGGGCAGGTGCAGGGCCTGGGCTCGGGTGTGGTCCCGAGCTTGGGCAGGGCGGGAGGGGAGGGGGGCTGGGCTTGGGCTCGGGCGGGCATGATCTGTCACACCCTTTTTTTGCCCGACGGGATCGAGGTTGAAGGATTTTTCCAATTAAAGTGACGGTATTATTTTTATCATTTTTAGAGTCGCCACTTGGAATTGAATTATGGTGTTCCAAGTCACCTTATTGAATCCCTAATCAAAAGAAAATGACTCTTTGTTGGTCTGCGAAAACAGAAGACTAGGTAAGGAATTCTGTTGACCGAGGGGAAGGTGTGAGTCACTCCCCGAGTCCCGTGGTTCTAGCACGGTTGCTTTATTGACTTATACTTAACTTAAATTATTTAGAAAAATCGTGTTTTTGCTCATTTTTATTATACTAAAACTTGTTTTATTATCTTATATTAAATAAATCATTGAAAAGTTAATTTTAGAAAATATTTGTCAAAGTACATTATTGCATCCTTGAAATTTAAATATCTCGAAAAGATGCGTACGCCGCATTCTTAATTGAGACGAATATTATAAACGTACCTAAAATTTGACTAAATTCAAAATTTCATTTTTTATATATAATTAATTTAATCAATAAATTAATTTTCAAATCTTGTTGAAATAAATAAAATACACAATCCTATCTATATTACACTAAATTAAATATTATCCTTAAAATTTAATTTCTTTAAATCCATGCAAACTTCAAATCATATTTTTATAAGATAAATTAGACACAAAAATCCAATAATCTGATTTAAACATATATTCATGAAAGAAAAAATTGAACAACCCAAAAAACAAAAAATATATACGAAATCTAAATGAAATATAATTATTTAAAATAACAAGGATTTAAATTAATATAGTATTTTTAATTATAAGTTGATAAATAATAGATCATTGTCAAACAAAGAAATTAATATAATTTTTAATTAAGTAAAATACAATTTTTAAAGATATTTAAAATTAACCTTTATATATTTTGTAAAAACTTTCCATGAATAAAAATATTATTAAGAGAACAAGCAGATAGCATCCTTTTTTATTTCAACGGAGATAGGGGAGACAGTAATGAGGCTGGTTCAACGGAGCAAAGCACGTGGTGACCGGCGTTGGTTAGGCTTCGTTGGTAATGGTGGATCTGGCTAGATCCGGTGTAGGAAGAGGGGAAAATAGGGGCAGCGGCGGCGCGGGAGTGGCGTTTCCGCCGGATCTGGTGTACAAGTCGGTTTTTCGGCGACAGTGGCTAGTTGATAGCGGGAAAGAGGGAGGGGAAAGGAAAGGGGTGGCGCGACAATGGGAGAAGGAAAAAGGGTGGTGCGGTGGCAAAAGGGAAAAGGGAAATGTTGCGTGGAAGAGGGAGAAGGGACGATGACGGCGATGGCAGCACCGGCCAGTTCAGGCGATAGTTTGGATTTTGGGTGTCGTTTTTGATTTTCTATTCTTTCTTGCAGGTTTTTTTTTAAACTGGTTTTTCCATCAAGACTGTGTATAGTATGTGGTGTATGCGTTTTACTGTGTCTGTGAGTGTGTGTGATTTACAGTGAATGTATGTTCAGTTTGTGAATTTTTGTTGTAAGTATTGTTTATGCATCTGATGAATATATCCGTGTGGAGGTATGAAATTAATGTACAACAGTGTGTGTAGTAGTGTGTACAGTGAAATCATTCTTTTTTTTTTTTTTACAAAGTGATACTAACACCCAGTATTAAAACATTCAACATATTATACATACGAACGCATATATATATTCTGTAATCTTGATCATATAACATACAATGACATAACATTCATATAATCAATTAAATAATGTTTGAAATGACTTTAACATTTTTTTTTCATGCTTTCCACAATAAAATTTATAACACAAATAGTACAAGATTATAGAAGAACCTGTAATGAATTACTCTGAGTAATAAATTAAGAAATCTGTCATTGAAAATTTTGAACGGAATTCCCACTTCAACTTTCTTCTTTTCTCCCTTTTGTTTGATTACTTTCTTTTATTTTCACTTGTTTCCTCACTTTTCCTTTCTGTTTTTCTCTTTGACTGATTTTTTTTTAATCTGATCTTAGATATGGTGTAGAATGTATGTCTCCTTTCATCTGGGGTGGGAGTCCTTTTTATAGTGAGGTTCTTTGGGGGAACAGTTAAAAGCAGATAAGGGGAGCGGGAAAAATTTAAAATTTTTAAAAAATCTTTTCCCTCTTTTTTTTTTTAATTTTTTTTTATATATAAAAATATTAGTAATAATAATAATAATTATAACAATAATGATAAATATAATAATAATTAATTAATTTTATATTAACAAAATATAATAACAATTTATAAATAGACAAAAATAAATATAATAAAATAATATTAAAATTATTAATTTATTTATTAAAATTTATAAAAGAAAATATATATTTTTAAAATAAAAAAATCAAAATAATATGTGATTAAATATAAAAATATAATATATTTAATATCGATAAATAAGTTAAAATTTAGGGAGGATAAAAAAAATCACGTGTCTATATTTTTGCCCCTCTTTGTGTGAAATTTCGAAGAGTTTTCATACAAAGAAGTAGACAAGATATGATTTTTGACCCTCCAATTATTTGAAAAGTAAAAATTAAAAAAAAAAAAAAGTGACCGAGTCCTGTTTTTGAACATCCTACCTATCCCGGGTTATAAGGGAATCAGGTCATGAGTAGTTCAAAAGGTAATTTGGTGAGAGAAAAGTTAAACTCGAGTGAGATTCCATCGATTTCCGATTGATGACTTCTGCTTTTACATTCAACTGACTAATAAAATCCAAAAATGAAAAATACAAGTAAAAATTGCAATCTCTAGAATCTTGATTCAAATCTTCATGACTTGAACTTGAAATTCACCCTATTCTTCAGGCGGGCCTCCTGAATTTCGATTTCTTCACCCTGTTCTTCAGGCGGGCTCCTGGACTTACAATTTCTTCATCCTATTACTCAGGCGGGCTCTTGGAGTTGCAATTTCTTCATCTTGTTCTTCAGACGGGCTCCTGGACTTACAATTTCTTCACCCTGTTCTTCAGGCGGGCTCCTGAACTTACAACTTCTTCACCCTGTTCTTCAGGTGGGCTCCTGGATTTGCTTTTTTCTTCACCCTGTTCTTCAGGCGGGCTCCTGGACTCAAAGTAAATAGTGAAACAAAAAATAACATCCCATTCTTCAGGAGGGTCCTGAGCAAAAAAGTAAATTCCCATTCTTTAGGAGGGTCCTGAACATTAAAATATATTCCCATTCTTCAGGAGGGTCCTGAGCAAAAAAAAGTAAATTCCCATTCTTCAGGAAGGTCCTGAGCAAAAATAAATTCCATACAACACACATAAAACTTTTGCCCCAGTTTGTACTGAAAAAATTTATGTGTCACTGGATCTTAATATATTTCGCAAAGAATAAAGTTTACTATGACCGAGATCCAGTATCGGATGTTGCAACCATGCTTCTTGCATTGAGAGAAGTGTGAAATCACATCCTTTATCTGAAAGCAATTATTTCATCTCTGTTTCAAACAAAGAAAAATTGTGAGTTTTAAAACATGTGGTGGCTGGTTTGTGGTTTTCGGCTCTTGAATTGACTTTTCTTGCACTTTCCATGCTCAACTCTTTTCCAATTCATGATAATATTCATTGAATTATCATACTTCTGACTCAGAATTCTGACTACTGAGATCCTCAACTCAAATCATATTAGTGTTGTATGATGCTTCTAAGTTTAGCTTTCAATGCATCTCTTAGATTTTCACGAGTTTAAAATGGTCAAATCACAATCATCTTGAGTACCTTACTTTTACTTTGAAATGTTGTCTTTGTGCATCAACTCTTTGTCTTGCTTTGTACCCTTAAAGGAGTTGGTAGCGAGTTTGATAACAACCTTTTTTCGGCTAATAGCACCTCAATAGATTTTTGCCAACGAGCCGATCTCATTTTCATTTCTTTCTCAGCTCACCATCGCCTTATGGTGCCCAAAAAGGTTTTCACCAATAAGACTCTCATTTTCATTCTTTCATTTTTTTTTTAAAATAAACACCCAAAATAAGAAATATCATGCACTCATAACATGTTTAGCGTTGACATTCTCAAAGATGGATCTGAAGGTCTTTCTTTGATTTTAACTTGGCTTTTGGATAGGGTTAGAAAAAAAAAAGGTCGGCATAAGGCTCAAAAATTTATATAACATTGGGTGAAACATACAACTTTTGGAATCGATTCTTTTAAGAAAATAAATTTTTGCCCCAGTTTCATTTCATTCTGGGGTAATTTGAATTTTTCTTTGGTTGGACCAAACCCCAGAGTAGGGCTGCCTACGTATCTTGTCATAGCAAGAATTAGGTCAAACGTAGTTCAGGAAACATCATTCTTGTTTGATTTTGAATTTTTGATTGATTTTTTTTTAATATATATTTTTTCAACTTTTTTTTTCACCTCTTTTTTAAAAAAAAATAAATAAAAATTTTTGACTTTAATTTGATTCCAAAAGAGGGATACGAGAAAAAAAAAGTTCAAAGGGGTAAGCAAAGGTTGATATATTATTCGGATAGTAGAACAAAATGCCTTCATCATTTCAAATCTTTAAAAATGTAAGTACAAAACATACATAACATAATTGTACATGAATATCATACATAATATCTTTTAACTGCATCAGCATTGATCGGCATTCCTTCCATTTTGCCTTCTATATCAGTCAAATATAACGCGCCATTAGGTAACACTTTCTTCACCATGAATGGTCCATGCCAATTAGGAGAAAATTTGCCTTTGGCTTCAATTTGATGAGGTAGGATGCGTCTTAGTACCAACTGACCAACTTCAAAATGTCTGTGACGCACCTTTTTGTTATATGCTCGTGTCATTCTCTTCTGGTACAGTTGTCCATGACATACTGACGTCAATCTTTTTTCATCTATCAAGCTTAATTGCTCCAAACGAGTCTTGACCCATTGGTCCTCATCAATTTCAGCTTCTACAACTACTCGAAGAGATGGAATTTCAATCTCTGCAGGTATAACTGCTTCAGTTCCATACACTAACAAGCAAGGAGTTGCACCAATTGAAGTCCGAACTGTAGTACGATAACCCAACAAAGCAAAAGGTAAATTTTCATGCCATTGTCGAGAACCCTAAACCATATTACGGAGTATTTTCTTTAAGTTCTTGTTGGCAGCTTCTACAGCTCCATTCGCTTTTGGACGATAAGGAGTTGAATTCCGATGCATAATCTTAAATTGCTGGCACACTTCTTGCATTAGATGACTATTGAGATTCGCAGCATTATCCGTGACAATTATCTTTGGAATGCCAAATCGAGAAATGATATTGGAGTGAATAAAATCAACCACCACTTTCTTGGTCAATAGCTACCAAGATGAACCTATGTCCATTCGAAGCTTTTGGTTCAATTGGTCCAATTACGTCCATTTCCCAAGCCATAAAAGGCCATGGAGCAGTCATTGTATGCAACTCAGATGGAGGGGAATGTATCAAGTCTCCATGTACCTGACATTCATGACATTTATGAATGAAATTGATATAATCTCGCTCCATGGTGAGCCAATAATAACCTGCTCAGAGTATTTTCTTTGCCAAAACATACCCACTCATGTGTGATCCACAAATCCCAGAATGTACTTCAGTCATGATTTTTGAAGCTTCTTTAGCATCTACACACCTCAGAAGTCCCAAATCAGGAGTCCTCTTATACAAGATTCCTCCACTTAGGAAAAATTCACTAGACAAACGTCGAATGGTTCTCTTTTGATTACCATCAGCATGTATAGAATATTTTCCAGTCTGAATATATTCTTTGATATCATGGAACCACGACTCCCCATCAAATTCTTCCTCAACCACATTGCAATATGCATGTTGATCATGAATCTGTATATGCAAAGGATCAGTATGAGTTTTGTCGGGATGTTGAAGCATCGAAGATAAGGTTGCCAAAGCATCAACAATCTCATTATGAGCTCTGAGAATATGTTTGAACTTTATTGATACAAATTATTGACAAAGATCTTGCAAACAACCTCTATATGGTAAGAGTTTCGAATCTCGAGTCTCCCAATCTCCTTGGATTTGGTGGACTAATAAATCTGAATCTCCCAATACCAACAGCTTTTGAATCCCCATGTCAATGGCTAGTCTCAATCCTAGAATGCAAGATTTGTATTCTGCCATATTATTGGTACAGTAGAATCGAAGTTGGGCTGTTATAGGATAATATTGTCCTGATTCAGAAATAAGAAGTGCTCCTATCCCCACTCCTTTTACATTAACAGCTCCATCAAAGAACAACTTCCAGCCTGAATGACAATCTTCAAAAACAAACTCATCAATATACAATACCTCTTCATCTGGAAATAAGTCTTCAATGGCTCATACTCTTCATCAATAGGATTTTCAGCCAACTGATTCTCCAAAGCTTGAGCTTTCATTCCAGTTCGTGTCATATAAACAATATCAAACTCTGTGAGCAATATCTACCATTTCGCGAGTCTGCCTATGGGCATAGGCTTCTGAAAAATGTACTTTAAAGGATCCATACGAGAGATAAGGTAAGTAGTATAAGATGACAAGTAATGTTTCAGCTTTTGGGCTACCCAAGTTAAGGCGCAACACGTCTTCTCAAGAAGAGTGTACTTAGCCTCATAAGTGGTAAACTTTTTGCTGAGGTAGTAGATGGCTTGTTCTTTTCTGCCCATGACATCATGTTGGCCCAATACACAGCTAAAAGAATTATCTAACACAGACATGTACAATATCAAGGGTCTGCCTGGTTCTGGAGAAACCAAAATAGGCGGATTTGACAAGTATCTCTTAATTCTGTCAAATGCCTCTTGATATTCTTTAGTCCTTTCAACTTTAGCATTCTTCTTCAATAACTTGAATATTGGCTCACAGGTTATTGTAAACTGAACAATGAATCTACTGATATAATTCAACCTTCCAAGTAAGCTCATCACCTCTGTTTTATTTTTTGGTGGAGGCAGATCTTGAATAGCTTTTATTTTTGAAGGATCTAACTCAATGCCGCGTCGACTGACTATAAAACCCAAGAGTTTTCTTGATGGAACTCCAAATACATATTTTGCTGGGTTAAGTTTGAGATCATACCTCCAAAGCCTTTCAAAGAATTTTCTCAAATCCTTGACATGATCAGATTGCTCTCTCAACTTAATGATCACGTCATCTACATAAACTTCAATCTCTTTGTGCATCATGTCATGAAACATTGTGGTCATTGCCCTCATGTAAGTTGCCCCAGCATTCTTTAGTCCAAAAGGCATGACTCGATAACAATATGTCCTCCATGGCGTAATAAATGATGTCTTTTCTGCATCTTCTGGATCCATAATGATCTGGTGATACCCCGCATAACAATCCACAAAAGACGCAAGATCATGTTTGGCACAATTGTCCAACAAAATATGGATATTTGAAAGTGGAAAATTATCTTTCGAACTCGCCTTATTTAAATCACGATAATCAACACACATCCGAACTTTGTCGTCCTTCTTTGGAACAGGGACAATATTCTCCAATCAAGTAGGATATTGGGCCACTCGAATGACTTTAGCCTCAAGTTGCTTCGTGATTTCCTCTTTAATTTTTACACTCATGTTAGTTTTGAGCTTTCTTAGCTTCTACTTGATGGGAGGAAAAGCAGAATCAATTGGCAACTTGTGAACTACCAAATCAGTGCTCAAACCGGGCATATCATCATAAGACCACACAAAGATATCTTTATACTCATGCAAAGCTTCAATTATAGCTTTCTTTTGTTGTGGTTGAACTTGTACACTTATCTTAGTCTCCCTAATATTTTCATGATCTCCTAAATTGAACGCCTTAGTTTCTTCCAAATTGAGATTTGTCTTATTCTCAAACTGTTTGAAATCTTTGCTTATATCCTCAAATATTTTCTCTTCATCGTATTCAACCTCCTTATTCATTATTTCAAAATTAGATTGGGTTTTTAAATCTGGTTGACAATTCTTCATGCATGTCATATCATTAGAATCGGCGTAGAAAGAACTTTATGATAGAAAATAAATAAATAAAAATAAAAATAAAACGAAGGGAAACTACGCTTTATTAGAAACATAGATAGAAAGAGTTTTAACCTAAAATACCAGATTTAAAGTTCTGAATTACAATCCTAGAATAATTTAAATTACAAAAGTAAAAACAAACAAACTACTAAGACTGTAAGAAAAACAAACAAACTACCAAGACTCCTTTATAATAGGGAGAGGAGTGACCTCCCAATTGTTAAGCTGGACATAAGGGCCGACAAACTGCACATCTGCATTCCTGGTACCTTCCCCAATTTCAACCATATCAGCTTTAATGAATATATTTTGAAAAAGGTCAATCAACTCTGTATCATCATCATTCATTGATTCTGTAGCAGGCAACTTGGAGGATCCAACAACACTGAATTTGATGAAAGACTCGTGAAGTGGCGGTATCGGCTTGGTAAGTGACCAAGACTCTTTATTATGCTTTTTAGCCTTCTTTATATCTTCAGCAGTAGGCTCGTATCCTAGAACAAAAGTACCAAAGTTCTATAGAGGTTTACCGGATGAACAATGCCTTGTAAAAACATCCCTAGACCTTTTCCTGGTTTGAAACCATGCTTCAACATTTCATTCACTACCATAACAAATGCGGAGGACAATTGTTGTCTTGCGATGAGATTCCCCTCGAGGATATGCTCAACAGTCAGTACCTCAGAAGTTTGATGAATTAACACATATGCAGTATCTGCTTCGATGGAGGAAAAGAGTAGTCTTTATACATGGATAAGTCTCCTTCACCATGAACAACTATCTCTTGCCTGTCACATTCGAATTTGACCATTTGATGCAACGTTGATGCGACTGCTTTAGCCCTATGAATCCATGACCTTCCCAATAATATATTATATAAAGCATCAATGTTCAGTACTTGGAAATTCATAGCAAAATCTACAGGCCTGATTGTCAATATGAGTTCTATTTCACCAAGGGCATCAGTTTTTGATCTGTCAAAACCCTTGACGCATACATTGTTAGGTCGAATTCTCTCCATATGAATATTCAAATTTTGCAAAGTTGACATAGGACAAATGTTAGCACCTGATCCTCCATCAATTAACACTCGAGTGACGATGGAGTGCTCATATTTTACAGTAATGTAGAAATCCTTATTATGTCCAGTACCTTCCAGAGGCAATTCATTATCTGAGAAAGTAATCTTATTTACTTCAAGGATCCTTTCAACAACTTTTTCCAGTTGATTCACTTTAATCTCACTGGAAACAAATGCTTCATTAAGAATCTTCATTATAGCCTTGTGGTGTTCCTCTGAATATATTAATAAAGACAACAAAGAAATCTGTGCTGGTGTCTTCTTCAACTATTCTATAACAGAATATTCTGGTAATTTCATTTTCTTTAAAAAATCTTCAACTTCTTCATCAGTAACAGGTTTCTTGAACGTCATTCGTTCTTCACCGCATTGTTTATTCTTTCTTAACTCTACTGGAGCATAACATCTTTCGGATTGAGTTAATCCCCCCACTCCATCTACATCTTCAGTCACTTCTTTCCCCTTGTGCATCACCACAATGCGATCATAATTCCAAGGGACTGCCTTGGTATCAACCATAGGCAGCTGTGACACTGGTTTAATAACAATAGGAGCTACGGGAGCTCCTTTTATGATTAAGAGAGGCTTATTGGATCTTCCAGGAATAATGAGTTTTGGCTTTATTTGACTTGACCCAATATTTTTTGAAATCTCTTTCCTCATCACCAAGGGAGTATTCGATGATTTGGGTTTTGCTATCACCACCTTCACTTTTGCAGGCTTTTCTTTTGTCAAATTTACAACATTTGTTGATTTTTCCGAATCAGTTTTAATTTTAATGATCGGCTTAAAGGAAATCATAGCATCTTCACCACTGAGTATCACTTCGAGCATGTTTGTTTCATTATGATCTGGCAACGAATTTTGATTGACATTTGGAGCGCCTGGACTTTCTACCATAATATGTTGGGTATTAATCAACTCTTGAATGACTCTTTTCAAATACCAACATTTCTCTGTGTCATACCCTGGGGCATCAGAACAGTATTCACATCTTCTAGAATAGTCCAAGTTCTTCGAAGGAGGATTCGGGATCCTTCGCTCAATTGGGTTTAGAACATTCATTTTTCTCAGCCTATGAAATAAATTGGTGTAAGATATTCCAATAAGAGTGAAATTATCTTTTACCATGTTATCCCTTTTGAATTCTGCTCTAGGCCAAAAATTAGACCTCGGAGGGCCTCTTTGAACTTGCGGGACCATTGGATAATTTTAGATTGCTGGTGCACGCCACTGCAGATAAGAAGTAGCCCGAGCATATGGTTGTGCATTGTAAATAGGATATTAGGGAGATGGAACAAAATATAATGGATTCTGTGCGTATGGTTGACGTGCACCTCTCCAATTTTGTCGTGGACCTGTCACAACAGTTGCTACATCCTCTTTTCTTTTCTTTCCCCCGAAACTTCCTGCACCACTTTGAATTGCCTGTGTTGTTGCTTTTAATGCGGCCTGGCTGATATCCTTCCTGAATTGATCCCGTTTTCTACCATCTCTCCAACTTTGATAACTTCGGCAAATGTGCTTCCGATAGTAGAGAGAAAATAATGGAAATAATCAGGTTCTTGTGCTTGCAAAAAAATATCAATCATTTCAAATTCTTTTATCGATGTCTGACTCTTGAAGCCTACTCTCTCCATCTGACGGCATACTCTCGAAAACTTTCGGTCATTTTTTTACTCATGTAGGCAAGTATAGTGCGATCTGGCACTATCTCAATGTTATATTGAAATTGTTGAACAAAATCTCGAGCCATGTCATCCCATACATGCCAACGGGAAAAGTCTTAATCGATGAACCATTCAGAAGCTATCCCTGTAAGGTTTTCTCCAAAGTAAGCCATCAATAATTCTTCTTTTCCTCCTGCTCCCCTTAATTGATTGCTAAACTTTTTCAAATGAGCTATAGGATCACCGTGTCCTTCATATTTGTCAAATTTTGGCATTTTGAACCCTATCGGCAAATGGACATTAGGAAACATACATAAATCCTTGTATGAAACACTTTTTGGTCCACCTAATCCTTGCATATTTCTCATACTCTGCTCTAGACTTCTAACTTTTCTAACCATCTCCTCCCGTTCCTCATTCTTGGCAATCTTCTCAATCACAATAGGTATATCGTGTTGATGAACATGATAAGGTGGATTTGGGGATTTGAAAGTCATTTCAAGAGGATATAATATATCATGATTTGGTTTTCCCATATTCTTCGATACTATCGGTTGAGTACCCGCAGTAGCTGGCGCTACAGAAGTAAAAAGTGGGTTATTTGTGACAGATGGATTTGGTGGGTGCATGGTAGAAGTACCAGCAACTCCAGACATATTAGCAAATGGGCCAAATCCTGGTGGGTAATATGGATCACTAGTTTGAGCTGGGTTAAAATTTGGATCATTTGAAGTTGAAAGTACAGGGATTGAAGAAGGCGGGGCTTGTCCATTCAATCAAGCTTGGTACATCTCTGCCATCTGTTATTTTTATGACTTTATTTCTTCCATTGATGCTACTTCCTGCGAAATCAACTGATTCTGCTCTTCTTCACTATCAGACCCTATACCTTCTATGTGGCTCATTCTTCTTTTACCCTTGTATCTGGTGTTATACGGATGTAATGCCAGTTTAAACCACAAACCAACCACAAATAACTTTATCTTTCTATGACCAAGTAGCAAATGGGTGAATGTTATATATTTAACACATTATAATGCCACGTTATATGTCATGCTTCTATATGCATTTTCCAACCTATCATGGAAGGCTTTGTGTTTCATCCCAGCTTTTTAGGCGTATTTTTCAAAAATTATGATCAAACGCTTTGGAGGGTTGCCTTCGTATCATGCCAGAACATGAATCAGATCTTACGTAGTTCGGGAGGAATTTAACAAAATTGTTTTGTCTCTTCTCTTTTTTTTTATTATTGAAGAAAATAAATAAAGTAAGTAAAGTAAAACATATGTAATATATATAGAAATAAACAATCAACTTCATTACATTTTATAATATAAATACGATAAAATAACTGACCCAACTACTAAAATAAAATCTACTAACTGACATCTGAAAACTAAAAGACATAATATCTAAACAAGAAGTTTTAAAACTGAAAAGGAAAACTATGACAAAGAAAACAACGATCTATTCAAGGAGTCTTCGGTTTAATATGTTCTCCCAAACTCAAATATATGTCCTCAAATGAAGTAGTGAGTCGCTATACGAAAGTTGGTACTTTTGCCAAAAAGTCCTCGCAATCCAACTGCTGATAATTCAAACCCATTCTGGCAGTATCCTGTGCTACACGACGGACCTTCCCTCGAAGAGAACTGAAGGCCTGATCCCATTCCTGGTCCTGTCGATCTCGAAAATCAACCATCTCTCTTGCACGTTGTTCACGAGCAGAAGTAACCTCCAACTGTTCGCACAATATTCCTCTTTCACGAATCCATTGAGATCTTCTTGATCAAATTCTTCTTGCATGTTCTGCTCAACTTCTTGCAACTGTTGTTGGCGAGATACGGTAAGTTCTTGAACGTTTGACCCCCTAGTGGTAGAAAGCTTGATTTGTCCCCGAAGTGCAACCTCAATATCTGCTGACTTAGCTTTCTCTTCAGCAAATTCCCTTTGTTGTTCATCTATTTTTGCCCTGGCATGCTCTAATTCTGCTCTCAAAACTTGGTTTGCTTCATGATGTTCTCGCATGGCTCTTTCAATTCCTATCCTAATTGTAGCTTCCTAATCTATAGGTCTCTTAACCAATCTTTCTGGTCTGGCTGGCGGACTCGACTTTTATTCAAACCATTCACGGTAATCTGGGTGCATTTCTCCTTTCTCACGCTCTATGACCATCGTTTTAATCCCCATAATACTGTAACCCTCCCAAATCTGCTGGGCCAAATCTTCTGGAAGTGGAATCTCTGGTCTGACCTCAAATACAAACTCAGTCATGTTTTCCATTATGGGAATTATTTGACGCCTGCCTACCTGACGTAGAACCCTCAATGGAACATACGGTTGAACGCCTCTAATACCCATCAATAACAAGAATGGACGAATGACAGAACTATGTATGACTTGCCTCCAAGGGAACCAATGGAGATTCCAAGTGATTTTATCTGTTGTCAAAGAACGAAAAAGTTTAATCCAATCTCCAATTTCTTTTGGACATTTATATTTCTCCATCCTTTTCTCGTAATCGTTGATGCGATTAAATCGCTCGGGATCGAACCTTTTCAATGTAGGACGTTGATAAAGATGTTCCATAATCCACATCTGTAACAAGATATTACATCCCTCGAAAAAACGTTTTCCCTTCTGACAAACAGTCAGAGCACGGTAAATATCAGCTAGGATCATTGGTATCATAGTGTAATCTTTCTTAATCAGTATCTGTACCACTCCCGCTATCCGAATGTTAATTTTTTCTTCTTTTCTTGGGAAGACCATAGTGCCTTAAAAGGCTACCATGAATGCAAGTCGTCTGTGAATTTTCCAAGCCTTAAAACTTCCCTTATTACAAAGTTGTTTACCATACTTTTGAAACCCCTCTTGCCTTCCGTATCTGTCATACAAAAACTGTAAGGAAACCCAACCTTTTTTCATTGATTCTTCTTTTGTGTTCCGTATGTTCATGAGCTTGCAAAATCTGTTTATCGAAATAAGTCTTGGGGCTATAAGTTTCTTCCGATGCATATCACCATATCCAACATAGCCTGCTATCTCTTCTAAAGTAGGTGTCAACTCAAAATCTGAAAAGCGGAATACATTATTCTTCGGGTCCCAGAAATTCAGTAATGCAACAATCACCTCCCTATTAGGGTTGATTCTCATGATACTCATCAAAAAACTCAAATACTTATGTATCTCGCCATAATCGAATGTATCCATTGCATTCCACCATAACCAAAGTTGCAGAGGGGTACAATCCACAACCTGAAGCGGCACACTCCCATCTCTCTTTCTCTTTGAACGCTTTCCATGAACAGGGGGCGACATTTTATACCTATTGACAGGGACATAAGATTAATAAATATCTAGACTTAGACATAACTTAATCTATTAATTTTGAAAAGAATTTATAACTTAACTTGTAAAACCTAGTGCGACCATTATTTGGACTTAGTTGCAAAGAATAATTTTATCAAAAATCAAAGCGAGAGAAACAAGATTGATAATATTTTTTAAGAAAACACTTATTTAAATTGACTCTATCAAAAACTTTGCTATAACAGACTTCTAGACAATTTTATCTATATGTTTGAAGACAATATTCTCTAAGTACAAAAATAAAATAAAAGGACTCAGAAATAAAGAAAAATAGAATGACCGTTTTATGTATGAAGTTGTATAAAAATTTCAGTCTTACGACCCTAAAGGTTCAGGACTGTTAAAATTGATATATATATATATTTTTAGTAAAAACTTAGTCTCATGATCCCTAAAGATTCTGGGCTATTGAAATATATTTTTATTTTATTATTATTATTATTATTATTATTATTATTATTATTTGCAAAACCTTAGCCTCATGATCCCTAAAGATTCAGGGCTGTTAAAATATATATAAAAATTGGACTTGAGAATTAGAAAAATAATTATGAAAGTAATTATATTTTCAAAATATTCCCCAATAAATCTATGAATAATTTTTCAAAAGATAGGGTCGTATCCTAGGAAGGACTTCCTATGTATCCTACTAAAATGTGAGAATCAGACCCTCGTAGTTCATAAAAACCATAAAACTATGTTACTAAAATTTTCTCTTTTAAAAATAAAGTTTTTCTTTCAAAAATAATTCACCAAATGTGACGGTAATTTAATCTCTTGCATTTTAATGTTGCCTAAAAGCCGCTCAACACACAAATAGCCTTCCAAACAAATGTCAAAGAGCACATAGGATGCACATGTTGATCTTTATTAAGTAGGTCACCTGTCCTAGACAGACCCGGCCCCTGTGTCGAGTCCCACTAAGTCAAATGCATATGTTGCAAATAAAGCGGTACCTAATAAGGATAACCAGATTCTGAGTTTTCAGTTCTTCTAAGTTTAAACCTAATAGGGATAGGTGTCTAGACTGGCTTACCCGAGCGGACACTTAAGCTGGAGAGGGACAACTTGGTCGGTAGCAGGGCAACACCGCCTTCGTTGTCGATCTAAACCCCGCCTAACATGTGTGAATATATCCTTTACTACGTGCCTTGACACTCCGACTATCTCAAAAAGAAGGTGGGAGGCATATGCTGCATTCCCTCTATCCTATTTCAGGACTCAGAGGAGGTACACGAGCGAAGACAATATATAATACAGTTCAAATAATATCAAAGCGGTAAATAAGTGACAAGTAGCACATAAGGCCAATAAACACATTATAAAATAATTAAAGCAAGTAAAGTCAATATCAAAAGCTCGAATTCTTATTATTCCCCAGCAGAGTCGTCAGAGATGTCACACCCTTTTTTTGTCCGACGGGATCGAGGTCGAAGGGTTTTTCTAATTAAAGTGACGGTATTGAATAGAGATTAATTTTTATCATTTTTAGAGTCGCCACTTGGAATTGAGTTATGGTGTTCCAAGTCACCTTATTGAATCCCTAATCAAAAGGAAATGACTCTTTGTTGGTCTGCGAAAACAGAAGACTAGGTAAGAAATTCTGTTGACCGGGGGGAAGGTGTGAGGCACTCCTCGAGTCCCGTGGTTCTATCACGGTCGCTTTATTGACTTTTACTTAACTTAAATTATTTAGAAAAATCGTGTTAAGGCCTAAACTTGCTCATTTTTATTATACTAAAACTTGTTTTATTATCTTATATTAAATAAATCATTGAAAAGTTAATTTTAGAAAATATTTGTCAAAGTACATTATTGCATCCTTGAAATTTAAATATCTCGAAAAGATGCGTACGCCGCATTCTTAATTGAGACGAATATTATAAACGTACCTAAAATTTGACTAAATTCAAAATTTCATTTTTTATATATAATTAATTTAATCAATAAATTAATTTTCAAATCTTGTTGAAATAAATAAAATACACAATCCTATCTATATTACACTAAATTAAATATTATCCTTAAAATTTAATTTCTTTAAATCCATGCAAACTTCAAATCATATTTTTATAAGATAAATTAGACACAAAAATCCAATAATCTGATTTAAACATATATTCATGAAAGAAAAAATTGAACAACCCAAAAAACAAAAAATATATACGAAATCTAAATGAAATATAATTATTTAAAATAACAAGGATTTAAATTAATATAGTATTTTTAATTATAAGTTGATAAATAATAGAACATTGTCAAACAAAGAAATTAATATAATTTTTAATTAAGTAAAATATAATTTTTAAAGATATTTAAAATTAACCTTTATATATTTTGTAAAAACTTTCCATGAATAAAAACATTATTAAGAGAACAAGCAGATAGCATCCTTTTTTATTTCAACGGAGATAGGGGAGACAGTAATGAGGCTGGTTTGACGGAGCAAAGCACGTGGTGATCGGCGTTGGTTAGGCTTCGTTGGTAATGGTGGATCTGGCTAGATCCGGTGCAGGAAGAGGGGAAAATAGGGGCAGCGGCGGCGCGGGAGTGGCGTTTCCGCCGGATCTGGTGTACAAGCCGATTTTCCGGCGATAGTGGCTAGTTGATAGCGGGAAAGAGGGAGGGGAAAGGAAAGAGGTGGCGCGACAATGGGAGAAGGAAAAGGGGTGGTGTGACGGCGAAAGGGAAAGGGGTAATGTCGTGTGGAAGAGGGAGAAGGGACGATGACGACGATGGCGGCACCGGCCAGTTCCGGCGATAGTTTGGATTTTGGGTGTCGTTTTTGATTTTCTATTCTTTCTTGCAGTTTTTTTTTAAACTGATTTTTCCATCAAGACTGTGTATAGTGTGTGGTTTATGTGTTTTACTGTGTCTGTGAGTGTGTGTGATTTACAGTGAATGTATATTCAGTTTGTGAATTTTTGTTGTAAGTATTGTTTATGCATCTGATGAATATATCCGTGTGGAGGTATGAAATTAATGTACAACAGTGTGTGTAGTAGTGTGTACAGTGAAATCATTCTTTTTTTTTCTTTACAAAGTGATACAACACCCAGTATTAAAACATTCAACACATTATACATACGAACGCATATATATATTCTGTAATCTTGATCATATAACATACAATGACATAACATTCATATAATCAATTAAATAATGTTTGAAATGACTTTAACATTTTTTTTCATGCTTTCCACAATAAAATCCATAACACAAATAGTACAAGATTATAGAAGAACTTGTAATGAATTACTCTGAGTAATATATTAAGAAATCTGTCACCGAAAATTTTGAACGGAATTCCAACTTCAACGTTCTTCTTTTCTCCCTTTTGTTTGATTACTTTCTTTTATTTTCACTTGTTTCCTCACTTTTCCTTTCTATTTTTCTCTTTGACTGATTTTTTTTTAATCTGATCTCAGATATGGTGTAGAAAGTATGTCTCCTTCATCTGGGGTGGGAGTCCTTTTTATAGTGGGGTTCTTTGGGGGGGAACAGTTAAAAACAGATAAGGGGAGGGGGAAAAATTTAAAATTTTAAAAAAATCTTTTCCCTCTTTTCTTTTTTAATTATTTTTTTTATATATATAAAAATATTAGTAATAATAATAATAATAATAATTATAACAATAATGATAAATATAATAACAATTAATTAATTTTATATTTAACAAAATATAATAATAATTTATAAATAGACAAAAACAAATATAATAAAATAATATTAAAACTATTAATTTATTTATTAAATTTTATAAAAGAGAGTATATATTTAATAAAAAAATCAAAATAATATGTGATTAAATATAAAAATATAATATATTTAATATCGATAAATAAGTTAAAATTTAGGGAGGATGAAAAAAATCACGTGTCTACATGGTCCCAATCCTGGGCATGGGCAGGGCATGGGCTCGGGTGTGGTCTCGAGCCTGGGCAGAGCGGGGCGGGGGGCTCTGGCGTGGTCCCGAGCCTGGGGGAAAGGGGGCAGGGGCAGGGGCCTGGGCTCGGGCGTGGTCCCAAGCCTGGGGGTAGGGGGAGAGGGCCTGGGCTTGGGCGTGGTTCCGAGCCTGGGGGAAGGGCGAAATGGGCTCGGGTTCAGGCATGGTCTTGAGCCTGGGAGAGGGGGGCCTGGGCTCGGGTTCGGGCGTGGTCCCGAGCCTGGGGAGGAGGGGCCTGGGATCGAGCGTGGTTCCGAGACTGGGCAGAGAGGGGGGCCTGGGCTCGAGAGGGGTCTCGAGCCTTGGGTGGTCCTGGGCTTGGGCGCGGTCCCGAGCCTTGGGGTAGGGGGTGGGGCTTGGGCTCAGGAGAGGTCCCGAGCCTGGGGGTAAGGGGTAGGGGACGGGACGAGGCGTGGGCTCGGGAGGGGTCTCTAGCTTGGGGGTAGGGGGCGGGGGCGTGGTCTGGGCTCGGGCGTGGTCTCGACCCTTGGCGGGAGAAGTGGTGCCTGGAAGGCTCGGGCATGGTCCCGAGCTTGAGGAGGGGGCGGGGCTTGGGCTCGAGCGTGGTCCCGAGCCTTGGCGGGGGCAGAGCTTAGGTTCGAGAATGGTCCCGAGCCTGGGGAAGGGGCAGGGCTTGGGCTCGGGCGTGGTCCCGAGCTTGGGGGGAGGGCAGGGCCTGGGCTTAGGTGTAGTCCCGATCCTGGGGAGGAGTGCGGGGCCTGGGCTCGGTCATGGTCCCAATCCTGGGCGGGGGAGGGGGACGGGGGTCTTAAGGCTGGGTGAGGGAGGGGGCCTGGGCTCTGGCGTGGTCCCGAGACTAGGCCCAGGCTGTAATACCCCGTACTTTTACCTAGCATAAAATCTTCCCAAAAATGTTAAAGATTTGTTTCAAAGATGAATCCCACTTTTATACATGTGGTATTTTCAAGATTTTCACTTTTTATCATGTGGGAAATTGAATAAGCTTTCCATCGATACGAAATTCGCCTAAATTCGACACCCGGACGAAGAATTAGAGCCTTTTTAGTAAGGTAGTGTGCCACCTGAGCCATCAACGCGTCGCGGAGCCAGCCAAAATGACAATCCTCAAAATCCAGTGAGCCTCCGCAATTATAGCGCGACAACAACAACAACAACAACAACAACAACAACAACAAAGCCAGTGTATTCCCACATAGTGAGGTTTGGGGGGGGTTATGATGTACGCAGTCCATACCACTACCTCCGGAGAAGTAGCAAGGCTGTTTCCGATAGACCCCAGCTCAAGATAAGATATGTCATTAAAAACATACACAAAGCATGGAACAATATGGCATGGCATAAATATGCTACCTATAAGAATAGTAAGCAATCGTAATGCAGCATAACAAGAATACTGCACCGGCCAAGTAAAGCCCTATCTTACATATCGAAAAAGTCACTAGCCTTCTATCCTAATACGCGTCCTCCAGATCTTCTTATCTAGGGTCATGTCCTCAGTAAGCTGTAACTACTCCATGTCCCGCCTAATCACCTCTCTCCAGTATTTCTTCGGCCTACCCCTGCCCCACCTGAAACCATCCAAAGCAAGCCTCTCACACCTACGAATTGGAGCATTCGTGCCCCTCCTCATCACATGTCCAAACCATCTCAAACGGACCTTCCGCATCTTGTCCTCCACTGAAGCCACACCAACCTTATCCCGAATAGTCTCATTCTGAACCCTATCCCCCTAGTAAGTCCACACATCCAGCGCAACATCTGTCACTTTCAATTTTTGAATGTGAGAGTTCTTGACAGGCCAACACTTCGCTCCATACAACATGGCCGGACGGACTGCCACCCTAAAAAATTTGCCTTTAAACTTGGGCGACACCTTCTTATCACATAACACCCCCGAGGCGAGCTTCCACTTCGTCCATCCTGCCCCGATCCGGTGAGAGACATCCTCGTCAATCTCACCATTCCCCTGAATCATGGCCCCTAGGTACTTAAAACTATCCCTCTTACACACCACCTAAGAATCCAACCTTACTACCACCTCGTCTACCTCCCTCGAGACATTAAACTTACATTTTAAATATTCGGTCTTGCTCCTACTTAACCTGAACCCTTTAGATTCAAGGGTCTGTCTCCACACCTCTAATTTATTATTCACTTCCCTCCCCCCCTCATCAATCAAAACCACATCGTCTGCAAAGAGCATACACCAGGGCACCTCGCCTTGGATACGCCGCGTCAACACATCCATAACCAAAGCAAACAAAAACGGGCTAAGAGTAGATCCCTGATGCAACCCTATCAAGACCGGGAAATATTTTGAATCGCCTCCTGTGATTATGGCGCAACATAATCGGGAAATTTTCACAGAATTAAAATACGCTTTCAAGGGTTAAAAGGGTCAATTTCTCACTCCTACATATACCCAATAACACGTGATTCAGCCATAATTCACCCAAAATATATTGTTTCTCTCGAGTTTCTCTCAAGAACAAGCTAGGGTTTTCAATTGTGGATTCAAATCCAAGACTCAAATTCAAGAATCTCTCCGTCAATCTTCTTAGAATCAAGAACTAAGGTATGCACAATGTTCATTCATGGATTCTTTTCATCCATGAAGCCCAAGAATCAAGTTTTAAATCTTGTATTGTGAATATTTTGTTGTGGGTTGATTATGTTCATGTGATTATGGTTGTATGATTCCCAAGTTGGAATCTTTATGTGTTGTTCATGAACCTATGCTAGTATGTGGTCTGAAACTTGTGAAATTGAGTTGAAATATGGAGTTTTGTTGTATTAATTTGATGGTCATGCCTATGCCCTAAGTCATGTATCCTAGGTGTTTGATAAAATTCCTAAGAGTATAGAAATTATGCATTATAGCTTAATTGTGATAGAAATTATGCATTATAGCTTAATTGTGACCCAAGTGATAAGTGTATGCTTTACCCTATGACTAAGAATGACTTCCATGATATTGTGTGCATTATGAATGGTTGAGGGAATATCCATGAGATTAGGTTGATGAAAGTATGACATGTTTATATGCAATTCCATTTATGTACAAGACTATGATAACTATGTGCTTCATGAAATCCGCAAATTAATGTATTATGAATTGTTGATATTGGACATGTGTTCAAGAAGTGTTATGTCCTGTCAGTTTCATGCTATCGAGTCCTGGAGGAACTTGTACCCGACAATTTAGCTGTGTGCCCAGAGCAGTGTCATGTTTTCACGATACTCTCAGCCAACCCATGATCAGTAGAATTCAGTCAGTCATGTGACTCAGGAAAACTAGATAAACTCAGTATCAGTCCAGTCCCATTCAGTAATCTCAGGAATCTCAGTTAGTCATCATGTCCCAGTAGTATTCAGTTCGGACCTTAGTAAACTCAGTCAACTAGCAGAACTCAGTAGCATTCTGTCAGTTAACAGAATTTAGTAGTATTTCATCAGTCAACGAAACTCCATGAATTCAGTTTAGTTCAGTTCAGTTAATCATGTTCAGTGTCTATTCAGATGGGAGTAGGATTCAGCACCGAGTGAGCCCAAGGATGGGAACTCACCTATTATTAGAGGGTGTGATTCTTAGAATCAATCCTTGCGTTCCAGAACTATGTAGTCAACATAGGTCGAGACATCAACACTATCAGTTGAGGGTTGATGAGGTGGATTAACACTATCAGATGAGGGTCCAACCATTCTCCTTTGGGGACACTGTCAGATGAGGGTCACTCACAGCTTGTCCTTACCAGTGGCGCGGTATTTATACCCTTCCAATTGGGGTTACAGATTGGACCCCAACTCAGCTATAATAGCTTATTAGGGGCATGTCGGTTAGATGAATTCTCCCACAGTCTCAGTTTCAGATCCAGTTTCAGTAATAGAACTCAGTTCAGTTCTACAGAAATCCAAGACTGTCAGATACAGTCAAATCAGTACAGTGTAAAACCCAGCTAGTTCCATCAGTATCAGGACTATCAGATACAATCACTCATGTTATCAGTATTCAGACTCAGTAATCACATTATCACAAACTCAGTTAATAGTATATTAATTATACGAAACCCATGTTATCAGTATTCAGTTTTAGGACTGTCAGATACAGTCAATCAAACCAGTTTTTCATAATCAGAACTGTCAGAAACAACCATCTCTTTATTAGTAATATGACATCAGTTCCTCCGTACTCAATAGACTCAGTCATTCAGTATCCCAGTATCAGTACTCTGATATTAGAAAATCCATGTTATCAGAATTCATGAGTTAGCGTTATCACGATCTCGATTATAGTTACGTATTTATGCATGTATTCTCACGTTCATGTTATACAGTCAGTTATTATTGTTCATGCATATGAACCCTTGCATTTAGCCTACCTCACTACCAGTACATTCAACGTACTGATACATTTGAGCTATGGTGTTTTATACTATAGGTTTAAAAGCACGAGCTCCCGAGCATCCTCAGTATATCAGACGTTCAGCAGCCAGACTAGCAGTGAGTCCTCTTCATTCGTGGATAACATGATTATTTTATTACTTTATTATTTCAGTAGTTTAGAGTTAGTTGGGGACATGTCCCATCAACTCCACAGTTTTCAGACAGTTTAGAGGCTTTCAGACTACAACATGTTTCAGACAGTTTATTTCAGTTTTGGGTATTGTTATACCCCATTACAAACATTGTCTTGTATTCAGTATTAGTACAGTTTTGAACCTTATGGTCTTACAGTTTATATTTCACATAGTTACAATGTATTATTCAGTGCTCAGTTACAAATATCAGTCAGGGGTTAGCTTGTGGTTCTTCGGGGTCATGAGCACCGTGTAGCATTTCGGGTACCAGATTTGGGGCATTACACAAGCTCGGGACCACGCCAGAGCCCAGGCCCTCGCTCCTCCGCCCAGGCTCGAGACCATGCCCTGGGAAGGGGGGCATGGGCTCGGGTTTGAGCATGGTCCCGAGCTTGGGGGAGGGGGGCCTAGGGGAGGGTTTGGGCGTGGTCCCGAGCCTGGGGAAGGGGGGCCTGGGCTCGGGCGTGGTCCCGAGCCGCGGCAGGGGAGGGAGGGGCTGGGCTCAGGCGTGGTCCCGAGCCTGGGGGTTGAGGGCGAGGATTGGGCTTGGGTGGGGTCCCGATCCTGGGGCTTGGGCTCGGGAAAGCCCGAGCCTTGGCAGGGGAGGGGGGCCTGGGCTCGGGCGTGGTCCCCAGCATGAGGGGGCGGGGGCGTGGCCTAGCCTGGGCGGGGGGGCCTCAGCTCGGGCGCGGTCCTAAGCCTGGGAGAGGATGGGGCCTGGTCCCGAGCCTGGTCGGAGGGGGCCGGGGAGGGGGGTCTGTGCTCGGGCGTGGTCCCGAGCTTGGGTAGGGGAGGGGGTTCCTGGGCTCGGGCGGGCGGGGGAGCGGGCTTGGGCTCGGGAAGGCCCGAGCCTTGCCAGGGGATGGGGGGCCTGGGCTCGGGTGTGGTCCCGAGCCTAGGGGGCGGGGGTGGGGGGCCTTGGCTTAGACGTGGTCCCAAGCCTGGGCGGGGGCGGGGCCTGGGCTCGGGCGTGGTCCCGAGCCTGGGCGGAGGGGGAGGGGGAGGGGGGCCTCGGCTCGGGCGTGGTCCCGAGCCTGTTTGGGGGCGGGGGGGCCTCGGTGTGTGGTCTCGAGCCTGGTTTGGTGCATAATGCCGAGCTTGGGGCGGGTTAGGGTTCCGAGCTTGGCCGGAGGTGGGGTCATTTGTGCATGGGCCCACAGGTTCAAAGTCGAAATTCGAGTTTGGTCTTCGGGATCCTGAGTTGCGTGTAGGGTCAGGATACCAAGTCGAGATCTGTGAAAGTCGGGTTGGGGTTGGGTACTCTCATGGAAAACATTTTTCCTTCATACACGGGGCTTATTCGGTGATTTATTTTCAGCATTGTTACACTGTTTCGAAATGTGGCTGAGGGGACAATTATTGATATTGGGTGCATTCGCCTTTCATTACTGTTCACTAATTTGTTTGAAAGTAGTTTAGACCTGTCATTTTCTTAATGGAGTGTTTTCTCTGCATTTTGATTTTCTTTTTTCAGTTTGCATGAAGTATAAGAGCATGATTGTTGCTATAACTCTTGCTGCCACTATTGTTTCTGACAAGCCTTGTTCCCGGAATATTCTCGTACCATTAAATTCAAAAACTTTATCTTCAGGATTTACCATCATAGCTTGCTTCAAGTTGGTCAGGTAATTTACCTACTGGATCTACAGTTGCTTCAATTTGGTCAGGTAACTTTCATTTTGGTGACTACAGGATCATCAAGGTTATGAAATTGGTAGTTGATAAGTCAAGGTTATGATATGTGGATTAGCCGCACATCTCGAGTTTGAGTTCAACCTCAGTAGAGAAGGGTAGAGGGGCTGGCTTATTATCCCTGAGTTTCTAACCGTGCACACTAGCTAGCCCTCAAGAATTTCTTGGTTATTTAAAAAACATAAAAAGTTGATCACCCAAGATAAGCATCTCCAGTAAACACTGCATTAGATGTTCTCTTCTTAGCATTTATATGCATTTAAAGTGACAGTTTGAAGTTGTTATGCAAGAGATTTCATTCCTCGTGTTCTTTTGCAGAACGCTGCATTTGACTTACTCCTGGAGTCCCTTGTTGTGAGGGGCCAACATCAAGGCAATAATGTTGGAACCTTTTGATCTATATTTTTCATTGTGGGATTTCTCTGTATCCCAGCGGTAATTCTCAGAATGCAGATCTGCTTCGCTATCATTGTTGCAGAAAGACACGTTTGCTTTTCCTTTTACCTGTACTAGAAAATATGCAATGTAACTTTTATTTATAATCTTCATTTGAACCAACTTAATGAAGCTCTTCTTCTTGCATAATGCAGAGAGCTCAGAGATGCCCTCACAAAGATTCTACATTGGGTCCACATTTATGCCAAAGCTCCAAGAGAATTTTTGGGCTACAGAATTTTTTTTTCCTCACTTCCAAGGTGCACATTCATCTTGTGACTAGACCTATGTGATGATGGAAGTCGGCATTCCATCTGTAGAACCTTCGCATTCTATCATTGGACTGCTGTTGAACAATCTCAACAAAAAGAGGAGGCTTGGCCTGTCCAGATGCTTTTATGTGCCTCGGTGATGCAGAAGTAACAGACCACCTCTGCCTCTACTGCCCCCCGTATATACACCAAAGACGGCATGTTCCCCTTAAAGGATGATACTCCCTCCGTCCCATTTTACCCGTCCCAAATTTCCTAATTTGATGTCCCATTTTACTTGTCCTATTTTACTTATCAAGACAAACAATTTTTTTCCCCATTATACCCTTAGTGTAATTGATTACTCTTTGTTATTAACATTCTTGAAAGAGGAGTATCATTAAAAATATAAATGGTGTTTTGGTATTAGTCATCCATCAATATTGGAACTAACAACAAGACACAATTAAGAGGGGTAAAATGGTAAAGTGACATTACCAATTATTGTTTTCTTAATAGCTGCGTCATCCCAATTTGGGACGTGTAAAATGGGACGAAGGGAGTATTAGACATGTGACATAACACACGTAGGACGCCATGTAAGACAAGAAATGGCCACGTAGGACGTGTATACAAGTTTAAGTGGCTACTTGTGCACATCCAAAGTTGGAGATCATGTAATTTGAGGCCAAGTTAAAAGGCATGTTTATGTATTGTTGCATCTTTATGCCTTCTCCCTAAGAGTTTGTTTGCAACTATATCACAAAACTGGATGGTTAGACAATAAAAAGATTATTACAAGAAGTCTGAGTAAGGAAGATAGAATTGAAAAACACGGTAGAATACTTTGTATTAATTATATAGTAACCCTCTTAGCATAATATCATACGAGACACTTATCAATTATTGCTATGGCCTAAAACATAGAGCTTAATAAAAGTGGTCTCATTAACTACAGAAGCAAAATATTGGGCAATTGAACTTTCTGCCGAACAAACCAAAGTTCTCTACTGATGAGCCTGAAAGGACGCAATTGCTGAAAACATCTTGATACCACAAAAGGAAACATTTAGGTACATTGTCTCTAATATTTCTTTCATACAATAGTCGCAACATGCTAACATACTTGGTATTACCCTGTGCAAGGTTTAACTTATTAACTGTACAAGTCGTCGTCGTCATCTCCAGCAGCGTTAGCAGAAGTGAATGGGTCAGCTGTCGCCCCGGTTTCTGTAGCATTAGCTGCATGCTCTGCAAATTTGAACTCAGTTCCAAGTCCGCGTGATTGCTGTAATGTTTGAGCAAAAAGCTGGTACTTCCTAATATCAGCATCACTCACGCTTCTTCGAGCATATTTCATAGACTCCTCAAAGTGTGCAGCCTTTATTTCAGCTACTTCATCAGTGTCATCTTCATCCATGGCTTCAGGGTTCTTGCTTCTCTTCCTCTCTCTCTCAATATCCTGTCATTTCACCAATCAAAAAGAAGTAAATTTATATATCAAAAAAATTTGGGGGGAAAGGAACTGACCGACAGAGCAACAATTTACATATTGAAAGTATACTACCATCACTAGTGTTCACTTACATTTACATGTACGTGTATAAAGGTTGAGGAATGTGATACGTAATGGACCTTCTATCAGGAAATAAGATACCGAAAACAATTGGAGAAACTACCAAGCATAACTAGCAGGGTTTTGTCCAAACTTCCAAAAATGCCAGCAATGGGAAACACAAACCAAGCAAAATCTGAAGATAAATTCAATAAGGAATTCTAATATATTAATGTGCAAAAGGAGCAACTCCTACCTTTTCAATGTTTTCCCTAATGGCGTATTTGCATGCTCGCTGACAAATCTCAGTTATGTCTGCACCGCTAAAACCATGTGCATACCGTGCTAGAGCTGCCAGATTCACGTCCTTAGCGACAGGGGACTTCCGCAGACATGCTTTGAAGATTTGAAGACGGGAAGCTTCATCCGGGAGGGGAATGTAAATTAACTGGTCTAGACGACCTGGTCTGAGCAATGCAGGGTCAATAATATCTGGCCTATTTGTTGCCCCAATAATGAAAACTGTTTTCTTTGCTGACATTCCATCCATCTCCGTCAACAATTGATTGAGCACTCTATCAGCAGCACCACCAGCATCTCCCACAGAGTTCCCCCTCTGAAAAGGGGACATATGCAACAAGAGTTAAATCAAGAAAATATAAAATTGTAACAGAAATAAAAAAAAACTCCACATCAGGCTTGAATTTTGAGGTAATACCTGCGTAGCAATGGAATCGAGTTCATCAAAGAACAGTACACATGGAGCAGACTGTCGTGCCTTGTCAAATATTTCCCTAACATTTGCTTCACTTTCTCCAAACCACATCGTAAGCAACTCCGGACCTTTCACACTTATAAAGTTAGCTTGACACTCATTTGCAATAGCTTTGGCAAGCAAAGTTTTGCCACAACCAGGAGGTCCGTAGAAAAGTACCCCCTTAGAGGGTGACATGCCAAACTTCTCAAACTTCTCGGGATGCTCAACTGGATACTGAACAGTCTGCCACAAGCAAAGTTGATTTCCAAGTAAGAACAATAGAAGAAGCAAACGAGAGAATTTAAACACCACCTTCATCCCAACAGAAAAGAGAAATTTTTTATTCCTCCGGAACTGAAACTATTTACCTAAGCTCATGAATTGTTAGCTCTAATCAATAGGAACAATTATCAAGTTGTTCCTCATTGTCCAAGTTTTGGCAGAAAATATATAGAGATGACAAAGAAACCATCAACAGAACCTAAGAAAGCATAATGGAATCAAAATTTTCAATTACATGCCTCTTAATTTCATAATCGCATACCTCTTGAAGTTCCCGCTTGACATTTTCCAGTCCCCCTATATCCTCCCAAGAGGTATTGGGAACCTCCACAACCTGAAAACCAGGAGATCCAGTTACCGAGAAGTAGCAAAAGAAATATATACATTGAATTTGAAAGATAACGAACAGTTTAACTCCCACTAGAAGGAAGGCTTTTAATTAGGAATAGATAAACTCACTGTTTCTCGTAATGCTGATGGATTTGAAGCACCCAAAGCAGTTTGAAAATGCTCGTTAGTTACAGCCATTGAATTCAACACTTCAGCATCAATGTTCTCATCCTCCAAGTCAATAACATCCATTTTCTCCCTAATACACTGCAGTGCAGCCTCAGTGCATAAGGCAGCAAGATCAGCTCCGACATAACCATGTGTGTCTCTTGCAACCCTCTCTAGATCAACCTGTGACAGCATCAACAAAAACTTGATGAAACTGCTCATAATTCGAAACTAGGTTAACATAGCAAGCAATAAGAACAAGCAGAAAAGCAGCTCACATTATCATCGAGCTTCATATTTTTAGTATGAATCCGTAGGATCTCCAGTCGCCCCACTTCATCTGGTACATTAATGTCAATCTCCCGATCAAATCTTCCAAATCTCCTGAGAGCAGGATCAATGCTGTTTGGTCTGTTGGTGGCCCCCATGACAATCACATGAGATCGAGACTTGAGCCCATCCATTAATGTCAGAAGTTGGGAAACTATGCGCCGCTCGACTTCACCGTGTGTCTTTTCTCTCTTTGGAGCAATTGAGTCTAACTCATCAATAAATATGATAGATGGTGCATTCTTTTCGGCTTCCTCAAATGCCTTCCGCAAGTTACCCTCACTCTCACCAGCCAATTTGGACATTATTTCAGGCCCATTAATCAAAAAGAAAAATGCACCAGTCTCATTTGCCACAGCTCTTCCAATGAGGGTTTTCCCCGATCCGGGAGGACCATACAGGAGAATACCTTTTGGTGGTTTCACACCAATTGACTTGAACAACTGTGGATGCCTCAAAGGGAGTTCAACCAGCTCACGAATCTGAGCCATTTGCTTCCTCATACCCCCAACATCATCATATCCAACTTCATTTAGTCTCTCCTCATCTTCGCGCTTGATTGGTTCTCCCTCACAAAATATCTCTGTATCAGGTGCAACAATACAATATTCTCCAGGATCCGTCTCAACCACTTTAAATTCAACACTGCGCATACCACCTCGGACTACGAAGAGATCCCCTTTCCTCACAGGGCGGTAGGACTCCAAGAAGTATGCTGTATGTCAACAGTGGCAAATGCAAACAGATTTTAAGACAGTGTTAAATGAAAAATGAGATAATTTAGGTAATGAAAAGATATGATGGTCAAAAACACGACTGAAGTATCACCTTTTTGCGAGTTTCATACCTGAAATACCCTGTGCTTGTGTTTCCTAGCTAAACAATCACCAACTATTCATTAAAACCATCTGGAAAATGACTGGACTAAGTGTTATGAATGCAATTGCCAAACGGCGTGTAATAACTTAATTTGCCCATAAATTTTCATCCACATGGACGTTGACTCATTAATTTCGAGTCGTGTTTGGATAAAATAGTTGGTGACATTTCATATAGGAAACCCAAACACTTGATAGTTCAGATATATAAGTTCGCCTGATAGCTCAGGCAAGAAACTTGCATAAAAAGTAATACTTCCAAGTGTGTTTTTGAATATTATATCTAATGAAAAGGACAAGGATATTGCGCATGGAAGAAACTAAATCGAGGCCCGTACGCTTCAAGTAGGCATCAAACAGGTTGCCAGTCATGCCCTCGATTGTGTCATCAATTGGAAGAACGTGAACACGCTTCGCATACTTAACATCAGGACACGGGTGTATGGACACAACATCCCCAAGACGAACCCCAAGATTAGCTCGAACAACTTTGTTCAATCTAACCTTAGGTTCTTCACATTGTTCATCTGCAAGGACCACACAAACAGTGTCCTTTCTCTTTTTACCCTGCAATACACGTTTCTCTTAGCTTTCTTACAAACTTATAATCCCTCCATCTCAATTTATGCAGCACCTTTCGCTTTTTAGTAAATAAAACTACGTAGCCTTCTACAACATTTTCAATAATTTTCCATTGATCTAATCCAATATAGTTTCAAATAATATTAGTCAAGTTGATTCTCGAAAAATAAACAAAGCGAAGATCACAAATCAACAAACCTTAAGCAAGACAGTATCTCCTCGAAAGAGTTGGAGCTCTTCCATTTTAGTAGGGTGCATAGACACCACTGAATTATCATCATTTATGGCCTCATCAACAATAAGACGATTAGGCGATTTCTTTCTCTCCAAAATTGCTGTCGAAAAATCCTTTTTATTGTTTTTCCTGAAATTGAAAACAGTTACAACATGATTAATAATACTCTTTAATATCATCCGCGCATCGCACGGGTACAAATAATAGCATCATCAAATTATAAATAAGAGAAACTTCACACATATATATATATATGTTCATAATAAAGACAACATAGTAATTCAAAACTTGTGATGACATAAACAGAACATACTGGTCGGAAGTGGAAGAAGTTGGATCGGCCATGTTTGGTTAGTAGCAAAGAGACTAGCAGTAGTAGTAGTAGTATTAGAGAGGTGAAGAAATGGATGTCCTAAGAAAGAAAGTTGAAGGAGGTAAAGGGGAAAGGACAAAGTTACAAAGTTGACAAGAGTAACATAGTTGTATACCTGTCATGTCAACAGACAATTCACTTGTCCGATGATGTTTAGTTTCCTTGTTTTTCTTTTTTCTTCTTCTCTTTTGACACGTCTATGCATATTGGATAAGGATTAAGGAGTGGTTTGATAGCTGATTAGGAGTTAATTATGTTATTTATGTATAAATTAGAAAATTTAACCGGCGTTTTAGAAAGAACTTATTTACAGACTAATTTTAACTAACATCTAAATATTAAATATTAATTTATTTTAAAAAGATGTTAAAAATAATTCAACCTTAATTAAATAAAAGGATTATAGCACCTCATTAATAATATGAAATTATGATTACATGAAAAAACATAAGGTGATTATGCTATGTAACTAATTAGCATATAATTTTAAAAATAAATAATCGTTGCTCTTACCTCTCGCATTAATTGGAGTATATATATAATATAACTCTACACCTAATTGATGATCTCAATTTGATGAGTAAAAATGTTATAATCATGACAACATTTTATATTCCTCACTTGGTAAGTACATAAAAGAAATAATTTATATTGAAAAAATTATATCTTATCCTACATTTTTTTATTTACTTTGCTTATTTCATATTATTACTTGTTTTCTCTTATTTTATAACAGATTTAAATGTTTAAATTTAAAAAACTCGTATTTATTGTCAATGCATTCATATCAAAATTTATACAATAACTAAGAACGAAATATACTATTCCTTAACACTTTCAAACATTAATTGATAATAACATCCAACAAAAAATAAAAACCCAAATATAAAGAGAAGAAAGTACTTTTATTTTTCTTTTTTCTTAATAAATCAATAACACATATAAATATTTTGTGACTTTTAGTCTGCATAACTTATTTATTCTTAGAAGTAAAAGCATTCTTCTCTAGCAAAAAAACTATCACATGTTTGAGTAATTTTTTTATATTTTTGTTATCCAATAAATTTTTTTTATAGAGAAAGGGAAAAAATAGTTTTCAAAAATTAAATGGCCAAAAAAACTCCAAAAATTAAATAAATATGATTCTAGGAAAAACGTCATATCACCAACTCTATATTTCAAATTTATATATTATAGTGGACACATTGAAAAGTGAAAGTATAAATTTATTCGATACGTATTACTCCTTTTTCTAACAATGTCTTGTTAAATTTCAAAAAATAATAGTCACTGGTTAGAGAGGAAAACGAAAAAAGTATAATTACGAGAATTAAAAGGTGTAATTAAAAGAGTAATTTTTTATTTTTTAATATATTACAAATCAATTTTAAAATGGGGACATTTTTTTTAAACGAAATTTAATAAAGGTATATGGCCTTCTAGACTCTTAATATGATCTACTTCTCCCTTTTTCTCCTAATTTTATTACAAAACTTCAAATAATCAGTTTTTTTTTATTATTTAAAGGATTCTCTTGCTATCTCAAGATCTCAATCATAATTTTTTTATTTTTAAATATATTACACATCAATTTAAAACATGATTTTTTTTTTTTAAAGAAATAGATTCTAAAAAAAGAAAAATAGTCTTCTAAGCTCTTAATTACGATTTACTTCCCCTTTTTTCTCCTAATTTTACGACAAAATTTCAAATAATCAATTTTTTCTTAATTAAGGGATCCTCTTATCATCTCAAGACCTTAACCATTATCTCCTATAAATTTAAAGAGATAAATAGTTGAAATGGTATAGAAACTATCAAATTCTCCTCTTAAGAAAATGGAAGGTACTAGTATCTCGGGGGTTTGGGTCACAGGTGACAAAAGAGTTTTAAAATGAGGTGTAGGTGACACAAGTCTTAATAATTGAGTAGAGGTGGCAATTACTTCATTATGATTTAAGAAGGTTTGGAAAATTTTAAAATAACCCACAAGTTTTTAAATTTATACTTTGATTCAAATGTTAGTTAATATATAACCGGGAACGAAGGAAAAAAAGACGTCTTTTTCTCTCTCCTCATCCGTTGTTATTTTCTCTCTCTTCGTGATTTCTGTTGTTCATTGTTGCTGCTGCTTTATTCATTATCTTCTGATTCATTATCATCATCTTATACTTCATTATCAACTTCATATTCTTCTTGTTGACCATTGTTGTTGTTGTTGTTGTTACCCCAACTGCTGCTCTTTGATCAAATTCTTATGTCAAATTTTATTTCGTAAATCACTTTCAACTTTGGAATTTACTTAAGAGGAGACTTTGGTAAGTTAGATTATGCCTTTTAGTTGAATCTAAGTAACTGCTAGTGTATTGTTTTTTCAACAATAGTTTGCACGCGAACATGAATGCAATACAAGAGCAATCTATTTAAATAGATCCATTATCTGCGGCACCAGATAAATGTTCTGTTGTAACAGTAGACTCATGTTGGATTCATGTTTAAGGGTTCTAGGTGCTCGTAATATGATTATGAATCGAATAGATAGGTATTCTGTTGCACCAGATTAGTAATCTGTTTCAACAGATAAATAATCTGTTTCATCAGATTACTAATATGTTTTGAACAACAAAATACAGCTCCTGTCACACACAAAACCTAACAGATAACTCATATGTTCTTGCTATTGATATTGGAATCAAATTATTCCTTAATTAAAGACATGTCATTCGTTAAGAAATAGAAATAGACAACACGAAAATTAAATAAGAAATAAAAAGTCAAGTGCATCAAACATAATTTTTTATAAAACAAACAAAAAAAATAATACATAGATAACAGAAAAAAAAAGCTTAATTATTATTATCATCATTATTATTTGTATGGTCAGCCGACCAATCTTCAAAGGGCAGCAGTAGCGCCCTCCGCAGCCTGCGGATCTCCCGCATCATCCTTACTCTTACGGCGGCCAACTCTCAATTCAGGTCATGAACCTCCTTCTGCAGTTCCCTCATGTCGTCTCGTAAAATAGCGACATCCCACACAGGATTAGTCATATCTAAAAAATGCATAAGTTGACAAAACACACACGTAAACACAAAAGTAAAGAAAAAAAAGAATTCAAATGTAATGTAATACAACATATATTTACACAAAAATCAAGAAAAAAACTTACCAGAGACAGAAAAAAGCTATCAAGTCCTTGAAGAGAAAGTAGTTGAAGGTGTAACAAGAGCGAGAAATAAATAGTGTGTAGTAGAATGAACGATTAAGGAGGGACGTATTTATAGAGGATTGAACTTGAATGAGTTAGGCAAAAAATCGCAACTGTTCACCTCCATTTATTAATGACATTCTTGATTACTGTAAAAAGTTATGACTTAATTAAATAATCAATATTATGATAAGTCATGACTTTTCTGCTTTATTATTATTAATAATTAGTTCTTTCCAGGAATTATTTTTTTTACACTGTTTTGGACAACAGATAATATATCTGTTGCATCAGATAAATCATCTGTTACAGCAGATATATCATGATTTGCAACAAATAGATAACCTATTGCATCAGATAATATATCTGTTGCAACATAACATATATATATATTTTTTAAAAAATATATTATCTTCATGACATCCAAATTTTCTGATTTTTTAATTATATAAATTAATAAAACAGATTTAAAGGCATAACTATTCACCACCATTTATTAATGACATTCTTGATTACTGTAAAAAGTTATGACTTAATTAAATTAATCAATATTATGATAGGTCATGACTTTTCAACTATATTACTATTAATAATTAGTTCTTTTCAGAAACCATTTTTTTTACACCGACTTAGACAACAGATAATATATTTGTTGCATCAGATAAATCATCTGTTACAACAGATATATCATGATTTGCAACAAATAGATAACCTGTTGCATCAGATAATATATCTGTTGCAACATATAATATATATATATATTTTAAAAAAATATATTATCTTCATGACATCCAAATTTTCTGACTTTTTAATTATATAAATTAATAAAGCAGATTTAAAAGCACAACTGTTCACCTCCATTTATTAATGACATTCTTGATTACTATAAAAAATTATGACTTAATTAAATTAATCAATATTATGATAGGTCATGACTTTTCAGCTTGAAGCTTAGCTTTATAATTATTAAAATAATTAGTTCTTTCCAGCAACCGTTTATTTTTTACACTGAGTTGTACAATAGATTATATATCTGTTGCATCAGATAAATCATCTATTACAATAGATATATCATCCGTTGCAACAAATAGTTCAACTGTTGCATCAAATAATATATTTGTTGCAACATATAATATATATCTTGTTTTTTAAAAAAATTATCTTCATGACATCTAAATTTTCTGACTTTTTAATTATATAAATTAATAAAGAAGATTTAAAAACAAGAATATTTCTGGTGAGTTTTTTACGGTTTAAATTGTGTTTATCATTTATTTCCTTATTCTTTTCTGTGAAAAGAAGTGAATTAATTAAATCAAGCTGGTGGTGACTTAATCTTTCTGTTTCTTTAATAACCATTTTATTAATTGAGTTATGGCAACAGATTGTATATCTGTTGCATCAGATAACCCATCTGTTTCAACAAATATACCATCTGTTGCTATAAATCGACCATCTGTTTAAGAAGCTTTTTTGATTTCTTCTAACTGATTCATAAGTCGCAACAGATGAGGAATTTGATGCATCAGAAACGTTTTTTATTTTTGTTTGTTTGTTGAATGTGTTTAGACAAAAGTCACAGTCACGACTATTCATTAACTTTTTTCTTAAAAATCATATCATCATATATATATATCTTAATTAAATTAATCCAATGTTGTAACTTTTTTAAAATTAAATAATCTTTCTTTTACAATTATAATATCATTTCGTTCCTTATTATTTATTAACGAACTGTTTTTAGGAGAATTTCTCATCATAATCGCATCTCTAACTCCAACCGCCGACATGTTTTGAATAGGGAATAAATAGAATGATAATTAAATATTGAATAAGAATTAAAAATTCAAAATCGACCAAACCAAACCAAACCAAACATATACATGGATTTTTTTGAATCCGTTATAGGTAGATCGGATATAAAAAGGGGAAATACATACGCTAAAAGAAACAAAAAATATAACCTAATTATTATTATTATTATTATTATTATTATTATTGTCAACCTGACAATTTTCTTCCAGCAGCAGCAGGGCCCTCCTCAGCCTTGCTCGAAAGTCAGCCAAATCCCTTTGGAGTTCATCAAACTGCCTTTGAAATTCCTGCAAGGACTCGATATGAACCTTCTTGTACGAATCTGGATCTAACATATTAGTATTGTAAGTATAGTAGAATGAACGAGAGTGAGTGAGAGTGTGAGGAGTCTAGAGGGACCTATTTATAAAATGATTGAGAATTGGAAGAGACTGGACTTAGTCATACAAAAATCTACGACTGTTCATATCTCTTAAAAGAAAAAATTACACAAATTCCATATTTAAGACACCATATTACACAATATCCCTTAATATTTTAAAAAATTACATAAAATCTTAGATTCATATTTACTAGTGATACATATGCTATATGTATCACTGCTTAACATGTGTATCACAATTCAAAATTCCGGGATAAAATGTAATTAGCAAACTATCCGGGATTTAATGCAATATTGCTGAAACTATCCGAGATTTATGTGTTGTGTGTGTTACTTAAATAATACTGGTGACTTTATTAATATGTAAATTAGAAAAGAACGGATCTAAATACAACATTTTATCTTTTTGTTGTATTTCTGAAAGATAAAGATTGGTAATCTGTTGCAAAATATATTCCACCTGTCAGGTAACTTACAACATATGGACAATCTGTTGCAATAGATGGATATATCAGTTTGCTTTTTCTTTAACTGTGGCGTCTGTTGCAACTTGCTAGTCATCTGTTTATTCAATTTCATCGAGAGCAATCGATTTTTCTAAACACTTCTTGGCCAAATTTAATTTTTGCTCTTGGATTGCTTCTCTTTTTTTCTTTGCATATTTCAACCAAACTAAATTTTTGCTATTAGATTAAGGACAAAAATTGAATTTTGAGGCCAGCTTAAAGGATGCAAAGGAAAAAAGAGAAGCAGTCCAAGATCAAAAATTGATTTGGGCCAAGAAGTGTTTAGAAAAATCTATTGCTCTCGATGAAATTGAATAAACAGATGATTAGCAAGTTGCAACAGAAGCCACAGCTGATGGAAAAACAAACTGATAAAATGTTCATATGTTGTAAGTTATCTAACAGGTGGAACATATTTTGCAACAGATTACCAATCTGTTTCTTTCGAAAATACAACAAAAAGATAAAATGTTGTATTTAGATCCATTTTTAAAGTTACATATTAATAAAGTCACCAGTTTTATTTAAGTAACACCACACACAACACATAAATCTCGGATAGTTTGCGTCAGATGGGGAGTCTGTTGCATCAGATATGGAGTCTGATGTAACAGATATGGATTCTGTTGGAATACATAGCAGCCTTGCTAGTGGTTTGATTTGTTCCATCAGTTGCTCCGTCTATTGCAATATCAACAACAACATAAACTACAAACAACAAATAAAACACATCAACAACAAAGAAAACAACAACATTTGTTCCAACAACATCATCAACTAAAAAGAAGCATACAACCTATGTTCCAACACCATGAACAACAAGGGACGGACCCACATGAAGTCCTCCGGGTGCGCGAGCACAGATTGAACTCGTATCGAACTTTATATATGTAAGTGAAAATAAAGAAAAAAATGTATATAGTCTAATCAGTGAGCACCCATAGTAAGAGTTGTTTGGTTATCCTAGTTGTTGTTTATGGGTGCTTAAGGCTATTTATTTTTTTTGGTCTTGAGTTCAATTCCCACTCAACACATATTTTTTAAATTTTGGTAACCAACTCTTCTCTTCTTATTTTCTTTAAACTTTTTATTTTTTTCTCCCTTACTCCTTGTGTTGATTGTTCGGACTCCACTATTTTTAAGTTAAGAAGCACCCACCGTCTAAACCACACCACAAGTTCCAACAATACCAAACCCACCAATAACACCACACCACAAGTTCAAACAATGCCATCCCCACCAACAACATCAATAACAACATCAACAACAAAGAAACAAACAAAATACATAAAACAAATGATATTGCCAACAAGGCTTTTAAACTTCTCCCAACAGATGACTTTTTTTCGTATCTTATAATAAAAATTCTTGGTATGTTTATTCAACAATTAAAAGTTCCTTCAAATTTTTTAAATAAATATGATATGGGAAAATGGTAATTAAATAAACAAAAAGATGTAAATAAAGTTGCAAGAAGAAGACGAGAATGAAAGAGCAATAGTGAATCATATCATACAATGTCAAAAGGGGGTCAAAACATTTATTTCAGTCGAGGAATATAAGATATGGATATCGATCGGTTTAGATCTGAACGAAATTTTTTGAGAAAGAGGAGAGAAAAAAAAAGGCTGTGATAACTCTAAAGAGGATAGAAAGAAAAAAGATGAAAGATTTAGGGCTGAAGGAGAGGAGGAGAGAGATGAGATAATTCTAATTTCTAGATGTACTATCCTTAATATTAAATGACTAAACAAAGTGTATTTATTCAAATTTACATTTACAAAGCATAATTAATAAGGCTAATTTGGTAGTAAAATAAACCCCTAATTAATATTTTCTTGATGGGAGTGCAAAGTCAATATGAAAAGGAAGAAGTATTAGGGGTTTCAATATTCATTAATTAATATTCACTAATAATTTGAGGGGCACGAGGAAGAAAATGGGTGACATTGAAAAGATAGGACAAGACTGCTCAATGAGATTTTTGAGTTATCCAAGAAATATTTTTTACCGCCTTTTGTAGTACTACTACGTTATCTACTCGGACAGTAGTTTGCTTTAAAATTAAAAGAAAATAAAAAGATTTTCAAACAGGTATGTCGTCTGTTGCAACAGATTTAGATATCTATTTGAGAAATCCCAACAGCTCAGTCACCTGTGACAACAGATAGAAGTGTCATTTGATAACTAAATCAGCAACGTCATCTGTTACAACAGATATCAATATCTGTTTGAAAATTTCCAACACCTCAGTTATCCGTCATAACAGATGCAAATATCTATTTGATAATTAAATCAAAAATGTCATCTGTTGCAACAAATATTTTTATCTATTTAAAATTCTCCAATATCTCAGTTGTTTGTTGCAATGGATTTCATTGCAATTGATTTAGAATGAACAAGGGATGAAAGAATGAGCTCCTCATTAACTTAATATTAAGATAAATAACAGTACCTACATCGATCTAGGTGGAATGAGGGATGGATGAATGAGCTCACAGGGTCAATTACAAATCCAATTGAGTCGTTGCATTTGCATGGTGTTAGTATTGCATTCATCCCGACCCGAGTCATCGATCGATCACTATGAGTTGAAATGTCTTCTCATTAACTTAATGTTAAGATTAATAATATTACCGACATTGATCTAGGTGGAATTAGGGATGGATGAATGAGTACAAAGGGTCAACTACAACTTCAATTGAGTTTTTTGGCAATTGCATGAGGAGACGGTACTGTATTCCTCCCGACAAGAGTCACCGATCAATCACTCTGAGATGAATCGATTCTTACTACCTCTTATGTTCAACTAATACCTTAATTGAATAATCTGGGACTAGGGGTGAGTTCTCATAGGGTCAACGACAACTTTAATTGAGTCTTTTGGTAAATGCATGATGAGACGGGACTGCATTCCTCCCAACAAGAGTCGTCAATCGATCACTCTGAGCTGAACAGATTCTTACTACCTCATATGTCCAACTAATACCTTAATTGATTAATCTAGGACTAGGGGTGAGTTCTCATAATGTCAACTACAATAGATGACAATGCCTAGTTGATAATTTACAACAGATGGATAATCTATTGCAACATATGACTCAATCCATTTGATAATTTACAACAGATGGGTAATCTGTTGCAATAGATGACTTAATCTATTTGATAGTTTACAACAGATGTGTAATATATTGCAACAGATTACATAATCTGTTTGATTTTATCCAACAGAAAAGATATCTATTGAAACAGGTTGAGCATTTGTTTATATATAATTCAATTGAGTTCATATGTTAGACTAATACCTTAGTTGAATGTGAGTTCTCATAGGGTTAACTACAACTTCAATTGAGTCTTTTGTCAATTGCATGATGAAACGGTACTGCGTTCCTCCCGACCAGAGTCTGCGATCGATCACTCTGAGCCGAACTGATTCTTACTACCTCATATGTTAGACTAATACCTTAATTGATTAATCTAGGACTAGGTTACTAATACCTTGATTGAATAATCTGGGACTAGGGGTGAGTTCTCATAGGGTAAACTATCGATTAATCTAGGATTAGGGATGAGTTCTCATAGGGTCAGCCACAACAGATGGCAGCGCCTATTTGATAATTTACAACATATGGATAATCTGTTGCGACATATGACAATCCATTTGATAATTTACAACAAATGGATAATCTGTCGCAACAGATGACTTAATCTGTTTGATAATTTACATCAGATTTGTAATCTGTTGTTACCTAATCTGATTGATAATTTACAACAGATCAGAAATCTGACGCAACATGTTGAACATTTTTTTTTTACAATTTCAATTGAGTTCATATGTTAGACTCCTAAATTGATTAATCTAGGACCAGGGGTGAGTTTCCACAGGGTCACCTCCTAGACTACTCGGTCAACTACAACTTCAATTATTTTTATATGATTTAAAAAATTACGCATATATTTTATGATTTTAAAAATAATTAAGATCATTTCGGACCAAATTAACATTTTCAAAACTACTTGTCAGTCTTTTTCAAAATACAAATCAACCCATACAAAATATTTCATCATTTCCAATCTTGAGGTCTGGCTCTTTCTCTCTCATTCTCACTCAACAATACAGTATAGACAATAACTACTCAACAAATTTGCTCAACCCTCTACAATAGATCACTTTTCTTCTCATTTCCGACTACATAGGTGTTATTTTCGACATCACTCTTGCTTGTATCAGTCATTTTCTTTGTCTTCATAGGCAAAAGAGTTCGAGAAGAGCTCTATATTTATTTTTTTCTAAAAAATAAGGGTTTTTAAGTTAATGATGAAAAATAAAACTTTTAGTTGTATTATCTTCGAGAATGGGTTTACAATTTTGAGTTTTGATGGTAAAATCATAGGAAGAACTCAAAAAATCCCTAGTTTCCATTGCAGTGTTTCGTTGACTATCGTGGTATAGTTGGATGGTGTTGGTGGTGGTGGTGGTGGTGGTGGTGGCGGTGGTGTTTGTAGTCATCGTGGTGGCACCGGTAGGGGCATTGGTTGGTGGTGTTTATGGTGGTGGTGGTATTCGTGGTGTTTGTTTGTTTGTTGGCATTGGTTGGTGGTGTTTGTGGTGGTGGTTGTTGGTGTGTCGGTACTCGTGGTGTTTGTAATGTATTTTTTAAAATCTATGCATACATCAACTGTAATGTATTTTTTGTTTCTCTTTGACTGTAGGTAAAACATGTCTCCCAAAAGAAAAGAAAGTGAAAGTGGATCAACGTCTGACCACTAAAAAAAAAGGCTACAGTATAGAGGGATTCAGAGGAGCTTCCTGAACAATCTCAGTCAGGAAAAAGTGAAGCGAGGAGAGATGTGAAAACAACGTTGAGAGAGGTGGACAAGGGTCCGTAGATGGTGATGAAGAAAATGAAAGTGAGAAAGGGGAGGAATTGGAGAGTCAAAAAGAGAAAGAGGACCACATTATACGGCTTTCCTTGGGCTTTCATGGTAAAATTAATCTCTAATTTTACTCATCCATTAATTTATATTGAATATAGTTATTATGATTTTTTTTTCTTGCTTCCTGTTTACACTTTTTAGGCTTGGGCATTTGAAGTCATTCCTCCCCTCCAAAAGCAGTTAATGGATTACCCGGATGAGGTTTCTCATCCAAGGATGTTTAGGTGGTTGAATGCAAAGAGCAACATCAATATTAAGGAGGCTGATCTCTTTAACCCTCCGGATGATGCCATACATTTCTTCAAGTAAAAGAATTTTACTCAAAGATAAGAAAGATATTGAACAGATATTATATCTGGTGCATGAGATGTTATATCTGATGCACCAGATGGGACATCTGTTGCAAAGGGGTATATCTTGCATCAAATTACCCATCTGTGGCTTTGGTTCTCTGAACTCGACTCCTAAAAGATTAATCATCTACTGCAAATTATGTTACAGATGTTTAATCTAATAACATATCATTCATCTGTTGCGACGTACAGATCATCTGTTGCGTAACAAATTACTTTTCTTGTGCAGTTGTTGCAACAGATGATTGATATTTTGCATTAGATTATCCATGTGTTGCTCTGTTTCTCTGAACTAGACTCAAATGGATTTTAACCATATACTGCAAACTATGCAATAGATGGGTCTTTTTTTTAAATGTAGCCCAACTGTGAAAATTATTATATTATATGATTTAAATGCATCTGTCTTTTTTTTTCTTTTTTATAGGTTATCCATCCATGGATCGTGCCTATTGAGGAGGAGTCGGTGATGACTTCTTATATTACTCTTGGTTATGTTGATACTATTGCAGACCCAACGGTGGAGTTAATAAAGAAGGAATTGGCTGGAGCAACAACCATAAGAAGCGCAGTTAGGCAAGGTCAGCCTAATGTTGAGGCTCTTCATGACCAACCTTTTACTAAGGCAAATATGGGTGCTTCTTCTGGTGGAGTTGTTGGTGTTAGTGGAAGGCATGTTGATGTTGCTATCAAAGAATAAATATGTTTGAAAACACCCCTTTTTACCCTTACACAGGTCTCTCTTACCCCTCTTCACCATCGTGTTCTCATTGCGAATGCGATGAGTGCAAGGACAGATAGGATAAACTCTTTGAAAAAGTAAAGACTATCTCTAAAGCTATCGAGGAATTTAAATCCAAGAGGTGTGTCATACCATTCAAGAAGGTGAGGGAGCCACACACTCCTACAGTATTGGTTAGGAGAAAGAAAAAAGCAATTAGAGACATACTCTCCGCTCGAAAATCAAAAGAAATTGCAATTCCTCCCTCTCCAAAAGTTGTTGAAGTTCAGGGGCTAATCAAGAAGGTGGACATATACGCGGAACTTGGTGCCAAAGAGAAGATGGATCTGTGACAGGCCAAGAATGCCAATCCAGGCGCCCCAGATTACCCCAGGCCTCCCTTTTCCCCGCAAGACTTCCAGACTATAACTGATATGTGTATGCCATATGAGGACAAGGCAAGTTTACTTTTCCTAACCTAGCCCTTCTAATCTACCCCATGAAGAAGAAGCTACGCAACAGCTTTCACATCTGTTGTAATAGCTGGGTATACTTGTGCAACTGGTTGTGGTTCTGTTGCAACTTATTGTCCATCTGTTGCATAAGTTGCGTTGGATTGTTGATTCAGAGAACCCTATGCAACAGATGGACCATCCGTTGCATCTTTACAATTACTAACCTATTTAAAAATTAACTTCTTATCTCACAACATGTTGACATAATTCTCTACCTCATGAGGAAAAGGCTATTAATGTACTGGGAAGCTTATGACACTGCCGATAGGATAATGGACCTCGACTTCTGAAAGAAGCTCAAGGATAGGTACGATCAACTCAATAGAGAGGCATCAGCCCTTGGCGTGGGACTTGATTTCCTAGTTCCTATGTTGGTTTTGGATGAAGAAGAATTATTAAGATATGTTAGAGGGGACAGGCCAAATCCATACGACAAGAGCTGGACCGAGGCAAAAATGATTCTTGCAGTCATTAGCGTGAACGACATCCATTATCGGGTTGTTGAGATAGTACTCGAGGAGGGAAAGATCAATGTTTATGACTCCAACGTACCTCTCGTTGATGATTTTGATCTTTTTCTCCTCGTGGATCCACTGATGGTGTCGTTGCCCATCTTGTTGAGGGAGATTAAACTGATGAATCATTTGCCAAAGGAAGTATTGATGAAATAATTATGGGATTTTGAAGATCGAAATAGGGAAATGATCCTTCCAAAAGATGATGCCGCTAAAGAGAGTGGCTCGCACGCTCTTGCACACATCGAATATTTGCTGACCGACACAGAAATGGTCAAGCCAATGACTTTTCTGTGCGATAATGTTGTGGCAAACCTGCAAGAGTCTAGGATTATGGGGTACTAACTGGACGCTTGAAGCCTGTGTATACAGAAGAGCCTGTGAAATAAAAATTTTTAATTTCAAGTCACCCTTCACTTTATTACATGTACATGTAGTGGCAATAATTTTTTCTGATGAAATTTGAGTTTTTTATAATGCAATAGATTAGATTGTCAATCTGTTGCAATAGTGGGAAGACCTGTTTGAATAATCTAATAATCTAAGTCTAATCTGTTGCAACAGTGGAGAGACCTGTTTGATAATTTCTATGAATAATCTAATAATCTAAGTATAATCTGTTGCAACAATGGGAAGGCCTGTTTGATAATTTCCACAGATGACCTAAATTTTACAACATATGCCTAAATCTTTTTGATATTTTTCAACAGTTACGCTTGAATATCCATATGCTCGTCGACAAAAAACCAGTAGCATATACACACACCACCATGAAAATTTTAACAATTAGGCTTCAATATCCATGTGCCCAACAACACCAAACCAGTAGCAATAACGACAACAATGTAGTATCTTCTTGTTCGATTTTGTTTCTCTTCAAAAGCCTTGACTTTGTTCAACAAACCCCAGATTACACGATTTTCTTGTGAAGGGTGTCGTTCTTCAGACCAATCAAAGTAATCGCATCCACCCAATTTCTATAAAAAAGAGAACACAATTCTAAAACAATTACAAGTCAATAATTAATCAATTAATTAAATAAAAAAACTATTACCTTTGAAATCTTACAAGAAAAAAACCTACGACCCGGATTTTGTTGAGTCCAAGAAGTCTTTAACAGATCTTCATGACCGCACTTACAATATCAAAAATCTTTACCCCAAAAAATAGTGGAAGATGCGCTCGACATTGTCAAGGTCAGTTGGAGAAAATGAAAGTAATAATTTGAAGAATTTGGATAGATAAAAGAAGATGACGATGAAAGAGAAGATTTGGGAATTTAAGGTTAAATTTTAGGAAGAAGATGAATATATAAGGCAATGGGGGACATAAAAATGACCGTCGGGGGCCAAGTGACGGCAAGTCAGCGAAATGTGCCAGGACTGACACTAACAGACTTGATGCCTATTTTATTTTACGTCTTTAAAATGAACATGTCTACTTGATGCCTATTTTATTTTAGGTGTTTGAACTTAACACCGTCGATGGGTTGTACCTTTTTTATTTTAATTCACTTTAACCTTTTTAAACGTAGTGGCAATTTTTTATGTCCAATAAAAGTTGAATTTTTATAATGCAATAGATTCTCCATTCGTTGTAATAGTTATCCTACCTGTTCTGACATATAATTTATCTGTTACAATAGGTTGGTCATCTGTTGCATTATCTCAATGTTTTTATCTAAAGTTCATCTGTTGCAACAATGGAAAGACATGTTTGATAAATTCCAACAGATAACCTACCTGTTGCAACATATGTATAAATCTGTTTGATTATTCCAATAGATGTGTCATCTGTTGCAACAGATAAAGTCCATCTATTGCAACATATGTCTAAATCTGTTCTTTTTCTCCTAATAGATATGTCATCTGTTACATTATCTTAATGTTTTTATCTAAAGTCCATCTATTGCAATAGTGGAAAGACCTATTTGATAAATTCCAACAGATCACCTACCTGTTGCAACATATATCTAAATCTGTTTGAATTTTACAGTAGATGTGTCGTCTGTTACAATAGATACATTATCTGTTGTAATATTTGAATCTAGTATTCCTTTTTAATTAATAGTTCAAATCTAAGGAATAAATAAAATTCATAGACAAAATAAAATAAATCAAAGCCTTCATAAATTAGTTGAAATAAGTCAACGAATAAATGAAATGTAAACAAATTGTTATGAGTACAGATCTCAACAAATACATCAACCAAAATTTAAGTATATTGCCAAGGATTACTTTGACAGGCTCAAGCTATAAAGATATACTCAGTATGGACAAGTTGTTCTTCATCCGGTGCTATGGAATTCTGCTTTGCTCGTCGTGGATCTTCATTGTCGCTTGCGTATGGTTTCTGCTCTTTCTGTTCTCCATATTTCCATAAAAGAGTAGCATATTGTCAATGTTGTTCAGTAGTATCTTCTTCTATATCCACTTGAAAAGCCATAATTGGTCAATGCTAATCACGGAGATACAACAAAATGAAAAAGGATAACTCATCTCTTCTAGCAAATCAAACAGGTCTTCCTCCCGTTTTAAATTGTCTCAAACATATTATATTTCTGTTGCAACAATGAATCAACTATTGGGAAAATTTTCTACATGAGGAAGACCCTGTGTGATAATTTCCAATGGATGAACCATCCATTGCAATATATGAATCATTTGTTGCAGCAGATAGGTCATCTATTGGTACAAATAAAAGTTGTATGAAGAGCTGTTTGATTTGCTAAAACAGACGAGACATTTGTGGCACCAGATAAAGTATCTGGTGTAATAGGTTAGTCAACTATTGCAACAGATGTATATATCTTTTTGATAATTTTCAACAGATGTGTCATCTGTTGAAATAGATATGTGTCTGTTTGTTTTGTCAGTTGAAAGACATATAATATATTCACCTTCTTCAGCTCATGCTGCTCTCCTTTGGACATTGTACATTGCTCAGTGCAACACACAGACAGAGGAGTTGCAATTTTTCTTTTTTGGATGCCTGATAATGCCCTGGAAATCACTCTCCTTCTCCTCTTAGCGTAATCTCTAATGAAGCGGATGGAAATGAAATCCTTTTTGATGGAATGAGACCTCTCTTAGATGTCAATTTCTTTACAGAAGCAGTTAATGCATTAATAAAATTAATCACTACATCATGTTTTGCCCTACAGTCTTGACATTTACATGCAGAACATTGCTAGGAGAGGCAAAATCTGTATAATCAGTATGATCATACTCATAATGGTTTGCTTTAAATACTATAAGAGGAGCATCATTAGAACCAACAATAGCACCACTACCACCACCAACATCTTCATCAACAACAACAAGCTCACCCTCCAAAATTATTTTTCTTGTAATGGTTGTTGCTCTAAACAATTCTATTTTTATTCTGTCGATGACCTTAGGGTCCGATAAAGTTTGCACAGACCGTAAAGTAAGAAAAAATGGCATCTTCAACTCTCGATTGGTTGGAACTAGCGACGGATGCACATTCTAACATAAATCATTACATATATTAGAATGATGATTAGATCATTCAAAAAAACATTAATTAAAAGAAAAAATTAATTATAATTATACTTACTGCATCCTTCAGGGGGTTGAAGAGATCAAGAAATTTTGCATTTTTATGAGTTTTGGCCGACAACCATCTTAAGATTCTTGGACAGGAAACTCCTTCCTGATAGTTCACATGTTGTCTCAAATAAGGAATGGCTTCAAATACCCAAAGCCTATAAAATAACGCCAATAAATCAAAATCATTATTGAGAGAAAAAAATGAATGATATCATAATAGAAGAAAGAAACATTTACCATGAAAGCCCATGGGAAGCCATATAAGTTGACTGCCTTTGGTGCTAACGGAGTCAACAAATATTTGACAGTCATTTTGAAGCTTTCATACCCCCATGGATAACTTTTACATGCCTCAAGATCCTCTGAGATCTTTATTAAATCGAGGCTTATGTTGTTAATGTCTCTCGCCCAAAGAATATTATGTACAAACCAAACCAAGCACAATGACTGCTTGTGCTTCTTTGAAAGTCCTTTACCTTTCAACGCTTCTATCAAATTTTTATTTTTGAAGCTTGGACCAACAATAGACACCAGGTCATCACGATCACACGACTTGCATTTGCCTTTTTTGGGTGTGCGAGGTACTTTTTTGGGTTAGAATAGGTATAACTTGAGAAGGAGGATAACATTTTAGTCCAGTAACTATGACAAACTCCTTTCAACCAAAACAAACAGGCATGCCACAGTAATTTATCCATACCTCATCCATCTTATCTTTGTTTTCATACATAAACCTACGCTTGAGAAGTTCATACACCATTTTCATTTGGAAACGAGCATTGTTGTCCTTCGACAAATTAAGATATTTCCCAAAGCAGCTGTCCCTGAAATAAACATCTAATTTTTGTTCTCAAATTATTTTTCTGAAGGTGTCGAAAGATTTTACCATGGCTGACTTAACCACGAAATCACCCATTAAATCTGTGGTACCATCGCACTGCATTCTCACAGGATAACGATCAATGCTGAAGGATTTAACCAGTTCTTCGGTGGAAGGGCTATTAGCATCTGCATCATCTCTTTTGAAATATTTTTCCTCCCCGTGTTCATCATATTCTACTCCCAATTGAGATAACGCTTGTAAAGCAAGCTCATAGAGTGGTGGATGTAGCCTAGCTGCTTCACTTGTTCATTTACTTAGACTTAATTCAGTTTATGTTCTTTTGGGAACCATATTATTTAAAATTAACAGGAATATAAAATAATATATTATTATTAATTAATGCATCATTAAAAAGGGATAACAATAAATCAAACAAGCAAAATGGCAAAATAACAGTTGCAATAGATCACCGATCTATTGCACCAGGTAGTATATATGTTGTAGCATATAACCAAACTATTGCAGCGGATGAGTAATCTGTTGCAATGATAAAAAATATACCACTCATCTTTTAAGACAGATGAATGGTCTGTTCAACAGATCACACAACTATCGTGACATCATCTGTTGCAACATATGAGTGATCTGTTGGAATAGTTATATAATCCATGGCAACGACTGAGTAATCTGTTACGACAATACAAAACATATCACTCATCTATTGAGAAAGATGAATGGTCTGTGCAACAGGTCACACATCTCTTACAACACATGAGTAATCTGTTGGAATGGTTATGAACGATCAATATTATTTAGATTTCTTCCAACATAGGGTCGTCTATCACGAAAGATGAATGATCAGTTGGAAAAATCAAGTCTTGGACTTTTCCTGTAAGAAGAGTTGGTAAGATTTTATCCAACATGAGGTTCATCTGTTGCATCAGATCATTAATCTGATGGTTCTTCCATTGCACCAGATGGTTAATTAGTTACATTAGATTTTTTATCCAAAGCTTAATCTGTTGCAACATATGGTAAAGCTATTGCATTAGATTATTAATCTGTTGCATCAGAATTGTAATCTTATGGTTCCTCTGGTGCATCAGATGGTTGATATGTTGCATCATATGATGAATCTATTGTATCAGATAGTTAATATATTGCACCAGATGGGTAATCTGTTGGAGGAAACAGTAGCACGATTTTGTTAAACAAAAAATAACAATTTCACCATTTTTACCAAGAACAAGAACAGAACAAATCAAATCAAATTATCTTTTTATTTTTATAAACACAAACAATAAAAATCAAACTTCAAAAAAATGCAACAAAAAATAAAATATCGTAATTCACTTTGAAAAGAGAAGAGAAGAGAAGAAATACCAGAATTTAGGATTTTATTCAGACTGCATTTCAAATTAGTGCAACAAATATTGAAATTGTTAACCAATACTATAAGAGAAGTTGGCTCAAGTTCCTCATTTTCTTCAAAACTAAAGTGGCTATAAATTTTTACCTGTGAAACAAGAAAAGAACCGATGAAGAATTCAAAGATGTTGTGGCCGGAGAGCAAGGCTGTCATGTCGATTGAAGTTGAAAAGGAACTGTAATCCCAACTATTTGTAGTCGGATGTTGAAGTCACCGAGGATTGAAATAAGAAATTTGCAGAACAGTTGGTGGGGAGAGAGTTGAGAGAAGCTGTCAAGAGAGGAATGTGAGACAGGTTGATTGAATTGAAGAAGGGAACTCCAAGCCTAACTATTTATCATCGGGGGTTAAAGGGAAAAATTTTGCAGAACTGTTGGTTGGGAGAGAGTTGAGAGAAGTTGTCGAGAGAAAGGGGAAAGTGGTTGATTTGGATTGAAGAGGGTGTGAGTTGGGTTGATTTGTATTTTTGAAAAGATTAGAAAGTTTTGAAAATATTAATCAAGTCCACAATTAATTTGATCAAGTTTCCTAATAAAGTTTGACCTTATCTGTTGGTCAATGTCATCAATCCTTCATTCAAGACTTAAAAGACACCTATTCTTTAATTTTCTCAAGTATCTTGATCTATATCAATGGTTGGGAAGGAAGGTAGAACAATTAATTCACAATTTTTTGTTTTATATTGAGTGTTTACTTGTTTAATTCGTATCAATAGTTAAAGAAACCATAATTATTGTGACATATGTAAAAAGTTTATTTTTCAAATTTCTGTGATGTTCTAATTTTAAAATTGAAGTTGGTATTATGTGATCTTATTCTTAGAATCATATCGATCTTATTAGTGAGGCAACAATAAGCCCACTATAAAAAAAATTGCACAATACTTTCAATATTTGTTCTTGATCTTAATAGACAACTCATTATTTCTCACAAGAGCACATCTCGTTTTACTAAAAACGACGGACAACTTTCATGGTAAATGAAAATATTCAGAATAAAATTTAGAATATTCTAATATTTAGGCTAAAATTAATATGTATATCAGAAAGATTGATTAACATTAATAAATATTATCTTTTTTAAAAGCAAAGCTGCATGATATACATCACCAATTTTTGGATGAATAGTGAGGTAAGGTAAAAATACTGAATTAATCATGAAAAAAGTAAAAATAATTCTTAGAAGTTACAATATTGCATGAGTCTCTAGAGAAAATTGAAGAAAAGGTGTCTTGTAAGTCTTGAATAAAGGATTGGTGACATTGACTAACAGATAGGGTCAAACATCATTAGAAAACTTGATTAAGTTAATTGTGGACTTGATTAATATTTTCAAAACTTTCTAATCTTTTCAAAAATACAAATCAACCCAACCCACACCCCTCTTCAATTCTAATCAACCACTTTGTCTCTCTAGCTTCTCTCAACCAACAGTTCTGCAAAATTTCTCCCTTCAACCTCCGGTGATAAATAGCGGGCGAGTTCCTTTTCAACTTTCAATCGTCAATCGACATGAATACTTCTCCGGTGACAACAACTTCAAGTTCTTCTTCCTCCCATTTTCTTTTTCAAAGGTAAAAAATTATGAAAAAAAAGGACTTGAGCCAACTACTCTTCTGGTATTGAAATGTGGACTGAATAAAACTCTAATTTCTGGCATTTTTTCTTCTCGTTGTCGTACTGTTGATTTAAATTTATTGGTGATTTTTGGTCACAGTTGATGTTCTTAGTGTGTATGTATGTGTGTTATGTTGGTGTTGCTGGGTTGATTTGTTATTTGTCTTGGTAGAAATGGTATTGCAACAGTTGAAACATCTGATGTAATAGATGAAACATATGATGCAACAGATTAAAATCTGATACAACTATGAAAATCTGATGCAACAGGTGAACAATCTAATAGATCATTCATCTATTGCGACAGACGCTCTTCTATTTGAAAGAAATCTAAACAATATTAATCCAATAGATAACTGATTAGTGATCTGTTTTTATTATTTCCAATAGTTTACTCTTTATTTTAAAATTTGATGCAACTATGAAAATTTGATGCAACAGGTGAACAATATACCAGATCATTCATCTGTTGCGACAGACGACTCTTCTATTTGGAAGAAATCTAAACAATATTGATCCAACAGATAACTGATTAGTGATCTATTTTTATTCTTTCCAATGATTTACTCTTCATTTTACAACAGATTATGACTGTTTTTATTGTTTTCAATAATTTACTAATACTGGTCGGTTATCTATTGCAACCGATAACATACCTGGTGCAACAGATTAGTGATCCATTTTTGTTCTTTCCAACGGTTTACTCATCCGTTGCAATAGGTCGGTTATATGTTGCAACAGATAAAATACCTGGTGCAACAGATTAGTGATCTGTTTTTATTATTTCCAATGGATTACTCATCCATTACAACTAGTCAGTTATGTGTTGCATCAGATAAAATACCAGGTACAACAAATAGTGCTTTTTTATAGTTCCCATGTATTACTCATCTGTTACAATAGGTCGGTTATATGTTGCAATAGATAACATACCTGGTGAAACAGATTAGTTGTCTGTTGGAACTGTTATATTACTGTTATGCATTAATTAATTATAATCTATGTTATGTTCCTTCTAATTTAAGATAACATGGCTCTCAAAATAAAAGAAATCGAATCAAGTCCAAGTAAAGGAACAAGTGCAGCAGCTCAGCTACATCCACCAATCTATGAGCTTGCTTTACAAGCGTTATCTCAATCAGGGGCAGAAGATAATGAACATGGGGAGGAGGAATCTTTCAAAAAAGATGATCCAAATGCTAATAGCCCTTCCATCGAAGAGTTGGTCAAAACCTTCAGCATTGATCGTTACCCTATGAGAATGCAGTGCGATGGTGCCACAAATTTAATGGGTGATCTTGTGGTTAAGTCAGTCATGGAAAAATCATTCGACGCCTTCAGAAAAATACTTTGAGAACAAAAATTGGATTCTTATTTCAGGGAAAGCTGCTTTGGGAAATATCTTGATTTGTCGGAGGACAACAATGCTCGTTTTCAGATGAAAATGGTATATGATCTTCTCAAGCGCAGGTTTATGTATGAAAACAAAGATAAGATGGATGAGGTATGGATAAATTACTGTGGCATGCCTGTTTGTTTTGGTTGGGAGGAGTTTGTCATAGTTACAAGACTAAAATGTTATCCTTCTTCTCCTTCTCAAGTTATACCTACTCTGACCCAAGAAAAGCACCCCGCACACCCAAAAAAAGTAAAAGGCAAGTCGAGTGATCATGATTACCTGGCGTCCATTATTGGTCCAAGCTTCAAAAACAAAAATCTGATTGAAGCGTTGAAAGGTAAAAGACTTTCAAAGAAGCACAAGTAATCATTGTGCTTGGTTTGGTTTGTACATAATGTTCTTTGGGCGAGAGACGTTAACAACAACATAAGCCTCGATTTAATAAATCTCTCCGAGGATCTTGAGGAATTTAACAACTATCCTTGGGGTTATGAAAGCTTCAAAATGACTGTCGAATATTTGTTGACTCCGTTAACGCCAAAAACAATCAACTTATATGTTTTTTCATGGGCCTTCATTGTAAATATTTCTTTTTTCATGATATGATTCATCATTTTTTTATTCAATAATGCTTTTGATTTATTGACGTTATGTTATAGGCTTGGACATTTGAAGCCATTTCTTATTTGAGACAACAAGTGAACTACCAGGAAGAAGTTTCCTGTCCAAGAATTCTGAGATGGCTGTCGGCCAAAACCGATAAAAATGCAAAATTTCTTGATCTTTTCAATCCCCCCAAGGAAGTTGTAAGTCCAATTCTAATCAAGTTTTTGTTTTAATTAATGATTAAATGATTTCATCATCATTCTTAATATATGTACCGATTTATTTTAGATTGTCCATCTGTGGCTTGTTCCGACCAACCGAGAGTTGAAGATGCCATTTTTCTTACTTTACGATTTGTACAAACTTTATCGGACCCTAAGGTTGTTGATGGAATAAAAATGGAATTGTTTGGAGCAACAACCATCACAAGAAAAACAATTTTGGAGGGTGGGGCTAATGATGCACCTCTTACAGTTTTTGAAACAATAAGCCATTATGATTATGATCATAATAGTTGTACAAATTTTTCTCTAGATTTTGCCGCATCTAGCGAATACTCTTCATGCAAATGTCAAGATTGCAAGGCAAAACACGATGGAGTGATTAATGCTATTAATGCACTAACTGCTTCTATAAAGGAAATGACATCTAAGAGGGGTGTCATTCCATCAAAGAAGATTTCATATCCAGACACTCCACTAGAGATCAAGGAGTCTAATAGGAGAAGGAAAAACACTTCCAAGGCATCATCAATCATCAAAAAACACAAGATTGCAACGCCTCTATCTTTGTCTTGCATCGATGTTCAGTGTGTAAGGGCCAAAGAAGAGCTTCATGAGCTGAAGAAGGTGAATGTACATCATCTGTTCCAAAAAATAAACAAGTACATATCTATTTCAAAAGATGATACATCTGCTAAAAATTATCAAACAGATGTATACATCTGTTGCAACTATTGTCTAACCTGCTGCATCAGATTCGTTATTTGTTTCAATAGATGAGTCTTATGTTGCAACAGATGGGTCATCTATTCAAAATTATCGTACTGCTCTGATTTACCTGTTCGAATTGGTCCCAACAGATAACCTATCTGATGCAACATAAGAATCATCTGTTGCAACAGATGGAAAATCGGTTGTATATCTTTACTTAGCATTGACAATTTTGGCTTTCTAGGTGGATGTCACAGCTACTGCCGAAGAGCATAATATGACAGTTGATAATCCATCAACTGCTTCCAAAGATGAAGAAAAAGTGGAGCCTATCAATTTGGTAGAACGGAAGAATTACCCGTTTGAAGGGTTCAACATCTCAGACGAGGCTCCAAAAAAACTAATACAGTTGATCAACGACTATTCAGAATGGATTGCCGATGGGCTGTTAAAGCATCATGCCGGCAGGTACATAAATCAATTTTATGGAAATTGGTTTATACAATTCTTGTTGTAAGAACCTGACATTAACACATATAAATCATCATGTAGAAAACAAAATAACAAGTGCTACAAAGTGAACGAATTGAGTCTTGGTTTTGATATGTTTGACTTTGTTGTTGCATATCCCGAAATGAAGAATTGAATCTATTTGATGTCACAACCCCAAACTTGTTGGAATGATGAGGTTTAAAGGCCATACATATTAGTATTAATTAATACTTTATTTAATTACATCTGCGTATTGAGTTTTTCATCATGTAATCCGAAATGTTTGATAATCTATGCAGCACATCGATGTCATTTTTTACTACCTCCGAAAGAAGGCCAAGTTGCAAACATAAGAACAATACAGATACACAACAGGCAATTGTTTGTACAAAGTTTACATCAATAATGCCTACGATAGGTATTGTCAACAGCAGCCAAAAGTTTCTCGAAATGAGGAATGCTTAATCAACATCATCAAAGGTTTTAGCATCCGAGCTGGCTTACCTTGGCATTTGATCGATCAAGTGTACATCCCAATCAATTGTGGTGATGAATTCCATTGGGTGTTGGCTGTCGTCATTCTAAAAGAGAGGCGCATCCAAGTTTATGACTCGATGTCGCGAAGGAGACATTTCGGGCCGTCGTTTGAGATACAAAAGCTGGCCAAAATATTGCCTACATACCTTGATATGAGTGGCTTTTTGGGTCAAAAGGTTCGTACTGATTGGTTGACGATTGAAGCATACCGGGATAAAATAGCTAATCCATTTGATGTACAATATATTGACGGAATTGCTCAACAAACCATTGGTAGCCTGTAAGTTTAAGTGTCATGATTTAGTTTCATTTCACAAATTTCACAACGCTTGCATGAACTGCTAGATATGGATTATCTATTTTTTATAACGCAGGGATTGCGGTTCTTTTGTTGCCGCCTATGCCGAGTATTTGAGTGATGGATTACAAGTACCAAATGATGGACTTGATACCGGATTACTCCGCAAAAGATATGCTGCTCTTTTATGAAAATATGGAGAAACAAAAGCTTAGAAGCCATACGCAACCGACGTTAAAGATCCACAATGACCAAAGCCGAATTCCATAGCACTGGATAAAGAACAAATTGTCCATATTGATTAGATCTTTATAGATCGAGTCCATCAATGTAATAACCTATCCTCCTTGGTTTAACTTATTGATTTATTTGTAGTGTAGATCGTTTGTACTCATAATGATTTTTTTTACATTTCATTTATTTGTTGAGTTATTTTATTTCATGTAATTTCCGAAGGCTTCGATTTATTTTATTCTGTCTATGAATATAATAAATTTTGAGTTTTAAACATGTTAATTGAAATAGAGTACTAGATTCAAATATCGCAACAGATAATACATCTGCTGCAACAGACGACATATCTTATCAGACAGATTTAGACATATGTTGCAACATGAGATGCAACACGTAGGTCATCTGCTAGAAATTATATAACAGGTCTTTCTACATTTTGATTTTCTCCAACAGATTACCGATCAGTTGCAACAGATAAGTTATATGGTGCAACAGATCATAAATCTATTGCGACAGACAGACGGGGAACATCTATATAACGTAACAGATGACCAACCTATTCCAACAGATAATCAATCTGTCACAACAGGTACTATATATGTTACGACAGATATAAAATCTGTTGCATTATAAAAATTTAACTTTGCCAGACATAAAAATTACTGCCCCTATATGTATAGTGAATTGGCTTGAAATGAAAATTTGTTATCATATTCGTCTTTGTATTTGTACATATTATTTTTTATACATGGGCTCCAACCATTTAGTTAGTACCCCATATGCCCAAACCCATTGCATCTTTCCCACAACGGTGTCGTACACACCGGTCATTTGTGTGCCGGTCAGCAAACACTCTATGTATGCAAGCGAGTATGGACCGCACGCTACATCGGTTGTATTTTTTGGGAGCTGTATGTTCTTATTTCGACCTTTAAAAATCCATGATTCCTTTGCCAAGACTTCAGCCGACAAATGATCCATCAGCTTACTCTGCGTTAATAACTTGGGCAACAACATCAAGAGTGGTTGCATGTGGGTTAAAAACGTCTTCTCGCTGAACACAGGTAAGTTGCAGTAATAAACCTTAATCTTTCCCTCGTGTAGCAGTATCTCAACAGTGAGAAAATGAGTGACATCTACATTTATGACTGCAAGGATTTTCTTTGCCCTGGTCCAGCTCTTGCCGTGTGGATATGGCCTCTTCCCTCTAACATATTTAATCACTTCTTCATCCCATTGGAATGTAGAAACTAACTGATCAAATCCCAGGCCACCAAAATCAGCTAGATTACGAAGATCAGCATACCTATCTTTGAAATTATTGTAGAAGTTGAGGTCCATTATCTTATCAGCAGCATCATATGTATCTGGGTACGCTACTTGCTTGCCCCTCCTGAGACAGAGAATTTCATCAATATACTATGGTATAAGAAGATAATTTTTAAATAGGTTAGAAATTGTAAAGAATAAAAACACAGTGGAAAGAATTTGATGCAGAGGGTTCTCTGCATTAGTTCACAGATTACCCAGCCAAAGTAACTTATGCAACAGATGTGTATTATGTTGCAACAGAATACCAAGCTGTTGTAACAGATTACACATCTGTTGTGTAGATTCTTCTTCATGGAGTAGATTGAAAGGGTAGGTTAGCAAAAGTAAACTTACCTTGTCCTCGTACCACACGCACATATTTGTCATATTCGAGAAGTCTTTAGCAGCAAATGAATGCATGGTGTATTCTGTTTGAACCTTCATCTTGATGAATTCTTCCAATTCCTTCTTCTTCTGCTTGCCAAGTGCCGCAAATATATCCACCTTCTTCGGCGGCCCCTGAACTCCAACAACTATTGGAGCGGGGGAAGTTGCATTTTTTATTGGAAGGTATGACACCCTCCACTGTAGGAGTGCATGGATCCCTCACCTTGTTGGATGGTATGACACCCCTCCTGGATTTCAACTCCTTGACAGCTTCAGCAATAGCCTCTAGCTTGTCGAGAATTTTGTCCTCTCTGTCCTGTAAGGGGGGGGGGACCGTTGTAGGGGTGAGAGGGACCACTGTAAGGGTGGGAGAGACCGTTGTAGGGGTGAGAGAGAGGACCGATGCAAGGGGTGTTTTCAAACATATTTATTTTTTGTTAAGCACCAACATGCTCATAATCACGACTGGAAGCAGAAGCAGGATGACTGCCACCATCACAAATAACTCCACCAGCAACACCCCCAGAAGAAGCACCCGGATCTGTTGCAGTTTGACTTAGGTCATGAAGAGCTTCAACATTAGACTGACCTTGCCTAACTGCTCTTTTTATGGATATTGCACCATCTAATTCCTTCTTTATTAACTCTACCGTTGGGTCTTCTTTTGTATCAACAAGATCCAGAGTAAGAAAAGACGTCATCCCCAGCTCATCAATGGTAGGCACGATCCAAGGATGCACAACCTATAAAAAATGACAGGAGGAATTTAAATAATATAATAATAATTTATAGTCAGTTGGGTTATATAGGGCTCGGGTTATGTTAACAAACCCAAATTATGCAACAGACGATCTAGCTACCGCAACAACTGATCTGTATGTTAAAACTGTTTGATAATATGCTGCATCAGAATACCCATCTGTTGCATACTTTACAGTAGATGGATAATCTGTTGAGTAAGGTTCAGAGAACAAAGCAACATATGGTTAATCTGTTGCAAAATATGGATCGTCTATTGCAATAGATTACCCATTGCACCAGTTGCAGTTGACGGGTAATCTCTTGCAACAGATGGAACATCTGTTTCAATATCTTTCTTTGAGGCAAATTATTTTAGTTAAAAGAAGACGTACTGCATCATCTAGAGGGTTAAAGAGATCGGCCTCGTTAATATTTTTTTTGCTGCACTCTACTGTAGCCAACCACCTAAGGATCCTTGGATGAGAAACCTTATCCGGGTAATCCATGAAATGCTTTTAGAGGAGAGGAATGGCTTCACATGTCCAAGTCTAAAAATTGTAAACAGGAAGCAAGCAAAAAAAAAGTCACAAGTATATTTAATATAAATTAATAAATGAGTAAAAATAGTGATCAATTTTACCATGAAATCCCAAGGAAAGCCGTATAATAAGGTCGTCTTTGGCTTTAGGTCTTTCAGTAAATATTTGACAGTCAAGTAGTAGTTGTCGTAGCCCCAGGGATAGTCGTTGAATCTCCCAAAATCATCAACAAGTGCTAACAAATCACATTCTATGACTTTCTTGACGTCTCTTGCCAATAAAATGGAATGGAAAAACCAAACTAAGCACAATTTCTCCCTGTAGTGCTTTGGTATGTCTTTATTCTTAAGATCCATTATCAAATCCTTCACTTTGTAGCTAGGTCCAACAATGCCCAACAACCCATCTTTTTTTACCTTGCGTTTGTTGGACCCTTTGTGGGGTGTTTTCTTGATGGCAGGTTTTTCTAGACGATCGCATCCCAAGCCCGTCACAATGGCAAACTCTTTCAATCCAAAACAAATCGCTATGCCACAGTAGTTGATCCAGACTTCATCCATCTTATTTACTCACTCTTTCGGACCTCTATCATCCCTTGCATACATGATCCTGTGCTTGAGAAGGCCATATACCATGATCATTGGGAAACGAAGAGGGCGAGGCCCAGACAGCTCAAGAAAGTGTGCAAAGCAGCTCTTCTTAAAAAGTCCATCTATGTTTTCCTTCTTCATAATACTCCTAAGTTCGTCAAAAGGTTTCCCCAACTGACATTTAAGTACAAGATCACCAAATACTGCATAAGGTTTATTCATTGGCATCGCAATTTGAAACTTGTCAATACTAATGGTTTTGATAGAATCATGCTGGAATTTCGATAGTATTTCACGTCCCATTGGTAAGGAGGAGTTATCACTTTCCTCGGCTTTATTTTGCCCTGACTGATATTGTTCTGGAAGTTCCTCCGAATCTATCTGTACTCTAGCCTTTTTTGTTTGGTGATCAGAAGTTGATCCACTTTCTCCACTTTCTGTTTCTTTTCTTTTGGGAGACATCTTTTAACTACAAACAAAGGAAAAACAAAAAATACATTGCATTTGATGTCTGCATAATTTTTTTAAAAAAGGTGAGACAATTTCAATAAATTATTCTTACCACATAATCAAAAAAATACTCCAATGGACAACCCATCAGTTGGAATAGATGGGGAACCCGAATCTGTTTGAAGACCTATTTAATATCTCCCCACAGATATTCCACCTGTTGCAACAGGTGGAGAAATTTTAATAAATTATTCTCTGCCACATTAAAACAAGATACTCTAATGGATAACCCATCAGTTGAAACAGATGGGGAATCTGTTTGAAGACCTATTTAATATCTCCCAACAGATATTCCACTCGTTGCAACAGATGGACCACCACCACCACAACCAATACCACGACCAATGCCACCAAGACCACCACCAATTCCACCAATACCAACACCAAGACCACCGACACCACCGCAAAAAAACACAAATACCAACACCACCAACAACACCACAAACACCATCCAACAATACCACGACAGTCAACAAAACACTGAGAGAAAAACTAGGGTTTTCTCGGGTGCTTCCTACTTTTTTAGCATCAAAACTCAAAATTGTTAACCTATTCTCGAAGATAATACAACTAAAAGTCTTTTTTTTTATCATTAACTAAAAAACCCTATTTTTTAGAATAAAGAACAAATATAGAACTCTTCTCGAACTCTGTTACATGCGAAGATAGAGAAAACAATGGATACAAGTGAGAATAAAGTCAAAAAAACAACTATATGTAGTCGTAAATGGGAAGAAAATCAACCTATTTTAAAGGTTTGAGCAATATGTTGAATAGTTGTTATTTGTATTATTTGTATTGTTAAGAGGGAGAGGATACCTTGAGAGAAAAAAAGAAATAAAGAGAGAGAAGAGCGAGAACTTAAGATTTGAAATGAAAATTTTTTCGCTCAAATGGATGATTTGTATAGGTTGATTTGTAATTTTGGAAAAGAATGACAAGTTTTGAAATTGCTAATTTGGTCCGAATTGATCTTAATTAATTTTAAACATTTTAAAAGATATAGTTTTTAAAACATTGAGTTGATGAGAACTCATTTCTACTCAGATTGATCGATCGACGACTCGGGTTGGGATGAACGCAATACCAGTGCCATGCAATTGCAAAGACTCAATTGGATTTGTAGTTGACCCTGCGCGCTCATTCATTCATCTTTAGTTCCACCTAAATCAACTTAGATACTATCACTATCCTAACAATGAGTTGATGAGAACTCATTTCAACTCAGAGTGATTGATCGATGACTCGGGTCGGGATGAACGCAATATCAATTCCATACAATTGCAAAGACTCGATTGGATTTGTAGTTGACCCTACGAGCTCACTCATTCAACCCTAGTTCCACCTAAATAAATTTAGGTACTACCACTATCCTAACATTGAGTTGATGAGAACTCATTTCAACTTAGAGTGATCGATCGACGACTCAGGTCGGTATGAACGCAATACCAATGCCATGCAATTGCAAACACTCGATTGGATTTGTAGTTGACCCTGCAAGCTCATTCATTCATACCTAGTTCCACCTAAATCAATTGCTATGAAATTTGTTACAACAAACAACTAAGCTATTGAAAATTTTTAAACAGGTACATATATATTGCAACAGATGACATATCTGATTTAATTATCAAATAGATATTTGCATCTGTTGTGATAGATGACTGAGATATTGAAATTTTTTTAAAAAATGTTTATATCTGTTGTAACAGATGACATATCTGGTTTTATTAATTATCAAATTAACATTTTCATCTGTTGTCACAGATGACTGAGCTTTTGGGATTTTTAAACAGATATTTATATCTATTATAACAGATGACTGAGTTGTTCGGATTTCTAAACAGATATTTATATATGTTGCAACAGATGACATATCTGTTTGAAAATCTTTTTATCTCTTTAGATTTTAAAGCAAGAAGTTTCTGGTCCGAGCAGATAATATCAACTACTAGTACTTACTACTAAAGGCGGTAAAAAATGTTTCTTGGATTTCTCAAAAGTGAGTTCATTGAACAGTCTTGTCTTGTCTTTTCAATGTCAGTAGTCTTAGTCTTCCTCGTTCCCCTCAAATTATTAATGAAATTAATGAATATTAATTAATGAATATTGAAAACCACCACGTCTACGTACGCAATACATCTATAGAAATTATATCATCTCTTTCTTTAGCTGCAGTTTATTTTATTCAACTCTCATCTTTTTCTCTCTCCTCTTTAGGGTCACAGCCTTTTTTCTCTCTTTTCTCTTCTATTCTCATAAAGATCTTTCCGGATCTAAACTCATCCATATCTTTCCTCGACTTAAATTTCTATTTTGATCCCCTTTTTGATATTAAGGTATGGTTTATTATTGCTCTTTCATTCTCGTCTTCTTCTTTTCATGTTATTTACATCTATTTTTTATTTAATTACTATTTACCCATATTATATTTATTAAAAAAAATTTAAGGAACTTGTAAGTGTTGAATAAACAATCCAAGAATTTTTATTACAATATGAGAAAAAAGTCATCTGTTGGGAGAAGTTTAAAAACCTTGTTGGTAGTATCATTTTTTTTGTATGTATTTTGTTTGTTTTATTATTATTGATGCAATTATTGATGTTGTTGGTGGGGTTGGCGTTGTTGGAAGTTGTGGTGTTGTTGATGGTTCTGGCACAAAGGATGTTGCTTCTTTGTTGTTGATGATGTTGTTGGAACAAATGTTGTTTATTTTTGTTGATGTTTATGTTGTTGTTAACTTTGCAACAGATGGAGAAACTTTTAGAACAAATAAAACCACCAAAAAGGCTGGTTTGATGTATTCCATCAGACTCCACATCTGTTGCAACAGACTCCACATCTAATGCAACAGATGGACAATGTTCTTTTTGTGACATCAATTTTTTCCTCTTCTTTGTAGATATAAGGAACTGACAGTTGATCAACTTTTGATGGACTATCTCAAGAGGCTGCAGTAAAGATGGGATTAGAGGAATAAGCTGCTTGTAGATGGAATCACTTCATATGTGGGAGGTATGTATTACTGATAATGTTATCGTAGAAACACACATAGAGTGCACTGATTTTGTGAATGATGTTTTAACTGATTAGTCATAGATCATTCAAACAAGATGTCTGCAATTTTACAGTTAAGTTTGGCAGGTCCGAACTGATAAGGCTGGGGACCATGAATATGGTTCTGATAGTCTATTAAGATTTAATGTCGGTTGTTGTTCATGTTTATTTGTCAAGCATTGTGAAGGGATCTATTTTTTGTGTCATTGTAAAGAGATTCAATAGCGATTGGACTAACTTTTAGGGTGCATTGGGCCCTTAGAGATCCTTCGAAGCTTAGCACTGCATCTAATAAGAACGGAAAACCAATATATTTATTGCCCTGGCCAAAATTTATATGGCTGGGTTTCTCGCTCGGGGTGATGATTTTATGCCAGAATGTGCGGTAGGAGAATGCTTTCGAAGGAAAATAGGTGGTTGATGTAAGACTATATCGTCTGAGAGCTAATTGAAGAAGAGACATAGGGTAGAAAGTAACTTCTAACGAATCTGGACGGTGGAATTATCTTAACAAATGCGAGATCTGAATCAACTGCAAATATGAAAGTGTATCCGGTAATGTAATTCCATCTATTGTGTCTCTGAAAAAAAACAATGCAGATGGACACTTTGCTAGGGAGCTGCGTGGTCGGGATTATCACCTAGATAGAAAATAGGAGAAAACCAACAAAGAAGCCTCACGGGAATCGAGGGTAGAAGTGATGTACAGCAAGTCTAGAAAACTTATGCCAATAGCAACTATAGTTAAAATAAGGAATCTAAGCGAAGCCGACAAATTTCTGAATTTTAAATTTTATCCCATGCCTTCTTGTTTGTGTTTTCGATCAGGTCCATTATTGTTGACCTGATCGGAACCACAACAAGATTGAAAGGCAAATAGATTATCATTACTTCCTTAGCAATATGGTTATAATTGATTGTGTTTTCTTGCCTTGACATGCTTTCAACATTCCTTGGAGAAGATCAGATGCTTGCTGTAGTATGTGAATCCTGATAATTTTTAAGCTTGCCTCCAGCTTATTGATTCTGTATTCAAGCTGTTCGTTGCCCTCTTCGAAGTTGATAAAGAGTTCCTCGTCTCTTGTAAGCTCGATCAGGAACACTACCTTCAAAGTTGTGGCATTCTAGAAGCCCTTCAGAACACTTTCTTCAGAAACCATAAAGGATAAATGGAGGGTCTCTGTGTTTGTTTTAGGTCAAAATGTGTTGATGCACGTTGAAGATGTGGTCCCAAAAGTTGAACAACACACTTTTATTTAGCGTTGCTCCATGTATCTTGCTCAACCAATTTGATAAATTAGTAAGCATGGAGTTACGTAGCGTGTGATCTAAACCGGCTCTACCAAGCCTATCAAACGATACGTAACTCTAAGCTCATTACTCTATCAAAAAAATAAGACCGAGTTAGTGCACAAATCGAATGAGCTCAATCTCTCAGCCTTTCTGCTGATTGCTCTTCTCCAATATAGATGATAAGATATCTGCTATGCAAAAGTCTACACCGTCGCCAGACATGTTCCTAGGCAATCATGTCTGGCGATGGTGTAGACTTTTGCATAGCAGATATCTTGTCATCTATATTGGAGAAGAGTGATCAGCAGAAAGGCTGACAGATTGGGCTTTTTTCTATGTGTACTAACTCAGGCATATTGTTTTGATAGGGTAATAAGCTTGGAGTTACGTAACGTTTGATAGGCTTGGTAGAGCCGGTTTAAATCACATGCTACGTAACTCTATGCTTACTAATTTATCAAATTGGTTGAGCAAGATGCATGGAGAAACGCTCGATAAAAGTGTGTTGTTCAAATATTGGGACCACATCTTCAACGTGCATCAACATATTTTGACCTAAAACAAACACAGCGATCCTCCATGTATCCTTTAAAGTTTCTGAAGAGAAAGTGTTCTGAAGGGCTTCTAGAATGCCACAACTTTAAAGGTAGTGTTCCTGATCGAGCTCACAAGAGACGAGGAACTCCTTACCAACTTCGAAGACGATAACGACCAGCTTGAATACAGAATCAACAAACTGGAGGCAAGCTTGAAAATTATCGGGATTCACATACTACAACAAGCATCTGATCTTCTCCAAGAAATGTTGAAAGCATGTCAAGGCAAAAAAACACAATCAATTATAACCATATTGCTAAGGAAGCAATGATACTCTATTTGCCTTTTAATCTCGTTTGTGGTTCCGATCAGGTCAACGGCAGTGGACCTGATTGGAAACACAAACAAGAAGATGGGATGAAATTTAAAATTTAGAAATTGCCGTCTTCAGTTAGTTTTCTTATTTTTACTGCAGTTGTTGTTGGCGTAAGTTTTCTAAACTTGCTGAACATCATTTCTACCCTCAATGCCCGTGAGGCTGCTTTGTTGGTCTTCTCTTATTTTCTACCTAGGTGATAATCCCCATCAAACTTAATGGTACAATGCAGGATCTTGTTTGAATGATCAATGCCTAATCGGTTAAAAATTGCATTCATAAAAACATTGTACTTTGTGTGTGTTGGCCCGATAACCTTATCAGTAATACATACTTAACTCCCACACATATGATAGTGGATCCATCTGCACGCACCTTATTCTTTCTAGCCCATCTATGGCTTAAATTGAATAAACAGATGACTAGCTTGTTGCAACAGATGACACATCTGTTTATATTGTCAATCAATTGGAGACATATGTTACGACAGTGATCAACCTGTTCCAGAAATCAAACAGATATATACATCTGTTGCAAAACTATTGCCAGTATGTTTTAAGTTATCTAACAGAAAGAATATATTTTGTAACAAATTACCCATCTATTAGATTTATTTTAAAGCAATTTTCTTTTCTTTCCGAGATACAATAATTTATAAATAGGTCCCTCCTTACAAATATGGATGATCCAAATTCGTACAAGAATATTCATATCGAGTCCTTGCGTGAACTTCAAAGGCAATTTGATTGATCAACTCCAGAGAGATATTTGGCTGACTTCAGAGCAAGGCTGTCGGATGAATGAAAGATGTCTGATTGACAATAATAATAATAGTAGTAATAATAATTAGGTAATGTTTTTTAATTTAGAGATTATTTTCCTCCTTTTGTATATCAAATCTACTCAAGGGATTCAAAAATCTATGAACATTCATTTCATTTTGTTGTTGACTTTGAATTTTTAATTCTTATTTAGTATTTAATAATAATCATTCTGTTTATTCCTTGTTCTCAACATGTCGACGATTGGTGGTAGGGATTGAGCAACAATTTATGTCAATAGTTAGAGGTTAATCTGCTACGACAGATCGATCATATGTTGCACCTGACGGTTATTAATAAAAAAGGGCTATTGTTGTTATTGAGAGGGTGAAAAGAAAGACATGACTCGGAGTTCCGATTATTGAATATGAAAAATGTTTTGTAAATAAATAATAAGGAAATAAACAATAAACACAATTTATAACCACAATTTTAATAACTGATCGTGACTTTTCACCATTTTTATTTTTTAAATTATTTATTATATAATAAAATGATTATTATTTTATTAAGAAATTTGAAAAGGTATTTTTTTTATTTATAAAATAAAAAAGTAAGCAAATGTGGATTAATGATATGATGATATAGTTATTTTTTTAAAAAAAAAGTAGATTATATGTTGCAACAATTAAATTATCTGATGCAACAGGTTCACTATGGTTGCAACAGATGATATATCTGTTGTCACAGATGATTTATCTGATGCAACCTATATTGAGTCACAACTTAATAAAAGCAGTTCTTAGAAAGAACTAATTAATAATAATAATCTGAAAAGTCATGACTTATCACAATATTTCTTAATTTAATTAATTAATTACTTTTCATATTAATAAAAAATGTAATTAATAAATTGAGGTGAACAGTTAGATTATATGTTGCAACAGATATGTTATCTGATGCAACATATTTTAAATTTGTTGCAACAAATAATATATCTGTTGTCTCAGATGTGTTATATGATGCAACAGATATAGAATCTGTTGCCAAAACTCAATAAAAATGGTTCTTCGAAAGACTAATTAATAATAATAATTTGAAAAGTCTTGACTTATATCACAATATTTATTTTCTTAATTTAATCAAAATTTAATTAAGGTATGGAGGTGAATAGTCGCGCCTTTTTGACTCTCATTCAAATTTAATCCTCTATAAATAGATCCGTCCTTACTCAATCGTTCATTCAAATACACACTCTATTTATTTATTGCATCTCGTCTTTCATATTACACTCTAGAAGATAAGATTATGGCTGACCCAGTGTGGGACGTTGCTTTTCTGCAAGAAGTCGTGAATGAACTTTGGAATCAAGTTCGTGATCTGCAATGGGAATTGGGAGGCGTTAGATTAAGAATGCTCTGCGAGATACGCAGGATGAGGAGGGCCTTGTTGCTACTTCCGGTCGAATATTGGTCGGCTGGCAATGATGATGCTGATAATAATAATAATAATTAGACTATTACTTTTCTTTTAGTTTATTATATGTATTTTTATTTGTTTAATAAATAAATTATGTTTGATCTTTGATGTTTTAATTCATATTTAATTTTCATTCTGTCTATTATCTTCTCAACAAACATTTCGACGATTCGACATAAAAAGGAATAATTTAGAATCCAGTAGCAATAACAAGATTTATCTGTTGAGTTTGTGGCAGGGGTTGATTTATGTTGTTTCAAACAGATTAATCATTTGTTGCAACAAATAATTAGTCTGGTGCAACAGATAAACATTCTGATGCAACAGATAATTAGTCTGGTGCAACAGATAAACATCCTGATACAACAGATAATACGTCTGATGCAACAGATAATACGATGATGCAACAGATAAATAGTCTGATGCAACATATTACTCATCTGATGCACCAGATGATTGATCTGTTTAAATTGTGGGCACTTGTGCTGGATTCATAATCGGGGTTCTATCCATTGTTGGAAAAACAGAAGTGTACCCAGATGACAAATACGAATAAAAGTCATAATTTTACTTACTAAAGTAACCTATGAAGTAATGCCAAAGTGGAAAGTGATGTAGTAAACAAAATTTGACCCAAGAAATTGGTCAGATCGCAGCAGTAGCGTTGTACCAACAACAACAACAACAACAACAACAAATGGTCGACAAGAAGAAGATGAAGCAGAAGATGATGAATAAAGCAGCAGAAACAGAAACAATTAACAACAAAAATCGCTAAGAGAGAGAAAACAGCAATGGATGAAAAGAGAGAGAAAGACGCCTTTTTTTCCCTCCGTTTTCCGTTATTTTAGGTATACATTAGGATCAAAGTATAAATTTAAAAACTTGTGGGTTATTTTAAAACTTCTCCAACTTTCTTAATACATAATAAAGTAATTGTCACCTCCAACTAATAATTAAGACTTGTGTCACCTACACCTCATTTTAAAACTCTTTTATCACCTGTGGCCCAAACCCCCGAGTCTCTATATATAATTATTCCAACAAAACATGACCCTTGCTCCCTTTCATAATTTCAATAATAATGTATATGTCTCTTGCTCTTCCTTCATATACATTTTCACATATATTTATTTCTCATTTTATGATTGTTGCTATTCCAATAATAATTATTTGCGCTTCGCTCGATCGCAAAAAAATCAAAATCAACTAAGTAATTACCTAAAATATATATAAGTTGTATTGGTGAATTTTTAAAAACTATGTAGCAACAAAAAAAAGTTAATGAGATTCTATGCTTAAAACCTTTCCAACATTTAGAAATTGAATGCCACATATAATATTAATTAGGACGTAGGATACAATGGTAATCAATTTGAAGTAAGCATAATCACAAATGTATGGGTAAAGTAACAAAGGTGTTGATCGATATCACTCGTTGAAAGAAAATGTACCCTACTTCACACTAAAAAGAAAATAGTTAAACTCAAAAGATGATCAATTCTCTTTCATTTTCATAAAAATTAAAAAGCATCTCTGCCTCACACTATATATAAAAGATTTGACTTAATTACGTTAATCTCTGTCACCTCATGAGTATATTTAATTTTGACTAAAAACTATATTAAAAGTCAAAAAATTGATCAAAAGAAAAACATCAATATTGGGCTAAGAGAAGTACTACTTTGCTAATCTTGTACCAACTAATTATAGATTTTCGAAAGAAAAATAAATTCCTTCCAAACTTATGTACCATAGATTTTGTGACATAAACTTTCGGCTTTCATCCTCGTCGTCCTTTCTTCCTTAATTGCAGGTAGATTTTATTTGCAGTATCATAATGAATGATCGAGAAGAATGATGGCACATTACTTTTCTTTATAACAATACCAGGTGCCAAAAGAAATGGAAAGATCACAAATAAAATAAACTTCTATGGAAGAAGCTTTGATGTAATTCAAGTACGCAAAATATATTAACATAGTGTAGAAATACCTCCTATTAAAGACTCTTTTTTCCTTTCACTTTCAATAAGAAACCAACAAAATTGAAAACTATTAATTTATAAAATGGTTAGATTGAAAAATACACTCCCTGTACTAAAAATACTAATTCTAAATCTCAAACATACCTTCTACGTAAATCAAATATTAACGTAATAGTAATAGCATAAGGAAATCCAAAAGAGATAAATATTTATATTTTTATCAAAAATAAATATATAAGACATACATATGGAGAATAAAAACACACAAATATATATAGGAAAAAATGTATATTAAAACAGAAAATTAAAATAAAAGCGTCTGCATACTTTTTGGTAGAATTATAATAATAGAGTTTTAGTCCCTAAAATAATCTATCTAAGCTAATCAATTCCTTTTTTCTTTTTATGGATTTTCAAATTTTATAGATTTTATTTCAAGTAAAAATATTCTTATTACATCCGATTTTAGATAATAATAAAGTTACATGAATCAATAGTAAATAAATAATAAGAAGATGAATAACAAATGTGATTCACATTCAAAATGTGTTCGAAACTTGAAACATCATCCTACAACTTATCTTTTAATTTTGTCTTGTCTATGGGACGTTGAAACATGAAAAATTAAAAAATAAAGAGAAAAAAATTACTTTCTCCTATAATGTATGTTGTACCCTTTTCAAGCCGATCAATTTTTACAAAAAAACTTGTTCTCCGATCTCCCCATATGTGTAATATCCCAAATTTTTGGAGAAAAAAAAAAGAAATTGGGTTATTGGGTTAAATCCCAATTTAAAAAGAAAAAGAAAAAAGAGAGTAAAGGGTCAAAGCCGTGCAGGCCTAATTAAAAGAGGAACTTACATAAATCCCTGATAGTTTAAGCAATATTACATAAAATTTCATTTATTTTGCTAATTACATCTTATCCCGGATTTTTGAATTGGTGATACATATGTAACAGATTAGGTAATTATTTTAGGAAGCACGGGATTTTCACTGATTTTAACAACGTAAATCTCGCCTAAACTGTTACAAGCGTTAAAAACGCAATTTCATTTATTAACAGTTCAATAAATGACGCAAACCACATTAGATTTTCAAAGTTTTTCAATTTTGGAACGAAAAAATCAATATTCAATATTTTTTTCTGAATTTCTTCAATGGATCTCTTCAATGTTATGTTGCGTCATTCTGGGGAATGGGTTTCTGAAATAAGGTACGATAACTATCAGGTCGACGGTATTGTAATTCATGAAAAAATGTCGTACCGAGATTTAATGGACGCCATATCAACTCAATTGAAAATTGATGTGTCTCTGAAAAGAATTCATGCCAAATATGTTGTTCAAGGCAATTCATCAGCGTTGGAGATTCATAATGATAAGGCTATGAAACATTTTCTTCAGATTTTGAAAGCTGAATCTATTTTCGGGAAGTATCCATTGTGTATTACAACTAGTGATATTGTAATTGACACTGATGATGTTGATGCGGATGATATGACGATTGAGTGCTATGATTTTGTTGATCCGTATGAACTTGCAGTTGTTGTAGTTGGTAACGTTGAATTTCTGCCAATTCTTAATGTGAGTGGTGAAGAACTGATAAGTGATTGCTATAATAGTGTTGTAAAGGTGAACCAAAAGTATAAAAACAAAGATACACTTGTCTCGGTAATGCGTAACTATGCAATCAAGCACAGGTTCAATTTCAGAGCTGAGAGATCTAACAAGCAGAGGTGTTAGTTTTTTATTTTTTAATGAAAATTATTGATTTATTTTGCAATTTGATACATCTGGAAGTTGTAGTGATACATTTGTATATTAGTTTTATGTAGTGATACATTTGTATATTATTTTATATTAATCACAAATATAAATCAGCATATGACTGGTGATTCATATAACTGGTGATTTATATAACTGATTTTTAATTTTAGTGATTAACGTAACAGGTGATTCATATAACTGTTTTTTAAGTTGGTTATTAATGTAAGTGGTGTTTCAAATAAGCAGTGATTCATATAATTGGTGATTCATATAAATGATACAAATAACTAATAAGTATTGTAAGTGGATATTTATATATATGGTGATTCATATTTATGATTAATATAATTGGATATTCATATAAATGTTGATTTATATTGGTGATTCATATAAATAGGTTGGAAAAACAGTTTATTAATATAGCTTGGTGATTCATATAATAAAAAAGAATAACAGATTAAGTTCATATCAGTGATATATATTAACTGTTTATTCATTGGTTAATTGGCTCACTTTTTGATTGAAGTAGTGATTCATATGGTATATGGTGATTCACATTTAAACAAATTAACGTAACTTCATATTAGCGATATATTTTTTTGACGTATATTTCAGCTATGTTTTGCTGTGCAAATCGCCGGAATGTAGTTGGGTATTCAAGGCGTCCTATAAGCATGGTACTGATACATTTATAGTACATACCTTCAACGATGAACACACCTGCTCAATAATGGACAGAGTGTTTGAGCAGCAGCATGCAACCATTGCCTTTGTAGCTGGAATAACAACTCCAAAATTGGTGAACTACAAAAGAATAATCACCCCAAGCGATATTATTGAAGATATAAAAAGAGAACTTGGTTTGGACATAGATTACATGAAGGCGTGGCGGGCTAAAAAACGTGCTTTAAAGCTGTTGAGAGGCCGACCAACTGACCGATATAAGAAAATACCTACCTATTTATACATGTTGAATTTGGTTTATCCCAATTCACATATAAGGATGCATAAGTTTCCCGATAATCAGTTCATGTATCTATTCGTAGCACTACAACCTTTTATTAAGGGATTTGGGTATTGTAAGCCTGTTGTGGTAGTAGACCGTAGTCACATGAGAGGACCATATCCGGGAACATTCGTTTCAGCTAGCACACTTGATGAAGCAGGTGTTGCACGTAGTGATTTATTTTTTCTTACAAATGATGGTAATTGTTATGTAACTTAGACATAATCATTGTTTGATATTATGTATCAGGACATATATTGTCTCTTGCGTATGGGGTTGTAGATTCTGAGAATGATTCATCCTAGATGTGGTTTTTCCAGCAATTCAAGTGTGCTTTCGGTGAGCGCGATAATATGTGTGTTGTCTTTGATAGACATGAAAGCATAATCAAGGCGGTTAGTGTGGTCTATCCATGTATACCACATTTTGCTTGTATTTAGCATCTTTGGAATAATGTTTGCACGAATTATAGAAAGAGTAAGGACAAGTGGACCGACGAGTTTTTTGTCATGGCTAAAGCATACAAGTTGGATGATTTTGATGAGCTTATGTGTAAAGTGAGAAAGATTGACAATAGAGTTAAGGCATATTTGGAAAATGTTGGATTTGAAAAGTGGTCAAGAGTTCATGCTCCAATAAATAGGGGTAGGATGATGACTTCCAACATTGCAGAATGTATCAACTCTTGTCTTGTTGAGGCTCATGAACTACCAATTTTAGATTTTCTTGAACAAGTTAGAATCTTATTTGGTGTGTGGAACCGAAAAAATAGAGACCGATCTAGATTTCTTTCTAAGAAGTCATTGAGAGGTCGGTTTCAACAAATTCTTCAATTGAATGAGGCAAAGTCATCACGTATGATGGTAAGTTAAAATAATAATCAGTATACTTTAAATAAGTTTGCAGATTTTTTTCTTTTAACATTCTGATAACAGAAGTGTCAAAGTGATACATCTGGGATTCATATGTATCATTTTGATACATATGTTGAAATATGCTTCCACTTGAAATTTTGTTCTTTATATTTAATTAATTTGGGTCTTTTATGTTTCATATATTATGTTGACTTACATAAAACTTTATGAAATAATATTTTCAGATTAGGGAATCAACTAACTACATATACGGTGTGTATGAAGAAGGAAAAAAATACATTGTTCGGTTGGATAATAGAACTTGCAACTGTGATAGATTTTAGGTTGATGAGATACCATGCGCACACGCTATTGCTGTTTTAAAAAGCAAACATGTAAAGGAAATGAAGCCATACTGCTCAAATTACTACAAGAAGGAGACATTGGTGAAGACTTATGAAATGCTGCTTTGTCCAATGCCTGATAAACGAGACTGGCACGTACCACCGAAGGTGTTAGAAGATGTGGTTTTGCCTCCAAAATATAAACGCCCATCAGGAAGACTCAAGAAAGGTAGAAAGAAGAAAAGTAGTGAAAAGTTTTCATCAACGTCAAATCGTGGTGGCAAGTGTAGGTATGAAGGCCACAATAGACATACTTGCAACTACTATCCAAAAGAGATGTGACATTTTGTATTTAAAGTTTAATCAGACATGTTTACTTAGTTCAAAGTTTAGAATTCAATAATTTGAGTTAATTACTCAAAAATTCGTTGTTTGATATATTTTGTTTACAGTTGGAAAAGATATGTGTTCTTAAGATTATCATTTATAATTCATTAGTACTATTTCCTTATGCAGATATGTTAAGAATTAATGAGGAAAGCTAGTGATTATTTCCTAAATGAAATTATAAAGTGATACATACTACTGTTTAATCTCAACAGGTTAATTGTTGTTACATTTTAATCATATTCTTTTCAATTGATACATATTTAAAAACTTAATATTGTTATGTGATTCTCATTCGTGTAAAATTAGTTGTTTCATATTAGAAGGTAAAATTAACATGTTAAATGGTGAGACATTTTCAACATTTTAGTTACAGTTTATTCAGTTCTAATGACTTTTAACTGGTGATTCATTTTAAGAATATAAATGGTTATTCAAGAAATTGGAGATTCAAATGATAATTGAATATAAATGGCGATAAAAGAATACAACTTAACATATTAAGTTGTATTTGGTGATTCATATAAGTACATGTTATGAATATAAATTGTGATTCATATGGTATTTGTTAATACATATTCAAAAACATAATATTGTTATGTGAGTCGTATAAAAGTTGTTGATTCATATTAGAAATTAAAATGAACATGTTAATTGGTGATCCATCTGCAACATATTGGTTACAGTTTAATCAGGTTTAATCATTTTTAACTGGTGATTCATTTTAAACATTTGAAAAATGGTGATTCATATAATTAGTGATTTATTTAACTGATTATTCATAAAAGTGGAGATTCATATGATTACAGATTATAAATGGTGATAACATAATACAACATATAAAGTTGTATTTGGTGATTCATGTAAATACTGGTTAATAATATAAATGGTGATTCATATGGTATTTGGTGATATACATTAGATCACTTCGGATTGTTAACAAAATATTGATGCTAAACTAAAAAATTGTGATAGATTATGTAAGTTAAACTGCCCACAGAAGTATTAATACAATATCTACTTCTAAGATAAAATGTCATGACATTTTATACAAAAAAAACATGATTTCATGATATATCTAGAAATCCCCAAAGATTAAAAAACCGAAAAACCATAATTCCACAAACATAAGAAACCAATATCGTTTTATCACACAATAAATGCTAGAGAACTGCGGTTCAACATCAATCATCTCTATATCCTCAGATTGAATGAAGGTGCATTTAGGCCTAGTCGAATCTTGGTTGTCACTAACATATCCAGTGCTTGCCTTGTTCACACCATAGTCCCAAAACAAGGATGTGTATCTTGTACGATGCTTTTTTGGATCAAACTCTGAAGATGGTATCTAATGCCGATCACTTAAAAATTCAGCATATGCTGCAACAAACAAGCGACAATCCCTGGAAAACAAAAAAATAGGTATTTTATGTGTTGCCGTGAGCTCTTAAAATAATATATTCAATAGAATAAATGATACTTACAACGTGTCGCTTGATGGTTACACAATTCCATCAACAATGTGAACATCGAATGCATGCTGGTCCGACTTTTCCTTGTATGAGTCTAGAAGTGACCAGTCTGTGCGATCTTTTTTCTCAAGAAAATCAAATATTGTCAAATAAGTTGACAACATTTCAGCAAGCTCCTTTATCTCATCAACATGACCTCTATGACCTTTCATCGAGTCGTACACACGAATGCATATTTCCTTGAGTACTATGACTGCCAACACCCAGTGAAACAACCCTTTACAATTTATTGGCACATACACCTCGTCAATCAAATGTCATGGAATACCAGCTGGAATGCATAGTCCTTGCATAATCTCATAAATTGATCTCTCCACCGAATCCACTTTCATTGAACGAACGTTTTTGACATGCGAGCTAAGATCAATCTCAGAATGACATCGATGATAATGAGTGTATGTATCATGGAAGTAGTTCATGAACACGCAATTCACAGTGGTATATATATATTCACTAGTTGTATCCAGTTTTTCTTAATTTCTAAATTAAGACTTGATTTTAGATCGGCGTATTTGGTCGTGTAGTACTCATCCTTTCCTTTCCTGAAATCAAATTATAATTCTTATAAGTATTGAAAGTAGTACATATATATGATATTGTGAAAGGTGATTCACCAATCTTACTTAGTAGCATATGGATTGTACAGTCCAGCTGACATCCAAACAGAGAACTTAGAGAAGATATCTTTAGCATACGGTCCATTAATGTTGTGACCTTCAAACAAATGGTGACTAATATACTCTTGATGGCTGCCTATTTCTATTGGAAGGAAGCTCCCTGACATATTTCGGATTAGTTTTGCACACAGGGACCTAAGAAATAGCTACAATAGCGTTGTCGCTAATATAACACTGACTATCAATATTGTCTTGCCGATCACATGTGTCAATAGCTGTAGCATCTATATAATTGATCCCTGTTGGATAGGCAGCACGCGATGGTGGTACGTACAAGGTAATAGCTTTAGACAAATCTTCATCTGTATTATGAAGGGCCTCTTCAGATTCCTGTGTGACGTATGTCAAAAGAGAACTTTATTTTATAATGAAGTTTAGAATTGAAGTTCCTAAATTATGTGTATGTATCATAATGATACATATGGATCATTATGTGTCTCTGTGATACATCTGAAAAGCTTACATAACAGATAACCAACTTTAGGTACTTGAAACATTAATCATGTATAAATAAGATTAAGACATTGTTACTGAAATTTTTTATGCCACAGAAAAACTTAAAATAAGGTTGTGACCATTATAATGAACTACTTCAAATTACAAAATAAAATTCGTTATAAGTAAATCAACATTACCGTTACATGTTTTTTCTTTATAGCTTCATCTACTTCAGCATTTGTACTATGCCTATCATCTTCTTACAGCTTGTCTGCGTATGAACTCTCAGCTTCCTGTTTGATTTATTTCAAATTTAATTTTGTACTGTGATGGAAGATCTGATATGAATTGATTTAATAAATTGTGTATATGAAAATTGAAACAGTTTGATACAAATATATCAAAGTGATACATTTTGAAAACTTAAGGAACACATATTCAAAAAATTAATATTGTCATATGATTCATATTAACCGTTGGAGAAAAATTATTTAATTCATATTAGTAATTAAACTTAACATATTAATATGAATCAATTGAACACATATGATGAATCAATTACTGAAAATTTATTTAAATTGTCTATACATATCAAAGGTATACATATGATGTCAGATGTATCACGGTGATACATATGAGTTACTTAATATATACATACACACCATTATATTAACAGTTCCAACAATTCAAAAAATAACATCTAAACTATTAGATGGTAATATTTTGAGCAAGTTGTAACAAAACGATAATATAATTAAATTAACTTAATTACCTTAAAGGATTCCTCAGCTGCTCCTTCATTACCACCTAATTTAGATGATTGACCAACAGCATCTACAACATTATAATTTTTAGCATCCGTTGTGTGCGCATTAAGAGATTAAGGAGGATCCTCTTCTATATCCAGGTTGCCTTTTTCATTTTCATGCACTGGATATTGAGCAACCTGCAAGATAAGAAATTAGAATAATACAGTAACATAGTGATACTAATGATAAACTATAAATACCTTGCCAAATGAAGCAAAACTTTCTTTCACAACTCCCAAAAGTTCTGTATACTGGTCGACCATCAACTTTTGAAGATCATTGAATTTCATGTCAACCTACATTGTGAATAAAATTTTGGATTTCATGTTAACCTATAATATGTTTTAACATTAACAAATCAAAAACAACAAAAATTTATACTTACATAGGTCCTAACATAAGACTTTATCTCGTCCAAATCAGACTTGGATAGTGATAGCTTTTCCTGTGAAGCAGCCGATGATTTATCGGCATCCCTCATCTCAACATTAGGCACAACTTTATCTTTATCCAAGGAAACTCGAGGCTCCGAAAGATCCATTGAAGGACCTGCCAAATTTTTATCTTTGGACAACTTGTCTAACTATTTCTTAGGCTTTGCTACTCGTGAGCTAACCTTTTCTGACTCCTCAACTATTTTTTGTTTCTTTATAGGAGGATGTGAAGATTGACCAACATCAAGCCTCATCTTTTTGAGAAGGTATGCACTAGGAGGTGTACTAAAATTATCAAATTCATTTTCAAATTCAATCCAAATAGTCCTCTCACATTGTTGTTGTACAGCTACTGCCAGTGCTATATTTGCAGCAGCATCTATTGAACCAACAATCAAAGGATTGGACAAATCAAGATGGTTTAATTCCTATGGTGATGGGGTTATATTCCTGTATACAAGCTGCAAAAAAAAGTAACACAAAAGACCAAAAATTAAAATTACCTTAAAAATTAAAAATAGAATACAAAAGTATAATGGTGAAATAAACACTACCTTACTAAACATATCGGCCATAAGATCCTCGTATCTAGGCTCGGGTTTTACCACTTTCCAATTCACCATCCTTGGAATTAAATTGTGAACACGAACGGCAAGTGATTCATCAACTTTGACTCAACATTCGTAACACCAAATCTGAAGCACGTATGGCAGTCCACTTGGACGGTAAAACTTTTGGACCTCATTCATCGACCGAAATAGAAGTCATCAATTTCTCAAAAGCTACTTTTCCCCATGGAAAATGACTATAACTTCCATCATACACAATATGGAAGTCTCGGGTAGGGGTATTAGTTTTAACTAAACACAAATATGTGTATAAAGTACAATATCCCAATTTTTACCGCATCTTTCATATTTTTCCCCCAGTTTTAGTCAAAAAAAGATTGACCAACTCACCCTTTTTTACATATGATGACGAATTCAGAAAATATTTTTTTTATAGTCGACATGGTGGAAGGCCAAAATAATCAAAATCATCAATGCTCCCTTGGCATTTCAAGCCAGTAACTATAGCAAACTCGTACAATGAAAATCGAAGAATTGTATTGTTGACCAACACCCTTAGTTGATCTTGGCATAAGTGTTGGACTTCTAACATCATCAAGGACCTTGCTATCGATCCTTGAAAATTACAATTAGGTAGGTCTAAAACTGACCCAAAACAAGTGCTTCTAAACATTCTAATTCCTTCATCATTCAGAACTTCGTTAAGCTTATCCACTACATTGATATTATGTACACTACCAATCCTTATGTTGTGGGAAGGTCATTTTTTCACAAGCAAACTAACATTCTGTCAACAACATAAATGAATCACAACAAAAAAAATGAGTACATAAAATGAAGATTCATATGTATAAACGAAAAAGTTATCCACAGAGAATAAAAGTAACAGACATATGAATCACCAATTAAAATATCATTTTAGTGTAACACCCATATGAATAACTTATATGAATCACCAAACAAATATGAATCACCAAGTAACCAGTTAATATGTTAATCTACAATTAAATGAATCACCCATATGAATCATCTGTTAAAATAACCAGTTATATGAATCACCATTTATGAATCACCAACACATATGAATCACAACAAAATATGAATCACAAAATAACCAGTTAATCTGTTAATATGCATTTATATGAATATCTCATATGAATCACCACTTAAAAGAATCAGTTATATTAATCAATATTTATGAATCACCAACACAAATTATGTATCACCAATTAAAATACCATTTTAGTGTTTCACCCATATGAATCACCCATATACATCACCAAAAAAAATATGAATCACTAAGTAACCAGTTAAACTGTTAATCTATAATTATGTGAATCACCCATATGAATCACCATTTAAAAGAACCATTTATATGAATAACCATATATGAATTAGTTGCGGAAAAAAATCTGCTCCGATGGAGATTTGTTCAATTTCATCCAGATCTTCCATTTGCATGTCGGAAACTTAATTTTTTGCAGCAAAAGCTTCTCTTAAAATCTTTAATTTGTAGGGTCGTTCCGCTGCTTTGATCGATTTTCACTAAACCCTAATTTAGTGTAATCAAATTTGCCCGGAGTAAAACCCAAGACTTGATTACTATCATGAACAGCTTTTTGTGTTTCAATTTGTGAAATCCCCAAGATGAATGAGGGTGAATGTTCATTAGCCATTGAAGATAAAACAAATTAACATAAAAGGATTTTAAATGATAAACCAAAAGCTAACACCTTTGAAGAAATTGTTAATTTTTGAAATTAAAGGATGAATAATTGGTTGAAATCAGTTGAAGTATTGGGGATTGAAGTTGACTGAAAATCTACTAAAATTGGAGAGATTTTAGGAGAGTAATTTGTGAGTAAAAAGAAAGGAGCATGTGTAAATTAAAGGAAGAGAGAGATGACTTGAAAAGAGGAGATAAAATAGGGTGGGGAAGTTATAGCATATGTATCACCAATAAAAATGCAACTAAGGATTTTATGTAATTTTTAAAATATTAAGGGATATTAGAAATATCCCCGACACCTACGGAGTAGGTATGAACCGGGTCGTCCCTTTTTTCCTAATTAAAAACAAATAAGTACTTGGCCCATCTGCCAAATCATTATATTATGGGAAATTTTAAGGCTTTTTCCATTTATTTACTAAAATAAAAGCATCCAACTTGGGAGGAGCAAGTAGTAAGTAATCAGCCCTCCTACCCACAAAGCAGAGAAATAAAACAGCAAGTTGTTCGTCCAGTGGAGGAAAAAAAATGAGGTCTGATCGGAAAATTTGTTTGGATTTAAGGTAAACCCTTTTCTACATCTTTATTGTGATTTCTAGTCTAGGTAACTTTTTTAGGTAGTAAAATTTAATTATCAAAAACTAGATTAAGCATATTAAGGTGTGATTTTGGGCATGAAGTTTGAGAAATTGAAGGTTACCATGAAAACCTTGAGGGTTGGTTAGTCTAATCTTATCATGAGTTAGTCTAAAATAAGATAATTAACTCAAGAATGGATATGATGTGATTATAGGTTTGATCCAAGAAAGTGATACGAATCATTCGAGGTGACAAATTGGTATTTCGACAAGAGTACTTTGAGCAGTAATCTTGTCACAATTTATGTTTCTTAAATTGCATATTTATACCATGTTTTAATGAAAACAAGAGTTATTGAATGTTTTGAAAATTTACACGAGGGACAAGTTCTTTACTTAATATGATATTGATATGGTTATTTGAAATATGATATTACTATTGTGAATATTTTTCACTTACATGAGAAATAAGTATTTTTGATATATGTTTTATTCAAGTTTACATGTATTATTATTGATATGAATTTTAAAGTTATGTTCTATTTTGAAAGATGTTTTCATATGAATATCCTATTGTTTACAAAGAATTTAAAAATGGGAGTAGACCTTGATTTGAATCCCGTGGCTAACGGCGGGATCGTTAGACCTGGTGCACCTTGTATTTACTGATGAATGTTACAGCCCTCGTTAGTGGAAAGGTAGAACTAGCATATGATGCTGATATGATATTTGACTCATTTATGAGGGGTCCACTGTTATGGGTTATTCTTGATGAAGAAGAATGTCACTCTGATTACATGATTCATTCTTGGAAACCTCCCAAATATGTAATATTTGATATGATACGATGTTTTTTTTATTTTATTACTGAACTATTGGTTCACTTGGCTTACATGAAACAATGATATTGTTTATTGTTACTGTTTTCTAAAAGAACATTTATTTCATGATGTTTCTGACTTGTCCCCATTAAAACGATTGTGGTTAAGTGTTATTACTCACTGATCTAGCGTCTCACTCCTCGCTATTATTTTTTAGAGAACGCAAGTGACGGTGAGGATCGCGTTAGCTAGAGGATCCGAGTAGCATATTCCTGGTTATCCCCGCAATTGTTCGCGTGGGATATAATTTATTTATTCGTTATGTTTCTTTTTCTTGAAAAATCTTAGTTGCTCCATAGTCATGTCTTTAGAGCTTGAGTATTCTTTCGTTATTTTGAATTTGTGGAATATTGGATTTTCTCTCATCTTTGGAGATGGTTTTTGTATTGTTAGTTGGTGGTATTGGTAAATTGTTGATGATCTATGGTGAATTATGTTGGTGTTTGTGTGGTGGTTGTGTTGTTAGGTTGTTTTATTATTGAATTGAGACAGTAAATTTTCTCGTTAGGTCCAAAAACAGGGGAAACTCTATCCGATTTTCTGTAGAAATCTAACAAGGCTTGCGTGGAGTCCTAAACTTCTTAGCGCCGGTCATGATCCTATTTTGGGTCATGACAAAGTTAGTATCAAAGCTAGGTTAGGTTAATTCTGCGACTATGGGTTACACGATAGTAGTAGAATCTCAATTATGGTTATGTTGCCGGTCATTTCTATTATCGCGATTCTATGAAAGCGTGATAGGATGTGTCTTGATCTTCTTTCTTATTATTCAGTACGTGTGAGACATTTAGAATCAATTAGATGAATCTAAATATCTTGTTTTATTAATCAGATGGTTCGTAGAGCAACTACTGTTAGGGGAAGAGTTGGAGCCCATAGAAGGGGCCGAGGTAGGGGTAGTAGTGATACCGCGAGGATCGCCCTGCCACTCCAAGAAGTTCAAGAGAGCCCACTCCTGAAGTAAATGCTAGTCCACCTCCACCATCTCTTGAGAGTAGTACTGCTGAGGTACTTGCTTCCATGAAAAGAGCCATAGAGGGCTTGGCCGATCGACTAGATAGACAGGAGAGGGGTGGTCAATGTAATGATATACAGCCTCAGCCATAGTTCCAGGCACCTATTCATACTTACAACTATGGAAATAAGGAGGTATCTTAGCAGGAGTTCTTGAAGTTGAAGTCACCAAAATTCATAGGTTCAGACAGTTCAGCTGATCCTCAGAGCTTTTTGGATGGTACTTTCAAGGAGTTGTGGGCTTTAGGGTGTTCTAGTGAGAGGGCTGTGAAGCTTGCATCGTACAAGTTGGAGGACATGGCTAACATTTGGTATGATACTTTATTGCTAGGAAGGCCTGCAGGAGCAACACCTCTGACATGGGACGAGTTCACTAAGTTCTTCATCGATACCTTTCTTCCTAAAAGTCAGAAACAAAAATATGCAGCTTAATTTGAGAGATTAGTTCAGGCTACAGATATGGATGTATCAACCTATAATACTCTGTTTTGCATGCTGGCTAGATATGCCCCATACTGGTGTCCACGGAAATGGCTCGAGTCCAGAGGTTTGTAAATAGGCTGGTTGCTCATCTTTATAATGCAGTGGCCCCACAGATGAAAGTCTTGACCTATTATGAGATAGTGGATCTTCCTAGAATGATTGAGGAGAAGGGTCGTGCAGAGCGGGTAACTTATGAGGTTCTTAAGAAGGCTAAGATGGGTGGATCTTTCAGTGGTGACATAAGTGCAAATTGAAGAGCAACAAATAAAGGAAATCATCAGGGCCATCAAACAGGGATTGATTTAGTTTCAGAGTCTGCGTATAAGCCACCTTCTAGACAGGGTACGTAAGGGTCTTCAGCATCTCAAGGATATGATATTCGGCCCAGATGTATACCACTACTCCATCATGCCAGACTTGTGGAAAATTACACATGGGCCAGTGTCGTTTTTTGACTAGAGAGTGTTTTCGATGTGGTCAATTAGGTCATCGCATCAGGGATTGCCCTCAGGCTCAGAGAAATAATGGTCAGGGTTTTGGTTAGTTAGCTGCACCTAGACAGGATCATCATAATCCTGCAGGTACGGAAAATAGAGATCGAGGTAATGGAGAACGGGTTGCTGGAAATCAGGCACAAGGAAATGCTGGTAGAGGCCAACCGAGGGTCTTTACACTTACTAGACAGGATGTTCAGGCCTCAAATACAGTGGTTACATGTATTCTTTCCGTTTGTTCTTTTAATGCATATGCTTTGATTGATCCGGGTTCTACCCACTCTTATGTGTCCTCATACTTTGCTGTAAGATTTGATAGACAACCTGAGATGTTAGATTGTCCTTTTCTTGTTGCTACTCCCGTGGGAGATTTCTTATTAGTTGAGTATGTGTACCGTGATTGCGAGATTATAGTGAAAGGTAGGGAAACCTTTGTTGACTTGATTGTACTTGATATGATTTACTTTGATGTGTTGATGGGAATGGATTGGTTATCTCCTTGCTATGCTACCATAGATTGTCATGCAAAGATAGTTCGATTTGAGATACCCAACAACTCTAGTTTTGTATTGGAAGGGGGTCAAGTTCCAGAGGTTAGTAAAGTTATATCTTTTATGAAGACTGATGTGTGAGCAAAAGCTAACACATTTAATGCTTTTTAGCTCAAAATAATTGTGAATTCTGAAGCAACTCTTGTTGTTTTGATGTGTTTGCTCATGATATTGCAAAAAAAGGCTGAAGAAATGAGAATAAACAATAATGGAGCAAAAGAGTTAAAAATCTAAGCAAAATAGAAGAAAACATGGCTGATGACCTCCGTGATAAGTCGTCAGCCTCGCGATAGCCTATCAGCATTGGCGTCAGCCTTAACCAGGGAGTTACAGTTTAAGGAGCAGTTCTGACGACGCTAGTGATATGGCGTCAAAGTCATGATAAGGCGTCAAGAATGGCGCCAGCCTTAAGCAGAAAGTTAGCATAGGAAAAAGATATCTGACAACGTTGGTGATACGCCGCCAGATCCCTGACGCGGCATCAGCCACATCGTCAGCCTAAGACAGAATTTGAAGAAAACTGAAGCCTCTCTGACGCCATCTGTGATAGGGCGTTAACTTCTTGACACGGCGTCAGACTGGGCGTCACCTATTCCGAACAATTTTATTAATTTTGTTATTTTATTTCCTTAATTAGGCCTTAGTATAAATAGCATCTTTTAAGGATTTTGATAAGGAATAATTCATCTATCAGACATCAACTCTAAGAAGAGAGACAGTATGTTTGCTCTCTTTCATAAAATATTCTTGTGTTTTCGTATCAACTATTTTTGGGGTTTCTACCTTGTGATTAAATCGGAGGAACTACTTGTTGTTTTCTATCCATTCGTAAGTTTATCATTATAATCATGAATTCAACTTTTTATTTCGTTCATCAAATCATGAGCGGCTAATTTCATTAGCCTGAGTTATGGGATCCATGGATTAGGGTTTGATATGATACTAGGTGTTTAATGGATTCAAAGAGTAGTAAAACATCTTGAAATTCTGTTGTTTTAACTAAAATCTAGTGGTTGCAAACATTAGGTTACACCTTAGGTTTTATTTGCTTCTAACGGAGAAATAGACTAGAGGACGTGAATTATCAACAGGGACTCGGAAGCTACGAACCTTCTATTTAATGATTAATGTCATAACTGGATTAATCTACCCGAGATAACATCCTATTGGAAATAGATAAGTTATCTAGGTTCGAGAGAATTATATAATAAAAATTATGGTGAGGTCGAGAGATAAGTCAGATAGTATAATCGTCAGGGATATTTTGTTGTTCTACTCATTCTGAGAATCTCTAGCATTACCTAGTATCTGTCAATTTCTGAAACCCTTAGTGAACATAGCTCTGGTTTCCCATTTATCTTGATTACGAATACTGAAGTATTGAAAGTGATATTTAACACACCGTGAACTTAAATCCCCATCTTTTGAAAACAGTAAACTACCAGTAAAATCTTTCATAAACAAATCGAAGTTCGCACCCTATTCCCTGTGGGATTCGACCCTAACCTAGTTTATTTTTATATTGACAACGATCGCTTACACCCATTCAAGAGTGTAATTTGAGCGTTATCAAAGACCCAACGACTATTGAAGAAAGGTTGCATGGGTCTCTTGGCTATGATGAGTGATGTTAGAGAAAGAGCCCTTAGTTTGAAGGAGCTACCTGTGGTGAAGGAATTTTCTGATGTATTTCCTGAGGAGTTGCTAGGATTACCTCCAGTTCGAGAGATAGACTTTGGTATTGATTTGGCACCTGAAACTATGCCAATATCTATACCCCCATATCGTATGGCACCAGCAAAATTAAAGGAGCTCAAACAACAGTTGCAAGACTTGCTAGATAAGAGTTTCATCAGACCAAGTATATCGCCATGGGGTGCACTAGTTTTGTTTGTAAAGAAGAAAGATGGATCTCTAAGAATGCTTATTGACTACAGGCAACTAAACAAGGTAACAATACGTAACAAGTATCTGTTGCCTCATATAGAGGACCTGTTTGATCAGTTACAAGGGGTTGTCCATTTCTCGAAGATTGATCTCCAATCGGGTTATCATAAGCTTAGAATCAAGGAGATAGATATATCCAAGACAACATTTAGAACTCGATATGGGCATTATGTTCCTTGTGATGCCTTTCGGGTTAACCAATGCTCCTGCTGCATTCATGGACTTGATGAATAGGGTCTTCAGGCCGTATTTGGACAAATTTGTGATAGTATTTAGCGATGATATTATGATATATTCTCGTAGCTAGGAAGATTATGAGAATCATTTGATGACTGTATTGCAAATATTGGGGAACATAAGCTTTATGCTAAGTTCTCAAAATGTGAATTTTGGCTCGACTCAGTATCTTTTTTGGGGCATGTTGTCTCCAAAGAAGGTATCACGGTGGATTCTAAAAAGACAGAAGCAGTGCAAAAATGGCCTAGGCCTACTTCACCCACAGATATTCGCAGCTTTATAGGTTTGGCTAATTACTATAGGCGTTTTGTACAGAATTTCTCTAAAATTGCAGCTCTATTGACCAAGTTAACATAGAAAAATGTGAAGTTCCAGTGGACAGAAGAGTGTGAACAGAGCTTTCAGAAATTCAAAAAATGTTTGACCACTGCACCGGTATTAGCCTTACCATCAGGCTCTGGAGGATTCAAGGTATTTTGTAATGCTTCGAGGGGTGTTCTTATGCAACATGATCATGTTATTACTTATGCTTCGAGACAGTTGAAGAAGCACGAGCTAAATTATCCTACACATGATTTGGAGATGGCCGCTGTGGTTTTTGCACTTAAGATTTGGAGGCATTACTTATATGGTGAAACTTGTGAGATTTATACCGATCATAAGAGTTTGAAGTACATTTTTCAGTAGCGAGATCTAAATCTTTGACAATGTCGGTGGATGGAACTACTCAAGGATTATGATTATGCTATCTTGTATTATCCTGGAAAAGCTAATGTTGTGGTTGATGCCTTGAGCAGGAAATCTATGGGTAGTTTAGCACATATAGCTCCTGAAAAGAGGCAATTGGCAAAAAATATGTAGAAACGTGAAGGTAAATGTTGTCAGCTTTGGTGTTGGAAGGTCAGGGGTATTGTTGGATTGTGTTCAAGCTAAATCTTCCTTGGTAGAGCACATAAAGGCTACTCAATTTGAGGATGTGCAGTTGTGTAAATATCGAGAGAAGGCCCTGGTTGGTCAAAATAAGACGATGAGTGTTGATTGTGATGGTATCCTTCAAGTGGGTAATCGATTTTATGTACCAGCTGCAGATGGGTTAAGACGAGCTATTCTTGATAAAGCTCACAACTCCAGATATACCATTCACCCTGGTTCCACTAAGATGTATCGTGACCTGAAGCAGTTGTACTGGTGGAAAGGTATGAAGAAAGATACTGCTAACTTCGTTTCTAGTTGCTTGACTTGTCAATAGGTTAAGGCGGAGCATCAGCGACCAGTAGGATTATTGCAAGAGATCAGGATTCCAGATTGGAAATGGGAAAGAGTTACCATGGATTTTGTAATCGGGCTACCGCGAACCATTAAAGGTCATGACTCTGTATGGGTAATCGTAGACCGACTTACTAAGTCAGCTCACTTTCTGTCAGTTAAGACTACATATAGTAGAGTGAAGTATGCTAAGTTATTTATGGATAAAATTGTCCGACTTCATGGAGTTCCATTGTCCATCATTTCTGATAGAGGATCACAGTTCACTTCACGCTTACGAAGATCTTTCCAAGAAACATTGGGTACCCGAGTAGATCTTAGTACTACATTTCATTTGCAGACAGACGGACAATCTGATCATACTATACAAATCTTGGAGGATATGTTGAGAGCTTGCATTCTTGACTTTGGAGGTAGTTGGGATACTTACTTACCCTTAGCTGAATTTGCTTACAATAATAGTTTTCAGTCAAACATTTAGATGGCTCCATATGAAGCCTTGTATGGTAGGCGATGTCGTTATCCTATCGGGTGATTTGAAGTTGGAGAGGCTAAAGTTTTAGGACCAGACTTAGTACATGATGCTATGGAAAAGGTTCAATTGATTAAACAGAGGTTGCTCACAGCTCAAAGTAGAAAAAATTCATATGCAGACAAGAGAAGAAAAGATTTGGTGTTCGCAGTTGGGCATAAGGTTTCTCTACGAGTTTCTCCTATGAAGGGTGTGATGCAATTCGGGAAGAGAGGTAAATTGAGTCCGAGGTATGTAGGACCTTATGAGATACTTGAGCGTATAGGAGGAGTGGCATATCGTGTGGCACTCCCCCCCTACGAGATGTCTTTCATTCATCCAGTGTTTCATATCTCTATGCTAAGAAAGTGCATATCAGATTCTTCTCGCGTGCTCGAAGCACCGACCTTGTAACTTGATGAGAACTTAACCTATGAGAAGGAACTAGTGGCTATCATTGATCTACAAGTAAGGAGATTGCAGTCGAAAGAGTTCGTGTCCGTGAAAGTCTTATGGAAGAACCACACCACTGACGAAGCTACTTGGGAGTCAGAAAAGGACATGAGACTCAAGTACCCTCACTTGTTTCAGTCTTCAGGTATGCATTTGTTTTAAATTCGAGGACCCGATTTCTTAAGGTGGGGAGAATGTAATATCCCAAATTTTTGTAGAAAAAAAATTGGGTTATTGGACTAAAGCCCAATTTAAAAAGAAAAAGAAAAAAAAGAGTAAAGGGCCAAAGTCGTGCAGGCCTAATTAAAAACAAATAAGGACTTGGCCCATCTGCCAAATCATTATATTATGGAAAATTTTAAGGCTTTTGCCATTTATTTACTAAAAGAAAGGCATCCACTTGGGAGCAACAAGTAGTAAGTAATCTGCCCTCCTACCCACGAAGCAAAGAAAAAAAAACAACAAGTTGTTCGTCCAGTGGGGATGGGGGGGGGGGGGGGGAATGAGGTTTGATCGAAAAATTCGTTTGGATTTAAGGTAAACCCTTTTCTACATCTTTATTGTGATTTCTAGTCTAGGTAATTTTTTTAGGTAGTAAAATTTAATTATCAAAAACTAGATTAAGCATATTAAGGTGTGATTTTGGGCATGAAGTTTGAGAAATTGAAGGTTACCATGAAACCTTGAGGGTTGGATAGTCTAATTTTATCATGATTTAGTCTAAAATAAGAGAATTAACTCAAGAATGGATATGATGTGATTATAGGTTTGATCCAAGAAAGCGATACGAATCATTCGAGGTGACAAATTGGTATTTCGACAAGAGTACTATGAGTAGTAATCTTGCCACAATTTATATTTCTTAAATTGCATATTTATACCATGTTTTGATGAAAACAAGAGTTATTGAATGTTTTGAAAATTTACACATGGGACAAGTTCTTTACTTAATATGATATTGATATGGTTATTTGAGATATGATATTACTATTGTGAATATTCTTCACTTACATGAGAATAAATATTTTTGATATATGTTTTATTCAAGTTTACATGTATTATTATTGATATGAATTTTAAAGTTATGTTCTATTTTGAAAGATGTTTTCATATGAATATCCTATTGTTTACAAAGAATTTATAAATGAGAGTAGACCTTGATTTGAATCTCGTTAGACCTTGATATGAATCTCGTTAGACCTTGATATGAATATCCTATCGTTAGACCTGGTGCACCTTGTATTTACTGATGAATGTTACAGCCCTCGCTAGTGGAAAGGTAGAACTAGCATACTGATACTGATATGATATTTGACTCCTTTATGAGGGGTCCACTGTTATGGTTTATTCTTGATGAAGAAGAATGCCACTCTGATTACATGATTCATTCTTGGAAACCTCCCAAATATGTAATATTTGATATGATACAATGCTTTTTTTGAGTTTATTACTGAACTATTGGTTCACTTGGCTTACATGAAACAATGATATTGTTTATTGTTACTGTTTTCTGAAAGAACATTTATTTCATGATGTTTTCTGACTTGTCCCCATTAAAACGGTTGTGGTTAAGTGTTGTTAATCACTGATCTAGCGTCTCACTCCTCGCTGTTATTTTTCAGAGAACGCAGGTGACGATGAGGATCGCGTTGGCTAGAGGATCCAAGTAGCATATTCCTAGTTAGCCCCGCAATTGTTGGCGTGGGATATAATATATTTATTCGTTATGTTTCTTTTTATTGAAAACTCTTAGTTGCTCCATAGTCATGTCTTTAGAGCTTGAGTATTCTTTCGTTATTTTGGATTTGTGGATATTAGATTTTCTCCCATCTTTGAAGATGATTTTCGTATTGTTAATTGGTTGTATTGGTAAATTGTTGATGATGTATGGTGAATTGTGTTGGTGGTTGTGTGGTGGTTGTCTTGTTAGGTTGTTTGTTGTTGAATTGAGACAGGGCATTTTCTTGTTAGGTCCAAAATCAGAGAAAACTCTGTCCGATTTTCTGTATAAATCTGACGAGGCTTGCTTGGAGTCCTAAACTCCTTAGCGCCGATCATGATCCTATTTCAGATCATGACAATATGTTTGGCAAAATCCAAAAATATTCATCTAATTTCCTTTTAATGGCATCCGAATATTCACTTTTTTATCACTGCAAAAATGGAAAAACGAAAACTTAGATAACTACAAAGGAATAGAAAACTAAAACCAATGCAAGGAAAAAAAATATATGAGGATAAAAAATAAATAGAAAATGATGCACGTTAAAAGGGAAAAGATTGAAAGCAAAGAAGATAAGCAAAAAGAAAAAGAAAAGTGAACAATTAGTTACCTCTTCCATGTTGAAGTGGAGTTTATATCTTTCAATGTCCATTACACACAAAAGGGAAAGGATAATTAAGAAAATTTAATTAGAGGATGAATAATGAGTAGAAACGGTACCAAGAGAAAATGAAATGTTTTAGGGGTCGTTTGGTTGGGAAATTGTTATTCCGGGATAACTAATTGGTCGGGTCGTGACAATATGTTTGGCAAAATCCAAAAATATTCATCTAATTTGCTTCTCATTGCATCCGAATATTCACTTTTTTATCACTACAGAAATTGAAACACGAAAACTTAGATAACTACGAAGGAATAGGAAACTAAAACCAATGCAAGGAAAAAAAATATATGAGAATAAAAAATAAATAGAAAATGATGCACGTTAAAAGGGAAAAGATTGAAACCAAAGAAGATAAGCAAAAAGAAAAAGAAAAGTGAACAATTAGTTACCTCTTCCATGTTGAAGTGGAGTTTATATCTTTCAATGTCCATTACACACAAAAGGGAAAGGATAATTAAGAAAATTTAATTAGTGGATGAATAATGAGTAGAAACGGTACCAAGAGAAAATGAAAGGTTTTAGGGGTCGTTTGGTTGGGAAATTGTTATTCCGGGATAACTAATTGGTCGGATCGTAACAATATGTTTGGCAAAATCCAAAAATATTCATCTAATTTGCTTCTCATGGCATCCGAATATTCACTTTTTTATCACTGCAGAAATTGAAATATGAAAACTTAGATAACTACGAAAGAATAGGAAACTAAAACCAATGCAAGGAAAAAAAATATATGAGGATAAAAAATAAATAGAAAATGATGCACATTAAAAGGAACAAGATTGAAACCAAAGAAGATAAGCAAAAAGAAAAAGAAAAGTGAACAATTAGTTACCTCTTCCATGTTGAGGTGGAGTTTATATCTTTCAATGTCCATTACACACAAAAGGGAAAGGATAATTAAGAAAATTTAATTAGAGGATGAATAATGAGTAGAAACGGTACCAAGAGAAAATGAAAGGTTTTAGGGGTCGTTTGGTTGGGAAATTGTTATTCCGGGATAACTAATTGGTCGGGTCGTGACAATATGTTTGGCAAAGTCCAAAAATATTCATCTAATTTGCTTCTCATGGCATCCGAATATTCACATTTTTATCACTGCAGAACTTGAAACACGAAAACTTAGATAACTACAAAGGAATAGGAAACTAAAACCAATGCAAGGAAAAAAAATATATGAGAATAAAAAATAAATAGAAAATGATGCACGTTAAAAGGGAAAAGATTGAAAGCAAAGAAGATAACCAAAAAGAAAAAGAAAAGTGAAAAATTAGTTACCTCTTCCATGTTGAGGTGGAGTTTATATCTTTCAATGTCCATTACACACAAAAGGGAAAGGATAATTAAGAAAATTTAATTAGAGGATGAATAATGAGTAGAAACGGTACCAAGAGAAAATGAAAGGTTTTAGGGGTCGTTTGATTGGGAAATTGTTATTCCGAGATAACTAATTGGTCGGGTCGTGACAATATGTTTGGCAAAATCCAAAAATATTCATCTAATTTGCTTCTCATGGCATCCGAATATTCACATTTTTATCATTGCAGAAATTGAAACACGAAAACTTAGATAACTACAAAGGAATAGGAAACTAAAACCAATGCAAGGAACAAAAATATATGAGAATAAAAAATAAATAGAAAATGATGCACGTTAAAAGGGAAAAGATTGAAAGCAAAGAAGATAAGCAAAAAGAAAAAGAAAAGTGAAAAATTAGTTACCTCTTCCATGTTGAGGTGGAGTTTATATCTTTCAATGTCCATTACACACAAAAGGGAAAGGACAATTAAGAAAATTTAATTAGAGGATGAATAATGAGTAGAAACGGTACCAAGAGAAAATGAAAGGTTTTAGGGGTCGTTTGATTGGGAAATTGTTATTCCGAGATAACTAATTGGTCGGGTCGTGACAATATATTTGGCAAAATCCCAAAATATTCATCTAATTTGCTTCTCATGGCATCCGAATATTCACATTTTTATCACTGCAGAAATTGAAACACGAAAACTTAGATAACTACGACGGAATAGGAAACTAAAACCAATGCAAGGAAAAAAAATATATGAGAATAAAAAATAAATAGAAAATGATGCACGTTAAAAGGGAAAAGATTGAAAGCTAAGAAGATAAGCAAAAAGAAAAAGAAAAGTGAAAAATTAGTTACCTCTTCCATGTTGAGGTGGAGTTTATATCTTTCAATGTCCATTACACATAAAAGGAAAAGGATAATTAAGAAAATTTAATTAGAGGATGATTAATGAATAGAAACGGTACCAAGAGAAAATGAAAGGTTTTAGGGGTCGTTTGGTTGGGAAATTGTTATTTCGGGATAACTAATTGGTCGGGTCGTGACAATATGTTTGGCAAAGTCCAAAAATATTCATCTAATTTGCTTCTCATGGCATCCGAATATTCACATTTTTATCACTGCAGAAATTGAAACACGAAAACTTAGATAACTACGAAGGAATAGGAAACTAAAACCAATGCAAGGAAAAAAAATATATGAGAATAAAAAATAAATAGAAAATGATGCACGTTAAAAGGGAAAAGATTGAAAGCAAAGAAGATAAGCAAAAAGAAAAAGAAAAGTGAAAAATTAGTTACCTCTTCCATGTTGAGGTGGAGTTTATATCTTTCAATGTCCATTACACACAAAAGGGAAAGGATAATTAAGAAAATTTAATTAGAGGATGAATAATGAGTAGAAACGGTACCAAGAGAAAAAGAAAGGGTTTAGGGGTCGTTTGGTTGAGAAATTGTTATTCCGGGATAACTAATTGGTCGGGTCGTGACAATATGTTTGGCAAAGTCCAAAAATATTCATCTAATTTGCTTCTCATGGCATCCGAAGATTCACTTTTTTATCACTGCAGAACTTGAAACACAAAAACTTAGATAACTACGACGGAATAGGAAACTAAAACCAATGCAAGGAAAAAAAATATATGAGAATAAAAAATAAATAGAAAATGATGCACGTTAAAAGGGAAAAGATTGAAAGCAAAGAAAATAAGCAAAAAGAAAAAGAAAAGTGAACAATTAGTTACCTCTTCCATGTTGAGGTGGAGTTTATATCTTTCAATGTCCATTACACACAAAAGGGAAAGGATAATTAAGAAAATTTAATTAGAGGATAATTAATGAATAGAAACGGTACCAAGAGAAAATGAAAGGTTTTAGGGGTCGTTTGGTTGGGAAATTGTTATTCCGGAATAACTAATTGATCGGGTCGTGACAATATGTTTGGCAAAGTCCAAAAATATTCATCTAATTTGCTTCTCATGGCATCCGAATATTCACTTTTTTATCATTGCAGAAATTGAAACAGGAAAACTTAGATAACTACGAAAGAATAGGAAACTAAAACCAATGCAAGGAAAAAAAATATATGAGAATAAAAAATAAATAAAAAATGATGCACGTTAAAAGGGAAAAAATTGAAAGCAAAGAAGATAAGCAAAAAGAAAAAGAAAAGTGAACAATTAGTTTCCTCTTCCATGTTGAAGTGGAGTTTATATCTTTCAATGTCCATTACACACAAAAGGGAAAGGATAATTAAGAAAATTTAATTAGAGGATGAATAATGAGTAGAAACGGTACCAAGAGAAAATGAAAGGTTTTAGGGGTCGTTTGATTGGGAAATTGTTATTTCGGGATAACTAATTGGTCGGGTCGTGACAATATGTTCGGCAAAATCCAAAAATATTCATCTAATTTGCTTCTCATGGCATCCGAATATTCACTTTTTTATCACTGCAGAAATTGAAACACGAAAACTTAGATAACTACGAAGGAATAGGAAACTAAAACCAATGCAAGGAAATAAAATATATGAGTATAAAAAATAAATAGAAAATGATACACGTTAAAAGGGAAAAGATTGAAAGCAAAGAAGATAAGCAAAAAGAAAAAGAAAAGTGAACAATTAGTTACCTCTTCCATGTTGAGGTGGAGTTTATATCTTTCAATGTCCATTACACACAAAAGGGAAAGGATAATTAAGAAAATTTAATTAGAGGATGAATAATGATTAGAAACGGTACCAAGAGAAAATGAAAGGTTTTAGGGGTCGTTTGGTTGGGAAATTGTTATTCCGGAATAACTAATACCGGGATTAGTTATCCCAGAATTATCCGGGATAACTTATCCCCCCATGTATATGGGATAAGTTATCCCATCACTATGGGAAAAATGGTGGATCCCACCATAGAACCAAACAAGGGATAAAGTGATCCCACCATAGAACCAAACAAGGGACAAAGTGATCCCGAATTTTATCTTGGGATTACTTATCCCTGGATTACTTATACCTCACACCAAACGATCCCTTAGGGTAGTAACGAGTAATAATGGATATAGCTAATCACTGGCGAAATAAAGTACCTAAATTTAAATTTCTGCTATTTTTAGATGAAAAATAAGAAAAAATTCTCAAAAAATTGAGAAAAAAGAAAAATGTAAATCTTGGCCTAGGAGAGCGCCACGTCAGCAATCTCTAATACTTCTTTAATTATAGATCCTTTATACCTAACATGTTTTATTTTTAATTTGAAAACTTGCATAATATATATATATATATATATATATATATATATATATATATATATATATATATATATATATTATGAGCAAATTAAGTAAGTATTATTTTATGAAAAAGAAAGAATGACTACAGGCATAATTCATAGATTCTTAACTTGGCTTCAATAATTTATAGATTCTTAATTTGGCTTTAATTGTTAACTTAACATTTTAATTTTTAAAATACATACCTAGACATCTTAACTTGATAGTTGGCCCGTAAATATCCCAATTCTCAACTTTAAAAATACACATATATAAATGTACCCCCTTAAAGGTACCTAAAAGTGTATTTTCAAAATTAAGGTGTTTGCAAGATACATCGAAAATTTGTGTCAGATTGAAGTGTTTCGATAGTCACAATAAGAGTTGAAGCGTTTAACTATTTGTAGATTCCAAGTTAAAAGTTTTAATCTAAATATGTTTTATATCATAACTAAGCTCGCTCTAATTATTCATTACATAAAATAATACATAAATTCTTTTATTATTAATTTTAATATTATTAGTACGTGCATAATTCTAATTTGCTACTAAACTCCTAAGTTTATATATCATTGACGGTTTATATACGGTAAAAACTAGGGAAAAAGAACAAAAATGACACTTAAAATTAAAATAATATCCTAAAAATGGCCCCTAAAACTAAAACCTGATAAATAGTCATTCATGCTTAACTAGGTAAGCTTCTTCTGCTTCTTCTTCTTTTTGTTTTCGGTTTTTATAGTTATCATTTTACTCCCTTTTTTTTCTTTTCTTTTTTTAAGCCTTTTTTTTAGTTACATTTTTTCTGCTGCTTTAGTACAAATAAAAAAAAAATTGCTCTTTATTGTTTAAACAATTAAATATAAGTTTGTAGTTATTCTTTTCTAGCTAGTTGATGATGCTATTTATTTTATTTTTATATAATAATAATATAATTTGTATATACCATAAAAAATATAATTTGTACAATAACTTTACACTTTATATACCCATTCTATATGACAATTACATAATTTCTATAATTCTATACAATCTTAAGTTGCAATTATTGTATATACTTGCACAGATTTCCTCTGTAAAAAGTATATTTATGTGGTATATTTATACTGTATCTATATGGTATAAAAGTGTATCAATCTAGTCTAAGAGAGTATCAACTGGATATATGGACACTGCATATGCATGCATAGGTTTTCCTTATCTCTTGTTATGAAAGTGTATGAATATGGTATAAAAAAGTATTAATTGGGTATAGGGACTGCATGTGCTTGCATAAAATTTCCTTTTTCTTCTTAAAAATGTGTGTCAATGTAGTATACAAGTGTATCAATGTGCTATACAAGTGTATCAATTGAGTATAGAAACCGCATGTGTCCAATTGGGTCAGATGGCTAAAAAGGAGAAATAAATTGGGTCAACTGGCTCCAATTGTCCACATTTTTAAATTGTAGGTCATTTCTTTTTAGGATAAATTACACAAATCTCATACTTAAGAGACTATATTACCTAAAATCCCTTGCTTTTTTAATCTTTACATAAATCCTATTTTTCAACTTTATTTTTATACATATCAAGAAAACCCAGATCCTATTTTTACTCCACCATTAACTCATTCAAGATTTTCTTCTCTAAAATATTTCCCTAATTATCAACAATTAAATCATCTTCCTTCCTGATTTTTTCTCTTCCGTTAATGCTTAATTTTTTCTCCTCCATTAATGCATGCAACTTTTTTTTTCCTCTCCTAAAATCTCTCCCATTTAAAAAAAAAAATCTGTTGATGCATATATAAATTTATTTAGCTATTCATACATGTTTATTCTTTTAATGGTGATTCATATGAATGATAAATATGATATCATTATATGGGTATTATGATGATTCACACGATAGCTACATTTTGTATGATTTTAACCGGTGATACATATGATATTAATGGATGATACATATTGTATTATGGTGATTCATATGATAGATACACTGATTTATTTTAATTATTAGGTGATTCATATGATATTAATGGGTGATATATATGGTATTATGGTGATTCATATGGTAGATACAATTATTTATTTCAATTATTGGGTGATTCATATATATGGTATTATGGTAATTTATATGGTAGGCATAATTATTTATTTCAATTATTGGGTAATTTATATGATATTAATGGGTGATATATATGGTAGATACAATTATTTATTTCAATTATTTGGTGATTCATATGTTATTAATGAAAGATAATGGTGTAGTCAGTGTAGGAAACGAAAGTAATAATATTTTTTTAAAAAAAGACTAAAAGCAGAATTGAAACATAATTAAAATTAAATCTAAAAAAAGCAGACTAAAATTAAAGATGAAAAAAGACCAAAAAAACATATCTTCCATAATTAAAGAAAAAAAAAAAAGAGAAACATAATTAAAACACCTAAATTAAATCTAAAAAAAAAAAAGAGAAAAATTAAATATCCTTCCTTAAATAAAAGAATACAATGAATAAAAGAGAATCTATTATTTCCTTAAATAAATATCTTATTAGTTTCAAATGTATCAATTTTTTATATGTATCACCATTTCAAAAAATCGGGATAAAATGTAATTAACAAAATAATCAAAATTTTATATAATATCACTTAAAGATTTTAGATATTTATGTAAATTACGCTCCTTTTTAAAATGACATAACAAGAAAACGAAAGTGTAAGCGACAACTTCCAACTTTAGACCAGCTAGCTGTAATGAGGTTACTTGAGTTAGCTCTGACACTTAGTCCCGCTATACTACTTGTTTTCAGGTGAGACAAACTGCATGCTCTTCTTCTGGAGTAACTTTCCACTAAACACAACACTTGTGCACATGAGCCAAGTAGATTATCCACGAAGCCAAACTTTTTCATGGCATTAAAATCAAGCAAGACCTATGAATTGTTGACATATATATAGTTACTTAGGTAGTTTAACTTCTATACACCGAAGAATAAACACTATCAAATCACCTAAATTGTAAATTACTTCATGAATTGTTTGTAATAAGTAGGATTAATAATCATGCAAAATAAAGTAGGCAATGTATTACAAGGTTAAACTCTGATAAATGCATATAAGTTAATTTTGTCACTAGCTATCTTATTTATATTTGGTGATAAGTAACCAAACACAATATATGTTTTGTTGACAGCGGAGGAGAGATTTTATTAAAGTTTTAACACCATACAGAGAGAATCGTAGAATCAGATTTCAAGATCCTCAAACACCTTCAAGAGGAATGGAAATTACCTTTCCATTGCTTTAGATTATCCCCTCCATTTGCAATTACGATTCTCAACTCAAAGCTAAAATTTGATTTATATATGCCCAGAGTACACATCCTAGAGCAAATCGACAACGTTTTTCATGAGCCAGCAACTGTGCCGAAGTCAAATTCATAAAATACCCAAAAGTTCTTTCAAACACACTTTATAAAACTCAACCAATAGAAAAGCTCTTCCCCCTTTATTTACTTTCTAATTTTGGTTAAGCCTCCTATGGAACAAACCAAGTTCCCGTTTCACCACCCAAAAAAGGATCCACTAATTGGAGTGGCAGTAATTTTTATTTTGTATATCTTATTATTCTACACAAAAACATAATAACTTCAAGAGTGCATCGCTTGCAAGAGACAATCAGTTTGAAACAGAAGAACCAAAACAATTAAACAACAAAAGAGAAAAATAAAATATAACTTAAACTATAGTCGGAGGCTTTGGATTAACAACAATTTATGAGAAACTCGAAGTAGCTATTAAAGGAAGAGGAAAAAACAGAAATGCATGAGCAGACCTGATATGAGATCAGTCGAAACGAAATCAACAGAGAGATGAATGAGGAAGCGGAAGAAGCAGAGACAGGTAATCAAACTTGACCTCATTTGTTAAATAAATATGAGAAAAAGCATTGGTATTTTCTCGACCCATAGAAAAAATTATTACAACACACCTCAACTTTGCAGAAGTCCTATTATCCCCTCACATAAAAACAATCATATATCACCATAACTCACAGACAATATGTCACAATTGCAATTTATAATGTAAAGGCAAACTTACCGATTTCATAAATCACAAAAGGGTCGACTGTATCTTGTTCTCTTTCTATATTATCATGTGATATAGTGACAAATGGTTGAGGCTGGATAACTGCTGCCAAAAATAGCCACAATGATTAAATGTGCGAGTCAAGTGTTTGTAGGTGCAAGCTAAACACCAAAAAAATGCATAGGATATTTGCATATCTCCATTTCTATAAGATTAAAAAGCTAAGGTTTTATTACACACATTAATAATTTGTGGTACATAAATATGGCAATCATAATATCACTTTTCTTTAGAAAATGTAGTCGGTTCTCATGTCGTAAAAGCAGTTTGTTTTGAGAGTATTGGCTTGCTTCAAGATGACGTTGGCTGCTCAAGAAAAACAACAACTAGATTTTAAGGAGAAGTACGCCTCGCGGAATCTTGTTTTTCATACGTTGCACCAGTAACAACTCTTTTCTTCTATCAGCAGATATTTGGTTATATATATCATGACGTTTAAGTTGTCCTGCAACCTTCCTTTTTTCTGCGTCTGAACATTTGTTTGGTGTTGTTGAATCCATCAGGTATGAAAGTTGAGGTTCCCTTTTTCTCTTTGTTTTATATGTAGGTACTTACAGCTTGAATTTATCATCGAACTTCAAAGGAGGACGGGATTTATCTGTACTTTCTTAGGTGTCAAATTCATCACATACAGATGTATAAAAATGCACTATGAACATGACTGCAACTATTTCTAGCCATTCAATCATTTACTCTCTCGGCTATGATCTTAAACGGAAGAGGTAAAAATTTGTTATGGCAAATTCAAAGTAGGAAGGAGATTTCACTGTTGTACTAACTCAAAGCGCACTGTCTATTTCTTTCTCTAATTCAACACTTTGAATTAAGTACTATGAAGAGCTACCATAAAGTGCCTCTGAGAAAAGACTAAAATTAATTAGGAAAAAGGAAGTCATAAAGTGCTTCTTTTTTTCTGCAGCAAAGTATACAAAGTTTTTTAATCAAATTTCTGATTCATAAACACTCCCTTTTCAAAAAATCACAGATTGTTGAAGCACTCTATTTGTACCTTGAAAGGAAGATAGCAAATCACTTGAGTTGCTCTTTGTTTCAGCTTTGTTTGCTAGTTAGCGAGCTAAAGAAGCTTTTTTTTATCAGATGCCACCAGCTTGTACAACTCTAGACGACTACCTTTTTATTGGCAGTTATATTTTCAAAAGTTTGATTTCTACTATAGTGTTTCTCTGACATTGTTGTTGTAATTTTGGCTGGTGATGAAGTTGTATGAATTATATTTAGTATAAATGTGCGATGGTAGAACTTTAAGCTATGTTGTTCGGACTCTTCAAAAATGTTGATGGGTACGGTAACTCTTTTGGAGAATCCGAACAACTTAGACTTTTAAGTTCACAAGATTATATTAAAGCTGCAAAATTTTGTATAAAATTACAGAAACAACAAATATTGTGAATCTAAGAATAACAAATCAACTAAGAGATAAATGACGATAATTAAAAGCAAGCAAAATAATGGTACCTACCAAGGTTAAAGAGTGTCAGCAGACGGAAGAGCACAATCAGAACGATATGGGCGGAAACCTGCAAGAAAGTGATCAAGATAAACAATTTAGCTAACGGAAATAGGGTGCATCATATCAATGATTGTTGTTACTTTATGATTCAATTTTTTTATGAAATAAATTTACCACTACAATTATAAGATCTCATTTGAATTTCCCAAAAAACCGAAATTCTTCCATGTCTAAGCTCACTCCTCAATTTACCCTCTGTTTCTTCCAATTTTTCCCAACCCCAGCTCACTCTTACCCGTATCATTTAAGCATTTTTCCTTTAGGTACTAACATTGATTTGTGTAATTTCACTTTTATATGTCGTATTGAGTATTTTCATTAAAATTTAGTATTTTTTCATTTTTAGTTGATGCCCAGTAAAGTAAAAGAGTGTTGAGAAAGTGAATAGTATGAAAGATAGCACTATGAAGGTTGTGTATCAGGCAAAATAATTCAATCCATTAAGAGCGTTAGTTGAAAATATAAGAACTGATTGAAACCAAAGAAGAAGGATGAATAAAAAGATTTTTGTCAACTTTCATCTCTAAATCGGATTTTCTATAGATTTCATAAATACACAAAACTTAATTCAAGACCAAAACTTTATCTCCAACTCTAATTCTTCATAGATTTCACAGACCCACAAAACTAAATGCAAGAACAAAATCGTGGAAGAAAAATGAACAACAAGTTTTTTTGTTAATTTTTTGTTAGCTTTCATCTCTAATTCGTATTTGCTATAGATTTCATAAGCCCGTAGAACTAAATCTAAGATCAAAACTTTATCTTCAATTGGAATTCTTCATAGATTTCACAAATCCACAAAACTAAATGTAAAAATAAAATTTCAGACATAAGCAGAATGAAAAATAGAATATGAAGGGAAAATTTAAGAGGAGAAAGAAATAAAAGAAAGTTCTAGTTGACGATTGCCGAAGCTGAAGATGAAGAACGTTGAGCGAAAATCTTGAAATATTTCACTTTTTTAGTACGGGCTAAATTAAATTAAGAAAGATACCCATTCAACCTTTACATTGTTTTAATTAAGCCTAATTCTCCAACATGACAATTTGTATGTACTCACGTCTGGGAAGCGCGTGAAATGTCATAGAACCAACTTATGTGGTACCCAATAAATCTTTTATCCTTTTTTTATATCCAATTTCTTTAAAACAAAAAATCCTAATTCTCACTTTTTTCCTTTTTTTATACTCAATTCTTAATATCCATCATTTTTTTCTCCTAAATTCTCCTTCTCCTCTTAAATTTCTTTTCAGTCTTTTCTCTTACTCCGCTTAAACTTTCCTACTCTTATTAATTTCTTCTTCTTACTCATTTTTAGTAGTAATGTCCAATTCATGTTTTCCATTGTCTTCATCTTCTTCAATTCCAAAAGGAGTATGTTTATGTAGGGTGAAAACTGAAATTAAGACTTCGTGGACACAACTCAACACTGATCGGAGATTTTTTTGCTGCAAAACTTCAAAGATATTCATCTTTTGCTGCTTCATTGAACGAAATGCAATTACTTCGATTAGTGAATGCAACTTTTTAGTTTAATTTTTTCTTTAAACCTGTAGGCGAGAGGTGGATGTAATTACTTTGATTGGTATGATGATGAAATGCCTCCTCAAGCAAAGAGGGTGATGTGGGGTTTATTGAAAAAAGTCAAATCATTTGAAGAAGAGAGGAATCGATCAAGAAAATTTAAAGTGATATACGTTGGGGCGATTGTGATTTTGGCTACATGGAATTTCTTCAAGAAATGTTCTTAGATTTTGGTAAATATTGGCTTAGATTTCTTATATATGGGACTGTTTTGATTTGACTAATTCTGAAATAAATTAGTTGTATTGGGACTGTTTTGCTTTGATTTTCTTGTTGTAGTGGGATTGTTGTGTATGAAACAATTAAGAAGGAATGAAGATAAGTTGTGAAATGTTACTCTCTTACTATGTTTTGATTTTGCTTTACTGTTGTAATTGGTTTAGTTAGATTACTGTACTTTATTTTTTTAGAGTTCAAATAATTTATTTAAATGATTCAAAGCTGTCAAATGTTTCACACAAAAGGAATCACCATTCAATAATTATATCAAGCACAAGAGCACAAGTGCAACTGATCGACATTTTAAACACAATAATCTACCATTCAACTGCTCAAAATGACCTCCAACCATACATCAAGTGTTCATCCAAAACTAATCTAAACAAACCATAAAAAATAGTTCAGAATCTTCAAAAACCCCAACAAAATACCAAAGTAGCCATACAACTAATCACCAAACTATACATTATACTAAAAACACAATTAATTCAACAACTTCATATTTCTCCTGGTGCACTAGAACTTTTTAGTTGGCTTCTTTTTTAACTGACTCATACTTTGCAATTGAGAAGTTGTGAGAACATTCTTTTCCTTCCACTTCATTCCTCGAGGCTTATAACCAATATCAATATTTATTTGAGTTGCATCTTTGTAAACACCCGAAGTGATAACTGTTTCACCTCTAGTTCCAGGCTGTATAAAATGAAGTAAAATTAGATTTGTCAAAAGATAATTAAAAATTACATGAATTGCAGTTGTAATTCACACTTACATTTAATGTTTTACTGCCACTCATTTGATCAGTGTAGATACCAAATCCTACTGTCTTAGACCTATTTTGTCCTACTGATGATGTTGATGCTCCAGTGGTCCTTTTTTCCTCAAGTTGCTGATCAGATACACTTTCTTTTCCTCTACCTTTGTTAGTGCCTCTTCTAGATCCTTTGTCTTTGTCAGCTCCCCTACCTTTGTCAGTGCCTCTACCTCTATCTCTACCTCTACCTCTTCCAGTTGGCTGCACTCTTATAGCTGCTGAGGTATCAATACACATAGAACTGCTAAAGCTTGGTTGCTAGCTGAAACTTTGTGGCATGCTAGAGCTTAGTGGTTGGCTGAAGCTTGGTGGCCTGCTAGAGCTTGGTGGCTGGCTAAATCTTGGTAGCCTATCAGAGCTTGGTGGTTGGCTGAAGCTTAGTGGCCTGCTAGAACTTGTTGCCTGGATAGAGCTTTCAGGTTGTCCCATTCCATCCTAATAATAAAGGATATTAAATATATATGATAAATATCAGAATTTAATTATTGAATTAAAAGATATGAGTGCATTACCTGACCTTTACAAAGAGTTCTGTTATGACCAATTTGATGACATTTGGAGCAAGAAATTTTCAGTCCTTTCCTGGATAGCTTCCCATACTTCTTCTTAGGCTCATTCTTTCCCTTTTTTCTATTCTTTCCTGGTCTACCAGGCATTGATCTAGGCTCAGGAGGATCAATCACTACACCACTTATGTTAGGCCACATTTTCATATTAGGTATTGGCTGAAGAAAGTAGTCATAAGCCTTCAAGAATGTATCATTCTTATACCACTCTTCCACATAAAATTCAGGCTCTATACCTTTATGCTGATAAGCAAATACAGCATGTTGACATGGTATGCCTCTCAATTACCAGCTTCTAGAAGTGCAAGTCCTTGCCCTAATATCAACTATATACCTATAAGGACCATCTAAAATTTCATACCCAATCTGTCCATTGAACCTAACTGTGCAATTTCTAGCCATATCTTTGTTTTCTTCAAGTACTAGCAAAATCATAGGAGCGATATCTGATATCCAGGTATTAACAATCTTCCTCATTTCAACATTTCTATCCATTATCTTGTGTCTAATCTCCTCTAACATACTGATTATAGATTTATGTATAGCAGTTAAAATTCATGAACTAAAAGCCTCACACATATTATTCTCAACAATGTCACATTTAGAATTCTTCCTAAAATATGTCCTGCACCATGATTTTTTTTTCATAATGTAATAAGTCTTCATAAATATCCTTACCAAGTTGACTGAGTTTGCCCATCTCATCCAAAAACTTCACTTCAAAACTGGATTTAGCACACCTCCAAAATTGTTTTCTTCTTTCTTCTCCTCTCCAGACCTGATGCCAATTGGACCAGATGTGTCTTGTACACCACCTCATTTCACAATCTGGTAGCAACTCAAGTATAGTAGGTACAAGACCCTACATCAGCATAAATACAAAATCAAAACACAAAATATATGAACATGAACTGTATAGTAAATAAATAAAAGACATCAAAATTAAAGTTTAAAAAGTAGACTAACCTTTTGCATATCTGACATGACAGTCAATCCATGTCCAGTGCCTAAGTTCAAATCTTGAATCAAGTGGTTAATGAAGAAACTCCAACTATGTTTTGTCTCTTGATCAACCACTGCCCAGGCTATTGAATACATTTGATTATTTCCATTTCTCCCAACTGCAACTAACAATTCACCCTTGCAAGAACCTTTCAAAAAAACAACTATCTAACCCAATAATTTTTTTGCACCCTGCTAGCTATCCTCTCTTTAATGAATCAAAGCAGAAATAAAAATAAACAAATAGATTTTTTTCGAGTTGAGACTCTCTATCTATCCTCACCCAACAAGAACTGCCAGGATTAGTATGTTTTATCATATCTGCTTAGTCACACAACCTTGAAAATTCCATCTTCCAATCACCCAAGAATTCTTTAATGATTCTATGTTTTGCCCTGCTACAAACAGTTTTTCCCACATACAAACCCAAATTTTTTCTCACCAATTCCTGAATTTTCCACAGTTTTATATAAGGTTGTAAAGTTATTTCATCCTTGAACTTACTTGCAATAAACTTAGATGTGCACAATTTATTTTGTATAGTAGTAGTGCATACATATATAGGATAGTAGTGCTTGACAACAAAGTCACCAGAATGCTTATCAATACTAGTAAACAACAACCATCTACATTTTTTGTCCTCACACCTAACTCTAACTCTATGTTTCTCATTAGGCTTAAGCTTTAATCTAACTTTGTATTCAATAGCATACTCAGACACAACCTTTCTAAATTGCTTAGCATTTTTAAATATCATACCAAGCTCAAATATAGCCACAACACAATCAGGATCAAATCTTACCTTTTTACTTTTCTTTCTTGCTGGTAAATCAACACCCCTAATAGCTTCAGGTTCCAGTCCATCAGCACTGTCATCACTATTAACTTTTGAGCTATCAATATACTCCTCATCTCCCCCTAATATTCCACTGTATCTAGCAGCCTTATTCCTTCCAATATCTTCAAATCCCCTATCAACACCTGCTAATCCAAGTTTTATTTCTTCATTTTGGACAGGTTTCTTTTGTTTCACACAGTTTCTCCTTTCATTTCTAAGAGTTCTTAACTCTTTATCAACCTCAGAATCATCATCTTCTGATATATTAAACTCTTGAGAATCAGCACTACTATCAAGATCTGTTTCAGTCCCTTCTAGATCTGAGAGTTCGTTTGCACCAGATTCTATATCTATGTTGTCAGGTTGGATAAGTTCCTCATGTAACCCTTTAACATTAATATCATGAACTATTGATATGTTCTCACCCACATTACTATTTTCACCAACCACATTACTACTTTGATCACCTACTGTACCACAAAGAAAATCAGATGGGACCCCATCTTCTACCACTTCTACCTTATCCACAACATGGTTCACATACAAGTCTAAAAAGTCCCCATCATCTAGGTCTTCAATAAGACTTACCAAAGTCAAATCATTTTCCACTTTAATAAAGACTTTCTTTTCAGGTTCTTTAAAGTAGAACCCACCAACAGTCATATCCCAAATTCTTTAATATAATAAAGCAACTCGAATATAGAAAAGTGGTCCTTGTCCATACTTACATATTTCACCTCACTTTCTCCTATGTAGCGTGGACCATATTCTTCATCAGAAACAAACTTGCCACCGTGGTGAAAACGAGTTGTAATAATAATATTAGCCATCAGATTCCTGAAACAAAACCCCCAAAATACCTGACAAGTTATGAATAGTAAAAACCCTAAAAAAACTAGCTTTTTTTGGATATTTTCAAACTACCATTACTAACGTAATATACTAACAAAGAACTAATAAACCATTTACAACAACAATACATGACAAAAATGTGACAATATTGACATTTGAAACATACCTAACAATTTTTGAGATCCAACTCCAGATTCTTTGCAACCAGTAAAGAAATGTTGAAATCAGTGTCAAACTTGAACTAATCACTCAAAAACACTATGTAACTTTTCATTATACAACAAACGAAGCATAAATTAGTAGTATTAGGAATGAAATCGCAATTTTAGGATTTCTGATAGATTTGGGAATGGGTGTGAGGGATTTGACGTTATAAGGGGGAAAATGAAGTGGAAATTATATTTATATATTAATTAAAGGCAAAATGACCTTCTGGACCCCTCTACTATGTCAATTTTGTAAGTTGGACACTTCTACTTACATGTTTGTCATCTGGACCCTTGAACCCATTACAAAGCAATATTTCTCACCCTTTGATCGTTGACCTTGCCTATGTGGCAAGGTCATGTTGATAAGGACAAAGAGAGTGTAACCACTCGCCTAGGGGTGCGAGTGGAGGTCAATTTTTGGCCAATTTTACATTAAAATAATTAAAAATAAATAAAAATAATATTAAAATTTTAAAAAAATAAAAAGGGTCCTTTTTTTTCGTCCATCATTTTAAATTTAAAAATATTTTTAAAAATTTAAAATAATTTAAAAATATTTTTCAAATTTAAAAAAAAAAGGATCCTTTTAGACAGGCATACATTTCCTCGATCAATTTCTTGCTTATCTTGCTTCAATTCTTCTTACAAAAGTAAGCAAATCAAGCTTTTTTTCGACCCCCAAAGGATAATGGATTGAATTAGACAGGCATACATTTTCTTCAACACATAAATATGGTTCATCTATAATTGACTCGGGGTCAATAGACGCAGGGCAGGTTTTCTAATGGGCCCAGTACCCCGCTCGGGTATTGGGTCGTCCTAGGCTCATGCCTGAAATAGGGTTTTGGTTTCGCTCTATCCTAGGTATCTAGAGTGGGTTTGAACACTGGTTCTCAAGCGAACAACTTGAGTTTGAAAATACAAACAACCATCAGACGACTCACGTGCTAATAAATTGTTTGTATTTCCAACACATTTTTGGAATTGATCAATAGGGGCCGGGATACCCACGAAACCCTAAAATAATTTAAATAATGTAGGAATATGCCATGACATGCGATATTTAAATTCTACAGAATCGAAACACATAAACACATAAACAGTTAATCAAAAGACGAAATCAAACATTTGGTTAGAACCTAGTTAAAAATCCCCAGCAGATTCGCCATTTTGTTTTGCAAAAATTTTTGACTTTTGAAAGAGTCGCCACTTAATTTTGAAAAGGAATTAAGAAACCTTTATAAAAGTTACTTCAAACGATTCAAAACAGGAAAATCATTTTAAGTTAGAGATTCTAGATAAGCAGTTCCTATTAACGTTTTAGGAAGGTGTTAGGCACCTAAAACGTCCGCTAACTTGCGGTTATCCGGACTGTTTGAAAATCGTCTTTTGATTAACTTCGAAAAGATTAATTTGTTGAAATAGTGATTTGATTTTTTTCAAAAAAAAAGACTTGTGTAAAATAGATTTAGGCAACTTAGTAGGGATTTTAACTAAGTCTAAACAAAACTAATAAACACATAAAAGGGGAAGGGAGGAGAAAGTAAATGATTTAGTCCATTAGGCCCAAATCAACGAGACCTGTCCTAGTCTAGTTGCGCTTCCAACCCATTTCACCTGTCCTAAACTAGTTTTTGAACCTTTGGCTCGAATCTTGCTCCACCTGTATTAAATACAACTTTGACTTCGAGGCCGAAATGAATGAATAAATAAATGACTAAATGAATAAATAAAAAGAAGACAATAATAAAAATTAAAACTTTTCAAGTCTTTTAGTGACCTCATCAATGGGTTTTGACCCATTTTCCTTCTTTGTCTATCTTCTAGCACCCGCACGCCATGTAGTGGACCTTGGGTTTAAACTTCGAACTTGACTCGAAGGGGTGAGCCTCATTTACCCATTACGAAATGCAGGAGAAGAAGAGTCCATTTGGACTCGAGATATTTTTTTGCATGCAAAAAAAAAGATAAAGAAATTAATATATGTTCAAGGCATAAAAGTGACATATTTCAAAGTAAAAGAAACTATCAAGAACCAATTTTTGAATGACAAAAATAAGCACACTTGCACAAGAATGAGAGTCAACAAATAAAAAATGCAAAGAAAAAGTTTCACAATCATATTATGCATGAGTCAAAAATATCCAAATAATTTTATTTAGCCGCAAAAGTTCGAACTTTCTTATCATTTTGAAAAGACAACATGCGAACAAAGAAGAATAAACATCTTGGATGAAAAATAAAGCTAACACTTCATATCTTATATGAGGGTTTTGAAATCCATTAAAATAATTAGTAAGCAAATGACAAATTCTTGACTTAACTAATTACTATTTTTATTAAGGCGCAACAAATAATAATAACTATTCTTCCAACATAAAATAAACAACTTTACATGCTAAAAAATACATATCTACCAACAATAAGTTTAAACAAGACATGGGTATTGTTTTTCAAGTAAAGATCTAAATTTTATTCAAATAATCAAAGAATAAGGTGAAAAGGCAAAACATTCAACATTAACTATTCTTCTAAACATAAAGAAAATAACTTTACATACTAAAAATAAATGTATCCAACAACAATGAGTTTAAAAAAAGCATAAATACATCTTTTAAGCAAAGATTGAAACTTTATCTAAAATAATCAAATAATAAAGTCAAAAAAAGGCACATACAACTATTGCTAGCTCATTTTTATATCATAAACATGAAAATAATTAGAATATCGATATCAAAACGTCTTAGGGCCTTCAAGGCCATCTACAACATACAATCCCACAAATAAAATTATATCTACGAACTACAAAGAAGAAAAAAGATGAAGAGAAAAATGATAATAAAAACTAAAATAATAAAAAAAGAAAAAGAAGGTGTGTTTACCTTTTGGGGGGCAGCAAAACGAAACTACGAGCTTCGTTGGAATCAACCACCACCGAAAAACGTCGCCGGCAACTCAAAAATTTTGATTAGCCGATTAACTTTATGAAACAAAAATTTTTACTAAATAAAAATAACTATTTTTGTTCAAAAGAATTTTTCACCTTTCTAGCCTTTTTTTTCTTCCTTCTCTCCTCCTCTCTCTACCAAAGTAGTGGTAGTATTTATAGGAGATAATGTGGTATTTTTTTCCCTCCTCCACCAATGTGGGAGAAAAGTATTTATAGGAAAGGATAGAGATTTATTTCTTGTCATCCACCAATGTGGAAGAAAAAGCATTTAGGGGGGTTTTTGAATGTAAAAATTAAAGATAAGGTGAGGTGGAAGATAATGTGGGAGAAAATAGTACAATATTGTACAATCTTTGAATTTCAAAAGTGGAAAAGGACAAAGTTGGAGAGAATAGTACAATTTGAATTTATTTTTTGGTGGGAATTGAGTAAAAGTTATGAGAGTTCTTGAGAATTTTGGATTTATTTAAAATATAACCCCAATTGGAATTTAAAATTTAGCCATATTTATTTATTTTGACCAAATTAAAAATTAATTGACGAATTGCATTGCAATTATGACCAATTTTCAATTATGGTCAAATCTAATAGATTGGCTAAATTAAATTAAAATTCGATACGAATTAATACCTTTTATTTATCCCGAGCTTCTTGATTTAATAAAATGAATGCATATTTATCCAAATAAATTATTTTTGAGAATAAATTATATTTAAATTAAGATTTTAATAATTTAAATTTATTTTCAAGATAAGCCTTAATTAAATCCGATATTTTGTAAAATAAATATTTAAGTAACAAACTATATAATCTCGCATAACTGAACACGATAGTATATAATCGCTACTTAAAATGACAAAATCATGTACGAAAAATATTTTAAGTTTTTTTTTTAATTATTTGGATGAAATAATTATTTTGGTTTATTAAAAACTAAAGAAACTCAGGATTAAATTTAGTCGTGGAGGGCAAAAATTAGGTGTCAACAACCATCACTCATCAACTAGTCAATCACATCTCAACCACTTTCCAACAACTTTCCATGATTCAAGGACCCATGTTTTAAGGAGAAGTACAGGTAAAGTCAGTTTTGAAAATTGAAAAAGGCTCCAAGATTTATTTTTTCCTCCTAAAATAAAATTCCACCAATCCAAATTAAATTTTTGACCAAGATATGAATGTTTGAGAATAACAATTCGTTAGAAAGACCGCAACCAATACGTGGCTGTCACGTCATCAAGTAACTGTTCACGCATCAAATTTTGGCTCAAATTTTAGATTTTCTTAGATTCTTTTTATTCTTCCGTAGTTTCATTTGATTGGTCCGAACGCTAATTGACAAGCTAGTAAACTCCTACAAGATTGTAAATTAGTTTTGTGTCCGTTTGTTCATGTTAACGTTCTTTGTGTGCTTTTCACTTTTGTTAATTCATTGTATCTTGTCAGTTCAAGTCCGTAAGCAAAATTTTTTTGAGTCAACTCGAATGAAAATCTATTCCGAACCAAGGTGGACTCCTCCATCAATCACTCACGAAGTACAAGCTGGCTTTCAATACTTGTGAAACCAAGTGTGAGGTAAAAATTGAGAGTCAGAGTGAGGTGAGGCATTTTTTAGCTAACAAGTTTGTTTGTTTTGTTGTTTGTTGTTGTCTTTTATTTTAGGTACCATGGCTACCACCAATCTCGATGCCACATTTGACCGCATCACCGATAATATTGAAGACATGAAATGGCACGTTGAAAGGTTACACCAATTGGTATCCACACTTATCCCAACAAATTCAAAACCTAAGGTCCAAACACCTTGCGGTGAGATCTTCTCGAAGGAAGTTACTGCCCAAACTTGTGAAGGACTTTCACACCAAGGTAAAGATGAACATACTCATGAACGTCAATGTAAAATAGCTATCTCTTACACTTTGGTACATGTGGATGATGAACGTGTGACTAATAAGCCGTTGAATGTGAGTAGTAGCTTACCTACATATGAGTATATTGATTCCTTACCACTTATAGATAATGTAAATGTTGTGCGAGTGGATACACTAGTTGATCCTATAGATGACCGAATCGACTCTTCTAGTAAGATCGATTTGTGTCCACCTAGTGTTGAAGCTATTGTGTTGAAGGAAAGTACATCATCGTATAAAAATTGTGTTGACCAACTTGTGTGTAAAACTTGCCCACCACTTGAGAATATGTGTGATGTGATTAATGAGTCTCAAGTGAGTGAAGAATTTAAAAATATTGGTCAAGAAAAAAAGAGTGAACCCGTGAGCCTATGTTATTGTAAGGATTCTAATGTTTGCTTGGCTCACAGGGTTAATCGTGTGCTTGACATATCTTTGGAACTTGATAATGATTCTTTAGAGAGTGAAAGTTTTAAATCTGTCTGCGGGTTAGATCATTCACTCTTTAGGTACAATGTCTTGTTTGAAGATAGTTTAAACACTCCTAATAGACCTAGTGGTGAAAATGATGGTATAGCTTTCCTTGGAAGCTATATCATATATGCTAACCCACTATGGTGTGACAACATTCCTCCTAAAGATGGAAATCTCTTCTTGGAAGATGAGAGTACTTTTAAGGGTAAGGAATGTGTGATCTTGGAAACTACTTCTTCTTCTACTTTGTGTGGCTTTTTCGAGGACACCATAGTAGAAGTAGAATTGAGTACCACTTTTCTCTACTCTCTCTTTACTTGTGATGATATGTATGTCAATGTAGAGAGTAGGCCATGTGGTTGTGGTAAAGACTACGGGAAATGGGTGTGTTGCTTAGAACCGTGTGTATGACCATTCTTCCCATTTGATCCCAGTGCCATCTTAGAGTGGGGAAGATTTACTCTCGGCTTAGGTACATTTATTTTGGGTTCTTATCATAGACAAGTCCTTGGTGAATTTTTCGATGGATTCATAATGTTTAACACTAAGGACTCTTGGTTATATGTCAAATATGAACCACCTTGGCATGTCGAGATTTGTTGTTGGCGAAACTTGAACTCAAAGGGTCCTCGTTTTTTTTTTTGGTGTAGGCTGTTTTGAGTGCATACCATTATTGTTTATTTTTGATGATCCTAACCCTCATTCTATGAGGAAGTGTGTTTGTTTGTCTCTCTTTGATTTTACAAGGCATGGATTCGAGGTCGAATCCTTTTTAAGGATGGGAGGATGATACAAGTACGACCACGAAGATGGACGCATATGAGAATGTAATGAACCCGGGGCTTGGAGTGTGCGAGTGAAGGACTTAAAACACACCAAACCAACCATAATCTCACACTTGGAGTGTAAAGAGGAGCCTTGAAACACAACAAGGCAACCCCTAAATACACTTAAAGGGAACCTAACTCTTAAAAGGGCATTTTGGATATTTTATATTTTATTTGTAACCTAGTATAAATAGAATATTGTAGGGCTTTTATACTTAGATTATTCATGATGTTGTAAGTCTTGAAACACAAAGAAACACAAGTCCTCTCTCCTTGAGGCACCAAAACCAATATTAGGCATAGAGAGTATGGAATCACTCTTGTAGATCTCATGGCTTGGAAACGTGATGCTTGGGAGGTGGATTCCGACCTTGTGTCTTCGTAAGAGATAGATGAACGTTTCATGTAGTGTTAAGGGTCCAAGAGTGGAATATGCTCTTGGGTTCTTAAGATTATACCTTCATTAAGTCTATCTAACTATCCCTTTACTTTTATAGTAATCTTGTAGTAGTTTGTGTTCTTGTAACCGTTTCTATCTCTAGTTAGTAAAACCGCATGTTGTTTCTATCTTGTTATTGTTGTCCATCTCGTCATATTGTTGCTATTTTGGTGTATTTGCACCTTCAATATCTTGTTGTTATTGTATTTTTATTGTTGTTGTAGTGAATTCGAGAGTGGTCACCAAAGGGGTCCTCGGCTCTTCAAACTTATGGACTGATTTGGTGTTTGTTTCATGTTTCCCTTGTCTTTCTTGTATCAGGGACGGGATGGGGTGGGGTGGGGAAGGGCTGGACGGGTGTTGGGGTGGGGTGGAGGGGCTGGAAGGGGCTGGGGTGGGGTGGGATGGGCTGGGTGAAGGTGGGGGTGGGGACGAGTTTTAAAAAAAAAAAAAAAAAATATATATATATATATATATATATATATATATATATATTATTTTTAAATTTTTAAAAACATTTTTAAATTAAAAAAGATGGAGGAAAAACAGAGCCTTTTTTTATTATTTTAATTTTTTTAAAATTATTTTATTGAAGGGGGTGGGGTGGGATGGGGCTGGGTGAGGGGTGGGGACGGGCTGAGGTGGAGTGGGAAAAGTTTTTTTTTAAAAAAAAAATATTATTTTTATATTTTAAAAAAAAATAAAAAAGATGGGGAATTTTTTTTTTTTTTAATTTTAATATATTTTTTAATTATTTTAATGTAAAATTGGCCAAAAATTGCCCCCCACTCGCAGCCCCAGGCGAGTAACTACACTTTCCTTATCCTAGTCACCATTTCAATGCCACATATGTGAGATCAATAGTCAAAGGGTGCAAAATGTTGTTTTTTAACGGGTTCAAGAGTTCAGATGACAAACATGTAAGTAGAAGTATCCAACTTACAAAACCGACATAGTACAGGGGTCTAGAAGGTCATTTTGCCTATGTTATTTACCCTTTGACATATTATAACTTTGTATCTTTTTTTTGCAAAACTTTATTATTCTTTTTTAAAAATAAAAAAGAAGAAGTAAAAATATAACTAATTATTTACTTTGGAATTTTAAGATTCAATCATTCACTTACAAATTTTTTTTGTTATCTTTTCTTTATTTGTTCAACCTTTTTTTGTTATTTTCACTTTGTGATGTTTTTACATTGGAGGGAGATACGTGTAACTTTTGAATGAGACAATAGAATTATTATTAACATAAATTTGTGTTCCGTAAAGTGTTAGAGCTAATTAGAAAAATTATTTTTATTTATGAATATCCTATTTACAAAATTAAAGCTTGTATTCAATCATGCAATTTATTTTCGGATTTTGACCAGTAAGTATTTTTTAAGTTAATGGAGTAGTTTTTTATGACTAAAATTATTTGGAGGGATGTTATTATCTTGATAAATTGAAAAGAAATAACTCACATTGAATAAATTTAAAAGATTTAGAAAAAAAATTAAAGAAATTTGAGGGCGTTTTTGTCTTGACACATATTTATCCATGGATTGTAATCCACGGATTACTAATCCCGCCAAATTGGGTGTATTAGTTATACACCATATAATACCATGTATGATATATAACTAATCCATGTATTAATTATACATAGCTTCAAAATTGCTACCAAACAATGTATTAAGGAATCCCACCATTTAATCCATGGATTATGAAAATAATCCACCATACCAAACGGGTCTTAAATTCATAATTCTAAACTCACTATAAGAATCTTACCACAACTTGTCCATGCCAGATTTGTGTGTTTGGTATGAAGACAAATATTTTCCATGAAAAATATTGTCCTAGAAAATATTTTCTTGGAAAATAAATTGGTTTCTTACTTATGTTTTTTTATGTTTGGTTGGTGGATTTAAAATATTTTCTGAAAAATATTTTCTAGTGTTTGGTTGGTGAATGAAAAAATATTTTTCAGAAAATACATTTTAATGTTTTGGTAAATAGTAAAAATACGTTTTAGAAAATTATTTTTGACCTTGAAAATTTTTGTTTTTATGGTGTGTTCGATATGAAAAGAGAAAACGTTTTCTAGAAAAATAAGTTGTTTATTATGCATATTCTTGTGTTCATTTTGCAAATTAGGTAAGTATATATGTTTTCTAAAAGTATTTGTATATGTTTAACAAAGACAATGAGAACGAATAGAATAATAAGGGTGAGATAAGAAAAAAAATATTTTTTTTAAATTAATTTTTTGGGGTAGGGGGGTTGGTAGGTGGGGGTTGAGGTTGTCAAAATAGATAGTAAAGGCGGGGTAAGAAAAAAAATTGATTTCTTTTTAAAAATAAATTTATTTTTTTGGAGGGAGGGGGGGCTAGTAGGGGGTGGGTGTCGGGCGGGGTAGAGGAGTAAGGATGGAGTAAGAAAAAAACTAATTTTTTTAGGGGGGTGGGGTGGAGGTTAGTAGGGGTGGGGTCGGGTAGTGGAGGAAAAGGAAAAAGTTTGAATTTAAAAAAAAAAAAAAAAATTGAAGGGAGTAGGGGTTTGAGTTTCGGGTTAGAGGATGAGGTAAGAAAAAAATTGAAATAGTTATTTTTTTTTTTGAATGGAGGGTGGTAGGAAGTAGGGTTAGAAAAAAATTAAAATTTTTTAAAAATAAATTTTGAAAAATAATTTTTTTGGGAGGGGGAGGGGGTTGGTAGGGTGGGGGTCAGGTAAGGGGTAAGAAAAAGTTTGATTTTTTTTTAAAAAAAATAAATATCTTTTTTGGAAGGATGGGGGGAGAGTAGGGGTTTGGTTTTTGGGTAGGGGGATAAGGTAAGAAAAAAATTTGAAATAAATTTTTTTGATGGGGTGGTAGGGGGTGGGGCGGGATAGGGTATTGGGGGTCGGAGTAGGGATGGGTGATTCTGAGAGTTGTATGAATATTTCATCTAAAAAGTGAGGTTGAAAAAGAGTTTTGAAAAATGTTTTCCTTACTTTTTGAAGGGAAGTCATTTTCCTTAGATTTGAGGAAAATAAGTTGATTTGAAAAACATTTTCCAAAACCTTTAAGCCAACCAAACATGAGAAAATTAAAAAAAATACCAAACACACCCTAAATTGTAGTCTATCACTAAATTCATATCTCCATCATAAAAATTATATCCACCACTAAATTCATTATCAAAATTACACCACAACGCTATTACCATACAAGAATTGCAATCATCACCGACGAGCTTCTACTTCTTCAGATCGTTAAAGATTTTTGTTTCGATCGTATTTATCAAATCTTTCATGAATAATATAGAGTGCGGAAAGCTTCCACACTTTTGTCGACTTATTTTTTTCCTCTTTAATAAATGTGTTGAGTTTTGTATCCACATCAAAATTATACACAATAAATAAAGCTTTTCATTTTCTCCTAAAATTACTTAATAACTTCAATTTCTATCATAATAATGCTAAAGAAAAAAAAAAGAAGCTCAAATCGTTGCAAGATTCACAAAATACTGACCAAATTAGTAAATTAAAGACACTTCACTAAATTCGTCATCAAAATTATTATTACCATCACTGCTATAATTGAAATTCACATTAAAATCACATCACTGTTATTATTAGTCATCAAAAGATAAAAATATATTCACTACTAATTGTTATTATCAAGCATCGATTTCACTACCAAAAGGTGAAGAATAAGCCGTTAGTCGTTAAAAAAATATAAATTTATAGAAGTAAAGTAGCAGTAACAGTTTGAAAAAAAGAACTCAATGAACAAAAGAAGAAGAAAACAAATTTCAATGGAGAAGAGAGTAGTTATAAAATTTTCATTTAATTTTTCTTTTTTTATTCTTATCTTATTTATATACATATTTTTTTTCTTTTAATTATTTGTCACATCAAATTTTTGATATAAAATTTAAGTAGAGCAGATGTGTAATATATCGTCACAATAGTTTGAATGTTTAAATATATTTTATATTTTTGGTATATAATATGTACTATATATATGCATGTGTATTTGTATATATGCAAATATATTGTTTATATGAAAAAAAATTATTCACTAAATTTTTTTTCATAAATATTCATGTATAATAAAATAAAAGAAATAAATTAAATGAATTTCTAAAATTAGTATTAACTCATTATTCTCTACTTTTTAGGCATGGTAAAATAAAAAAATAAATTAAGCAAACCTAAAAAAATAAAATTATTTGAAAAATAATAACTGTTATTTAAAAGATTATAAGTAGCATTTCTTTTATTCATATTTAAAATTTTTAAAAAAGAAAAAATGACTGTAAAATAAATATCATATATGTTATAATTAAAAATTTCTAAATATAATCATACATATATGTAATATTTTTGTCAATTGGAGTATGTTTTTTTCCATTCATTTTGAGCGGAGTCGCAGACCAACTTCAAAGGGGGCTAACGGCCCAATTAGCCACTCCCCAAGCCCGCCCATCTTCTATTTTACTAAAGAATTGTTTGATTGAAAAAATAAATCGTTCAAAGTTAACTAGCCGTTTGATTATGAAAATTAAAATTTTTGAAAGTTGGAATTGGAGTTGAAGTGGTGTATGACCATGTCTTTTTGAAAGATAGCACTCAAGAACAAAGATTGACAACTAATAACTCTCTTAACAAGCATCAGAACTACAGGAGATAAAACGATCGATTGTGTTTCATAATACACAAAGATCCGTTGTCAAATGAATGTGAATAAGAACATCGAGTTTCACCTTTCTTCGCCCCCCCCCCCCCCCCCCCCCCCAAGAGATGTTGCTCACAAAGACTAAGCGAAAAGAATCTGCGCACAAAGATATATATATGATCCCTCAAATATTTGTCAATCTTCAACCATACGTGTGTGTGACCATGCATATCATCCTTTCATTGTTTGAAGAAATCTTACTCATCTATACCGAAACAAATTAGATTCTGTCATTATTGAAATTGGTAAAAGGTGAAACTAACAATAAACAAATTTAAATTTTACTTTTGCAATTTTCATGGCCAAGCACCATGACCTTTATAAAGCAAAAAAGATTCTGAAAAAAAAAATTATGGACAAACGGCCTCTAAGTATGTCAAATTGTGGAGGGACTGGGGTGCTAGACTTGGTGCCAAACACTACTCCAAGCACAGGGGATGGGAACACTAAATGTAATGAACTCGAACCAGTTCAACTCCCTGCTCAACCATGTGTTCAAAAGCCTCCCCTTTTACCTACCATACCTTACCTCACGGAGGCGGAGACCCTGAACTTTATCCCTTGGGACCCTCTAGAGCAACCCAGTACTCTAGCCAACACTCTATCCCTCAAGGAGCACAAACAGCAGGCGACACTACCAAGTCAGTTCCAGAGGAACTAAGAACTTCAAACATGGAGCTAAAATAACTCTTGACAAAAATAGAGAAACTACAGGTCTCAAACTTCACTCTAAGCAAACTTCTGCGGAGAGAGTTCAACAAGCTCTCCAACAAGTTTATTGTTCTAACTTGTCCCCTGGAGACAAACTTGATCAACTTCACCTTGAGGGATGCCTCGGAGCAACACGCCACAGCAGTAGCTCTAGTGGTTCAGCTGGATCTGAGGGACAAAAGCAAGTTCCCAATGACCCACCCCCCAACCAACCCATGCAAACCAATGAAGTTTCTCATCTGGAACACTAGAGGTGCCAATAGTCCTATCTTTAAGCGTCAATGTAACGCACTGATCAGGACTCATAACCTTGTTCTGGTAGTTCTTTTGGAGACAAAAATGGTGAACCACAAAAATCTCACTAAAGTCTTGCACTTTAATACCTACCTTGAATCCAGTGTTGTGGGTAGGAAGAGTGGCATTGTTGTGATATGGAGGGAAGATCTGCGACACCTTCAGAACTTCTCCAGCTCCTCCCAAGGAATTCATGCCACTATTAGGGTAAGTCTCACTAACCAAACCTTTCTTTTCTCTGTTATTTATGCTAGCCCCGGCTTAACTCGACTCTCACTCTGGAATGAATCTCGGAATGTTGCTAATAGCTATTCTGGCGATTGACTCATGGAGGGGGATTTTAATGAGTTATTGGGGGCTAATGAGAAGTTAAGAGGAGCCCCTATCAGCAATAATATAGAACCAACCACTTTTGGGATTGCTTAAATTACTGCAATATGGTGGACCTAGGTTATAAGGGATGCAAATACATTTGGACCAATAAGAGTTATCTCAATAGAAGATGCCTTATCCAAGAAAGACTTGACAGGTGTGTGGCAAATACCTCTTAGACAAATAACTATCCTGACTCCACTGTCACCCACCTCTCTAGAACCAAATCAGATTATTGCCCTCTGCTTCTCTGAGCAGGGACAAACCCTTTAAATTTGAACCCATATGGTGAAACCATCAATTCTTTTAGGGGGTTGTTGAAAGATATTTCATTGATAATACCCCTTTTCATCGTGCCATACCCCAATTCCAACAAGAGGTCTCTCATTGGAATAGGGCAGTTTTGGGGAACATCTTCCACAAGATATAGACTATCCTGGCTAGGCTAGATGGTATCCAAAAATTACCTCACTACCACATTAGCTCCTTCCTCCACAAGTTAGAGAATAACCTCCTTGTAGATTATGAGGACCTACTAAAATGTGAAGAGGACTTTTGGAGAACCAAGTCTAGAATACTGAGGCTCACTGAAGGGGATTCCAACACCTCATTCTTCCATTCTTCTACAATAAATAGGAGGAGGAAAAACAGGATTAATGTCCTAAAGGATCAAGTTGGCAATACCATTTTAGAGAAGTCAGACATTCAGTCTCATATCCTCAGCCATTTCAAAACCCTTTTCACCACCAATCACATTAACAATCCTAACAGCCATTTTGTTCCCACTAATAATCACAGTACCCCCTATTAAGAGAACAGACTTACCATTGACTCCCCTTTAAAAGAAACTGAAATCATTGCAGCTCTTCAATCCTTCAAATCTCTAAAAGCTCCATGCCCTGATGGCCTCCACCCTTTGTTCTTCCAAAAATTTTAGGAAAATGTAGGGGCCAGTACTATGCAGTTCTGTAGAAATGTCTTCTCCAGCTTCTCCATGCCCATGGCCAACAATGCCACCCTCATATGCCTTGTTCCTAAGACTACCAATGTTGACAACATTAGAAGTTTTAGACACATAGACCTTTGTAACACCTCTTGCAAGCTAATCACCAAGATCATTGTTAATAGGAGTAAACCCTACCTCCCCTCCCTCATTAGCCCCACCCAAGCTAGCTTTCTAGTAAATAGGAGGCCTCTGACCAAGCTATTATCATCCAGTAATACATTACCTATTTCAGCAAGATGAAGGGCAAAAAGGCTAACATGATTCTAAAGATTGATTTAGAAAAGGCCTTTGACAAACTTGAATGGTCCTTCGTAAAGGATACTCTTCTGTTCTTTAGCTTCCCTACCAACCTGACTAAGCTCATCATGTTTTATGTCACCACCTCCTCTATTTCAATCCTGGTTAATGGCTGCAGGACTGAAACATTCAATCCCACTAGAATAATTAGGCAGGATGACCCCATCTCACCCTACCTATTTATCATCTACATGGAAAGACTCTCTAGAGGAATTAATGATGAGGTAGAAGCCCATAAATGGTCCCCTACAAGCATCAGTCCTGAGGGACCAAAACTCTCCCATCTCTTCTTTGCTGATGATCTTACCCTACTTGCTAGAGCCACTCTTGATAACTGTTACACCATTCTCAACATCCTTCACATATTCAGCCAGTTATCCGGTCAAACCATCAACACCTCTAAGTCCAAGGTTATTTTCTCTAAAAATTGCTGAAAATGCCAGCTTATGCTCAGATATTCTGACCATTAAAGCCAACCAATCTTTTGGCAAATATATTGGCTACCATATCTTCAACTGCAAACCTAAAAACAGTGAATTTCAGTATATCATAGACAACATGAAGTCCAGACTAGCTGGTTAGAAAACTAAGTTCCTCAATATGACAGGTCATACTGTCCTAGCCAAATCCACTCTGATCAGCATCCCCACCTATGTCATGTATTATATTAAGCTTTCCACCAAAGTCTATGAACACATCAACAAAATTCAAAGGAATTTTATCTGGGGTAGCTGTGTAGAGAAGAGAAAGATTCATCTGCTTAACTGGGATACCCTCACCAGCCCTAAAAAGGAGGGAGGGTTGGGACTCCATAAAAGTGAGATTAGGAACAGGGCTCTCCATGCCAGCTTAGCCTAAAGAATGTACCATAAACCAAATAGCCTTTGGAGCAAGGTTCTCATCTCCAAACACCAGGCCAGCGACCCTGCTACCCCATCAAGAACTTGAAAAATGCTCAAAAAGACTGGGTTGACTGCTCTAAAGGCATAATTTGGAGAGTAAACAAGGTAGATAAGGTCAATTTCCTTTTTGACAACTGGATTCCCCACTTAGGTAGTATAAGGAGCATCATACATGGACCCTTAACCATCAATGACATGAATACTACCATCCACAGCCTCCACCAACACGGCTGCTGAAACTTCAACCCCATCTTTTTTGACCTTTTCCAGCACTTAAAGGATATCATCCAAGCCACCATTCTCCCCCATTACTCTCTAGAGGATGATACTCTTACTTGGAACCTTACTAGCAATGGTAAATTCACTACAGATAGCATGTACAATCTTCTTAACAGCCAGAAGACCTTACCTCATACCCACAGAGATTTTAGCATGGCCTGGAAAGCTAACTCCCCCAACAAAATCAAAATCTTCCTTTGGCTTATGCTTCATAATAGGCTTCCTACGAATGCCTATCTAATCCAACTGGGATTAGACCTTTCTCCTTCCTGTCACTTCTTCCAACATCTAGAGGAAACCATTAACCATATCTTCTTCAAATATCCCATTGCCCTACAATTCTAAAACAAATTGCTCAATTCTTCTACATATAAGTATGCAGAGTTTCTAACAATAATGGCATAATCTCAAGAATAAACCCTTCAATAGATGGTTAACGTAGGGGTCCTGCTACCTCAATTCCTTTGGACTATCTGGCTAAATAGAAATAACAACAACTTCAATCATACCAACACCCATCCCTCCCACCACATGGTTGTTTCTCTGACAGCTGAATATAACATGCTGGCCAATGCTAACATAACTGTAGCACAGGTACCACCACTATACAAGTTAGCTGGAAACCCCGTTTAGAGCCCTTCTTAAGCTCAACATTGATGGCTCAGCCCTCAAAAATCCTGGAAAAGGGGGAATTGGTGGTGTCTTCAGGAACCACGTTGGGGATTGGATCCTAGGGCATTACATGCATACCCCTAACCACCCGGTCATGGCTGAGCTGACTGCACTTAGATATGGCCTGAACATCGCTAAGGCAAACAATCTTAATCATATTTCTATTGAAACGGGATTCTAGTATCCTAATAAACATGCTATTGAATGGACACCCACCTTACCACAATCTTGTGTCTGAATGCAGGCTGTTACTGGAAGAAATGAACATACCAGTCCCAATCAAAATATTCAGGGAGCAGAATGCAGTGGCGGACACGCTTGCGAAGAAAGGAGCTAGGACTCAACAGCTGGAACCCGAATTACTATGGCATATGTCACATCTTGTATCTACCCATGTACAAGAAGATCGTGAAGGCACTTGTTTTAATCGAACAATTAAAAATCACCTATTATCCTATCGGGCTGGGATGTGGCCCAAAAAGATTCTATTTTGACTCCGGCACATGTGAGGAGCAACTTTGTTTCACATCGTTAATTAATGAATGATCGTCTTTTAACCAAAAAAAAAAATTGATCATCACATTTTTAATAAAGAACAAAAATAATAGTACTATATTTTCAAATTCAGTATAATTATAATTAAGTTTAAATGAGTTATGCTTTGTAATTTATTTCAACAAAAAATAAACTCGTTTTTGTTATAAAACAAGAAAGAATAAAGAAGAAGAGTAGAGAGAGAAGAGAGGTAATTCTTATTTCTTTTCTTGAGGGATGAGAGATTATCTGATTGTAAATACAATGAACAAGACTCCTCTAATTATAAGAGATATTTACTCCTAAGTAAAAGACAGATGCTTCAAATCCTAATAGAAGTTAATTAGCTTTGTCATATCAGCAGTTAGTTACGGCTGTTGAATTAGTTAGAAGCAGTTAGCAAATTAGATTTACTCTCATTTCTTATAAAAGGCATTGTATCTACAAATTCAATCATCAATTGAACAATAATACAGAAAGTAGATCTTGATAGATTGTAAACTATAATGTAAATACATTTATAACCGTTCTAAAATTAATTGGAAACCACTTATCCTTTTATCCCTGCCAAACGACCCCTAAAAGCCAGTAAATAACAGAACCTCAACACAAAATCAAGATTCATCATCACACACTTTGACGGGGAAGATGTTTAACTGAATTATATATTATATATAGAAAATGGGTTTGAAAATTGGAGGGAGAATTGAAAAAGTGAACGGAAGACAACTAACTTACAATGATTTCGCAGAGAAATACATGGCCCAAAACCAACCTGTTGTTCTTAAAGGACTTATGGACGATTGGAGGGCTTGCAAGGATTGGGTTTCACCTACTGGAAAACCCAATCTTCACTTTTTCTCCACCCATTTTGGCAAATCTAAAGTTCAGGTAATATTTTACTTCCACTGTCCCGATTTATGTGGCACCAATTTAGAGAATAAATTGACAATTAACAAAAATTATGATTAAAATAGACTTGTTTGAATCTCGAAATGTGAAAGTTAGACAAGTATTGTTCTGTCGCAATTTGTTGAATTGTCTGGAGTTTCTTGTTCGTGGTGTTTTTGTGATATCTATGATTTCGAATAGATAGTTTATAGTATTATCTTGTGGTTGTCTTGTTTCCTGAATTATCAAGCAGTGTGTTATCCCATTTTGTTGTGTGCATTTACGTTTTCTGTTTGTTATACTGGTATCTATCCTGAGCCGAGAGTCTATTGGAAACAACCTCTCTACTTTATCCGAGGTAGTGGTATGGTCTGCGTATACATTACCCTCCCCAGACCCCACTATGTGGGAATACACTGGGTATGTTGTTGTTGTTGCAATTTGTTGAATTCCCTAATTCGGATTCTTTTGTTTTTGTTTTATGGTTTGTGGTTATTAGTGCTGCTGGTGATTTTGTAGGTTGCGGATTGTGGGACGAGAGAGTTTACTGATCAGAAGAGAATAGAAATGACTGTTGCTGAATTCGTTGATCACTGGCTTCGTGTTTCTGCTGCTGATAAGGGCAATGACAGTAATGGCGGTGCTGCTGTTGGGTTTTTATTGTATTTGAAAGACTGGCATTTTGTAAAGGTATCAACTTTAGATCCGCCTAGTGATAATTATTTGTAGATAAGTTAACATACTTTCCTAAGAGAAGTTGTATTATATATTATGGGTGTTCCTGCCACTAAATTTAAAACAGCAACATTCAGTGTTATGCTAAGTAAGGATCGTTTTTTCTGTGTCTTGTTGCTTCAGTTAAAAATCCTTCTCGAAGAAAAAACTAGCCATCTAGATGCATTTGATATATGTGCTAGTGATCATTGATTTCTTAAAGTTTGTTCAACCCCTGCTTTGAAATTGTGGATGAAAAGATTTGTACTTGCAGACTATGAGGAATTGTGTTAAATGCTATCAGCTCACCCAAAGTATAATAGATGAAATAAGGATTTATGGATAGTTATTATCTACAATCCTAATAATCCAAGTTGATGTGATAAGTAGCGTTCTATTATTTAGCACCCAGCGCATGACATAGTTTTTAGAAGCTTTTACCAATCCCATTACTTACATATATTTTCCCTTTCTATACTTACTTTGATTTGCTGTACTCGAGCCGAGGGTCCTTCGGTAACAACATCTTCACCTCCGCGAGGTAGTGGTATATGCATACTCTACCCTCTCCAAACCCCACTTGTGGATTTCGCTGGGTATGTTGTTGTTGTATTACTTACATTATATTTGTGCAGTAATTCTTTTTACCATGATACTCTTTGTTACAATATCTAAGTAAGCTGATGAATCTCTTTTTTTGCACGGTAACAGAAAAGTATAGAGTTACACCCTGCATGTACTTGTTCAGTTTCGTTTCCATGGCCTTGTATATTGGGATAAACTTGTGTAACATAAAATGAAAAGCATGCTCCATTGAAACTGAGTGAGTAGATTACACATTACTACATTGTAATTTTTTCAATCATAACTGGGCGATTAGGAGCTGCATTCTCTTCAGTCACAAGGTTACACTGACAGTGCAAGTAGGATTTGAAGTGTATATCTCCATCTTTTTTATTTGATCTGTCTTTCAAAAGTTGCCACTTGCTCCAGCCTTCTATTTTACCATTCTATCAAAAAATTCTTAGCCTGTTTCTTTTGCTGATTTTGAAAATTTTAAAACTTCTTTTTAGGAATATCCAGAGTATAATGCATACAGAACTCCCATGGACTTTTCTGATGACTGGCTGAATTTCTATCTCGACAAATTTCGTATGCATAATGATCCTGATACTTATAGTGAGAGAAATGAAATAAGTTGCTCTGACTATCGTTTTGTATACATGGGATCAAAAGGTCTGACCATTATCGCGGTAATTTCTTTCTTGTAAGACACGGTTGTTATTTTCCATGGGTCTAGGCGTCTAGCTATAAATTAGTTTGTTTCTTAACCAATTACCTAGTACTTTGGGAAGTGTTTAAACTTTAGAAATGGATGCAGGAACATGGACACCTCTTCATGCTGATGTATTCAGGTCATACAGTTGGTCTGCAAATGTCTGTGGAAAAAAGCAGTGGTATTTTCTGTCTCCAAGCCAACATCGCTTGGTTTTTGACAGGTGTAGTACATGCTTTTGTTATCCATGGACTTTCTTCTGAAACTTTTTCTTTTCCTGTCAACAAATGATACCAATCAAGAATCAACCCACAAATGACACCAAAACAGTCCACAACACAACAATAATTAGATGAACACCAATCGAACACAAGAAGCTAGGAACAACACTAAAGATTTGCAATAAAATAAAAGGGATAGATAGTTTGACAAAGGAGAGCATAAGTCCTAAGAACCCTAGAATATGTCAAATTCAAGGACCCCTAACCCCTACACAAACAATCACCAAACTCCTACGAAGACACAAAAGGGACGTTACCTTCTCAAGCACCAACATCTCAAGCCAAAGTTGCAACACAAGTGATATCCACACTTGGATGCCCTAGTTACGGTTGGATACTACTGTCAGACTAGAGAGGATTTGGTGTTTCAATGTTTCAAGACTTACAACAATAATCAACTAAGAAGCAAATGACCTAATACTAATCTACTTATAGTCTATTACACATAAAAGATGAAATGCCCAAAAGACCCTTAATGAAAAGGGGGCGCCCTTCAAGTGTCCGATAGGGGCGGCGGCTTTAGTGTGTTTTAGGTTCTTTCACACTTCATCAATGCACCTCCTTGGATGGACTCTTGTCACACTTGCACACACATCGATCTTCATGGTCATGCCCGTATCATTTTCCTTAAGACATTGGAATTGAGATTGTGTTGAAAGTGTGAATGTTTTGAAAAAAATTGTCTGCCTAACTAAGAAAGCAATGTATTCTGCTGCTGAACTCTGAAAGTTCTGATTTCATGCTCCAAACATATGCGCTATATCAACGCAAACTTGTAATCTCAAATCAAGTTTCCCATATTTTATCATGGTTTTCCATATTTCACAATCTTCTATAGATGGCTAACACAGAATATTAAAATGGAAGCATCAAACACATGTGAACAACTATCAATTTCTTAGATCAATGCATTACAAAAATAATGTGAAATTCAAATTCTTCACATTTGTGTGACAAGTTTTATGTGAATTCCCTTTTATATTGCTGTTGATAACTATTAACTTGTAATGCCACTTATGATTGGTTGAAAAGAAGCAAAAGCTTCCTTTTATTGCTATCAGTAAATTTACTGAAACGGGAAAAATGATGTCAATAGAACAAATGATGCTTGCTATCTTTGGTGAGTTCACGTAATTTATACTCTTTGTTTACTCAGGAATATGAAAAGTTCCGTATATAACATCTTCGCAGATGTTTCCCAATCAATATTTCCTGAATTTGAAAAGGTAGTTTGCTGGTTACTTTTCCATTAAGTATGTCTATCTGGCAATTTTTTCGTGAGATTCAAAATGTTCTTTCAGCTTTTTAATATTTAGTTTTTGACTTCTATCGTTAGTTCAGTCTATCTGGTGGGAGTGCACCCAAGAGGAAAACGAAGTAATTTTTGTGCCCAGTGGATGGTATCATCAAGTTCATAATCTGGTATTGTTGCTTTAATCAAATACGTGGTTATCTCTTATTTGTTATAGCATGTGTTTTTTCACAGAGTATAAATTACGTACAGCTTTTCATTCAACTGAGAAACTTTTGCTTACCTTGTATTAGATCCTAACTTCCTTCTTTTAATACACTGTTTGCTGCTTAGAGCTTTAGAGCTGAGATATGGCTTATGGGGTTATAGTGCTAAAATTGAAACAAGTACAGCTGCAATTTGCTCTCTTGAAAGGTTTTAATCTTGAGTTCCAGAAAGGGATCAAATTGCGAGGTGGTTACTGAACTAGTTACATCCATCACATATTAAATGAGAATTAGGTGCTTGGTTTTAGATAAAGTATCTTCCAGTTATACTGGACATAACTGTTTAAGATGGATAGGTTATACACATTTTTGTTAGGGGATCATCCGTCAATTTGGATATGTTTATCATAACAACTGACAGTAGATTCTGGGAAAAGAAGCATCGTTTTAATTGTCCTTATATGGCTGTTGAAAGGAAGATAGGCTCAATCTTTGCATGTAATTAAGCTGAAAATTGCATTTGAGATACAACTATCTTATATTTATTTTGAGGATCTGGGGGTTGTATTTTTGCTAAATTTGGTATGTTACATGAATTGCAGGAGGATACTATATCCATAAATCATAACTGGTTCAATGGATATAATTTATCTTGGGTGGTAAGTGAAGTTTCTATGAAATGATTGCTTACTAGCCCTTTACACGAATATAGCTATTATCTTTTCCTCAGAAACAAATCTCATCTATATTTGTGATATCAGTGGGATTTGCTTTTGAAAGATTACAATGAGGCTAGTGAATACATAGAAGACCTCAAGGGATGTGAAGACTTTGAGGAGCTTTGCCAGCGAAATCTTGCCGCTAATACAGGTCTTCCCTAGATTTAAAAGTTATAGTATGTTCTGCGAGGTAATGATAGGGTCCTGGGGGATGTCCAGCATTGCGTAATGAACTAACAATTGTGGCTTAGTGAGTCTTCTAACATGACTGTCTGAAAAAAGTGTTTCGGGCTTTGTTATCTGTTGTTGACTTCCTTTGGGAGTTCTCTTAGAGAAGAGGGAAAAGTAATTATCTTATTATTCTTATATATTACTCCTAAATAGATCTACCAACCTATCAAAAAATCTTATATTTTATGAAACTACTGATTCTGTTGTTTACTTTTCTCTTTCTAGTTCCTTGGATAGTTCTAACGATTTTGTCATTATTGTTTTGAGTTCTGATTTATAGCGCCAGCATCTTGACAACACAACTATCTTTTCCTTTTCTTTTTTAGGCATGAATTTCTACGACTTCTTCATCTTCATTGTGCGCTTCACCTTTGCAAATGTTGTCCTACTGCATACACTTTCCCATGGAAAGAAGGAAACAAGTCAAGAACCATCAGAATCGATGCAGCATATATATTTTAACCTCGAAGCAATAAGAAGTATCTCTGTGAAAATGAAACCCATAAATGCAGGGGACAGACAAGGTGTTTTACTGGACTTGAGGAAAAACTTGGAGGATCACTCGTTTATAGAGCTCTGTGCTGCTGTTGGGAAAACATATGAACTGATACATGACCAAGATGAGATGACTCCCGCATTATTGCAATGTACAGACTCGTTGTTTACTAGTTTGGTTAGATCTCAAGTTCAGAGTTCTGAAGACCTAGTTGCCTTTATTGATGATGCTTTAACTATATATTAGGTGTTGCTTTTTCTCATTAGAAATGTCTGTATACATGTATGAAAATGTGAATCTCATGTTCTTTGCATATCGATGGAGGACAACATGCTGATTCTGAAGGAATACATCAGGTCTATTATCGCCCTCTCTTACATGTTAATGTTTCTACAAGATGGCACTACGCCTTTCTTAAATTAAGTGAGTATTTTTGTTCCATGTAATTTGCTAAGTACTATCTTCTATGATGATTCAACTACTTTTTATTTTTCTTGAATGCTTGAACATGTTGGAGAAGTAAATATTCCTGGGTTTTACTTACATGGTCTGAACTTTGAAGCAGCAGTTACTGCGATCGAATGCAAATGTTAGATCTTTTTTTTTTTTTTTAGTTATGAAGTTATAGAGGGCATAAGAAAAGTAGCAATTGGTAGAAGCAGAGGGAGACCATTTAGTTTGCTAGACTTGTGTCAAAATTTCATGGAAATACGCTTTCTGGACATCATTATTTTAGTTGTACCAAGTTCTTTATAACTTCAGCACGTCTACCCACTTCGGAACAACTTGTTTGAAGTTTCATGTGATTGAAGTTCATGCAAAAATGGTTGAACTTGAATGTCTTAGCTTCATGCACGTAGGGCTTTAAAGTGCAAGTAAAAATAATTGAATTCAGCTACATATGGCTGAAGTACAGTCAATGCTTGAACTCCAGCTATGTTTGAAATTGTCTCGAAGTGAGTAGACTTGCAATTATTTAGGCAAAACTTACCTAAAAATTGACTTAGGCTTTATTAACGAGGACAAGAAATCAAATCCCTGCTACTAGTCTTGTCTTTGAATTTATATTTATAGTAGTAATAGTAATATTTTCTTTGGTTAGTGAACTTGGATTGTCTTCATTATAGGATGCTTTTGTTTGGTTGACTGGGCCTCTTAGCCTCTCTTATAATCATAAAATATATGTCTTATTGTGGATTCTTTGATTATTATAATGCCCGGGAAGGTTCATTAACTAAGACTTATGCCAGTTATATTGTATTCTCCCTATGCTTCCCACATGCAATATCTACATGAACGTTGCTATCAACATTCTCACTAGAAAAAAAATGATTTCAAACTATATATGACAAAGCTTGCTTCCTCTATCTGTAATCTCACTGGCACAGAATAAGACAGATGCATTGGGTAATTGAGTTTCTCAAAATGTTGGTTAGTGCCTATGAGATATCAAGTTCAATTTTGAACGGAGGTAAAAATATTAGGTGATTTCTTTTCATTATTTGTTTAAGCTTTCGTGGATAGATCGATATCTGTGTTGATGGTGCATGCAAGCTAAGCAACCTGGACGCCACGATTATAAAATTAATTTGTCATTTTGGTTATTGCACCTTAGACTTTGAATATCCCAAGTCCCAATGGTAGGTGTGGTTGTTCAATTTTTCGAAACATAATTTCCATTGAGTTGACAAAAATAACATATATGTAGGTTGTAATTTCTAATCAATATTCAATACTATCAACTTCTCACCAAAAATTTACATCAGCTCATGATGGTCAAAGAGCAAACAAAGTTCGTCATATAAAAGAATCTAGAAATGACCCAAACCCTTCTAAATCCTAAGTCAAAATAGGTAAAACAAATATACCTTAAGTAGTAAAAAATAAAATAAAATAAAATAAAATAGGACACTCTACAAGACCAAAATGAAATTAATTGCATATTCTTTGTTTTCTTTAAGGGCACCTTGGATTTCTTCCAGGACCACCATAGTAAAAATAATTACCCCAAACATTATTTTTTCCAGCTCTAATATCATAGCAATTTGGATGATCAGCTAAGAGATGAAGATTTGACAAAGGAATTAAGTTATTATCCCAATCAACTACTTGCAAATTTCTGAAATAAGATGCTTTGCCAAATCCTTCATAAGCAAAATGTCCACTTCCCATTTGTGTTGAAGTGTGATATCCCATTGATCTTGAGTTCACTATTTCACCTCCAAATTGTACCATGCTTGCATGGCCTCTTAAATGGCTGAACAAGAAATCTGGCCAGTACCCTACTAGTAGACCCGACCCGAACTGTAACCACCAGTGTCCATGCTTTGGATCCTACACACAACGTAACACAAATAATTTAGTTCTAGTTATAATTATATAAGTTCATATCATGTTGATTATTCAGTAAGTTATGTGTATCTCCAAGTTAAACTTTCATACAAATTTTTACATTATCAAGTTAACTACAGGTACCAAAAATGGGTTAAAATTCCTTAATCAGAACGTGGCAATTGACGGCAAGCGTTAGGGAGTCCAGAGACCACGACATCACGACTGGAGAATTGAAGAGTGTAGTTGGAGCCGAAAGACAGAAGTGAAATGCAACTACTTTTGACGTTATTTTATTTAGTTCCGTAAATCGGAAAGGTCAGGGACACTGCCTCTTATGACCTAAAAATATACTATTGACACTGCCCCTAGTGACATAATATTAGAATAGCTAGAACATATTAAAATACGTTCATGATAATATGAAAGTTGTTTATACTACTCATGTCAAAGGTGTTACGTTGCATAGTTGAGAAAATATTAATACAAAGCAAGAGTCCAAAAGAAACAATTGTGGAAACAAGAAGAAGAGTAGTTCCAAATTATTACACTGTTAGGCCTAAAAGCTGTTAGGTGTCAGCTAGCAAGAATACAGAATATTAAATTCAAGATGGAAAATGTAGAGAATCTTGCAATTTACTATTCTTGAATATTGTATTTTTTTTTAAAAAAAAAAAGCCAATTGTAAGGAATAAAATATAATACTATTGCTATTTTGTCAGCTCAACAAAATTATGTCCCTGCGCATGCTTAAAAGAAAAAGAAACGTACTTCAGAAATAATTTTTGTGTGTGAAAAAAAAGGGGGCCCTTTTTTTTTTTTCTTTTTCTCTTTTTTTTGGTGCAAAACAGCTATTAAAATACTTTTTAAAATGTCATAGGATATAATGAAGCTTAATATACCTTCCATATCATAATGCCAATATCAAATTGTCTACCATTGACAGATGATCTTGGTGATATTGCTGCTCCCATAGCAATCCTGTTGTTTATTTGAACGAAACCTGAGCATAACAAGTTGTAACATCCCGTGGCTTGGTATTCATCCGTCTGCGATCCCAAATTATATCATAAAGTTTAAGTTTTATGAACTGACATAAGTGAAATATGAAAGGAAAATTAAAATTCTTACCGTCCAATAAGTGAAGAACCTAGGATAATTGTCTCCATATAATTCGGGGCTGACCTGAATATGATGAACATGGTACTTAATTACTGTTATAAAATATCTCTGTTTACTCAGAAGGAAATACAAAATTTATATAAAAAAAATATTAGCTGTCATTGTAATATATGGGATGTATATATAGTTTGTTAGGACAACTAAATTGGTTGATGTTTCATTTTCAAATTAATCCTCTGTACGAGGTGATGTTACAGCTTAGCATCAATAATGTTCAAATTGAACTTGAAGCAATGGAAAAAAAAAAAATCTTTTGTCAGCCCTATTTTTTTGTTTATAAAAAAAGAAGTTTTTAGACATGTATTACATTTGAAAAGGTTAAAAATTTTCAAGTCAAAAAAAAAAAACGCTGAAAAACTTGGTCAAAATCAAAATTCATTTATGAAGACTAATTGAAAAATCAGTCTAAATCTATATACTTCATTGATCACTAAATTACCCCTTTCCGTTTAGGAACATATCTTTTGTTAGCCCTACTTCTTGTGTGTGAGAGACAAAGAAGACACAAAACCAACCTAAACGTGTAGTCTAGTGGTTGCTTAAATAGGTCAAATTATAGGAGATATCAGGATTCAAGTTTTAAAAGATTCCAAAAAAAAAAAAACCTAAAGTGATTTACATCTACATATATTGGTGAAAAATGAGAGGTAGAAAGTACTCGATTGAATAGTTGAGATGTGCACAAGTTAGCTCAAACACGAAGTAAAATCATCTACTTGGAACTGACTAAAATTTATTGCTTGAATTTACGTACCTGCCAGCCAGCTTCAATGGTATTAAGATCATGGCCAAAGGTGCCAGAGATGACCCATAGTTGTGACAGACTGAATTCATATTGGTCTGTAACTCTTGGTGTCCATACATTAATGCTTGCCTTTGCTCCATAATATTGTTCTCCATTCACGAAAGCTACAGCATGCTGCCATCACACAGACAATTTTCATTTTCATTTTCACTTTGTTGGATATACACATCTTTACAAACACTCTTTGGTTTGTAACATTAACATTGTAATGTCCTAATCATACTTTACTTTTCAAAGCAATGTCTGTTCATTCTTGATGTGACATATTTGACTGTCATTTGACTCTACTTAACTTTATAAAGTGAAAATATTTTACATTGAGAGTTACGTATTAATCGATGTTCGGAGAGAGTAGGATATACACACAACTTATCCCTACTTTCGTGAGTTAAAGAGACAATAGATCGTCGACTCTAACAGAATGGTAAGAAAAGAGACAATAAAGTAGATTAAAATTACCTCATGATCACTGCTCAATGTGTCATGCCTAACACCTCTTCTAATTTTTCTACCAAATCTTCTTAATTTGCTACTTCTCATTACATCTTTCTCTGTTGTTCTCCTAATAGGAACAGTTCCTTCAGGACATGATTCACCAGAAACTGTCCAAAGCTGTAAAATTTCTTCCATTTCATTCACAGTGTCATTAGCTTGAGGCCTCTTTGGAGGTTCCTGCATTGCATGAGTGATGAAACACATCAAAAAAAAGTTGTTCCACAAACTTGTTTAAAACTAAAAGACTGAAAATTATTCAACAAAAGTACCAATGGATTCATCCCTTTGAGCTGAGGATGATCAAATGCTGGTTGAAGATGAGATAATACACAATCTATTAGATCCCCATCTGGACTCTGCATCATATAAAACAACATTTTTGTTAACACCACTCATTCCTGAGAGATCACTATTTTCCCATTAAAAGTTTCGAACTGAAAAAAATGTTTAGTGGCTATTCTCACGGATATTTTGATGGAATCAGTGAAAAAAGAAAAATATTAAGAAGCTTCTCATTGTTTCGACTTTCAATGAGAATCTGTTTTCCATCATGCGGTTTAGTTTCCGGTTAGTAGTGACTAATCATGAAAACTGTAAAGCTGCAATCTTGAAAAGATACAGTGAGATTAAAGAAGAAGAGTGCATGCCTTAATAGTTTTGACAGGAGGCTTGTTGATTTTCTTGAGATAACCCCTTATTTTCTTGAGTTTCAACAATTCTTGCTGTGACTTGAAAGTTTGATTTGTATTCCCACATACAACAACACCAGTAGTAAATGAAGAAACAAGAAGCAAGAAAGCAACAAATTTAAAAATGATTGAATATGAAGAAGTAGCCATGATTTTGGAATGTCCTTTTATGATTGTTTCTTCTGCTAACATTGATTGAGTGTTTGTATGTATTGGAGTTGTCTTGTACTGTAATGAGAAGCAAGAGAACAAGAGGATTTATTCCAGAATTTTGTCCATGGAAGAAACACTTGTTGCTGATCTTCCATGTACAAAAAAAGACAGGAAGAAAGATTCAAAGGGTAAGTTAAAACACGGTTACACACACACCACTTTCATAATTTTTTAAAGACACAATTGTTTTGACAGAGAAAAATAGTAACTCTATTTCTATAGATTTTTAATGTGTGTGTTGCATATGTTTATGTGTGTGTCTTGGTTTTGTGTTCTGACACACAGAAACTTCAGGCTGAATTTGTATTAAAATAGACAAGTAGGGGCGTGGGGTTGGGGGTTGGGGGTGAGGGGTTAATTAAGTGTTAACCCCACTACTGAATTTCTAGTCAAAAGTAAGGACCATTACTTCATTCTAATTAATACTACTAGTTAGTATGTTATAGGCACTCAAAAGATGCTGATTACAAATTAACAAACTAAAGAGTTTGGTGTTTCACCAAATTTGTTACCTTCGGTCTCAATTTATGTGGCATTTTCGACTTTTGTGAGATTCAGTTTGACTAATTTATAAAGTTAAATTGATTAGACTAACTTAATATTATTAAAATTTAGATATTTAAAAACTATATAAAAAATACTATAAACAGTAATTTTTTCTCATATTGAGTATAAAATATTATTTAAACTCTACAGAATATAAATCTTGAAAAATGAATATGTCAAATAAATTAGGATCGAGTGAGTGGTATTTTATATTCTTTATTCTTGTTTTGGTGGGGAAAGAAGATTCATTGCTCCTGTTGCTTCACTTGGTTTTCAAGAAACACATGGATTTATGACAAAGGTCGTTGTGGAATGAATCTATATTGAAGCATCTCCCTTAAATGGATTTTATGCTAAGTGGATTCAAATTTGAGAACTTACTCGAATATCTAACACGGGGCAAGGGGACTAAAAGAATAGACCTACTTTCCATCTCAAAACATAAGATCGATTGTATAAACTCTCATATTATGTTATATTTCTTTCATTTACTCGTAATTGATTAAAACCTAATAAGGTCCCAATTTTTAAATTTAAAGAAAAAAGATTCTTCCAATTTGAAAATCTATAAATTATTTTAAGAAAAACTAAGCTGTCTGGAAAGACAACCTAGCTACCATGTACTATAAGGAGCAGCAATGAATAACAGGAACTTAAACACATGGTCAGAAATTGTTGAATCAATTTCCATTCTCATGAAAGATGTTCCCTTATTTACAGTAGAAAAATTGGGTCCGATCCCTTTCAGGTGGACCAATTTTTGCATTCAATAACATACTTATTACAAACGTAATTATGATCAGCATTTAATATATGTAAATTAATAAAAAGAAAAAAAACACGAACACCAACAACATAATGATGAATAAAGGAAAATACATTTGTAGTATATTTACATTTAATTTTCCAAATTAACAAACTTACATCTAAAATTTTTTTTAAATAAAACGCTTATAGTCATACAAACACCTAAAATAACTATCATTCGCACCTAAATTTTATATCAAATTAAATTTCTATTACATAAATTGAGACGGGAAATATACTTATTTGGTGTGGAACATGTGGAAGTGCGCTGGAGCCCAGTAAACTGTTTGTTCGCAATGCGTAAGGTTCTTGTTTGTTTCGTAGCACGTAGGTTGTCAGTATTACTAATATTTTGTCCATTTTTACCTGTTAGGAGAAATTTATTGTGCAGTAAACAAGGTAGTAAAATTTTTTACTATGATATCTCACTTGTCAACCAGCTGCTCTTGCTTTGAGAACACTAAGCACCAAAATAGTTATGTTAAAAAAATGTTTTTACTTGTTTTGATGACTGATTAGATATTTGGATAATCAGTTTCTTATATTGTAATATTCTGTAAAATGGACTTACAACGGTATCTGAAAATTTTCAGAAATTTGAATGCCTACATGGCTGAAAATAAGGTCATGCAAATCTATGTTAGATGGGATTTTGCAAAAAAAAATCGTCTAATTTGTTTTTCAATCTTTTAAAAGTTAATAGTTAATTCATTTTTTTTTATAAATCTCGACACAAATACGACAATATATTTGAAGAATTCAAGCAACACACATGCAAAATTCGTAGAACTGAACTGTTTACGTTTATATTGTTCAGATTGTTCAAAATACATTCTTCAAAAATGCACTAATTCAGAAGAATTCGACACGTACGTACAATCTATATATATATATATATCATTAAAGAGTTTGAATAGCAGATGCATGTCCAAAGGTGGTAGTTAGAATGAAAATCAGTAGCTCGAGCTTAGGTCCTACCATTTATTTTAAAATCAATAAATTATAAAGTGCATTATGCGATTCTCTAAAAAGTCTAAAACTTGACCCAGGCACTTTGGATTGCTTTTCCTTTCATATCAAAATTGAGTTCAATTAAGCAACTAAATAGTGATGTTAATTATTCTAGTCAGGCTTAATGATCTTGACTAAGTAGTGAACAGTTCATGAATTATTTTTTTGGCAAACAACATAAATTCCGATCGTTTGAAATTTAATTACAAAAAACCTCGACACATTTTGCAAAATTATTGAAAATCTCGATTTTGGATCTATCAAGATACATTATTAGCTCCAGATACATACATTTTTTCCTTTAAAAAGATATATAATTAACACCTAATAATTTTTTTTCGATTTTGGGTCTATCGAGATACACAATATTCAATGAAGATGTATTTTTCCTTTGTAAAGATATATAATTAGGTCCCGATATATTTTTTTGGAATTTTGGGTCTGTCGAGATACATAATTAATTAGCCCCCGATACATCCAAAGAAGATACATAATTAGTTGGAATTTTTGTAATTACTTTATAAAGGTAGAGATTTGCGTAAATTAAGATGTATGTTTATGTCATTTTCTCGATTTTCAATTTTTTTTTGGTGTGGCCCATTCCCCATTATACAACAAGGTCGATATTGTGTATTTCTAACACTAAATGCGTAACTTGATCTTAATTAAAGTTCAGATATAAACTGAATAATTTGATTTGAAGGTTGAGGAACAGTAGAGCTACCTTATTTAAAATACTTAACAATGTTTTCAGGACACCTCCTATTACAAGTGTGTGTGATTGTTTTTTTTAATGCGTCAAGTGTAAAAGTTTATTTTGCTAATAATAATGAGTGATGGTTATTTCATCTAAAGATTAAGGATATAAGGTACTTGAGGAAGTGAACTTTTTATATGTATCTTTTGCTTATACATCTTCAAAAAATTAGGCGAGGCAAAAATTATAGGCAAGCGTGTAAAAAATATTTGCTTTTACATAGATGTGGCTGATCACAGATATTTGGTTTACCTAAATATTATATATAGACTTTTTGGGACTTCTTTTGGAATTTGTTTATTTTGGGAATCATATAAAAATAAAATATCCTAACCTTGTTTATTAGCAGTATAAAACACACTCCATTTTAAACAAATAAATTGGCCATTTCATTTCATAATCATGGAAGGTTAAATAATGTTGTAAATTAGTTGTCAGTCTGTCGAACGTTTTCCTTCACTTATATGCATCTTTATTTAATAAATAATTTCTGAAATATGAAAAGTTACTAATAACAAAACCAAATGTTTCATTCAACATAAAACAAATTAAAATGAAATTACTTGGGATAGTGATAGTTCTACGAGGAAGTTAAAAAAGTGAACATGTTTTCTTTTGAGCCAAAAAGAAAAAAACAATACCAAGATATAGGGCATCTGGACTTTATTTAGGCCTGCTGAATATATTCACGTAAAGAAATTTTGGCACGAAAAGTGATTAAAATAAATTCCTATAGAATTTGCAAGTATTATTGTCAAAAGTAAAAGTCTTAAAAAGACTTTAATACCATATACCCCTACTATTTCATTTCTCATCAATCTTAGTTTCAATTTATGTGACATTATTTTACTTGAAATTTAAAACAAAAATAATGACTTTTGAAATATGTTATCTAAAATAAGTCTTACATATTTTTTGTGGCTATCAATCGTGTCACGAAGAGTGTAATGAAAATTTAAAAGTTGTATTATATATTTTAAAAATAAAATAAAATAGCAGCACTTTTTTATAAAACTAAAAAGATAAAGATTCTGACTGTTAGAGCCTCACCATATGCCTAAAAGTCTAATTATTCCTTTAGTCAAGAGCCCTATATATCATTAGCCTAACCAGGCTTCATGATCGACCTTATCATGAATAGTTTTGTTGCCATTAATCTTTAGGGGAAGAAGACAAAGGATATTTCATTTTAAAAATAAATAAAAAATAAATGAAAAAGTGAGTTAGGAAGATGATTGGCAATATGCAGGAGTGCACTAAAGAGGTGATGATGATGATAGTTAAGAGGGAATGAATATACAATACAGTGGGGTAATTTACATAGCATGTGGTATGCCACTATTTAGTAGGAGCACAAAGGTATGGAGGACATACTGGACACCCTTTTTCACAAAGCTTCACACTTTTAACCTCTTTATGGGGTTTTGGGGTTGGGGCACTTGCTGCTTCCCACTTTCCCACTTTTTTTAAATGAAGTTAATCATTTCTTCTTTTCACAATCAAAATAAAGAAAGAGAGAGACCCACTGGAATTCCCATCCACCTTTGCATGCCAGCTTAGCTGCAAAGGCAAACAAAGAGCTGTGTGGCCGTCGTGGCGAAGTCAGAATTTAAGTTTTATTTAATTTGGTTTTTGAAAGCTTTTGCTATGTACGAGGTCTAGGAAAGGGTTGAACCACAAGGATTTATGTATGCCGCCTTGCCTCTCATTTTGCAAGAGTTCGTTTTTACGGCTTGAACTCGTGACCTTCTAGTCACATGACAACAATTTTACGGGTTACTTCAAGGCTTCCACATGCCAGCTTAGCTACAAAGGCAAACAAATAGGTGTGTGGGCAGAGGGAGAGGTCGGGGCGAAGTCAGAATTTTTAAGTTTTATTTAGTTCGGTGCTTTAAAGCTTCCGCTATGCGCGAAGTCCAGGAAAGGGTTGAACCACAAGGGTTTATGTATGCAGTCTTGCCTCACATTTTGCAAGAGTCTGCTTCCACAACTCGAACCTGTGACCTCCTGATCACGTGACAATAACTTTACCGGTTACTCCGATGCTCCCGACCTTTGGAGTTTCACGAGCTTTACTTTAAAACACTATATATTATTTTATGTAGTGAATTCGCTAAATTCACCATATAAATTTATATTACATATTGAATTAAAGTACTGAATTCAGATAAAAGCGTGTCATAGAGTTGCATTTGCCTAATTGAGGAACGAAGAAACAGTGTTAGAAGGGAGAATAAATGTTTTGCTGGTCTATGAAGTGTCGCCCTCACAAAATTTCAAACTTGTAAGCTGAGTTTTTAAGCCATCTTTGAGGAAATCAATTCTACACTTTTTATAAAGTTGGCCTGAATTAGATTCCCCACTAACACTGTCTTGATATTATACTTTATTTCTTTAATTATTTAAAAAGAAGTTCAAATTTCATGAGCATTGGTTTATATCTTCTTAGAAATTGTGCATGCAGATAGCTCCATTCACATAATATATACAAATAGCTAGGTCTATATATTCAAATGATTTAAGTGTATAGCATGATCATTATCATGAATCAGCTATATTAGAATAGAACATATCCACAATTGAAATTATTTAACTGTTCTATGTTGTATATACGTAGTTTCAATAGAGTATATATAAAATAATTAAACACATACAAAACCATATAAGTGGTGGGAATGTGGTGAGTTTGCAAATTGCAAGTAGTAAGACCAATATCCTCAAAGGTTAATTAAGTAATAATAAGTTAATTAGAAGTAGCTGGCTAAGCTACTCTAATTTAACCTTTTCTTTTTTTTCTCTTTTTCTTTTTATCACTTTTTAGGAAGCCACCATGAATATAGGAACAAGAATTTGTTTTAAGAAATTAATTAGTATTAATTTAGAACTCATGATCTATAAGTTTTAAATTAAATTCAGACCCCGCACCTATGTATCTGACTATACTCGTTTAGAATCCAACCTTTTCTTTGTAGAAATTGACCACCAAAGTTTTGTCAATGATAGAAGGGCCATTAAAACTGATGAAAGGACAAATAAAGGATAAAAAGTAAAAGTATGGTCAATTAATTAGTTAGCTGTGAATAAGTACATCCCTCCCCACTCCATTTATATAGTAAATGAGTTGTTTGGCAGAAAAATAATGGAAACAAATAAAGCAGCCAGCACTAACACCACCAATAGCCATTGACGTCTAGCTTTAAGGGAAGAACCTAAATAATGTGGTGACCATGTGATGTGACCATTTCACACCTCTTTTGCTATGTAAAGTTGTCTAGTATTTTCAACAATCTTTGTCACCTTGGCAGAAAATCCCATCAAATACTCATCCTATTTAGGGGCGGAACTACGATTTTACTAACGGATTCGATAGATCTAAACCGCCTTTCTTTTTTTAATTCAAAGTTCATAAACTCTGAATCATGAATCGGCCGATGCTTAATAATAGTTGAAGTTGGAACACAAGCAACTTAAAGAACATAAGTTTGTCTGGTCTTGTTTAAACGACGCACCCCCACTCTTTCTATACAAAAATGGTGACTTCCTGGAATATGTTCTATTTAATGCTTCACAAAGACGCAGATAGAAAAAAAAATTACTATTTAAAGTCTTGTTTCATATATATTTTTTTTAAAAAAAAAGTAAAATAAATATCGCCTTTTTTCCTATGCATTTGTTTAGCTGAATATGGTGAAATAAGTGTGAAATCTCAAAACTAAATAATGCACAAACAAGTGTCTTTGTTTTGAAAATATAGCTGCAGGACCCATACAACAACGACGACAATAACATACACAATATATTCCCACAAAGTGAGGTCTAAAAAAGGTAAGTGTATACCGTCCATACCAATACCTCAGAGATGAGATAGAGATGTTACTTTCTGATGAATTTCCAGAAGTTACTGTTATGAATCGAACAGATTAAGCCAACCACAAGCAAAAGAAAAAATAAGAACACACAAATTTACATGGAAACGCAAACAAGAACACACAAATTTACACGGAAACGCTTGCGGGAAAAACCACGGGCAGAGGCAGAGGAATTCACTATAATGGAGAGGAGTACACACGTGGAGACGATAGTCTCAATTTCGTGTATATGAGAACAACCCGAAACAACCCACTAAACGCACTTATATAATACGTGCATACAAATAAGTTCTAGGCCCAAAAACATACAGGTCAATACCGCGGCCCCTGCACTCCCAATGGGATCAGTGCTACCACCACAAACCCCATGAAAAATCACAAACATGACTCGCACCGCGAACTTTTCAGGACTGGATCAACAAAATTCGGGTAACAAACTCTTAACAGTTACAATCATACAGACCTACATTATGACCTTTCTACCTAATTGAACCTCAAAAGCACAAGCAAGTCTGGCTAAACACTTCAGCTCGTGTGATTGTTCAACAATTTGTTCTCACAATGGAAAAGTCGATACCTTGTAAATTTGAAGAGTCCTTTCCTTTTATCCCCATACGCTAAACCATACCAATATCAAGAAGCAATCCTGAGACGCATGTTGCATATGGATTTACATTATGGTAAAACCTCTTTTACATAAATAGACATGCCTATTGAACTACTCCTATTTTTGCACAATAATTTACCAAAAAGAAGAAAAGAAATATTCTACTGCATGATGGACAACGTCTTTGGCACCAACATATAAAGCCATCTATCTATCTTCTTTCATTTTGCCAGTATGCACACTGGAAATTCATGATGATTAGAAGATGAATGAGCATGTAATATTAAAAGATTGATCTAGTTCTTTTAAATGTCACATAGCAAAATGAATTTTATATAGAAGCAGTGAGTCCCTCCCATTTATTATTGTTACCCCAGGCCTCTATATCAGTACCTTCGACTTTAGCCTTGAATTGAAAACAATGTACCCTTATCAGCAGTAATGAAAATTTGATTTCTCTTGAATAATCTCTTCTGCAAAAAGATTTTCAAGTGGGAGTACAATCTCTTTCAAAACCTAACTTTAGTCAACCAGGCATAGAATAATATCTTAGTCATAACATGTTATAAATCAGATCACTCTTAGTTCAATCTAATTCTTCCGGCTTAGGCTCCAGCCCACAGCTTCAAAAAAAATGAATTTCGCGATCACTAATCCAGCAGGCAACCAATAATCCCATTCAATGAAAGTCTATGGTATCTGCAACAAACTGGCCTAATCTATAGTGACTGCAAGCAATTCTAGTCTGCTATGATAACTGTGACTTACTAAAGAAAAAATCTGGATATACAAATGGTAAACTAAATCCCTTCAGGGAAAATTGAGATTAGGGTCAACTAGGGATTGTATAAACAAATATTTGATTTTACATTGGTCTGAAGAAGAAGCAGTCAGGATAGCCCTTAGCCTAAGGAATTAGTTACATTTCATGATCAGGTTCAATACTATTCAAATGAACCGGTGATCAACCAGTTCATACTAGAGCGACAAAACCCATCATAGTATGAATTTCAGCAAACTGTCATTAACCAAGATGCAGGTAATAAATTTACCCAACTTCTAATTTCTAAAAACAACTAAGATCCTCAGCAGGTTCCGCAATCAGAGGCCAGCAGACAGGTCTAGAATAGATTCCCCAACGGGTCCCGACTTTTTTTCAACAACAGAGGCGAAAACTTACTCTTTCATGTCAAAGTCGGGTAGACTAAGATGGAAATGAATTCTATTCACTCTTTCTGAAGTGGAGTGCACTCCAACTATCATAAATAGAAAAATCTGTATGGTACCCCGGTAGACGCGCAGACCGAGTGAGTTTCCACCGATCCAGATGTGCCACAGATTGAGGACAATGAGGGTACGGTGCTATCCTTTTACAGTTGTTTGTACACTTGCCAATTTCTACCAGCTCCATGCTCCTGTTGGCTAGAAGAAGAAATACATCAACTGCGCAGGTGAAAAAAACAATTTTTAATGATCATTATAGTAATCAGCGGACTGTAATAGAACACACTGGAAACTCATACTTCTTTCACGAAGTACACCTTTCTGACATCTGACAGTGGACGCAAAACAACAGTTTCTAAATCATATAATTGATGTTTTCCCTTCTTTCTAACATTAGATGTATATGATTTCTGGGTTCCATTAGCAGTGGGCCACTGCTGGGGTAACAAGGAAGATCTCTATAAGGAACAATAAACTTCCACACGGACATCCAATCAAGCTTGAACCACCTTCAGGCCCGGCTTGATCATGACCATGTAAATAGGAAGCAGATACAATTGAAATGATGATCCGGTAGAAATGTATGTTGCCATGTGATCTTACCTTTTCAATACGTGCAACCTCTTCAGCTATCAAGGGAGAGTGTTTCATCCTCCGAACAGCCTACAAGATTCACTATAACATTATTTACCTGCTCAATGACCATGATAATCAAACAAAAAATCTGAATGATATTGAGAATAATTAAATTAAAAACGCATTTCTAGCAACATGGTTTGAAAATATTGTGATTGCAAGTAGTCACTTGATTTGATGAATCAGGAAAATCATTATAGAGTGATAATGATAGAATAGACATTAATAATAAAGAAATCAAGAGGATAAATAACTGACAACAGGGTTGTTGCCATCGAAAATGCACGAGTCACCTGATGCTCAGATTTGCAAGGTGCTGAATTGCTTTCCAGTCTGTATTATACTCCATCAAATCCAATGCTAATAATCTGCATCAGATGTCAAGGTTATATTACTATTAAAACTTTAAGAACCTTGTAGGGAATTGATGAAACTGCAGAAGTGGGAGACGAATAATACATTGTATTTAACACAAGCACAATAAAATAACTAGTGAAATTCTTTATTTACAATAGCTGCTAGGCTCTCACGGAGAGGTAATTAGCTTCTTCCAGTTGTTTTCATACTCACTACATGTAAGTTGTAACAGAAACTTTTTCCTCTTTATGACAACACCTAATTTTGTGTCATGCTGATAAATAAGTTGCAAAGATCATTTATCTGGGAGAAACTTCAGAATGCATCATCTTTCATAAGATGAAAAATCCAACATTCCAAACTTTGCAGTTCTGAACTCTATATAAAATTATAAATCCACTACCTTCTTATTCACATATTTGGGAAAATTTTCAGAATGAACTAGCTTTTGTTATATGTCCAACAATCCAGACAGCAAAGTTGCCACAATTCTACAATCATGGCCTAGTCATTAAAGCAACTCATTTCATAAGAATACTGCTGGTGCACAAGACATAAAAGAACATAGACTCACGCATCAGTAAAACGCACCCGGTTTGCTACCATTGCAGGGGTTGGCTTATGGGGATACAGAGCAGGATTAAACAAAGGAGAAGGGCTGAGCCAACTTAGCAATATCATTTGGAGCAGAGTAACTGCCCGCTTTTTTGCTTTTTCTACTTATACAGCAGGCAGAGTTTTCTTAGATATATGAAAGTTATGCACAGGAAATCTCGCACGGCTGTCATTCAAACCTCCTAGTTGCCAACACTGGTAATCTTGCACAACTGTCAATAAATATCACCCGTGACAAAATGTTCATAAACTGAAAAGGAAACTAAATGAAAATTAGTGTTCCAACATGTTATACCATGAGAAACGTCATCCATGAAGTGTTTAACTGATTTGATTCGAACCACATCAAGAACCGATAGTATTGGACCCCAACTGATTAGCTTCATGGCTGAAAAAGGCTGCATCATGCGACAAGTACCTGCAAATCATGTGCTGAAGAAGAAAACACCAAAGGACAAACATACGGGGAGAAGAAGCAAAAACTGGGATATGGTACACTCCTACTTGCTAATCACGTTAATGAAGCATCTGGGAAATCAACTCCACGAGAAGCAATGTGCCGTTTGGCCAACTCAAGCACACAAACAGTATAAACCTGAATAAGAAGGCTCATGTAAATCTTTATGCACTATTTTGTGATCTTACTTAAATCTCATGTGCAATACTTCAATATAATACGGTAGTATCAGACATTTTATCTTGGTAAGTTGACTTACGACAATATACGACAGTGACAGTGTCACAAACATGAGAACTATTTTTGTTTAATCCATCAGATATATTGGTGTAATAACATCATCATGTGGCAAGAGTGACATGTGAAATAACATGTTTCAAATCTTATATGAAATCACACGTGCTTTTTGAACAAGTTAAATGAACCAAACACCCAACACCCAAATCGAAACATCATGGCCCAAGACAGGCCCGACGACCCCAAGGCCCCTCACATCCACCCAGGCCATGACAAGGATCAGGTCCATTTCTTGCCCACACCCAAATCGGTCTAGGGCGAGCATGGGAGAATGTTGAATAATGATGATTTCAAAAAAAGCATCCAGACGGACGACCTTCAACCCCCAACGCCCGAGCCCAAGCCCCCCCTTCCCGCACACCGCACTTGGGCACGAGACCACACCTGAGCTCACGCGCCCCCTCCCCTCTCCTGGGCCGGGGACCAAGCCCCCCCTCCCCCGCATGAGCTCAGGACCACGCCTGAAATCTAAGCCCCCCCTCCCCCCTGAGCCCAGGCCCCCCTCCCCCAGCCCGAGCACGAGACCACGCCCGAGCCCAAGCCCCCCTCCCCCCTACATGAGCCCGAGAAAACGCCCGAGCCCAGGCCCCTCCTCCCCCCACTTGAGCTTGGAACCACGCCCGAGCCTAAGCCCCCCTCCCCCCGCCCGAGCCCGGGACCCCCTCTCCCCGCCTGAGGCCGGGACCACGCCCGAACCCAGGGCCCCCCCTTCCACCGCCCGAGCCCGGGCCAACCCTCACCCAGCCTAAGCCCGGGACAACGTCCGAGCCCAGGACACCCCTCACCCAGCATGAGCCCAGGACCAGGCCCGAGCCTAGGCAACCCCTCCCCTCGCCTGAGCCCGGGACCACACCCGAGTCGAGGCCACCCGTACCCCCGCCTAAGCACGGGACCATGCACGAAGACAGGCTCCCCTCCCCCCACCTGAGTTCGGGACCACGCCCAAGCCCAGGCCCCCGCTACTCCCTCACCTGAGACCGGGACCACGCCCGAGCCCAGGCCCCCCCTAGTCCCCCGCCTGAGCCCGGGACAACGCCCTCTAGCCCAGGCCCCCCTCCCCCCAACTGGGACCGAGACCACGCTCGAGCCCAGGCCCCCCTCACCCTGCCTGAGCCCGGGATCACGCCCGAGCCCAGGCGCCCTGTCACCCCGCCCGAGCCCAGCTGAGCCCAGGACCAGGCCCGAACCAAGGCCACCCCTCCCCCCGCCTGAGCCCGGGACCACACCCGAGTCGAGGCCACCCGTCCACACGCCAGAGCCCGGGACCACGCATGAGGACAGGCCCTCCTCCCCCCGCCTGAGTTAGAAACCACCCGTCCCCTCTCCTCCCGCCTGAGCCCAGGACCATGCCCGAGCCCAGGCCCCCTCTCACCCCGCCCGAGCTCAGGCCACCCCTCATCCAGCCTGAGCCCGGGACAACGCCCGAGCCCAGGCCACCCCTCACCCAGCTGATCCCGGGACCAGGCCCGAGCCCAGGTCACCCCACCCCCCGCCTGAGCTCGGGACCACGCCCGAGCACAGGCCCCTCCCTCCTCCCGCCTGAACCCGGGACCATGCCCGACCCCAGGCCCTCCCTCCTCTCACTTGAGCCCGGGACCACGCCCGAGCCCAGGCCCCCCCTCGTCACCCCGCCCGAGCCCAGGCCCCCCCTCGTCACCCTGCCGGATCCCAGGACTACGCCTGAGCCCAGGCCCCCCTCCCCCCGCCTGAGACTGAGACCACGCCCAAGCCAATGCTCCCCCTCCCCCCGCCTGAGCCCAGGACCACGCCCGAGCCGAGGCCACCCCTCCCCTCGCTTGAGCCCTGGACCACGCCCGAGCCCAGGGCACCACTTCCCCTGCCTGAGCCCGGGACCACGCCCGATCCTAGGCCCCCCTTACCTCCGCCCGAGCCCAGGCACCTCTCCCCCCGCCTGAGCCCGGGACAACTCCCGAGCCCAGGCCCCCCTCCTCCCTCGCTTGAGCCCGGGACAGCGCCCGAGCCCAGGCCTTCCCCCGTCCCCCCGCCTAAGCTTGAGACTACGCCCGAGCCCAAGCCCCCCTCCTCCCCCGCCTGAGCCCAGGACAACGCTCGAGCCCCCTCACCCTGCCTGAGCCCAAGACCAAGCCCCCCTTCACCCCCCCCCCGCCTCAGCTCGGGACCACGTCCAAGCTCAGGCCCCCTTCCCAGTCCCAGGCCACCGTCCCCCTGCCTTAGCCCGGGACCAAGCCCGATCCCAGCCCCCCCTCCCCCTGCTTGAGCTCGGGACCACGCCCGAGCCCAGGCCCCTCCTCCCCCGCCTAAGTCAGGGTGAGCCAAGGCCCCCCTCTTCCTGCCTGAGCCCATGCCCCCTTCCCCCCGCCTGAGCCCGAGCCAAGGCCCCCAAGCCCCCCTCCCCCGCCCGAGCCTAGGTCCCCCTACCGCCTGAGCCCGGGACCACGCCCGAGCCCAGGCCCTTCCTCCCCCGCCTGAGCCCGGGACCACGCCCGTGCCGAGGGCCCCCCCGCCTGAGCCCGAGACCACGCCCGAGCCAAGGTCCCCTCCCCCGCCAAAGCCCGAGACCACGCCCGAGCCCAGGCCCCCCTCTCCCCGCCTGAGCCCAGGCCTCCCCTCTCTCCGCCTTAGCCCGGGACCACGCCCGAGCCCAGGCCCCCTTTCCCGCTTGAGCCCGAGCCCAGTCCCTCCCCCTCTCCCTACCTGAGCCCGAGTCCACGCCCGAGCCCAGGCCGCCTCATCTCCCCTCCGCTTGAGCCCAGGCCGCCCACCTTCCCGCCTGAGCCTGGAGCACGCCTGAGCCCAATCCGCCCCCTGCACCCTGCCTAGGCTCGGGACTATGCTCGAGCCAAGGCCCCCCCGCCCGAGCCCAGGCCCTCTCAGCCTGAGCCCGATCCGCCCCCTGCACCCCACCCGAGCCCAGCCCCTCTCCCTCCGCGCACCCTCCTCCCTCTCCCTCTCCCCTCCGCCTGAGCCCAGGCCGCCCACCTCCCCGCCTGAGCCTGGAGCACGCCTGAGCCCAGTCCGCCCCCTGTACCCTGCCTGGGCTCGGGACCATGCTCGACCCAAGGCCCCCCCGCCCGAGCCCAGGCCCTCTCGGCTTGAGCCCGGTCCGCCCCCTGCACCCCACCCGAGCCCAGCCCTCTCCCTCCGCGCACCCTCCTCCCTAGGCCCAGGACTCTCTCCCTCTCCCCTTCCCCGGGGCCACGCTCATGCCCAGGCCCCCCTCCTCCCCTGCTTTGGCCGGGTTTACGCCCATGTCCCCCAACCCGGGCCTGGTACCACGCTCGAGCCGAGGACCCTTTCCCCCCGGCCCGAGTTCAGGACCACGCCCAAGCCCATGACCCTCACCCCCGACCTCTACTCGGGACCACCCCCGAGCCCTGGACCTTCTCCCCCACCCCTGGCTCTGGCCCGGGACCATACTCGATCCCATGACCCTCCCTCCTCCTCTCCCGCCTGGTCCTGGGACCACGCCCGCGTCCAGGACCCCTCCCCCACTGGGCCCGGGACCACGCCCTAGCCCAAGACCCCCTCTCTCCCGCCTGGGCCCGAGCCCAGGACCCCCCTGCCTTCCGCCTGGGCTCGGACGTGGACCTATCTATCCACAAAGAAGAGGAAAAACATACCTGAACAACTGAGTTACTGATTGTACCATCCAAATACCAGCTCAAATTCCGAAGATAGATGCAAGAAACGATCGTGTAGCAAGAAAAAATAGCAGGTACAAATTTGAATTACCCTTTATTTGACAACTTAAAACATCTGTATCAACATAAAAGATGTATCAAGAAAAACTGAGAAAAATAATTATGTTACAAGGTATATATTGAAAGGACAAATATTGGCACAACTCAGTTGGTAAGTAATCTCAATTTTGTGCACGATCAACCAATACAGACGGCTATATTTAATGATCTTTCATCTTCTTTTGTATTTTCGGTTAAATATTGGCACAACTCAGTTTAGGTCAACCGCTAATATTCAAATTATTTAACAACAAAATTAGTAAAAGATGACAGTAAATTAAGTCTATAAGATTCCTAACCTGTGTGGGTAGTCAACAATTATGCCTTCAGAAAATCCAGCTCGCATGGAAAACCCAGAATCAGCTCTCTCTAAGCAGGATTTTTAGGATAAATCGGGAGTACTGCTCTTGCTCCCCTTCCCAAAAATCTATACAGGGAACTAAAGAAAACCCTGCAGAGTGATGAGCAAAATTCATACGTAGCTAGCTAGGAGTATCAAATTATTCTACTACAATGACATCATAAATGGATCTTGAGTAGATTTGTATGCACAGTTGATCAACAAACAATAACAAAATGAATTTTTCTAATTACTTCAATCATATCCGAGGTTCATGACAAGATTTGTTAGCATTGCACAAACACTGCTTGGGAAAATTAAGTATATGAGAACTAATAAGCACAAAGTCATAAGAGGCTATACAAAGGATGTGTACTTATAATTCACCAAAAACCATTAAAAGGTTTTTGATGATGAGATTATGAAGACTATGGCAAGATGTGCCTCTTGAAATTTGAAAGTAGTGCATAGGCTAATTATTTCACATCAAAAGCACAAATTTTTTCACGCTTAATTCTAAATTGTCAAGGCTTCACCTGATAACTATCGTCATTATGGGCTCAAAAAACTGAAGATCTCAGCAAAGAAGAGGGGAAAAATACCTGCACGGCTGAGATACTGATGACACCGTCCAGAATACCAGGTCGAAGCCCTAAGCCCAACGGAAGATGCAACCAATTATTTATATGTCATTCTAAAAGAAAATGTAGCAGGCACAAATTTGAACTACCCATTACTTGACAACTTGAGAAAAATAATTATGCTACGAGGTGTGAATTTCAAAGAACAAATACTGGCATAATTCAGTTCATAAGTAATCTCAATTATGTGCAAGGTCAACTAAGATTGACACATTTCATGATCTTTCATCTTGTCCAGTCTTTTAGCATTAAAAAATGAAAAAAAAAAAAGAAGCTAAACCTCGCAGACAAATTATGAAGGAAACCCATATCCAAATATAGTTACAATAGTTAAAGGCATACTATTCTGGTGATAAACATATCTATGTTCATTGTATATAAGAGGACTCAGGGAAGAAATGTACATGGTCTGGTATTGATGCAAAACTCCATCAAATAAATCGATGACCTGCCCGCAAAATTGTATGAGATATGAAATTGTGGAATAACCTATTCTCAATTTGAGAGTAGCATCATTACAGCTCTAAACTTCAAGTAAAAATCATCATTTGATTATCATGAAAACAGAGAAGAAATATATATCAAGCAAAATGCACTCTCATATGCTTAATTTTTCCACAAGAAGCTAACTCTATAGTCACTGTGCAGTTTGCCTTTCCGTTTTGGGCACTTCGAGAATTCTCAACTGATGAGATACGTATAGATACTTAACTCTATAGTCACTCTTGATCATGTACGCGTCTTGACAACTTTAGAAAGATTACAGCCCAAGCAACAGGACTATAAAATAATAACAAAGTGTATCTGACATTTTAAATCACAATTGGGAGTAGGATGAAGCAATCAAAAGAAACAAAGTAACCTACCTGACCCATGTCACCCAGCATCAAATCTCCCTCAACCTCACGCTCCAAGGCAATATCTAGGATAAAACCATCATTTAGCAGTCTGATAATAATCATAGCAAGATCAAATATACCTAGCATTGATTCTGATATATCCAAACCAAGCCACTGGTGTCCATGCTCAGTGAGTGTTTCCCAGCTTAGACCTGATCCGCAACCTTCGAAAAACAAGAAAGAATAAAAGATCTGTCTTTTTTTCATTGCATTTTTGTTTAGCTGAATATGGTGAAGTGTGTGAAATCTCAAAGCTAAACAATGCAGAAACGAACGTCTTTGCTTTCAAAATACAGTTGTAGGATCCACGAGTGCAATAATTCCAGTAGTTACAATCATTCAGGTTTACATGATGACCTTTCTACCTAACTGAACCTCACAATTGAGGCACTTTCACATTCTACAACATAAAACATCAATCAAACACTTCATTCTATGGTGATTGTTCAACAATTTGTTCTCCACATTGGAAAAGTCAATACCTGGTAAATTTGAAGACTCCTTTCTTCTAATCCCGTATATGCTAAACCATACGCACTTAATTAAGCTTTACTATAAATGAGAATAACCAACCATACTGGGAGAAATATAGGATATAAAGAGATTTCTCAGCTTGTCTACCTTCTCATTTAACAACAATATCAATATAGATAGCAATATACATTGCAAAGTATTCAGGAGTTTATAATGAGTTAGACAGATTATCAGATCCCAAACACTTTTGGGTCCCAAATAAAAGGAAACTTGGACTAGGGAGTATTTTGGTGGACTGTTGCATGCTAGACTAAAGCAACTCTCAATTTCTGTACGAACCTGAAAATCTCTCAACATATCATGGCAAAAGGCCAAGTAAAATGTCGGGAAAAGGACAATTAAAATAAACAAAATAAACACCAATGATGCATTTCTTTTAAACAGTTAAGAGTTAGATAATCACCAACTGAAGAATAATCAAACAGTAGATTAAGTGATTGACAATCCAAGAAACACTGTTTGGCCAGCGACCTGAAATCAATTGTAGGTTCAACTTGTCTGTATCTCGGAAAGCGCAAAGGTCAAGAAATTGAGACAGAAGATGGAGCATTGAACAATGAATCCAGCTCCCATAACACTCCAGGCTTACCGATTAATCAACCAGATATGCATTGTATGGTCAAGGGTTACATGTCAATACTAGTACTCCTTCTTACTATGAGGCTAAACCAGACAGCACACAAATATTTATCATATTTAAAGATTATATATATCTGCATGTAACCGAATCAGCAGAGAAGTTCAACAGATGTAGAAAACAGACATATCTAATTATTAATCCTACTCTAACTTAAAATAGCAGTGAGAAAGATAGTTTCTTCTCATTCGATCTCTACAAGTCAAAAATGAACTACCATTCCACCCAGTTATCTTAATTCCAAATTTGACAAAGAATACAATCAAAACATGCCCATCCCTTTGTCCAACGTAATCGATAAAATACAATTCAACTAATACCTTTTTCTGTAAGTTCTTCAAAATTTCATTTATATATGACGCTACACTATCATGAGAAGACCACAACAATAAAAATTCCCACATGGATGAAAAGATATATAAATCAATAGGATATAACAAATCAAGTCCAAATATGAAAACCTAATTAAGAAAGATGCGACATGCCTGAAGAGTAAATAAATCCATACGAACAACATTGAAAATTAAAACCACAGAGTGATTACAAACACAATAACCGATTCAGTATAAGGAGCTAGATTGAACTCACTGGGAAAATGAAAGATTTGTAATCAGGTCCATCAAAGACATCATAAGGATTTGTAATCAGGGTGGGTGGTCGATGATGTAGAAGCAAACCTGATTAGGATTTTTTGTAACGGTTTAATTTTTTATTTTGAATTTGGGGCACTTTTACAAGGTTGCTCAAGGGTACTAGTAAACGTTTCAGGCTCTCGAGGCCCAAAAAATTTAATATGAATTTTATAATTTTAATTTCACTTTTATTAATATTAAAGATTAAAAAATATAAAAGATATAAAATTTAAATTAATAAAAAATATTAAATATTGAAAAATATAAAAGGTATAAATTTTAAATTGATGAAAAAAGAAAGAAGAGCTATCTATTCTTTATTAAAACGGAAAAATATCAAAAATATCCCTGAATTATTTGAAATAAATTAAAAATATTCCTCATTAGTTTTTTGGCTCAAAAATATTCCTCGTTAAATATTTAGCTCAAAAATACTCCTTTCCTTAACAAAAGTCCACCAAATATGCCACCTAGGTAAAAAAAATACGTGACTATGTCACGTCACCATCTACATATAAAATTTATTTTTCAGAAAAGAGTCAAAAATAACCCTAAACTATCTGAAATGGATCAAAAATACCACTCGTTAGTTTTTTAGCTCAAAAATATTCCTCCGTTAAATATTTGACTCAAAAATACTCCTCCCCTTGACGGAATTCCACCAAGCATGCCACCTAAGTAAAAAAAAGTCACGTGACTATGCCATGTCACCATCCACATGTAAAATTTTATTTTTTAATTATATGACATTCCTTTTTTCTTGATGAATGAGTTAAATAAAAAGATTATATTCAGTGATGTTGATTTATTTTTTCTGAACTCAATGAATGTTGATAGTTTTTCTAATTTTATGTTTAATCATCAAGTATTCTTAGAATTTTTAAAAATTCCACTTTCAGAAAAGTAAATGACATTTAAGATATTTTAATCATTAGAAAAACATGGATATAATTTTCTTTAATAATCTAAGTGAAAAATTTAACATAATATGAAAAAAATTGAATAATTTGTATTCCTTTAATAAAATTCATTTAGTAATTTCCCAACGTCGAGAAATCCCCAAAACAATAAACTAAATCCAGTAAAACACTGATTTATTTTATTTTATTTAAATGTTTTTAGAATTTTTTAATTTTGCTGATCATGTTTTTTTCATCTACCTCTCCGGAGGTAGTGGTATGGACTGCGTATATTTTACCCTCCTCAGACCCCACTGAGTGGGAATACACTGAATTTTTATTTTTTTTTGTTGTTGTTGTATATTTTTTTTCCAGATCAATAAAATTACTTTGCAAAAAAATAAAAATAAAGAAGAAAGGAATGTCATATAATTAAAAAATAATATTTTATATGTGGAAGGTGACGTGGCATATCACGTGGCTTTTTTTTTATCTAGGTAGCATGCTTGGTGAAATTTCATTAAGGGTGAGGATATTTTTGAATCAAATATTTAACAGATGAGTATTTTTGACCCAAAAAAATAACGAAGGATATTTTTGATCCATTTTAGATAGTTCAGGGGTATTTTTTACCCTTTTCTGAAAAATAATATTTTACGTGTGGATGGTGACGTGGCATAACTACATGACTTTTTTTACTTAGGTGGCATGCTTGGTGAAATTCCGTTAAGGGGATGGGTATTTTTTAGCCAAATATTTAACGGAGGGGTATTTTGAGCCAAATAACTAACGAGGGGTATTTTTGATTCATTTCAGATAGTTCAGGGGCATTTTTGACCCTTTTCCGTTATTAAAAATACTTTAGAACTTTTTATCAAATCTTGATATTAATAAATAAAGTATTTACAATAATATTCAAGGTAATGTGTTGCAAATAAATGACTAATATCTTATTAATTAAAATTAGTCTTTACTTTTATAAATAATCTTATTAATTAAAATTAGTCTTTACTTTTATAAATAATAATATTACTATGTTGTGAGAATACTATACTAAAAAGTAGTACGTAAGAATCAAAAAATGACTCTAAATTATTGATAATATTTTTGTTATATGCATATATATTTAAGGCCTTATATTAAAATCCACATGGTATTTATCGAATTGGAGAAGACATACGACAAAGTTCCTAGGAGGTTCTCTGGAGATACTTGGAGGTGAGTGGGGTCCCGGTGGCTTACATCAGATCGATTAAGGACATGTATGAAGGAGCTAAGACCTAGATGAGGACGGCGGGAGAAGATTCTGAGCATTTTCCGTTCCTGACAGGGTTGCATCAGGGATCGACTCTTAGCCCTTTTTTGTTTGCTTTGGTGATGGATGTTTTAACGCGGCGTATTCAAGATGCGGTGCCTTGGTGCATGCTTTTTGCGGATGATGTAGTGTTGATTAATGAGACGCGGAGAGGTGTAAATGATAAATTGGAGGTTTGGAGACAAACACTTGAGTCTAAAGGGTTCAGGTTGAGTAGAAGTAAGACAGAGTATATGAAATGCAAGTTTAATGACTTGAGGCAGGAGGACGAGTTGGTAGTTAGGTTAGACTCTCAAGTGGTGTGTAGGAGGGATAGTTTTAAGTATCTCGGGTCTTTGATTCAGGGAAATTGTGAGATTGATGAGGATATCTCCCACCGGATTGGGACAGGTTGGATGAAGTGGAGGCTAGCCTCAGCAGTGTTGTGTGATAAAAAGGTGCCGCTCAAACTTAAAGGAAATTTTTACAGAGTGATATGGACTGCGTACATTTTACTCTTCCCAGACTCCACTGTGTGAGAATACACTGGATTTGTTGTTGTTGTTGGCCTTGCTCTTTTATAGTGGGGTTTGTTTATTGTGATTTTGAACTCCTCATCAAATACAATCTACTTTTTGTGAATAATAATTACCATGTATTTTAGGTAAAACTAAAAAAGAGCAAAAAATTCAGGAAAAAGAGCAAAAATACTTAGTTGCTTGAAGAGGACTCACCGGAACTTTAGCCTTCGTGATAACTCTCTTTGATTGCTTGAAAAGGACTCACCGGAACTTTGGCCTTCGTGATAACTCTCTAAAGCCCAAAGGTTTAAATTTCTGAAAAAATTATATAAATATCTAGCTTTTTTTGAAGTCAATTAATTGCTCAAATGACACAAACATACGTCTTAACTTAATATATTTACATAAATCTCACACTAAAAATAAATATAAAAATTTCAGTCAATTATGTATCATCGTTGAATGTATCAGGAAGCTAATTATATATCTCGACATACTTATAATTAAAAAAAAAATCGGGAGCTAATTATATATCTTTTACAAGGAAAAAAATGTATCTTTATTGGATGTATTATGTATCTCAACAGACCCAGTATCGAAAAAAATATATTGAGAGTTAATTATATATCTTTACAAAGGAAAAGATTTATCTTGTTAGATGTATCGAGAGCTAATTATGCATCTCAACAGATTCAAATCGAGATTTCAATAATTATGCAAAATGTCGGAATTTTCTATAATTGAACTATAAATTGTCGGCATTTATATTGTTTGACCTAATTAATTTGTATTCCAACTTTTTTCAAATTTCTAAAGTCTAATTTAATCCACAAAAATATATCACATTCTTTCAAATACATCACATTCTTCAGTAATGTATCCAAACTTTTATATAAAATTAGAAAAATTCTAATTCAATATTATATTATATACACATATATTTAATGAAATGAACAATGTGCCCAAGTTACAGGGTAAGCTTGCAATGAACAACGGGTCACCGCACCAATAATACTTGGTACAAGTAAAATATAATTGAGGTCGTTTGGAAGGAAATATTAGAAAAAGTAATATAAGTATTCGTTTGATATTATTTAATTTCTTATTTATAGTGCTTTAAATTTATTTAGTTAGTTATTATGCGAGTACTATTTAGTTTTAGTATCAATTAAGTTGGAATCTATTGAAAATAATTCATTTATATTTATGACGAAGAGTTGAGTCATATGTACATTCTATCTCCAGACTTCAATTGTGAAATTATATTGAGATAATTATTGTAGTACTATTTTTATATTAGTGATTAAATTCATTAACAAAACGATGACTATTGTTATTTTAATACACACACTCTATTCTATTCGTTCCTAATTTATTTACTACAACAAACCAATAATCAATTAAAAATAATATTAATATAACTAATCTCAACCTTACTAATATATCATATTTAATAAACTCAATGAAACAATCCTAGTAAGCGCCTTATCTTACCTATTATTTGTCAAATTTCTAGCAAGCAACACTTTGTGGTAACCATCTTAATAGATAAGCTAAAGATTAAAGGAGTTAAAAAGAAAAAAAGATGTTTTAATTAGTCTGCTTTAATCCTCTTTTAGATGAGGTTGTTGATCAAGAAAAGAGTATAGTGAACTACCTTCGGAATCTAATCTTGATATGAAAACAAATAAAATCCCATATTCTTTTATAATATTATTTAATTTCTCCATAAGAATATTTTTTTTGTAACTGTGCAAACTCTATAAATCCACTACCATGTGACAAAAGATCACCACACACCCTAGATCTATTCTCAGTACAATGTACACTTGAACTCATTAGAAGTGGACAAATATGAAAAATTCCTTAAAGACAATATTCCCAGAATTACTTTTCTATATTCCAAGAATTTAAAGTCTGATAAAAGCAAGAATTCCTAAAAGTGACTTATGACAAGTTATTTTTGACTAACATGAAGAAATTATGTCCCTTTATTTGATTCTCTTTTTCCTTTTTCAATTTATTCATCCAACACCAAATCTCACTATACAGTAGGTATTTCTTGGATTCCCCTTAAACCATACTTCGTTTCACAATTCACACTTACAAGACAGTCTATTCAACCTTTTTTTATGTTCATTAGGACACAAACACAACACTATTGTTGAGCAGTGATGTCTTTTTCAAGTGGAAGATCAACAGGACAATCTTATAATGGGATTGTAAGAAGAATGGTGAGTCTTCCTAGAAATATAATTGGTGGATTTTCAAGAGTAATGGATCAAGGAATGGACTTAATGAGAATTGGAGGAAGAAGAAATCAACAAGCTCAATTACCACATCCAAATTTCCCTTACCAACACCCTTATGAGTTCCCTTTTCAAGATCCATTTGATTTTCCTCCACAAAGTTACTCACATGACCCTTCAATGGTCCAAGATGAGTGGGGTTTTTTAACTACTTTTGAGCAAGAATATGGAACTGAACATCCATTTTTCTATGCTTGTAAGTTCATGGATGCACTAAAGATAGCAAAGGATGAGCACAAGTTCTTGTTTGTGTACTTTCACTCTCCACAACACCCTTTTACCCCTTCTTTCTGCAGTGAGACTTTGTGTTGTGACCTTGTGGTGCAGTTTCTTGATGCAAATTATGTTTGTTGGGGTGCACTTGCTGATAGAGGGGAGGGTTTGCAGATGGCAACAAGTTTAAGGGCTTCAAGCTTCCCTTTTTGTGCCCTTGTGGCTCCTGCTCCTGGAGATAGCATAGCTGTGCTGCAACAGGTTACTTGGAGTTTATTATTTGCCATTTCTTATTGCATTGTTGTCCACCAATTTGTACAAATATTGTGTCAGACCTTATAGATGAAAAAATGTAAGACGAGACGTAACCCCACGAGGGAAACCTTGGCGCAAAATTTGTACAAATATTATGTTTTTATAAATATAAAAGGGCATATAACTCCAAGAAGGGAGCCTTGGGGCAACGGTAGGTTGTTACCATGTGACTAAGAGGTCACGTCACGTGTTCGGTTTATTACTATGTGACTAAGAGGTCACAGGATCGGTTTCGTAGAAACAACCTTGGTAAGGATGTGTGTAATAGACCAATATGGTCCAAACATTCCCCAGACACCCCGTGTATAGCGGGGAACTTGATGCATCAGGTTGCCTATTAGACAACTGGTAACTTGATGCATCAGGCTACCCCCGAATGGGGCCCTACCCGGTGCGAATCCGGATTAGTCGGGCTCCAAGGCGGGTACCGGACACCGGATGGGCAATAAAAAAAAAAAAAAAACTCCAAAAAATAAAAAAGAAACTTAGGATTAAAAGTTTTCCCAGCTTCCGGATTGATGAAATGACTTAGATATCATAATAAGACTCTTGTACAAATTAGTACTACATATCAAAATAAAATTCAGGGAAAGCACCTAACATATTGTAGAAAGCAAAAGTTTGGCAATTTGTAATATGTCTTCATTATCATGAGTTGCAGAACCTACTACCAGGCTCTCGTCTGAGATTTGTAGCTCACAATGTGTTGATGATGAATAGTGAATAAGCTACTATTAGCCCTATATGTTACACGACTTAGCATTGAGCTAAAGTACCAGTACTCAGTTTGGGATCAATTTTTATGAAGTAGAGGAATGTCTAGATGGTACTTACGTCGTCTTATTTTGCCTTCCTTTGAATAGTTGGAGGGTCCAGTTTCTCCAGCTGAGTTAGTGGAGATATTACAAAGAACAATGGAAGAACAAGGATTGGCTTTTGGCAGTGAAAGGGCCAAAGAGCAAGAAAAGTTAAGGGCAGACCGTCGACTAAGGGAAGAACAAGATGTAGCTTACATTGCATCTCTTCAGATTGATGAGGTCCACTTCTGTTTATTGTGTTACTTGATCTATGTTTCCTCTAATGAAGAGAGCTGGAATATAATGCAAACCAAGTTGCTTTACTTTTTCAGGAGAAAGAGAAATTCAAGAACGTAATGCCCTCACAGCGGAATTCAAAACCAGAACATGTTCCAAATAAATCAAATCAAGAGAAACCTAAACAAAATCCAACACAGATCCAATCCAGTAAGCAAAAAGAAGCTCCTTCTGCCGTAGCAACTATGCAAAACCCTTCAACATCCCAATGTAGCAAGAAGAAAGAATCTATCTTTGCCAAAGCAACTATGCAAAATCCTACACAGTCCCATTCAAGTAAGAAGAAAGAGCCTACTGTTAATGCAAGTGGTGTGAAAAATGCTCCAATGACTCAGGTACAACATTATATCTCTTGCTGCTGCCTGTAAGTTTAAGTTCTATGTACTGACAACGTATAGTAATTGTAAGTGCCTCTATTTTAACAAGCATTATTATTGACTTGGAATAAATGGTAGGTAACATGTTAAATTACACTATTAATGTATATATCTTAAATCCATGGCATATTGATATGCACGTATCTTGCGTGGATACTCACTTTTCTCGATGAATTTATGCAGATTGCAATTCGATTTCCAAATGGTGAGAGGAGGGAGCAGAGCTTCTCATCTGCAGACAAGATTCAAGCAATTTTTAGGTACGTCGATTCACTAGGGTTGCCTGGAGTTGGAAATTACAGGTTGATATCAAACTTTCCAAGGAAAGTGTATGGTGTGGATCAAATGGGAGTGACACTCAAAGATGCAGGCCTTCATCCTAAAGCAAGCCTCTTCCTAGAGCTTCTTTGAACTTATAATTAATCGTTGTAGCATCAAAATATTTCGTATCATACTCTGTACCAAAGCGTTTATGACTGTTACTAGCGCGAATTATGTATTATGATTGGTACTTCTTTTTCTATCTTTGGACTATATAATGCTCATGCCATTTACAAGAAGATTAAAGAAACAGGTGGTGGTGTTGCCTTCTGAAATCAGATTACGATGAGTTCGACTGTAAGAGCTTTAGCGATTGAATCCACAATACATAAATCTTGGATTTGCCCCCGAAAAGGAAACCGGAGTAAAGATGATTTCTTCTTCTTCTCCCTAGCCAACGAAAAATTAAACGATGGAATTTTGATGTGAAATCATTAGTTACAAAATTTTCATCCTTCTTTGTATTATTGAGAACCATTCATTTAATTGCTCGTACTGTGCAAGGCTACAATTGCTTTACTTGCATTCCAAGCTAACCAACTTTTCCTGCATTTCCAAAATTCCTAAAACTTGGAAGTCTTGAACTATATTCTAATTTGGAAATATGACAATTAAGGAAACTTGGTATTCCTATTCCTACACAGACAAGGCTTTCCTCAAAGTCTATAAAAACTCACCGTGCTACAACGACTTTCCACATTTACAATTTGTGATTCTCATCGTCCCAACAAAAATCTAAAGATGGAAAATCTACAAACAGACTATTAGTTCAAAGTTTGGACAGACGATTTTATCCTTCCGAAAACGACCAACTTGGAGAGCAATTCTACTAGTCCATTATTCTTGATCGAACTTCGTGTTCAAGAATTTCTGCAGTATCTCCCAGAGAAAGAAGATTCCATCGTGGTCCATATATCGTGAAATCTTTCTATTTGCCAAATAACATTGTGACTGATCATGATAGCATTCGCGAAATATTAAGCTCCATAGGTGTGCCTTCATACTCGATGCTTCCTATTATTCGACATGATGTCTCAACCTGCCAAGCCTAACCGCCCTCTGCTTCCTATTGTTATCGGCATTGCGGTTAATCGTTGGGACCCTAAAGACGGAACAGTGGTGCATGAGAAAAAATTTGGACTAAGATGGGGGATTGAAGAGGAGGAGGCAATCGTACAACACCAAATAATTAAAGATGGTTCGTCTGACGCCATTTTTAAGTTTATGTAATGAGACACAAAGTTGTAGCCACACGAAATTTGTAGTTAAATTCAATTCTTCAGATATTTGATTTAATACTCGTGTTACCTTATAAACGATTTATGTCATGCAATCCTACTCCCTTCGTTCCATATTTTTATTGAGCATCATATTAAAAATACTTGTCTCCTATTAGTGAGTCAACTTACTAAATCAAGAAAGCATTAATTAAATTTTTTTTTCTTATGATTAATCTTGCAATTAATTATTTTTGAAAGTCTTCTCACTTATTTGTAAAGTTCCCAAAAACTTTTTAAAAAAAATAAATTAGTAAAATTAACTTTTTATTTATGATTTCTTAAGATAAGTATAAAAAGAAAAGATGATCAACTAACTTAGGAAAGAGAGAGTAATTACTTTGGTTCATTGGTTGTGATGATGTTACGTCTTTTCAAAAGATAGACTTATTATCTAAAGACAAAATATTACTCCGAATCAGACACCACGCCAATATCAAATGCATCTAATTAGTATTAAGATAGATGAGGTATTTCGGTTCAGATTTTCAAACTTTGGTGATTATTTGATTGTATCTAAATCAATGAGATACTAAAGTTTGACACATTTTATTCAACCGGGGATAGAGGAAATTAGAAAGATGTGGACTTTTTATTACAGTTTGGAGCCAAAAAGGCAAGGCTTTTTTAGTCAAAAGGGCAGCTCAATACTGAAAAATTTTAAAAGGGACAAGGTAAATACAGGTATTTACCTTATCTATTAAGAAGTTAACGTCATCAGTGCAAATATTAGAATGTAAGGTAAAATGGTGAGTTTATCTTATAAGGTAGGTAAAATAGTGAGTTTACCTTATCTATTATCTATATGTAAGTGTCGGTAAAGTGTAAGGCTACAAGGTAAATGGAGTCGTTAACCTTGTAAGGTAGGATCCCATGTTTACATTGTAACAACTTTAAAATTCTCGCTGCTATATAAAGAGTGTAAGCAGAGGTTCATTTCTTGCATCAACTCAAAAAAATTGTTAAACTTCATAACTCAAAAATTTGCTGAACCTTATTCATTTCTTACTTTAAAATGGATAAGGTAAAAGTAAATTTACATTGGGGTGGTGAAGTTTTGCATGATGAAGATTTGGTGCGATATAGTCGGCGTCCTATAATGGTTCAATTATTTCTTTTATCTCTCAAATATGATCGTTTGAAAAGGTTGTTTAGGAGTAAAATGAGTATTACTAATCCGGAAGATGATGTGGTTATTTCTGGACGATATCCGAATTATTTTACGTCCAACGGATAACCAATATTTGGTGAAACTCTTATTTGAAATGATGATTCTTTATCTTTATTTCTTCGTACCGTTGGTAATCGCCTTAATTTACAAACGCTTGACATGTATGCATGTGTGGAACATTCTCCTATTGTTGAAGAACCCACGGACAGTGAGTTTGATGTGCGAGTAAGTCAAAATTCTTTGAATTTGAATATTGATTCTTCGAGAATGGCAGTGGAACAACAATTTGATGGTGGGTTTGAAACACATGATCAAAATTCACCCAAACTTGTTAATAATTTTGATATGGGAGGATCTAGCAATGCGACTATGAATTTGAAAATTTTTAATTCAAGTGGTCTACAATATCCTTCTTCGGTGGAGGCAATTGATAGGTAATAAACAATTCAATTTATTTAATTAAGTAGTTTTTTTCTTATAATTAATGAGATGATTCATCCATTTTGCAGATTTAATGATTGTGGATTTACGCTCACTCAACTCACAAAAATTGTGAACAACAATGACGACGTACAAGGGGAGTTGGATAGTGATGAACCTTCACAATATGAATCGTCAGATGATGATCAATCTTCCGATGATGAAGATGATGATAATAATGATGAAAATATTAATGGAGAGTCTACACCCGTTGGTGTCTATACTGGCAATCATTCTTCCATAGCAATTTCATATTTGGATCATACTGAAGAAAGTCCAGAAGAGTTGAGGTGCATGGTAAATGAAGATTATTTTCGAACTCCACTTTGGAATCAAAATAATCCTGAGCATATTAAGTCAGGTTGGTATTTTAATACATAAACTAGTAAACTAAATTTTTTTAGTCATTTGATATTATTATTAATATTTATTTTGTATCTGCATTTAGGTATATTATTCAATAACAAAAAACAAATGAAATTGGCGGTGAGAAAGTATAATCTAATCAAGGGTACAGAATTTCTTTGTGATCGATCTAAAATAGACAATTGAAAGGTTATTTGCAAGCAATATTTATCGGGGTGTGAATGGATGATACGCTTTAGAGCAGTTTTCAGTGGTATGTGGCAGGCGGGAAAAATAATTGAGTATACTTGTAATCCAGATAAATATAAGAAGGATCATTATAATTCAAACAACGACTTGATTGCTACTTCATTGATTCCTTATATTAGGAAAGACCCAAATATTAGCATCAAGATGGTTCGCGAAAACATCAAAGGATTGCACCATAATACCCCTAGTTATCGAAAAGCTCAAAAAGATTAAAGAAAGGCATTTAAGATGGTGTGTGTGATTTTGAAAATTCTTTTAAGGCATTACCTGCTTATATGACAGCATTGCAATCATTCAATCTAGGAACTGTCGTTTAGTGGGAGCATGATTCAACAACAATACAAGGTGAACACATATTCAAGTTTTTATTTTAGAGTTTCAAGGCAAGCATTGATGGATTTAGAAGTTGTAGGCCTGTCATTTCAATAGATGACACTCATCTTTATAGCAAGTATGATATTAAATTATTAATTATTGTCGCAATTGATGCAAACGGTAATATTTTTCCACTCGCATATGCTATAGTGACGCGTGAAAGTTTTGAATCTTGGTCATGGTTTCTCACATTATTATGGAGGCATGTTGTTGGTGAGAGAAAAGATATTGAACTCATTTCAGACCGCCATCCAGAAATTTTACAGTGTGTTAAATCTTACGCCTAGTTGCAACCACCAAAAATACACCACAATTTTGTGTTCGACATTTGAAAGCTAATTTTAATAAAAAAGTTTAAACAGTGAACTCAAAAATCTGATGTGGTTGGCTGCTACGGAGCATCAAGAAAAAAAATTCTTGCAGAGAATGCAACAAATTAAAGCAGTGTCCCCAGGAGCGTACAGATAGTTATGTAATCATCCTTTTGAAAAATGGACAATGTAAATGGATGATGGGCGTAGATGGGGGCTATGACGACTAATGTATCTGAGTCGTACAATGATTTGTTGAAGAAAGCTCGGGGACTTTCAGTGACTGCAATGGTTCGCATGACCTTTCATGCCTTAGTTGATCGTTTTGTTGAAAGGAACAAATTTGCTACTGCTTTATTAAAAAAAATACTCATTTTCCTCTTGGCGTAGAGGGCAAGATTCAAGAATATTGAAAAAGAGCTCAATCATACACAAATATAATGACCTATCAGACTGATGATGGTGTGTTTGAAATTTTGACATTTGCAAAAAATGGTAAAGGTGAAACGTTCACAAAGTTTCTGCCAAGGGTAAGAAATGTTTTTGTGGAAAGTGGAGAAATTTGCATATGCCATGCTCACATGCTATTAAATTTTGTGAAATTCGTGGGATCGAGCCGAAAAATTATGTTAGTAAGTACTACGGTACAAAGTGTTAAAAACAAACATATAGTGAAACTTTCACTCCCGTGGGTCAGCAAGCGTATTGGCCACCTGCTCCATTTCGTTTGATTGGAAATATTGAATATTTACGGACATCTAGCATGGATTCAAGAAGTCGACTCAAGAATGACATGGACATTGCTCCTGCTCGCATGGCACGAAAATGTAGTATTTGTAAGCAAACAGGTCACACTAAGGCACTTTGTCCTCGAAGAACTTAGTAGTATCTGTAAAATAAAATTATATTCATGTATTGTTTGCATTGAAAGTTCTATATTTATGTATTGTTTATAGTGAAATATCTTCGTTTTATGTAATCGCATGAAACTCAATTTGATTAATAATATCTAATTTTTTAGAAAAATTATTCTATTAATTATAGTAGTATTACGTAGTTTTTATTTTACTTTCACTGATTTCTTATTAAATAAGTAGTTGTAGATTGGTAGTTGAATTAAAATCAGTAGTTGAAAAGTGATACAGTGTCGAGTCATATCAGTTCAAACAACAAAATAGTATTGTATCAAATCCGTCTGAAAAGTTACAAGATTCGTAAAGACTGCATATCTTGATGAAAAGAAAAGTTAGGGTTTGTGATTATAAAAAGGAATAAGGTAATAGTCCATGTGTACCTTATAAGGTAAAAGTGCCTATATACCTTACAATTTATACATTTTCTCATTCTTTCGTTCTAAATTATTTGACCAGCTTTCTAGATTTACTTATTTTAAATTACTTGTCCTACTTATAATTAATACTTTGCATCAAAATCAATTTGATTAGTAATATCTATATTTTTAAGAAAAATTATTCAATTAATTATAGTAATATTGCATAGTTTTTATTTTACTTTCACTGATTTCATATTAAATAACTAGTTATAGATTGGCAGTTGAATTAAAATGAATAATTGAAAAGTGATAATATTTAAAATACACTGTCTAGTCATATATCAATTCAATCAAGAAAATAGTGTTGTATCAAATCCGTCTGAAAAGTTAAAAAATTCGCAAAGACTTCAAATCTTGATGAAAAGAGAAGTTAGGGTTTGTGATTATGAAAAGGAATAAGGTAATAGTCCATGTTTACCTTATAAGGTAAAATTGCCTATATACCTTACAATTTATACATTTTCTTATTCCTCTGTTCTAAATTATTTGACCTACTTTCTAAATTTACTTGTTTCAAATTACTTGTCCTACTTATAATTAATACTTTGCATCAAACTCAATTTGATTAGTAACATCTATATTTATAAGAAAAATTATTCAATTAATTATAGTAATATTGCGTAGTTTTTATTTTACTTTCACTGGTTTCATATTAAATAACTAGTTGTAGATTGGTAGTTGAATTAAAATGAATAGTTGAAAAGTGATAATGTTTAAAATACTTTATCTAGTCATATATCAATTCAATCAAAAAAATAGTGTTGTATTCAATTTGATATGCCCTTATGTGTCTCCTAACTTAAAAAATAAAAATAAAAATTCATACATTAGTTGGTAAAAAAATCATTGACATGTATTAACATAAATTTAAAAAATGTACATATCAATGCTTCATGTCTGCCTGCCATTGGTTGATACCCAACTTGAGCAATATGTTTTGAATTTTCAATTATAAGGCGTGAGTGATAGAAATACCATTGATTGTAATCTTCTTGGTTGATCATGTAATAGGGGGTGAACACTACTATCATTAAGCTCATTTCACTTTTGTTCCGTTTCATTTAACAACATAACAATCTCTTGTGTTACTCGAAATCGCTTATCGTGTTTAAAATGAAATGGTTTGTACTCAGGTGGGACAGGTACGTGTTGAACATAATCAAACTAAAGCATAACACGATCAATCATGTGTCATTCATGATGAATTCCACAAATAAGAGGAACTTTAGCCATCCAAATCGCACGTCCTCGGCGACACCATTCGGGCAACTCGTTAATAAGTTGCTCAGAATATGGCTGCCAAATAAATTACAAGATAATAAAAATATTATGATTAATGTGTCACAAAAGATTTGTCTAATCTTTGCTTAGTTTAATAAATAACAGGCATATATTAAGAATTCAACTCTAACCTCAAATATGTATTTTAAAAATTTCACTATGAAGTGAATAATGTTAATGACAACTACCATTATTTATAAAGAAACATAATACGATTGTGAAAGATCTCTTTAGCAATAATAAAATTTATATATAGCAGAGTCTAGAATTTATAGTGAAAGTTACTACACAGTGTATGTATATGACTCTTCGAAGTATAATAATTAATATTTTGCATGCTATAATAATTTAGCATTTCACCACTCTTATATATATGAGCTTTTTTAGTTGGTGGAGCATTGCGTTATACTACTACAAACAAAACAAATTAAGAAAAAAAATAAAAAAATGACATGATAATATAAAAAATACCTGCTTCTCAATAAGGTTGTCTAATACATCTCTTATTATGACAGCACACTATGAGCCTCATTTTGATGAGTTCTACCACAAGACCATTTACGTGCGTGTGCGGTCGGGACCTCCAAATTTTCCTCGCTCGAAAGCAGCGAAAGTGGTTGCAATGGGACAGTACGCTCCGATGCCTATACCTAAAAAAAATATAATCAACAATAGTTATCATTACAATTAAGTAATTCAAAATAGAAAAAAAATATTATATAATGCAAATACCTGTAATAACGAAACAAAACCACTAATGCAGTGCGACTTCTCCATCAACGCACGACACAAATAAAAATAAAGGTACGATAGTGCAGCGGCTCCCCAAGCTTGTGTTGACATTGCAGGTAAGTCACGCATGTCAATCAAAAAGTCTGTACTAAATTTATTTTCAGATTTATCGAAAAATATTATTCCGCCGCGCAACCAAAAAAGGTACAATCTAACTCTTCGTTGCACCTCTTCCTCCTCAGTTTCATCAGTTATTTCATTTAGATTTTTCATATATTACTCTAATCTTAATAAAAAAATCTATTTCCTTGAAAAAAGTTTAGGTTAGGTATCCATCCTGTTAATTCGGCAAACATTTGTTGCCTGTTAATAGGCAATATCTGAGCAACACCTGGATGAAGAATGGAAGTTCCATCTACGACCATTCCAAACATGAATTCCATATCTTATAGTCGTTTTACTGTTCTCAGGTGAAAAGTATGCATTTCTGGTCGGCACCTTTCAACAAGTGCAGTAATAAGAAAAAAATCGCAGGGAACGAATCCAACATCTATAACGCTTTTAAAACCACAAATATTAAAATAATTAAGAAGATGAGGATGGAACGGATGATTTCTAACATGTTGCCAAAAATCATTATCATCACGTCGCACTATCAAATATGTTTTTTCTCCTTTTAATGTGCCTTTCCAAATAGTTTCAGAGCGATGCTTATTTTTCGTGGCATATGCGTCATACTGTGATGGTCCTGGATGCACAAAGTGTTGATATTCCATATCTATACAGAAAGAAGATTAAAATTAGTTTTGAGCATACAACTAAAGGGCAAACTTTTTACATATGCATGACAATACTAACTTAACGTAGGTTTAGGTTTAATAATTTGATATGATAACAATAATATTTGACAAATTACTAAGCTACAAAAATGATTAATAATATTATACTGCATACTTGTTTGTTAGGTATTGAAAAATGTTAAATAAAAAGGTGATTAAAATAGTATACTTTAAAGTGAATTTTTTTTTATAAAGTAGACTTTGAGCAAAAATAAACACACCTAATATAGATGAGTAGAGTGAAGTGAAAAAATGAATGAAATGAATGAGTGATATATAAAAGAAAATTAATAAGGTAAGGGACACAGTTTACCTTGTAAGGTAAGAGACACAACTTATCTTGTAATGCAGTGTATTTGAAATAAATTCACCTTATAAAGTAAACTCATCATTTTACCTTATAAGGTAAACTCACCATTTTACCTTACATTCTAACATTTGCACTGACGGCGTTAACTTCTTAATAGACAAGGTAAACATCTGTGTTTACCTTGTCCCTTTTGATTTCAGTATTAGGGTGCCCTTTTAAAATTTTGACTAAAAAAATTTGCCTTTTAGGCTCCAGACTCCTTTTTATTAGAGATTTTCTTTATAAGTAAATTTCTCAATTTTTAAATAGGTGTTGCATATCTTTAAGGCATTTAAATTTTAAAAACTATATTGAGGAGTAAAGAAAGGATTTTCGTAATAGTAATAAGCTTAGTTTGCATGAATTTGGATTGTTTTTGACAAGACTTGTGTGTTTTGACCCTTATGTGGACTTTTATCGAGACAAACATAGGTCCAAATCTTTGTTTGTAGAATTTTAATTATGAAATCGTAATAAAGGAGACAACAAATGAATGAAACTTTTTCAATTTAATTATAGTTCTTGTTGCTTCTATATCTGATGTTTTGAATATGGGGTATGATTATTACTTTTTTGCTTTGTCTCTTTCCCACCCATTTCTTCCAAAATGGCTATCTTGGTCATTTACTTACTACATATGATTCATGAAGAGTTCAAGATCGTAACATAATTTATACGGTGTATTTTTATTGTACTAATTCTTGATTTATACTACACTTCAATTACACTAGTTACTGCGTAATATAGGTCTGACAATATGGATAAATTCTACAAAATATTTTTTTGGTTGGAAACATTTTATTAATATCAAGATATTTAATATTTATTTTATTTATGATCTTAGCAATAATATCTATTTCGACAAATATCCTTAAAACTTAACAAATTTCTTTAGAATTTAGAGGAGAATAATGTTTCTTCGATAACAAATTTTGTCCCTTGGACATAAATATAATAGCTTGTTCATAACCTTCAATCAAGTCTAATTATTAGAAATTGTTGAAACATTTATCTTTGTCCCTAGAAATCACACAAATACCTTCTCACAATTGATTATCGATCGAAATAAAATTTGAGGAGTGTCTATATATTCTTTATTATCTTTTAAAGTATTTGTTGAGTTAACAGAATCTCATGTTGATAACGTGTTATTTAAATAAAGCTAAAATAAAATTAATTACAACATGCATAGAAAGAAAAGAATATATTGATTCAATTATATTACTTTCTACTTTCTGTTTCGTTCATGTATGTTACAAAAATGTTGACAATTTATAACTTAAAATATTTTTGAGGACAAAGCAATTTATGGGGTCCTATTTATCAACCACAAAGAAATATTAACTTCGCATACTTATAAAAGATGTTTTTTTTCAAAAAACAGTACTCGTCATTATGTTTTTAAAATGGGTTGTGCCTGTCCGAGCTCCTAATCTCAGCTTTATATTCTTATATAGTCTTATAAAGTATTTGGTCCCGTATAAACTAGCAAATTCAAATCAATATTTTTTCTGCACAAAATAGAAAAAGAGAATGAACTAGAACAAAGCGTATTAGAGATTTTTTCTTACATGAGAAGCACATCTAGACCAGTCATACAACACAACATTACAAACGGAAGCATTAGTGATACATATATAATAAAGCCACAACGCATAGGAGTAGATCTCCATAAAGAACAAGAACATCTTTAATAAAAAACACATTATAAAGCGTTCACAAAGACTTATTTAAACCTTCTTAAACTTCAAAGAGTCGACTGACTATTAATTATTTTCGTTACGAATGTAGAAGACTATTCTAACTATAAGGTCCCCTCTTTCTCAAATGAGGGTTCTCTCATCTTCTTTTAAAGTGTTTATTTAATTTACTAGATGTTGAATGTGTTGTTTTACTAACTCTGAAATAACAGTAGGCACGTGTTCTAAAAAGACAAGCAAAATTTGTTGCCATTGGAATTTCAAATTTTCAACATTTAGAATTCCTTGATTCAATTGAGAAAGCCTTTTAGTGCTAGTTGGATTCGAATTTTGCTTTGCTTTGTCAAATAGAGAAAACAACTTCTATTTATAGACGTTGAAAACCTTCTTTTTTTTAATTATATTATTTGTAAATCTATTTTTAGTAGGCTGTCTCGGTTCCATAACATGGTTTAAACCTGATTTTTTTATGAATATGAAACTCCATCCACTAGGTTTAAATGCACAGAATAATTGTTCTTTTCTCGTACACATTTGATTACGAAAGATCTCTTTTTTTACGGATATCGCCACGTGGCTTAATCCCGAATCACTCCTTAGATATTCACGTGACATCCAGTTTTACAACACTTAAAATATTTTTTACTTGAAATAATCTTTATTTGCTCAATCTGTTTTATGGCATTAGAGCCACAAATCTATTTTTAAAAAAAAAAAATTATTCATTAGTAATTAATTACAAAGATATGTTAAATAAAACTGAAATTGTTCATGATAGCATTGTCACACCCCTTTTTGCGCGCGTACTCCAAAAAACATGGAATATTTTTATGTTCAAAAGGGTTTTATTATTTAAGTGACAAGAAAATGAAAATTTGTTTCGAAAAAAGGATTATTTGCTTTTTTTATTCAGAGTCGCCACTTGACATAATCCGGTGTGTCAAGTCACCTTTGGAAAATCTTTTTCGAAACCATTTGACTCTTAAACCGGTTTGCGATCAGAGATTCCGGGTAAGGAATTCTGTTGATCGAGGGGAAGGTGTTAGGCACCCCTCGGTCCCGTGGTTCGACCACGGTCGCTTGGTGGAGCGTATCGGCTATTTTGGCATTATGAAGTGTATAAACCACAGAAAAAGCACGCGAAAACAATCAAACAAAAACAAAACGAAACAAACCAAAATGTAAGTCCAGTCCAATTATTACAACCCAAAAATAGAAAAGAACTGAACATAAACCTACGCTAATCCTAAACTAATGCATTACCCAATGCCTCGGGCCTTCATCGCGGACGCCCTCCGGGTACAAAGTACTTCGGGGCATTCCCCGGATAAATCTATACAAATACTTCGGGGCATTCCCCGGGCAAATGGGTACAATTTAAACTTTTCGTGTAATAAAAATAGAAAGTGTCATTCGGGCACATATCCAAAATATTTCAACAAAAAAAAAAAAATTATTTCTAAATTTTGCCTACCCGACCTACGATTGCCTACCCGTTTGACTTGCCATGATACTATCACGAAATTGATAATTACACGTGAAAGTAACAATAATGACGAATAAAAAACAACAACAAATCAAAATTACTCCTAATTCACTTTAACGATTTTTTTTTAATTATTTTTTTTATTTTTATTTTTATTTTTATTTTTTTAACTCGCGCCCCGAATTTCATTTAAACTACATAATTAATGCATGCTTTGATTTTTAATCACATCCCAAAATCCGAAACCAACATCAAACACAACACAAATAACGAGGATTCAAATCAAACACACGACAAATAAATCATTCAAGCCCCCAATATCAATAAGAAGTCAAAATAAATTAAAGATTCGGTTAGAAGAAATGGACCTCGATGAAATTGATCCTTGTCGATAATAAAGAAATCCGAAGACCAAAATACTCGACCAGAGAACTTCACCACGAGCAAACCAAACTTGGTATTAGACTAATAAACCGGACAGCTCCAAAACGTAGATCTGGATCCGAGGAATTCCGGTGACGGAAAAACGGGCGGAGATCTAGCGGTTGGACCGAGCTAGCCGGATCTGGCCGGAAGGCGAACCGTGGTGGTTTCTTAATGATGGTGCGGCTGGTGAGGGAATTCTGCCTTTGACAGTAAAGAGATGTAGAAGAGAGAGTGAATTAAGAAAGTGAGAGAGGATAGAAGATCTGATCTCTCCCTTTAGTGTGTTCTGTGTAGTGTCATTTAAAAAGAAAAAAAATACCAAGAAAAGTCTTCATCAAATATCTCACCATCTTCAAACAAAATTCCTTAAATTAAGGATAAAGTCGAAAGTTTTTAAAAGCTAGTGAAAGGTCTGTGTATGTGTGGAAGAAGATTGAAAAAGATGGAGTGTGTTTTCTTATTGTACGTGAATATGTGAATGGATATTCTTGTGAGTAGTGGAATATTTGGTGGATTACATAGAAAGAATAATGGAGATGATGATGTGAGTGGTCCCCCTAGTGAAATGATTATGTTTGTTGTGTGTGTGGTCCCTTTTATTGTGGTCGTGAATGGAAAACAAAATAGAGTGGTATTAGGTGAGTTGTTTGATTAGGTAGGGTAGGTGTAGGGTAGGAGGTAGGAGGGAAAGGTAAAAATAAGTAGAAATTAATATTTGGGCGGACAAAATTATGTGTATACAACATGCCCCCTTTGAATGTAAACACGCAGTGTTTTCAGACAAAGAAGTAGACAACGAGACAGAATTTTGTCCCGACCATTATTCAAAGAAGAAACAGAAGAAAAAGACTATCGGGTTTTTGAATTAGGACAGCCTACCCACCCAAGTCATGAAGGGATCGAGTAACGAGTATTTTCAGGGATTGGACGGAGATGGACTATACCGAGTTGGAGAGTCGAGTGAGGTTCCGTCGAGGTCTCGGTCCACAGCTCTGTTATTACATCAAAAATAAAAATTAAAACTAAAACATAAAGGAAATTACAAACATCCTATCTAACAGCTTCTGTTGGTTCTTGACTTGACTTTTATCACCCTATTCTTCAGGCGGGCTCCTGACTTGCAATTTCTTCCAACTTGTTGCTTGACTTTCGTTTCTTCACCTTGTTCTTCAGGAAGGCTCCTCACTTGTTATTTCATCACCCTGTTCTTCAGGCGGGCTCCTGACTTGCAATCTTATCACTTTGTTGCTATGCTTTCAACTTCTTCACCCTGTTCTGCAGGTGGGCTCCTGAAATCACATCAAAACAATGCTGCTGGGATTACCCGAACGAAGAAGTAAAATCACTGAACAGAAAATAAAATCCCATTTTCCAGGAGGGTCCTGAATATAAAATAAAATCCCATTCTTCAGGAGGGTCCTGAACATAAAATAAAATCCCATTTTCCAGGAGGGTCCTGAACATAAAATAAAATCCCATTCTTCAGGAGGGTCCTGAACATAAAATAAAGTCCCATTCTTCAGGAGGGTCCTGTACATAAAATAAAATCCCATTCTTCAGGAGGGTCCTGAACATAAAATAAAATCCCATTCTTCAGGAGGGTCCTGAACATAAAATAAAGTCCCATTCTTCAGGAGGGTCCTGAACATAAAAATAAAATCCCATTCTTCAGGAGGGTCCTGAACATAAAATAAAATCCCATTCTTCAGAAGGAACCTGAACATAAAATAAAATCACATTCTTCAGGAGGGTCCTGAAAATAAAAATAAAATCTCATTCTTCAGGAGAGTCCTGAACATAAAAATAAAATCCCATTCTTCAGGAGGGTCCTGAACATAAAATAAAATCCCATTCTTCAGGAGGGTCCTGAACATAAAATAAAATCCCATTCTTCAGGAGGGTCCTGAACATAAAAATAAAATCCCATTCTTCAGGAGGGTCCTGAACATAAAATAAAATCCCATTCTTCAGGAGGGTCCTGAACATAAAAATAAAATTTCATTCTTCAGGAGGGTCCTGAACATAAAATAAAATCCCATTCTTCAGGAGGGTCCTGAACATAAAAATAAAATCCCATTCTTCAGGAGGGTCCTGAACATAAAAATAAAATCCCATTCTTCAGGAGGGTCCTGAACATAAAATAAAATCCCATTCTTCAGGAGGGTCCTGAACATAAAAATAAAATCCCATTCTTCAGGAGGGTCCTGAACATCAAATAAAATCCCATTCTTCAGGAGGGTCCTGAACATAAAATAAAATCCCATTGATGTGCATCTCCAATAGTAGCTGAATTAAGTAAAGCGAATCCACCCCTGTTTCAATCAAAGAAAATTTTGTCAATTAAAAGCCTAGTGGTGGCTTGCAGATCTTGGCTTCTCAGGTGTCTGCTCCAGTACTTGTTCCTTTCATTTTTGTTCCAAATTGCTAACACTTGCCCTGTCTCACCGCATCATTGACCCGGACCCTTATTGAGGGGAAGTAAGTTCTGACTCGAACAATGGGTTTCTATGTTATCATGCCCCTGAGGTGCACTCTTTTCCCCAAATCTGAATATTTCTATGAATCCAGTAGCCTGTTGGCTGATAGACTTCCTTTGCTTGTTGAATTACGATCCTATTTCTCCCTGTGTTGTTCCTTGGCTTTTCTCACATAATTGGAAAGACTGATAGTAAATTTTGAAATTCTTTCTCGCTTGTTTTGACACAAACTTGACTTAAAAAAATGTAAAGAAAAGATGGGGACTTTTATTTTTGTTAAATGTCACAAAAAGACAAAAATCATGAATATGTAAATGAAAGAAAAGGGCAATGTCCCATATTCAAAAGAAAACTTATCTGAATATGACAACCAACCCCAGTGAGCATGACATGCATTTTGGATTGAGCTGCCTGATCTTCCTATCAAAAATCCCCGTTTGTTGTTAAGTTCATGCCTTTGCTGCTGAGATGCTTCTTCAAATCCATTGGACTCAGACATCACATTCGATCGACGACATTTCAAAGACTTTTGCCAACAAATCTCTTTCTTTTTACTTTTCGCTTTCCTTTTGAACTCTCCATCGCCTTACGGTCCCCGTGAGGGTTCTCACCAATAAGACTTTCATTTTATCTCTTTTTACTTACCATCATCTTATGGTGCCTGCAAAGGTTTTCACCAATAAGACTCTCTCATTTTTATCTCTCTCAACTCACCATTGCTTTATGGTGCCCGTGAGGGTTTTCACCAATAAGACTCTCTCATTTTTTCATTTTCTTTTCTTGATTTCTCATGTTGAGGGAGACAAACGGTACTTCACAATATATCATGATATCCATTGCATGCTTAGCTTTAACATTATCAAAAATTGATCTGAAGGGTTTTCCTCGGTTGTAACTTGGCTTTTGGTTGAGGTTAGAAAAGATGGTAAGAGGCTTAAACGACACTTGAGGTGGGGGTGGGACTCACAACTTTCGGAATCGACTCAAACAACACAATAACTCATGCCCCAGTTTTGTTGACTGGGTGAATCTTAAAATTTATTGGGTTGGACCGAGCCCGAAATAGGGCAGCCTACGTATCTCACTCCCGAGAGAGAAGAATCAGGTCGCACGTAGTTCCATCAGCTTGCTCTTTATTTTGATTTGATTTTGATTGATTTTTTTTTTCAAACTCTTTCTTTTTCTCTTATTTTCTAGACATTTATCTTTGACTCTATTTTGATTCCAAAAGAGGGGTATGAAAGAAAAATAAAACAAAGCTCAAATGGGTAAACAAGGGATGACACAATGTTTGGATAGAAGAATAAAATGCCTTCATCATATCAATCTTAAAAAATGCTAGTATTAAACATGCAACAAAATCAACAAAGGATCCGATATCATACATAGTATCTTTTGACCGCATCAGCATTGATAGCCATCTCTGCCATTTTGCCTTCAATATCTGTCAAATATAAGGCTTCATTGGGCAACACTTTCTTCACAACAAAGGGCCCTTGCCAGTTAGGGGAGAACTTGCCTTTCGCTTCAACCTGGTGAGGAAGGAGACGTCTCAATACCAACTGACCAACTTCAAAATTCCTGGGACGAACCTTTTTGTTGTACGCTCGAGCCATCCTCCTCTGATACAACTGGCCATGACACACAGACGTTAGCCTCTTTTCCTCAATCAAACTCAAATGTTCCAGTCGGGTTTTTACCCATTCGTCATCATCAATCTCTGCTTCTACAATGACTCGGAGAGAGGGAATTTCAACTTCTGCAGGGATGACCGCTTCCGTCCCATACACCAATAAATATGGAGTTGCCCCTGTTGAAGTACGAACAGTGGTGCGATAACCCAGCAATGCAAATGGCAACTTTTCATGCCACTGTCTAGACCCTTGTACCATTTTTCGCAGTATCTTCTTTATATTTTTATTAGCAGCTTCTACAGCACCATTGGCCTTTGGGCGATATGGGGTAGAATTTCGATGTGCGATCTTAAACTGTTGACACACCTCTTGCATCAAATGACTATTGAGATTGGCGGCATTGTCTGTAATGATCATCTTAGGAATTCCAAATCTACAAATGATATTGGCATGAACAAAATCTATCACAGCCTTCTTTGTCACTGACTTGAAAGTTATTGCTTCTACCCACTTTGTGAAGTAGTCAATGGCTACCAAAATGAATCTATGTCCGTTTGATGCCTTCGGCTCAATCGGTCCAATCACATCCATTCCCCAAGCTACGAACGGCCATGGAGCGGCCATTGCATGCAACTCGATAGGAGGAGAACGTATCAGATCACCGTGTACCTGACATTGATGACACTTCCGAACAAATTGGATAGAATCCCGTTCCATAGTAAGCCAGTAATAACCCGCTCGAAGAATCTTCTTTGACAAGACATGACCATTCATATGCGACCTACATACTCCAGAGTGTATTTCAACCATGATTGCCGAGGCTTCTTTTGCATCTACACACCTCAAAAGTCCAAGATCTGGGGTTCTCTTATACAAGATTCCCCCACTTAAGAAAAATCCACTAGCCAAACGTCTAATGGCCCTCTTTTGATCGTTGGTGGCATATGTTGGGTATTCTCCTGACTAAATGTACCGCTTGATATCCAAAAACCAAGGTTCTCCATCGAGCTCTTCTTCAACCACATTACGGTAAGCATGCCGATCACGACTCTGTATATGCACTGGATCGATGTAGGCTTTGTCAGGATGTTGGAGCATTGAAGACAAAGTGGCTAAAGCATCAGCAATTTCGTTACGAACCCTTGGAATATGCCTAAATTTTACCAACACAAACCGTTGACATAGCTCCTGCAAGCATTGTCGATACGGAATGAGCTTCAAATCTCGTGTCTCCCAATCGCCTTGAATTTGATGGACGAGCAAATCCGAATCTCCTAACACCAATAATTCCAGGACTCCCATATCAACAGCTAACCTCAAGCCAAGAATGCAGGCTTCATACTCTGCCATATTGTTAGTACAAAAGAATCGAAGTTGTGCTGTTATCGGGAAATGTTGTCCCGATTTAGAAATAAGAACCGCATCTATTCCGACTCCTTTCATATTGACAGCTCCATCAAAAAATAACCTCCAACCTGGATCAGCATCTATAACGACTTCATCGACACACGACACTTCTTCGTCAGGAAAATATGTCTTTAATGGCTCATACTCTTCATCGATGGGATTTTCAGCAAGATGATCTGCCAAAGCTTAGGATTTCATGGAGGTTCGAGTCACATATACAATGTCGAACTCAGTAAGTAATATTTGCCACTTTGCCAAACGACCCGTTGGCATAGTCTTCTGAAAGATATACTTCAAAGGATCCATGCGGGAGATGAGATAAGTAGTGTAGGAAGAGAGATAATGCTTCCACTTTTGTGCTACCCAAGTTAGGGCACAACACGTCCTTTCAAGAAGAGTATACCTGGCCTCATATGCGGTGAACTTCTTTCTAAGATAATAAATAGCCTGCTCCTTTTTGCCTGTGATATCATGTTGACCCAGGACACAACCGAAAGAATTGTCCATGACTGATAAATATAAGATCAAAGGCCTACCAGGCCCTGGGGGTACCAACATGGGTGGATTTGACAGATATCCCTTGATTCGATCGAATGCTTCCTGACATTCTTCAGTCCATTTTACCGCCGCACTCTTTTTTAACAACTTGAATATGGGCTCACAAATGGTTGTGAATTGAGCAATAAACCTGCTAATGTAGTTCAGTCTACCAAGCAAACTCATCACCTCCGTTCTATTCTTGGGCGGGGGCAAATCCTGAATGGCTTTGATTTTCGAGGAATCCAATTCAATCCCCCGACGGCTGACTACAAACCCCAACAGCTTTCCAGATGGAACTCCAAATACATATTTTGCTGGGTTGAGTTTGAGATTATACCTGCGAAGCCTTTCAAAGAACTTTCTTAAATCTTTTACATGGTCGGCCTGACTTTTTGACTTAATAATCACATCATCCACGTAGACCTCAATCTCCTTATGCATCATGTCATGAAACATAGTGGTCATTGCTCTCATATATGTTGCTCCAGCATTCTTCAAACCGAACGGCATCACTCGATAACAATAGGTTCCCTATGGTGTGATAAAAGACGTCTTCTCCGCGTCTTCATCATCCATAATGATCTGGTGATATCCGGCATAGCAATCCACAAAAGAGGCAACTTCGTGTTTAGCACAGTTGTCTAACAAAATATGGATGTTGGGCAGCGGAAAATCATCTTTTGGACTTGCCCTGTTCAAATCGCGGTAATCAACACACACTCGAATTTTGCCATATTTCTTTGGCACGGGAACAACATTGGATAACCATGTTGGATAACGAGCCACTCGAATTACTTTGGCTTCAAGTTGTTTCATGATTTCCTCCTTGATTTTAATACTTACATCTGTTTTAAACTTCCTCAACTTCTGTTTGACAGGAGGGAATGCGGGATCCGTTGGCAATTTGTGAGACACTAATTCAGTGCTTAAGCCAGGCATATCATCATAAGACCATGCAAAAACATCCTTATAATCCCTTAACGCTTGAATCATTTCATCTTTTAGTTGGGGCAAAACATGTACACTGACTTTAGTTTCCCTAACATCTTCTTGATCCCCAAGATTTATTGGCTCAGTCTCATTTAAATTAGGATTCGGTTTGCCTTCAAATTGTTCCAAATCTTTGCTTATTTCTTCTAGTGCTTCTTTTTCATCATATTCCTCATCCTTCTCCATTACATCCGGATTATTTTGGATTTTAAAATCAGGCTGAAAATTCCGCAAGCATGTCATGTCATTAGAATCAGCATAAAGAGAACTGTGTAAGAAAGAAAAACAAAATATATTAGACACAAAACAAAAGGAACATTGCATTTTATTAAATAAAAGATAGAAGGGTTTGAACATAGACATAATCATAACATAAACAAACGGTTTCAACAGAGACACCAACATAATATAAACAAACTAGAATCCGAATTACAACCCTGAAACAACTTGGATAAACAGAAAGAAATGCAAAATAAACTACCAAAACTCCTTCCTGACGGGGAGAGGAGTGACTTCCCAATTATTGAGCTGGACAGTTGGACCTATAAATTGCACATCTGCCTTACTGGTGCCTTCCCCTGCTTCAACCATATCAACTTTAATAAAATGGTTCTGGAGGTGATCAACCAATTCAACTTCAGATTCCACATGCTCCGCAACATCGCTCTTAACAAATGACTCACTGAGTAGTGGCATTGGGCGAGGAAGTGACCATATTTCCTTCTTTCTTCCCCTGGCTTTCTTCATATCTTCAGCTGTAGGCTCAAATCCCAGACCAAACGTGCCGACATTTTCCCTTGGACATACGGGATGAATTATACCATGGAGAGATGCTCCCAAACCTTTTCCTAGCTCAAATCCATATTTCCAAAGTTCACTCACTATCATGATAGAAGCAGAAGACAATTGCGGTCTCGGTATAGCTTGCCATTCTGGGATACGACTCACCGACACTGTATCAAAAATTTGATAGACAAATGTCTCCTCTACATTATTTGCTTCAATAAGGGACAAGGGAGAATCTTCGTAGGAAGATAAATCTCCTTCACCATGAATAACTATTTCTCGCCTGTCATGCTCAAACTTAATCATTTGGTGCAGCGTAGATGCAACTGCCTTGGCTTTGTGGATCCACGGCCTTCCTAACAACAGATTGTAAGAGGATTCTACATTCAACACTTGAAACTCTATGGCGAACTCAACAGGCCCTATGGTCAGCAATAGTTCTATTTCGCCAATGGAATTTGACTTTGCACCATCGAAAGCCCTAACACATACATTGTTGGGCTTGATCCTGTCAGCACCAATATTCAACTTTTGCAAAGTGAAAATAGGGCAAATATTTGCGCCTGAACCTCCATCGATCATGACATGAGTGACGTAGAAATATTCACACTTCACTGTAATGTAAAGGCCCCGATTATGCCCTATACCTTCAACAGGCAATTCATCATCGGAAAAGCTGATCCGATTGACCTCAAAGATTTTTCCCACCATTTTCTCAACCTGGTTGATTGTAATCTCCTTTGGAACATATGCTTCATTCAATACCTTCAGCAAAACATCACGATGCTCCTTGGAGTGCAACAGCAAAGATAAGAGAGAAATTTGAGCAGGAGTTTTCTTCAGCTGGTCTAATGCCGAATACTCTGGCAATTTCATCTTTTTCAAAAATTCTTCGGCTTCCTCTTCAGTGATAGGCTTTTTGATAGACGATGGTCCACTCACCGTTGGCTTGGGCTTTCTTAAGCTTTCAGGTACAAAACACCTTCCTGACCTAGTCAAACCTCCTACCTCATCTACATCTTCCACAACTTCCTTCCCGTGATAGGTCATCACAGTCCGCCCATAATTCCAGGGAATCCTTTTCGTATCAACTATCAGAGGTTGGGTCACTGGTTTGAGGACAATAGGCGCTGTCAGTGCTCCTTTCACCGTCAAGATAGGCTGACTCAGAGCTCCCACCACGGTCAACTTGGGTTTCTCCTGATTTGAATCAACGTGCCTTCTGGCGCATTGTATTATGATCAGGGGTTTCTTCGTGCTTTCTTGGGATTTATCTTCTCTCATTCCTTCCTGGTTCAACGACATTGCTTTCAAAGACTCCGCTACATTTACCGATTTCTCTTCAGTGGTCTGTATCTTGACAATAGGCTTATAACCCCTTGAAGACTCTTTCCCGTCATATATCAATTCTAGCATATTGGTTTCAGCATGGGTTGGGAGCGGATTCTGATTAATATTTGGACCCTCCGCGGCTTGAACCAGCATCTGATTTGTGTCAATTAAATCTTGGACAACTTTCTTTAAATACCAGCATTTCTTGGTATCATGTCCTGGCATATCAGAATAGTACGCACACCTTAAAGAATAATCGAGATTCCTCGGCGGTGGGTTTGAAAGCCTTCCTTGAATTGGGCTTAAGACCTTCAACTTCCTCAACCTATCAAACAAACTAGCATATGACTCCCCAAGAGGGGTGAATTGATTTTTGACCGCCTTCTCTTTCTTATACTCGGTCTTAGACTGGAAATTCTGGAGGTGTTTTGGTAATTTGGTGGAGCGAATGGGCGATTTTGTGGAGCTTGCGTACGCCATTGCGGGTTAGAAAGGGTTTGGGCATATGGCTGTGCGCTGTATACTGGGTATGGTGGTGGTGGAATGGAATACCCAGGGCTTTCTGGAGGGTAGTAATGGTGGGGAGGAATATGTGGAGCTTGGGCATGGACTTGGGCCTGGGATTGTGGATAGGGGCGAGGAGATCTTTTGGGATAGGAATGGGTTCCAGCCACGACAGTCGCCACGTCCTCTTTCTTCTTTCTACCTCCGAATGCACCCGATCCACCTTGAATTGTTTGTGTGGTGGCTTTTAATGCGGCAAAACTAACTATTTGCCCGGTCTTAATTCCATCCTCTATCATCTCCCCCATTTTGAGGATTTCCATAAAAGATTTTCCCATTGCTGGAAGTAAATGCTGAAAATAGGTCTCGTCTTGTGCCTGAATGAAAACCTCTACCAATTTACTTTCTTTCATTGGAGGCTTTACCCTGGCAGCCTGTTCACGCCACCTTATCGCGTACTCCCTAAAGCCTTCAGTGCTCTTTTTCTTCATGTTGACCAATGACTTTTCGTCTGGAATCAGGTCGATGTTATACTGAAAATGCTGGACAAACTCAGAAGCCAAATCATCCCAACTGTTCCATTTATCGATATCTCGATCGATAAACCATTCTGAGGCTAGATCTGAAAGACTCTCGCCAAAGAAAGCCATGAGTAATTCTTCTTATCCACCTGCAGCCCTCAACTGATTACAGTATCGTCTCAAATGTGCGACGGGATCACCGTGTCCTGTATACTTTTCGAACTTAGGCATCTTAAAATCGGGGGGAAGATTGATGTCTGGGAACATGCACAGATCTTTATAAGAAACACTCCTGTAATCTCCGATCCCTTGCAGATTTCTCATAGCCTGCTCTAAACTCTTCAGTTTCTGAGCTATGACATCCTGTTCCTCCGTTGCGACAGGTTTCTCCGTATCAAATGGAAATGCGGGCGGTTGAGTGTACCCATATTGTTCATTCATTTTCAAGGTAGGCTCCGGAGCATAATACTGACCATCTGAAACCTTCAGTACTGGCTCACTGGAAGACCTAGGAAGCCTCATTGTGGGACACGCAGCATATATGGGAGTTCCCTGTGGTGGCGGAGCCACGAATATCGGTGTGATCGGTGGCGCTGGCGGAGCAGCGGGTCTCGACGGAGGAGCTGCCAAGGGCACACTAGAACTGCCAGGATAATAGTGTCGCGGAGTGAATCCTGGCGCGTAGTCGGGCGACTCAGTAGGAACAGAGAATTGCGCCTGAGAGAGCGGTGGGTAACTAGAGATATTTCCAAGACCTTCAGGGAACGGAGGAGGAGGCATTCCACTGGCCCATGCCCGATGCAAATCTATCAATTGTTGCCTGAGCCTTACCACCTCATCGTTGTGTTCAACACTTTCTTCCCTATGCTCCTGATCCGGGTCAATGAGCGAATTTTCCATTTCTCTGTTAGCCATGGCGAACTTTGCTTTAGACCTGGTGAAGTATGAGTGACTAGCCAGGGCACTGCAAACTTACCACTGTTATCTGAAAGAACATGCTCATCAAAAAAACGACATCCGATAGGATTAGGCACACAACAAGCATGAGAACCACATTGGTAAATTGCTCTAAATTCATGCTCATTTCTACCAACTTTTGAGGGTAGCGAGGTCATTTTAACATCATCCTGATTTTTGTCAATACTTATTTTTATCCTCTACGTTTATTATTTTCTTTCCCTCTCTCTTCTCTTTTTTTTTTATATCAATCTCTGCCCCTTTTTTTTTATCTCGCTATCTACTTTATTTTATCATTTTTTATGGCTTTTGTTTTCTTTAAAAGAGGAAAAATAATGAAAAACAATAGAACAAAAATGTTTAGATCGAACCCAAAAGTAGGTTGCCTACGTATCATGTTGTACATGAATCAGATCTTGCGTAGTTCGGGCTTGTCAAAATGGCCAATTAAACTCTTTTTTTTTTTGAAACTTTAAGAAGAAAAGAAAAATAACAGTTTTCATATCCTTGTGAAGAAAGAAAGCAACAAAACGTATAAAAGTTTGTGACCACTGTAAAAACAAAACGAATGCGAAACAACATTATAGACCACTAAGACGACACAGGTGAAATTACTAATAAAGACTCTAATACCAAAACAACTTGACCTCGACTTAAAACAAACATCATCCTACAATGACGGACACATAAAAAGACTCCAACTGAATAAAGATAAGAAGTGCTCTTTCAGACTGGTGCTCTGCGCGATGACCTTGGCTGATATGGACCCGCCTCTGAAGTTCTCTTTCTCCCATTCAAACCTTGTAGCATATCTTGTAAAGATACCCTGATACCGGGGAAGAAGCTTTGGGCCCGTATTCCTGCTTCATGAGGAGTGCATTTGGAAAGATTATTCTGACACCTTTCTACCATCTTAAATAAATCTGCTAACTGAACTCTCAGCCTTTCCACTTTGGACTCTACATTTTCATCCCGAAGATCATTTGCTATGCATTCTTCCTGTATTCTCCCTCTAAGCTGTGCTGGTAAGGGTTGACTGATACCCCAAGGGACATATTGAAGCCAGACCTCATATCCCTGAGTATGGCCCGGATTATCCAAACCTTCTTTGAGTGTATCCATACCTAGCTTTGTTGCATGTTTCCAAAACTGCTCATACCTGCTCTCACCTAAGGCTTGATCCCTGAAGTACTCAACATCCTTCAGAAAATCTACTGCTGGTGGCACGTCCTGTAGTCTACCTAACTGGCGCATTACCCTAGAAGGATTATATGGTCTAGTGCAATTGAGCCCTAACATAACTAAAGGGAACTGTGTCTGACAACCCAACAATACTACCTTTGGTCGAAGCCACAGATAAGTCCACAAAATGTTATCCCTGGTTCTTGATTCAAGAAATTCAATCCAAGCGTTGACTCCCATGGGCAGCGAGAATTTGTCCAAACGCAACCTGGAATCCATGGCTTTCACTCGATTGGGAATACACCGATCTAACACATCTGATCTAACTAAAGAAGGTGCATGCAAGTGCTCCATCACCCATAACTGCAATATCAAGTTACTGCCCTCGAAAAATCTCCTTCCCATTTTTACTTCGGTTAAAGCCTTATATATTTCCGTTAAGATCATGGGTATGAGAGTGAACCTGCCCTTTTGATTAATGCCCTTGTCGTTTTGATCTTTATGAAAAAGGGCCATCACCACAGATTGCAAGCGGGTATTAATATGTCTTTCTTCTAGTGGAAACACTAAAGTTCCTAGCAAAGCGAGGGTGAAGACTTCAAGACACTTTTTCTCCCACTTCTCCTTAGTTACATGAAATTCTTCCCAAAAGCAATCAAAACCTTCCGAGTGCCCGAATCTATCGAACAAAAAATCTAGGGACACCCATGAGTCACTTAAACAACCCAAACGGATACCCTTACTTTTTAGACCACAGGACTGCGAAAATCTCACGCCAGTATGACTTCGCGCTCGGATCATATCATTTTCGATATAGGGCAAATGTAACAAACCGGATATTTCTGCCAAAGTGGGAGTCATTTCACATTCCCCAAACCTGAACACCAAACTACTCGGGTCCCAAAAGGTTAACAAGGCCTCTATTAGATCTGAACGAGGGGTAACATGCAGAAGTTCCGTGAGGTCACCTAATATTTTAACCAGTTCCTGCTGATCGACATAATTAAACATTTCCCACCATTTGAATAGCTTTTTGGGCACTTTGACAACCATTAGAACTCTAGACTTGGTGGACAACGTCATCCTGTAATAACACACAAGACGTTAGCCTCAGAAATTCGACAGGAGTAGAAGATTTCCAACCCTTGGAATTTTTACGCTAACATCTGTCGATGGGACAGACTTCGTTCATGACTCCAATTTGCCGAACAGAAGTACTGAGCGGAATCAGTCTACTTGGCAAATGACCCTAGATCACGGGGCGAGAGACCTAAACTAATACTAAGACAAAGATCGACCAAGGAGATTACCGGACCCACCGAGGGTCGCCTACGTATCCCAACCCGAGGGAAGGGAATCAGGTGTGCGTAGTTCATTCAATTTGAACAATTGACGAATTAACTAACAAATTAACCCTAACTTAAGAGACACAATCCAAAACAAACGGATAGAATTTTTAAAACCAAACGCTCAACCAAGACTGACACCACCGATTATACAGGCTTTTTTTTTTTTTTTTTTTTTTTACATTTTTTATGTTGACAAATAAGTAAAAAAAAGCATGCAAAACTCTTTTTTTTTTTTTGAACTTACGGATTTTACCAAACGTAAAATATATATATATATATATTTTATTTTATTTATTTATTTATTTTTTGAATTTCTGGATTGTGGAAAACAAAAGCCATAACGAATTCTAAAATAAACTCCGACACTTTTTTTTTTTCGACTCACTTTTTTTCTTTTTCACTTTTGCCTACACACCTTACTCCTAACAAATTAATTAATATTATTTTTTTTTATTTTTTTTTTATTTTTTTTTAAATCAGTCCGTCAAATGACCACGTAACCCTTAAAAATGCAACAGTTAGAACGTAGAGATGCTTTAAAGGTGAGTCTCCTACAAAGGACCAAGTGGACCACACTAGGTCTCAATATGATGCACGTAAGCATGACCTAAAGGCTGACCTACGTTGTGGTTTACTAACAAGGCTGTTCGGGGAACGTATGGTCGATAGTGGCTACTTTGCTTTCCACCTACTCCATAACACCGACGGCTCCCCCCAAAAAATAAGGGTGACTCAACTAGAGGTTGTGTACAACACGTGTACTACAGACTTGTTGCAGAAAGAAGGTCGGGAGGTGGACTCATGATGACAGATATAAAGCGGTAACACATAGAATAAATAATATAAACAAAGAGCACGAAAAAGCACAAAAAGTGAAAATAACAGAAACAATAACCACAAACAATGTTTACACACTCGTAATGCCAAACAAAGTCGATATGACTCCAAAAATAGCTCGAATTCTGAAAACTTTTTTTTTTCCCAGCAGAGTCGCCAAAAGATGTCACACCCCTTTTTGCGTGCGTACTCCAAAAAACATGGAATATTTTTATGTTCAAAAGGGTTTTATTATTTAAGCGACAAGAAAATGAAAATTTGTTTCGAAAAAAGGATTATTTGCTTTTTTTATTCAGAGTCGCCACTTGACATAATCCGGTGTGTCAAGTCACCTTTGGAAAATCCTTTTCGAAACCATTTGACTCTTAAACCGGTTTGCGATCAGAGATTCCGGGTAAGGAATTCTGTTGATCGAGGGGAAGGTGTTAGGCACCCCTCGGTCCCGTGGTTCGACCACGGTCGCTTGGTGGAGCGTATCGGCTATTTTGGCATTATGAAGTGTATAAACCACAGAAAAAGCACGGGAAAACAATCAAACAAAAACAAAACGAAACAAACCAAAATGTAAGTCCAGTCCAATTATTACAACCCAAAAATAGAAAAGAACTGAACATAAACCTACGCTAATCCTAAACTAATGCATTACCCGATGCCTCGGGCCTTCATCGCGGACGCCCTCCGGGTACAAAGTACTTCGGGGCATTCCCCGAATAAATCTATACAAATACTTCGGGGCATTCCCCGGGCAAATGGGTACAATTTAAACTTTTCGTGTAATAAAAATAGAAAGTGTCATTCGGGCACATATCCAAAATATTCCAACAAAAAAAAAAATTATTTCTAAATTTTGCCTACCCGACCTACGATTGCCTACCCGTTTGACTTGCCATGATACTATCACGAAATTGATAATTACACGTGAAAGTAACAATAACGACGAATCAAAAACAACAACAAATCAAAATTACTCCTAATTCACTTTAACGATTTTTTTTTTATTTTTTTATTTTTATTTTTTTAACTCGCGCCCCGAATTTCATTTAAACTACATAATTAATGCATGCTTTGATTTTTAATCACATCCCAAAATTCGAAACCAACATCAAACACAACACAAATAACGAGGATTCAAATCAAACACACGACAAATAAATCATTCAAGCCCACAATATCAATAAGAAGTCAAAATAAATTAAAGATTCGGTTAGAAGAAATGGACCTCGATGAAATTGATCCTTGTCGATAATAAAGAAATCCGAAGACCAAAATACTCGACCGGAGAACTTCACCACGAGCAAACCAAACTTGGTATTAGACTAATAAACCGGACAGCTCCAAAACGTAGATCTGGATCCGAGGAATTCCGGTGACGAAAAAACGGGCGGAGATCTAGCGGTTGGACCGAGCTAGCCGGATCTGGCCGGACGGCGAACCGCGGTGGTTTCTTAATGGTGGTGCGGCTGGTGAGGGAATTCTGCCTTTGACAGTAAAGAGATGTAGAAGAGAGAGTGAATTAAGAAAGCGAGAGAGGATAGAAGATCTGATCTCTCCCTTTAGTGTGTTCTGTGTAGTGTCATTTAAAAAGAAAAAAAAATACCAAGAAAAGTCTTCATCAAATATCTCACCATCTTCAAACAAAATTCCTTAAATTAAGGATAAAGTCAAAAGTTTTTAAAAGCTAGTGAAAGGTCTGTGTATGTGTGGAAGAAGATTGAAAAAGATGGAGTGTGTTTTCTTATTGTACGTGAATATGTGAATGGATATTCTTGTGAGTAGTGGAATATTTGGTGGATTACATAGAAAGAATAATGGAGATGATGATGTGAGTGGTCCCCCTAGTGAAATGATTATGTTTGTTGCGTGTGTGGTCCCTTTTATTGTGGTTGTGAATGGAAAATAAAATAGAGTGGTATTAGGTGAGTTGTTTGATTAGGTAGGGTAGGTGTAGGGTAGGAGGTAGGAGGGAAAGGTAAAAATAAGTAGAAATTAATATTTGGGCGGACAAAATTACGTGTCTACAAGCATTCGCTAAAATAATCACAAAACATATTGTAGAGATGTCACTATGCATGAACAATTTCAGTGTTTACAATTGTGATAAATTTAGTGAAATCACAAACGTTTATAAATTTAACAATACGTTTACGTATGTCCATGCTTTCATCCACTAAGTGAAAATAATGAATAAATGAATTCGACAAATTTTGATGGGTGGAACAATGCCATTACGCATCACACAATAATATCAGTGTAACAATTTCAAGAGTTAACAATAAAAAATTTAGACTATTATTTGTATTAAATTATCCATATTGTTAAAAATGAATGAAAAATAATAAAATGCACATGAATGAATTATATTAGAAAAGTCAATAGGGTGTTATTTATGACATAATCCTAACTTGTACATTTACACTTTAACCAATTTTTTTCTGAGTAGATTTTTTTTTTTCATATTAAGCAAAATCTTCATCATAATCTTAATTTGTATTTCAGGCCCAAGAAAAGGTCCATGAAAACTTTTCATATGCACATTTTATTGGGCCCAAATATAAGAATAATTGTAACAATTTTTCAAGTAGGAATGAATCCAAACTTGAGAATGTCAAAATCGAATTACAAAAGAAATAGATCAAAGAAAATTGTTCACACGAAAAATATGAAAAGACTAAAGCAGAAAGTGGGGGACAAGACAACTCTTAAAAAGAGTTATGTCAGCTAATGTCAGTCGGTGTAGGACAATGTTTTATTAAAATTGGGTAAATATTAAGGGTGGTTTTCAATTAGAGAGGGTAATTTATATATCAAAAAATTGTAAAATAATCTTTATTTGCTCAATCTGTTTTATGGTATCAGAGCCACAAATGTATTATTTTAAAAAAATTTATTCATTAGTAAAAAAATTTAAAGAAATTATTCCCACATTCTTTAACAATAAATTTTAATACAAAAGCAAAATAAAATAAGAGAAATAATATGGGGAAGATGAAAAGAACGAAGGGAAGAAGAAAGCGGGGACAAGAAAAGACAATGTCAGCCAATTTTTAGGTGTGTGAGATAGTGGTTTTATTAAAATCGGGTAATTTTTAATTAGAAAAATTATTTTAAGTATAAAAAACGGTGAAAAAACAATATCACTCTCTCTTGTCACTTTAATTACAAAATTATCGATTAAAAAGTATAATTTGAGTTATTCGAGGCAAAAGTCTTCGAGTTAAATATAATTTTCATATCAAAATCGGGTAGATACTGAGGGTGATTTTTCAATTAGGAAAAGTAATTTGAATATCAAAATATTATGAAATAATTTTTATTTGCTCAATCTGCTTTATGGTATCAGAGCCACAAATCTATTGTTTTTAAAAGATTATTCATTAGTATTAATGGTCTGCCCATGACCCGACCCGCCTGACCCGTTTCCATTTTCTCTCTTTTTTCCTCCTCTGTCTGTCAATGCGCTCTCCGCTTAATCCCAATTTGAAAAAAAAAGGAGAATAAAGTGAATGACATGAATTATAAGAGGGAAAAGATGAAGCTTATTCACTGGAGCTTCACCTTCTTCTTCTTCAACTTTTAACAATTATGGCCACTTCTGATTCTCAACGTCGCTGCGTTTTTGGTTTGTATTTTGTTTCCCTAATTATCTTTTGGTTTTACGAGTTTCTATTTGGCTTAGTAAGTTGAAAAAGGTTGGAACTTCAATCAATTGGGCATATTGGGTGTTGGTAATTTGGCCCAATTAACGTTGCTTCTGTGTCTAAATGTTTTACTAGGACTGGTAGTAAGATTAAATTGTATGTAATTTGGGTTCAGTGGCGGATGTACATGGAAGCAAGGTTCGTCGAAAAATTATACTATTTTTACATGGTAATTTTTTTTTGTATAAATAGTAGAGGCTGAACCCCTTCGACTAGTCCGTATATGTACTACTGAACCCCTTACTGAAATTCTTGGATCCGCCCCTGTTTGGGTTAATGTAGTTCCATAAAGTGTTGCTTAATAAGTTGAAAAGATTGAATCTTTAACCAATTGGGCATATTGAGTGTTGGTAATCTTGTCCAATTTACGTTGCTTCTGTGTCCAAATGGTTTACTAGGACTGGTAGTAAGATTAAATTGTATGTAATTTGGGTTAATGTAGTTCCATAAAGTGTTGCTAATAAGTTGAAAAGATTGAATCTTTAACCGATTGGGCATATTGAGTGTTGGTAATTTGGTCCAATTTACGTTGCTTCTGTCTGTAAATTATTTACTAGGACTGGTAGTAATATTAAATTGTATGTAATTTGGGTTAATGTAGTTCCATAAAGTGTTGCTTAATAAGTTGAAAAGATTGAAACTTTAACAAATTGGGCGTATTGGGGTTGGTAATTTGGTCCAATTTACGTTGCTTCTGTATGTATATTTGTATATTAGGACTGGTAGTAAGATATAAGCAGAATTTGTATGTAATTTGGATTTATTTGTGGGTGATGTAGTTGGAAATATACCATATGATGCTACTGAGGAGCAACTAATTCAAATCTGCGAGGAAGTTGGACCAGTTGTTTCGTTCAGGTCAGTATATTTTCTTTGTCTTCTCCCTTATTTAACTCAGAAATAGTGCTGTTTGTTTTATTTAGTTAAATCAGCTGATTTGATTTTCTGTAGCAGGACATTGTTTCTCCTATTTCAAGTGCACTAACATATCTAGTATATTTAAGAAAGGGAAGATAATAAAGCAAAATACTCTTTGGACCTTTTTATTGCAAATTTGATGTTAAAAAGGCTGATTATGCACCCTTTAGATGTTAATTTACTGACTGCGGATTTGAGGTGACTGATGGATAGAGGAACTTGACAGCTATAAAACCTAACGTCATTACATTTTTTAGTATAAAAATGAATGCTTGAAGTTTTTACTATCCCCTTGCAAGGATTTATAAAATTTTGTTTAGAGGACATTATGTGGAGGATGACCGACTGAAGGAGGCTCCTTTTCATCTGATAAGAGATGATTTCTGCTTCCTCTCTCTTATTTGATGAGTCTACCTAGCATTTCATCTTTCCATTCGTTTTGTTTCTTTGCCTCAGATTAGTGATTGATAGAGAAACTGGGAAACCAAAAGGTTATGGATTCTGCGAATACAAGGATGAAGAGACTGCCTTGAGTGCTCGTCGCAACCTTCAGGGGTACGATATAAATGGCCGACAGCTAAGAGTTGATTTTGCTGAAAATGATAAAAATTCTGACCGAAATCGTGATCAGGTAAGATATTTGGACCTCCTTAACCATTTTTTATGAGTATGGCCTTGGCAAACATTACTTTAGTCTGTTTCTTCCCTTAGCTGTTCTCTTAATTTCTTGTTGCTTTGAACAGCCGTTTTCCTGCTTATTTGAGCTGCATGTCTCACCAAAATGTCCATACATTATATAAATATTATCAGAAGTTATTGGTTTCTATACTACTCCATGTCTGGATATTGTAACATAGTTGCGATTGTGTTGGTGGAATTGTGGAGATGATTAAATTTCATTCAAGCCTACAAGGTGGTGTTGGCTTTACATTACTTCTGTGGGAGATGAACCTCTTCTTTCTTGAGATATCCAACATCGATGTAACTGGCTTTCACCCTGGTTAAATACCATTAAAGCTGGTATCTTAAATGCATCTACATTTTTGGAGCTACTTTCATTTAAATACATCAAACTTCAACTGTTACATTAACAGTCATGCCCAAACAGAATAAAGTTCCTTAAGTAGGACGAAAGGGCACTTCTTAATATTCAAATCGCTCTTGACAATGATGGAGAAAGCATAATATTGTGAGGGAACTTCATGTGTGAAGTATTATCAATTTTTTTCTGGACATCACTTTTTCCTACTCCAGCAAATACTTTATTGAAGCCCTCCAACGAGGAAAGAGAAAGGAAAACCAACTTATACTCTTCAGATACTTTCAAAACATTAACTGTTACCTTAATAGTCATGCCCAAACAGAAGAAAGTTCCTTAAGTAAGATGAAAGGGCACTTAACATTTAAACCCCTCTCGACGATGATGGTGGAAGCATAAATATTGTGAGAGAACTTCATGTGTGAAGTATATTTTTTTCTTTCTGGACATCACTTTTTCCTACTCCAGCAAATACTTTGGGTCTGTTTGGCATGAAGTAAAATGTTTTCCATCTTACCAAACACATCCTTTGTTGAAGCCCGCCCAAAGAGGAAAGAAAAAGGAAAACAAACTTATATCCTTCAGATAGTTCTTTTAAATTTTTAATATAATCTACTCAATTGACCATGTTTATCTTTTCTGACAGGGTCGCGGTGGACCTGGCATGGTCGCAAATGCTGGTATGTTTCAATTTCACTTTTGCTTTTCACCCTTTCTGTTCCAATAGGCAAAGGAGAGGTGGTCACGAGATTCAGATCATCAGTAGCAATTGTTTCTTTTTCTTTTTCCTCTTCAGAGTAGTAGAATCTAACTTTTTCCATGGTAATGTCTATCAGATCCCAAAAAACACATTGGGGGACCAGCTGTCCCTGTGGATTCTGCACTTCACCAGCCGTTAGGCATGCCAGTAGCTATGACTGCTGCAGCCGTTATGGCGGGAGCTCTGGGAGCTGGTCAGACTGGCAGCTCATTCAGTCAGTCTGGAGTAGATCCTTTAACACTACATATGTCCAAATTTTCTAGGAACCAACTGAATGATGTTATGTCTGAGTTTAAGGTCAGAATGTTGATTAAATCTTTCTCCCATTCATGATATTTCTAGTTCTGCTTGAATTTGCTGCAAAAAATTATAATATAGAAACATACTTGGATATCAATAAAAAAAAAAAAAAGCAAACTTTGAGTAGCCTTTAAAGACATTGTGCTCAGTTATACTAGAAGTAACAAAAACAATACAAACTACTCTTATCACCAGAGGTATAAGAATTATCTAGCCAAATGGTCTTTATCCTGGCAGGATATTTCCTTTATTTTTGGTGTCAATCAATGTATGTGAGCCTCGTGGATACAGCTTGACATGATTATTGTAATTTTGATGCCAGGCGATGTGTACACAAAACAAGGAACAGACACGCCAACTGTTGTTAGCAATTCCAAATTTGTCAAAAGCTCTTTTTCAGGTAGTGAACAATTGCAGATGCTTGTATTTTCAAGTTTCTGCTGTTATTTAGCTCTTTTCTGTTATTGCTGACTTCTCAATAATGAAAACATTCATCTATTCTTGGTAGTTGGTGACCCCTTGGATGTCAATATAGCTTCTGTGCTTATGTTATTCATTAAAAAGTAATTGTTTTCTACTAATTTCTTTTTGTTGATAAAGAAAGTGGTATTAAAGGCATCAAGGAGATGCAAGAATTACAAGATATGACATTTGAGCGTACAAAAAATGACTGGCTGGCTGTAGAAAAACTATCTAAGCCAGAACCAGCGAGCTAATAAAATCCAAAAAGATGTTCTAATTATCAACAGGGACCAAATTGAACTAGCAGAAATACGTTCTACTTTGCTGACTTTTGTACTGCGACCTGCTAATATGTTTTGGGCAAAATTTACAATCATTACCTAAAAATTTGTTGGAGGAGTGACATTGATCGTATGTTTTTAATTGATCTAAGTTTCAGTTTTTATTAAAAAGATTCAGAATAGAAAAGCCCATAGTTATGACATGCATTTTCTGTATAATTTTACAAGGCTGAATGCATATGCGGTCCCTTAAACTTGCCTGATATTTTCATTTTCACATCAAGCTAAAATACCTGATGCATGAGGTTCAAACTCCTCTGATGTGGCAATGTGACAAATCAAAAATAACTCATCAGCACCAAAAAAAAAGAGAAAAAGAACATTTGTTTCTGCTCTCCTTCGTCTTCCTCACATCCTCGGTCTTCTCCTCCTCTCTCCGCCCTACAACCACCAATGACCTCCAGTGCTGATCTGATCAGAACTCACCAAAAGAGAACTCAGAGCAATGGAGTTTGTCGATCGAATTTGATGGTGTTCTGAAATTTGGTGCGTTGGAGATGATGGGTCAATCTTAATCTCCAAGAAAAATAAAGAAGATCAGTGCAGTTGTTGGTACCAAAATAAAATCCTTAAACTGAAATTCTTTGCATAAATTACTCAAACTTGATCTTAAATTCTTTTCATCTTTTTGATTTGGTTCTTTGAGAACAAATGTTATGTGAGTTACAAAATGATAGTTCCATGTTCAATTGGTTCATAACCATAGCTTTCATATATGCTTTTTATTAGTTTTCTTCATAATTCATAAAACTTTTAGAAATTTATCTTTTTTGTTGAGTTATTTTGTTGTTATGGATCGGGATGTGTTGCAATGGACGGGTGGAGGCTGTTGTTACGGCAGCGGAAGTGGTGGGGATGCTAGGGGTAGTTTATGGTGAAGGAGATATAAGTAAAGTACTTTTATGAAAAAATGATTAGAGCGTTCCACTCTCTAAGAGGGGAGTGTATCACACATGCTATGCATTGTCAACAACATGTGTTTAATAGGGTACACTTTACATAAAGATTAGGTGTTCAATAGGTACAACCCTTAGTTTAGGTGTTTAAATGAAAAAATCGGGCAAGTTTTAGGGGCCACATATGTGTTCAGCCATTTCACAATGATTAGTGTAACAAAGAAAAGAAAATATTTACATTTTTCTTACAGGTACCATATTGAATAAATAAAAGTTGAAGATTGTGAATAGCTGGCGCCTGGCAGTATCATCATAACCATGACCATTACTTTTCTCTGAAGTCTGAAAGTGCCTTTGTTGTATTTTTTATTGTTTTAGATGTTTTCCTGTATTGCAAATTGCATAGCCGTTTTTCTTTTCTGGAGTTCTAAGCATGCTTTTCTTGCAACATGAAGGGGGTCATATTACTAGTTTTCAGCTTCAGTTACTTCTTTTTGCATTGCATTGCATGATTATTGCAACAACATACTTACAAGTTTGTATTTGTTTGTGAATGCAGGCACAACTAATATTGGGAATGGTAACCCAACCAATGGTTCGTTCACTGGATCCATACTTCATCTTTAATAAATTCTCTCTCTCTCTCTCTACACACACACATGCACAAGATGACCTATGGGATCACATTGGCTATGTTTTTGTTGTAGTTTGTCAAAAAGCAACATCTAATCATCTTTGAACTGTGCAGTTGCAGACACCAAATATTCGGCAATCTGCTGCACCTCAGCTGCAGCCAATGTTGCTAGATGGTCAGCGAAGTCAACAACTAGCAACTCAGTCTCTTCCTGGGTTACCCCCACTTCCCCCTAATTTGCTCCCTCAGGTACGGCCTCCGATTCAACTGGCACAACCAGGGCAGAACCAAGTTTTGCGGAGTCTGTTGCCCACGCCTTCTAGAATCCTTCCGCCAATGCAACCCCAGGTCAATGTGTCAATTAACCCACCAGTTCAGATGGGAACTTCCTCTGCTGTAAAGCAGCAAATGCAGTCGTCTTTCTTACAACAAGCTGGGCCAGTTGCGTCTACGGATTTTACATATAATAATCAGCTGGGGACAGCAAATGCAAGCTATCCTCCTCCTCCCTCAATGCGTCCCCCATTATTGGAACAAGGTTTTCAGGTATCTTTCTTTACTGTTAGTCTGTTATTGCAAATAAAAGAACAGCAATAGTGAAATATAAAATCTTTGGAAGCATTAGTTGAAAATGTTGTGAAAATGGCTTAGTAAGGTCAGTATGACTTACTTTGGATGATTTTCATTCTTGACTGGTTGAGTAAGTAATTATCCAATGAATAAATTTACCTTAGGAAGGAAGAGAGCTTAGATATTGAGTTCTAGTAACAGCTTTTGGGTAACGAGGAAAAAACTTGCATCTTATGCAGAAGGTCGCCTCATCTTTGATAATACAAGCTCTGCTCCTCACCCCTTTTTAACTTCATGGAAAATTTAGTTGATATGACTCCCAAATGGAATGAAAATAGAAAGTCCATAGAATAGTTGCTATATGGAACATGTAGAGACTTACTTTCAGTGATGTTGTAAGGGGACATCCATATGATCTTGTGTGATTTTTGTTTTCTGTGTAAACAGGGAATCCCTTCAGTAGTTTCTGGTGTCTTGGATAATACGAATACAGACTCGAGACGACCTCAGGCACCTAATAGTTCCTCTTTGATTACCAGACCAGCTTACCCTTCAGGTTTGTCTGAGGAGAAGAAAGGGGCAGCTAATAACCTAGATCTTCTGAGTCGGCCATCGAAAATAACAAGGCTAAATGATGGAATAAGTTATGCCTTGCCTGATGCAAGTGTCTCTACGCCCCATTCAGGACCCTCGACTCAAGTTCCAGTTGCAGCGGAAGTGTCAAACCCTGACAAGCAAGCTAGTCAGGTAATTTTAGAGTGTTGATGCAAGTCTTCCATGGCCATTTGTTTTTCTTGCTTTATATATTGATTTCAAAGATCGCCAAGCTGGTACTTCCGATGCAGTCTGGTAGAATCCTGGATGTGAATATGTTAAATGCCTTCATTTATCTTGTCACAGAAGCAGCTGATTGTTTTGATTTGGTACTGCATGTTAGAATCATGCAGGATGTAGCTATAATATGGTAGTTTAGTTATATTAAGAAGTTGTTCTTCTTTTTCACCAGGTGCAGCTTCCCTCGGACATCGAGTCCGCCTTGCTGCAACAAGTACTGAGTCTCACTCCTGAACAGTTAAGTTCACTGCCACCGGATCAGCAGCAGCAGGTCATTCAGCTCCAACAGATGCTTCGGCAGCCAACATAGCCAACCGTAAAAGGACCTCAGATACGCCTGCTGCAAGCTTAGCTTCTTTGCCCCTCTGAAATATTTGTGCAGAAGGGCATGTTGTGTCTTTGGGTCATTTTCCATATTGTAAAGCGATGATTGGATCTAGCATAGGATTATAAGATGCCCTAGAGTGTATTACATCATGTAACGGTTATGAGCAGGTTGTTTCACCAGATAAATGAAAGTATTTTTTGACTCCACTTGTACTGTAGCATTAGATATTTAAAGAGACATGTTTGTCATTTGCCTCAACTATGTTTCAGCTACAAACTCTTTTCTTAGTTTTTTGTTAATGGAATTCCTTTCCCAGTTTTCCGATATCAAATCTTTGTTCCTATTATTGTTCTGAAGCACCTTAGAAAAAAGAAGGGAAAAATGTGGAGTATATATTTTATATTCAAACAAGAAGATTAGTAATTTAAGAAAGAAATAGAAATATTTGAAATTTGTTATAGAAAACAAGTTTTAGGAGCATTCGTGTTGTTATAAATATTATTATATTAAAATTAAAATTGAACGTCTAGTTATATATTTTCCAAACTCAAAATGAATTTTTAAAGGGGAGAATATCATTTTTGATCCCCTAATTATTGATATATTATAACTTTGGTCCTTACGATATATGACTTGGTAACAATTGACCTTTAATTTATTAAAAGGTGTGTTTGTGGTCCATTTATGTAGGAAATATGTTTAATTTGAACCATTTTTAGAAGTATAAATATGGAGTAACAAAACAAATATAACCAACACATGCGTGGTTAAACTAGAAATGAAAAAGGCTCAAAAATATCCCTGAACTATCTAAAATAGTTCAAAAATGCCCATCGTTAGATTTTTGGTTCAAAAATGCTCCTCCGTTAAATATTTGGTTCAAAAATACCCTTCTATCTAACGGAACTTGAAAAAAGGATCAAAAATGCCCCTGAACTATCTGAAATGGGTCAAAAATACCCCCTGTTAAATATTTGACTCAAAAATACCCCTCCCCTTAACGAAATTAAATTATTTCGATTGAATTAAACCCTAACTTTAACTTTTTAACCCTAATACTTTAATTTTTTTACATAAAAGTATTTTTTGTTATTTTAAAAATAAGATGATGAAAAAAAGTATTTGAATTATAATATAAATTGGTTGAGTTTGATTTGAAAAATAAACATACATTTATTCTAAAAAGGTATTTTCACTTTACATCTTTTTAATCTTTAAAGAAATTAACGAAATATAAATTTTCACTTAAAGAAATTAACGAAATAAAAATTAAATGATGAACTTTATATAAATTAACGAAATAATCGAAATAATTTAATTTTGTTAAATACCCCTCTGTTAAATATTTGGCTAAAAAATATCCCTCCCCTTAACGAAATTAAATTATTTCGATTGAATTAAACTCTAACTTTAAATTTTTAACCCTAATACTTTAATTTTTTTACATAAAAGTATTTTTAAAATTTTAAAAATAAGATAATGAAAAAAAATATTTGAATTATAATATAAATTGGTTGAATTTGATTTGGAAAATAAACATACATTTATTCTAAAAAGGTATTTTCACTTTACATCTTTAAAGAAATTAACGAAATATAAATTTTTACTTAAAGAAATTAACGAAATATAAATTAAATGATGAACTTTATATAAATTAATGAAATAATCGAAATAATTTAATTTCGTTAAGGGAGGGGTATTTTTGAGCCAAATATTTAACAGAGGGGTATTTTTGACTCATTTTCAGATAGTTCAGGGGTATTTTTGATCTTTTTTTGAATTCCGTTAGAGGGAAGGGTATTTTTAAGTCAAAAATCTAACGAAGGGCATTTTAAAACTATTTCAGATAGTTCAGGGGTATTTTTAAGCCTTTTTCGAACTAGAAATGATTAACAATTCCAAAAATTTGCGAATATACATAAGAAAAGGGATCAAACATGTACACTTCAAGTAATTAAAGGTTAAATGTGTCTATTCTTATATCTTAAGAAGTTAAATCAGAATTTATCAAAAACGGAAGGACTAAAATTGATATTAACCCTTGTTGAAAAAACAAGATGGGTGAGGCAGAATAGGTGGCGCCTTACCCGCCATCCTACATACATATAACGTTTCGTTTCAACTCTCTTTACATTATGTTGTCTACTTCTCTTTTCTCGTGCAACTACACAAATTCCCCCAACTAAAGTCTTTCTAGAGAGTAAGTTGAGAAGAGCAATGGCATTCCAGTTGGTTCTTAGACCTGCAGTACTAGGTGGTCGTTTAGTCAAGGCTACTCCCCTTGTTGCCAATGGATATAGTAGCAGCACCTTACGTATTCGGAATTGCCTTACGATGGATCCTCTGAAATCTCAAAAGGTGTAACTTTGTCTCCCAACTACTAGCTTTGGTGCTTATGTTTGTTATGTGTTAAAAATTTCAGGAATTAATGTATATATATTAGATGTCAATTGACTAGAAGAGAAATATCTTTAGGTTTCTTGCAGTTGTTGAATTTAAAGGAGTGATGTTTGGACTACGTACATTTTATGATGTTCAGTAAGTCAATTAACTATCTACTGAACATTATTAGATTTTGCTACAGATTATAGGCCGTATTTTCACCTTTTTCTAAGAAGGGGGCCTTGGGGTAACCGGTAAAGTTGCCTCCATACATGTGACTAGTAGGTCTCGGCAGTGACGGAGCCAGGATTTTCATTGAGGGTTTCAAAAGTGCACACACGGACTAACCGAAGAGGGTTCAACATCTACTATATATATATATAAAAATTAATTTTAACCATGTATAAATAGTGAAGGAGGTTTCGATGAACCCCCTCATTATATGCTAGCTCCACCCCTGGGTCTCGGGTTCAAGTTGTGGAAATAGCCTGTTGTCGAAATGAAGGGTAGTGCTGTGTACAATAGACCCGTATGGTCCCGTCCTTCCCTGGAGTCGTTCACAGCGTGGAACTTTAGTGCACTTGGCTGCCCTTTCACCTGTTACTAAGTAAGAGTACTAATAACTACCAATATGTCATCTTAGATGGAGGCAAGAAGCTCTTTAACAAGCTTAAGTGTCTGCAGAACAGATCTTGCCTTTATTGTTCCATCTTACTCTCAGCCTTTTAGGCTCTAACTGAAGTGATTTCTATGCATTGATTTTCAGTTTTTTATCGTTTTTGAAATCATTTGAGACAGTGGGGTCTTGGAACTATTCTTTTCCTTTCTGCCTTTCTATAACCTTAGTTCATTAAAACCAATCAATGTCTTGAACTTTTTTGAAAATTGATTTTATGTAAATTCAAGCCATAAGGTCATTCTGATTGTGTATCCAAATGCTAGAAATGTTTTTCACTTCAATAAGCGACTCCGTGAAACATTATGAATTCCCCACAATTCACTTCAAGGAGATTACGGAAACTCAGATCATGATCTACTGAATTTGATGGGCAAAAAAGGATTAAAATCCCTTTTAAATAAAACTCTCAGTTAAATATTAGGCAGTCTGTTTGTTAAATTCCATCTCATGAGACCAGGCATATATGCACTTCTCACGCAGACTATGCTGTGATAAAATCTGATGGTGCCATATTTGAACTTTGCAGTTAGTGCTGGATGTAAAGGAGAGACTTGAAAGGGAATATACAGATCTCCCAGTTGGAAGAAATGGAAGAGATGACGAGGAGATGATTCTGTGGTTCCTGAAGGATCGCAAATACTCAATTGATGCTGCTGTTTCCAAGCTGCATAAAGCCATTGTAATTCTATCGTTATTTTACTAGAATCATCACGTTAATTTGGCTACCATACTCTGACTTGTTTATTGAAAGGAAAAAAACATATAGATTCTCTCATGTGGATTATCACTGCATCATATCTGCACCCATAAGGCCTTAGCTATCTTCTTCTTTTTACTGTTCTCGGATTTATTTTTTCTCCTTCCTTCTGGTTTCTGAAGGTGGAGAGAATGGACTTATTCTTCATCTACCTTTCGATTGACTTGTTCACACTGTGGCAAAATAATTTAATCCAATTCTCGTGATGTGGCTTTATAAAACATAGTACAGTTATTGCTAAGAGCTTTACTACAAACATTCCATTACCTCACGATGATGAGAAGAATGAGAATATTGTTCCTCTTTCCTGCCAGATGACTTGTTTCGCTGTCATTCGAATTATCATTAAAAGCTGCGTCTGAGTTGAATATTTGCAATGCTATAATAGTTACTCTAAGTTTTAAGAGTAAGAATGGACACTTACAATAATGTATCTCTCAAACTTTCATATCAGAGATGGCGTCATGAATTTGGCGTATCAGACTTGTCAGAAGAGTCAGTTAAAAGTCTTGCTGAAACTGGAAAAGCATATGTGCATGACAATTTTGATGTCTATGGAAGGCCAGTCTTGGTAGTGGACGCGTCAAAGCATTTTCCTCAGGTAAAAATGTGACTCAGCTTATCTTAAAACTAGTTTAGTAACACTAGGATTAGTTTCTAATCTTCTTAGGAGTGAGAAAGCTGTATCTTTACCATTTGCTTTTCATTCAGAGAACCAAACTTTGAACCCACTTCTATTTGACTGATCAGAATTTGTTAAGTCATACGCCCAGGATGCCATTGTTTAAGTAAAAGTTTGAAGATTTTGTTTTGTTCTTAAACTAAAATGAGTGAAATTGAAGTGGTATTGATGTAAATAACGATACATGCATTCGTACTTTCTCCTAGTTATTTCATGCGCGAGTGGATTTTTCTATCAAACTTTCGAATTCTGACCCTTACAACAACAACAACAACAAACCCAGTGTATTCCCCCACACAGTGGGGTCTGGGGAGGGTAAAATGTACGCAGTCCATACCACTACCTCCGGAGAGGTAGCAAGGCTGTTTTCGATAGACCCCCGGCTCAGGACAAAGAATAATAAATAAATTCATAATAAAGCATGAAACACGTTGGAACAATAAAAATAAGGCACCCCCACAGTAGAACCCTATACTAACAAACCAAAGGCACCCTCACCCACAATACCCCCACCCCAAAGCTCTCCTAGCTTCCGACTACGGCCCACCCGCAGGCCGAATTCTGACCCTTAGCTAGTTTTAATTCCTTATATTTATTGAAGTACTATTTTCAGAATGCTTGCAGTGGTACTAACAGGAAATATGAAACTTATCTATCTACTGTAGTATCTTAAGGAGAAGAAAAGTGTTTCTTGAAACTTGTGATTTTAGGTGAAAATGCAATAGAATGTTGGGATCTGGAGATTTCCTGTGAAACAAAGTTTTTCTCCATTAGATCCTTTTCAGCAGTTCTAATCTGTACATTAAAATTTCGTGCCACAGAAGCAGGATCCTGATGAAGATGAGAAGTTATGTGTCTTTCTAATTGAGAAGGCATTGAGCAAAGTTCCTGCTGACAAACAAGATATACTTGGTATATTTGATCTGAGAGGGTTTGGGACAGAGAATGCAGATCTTAAATTCCTTACGTTTTTGGTAATGTCCGCCGTAGTTTCTCTTTTACGTTTTTTGCATGGTTTATCTCTACATGTCGTAGTTTAGGATGATTTAAGTCGTAAAGTTTTCTTTTTCCTTTTGTGACTAAAATATGGGTACTTGTTGTATTGCCTTTGTCATGTAAAACTCAACTTTCATGATGCTGATACATCATTGAAAATTATGCTTGGAACTTCAACTTGAGAAACTTAAGAGTGTTGCTATTGGTGTTTACTTGTATTTAGCATTTAGCAATTTTCATCAGAATTTGAACATTTTAAAACTGCATGCTGATTTCCTTTTATTCATTCTGGGACAGTTTGATGTATTCTACTACTATTATCCAAGACGACTGGGTCAGGTTCTTTTTGTTGACGCGCCTTTTGTATTCAAACCACTGTGGCGGTTTGTCAAACCCATGCTCAAGCAATACGCTTCATTGGTAAGAATTTCCATGCTATATCAATTAAGGAGTTAATTCTTTGCTGACTTCTCATATATATTGTTTCTGTTTGAGTTATAAATCGTATATCCAAAAGCTCGACTTGTATTCTCACGTTATAGTACATGTAGTTAGTTGTGATCTTGTTTGAAGAATCAGGCAAGGTTTTGCAGTTATTTCCCCTTTGAATCACCTCTCCATGTTTGCTACTAATGCCTGTGTTTAGACAGGCACGCTGAGACAGTACATTTACTGCCTGTAACCTCACTTTGTATATCTGCTTTTACGCATTATACAGTGAGACACTAGGCTAAAGCAAGCATGAAACATCCTTATGATTTGGCGCCTTTGATGCAATAGTCTTCAGTTCTCATAACTCATTCCACGATTAGTTATTTATTTCATTCAAACCTTTTATGCGCTGCCACTAATAAATTGGACAACACAAGAAATGACTATCTCAAATCGTGATTATGTAAATCTTCATTTTATCTTTGATAGAACAAAATAGTTCCATTTTTTCAGCTGCTTTGATATGTTTTCTTACACTTGTATTTGCAATTTCATAGGTGAGATTTTGCTCAGAGAAGGAGGTCAGGGAGGAGTATTTTACCGAAGACACACTCCCAGCTAGCTTTAGAAAATGAAGACAGGAGCAATTGTTACACCAATGCTTTGATATACATAAAAATGCTAGACTGGTACTTGGTACACAGAATCTTTATCCTAGATAATAATGACAAGCTCGATGTTGGAATGGACTAATGAACTCGTATTCTAGGTGTTTCAAGATTACATGAATGGTAGACAATCTTTTCTAGAGACCCAGTTTAGAGTTAGGATCATTTACAACAACAATGATGGAATCAATAATAGCTCATACAATGTATACTTTTTTTGATTCATGTACAATAAAAATCACCTTAGAAGTTACTCTGACGTGCTTCCAAGACTCTTTTCAACGCTAAATCTGGTAGATGCATATCACCAGTTTGAATCCTGTTATGCACCAAGTTTGCTATTGAAATTGAGAAGGGTAGAGGCGAGTCCATTATCCACCTAGTTTGGAGGTTGTAAACACCAAATATCTTGGGTTATCATAAGGGAAAAAGATAAGTCCAGTGACATTTTAAGGCAAGGTACTTGTTTGTATCATTTGCTACTAAACAAAAATGTTCACACTCTCCATGTGCTTTGGCTTGAATCCAAATTCTCTTACTTCTTCACAGAAACTTCAGAATGTCACATCCCTCTTGAGGTTTGAGAAATGAGAATATAGCCAATACAACTAATTTTCTGATGAAAAGGGGAATTTTCGTCTAGAGCTGGTGCTCGTTTGGGAAACAAAATGGTGTACAATATTGTATGAGAAGCTATCTTCCAAAATTATAAAACTTTAGGGATTATATCAGAAATTCACTAGTTATGAAACCGGGTGAATACGCAATTAAACTCTACTTAGGGGGCTTTAGTGAAATATCCTCCGTCGAAAGAAGCAAGCAAGTCATAAATTATCAATCACTTGAGAAAAAGCTTTGTTGGGTTGTGGGTGAGAAAAATGGCAAAATCAAGCTTGAAAAATCCTGTTATAATCCTCTTGTTGATAATAACAATTGCGTGTTCAACAAAATTGTGCAAAGCAATTGAATCACCACAGTACAGAGTAGTGCACTCTGAATCAGATTTTGAAATCAGACATTACAGGGAATCTGTATGGATGGCCGCGCCCGCCTACGAAATCTCCTTCCATAAAGCCACCAGAGATGGTTTTCACAGGTTACCTTCTTTATTTTTTTTATTTGTTCGGGGCGCACCAATACCGGATAACTCTATCCGTCCGCTAAGACTACAACAGATGGGGGAAAATATGTCTCTATTCGGAATTAAATCAGAGACCTCACCCGATATCATTGAATCACTAGTCCACACCTGAGTGCTTCTTAGTGACAGTTTGGATTGACTTTTGGCTTATTTTTAATATTTTAGTATAAAACAGTGTGCTTATAAACGTTTTTATAACTTAACCAAACACTCCAAAAATGTCTTGGCAGCTTGGCTTAAAACCACCTAAAATAACCAAATCCAAACAGGCTCTTATTCTGTACTAAAATGATCCTATTGACTGAAGATGTGGCTCTGAATGCAAGGTATCAGGTATTCGTGGAATTAGTTGAGGTAGGCGCAAGCAAGTCTGGACACAACTGGCTCAAACATCAGTGTTCTCAAACAAAAAACATCGTGCTTAAATCGAATATGCTAAAGAGTCTTAATATAAGAGGCACTGGACAGATTTATTTGTGGATTAAGCACCTTTTTAGACTGCGAAAGTCTCTTTCAATGTCGATTTGACTCTTAGATTTCTTCTAAACACACTGTCAACGACATGCTATGCTCTTCTTCTGTTTCTCGAACCAATAGGCTGCTACACTACAGCTATTCACTCTTGTCTATAAAAATAACGGAATTGTAGTTTTGACAATAGGAGATTTAGCAAGGGTCTGTCTAGTCATATAGTTTTGTACGAGGCTGGCACTTGAATCATGGAGGTCTTTCTTGGCGACTCTAGATGGTTAGTCATTGTAAAGCACTGGTTGTCAGATGTGTCATTCTGAACCTGTTTGCTTGATGTAATATGTTAAATAGAAGCTGCTTCTGATTTACCATACATGTAGGCTTCTAGTAGATGCTAGCAGAGGTAGGTTTGTGGCTCTTCTAATGGTGTATGAAGATTTGGAGACGTTCTTTTGGGAATAAAACGAAACTCAGTTTTGTTTGCAAATCGAACAAATACAGTTGAACAGACCAGTGCACAAGAAACTTTCAGTTTCTCTATCTTATATCGAACATATAAAGTTGAACAAACCTGTGCACAAGAAATTTTTCGTGTTGCTGTCTTATATATAAATCAATCAGCTAAGCCTCAATCTAAATTGGTTTGGATAATCCATATAAATCCTTTGTGTTGATTCAGGTTGCATGTGTCTAGGTGAATACGTAGTCACGAACTTAGAATTCAGAGAATCTATTATAATTTCACTATTTTTATTTTGTCCAACGGCCTACTGTAGCTACCGTACTTTATCTGAATTTGGAACTGGCTCTGGTATAAGCAGAGTTCATGTTCAGAAAAATTGAGAGCTTGCGTTTGAAATTTTTATATGTTTGCTCGTTGTCATACAGATTGTTTCAGTTCATCCAAGGTGCAAATTTGAACTTTTCTCGTATCTATATGACAAAGCCAGTTTTGACTAGCATTGTTCCAGGAGAAGGTCCTCTTCACTCATCAGCATACTTTGTTAAATTTTACTTGCCTGATAAGTTCCAGGCCGATCCACCTCTTCCACTTCCCGAGCTGAACCTTCAACCTGATCGATGGACTAGTCGTTGCATTGCTGTTAGGAAGTTTTCAGGATTTGCAAGAGATAGCAACATTGTTAAAGAAGCTGAGAAACTGGCTCGGAGCTTGAGTAGATCTCCATGGGCAAACTCCACTGCTGCTACGAGTGAATATGCTTACTCTATAGCGCAGTATAATTCTCCCTTCCGGATCATTGGGCGTGTCAATGAAGTGTGGGTGGATGTCGCTGGAACTGGAGCAAGTGATTGCGAAACCAATCCAATTGCTGCATACTGATTATGAGTGCGAGCTTGAAGCTTCTTGGGTCGTTGTTGTACATCTCCCCCTTATAGAGACCGCAGAGGCATGAATAGTTGCTTCTTATGTACACATTTTATCATGCTCATGTTCTGTAAATTTGGGATTTTCCGGTTTAATGGAAGTGGAAGTGTGTTTAGTTCTGCAGAAAACTGCAATTCTCTTTTAATAAAGAACTTTGACAATACCATGCCTGTTATTCTTGTACAGCCTTTAGTTTATGTTCTTAATCAAGCATAAATCAAAATCTTTGAAAAAAAATTATGATAAATTAATATATTGGCTTTTAATAGGAAAAAGGACAATATTTAATCCTGAACTTGCGATTTAAAAGGATTTACATTAAGTTGGCAGTTTCCTGTTTAATATGGATCCGGCTCCTCTCCATTTCTCTTCTCTTCAATTTTCCTAAGTTCTTGTTTTTCTTGTTTGGATTGAAGACACGTGTCATAATTTAAAATTAATGATTGAGATTTAATTAGTTAATCAAAATCCTAATCATAGTTATCTACTATATATTTGTTGCTTTAATATTTTTAACAATCCATTATATCTTTCTTAAACATATATTATATTAAATCATTTTCTTTCTATCCTTGAACAATTTTTTGCTAGGTTTTAACTTATTTTTTTTTGCTAATGTTTGTCATTTTTCTTAAGTAATGTTTTACAAATAAAAAAATAAAGATTGTGGCCTGAATTTTTTCTAATTTTATTTTTTATGTGCCAAATAAATTTATTATACGTGTACCAAGTAAAATATAAAGATTTTTTCAAATAAATCCATTATATTTTCTTTATATATTTTTTTTGCTAATGTTTACCATTTTTCTTATGTAATGTTTTTCAAATAAAAAAAATAAAGATTGCGCTTGAAGTTTTTCTAATTTTATTTTGTTTATGTGCCAAATAAATCCATTATACATATGTCAAATCAAATATAAAGATTGGGCCAAATAAATCCATTATATTTTTCTTTATGTGGCTCTTTTGAATTCTCAACTAGAAAAATTAAAATTTTAATTATATTGTGAATTTAAAAAAAAAAAATTAGGAAAAGTTTTTAATTTATATTTTGCGGCAGTAAGGTTTTTTTTTTTTTTTTTTTAAAATATTGAGTAAAAGATATAATGGATATTTAAGGAACAAATATAACAAAATATATGGAAGTAGATAACTACGGTTAGAACTTTAATTAACTAATTAAATCTCAATCATTAATTTTAAACTATGACATGTGTCTTCAATTCAACCAAGAACTTGAATAAATTGGAGAGAAGAAAAATGGAGAGGAGCCGGATCCGTTCTATATGATCCAACAACCAGAGAGAAGTTAAAAACACACACACAAGTTTGAGGAACATTTCGAAATAGGCTACTTGGGCTGTGTCTATCGAAAAGAGCGAATATGAGCTATTTGGTTAACTACGAAGAAACAGATATAGACCATCTTTAAAACATGATAAATTTGCTCTAAATTCCACCATCCATCGTATCAAAAATAGATGTATAATAATATTTATTCAGTTTAAAAATTAATACATAATTTGTTCATTTTACTTTTAATATTAAATACTATACATTATTCATTATATTTTTCAAAGTAAAAGAATTATTATATTCAAAGAGTGATATAATAAACATCACTCATATTATTTATTATTTTTTAAAAGTGTATGTCAAATTAACAATGGGCAAGTATTTATACACTTCATTTGAGATTGCATTAAGTTGAACTTAATTAAATCGATGGATGTCTTCGATTAAAACTAACATTGTTTGTCGTGTTAAGGAACTAATTTAGGCCAACCGACTATAAAAAATAAATCGTGGGGTTGTTGGTAGAACCATTTGCGAGTTGTCAAAATAAAGATTTGTTGGGGAATAACGAAATAATAATAATAACAACAGAAAAATAATAATAATAACAATAATATTATTTAACTGTTGATAAAATATTATATTAATAATATTAACAACATAATAAATTAACAGTGTATAATATTATTGCTATCTTAGTGATAATATACTGTAATCAATATGACAACTATAACAGTAATTTAACTGCTTTTTAACCAATTAATGTATTAATTATACTTGAGTCATGCTAGACACTGTCCTAAGAAACTATTTCAGCAGTATGAAATGTTTTTCCAGGATTAAACAAACACTTTCCCGATTAATTAAAGGATATTCAGAGTTAAATAAGTCTTCCCTAATTATACAGAGGATATAGGAATCAATAAAATTAATAATACAAATACCAATAAGTTAAAATATTAAAGCAGAAATCAACAATAAAATGGTAATTAAATTGGAACTAAGGAAAAGGAAAAAAAAATTAGATAGAGAAAAGTATATATTATTGGTTCATATTTTGCAAAAGGAGAAAATCCTTTGTATATTGTGCAAAATGTTATAAATATGTTATGTAAACTTAAACAAAACTAAAGATGATATAAATTTGAAGAATGTAAGATTGTTTTCTTCTATATTTATTTTTTCACAAATCATAGGCTATTTATAACCCAAATTATGAACTCTACATAATTTAATATTCAAGAGGTGGGAAAAATTACCCACTAAAAGAAAAGATAAGCTAAGTGGACACTTATGTCATCCATTAGCTAAATGGATGCTTAATGTCATCCATTCACAACACTCCCTCTTGGATGATCATGTAAAAAAAAAATTTACTGAATACACATTTGAGTGCTGCCTCATTAAAAATCTTACCAGTAAAAATTCAGTGGGATAAAAATCTTGGTTAAGGAAAAAAGAGTGCAGCTCGTATGTACTCCCCCTGATGAAAACATCACTTAAATATCTAGGAGACGACGTATCCCAATCTTGTATCTCAACATCTCAAAGGTTGATGTCGGCAATGCTTTAGTGAACATATCAGCTAGATTATCGCTTGAACGAACTTGTTGAACATATATTTCACCCCTGTTTTGAAGATCATGAGTAAAGAATAATTTTGATGAAATGTGTTTTGTCCTGTCTCCTTTGATGTATCCTCCTTTTAATTGAGCTATGCATGTAGCGTTGTCTTCATATAGTTGGAATATTCTTCTTCGAAGTAAGGCCACATATTTCCTGAATGTGTTGAGTTATTGACCTCAACCAGACACATTCTCGACTTGCTTCATGAATGACTATTATCTCTGCATGATTTGAAGATGTAACAATCATGGTTTGTTTTGTTGAACGCCATGATACAACTGTACCTCCATATGTAAACAAATAACCCGTTTGAGATCGACCTTTATGTGGGTCAGACAAATATCTTGCATCTGCATAGCCAATTAATTGTGAATCAGACTCATTTGAATAAAATAGTCCCATATCAATAGTTTCTCGAAGGTATCTGAATATATACTTAATACCATTCCAATGTCTTCGTGTTGGGGAAGAACTAAATCTTGCTAATAAATTTACAGCAAAAGATATATCTTGTCGTGAATTACTAGCAAGATACATTAATGCCCCAATTTCACTAAGATATGGTACCTCAGCACCAACAAGTTCTTCATTATTTTCATGAGGTCGAAATGGATCTTTATTAATATCAAGTGATCTCACAACCATTGGGATACTCAATGGATGTGCTTTATCCATATAAAATCTCTTTAAAATATTTTCAGTATATGTGGATTAATGGATAAATATTCCATTTGTAAAATGTTTAATTTGTAGACCAAGACAAAATTTTATCTTTCTGAGGTCTTTCATTTCAAATTCCTTTTTCAAACATTCTACTGTCTTTGAAAGCTCTTCAGGAGTTCCAATGATATTCAAATCATCAACATATACAATTATTATGACAAATTCAAATCCATACCTTTTAATAAAGACATAAGGACAGATTGAGTCATTTTTATACCCTTCTTTTAATAGGTATTCGTTAAGACGATTATACCACATGCGTCCTGATTGTTTTAATCCGTATAAAGATTTCTGAAGCTTGATTGAATAATTTTCTCGAGAATTTTTATACGCATCAGGCATTTTGAATCCTTCAGGAATTTTCATATAAATTTCACTATCTAATGAGCCATATAAATAGGTTGTGATGACGTCCATCATATGCATTTCAAGTTTTTCACGAACTGCCAGATTAATAAGATACCTGAAGGTGATTGCATCCACCACCGGAGAATATGTCTCCATATAATCAATGCCAGGTCTTTGCGAAAATCCTTGTGCCACAAGTCGTGCTTTATATCTTACGACTTCATTTTTCTCATTTCTTTTTCACATAAAAATCCATTTGTACCCCACTGGCTTTATACCTTCAGATGTTTGAACTATAGGTCCAAAAACTTTGCATTTTTCAAACGAAGCTAATTCAATCTTGAATGCATCTTTCCATTTTGGCCAATCATTTCTCTGTCTACATTCTTCAACAGATTTTGGTTCAAGATCCTCATTTAGTTGCATTATTTCATTTGTAACATTGTAAGCAAACACGTTATCGACAATTATATCATTTCAATTTCATATTTTTCTTAATGAGACATAGCTGATTGAGATCTCTCTACTTTCATTATTTCCAGGTACCTGAACCTCTTCTGAGGTTTTATCAATTGTTATGTCTTGTTGCTCTCCTTGAGTAAATTCCTTAATATTATGATTATTTTGATCATTTGCTCCTTTTTTTTTTGAGGATTTTTATCTTTGGAACCGATTGGTCTACCACATTTTAAATCTGGTTTAGACTCATTTGCAGTAGTCAATTGTCCTACCGGGACACTAACTCGAATGAGAGCATTAGCAGCTGGAATGTGAGATTTTGTAACTCTTGATAGGTCAGTGAATGCATCTGACAATTGATTTGCAATATTTTGCAAATGAATTATCTTTTGAACTTCTAGTTCACATTTATTGTACGAGGATTTGAGTGAGATAATGATAATGCATTCCAGTCTATTTTCTTTTCCAACTGCTTATTTTCTCCCCCTAATGTTGGATATATTGTTTCATCAAAATGACAATCAACAAATCTTGTCGTAAATAAATCTCCAGTCATAAGTTTTTCAAATATTTTATAATAGAAGGAGATTCATACCCAACATATATTCCCAACCTTCTTTGAGTTTTTTTTTTTGTGCGTTGTGGTGGAGCAATTGAAACATATACCACACATCCATAAACTCTTAGATGAGAAATATTTGGCTCTTGACCAAGAGTCAATTGTAATGGAGAGACTTTATGATAACTTGTGGGCCTTATCTGCACACGAGCTGCTGCATGCAAAATAGCATGACCCCATATCGAAATGGCAAAATTTTGTTCTCATAAGCATTGGTGTAGCGATTAATTGAAGGTGTTTAATCAATGATTCTGTTAGATAATTTTGAGTATGAATGTGTGCAACCGGATGTTCAATTGTTATTCCAGTTGACACACAATAATCATTAAAATTCTAGGATATAAATTCACCCGCATTATCAAGACGAATTGTCTTTATTGTATAATCTGAAAACTGTGCTCTTAACTTTATCATTTGAGCAAGTAATCTCGCAAATGCCAAATTACGAGTTGATAATAAGCACACATGTGACCATCTTGTAGATGCATCTATTAAAATCATATAATACTTAAATGGTGCACATGGTGGGTGAATGGGCCCACATATATCACCCTTTATACGTTTCAGAAATGCAGGGGATTTAATTCCCATATTCATTATTGATGGCCTAGTAATTAATTTGCCTTGAGAACATGCAACACAAGAGAATTCCTTAAATTAAAGAATCTTCTGGTTCTTCAATGAGTGTCCATATGAATTCTCAATTATTTTGCTCATCATATTAGAACCGGGATGGCCCAACCGGTCATGCCAGATAATAAAATTATTTGAATCAGTAAACTTCTAATTCATTATGACATGTGTTTCAACAGTGCTAATACTTGGATAGTATAAGCTGAAAGAAAGAGCAGGTAATTTTTCAAGTATATATTTATTACCCGATTTTATTGTAGTAATATAAAGATATTCAATTTTTTCATCATTGGTAGTTTCAATATGATAGCCATTTTGGCGAATGTCTTTGAAACTTAATAAGTTTCTTTGAGACTTACTACAATATAATGCTTCATCAATTATCAAATTTGTTCCTCTGAGAAGTAATAAGTTAGCTTTTTCGGAGGCTTCAATTAATCTTGTACTACCACATATAGTATTAACATTGGTTTCATTCATCACCAAATAAGAGAAATATTTCTTATCTTTTAGAATAGTATGTGTGGTAGCACTATCTATAAGACATATATCATCGTAACTTATTTTGGATTCAATTGATGATTGGAGAATTTCCATATTCTTCAAATAAAAAAAAGCATATTATAAGAATTTTGAAAAACTAACATAAGAAATGTAGAAATCAGAAACACACGGTACTTTAATAAAACAGAAAACATAATTGCAAACAAAAGAAAATAATAATTTTTTTTATAATTTATTCTTAACCAAGGTGATCAGTTCTTCAATCAATGTCCTCATAGAAATCTTCAGCTTTCAAATGGGTAATATCTGAGAGGCCTTTAAAGTCATCATTATTGTAAGTAAGATTTGCCTCAACATCATCATATGTATTTGATGGACCTGCTTCATCATCATCACCTCGAAAGGTCAAGTGTACTTCCACATCATTTTCTTTTCTTTTAAGGGAAGCTTGATAAAGTTTGACAAAATGATCAGGTGTACGATAAGTACGTACCCAATGACCTTTCATGCCACATCGGTGAAAAATATTAACTTTACCCTTTGAAGGATTATTTTGAGAACAATTATTATTCTCTTATTTATTTCCACCATCATGACGATAATTATTTCTTTCTCTGCCACGTCCTCGCCCACGTCCACGGCCATGGCCTAGACCATGACCGCGATAATAATTTTGCCTTATTTCAAGTTGATCATGTGTTGCTACAACATTCGCTTCAGGGAATGGAGCAGATCCAGTGGGATGAGCTTCATGATTTTTCATTAACAAAGTATTATTCTGCTCTGCCACAAGTAGGCATGTAATCAATTTAGAATATTTCTTAAATCCTTTTTCACGCTATTGCTGTTGTAGTAATACATTACAAGCATGAAAAGTGGAAAAAGTTTTCTCTAGTAAGTCCTCATCAGTGATGGTTTCTCCACATAATCTTAATATTGAACTTACTTTATGAATAATAGAATTATACTCAACTACAATTTTAAAATCTTGAAACCGGAGGTGTATTCAGTCATATTTTGCTTTCGGTAATACCGTCAATTTTAGGTGGTGATATCGATCCTTCAAGTTGGTCCATAATTCAAGTGGATCTTTCACAGTTAAATATTCAATTTTTAATCCTTCGTGGAGGTGATGACGAAGAAAAATCATAGCTTTTGCCTTATCTTGACTTGATGAGTTATTTTCTTGTTTAATAGTATCCCCAAGACCTTTAGCGTCAAGGTGAATTTCAGCATCAAGAAAAGATAAGCTAAGTGGACTCTTATGTCATCCATTAGCTAAATGGATGCTTAATGTCATCCATTCACAACACAGAGAGAGAATTGCTATTTATAGCATTTGTTTGAGGCAGCAAAACATTGATGAGGCGGCAACTTTTTCTCTTTTTTTTTTTCCAAACAAAATTAATAATTTCTTTTCCTTTTCTTTTTTTAAATACATAATAAATTATTTTAAAATAAATAAATTATTTTTCCTACAAGATTCTCAGTCATTCATTTGGTATGAAATAAAGTTAAAGTTCATATATTAGATTCTGAATTGTTATTTAATAGTTTCTAAACAATGAAGCACATAGACGTTTATTGGCGTACTTAGAAAGAATTGATCGTTCACAACACACATTGTAAACAATCTCTTATTGGTATGTAATAAATTGTTTGACAACCTCTTTTGATTTATCGACTTCACAAAAGTTAAAAATGTCATTTCAATTTCAGAATAAAAAATAAAACTTGTTTCCACCAACAATTTTCATTATTTTATTGCGCTTCCAATTTATTTGGCCGTTTGAATGGAAATAATCACAATTGTTGGTCATACGCTCCTACTATTGAGGATCATTTATATCAATTTCCCAATTTTATCTTCTCGCTGACCTACTATTAAAGGAAAGAATTCCTCTTCCCCAAACCCCTAAGCGACAAAGAAGGAAAACAAAAATCATACTGTACAATTCACTGCTCTGTATTTTCGTTACCTTTATTTTTGTGTAAGACCGGACGGCTGGTTGGCAGTTGCAGGCATCGACTTGGCGATGGAAGTGATGCCCGATTGGTTGGAGCTTCCCTATGATCTGCTGGTTCTGGTAAGTAGATGTTTTAATCTCATTGAAGACTTTCTGAATTTTGGCATTGCCTGCAAATCCTGGCACTCTGTGGCCACCAAACACAATTTTAACAGTGAACTGCCTAGAATTCCTTGGCTGATGTTAGCCGAGGAGGAAGAGGGCAATTCCTTTTGAAAAAATTTCAGCCTCTCTAATGGTATGATATTGAACAAGAGGATTCCAAAAGCAAGTAGAAAACGATGTATGGAGTCTATGGGTTGGCTTTTCACAGTCGGTGAAGATGATGGTGAAACTAGTTTGCTACATCCCTTCTCTGGTGTTCAGATTGAATTGCCACATCAATATACCACCGTAGATTATTACGACCACGAGAGTGAATATCTGATGACCTTTTATCGCAAGGCGGTTTTGTCAGCTAGTCCTTCTCGTACATCCGATTATGTTCTCATGGTCATTGACGGAGGCATATGTTTCCTCAGTTTCTGGAGACCTGGAGATTTGAGATGGACTAGAGTTAGCTGGGAAGAAACCAACTATAACCTACTTTTTGATTTGGTATGTTTTAATGGCCAAATTTATGTCGTGCGCGCTACGGGTCAAGTTATAGTTTTTGATGTTGCTGATGTTGTTGCTCCTGGACCCACCAGAAGTCATATCATAGCTCAGGTTCCATTCCAACCTGGAGACAAGCGAGAACAATTATACATGTAGAATCACTAGGATCATTATTTGTAGTTTCGCGCAATGGTGTCCGGTTTAGGAACGCCATAGATGATTCTGACATGGTATCACTGACGCTCAACCCGATAGAGATACAAGATATAGAGGAGGATGTGAGCAACATAACATATGGGACAACAAATATTCGAGTTTACCAGGTTGATTTACCTGATGGCAAAGTGACGGAAACCAGAGATTTAAGGGGCATGGCTTTTTTTCTGGGTGCTAATGCTTCTCTTTCAGTCCAAGCTTCACAATATCCGGGAATCAAGCCCAATCATATTTATTTCACAGATGATTTTTTTGAAACATACACCGCCTACATAGAAGGAGGCGGCTCGGACATGGGAGTGTTCAACTTAGCAGATGGCAGCATCCAACCACATTACAATGTTGTTTCCCTTAGCCGTGTTTGTCCTCCAACTTGGGTAACACCAATTCTGTATTGAGTCATACTCATCCTTTATTTATTCTGTTTTTGCGCTATATGTTACTATTGTTATACTAAAAAATCTAGTGCTTTTAATTTACACAATTACCATCTATCATTTGCCTTCAGAATTGGTTGATGTATCTTTCCCGTTTCATATAATTATGTTCCAATTATTTGTTATACTTTCCTTGGTTCCAATTTCCATGTACATGGTGTGGAATGCTACAGGAAATTGTTCAAGGTCTAATGATATTGAGACGCAGTCACCATTACAATTTATAGAAAGTGAAAGTCAGAAGTAGGCGATGTTACCATCTTCTAGTTGTCTGTAGAAAAAAGTGAGGGTATTAGTTCCATTGCTTCAAAGTGTGTTTTGAAGCTAATTCTTGAACTGCTTTAAGTTCAAGTAGGAATTGATTTATTACAAGATAATAATGAGTTTCGCTCAGAAAGACCAACATATATGACAGAGATAGATGTATGGTGATCCCCACTTTGATCTCTAATCTTATAAGCTTTTCTTAAGTTATTACCCTTATTTTTCTTATGGACTTGCTCTTTCATAATAACGAAGCTGCTTAGAAGTTTGTAACTTGTACGTATCCACCGGAGAAAAAACTTTTTCTGGGCTTTGCATGTATCGAAACAGAAATATCTAACCAAGAATTCATTTTTCTGTCATTATCATTATTAGGTCTAGCAACTAAGAGTGTGGCCTAGTGGTCAATGTGGTGGGTTGAGAACCATTAAGTCTAATGTTCAAATCAAGTGTGACTACCTTTAAGAGTATATTTTTGGTATAGAAAGACTCAAATTCAAATAATACTAGGGAAGTCTCAAATTCAGGATCTTCCGCTACAGTAATTTCCTGAGAAATGGAAGTCATAGGCACGTAGGTTTAGGGCTGATGGAGTCAGAAACACTAACTAATTACTTCCTATATGTTCAGACCTTGGTTGATAGAGTTGTGGGAGGTAGCAGGTATCAGGTATCCGTGGAATTAGTTGAGTTGCGCACAAGCTGGTTTGGACACCAGCTGGAATAGGAGATCGTGGAACTAGTTGAGGTGGGTGCAAGCTGGTCAGGACACAATTGGCTCAAACACCATGGTTATTAAACAAAAAAAGCGATGCTTAGATCTAATATGCTAAAGAGTCTTAGTATATAAGAGGTACCAGACAGATTCATTCGTGGATTAAGCACCTTTATAGAATACTAAAGTCTTTTAATGCTGATTTGACTCTTAGATTCTCTTGTAAATACACTGTCAACTATGTGCTTTGCTCTTTCTTCTGTTTCTCAAACCAATCGGGCTGCTAAAGCTATTCAATCTTGTCTACAACAATAACGGAATTGTAGACACTTTTTGGTCAACCAACGTTTTATTTTCTGCCTCAGCATTGCTTGCTCTCAGAGTCGTTGCTTCAAGTTGTGCTTTAAGGTACTGTGCTCACCCATAAGCAATTCCAACGCTTTAGTCTTTTCCTCAAGAAGTTCAGTCAGATGTGAACATTCATCCCTGCAGCAACTCATCAAAGATAGTATTAGAGCAGTTAAACTCCATCCTGGACATCCAAAGTAAACTTTATTTGTTAAATTGGAAATGAGACTCTTATAATCTTAAACTTGCAAGTTCATTCAGAAGCTTTAAACAGAATCAACATTCGTAAAAGGTAATATTACTAAAGATGTTTTCTAGCTAGTTCTAATCTTTAAACCACCAAATATTCTACCAACACTGGTGTTGCAAAACAACTCGTTTTTGATAGTGGTTTAAGACCAAGTTAAAAGAATAGAACAAATGAGCATATACTGACCATTAATGTCTATACAAATTAGAAAAAGCGTTAGAAATACTCTAGTTGAATTGAGTGATTAACGACATATAAGAGGTCTCTTTATATGTGTTTTAGCTAATAAAACAAGGTGTTAGGGAATTTGAAGTTTTGATGATAGACATATGGATGAAACATGTTGTGCAAGCTGGTCCACACAAGTGAACAAAGAGAAGTTACTGGTTCTCACATGTATTGCATATTGAAGTTGATGCAAGGCTGACAAGGCGTTAAAACAAAAGTGGATAAGCAAAGAAACTCATATATGTTACCAATGCTTATCACATACAACAAAAAGATTGAGGAGAAATAAGTGCAACACTTAGAGTTTGAGTTGATAAATGAGTCCTTCCAAACTAGGAGATAAAGTGGAAGAATTCTATTCAGCCGAGGAGAGAGACAGAAGTAAGAGTGAAACTACCTGAGAGTCCTATTGGAGAAAGAAGTGCACATCATCTAAAGGACTCTATCAGGAGTTGGCTTAAATACAGGAAACAACGTTCAAGAGTTTCACTCTGACAAGAAAATCATCAATCAACAAATCAGTTCACTTACTTGAAGAAGAACCTGGTCCTTTGCTTAGCAAGTCGTAGACTTTATGTAATAGGTTGGTTCTTTGAGATGTAATGAGTCTTGTGTTCTAGTCTCAGTGAAGTATAAACTTAGTTAGGAGTTGTGTCTTCAAGTTAGGGAACTCAAAGACTTGGGAACACTTATCTTGGGAAGGTTTGTGTTATTGTAGAAATAGGAGTTAGAAGTTTTAATTCCTAGTTTACAAGAAGTCTTGTAATTTGTTGATTGTTAAGGCACAAGAGTAATAATGAAGTTGGGGTTAAATCCTGTAGAGGTACAGGTCGTGGTTTTTTACACTTTCTTGAGCCGGGTATTTTTCACATAAAAATACTGTGTTCATCTTTTACTTCAGTGAACCACGTTAGCTTACTTGTTCCACAGATAGGCAACTAGCAGCGTATAATATTAAAATCAGTAGGGTACGCACTCTAACAAATTGTATCAGAGCGAGGTTATCTTAAATAAGGTTAGCACCTAAGAAAAGATCAATATGATGAATTTCGCACCTCCTACTGGTCACAGTGAAGGTCAGTCAACTACTAGACCTCTACTCTTTGATGGTTCTCACTTTATCTGATGGAAATCCAGGATGGAAATGTTCTTCCAAGGTGAAGACTACAAATTATGGGATAAGATCACTAATGGTCCTACTATTCCAATGAAGTTGGTTGATGGTGAACAAGTCAAGAAAGTAAGGAGTGAATTTACTGTTGATGACTTAGTGACATTAAAGAAAAATGCTAAGGCTAAGAACATCTTAGTCTGTGGACTAGGACCTACTGAGTACAACAATGTCAACTTGTACCACTACTAAGCAAATTTGGGATGCACTAGTCAATGCACATGAGGGTACATCTCAGGTAAGAAAGTTCAGGATTGCTATTCTTTTTACTGAGTATGAAGCATTTAAGATAAAGGAAAATGAATCATTGCATGAAATGATGACAAGGCTTACTGCCTTAACAAATAAGATAACTTCCTTGGGAAAAGTCATCACTGAGGAGGAACAAGTTGAAAAGGTGCTGAGGGTACTACCAAAATCAAAATGGAATGTTCAAGTCACTGCAATTTGGGAGGCAAAGGATCTCATAGGCATGACACTGGATGAACTAGTGGGAAATTTGAGGACTTATAAAATGGAAATTGATGGAACTAATGAACAAGCAGTCCCTGAGAAAGTCTTGGCTTTGAAGGCCTCAGATAGTGATGATGAAGTTGAACTTGACCAGGAACAAGTTGCCTTCATAAATAAGAATTTTAGTAAATTCTTTAAAAAGAAAAAGGGAATAGGTATCGAGAAACGTTCCAATGACAATCCAAATAGATGCTATAAGTGTGGAAAATCGATCATCAGATCAGGAATTGTCCTGTTGGAAAATAGAATGGAGGAAGGAAAGGACTGAGAAAGAATTGAAAGAAAAGGCAAAAAGGGAGGAAGAATATGCTATGGTAGCAGCTTGGGGATCTGATTCAGATGATGCTGAAATTGACGAAATAACATTCATGGCTTTAGGAGATTTTGACTTAGAGGAAGAAGATGATGCTTCTGAGGTAAGTATACTTGAACTTAAAGAAAAATTGTATTTATTTTAAAAAACAAAACTTGTTTCCTTGATGAGTGCACTAATTGATGATTTTCAAGAATTAACTTCTGATAGGGATGAGTTGTTCAACTGTCGTGCAAGTCTAAAATTTGATCTCATTGATTTAAAAACTTGCAAGAATACAGTTGAAGAAGAAAACTGCACTCTCAAGAAACAGGTTGCATAACTTGATTCCTCAAATAATGATCTTAAGTCTGATGTCTTAAAATTGACACTCACTAATAATGAAAAAAAGGTCATGAGTAAGGAACAAGAAAGTGTTGAACTTGAATTAGTCAAGTACAAACAAGAATGTAATGATGCAACTAATATGGTGAATAAACTAAGTTAAGAAATCTCTAAACTGAAACTTGATCTTGAAAGAGCAAATAGGTGGACAAATTCTTCAAGAATTGTTCATAAGTTGAGTGAAAGAAATCACAGTGAAAAAACAGGCTAGGGTTTCCACAAGAGTCTTGATGATCCTAAAGACTTATGTTATATCTGTGGTAACCCTGGACATCCAACCACTGAATGTCCTGTGGCTGCTAAAAGTAGATCTAGCAGTCAAAACCTAGCTAATAAATTTTCTCAGACCAAGAAGAAAAGAACTGGTTTTGGTTAGAGAAACAAGTTACATTACATATTGCCTGCATGGACTAGAAGAAATTTAATTCATCCATTTACTCATAAAATAAGACCCAAGCTTGTCTGGGTTCCTAAGTCTAACCATTGATTTCTTACAGGAGAAGGTGAAAGGAAGCAAAAAGCATTGGTACTTAGGTAGTGCTTGCTCAAGACACATGACTGGTGATAAGAAAAAGTTCCTTTCACTCTCCAAAATAAACGGAAGAGGAGTTTATTTTGGTGATGACAAAAAGGGAATCATTACTGGAGTTGGAAAAATTAGCACATCTGAGTCAAGATTGGAAGATGTCTATCTTGTAGAAGGATTGAGGCACAACCTTCTTAGCATTTCACAACCGTGTGATAAAGGTAATAAAGTTATTTTTACTTCTGCAGGAGTCAGAGTCAAGAGGATAGACACCAAAGATATTGTGCTCACTGCAAGGAGATACAAAAATATATACAAAGCTGACATAATGGCAATGCCAGGAACAAAGTTGACCTGTCTGAGTGCACTGGAAAATGATCCCCTTTTTTAGCATAGGAGACTTGGACATACAAGTCTAAAACAACTAAACATACTTTCTTCCAAAGATATGGTATTGGGTTTGCCCAAGATCAAGTTGAAGGAAGAAAAGGTATGTAGTGCCTGTGTAAGGGGGGAGCAGGTAAGATCCTCTTTTAAGTCAAAAAACCATGTCAGCACTACCAAGTGCCTTGACCTGGTCTATATGGACTTGTGTGGACCAGCGAAACTTCGAAGCAGAGGTGAAAAAAAGTATGTTTTTGTGATTGTTGATGATGGACATTGTTTCTAGCTTCTAAAGAAGATGCCTTTGATGTCTTTACTATTTTCATCGAGAAAATTGAAAAAAAACTGGGCACCTCTCTAGTTTCCATAAGATCTGACCATGGTATAGAATTTGAGAATGTCAAATTTTTAGAATTTTGTTCCACACATGGTATAGATCATAACTTCTCTGCTCCCAGAACGCCACAACAAAATGGAGTGGTAGAAAGGAAGAATAAAACCTTGGAAGATATGGCTAGAACAATGATGCTTGCAGGAAATCTTGCTAAAACCTTTGGGCTGAGGCAATTAGTACTGCAACATATATCATAAATAGATGCATAATCAGACCTATTCTAGAGAAGACTCCCTATGAATTACTAAAAGCAAGAAAACCAAATATTTCTCATTTTAGAACTTTTGGTTGTAAATGTTTTATTCATAATAATGAAAAGGATAATCTGGGAAAATTTGATACTAAAAGTGATGAAGGAATCTTCTTTGGTTATTCACTTCATAGTAAGGCTTATAGGGTACTAAACAATAGAACAAGCTGTGTTAAAGAAAGTATGCATGTAGTTTTTGATGAATCATGTGTTTACACTAACCTGCAGGAAGGAAGTGACTCTGAGAAACAGGTTACACAACCTGGTTCATCGACTAGAGCTACCAAACATGGAGGCACCTTAACAGGGGAAATCATTCTGGAGGCACAATGACAAGGGAAACTGAGCCACCAACTACCCCAGCTCAAAACTTCTGCAGTGATCCTAGTAGCTCATTAGGTTTGGTCCCAAAAGGTTACAAGTATCAAGGATCACATCCTATTGAGAATGTTCTCGCTGATCTCACTTATGGGACTACCACAAGGTTTGGATTGAGAAACATGCGTGTTTTCAAGGCATTCTTGTTAGAAAGAAGGTAACTGAAGCACTGCTTGATGCTGATTGGATTATAGCCATGCAGGAAGAGTTAAATTAGTTTGAGAGAAGCAAAGTATGACACTTAGTTCCACTTCTAAAAGACAGAACAATAATTGGAACTAAGCAGGTGTATAGAAATAAGGTTTATGAGCATGGAACAGTTACAAGGAACAAGGCAAGATTAGTGGTTCAAGGGTACAATCAAGAAGAAGGCATAGATTTTGATGAGACTTTTGCTCCTGTAGCCAGAATTGAAGCAATTAGATTACTTATTGCTTTTACTGCTTATAAGGAATTCATTCTCTATCAAATGGATGTTAAGAGTACATTTTGAATGATATTCTCAAAGAGAAAGTGTATGTCAAACTACCACAAGGATTTGAAAGCCATGAGTTTCCTGATCATGTTTATAAACTGGACAAGGCTTTGTTTCAACTGAAAGAAGCTCCAAGAGCTTGGTATGAAAGATTGTCAAAATTTCTTCTGGAGCATGGTCACACTAAAGGTAAAATTGACAACACTCTTTTCTTAAAAACTAATGGAAAAGATTTGTTGGTTGTGCAGGTCTATGTTGATGACATTATTTTTTGCTGTATAAACGTGAACATGACTCATGGGTTTGCTAAACTCACGAGTTATGAGTTTCAGATGAGTATGATGGGGGAGCTAAACTTCTTCTTAGGTTTGTTGACACCTAATTTTTGCCCTTCGTAATTCAAGTTAATTTTGAGTTTCTTCAATTTTAAAAGAAAATCACAACAATTATTTTGTTCAAATAAATGCTAGTTTAAATTACTTATTCAATTCAATTTTATCGTTTAATTAACGATATACATTTTTCGCATTTTATATACTAGAGTGTATAAATTTTGTTATTTAAGTGAACATTTTTATCAAAATTTGATTTTTATTGGTTAAACTGGAAAATTAATTATAATGGATAAAATCTTGATTTTTAAATGTGATTTTCTCTCAAAATATTTTATTTGGAGGAATATTTGTTGGATTTTTATCAAATTAAGAAACTCGAGGTTAAGTTTTTACTTGATTCGTGCCATATTGCGATTCAATTTAGTGAACGAATTAAATATGGCCTCAATTGAAATCCAATTGGGCCAATTGTAATGCAATTGACCAATATATATTCAATTTGGTTAGAATTTAAATAAGTCGTTTAAATTGTAATGCAATCTTGATCCCAAAAGTTACCATTTCTTAATTGGGATTATTTTAATCCTATTAAATTTAATTTGAGTTATTCTTAATCCAATTAAATTTAATTATGATTATTCTAATCTAATTAAATTTAATTAGGGTTATTTAATAATCCAATTAAATTTAATAGGGGCTATTAAATAACCCCAATTTAAGGCCCAATTTCTCCTAACAATTTCAACAGCCCAGTCAGCAACAAACCAAATTCGGCCCACCATAAATCCTTCATAACCCAGCCCAATCCCCTTATCTCCTCTCTTAACCTTAACCTAATCTCATCCCGCAACAAAAAAATGATGCCAACTCCAAAAATCCGAACGAGACCCGACTCCATCAGCTTCAATAACTTGACCTGTCTTTGACCCCCATTTCAGCTCAACCCGACCCCTCTCCACGTGTCTCACGCGACCTCTTCTATCCATTCTTTCTAGAAATTTTAGGAGCAAAAGAGAATTTTTGGGGGTCGAAAGTTGGATAAAAAATTTGGTTTCACTGTTTAAAGAGGTTTGGCTCTTCTTTCAGAGGTCTAAAAAAGAAAACATATAGTGTTCGTTTCTAGGAAAAAATTGTTTATTTTTTTGGGATTTTAGCTTAGAAAGATTCTCTTGTTCTCTCTTCTTTGAAAATTGGACTGCAAATCGAAGTCCCCGAGTGGACGACGACGCTTCTCCAATGGTGACACATCTCGACGATTAGCTCGTTCTCCCATTTTGCTGCTTCCTAAAAGGTAATATCCTTTGCCTTTAGTTTTGATCATATTCTGCTTCATCTCTTCATTCTATGGTTATAAAGTGCTATCTTGAAAATCTTGTGTGCTGGGATGTCCATTGTCGAGGTCTTAGAGACCATAGTTTACTCTTTCCATGAAAGATGCTGTTGTTTGTAGCATTACATCAGAATAAATCCTTGGGGTGATCGTATGGTATATGGCTTTCGTCAGTTTTAGTTTGATTTCATGATTTGCCACATATCTGAAACATTATTGATTAATCTGGTGTTCTCATTTTACTACTTTTGGTGCCATAGTTGGATTTTGAATTAAAATTTGTGGTTTTGATTATGTTCAATAGTTCTAGCCATGTGTTGTCCTGTTTGTAGTCATTATTTGAAGGTGTTTCAACTGTTGTTACTATGGATTAGTGTTGTATTTGTCAAGCTGACATGTTGCTAGCAGAATTACCACTCAAGAGCCCTTGGCTTTCTCATATGCCAAAGGGACAATAAGTAAGGTCTAAAATACGCTAGCAAGTCCTAATCTTCCTCGATGGCAATCTCGTTTGAGTCTGCCGAAGTGAGGAGGAAGAAAAAAAAATCTGCTATCTTGCTCGTTGTTGGTATTCATTGATTATCAAAACTGTTGAGCCGTAGTATTATTAGCGAGACTTCCTCTCGAGTTCCCCGATTTTTCCAGGGACGAAGAACGACAAGGATAAGTCCATTAACAAATAGCAAATCCTAGGATTCCTCGATGATTTATCTCGATGACCAAAGGCTCTCTTTGTGTCTGTTGAATGGAGAGTGAGGATGAGGATAGTAGATTTTTCCATATTTTCCTTCAGTTTAATGGGTTAGGCCTTTCTTTTGGTCTCAAGACCAGAAGTTTGAATTTCCACCTTTCTTTTGGGCTCTTTTTGGCATGAATATAAATTAGGAGGATGAATATGGTTGTGTTGTGGGATGCTATACATTTGAATACACTGTTTAGGAAAGTTAGCTTAACTCTGTCCCATGGCATTCTGTATGGCCTATATTCAGGTTAAATACTCACAAGAATATTCATTTAAGAGTAAGGATTCAGTGGAAGGATAAGGCCTTTTGAATTTGCTTAAAATAAGTTTATCCGTGGTCATGTATTTTACTTATTTGCATTGGCTTTGGAAATGCATCAACAAATGAGTATTATTTTCCTCTTTCCATTTCTGTGGGTCATTTCAAAGTTCGGAGGCTTAGCTTCTTATATTGAAAATCTCATTATGATTGCTATTAAAACGACGCCAATGAGCATGACTAATGTGCATATTTGGATAGTTTAGAAATTTTCTTCCTGGTTCAGTATGACTAATCTGTATTAATGCGGGTTCTTCGATAATATATTGCCTGCGACCAAGTCATTTTTTTAGGATATAGTTCAGCCCACCGATTTACCAAAACGACGAAATAAGATTAGTTCAATGTTTATTCCTACTCCATTCTATATGCGCATTTATTCATTTTCTTTACTTTGTGAATTACGCAGTTTATAATGACTCTAACTCTTCTCTTTCTTTCGGTGCATGTGAATCTTTTTTGGGGTCCACAATGGACTCCCCCATATGCATTATCAAGTGGGCCAATGAGGCCCGTATCCTCAATGTTTAATTTCAAAGTGCTCCCATGGCTCATAAATATGAAGAGTCGAGTGAAGAAGAAAATAAGGGGCTAAAATCCCATCGTTGAAGCGACCCAGAAACTTGAAAGTCTCGCTTTCTATTTTATTTATTTATTCACTTATTGTCGTGTTTATTTATTTATTTTCTTATTATTCATTTGGGCCTCGAAGCCAAAGTTGTACTTAATATAGGTGAAGCGAAACTCGAGCTAAAGGCTCGAAAATATAGAATTAGGACAGGTGAAAATTGGTCGAAAACCCGACTAGACTAGGACAGGTTTCATTGATTCGGTCCCAATGGCCTAAATCGCTACTTCTCCCTTTTACCCCTTTCCTTTTGCTTACTTGTTTTACGTGTTCTCTTGCGAAGCTAGTTAGATCCCTAACTAAGTCGCTAAAAAATTGATTTTGCAAAAAACTTTTTCCCTTAAATCAACTATTTTTCCAACAAATTGATTTTTCGAAGTTAATCAGAAGAGTGTTTTCAAACAGTTCGGATAACCGCATGTTAGCGGACGTTTTAGGTGCCTAACACCTTCCTAAAGCGTTAATAGGAACCGCTTACTCAGAATCTCTGACTTAAACGATTTTCCTAATTTGAACCGTTTAAGTATTTTACAAAGGTTTCTTAATTCTTTTTCAAAATTAAGTGGCGACTCTTTCAAAAGTCAAAATTTCCACAAAACAGAAATAACGACTCTGCTAGGGAATCTCTAACTAGGTTCTAACCAAATGTTTGATTTCATCTTTTTATTAACTGTTTGTGTGTTTCGATTCTGTAGAGTTTAATTATCGCATCTCATGGCATATTTCTACATTATTTAAACTGTTTGGGGTTTCGTGGATATCCCGGACCCTATTGATCAATTCTAAAAATGTGTTGGAAATACAAACAGTTTATTAGTATGTGAGTCATCTGATGACTGTTTGTATTTTCAAACTCAAGTTGTCCGCTTGAGAACCAGTGTTCAAACCCACTCTAGATACCTAGGATAAAGTGAAACCAAAACCCTATTTCAGGCATGAGCCTAGGATGACCCAATACCCGAGTGGGGTATTGGGCCCATTAGAACACCTTCCCTGCATCTATTGACCCCGAGTCAATTACAGACGAATCATATTTATGTGTTGAAGAAATATATGTTTGTTTAATCCAATCTATTATCCTTTGGGGGTTGGGAGAAGACTTGTTTTAAGGATGCCTCAATCGTACACCGATTGACGATGGAAATGAAACAAGCTAAGAAAGAAATTGATCGATTTGGACAGTTACATGGAATCTATGGCACAGTTATACGAAAGTCACGTGATCATTAACGGATGTTGCCAATAATGAGGAGTGGACAAAGCTAAGAGCCCGAAGGCCAATAGAAGAAGCATTCAATAATTAGTATCCCCTGCGTGGGACATTATTCTCTTTCCCTAAAGATTGTATCCCATTTGTGCAACTTTTGTAGACATTTATGTCATTTAGGTATACCTATAAAGGTTTTTGGGGATAATGGATTGGTTTTAAAAAGGCGTATATTTTATTCAAAATTCGTTAAGCCTAAACCCTTGGCTCAAATGAGTCACCTAATTAGGATGCACGTTTATTACAATATGCTTGTGTAATATAATTGTTTATGTGCTTATACATGTTATGTTGATTCGAATCAAAGCCAAACTGATCCAATCCCATTTTCCATAAAACATTTCTAGGCAGAAATATACCCTACTATACAAAAGTTCGGCCAAAAGTACTCCAAGTCTTCCAAGTTTCTCAGAAAAGTCCGTAGTCATTCTTAAAACTTCCAAAATGATCGCTACCATTTTAGGAAAGTTGACTTTAGAATCAGAAAATGTCATTATAGTTTTGAACTACGTAGGGCCTGATTTCTCCTCCGTGAGATACGTAGGCAGCCTTTCGGCTCGACCCATATCTGCAAAAGCTCTGTTGTCCTCCATTTTTTTTTTGGAGAAAGAAGAAGAGTTGAACCTTCCCGACAAATTTCACTTATCTATATCATTGAGCAAAATCCTGTTCATTGAAATCCTTGTGTCATTATTACTTCATAGATCGATTCGCATGAAATGAGAAACAACTCTATGTGTTTACTTTGTACCTTATCATCTTGCTTTACTTATTACTAACGGAATCTAACACGTCAACGTTTGAGTTATTTTTACTTTGCAGGTAATAGAAACTACTCTGTGTTGGCACAAAATGACCCCACTTCACCAATTCAAAATGAATAAGAGATCCCTTTCTTGACTATAGCTTTGTTACAAGAAAAGAAAAATGGCTAGTAGTAAAAATAGACTCCACCAATTATTTTTCAACCCTGTGAGCGATAGTCTCGAGGATGGAATATGGAAAATGTGAGGGAAGAATTTTCCAAGACAACCGAAATCATACAAGTTTAATTGGAGAAAACATTGTTGAATTGGACCTTCACTCCACTCATGACTCATCGCCCGTCATATAACAATAACTTAAAACCTGCCATTGTAACGTTATGTCAAGAAGGAAAATGATGGTAGCCCTAGAACAGTCAATAGAAGATTCAAAGAGTTCGAGAATCAAAGAAGCCTAATCTAGAGGAAACCAAAGTGGTTAACTAAGAAGACGATAACTCCATTGGACATTTGATCCTTTGTTCTATCAGGACAAACGCAATGAAAATGTCATGTCATCCATAGAAGTACTTATTTATATCCTAGTAAGATGGATAAGAATATTTTTAGGGCCATTATGAGTTTATCTACGAACTACATTTGACCTGAATTCCCAAGGAAGGGATACGTAGGCGGGCCTATGTCGGCTTCAGTCAACCGCTTAGGAAAATTTATCCTTTCCTTTTATCTACGAACTACGTTTGACCTGAATTCCCAAGAAAGGGATACATAGGCGGCCTATGTCGGCTTCAGTCAACCCCTTAGGAAAACTTATCCTTTTCTTTTATCTACGAACTATGTTTGATCTGAATTCCCAAGAAAGGGATACGTAGGAGGCCTATGTCGTCTTCGGTCAACCCCTTAGGAAAATTTATCCTTTCCTTTTATCTACGAGCTACATTTGATCTGAATTCCCAAGAAAGGGATACGTAGGCGGCCTATGTCGGCTTCGGTCAACCCCTTAGGAAAATTTATCCTTTCCTTTTATCTACGAACTACATTTGGCCTAAATTCCCAAGAAAAGGATACGTAGGCGGCCTATGTCGGCTTCGGTCAACCCATTAGATTTTTGCAATATATATCCCTAGCGTATTTATGAACTATGTTTGACCTGATTCCTGCTTCAATGGGATATGTAGGCACCCCAACGGCTTGGTCATATAACCCCAGAAAATGGAAAATGGGGCAGAATTTTCGAGAAGGAATCTTAAAAATTCACAAGAGAAGATCGACATCCAACAAAGAGAGTGAAGATCAGCAAAGACTTCAGATCCACGCGGATTGATATCATCTCAAACAACTTTAAACTGGGGCAGAATTTTTGAGAATGAATTTCCAAAATTCACAAGAGAAGATCGACATCCAACAAAGAGAATAAAGATCAACAAAGGCTTCAGATCCACTCGGATTGGTATCATCTCAAACAACTTTTAACTGGGGCAGAAATTTTGAGGAAGATCTCAAAATTTCCACCAAATGCCGGAACATATTCCAAATTGCCCCGCACCAGAGGTTAAAGTCAAGCTTTAGAAGCCACCAACTGTAACAATGTCTAGGTAGACTCAATTTTTGGCTATGTTAGAACTACTTAAAGAAATCCTCCAACAATGATCATGAGTTTTGGAAACCATCAGTCGAATATAGTCCAAACCAGGAGGAAGATGTTCGTTGAGCTAGTACATGACATGATTGGCAGAGATTTTCTAAAGTTTTACAAAGGTTTTCGAAATTATTTTCAAAAATTTAAGATTATTTTTAAAAATCTTACGACTCACTTATTTAGTAGTTGCCTAGACATCATTTGGGATGGGGTGTCAGGGTGGAATTCCTGATATGGTGGAATGCCCAAGAGATGGCCAGGAGCAAATCAAGGATCGAAGAAGGTCAACACGGAGTAATTTCATTCAAACTAATAATTTTTCTGTGGATGCAGCGTTCAATATACAAAATGAGGGTCTCTTTTAAAAATTCCTGAGCAAAGTGGGAGCCACAATAGAGCATTAATACCCAAGAACGGTATTTTAGGGTAGCCCTAAAAATAGGTTTAATGCCCATTTATTGAGGACCTTTTGATTTGTCCATTTCATTTTTTGAGACCATAGGCGACAAGCAAAAGCTCTTTGTCTTCTTTACACATATTGTATTTAGAAGTTTCCTAAAAATAGTCGCTAGTAAAAGCGACTTTGTGTCTACTAATCGTCTACCTTGAGTACAGGTACATGTAGAAAGCAGGACACTGACAAATGAAGCCAGGTAAAATTATTTTATCATTGCCGCGAAGGCCATTATATATCATTTCCGCGAAGGCCATTACATATCATTGCCACAAAGGCCATTACATATCATTGCCTCGAAGGCCATTACATATCATTGCCGCATTGCCGTGAAGGCCATTGCATATCATTGCCTCGAAGGCCATTACATATCATTGCTGCGAAGGCCATTACATATCATTGCCGCGAGGCCATTGCATATCATTGCCGTGAGGGCCATTGCATATCATTGCCGCAAAGGCCATTACATATCATTGCCGCAAAGACCATTACATATCATTGCCGCAAAGGATATTACATATCATTACCGCGAAGGCCATTACATATCATTTCTGCGAAGGCCATTATATATCATTGCCGCGAAGGCTATTACGTATCATTGCCGCGAAGGCCATTACATATCATTGCCGCGAAGGCCATTGCATATCATTGACGCAAAGGCCATTACATATCATTGCCTCCAGGGTAATCATATATCATTGCCGCAAAGGCCATCTCATACCATCGCCCCAGAAGACATTCAATATCTGTTGACGTGCTAGACACAACACTAGCATTGAGGATATCATCGTCATTCAATATATGTTGAAGCACTAGACACAACACTGGCATCAAGGATATCATCGTCATTCAATATCTGTTGATGCACTAGACACAACGCTGGCGTCGAGGATATCATCAACATTCAATATATCTGTTGACGCACTAAACATAATGCTGGCATCAAGGATATCATAATTTTTTCATGAATCAGCATATGAATACATCGAGAGCACACAATTTGAAGGAATGCCTTTAAGTCGTTATCTAAGGATGAATGATATATAAGGTTTCCTGGAATTTGACAATTTGAGGGTCATCTAGAAGTCTATTATTTGAAACAGGATAGTGTGCAAGATCACCTATGAGTTGATAGCCTGTAGGTCATCCGTAAGCCACAACATCCTAATCGGATAGTGTGCGAGATCGCCCAAAAGTCGATAGTTCAAAGGTTGTCCATAAGTCGCAACTAAATCCTTACTGGAGAATATGCAAGATTATCAAATTGGTACGTCCAAGGGTCCTCTATAAGACGCGTCATATCCAAGATCTGTTATGTGCTGGATTACCCAAAGACTAACAATTTGAGGGATTATTTATAAGTCATATTGTATCCAAAGTCGGATGATGTGCAGGAATACCTGAAAGCTAGCGATTGGAGTAATATCTGTAAGCCATCTCTTATCCAAAGTCGGGTAATGTGCAGGATTACCTAAAAGCTAACAATTCAAAGGATATCTGTAAGTCGCCTCATATCCAACATCAAATAATACGCAAGATTATCCAAATATTGACAATTTAAGGAAAATTTATAAAGCAATCATTGGCTATAATCGGAGAGTTCATCATTCCACATACAACAAGTGATATAGGTACCCAAAAGGGTTGCCACACCAGCATAAGATTACACGGTTGTAGAGACCGTTCTGCATAAAATATCATCGGTGTCCAAAAGGGCCACCCCACTTTGAAGACATATTAAATCGACAAATGTCATAATTATACAACAACCAAGAGGGTTGTTGTGTTTGTTATTGCCGGTTATTTCATTCCAAACAGGCACATGAAGAGATGACTCCGCTTTTCAGGCCACAACTCACGTGGAGATATGGTAAAAGACTACATACCTCTTTCGTGAATTATGTTTAGCACTAACACTTTTTTCTTAAAACATTTTCGAGAGCACCCGGGAGGATGAAAATCTCAAATCAAAACCACAGGTGCGGATGACTTCAAATATGATGCAACACAACGTGGAACTCTTTCTTAGCAGCAAACTGGGACATAGTCTAAAGAGAGACGTCAAACTCTTTGGACGCGAGCTAAAGGATGATCACCACCACCATCTTAACGCATCCCTGTTAGAAGGCATTTGGGTATTTCAGAATATTCTGATTTTAGCTTTACCTTCGGGACATATCTAAACTCATGCCGAGGGTAACGTTCTCTTTCTTTCAAATTTGGGTGGCAGCACACTTAGAGTTACGAAAATTATGTCAAGGTAAGTTCTTGACTATGGATGTGAAGGATCTCACGTTCATGGTTAAGAGGTTACAAGCCTCTTTTCCACAACTCGATCGACTTATGACTCATTTTGAGCCAAAGATCGTCTGAAATAAAAGACTATCTTTTCTACCGATTGAGTCGAACTACAAGCAATTTGATTCCCTGAGTCCTGGGTATATGTAGTGTGGGATATACGTAGAAAACTCGACTGCATTCCAACCTTCCCCAAAATTCCTTTATTCCCCAGCTTCTCGGTTTATCAAAAACTCTAAAACCATGGTAGTTGGTGAATTTTCTTGAAAATTGTGCTTAAAATCAAGCTTTATGAACTACAAGTGGCCTGAATTCTCATAAAACCTAAGATATGTAGGAAACCTGATACCAAGGTTTGGCCATAACTCCATGAAACTCGTGCGAAAACCATCCTCTTTCAGATTCAAATTTGTGATCGGACAAAAATTAGGAACGTCAACCTCCCTTTGACCAGGGTTACTTGCATCCACCCTACCCAAAGGGCCTAGTTGTTGACACCTAATTTTTGCCCTCCGTAATCCAAGTTAATTTCGAGTTTCTTCAATTTTAAAATAAAATCACAACAATTATTTTGCTCAAATAAATGCCAGTTTAAATTACTTATTCAATTCAATTTTATCATTTAATTAACGATATACATTTTTTGCATTTTTATATACGAGAGTGTATAAATTTTGTTATTTAAATGAACATTTTTATCAAAATTTAATTTTTATTAGTTAAACTGGAAAATTAATTCAAATGGATAAAATCTTGGTTTTTAAATGTGATTTGTTCTCAAAATATTTTATTTGGAGGAATATTTGTTGGATTTTATCAAATTAAGAAACTTGAGGTTAATTTTTTACTTGATTCGTGCCAGATTGCGATTCAATTTAGCGAACGAATTAAATATGACTTCAATTGAAATCCAATTGGTCCAATTGTAATGCAACTAACCAATAGATATTCAATTTGGTTAGAATTTAAATAAGTCGTTTAAATCCAACCCCTCTCCAGCTCAACCCAACCCCTCTCCACACGTCTCATACGACCTCATACAAACGACCCCAAATATATTCTAGAAACGGTCTTAAGTGTCTCCCCCCAACGGCTAAATCCGCAAATTTGGGAGAAACAGGTACGAATTCATACGTAGGTGGTTGATTCTTGTTGGTTCTTGGGGAATCATCCATTTCCCCAATTCCTATTGGTTTCCCTTCGAAAATATATTGAGGATAATCCAAGTTAGGTACATTTGCTGATTGAGATCCAAGATGTAGAGGGATCCCAATTTGAATTTCAAAATTCCTTCATTTTTTTTTTCAAATTCCTAATCTACCCCCAACTCAGTGATCTATAAAAGGACCTCTTGGGTCACTAGTCTGGGAGAATTCTTTTTTGGACTCTTCTATCCATTCTTTCTAGAAAGTTTAGGAGCAAAAGAGAAATTCTGGGGGTCGAAAGTTGGATAGAAAATTTGGTTTCACTGTTTAAGGAGGTCTGGCTCTTCTTTCAGAGGTATAAAAAAGAAAACATATATTGTTCATTTCCAGGAAAAATCTGTCTGTTTCTTTGGGATTTTAGCTTATCAAGATTCTCTTGTTCTCTCTTCTTTGAAAATTGGACTGCAAATCGAAGTCCCCGAGTGGACGACGACGCTTCTCCAATGGTGACATATCTCGACAATTAGCTCATTCTCCCATTTTTCTGCTTCCTAAAAGGTAATATCCTTTGCCTTTAGTTTTGATCATATTCTGCTTCATCTCTTCATTCTATGGTTATAAAGTGCTATCTTGAAAATCTTGTGTGCTGGGATGTCCATTGTCGAGGTCTTGGAGACCATAGTTTACTCTTTCCATGAAAGACGCTGTTGTTTGTAGCATTACATAAGAATAAATCCTTGGGGTGATCGTATGGTATATGGCTTTCATCAGATTTAGTTTGATTTCATGATTTGCCACATATCTGAAACATTAATGATTAATTTGGTGTTCTCATTTTACTACTTTTGGCGCCATAGTTGGATTTCAAATTAAAATTTATGGTTTTGATTATGTTCAATAGTTCTAGCCATGTGTTGTCCTGTTTGTAGTCATTATTTGAAGGTGTTTCAACTGTTGTTACTATGGATTGGTATTGTATTCGTCAAGCTGGCATGTTGCTAGCAGAATTACCACTCAAGAGCCCTTGACTTTCTCATATGCCAAAGGGACAATGAGTAAGGTCTAAAATACGCCAGCAAGTCCTAATCTTCCTCGATGGCAATCTCGTTTGAGTCTGCCGAAGTGAGGAGGAAGAATAAAAAATCTGCTATCTTGCTCATTGTTGGTATTCGTTGATTATCAAAACTGTTGAGCTGTAGTATTATTAGCGAGACTTCCTCTCGAGTTCCCCGATTTTTCCAGGGACGAAGAACGACAAGGATAAGTCCGCTAACAAATAGCGAATCCTGGGATTCCTCGATGATTTATCTCGATGACCAAAGGCTCTCTTTGTGTCTGTTGAATGGAGAGTGAGGATGAGGATAGTAGATTTTTTCATATTTTCCTTTAGTTTAAAGGGTTAGGCCTTTCTTTTGGTCTCAAGACCAGAAGTTTGAATTTCCACCTTTCTTTTGGGCTCTTTTTGGCATGAATATACATTAGGAGGATGAATATGGTTGTGTTGTGGGATGCTATACATTTGAATACATTGTTTAGGAAAGTTAGCTTAACTCTGTCCCATGGCATTCTGTATGGCCTATATTCAGGTTAAATACTCACGAGAATATTCATTTAAGAGTAAGGATTCAGTGGAAGGATAAGGCCTTTTGAATTTGCTTAAAATAAGTTTATCCGTGGTCATGTATTTTACTTATTTCCAATGGCTTTGGAAATGCATCAACAAATGAGTATTATTTTCCTCTTTCCATTTCTGTGGGTCATTTCAAAGTTCGGAGGCTTAGCTTCTTATATTGAAAATCTCGTTATGATTGCTGTTTAAACGACGCCAATGAGTCATGACTAATGTGTATATTTGGATATTTTAGAAATTTTCTTCTTGGTTTAGTATGACTAATCTGTATTAATGCGGGTTCTTTGATAATATATTGCCTGCGACCAAGTCATTTTTTAAGGACATAGTTCAGCCCACCGATTGACTAAAATGGCGAAATAAGATTAGTTCAGTGTTTATTCCTACTCCATTCTATATGCGCATTTATTCATTTTCTTTACTTTGTGAATTACGCGGTTTATAATGACTCTAACTCTTCTCTTTCTTTCGGTGCATTTGAATCTGTTTTGGGGTCCACAATGGACTCCCCCATATGCATTATCAAGTGGGCCAACGAGGCCCGTATCCTCAATGTTTAATTCCAAAGTGCTCTCATGTCGCATAAATATGAAGATTCAAGCGAAGAAGAAAAGAAGGGGCTAAAATCCCATCGTTGAAGTGGCCCAGAAACTTGAAAGTCTTGCTTTCTTTTTTATTTATTTATTTATTCACTTATTGTCATGTTTATTTATTTATTTATTTATTTATTTATTTTCTTATTATTCATTTAGGCCTCGAAGCCAAAGTTGTACTTAATACAGGTGAAGCGAGACTCGAGCTAAAGGCTCAAAAATATAGAATTAGGACAGGTGAAAATGGGTCAAAAACCCAACTAGACTAGGACAGGTTTCATTGATTCGGGTCCAATGGCCTAAATCACTACTTCTCCCTTTTCCCCTTTTCCTTTTACTTACTTGTTTTACATGTTTTCTTGCGAAGCTAGTTAGATCCCTAACTAAGTCACTAATAAAATGATTTTGCGAAAATCTTTTTTCCTTAAATCAACTAATTTTCCAACAAATTGATTTTTCGAAGTTAATCAAAAGAGTGTTTTCAAACAGATCGGATAGCCGCATGTTAGCGGACGTTTTAGGTGCCTAACATTTTCCTAAAACGTTAATAGGAACCGCTTACTCAGAATCTCTGACTTAAATGATTTTCCTATTTTGAATCGTCTAAGTATTTTATAAAGGTTTCTTAATTCCTTTTCAAAATTAAGTGGCGACTCTTTCAAAAGTCAAAATTTATGCAAAACAAGATTTACAAATTAAACAAACAACATCTGGAACCATGATCCATCAGTAGAAGTATGTCAAGGAATTTCTCAAAAGATTTTCCATGGAAGAGGCAAAAGAAATCAGCACTTCAATAGCTACTACCACAAAACTTGATTTGGATGTAACAGGTCCTTATGTGGAGCAAAAGCTATACAGAGAAATGATAGGTTTATTACTGTATCTCATAGAAAGCGGGACTGATATTGTGTTTAGTGTGGGGTATGTGCAAGGTTTCAAGCAAATCCCAAAGAATCACTCTTAAAATCTGTGAAGCGAATCTTCAAATATATCAAAGGAACCAGTGATCTTGGCCTATGGTATTCAAAATGTAGTAACTTTAACTTGGTAGGATACTCTGATGCTGACTATGCAGGATACTTGGTGGACAAAAAGAGCACCACATGCATGGAACACTTCCTTGGATCATGTTTAATTACCTAGTCCATGATAACGCTCAATCTACAGCTCTCGTAGGAGTGTAAAGCGGTCGCTAGCAAATATAGAACCCAACCTGGGTTGGGTGTCGATCCCACAGGGAATAGCTTGGACAACAAGTAAGCAACGATTACTAGACTTTTAGTGCAAGTCTCGTAAAAAGGGGGGATTGTAATGTGTAACCGTAATAATAAAGTAAAAACTGAAAATAGCAACGTAAAAAGGAAAGAATGTTTCGTAGGTTGTGAAACAATGAGAATTGAGGAGTTGGGGTTATGTCCACCTTCTGAGTTATACGTCTCTATTGGCTATGGGTGTGTTGAATTCAGAAATGCATGTGCTTATAGAGAATTGTATTCGATGGTAAATCCAGGCGTCTTTCAACCTATTCGAGGATTATTTCACTTTAACTCTTTCGAGCTTAAAGCGTGTCTAACGGTGCGAATTCTCCAAGAGGTTAATCCAGTTACGACACTAACTTTTTAATAGGGGATGGGACCCTACTACCTTGACATTGTCTCTTTTCCAGACATATAACTTTTCTTTCGAACAAGTTAAATGTTATACTGGCGTTATTCTATGCGTCTGCAACCACAAGAATTTGCATTAAGATGAAGAGAATAATGATATAAGCAGCATACGTGTCACGAACTCACAAACTCACAGCAATAGATAGTATCTCATTCGGCTTCCATAACCCCAACAGAGAGGTTTAGTTACCCATGAGTGCGAAGGAAGTCACAATAAACATGATCATTGTACCCCAATAAAGATTTGCACGTTAGGTGTAAGGGTGAGGATGGCGTGAAGTCCTTTGCAAAGTAACATCTCTCTTGTTGTTGAATTTAATAGAAGAATAGAAGAAGAATAAAAATAGAATTAATGGAAGAATTAGAATTGTTGGAATAGTAAGTGAATGAATCTCTCCACTAAGGGAGGAATGAATAAAAATCTCTAGCATGATAGGGTATTTATAATACCTATATCCTATTCCTACTAAGCTAATGAAATACTTAACCAAATCCTACTAAGCTAATGAAATACTTAACCCAATTGTACTAGGTTAATGTATCATTATCCTAATCCTAATAAGCTAATGAAATACTTAACCCGATTGTATTAGGTTAATGTATCATTATCCTAATCCTAATAATTTACTGCAAGTCCCCAAAGTCTTCAGAAATGCTGTTTTAGCCCGGGACAGATTTTCCATGCATCACTTTTGGTCCTTTAGGCGTCCAAGCTCCCTTTCCTTCCTTCGTGAGCTTTCTTTGGCGTCAAGTTATCCACAAAATGCTGAATTCTGCATCATTTATACCTGAAACTTTGCTAATCATGTTCTTTAGCTCACTTACGGGAAAAAGGACTAAACGTGCATGAAATATATAATTTGTTCTCAAAACGTGGCACAAATATGGGCAAAATATATTGATATAGGCGTGTAAATTCGCCTATAATCAACACCCCACACTTGAAGCTTTGTTCGTCCTCGAACAAAATATCATGTCCCTCTAAACGTCAACTTAGGGTTTCACAGCAACAACACAAATCATTCGTCAAGACAAGCACAACAATTATCAACAAAGAGTAGTTTTCCGATCATTAGTAGATACCATTTAACCTCTAGCATAGACTCGTGATGGTGGTCAACTCATATTCAAAAGTTAAGGCACAAAGAATCATGTACAACTATCCAAAACTCATCAACCATGTGTGTTTCACAATATATTAGCCATAGTCACTCACAAGTATAGCATATTTTTCAAACATGGGTATCAAAATATCCTTGCTCTCGCTCTCACGAAGAATTCGTATGCAGCAACTGATGACCATAGGCTTGCCCTTAGTGTAATACTCCACTAAATGTCAGAATGCTAAGATTAGGATCAAATAGGTCTTTTGATGGTTGTAATGTAGGCTAAGGGACGGGTAGGACTATTTTGGCCAGAAATAGTGACTAAGTTCCTAAGCACTTTAATACATCACATTGTATCATTGACATTTTTTTCTTTCAACCTTTCTTCTTTCTTTTATTCTACCACCCTTGTTCTCCTCTTTTGTTTTTAAATTTTAAGCATAACTCACTTTTCAGCTTTCTTTTTTCTTTTTCTTTTCATAACATACCTCTTATGATAGCACTTTCTTTTTCATAACACATTCAAGCATCACTACAATTTAGAGCATCATACTCACCCAATTTCCTCTTATTTCGTCACATGACTTTTGCACTTTAAAGCACTTAGGATTTTGGATCAAATTACAGTCTTGAAAAAATGGATTAGGCTTACATATGAGGTTCGTCAAAGAAAATAGGCTAAAGGCTCAAAAGGGTTTAACTAGGATGATGTCCATGGGTAGGTAAAACAAAGGTAAACATGTATAGGTTGCCAATGAAATGCCTAAATCATATCCTAAACTTACACTCCTTATTTTCGCTTTGCATACATACCAGGCAAGTTCTAGCATCAGCCACAAACATAGAATATACAATATCCTCACACACACAAGGCACATGGTCGACTTGATTGGAAGTAGTATAGACTCTTGACCCAACAAGTGAAGGAATTGAACCACACAATATCACATAGTGAGTCACAATTAGAGCCTAAAACGTCTCAATAGTCATAATTGTAGCACATACTCTTGTTATAATCTCATGCTGCCTATTAGAATAATTTCATGCGAAGATACGTTAAAAAAATTTACTACTAAAAAAAACAAAATGAGAAAACTAAGAAAACAAACATGAATAAATGCAAAGGATAGAGAAGTATGGCATGCAAATACCATCACCCCACACTTAGACGGGACACACTGTCCTCAGTGGAAAATAAATAAGAAGAACCTGGTTAGTCAGACTCATTCTCTATGTCTGGGGTCATACCCCTTTGCATCGGAATCATCATCAGAGTCGTCATCCTTAGAAGTGCCTCATAAGTATCCCACTTAATTCCAAGAGTGAGTCGAGGTGTTTGCATCGAGGAGGGTTCTCCTTGCTCTTTTTGGCCTCTTTTCTTGCCTTTTTGTGACGTGGTAGCCTTATCTTTGCCTTGTCTTTTAGTGCCATTGTACCTGAGATCTCAATAGAGTCATGTTAGCATCATCTGAATGGATAAAATCTATGAACAAGCAGTAGGGGTACCACCCCACACTTAGGTTGTTTGCACAAACTAGTGAAGTGAAAGTGGTCGATTACTTAGACTTCATCGACATACGTTTTAGGGGCTAAATTCCGACAAGAAAATCAGAGATGTATCACTTCTTGGAACCTTTGAAATACTTTCATGTTAGGTATAACAAGACTACTACATAGGGATTACATCATGGTATAGTTTCTATGAATAATCTCAACCTCCTATGTCGGTAGGCACTTATAAGTCTTATTCCGATGAACGGGATCTTCTAACATGCAAGTATTCAAGTGACAAGATTATGCAATGTTCATGACTATAGAAATTTCGCAAGTAGTATAACAATGCATTAAAATCAGATTCAAGTCGGAAACAAGTTAAGATAATCCTAACGAATGTGGTCACTCATATGGTTTTGTATCAACAATCCAAACACATTAACATCACCAATATTCTTTCAAGATGTAGCAATTCATAATAGACATAGCAACGTAGTACTTACGAGAAATAGATGAAGAATAAAAGAGTACTTACGTAATTGAAGCCTTTGGAGATGTTCTTGTGAATTGGAAAAACAAAAAAGGAAAATTTTGAGATGATTTGGGTTGATGTGCTGCGCCTTTAGGTCAGGTTTCAATGTGGTTATGTTTCAAGACCAAGTCCCCTTTATATAGGAAAAGAATGGGTCGGGTTTTGACTCATTTAAAAACGGTTTTGGAGACAAAAAGGGTCTATATGCAGCGCATAGTGCTTTGCATAAGCATGGTATATGCGGCGCATAGTGTAGTGCATTTAGGGACATATGCGGCACATAGTGTATAGTATTTAGGGACATATGCGCCGCATAGTGTATGGAATTTGAGATACTGAGACCTAATGCTATATCATAGGCGGCGCATAGTGTATAGCACACTTAAGCCTGGGCGGCGCCTATGTCTTTGCACACTAGATTCCGAGACCTTAGGCTATAGTATAGGTTTTGCATTGTTCGTGGCCTAGTTTTACCTAGGCCTAGCCTTCCTCGATGCCTATTTTGGCATGAGCAATGCTCAATCCATAGCCTTATGCATCCTTATTCTTAACTTACCACCTTTACCATGCAATACGTCCAAATCATCATTTGAAATCAATCTCCTCATTTTATACCTCTTGCACCTACATTTGCTAAAAACCAATAAAAACGATTAGTACGATGGGTTGCCTCCCATCAAGCGCCTTAGTTTTGGTCGTGGCTCGACAAAATCCTAAGAAAACAAAAACAACAAGAACATTTAAAAACGATGGGTTGCCTCCCACCAAACGCTTGATTTATTGTCGCGGCACGACATGGCTATCTCGATTGCTTAGTCTTCATCGAGATAGATGGGGCATCATTTTCTGAATGGATTCAGACGACGCTGATACTTTCTTGAAGGCATGCAATCTTCTTCGAGATGACTTTTGTGCATACATATCCCAAGAGGGATACCAATTATATCATCAATCTTCCTACCCATAGCTCTCTTGTACCTCATCAGAGCAGAGATGAGAGCCTCCACGTGCTGTTCACTTAAATCATCCGCCACACTTACCGGAAGTATACTTCCACTTTCCAAGAACACATACCTTAGATAATCGGGGAGCTCTTTCGATTCTAGCATTGATTGCTCTTCGCTGGAAGTCTTTGCTGTTGGTGACGATTGATTCGTAAGATCAAGGTCCAGCTGTTTAGGAGTATGAGAATAGGACCTTATTCCTGTTAGAGCACCCATACGTTCTTCATAATCTTCATCATCCTCATGCTCAACATTCAGCAGTGCAGCAAACAATGGCTCAACAGTAAGATGTTTCTTCACAGATAATGCTTTCTTATCATCATAAGCTATGGAGAAAACATCCATATCGCTGGGTTGCTTCATTGCTTTGCATATATCAAAGCGGACCACTTCGTCATTCAACCGAAACAAAAGCTCATTATCCCTCATGTCAATAAGCATACTTCCAGTTGCAAGGAAAGAACGTCCCAAGATTATGGGAACTTCAGAATCCACCTCGCAATCCAGAATAATGAAGTCTGTAGGAAATATGAATGAAGAAACCTTCACCAACACATCATTCAAGATACCCACAGGTCGTTTTACCGACCTATCAGCCATCACGAGCCTCATATTGGTTGGTGTCGGATCGCCTAACCCCAACTTCCTGTAGACGGATAGTGGCATCAAATTAATGCTAGCACCCAGATCGCACAATGCCTTGGCAAAATTCATAGATCCAACAGTGCAAGGAATAGTGAAAGCACCGGGGTCGGCCTTTTTCTGAACTAGCGATCTTGTAGCAATTGCGCTGCAGTGATGAACATCATCTTTCAACTCATAGCTTGCTGCCCGCTTCTTTGTCAAAAGGTCTTTTATAAATTTCGCATACCCAGGCATTTGTTTAAGTGCCTCTACCAACGGAACATTAATGGTCAGCTGCTTTAACATATTCATGAATTTGCTGAACTTCGTATCATCCGCCTCCTTCTTCAATCTTAGAGGAAAAGGTGGTGGTGGGTATGGGATTGTTCTCCCCTCGGCTTTCTTCTCCTCTTGCTTCCGTTTTTCAGCTTTTTCAGGTTGCAAATCATGAGGGGTGACGTTATGGACGTCAGGATCAGCTGCTGCGGCATCTTCCCCTTTCGCCTTGTCCACTACTTCGTCAACCACTTGCTTGCTTTTTGCTGAGGTTTCCAGCACCTTACCACTTCGGGTAGTAATGGCCATGCATGGCCCATAATTCCTTGGGTTTTGCACAGTGTCGCTAGGTAGAGTGCCAACCTTTCTTTGATTGAATGCCGCAGATAATTGACTCAATTGTTGCTCCAGCTGTTTTATTGAAGTGGAATGCGAGTCAACCAATTGCTTCATTGAGTACAAGTCGTTCTTCACCTCATTCACTCCCGTATTAGTTGCCTCTACTCCTTTCAATAGTTTAGCCATCATATCTTCCATTGACATATTTTCAAAACCAGATGCAGTGGCGTCACGTCTTCCTGGAGGAACATACAAACCACTCCTGTCAGTCTTATCCTTCCAACTACCTTGATCACGGTCCTTGTATCCTGAATTATCATAATAGTTCCGACCTTGGTTTCCTTGGGCATTGCCTCGGAAACCCCCCTAATTATTCAAGTAGTTGGCTTCTTTTTTTGAATCAGATTCGTCTCTTCCTTTTAACGCAACAGCTTTGACTTTTTCGGTCTTTCCTGATAGTAGATGCTTTGTAAAAAGATCCACTTGTGTTTTCATGTGCGCCATATCTTGATCACGTTCTTCTTCTCTTCGCCTTTGTTCTTCTGTCATGCCAATAGATATAGTAGAGCTTGCTACCTCAGAATCTCTGGTATGCCAAGCTCTACTTTGCTTTGTCATACGATCTAGCATATCACTTGCCTGAACAAAGGTGAGGTCCATAAATGACCCACCTGCTGCATTATCAACCACTGGCTTAGTCACCGAATTCAAAGCTCTGTATAATATCTCCATCAAGTGGACATTGGTCATATGGTGATTTGGGCACCGTATAAGCTTCGTCTTGAACCTCTCCCATGTTTCGTGGAGGGCTTCAGTTGGAAGATGCCAAAAATTTGTGATCTCATCTCTCAACTGCGCTCTTTTGGATGACGGAAAAAATCTTTCTAGGAAAGTATCTTTCAATTGCCTCCAATTAGTAATAGAATCAGGAGTCAGCCCATTCAACCATAGAGTTGCCTCCCCAGACAGAGACAATGGAAATAGGCATAATCGAATTGCATTCTGACCAACCTGGGTTGGGTGTCGATCCCACAGGGAATAGCTTGGCCAGCAATTAAGCAACGATTACTAGACTTTTAGTGCAAATCTCGTAAAAAGGGGGGATTGTAATGTGTAACCAAAATAATAAAGTAAAACTGAAAATAGCAACGTAAAAAGGAAAGAATGTTTCGTAGGTTGTGAAACAATGAGAATTGAGGAGTTGGGGTTATGTCCAACTTCTGAGTTATACGTCTCTATTGGCTATGGGTGTGTTGAATTCAGACATGCATGTGCTTATAGAGAATTGTATTCGATGGTAAATCCAGGCGTCTTTCGACCTATTCGAGGATTATTTCACTTTAGCTCTTTCGAGCTTAAAGCGTGTCTAACGGTACGAATTCTCCAAGAGGTTAATCCAGTTACGGCACTAACTTTTTAATAGGGGATCGGACCCTACTACCTTGACATTATCTCTTTTCCAGACATATAACTTTTCTTTCGAACAAGTTAAATGTTATACTGGCGTTATTCTATGCGTCTGCAGCCACAAGAATTTGCATTAAGATGAAGAGAATAATGATATAAGCAGCATACGTGTCACGAACTCACAAACTCACAGCAATAAATAGTATCTCATTCGGCTTCCATAACCCCAACAGAGAGGTTTAGTTACCCATGAGTGCGAAGGAAGTCACAATAAACATGATCATTGTACCCCAATAAAGATTTGCACGTTAGGTGTAAGGGTGAGGATGGCGTGAAGTCCTTTGCAAAGTAACGTCTCTCTTGTTGTTGAATTTAATAGAAGAATAGAAGAAGAATAAAAATAGAATTAATGGAAGAATTAGAATTGTTGGAATAGTAAGTGAATGAATCTCTCCACTAAGGGAGGAATGAATCTCTCCACTAAGGGAGGAATGAATAAAAATCTCTAGCATGATAAGGTATTTATAATACCCATATCCTATTCCTACTAAGCTAATGAAATACTTAACTAAATTCTACTAAGCTAATGAAATACTTAACCCAATTGTACTAGGTTAATGTATCATTATCCTAATCCTAATAAGCTAATGAAATACTTAACCCAATTGTATTAGGTTAATGTATCATTATCCTAATCCTAATAATTTACTGCAAGTCCCCAAAGTCTTCAGAAATGCTGTTTTAGCTCGGGACAGATTTTCCATGCATCACTTTTGGTCCTTTAGGCGTCCAAGCTCCCTTTCCTTCCTTCGTGAGCTTTCTTTGGCGTCAAGTTATCCACAAAATGTTGAATTCTGCATCATTTATACCTGAAACTTTGCTAATCATGTTCTTTAGCTCACTTACAGGAAAAAGGACTAAAAGTGCATGAAATATATAATTTGTTCTCAAAACGTGGCACAAATATGGGCAAAATATATTGATATAGACGTGTAAATTCGCCTATTATCAGTCCACTAAGAAACAAAACTCAGTAGCCTTGTCTACTACTGAGGCTGAATATATTGCTGCAGGATCTTGTTGTGCTCAGTTGTTATGAATTAAACAACAACTCATGGACTTTGGTATAGATGTTGGATGTGTTCCTATTTTTGTGACAATACAAGTGCCATTAATATTGCTAAGAATCTTATTCAACATTAAAGAACTAAACATATTGATATTAGACATCATTTTCTTAGAGATAATGTTGAAAACGGTCTTATATCAATCATGTTTTGTTCTACTAAGAACAAATTGCTGACATATTCACTAAGGCATTAAGTAGAGAACATTTTGAAAAGAATAGGTTAGCCGTGGGGATGATTAAAATTGCATAAATCTCCCTCAATGATTGACTAGAATAAGGTGCTCTTAAGTGATTGTTGATTAATTCAGTCTTACACATTTAGTTGTGTATCCTAACTCTTAGATTTTAGAGTAAATTGACTAATTCATATGTTGATTTTGCAGAGAGGCTGGAACACAAAGGGAATTTTTTCCATTTTATCCTCAAAATTAATTTATGATTACTTTTTACCTATAGTGGCATAAAGAGAAACAAGTTTCCTACATGGTCCTTTGCTACCTCTAAACCGCCAAAAATCCAAAAGCCTTTCTCCTTAAAAAAACTGCCACCCTTTTCCCATCATAACTAAACTTCTCCATCATTACGTTTCTTCACCAAATGCACTTCATCCATGATTCAACTTCCTTGTCTTCACCTTAAATAATCTTCTTTCTCTCCTCATCATTCCCTATTTAACAACCAAGATTAATTTCCTGTTTCTCTCTCTCCCTCTCTCTCTCTCACATACACACACACACACCATGTCATCTTTATTATCTACCCCATCCTCAGACTCTACCACCACTCCCTTAACAACCATTATTCTTTATCCTAATATTAACTTACCACCTCTCATTCCTCTCCCACCTTTGATAAAATTATTCGAATTTGCAGCTTTCAAAAACTTCAAAAACCCCTTTGCTCAATTTTCTTCAAACCCTTTGTCATTTTCTAAACCTTTACTGCCATCTCCGCTCTCCCTTCAAATTATTGACCCTGATGATGAACCTATTGCTAATTTGATCCCAAGAAGGTCAAGATCTAAATTACAAAAAAAACCCTCATACCTTATTATTCCCACTTCCCCCACCATTGTTGTTGAAGACCAAGATCTGGGTGCACCTACCCCTGTTATTCCTAATCCCATAACTCCTTATACTCGGGGTGAAAAACAATGGGAAAAAGCTTCCTTGGTTGAAGCTTTTCAATCAAGCAAAAAGAAATGAGTTGCTACATCTGGTCCTTCTCCCCCTCCTCGTGAATCCTCTCCTGATATTCTTCTTCGCTCAGTACGTAAAAACAAGATGATCATAGAAAAAGTTCTAAAACCTTCCTCTTCTCGTAAACCCTTATCTCATCCTAAAACTACCCCTACCTCAAAACCTTTCTCATATTCTAAATCCACTTCTAGGAAATCATCTTCTCGTCTAAAGAAACAGGTCAACAAACCTGTTACTTCTGATTATTCTGAGTCTGACTCACCTCTTGATACTATTGCTGAGTTGGATCCTGATTTTAAAGTTCACGAACTATCTACTAATTAGGACACTCCTAAAGAACACTATTTCCATTTTAAAAAGTGTAAGATGGCTAGAGGACGTGTTATTAGTGGTTTTAGTGGTGTTGATATGAATACATTGTTGGAAAAATTAAAGTTTCAGGGGTGGTCACTCCTATTTCTTCAGGGTGACTTACAGAGGAGGTTTTCTAAGCCTGAGATGTATGAATTCTATACAAACGGGGTAGCTATTGGTGAGATGTGCTCTACAACTATTCGAGGGGTCACCATGAATCTTTATGTTGTAGATATTGCTCGAATCCTGCACATTTCTTCAGGGGGTGGGGTCATTATGTAAAGGGCACTTGGCGACCCCTTGACAATCTTGCTTCTGCTCTAGCCATATCTCGAAAGTTTTCTGGTAACCCTCACCTGATCAATCATCGACGGGTTCTTAAGAGTATGATATCTCCCCTCCATCAAATCTATTTTGATGTTGTTCATAAGATGATAATCCCTAGGAAGGAAAGAAGGACTGTAGCCAGCTTTCTTGACCTTACTCTTATGGAGTTGCTAGACTTTGAGGTAAATATTGATCTGCCTAGGCTTTATACCGAAGCATATGCAAAGGGTTCTCCTCAAGGAAGTGAATAGACATGCTCTTCCTTACGGATTCTGGCTCACCCCTATGTTTGAGGAGTTTGGAGTATCTGTCCAAGTGTGGTCTTTACAGATCACAAAAGATATTATAGGGAATGTAAACCATATACAATTACCTGTTTCTATGAGGAGTGCAGACAACCCTGTACAATGCCTAAGGAATGGACTTGCAGCTAAAGATTCTGAGTTGGAGGCTGTTCAGGATGCACTGGATGCTGCTTAGGCTGCCCATGATGATTATAAAAGGGATCTCCTTGCTCAAATGCCTCACTTACAGCTTTCTTGGAGCGTGAACGAGCTGAGAATACTGAGATTGTTTGAAAGTTGACCTCCCTTATCCCCTCTCCCTCTTCTACTTAGTTCCCCTCTTAGTACTTTAAAACTGTCTCCTTTGTTTCCTTTACTAGGTCCCTGTTATCTCTTTTTGCTGTTCTTGGGTAATTTTAATTGTATCCTGCCTTGAATAAAATAGACTCACTTGCTTAATTATGTTTTGCTCATGTTCTTTCATAATGCATCTATGTTTTTTTACTATGGGTTTTAATTATTTTAGTGATAGCCCCAGTGCCCATGGATTATTAAATATTTTTCACTTTTTGGGCCCAACTTTTCGATGATGTCAAAAGGGGGAAGAATAGATTATGCAATGCTTATAACTCAACTGACTAACCTGTTTCATTTTGTGTTCTTTTGTTTAAATTTCTTTATTGAGTATGTCAGGACTTTGTGATGAATGTTGTGCTAATTAGTTTGTCATTATCAAAAAGGGGGAATTTGTTACGGAATTTGAAGTTTTGATGATGGACATATGGATGAAACATGTTGTGCAATCTGGTCCACATAAGTGAAGAAAGAGAAGTTACTGGTTCTCACATGTATTGCATATTAAAGTTGATGCAAGGCTGACAAGGTGTTAAGACAAAAGTAGATAAGCAAAGAAACTCAGATATGTTACCAATGCGTATCACATACAACAAAAAGATTGAGGAGAAGATAAGTGGAACACTTAGAGTTTGAGTTGATAAATGAGTCCTTCCAAACTTGGAGATAAAGTGGAAAAATTCTATTCAACCAAGGAGAGAGACGGAAGTAAGAGTGAAACTACTTGAGAGTCCTATTGAAGAAAGAAGTGCACATCATTTAAAGGACTCTATTAGGAGTTGGCTTAAATACAAGAAACAACGTTCAAGAGTTTCGCTCATGCACTGACAAGAAAATCATCAATCAGTAAATCAGTTCACTTACTTGAAGAAGAACCTAGTCCTTTGCTTAGCAAGTCGTAGACTTTATGTTATAGGTTGGTTCTTTGAGTTGTAATGAGTCTTGTGTTCTAGTCTCAGTGAAGTATAAATTGAGTTAGGAGTTGTGTCTTCAAGTTAGGGAACTCGAAGACTTGGGAACACTTATCTTGGGAAGATTTGTGTTATTGTAGAGATAGGAGTTAGATGTTTTAATTCCTAGTTGACTAAATGGTTCAATGGATCCTTGTACTATGTCGGTTTTGTAAGTTGGACACTTCTACTTACATGTTTGTCATTTGGACCCCTGAACCCACTAAAAAATAATATTTTAAATATTTTTTTTGGAGAGTGTAACACACTCTCCCACGTCAGTTTCCATGTGTGCCACATCAGCTGCCACGTCATTTTCAAGCATTTCATTAAATTTCAAGTCATTTTTAAAATGTTACATAACAAATTAAATATTAAAATTAATTAAATTAAATAAGAAAAATTTGAATAATCATGTTTTTATTCTTTCTCACAAATTAAACATCAAATTCATTCCAAATAATTACTCTAAAATTCTTCTCCAACTAATTTAAATTTTTAACTATTAATTCATAAATACAAACATAATGAATTTTTGATTTTTAAATTTGAATATCTTTAACAAATTCACAAGAACTTTAAGTTTTTTCAAGTTTATTCATTAAATTCACTAATTTTTCACTATCCACTATCACTCACTTTCAATTCAAATTTAAAATTTAATCCCAAATAAAAAATTTTCAAATTTAAATTTTAATCCCCCAAAAATATAAAAAAATTTGATTTGAGAAGAAAAATTAAAAAAATAAAATAAAATTTAAATTAGGGGAGGTGGACTGGGGTGGGGTGAGGGTGTTGGTAAGGGGCTGGGGTGGGGGTGTTGGGAAGGGGCTAGGTGGGGTGGGGGTGTTGGGAAGGGGCTAGGGTAGGGTGGGGATGCTGGAAACGGGGCTGGGGTAAGGTAGGGGTGCTGGGAATGGGGCTGGTGTGGGGTAGAGGTGTTGGGATGAGGCTGGGTGGGGTGGGGGTAATGGGAATGGGGCTAGGGTGGGGTGAAGGTATTGGGGGGAGGTGTTGGGAATGGGGTTGGGGTGGGGTGGGATACTGGTAACGGGGTTGTGGTAGGGTGGGGTGCTGGGAATGGGGCTGGGCTAGGCTAGGGTGAGGGTATTAGGATGGGTCTGGGTGGGGTGAGGGTTTTGGGATAGGGCTGGATGGGGTGAGGGTGTTGGAAATGGGGCTGGGGTAGGGTGTGGGTGCTGGGAATGGGGCTTGGGTCGGGTGGGGGTATTGGGAAGGGGCTGGGTAGGGTGGGGGTGCTGGGAACAGGGCTGGGGTGGGGGTGATGGGAATAACGTTAGGGTGGGGGTGTTTGGACGGGGCTGGGGGTAAGGTAGGGGTGTTGGGATGGGGGTGGGGGAGAGGTGGCTAGGGTCGATGGAGGAGTGGGTGGGGTAGGGGATGGCTGGACGGGGGGAGGGGGTTGGGGAAGGGGGATTTTTTATTTTTTAAAAATATTTTTAAATTAAAAAACTAAAAAAATGTTTTAATTTTTGTTATTATTTTCTTAAATTATTTTAATATAAAATTGGCTAAAAATTAACTCCCACTCGCACCCCAGGCGAGTGTAATCACTCTCCTTATCCTAGTCAGCCATTTAATGCCACATAGGCAAAGTGAACGGTTAAAGGGTTTAAAATATAGTTTTTTAATGGGTTCAGGGGTCCAGATGACAAACATGTAAGTAGAAGTGTCCAACTTACAAAAACGACCTTATACAGGGGTCCACTTAGTCATTTTGCCTTCCTAGTTTGCAAGAAGTCCTGTAATTTATTGATTGCTAAGGCTTAAGAGCAATAGTGAAGTTGAGGTTAAATCTTATAGAGGTACAGGTCGTGGTTTTTTACACTTTTCTTGAGCCGAATATTTTCCACATAAAAATACTGTGTTCATCTTTTACTTCAGTGAACCACATTAGCTTACTTGTTCCACAGATAGAGAACAAGTAGAGTATAATATTAAAATCACTAGGGTACGGAATCTAACACAAGGCAACTTCCCTAACTCTCAATGTAATGTTGATCATTCTCTCGACTTTTAATATGTTCCCTCAAAGTATCTAATCCAGTCATGAGACAAATTGACTTTGCACTACCATGAGACTGACTTGGCGATGACACCATTGCGCATACATAAAGTAGTAAAAACTTTTGTACTATTTAAAAATGATTTTGAAAAAAAAAATTACAAGAAAATGACAAGACTATTTGATACACTATTTTGGAGAGAGAGTATCGCATCCTATAATAAGAAAGACCCTTGATCATCACGCCAAATCAATAATTACTGTGTCATTAAATTAAAGGTGTCAAACGGGCCGGGCTGACCCGGCCCGGCCCGACCCGGCCCGAAACACCAAACCGGACCGGTTTGACCCGGCCCGGAAAGCCCTAGGGCTTTAGGGTACCGGGTCCCGGTCCGGTTTTTTTAAAAAATTGGGCCCGGTTAACCCGGCCCGGACCAACCCGGTCCAGGACCGCCGGTTAACCGGCCCGGCCCGGTAACCCAAAAAAATTAAAAAAAAACAAAAAAAATCTGTTGGGCCAAACTAGCCGTTGGCCCAACGGTAATATTACCGTTTTTTGGGTCCAAACGGCTAGTTTGGGCCCATTTGATTAAAAAAAAAAAAATATTTTTTAATCCTCAAAATAAATCTATAAATACCCTACAACTTCAAATCATTTCTCACACAATTTTTCACTCTCTCAAATCTCATTCTCTCTCAAATCTCAATTCTCAATTCTCAAATATTCAATATATTTAATTTCTTAAAGTGTTCACTTTAATTTTTTAATTTTTCGTTTACAAAGTAAGAGCGGAAGTTTCTAAAGTCGCAATCTTCGGATACTTCCAAAATTTGGTATTGTCGTTCCATCTCTTACGTTTAATTTTTATTTATTGTATTAATTGTTTAATATTTAATTTTGTTATATTTGTGTATTTTGAATATTTTTAGTTTAATTTAATTTATATTATGGATAAATTAAAAAACCTCGCTGCTAAAGGTGTTAAAAATTTTTGTCCCGGAAGCGGTAGTGGTAGTAAAAAGCGAATTATTAGCGGTAGAGGTAGTTCAAGTAATAGATATACCCGTGTGACTTCGCCTCCGGTACCGCTTGGTACACCTTTTGAGGAAGAAATAGGTGTAGGTGCTCACGATATGGATTATGTAGAATTTCAAGAAAATTACGGTATAGAAGAAGAAAATGAAGTAGATGCAGTTAATGTAGACGAAGATGATGAAAATATTGCTGAAACACCCGCAGTAGGAGATGCTAACGTTAGATCTGAATCAGTTAATCTCCCTTCCCGTCCTCCCAGTGCCCCAAAACCCCGTAAAAGAACTAGTATTGCATGGCAATTTTTTGAACGTATATCAGATATTGAGGTGCAGTGCAATATTTGTCAACAAATATATAAGCATAGAAGTGGCGGTAAGCAAGGGGGTACGGGTACGTTAATGAGACATATAACTGAAGATCACAAAAGAGAGTTAAATATTGCAAAAGGTGGTGGGGATGTTGGTGGGTCAACGCAAACTAGAATGGACCCAACAACCGGTCAAGTAGCGAAAAAGTATAATAAATTGAGGGACCGGGAAGAAATAGCTAAAATGATAGCTGTGGGTTGTTTGCCTTTTACTTTTCCTTCTTCTGATGCTTTTATCCGTTATATACAAGCAATTTATAATCCTATGTTTAATGGTATTCCTAGAACTACTTGTCGGTCTGATATTTTTAAACTCCATTCACAATATTGTTTTTATTTATCAACATTCTTAAAAAATATTCAATGTAGATTGTCCCTAACTTCTGATCTTGGTCGTGCTGTTAATAAAAATGATTATTTAACCGTTACTTGTCATTGGATGGATAGTAATTTCATAATGCAAAAACGTATTCTTGCTTTTTTATATGATGAAGATCGCAAACATACTGGACAATTTATTTCTGATTCTATTATTAAAATTGCCAGATATTATGGTATAGAAAATAAAATTTTATGTATTGCTTTTGATAATGCTTCTAACAACAAGAATGCTATAACAAAAATAAAATCTACGTTATCTCCACCCTTTCCTGAAATTTTCCATATTAAGTGTGCATGTCATATCTATAATTTAATTGTAAAAGATGGTCTTGACTTTTTTGAGGTTTATATTGAAAAAATTCGTCTTGCCGTAGGTTTCATTCAAGGAAATAATCGTAGAGCGAGAATTAAAGAATTTAAAGTTAAATGTCAAGAAAATGGACTTACACCGATTTTAATGCCTGAGGAAATTGATATTAGATGGAATTCTACGTATGAATTTTTAAAAACTTGTTATAAATATAGAATTCCTATTACACTAACTTTTAACCAACACTGTGGTTCTTTTGCTGATTCTGCTGATTGCATGTTACATAATTCTGATTGGGTTATAATTAATGATCTTGTTAAGTTTTTAGAAAAATTTTATGTAGCTACGGTTGAATTTTCCGGTGCATACTATCCTACTGTTTGTAATATTTTGGCATATATAGCCGATATTTCTGGTTTGCTCCAACAATATAAAAATAAAGAAGGTTATAAAGAAGCTGTTGGCGCTATGTTTACGAAATTTAAAAAATATTTCTTCCCGATTCCCCCTATTTACTTGGTTGGTGCTATTTTAAATCCTTGCATGAAATTTAATCATATGTGTCACTTTAGTACTCTTATTTATGCTAACTTAGAAATAAAACCGTGAGTCTGAACAAGAGCAGCCTGATTTGTGGACGGCTACGGCTGATGCAAAAGATTATATAGAAAAATTATATAATCACTATGCTGATTTATTTGATTCAGCCGTACCTACAAATATCAGTCCAACTGTCGCTCCTCATCCTCCCGAGGAGCCATCATCTTCTAAAAGGTCGGCACATAGTGGTTTTCCTGATTCGTTTTATGATTTAACTTGTTGGAATAGTGTGGATGAGAGAGATTACACATCAACTTATCGGGAAGAGCTGAAATATTATCTGCGGACGCCACCAGAGGATCGCAGACGACGGATCAACTCGCTGGATTGGTGGAGAAATAATGAATCACAATATCCTGTACTTTCAAGATTATCCAGAGATATCTTGAATGTTCCAATGTCAACCGTTGCATCAGAGAGCGCCTTCAGTCAGGGACGACAGCAGCTTGGAGACAACCGACACTCATTGGGAAGCAACGCAATGAATGTTTTAGTTTGCCTTAGAGATTGGATTAGAGCAGAAAGAAGAAACCAAGGAATGGAACCAGAGCCAAGCGACGACCTCAAACTTGAAGAAATAATGACTTCACGGGAGAACTCAACAGAATCAAGTCCAATGCATGGGTTTGCCCCCGTTGACTTCGACTATCCTATGCAAATTCCAATTAATATTAACATGAATGAGTTGGATAAAATGATGCATAATTTATAGATTTTTCATTCATGTAAATTATAAATTTTGGATCATTTTGCAATCAATAAAATTCCACAAATTCATTCACTCCTTAGTCGTTGTTTTTTATTTTTTTTTATTTATCAATTTAAAGTTTTAATATCTTCTATACAACTGTATATTTAATGTATACATGTGTATATGTTTATATATATCTTATATAGAAGTGTATATTTAATGTATACACGTGTATATATCTTCTATAGAAGTGTATATTTAATGTATACATTATATATATCTTCTATAGAAGTGTATATTTAATGTATACATGTGTATATATCTTTTATAGAAGTGTATATTTAATGTATACACGTGTATATATCTTCTATAGAAGTGTATATTTAATGTATACATTATATATATCTTCTATAGAAGTGTATATTTAATGTATACATGTGTATATATCTTTTATAGAAGTGTATATTTAATGTATACACGTGTATATATCTTCTATAGAAGTGTATATTTAATGTATACATTGTATATATCTTCTATAGAAGTGTATATTTAATGTATAGATTGTGTATATAGCGTATATATAGTGTATATTTGACCGGTTTTTATCCGGGTTTGACCGGGTTTGACCGGATTGTATTAAGTGGGCCGGTTCCGGGTGGGTTTAATTTTTTTTACTGTGCGGCCCGGCCCGGACCGGACCGGTTAAGGCCAAAACCGGCCCGTCACCGGCCCGTAACCCGGTTAGAGAGAGGGGCCGGTTCCGGGTTGAAACGGCCCGGCCCGTTAGACAGATATACATTAAATTGAATACGCCATTTAAGAATAGTAAAAGGGAACAAATAAAAAAAGTTTAAAAACAGTGCTTCGGATTGGAAATACAAAGAAAGGTTGGTCATTAACTTACAGGCTTGCAAGTTTAGATAGACGTCCTACCCATTATTTTAGTGTATAGTATATTTTTTAACACACAAAAACTGCAGATTATCAAACAGAATATGTATAGTACATTTTTTTAACACATTGAAGCGGCAGTTTATCAAACAGAATAACGATGTACCGGCACATTTGGTCAACATCAAAAACTCTACTGAAAAGGAGTAATTGTGATAAGCAATCAAACAGAATAACGGTGTACCGGCACATTTGGTCAACATCAAAAACTCTACTGAAAAGGAGTAAATTGTGATAATTGCTTAGGCAAAGGCTATGCTTTTCATTTTCAATTTTCTTTAGTCATCTCATCCCGGTCTACTATTATTTCTCTTTTTCATATTGTAATTTCCCCTTTCCGTATTAATCAAAGTTGATTAGTTTCATTCATTTTGTGTATTAATTATTTAGTTGAGAACTCGGGTCGTTACATTGGAGATTTCATTGAGAGTACTCTAATGGCAGCAACGATATTAGATCGCTTCAATGGCACTGATAATCCAACGGACTGGATTTCTAGGGCAGAGTGATACTTCACTTTCCTGGGCTTCTCGGAGGAACCCTGGCTACCTCTTCCTTCCTACTATCTCGATGGAGAGGCCCTCGAGTGGTTCCGTTGGATGTCTCGCAATAACCAATTTTTTTGATTGGAAGCATTTCAAGGAGAAGTTAGCATTGGATTTTCGGAAACAGACCTATGCAGTCTCCTCTGGTGGATGCTCAAATTACCAGTATTCTAGCTTTGCTACAGAAGATCGAGGAGAAATATTCATTTCCGCCTCAGCAGGTTATAGTAGAAGATGGACGGATTAGTGCTGCTACATTAGCGAAGGGATTGCTTCTCGTTTGGCCGAAGCAAACTCAAGCCCTGTGGACAATGTTGAGGTTCATCTGGATCTACTTGAAACTTTCATTAATGAACATTCAAGCCATGTGGACAATATGTTCGATGAAATGTCTACCGGAGTTTTCACTGAAGAAGTGGAGGAAATGTCTTCTGCCTCTATCCTCGTAGGTGATTTGGATGATATTCAATCAACTAAGGTGCTCGACGAATCTGTTCATAGTTGCTGCCACAAGGTTATTGTAGAGGTACAATCCGATACTCCAATCAAAATGTTTGATGAAGCAGCATTATGCCTTGAACGTAACGAAGTCCAACTGTTTGATGAATGTTCTCAAGAAATATGTCAAAAAGGTATATTACTACTACTCTCTAGATCGTAGTTCTAGTAAACAGAAAATTGAATTTGAGACCTTTGACGACATGTATCTTGCCGACTTTTTCATGGAACCTGAGACTGAGTATTTATCTCTAGATAAAGTTGTTATGGGGAATGGGGATGACATTCCAACAAGTGAAATTCCTGTGGATAAAGTGATACATGATGTGGAATGTGGAAAATCTACTGTGGAATTTAGTGGTCACAATATTTTGTATCAGTTTCCATTTAATCCTGGTGTGAATTTCTTGTCGTTTTTCATAAGACTACAACAAACCTTTGTGTATGGGATCCAGGTATAATTTCTAAGTCCAAGGCTCACATAGGTTGTACAGTGAATACGAAGCCACTACCATTATTGGGATCTATTGTTGTTACTTCTTTGAATTTTTTAGTTTTTGAGATAGTTTTGCTAAATGCATTGTAACAGATAAGATGGTGGTCATGAAATCAAAGGTGGGTGATACATACGTTGAGGTGAATCGTGTGTTAGATGACATTTCCCAAATAATTGAGGTGAATCGTGTGTTAGATGACATTTCCCAAATAATTGTATTGCTAGAGCTATAACCAATTTTACCTCTTGATATTATACGTCTTCCCAAATTATTCTGATTCCTGCACCAACTATTTTGCTCAACTCATTTTTGTTCTCCAAGTTCCAAATAGTAAAGTAGGGTATGCTGCAATAGGAGCTAATGTCACTCGCCAAAAAGAAATAATTGATAGGACTAGTGCACTGAAAATGGAATTAGAGGGAAAAGAGTTGCAACAACTGTTTGTATTGCATGGCTACAAGGCAGCATCAACTCCGTGACAGACTTGATTGAGCAGGTTGCATAAATTTTCTAGGCTTGAGGAGATCATGGTTTTTTTTGGATTTCAGGGTGTACCAGCTAGTTATGCTACAGGTTCTTGCCTCGACTCTGCCTATATTCTTGTTGGATGTGCTGATGAGTTCATTATTTTGATATATTTTTTGTCACCGTATGAATTTATTGCACTAGAATCTTGTGAAAATGATCATTGGTACTTGAATATGATTGGAAGTGAGCTTGACTATTGTGCAACCATGGTACTGTCTCTCCTTGAAAGAATTTAAAATTTTCTAACTTTAGTTCTTCATTAAAACTATCATTGTTTCTACCTTTTGTGTGAAGCAACCATGTAGGTTAACAAAAGGTATTGGAATTTTTTGAGACTTAATGAGAAGGAGCCAGAGGTAATCTTCTGAGGTCTGAGTATTGTCATTCATCGTGCTAATTTAAAATCTGCGAAAGACACTGAAATGATGTATTAGTACTTAATGTTGGCAACTCTTGGTTTCACCTTTACTCTAAAGAAATAGCTCTCAATACATATACAAACCTGGATAAAATTGGCATTGTATTATCATTGTTGCTCCACTCAGACCTTGAGGACAAGGTTCTCTTCGAGGACGGATGTATTGTTATGAATTGTAAGACCCCATAGAATTCTAAGCCTAACTCAGTCTCTTAGAGCTTTATGGGGTTCCCAGACTTAGAAAATTTTATTAAGTATTCAGACTTAGTGTTATTTTAGCCTTCGTAAGTTGAAAATTCTATTTCACGACCCTCACAACTTTAAAGTAATGATTTCTAGGTTAAATTATGATCAGGAATGTCATTAGGTGTTCTGAAATGAGTTTTGGATTTTTTGAACTTTGTTTGGGTCATATTTGAAAGCTCAAACCAGTGGATCAACGTGATATCGACGCGCCGCGTCGCCCATCTCGTCGATAAGTATTTTTCCTCCAGCTCCCAGTGCAAATTCTAATGAACCAACGTGGACTCAATGCAGTGCGTTGGTCATCGCGTCGATGCCAACGATGCGGTGCGGCGTTCTGCGCATCGCTAAATCAGTTTTCAATTATTAAAAACCTGCGTCCTCAGGGGTATTTGGGTCTTTTCCCACTTTATATCATATAATGCCTTGATTTTCTAAACCAAAATGCTATACGGTGCTCATAACCCTAAAAGACCACAAGCTAACCCATGTCTGATATCTGTACCTATACACTGCATAATATAACATGAAAATACAGAAACATGCACTGAAAGGCCATAAGGTTCAATACTGAACATAACTGAATAACGTAACATCTGCATGGGGTAATAGAATACCCAAAACAAAACTGAGATAACCGAAGTCTGAAACATGATAATCTGTATATAGTCTGCATCTAGTCTAAAAGCCTCTACTATCTGAATAATCTGAATAAGGAGTTCATAGGACATGTCCCCAACTAACTTCAACTAATAAGCTAATAAATGAGATAATAAAGAAATAATCTTGTCCTCAAAGGATGAGGACTCATTTTTGAGTCTGACTACTAAAACTGGAATCTACTGCTGATATGGAACTCGTGTCTCTGAACCTATGGTGTAACATAAAAAGAAAGCACCATAGTGCAAATGTGTCAGTACAATGGAATGTACTGAGTATACATTTGAGGTAGGCTATATGCAAGGGTTTGAGTGCATGATTAATACTAACTAACTGTCTAACATGAACGTGACATAAATATGTAACTGTAACTAGCACTGTGATAACATGAGGACTGAATCTGAATACTGATAACATGGTATGCTAATCATTGATATGACTGGTAGCATGAAAGTCTGTATCTGAATGTAACTGATAACATGGGTGACTGTAGCTGACAGTCCTGAATTTGATGGAACTATCTAAGTTCTAAACTGTATTTGAGTTAACTGTATATGACAGTCCTGATTCTGAAGAACTATCTAAGTTCTATTACTGAGACTGATTGACTATATCTGACAGTCCTAATTCTGTAACATGAAACTGTGGGAAGTAGTTATCTAATCGATATGCCCCAATTATGCTGTTATAGCTAAGTTGGGGTCCAATCTATATGCTGATCGAAAGGGTGTCAATACTGCACCACTGGTCAGGACAACATGTGATAACCCTCATATAACAGGTAACTCTAGTGAGAATGGCGGGAACCCTCATATAACAGGTTAAGCCACCTCATCTATCCTCATATAGCAGGCTACGATGTCTTAACCTATGCTGGCTAAATAGTTCTGGAACGCAAGGATTGCTTCTAGGAATCACACCCTCCTATAACAGGTGAGTTCACATCCTTGGGTTCACTCGGTGCTAATTCCTACTCCCATCTGAATAGACATTGAACATGATTTACTAAACTAAACATAAGCTGAGCTACTAAATTTTGTTGACTGATGGAATACTACTGATATCTGATGACTGACTGAGTCATGATATTATTCTGATGAAGAGTTCGAGGCAAACCCGTCATGAAGTCCATGTTCATTTCTTCCCACTTTCAAGTAGGAATAATGAACTTCTGCATGGACCCACTAGGCTTCTGATGCTCTATCTTAACCTACTGACATGTAGAGTATTTAGCCACAAACTCTGCAATATCTCTCTTTATCCCACTCCACCAATAGATCTCCTACAAGTTGTGGTACATCTTTGTGACCCTAGATGAATACAGTAGCGGGCACCCTGCGCTTCTGCAAGAATTTGCTGCCTTATGTCATCTACATCTAGAACACAGAGATGACCCTGACAACGGAGGACACTATCTCTCCCTTGGGAGAAAACATCTATTTTCTGATTCTGAACTGACTCTTTCAACTTGACAATGCTGGGATCCTATCTTGCTTTTCTTTCACCTCGAAAACTAGAGATGATTCTGAGCTACTTTGAACACATACACCGCCCTCTAAAGAATCGACTAAGCGAACGCCTAGTCTGGTAAGCTGATAAACTTCCTGAACTAACTCCTTACTGTCCTCAACATGAGAAACACTACCCATGGACAGTTTAATGATGCATCGGCCCCTACGTTGGCCTTCCTCGGATGATAAAGGACACTCATGTTATAATCTTTCAAGATCTCTAACCATCTTCTCTGACGAAGATTGAGATCTTTCTGAGAAAAGACATACTGAAGGCTCTTATGATCTGTGAAAACATCTACATTAACTTTGTAGAGATAATGCCTTTAAATCTTCAAGGCAAATACTACGGCTGCTAAATCAAGATCATGAGTAGGATAATTCTTCTCATGGGGTTTAAGCTATCTGGAGGCGTAGGCTATGACCTTACCATGCTGCATGAGGACACAACCCAAACCTACTCTGGATGCATCAAAATACACTACGAAACCATCTGGACCATCTAGAAGAGCTAAGATTGGAGCTGAGGTAAGTCGAGTCTTTAATTCTTGAAAACTCTTCTCGCAAGGATCTGACCACTGAAACTTGACTTTTTTCTAAGTCAATCTGGATATAGGGGATGCAATAGAAGAAAATCCCTCAACAAACCATCTATAATAGCTAGCCAAACCCAAGAAACTTCTGATATCTCATAGAGAGACAGGGCGAGGCTAGTTTCTTACTGTTTAGGTCTTTTAAGGATCTACTCTAATGCCATCACCGAAAATGATGTGACCAAGGAATGCTACCGATCTTAGCCAAAATTTGCACTTATTGAATTTGGAAAATAACTGATGATCTCTGAGATCTAAAGTACTGTTCTGAGATGGTTTGCATGATCGCACTCAGTGCGGGAATAGACCAGAATATCATTTATGAAGACTATGACGAACATGTCCAAGTACTACTTGAACATGCGGTTTATCAAGTCCATGAAAGCGGCTGGGGAATTGGTAAGAGTAAATGACATGACTAAGAATTCAAAGTGACCATAGCGAGTACGAAAAACTATTTTTGGGATGTCACATTCTCTAACTCTAAGCTGATGATAGACGGATCTGAGGTCTATCTTAGAGAAATAACTAGCACCCTGAAGTTGGTCAAATAAGTGATCGATTTTGGGGAGAGAATACTTGTTCTTGACCGTGACCTTATTGAGTTGATGTAAGTCTATACACATTCTAAGAGAATCATCTTTCTTGCGCACGAACAAAATTGGTGCACCCCACGGGGAAATGCTGGGTCTGATGAATCCCTTATCTAAGAGATCCTTCAACTATTCTTTCAATTCTCTGAGTTCTGCTGGTGACATTCTATATGGAGGAATAGATATGGGCTGAGTTTCTGGAAAAATATCAATACCGAAGTCTATTTCTCTTTCGGGAGGAATGCCTGGAAGATCTTCGAGAAAGACGTCTGAATATTCATTTACAACTAGAACTGATTCAATACTAGGAGTCTTGAAACTAGAATCTTTAACATTAACAAGGTGATAGTCGCATCCCTTAGATATCATTTTCCTTGCCCGAAGGTAGGAAACAAGCTGACCTCTGAACGCTGAAGTATTACCCTTCCACTCAAGTTTGAGTTCATTCAGAAACTGAAACTGAACGATTCTATTTCTGTAGTCAACTGTGGTATAGTATGAATGAAGCCAATCCATGCTGAGAATGACATCAAAATCAGTCATCTCTAATTTGACTAAGTCTGCTGAAGTAACTTTCTGAAATACCATAATCGGACAGTTCCTATATACCCGTCAGGCTATGATGGTTTTACCAACTAGGGTAGAGACTGAGAAGGGATCTGCTAGAATTTTAGGACTGATTCGAAAATTAACTGCTATATAAGGAGTAACAAAAGACAAAGAAGCTCCTGGATCTAGCAAAGCATAAACATACTTATGAAAGATTTGTAACGTACCAGTAACTATATTAGGATAATTTTCCTAATCTCGACGAGCCTGGAGAGCATAAAGTCGATTTGGGCATTGCCCACTAGTTGCACTGGAAGTGGCACCCTGCTGATTTGGGCGATCGGACTGGGCTGCGGGATGATTTTGCTGACCCTAAGGACCTGGCTGAGGACAGTCTCTGACTCTGTGGCCTAGCTTGCCACAACCAAAATAGATGCCACTACCCACTCTACAGACACCCTGATGGTGCTTACCGCAAGTCTATCAAAGAGGATAAGTGCGGGCACTACTGACACTGCCCTAAGACTTAGAGCTTGGCGCTCTATCTTTGTTACCATCTCTAAACTTAGTAACTGGAGCACTGACTGTAGAAGGAGCTAGAACTGATGACTTAGGATGATACTGGGAACGGTTTTCTCCTTTTGATTTAAGCTGAGTGAAGTTGAAACTACCTATCTTCGCTCTCTTATTCTGCTTCTCCCTCTGCTTAATATTCTGCTCCTCTATCTGCTAAGTATGGGTCATAAGTCTGGTTAAAGTCATGTCACTATTTAGCATGGCGGATCTGCACTCATTAACCACACTATTATTTACCCCTGAAGCAAACTTACTTATTTTGGCTCTACCGTCTGCAACCACATGAGGGGCGTATCTGGCTAATTGAGTAAACTTTAGAGAATACTTTTTTACCGTCATATTGCCCTGCCAGAGGTTGATGAACACATGCACCTTGGCTTATCTAAGATCTTAGGAAATAATCTGTCTAAGAAGGCAGTGACAAACTGTAATACTCGTGCCCTTTTTCCTAGGTAGAAATTATCTCAAGGATGCTAGGACTTACTTTGAAATGCAAATCTATTTTTGTACATGTGGTATTTTTGAGATTTTTACTTTTTATCACGTGGAAAATTGAGTTAGCTTTCCAATGATACTAATTTTGTCCAAATACGACATCAGATGAGGAAGTTATGGATGTTTTACTCAAAATTGTCCGAATCGCCCAAGAGCGACGGCCAGGTTGACGGGCCGCCGATTTAGCGATGAACCGTCACCTTGAACATCGAAGCCAAGGCAGTAAGGCCACGTTCTGGATAAAAATTGATGGATGGGTTGATGGACCGTCAGACTTGCGACGGATCGTCACCCAGGCCGTCAATACTTAGGCAGTAAACCCCTTTTCTAGTCTACGTACGATGGTCAAAACAACGGACCGTCGATTGGGCCATCGCATGCCACGCTCAGTTTATTTCTAGGTCATTTTAATAGGGGTATTTTGGTCACTTATCACTCGCCTATATATAACAAGTTAAATCAGAATTCAGCCATTTTGCCTATTATTATTTCATAAACAAAATTAGAGTTTCTCACTAAATTTAATCTTCAAGAACAAGAGCCAATCTTCTTCAAGAATCAAAGGGTTTCCAATCCTTCAAGTTCAAGAACATCAAGAACTTTAACTCAGGTATGCATAGTGTTCATTCATAGACCCCTTTCGTCCATGAAGTCCATGAATCCCTTTCTCAACTACAAGTTATGGATTTTCTTTATGTTTTCATGATTTGTATGTCCCCTTTCGTATTGATAAATGAGAAATTGACTTCTAATCCATGTTGGGTGATAATTTCTATGTGGGTTTGATTATTGTAGACCTAGATTCATGTTACCCTATGACTAAACCCTTAAATGATGAAATTTGAATTGAAGCATGATGTTTTGAATTGTTGTATAGTATGCTTACATGTTCAATACCTACAACGTGTTTGATTAAATGCCTAGATGGAGGAAAATTGCCTAACTAGCATGATATCATGAAATCCCCATGTATGTACAAGTTTATGCCTATTACATGTTTGATGAAATGCTTAAATAAATGTATTATAAATTACAATGTTAGTCATATGCTCAAGTAAGTTATGCTAAGTCAGTTTCCTTCCATCGAGTCCTGGGAGTACTTGTACCCGAAATATTAGTTGTGTGCCTAGAGCCATGTCATGTTTCACGATACTCTCAGTCAAGCTATGAACTCTTAAACTTCAGATAGTCTTATGACTTAGGAAAGAATCTCCATGATCTCATGACTCAGTTAGTTGTTAGATAGCAATAGTATCTCGTCAGTCAATGAAACTCAGTAACTGAGCTCATGATCAGTTCAGTAAATCACAATCAGTGTCTATTCAGATGGGAGTAGAAATTAGCACCGAGTGAACCCAAGGATGAGGACATACACTTTCAGATGAGGGTGTGATCCTTAGAAGTCATCTTTCCATTCCAGAACGATGTGGCCAGCATAGGTTGAGACATCAACACTATCCAATTTGGGTTGATAAGGTGGATAAGCACTATCAGATAAGGGCCCCACCGTTCTCTCTTAGGGACGCTATCCGATAAGGGTCACCCACAGTTTGTCCTTACTAGTGGCGCAGTATTGACACCCTTCCAATTGGGGTTACAGATTGGACCCCAACTCAGCCATAATGGCGTATTAGGGGCATGTCGGTTACATACTACTTCCCACAGTTTCAACATCAGTCTCAGTGAAAGAACTCAGATAGTTCCTTCTGATTTAGGACTGCTAGATATGGTCACCCATGTTATTAGTTATCAGAACTCATTATCAGTCATGTTAGATATCAGTAAACTCATGTTATCAGTATATAGATTTAGTTATTATGTTGTCAAGATCTCAGTTATTACGTATTCATGCATGTACTCTTACGTTCATATTAGTCAATCAGTTATTATCATTCATGTATATAAACCCCATGTATTCAGCCTACCTCACTTGCATACTCAGTATATTCCCATGTACTGACGTATTTGTGCTATAGTGTTTCTTTTATTTTACACTATAGGTTCAAAGACACGACTTCCAGATCAGCGGTAATAGTAGTACTTCAATGTTTAGAGGTCTTTGGCAGTGAGTCCTTATTCTTCGAGGATGTGATCTTATTTTATCATCTCAGTTTAGTTTTTAGTTGACAGAATTAGTGTAATGCCCCGCATTTCAGGCTACAATACAAACCATGATTCCGATGCGTTGATAATCCCGAAGCCATAAATCCTATGTCAATATTGCATGTTAATTATTTGTGTAGTATGTGAATCCATTCAAGCTTGAATTTAGACCATAAAGGTCCTTTGACTCAAGGACGAGTTGAAAACTACTTCGATCGATTAAGTTTAAGTGGATATTATTATTTGTGTCAACTTCTATCGACCATGAATCTTTGTATATGTCAAATTAGAGAGCCTAATATATGTAAAATGATAGGTTTTCGAGTTAGCTTTCCAATGATACCAATTTTGCTAAAATCCGGCACCCGAGCAAGAAGTTATGGCCTTTCAAAGTAGTATGGGTCGCCTAACCAATCACACATGAACACTGGAAAGCATATGCGATAGCATATGCGGTGCCTATGTAAACATAGGCGATAGCATAGGCGACTCCTATGTAATGGTTTTAAGTAAGTTAAACACTCCGTTTTTGGGGCGAAATGGTTCTTTTCCCACCCTTATTCAGTCATAAACATGAAATTCAGTCCCCAATTCTCTAAAATACATCCACATTCATCTAAAAATTCTCAAGAACACTCCTAAGGGTTTCAAACTAAAAATCCAAATAAATCAAGATTCAACCGTGGGTTTTCAAAATTGATTAGAGATTCAGAATCTCCAATCCACAGGCTTCAAGAAGCACCCATTATTTTCCGAAATAGAGGTACTCGGGATTTTCCTAAATTCTCATGGGCATAGAAAAATCATGTTTTAGAATGGGATTTTTAAATCTATATATATATTCATGTATTAAATGTTTTAACATCATTGTTTTGGTCTTTTGACCTTCCCCAAAGTGATTTGAGAATATGAATGTATGAAACCATGTATTTAAGAATGGATTCTTGTTGAGAGCATGATTTTTGGTGAATTCCCTCTTATTATGAATTTTTTAGATTTCTCATAGCATATGAATTGTTTTGCAATGCATCCTTGAAAAGCACTATATGAAATGATTGAACTCTTGTTATGATTTAAAGGTGGTTTTAAATCACTAAAGAGGGAATCTAGCATGTATGTTGATAAAGTTTTTACATGATTTTGACTTGAGTTTCGAAACATGAAATCTTCTATATCAGTTGCATATTTTTGGTGGTCTAAATTATGCTTTAAATGAAAGCATTAGCTTAATGTATTATGGCTTAGAAATCATGACTTGCAAGTCCTGGTATGACGATACCAATTCAGACCAATGCCATATAAGACTCAGTCTAATAGACATTTCAGACTATCATGATTTTAGACATTCAGAATGTTGCATGTACAGAAAAGGTTAAAAATGGGAATACAGAGATGTTAGGTGGTTCCTTGAAGAGGGCTTGAGTTTAAGCAACTCATTGCCTAAAACCAGGGTTTGCCGATCTGGGTATATTATTATACGCTGACTTAAGTGTCATATGGTGTATCAGATTCAGGAACTCCAACCCTTGCGGCATACTCGGGTTGGAGGCTTCCTCGCCGAGTAAATGGTGGATTCCATATCTCCCGTGGAATATCATACTTTTAGCGGATACCACCTAACTCAGAAGTAATACACATATCAGAGTTTGAGATTTACAGACAGGTTACATATTTTTCAGAAGGTGCCCATGTGTTTTTCAGAAACTGTTTTATGCATAATGTTTGATAAACATTTGCTCTTATGTATTATATATATATGTTTAATTACTTTATTTTGGATTGCTTTGCATGCCAGTACAATTGTGCTGACCCCTCCTCCTTCCAGGTTCTGAGGCACAGTCTAGGGGTCCAGATAAACAGTAGAGATTTCAGATCACAGACCAGAGTTTGCAGTGGTGAGCCTTTTATGATTTAGAAGGCCTGGTTATTTCATATTACTACTATTAGTTAGGTTTTGGTCTACTAGGGGCCTTGTCCCAACTTTTAGACAACTTTGATTAGTTCATGGTAAAGATTTCGTTGACTGAGTTAGACATTATTATTCAGATATATTTTGGATTTCAGTTTTCAGTATTATGATCACATTCAGATTGACCATGTTTTCGTATTAGATTTCTCTTTCCGCATTATCTTTTATCATATGAATTATGTACATGATTACCCGATAGACAGAGAAGGGTGTTTCGGGTCTTCATGGTTCGGGATGCTCATCACAGCTAGGGCCCCAACTCGGGTTGTGACAAACTTGGTATCAGAGCACGGTTCATGGTCCCAGGGTGTCTGCGAAATCACGTCGGGTAGAGTCTTGGTTATGGGTGTGTAGCGCCCCACACTTATAAGCAAGAGGCTACTAGGCGTTTAGGAAATGTTTCCCTTCTTTGTGATTTAGTTTGTGCTTCAGAGTCTGAACTGTCCTCTAATCAGTGATCTCTTGTATTTCAAAAACACAGTTGTGCCTCCACGTCGTATCATCGATCAAAATGCTCAGGTAGATGAGGTCCGTCCCACCCATGGGATACGGATCCATAACAAAGCTCACACTCTAGAACCTGTCCCTACTCCAGGAGTCCCTCCAGTCCCGACCAGCCCATCTCGGGCTCTGCATACTGATGTCAACCGTCCCCCGAATGCTCAAAGAGATATTTCAAATGCAGAATTCAAACGATTTATTCATATGCTGACACAGTTGGTAGCTAACCAGGCTCAACGATTAGAAGATGTTGGGTCTGCATCTATTACGTCTGAGGCTACTAGGGTCGGATATTTCATGAAAATGAACACACCTAAGTTCACTGGCACCAAGGTGGAGAAAGATCCACAGGAATTTATAGATGAGATGGAAAATATCTTTAATGTAATGTATGTGGATGAGGTTGAAGGGGTGGAACTAGCAACTTATCAGCTTAAGGATGTTGCGAATTAGTGGTATGCCGACTGGGAGGATGCAAAAGGTGAGAGTGCTGAGCCCACAGTTTGGGGCGAACTTATGGAAGCTTTCCTTGATCGATTCTTTTCTCTGGACTTGAGGGAGGCCAAAGTAGAAGAGTTTATGAATCTAAAGCAGGGCAGTATGAGTGTCCAGGAGTACACTTTGAATTTTAATAAACTAGCCCGCTATGCACCAGAGTTGACTAGTAATATGATAGCTCGGATGAGGAAATATGCATCCGGCCTTTCTGATAGCCTGGTGCTTGAGTACCAGGGGGCAATGTTGAATAAGGAGTTAGACTTTTCTAGGCTGACCGTTCATATACAACAGGTAGAAGAGAAAAGAAAAATATCTCTGAAGCTAGGGAGGTGGAAAGACAAGCGAAAAGAGCTAGGTCAGCTGACTAGAGTCACAGTCAGCCTCAGGGCAGTAAGTGGGGAAATAAATGGCAGAAAAAGAAGAATTGGGGTAATGCACAGTCTACTTCCAGCGCCCCAGTACCCCGACCACCAGCAGACAAATGATCTCAGAGCTTTCATACTAACCATGGAACCAGAGCTCAGGATACTCAATCACAGAGTAGTGTGGCTCAGCAGCATCATACTTTTCTGTGGTGTGAGACTTATGGTAGAAATCATCCGAAAAGGTGTCAGTTGGGCTCAATAGTGTGTTATTAATGTGGTCAGCTGGGTCACTTTCAGAGGGAATATCCATCTTCTAGAAAGAATGTTGGTGGTGCAAAGTCTCAGGCAAATTCTTTGGCACCACCCCCACCTTAGAAGGGCGCCCATCAGCTGCTGGGAATAGTCGCAACTGGTTATATTCTTTGACCAACCACCAGGAGGCGGAAGCCTCCCCAGATGTTGTTACCGATACATTAAAAATCTTTTCCCATGATGTTTATGTGTTACTTGATCCCGGGTCTACTTTATCCTATGTGACCCCTTATGTGGCTGTTGGTTTTGGGTTTGAGCCCAGTGTGATTTCTGAACCCTTTTCTATTTCCACCCCGGTGGGGGATTCTATTATTGTTAGGAGGGTGTACAGGGGTTGTGCTGTGACTGTTGGTAGTCGGGATACGTTAGCAGATCTCATTGAGTTAGATATGGTTGCTATAATACCTCGATTCGCTGAACCGAAATGCTACACGGTGCTCATTGCCCCAAGAGACCACAAGCTAACCTATGACTGATATTTGTACCTGTATACTACAAATCATGATATAATAATGCGGAATACATAGAACTATAAGGCCATAAGGTTCAACTGAATATAATCATATAGGTGAATATACCCAAAACAACTCAATCTGAACGTAAGTCTGAACATAAATCTGAAAGCCTCTAAACTATCTGAATAAGGAGTTGAAGGAACATGTCTCCAACTAACTCCGTAAAACTGAACTAAAGAAATAAATAAATGTATCAAATCATATTGTCCTCGAATCAATGAGGACTCACGTGTCTCTACGACTGGAATGCTACCGCTACTGCTGGGCTGGAGCTCGTGTCTCGGAACCTATGGTGTAACATGAAAAGAAAGCACCATAGCGCAAATACATCAGTATAATTGGAGTACTGAGTATATAAGGAAGGTAGGTTGAACATAAAGGGTTTCATGCATGAACAAAACTGACTGACCAATATGAACGTGGGAGTGCAAACACACATATATAGAAACTGGGACCATGAATACATAATAGCATGACCTGTAAGCTAATACATGGTTTACTGATAACTGTCATGACTGATACTGAAACTGATAACATGGACGACCGTATCTGACAGTCCTGTATATACTGAAATCTGAAGAACACCCTGAGTTCTTTTACTGAGACTGATACTGAAACTGTGGGAAGTAGTGTTTAACCGACATGCCCCATGTATGCCGTTATGGCTAAGCTGGGGTCCAATCTCTGCCCCGACTGAAAGGGTGTCAATACCGTGCCACGGGTAAGGACAGCCTGTGAGTGACCCTTATCTGGCGGGTACTCAATGAGAACGGTGGGAACCCTAAACTGACGGGTTAAGCCACCTCATCAACCCTAATATGACAAGTTAAGATGTCTCAACCTACGCGGACTACGTAGTTCTGAAATGCAAGGATGACTACTAAGAATCACACCCTGAACTGGCGGGTGATTTCCCATCCTTGGGTTCACTCGGTGCTAACCTCTACTCCCATCTGGAGGGACTGGACATGAATAACTGACTGTGCATGACTTAATCTTATTGAATTCCGTTAACTGGCAGAATATTACTGATATCTGACAACCGACTAAGATCATGAGGTTTTCCCGAGTCACATGACTGACTGAAGTCTATGGAATCATAGCTTGAGTTCGAATATCGCGAAACATGACATGGATCTAGGCACACAGCTATAGTTTTTGGGTACAAGTACCCCCAGAACTCGATGGAAGGAAACTGACACACATGACTGACTTGATCATAAGAGTAGAGTCCATAATTTATAATATCATAAGTAGGGATCTCATACTAAGCATGGTTATCAACAATGTATTGCATGAAAAGGATTTCATATCACATGGAAATACTTGCACAATCTTAATATCATGTTCATTGCATAATCATATTGGCAACACATATCAATAGCATGGAAGTTCATGTGGATTGCATAGTTATCATACATCTTGTTCATAAGTAGGATTTGCAAGTAAACATAGCAGAATCTCATAAGAATAGTTCATGAGTATTCCAACAACATTTACAAGGCACATTAACAACATAGTGATAACGCTAAAACTACAGCTTTCGTAAGAGTATAAGCGGTCGTCGTCAAATATAGAACCCAACTGGGTTGGGTGTCGAATCCCACAGGGAATACTTGGTCACTAAGTAAGCAACGATTAGCAGACTGTTGATTGAAAATTCTATAAAAAGGGGGGATTTAATTATAGCGGGAATTAAAAGTATCAAAGTAACAAAGAAAATCAGAATGTTTAGTAGGTTTTAATCAATGAGAATTTTAAGTTAGGGTTATGTCCACCTTATGAGTTCTACGTATCTATTGGCTATGAGTTATGCGGAATTCCGACATGCATGCACTTATAGAGATTCGTATTCTATGGTAAATCCTAGCGTCTTTCGACCATCACAGATTATCTCACTTTAACTCTTTCGAGCTTAAAGCGTATCTAATGGTACGAATTCTTCAAGAGGTTAATCCAGTTACGGCACTAACTTTTAAACAGGGGTTGGTAGCCCTATTTCCTCGTCATTCTCTCTTTTCCAGACATGTAACTTTTCTTTCGAACAAGTTAATGCTATACTAGCGTATTCTATATGTTTGCAACCACAAGAATTCAATTAAGATGAAGAGAGTAATGATATAAGCAGCATACGTATCAAGAATTCACAAACTCATAGCAATAGATAGTATATCATAAGGCTTCCATAACCCTAACAGAGAAGTTTAGCTACTCATGAGTGCAACGGAAAACACAATAGACATTATCATCATACCAAAATAATAACAATCTCACGTGAAGTATGTTTTGGTGTCACTTGTGGCGTGATTTCCTTGCTAGTAGCGTTTCTCTTATCGTGAAAATTAAAAGTCGAATAGATGAAGAATAATGTCAACAATGAATTAATGAAGAAGGGAAAGAATAGAAAGGGGGATAAGAAGAGAATGTTGAAAAGTTTCAGCAAAATAGGGTTTATATAACATCCATATCCTAGTCCTATTGAAATAGGGTTTTTATCCTTGTCCTAGTCCTACTGGGTTACTGCATACTTGTCCTAATCCTACTAAGTTGCTGCTGATCCCCCAAGTCTTTAGAAATGCTGTTTTTGCCCGGGACAAGTTCTCCATGCATCACTTTTAGTCCATAGGCTTCCAAAAGCTGCCTTCCTTCTTACGTGAGGTTTCCTTTGGCGTCAAACAGTCCATAAAATGCTGAAATCTTCATCATTTATATCTGAAAACTTGCTAATCACGTTGGTTAGCTCACTTACAGGAAAAAGGACTAAAAGTGCAGGAATTATATATTTTGTCCTTAAAACTTAGCTAAAATATGGGTAAATTATAGTACTTTAGGCGTGTAAATACGCCCAACATCACATAGAAGTCATTGGAACATAAGGGCATATCATGAATCCATCACTTAGTCACAATTTAGCTATATTGCATGTTTTCTAGTTTCTTAGACATTTTATCAAACACCTTACATGCACATCTTAAGCATAGGTGAAATCATCAAATTATACATCATGAACGACCCAATTTACATGTTTCCAACTCATATGATATCATGAAATTCAAAACAAACATATAAAGATTCCATCTTGGGAATCACCCAATATCAACAACATGATCATCAACACCCAACAATATAGAAATCATACTTTATAATGAAAAAGAGGGTTTTCGAACTTTATGGATGAAAGGGATCCATAAATCAACTCATGCATACCTTAGAAGGAAGATTCTTGATGATTGATGGAGGAATTTCCTTGAAATCGGATCTTCAAGGTTAGTTACGTAACCCTAGTTGTTTTTCTCTTTTAGTGCTCTTGGATGATGAGCTTTGAGATGAAAATAGGGTTGTAATATGTTTAGAAGCTATATATTTCGTAGGATTAATTTTAGGGACATGTAAGGAGTGTTAAAGGACTTAATTACCCTTAAAACAACTCAAAGCGGAGTGTTTTTGACACCTGGAATTGACTTAGGTGGCGTCCAAGTGATCGCCTATGCTTGGGTTGGGCGGCACCTAACCAATCGCCTATGCTTACTGTCTCTCACGAAAATGGGCATAACTTTTTGCTCGGGTATTGGATTAAGGCGAAATTGGTATCATTGGAAAGATAATTCGATCCTCTACAATTTGGTGGATCTAAATCAGCCAAAATACCAAATTAACATCGAGTTATACTCATTCAAAGATGACCCTTGCAAAATCAAACACTAAAACTTGATGGATTCAAAAACTCTTAGCTTGTATTACCTTAAGTGACTCATATGAACATGCTTAATGCATCATAAGCTATCCTATCACTAGGATATTCATTGTAAGTCATGTACTCAAGTATGAATCACAGGATAAGAGATTTCATACGTAGGAATACTTATTCACTTCCTAGCTTAGAAACATGCGGGGTATACAATATCTCCCCCTCGGGAACATTTGTCCTTGAATAAGAATTTACTGAGAAGGGATATAAGACAATAGAACCTGAACTGAACATGAAGAACTACAACTTGATCTCATGACTGACATGCTAAACATACTGAACTCGTACATATTTGATGTACGGACAACTGACACATGAATGCATGACTGGGTATGAAACGGTTAATAGGTACCAAGTTTGTACTGGAAACATGAACGTGAACTGAATAAGATTAGGGAGAACTGTTACCTTGAGCTTGATCTGAGTTGGCGGGGAAGAGGTAAGGATTCTTGGTACGCATATCTGCTTCTGCTTCCCAAGTAGCTCCCTCGTGAGACTGATTTCGCCAAAGAACCTTGACTAGAGGGACTTCTTTGTTCCTCAATCTATGAGTCTGATAATCTAAGATTTCAACTGGAATTTCTTCATAAGAGAGGCTGTTTTGAATGTCGATGCTCTGAATAGGGACAACAACTGCTGGGTCACCTATGCACTTCTTTAGCAAAGAGACATGGAAGACTGGATGGGCTGAGGCTATATTTGAAGGCAACTCAAGCTCATAAGCTACCTTGCTGAAGCAACAAAGAATTCTGAAGGGACCGACATATCGGGGACTAAGTTTCCCTTTCTTTCCGAACCTCTTCACTCCCTTCATGGGAGAGATCTTAAGATAGACATAGTCATTGACCTCGAACTCGAGATCCTTTTTATGAACATCTGCATAGGACTTCTGTCGGCTCTGAGCAGCCCAGAGTCTCTCTCTGATCAACTGAACTTTCTCTAAGGCGTCGAATACTAAGTCAGGACCTATGATTGAGGCCTCACTAACTTCGAACCAACCAATCAGAGATCTACATCTCCTACCATAGAGAGCTTCAAATGGAGCCATCTGAATACTAGAATGATAGCTATTGTTGTATGCAAACTCAATCAAAGGCAAGTGGTCATCCCAACTTTCCTTGAAGTCAATTGCATACGCCCTTAGCATATCTTCAAGAGTCTGAATGGTCCTCTCTGCTTGACCATCTGTCTGAGGATGAAATGCTGTGCTGAGATGGACTTAGGTATCGAGACCTTTCTAGAATGCTTTCCAAAAGTGAGAAGTGAATTGTGTACCTCTGTCTGAGATGATAGATAATGGAACACTGTGTAAATTGACTAAATCCCTGATATAGAGTTTGGCATAATCCTCGGTGGAATAAGAAGTATGAACAGGAAGAAAATGAGCTGACTTGGTCATTCTATCTATAATGACCCAGACTGAAACATGTTGATGACGAGTTCTAGGCAAACCCGTCACGAAGTCCATGTTAACTTCTTCCCACTTCCAAGTAGGAATGGTGAACTCTTGCATGGAACCACTAGGTTTCTGATGCTCTATCTTAACTTGCTGACATGTAGAGCACTTAGCCACAAACTCTGCAACATCTCTCTTCATCCTACTCCACCAATAGATCTCCCGCATGTCGTGGTACATCTTAGTGGCCCCTAGATGAATAGAGTATCGCGCACCATGCGCTTCTGCAAGTATTCACTGCCTCAATTCATCTAAACCTAGAACACATAGACGACCCTGACAACGAAGAACACCATCTCCCCTTGGGAGAAAACCTCGACTTTCTGATTCTGACTTGACTCTTTGAGCTTGACAAGGCTAGGATCCCTGTCTTGTTTCTCTTTCACCTCGGAATCTAGAGATGACTCTGAACTACTATGAACATATACACCACCCTCTGAAGAATCGACTAAGCAAACGCCTAGTCTGGCAAGCCGATGGATCTCCTGAGCCATCTTTTTCTTAGTATCCTCAACGTGAGAAATACTACCCATGGAGAGTCGACTGAGAGCGTCGGCCATAACATTGGCCTTGCCCGAATGATAAATAATACTCATGTTGTAATCCTTCAAGATCTCTAACCACCTTCTCTGGCGAAGATTTAGATCTTTCTGGGAAAAGACATACTGGAGGCTTTTTTGGTCTGTGAAGACATCTACATAAACTCCATAGAGATAAGGCCTCCAAATCTTCAAGGCAAAAACTACCGCTGCTAGCTCAAGATCATGAGTAGGATAATTCTTCTCATGTGGCTTTAACTGTCTGGAGGCGTAGGCTATGACCTTACCATGCTGCATGAGGAAACAACCTAAACCCACTCTAGATGCATCACAATAGACTACAAAACCGTCTGAACCATCTGGAATAGCTAGAATTGGAGCGGAGGTGAGTTGAGTCTTCAACTCTTGAAAGATCTTCTCGCATGAATCTGACCACTGAAACTTAATCTTCTTCTGAGTCAATCTGGACATGGGAGATGCAATAGAAGAAAATCCCTCGACAAACCGTTTGTAATAGCCAGCCAAACCTAAAAAACTCCTAATATCTGATGGAGATACGGGTCTGGGCCAGTTTCTTACTGCCTCAGTTTTCTGAGGATCTACTCTAATACCATCACCGAAAACAATATGGCCAAGGAATGCTACTGATCTTAGCCAAAATTTGCACTTGCTAAACTTAGCGAATAACTGGTGATCCCTGAAAGTCTGAATAACAATCCTGAGATGGTCTGCATGATCACGCTCTGTGCGAGAATAGACCAGAATATCATCCATAAAGACTATGACAAACATGTCCAAGTACTGCTTGAACACACGGTTCATCAAATCCATAAAATCTACAGGGGCATTGGTAAGACCAAATGACATGACTTAAAATTTGAAGTGACCATACCGGGTACTGAAAGCTGTCTTCGAAATGTCACATTCTCTAAATCTGAGCTGATGATAGCCTGATCTGAGGTTTATCTTGGAGAAGTAACTGGTACCCTAAAGTTGGTCGAATAGATCATCAATCCTGGGAAGAGGATATCTGTTCTTGACCGTGACCTTGTTGAGTTGACGGTAATCAATACACATCCTGAGAGAATCGTCTTTCTTAAGCACAAATAATACTGGCGCACCCCATGAGGAAACGCTGGATCTGATGAATCCCTCATCTAAGAGATCCTTCAAATGATCTTTCAATTCCTTGAGTTCTGCTGGTGTCATTCTGTATGGCAGAATAGAAATAGGTTGAGTATCTGGAAGAAGGTCTATGCTGAAGTCTATTTCCCTTTTGGGAGAAATGCCTGGAAGATCTTCGGGAAAGATATCTGAGTATTCATTAACTACAGGGACTATTTTGAGGCTGGGATATTCAGAACTGGAATCTTTAACATGCATGAGATGATACACACACCCCTTAGAAATCATTTTCCTTGACCGAAGGTAGGAAACAAGTTGACCCCTAAATGCTGATATGCTACCCTTCCATTCTAGGACGGGCTCATTCAGGAACTGAAACTAAACTATCCTATTTCTGCAGTCGGCTGTGGCATAGCAGGAATGAAGTCAATCCATGTCGAGAATGATATCAAAATCAGTCATCTCTAACTCTACTAAATCTGCTGACATGGATTTCTGAGATATCATAACCGAGCAGTTCCTGTATACTCGTCGGGCTATGATGGTTTTACCCACTGAGGTAGAGACTGAGAAGGGCTCTGCTAGGACTTCGGGACTGATTCCGAAATTGCTTGCTATGTATGGAGTAACAAAAGACAAAGATGCACCTGGGTCTAGCAAAGCATAACCATGAACATGGAAAATCTGTAACGTACCAGTAACGACATCAGGAGAATTTTCCTGATCCTATCGGGATTGAAGAGCATAGAGTCTGTTTGGGCGTTGCCCACTGGTAGCACTGGAAATGGAACCCTGCTGGTTCGAGCGACTGGACTGAGTTGTAGAATAATTTTGCTGAACCTGAAGACTTGACTGTAGACACTCCCTAATCCTATGGCCTGGCTAACCATAACCAAAACAGACATCACTACCGGCTCTGCAAATGCCCTTGTAGTTCTTACCACAAGTCTGACAAAGGGGATTCGTTCGGGCACTGCTAACACTGCCCTGAGATTTAGAGCCTGGCTCTTTGTTTCTATTGCCGTCTCTGAATTTTGGTACTGGAGAGCTGGCAAAGGAAGGAGCTAGAACAGCTGACTTAGAGCGAAACTATGAACGGTTTCCTCCATCTGACTTGGGGTGAGCAAAGTTGAAATTACCTGACCTTTCTCTCTTGTTCTGCCTCACCCTAGTCTTAAACTTCTGCTCTTCTACTTGCTGGGCATGGGTCATGAGTCTTGCTAAGGTCATATCACCAATCAGCATCACAGACCTACACTTATTTACTATGCTATCGTTGACCCCTAACATGAACTTGCTCATCTTAGCTCTATTGTTTGCAACCACATGAGGAGCATACCTGGCTAGCTGAGTAAATCTGAGAGAATACTCCCTAACCATCATATTCCCCTGCCTGAGGTTGATGAACTCAAGAACTTTGGCTTTCCTAAGCTCTTGGGGAAAGAATCTGTCTAATAAGTCCGTGACAAATTTCTCCCACTCGATAAGGCCTGCATCATCTAACCTCTCAGACTTCTACTGTTTGTACCAATCATGAGCAACATCCTATAACTGGTAGGCGGCTAACTTAGCACTCTCAATAGAAGTAACACCCAGGATGTCAATAACCTTCTGGACTTGGTCAATGAACTCCTGAGGGTCCTCATCAGACTTAGACCCATGGAAAGATGAAGGGTTCATCCGGGTGAAGTCCCGAACCCTAGCTGCTTTAGGATATGCCACTGGATTGGCTGGAATGAATGGTGGCTATTCATTCTGCGCAACCATGGACTGAGAAAGTATGGTAAATGCGTCTCTAAACTCTGCATGGAAAACATATTCGCCCAAAGGATCTTCGGGCTGAGGAACTGGCTGGTTTCTTCTCTTTGGGGCCATGGTCTGGAATAAGAGAAAAATGGATTAGACTGAGAGTTTAACTTGTGATTATGCTCACTAGCATGACATGAATAATGAAGAAAGGGGACTGTTCCTAAAATATCTTATAGCCTCTCGCACATAAATGTGGCGCGCAACACGCCCATGTATAAGACTCTACTAGATGCGGCTTCCAGATTTCCTAGGACTCTATTGAACCCTAGGCTCTGATACCAAGTTTGTAACACCCCAATTTACTGAACTGGAATTCTACACGATGCTCATAGCCCCGAGGGACCACACGCTAACCCATGACTGATATTTGTACCTGTATACTACAAATCATGATATAATAATGCGGAATACATAGAACTATAAGGCCATAAGGTTCAACTGAATATAATCATATAGGTGAATATACCCAAAACAACTCAATCTGAACGTAAGTCTGAACATAAATCTGAAAGCCTCTAAACTATCTGAATAAGGAGTTAAAGGAACATGTCTCCAACTAACTCCGTAAAACTGAACTAAAGAAATAAATAAATGTATCAAATCATATTGTCCTCGAATCAATGAGGACTCACGTGTCTCTACGACTGGAATGCTACCGCTACTGCTGGGCTGGAGCTCGTGTCTCGGAACCTATGGTGTAACATGAAAAGAAAGCACCATAGCGCAAATACATCAGTATAATTGGAGTACTGAGTATATAAGGAAGGTAGGCTGAACATAAAGGGTTTCATGCATGAACAAAACTGACTGACCAATATGAACGTGGGAGTGCAAACACACATATATAGAAACTGGGACCATGAATACATAATAGCATGACCTGTAAGCTAATACATGGTTTACTGATAACTGTCATGACTGATACTGAAACTGATAACATGGACGACCGTATCTGACAGTCCTGTATATACTGAAATCTGAAGAACACCCTGAGTTCTTTTACTGAGACTGATACTGAAACTGTGGGAAGTAGTGTTTAACCGACATGCCCCATGTATGCCGTTATGGCTAAGCTGGGGTCCAATCTCTGCCCCGACTGAAAGGGTGTCAATACCGTTCCACGGGTAAGGACAGCCTGTGAGTGACCCTTATCTGGCGGGTACTCAATGAGAACGGTGGGAACCCTAAACTGACGGGTTAAGCCACCTCATCAACCCTAATATGACAAGTTAAGATGTCTCAACCTACGCGGACTACGTAGTTCTGAAATGCAAGGATGACTACTAAGAATCACACCTTGAACTGGCGAGTGAGTTCCCATCTTGGGTTCACTCGGTGCTAACCTCTACTCCCATCTGAAGGGATTGACATGAATAACTAATTGTGCATGACTTAATCTTATTGAATTCCGTTGACTGACAGAATGTTACTGATATCTGACAACTGACTAAGATCATGAGGTTTTTCCTGAGTCACATGACTGGCTGAAGTCTATCGAATCATGGCTTGAGTTCGGATATCGTGAAACATGACATAGATCTAGGCACACAGCTATAGTTTTTGGGTACAAGTACCCCCAGGACTCGATGGAAGGAAACTGACACACATGATTGACTTGATCATAAGAGTAGAGTCCATAATTTATAATATCATAAGTAGGGATCTCATACTAAGCATGGTTATCAACAATGTATTGCATGGAAAGGATTTTATATCACATGGAAGTACTTGCACAATCTTAATATCATGTTCATTGCATAATCATATTGGCAACACATACCAATAGCATGGAAGTTCATGTGGATTTCATGGTTATCATACATCTTGTTCATAAGTAGGATTTGCAAGTAAACATAGCATAATCTCATAAGAATAGTTCATGAGTATTCCAACAACATTTACAAGGTACATTAACAACATAGAAGTCATTGGAACGTAAGGGCATATCATGAATCCGTCACTTAGCCACAATTTAGCTATATTGCATGTTTTCTAGTTTCTTAGACATTTTATCAAACACCTTACATGCACATCTTAAGCATAGATGAAAGGGATCCATAAATCAACTAACGCATACCTTAGAAGGAAGATTCTTGATGATTGACGGAGGAATTTCCTTGAAATCGATTCTTCAAGCTTAGTTATGCAACCCTAGTTGTTTTTCTCTTTTAGTGCTCTTGGATGATGAGCTTTGAGATGAAAATATGGTTGTAATATGTTTAGAAGCTATATATTTCGTAGGGTTAAGTTTAGGGACATGTAAGGAGTGTTAAAGGACTTAATTACCCTTAAAACAACTCAAAACAGAGTGTTTTTGACACCTGGAATTGACTTAGGCGGCGCCCAAGTGATCGCCTATGCTTGGGTTGGGCGGCGCCTAACCAATCGCCTATGCTTGGGTTGGGCGGCGCCTAACCAATCGCCTATGCTTACTGTCTCTCACGAAAATGGGCATAACTTTTTGCTCGGGTATTGGATTAAGGCGAAATTGGTATCGTTGGAAAGATAATTCGATCCTCTACAATTTGGTGGCTCTAAATGAGCCAAATACCACATTAACATCGATTTATACTCGTTCAAAGATGACCCTTGCAAAATCAAACACTAAATCTTGATGGATTCAAAAACTCTTAGCTTGTATTACCTTAAGTGACTCATATGAACATGCTTAATGCATCATAAGCTATCCTATCACTAGGATATTCATTGTAAGTTATGTACTCAAGTATGAATCACAGGATAGGAGATTTCATATATAGGATTACTTATTCACTTCCTAGCTTAGAAACATGTGGGGTATTACAGTTTCTTTTGATGCTATCTTAGGAATGGATTGGATCCATTAGTGTTATGCCATATTATATTGTAGGACTCGAAGGGTTACTTTTTCTTTCCTGATAGAGTGCGAAGGACAATTTTTAGCACCCAGAGGGCACTTTGTATCCTATCTCAGAGCCTACAAACTCATTTCTAAAGGTTGTTTGTACCACCTTATCCGAGTTAAGGACTTCAATGCTGAGAGTCTTCCTCTTCAATCTGTTCCTGTAGTAAAAGAATTCCCATAAGTCTTTCCAAATGATCTTCCAGGAATACCACCTCATAGGGAGATTGAGTTTGGTATTGATGTGTTGCCAGACACTCGTCCTATTTCCATTCCACCATATAGAATAGCTCCTACAAAACTAAAAGAGTTGAAAGAACAGTTAGCAGATCTCATAGATAAGGGTTTTATATGCCTCAGTGTGTCTCCTTGGGGCGTGCCTATACTTTTTATGCAAAAGAAAGATGGTTCCCTTCGTATGTGCATAGACTACCATCAGCTGAATAAGGTCACGATTAAAAATAAATATCCTCTTCCTAGGATTGACGACCTTTTTTACCAGCTTCAGGGTGCCAAGTGTTTTTGAAAAATAGACCTTCGTTCAGGTTATCATCAATTGAAAGTTAGGGAGTCAGACATAACTAAGACAGCCTTCCGAACCCGATATGGTCACTACGAATTTCTAGTTATGTCCTTCGGGTTAACTAACGCCCTTACAGCCTTCATGGATCTTATGAATAGAGTATTCCATCAGTTTCTTGACTTGTTCGTCATTGTATTTATTGATGATATCCTGATCTATTCTAAGAGTAAATAGGATCACACCAATCACCTCCAAATTATTCTTCAGACCCTTAAGGATCATCAGTTGTATGCCAAATTTTCTAAGTGTGAATTCTGGTTAGATGCTATTACCTTCTTAGGGCATATTGTGTCCAGTGATGGGATAAGAGTGGATCCCTAGAAAGTTGAAGCAGTGAGAAAATGGCCAAGAACCACGACTCCAACCGATATTCGGAGCTTCTTAGGTTTGGCGGGGTATTACAATAGGTTCGTAGAGAGTTTTTCTTCCATAGCTGCTCCACTCACTAAATTGACTCAGAAAAAGGTGAAGTTTGTGTGGTCTGTTCTATGTGAGAATAGTTTTGAGAAGTTGAAAGTCAAACTGACCACTGTGGTATACTGTGATACGTCCCGTGTGGGACTTAGTTGTGTGTTGATGCAACATGGTAAGGTAGTGGCTTATGCATCTAGGCAGTTGAAGGTGCATGAGCATAACTACCCCACCCATGATTTGGAGTTAGCGGTTGTGGTGTTTGCACTTAAGATTTGGCGGCACTACTTGTACGGTGTTTACGTTGATATCCTCACTGACCACAAGAGTCTGCAGTATATTTTCTCGTAGAAAGAATTGAACCTCAGGGAAAGGCGTTGGATGGAGCTTCTGAAAGACTATGATATGAGCCTGTATTACCATCCGGGCAAGGCAAATATTGTAGCCGACGCCCTCAGTAGGTTGTCTATGGGCAGCCTTTCTCATGTAGAAGAAGGAAAGAAAAAGATGGTGAAGGATATTCACCGCCTTGCAAATCTGGGAGTGCGAATCTTAGATTCCGAAGATGGAGGGGTGATTGTTCATGAGTTAGCTAAGTCATCCCTTTGTGCTGAAGTTAAGGAGAAGCAGGTTGAAGATCTTATCTTGATGCAAATCAAGAAAGATGTGGGTCAATAAAAGGTTATGTTGTTTGAAATTGGTGGTAATGGTACTCTAAGATTTCAGGGTAGGTTGTACGTTTTGAATGTTGATGGACTATGGGAAAGAATCCTTGATGAAGCGCACACTTCGAGGTATGTCGTTCACCCAGGCTCTACTAAGATGTACCATGATCTGAAAACCTTGTATTGGTGAAATAACATGAAACATGATGTAGCTGATTTTGTGTCCAAGTGTTTGAACTGTCAACAAGTGAAGGTAGAACACATGAGGCCAGGTGGTACTTCCCAAGAGATAGCCCTGCCTTTATGGAAATGGGAGATAATAAACATGGACTTCATTACAGGACTTCCGAGATCTTGAAACCGGTATGATTCTATATGGATGATTGTAGATCGGTTGACAAAGTCAGCCCACTTTTTGCTTGTGAGGACTAATTATTCGGGAGAGGGTTATGCTAAGATTTATATTGAGGAGATATTTCGGTTGCATGGGGCACCAGTTTCCATTATATCCGATAGAGGTACGCAGTTTTGATCTCAGTTCTGGAGATCTTTTCAGAAGGGTTTAGGTACACAAGTGAATTTGAGCACAGCTTTCCATCCTCAGACGGATGGGCAAGCTGATCATACCATTCAGACCCTCAAGGATATGTTGACGGCATGTGTCATTGATTTCAAAGGTAGTTGGGTAGATCACCTGCCACTGATTGAATTTTCTTACAATAATAGTTACCATGCAAGCATCAAGATGGCTCCTTTTGAGGCTTTGTATGGAAGGAGGTGTAGGTCTCCGATAGGATGGTATGAAGTGGGTAAGACTCAGTTGTATGGGCTTGATCTTGTTCATCAGGCGATGGAGAAAGTGAAGATCATTAGAGAATGACTCAAGACTACTCAGAGTCGTCAGAAGTACTATGCCAATGTTCGGAGAGGAGAATTAGAGTTTGAAGCTGGTGATTGGGTGTTTCTCAAGGTTTCTCCTATGAAAGGAGTTATGTGGTTTGGAAAAAGGGGTAAATTGAGCCCTCTCTATATAGGGCCATATTAGATTCTAAGGAAGATTGGTGTAGTTGCTTATGAGCTAGAATTGCCTGCAAGTTTGGATTCCATTCATCCGGTATTCCATGTATCCATGTTGAAGAAATGCATTGGAGATCATTCTTTGGTATTGCCAGTAGAGGATATCAAAGTGATAGATTCCTTGTCTTACGAAGAAGAGCCCATTGAAGTTTTAGATCGCCAAGTTCGAAAGTTAAGGAGCAAAGAAATAGCCTCAGTGAAGGTATTGTGGAGGAATCAGAAAGTTGAAGAAGCAACTTGGGAGTTAGAAGATGACATGAGAATTAGATATCTCAATTTGTTTACTTCGATGGATGATGAGACAGAAGGTACTATTCCTATCTTATTTTTCCTAGTCCTTATTATGCTTGAAATCGTGTCTGTCTGTGTCCCGCATCATCATTCGGGGAAGAATGATCCTAAGGGGGAATAATGTAACGCCCTGCATTTCAGGCTACAATATAGACCAAGATTCTGATGCATTGATAATCCCGAAGCCATAAATCCTATGCCAATATGGCATGTTAATTATTTGCGTAGTATGTGAATCCATTCAAGCTTGAATTTATACCATAGAGGTCCTTTGACTCAAGGACGAGTTGAAAACTACTTCGATCGATTAAGTTTAAGTGGACATTATAATTAGTGTCAACTTCTATCGACCATGACTCTTTGTATATGTCGAATTATAGAGCCTACTATGTATAAAATGATAGGTTTTCGAGTTAGCTTTCCAACGATACAAATTTTGCTAAAATTCGGCACCTGAGCAAGAAGTTATGGCCTTTCAAAGTAGTATGCATCGCCTAACCAATCGCACATGGCCACTGGAAAACATATGCGGCGCCTATGTAAACATAGGTGATAGCATAGGTGGTGCCTATAAAAACATAGGCAATAGCATAGGCGGCGCCTATGTAAACATAGGCGATATCATATGCGGCGCCTATGTAATGGTTTCAAGTAACTTAAACACTTCATTTTGGGGGCAAAATGGTCTTTTTTCCACTCTTATTCATCCATAAACACGAAATTCAGTCCCCAATTCTCCAAAATACATCCACATTCATCTAAAAATTCTCAAGAACACTCCTAAGGGTTTCAAACTAAAAACCCAAATAAATCAAGATTCAATCGTGGGTTTTCAAAATTGATTAGAGATTCGAAATCTCCAATCCACAGGCTTCAAGAAGCACCCATTATTTTTCAAAATAGAGGTACGCAGGGTTTTCCTAAATTCTCATGGGCATAAAAAAATCATGTTTTAGAATGGGGTTTTTGAATCTATATATATTCATGTGTTAAATGTTTTAACATCATTGTTTTGGTCTTTTGACCTTCCCCAAAGTGATTTGAGAATATGAATGTATGAAACCATGTATTTAAGAATGGATTCTTGTTGAGAGCATGATTTTTGGTGAATTCCCTCTTATTATGAATTTTTCAGATTTCTCATAGCATACGAATTGTTTTGCAATGCATCCTTGAAAAGCATTATATGAAATGATTGAACTCTTGTTATGATTTAAAGGTGGTTTTAAATCACTAAAGAAGGAATCTAGCATGAATGTTTAATGTTCATAATGCATGTAATGAAAGAGTGCATGGATTTGCTAAAGGCACTAGACCACCATATGTTGATGAAGTTTTTGCATGATTTTGACTTAAGTTTCGTAACACGAAATCTTCCATATCAGTTGCGTATTTTTGGTGGTCTAAATTATGCTTTAAATGAAAGATTTAGCTTAATGTATTATGGCTCAGAAATCATGACTTGCAAGTCTTTGTATGGTAATACCAATTCAGACCAATGCCATATCAGACTCAAACTAATAGACATTTCAAACTATCATAATTTTAGACATTCAGAATGTTGCATGTACAGAAAAGGTTAAAAATGGGAATACAGAGATGTTAGGTGGTTCCCTGAAGAGGGCTTGAGTTCAAGCAACTCATTGCCTAACATTGTGGTTGGCCGACTCGGGTATATTATTATACGCTGACTTAAGTGTCGTATGGCATATCAGATTCAAGAACTCCAACTCTTGCGGCATACTCAGGTTAGAGGCTTCCCCGCCGAGTCAATAGCGGATTCCATATCACCCATGGAATATCAGACTTGTAGGGGATACCACCTAACTCAGAAGTAATACACAGATCAAAGTTTGAGATTTATAGACAGGTTACATGTTTTTAAAAGGTGCCCATGTGTTTTTCAGAAACTGTTTTATGCATAATGTTTGATGAACATTTGCTCTCACATATTATATATATATATATATGTTCAATTACTCTATTTTGGATTGCTTCGCATGCCAGTACAATTGTGCTGACCCCCCCCCCCCTTCCAGGTTCTGAGGCACAGTCTAGGGATCTAAATAAACAGTAGAGATTTTAGATCATAAACCGGAGTTTGCAGTGATGAGCCTTCTATGATTCAGAAGGCCTAGTTATTTCATATTACTACTATTAGTTAGGTTTTGGTCTACTGGGGGCCTTGTCCCAGCTTTCAGACAACTTTGATTAGTTCATGGTAGAGATTTTACAGACTGAGTCAGACATTATTATTCAGATATATTTTGGATTTCAGTTTTCAATATTATGATCACATTCAGATTGACCATGTTTCCGTATTATATTTCTCTTTCCGCATTATCTTTTATCATATGAATTATGTGCATGATTACCAGATAGATAGAGAAGGGTGTTTCTGGCCTTCATGGTTCGGGATGCTCATCACGGCTAGGGCCCCGGCTCGGGTCGTGATAATTAATTAGGGGAATGTCCTATCAACTCCTTAGTCAAACAGTTAGAGGCTTTCAGATGACTACAGTATTATCAGATTTTAGACTTTCGTATTTTAGTTTTGTTTTGGAGTTGTGATACCACTTATTTCAGATATTACTATTATTCAGATTACGTTCAGTATTGAACCTTATGGCCTTCCAGTACATGTTTCCATAATATTTGTCATATTATGCAGTGTATAGTTACTGATATCAGTCATGGGTTAGCTTGTGGTCCTTTGAGGTCATGAGAACTGTGTAACATTCCGGTTCAGAAAATCGGGGCGTTACACAAACTCCTCTCACTCTATAGGACCTACATCATCTGATCTTTTATACTTCCACTATTTAAACCGATCATGAGGCACATACTGCAACTGGAATGCGGCTAACTCAGCACTCTTAATAGTAGTCACCCCTATGATATTTGTCACTTTCTGGACCTGATCAATGAATTCCTGAGGGTCTTCATCTACCTTAGACCCTAGGAAAGTTGGAGGATTCATTCGGGTAAAGTCCCGAATCCTATCTACAGCTGAGCTAGCTGCATACCAGTTACAGGATGTGGATCATACTTGGTACAAATAGTAGAAGTCAGAAAGGTCAGATGATGCAGGTCCTATAGAGTGGGAGGAGTTTGTCATAGCATTCTTAGATAGATTCTTTCCCCAAGAGCTTAGAGAAGCTAAAGTGCTAGAGTTCATCAACCTCAGGCAGAGTAACATGATGGTGAAAGAGTATTCTCTCAAGTTTACTCAATTAGCTAGATATGCCCCTCATGTAGTTGCAGTTAGTAGGGCAAGGATGAGTAACTTCATTTTAGGGGTGAACGATAGCGTGGTAAATGAGTGCAGATCCGTCATGCTAAATTATGACATGACTTTAGCCAAACTTATGATCCATGCTTAGCAGATAGAGGAGCAAAAAGTTAGAATGAGGGAGAGGCAGAATAAGAGAGCAAAGATAGGTAGTTTTAACTTTGCTCAGTCCAAATCAGAAGGAGAAAACCATTCTCAGTTTCATCCTAAGTCATCAGTCCCAACTCCTTCTACAGCTAGTTCTCCAGTTCCAAAGTTCAGAGAGGGAAACAGAGATAGAGCGCCAGGCTCTAATAGAGCGCCAGGCTCTAAGACCCAGGGAAGTGTTAGCAGTGCCCAAACTAATCCTCTTTGTCAGACTTGTGGTAAGAATCACAAGGTTGTATGCAAAACGGGTAGTGATGTCTTTTTTGGTTGAGGTAAGCTAGGCCACAGAGTCAGAGACTGCCCTCAGTCAGGATATCAGAGTCATCTTCGATCCTCAGCTCAGTTCGGACGTCCAAATCAAAAGGTGCCACTTCCAGTGCTACTAGTAGGCAACACCCAAATCGTCTCTATGCTCTTCATTCCCGGCAGGATCAAGAAAATTCTACTGATATAATTACTGGTATGTTATAGATCTTTCATGTGCATATTTATGCTTTTGCTAGATCCAGAAGTCTCTTTGTCTTTTGTTACTCCTTATATAGAAGTTAATTTTGGAATCAGTCTCAAAATTCTAGCAGAGCTCTTTTCAGTCTCTACCCCAGTGGGTAAAACCATCATAGCCCGGCAAGTATACAGGAACTGCCCGGTTATGATATTTCAGAAAGTTACTTCAGCAAACTTAGTCAAATTAGAGATGACTGATTTTGATGTCATTCTCGACATGGATTGACTTCATTCCTGCTATGCCATATTCGACTGCAGAAATAGAATAGTTTAGTTTCAGTTCCCAAATGAACCCATCCTAGAGTGGAAGGGTAGTGTATCCGCTTTCAGAGGTCATCTTGTTTCCTACCTTCAGGCAAGGAAATTAATATCTAAGGGATGTGTCTATCACCTTGTTCATGTTAAGGATTCCAGTTTTGAGACTCTCAGTCTTGAATCAGTTCCAGTTGTAAATGAATATTCAGATGTCTTCCTCAAAGATCTTCCAGGACCTCCCGAAAGGGAAATAGACTTCAACATTGATCTTCTTCCTGATACTCAGTCTATCGCTATTTTGTCATATAGAATGGCACCAGCAAAACTCAAAGAATTGAAAGAACAGTTGAAGGATCTCTTAGATAAGGGATTCATTAGACCCAGTGTTTCCCCGTGGGGCGCACCAGTCTTATTCGTTCTCAAGAAAGACAGTTCTCTCAGGATGAGCATAGATTATTATCATCTTAATAAAGTTACGATCAAGAACAAGTATCCTCTTCCCAGAATCGATGACTTGTTTGACCAACTTCAGGGTACCAGTTAGTTCTTTAAGATAGACCTCAGATCCGGCTATCATCAGCTTAGAGTTAGAGAATATGATATTTCAAAAATAGCCTTCCATACTCGGTATGGTCACTTCGAATTCTTAGTCATGTCGTTTGGTCTTACCAATGCCCCAGCCACTTTCATGGACTTGATGAACCGTGTGTTCAAGCAGTACATGGATATGTTCGTCATAGTCTTCATAGATGATATTCTGGTCTATTTCCAAACTGAGTGCGATCATGCAGACCATCTCAGAATTTTTCTTCAGACTCTCAGAGATCATCAGTTATTCTCTAAATTTAGTAAGTACGAATTTTGGCTAAGTTAAATAGCATTCCTTGTTCATATCATTTCTGTTGATGGCATTAGAGTAGATTCTCAGAAAACCGAAGCGGTGAGAAACTGGCCTCACCCCGTATCTCCATTAGATATTAGGAGTTCCTTGGGTTTGGCTGGCTATTACAGATAGTTTTTTAAGGGATTTTCTTCTATTTCATCCCCTATGTCCAAATTGACTCAGAAGAAAGTCAAGTTTCAGTGGTCAGATCCTTACGAGAAGAGTTTTCAGGAATTGAAGACTCGAATTACCTTAGCTCCAGTTTTAGCTCTTCCAGATGGTTCAGATGGGTTCGTAGTGTATTGTGATGCATACAGGGTAGGTTTGGGTTATGTCCTTATGCATCATGGTAAGGTCATAGCCTATGCCTCCAAACAGCTAAAACCCCATGAGAAGAATTATCCTACTCATGATCGTGAGTTAGCAGCCGTAGTATTTGCCTTACAGATTTGGAGGCATTATCTCTACGGAGTTCATGTAGATGTCTTCACAGATCATAAGAGTCTTCAGTATGTCTTTTCCCAGAAAGATCTCAATATTCATCAGAGAAGGTGGTTAGAGCTCTTGAAAGATTATGACATGAGTATCCTTTATCATCCGGGCCAGGCCAACATAGTGATCGACGCTCTCAGTAGACTGTCTATGGGTAGTGTTTTTCATGTTGAGGATAGTAAGAAGAAGTTAGCTCAGGAAGTCCATCAGCTTGCCAGACTAGGAATTCACTTGGTCGATTCTTCAGAGGGTGGTGTATGTGTTCAAAGTAGTTCAGAATCATCACTAGTTTCTGAGGTGAAGGAAAAACAAGATAGAGATCCCAGCCTTGTCCAGTTGAAGGAGTTAGTTCAAAATAAAAAAAATAGAGGTTTTCTCCCAAGGGGGAGATGGTGTTCTTCATTATCAGAGTCGTCTCTGTGTTTTAGGTATAGATGACTTAAGGCAGCGAGTTCTTGCAGAAGTGCATGGTGCGCACTACTCTATTCATCTAGGGGCCACAAAGATATACCGTGACTTACGAGAAATCTATTGGTGGAGTGGGATGAAAAGAGATGTTGAAGAATTTGTGGCTAAGTGCTCAACATGTCAGCAGGTTAAGATAGAGCATCAGAAGCCTAGTGGCTCCATGCAGGAGTTTAGTATTCCTACCTGAAAGTAGGAAGTTGTGAACATAGACTTCGTGATGGATTTGCCTCGAACTCGTCATCAGCATGATTCAGTCTGGGTCATTGTAGATAGAATGACCAAATCATCTTATTTCCTTCCCGTTCATACCTCTTACTCAGCCGAGGATTACACAAAACTCTACCTCAAGGAGTTGGTCAAATTGCATGGTATTATGTTATCCATTATCTCGGACAGAGGTACCCAGTGTAGACAAGTAATTTTGTCCCTCCGAAAGATTGTTTTTTACTTATTTACCTTATTCTATCGTGTACCATCAACTATGTAATTATCCCTCCACAAAATGACAAAAATAACAACCCCTAGCTAATTTTATATTATCCGAACAACTTACCCAATCAAAATAAGCCACCTCACTACCCTATACCCTACCCATGACATTTTTTATTCAATTTGAAACCAATTGACAAACGGGACAAAAAAAGAAGGAGCCCACGACTAACAGAATAGAGGGGAGGAATCACTGGTCCTCACCATTGAAAAAATACAACACACGCAGAAATGGACCCTCCTCTATAAATTGACAAAAATTCTCTTCACAAATTTTAGGAACCGCACTCCACGACACACACCCACACAGAAAATTCATACACAAAAATAGGGGATTCTTCCATTGATAGAGACAATTGATATTCATGCAGAGAAGGGGGGTTTTCATTTATCGAGAAGAGGGATGCAAAAGAATAGAAGAAAAAGAGAAAAAAGGGGGGGGAGGGAATCTATTTTTTATTTCTGGTTTCATCTTCACAGGATAGAGAGCAACAACACCCACCTATAAAAATTTCAAAAAAAAAAGAGATTAACCAGTGAGAGGGAGGAATTGAGAGATGAGGGAGATAGAGAACGAGAGAGATCAAGCAATTCGAGAGAGAGAAAGGAAAATCAATGTTTATTGAATGTTTTCGGTGAGAAATTCACCAGATTTGCCATCGAAAATCCACCAGTACCACCACAGCTCAGATTTCTCTCCTTTTTGGTTGATTTTCGATTAAAAACTAGCCAGAAATGTTACTGGGTTTGTCTTTGGGATCTTGGAGGGGTTCGAGCTCGAGGTCGATACGTGTTTCGTTGGTCCACGAGGCTTCTATCATCGTAAAAATACCTCTATAGTCATTGAAATTAGTTCAAGTTGGTGAATATAGCCTCAATTTAAGGTCCATCTCTTTATCTCATTCTTATCCTTAGTTAATTTTTATTGTTGTGTGTGGTTGATTATTATCGTCTCAACTTTTCTTATCTTATGTGTGATGTGAATGATGAATGTCGAGTGATATTGATTATGGATTGCTGAAATATTATCGTTGATTTGTTATGTTGGAACAATGATTAAAAATAATTTGGGATGGGAATCGAAAGCTAATGAAGTAATTTGAATAGATTGTTTGATTTGAAATGGATATTAATGTTGATTGAATCCGGGTTAATTTTGATCCATTGATGATGTTGAATGTAATAGAATCATGATAGGTCGAGTCGGGTAGGCAAATAGTAGGTTCAAGTAGACGAATTTAGAACTTGTGGATTGTTTAATGTTCAAAATATTTGTTGAATAGTTTTATTTCATAAATTTAGATCAAATGTATCATTTGGCCGGGGAATACCCTGAAGTACTTGTATTATTTCATCCGGGGAATGCCCCGAAGTATTTTGTACTCGGAGGACGTCCGTGGAGAATGCCCGAGGCATCGGGTAGAGCATGGGACCACAGTTTAGGATTAGTATAGGTTAGAATAGAATTTATATTTTTCACATTTTTTTACTTTGGACTGTTTAATTGGACTGAACATTATATTTTTGGGATTTATTTTGGTTTGTGTTTGTTTGCTTGATTGTTGTGTGTTTATATGGTTTATACATCTTTAGTGTTGAATTAGCCGATACGCTCCACCAAGCAACCGTGGTCGAACCACGGGATCGAGGGGTGCCTAACACCTTCCCCTCGATCAACAGAATCCTTAGCTAGAATCTCTGTTCGCGAATCAGTTTTAAAAGAGTCAAAACAGTTTTTTAAAAGGATTTTCCAAAGGTGACTTGGCACATCGGATTATGACAAGTGGCGACTCTGAATAAAAAATGTAAATAGTCCTTTTTTGAAATAAATTTTTAATCTTCATTTTGTCACTTTTTGGTGAGATAAAAAAGGGGTGTGATATCTCTGGCGACTCTGCTGGGTAAGACGAGTTTATTTTTGAGTTGTATCAGTTTAGTTTGACACTATAGGTGTATAGACATTTTGTTTGTGTCCTTTTGTGTTATTGTTTTATCACTGTTGCGCGCCTGTGTGCTCTTTGTTAACAGTTTTTCTCTTATGTGTTATCTTTTTATAACTGGCATCATGTGCATAACCCGAGTCAATTCTTTCTGCAACAAGTTTTGTAGTACATGCTATGTACACGACCTATAGTTGAGTCACCCTTATTTTAGGAGGGGGTCCGTTGGCTAGTATGTAGTAGGTGGACAGCTAAAGCAACCACTATAGACCATACGCTCCCCCGAACAGCCTTGTTAGTGAACCTCAGCGTAGGTCAGCCTTTAGGTCATACTTATGTGCATCATATTGAGACCTAGCGGGGCCTATTTGGTCCTTTAAGAAGACTCACCTCTACCGCATTCCTACGTGCTAAATGTTGCATCTTTAAGGGTAATGGGGTCTTTTATCGAACTGATTTAGGGAAAACATGTGTCAGAAATAAAGTGTGTAGACAATGAAAAAAAGTGATTCAAAGAAAAAAAAAGAAATAGTTCGTAGTTTTTAGAGTTCTTTATGGCTTTTGTTTTTCACAATTCAAAAATTCAAAAAAATCTTTCTACCTTTTGCACTCATTTGTCAAAATCAAAAACATCAAAAAGATTTTTCTTTTGTTTCCTTAAGCAAGTATTCACAATTCGAAAACTTCAAAAAAGATTTTTATTCATATGAGTTTTTATAAAAGAAAAATGCAAAAATTGTAGGGGTTTTGTACATTTCATGAAAATACCAAAAAGTTTTTTATTTCATAGTTGTTGGTGTCAGTCTTATGTGGAGTGTCAAATTTTAAATACCCAAAAAGATTTTATTTTCATCGTTGTAGTAACGTTTCTCAAGTTAGGGTTCAGTTGGTCCTTTAATCTTTAATTGTCCAATCCGGACAAACTACGCACCCCTGATTCTCCTCTCTCGGGAGTGAGATACATAGGCAGCCTATTGTGGGTTCGGGGATCTCATTTCAAAAATCCAAAAAAATATTTTATGCACTCTTTATTTAGAGTAGGTGTTTCATATACATCTTCAAGAGAAAACTACAATAAGATTTTCCTTTAATAGTTTCAAGTTTCATTTTCGTATGAAATTCAAAATTGAAAACACCAAAAGATTTTTCCTTGGTAATTATAGGTTTTATTTTGTATAGAAATCTGAAAAATTCAAAAAAAAAAAAGATCTTCTTCACTCTTCATTTAGAGTAGGTGTCATATACATCTCTAAAACAAAACCACAAAAAGATTTTCCTTTAATAGTTTCAAGTTTTATTTACGTATGAATGTAAAATTGAAAATTCAAAAAGATTTTTCTTTGATAATAGTAGGTTTCATTTTGTATAGGAATTTTATAGCTGAAAATTCAAAAAGATTTTCGTCAATTCTTTTGACAATTTATTATTTTATTTTCTTCGTAAAGTTTCAAGAAAATGAAAAAGAAAATAGTTTGATTGGCCATTTTGGCAAGACTTCACGAACTATGCACACCTGATTCTCCCCTTTCTGGGGTGAGATACGTAGGCTCCCTTCCACGGTTCAGTGATCTTTTAAAAAAAAAAAGAAGAAAAAAAAGGTTTTGAAAAAGTGTGAAACTCTAACACATTTGTTATTTTTTGTTGAGAAAGTTTAAGGTTGTTGGTTTGTAGCATTCTGGCTGGTCCTCCACATCACACCAAATCCAAAGGGTTAGTGGTGTCCAACAAGGATATAGAGACTGACATCATGGATCAAACAAAGAGTTAGGAAAATGAGAGTTTAAAGCAAGAGATTAGAGGACTAAGACATCAAATGAATAAAATGCATCGAGCTTGGACCAGTGGGTTGTCTCCTTCTCCATTTCTCGTTATTGTTCCTACAAATACCTCGAGTTTTCCACCAAAATCACAAATTCAGTGTCCTACTGTTGTTGATGCACCACAACATGACTCAGAATTCATTCCAAGCTAAAAGCATCACAATACTTCCATCACTTATCCTCTAGCTACTCAGTATAAGACTGTTACATTCACAATACCACATGTCGTCTGTGATCTTGTTGCTCAATCCCCTACTGAGGATTCTACATTGTCCAACCGCCCAATAGTTATGCTTCCTCATGCTGCTAATGGACACTTGTTCAATACTCTTGGTGATCATCGTTATACTCCTGATCCTACTTTTATGCTAACTGGACTACAAAAATTTCTTAACAAGAAGCCTAGTGTGCCAGAAGAGAAAGAGAAAATGGTTGCTATTGTAGTTGGAGAATGGGCACATCCAAGAAGACGACGTTGTCGTTGCCGTTAATCCCAGGCCAAGTTCATACCCAAGCTCTCTATAATCCCTCCCAAAATACATTATATTCCATTTCCCCACCTTCATATCTAGTATACTGCACACAACCATATGTTCAAATCCCTTCTTACTCACAATGGCGCACACCAACTCCTCAGAGTTACCCTCCGACTCCACAAATCTATCAAAGCCTTTCTAGGCCCAATTTTAGATCCAATCCAAATAATGAAATGAGGCATAAATCAAGGGATAGCTTCACACCAATTGGAGAGATATATGCCAGCTTATTTCAGAAATTGGTACAGCAGGGTATGATCACTCTTCTCCTTGGGTATACTCCTAACCCGCATTCAAGAAGTTTTGACCCTAGTGCATGATGTGCATATCATTCTGCTGTTCAGGTTCACAGTATTGAATATTGTCGATCTTTGAAAATAGAAATTGAAAAGATGATTCAAGATAGATCAATTATGGTGCAGAATATAGAGAGTAAGGAAAGCTTTAGTCATGCTGATATGCAAACTAGTGGCTAAGATGTCAGGCTGAGCAATTGAGAAGTCACCTCTCTCTCTCTTAAGAAGAGGCCTGATAGTTTGTTTTGTTTTATTTTCTGTTATCTGAATTATTTCAGGGTTGTAGTTCGGGATCTATCTTGTTTTGTCCATTTGTCGTTATGTTCAAACCCTTTTATCTTTTATTTTAATTAAATAAAGTGTCCTTTTTTCCTTTGTATTTTAAATATGTGTTTGTTTGTTTTCTTTCCATAGTACATTTATGTTGACTCTAGTGATATGACATGCTAACAGAATTTTCAGCCAGATCTTAAAATTCAGTTTAAGCATGAACATTGAATCAGAGAGTTAAAGTTAGGAAAAGAGAGAATTTAAGAAAATTGGTAGAGTGGTGAGGCATTTGGTGATCAAGTTGAAGCCTTCTTTGAAAATTAAGATATTTATTTTGAGAATCACAAGGATAACTTGGTTATCAATCAAAAGGCATATCCCAATTAGGTCAAACAAGTAATGTATGATCCTATATCAAAAGAAACAGAAAGAAAATTATCTTCACCAAAATCATGAGTCATTCAATATGAGGGATATACATCAACAGTGGAGTCGTATGTTTGACAAGTATAGAAAAAAGAAGTGCCACACATGCTCAATTAAAGTTTGTGTTGTTAAAGTGTCACACATGATCTTCATCTCTCACTTTCATATTGCATGATATGTACTTGCATTTTCAAGGATTGATATGATGAAGGCATTTCATTCTGTTATTCAAACATTGTGTCATCCTTTGTTTACCCCATTTGAGCCTTAGTTCTATTTTCTTTCGTACCCCTCTTTTGAAATTAGGATAGATTCTGCAACATCCAAGAAAAAGTGTAAAAAAAAGGATCAGAAAAGTTTCAAAAAAAAACACAAAATGTCTCCAAAAAGAAAGAAAAGAATAGTGTCAAGAAAATGGAGTTAGAAAATGAATCCAAAGAGAAAAGAGCCAATAAAAGAAAAAAAAGAAAAATCAGATCAAAAGAAAGAACAAGTTACTAGAACTATGCATGACCTGATTCTCCTCTCTCGGTGGTGAGATACGTAGGTTGTCCTACTTTGGGCTCGATCTAAACAACTAAACAATTTAGAGTCACCCACTCAAAAAAAATTGGGGCATGAGTTAATCCTCATTGTTTGAGTCGATTCCAAAAGTTGTAAGTCCTATCCCACTTCAAGTGTCATTTGGGCCTCATATAATCCTTTCTATCTACCATATCCAAAAGATAAGTTACAACCAAAGAAAGTCCTTCAGATCAATCTTTGAGAATGTTAAGGCTAAGCATGCAATGGATATGATAATGCATTTTGGGAACTACTTGTCTTCCTCAGCATAAGGAATTAGGAGAGAAATGAAAATAAGATAGTCTTATCGGTGAAATCCGTCACGGGCATCATAAGATGATGGTAAGCTGAGAGAGATAAAAATAAGAGAGTATTATCGGTAAAACCCTCACGGGCATCATAAGACGATGGTAAGATGAGAGATATAAAAATGAGAGAGTCTTATTGGTGAAAACCCTTACAAGCACCATAAGGCGATGGTGAGGCGAGAGAAAAATGAGAGAGGCTTATTGGTGAAAACCCTTCAAGGTGTCACTAGCCGAATGAGGTCTTGAATGCAATTGACCTAAGGAAGCAACCAGTTTCAAAACAGTTAACTCAACAACAATTGGTGAAAGTTTGGATGAAAAATCAGGCAGCTTAATCCAAATGCATAGCATAATCATTAGAGTTGATTGTCATTGTAGATAAATTTTTCATTTCTTTGTTTCAAATGGGGCCATTCGTTGTCTTTTCTTTCTTCTCTTTATCTTTATTTTTATTTTATTGAGTTAGTTATCCAAAACAAAAAATCATTGTCATTTTTCTTGTGTTTTTGAGTCAAGTCCATGTCAAACAAGTGAGAAAAATTTCAAAACTGACTACCAGCTTCTTTAATTGCACAAGGAAAGACAAAGGGCCAGCACATGAAAGAAACAAGATTGCAAGTCAGAATAAGGCATGCAGAAAGTTTTGTCAAAAGACAAGTCCGGAACTCATGAAAATACCAAGGTTTAAAGGGTTTATCTGAGGAGCATGGTGAAGCAAAGATACTGAGTTTGTTTCAGAGTCATTTCCACGATAAAGCAAGGGCAAGTGCTAGAAATCTTAAACAAAATGAAGGGAATGAGAACTGGAGCAGGTGTCAAAAAAGCCAAGAGCTGCAAACCACCACTAAGTTGTTAACTGACAAATTTTCTTTATTAAGACAGGGGAAAATTCGCTTCACTTAATTCATCTACCATTGAAAATGCACATCCATGGGAATTTACTTTTTGTTCAGGACCCTCCTGAAAAATAGGATTTTACTATCTGTTCAGGTCCTTCCTGGAAAATGGGATTTTACTTTCTGTTTAGGCCCTTCCTGGAAAATAGAAATTTATTTTACGTTTAAGACCCTCATGGAAAATGGAAATTTAATTTATGTTCAGGACCCTCTTGAAAAATGAGAATTTACTTTATGTTGGGGTCCCTCCTAAAAAATGAGAATTAATATTATGTTCAGGACCCTCCTGGAAAATGAGATTTTACTTTCTGTTCAGGACCCTCCTGGAAAATGGGATTTTACTTTCTGTTCAGGACCCTCTTGAAAAATGGGATTTTACTTTCTATTTAGGACCCTCCTGGAAAATGAGATTTTACTTTCTGTTCAGGACCCTCCTGAAAAATGAGATTTTACTCTATGTTCAGGACCCTGCTGAAAAATGGGGTTTTACTTTCTGTTCAGGACCCTCCTGAAAATGGGACTTTACTTTCTGTTCAGGACCCTCCTAAAAAATGGGATTTTACTGTCTGTTCAGGACCCTCCTGAAAAATGAGATTTTACTTTCTATTCAGGACCCTCTTGAAAAATGAGAATTTACTTTATGTTCAGGACCCTCCTAAAACATGGGGTTTTACTTTCTTTTCAGTACCGTCCTGAAAAATGGGATTTTACTTTCTGTTTAGGACCCTCCTAAAAAATGAGATTTTACTTTCTGTTCAAGACCCTCCTGAAAAATGAGAATTTACTTTATGTTTAGGACCCTCATGAAAAATGGAGTTTTACTTTCTGTTCAGGATCCTCCTGAAAAATGGGAATTTACTTTATGTTAAGGACCCTCCTGAAAAATGGGGTTTTACTTTCTGTTTAGGACCCTTCTAAAAAATGAGAATTTACTTTATGTTCAGGATCCTCCTAAAAAATAGGAATTTACTTTATGTTCAAGACCTTCCTGATAAATGGAGTTTTACTTTCGGTTCAGGACCCTCCTGAAAAATGGAAATTTACTTTATATTCAAGACCTTCCTGAAAAATTGGGTTTTGCTTTATATTCAGGACCCTCCGGGAAAATGGGACCATACTTTCAAAAAATGAAATCTTTCTAATAAGCTTTGTTTCTGATAATTTTTTTTTTAGTTTTGACTTTGGTTTCAGGGGCCTGCCTGAAAAACAGGGAGAGAAAATTGTAAGTCAGGAGCTCACCTGAAGAACAGGGTGATGAAATGGGTAGTTGATGAGATTGCAAGTCAGGAGCCCGCCTGAAGTACAGGGTGAAGAAGTTGAAAGTTAAGCAACAAGGTGAATCAATTGAAAGCCAAGCAACGAGTTGAAGAAATTGCAAGTCAGGAGCCCGTCTGAAGAATATGGTGATAAAACTCAAGTCAAAAGTCCAAAAGAAGCTGCATAGATAGGATTTTTGTTATTTCATTTATATTTTAACTTGTAATTTTTACTTTGATGTAATGACAGAGGTGCAGACCGAAACCTCGACAGGGACCTCACTCGACCCTCTAACTCGGTTGTCCTTCTTCCTTCTGTTTCTTCCTTTGAATAATGGTCGGGACAAAAAACTGTCTCGTTGTCTACTTCTTTGTCTGAAAATATTTTTTGTTTATATCCAAAGGGGGCATGATGTACACATGTAATTTTGTCCCTCCGAAAGATTGTTTTTCACCTATTTACCTTATTCTACCGTGTACCTCTAACTGTGTAATTATTCCTCCACAAAATGACAAAAATAACAATCCCTAGCTAATTTTAGCTTATCCGAACAACTTACCCAATCAAAATAAACCACCTCACTACCCTATACCCTACCCTTGACATTTTTTATTAAATTTGTAACCAATTGGCAAAAAGGACAAAAAAGAAAGGGGCCCACAGCTAACAGAATAGAGGGGAGGAATCACTGGTCCTCACCATTGAAAAAATACAACACATGCAGAAATGGACCCTCCTCCATAAATTGACAAAATTCTCTTCACAAATTTTAGGAACCGCACTCCACGACACACACCCACACAAAAAACGCATACACAAAAATAGGGGATTCTTACATTGATAGAGACAATTGATATTCACGCAGAGAAGGGGGTTTCTATTTTTGGAGAAGAGGGACGCACAAGAATAGAAGAAAAAAAAAAGGGAAAATCCATTTTTGATTTCTGGTTTTATCTTCACAGGAGAGAGAGCAACAACACCCACCTATAAAAATTTAAAAAAAAAAGAGATTAACAGTGAGAGGGAGAAATTGAGAGACGAGGGAGATAGAGAAACGTCACTGGGTTTGTCTTTGGGATCGTGGAGGGGTTCGAGCTCGAGGTCGGTCCTTGTTTCGTTGGTCCACGAGGCTTCTGTCATCATTGAAATACCTCTGTAGTCATTGAAATCAGTTTAAGTTGGTGAATAAAGCCTCAGTTTAAGGTCCATCTCTTTATCTCATTCTTATCCTTAGTTAATTTTTATTGTTGTGTGTGGTTGATTGTTATCGTCTTGACTTTTCTTATCTTATGTGTGATGTGAATGATGAATGTAGAGTAATATTGATTATGGATTGCTGAAATATTATCGTTGATTTGTTATGTTGGAACAATGATTAAAAATGATTTGGGATGGGAATCCAAAGTTAATGAAGTAATTTGAATAGATTGTTTGATTTGAAATGGATATTAATGTTGATTGAATACAGGTTAATTTTGCTCCATTGATGATGTTGAATGTAATCGAATTATGATAGGTCGAGTCGAGTAGTCAAATAGTAGGTTCAAGTAGGCGAATTTAGAACTTGTGGATTGTTGAATGTTCAAAATATTTGTTGAATGGCTTTATTTCATAAATTTGGATCAAATGTATCATTTGTCTGGGGAATGCCCCGAAGTACTTGTATTATTTCATCCGGGGAATGCCCCGAAGTATTTTGTACTCGGAGGACGTCCGTGGTGAAGTCCCCAGGCATCGGGTAGAGCATGGGAGCACAGTTTATGATTAGTATAGGTTAGAATAGAATTTATATTTTTCACATTTTTTTACTTTGGACTGTATAATTGGACTGAACATTATATTTTTGGGATTTGTTTCGGTTTGTGTTTGTTTGCTTGATTGTTGTGCGTTTATATGGTTTATACATCTTTAGTGTCGAATTAGCCAATACGCTCCACCAAGCGATCGTGGTCGAACCACGGGATTGAGGGGTGCCTAACTCCTTCCCCTCGATCAATAGAATCCTTAGCTGAAATCTCTGTTCGCGAATCAGTTTTAAAAGAGTCAAAATAGTTTTTGAAAAGGATTTTCCAAAGGTGACTTGGCACACCGGATTATGCCAAGTGGAAACTCTGAATAAAAAATGGATTTAGTCCTTTATCAAAATAAATTTTTAATCTTCATTTTGTCACTTTAAATAAAACCCTTTCAAACTTAAAATGAATTCTTTTTGGTAAGATAAAAAAGGGGTGTGATGCCCAATTCACCTCTCACTTTTGGAAGGCGTTCCAAAAGGGTCTTGGTAGCCAAGTTCATCTTAGTATATCCTTTCATCCTCAGATAGATGGTCAAGCATAAAGGACCATTCAGACTTTAGAAGATATGCTAAAAGCGTGTGCACTCGATTTCAAGGGTAGTTGGGATGACCACTTGCCTTTGATTGAATTTTCATACAATAATAGCTATCATTCCAGTATTCAAACGGCTCCATTCGAAGCTCTCTATGGTAGGAGATGTAGATCTCCAATCGGGTGGTTCGAAGTTAGTGAGGCCTCAGTCATAGGGCCTGACTTGGTGTTCGACGCCTTAGAGAAAGTCCAGTTGATTAGAGAAAGACTCCGGGCTGCTCAGATCCGATAGAAGTCTTATGCAGATATTTGTGGAAAGGATCTCGAGTTTGAGATTGATGACTATGTCTATCTAAAGATCTCTCCCATGAAGGGAGTGAAGAGATTCGGCAAGAAGGAAAAGCTCAGTCCCCAATATGTCGGTCCCTTCAAGATTCTCAGTCGTTTTGGCAAAGTATCTTATGAGCTTGAGTTTTCTTCAGATCTAGCCTCAGTTCACCCAGCCTTCTATGTTTATTTGCTCAAGAAGTATACATGCGTACCAAGTATCCTCACCTCTTCCCCGCCAATTCAGATCAAGCTTAAGGTAACAGTTCTCCTTAAGCTTACTCAGTTTTATGTTCATGTTCCCAGTATAAACTTGGTGTCAAACACTATTGCATATTCATTCATGCATTCATGTATAAGCTCAGTTGTGAAATTATGCATCAGACATGCATTCTCATTGTGAGAAACTTAGTTCTTCGGAACACTCAGTTATGAATTCAAGAATCATCTATACATGCATCAGATATGTATGTTCAGTATGTTATGCTCAGCTTGTCAGTCACGTCAGTCATGAGATCATGTTTTAGTTATTCATGTTCAGTTCATGTTCAGCTTATTATTTTCCCTCTCAGTCAGTCTCATTCGAGGATGAATGTTCTCAAGGGGGAGATATTGTAATACCCGTGCCCTTTTTCGTAGCTAGAAATCATCTCAAGGATGCTAGGACTTACTTTGAAATGCAAATATATTTTTTTACACATGGTATTTTTGAGATTTTTACTTTCTATCACGTGGGAAATTAAGTTATCTTTCCAATAATACCAATTTTGTCCAAATACGACATTAGACGAGGAAGTTATGGACGTTTTACTCAGAACTGTCTGAACCGCCCAGGAGCGACGGCCAGGTTGACGGGCCACGGATTTAGCGACGAACCGTCACCTTGACCATCAAATCCAAGGCAGTAAGGTCATGTTCTGGATAAAAATTGATGGACGGGTTGACAGACTGTCAGACTTGCAACGGACCATCACCCAGGCCGTCAATACTTAGGCAGTAAACCCCTTTTTTGGTCCACGTACGACGGTCAAAACGATGGACCATCGATCAAGCGATGGACCATCGATTGGGCTATCGCAAACCATGTTCAGTTTATTTCCAGGTCATTTTAATAGGGGTATTTTGGTCACTTATCACTCGCCTATATATACCTAGTTAAATCTAAATTCAGCCATTTTGCCTATTATTATTTCACAAACAAAATTAGGGTTTCTCTCTAAATTTAATCTCCAAGAACAAGACCTAATCTTATTCAAGAATCAAAGGGTTTCCAATCCTTCAAATTCAAGAACATCAAGAACTTTAACTCAGGTATGCATAGTGTTCATTTATGGACCCCTTTCGTCCATGAAGTCCAAGAATCTCTTTCTCAACTACAAGTTATGAATTTTTTTCATGTTTTCATGATTTGTATGTCCCCTTTTGTATTGATAAATGAGAAATTGACTTCTAATCTATGTTGGGTGATAATTTCTATATGGATTTGATTATTGTAGACCTAGATTCATGTTACCCTATGACTAAACCCTTAAATGATGAATTTGAATTGAAGCATGATGTTTAAATTGTTGTATAATGTGATTACATGTTCTATGCCTACAACGTGTTTGATTAAATGCCTAGATGGGGGAAAATTGCCTAACTAGCACGATATCATGAAATCCCCATGTATGTACAAGTTTATGCCTATTACATGTTTGATGAAATGCTTAAATAAATGTATTATAAATTATGATGCTAGTCATGTGCTCAAGTAAGTTATGCTAAGTCAGTTTTCTTCCATCGAGTCCTGGGGGTACTTGTACCCAAAATATTAGTTGTGTGCCTAGATTCATGTCATGTTTCACGATACGCTCAGTCAAGCTATGAACTCTTAAACTTCAAATAGTCTTATGACTCAGGAAAGAATCTCTATGATCTCGTGACTCAGTCAGTTGTTAGATATCAATAGTACCCCGTAAATCAATGAAACTCAGTAACTTAGCTCATGATCAGTTCAGTAAATCACAATCAGTGTCTATTCAGATGGGAGTAGAAATTAGCACCGAGTGAACACAAGGATGGGGACACACACTATCAGATGAGGGTGTGATCCTTAGAAGTCATCCTTGCATTCTAGAACTATGTGACCAACATAGGTTGAGACATCAACACTGTTCGATTTGGGTTGATAAAGTGGATAAGCACAGTCAGATAAGGGCCCCACCGTTCTCTTTTGGGGATGCTATAAGATAAGGGTCACCCAAAACTTGTCCTTACTGGTGGCACGATATTAACACCCTTCCAATTTGGGTTACAGATTGGACCCTAACTCAGCCATAATAATGTATTAGGGGCAGTCGGTTACATACTACTTCCTACAGTTTTAGCATCAGTCTTAGTGAAAGAACTCAGATCGTTCCTTCCGATTCAGGACTGTCAGATACGGTCACCCATGTTATCAGTTATCAGAACACATTATTAGTCATATTAGATATCAGTAAACTCATATCATCATTATATAGATTCAGTAATCATGTTTTCACGATCTCAGTTATTACGTATTCATGCATGTACTCTCACGTTCATATTAGTCAATCAGTTATTATCATTCATGCACATAAACCCCATGTATTCAGCATACCTCACTTGCATACTCAGTATATTCCCACATACTAATGTATTTGCGCTATGGTGTTTCTTTTATTTTACACCATAGGTTCAGAGACACGACTTCCAAATCAGCAGTAGTAGTAGTACTTCAGTATTCAGAGGTCTTTAGCAGTGAGTCCTCATTCTCTGAGGATGAAATCTTATTTTATCATCTCAGTTCAGTTTTTAGTTGACAGAGTTAGTTGGGGGCATGTCCCATCAACTCCTTAGTCAGACTGTTAGAGGCTTTCAGACGACTATAGTATTATCAGATTTTAGACTTTCATATTTTAGTTTTGTTTTGGTATTGTGATACCACTTATTTCAGATATTACTATTATTCAGATTACGCTCGGTATTTAACCTTATGGCCTTTCAGTGTATGTTTCTGCAATATTTTTCATATTATGTAGTGTACAGGTACAGATATCAGTCATGGGTTAGCTTGTGGTCCTTCGAGGTCATGAGCACCGTGTAGCATTTTGGTTTAGAAAATTGGGGCGTTACACAAACTCCTCCCACTCTATAAGACCTGCATCATCTAATCTTTCATACTTTTACTATTTGAACTGAGCATGAGCCATATCCTTCAACTGGTATGCGGCTAACTCAGCACTCTCAACAGTAGTCACCCCCGTGATGTCTGTCACTTTCTGGACCTGATCAATGAATTCCTGAGGGTATTCATCTACCTTAGACCCGAGAAAGGTTGAAGGATTCATTCGGGTAAAGTCCCGAATCCTAGCTGCAGTTGAGTTGGCCACTGAGTTAGTCGAAATAACTGTTGGCCGTTCATTCTGAGCGGCGAATGATTGAGCAAGAGTTATGAATGCTGCCCTGAACTCCGCATGAGAAACATGATCACCCAAAGGTTCTTCAGGCTGAGGCGCTGACTGATTTCCGTTCCTTTTTTTAGGAGGCATATTCTGTAGAAGAAAGGGGGGAACGGGTTAGACTAAGGGATTGACTTGTGATTATGCTCACAGGAACGACGTGAATACTTAAAGAAGGGAAACTATTCTTAAAACATCTCATAGCCTCTTGCACATAAATGTGGCGTGCAACACACCCATGTACAAGACTCTACTAGATACAGCTTTCAGACTTCCTAGGACTCTATTGAACCTTAGGCTCTGATACCAAGTTTGTAATGCCCTAATTTTCTGAATCGGAATGCTACATGATGCTCATGACCCCGAAGTACCACAAGCTAATCCATGTCTGATATCTGTACCTATACACTGTATAATATAACATGAAAATGTAAAAACATGCACTGAAAGGCCATAAGGTTCAATACTAAACATAATTGAATAATGTAACATCTGTATGGGGTAATAGAATACCCAAAACAAAACTAAGATAACTGAAGTCTGAAACATGATAATCTATATCTAGTCTGCAACTAGTCTAAATGCCTCTACTGTCTGAATAATCTGAATAAGGAGTTGATGGGACATATCCCTAACTAACTCCAACTAATAAGCTAATCAATGAGATAATAAAGAAATAATATTGTCCTCAAAGAATGAGGACTCACTTCTAACTCTGACTGCTGAAACTGGAATCTACTGTTGATCGAGAACTCGTGCCTCTAAACCTATGGTGTAACATAAAAAGAAAGCACCATAGCACAAATGCGTCAGTACAATAAAATGTACTGAGTATACATGTGAGGTAGGCTATATGCAAGGGTTTACGTGCATGATTAATACTAACTCACTGTCTAATATGAACATGAGAATGCATACATGAACATGTAACTGTAACTGACACTGCGATAACATGAGGACTGAATCTGAATACTGATAACATGGCATGCTAATAACTGATATGATTGATAGCATGAAAGTTTGTATCTGAATGTAATTCATAACATGGGTGACTGTAGACAGTCCTGAATCTGATGAAACTATCTGAGTTCCGAACTGTATTTGAGTTGACTATATCTGATAGTTCTAATTGTAAAGAACTATCTGAGTTCTATTACTGAGACTGATTGACTGTATCTGATAGTCCTGATTCAATAATATGAAGCCGTGGGAAGTAGTTATCTAACCGACATGCCCCAATTATGTTGTTATAGCTAAGTTAGGGTCCAATCTGTGCCCTGATCGAAAGGGTGTCAATACCGCGTCACTGGTAAGGACAACATGTGAGTAACCCTCATATAATAAGTAACTCTAGTGAGAACTGTACGAACCCTTATATAACAGGTTAAGCCACCTCATCTACCCTCATATAGCAGGCTACGATATCTCAACCTATGCTGGCTACATAGTTCTGAAACGCAAGGATTGCTTCTAGGAATCTCAGCCTCCTATAATAGGTGAGTTCCCATCCTTGGGTTCACTCGGTGCTAATTCCTACTCCCATCTGAATGGACACTGAACATGATTTACTAAACTGAACATAAGCTGAGCTACTGAATTTCGTTAACTAATGGAATACTACTAATATCTAACGATTAACTGAATTATGAGATCATAGAGATTTCCTGAGTCATAAGACTGTCTAAAGTTTAAGAATTCATAGCTTGACTGAGAGTATCATGAAAACATGACATGGCTCTAGGCACACAGCTAATATTTCGGGTACAAGTACCCCCAGGACTCGATAGAAGGAAACTGACTTAGCATAACTTACTTGAGCACATGACTAGCATCATAATTCATAATATATTTATTGACTAATTTCATCAAATATGTGATAGGCATGAACGTATACATACATGGGGATTTCATGATATCATGCTAGTTAGACAATTTTCCTTCATCTAGGCATTTAATCAAACATGTTGCAGACGTGGTACATATAAACATCATTATTCAATTCTAATTTCATCATTCAAAGGTTTAAATCTTAGGGTTGTTTGAATCTATGGCTATCGTAATTAAACCCACATAGAAATTATCACCATTCATAGAGTAGAATTCAACTTCTCATTTATCAACATGAACAAGAACAGCCAAATCATGAAAACATATAGGAAATCCATAACTTGAGTTTTAGAAAAGGGATTCTTGGACTTCATGGATGAAAGGAGTCCATGAATGAACACTATGCATACCTGGGTTATGATTCTTGACGTTCTTGATCTTAGAGAATTGAAAATCCTTTAATTTCTTGGAGGATATTGGATTTTTGTTCTTGGGGATTGATATTAGAGGGAAACCCTAATCTTATTTGTGAAATAATAATGGATAAAGTGTCCGAACTCAGGTATAATTGGGTATATATAGGCAGGTGATAAATGACCAAAATACCCTTGTTAAAATAACTTGGAACCACTGAACATAAGTTGCGGCAGTGGCCTCCGACGGCCCTTCAGACCTGCAGCGGTCCGTCGGGCCCTACTATCGGACCTGGGCAGAAACTGGTCCCACTAGTTATCTGCGATAGTGGCTTGTGATGGTCCGTCAGTTGCTACCGTCGGACCTAGGCAGAAAGCAGTTCTACTGCCTCAGTGCAACGATCATGCTCGACGGTTCATCACTAGTCCGATGGTTCGTCGACCACACCGTCGTACCTAGGCTATTTTACTGCCTTCTGTATTTCGGCCATAACTTCCTCATCTGACATCGAATTTTGATGAAATTAGTATAGATGGGAAGCTTATTCAATTTTCTATGTGATAGGAAGTGAAAATCATAAAAATACCCTGTGTACAAAATAGATTGGTAATTCAAAGCAAGTTATAACATCCTTGAGATGGTTTTCAAACTAAGAAATGGCACGGGTATTACATATCAGCCCCCAAAACACAAGATTAAGCCCCTTTAGAGGCAAAATCGATTCATGCTTCTCAAAATTTCTCAAGAAGCAAACCCTAGGACCTTCAATTCAAGATTCAACCTTCAAGAACACTCCATCATTCTTCGCAAATTTGAATACGAAGGTATGTGAAGTGTTCATCCAAGGATATCCTTCCACCCTTGGAGTCCAAGAAACCCTTTCAAAATGCAAGTTAATTGATTTCATGGATTTCATGTTTGACCTTGAATGTATTCATGATTATGTTGTTAATGGTGATCTAATTCCATGATTTGTCCCAAGTTTCATGCAAATTAGTTAATTGTGAATTGAACTTTGTGAACTTCATCTTGAACTCTTGAATTGCAATTTAAATGTAGAATCCATGATATTACTACATGTTTATTAAAATGTGAAATACACATGCTTCTCAAGTGTTTGTCAAAATGCTTATGTGAATTGACTAGTCCAAGCATAACATGTTATTATGTGATTTCAATTATGCACAAGCCCTTGTATATCAAGTGGTTGACAAAAACGTCTAAGTGAATGTATTGTTAGTAAGCTAGTGCCATTATGCTACTAAAGTCATGTAGTGATTTTCTTTTCATGCTATCGAATCCTGGGGGTATTTAATACCTGAGAATTTATCTGTATACCTAGAGCCAGTGTCACGATAGTAGTCAATCATATCACGATTATTGGTTCAGTAATCAGTTCAGAACACTGTTAGTAATCAGCTCAGAACCCAGCGAACTCAGTTCAGTTTAGACAGTTAAAATGATTAGTAATAGTTCAGTCTATCCTAGAATAGCTTAGAAATTAGTCCAAGGTCTATTCAGTTGGGAGTAGAATTCAGCACCGAGTGAACCCAAGGATGGGGGCTCACCGGCCAGTAGAGAGTGTGATCCTCACAGGCAGTCCTTGTGTTCTAGAACTATATAGCCAATGTAGGTTGAGAAATTAACCTACCAGTTGAGGGTTGATGAGGTATTTTAACCTGTCAGTTGAGGGTACCACTGTTCTCATTCAGAGCACCTGCCAAATGAGGGTGACTCAGCTTATATTTACCCGTGGCATGGTACTGACACCCTTCCAGTTGGGGTTACTGGTTGGATCCCAAGTAGTTCAGAAAGGGGCATCTCAGTTAAATGATTACCTCCCACAATCTCAGTTTCAGATTCAGTCTTAGTATAGAACTTAGTTCAGTTCTATAGAATCAAGACTGTCAGGTATAGTTACTCAGTTCAGTATGAAACTCAAAATAGCCCTACAAAATCAGGACTGTCAAATATAGTCACTCAATTATCAGTAGTATAGTATCAGTAAACTTAGATATCAGTAAATCAGTAATTTAGAACACAGTATCCAGTATTATCATGACCTCAGTTACAGTTTATGTATTCATTCAGTCAATATTGTTCATGCATATGAACTCATGCATATCAGCCTACCTCACATAGCATACCAGTACATTCAAAGTACTAGCTCAGACGCACGGGCTCCTGACCTTTATTTTATAGAAAAGTTTTGGCAAAATGTGTTTTATTCTATCTTCTTTTATGTGCTCTCTTAAGTTGTGTTATGCATACTGCATTATCTTCATATAAGATTGTGGGTACTTTGGCATATTTCAAATTACATTTTTCTTAAATGAGATGTATCATGGACCTCAACCACACACACTCTCGGTTGGATTCACGAATACCTATCATCTCAGTATGGTTCGATGAAGTGGCTATGATAGACTGCTTTATAGATCTCTAAGGTATGAAAGTACCATCACACATGAACACATAGCCTATTTGAGACCGAGCTTTATGCGGGTCATATAAGTGCCCAACATTAGCATGACCAATAATATCAAAATTGTAATCTTTAGAATAAAATAAGGCCATATCAGTAGTCTCTTTAGATACCATATATGTGTTTGATCTCATTTGGATGTCTTCTAGTAGCAGCAAAACTATACATTACTAACAAATTGACTGAAAAGACTATATCAAACCTTGTCGTATTTTCAAGATACACTAGTGTTGTGCACCAATTGCACTAAGATATGGTACTTCATATTTCTCATTTTAGCAAATAATCTATTAATTTTGAAAACTCTCCAAGAATTTTAATAATATTCAAACCATCAACTTATTTCTTATAAGGATAATAAACAAGTTTCTCAGAAACTTTATATGCTTCAGGCATTTTAAATCCTTTAGGAATTTTCATATAGATTTTTATCAAGTGATAATATCCAATATTTCATGTGTGATATCTTTTAGTGTGTCGACTGCAAATCAAATAACTTTTAGTCTTACCAAGATGCATCCTTTCACACATGATAAATTTCTCTACGTCAACCTTCTTAAATTAACATATAATCTGAATCCTCGTAATTTTTTTGTAATATTGAGCCTATTGTATCAAAGATATTGATGATATATCATTTCGTAATGATTCACAGAGTGACATAACATTTTGAGATCTCATAACTTTATTATTTTCTGATACCTAATCCTCTCATAAGGTTTTATGAAGTGTTATGTCGTAGGCTCTTTAAGAGCACATGCCTTATCATTATGATTATTTGCTCCTTATTTTTTAAGGATTACTTTATTTGGAATCGATTGTTCTACCACGCTTCATGATAGCGTAGACTTTGTCCTTTAAGGATGCAAAATAGAAGCGCTTGTAGCTTTAATATTAGATGTTTTTAACATTTGACTTGAGTTATTTTTTGAATGAGGATCTGATGATAAATTCTAACATATTTCATAGTTACTTATAATCTTCCCCTTATGTTAGGAAAACTAACATACACCCTCCATCTTCTTTAAGGAATCCATCTTTGTGCATCTTGGTATATTCATTACTCGTATAATGCACATCAAAATTATTAGATGGATAATGTGTGGTTCCTGACTCAGAACCAACTTTGAAGGAGAATTAATCATAATTTATTGGTTTGATGCATATAAGTACTTTTGTATATAATATTTTAAACCAACACATGGAGTTTTGTTCTCATTAACAATGGTCCAGCTATTTATTAAAGGCATTCAACGCCAAACCACCATCATCAAGATGAACTATCTTGAATACACAATCTGAAAATTATGTTTGTATCTCAATTTTATTGAGCAAGTAACTTTATCAAAGTCAAACTGTAGGTTGGCAATAAACGTACAAATGATCATCTTGTATTGATGCATCTTAATAGATCACGTGACATGTGAATGGGTCCATATTCACCTTTTATACTTTTCAAATTTTAAGAGATCCAATCCCAATATTAGTTGGTCCAACCAACTTATCATGACAACAAGCGACATAAACAATTCTTGAAGAATCTTCTAGTTCTTCAATACATGTCTAACACTCAATATACATATCTTCGAGATGTCACAATCGTTCATATCAACTTGTGAACTCATTTATATTAGTAAACACAAGTTTACCATGACATGTATTTTTTTTTCTTTAGCAAATTTCAAATTTACTATTACATGAATAAATTTCAAATTTTACTACTTTAGAAGTAGATTTCAAAATAATTCTTCTCATTAATTCTGTCTCTTTCAGAGGTGAGTTGTGATACCGTCACAATCAAGTGCGCGTTTGCATTAATAAGCTTCTCATTCCCCATGAATAAAATATAATCGTGCCTTAAGCCTATCAAATTCTGATAGCTCCTAACCTCTTTCATGATACTGCTATTTCAGGAACACATCGAGGCATACATATCTTTGAAAGTATATCATATATTGCTACCACATTCACTTCAAGAATGGAGCAAATTGTCATCTTTCAGACTTATCATATATTCTACCACATTCATTACATGGAATGGAGGAAATTTTCATCTTTCATACTTATCATGTATTGCTACCACATTCACTTCATGGAATAGAGCAAATTCAATGCGATAGTTTTTATGACTTTTCACCAAATACACAGTATTTTACCTTACCCATCATAATATCATCAATATGGTACATTGAGATCCAAACTCAACATGTTATTAATATAAAGGCATCTTAGGAATAAATAGATGGGACTTAAACCCAACATCTTACCATCATAGTATATAGGGACTCTAGCCCCACATCGTACCCTTTTTATGTGATAGAATTTGAATTCATTGGCTTTTTACTAAATATATATTTTAAAACTTTTTATCAAATCTTCATATTAATAAATAAAGTTTTCACAATAATATTCAAGGTAATGCATTTAAACAAATAACTAACATCTTGTTAATTAAAAATTAGTCTTTACTTTTATAAATAATAATATTACTATGTAAAGTTAAATGCTTAATGTCTTTTGAGAACTAAAAAAAGGTAGTACGTAAGAATCAAAAAATAACTCTAAGAATACTATACTAAAAAAATGCAGTAAGTAGTATGTAAGAATTAAAAGTTAACTCTAAATTATTGATAATATTTTTGTTATGTGTATATATTTAAGGCTTCATAGTAAAATTTAGCTTTAGACCTTTTAGACCATTAATTTTATTGAGATGGCCTTGGGTGATGGTGACGGTGATGGAGGTGGAGATGAAAAAAAATAGAGGGGACAGAGGCGGAGATAGGGCGAGTGGTGGAGACTGCAAAGGAGAAGAGAGGTTTTCTGGAACTTTTTCAGCCATAGTGAAAACTTTTCGATAAACAGTAGAGTACGAAGTAAAAAGTTGAAAAGAGACCACGGGAAGTGTGAGCGGGCTAATTCCCATTTTCTTCCTTTGGTGTCAAGGATAAGAATTGGATTTTTTGTAACGGAATTAGGGACCTTCTAGGAACATATGTGACTGCAAAAAAATCATGGTTTTGTAACGAAATGGGACTTCAGAGCAAATAATTAGTACTAAAATACAAGATAAGATTAAGATTTTGTAAAGAAATAGGGATTCTTGGGCAAACAATTTGGGATTTCAGGATAACTATGCAAATAATAATTATGTGCAATAGATCAGCACTTTGGGTCATTTGGTAGAGTGTATAACAACAATATTAAACATGATGTATTAGTAATATTTTTATGAATAATACAGGATTTTGTGAGGTCCTTTGGGCTGGTAGTGGTTAATTCAAGCTTCCCAAAGAAAGACGATCACCTGATCACCTTTCAAAGCGCGATAGCCAAGACCCAAATTGACTTTTTACTTCTTAGAAAAAGGGATAGGGTGTTGTGTAAGGACTGTAAAGTCATTATGAGTGAGACCCTTTTGACCCAGCATAGGCTCTTGGTGATGAACTTGGGTATTAAGAAAGATAAGAAGAGAAGGGGTGAGGAGGGTAGACCTAGAATAAAGTGGGGCGACTTAATGCCGATGAATGCGTGGGAGATAGGGGAGAAGGTAGCGGGAATGGAAGGTGTGGAAGTGTAGGGAGGACTTGGATGGTATGTGGGATAGGGTGGCTAGGTGCATCAAGGAGACTTCTAGTGAGGTGTTGGGTATTTCTTGGGGTTGGTCTGGCCATAGTCGGGGGGATTGGTGGTGGAATGAAGAAGTTAAGAAAAAAGGGGCATATGCTAAGTTGGTTGAGAGTAAAGATGAAGATGAGAAGTGGGCTAATAGGGAGAAGTATAAGATAGCTAGGAAGGAGGCTAAGTTAGAAATTATGGCGGCTAAGACGGAAGCGTTCGAGAGCTTGTATGCGGTATTAGAGAAGAAAGAAGATGAAAAGAGGTTGTTTAGGCTTGCTAAGGCTAGGGATAAGAAGGGTCGTGACCTCGACCAGGTGAAGAGCATTAAGGGAGAGGATGGTAGACTATTGGTGGAGGACGGTCACATAAAGAAGAGATGGCAGTTGTACTTTGATAGGTTATTGAATGATGAAGGGGATAGAGTTATTGGGTTAGGAAAGCTGGAGCACTTAGAGGAGTGTCATGATTTTAGTTATTGTAGATGTTTAAGGTAGAAGAGGTCAGAGAGGCTGTTCGCAGGATGCGTAGGGGTAGGGCGACGGGGCCTGATGAGATTTCTGTGGATTTTTGGAAGTTTTCTGGCGAGGTTGGCTTAAGGTGGTTGACTGAATTATTTAATAACATTTTCAAGTCAGCAAAAATACCCGAGGCTTGGAGATGGAGTACTATGATCCCTCTTTATAAAAACAAGGGTGACATTCAGAGTTGCAATAACTATAAGGGTATTAAGTTATTGAGCCACACTATGATGATTTGGGAGAGAGTGATCGAGTTAAGGTTGAGGAGGATAGTGTCTATCTCGGAGAACCAGTTTGGATGGGCACTTGACGAAGAAGGCAATTCACCTGATACGGAGACTGGTGGAACAGTATAAGAAAAGAAAGAAGGATTTGCACATGGTGTTATCGACTTAGAAAAGGCGTACGACAAAGCCCCTAGGGAGGTTTTTTTGGAGATACTTGAAGGTAAGTGGGGTCCCAATGGCATATATCATAGGAATCAAGGACATGTATGATAGAGCTAAGACCCAGATGAGGACGACAAAAAAAGATTCAGAGCATTTCCCTGTCTTGACAGGGTTGCACCAGGGATCTACTCTTAGCCCATTTTTGTTTTCTTTGGTGATGGATATGTTGACGCGGTGTATTCAAGGAGAGGTGCCTTGGTGTATGCTTTTTGCAGATGATGTAGTTTTGATTGATGAGATGCGGGGGGTGGGGGGTGAAGTGGAGACAGACCCTTGAGTCTAAAGGGTTTGGGTTGTGCAGGAGCAAGACAGAATATTTGGAATGCAAGTTTAATGACTTGAGGTAGCAAAAAGAGGTGGTAGTAAGGTTGGATTACCAGGCGGTGTGTAAGATGGATAGTTTTAAGTATCTTGGGTCCATGATTCAGGGGAATAGTGAGATTGATGAGGATGTCTTCCACCGTATTGGGGCGGGGTGGATGAAATGGAAGCTCGCCTTGAGAGTGTTGTGTGATAGAAAGGTTCCGCCCAAGCTTAAAGGCAAATTCTATAGGGTGGCAGTTCGTCCAACCATGTTGTATGAAGCAGAGCGTTGGCCAGTCAAGAAATCTCACATTCAAAAATTAAAGGTGGCGGAAATTCAGATATTGCATTGGATGTGTTAGCTTACTAGGGGTGATAGTGTTTGAAATGAGACTATTCAGGAAAAGGTTGGAGTGGTTTCGGTGGAGGACAAGATGCAGAAAGTCCAATTGAGATGGTTTGGATATGTGATGAAGAGAGACACGGATGCCCCGGTTTGTAGGTGTGAGAAGGTAGCTTTGGATGGTTTTAGGTGGGGTAGGGGTAGGCTGAAGAAATACTAGAGAGAGGTGATCAGGCGGGACATAGAACAGTTACAGCTCACTGAGGACATGACCCACGCGAATTAGGATAGAAGGCTAGTGCCAGTTTGGGTCGTTGAGGTAGGGCGTTACTTGGTAGGTGTATTATTCTTGTTATGCCACCTTGTTGCATGTTTTATTATGAATTTGTTTATTATTCTTTGCTTATTATTCCTTGTGGGTGGCGTATTTATGTTTGGTCATATTGTTTCATACTTTATTACGGATATGTTTATTATTCCTTGTCTTGAGCCTGGAGTCTATCGAAAATAGCCTTTCTACTTCTCCAGAGGTAGTGGTATGGACTACGTATTTATGTCTGTGTTTGTTGTTGTTGTTGTAATACTGGTATTAGCTATGCAGTCAATATTTCTTATGTAGTGTTTGGTTTAATGTATTGAAACTAATATAAAAATATATTTTATATAAAATAATATTTATTTACAACATAAGCTTCTGGTGATAGACAGAAAGAAAAGGGGAGTAAAGGATTGACCCAGATTAAGTGGGGTAGCTTAACTTTGGCCAGTGCGTTGGAGATAGAGGAGAAGTTGACGACTCGGGGGCTTGGGAAAGTAGAGAAAATGTGGACAGTATGTGGGAGATGACTTCCAATTGCATTAGGGAGACCACTAAAGAGGTGTTGGGTGTTTCGCGAGGCTGATTAGGCAAGCACCTGGTGGTGGAATGAAGAAGTCAAACGAAAGGTGGAGACTAAGAAGGTGGTGTATGCTAAGTTGGTGGAGAGTAAGGATGACGATGAGAAGCGTACAAATAAAGAAAAGTATAAGTTATCTAGGAAAGAGGCTAAGGTAGTTAGCAGTTACAATAGCGAAGACAGCGGCCTTCGAGAGCTTATATGCAGCTTAGAGGAGAAAGGCAAGGATAAAAGGTTGTATAGGTTTTCCAAGTCTAGGGATCGGAAGGCTCGTGACCTTAAACAAGTGAAGTGCATCAAGGGGGGGTGGAAAAGTTTTGGTGGAAGATGTGTTCATTGGGAAGATGTGGCAATCTTATTTAAGTAAACTTTTGAACGATGAGGGGGATAAGGGTTTTGTGCTGGGGGACTTGGATAACTCAGAGAAGTATCGCACTTATGGTTATTGTAGGAATATCAAGGTGGAGGAAGTCAAGAGTATATTCGCAGGATGCGCAGGGGAAAGGCGACTGTACCAGATGAGATTTCGGTGGAGTTTTGGAAGAGCACTGGCGGGGTAGGTTTGGAGTGGCCAACGAGATTGTTTAACAACATTTTTAGAAAGAAAAAAATGCTCGGATAGTGGAGATGGATTACAGTGGTTTCATTATATAAGAACAAGAGGGAAATTCAGAGTTGCAAAAACTATAGGGTTATCAAGTTGTTAAGTCATACTATGAAGGTTTGGGAAAGGATGATGCAGTTGACACTGAGGAGGATCGTGACTATCTTTGAGAATCAATTGGTTTTATGTCAGGTCGCTCGACTGTTGAGGTCATTCACCTCGTGAAGATAATATAGAGCAATGTAGGGAGAGAAAGAAGGATTTGGACATGGTGTTTATCGATCTTGAGAAGGCGTCTGACAAAGTTCCCAGGGGATATTGTGGAGGTGCTTGGAGGTTAGAGGGGGGACCGTGGCATACACTAAGTCGATACAGGACATGTATGACAATGTGAAGAGTCGACTTTTATAAATGATAACTCCCCACTATCTAGAAAAATAATAAAGAAAGAAGATAAAAAGATGAGTTGTGGAAAGGCTAGGACCCTAAGCAGTTGCAGCAACCAGTTGGCATTGATCTTTTTTTTTAGCTGTTAATATGGGTTTGTCCTGTGAGGCCGGTCCAACCCAATTCTTTCTTTAATTAAGTGGGATTGGACTAAGTTGTTTTAGCCTATTTATAAATGAGGCTTATAAGTCCAGCCTCACTTATCCCGTCGGACTCAGAGGCCTAACCCGTCAGCCTCAGAGGTCAACCCATGAAATGAAACATTAAAATTAATTATTAAATATTTTTAAGTTGGTCATTTATTTTTCAAGAATTAGAATTTTGTCAATATTTTCTAACTAGTTATTTATTTTTTATTCATTCTTTGATTGATACTAATTTTTTGAAAGTTCTTAATGTGTTTGAAATGGCTGGTAAGCTGCTTTTAATTGTGAACTTCAAAAAGTTGTTTTTACTCGTTATGATTTAGTCGTTTTTGTCTTTGCTTAATGTAATATTCTGTTCTTTAAATTTAGGCTCTCTTATGTTATAAACTTGCTTCTTTTATATAAATACTTCGTGTATATCTATATTTATTATCTTAATCATATTAGAGTTTTTTATGGAATTTGTAGCTAATCATTATTTCTTTTCTTATTATAGTAAATGCCATGAGCTAATTACAACTAAGGAATCGTACGGTATGAGGCATAAGGGATAAATAGTCTGAGATAAAATGAAGGACTATTTTATCTCATGTTTGGTGTGAGGTATTAGTTAGTACCGGCATTATTTCTTGCATCATTTACACCATAGTGATGAGATAAATTATCCATATAAATATTGTAATAAATAATTTCGAGAATAATTATCTCAGGATAACTCTTTCCCAACCTAACAATCCTTAAGAGTATAGTAAGATGCCTATAACATGTTAAAAACTAGTAAGAGACATATGAAAGTGAAACCATAAAAGTTGGTGATAGTCTAGTACTTATAATATTTTTGTTTATCATATTTCGAGTTGCTTTTACTTTTTCTGAAGAGTTAACCCGTCCCAACCCGCGGCCCGCTTAGGGTTGAGTTGGGCCACTATTTTAAGGTCCTTTAGTTAAAAGGGCTAGCCCATTCTAGATCATTTAATTCTCTAGCCCGCCAAGGTTGGGTTAGGTTGGATTGGGACAATCCATTTTGACAGCTCTAAATTATTTTTGCTTAAAGATCATGCCACGTGGTCACGTGAGCATCACACCGAGTCGGATCCAATATTGTACTTTTGGGGGGTCAATGTTCCATTTTGATACATGAAAAAGAACTATCCTTCTCTTGGAAAATTTCATTTCATCTAATACTCTCACTCAATTTGTTTATTCCCTTTTCGACTTTACACCAGAGTTTGAGAATTTTGTTGTTCGTGGAAAAATAAATGAGCTCATGTTTGACTTCTTTTTTGTGCGTATATTTTTTATACATAAAGTAGTAAAAACTATTGTATTATTTAAAAATGTTTTTGAGGACAAAAAAAAAACACAACAAAAGACAAGACTATTTGATATTATTTTGGAGAGAGTATCTTGTCATATTGGAAAAAAAAAACTTCATCTTCATGCCAAATCAGTAATTACACTATACTTAATCTGAAGAAGAGTAGAGAGAGAATAGAGAGTAATTCTTATTTCTCAGGATGAATAACAATGAAGCAAAACCCCTTAATTTGTAGAGAAAAATTAACCTCGGGTTTGTAAATTTTCCATAAATAAACATTCACATATATGGTAAAGTAGACATTCACTATATATTATACATTTATAACACTCCCCCTTGAATGTCTAATTGATAGACAATACGTATGTAGGTTGCCTCGTTAAAAAACTTATAAGGAAAACCAGTGAAATAAAATATCGTAAGGAAAAAAGAGTACAACGAGTATTAACTCTCCCTAATGAGAACATTCTTGAACCTTTGCATTCCGATATTGTGCACCATCTTTTTTAAAGTTGCATTTGGAAGAGACTTGGTGAATAAATTAGCCACATTCTCACTTGAACGAATCTGTTGCACGTCAATATCAGTATTCTTTTGGAGCTCATGTGTACAGAAAAGTTTTGGCGAAATGTGTTTCGTCCTATCTCCTTTTATGAATGCTCCCTTAAGTTGTGTTATGCATGCTGCATTACCTTTATGTAAAATTATGGGTATTTTGTCACATTTCAAATCACATTTTTTCTCAAATGAGATGTATTATGGACCTCAACCACACATATTCTCGACTTGCTTCACGAATAGCTATAATCTCAGCATGATTCAATGGAATGACTATGATAGACTGTTTTGTAGATCCCCAAGATATGACAGTACCGCCATATATGAACACATAGCCTGTTTAAGATTGAGCTCTATGCGGGTCAATTAAATACCCAGCATGAGCATAACCAACAAAATCGGGACTGCAATCTTTAGAATAAAATAAGCCCATATCGGTAGTCCCCTTTAGATACCGTAATATGTGTTTGATCCCATTCTAATGTCTCCTAGTAGGATCAGAACTATACCTTGCTAAAAAATTAACTGAAAAGGCTATATCAGGACTTGTAGTATTAGCAAGATACATTAGTGCACCAATTGCATTAAGATATGGTACTTAAGGACCAAGGAGTTCCTCATTCTTTTTTTGAGGTCGGAATGTATCCTTGTTTACATCAAGGGATCTAACAACCATTGGAGTACTTAATGAATGTGCTCCATCCATACAAAATCTTTTCAACACATTTTCTATGAAGGCAAATTGATGGACAAAGATATCGTTTGTCAAATGCTTAATTTTCAAATCAAGGCATAATTTTGTCTTTTTGAGATCTCATCTCAAATTCTTTCTTTAGGCAATCAATTGCCTTTTGAAGCTCTATTGGAGTTCCAATAAGGTTTATGTCATCGACATAGACAACAAGTATAACAAACTCTAAGTTTGTTTTCTTTATAAAAATACATGAGCAAATTTCATCATCCTTGTAACCTTCCTTGGATAAATATTCACTAAGACAGTTATACCACATGCGTTCAAATTGCTTCAAACCATACAATGATTTTTGCAATCTAATAAAATACATTTTTCAAGGCTTTGAACTATATGCTTTCAGCATTTTAAGTTCTGCGAAAATTTTCATATGTATCTCAATATCAAGTGATCCATATAGATAGGTTGTAACAACATCCATCAAATGCATTTCAAGTCTCTCATGGACAGTGAACTAATAAGATAACGTAATGTTATTGCATTCATAACTGGTAAATATGTCTTTTCATAATCGACACTAGGCCGTTGTGAAAATCTTTATGCTACAAGACGTGCCTTATACCTTTGTATTTTATTTTTTTCATTTTTATCCGCACAATGACCCATTTATGGCCAACAGGCTTAACATTGTTAGGTATTTGAGCTATAGATCCAAAAACTTCACATTTGACAAGTGAATTCAATTTTGATTGAATTGATTCTTCCCATTTTGGCCAATCATTTCTGTATCGACATTCTATGACAGATTGAGATTCAAGATCCTCACTATCTTGCATTATTTTTGTTGCAACATTATATGCAAAGACATAATCCGCTACTATTTTAGATCGATTCAAATTTGTTTCAACATCACTTGAATTTATGAATAGTTTCTCATTTTCTTGAGTCTCAGGCTTATTGATTCCTTTAGGGATATCAACATTGCTCAAATCTTGAACTTCCATATGGGGATCTTTCGTAGTGTCATCTTGACCATTTGTTTTTCTTTTTCTAGGATTTCGAATCCTTAGAATCCAAATGATCTACCACACTTCAAGCGTGCTTTGGACTTATTAGCTATGACACTAGTGGATGGTCCTTTAAGGACATCAATTCAAATTGAGAAATTCTCTGCAGGAATATGTGATTTGGTAATCCTTTTCAAATTTGTAAATGTGTATGGTATTTGATTTGCAATTTTCTGCAGATGAATAATCTTTTGTACTTCTTACTCACAAATAGAAGCACTTGGATCAAGATGAGATAGGGATGATTTTTTTCATAAATTTTTTTTTGTGTCGCTATCTTTTCTCCCTAATTTTGAAAAAACTATCTCATCAAACCGACAATCTACAAATCGAGCACTGAACATATCTCCCATTAATGGTTCAAGATAGCAAATAATGTAGGGTGATTCAAACCCACATAAATTCCTAACCCTCTTTGGGGTCCCATCGTGGTGCGATTTAGTGGTGCTATAGGCACATATATACCGCACTCAAAAATTTTCAAATGAGAAATAGTAGGCTCTTGACCCAAAATCAATTAAAACGGAGAAAATTTATGATAATTTGTCAGTCTAAGACGAACAAGTGTTGCAGTATGCAAAATTGTATGAACCCAAACAGAAGTGAGCAACTTAGTTTTCATAAGTAATGTTCTTGCTATCAACTGTAGGCATTTAATTAATAATTTGGCATGGTCATTTTGCATGTGAACATGAGCTACAGGATGTTCCACTCTTATCCCAATCGATAAGCAATAGTCATTAAATGCTTGGGATGAAAATTCTGCAGCATTATCAAGGTGAATAGACTTAATCTGATTATCAAAAAACTGTGCCCGTCATCGTATTATTTGTGCCAATAATTTACAAATGGCAAGTTGCGAGATGACAATAGATATACATGAGATCATCTAGAAGAAACATCTATTAGAACCATAGAGTATCTAAACAACCACTAGGTGGGTGAATGGGTCCACAAATATCTCCATGTATGTGTTTCAAGAACGCAGGGGACTCAATCCCAACTTTTGTTGGTGATGGCCTCACAATTAACTTGCCTTGATAATAAGCATTACATGAAAATTCACCATTTGAAAGAACTTTCAAGTTCTTTAATGGATGCCCATTTGAATTTTCTATAATTCGTCTCATCATTATAGATCCGGAATGTCTGAGACGATAATGCCAAAGTATGAAAGTATTGGAATTAGTAAACTTCTGGCTTACTATAGAATGTGCCTCAATTGCACAAATATTTGTCCAATACAGGCCAGAAGATAAAAAAAGGGGACGCTTCTATAACACATGTCTGCCCAGAGACATTCTTGGTGATACCAAGATATTCAAGATATATCTCTTCAGTTGTCTTGGTATGATAACTATTTTCATGGATATCTTTAAAAATCAACAAGTTTCTCCGAGATTTAGGAGAAAATATAGCATTATTTATGATGAGCTTAGTTTCATTGGGCAAGATTATAATGGTTTTTCCGAAGCCTTCAATCAAATTAGCACTACCAGAAATTCCAGTAACATTAATCTTGCCCATGTTTAGATGAGAGAAATATTTTTCGTCTTTGAATATCATATGTGTAGTGCCAGAATCAATCAAACAAATATTTTTACAATTGGACAGCTTACTTTGAAAATTATTCATATCTTCAAATAAAATAATATGCACCAAATTAAATATATATTAAATCTTTGTACAAAGTAAAAGCTTATACTATAAGAAATTATTAATCACACTTTACTAAGTAATTAAAAAAATATGTTCAACTAAAAATCTCACAATTTTCAGGCACTTTATGCTCTTAATACTTCACTGAGAAAAAATACATTTTATTTTCAATAGTTAAACAATTAACAGGTGCTTATAGCTTATCACAACTTTAATATAATAATTCGATAAATTAGTAGTTATAATAATAAAAAGTTACGGCATAGGTGGGGTCCTTGGTTGCCATGGAGCCAACATTCAATCTTTTTGCAAACTACCTTTTGCTTTTCATTAATTGCATCGTTCCTTTTTTTTTCTTTTTTTTTTCAAGTAAATAAATAATAAAAAAATTAAAATTCAATTCGATTCAATAATAATATAATTAAACTAATCAAAAACTAATACTCATGCACACAACTATTTTTACATGATTTTTTATCTACTAACAATTGTTACTATCAAAATTTAAAAAAAAATAGTTCATTCTTCCATATTCACGGAACCATCACTAATCAACTAATCAATATTTCATTCAGGGTGCTCGAAAAAGTATGCTACATCCAAGCATGTGACGTCAACATCATTTTCAGAGAGAAAGTTAGCCTCGGGATTTTTCTCTTTCTTCTTTAGTGATGCTTGATAAAGGCCGCGTCAACCGGGTGCTTGAGAGCACGACAGTCACATGAATAGTGTCTTTTTCCACCACATCGAAAACAAGTAATTGCTTCACGTTTCTCATCTTTTATCTTTTTGTTCAATAAATGATTAGCACCAGGAACAAGATTTCTTTCTTAGTCATCACGACTACGATCATGCCCATGTCTAGGGTCGCGACCTTTTCCACGCCTGGCATGGTGAGCATGCACATCATTCACCTCAGGGAATGGTGCAGATCCAGTAGGTCAATTTTTGTGGTTTTTCATCAATAAATTGTTATTTTGTTCAGCCATGAGAATATGAGAACTCGGTTCAGTATACTTTTTGAAACCCTTCTCTCAATATTGTTGCGGTAAGAGCACATTCGAGGCATAAAAAGTGGAGAGCGTCTTTTCCATCATATCATCATCATTGATAGTCTCTCCACATAGTTTTAATTGAGAAGAAATTTTGAACATGGTAGAATTGTACTCATGAACAGACTTATAGTCTTGAAACCTCAGACGCATTCATTCATATCATGCTTTTGGAAGGATGACTATGTTTAAGTGGTCAAACCTTTCTTTTAGGTTATTCCACAATACGAATGGATCTTTAGTAGTAAGGTAATTAATTTTCAGAATTTCATCAAGATGATGATGCAAGAAAATCATAGCCTTAGTAAGATTTTGACTAGATGCTTTATTTTCTTTCTTTATGGCATCTCCAAGACCCATAGCATTTAAGTGGATTTCAACATCTAGCACCCAAGAAATGTAGTTCTTTCCCGAACTTTGAAGGTAATGAACTTATACTTTGTAAGATTGTTAGCCATATGAAAAAGGAATGAAAAATAATACCTAAGCCTTAGCCTTCAATTTAAGATGGTAGAGTCACGTACTGATAGCATGTTATGAAATAATAAAGAATAAAGAAGAAGAGTAGAGAGAGAATAGAGAGGAATTCTTATTTCTCTTGAGGAATGAATAACAATGAAGGAAAATAAGGGGAAAACTAACCTTGGGTTTGTAACTTTTCCATAAATAGACATAAGTTATCAGCTAATTACTTTTTTTGATCATTTTATGAGTTCCACTTCAATTGAATACCCCATTTAAGAATATTAAAAACACAAACACTTGTCCTGATTAGCTTTCAAGGGAGCAAATAAAAAGGTAAAAATAGTGCTTATAGCGTTCCTACCCAGTACTTTAGACATGTATAGTACAATTTTTTTAACCCAAAGAAAACTGCAGATTATGAAACATGAAAACTCTATTGAAAGGAACAATCATAGAACTTTTTTCAAAAACTCTATTAAGTAAGATCCAACTAAGTACAAATAAAGATATAATAAAGAGTAATCACAGAACCAATTGTTATTTCCTTCTACGGGTACGCAGAATCTGTATATGCAGAACAACAACTTCAACTAGAGTTCAAGTATAAACAAGAACACAATGAAGTATATCGAATACCCTCAACACAAGATCAAAATGACCTTTCCAAGAGGTGTATTTTATTTTTTCTAGAAAATAGATGAAACAGAAATGAATAAGGCCAAGTCGTCCGAATTCATGGAGTTTCCTTAAGGAAATAATTCCCCTCACTGTACCCGAGGTTATGGAATTTTTTCTACCAGGATAAAATGGCCTTCAATCCAAATATAGCGGTACCTCAAATATTTGGACTCGTCGAACGCACTCAACGGTTCGAATGATCACACAGAATTTTTGAAGACAAGAAGAGTAATTTTTTATACTAAAATTTCGTATCAAAACCTGTGGATGAAAGCAGGTTTATATAGACATAACATGTCTCTTCTGAAAAGAGGCAATTTTTCACTCCAAAGGGTTACACCTTTGCTGTAAGTTCATGTCTGTTCATCAAAGATTGCATTTTTCCTGAACAGTCATCTCATTTCATGAATCAGAGTATCACTTAATTGAAGTATTACATCCTTCTGAAGCATTATTTTGAACCATTGCAACCTTCTATAGGCTCAGTTCAGAACAATATATCATTTCTGAAGCACCAGTTTAAAAATAATGCATCAGTTCACTTGAAACAGTGCAACTGTTACTGCATGTATATATAAATGGAGGTCCGAAACACTGCAGAAAAATTTACTGCATTTTTCCTGGGCATTCTTCGGAATTCAAATAAAGTTTGTCCAAAAAGATAGATCTCATCGATCGACCATTTGACAAATCCAAATCCGAAACCAAAGCCAAGCCGAGCGAGTGACGACGAGGACAGCGCGAGGCATCTATTATTTCTTGCCTCACTTGCCATGTCGAGTAAGTGTTCTTGATTATAAACACTTTTAACTTCTCTTCTTCCACCAATATGGGAGAAAGAGTAAACTTTCTAATTTGGGAGTACCCTTTCCATTTTAGTGTCTCCCTCCCCTCCACCATTTTATTCTCCATTTTTCCATTCACACTTATTTCATATACTATGAATCCAACAATCCCCCACATGAATGGGGAATGGCTATTTTTGTAAAAATTTTACGAACAAGTATGTGATCATCGATCAAAGACTGATTGCATCTGGATAAGTGGGCTTTCTTTGAACTTTCCATAGTGGACATGCATCGGATGCACTCGGTCAACCGATAGATTTTATATCTTTGAACCGTTGAGCTTTAATGTACACCTAGACAATACATGTCACACAATCAGCCTTTTACCGTTTATGGTTCTCACAGTTTTGTTCTTTTCAGCCATGAACACTTTCTGATTTTATGAGAGCTTAGAGAATAGGCCTTTACTAACATTCTCTTTGAAGCGGCTTCCACTTCACCCTCACATAGGTAATCTATAAACGTTCAATCCTATAGATTAAACTATTTGGTCTATTCTTCCAAATTTAGATAATCATTAAAAGACTTTTCACCTTAAGTCTTATCCTTGTTTACTAAATGTTATCTATATCATGAGAATGGGTTGGGTAATTGATAATGTTGAACCTATCAGACACAACTTTGTTTGATCTCCTTGAACATAGTTCTTGGGATCTCCAGTCTGCTAGGTAGAGTTATGGCCATGCTGACTTGTCCTAGGCCTTAAACCCATTCCCTTAGATATTCTTTCCACTCCTTCTCTAGATAGGCCTTTTGTAAGTAAATCCGACACATTATCCTTTGACTTTACATCGTCAATAGTGATAATTCCACTAGAGAGAATTTTTCTAATGATATTATGACTCCATCGTATGTGACAAGATTTACCATTGTACATCATGCTCCCTGCCCTACCTATTGCCGCTTGGCTATCACAGTGTATACATACTGGTGCCACTGGTTTGGGCCAATAAGGAATATCTTTCAAGAAATTCCAGAGCCATTCTGCTTTTTCACCGGCTTCATCTAATGCAATAAATTCAGATTCCATTGAAGAGCTAGCAATACAAGTCTGTTTGGATGACTTCCAAGAGACCTCTCCTCCACCGATAGTTAATACATATCCACTTATGGATTTTACTTCGTTCGATCCGGTGATCCAATTTGCATCACTATATCCTTCAAGTGCCGCAGGATATTTATTATAATGCAAGGCATAATTTTGAGTGTACTTAAGATACCCCAAAACTCTTTTCATTGCCATCCAGTGAGTTTTGTTGGGATTACTCGTGTACTGACTCAATTTACTGATAGCGCATGCTATGTATGGTGGTGTACAGTTCATTATATATATTAAACATCCTAATACTCTTGCGTACTCCAATTGTGAGTCACTTTTACCTTCATTCTTTCAAAGTGCAAAGCTCGCATCCAATGGAGTCTTGGCAATACCAAATTTCATATACTTGAACTTGTCAAGTACCTTTTCAATATAATGAGACTGTGACAATGCCAACCCTTGTGGAGTTTGATGGATTCTTATACCTAAGATTACATCTGTAACTCCAAGGTCTTTCATATCAAACTTGCTCTCGAGCATTTATTTTGTTGCATTTATGTCAGAAATGTCTCTACTGATGATCAAAAATATCATCCACATTAAACATACAATGACTTGGTGATTTGAAGTGTCTTAAATATAAACACATTTATGACATTTATTTATTTTGAATCCATTTGCCAACATGGTTTGGTCAAACTTCGCATGTCATTATTTTAGTGCTTGCTTTAGTCCATATAATGACTTGATAAGTTTACAAACCTTGTTTTCCTTTTTAGGAACCACAAAATCCTAAGGTTGTTCCATGTATATTTCTTCCTCCAATTCTCCATTTAGGAAAGCGGTTTCCACATCCATATGATTGATCTCAAGGCCATATACCATATCCAAGGCAATTAACATTTAAATCGATGTTATCCTTGTTACTGGCAAGTATGTATCGAAGTAATCAAGGCCTTCTTTCTATTTGAAGTCTTTTACCACAAGTCTTGCCTTGTATTTGTCAATAGTACCATCCGCTTTCATTTTCCTTTTGAAGATTCATTTGGAACATAAAGGTTTATTTCCAGGAGGAAGGTCAACCAATTCCCATGTATAGTTGCTTAAGATTGAATGTATCTCACTATTGATTGCCACTTTCCAAAAGGATGAATCCAAAGATGCCATCGCTTCCTTAAATGTTTGAGGCTCATTTTCCAAAAGAAATGTCACAAAATCCCATCCAAACGAAGTAGACGTTCTTTGACGTGTACTACATCTTGGATTTTCTTTATTATGTTCATTCGCAATTGATTCATCATGAGGTTGTTTAGAACCCCCACTAGACTGTTCATGTCTAGTTTTATGCGGATAAATGTTTTCAAAGAATTCAGTATAGTCTGATTCAATTATCATATTTTCATTAATATCCGGATGTTCGGATTTATGAACCAAAAATCAACATGTGTTACTGCTTTTAGCATATCCTATGAACACACAGTCCACCGTCTTAGGTCCTATCTTAACCCTTTTAGGCACAGGAACTTGGACCTTTGCTAGACACCCCCACACTTAGAAATATTTCAAGTTGGGTTTTCTTTCTTTCCACTTTTCATAAGGAATTGATTGTGTCTTACTATGGGGAACTCTATTGAGTATACAGTTGGCCATAAGGATAGCGTCCCCCCATAAGTTTTGTAGTAAACCAGAACTTATAAGTAAGGCATTCATCATTTTCTTCAAAGTTTGATTTTTTCTTTCCGTAATTCCATTAGATTGAGGTGAATATGGGGCAGTAGTTTGATAGATGATTCTATTCTCTACACATATTTGTGCAAAGGGAGATTCATATTCTTCGCCCCTATCACTTCTTATCATTTTGATCTTTTTGTCTAACTAATTTTCAACTTTAGTTTTATATTGCCTAAACGCATCTATAGCTTCATCCTTACTATTTAGCAAGTAGACATAACAGTATCTAGTGCAATCGTCAATAAAAGTTATGAAATACTTTTTTCTACCACGTGATGGTGTTGACTTCATATCACAAATATTAGTGTGTATTAAGTCTAGGAGATTGGAATTTCTTTCAACGGACTTATAAGGATGTTTTGCATACTTCGATTCCACACACGTTTGACACTTTGATTTATTGCACTCAAAGTTTGGCAAAACTTCTAAGTTAATCAGTTTTTATAACGTTTTGTAATTAACATGGCCAAAACGTTCATGCCATAAATTATAAGACTCAAGCAAAGAAGAAGAAGTTGAACTTTTATTTATTTCAAAAGTCATTACATTTATCTTATAAAGGCTTTCGGTCAGATAGCCTTTTCCTACATACATTTCTCCTTTTCTAATTACAATTTTTCCAGAAACGGTTACATATTTGAATCCGTTCTTGTCTAGAAGTGAAACAGAAATTAAATTCCTACGTAACTACGAAACATACAAGACATTGTAAAGTGTCAAGACCTTTTCTGAATTCATTTTCAAGCATATTTTTTCTGTTCCTTCTACCTTAGCAGTAGCGGAGTTAGCCATATAGATCATTTCTTCTACTTGAGCCGGAGAGAATAATGAAAACAACTCTTTGTTGCCACATACATGGCGGGTGGCACCAGAATCCATCCACCATCCACGAGGATTCCCTGCCAAGTTACATTCTGAGAACATAGCACACAGATCATCGCAAACTTTGTTGGATTCAATCATATTTGGTTGATCCTTCTTCTTGCCTTTCTTCGGGGCTTGAAAATCCGTGGACTTGCGGCCAATCTTGCCACAATTGAAGCATATTCCCTTGATATTCTTGGTTTGATGGCTTCCTTGTACAGCTTCTTTCTTTTCTTAGAATTATTTTGGTCATCTTCTACAATATGTGCTCCATTAATTGTAGAATTCCCTTTTGACCTTCTCTCGACGGTTTTATTGTCCTCTTCAATACGCAATCAGACAATAAGTTCTTCGACAGTCATCTCCTTTCGTTTATGCTTCAAGTAGTTTTTGAATTCTTTTTGCAAAGTTGGTAGCTTCTCAACTATCGCTACTACTTGAAATGCATCATTCACTATCAAACCTACAAAACAATTTTTGTGAGTATTAAGAACTTTTTTAATTTATTCAACTAAGGTATTTTTTAAAGATATACCTTCTGCTAGGAGATCATGTATGATGACTTGCAACTCCTGCACTTAAGAGACAACTGATTTGCTATCTATCATTTTAAAGTTCAGGAACCATGCAACAAGGAATTTCTTAATTCCCGCATCCTCTGTTTTATATTTTCGTTCAAGTGCCCCCCATAATTCCTTCGATGTCTTAGTTCCACTGTAGACATTGTAGAGGTCATCTTGGAGACCACTCAGAATATAATTCCTGCAAAAGAAGTCTGAATGTTTCCAAGATTCTACAATTACGAAACGCTCTTTTTCCGAGGTTCCCTCGGGAACCTCAGGAGCGTCTTTGCTAGTGAACCGTTGCAGACACAAAGTGGTGAGGTAAAAGAACATCTTTTACTGCCATCGTTTAAAGTCAATGCCCGTAAATTTTCCAGGCTTCTCCGCCGGTGCCATTGTAGGCGGAGCATTTAAGCGACTTGATGTGGCAATATTAGTTGCCTTCAGAGACGTTGTCGCATCTTGCATTTAACTATCGCTTGTCATTTTTTTCTGTCACCACAAAACAAAAAATACTTAGTATTTTCAGAATACTACTTATAAAGTTATGCAACTTTAAACTTTTTTTCTTGTTTCTAGTTGATAATGAAGTTTTTATGACTTTCAATTGTCAACCGAATGATCTTTAACATGTGATGAAGTTTTTATGACTTCAAATCACTAGTTAAGTTCAAGCGAAGTAGAAAGTTAAAACTTTAATCTCCAAAAACAAGTTGTACAGATTTTGAAAGTTGTTTCCTTAAGATTGTTATTTCCTTCTAAGGGTACGTAGAATCAGTATATGCAGAACAACAACTTCAACTAGAGTTCAACTATAAATAAGAACACAATGAAGTATATCAAATACCCTCAACACAAGATCAAAATGACCTTTTCAAGAGGTGTATTTTATTTTTTCCAGAAAATAGATGAAACAAAAATGAATAAGGCCAAGTCGTACGAATTCATGGAGTTTCCTTAAGGAAACAATTCCCCTCACTATACCCGAGGTTATGGAATTTTTTCTCCCAGGATAAAATGACCTTCAATCCAAATATAGCAGTACCTCAAATATTGGGACTCGTCGAACGCACTCAAAAGTTTGAATGATCACACAGAATTTTTAAAGACAAGAAGAGTATTTTTTTATTCTAAAATTTCGTATCAAAACCTGTGGATAAAAAGCAGGTTTATATAGCCATAACATGCCTCTTCTGAAAAGAGGCAATGGTTCACTCCAAAGGTTACACCTTTGCTGTAAGTTCATGTCTGTTAATCAAAGATTGCATCTTTTCCTGAATAGTCATCTCATTTCATGAATCAGTGTGTCACTTCATTAAAGGATTACATCCTTTTGAAGCATCATTTCGAACCATTGCAACCTTCTGTAGCCTCAGTTCAGAACAATGTATAATTTTTGAAGCACCAGTTTGAAAATAATGAATCAGTTCACTTGAAACAGTGCAACTGTTACTGCATGTATATATAAATGGAGGTCCGAAACACTGCAGAAAAATTTTACTGCATTTTTCCTGGGCATTCTTCGGAATTCAAATAAAATTTGTCCAAAAAGATAGATCTCATCGATCGATCATTTTCCAAATCCAAATCCGAAGTCGAGCCGAGCGAGCGACGATGACGACGGCGTGAGGCATCTATTATTTCTTGACTCACTTGCCATGTGGAGTAAGTATTCTTGATTATAAACACTTTCAAGTTGTCTTCTTCCACCAATGTGGGAGAAAGAGTAAACTTTCTAATTTGAGAGTACACTTTCCATTTTAGTGTCTCCTTCCCCTACACCATTTTACTCTCCATTTTTCCATTCACACTTCTTTCATATACTATGAACCTAACATCAAGAACTTAAGGAGTAATAGAATTTTTTTCAAAACTCTATAAGTAGTTGGATCTGTATTTATAGAGTTTTTAAATCGTGCAGAGTAACCACAAAACCAACTACCTAGTTACGCCGCAAAAAAAAACAACTATCTAGTTACGCCAAAATAGCAAAAAAAAAAAAACATAGAGCCTGCGATAGTTAACAACTTCTTCATTTAGTTTCTTCACTTCTTCACTGGGTTCTTCACTTCTTCACCGGGGTTATGAACGTCTTCCTTGTGGTAACAAACCCACATTGAAGTTTGTTTCTCTTGTGAAGCACATTGTTATGATACTAGATGGGCAGGAGACGACGAAAGATTAGACGATTATTGCAAACAAATCACTTGAACTTAGGGACTACAGGTGCAGGCTGAGGTGGAGATTGTGGTGGTGAAGGGGATGGAGAGAGGATGGCGGGTGGTGGTGGAGATTGTGGTGGTAAAGGAGGTGAAGAGAGGGCGATGGGTGGTGGTGGAGATTGTGATGGTCAAGGTGGTGGAGAGAGGACGACGGGTGGTCAGGAGAGTTTCAATAAAATTAGTGGCCTAAAGCTAAATTTTAATAAGAGATCTTACATATATAAACATATATAAAAATATAATACTTTAATAATTTAGAGTTGTCTTATTTATTCTTGCATATTAGTTATTTCTGGTGTCGTAATTTTAAAAGATGCCTAATCTTTAACTTCATATTATTAATAAAAGTAAAGATTAATTCTAGTTAATACGATGTTAGCCATTTGTTTGCAATGCATTAACCTGGATATTTTTGTTAAAACTTTATTTATTAATATGAAGTTTGAGTTGTTTAATTCGAAGTTCAAAAATATTTTTTTGTAAAAAATGAGATAACTTTTTTTATTGTTATTATTTTTTAGATAATTTTTTAAAAATATATTTCACAATCTTCATTATTACTTCATGTGAGGTTGAAATCATAGAATGTACTATTAAAATTTTTGAGGCCTCAAAGGTCTAAAGCAAAGACTTTATTAGCCTTACCCTTGAGTCACCATTGCAGGTGGTAGTGGAGAGTGTGGTGCCGGAGAGAGTGATGTCGATGGTGATAGGGAGGGAGGAGAGAGGGTTTCTGAAATTTTTTAAGCCATGATGAAAACCAAACAGTAGTGTGGGTATTGTATGAAGTAAATAGGTACTACTTTTAGGAAGTGTGCCAAGACAATTCTCCATTTCTTCCTTGGTGTCCAAGGATATGAATTACGTTTTTTTACAGAAATTAGGGACTTTGGTGTATGCTGTGATTATCTTAATTAATTTCTAAAATTTTGTTTGATTAAGAGTAAATACATAATTACCCCCTTATGTTGGTTGAGATTTTTAAAAAGATACCTAAACTTTGAATTCGACCTATTACCTCACGATTCTTATTTAATCCGTTGCAAATACACTATTTTTTGCTGAATCTCAGTCACAACAAAGAGACTGAACATACGCACCAATCAGGTGATGCCACGTGTTAAATATATTTAATTTCATATTTTATTTATTTTTTTAATAATTTTTTATTTTTATTTAATTTATCACCCCACCCCACCCCTCTTCCCCCACCCCTGTGTCCAGCAACCTCCCCCACCCCTCCACCTGCTTCTTGCTCCATTAAAATGAAGCTAAAAGCTCCTGGAGCTTTAAGCTTCATTTTTTTTATTTATGACCCCACCCCTTACTCCCATCCCCACTCCGTCCAACATCTCCCTCCCCCATCCCCTGTCCAGTTTTCTCCATTAAAATGGAGCTTAAAGTTCCATTAAAATGGCGATTGTACTTCTGCTTTCCTTTTTAAAATTATGGTAATGATGATTATGTTTTTGTTGCTTTAATTGATGTTGGTGCTGTTGTAATTGATGTTGGTGCTGTTGTAATTGATGTTGTTGTTATAATTGATGATGTTGTTATTGTAATTGATGTTGTTGTTGAGTTATGGTGATGAAGAAAAAGTTGGGGAAGAAGACAATGGTGAAAAAAATAAATAAATATTAATTTTTTTCTTTTAAAAAAATATAAATTATATACTAATTATTTACACGTGGTAGCTTTTAATTGATCAAAAAAGTTAAATTTGAGCCCTTTCACGCGCCTATGGCGCGTGTATACACACAGAGGTCAAAAATGGTGTATTTGCAATGGAATAAAGAAGAATCGTGGGGTAATAGGCCGAATTCAAAATTTAGGTATCTTTTTGAAAATCTCGGCCAACATCGAGGGTAATTATGTATTTACTCTTTGATTAAAAATACATGAATTCATATTTTTTCAATTTAAGTCACGTGGTGGTTTGGGGTAGGAAGTTTGGACTCCCCTACCATGTTTATTCACTCATGACTCATAACGGTCAGTCATGATAAGAACCATAAATCGATATTACTATGAGACTAATAGCCTATTTAGGATTGCTTATTTTCCAAAATAAGCACTTACTTTAAGAAAAAAATATTTTTTTTAAAAAAAATGGTGTTTGGTAAACTTGCAAAAGTGCTTTTAAAAATAAGCAGAAGCAGTTTTTCTGCTTCTAGGAAGAAGCAGAAAATTTCTACTTCTCAAAATAAGCAGAAGCAGAAGAAGAAAATTATTTTTTTATGATAAAAATATCCCTATCACACATAAATATACATATAAATACATACATACATACATATATATATATATATATATATATATATATATATATATATATATATATATATATATATATATATATATATATATATATATATATATATATATATATATATATATATATATATATATATATATATATATATATATATATATATATATATATATATATATACATATTTCATATTTAAGCCATAATTCTTTATAATTTATATATTATTATTTTATTTTAACTCATTTACTTTAAATAAATTTGAAAACACCATTGATGATGATAACTAAAGAATATATATAAATTATTTTATCATTATTAATGATAACAATTGACAGATGAATCACATTACAAGATTGTATTTTGACATCACATATAAGTTTTTTCTCGAATATTTAATTTTAAATAAATAATTAACGAAAAGTGACATATTTGTTAAAATAGTGAGTATATATATGAATATGATGACTACTTATTCGTAGTAAATTTTGACATCGTAAAAATATATTTAAAAAGATAACAAATAACAGATAGAATTTTATTTTAAATATTTTTCATCAAGTAGTGTACGTATATGAATTTGGTTACTTAGTTTTAGAATTGAAATGGTAAAAACATATCCAAAAGAAAATGTAACAAATAACAAATATTATGTCATTTAGATATTTGTAAGCATGAATATAGTGTTTGCTAATTTTTAGTAAATTTGACACACTAAAATATATTCCAAAAATAAGGTAACAAAAAAAAGATAGATTCTAATTAATTTTATTTTTTTGACCTTTTCTTCAAACATTCTATTCATTCAACGAATTTATCGTATTACACACCTTCTCCTTCATCTATAAATACAAATAATATTACATATATACATATACTTTATGAAATAACTTTTGTTTTCATTTTTCTTTGATGTTTTAAGTAATATATCAGTATTTAATTTTTTTAATGTATATATATATATATATATATATAATTAATATATATAATTTTTAATTTTAGAGTACGTACTTTTTAATTAAATTAAAAAAATTTAATTAAAAATATTATAATGGTATTTAAATAATTTTTCTCTATAAATTGATTTTAGTAATAAAAGTTTATTGACAGATGTCCTTTTTGGTCATTTGACTCAAAAAAACACTTCTTGAAAAAGATTATCCAAACATATTTTGATTATCAAAAGCACTTTTCAAATGAATTTACCAAACACAAACTGTTTTTTTAAGCGAAAAATTTTCAAAAATACCCCTGAACTATCTGAAATAGCTCAAAAATGCCCCTCGTTAGATTTTTGGCTCAAAAATGCTCCTCCGTTAAATATTTAGCTCAAAATACCCCTCCCTCTAACGAAATTCGGAAAAGGATCAAAAATACCCCTGAACTATCTGAAATGGCTCAAAAATACCCCTCCCTTTAACGAAATTCCACCAAGCATGCCACCTAGATAAAAAAAAAAAAGATCACGTGACTATGCCACATTACCATCCACATGTAAAATGTTAGTATTTTTTAACTATATGACATTTCTTTCTTCTTTATTTTTATTTTTAGTTTTAGTTTTTTGCAAAGCAGTGAAACGAAAAAATCAAAAAACCAATCTTTTGCTAATTACTTCATTAGTGTTTTAAAAGTTCTAAATTTCACCTCTTCATTAGTGTTTTAAAAGTTCTAAATTTTATCTTGTTATTGTCGTTTGGGATGAGGGACAGCTTGATCTTGATCTGATGTTGACTCGGAGAAGGAGCTAAAATTTTAACTTTTAGCTAGCAAATGTTGATGTACTAATAATTAAGTTAAATTTACTACATGCAAATTCTTTTTCAAAATAAATGAATTCCTTTTAACACTTGTTTAATCATTCGAAATGAATTCATTTTTCTAAATTCAGTTTTAATGGATAATCTTATTATTTTTAGAACAAGTTTGAAAAGAAGTAAAATGATACTTAATATTGATAAATTATTATTTAATTATGTCATTCATTAACTTTTTGTAGATGTGTGTCACATTCAAAGATTCATTAATTTTAGATTAGAGGAGGTATTTATTAAATCATTTTAACATAAGCATTTTGAGTAAAAGCTAGCAAAATCAAACACATCTTTTGAGTAACTAATTTGAAGTTTAGTTTGAAATTTGTTACTTTTACAAGTAAATCTTAATTTTAAATTTTATACTGGCCTAATAATTAATGAGTTTATCAGTTTAATAAGATTCTTTTGTTGGGTTTCACACTTTTAAACCTATTAACAGGAAAAAACTTATTTTTTAAATGATCAAAGGAATTTGATAATAGCGATGTTACATTTAATAATTTTTTTCAAAAAAAATATTATGTAACCACCGTTTGTCTACTTTGATTAAAAATGAAAAAGCCGTGTAAATTTTGTCCGTTTCACTAATGTTTTTAAATAAAAATAAAAATAAAAATAAAGAAGAAAGGAATGTCATATAATTAAAAAAATACTAACATTTACATGTGGATGGTAATGTGGTATAGTCACGTAGTTTTTTTTATCTAGGTGTCATGCTTGGTGGAATTTCGTTAAGGGGAGGAGTATTTTTGAGCCAAATATTTAACAAAGGAGTATTTTTGAGCCATTTCAGATAGTTCAGGGTATTTTTGATCCTTTTCTGAATTCCGTTAGAGGGAGGGGTATTTTTGAGTCAAATATTTAACGGAGGGGTATTTTTGAGCCAAAAATCTAACGAGGGACATTTTTGAGCTATTTGAGACAGTTCAGGGGTATTTTTAAGCTTTTTTCGTTTTTTAAAAGTACTTTTCTGAAAAGTCATTTTATAAAACTGTTTCTTAAATAAGCAGTTTTGTAAGAGCAATTCCAAACGGAATCTAAGTTGAGAAAAATATTACACTTATTTCTGTTATTATTTCTTTCTGTCTCGTAGCATTATGATCATTATTTTAATTAATCTATATCCTTTTTTTAGTTTTGCTTGAATGCAATTTATAATCTATATCCTTCTTTAGTTTTGCTTGAATGCAATTTATATGCAAGTTAAACTAATGAAGAATCTCAACCTTAATCAAAAATACATGAATACATAAATCAGTTTAAACTAAATTAAGAAAAATATTAGTAAGAGTTAAGCAAATGAAGTAGACAAATAAGATAAAGAATTTAATTAGGCATTTAAGCCTTATTTCATATGCTGCTTTTGCCATTGTTCCTTTACTTGGGTTTTGCCCTTTAATCCATTTTCGATCTTCAACCTGTGTTTTTAACCGTGGACGAACTCTCAGCCCAACTTACATGCGAAGGAGACTTGGAGAAGTCCAGATTGGACTCGAAACATCATGTGTTAAAAAGAAAAATGAAAGAATTACTGCAAATGATGAGACCTTAAATAAAGCAAGTACAATAAAGCAAGTAAACTATGCATAAAATGTAATGTCCAAGTAAAAGTGTTGGGAGCAAGGGAGGTACAAAAAGATTGAACTATTACATGATATTGCAGAGAACACTTAGAAATGGCAATCAAAGAAAGAAAAAAGTGGGCAGAAGTAACAACGAACGAAATCCCATACTTATTTACTCAAACATTGGTTGAATACTTATCATGAACGTCTACAAACTAAGGTGTGGAAAGATTTAAACCAAACTTCATCCCAGCATATTGAAATCACATAATCAAGTTTTCTAAGGGAAACAAACTAAACATAACTTTTTCAACACAACTGAATAATAACTCATTAAAGAAGCTCAATCGTTTAAGAAAACAGTCCATTTTATATGACGAAACATAGAGATTCAGGAGAAGATTTAGTTGTTGGTCCACTTTGAAAACTTATTTTAACAAATAAACCACTCATTTTGGCAAATCCTAATTTTTTAGGGTTTGATGGGCCATGGGCTTAAGTGTAAAAAATATTTTGACACCCCTTATGTATTTTTAAAATCTTTTGGAACCCTTAAATACAAAAAAAAAAAAAAAATTCTCTCATCTTCTCTCTCTTTACCAAAACCGCTCCTTCTCTCTTTCCACCATTTTCAATTTCGAGCTCATGTAAATCAGCTCCAACTTCGATCTTCAACTTCAGGTAAGATATATTATTGTTCCGGTTAATTTGTGCTCCATATTGAAGGGGGGTTTTTCATTTTTTTTTTCCGTACTCATTTGTGGCGGGTGAAGTCGTTGAAGTTCAAATAAATTGATTTTTTTTTTAAAATGGGGCTTGATTTCAGTGAAAGTGGTTGTTTTTAGTTGGTATTTACTTATTTTTTACGGATAATTGATGTGTATCGATTATCCTTTGCAATTGCATGTTGAAATTTCTTCACTAATTTCGTCGGAATGTGGCAAGATATGTGATTTTTGTTAAAACTTTTCTCCTATGTAAGGGTGTTGTAGACGCATGTTCATGTTGGGGATTTCTTCATTGCGTATTTGATAATTAGACTCAAAAAGTTAAAAAAAAAATTAAAAAAATAGGGCTTGATTTTACTTATAATTTGTGTTTTTATGTTGGTATTCGGTTTGTTTGTGCATTGTTTGTGTTGAATTTTAACTTTCCTCGACGATTGCATTGAGATTTTTTTGCCACTTTTTGTCAATTTACGTGATAAAAATGTGCTGTGAATTGAATTTTTTTTTTGCAACTGCTGCATTGAGTTGGTGCTGCAACCGCTGCCATGTTAATAGACTGCTAGGTCGATTAAGTATTGTTATCTACTGCCAATTGAATTTTTTTTGAAAAAATAGGGATAGATTTTACTTATAATTTGTGTTTTTAAGTTGGTATTTGATTTGTTTGTGCATTTTCTCATTAGATTTTAACTTTCCTCGACGATTGCATTGAGTTTTTTTGTGAATTTTTCTCGATTTGCGTACTTAAAATCTGGGTTCCTTCCTGTTTTTGTTCAATATAATGGTGATTTAGATGCATGTTCTTGTGGGTGATGGGGTTGTTTTCGAAGAAACTTGTTCTGCAAATTAGAATTTTTGGTGCTACAACTGCTGCCATGTTAATAGACTGCTACGTCGATTAGGTATTGTAGTGGTTGTTGTAGCTGAAAAATGGTAATTTTTGTTCGTAGATCATAACAAATGGCTAGAGGTAACAAATGTAAGGCTGCAGAAGGTGATAGGTCTGACAGAAGAAAAAAACGAGCAGTCGATCAATTGGAGAATAGAAACTGCAGCGAGGAAGGAGTTGAAGCTTCGGTTCGAGATGAGCCGGAGAAAATAGATCCTCTCGAGGCTAGGATGGATGAGGAAGCACTGATCTTTCCCCACTGTGCAAGGTTTGTTTCGGCTAAGAGGTACGACCTCGCCACAATCCTGGATGATGTCGGATCATTTCCGGCTAAGATATTTGTTAGGTCCCGTTTGAAGATGTTTAATGAATTCAAACAAGTCGTGGTTGATCAACGTCTGCAGTCTAGGTTTAAGAATTCCTATTTTAGTGGTTTATGGGACCTGCCAGAACATATGAAGTTCAACGAACAGCTTGTCCACTATACACTTCTGCGTCGAGTTGAACCGTACAATAAGCTGCATGAAATGTGGTTCAACATCAATGACAGGCCTGCATATTTTGGCTTGAAGGATTTTGCGCTAATCACTGGTTTAAATTATGGACGTTATCCCCGTGATTCAAGATATGTCAAAGCGATGGAGGAGGGTAAAGCTTTTTTCAAAAAGATTATGAAAAAGAGGAGTGTAAATGCAAAGAGATTGTTGAAGTTTATTAGAGGTGGGAGGCTGGACAAGGAGGACAAGTTCAAATACTGCTTGGTTTGGTTCATGCACTGCATATTGCTCGCATGGGACTTGTCAAAAACCGCGGACATAGACACCATCAAGATGGTCGATTACTTGGGCTTCTTTGAGAAATATCCTTGGGGTAAGGAGTCATTTTCCTTGACTCTAGACTATCTAAAGAAGCGGATAGACTTCAGCAGGCAGAAGAAGACATTTGAGACAAAGGGAGTTTCATCGTACGCGCTCTACGAATTTCCCTGGGCATTTATGGTATTTGATTATAAACCATTAAAGTAGTTTATTATATACTGTAATTCATCTATGGTGTCTATAATATACTTACTTTCAGTTTTATGTTTTTATTTTTTCTTTTGATCACAGATTTGGATATACGAAGCCTTTCCCGCGCTCGGCAGGGGAAATAGTAAATCAACTGAAGACCCGCTGCCCATTTTTTGATTGCTCAGATGGAACACCTCAAAAGGCGATAAACTAATCGAAGGTGATCCATATTTGAACAGATGGAGCACAAAGGTATGAAATATTTCTTCCGATGAATAATTTTACCAATATTGTGTTGCTAATCAATCACATTTGATTTATCTATAGAGAGTGCACCCGTACCTTATCCCCACAGTCCATAAAATGAAGTAGCACTACATGAAAAAGCTCAAAGCATTTACAGACGAACCGAACAACCCATTCATCGATGGCTTAAAGGCCTGTCTGGAGGGTATGACTGTCATCACCTCATCGGAGGATGGTGAGGATGGGGATGATGATCAGGATTTGGGTGGAAATGTTGTTTCAAAGCATGTCACTCGAGGTGCGGGGATAAGTAAGTCGAGAGCATCAGGAAAGACACCGATGATTGAAAATCTGAAACAGCGCGTATTTAGGCTGAAGGAGTCGATCAAGGACATCGCTGATTTCTTAAAAGAAGAGAGGCTGAGAAGAGCAGAAAAGTAGAGGCAAAAGAAGAGAGATGAAGTTGAAGGTAATATCTGCTTGATATATTATAGAAGATGCATATTTTATATAATCCCTTTTACTTATAATAATAGAATCTATACCATTCTTCATCAACCGATATCTTAGTTTATTATAAACGGTAAATACTTGAAAATGCAGGTGTGCAGGTGCAAAGTCGGCATTCAGTGACAAGGGTTGGCTGCAATGACAGCGGCATCAAAGAAGCCCTCCTTGAGGTAGCAGCTTTGGAATATGCCTTAATCAATGCTGATGAGGTGATGATCCCTGAGGTTGCAGCTGTTGTAGAGAAGGAAAATCTAAATGAAGGCGATGAAGAGAAAGAAGAAGAAAAAATTGAAGAAGTTGTTTGTGAAGAAGAAAACAAAGCTGATGGATCAGCTGGTGTGGAGAAGGAGGATCATGACGAAGGCAGACAGGATGAAGATGATAAAAATGAAAAAAGTGGTTGTGAAGAAGAAAATAATAAAGGAGATGGAGAGAAAACAGAAGAGAAGAATGCACAAGAAGTAGAGAAAGAACAGCATAAAGAAGAAGGAAAAAAGTGATGCACCAGAAAAAGAAGGCATCACGGAGAAGGATAACGAGAATGAATTTTCAAACTTGGATGAATTTCTTAATGAAGTTAGTCAGGAAATCGACAAGATGATGGTGGAAATCGAAAATGCTGAATCTTTAGACAATTATTAAATTTTTACTTGTGGCTGATGATTATTTTTATTTGACTAGATAATGTTAACTTCTAACTTTCAGCTCGGAATGCGTAGAACTGAACAATTTTATTTTCTAAACTGCCTTTATAGTTTATGGTAAACATTTTTCATTTTATATAATCAACGTATCATTGCTTTTACATGAATTGTCATCGTTGATTATAGACTCTGATTAAAAGGTAAAGTATATACAGTAGAACGATATGTAGTCGATGAATGAAAAAGGTAAACCATTTATAATATAAGTAACAAGTAGTCGATTAATAAAACATTCAGAATACATTCAATCCCACTACACCCCCATTACACCTTTTCAAAAAGCTAAAACTAATAGTAAATCATAGACCATAAATTTCATGTCCTTTTTTTTTTCTTCAGCCATAGCCAACTTATGCTTAAGTTGATCCCTCTCAATTTCGACATCTTTCAACAATCCCTTTAAGTGATCAATCTTGTGTTCCGATTCTCTATATAATTTCATTAGAAGATCTCTATTTTCTTCCAAAATCTCGAAGCCTTTCAAACATTTCAAATTTCGCAATGCCTTGAAAATTTGACACCTCAAAATCGGAGAAAATCCACTTGAAATAAGAGCATCCACCATTATCCTAAAATAACGAGGATAAATTAGTAAATTGAATTATGATATGAACACAAATAAATTTTTATTTAAACAAAAATAAACCTTTCCAACCGCACAACTTTAGAATTTTCGCCCCGAATTTCTATTGGTGCGTGATATTTTCAACACTGCAGGATTACCACAACGGCAAATATAAGAACTTTTGGAAGTTTGAGATGACTGCGACATTTTTATTGTTGATGCAAAACTTGAAAGTTAAATGAACATGGAGGAGTCCAAAAGGGTCCCTTTAATTAATATAGTAAGGCTATCAAAATCTGACCGTTGAAAAATTCTACCCGTTAGAATTGTACTGTTGGAGAAAATTTAAATGAATTATCTTTTACTTCAAAGGTTCTCTAACGAATGTATATGTCTTCTATTATCGACTGGGTGACTTACGATTTATATACTGATGTCAGTGTTGATTATACTCTGTATTAGAATATTATCAATTAAGATTACGATTGATTATAGACCTTTTATACTGTCTATGATCAACTTGCTGAATATATGGACGGCTTAAAATAATGAAAAAAAAAAGGAGAAATTAAATAAAATAAAATTAGAGTATGTCAATTAACACCATTAAAATATTGTAAAAAAATTTTGATGCATCAATTGTGACTCCCAATCACTTTTAGACGTGATCAAGTGTTATCTTAAACACGGTGTAGTCATAGATCATTGAAATGACATAAAAAGGAGAAGAAATAAAATAAAATAAATATTAATCATCCAAACACTAATGAACGACCACTTATCATGACAAGAGATTAGACTTGTGTGATGACCATAAGGATGAGTGGTGGTTGTTACTTGTGAGTGTTCAATGGACAAGTAGTGTATGAGAACAAGGAGTCCTTCTCAATAGAGACGCTTGTTCTAGGTAATTGGTTGTTACTACCATTTCCCTCCCCTATACCCATTTGATCGAGTGTCCAATTGATTTGTAATCTTATATTATGATATGTAGTCATTTACATTGCGTGAGTGATGTTAATTTATTTTATTTTATTTTATTTTTATTTTTTTAATCTCACATCCTTTGAAAATAGACTTCTTTGGTCGATACATGACTAATAATAAAGTTTGGTATAGATAAAGCTATTTATCTATAATATACTCAAGATATCATAACAAGTCTATTTTCAAAAGAGGTGAGATTGAAAAAAGGGAGAAATAAAATAAAATAAACTAAATTAACATCACTCACGCAATGTAAAATGACTAAATATCATAATATAAGATTACAAATCAATTGGACACTCAATCAAATGGGTATAGGGGAGGGCAATGGTAGTAACAACCAATTACCTAGAACAAGCGTCTCTGTTGAGAAGGACTCCTTGTTGTCATACACTACTTGTCCATTGAACACTCACAAGTAACAACCACCACTCATCCTTATGGTCATCATACAAGTTTAATCTCTTGTCATGATAAGTGGTCGTTCATTACTGCTTGGATGACTAATATTTATTTTATTTTATTTTACTTTATTTTATTGCTTCTCCTTTTTATGTCATCTCAATGATCTACGACTATGTCGTGTCTAATAGAACACTTAATCACGTCCAAAAGTGATTGAGAGTCACAATTGATGCATCAAAATTTCTTTACAATGTTTTAATGGTGTTAATTGACATACTCTAATTTTATTTTATTTTATTTCTCCTTTTTTCTCATTATTTTGAGCCGTCAATATATTCAGTAAATTGATCATAGACTATATGAGTGGTCAATAATAGACTCGTTTATAAGTCGATAATCTCTCAATATACAGGATCATGAACACTGATTTCATTCTATAATTCACTCGTGACACAGTCGATTATAGAATGTGTATTTACCGTAGTCGATTATTTACTCCTACTATACTCAGACTGTAAATAAAGTTTGCAAATCTTAAAATAGGGACTATTGAAGAAACACTAACAAATCACTATAGATAAAGAGAACATCAAGAATACATAAACTTGAAACTTGTTTATAGATATATAAATGTTCATTGCATCTATATTTACAATTTTTGGAAAAAAAATCCCAAACAAAAACTCAAAAATGAAGCTTTCATTTACATAATCCTACCATGAAAGCTTCATTAAGCAATGAACTACAAACCAAAAAAAAAAAAACTATTCTAGGGGGACGAGGGGGGGTGATGAGTTCACGGGGGTCCAGGTTGAGCCTCTCGGCTATGGCCCGAAGAAAACGAGCCATCCGGCAAAGCTCTCTATCCATCCGTCATTGATCGGCGGCAAGACCCTCGAAAAGGAAATTCAGGTTGCTCTGAAGCCTTAGCAACTCTATGTTGTTTATTGTTGACATTCTGTGCAATGGTCGTAGTGGGTGCGTCCTCCTAGCCATCTTCTACTCCCTTAAGTCATTTTTCTTCTGAAATTGTGTTCAAAATCGACCATGGTCTCTTTAAATAGATCAGACCATGAGAAAATCGACCAATAAAATTTTTACACATGTTGATTGAAGGGGAGAAGGCGTGTGATAATAAGAAACAAAAAGTCGCGGTGGTTGTGGCAGTCGAGGTATTTAAAATCCTGCCGTTTCGCGAAGTGTAATAATTACATTGAAAGGTTCAGTGTATGAGGAATAGGGTTTCTGTAATAGACTATACGATTGATCGATGATAGACTATGTATTTTACACTATAACCCCTAGACAATGCATCGATGTATTATATATTTTGAGTCTAGTCAATACGTAATGTGTATAGTCGATTTCAGAATTTGAAAAGACAGTTTTCGAATTGCCACCCATTCCATTGCGTCGTAATTATTTCTAATTCAACATTGTATGAAGAAAAGGGTTTGTTCAATAGACAACCAGGTAGGTTTATTATACACTACGTACTGAACATTTACTTAGTAGACCAACCACTGATATATTATATATTATGAGTCTTGTTGATTATTTAAGTCTAGAATCTATTTAGTACGTAGTATATAATATATGAACAGGAATCGATAATGCACAACAAAAAAAGTCGATTTTAATTGCAGTTCAGTAGTTTTCAAAACAGAATACACATTACTTACTGTCCAGTGCATTTGAACAAACAAAAACATTCAATACAATGTCAATCATATTATCCTACATTAAGGTTGCATGTTGTTCTCTTATGTTCTGACCTTTTGCACTTGGAGCACTTATTTCTTTTCTTGTACCTTGAAGGCTCCAACACACCCTTAACGCATTTCACCTTCCTCCGTCCGAGTTTGGGATCAAAGTCGGGTGGAAGATTTTACATTTCAAGGATACTCTCACGCCACAATCCACTCCGACTCAAGTGGTGCTGCACAAATAGGTTCCATGTATGCAAGGAGGTATGATTCTTTTGAATATATTTGCGAAGAGTAGTTGTAAATGCTAGTGTTGTATTCATCCCCGTGCTTCAAATGCAACGCTGCCATTGCATGAGCGCATGACAATTTCACCAAGTCATACTTTCTGCAAGAACATGACCGTCTCGAAAGATTAACTTTTGCGGAACGACTGTAGCCAAGCACGGTGAATTCGTTGGTGCTTCCATTTATGTTGTTCACATATAATTTGTCCCCCACGATCATGTTTTCCCTCAAGATCATCTCGGCTACAGGAATGAAGATTGTCTTTGAATTGTCCACCTCCGCATACCTCTTTCTGAATATTTCTCCAAATATATGTGCAATTGAATTGAAAATGGCTGTCACTGGATACTCTCTTTGTCGCGCAACATTGAGTTGAGCGAATCGGCGATGTTTGAGGTCATGACGTTGAATCGATTACCTAGAAAGTGAGCCCGATTCCACTTTTCAAATCCTACTTAATGCTTGAGGCAAGCTGTTGAGCTGGGGCATCTTTCTTTAAGGGTGTTGAAGTAGTCATTAAATTCTTCCAATGTGTACGCCTTGGCCATATGGTAGTACAAATAGAGAGAATCGGAACAATGGTGATTTATTTGAAGATTTTCGCCGAGATGCCTCACACAAACACCGTGATGCGCAAGTGAATAATGCCTTGCGAGGTCGTTGGCTATGCTTACGTGTCTGTCGGAGATAACGCACAGCTCTGGTTCGTCGACGACAAAGGCCTTAAGCTTCTCGAAGAAGAAGCCCCACGACGCATCGTTCTCCTTATCCACCACATAATACGCTAAGGGATAGATATGATTTTGCGTATCTTGAGCGACAGTGGACAGCATCACGCCCTCATACTTGTTGGACAAATGCGTGCCATCAATGGCAACGACCTTTCTCATGTGTGCATATCCACGGATGGAAGCCCCAAAGGCCATAAAGTAGTAAATAAGCCTGCCAGACTCCTCATCGACACTGAGGGAATTAATAGACGCGGGGTTGAGACCATTGAAAATATATGAAAATGCGGGAAGCACTGCATATCCATGCTCGGGCGTACCTCAAACTATGTTCTTCGCAATGATGCCTGTCATCCAACACTTTCAATAGCTCGGCCTGCAATGTAGCTCCCTAAATACAATCCTCTCGATCTCTTTTGGGATTGAACCTTTGTTGTCGATGAAAAATTTCAAAATAAGTGAGGCAATAACCTCCACGGTGACATTTTTGTGCTTTTCCGTGACATGATCAATGCCACAAGTATGCTCTCCCACGTACTTGTGGACGTGAAACCAACCCGATTCTCCGATAGCACATGCGCGCACCATCCACCGCCAAGTACGATATACGCACCTCCCCCTCAAGTATTTCTTACTACTCTTCAGAGCTGTGTAATTGAACGACATTTTCACCAACGCCTGCTTCAACAAAAGTTTTAATGTTTTCTTATTTTTGAATGTTTGTCCTAAAAAAAGATTGGTCCCGTCCGAGAAAGAGTGGCTTCTTTATGGTTCGAGTTGCCCGTCCTCACATCCTCCACACTCCTCTTTTTCATAATCTTCACTATTATCCCATGAAATCGTATTCCTTTGATGTATCATCCACATTCGGGGGTGGGGGTGAGGGTGAGGGTGGGGCTGATGTGGAAGCTTCTTTCCGGAACCTTTCAAAAACTTTAACCCGCAATATAGGTCTGGAGTTATCAGAATCAATGCAAAGCATATATAATTCTACGTGTCTATCATTCCTTATGAACATTGGATGGATTTTCCCCCTCCCGTTAATCAAGTAACTAATTAACACCTCACTTTGATCACAACTTAATTCACCGCTCTCCATTACGCTTTAACCATGTCGGCGTATGAACCGTGGTGATGAAAGGCAATGGACACTGTCTCCTTAGACGCGATTTTCCAAATCCAACATTTAGGACTCTCCTCCCATTTACCAGAAATTATACTACCAACAACCACGTAATCTATAATAGATATAATATACCTTGATAATAGTATTCAATAGACTTGAATAGTGGTTTATACGCCTAGACTTAATAGACTGAAGTCGTCGTCTTCCTAGCTGCTGGTCGTACAGTGCACGATTGACCCTTTTCCGACGACCACCGAAATAATCCGATGAATTTCAGCTTACAAACAACCTAAGGAGTATTGAAATGTTGTTATTGACCCAAGAATCGATTTCGAAATGTGGGACTGAATTTCGAGCTTTTAGTATGAAAATGAAAGAAAAATTGGAGCTAAAAATAATCGAAAAAAGCTTATAAGAATGGAGATAATGTCACTTTTCAATGGATGCCGGAAAATTCAACAAAAAATGGTCGAAAAATTGAGGAAATGGCGCCAAAATAGGGTGGTTGCTAGTGGATTGGTTGAGAAGATTTGGGATTTTTTTTTTAATTATTTATCCAATATTTATATTTTCCAAGATGGACTAAAGTGTAGTTTTAACAAAATTAGAGTTGAAATGGGAAAAGGGGCTAAAGTGTAGATTTTGTAAGTTGAGTGTTAGATTTGCATTTTATTTTTGTGATTCCATAAAAGTGTTCATTCTTCAAATTAAAAAAACTTGGTGGATAAATGTCAAAAAAGGTTTGGGAAGTGGACTTTTGCCAAACTTCCCCGAGATTCAGAGGTTTATCTGTCACGACCCGATTTCTCAAGTCGTGATGGCGCCTACTTTAACCCACAAGTAGGCAAGCCAAGCCATAGTCCGGAATGATAGGTAACGTGCTAATAGGCAGAGACCAAATAGAAGATCACGTATAATGATCACAACAACAATAATAAGTGAAAACTAAGAAGGGAACATATATAATATATCAAAATAAGAGAAGGAAAAGGTCCAAATGTACAAATGAATCCCTCTCAAAACCTGATAAGGTCAGTATTGGAGTCACTACTAATAGGTACCCAGAGTACTAGACAAAAATTTAAAATATACACAACATATACAGGCGGTCTTGAGTGCAAAAGACTAACTAGAGTAGATAGAGGAGGATCAACCTCAGACGACAACAAGCTCACCCTGCTCTGAATCAGTACTGGAAGGTAGAAATCACGTCAATATCGACTGTTAGTACCCGGATCTGCATCAGGAAAAAAGATGCAGAAGTGTAGTATGAGTACCAAAGCAACGGGTACTTATTAGGCATCATCGACCGACTGAGCTCAATACAGAAAAGGTATAACTACAGTGCGAGGGCATAATCTGAGCCATCAGTAAAAAGGGATGGGAAGGTAAACAACTACTAAGCTACGCAAATGTTGTAAAAGAATAAATATAAGAGATACAGAAAATAAATAACACAGTAATAACAGAAAAATTAAACATAATCTAACTGGGACCTCATAAGCCCGCTAGGCACACTGAAGAAGACAATTAACCCAACCGTACCCCATAAGCCGGTGGGACACACAAGTAATGAAAATAAACATAAATAATCTGTAATTGAGATGATCCCAAGAAATTGTAGTAGTCATCCAGATGTTCACCGGACTTGACCCGGCACCAATGGGTAGTAACGAGATGGCAAACACCGAACTTGAATCGAAAGTGATGAATAATAACAAGAAGACACGTGTCGGATTTGAACCGGACATAGTGGGTAATAACCATAGGCCACATATATATAACTCATAATCAGATGCCAGACTCGAATCGGAATTCAGAGGAACCATAACCATAATCAGATGTCGAACTCGAACCGGACTCATAGTAACAATAATAATCAAATGCCGAACTCGAACCGAAACTCATAGTAACAATAATAATCAAATGTCGAACTCGAACCGAAACTCATAGTAACCATACCCAACGATAATATTAAAATTCATACCATACCATACCATAACAATGTCAACGTCTAAATAATCATCCGCCAATCTTAATTAAAAAGGGATAGATACAAGATTTTTCAATTTAGTTTCACGTCCTAAAGTAATAGATGTTATATTATATTAAAAGATAATATTTCAATATTTACTAGAATGGGTCCTAATCCGAATAAATAGGGCATGTTATATATCAAATGGTGCGCAACTGTTTCGATAAATAAGCCCAATCTAAAGGTAGAGTAAACCTAGCCTACCTGGACGCCAAAGCTAAAATATCTTTTCGCGAAACCTCCAAATAATACCCCACTAGAAGTCGAGCTTGGATCCTTTGTAGCTAATGAAACCCTCAGAATCGTAAACAACCTCAACAACAATAAACTTGTTATAATCACATGAGCTGATTTACTAATATCCCAAGATCCATCATAATGTATCTACGGAAGAAGTCAAGGTTTAAGCATATGCAAGGTAGAAGTAGACGTTACACTTCTAGCACTAGTCTGAAAATAATGGACGTGAATCCTACTACTAATAACACTTTAAAAACCAAAAGAACCTAAATACTTCACTAGGTTTTTTATAGAAAGAGTATACTGCACACTATCCATCAAATATCTTGGCTATTAAAGGAAACTTTTCAAAGAGATACTTTGACTTCACCAAATCTCAACTAAAATTATTTCTCCCATTTGTGGCTAATGTACCAACACATGTCATTTTAACACAATACTAAATTATGTACATTTAATCTACTCCCACGTGGTATCTCACATACCCTATTAGCTAAAATACAATAAGTACTTACTCAGATATTGCATAAATTGATGGTAAAATAAATATAATATTTTGAATATATTATAATAAATAGAAAATTATTTCAAATAAAATTTTAATTATATAATAATAATATTTTAATATTTTTAAATTCACTATCTTCGTTTAAAATATTAATAAATCATAAAAATCTATTATAAAGTGATATAAATATATTATTTCTTAAAAAAATTTATATTTATCGAAAATATTCTAGAAGGGTATTAAATTATATTTCTACCAAATGCCAAATTACATTAAATAATTCACAATATATTAGATATCATCAAAATTAATCCAACGAACTATATGGGAACTGAACTATGAGTCCCAGCAAGTCATAAATAATTTGGGACAGTTATATAAAATCTCTGAATATCAAAAATATATAAAAATACAGAAAAATAATCGTAAGGGTCATTACATTATTATTCAAGCAAGTACAATACATCTAGACATAAAGCTAATTATAGGAAAAGCTATGGATACATTAAATGGAGTAGTAATTAATTATTTTTAAAAAATGTTGGGCGGGTGTGAGTGTGAGATAAGTTTATGCGAATTTAAAGGTTATATAAGGTGAAGAATTATTTTTAATTATGCTGAGACAGGAAGGAGTTTGAAGAGTATATCAAACAATTTTTAATCTTATATTAAATAAATTTATTTTATTTAAAAAGTATTTGAATGATCGATTAAAGTTAAAAATCATAATCAAAATGTCAATCGAATTCTTTTTGAAAAATTATATACTTTAATATGAATACCTGCGCTATCCTAAACTAGTTTAAATAATTACCGTCTATCATTACCCTTGAGGATTGGCTGATGTATCCTTCTTGTTTTCATACAATTAGACAAAAGATATTCCAATTATTTGTTATACTTCCTTGATTCCAACTTGCATGTATGTTGTGTTGGGATGCTACTGGAAATTGTGGAAGAACTAATGATATTGAGATACGGTTACCATTAAGAAAAATACAGCCTGATGTACTACAGTTTTTGTTATATACAGTATACGAAAAAGGGTTCCACCACACAAGGATTTATGCTACACAATATTATGTTATATTTCTACAAAAGGTTGTTTTCAAAATTTACCTTTTAACCTTCTAGTCATATGACATCTTTATCAGTTACTTCAAAAAAAAAAATTTGCTACCCTTACCATTACGATTTATATTAATCTGAAAGTTAGAAGTAGGTTTTGTTACCATCTTCTAATTGTATACAGAAAAGAAAGAAGGTATAAGATGCTTTTTATTACTATGCTTCAACTCAAGTAGGAATTGATATATTACAAGGTATAATGATTTTCACTTGGGGGGGTTTTTGGATTAACTAATTTTTTGACTTATTAGTAGCTAAAAGTTGGTAGCAATTAACTTTTGCCTTTTAGCTTTTTTTTTTTTTTATACTTTTTAAGTTTAAAGTGAAGTGCTTAAAAATATCTTTTAACTAATTTTTAAGTGACTTATTAGCTTTTTTTTTTTTTTTTTTTTTTTTTACTTTTTAAGTTTAAAGTAAAGTGCTTAAAAATATCTTTTACTTTTGTCACACACCATAAAAAATTAAGTCATTAAAAAATTAAAACACTTAAAAAAAATTAATTTAAATACCATGTTACAAAAACCAAAATATACGAGGAAGATGTATGATGATGCTCGAAGAGACTAGACATTCTGCTAGTACCTATATAATCAATAGTTTTTTGGGGGGAGGAGGGTAATGACCTTTTGGACCTCTATACTATGTCGGTTTTGTAAGTTGAATACTTCTACTTACATATTTGTCATTTGACCCTTAAACCCATTAAAAAACAACATTTTGTACCCTTTGATCATTGACCTTGCCTACGTGGCACTGAAATAGCAAGTAGGACAAAGAGAATGTAGCCACTTGCCTAAGGGTGCGAGTGGAATCAATTTTTGACCAATTTTACATTAAAATAATTTTAAAAAATATTAAAATTAAAAAAAAAAGTCCTTTTTTCCCTCCATCTTTTTTAATTTAAAAATATTTTTAAAATTTTAAAAATAATTTTAAAAATTAAAAAATATATATATATATTTTTCCCTCCCCACCTCAGCCCGTCCCCACACCCCACTCTGCCCCGTCCCACCTCACCCCCAGCCTCCCACCCCACCCCAACACCCGTCCAGCCCTTCCTCACCCCCAGCCCGTCCCCACCCCCCACACCCTACCAACCCCATCCCACCCCACCCACAGCCCTTTCCAGCCCCTCCACCCCACCTCAGCCCCATCCCCACCCCCCATACCTCACCATCCTCGTCCAGCCCCTCCCCACCCTCACACCCCTCCCATCCCCATCCCCACCCCCATCCCCTTCAAAACCTCACACCCCACCCCAACACTCTTCCAGCCCCCCCACCACCACTATCACCACCTTTACTTTTTATTTTTTATTTTAATTTTTCCTCAATTCAATTCTTTTCATTTTTTTTGAATAAATATTTAAATTTGAAATTTTTTTTTTTGATTAAAATTTAAATTTGAATTGAAAGTAAGCGATAGTGAATATTGAAAAAAAATAGTGAATTTCGCTTGAAAAAAAATTAAATTTTTTGTGAATTTTTTAAAGATATTCAAATTTAAAAATCAAAAATTTATTATGTTTGCATATATGAATTTATAATTAAAAATTTAAATTAGTCGGAGAAGAATTTTAATTATTTGGAATGAATTTGATGTTTAATCTGTGAGCAAAAATAAAAACATGATTATTCAAATTTTTCTACAATTATAAATTCTTTTTATTTAATTAAATTAATTTTAATGTTTAATTTGTTATTTAGCATTTTAAAAATGACTTGGAATTTAATGTAATACTTTTTTTAATTTTTAAATTTTTTAATTTTTTCTATTTTTTTAAAATGACGCGGCAGATGAGGCAGGCGTGGCAGCTGACGCGTGGAGAGTGTGTTACACTCACCAAAAAAGGGTTTAAAATGTTGTTTTTTAGTGGATTCAGGTGTCTAGATGGCAAACATGTAAGTTGAAGTATCCAACTTATAAAACCGACATAATACAAGGGTTCAGAAGGTCATTTTGCCTTCTTCTTTTTTTGTAACAGTAAAACTGTAAAAGCAAAGGCAATGAATGAGCATGTTTTACCTTTTGAACTTACCCAACTCTTAATCCTTGTGACCAATGTTTCAACAGCTTCAACCTTGCAAGTGTCTTAACTTCTTATGAACTTGTACATATGTATTAAGAATAATTGTACGTTGGTTGTTATCGTCTAAAAGTGGACTCAAATTAAAAGTGATGTGCTAAAATTTGAAGTTAATGAATTTAAAAGACGTCACATAAAGTATGTGGTCTTATGTGTAGATACTCAATTATAATTTCTAATTTAATTATGAGCTAAATTAGAAATACAAAACTTGTGCAATTATAAATATAGGACTAGGATTTTTTTTCCTAATACCTGTCGTTTGAAAGAGAGTAGCTCACTTCTTTGTTTGAATTCGTGTTTTTAAAGATAGAGGTGTAAGGCAATACGTTTTACCTGATATGGAGCGGGCGTAAGTCCCTAGGCGATGGGGCTTAAGCCCCAGAATCTTTTAACTTTTAACATTTCATAAACTAGCATATTTAGAAATAAATATTTTTAAACGAGATAAATCACCAAAAGAATAAATCTACATCATAATTATTAAAAATAAGTAATGTATCTAAAACTACTTTAGCAAAAAAACTAACCAAAGTCACCCAATACAATAAATATAGAAAGTCAACATTTCATTAATAAACTATGCTATGTCAACTAAAACACAAATTTGTCTAAAAAAACAGTACATAATTAATCAACTTCACCATTCCTTTACTCGATCAATATATTTATATACCCTTACCAGTTAACACATATTATATTTTAGAAGAAAGTAAAAAAGGTAAAATTTTAGTTAGTATGTGACCTGAAAAGAACTAAAATAAATGAAATGAACTAGGAAAATGAAAGTGTATTAGCTAGTACCTTCATTGAAAGTGTATTACCTAGTACCTTCTTGAGTAGCGGCGCCATCAACACTCATGAGCAAATATGTTTAAAAATATGACTTTTAAATTTTCTTTTACTTTTGAATTGAATATTTAAGTATTTACAATCATATATTTTAATACTAAGTTTTAATTAGAAATTTATTTATAAAATTTTTTAGGCTTATGTCCCAAATAGTAGGGCATACACCTTTCTATACTTTTACCTCCCATAATGTATAGGAAAAATTTTATTATGGGCCTCATATGCCATGTAATAGTTGTTTGAGGCATCTATTGTTTTGACAAATGGGTTTTTTGAATTCCACCTAGACAATTTTCTTTATCTTACCCTCTTCTTCATATTCTTTTCACCTTTTCAATGTGATTAATTTTTTATTTTATTTTTTGAAAAAAAAAATTATTTTGCTTTTTTCGTTTGGGTTATTTACTGTTTTCTTTTTTCTTTACATTTTGTTTTTAACTCTTTTCGTGCACCTGATGCTGAGTAGTTTGAATTTTTTTTTTCCTCCTAATTCTTATTTGCAGATCTTTGTAATCAAACCAAATTTAAAAGTATATTTTCTATTTTAATTTATTTTTGTTACTATATTTTAAGTCTATTTTTAAAAAAATATCTCTTTCATTTTTCAAAAATATTTTAATTTCAACTATGACATATTTTCAAAAAAATTAAAGAATCTTTTAAAAGTATTCCACATATTTCAATTTAAGATCAATTAAAAGATATTTTAATTTATTTTTTAGTGTCTATTAATGAAGTGACAATTCTAAAGTTGTAAGAAAAAAATATTTAAAAAATTAGAATTAATATTTCAGTTTATTTAGTATCCAACCTATCTAAATTCGATCTAATTCTTGGCCCTACCTGCTTTAAATGATTTTGCTATACAAGAGATGTCCTTAATGATAAAAGCATATAGAATGATTTTTTATTTTTAAATATTAGAGATCCCTTTAATAATATTGCACCATAACAAATAATATCATATAAACTCACGAAGAATAGATTTATCACTTATGAAATTCAATTTTAGATTTTTAGTATTCTCCTCTAAAAAAAGACATAATAAAAATTAGAAATTGCTATCATGGCGAGTGATCAAAGAACTTAATTCGTTTACAAGTATGTGGAAATAATAAATAAGAGAAAATAAAAAAGAAGCAAAAAGAAAACTTCGGTTTATTTAATATCGTAACATGAGAAAAAAATAATTTAAAAAAAAGGGGAAAAAAAAGGAAATTAAAGGAAATAGTAAATACAACTTAACCCCAAAAAAGAAAAAAGCAAAAAATTATTTGTCCCCCAAAAAAAAGTTATTTTACTTTATAAATTAAATTTATTTTCAATTTATGTGAGAGAATGAGATGAATAAAAACTTACTTTCAATTTTCAAATATAATTTTAAATATTATTTGTAATTCTTATAACTGAACACTATTATTTTTACTAAAGTAAAATAATTTTTTTTAAAAAAACAAAAGTTTCTCATGATTAAACACCCAAGAAAAAAATAAAGCATAGAAAAGAGAAGAATTCAAGGAAAAGAAAGTGGAAAAGAGAGTGTGCTGTAGTGGGTCCTACAAAAACATTTGTCACACATATAAGGTATATGTGTCGTCACACAATTTATGTTGGTTGGAACTCAACCATGATAAAATTTTCCCAATGCCTAGGTGTGTTTTGTCTGCACATTGCCCCATAAACATCTTTTTAAACACTGATTTGGATAACCAATATGGAGAATCACTACGACACTCATGTATTCAGATATGCTTCCGCCTCTAGTATTATATTCTTGATGATTTGAGGTGATAATCCTTTGATAAAGACAACGGTCTCCTTCCCCAACACATCCAGCTGTAGCTTAAAGCAGCTTGAATCTCAGTCTCTTCGACAAGAGAAACTGAATAGCTTCATCAGGACCTGCATAGAAGTAGAATCAAGTTCATCAAAGAACAATACACATGGAGCAGACTGTAGTGCCTTGGCAAAGGAGAATCTTGACATGTGCAGATTCTTTGAATGCTTCAATGATGCAGAAGAAACAGACTATATATATACTTGAAAAGCCTCGTGTTTGAAGATGAAGATTGCTCTCCACCACGTAAAAGGGTTATGGTTGGACGAGCTCGCAGCACTATGTGGGAGCTAAGATGAAGAAGAGCTTGAGCTAGATCAGGAGGAGGAGGAATATGCATGCATATGAAGAGTCAGCTGAGGCAGGAGCTGATCTTCATTGTTAAGTTATATCCCACACGCACCACCTCAACCTTTGTATGAGTCTTTAAAAGTTTTTATTGTCTGAAACAGTAATATTAATCTAAGTTTACTTATCAAAAGGAACGAATCACTGATGAGATGACTACTACAAGTGTTGCCCTACTGCCCAGCTATCTTGTCCAAAAGAAGGGATTAGACAAGCTCATATACTTAGGATGATATATGCAAAAGAGGGATATATACATGTTATGTAGTGTTATGAACTCGGCCAAAGTGAACGATAGTTTTGAAAAATTAGCAAACTAAATGTCAGTGAATACTAGTTAAATACCAATAGGGTAGGGAAAAATGGGTATTGAATGTTGCTGAGTCATCTCTGTTTCTTCTGGCTTTTCACCACCTTCTCTGTATCAGTCGATCTCCGTCTCATCCCCTTCTTCTATAATGTCTATCGTGTCACTGCTTTATCCTCGGTACTCTTGCCTCTTGTTATATCTTTAGTTTTATCAAAGAGATATTCCATGTTCCATATTGTAATTGTAGGAGCAGTGTTTGTTACATATAGAGTGAGAAGAGTACAAGAATCTTTGAAGCTGGAAGGGAAGACACTGCGGACACTGGACAGCATAGCTTAAAAAATAATAGCTTGTATATGCAACGTCAAAGAATATAAGTTAGAGGAATGATCTGCTACGTATCTTACATTTTTACAAGCGATTCCATATTGCATCAGAGTGATTTTTGTTTTATTTTTTTGAACTAGGTAACTAGGATCGGAGTGATATTAGTTAACTGCTAACTTAGGATTTTGTTTAATGAAGAATAGCAGGCTGCGCTTGTTGCCTAGCTGAACTATATAATATCAGATTTAGCATATGGTGACCATTAATGTTTATGCAAAGAGAGAAAAAGTACTCCTGTCGAATTGAGTGATTAACCACATATAAGGGATCTCTTTGTATATGAGTTTGAGCTGATGTTGTTTATGATTTTCATTGTTAGCATGGAATACAGCAAGTGATATCCATGTGAAACAAGAAAAAAGAGAAGGGAAAAACTCTTGTAAAATAGTGCTGACAACATACAAGCGATGCAAGTTAAAACTGACCAACTGCTGCTTTTCTATAAAGGATAAAGGAATTTTAAATGCAATCGGTGTATGTGAATTTTTAACTAAAATCCACTGATAGTGTAAACCTTTTTTTACACCCTCATGTAAATTTAATGTTTATTAAAGGTAAATTTTGAAGAATTTAAGTTTTTTGCATTGTCAACGTACAAAATATTCTACGCTGAGATAAATTTGACCTGCTATTGTAGGGTACTCAATTTTAAAAAAAAAAATTATAAAAAATTGAGTAACCTGCAATAACAGGTCAGATTTACATAGTGTAGAATATTTATATAGTGACAATGCACAAAATCTAAACTCAATTTTGAAACATTAATTTTATTTTTTTAAAAAGATAAGCTATAAATAAGGAAAATAACACTACATTTATCTTCACCTAACTAATAATGAACTTGTTTATCAAAAATATAAAATATTCCTACTTTTTTTTTTTTTCATCATCATTGACCACTTTACAATTTACATGTTTTGTTTCTCTAACATAATTGAAACATTTAGGGGTCGTTTGGTGGAGTGTATTAAAATGTTAATGCATGTATTAGTTTAATGTGTATTAGTAGTACCTTGTTTGGTATACCTTTTTACCCTATGTATAACTAATGCAAGCACTAGTTATACACTCTATTGTGTATTGAGGTGTGTATTACTAATACCTCAAAATTCATGGCATTAGTAATGCAATGAATCTAATGCATGCATGAACATGCTTAAAGACCCTATTACCCCTCCCAAAAAAATTTGCATCCTTTCCAACATATATATTGAGGGTATTATGTAAAAAAAAAATTTTAAAAAAAAAATTACTTAATTCATATTTTTTTAATACATCGAATAAAATACTGCATAAGAAAAATACAAGCATAACTAATACAAGCATTACTAATACACTATATTTTGCATTATTCTTATACACTCTACCAAACGACCCCTTAGCATCATATATCTTAGGGAAGTAGTCACCATTGTTGTTATTAAGAGTAAGAAATTATTTTTAAACCATTAATCCAACATACAAAATTATTTGCGATAATTCTTTCAGTTGACAATCAAATTAACGCGAAAATAACTTTTTTTCAGTATATTAATATTAGAAAGATCGTAATTTATAGAAACTTTCGTATAGTTTTTGAATATTTAAATTTTATATTTAAAATATTAAATTATCTAATTTAATTTAACTTTGAAAATTAATCAACTTCACTCTCATGAAGTAAAATGTGACAAGTAAAAATGAACGAATTAACAAACACATGAAGCTTGGGAAAGAGGGAGAAATGGGATAGAAATAAATAAGAAGAGTTTGAAGGTAGAGATGAGTGAAGGGGGAGAGGAAATTGAGGAGATGAGTATTTATTATCAAATAATAATTACTAAAAATAGCTTATCTTTTAAAGAAAATAAATTAATATTTTAAAATTTATCTTTAATAAGCTTTAAATTTACATAAACGTGTAAAAACAAGTTTACACCATCAGTGAATTTTAGTCAATCTCTATTTGATTGTTTAGAGATTGATTTTACTAGAAAGTTTTCAAAAGTAATATGCGAGATCTTCCTTTTTTTCGACTCTCAATTGAAATTTGAGGCAAGCTAATATTTTTTTTAAGAAAAAAGGAGGATAGATGTCACACAAAGATAAAAGATTGAATTTAGTGTAATTTGGAGGAATTACAAGTCTGATATATTTAATTGATTAGATAATTATTTGATCACAGATAAGCGGGGGTAATTGGCAGGACTAACAACACTCTCCAATTCACTTACTTTTTATTTTTTGTTTTAATTTATTTAAATTCCAATTATTTTAAATTATTTTATTTTTTCAATATTTTGAGAATATATCTATTTTTTATTTATTTTGTGTTTAATTTTTTGCATTTAGCATAATTTAGTTAGTATTTTAATTTTTAAATGAAGTAGAATTCATTGTTGAATAAGATTATAAACTTAGATTTTCCTTCTTCTTTTTTAATCGTATTTATGTACTTATATTGAAATTTGACATAAGGCTATTAATTTTTAAAAAATTTAAACTTATGTTATCTTTTCAGTACCAATTTATTTATTTTACTAGTATTAATTTAATATTTCACGTTGCAATATATTAATATTTCAGTTAGAATTGATAGATTATCTTTTTGAAAAATATTTTAATAATTTTATGATATTATATTAATAATATTAATCTGATTTTCAAATATGCATTTGATGATGATGTTAAAAATTATGTATTTTAAGTTCTTATGATTAATTTAGTTAAAACATACTAATCTGAAAAATATAAATCAATTATTTTTAGAAGAACATATGTTTATTACTCCTAATTAATATATTTTGAAAGAAAATATATATATAGTATTTTATTTAATATCATTTATAAAAGTTCTTATTTGTCTAATATAAATTTTTAGTTTCTGATAAATTAAATTTTATTTAAAAAATTTAATTTAACCATGTAATTATATTGTGCAACCAAAAAATAGACTTGTATTTACATTATAATTATACTTTTGTAAACAGAAAGATTATTATAATTATTAGATTGTGTAATTACTTAGCTGGAAATTATTAGTCTAATCTATATCTATAATCTATAATCTATATCTATAATATATTAAAAGTGTGAAAACCCTTAAAAAGGTGATTTGAACTTTTTGTCCTTCATTAAAATACTCTGCAGTAGACAAAACCGACTTTTTACTACAATTTTAAATTTTATATTTACTAAAATAATTATGTCTATAAGATGCAGTTTATTATATTCTGATGTCTCCTTTCTTTATTTTTGGTATCGTTATTTATTTTTGGTATTTCTATTTAATTTAATAAATTTGCGTTATTAATGTTAACATTAAGAGTGAAAGATCCTTTCTTTATTTTAGTCACGCCTATAGACTTAAATTTTTAAAAAATGGAAAAAATCTAAGTTCCCTTTTAAGTCAATTTTCCATACACAAAAAGGGGAAAAAAATAAAAAGAAGAATGAATGAAAAATTCTCAATATATATTTCTACTCTTTAGTTTAATTCCTTTTTAGCTTCCACAAAAGATGGAAATAGAATTCTTTTAGCAATTATAAGTAAAAGTATATAAAATTATAGAAGATTACGTAAATATGCAACATTAAAATAGACATTACTAATTTTTAGCCAAAGATTGACTATATCAATTATATCCAAATCTTTATTATTATATTAGCAGAACCCTATTAAAAAAATATTTTGTATGTCGTATCTATAATAGTAATATATTAAAAGTATTTACTACAAACATACGGCACTTTTTTTATTTCTAGCCTTCATTATCATCATTTTTTTTTATTATATATGGATACATGTTACTATCTACAATTATTAATAGAGGATTTCTCCTTCTGATAATTTTCTGTGTTTCTCTTTCAATTATAAATTTTTTATTCAGAAATTGGACAAAACAAGCATGTGATCGCTGAATGAAGTAATCAAAAAATCAAAGGTTTATCTCTTTCTTTTTTCAACTATTTTTACAGAGTTTATTTCTTTAATTTCTTCTTTCAACTATTTTTACGGGCATAGTGTTTCTCTTTTTGGTAGTGCACAATATTTGTATTTTTAGGTTGATATTCTCAATGATGAATCGATCATTTGATATTATTTTTATAATTTTGTGAAAAATCAAGTTTTTCACGATCGTCAATTGTATTCAGTACAAATTTTGCATTAAATCCTTAATCATTGATTATTTTAATTCACTAAATTCTTACTCTACTCTTACAATAATATTGAACAAGATATGCTTTTATATGGATATTCAATCTTGATCATGTTTTCAACTTTTCAAATATCTGATGTCCTATTTCAGACGGGCTATACCAATCTCACGTGAAAAAGAACACTCGACTGCTTTTTACATCTACAAAAGGACTTTGTCAGCACGATGAAATCTTACATCCTCTCTTGAGGTAATTTAATTTCTATTCACCTATGTCTATAAATTACTCTCTTTTTTTTTTTTTGAAAAAAGACTTCTTTATCATCGGTGAATATTTTATTTATAGGCTTTTAATTTTACTTTGTCATCTAATCTATAACTATATTATTTATAGAAATAGTGGTTACCTTTCGAAAGATTTTTTTGGTCATATTGAAGTTCCTTGGTTATCCATTTTTGTTGTTGTATTTAAAATATTCTTGCATATTTTTCATTTTCTTTGAAGTTTGAAAGAAATTACGCATAAATTATGCAATTTAAACGATAAACAAAAAGGTTTAAATGCAAAATATTTATATTTATTGTATGTGTCAAGTTAATTAACAAATAAAGATGAACCAAAAAGTAAGTAAGACTTTAAAATCAATTACATTTTACTAAAGAATAACTAAGTATTAGCGAAATCCTAGCTTATAAAAAGTTCTAAAGATTAGATCATAGTTTATGTTACGGACCTTAAGAAAAATAAATAAATTTGTACTTACCAAATGACTTTAGGCCTTAGGGTTTAATAATAAAACTTTAGTTGATAAGAGGCTTGAACTTCATCACAGTTGACGCATTCTTTTAAAATTGGGATTTAATTTTAATATTAAAAATTTTAAAAATATCATAAATTGCTTTGCAGGAAAAACAAACTGTGGAAGTCCTACAGTTTCGTGCCACTATTTTGGACAAAGTAGTCGATATTAAGAGTCCTAACACTTCCATATAAGAGTCTCATTTCTAACATTACTGCAGGAGTCTCTTTTTATTCCCAACTCTATAGATTAATTACTTCAATTTTGTTATAAATTTGCACTTCGTCAAAGAATCACAATATTGAAATTTGACAGTGGTTCAAGTGGTAAATATATGCCAGTTAAATACGATAAAAAATAGTCTAGGAGTCATAGGATCCCTGCAAAGTTTAAAATGTGTAACTAAAAATTTCGTCAAAGTATAGGTATTTTTCGCACTTTTTTCCCTTAATAAAATTATTAAATTCATTTTTATATAAGATAAAATTTTAATTAATTTAGAAGTGTTAAATATTATGATTTTTCATCTTAAACAAATAAAGACGTTAGAAAACTACGTGTAGAACACAATTACATCATATCTATTTTTATTTTTTTTAGCTTTATGGTGATGTGTTTGAGTTTTTTCAATTCATCCTTGAATAATAATTCAATGGCGTGAAGCGAGTAATTATAGTTGCTTCACATGTTTCTTATTATGGAGGTTATAATTTTGTATTGAAAATGAACAAAGAGCGAGATGAGTATGTCATTTTCAAATCGATTGATAAATAGTCTTATCTCTTCTGATAGATTGAAGGAGAGATACTTCAAAAATATTAACAAAGGACTCTTACGAAGGTATGAAGAACCATCAAGCTAAGATTGTGGCAAAGGTTGATAAGATCCCTTATCGGCTCAAATTAATACTACACTTAAAGTTATGCAAGTCTTCTCAAACTTTATCATGAAAATAACGAGGATCCAAGATAAGGATTGTCACCGCGGGCAATTATGATCGTAATATGACAAGGACATTGAAGCCATCATTGATAAGAAGATCGTCTGTTCAAATAGCAAGAAGCCAAACACAGAGTATTTGATCATATCGACGGGTTTGACTGCGCAAGAAGATACATAGGAGAAAGAAAGAGACTTGTAGGAATTCGGAGACCAAATTCAAGCTTACTTGGGGAGTATTTGTGCAAAAGCAATCACAACAATAGATGGGGAGAGTGTCACAACTCACTCAATACTCTTTAAACTGTATTTCATATTAGATAAAATTATAATTTAATTATTTTTCTAATATTTAAATTTTTTCAAAGAAATTAAAATTTAGGTGATTAATTTTTTCCTTATGAGAAGTATGTAATATACTAGATTCACAAAAGAAAAGTTATAAAATAACATTTACGTAAGTAAATGCTTCAACAGCCTTTCTACCTTACCTCTAAGATAGTAGCATAAATTGCATATACTCTACCCTCTGCAGATTTCACTGTCTGAAATACACTAGGCATATCGTTGTATATTGTTAGAATTTATATTTTTAATCAATATTTATGTTTATAATTTATCCGATTAGTGTTAAAATATTTCTATGTGACATGATTTCTTCATTTATTTATTTGGCTAAATATGATCAACATTATTTTTAGATCCCCCTTATAAATTTTATTATCCTTATTAAAAGACTCTGCAACAGATAAAATAATTTTTTTATAATTTTTTAAAATTCTTATAATATTAAATACTAAATTTAATAAATTTATGAAAAGTTTAAGTAATCATAATTATATGAGAAGTAAAACCCATAAACATATGAGAAGTTTTACTAGGCATTATTTTAGGAAAGAACTCAAATAAAATAAATATTATATTAAAGATCAAATAAAAGACAGAAAAGAAGAAAAGAAAAGAAGAAAGAGAGACGCATGAAGACAGGGAGTGAAGAGCATAAACTATAAAGTCTGAAACAAGAACATGTATAGATATCAGCAGTCAAGGAAGAAAAAATAGATAAACATAAGTGATCAAATTTTTTACTGTTGTTAATTGTTCAATGCTCTTCGGATATTAATTATTGTGCGTTTATTAATTTTGATAATATAGAGGACATATTATTAGTATTGGGGTAAAAAGTGTTTTACTAATTTAATAAGATTGTATAAAAGTTTGAGAAATAACTTATTTCATGTTTTTGAGAAAATACAACTCAAAAATTTAAATTTTATGTCAAAATAAAATTTTAATTTCAATTTCAAATCAACCTTATTTCATGTCGAGAGTCTAATTTTAGGACAGTAAATAAGAAATATTACTTTTTATAGTTAATTTTTGTAAAAAATATAAATAGATAATGACAAAAGATGAGTATTATTTTTAATTGTTTTATAATGTTCATAACTAATATTGTATTAATTTTTTTATATTTAGTTTTTGTAAAAATTGTTAATAGATTATGACAAAAGAAATGAGTAATGTTAGTTATTTTATAACGTTTGATATCATACAAATTATTATCATGGAAAAAGATATAAATTTTATTTTTTTAAAATACAGGTGCATTAAATAGGGTATAGAGGTCACAAATTAAGATAGAAGGTTAAATTCTTTTTGATGAATAAATCATGTTTTTTGTGATGTCCTAACTTTTATGTGCAATTTAGTTGTACTGTTATTGTATGCCCGTAGTATATTCATTTAAAACAAAAAAATAATTCTTTCTATATATGTGCATTATATAGGAAAGTATAGAGGTCACAGATTAGGATAAAATGTTAAATTCTTTTGATTTATGAACCATGTTTTTTGTAATGTTATTGCTTTTATGGGAGTTTAGTAAATATTGTTGCATGCTCATATTATACTTGTTTTAAGAAAGTTGTGATTCATTTTTATACAGATGCATTAGATAAAATGGTATGGAGAGCTCAGATTAGGATAGAAGGTTAGTTGGTAGTTATGTTTTGATTGTTTCTTGGTAGGTGTAGGCTTGGTATGATAGAAGGTTAGTAGATAGTTATGTTTTGACTGTTTTTGGTAGGTTTAGGTTTGGTGAGAGTTTGGGGACATTGTGTCTTTCATAGTATTAGCCTCATACAGGTATTTTCTTGCTTTTGATGCTTGATACCATCACCCCTAACATGATAAAGATTTATATTCATCTGAATTACCCTCGATTTTGGTAAAAATATAGAATCCTGAGAATAAAAGTAACTCTTCGTAAAAACAAAGTGCTTTCAGAATTAGGAAATAAAAATAATGACTAAATTTATCTTTAATTAACTACACTTTTTTTATCTTCAAAATTTTATATTATCTTTTTAGAATTTTGGTATTTAATAAAATATTGTACACACAATAATTTTTTTAATATACGTTTCTTCTTACTTAATGTTTGATACACGTGTAACACACGTATCCTAAACTAGTAATTATATAAATTTCAATTGTGAAGTTGCTTTTCAAAGAGATTCTAAAGATTTATTACTTGAGATTCTAAAAGCGCAAATCATATATTTTGGGTCATACTTAAATGCTTCATGAATTCTATCGACTTTTTGTTTGATTTGTACGGCACTAAGGATCTTTGGTGTAAGATTTTTTTTGTACGCTACTAAAGATCTTTGGTGTAAGATTTTTTTAACAGTAATAACGAAATTAATGAAACAAAGCTAATGAAACATTCTAATTGATTAGAATTTTATTTTTTTAAAAAGTAAAATTAAGAAAAGTTTTTCAAAAAGTGGAATAACTAGAAAAACAGAAACAAATAGAGGCTATCAAACCTCCTTGCAAAAATAAAAATTAGTGACATCCTCCAAATATGTTAAAAAAAAATTATAAATTCAAATAGTTGAACAATTATTTCTGAAACTCTGAGGAAAAAATATATTGATGCACGAATTGAAAAATTCACGCAAAAAAACTCTAATAAAAAATCAGATTAACTAGCTGAAAAATTCTTTAAGAAAACATATCCAGCTAGTCAAGAAAAAAACAGTAAATTGTCAAAATCAGACAAACATAGAATACTTTTCTTTCGTGATTTTCTTTATTTCTTAATTACGTTGTTTCTCCTGATATCCTGGCGGACCCGAGACTTTCGAAACATGTGGCAAATATCGCATTCGTATTATTCGTTATTTTGTATTTATTACTCTTGATATCTGACGAAGAGGAATGATTATATTCAAAATTATTTCTTCTGTATTTATTATTATTAAGTTTGAGTATGATCACAGGGAGGTAAAGACTCTCAATAAAATTAGTGGCATAAAACAAAAATTTTATACAAACCTTAAGTATATACGTACGTACCAGAAAAGATAATTTAATATTTTTTGAAAAAAATTTGTTACTTAGTTGTTGTTATAATGTAGTATTCTTAAATGACATAATCATTTTAGTTAATCTAGCATAGTAATATAAACCTAAGAATTAATTCTAGTTAATAATATGTTAGTCATGTTTTTGTAATACATTATCTTGGATTTTGTTGTAAATACTTTATTTATTAATATGATGATTTGAAATATTTAATTCAAAATTTTAAAATATTTCTAATAAAATGTAGATAAATTTTTAATAGAAGTTGCCAGGTGAGCTGCTTGTCCGATCTACAGTATTAGACTAATTTTTTTTAAATCATTTTCTTACTGTCTTTTATTTCTAGACTAGTGGCCTTATGTTGTGTTACACACGGTTCAATTATTAAAAATTCTAGGTCATGTATAATTTTATCATTGAATTAAAACCTCCATTTATTTGATTGATAAATTTTAAGTTAGACATATATTATTACATTTAGATTGATGAAATTTGTATAACAATATTTTAAGTTGTTCAGACCTTTGTGACATTGATAATCAATTATATTTTAAAAATAATTTAAGTTTTTAATTATTGTGATTTATAATATTTTTTCTTTTATTCTACTAATTAGAAGTGCTATAGTAAAATTATTATAAAAAGTACTTGTGAATTTTTTTTTAAGTGGTCCTATATAAAATGTCAAGTTAATTGAAAACATAAGAAAATAATTTATCATTTTATACCTATTTTATCTTTTTTATTAAATATTATTAATTTTTTAATACTTAAGTGACATATAAAAACATCAAAAAATTAACTTGTTATTTTATGTCTATTTTATTTTTTAAATTAAATATTATTATTATTTTAATAATTAAATGACTTATATAATAATTAATTATGAGTGATATAGTAAAATCACGACTGAAGCAGCTGAAGTTGTCATGTCCTAAATGTCTCTTTTAAATTTTTTATTAACTATTTTTAATTTTTTAATACATAAATAATTTATAAATAATTAATTAGGAGTAATATAGTAAAATCCCGATTGAAGCAAGCATGTCATAAATATTTAATTTACTTTTTTAAATTAAATAATATTAATTTTTAAATACATAAATAACCTATATAATTAATTAGGAATGATATAGTAAAATCACGGGCGAAGCAGCTGAAGCAGGCATGTCGCCCACAAGTTGTCTGCTTCAGCTGCTTCTTTGCCACTTAAGCCAACCGTGCTACGCACGGCCCAATATTGATCATTGAAAATTTTACGTTATATATAATCTATCATTTAATTAAAACCTTCATTTGTTTGATTATAAATTCCTAGTTAGGCATGTATTATTATATTTAGATTAATGAAATCTGTATAAGAATATTTTAAATTGTTAATATGACACTCATATTATTTCGAGAGTCAATCATTTTATTTTTTAATTTTCACATAGTAATTATGAATATATAATAAAATATTTTAAGTTTGTTAACTCTTCTAATTTAGAATATCTTTTATGTAATTTTCAAATAAAACATGATACTTTTTTTGTCCAAACTTTTGTGGCATTAATAATCAATTATATTTTAAAAAATAATTTAAGTTTTTAATTATTGAGATTTATAATAACTTTTTTTCTATTCCAATTTAACTGATATTGATATAATTTCGAGAGTCAAACAAATATTTTATATCCTTTAAATTTTTTAAGTGTTAATTATTGTGATTAATAATTTTTTCTTACGTATTTTCTACTATATATAGTAGATTAATTATTTTTAGATATTTTAAGTTACTAGTTTAGGTGTATGCGCCTTTGCGCGTGTATCTCACTTTAATAAGTTCAAACATTACACTAAATAGGATATTTATTTAAATAATAAATATGAATATAATAATTAAATTTAATATCTTTTAAGTATGTAAAGATGGAGAATTTATTTATTAAGCCTAACTTTTACCAAAGATATTTTTAAAAGTCGATCGGCATTCATCTACCACCTGTAAATAATAACAAAATAACACGATAATAGAGATATTAAAATAATACAACTAAATCTAACTTTTACATAAAAAAATTCGTTAAAGCCGACCAACATGTATCTATCAACTGTAAACTGCAACAAAATAATACAATAAAAGTGATATCAAAACAATAGAATTAAACTTAAATTTTACACATACTTTTTTTTAAAGTCAATCGAGATTCATCTATGAACGGTAAACTACCACAAAATAACAAACTAATAGCGATATTACGATAATACAATTAAACCTAACCTTTACCGAGAAAAAAATTCAAAGCCAACCGATATTTATCTAGCATCTGTAAATTAAAATAAAACAATAAGATAATAAAGATATCAAAACAATATAATTAAACCTAACCTTTACACAAGAATTTTTTCAAAGTCAACCAACATTGATCTACGACCTGTAAACTATAAATAAAATAATATAATAGTGATCACAAAGCTTCGATTTTGATCCAACTAATTCTTGTCTGAGCGAATATTTTGACCTAAAGAATGATTTTGAATGAAAACAAAGAAGATATATATATACACACATGTTGAATTCTATTATGACGACAAAAACAGTGAAGAAGTTGAGTGTTAAAAAATCAAGCATCCACTAATCTAGACATGCAATCTAATCAAGTTAGATGCGCATCAATCATGTTCTCCCAATAGGCAAATCGATTTGTTCTCTAGTTTAACGTACATCTCAATATTTACAAAAGTATAAGTATTTCCTTAGTAGAGTCCTATTTTAGGAGTATTTTTTTAATTGAATAGTAGAAAGTAAAATATTAATTAATTCTCCTACCATTTATTTCTTTTAATAAAGTACAAAAAAATTACACATTTAATTGGTTATAAACCTATCCCAATTTTGACTTCTTCTATAATAGGAAATTAGTGCATAAAGCCATAAATGTATATTTCTTTTTTTGATTTTTCCTTCCTCTCTTACCATATATTTTAATACTCATAACTATTAATTTTAATAATAATTTTTTTTATATATTTTGATGTTACCACATATTTTAGGACTCCTTAATTATTAATTTTTATAATAATTCTTATCATAAATTTTATTGTTACCATATATTTTAGAACTTTTTAATTTTTAAAACTTACCATATATTTAAGACTCTTACTATAAAGTATTGTATATATAATTAAATAATAATTTTTTAAAAATAGTAAAATGACAGTTTTATCTAAAACATATATTTTTAATGAAAGCAAAAAGTTCAATTCACTTTTCTAATAGGCTTTACACTTTTAATATATTATAGATTAAATATTGTAATTTATTATGTATTTTTTTTTTGATATATAACAGATTAATTATTTTTTAAAGATATTTTAAATTACTAACTATTGTAATTTATAATACTTTTTATGCAATTTTCAAATAATATATGTTACTCTCCTTGTCCAAATTTTTGTGACATTGATAGTCAATTATGTTTTTAAAATAATTAATTTTTTTAATTATTGTGATTTATAATATTTTTTTCTATTCTAATTTAATTAGCACAATGTATAGATGACCATAATAATTAATCAGGGATGATATAGGACAAGCATGTCTTAAATGACTTATAATAACTAATTAGAAGTAATATAGCACAATTACTATAAAAAAATATCTGTTAAAATAATTAAGTAGACTTCATATAAGATATCAAGTTAATTTAATATTAAATATCATCAATTTTTTAATATTTAGATGACTTGTAATAATTAATTAGGGATGATATAGTAAAATTATCGTTGAAGTAGCTTAAGCAACATGTAATAAATGTCTTTTTTATTTTATTTGTTAAATATAATTAATATTTTTAATATGTAAATGAATTATAATAATTAATTAAGAATGATATAATAAAATTACGGAGCAAACATATTAAATGACGGCAAGCAGAGATATCTACGATGTGATGTGTGCTTCACCTGCCACACCGTGACTTATTATATAGGAGAATATATGTGTTGAGATTTATTTCAGTTTGTAATCATATCTTAGAGACTTTTATACTTTGGTATTAAATTTTGTGAGATTTTGTGTCTTACTTTTCACTCTAGCAAGGTTATAGATTACTTATTACAAGCTCATTGTTGATTTTTTCTTTTACTTTGATTATTATATTATTAAAAATGACTTAATAATATAATTATTTGTTGACGCAGTTTGGGTAGGTGTCATCATGCTTAGAATTTTTGAATCGTAACAAATTTTAGAGTGCAATTTGAGTGATATAACTCACGAGGATGTGGAAGTGAAAATTAATTCACAAGTTATATCTAAGAGAGAAATTTTCAAATATCTTAAAATTTTAACTAACATAATGAAAAAGACGACGATGATACTACACATTGTATTAGAGCAGTATGTATGAAGTGAAGGCTAACATATGTTGTATTGTGTGATAAAAATATTTCGCCAAAAATTCAAAAGTAAGTTTTACACAATGATTATTAGACCAACTATGCTATATGACCCAGCGTAAAAAATTTGCATGTCCAAAAGAGGAAAGTAGGAAAAATGAGGATGTTAAAATGAATTAAGAACAGAATTAATTTGAATAAGGTAGGAGCTATCTTTGTGATAGATAAGATGAGGAAAGTTATATTAAGATGATTTAGACATATAAAGATGAAATGAACAAATATCCAGTAAAGAAGTATGAAATGTTGACTATAATGGGTCAGAGGAAAGGTAAAAGTGTAGATTGAATAAGTATTAGGAAGAATTAATTAGATACAACATGACATACATAAGACTTACCAAGGGCAGACTCTAGATATGAAGCTTTACGTTCATGTATTAAAGTATAAAAATTAGTAGGTAGTTAAGCATTGTCTAATTTTTCTATTATTATGATATTATTACTCTCCATCTATCTTACTGTTGAATTTATTATTACATGTTATTTCCTTGATTTCAATTATTGCAGTGTTCGACTGTTCGTTGTTGATACTTTTTCTTTTTATTGTAATAGCTTATTTATTGATGCTTTACTTGAGCCGATGAGGGTCTTTCAAAAACAACGTCACAAGATAAGTAAAAGATCTGTATATACATCACCCTCTCAAAACTCCTCTTGATTTGTTGTTATTTCCGGTGGACTATTTCTAACTTTGGTCACCATTTTGTACTTTTGAGGCTCCCTCCGTCCCATATTACTGAAAAAATATATGTCTAAAATTGCTTGTCAAATTAATAGACCATGAAAAAATTAATTAATTTTTCACCTTATATTAAAATTATTAATATCAATGGACAAAACACATAAATATATAAAGAGAGAAATAATAAAGAGATGGAGGTTAACGTGAATCCGAAAATTAACAGTGGGGGGACCCGTGTTAGTTTAATTAAAGTTTTTCACTTTGTCCCTTTATTGGGTTTTCTTTTCTCTTTTTCCAACAATCGATTTCAATATTCAATATTCCCCTTATTCTTCTTCCTCCTTCTCCTACTTCCCCCTTTCTCCCTTCGATCTCTTTCCCCTTCAAAAATCCAAAATAATCCAAAAAAAATTACTAACAAAATTCACACACACACATACACTAAGCATCGCCTCTCTATTTCTCCATAATATGCTTTCTATTTTACGTATTGCAGATCGGAGCTTCGGGTAGATCCGATTCAATATTATTAATTTCTTCTTTTTTATTTGGTAAGCTATTTTTTGTTACAAAAACATGATTTTTTTTTTTGGGTGTTTTTATGTGTTTATATTGGATTTTAAAGATTTTATTGGAATTTAAGAAAAATTGAATTCTAGGGTTAGGGGAATATGGGTGTTTATAGTATGTAAACCATCGGGATGTTATAGTGCGATGTGTTAAGGGAAAAAGATTGAGTCTTGAGCTATGCGCATTGTATAACTGCTTTGTTATTGTACTCGTGAACGTAAAGTTTTGGTTTTTAGAAACTGTGGCGTGTTTTTCGGGTTCTAGGGTTATTGTTATGGGTAATGGAACAGTCGTTTCCGTTCGATGTGGAAATTAATCTTTGGAGTGCTGTTAGTTTAAAAGAAAATTGTCTGGAGCTGTAACTGCAAAAAGGGTTGTTGGTAGGAATTTGATGGGGTTTCGAATTAGACTTTAGTAATATTATTGCACATTCAAGTATTATGCTTTCTGTAATTAGAGTATTGTGTTTGTGCTATAACTTGTTTAATAGATGAAGCACCGTTTCTCCTCCTTCACAACAATGGCGGAGCCAAGATTTTCACCAAAGGGGTTCAAAATATGAAGAAATAAACATACGGAAAAACCCAAGGGTGTCAACATCTACTATATATACATAAAATATAACTTTAACCACTTCTGTGAAGAGGGATTGCGGACCCCTTTCGGCGCCTATCTAGCTCCGCTAGTATAATGTGCAAGGCTTTACATGTAAAATCAGGCTTGTGTGGAAATTTCTGTTAGTAGCTTGTTCATGTTCTCACTAGCAAAGGTTTTCATTCCTCGTTCTTTTTCTTGTTATGGGGAAAAGAGACTCGGCTTGTTTATCTTTTCATCAAAGGGCAAACAAGGAAGAAAAGAAATCCAGTGCAAGATAGGGTTAAGTTTTATTGAATATGCGTCTAGTTAAATTCGTCACGTGCTTCAGAGATTCTGTTTTTTTGTTAGTATGCAGTTCTTCACGTGTATGTTCAGACTCAAGTTAAAGATGTATTATATTCTATATACCTAAAAAACCTTTCTTATGTGATGTCAATGATTTTGTGCAATTCACCTGCTTGGAGTTCCTTTGATTTTTGACGCCGTAATTGAAATCTGAGGCCATACTCCAGACAACATTGTATTGTATTAAGCTGGTTAGTAGGGAAGCTAATCATCTAGTTGAGAGCAGTTCAACCACTTTTACTTGATACTTACTGGATTTTAGGAATTAATATGTAATTTAAGGGATAAGCCCGTCTTCACGTTTTCCCCCAAAGGTAAAGCAAGGATAGTTAAGCTTAGGAAGGGTATGAATTATGTAGCAAGAGGTAGTGAGGATTAACACATGCTTTTCCCATTCATGTGCATGTGGTGATGATAGTGTGTCATCTTGTTCCATTGCCTGAAATAAACTCTGTTATATGTAGATTAGGAATTATCGTGGAAAAAATTCCAAAGCAAAATTGAGTATGCAAAATGCTTCCCAAATTGGTTAGGAAAAAAAATTGCTACTTTCCAAGTACTATTCGAAAAGAACTTTTCAGTATAAGCAGATTCTCAAAGTTTAGCCAAACATGCCATATCTGCTGTTGTTGCCACTTTCACAAATCCGATTGATTGGGTCATCGGCTGACTCTTAATCATATGTACACTTTTTTCGATGCAGTAGAAATCTTTTATCTGAAGTTTCTGGTGTAACGTTTCATTTTGAAAATATTTTGGTTATCAGTTCTACACTTCTATTAGTTTGATGACTTGTTGTTAATGGAAAGAGGTGCTGTTGCAAATATTTTCCAGATTCTAGTTTGTGAAGCTATTTGGATGACCGTAGATCAATATTTGGATAATGACTTCAAATATGTTGGCAGGGGAAAGAAGGTAAGAAGAGATCCTCTTTTACGCAATCATTTTTTAGTTTTCCATAATGCTCCTTATGTTGCTTTATTTGAGCTTCTTTCTCAATTCCTCATTAAGTACATGCTTCCCTCTATTATTTTTTTTTTTTTTTTTTTTTTTTTGAAAAAAACCATTATAAGTCCAAACTTTACATTTTTTATCTTATTTCCTCTGGTCCTCTTCGTCAATTATGCTGATTATGGACAAAATTAGACTATCAAAAGCATTACCTAATATTCCTTTATATGACACTCTTTCATTTTGCGATGTTCCAAGATGATTGATAGTATCCCACTTTTTAACAACTTTGTATTCATTAAAATTCTTAAATGTGATATAATGTTTAGGATCAAACAGCTTTTCGACGATCACTTTTAAGATTCTCTTACACAAGCACAATCTTATATATTAGTGAAATCGGCATCTTAACTTTTGTCCTTGTCAAATACCCCATCAAATAAATGGAATGATGGAGTAGTTCAATTTCTGAAGTGGTTTATATATTAGAAATATGTCAGTTCAAGGGCCAAATATTGTGAAGAAAGTTCCTCATGTTAACATGTTTAATGTTGTGGACGGGTAGCATTAGTTTTTTGATGAAATATTGAAAATATTAAGTCTGAAATGAAAAGGAATGTAGACCAACCAATTTGAAGAGGATCTCATGTTCTCCTTTTTGTGATCCGAATTTCTCTATTAAGTTTTAGGATCAAAAAATCATAATTCTCTTTTACATAGATTTCCTTGCACAAGATTGTTTCTCCAATATTTTTTTTAAAGTGGTGTTTGTTAAAATTCCAAAGAATCTATATGTTGTTAGGCATACTATGATGCCCTTGTGGATTTCTATAGTAGGTCCAAGTGGGAACTAAAAATGAGCTCCAATGCGACATTTTCAGTGTATTGAACAATTGATGTATAGATTGCTCAAAAAGGTGATGCTTCATTGATGCACCACTAAAGCTTAGGAGTATATTGTAGAGCCCTTTTTTTGGGATCGAGGAAGGGGTTTTCTTAAGTTCTTGCTTTGATTTCTACGGCAAATTAACCGTTTGGCATTTCTTATAGTTTATGGTGTTATTAAGTTGCTAAGCTATTATTAGATTGTGTTACATACGTTGAAGTATGTATGATGACATTGTTTTACTAGTGTGGTTGTGTCGTCTCTTTTAAATTATCCTTTAATTCCATTATTATAGGTGGGTTTCTGCGAGAAGAGGTGGCATGACTGTCCTTGGAAAAGTGGCTGTCCCAAAACCATTGAACTTACCCAGTCAGCGGTATGAAATATTGACTGATTTAAACTTTTGGTTTTCTGATCTCATTATAGGTGTTTCTAAAGTTGTATGTACTTAAATCTTTTGAAGGTTAGAGAATCATGGTTTGGACCCAAATGTTGAAATTGTTCCCAAGTGAGTACCTGTGTTCTTTTCTAATTATTTTTTTAGCCCCTTCGTATATTGGTGTCTGTCTGCCCATGGCATTGGCACTTCTGTGTGATATTTATTTGGGTTTGCCTGTGCGGAGAGCTGTGTGGTATTTCCGTTTGTCTTGTTTCTCTGTTGATTTGATCTAGGTCCCTCTCTCCTCTTTTGAAATAGGGGTACATTGAGCTGGGGTAGCCGTACATCTTCCTCTACCTCAAATCCGTGGGGATCCTCAACACACTCTCCAAATGCTGATGGTGGAGCGAGCTCACCAAGTCATCTTAGATCTCGCCCTTCATCTGGTGGGAGTGGCACTCGACCTTCAACTGCTGGTAGTGATAGAACACAAGAACCCACCACTAGTGCATGGGGTACCAGTTCTAGGCCTTCATCAGCTTCTGGGCCATTATCATCAAGCAAAGTACCATCAACATTGGCGCGCCCACGCAGTGCAGAGACAAGACCAGGCAGCTCCCAGCTTTCACGCTTTGCTGAGCCTGTTTCTGAACATCCAGTAGCATGGGGAGCAACAGCTACTGCAGAGCGTTTGGTACGTAGTTTGTTGCTATGTGATGTTCCCTTTGTGATGAATATCTCTTAGGTATCCTTTGTGATGAATATCTCTTAGGTATTCTGTTGCCAAAGAACTTCTTTTATGGGCAAATAAAATATTGTATAAAATGCACTATGCCAGTTCAACAGGCGTAATTACAAGAAGTGCAAACCAGCTATTGTGTCTAAATATCATCTACATCTGATCAAAAGCTAGGTTTCTCCAAAAAGCAATCAACATAAGGCATCTAAGTTTAAGGCCCTGTATGTTTCTTCTATTGCCTTAAAAATTTCTGCTCTTTCTTTTTACCCAAACAGACCACCAGATAACTTGAGTAACAGTGTTCTAGGTCCTTTGAGCTTTCCTGCACAGATCCTCCCTAGTCCAACGCTTCCAACATTTCTGTAATGGAGTTTGGCATGGTCCAAGGGATACCATTTATTTACAAAAACAAATTCCATCACTGACTTGTAACCTTGCAATTCAAAAAAGGTGGGTCATGTCTTCAGATTGTTCTCCACATAATGGACATCCGTGGCACAAATGAAACCCTTAATAGTTTGTGTGAGACATGCCTTGTTAGTCGTTATCCAGGAGAAGCAAGAGACCTTTAAAGGTGCCATGATATCATTTTCCAAGGCAGTAACTCAATGTTGTTACTAAAATCCAGAATACTATAACAACTTTTAATTGAATAATACCCTTGCAATGACCCTTTGAACCGGTAGAGTCTGTTTTGTTGTGGTCCAAAACAATGTCATGCAGCATTTGAAGCAAAATACATAACCTCTCCAGTTCCCAGTCACTTATATTCCTTCTAAAACTCAAATTTCAGCCTTGCGATGTACAAAAGTCTGCAACTGTCCCAGTGTGGCTGTATTTTGTTCTGTTTTTAAGGGACAGAATCAGGGAGTGAGTTTTCCTTTTGTCATGGGAAGGTCTACAAGAAAATCCCGTGCTCGTGTAAGAGTAGTAGTTTTAAGAAGAACTCATTCTGTAATTGTACAGATTTTTTTGATGAAATAGTTTTATAAAATGCATCAAGAAGATGCAAGTGTACATGATGGGAAAAGAAGAACCATACAATGCTAGTTCTATTAGAGAAGGCTACTTCAAATATAAGGAGCTGATAAAGTCCAAAAAGGATTTATGAGAATGACAAGGACAAGATTACTCCAACTAAAAAGAAGTGCTATAAATTGCCTTAACATTGAAATTTGAAATATGGAGTTGATATGCCTTCAAAACACCTAATATTCTTCTCTGTCCGCACATACCAAAATATACAACCAGGTTCACCCTCCATATTTTACTTATAGGACTGTTAACTTCCCATAAGCTCCAGCTGACCACTGTATCCTTGATACTCTCAGGCATAACCCAGGTAATACCAAATGCTGAAATGAACATATTCAAGATTTCTGATGCTGTCATGCAAAGCAATGCAATAATGTCTGTTGGTTTCATTGGCTCGTGTACAGATTTATCGATGTTCTCATATATCTTCTATTTTATTCCTCTGTATTCTGCTGCATTATAGAATGCAATTTTTAGATAAAACAAGGTTTCTCCTTGAGAAATGAGAATTATTCTTGTGGATTTTTAAATGCCTGAAAAATTGGCTCTAAGTTTATTTCTTAGCAATGAGGCATTATCTGGGTTGGGAATGAAATGATCTTTTTTCCTAGGATTTCTCGTTACACTTTCTGCTCCTTAAAGGTGTATCTCCCCCTTTCTGTTCCTATCTCGCTTCCTCCACCCCTCTTCTCTCTCTCTTCTTTCCCAAAAAAAAAAATCGTGTCACTGTGCTGATTGGCGAGCTTAATTGTATATACAGGGAGTACTCTCATCCAAGAATGAAGGCTTTTCTCTGACTTCTGGGGATTTTCCAACTCTTGGGTCAGATAGAGATGCTTCTGGGAAAACTACTGAATCACAAGGTGACTGCTGGTGCCTTAAGATATACGGCATGATGTTTTTTATTGGTCTACTGCATTAGTTTTTTTATTATCTTAGGGGTGTAAATACTTTCTGCTCGATCCATATATCGTTGTTATGCTATGCTTGTGAATCATCTTTTTGTTCCTTAAAATGAAATGTACTTCCACAATAGATTTTGTCATTTCATGTTTATTGGTTTCTTTGGCAATTTGTGTACTTGGAGTCTAAAAACTTATGATTTAACTAGCAATTATCAAGAACGGGACACGTTCGATTTAAATCTTCAAAATTTTCCTTTCTAGGGATGCCCTAAAGTGTAGTTAAACATTATAATTCTTTCCTTTGTTCAATCTCCTCACCCCCTTCAACAACATCTACAACTCAATCCCAAGAGTCCCTTCTTCCCTAAACCCCAAAATTAGGAAAAGGATGAAATGAAAAATATTGGATCAGTGTTTATCCTGCTGCTGGAATGAAACTGCCTGATTGTTCTGTTGGCTTTGATCTCTTAACTAATTACTTGGTCATGTTCTTTTGATAGATCATGGTTCTAGTAGCCGTCCTAGCTCAGCTTCTGGAAAAGTAGCACAGCCCCTAGAGAAGACAAGTGCATCTCACTCAGGTTTGTGTATTTTGACTGAAACTCTGTCAAGTGATTCTTCTCTGGCACTCTTTTCAGTTGCAACAGAGTAATCTTGGAATATTCTTTCTAATGATGGTCGGTTAATTCGACGAGTTGCAGATGTGAAGGGCGGGACATTTGATGCATGGAAAAAAGATGGTCAAAGTGCTGAGGATCCTCCGCAGCATGGTTTGGAGAAATGGCAAGGGGATCCCCATCAGTATCACGGTCCTAATGTTCCACCACAGCATTTTGATGCATGGCGTGGTCCTCCTATGAATCCTCCAGCTGCTCTTTGGTATAGAGGACCACCTGGGGGGCCACCTTATGGAGCTCCAGTTCCTCCCGGTGGTTTTCCAATTGAGCCATTCCCCTACTTTCCACCCCAGATGCCGCCTCCTGCTATGGCAAATTCACAACCAGGTCCTCCTCCAGGTCCTGGGTCCAGAGGGCATCATCCTAGAGGTGGAGATATATATAGACCCCAGATTGCTGATGCTTATATTCGTCCAAATATGCCATTTAGACCTGGTTTTTACTCTGGTCCAGTGGCCTTTGAGGGCTATTATGGACCGCCAATGGGTTATTGCAATTCCAATGAACGGGAAATTCCTCTTATGGGCATGCCTCCTGGTCCCCCAGTCTATAATAGATATTCAGGCCCAAATACTCCTGATCCAAGCAATACTCATGCCAGGATTGGCAGTCACGGTGCTCATACCAAATCAATGCCAGAGGCACTAGAATCAACTCATCCCGATGATGCTAAAGGACCATATAAGGTTCTTTTAAAGCATGATGCAAGAGAGGAAGGAGAGACTTGGGAACATGCTGCACCTATCAATGGCCCATATCATGATAGAAGCTCTCAGAGATCATTGCAGAGACATGAGCGGGGAGGTGAGTATGGTGGTGAGAAAGAATTGTATTCAAGGAGAACAACAGGGTATCCGCGCAACTATGGTGATCGAGGAGGTGATTTTTCAGATGCCACAAATACGAACTCACTTGAAGGCATAGATACTATGAAGGTAGCTGATGGCAGTTGGACGAAGAAATCAGGGTATGTGGATTCCTCCGGTGGAGTGCCGCCACCTTCCCTGGCTCCTGAAAAGGTTTCAGCTCCTGCAGTGACTGCCAAAGATTCTTCCTTGATGCAGAAGATTGAAGGTCTAAATGCAAAAGTGCGAGCATCTGATGGACGTTATGAAGCGCCTTATGTTTCATCAGAAGAAGATATGAATAAGTCAGAACTGAATTCTATGGTTACCAATTCAGTAAATGAAGCTAAAGGCGGTCTAGTGCCATTAGAAAGAACACATACTTCTGGAACCACGGGGAGCAAGGGTGGCCATTCAATAGCTGCCATGTCAAGGTGGCTGTTTATGTTGTGTGTGGTACTTCATATATCTGCTTTTCCCTTTACTAAAACATCTTTCTTGCAGGAGGCCGTATCACGGTGCGCCAACCAGAACTGATCATCTTGGTAAACCCAAATTTGATAGATATGATGATGGTTGGAGGAAAAAGTCCATTGCAGCTGATTCATCTGCTGCGGCTTCTGGAACATTCGTAGAACCTGCTTCTAATGTTCATGCATGTGAGTCAGGTCCTGAAGTTGAGGCTGTTGAGCAAGCTTTAACTGATATAAGCGTGAGTGGTGAAAAAGAATCCTTGTCAGAATTGCATGATTCGGCAGATACCCAGGCTCAGGTATTATTTTTACTTTTACTCAACTTTAGTTGTTTATTCCCTTTTATCTAATGTATATATATGTTATTTGTTCTCAATTAGCGCGCAAAGATGAAAGAGTTGGCCAGGCAGCGTGCCTTACAGCTGCAGAAAGAAGAGGAAGAACGAATTAAACAACAGAGAGCCAAAGCTCTTGCTAAATTAGAGGAATTGAATCGCCGTATGCAGGCAGGTGATGCTTTGGGTCAGAAGGCTGAAAAGGATTTGCCCGCTGATATTACCAAGCAAGATCTACAAGGCTCCTCGCCCCCTGAAACAGTGTTGTCTACTGTCATGCCTCAACCACACAATGCAACTTTAGCAGCAAACGGTAACGTTATTGATGCCAGTGAGCGCATTCTCGACAAAGACAGTGAGCATATTAATCCACCTGTTGTGTTGGAATTCGGCACATCTATTATGGTCCAGTCAGAAATAGCCATCCCACAACCCCAGGCTTTTCTATCGAAGCAAGAGGCCAATAAGGTTTCTGCTGCTCGTGGAAAAGATATTTGTCAGTCAAGTGATGGGGGTGTCATCAAGCCTAAGCGTAGTGGCTACAAGCAAAGGCCGAATATGATACCTAAGGATATGAATGAAAAGTCAGTTCCTGTTAGCGCTACTGAGGTATCTAGGGGTCCTAATGATGTTATTGTTAATAATATTCCATCAACTGAGGTTCATGAAGTTAGCTTAAATGCTGAATCAGACATGGTCAATAATGCCAAGTTTGCGGTCGAGTCTTCCTCGCAGCCGAGAAGGAAAGGTAATAGGACCAACAAGAACAAGCAGAAGCTTGATGCTGTGCTGCCGCCCCCTGCCTCTCCATCACCAGCTCATAATGTTAGTAATCCTGCTAAAGTTCGTAATCAACAGGAGAAGTTGAATTCTTCTCAGTTGGTTCTGGATGTGAGCTCAGTTCAGGCAGCAAGTGGTGATAATGTTGTGCAACCTTTTGAGCAGAGTTCCCCTTTGCCTAGCGAAGAAGGTCATGGTCGAGTCATTAACCACTGGAAACCTCAGCACCCTCGCAGGACGCAACGAAATCAGCAGTCTAATATGCATAATGATAAGTTTCAGGGAGGGGATGCAGTTGTTTGGGCACCTGTACGGTCTCAAAGCAAAACTGAAGATGCTGGTGAAGCAAGTCAGAAAATTGGATCTATTTCAATTGGTCCACTGAAGAGTGATAACATGGTGCAGAGTAATTCAAAAAGCAAGAGAGCTGAAATGGAGAGATACGTTCCTAAACCAGTGGCCAAAGAGCTTGCCCAGCATGGTAGTAATCAACAGCCACTGTTGTTGTCAGGCAATTCTTCTGGTCCAGATGGAACAAGTGGCAGGCCAGAATCTAGGCCTGAAAACTCTGGGTGTTCCGCACCTACTGGATCTGCAACTGAGAGTTTGTCCATAGAGTCCAGGGATGGGGATGGAAAACATAATAACAATAAGCAAGGAAAAGCGCATGGCGTATGGAGGCAAAGGGGTTCAACTGAATTGGCATTGGACCCCAGCAAGGATGAATACAAGTCTTTGGATCACACTCGATCTTTGAAGCCTGATGGAGATTCTATGAGATATGAGTCCAAGTGTTCCGGTGAGTTCGATGTATCAGATGGTTGGAACATGCCAGGTGATTTTGAAGGTCAACGTTCCACCATTCCTGTTGTACCAGATGAGGGAACGACAGGTAAAGGAAAACGGTACCCTTCTAAGGGCCATAGAAGCACAGGAAATTCTGGGTATGAACACAAAAACAGCAGTGTGGGGCCTCAGCAAAATCACAGTCTGTTAGGAGCCACTGAAACCAACCCTATGGACAGAAGAGTTCCTGCAAAGGAAAACCGTGGTGTGGGCAATCGTACTCCACCACCACATTGGCAGCCAAAGTCTCACACTGGAGCCCAAAATAGTACTATGGAAGGCGATCGGGTCAATAGGAGGGATTATCATCACAATAAAGTTAGTATTCCCCCAAGCAGTGAGAAGGAGAGCTGGGATATGGGCGCAGGTCAAGCAGATTCATTTTCATCTGAAGATAAAATTGTTCCAGAGGTGCCAAATGTTCGAAATCTGGATCCAAGAAGAGAGAGAAAGCCTGCTTCATTTAGGGGACGCCCCTACTCCCCTAACCAGGGTCCTGTTGTCAAAGCTGAATTAGCTCCTGATAGTGCTGAGGCTGTACAAGAGAGGAGCAACTCAGGTTTGAGGAGGAATGTAAACCAGAATAATCGTTCTGCTCGGACCCAAGAATCTCATGGAGATTCATTCTCGGTGAAAGATAATCGTCAGCACAGCACCTCCAGTGGTCGAGAAAGGTGGAGGAACAACAATCATTATGAGTACCAGCCAGTTGGGCAATACAATAATAGCAAACCAGGTAATTTTGAAGGGCCAGCTGATGGTTCTCAGAATGTTGATCAAAAGAGATACAGAGAGAGGGGGGGTCAGGTTCAGTCAAAGCGGGGAGGTGGAAATTTCCATGGCAGGCAAGGTGGATCTGGCCGAGTAAATGTCAATTATGATTGATGGGGAGGGCTAAATGTGATGAACCGCAACCTTACCAGATGGACTCCGACTCTCTTCTTAGTTTGGCTAGACATCTGGTAGTGCAGTTTTAGGTGATAGCTTTTGTCGTGGTAGAAGAGAACTTGTTGGCCAATGTCACACGGGTGAGCTGGACTACGGCCAGGTGTGGCCACATGGTTTTGGGAAAGAGTAATGTGTCTGGTGCAACTGTAAGTGCGACGTTATGAGAGGTGTAATTAATTTGCAGAACATTAATATTGTTGCCCATTTTCTCCCCAGAGGAATGAATGTCTATGCATGTGGAGCATTGTAAGTTGCTATTATATTTTTGTATTATCAGAATCTAGAGGTGTAGCTTTTTCTCTTGGTCGAAAGAATGATGACCAAAGCGAAGCTGGTTTTGCGCCCCCTACCCCCTATTATTTTATTTTGCTGGCGTAAATACCTTTGAATCCAATACGCCATGATGTTTAAAATAATACAACGGACAGTGAAATGAATTGCTGTAATTTCCACAAAGCAAAAAAAAAAAAAAAAAAAGAAAGAAGAAGACGTGAATGGGTTTCATTTCCTTTTAACAAACTCTTAGTCAATTTCATTACTGTTTTGAGGAAATTTCGGAAATCGGTGCCCTTTGAGATCTAATTATTAATTATAGAGACGGTATGGCTAATTGTCAAACGTAGCAATTGACTGTTGTATCAATTCGCTCTTCTCATAGCCTGTAGCTACAGAGCTAAGTGATACAACTCCAAGCGAAAATATATAGAGTGAATTGAATTTTAGCGAACATGTATAGTGAAACAAATAAAATTCATCGAGTGAATCGAATTTTAGCGAACATACATAGTGAAACAAATAAAATTCGAACTGTGGGCTATGTATTGTAATATTTTGAACTCTAGCTTTCAGATAAATACGTGAAATGGTTTCTAATTTTTCCTACTATTTTCTTTACTAGTGATCTTTTTTCATTACTAACATGTGCAAAATATGAGTTTAAACTTCCACGCGGATAAGTACAGTAACAAAACCAACTCAACCAAACTTAGACTTGCTGTCACGAAATTCAAAATTACAGTACAAGGATTTGTCCCATTTGCAGTCCTAATAGTTTGGTGAAATGAAAATATGCAGAACCATTCGCTTTATCCATGCTTTCTACCAGATGTTAGTACTCTCATATGTTTAGATTGGATGCCAGTTACTTTTACATGCTACTTAGCAATATAAAAAATATTTGTAAATATTCATTCTAAAAGTTGCCCTAATCATTAAGGAAGTGAAAATCATGGAAGACCAGACTCCAGAGTGAAAATACATAGAGACAAATACAACAACAACAACACTCAGTGTATTCCCACTGAGGTATGGGGAGAGTAAGATGTACGCAGTCCATACCTCTACCTCTAAAGAAGTAGAGAGGCCAAATACATAGAGACAAATGATACTAAATAACATCTTATTTTTCTAAATCTTAGCGAGCAGAGTTATATTATATCTATGCTTATAAAAGGTAATAAGCGACTAATGGTTTCTTTTTTCTTTCATTTTTCATTGGAACAAAATGTGAATGAAAAGTTTTTAACAAAATGAATCTGAAAATAAGAGCATAACAGATAAAAGATCTGAATAGTCATGAACTGCTCCAAATTTGAAATTGGTTGAATTGTTTTTCTAAATTGAATTTGGCAAATTACTGAGTTTACTCTAAGATAGAAAAGATTCAAAATAGTTTTTTATATTTGAGCTTAGACACAAATCATTCTTATATTTTCACACAAAGCATCCTCATTAGATAAGGTGAGAATAAGAGTGTTGCTTATTCTATTCGGTTCAAATATTACTTGATAGTCATCTTGAATTTTGTTGAACTATTTATGTACTGTGTCCTAAGTGTTGCTCGAAAAATATTTGGTTGAAACTCTTACTTATGTGCTAGAAAATAAATTTGAAATCACAGTATATTACGATGCATAATCAATAACGTAACTAGGTAAACTTAATTTGGATATTTCGTACTGAAGTATACTGCATGTAGTTCTAATAGCTCCTAATTTTTATTAAATTCGTAGTCGGTATAGTACTAGCTACTTTGATTTAACCCAAAAAAAGCCAATCAATATATTTTCTACTTGTTTTTAGTTCCATCAAATAAGGAATTTAGCTCAAGATAGCTCCTTGGGGATTGGAGGGAAGGGAAAAATTAAAAAATCATATCATGCTAAATCAAATTTGTTACAACTTAAATTCTTATTTTTTTTTAATAAAAAAAATGATATATATCTTGATTCGAAGTTATATATGTCAATCTAATAGAAATAATTAACATTGTCAGAATTTTACCTTTGAAATAGAAAAAAATTATGTATCATTGCTATTTTATGCCGTCCTAACAAAAGATAGAAGTGCTCTAATGCAAAATAATACGAATGATGTTGAATCTAAACGCAAAAATAAAGGATTATTTTGGGATTTTCTCCTTCAAAAAGTGCTAAATATATAATTTTAAATCAACAGACCGACTATATTAAAATAATATAAAAAGAAAAAGAAAAAGAAAAAGAAAAAAGTTTAATTGAAAAATCGAAATGGCCCCTGGAAGAACCCTAATATTCACAATTCTAACCCTTTCTCTCCTACTACTATTTGTTTTCCCCTATCCGAAATCTCCAATTTCTCTCTCTCTCTCTGAACAAACAGATAAAACTTTTCTTCTCCGAAAAGCAAATTCTTCACCCCCACAAACTCCCCCGCAAAAGTCAATTACACGCATTTTCACCGTATTTTGCTGTAAGCATTTTTCTTCTTCAATACTACCGCAAATTTGTATTTATATTTATTTATTCAGCTATTAATTTAGGCTTAAAAGGATATTATGGTTGTGTGCGTACGATTTTTATTGTACAGTTAAAGAGGTTTAACTTGGAACAGCGTTGAGCTAGAGGAATCAATATATACATGAAAAATCGATTTATTCCCCTTATAGGTTGTGAATTGGAACCTATTTTATATGTGGAAAGGGGAAGATTTGTTTCTTGTATCTGTCATAGCCTTGGTTGAGGCACTTGACTTGTATTTGGGAGGTGACAGGTATCTTGTGGTTAGTTTAGCTGACAGGTATCTTGTGGTTAGTTTAGGTGCGCGCAAGCGGGCTTGGATGCCATGGTTATTAAAGAAAATGTAGTTGTTTATTTCTTTTGTTTTCCTTTTTATGATTTTTCTAAAATAATTGTGTTTGTGGGTGGGTGCTGTATGGTGTAGAATCTTCTGTTGATCAATAAATTAGATTCGATTTGATTCTTTTTTTTCTCTATGATAATTTATGAGTTTTCTGGTTTCTGCTCTACTAGCAATTGAGTCATATATCTTCGTGTTGTGATGTGTTATGTTGTTATTGTAGCTCTAGGAGAAGTAATGACCTTGCTTGCTAGATGATTGCACGCGCATGGTGGAGATAATGGCATTGGCAACCCATCATTTGCAGGTAAATTGACAGTCATGCAATTCCATTTTCAAATAATTGCAGTTTCCACGGCATGCTTTGTAAGCTTTAACGTGGAAATTTCTTTTTTGTTTGTTGGACTTGAAGTCCTTATCATTTCTATATATGCAATTTTCTTTTTATTAATGAAAAAAGTTTCTATGTATTGTCTCCAATGCATTCTCTAAAAGCTAGATGTTTAGTTGGAAGTCTCTTACACCGGTTATAGTGTTGGCTTGTTTTTGGACTTTTATAGCTCCTTAGTTCTAGTATAGCCATACATGTACTGGTGTTAAAAATGTTTTTTTTTTTTTGTCTTTTACGGGAACTAACATATTTGTATCTTTTGTAATTTGGTGTCTTCTTGATGCCACTGCAATGAAAATGCCGAACTTCATAAAAAATTGTTCCTATGATTTGCCCCTACCCTCTAGAAATTGTTCCCTAATTAGATGAAGAAATTTATGAATAGTTTCTTTGTTTTTATTAGCATGACAATCTTAGAGCAGCAGGCTGTGTTTGTTCTAGTCACAATGCAAGCATTTGAAGTTTAAGTGCACTGTGAGTTTGATCTAGTTGTAGTTGAAAAACATTGTAACCTATCTGTTTATCACACAGGAGATTAATCAATGTTTCTTCCTTTAGATGAAGCTCTCTGTTTTTTGTAGTTAATTCTCTTCCTTGGTGATTAGATGTTGTACTCTAATTAAATCATGTTCTTTTTTTATTTTAGCATTCATCTGAGTAATGAGTTTTAGAGGCTATTGATGAGTGGATAAACATGGTTTTATTTTTTGTGTGACTTGCGTTTGCAACTTACTCAAGTACTTCATCTACATCAAATTTCCTCTTCCTGTTGACGATGTCAGATGTACTTATATTATTAAAATGAGGTCATACAATCATTTTGCTTCCATTTCCCGAGTAGAAAACTTTATCTTCTAATCATTGTGAAGTGTCCCTTTGAAGCCTGCAAATTTCTTAATTGTATTAAGTAGATATGTTTTTTTCTTGCAGGGTTCTTATAGAACATGCCCTTTGAGCCCATCTTCTTGGACTACTGGGAACAAATTAAGACACTCTGTAACAAAAATTCCCGTTGGCCAGAAAGATAATTTCATCTCACTGAAGTGCAAATCCTGTTTAAGGTGGAATCTTATATCCTCCTTTGACCTTTTGTTCTTGGTGCCCATGTTTGCTTTTGTGGTCTCAGCTTTTGCAGTCCTATTCAGCTTTCTACAATGACTTGTCAACACACACACATACACCCCCCCCCCCCCCCCCCCCCCCCCCCCCCCAAAAAAAAAAAGAAGCTTCCAAATTCAAGGAGTTTGGTGGTGATGGACTAGTTATTCTCTTTTTATGGAGCAGTTATATGTGAATTTTTGAAGTAATCAAATGAACATTTAGCTCTTTTTTGATGATTTTCCTAAAGAAACGAACATAGTAAAACTTTTGGTCTATATAGTTCCAATCAGATGTAACTATATCATCCCTTGGTAAATTAATTACACTATGAAGAAACTCTTGCTTTTCCTTTTTGCTGGAGGCTGTAATGGTAAGGGTTGCAAAAAGCATTTAGAAAAATGAGAGATACGAAAGGCTTTGTACATGTTTCCTTCTTAAATCATAAAATATTGTATAGTGATATGAGTTTAATTTGGAGAACTCACACTTAAGTCTGATGAAATCCTGGTTGAGGAAAATTTGAAATTCACTTTGGAAATAGCACTCTTTTCCATGGGATAGGAATTAGCGGTGAATTGGAAGAGCTTTAGTTTTCATTTTCACTTATTAGGAGATCTTATGGAGTTGCTACTATTTTTATTTTGATGACAGAGAAATCCCTGCAGGTAGTGACCCATGGTTTGAAACTTGGAGGATAATGGACCTATCCCTCCACCCTTCTCCACCTAAATATTACACGTTTTAATGCAGAAGAATTTGAATCCCTTTACATGCATCTAACGCACACATCTTATCAGACCTAAGTCCTAGGGGCTTGTGCAGTTGCTCTATTTTTTTTATTCGCTTGGTGTTAAATTAAGACATGTACTAAGGCACTGAGAATAGATTGAAGAATTAGAGTAGAAATCCTTCAGACCTAATTGTGCTGATTATTTAAAAAAACCCGACATTATCTATCTAAGTAGCAATCACCAATGCAGCAACATAGAGATAATCTATTGTTCTTCGATTATATCGTTGTGCAATCATCTTGTATATGAAAGGATAGCACCAGATTTAGAATCATCTGCACCCAAGGGTGTAACATAGTGGTCTATGAATTGGTTAAGAACCATGAGGTTTCTGGTTCAAATCCCAGCGGAGACAAAAACACTCGGTGATGTCTTCCCATTTGTCCTAGCCTTGTTGGGCAGAGTTACCTGGTACTTGTTGCTGGCTGAAGGTGCCAGGTATCCTGTGGAATTAGTCGAGGTGTGCTCAAACTGGCCTAGACACCACGATTATAAATAAAATAAAAAGATTAATATCACTATTGATCACTATGGCTGTGCTGATGCCTGTTCCACCCTTTTTACCGTACACAACTCTTTTGGTTATAGTATGATAAAATTGAGAAAGGGAGAGGGGGCTGACTGACTTCTTTTTTGTGGGAAAGAATATGGTAGTACTTTTGATTACTTCTACAGTCTCGACGTGGGTGACCCCTTCTCAACTGTACACTCCCCTGTAGCTTCCTCGGATTCTTCTTTATGGCTATGGAACTGCAAAAACTCTTAGTTAAACTTTTAATTAGGTTTATCCTTTTCATTTACCTATAAATGTGTGTATGCTCTTTTCAGACAATTTCTCTTTTTTAACTTCTACATGATTCCATTAATATTAAAAAAAATTACCTAACAAACTCTGAAAGACCAACCTTTTCTTCATTCCTTATTCATATCACTAATCAAGAAGCCTTCGCTAGAATGAGACTAAGGGAATATAATACAAAAACGTTTTGAGTTTTCTTTCTCTTACTGTCATAACTCATGAGATGCTTATTTACCATCTACACTTGAATGTCCATGGTACCAATTAACCCAATCAATAACAAAAAATGTGGCGGACTTTAGGCCTTCAAATATATATGCGTTGACGTTTACATGCTGAAGGTAGTTTTTTCCATTTGCTTGACAAGCTAGGAGTTGGCAAGCCATCAAGTTTTCTGTCAGGCCATTCCAAGGCTTAAACAAAACCAAAGGACTGTACAATAGCCAAATCGTGATATTGGTTAAGTTGGTTTTTTGAAAAAAAATCATTTGACTATTCTATTGAAAACGATGCTATACAGTGTGATGTGGTTTCATTTACCCAGAAAATATATGTTTGGCTTGGTGATAGATTGATTCATTCCTTTTGGCATTTCTGGTTTTAGCCCGCCAAACAACAACCTCTAAATAATAAGGTAGAACAAGAAAACAATAAACTGCCTTTTCTACCAAGGCCGCTTTTACGTCTTTAATTGCCCAGAAAGATGCTGCCCTAGTTGCCACATTGCGCGTTGCAGTCTCAAATCCGGATTGCTGATTTTCAGTTGTGTATTGGTCATCCGAGATATTTCCCTCTAGGACTGTTTTATGAGTTCATAGGAGTATTTCTAGATTGTAGTACGTCTGTTCCACTCATGGTGATGCACATGTGATTGATCAAATAACTTGATTCCAGAATAGGGGCTCCTCTTGTCCTTAAACCAAAAGGAAAATCCTTGAAGATCTCCGCTTTCAAGAGCAACAATCAAAATGAGTCTGGAGGCAGAGTCAGTGGGTCAAAATCCCTGAAGAGCTCAGTGAAACTTTCCTATGTTCCCCATGAGAGTGAAGAAACCTCTGTGGAATCTCCAAGGGCACAGAATGTTCCCATTTCTTACTCTGCCGAAGCAGACCAGACTACAAATTATTCTGTCATGCAAAACATATTTAAGAGCTGGCTAACATTGTTGCGTACACCTTCATCGAACCAAGTAACAAATGAAACTGTGGAAGAGCCATATACCACAGAAACTTCAGAAACTCAAAAAATGGTACAAGAGAAAGAAAGAGTTCATGTCTTAAAGGCGGTCTGGTGCTACTTTCTGAGTCTGGATGCAACAATAAAGATACCTGTATTGACATTGTAAGTATCGCAGTCTCAATGTCTTGTTACTGTATGTCTTTTTATTACCGGCTTTGCCCGTCCTTTCTCTCTCTCTCTCTATATAAATGTGTGTGTGTGTGTGTGTTTTGCCAGATCTTTATTGTCTTGAGTTTGGGGTGTGTGTCTTTGGGTGTTTCTCTCTACTTAATATGCTCCTCTACCTATTGATTTATGGGTTTTGAGATGTTACATAGATATTCAACGTGTCTTCTGCAATCTGTTTTTTGTTCAGGTGATGTTTTTTAATAGTGTATGGGGGTACAATAGAAAGGGGACTGTTGATGGTGGAAGTGAAAGTTCTCTTTCGCACCAATTTGTGTATTGGTTTTCTTAATGAGTTTAAATATTTCCTCTTATGTGCAAACTTCTGCTATTTTGGTTTAAATTGGAGCTCCTGAGCATCTTTTTCTTTTAATAATGTAAAAGAATGTCTTCCCTTTTCAAAGAAAGGAGGCATTCTGGACTGTCTGTGTAAATAGAAAATTGTTGCGTTGCCATTATGTGTCTGTTGTTATTTATCCAAAAGTTGGATGATGTCTTTATAGTAGTCAAACATTAAATTTACGGAATATAATAGTTCTGCTGTTTTTTTTTAACTTTTATTGTGACCCTGCATATTAGATGTTTACGCAGCCTATTCTCTCATGTTGCAGTGTTCCCCTGTATCTTGCTGTTACTTTAGTATATGGAGCCGAAGTATCTAAAGAGTTGACTCCGCTCTGGATTCTTGGACCATTGATTGTTGCTTTGTATGTTAAGATGCTCCGGGGCATATGTTCACTCTATGTATTCAGCTTCAAGCAGACGGTTAATGTGGTCAAGAACTTGCCTACATATTTTCGGTTAGCTTATGATTACGTTTTCCGTTGGAAGCTCAAAGAAGCTATTAGAGTGCATTTATTGAAACCGTTCACAGATATAAAGAACATGGACTACAAAGAGGCAGTGAAGAGGAAGATAAAGAATATAGAAGTTTACTTGGTAGAGAAGTACTTGGACTTTGTTGAATCGATATGGCCATATTACTGTAGAACTATCAGGTTTCTGAAGAGGGCAAATCTAATCTAGGTCTAAGATTTATAAGTCTGCAAAATTCTGTCAACGGAAAAGCACATTTAAATGCGGAATATTTTTTATATTTAATCTTCTCCTTTACTTATTTTTTGTATAATTTTTTGTAAGCAGTGCATTAGGTATTGTCTGTTGAGAACCTCAGTTTGGGCTGGGGTTCTCCTTGAGAGCAGAAAGACAAGTTTTATGTAACTTAGTTGACATGTGAAAGTGGGTTGCTGGCGTTTTGCTCTTTTAACTCAGCAAGCTCTGAGTTTTTAAGTTGTTGAGACATTGAAGTGGTTAGTTGATTGCACACTCTCATTTTATTTTACCATTAAACATCCAACACAATACAGCACGACATAATATCGTACAAGTATTGGTCAATATATATATAGACATGGATTGAAAATGGATAAAATTAAAAATCAATTCATCTTAACCCCTCGATCAACCCTCTTGAGCTCAGTTGTGTTGTATTGATCTACTATAACAGATTCCTTATTAGTTCTCTCTATAATCAGAGGCTTAGAAAGGCCAACTATATTGCATGTAAAGAACGATTTGACTTCAACCACTTGAAAACATTAAACAAGCCTCAAAAAGTATTTTTAAACCACCCATCTCGTTAGCAAAAGACCAAACTATGTTTCTTGTCAATTAAATTTCTAGATATTTTGTGAATCTATGCTATACTGACTACTCAAATCGTATCACAGCCACGGAGAAAGAGATCTTGATATGTTACACATGACTTTTAATTAAATACTAAGTTCAAGATATGTCCAACATATACTGAATGCGCATGCACTGTTCAGGAATCTATTAGGTACATGTACACAAAATGCATCACAATATTCATGCTCATGATCGGTTGTTCATTTGCTATCATTTACCATAGATGGTTGATGTCCTTTCAATTGAGCTTTTTTTCCCTTTTAATAAGTTGAATTGATTATACTTTTTAATATTCAACGTATAAATGAATAAGTTAGGAGATTGTAATTTTCAGTTACTAATTCACTAGTGTAGCAGTAAAAGGGGGTTCAAAAATGACGTTCTAATATTTCCCTAGTGTAGTACTACTGGGCTCATTTGAAGCATTTCTACTGGCCAGGATCTTATCAATTGGGATTAACCATGGTTAGAAAAAGAACAAAATTGAAAAGCAATTCATTTTAACCATGTTTGAAAAAGAATAAAATTGAGAACATATTCATTCTAACCATGGTTGAAGAATTTGTTGAAATTAAATGAATAATACTCATTAGATCGTGAAGTATTTGGGTTTTTGTCCTATTTTTTTTTTTTTAATCAAGATTGAGTTTTAATTTTTTTAAAGGAAGATAAAAGTATTACCGTAATGATTTTTACTTTTGTCGAAAGTAAAATATAAATGTCTTTCATATTTAGTTTATTCATTCTAAGATGAAAAATTTGAAGTTCTATAAACTGAATCAAATATCCTCTTCTCACACCATAACATAGTAGCATCCACAATACAGATGTTTAGAAGAATCTTATTTCGGCAAACATTTTCTCTCAATATTTTTATATTTTTTTTTATATTCATTTTTTATGTAGGTCACTTAATCAAAATATATTAATAAAATATTTTTAATATATTTTTCTATGTCATTCAATCAATTTATGACCAATATAATTTATTATTATTAACTTCCGCATAACGTTCTATTGATTTCAAACCTAATACAAAGGTGAGCACGTGACATCAGATAAAGAGTACAATGACTGAAGCTATTAGGCTGCGATAAATTAGCAGGTCAGTATTATCAATTTTGATCATTACCTTTTCCACGTCAGTTTTCAGTGGTTGCTCACTTGAAACTATGGCACCAAGGTGACACTACTAAAATATTTGTTTTTAGGCTTTCATAATTTTAAGGTCCCGAAAATTATGAATTATATGATTTAATGCCACTTAAAATAGTAATATTAAAGAAGAAACAAAAAAAAAAAAGATTATTTTTTATCAGAAATATTATAGAATTTTAAATTAAAAAATCTCAATTTTTTTTTATTAATAAATAAATCTTTTTATAATAACATCCAAGGTTATGAAAACAAATGACTAATATCTTATTATCTAGAGTTAATTCTTATTTTTATAAATAATATTATTATTATGTGAAGTTAAGCAGTTAGTGCCTATGAAGTTTGGGTTGTTTAATTAAAAATTCTAAACTATTCCTAGTAATAATTAAATAACTTTTTCTTTCTTCATATTTTAAAATCTTCATTATTATTAATTAAAATCATAAAATCTACTATTAAAATTTTCAAGACCTTAAAATTCCGAGGCCTAGAACAAACACTTTACTAATCTTTTATCCTTGAGCTCTCCCTGGTGCCATTCAATGTTTAAGCGCCTGCAACATCGTGATCAACATAGAGATGAAATTCATACTTGAAGATATGGAATATAATTATTAGGTCTCTAATAGAGTACTATATTGGTTAATAGGTTATTTTTAAGGATAATTAAATGGTTGTCACTAACAATGGGATGATGAAATATAGCAAATGCGTGTTGTCTCCTCTTAATCCGAGTTTCTGAATGAATCATGTTGCCCATTATGGTTTGGGTTGGATTATGAATCGGGTTGTGAAATTAAAGATGGAATTTTACACGTGGATGGTGATGTGGCATGGTTACGTGTTTTTTTTTTTACCTAGATGGCAGACTTGATGGAATTTTGTCAGAGGGAGGAGTATATTTGAAAAAAATATTTAACAGAGGGATATTTTTAAGCCAAAACACTAACGATGAGCATTTTGATCTATTTCAGATAGTATAAAGATATTTTTAATCCTTTTTCATATAATATGTGTACCAGAAATTCTCAGCTCCTAGGTGCTGCTAACAGCAATAATATGTGTACCTAGTTGTACAATAATATGAATATGAAGTGGTAATTTAGGGTCGTTTGGTCATGAATTTTTTTTTTCTTTTTTAGAATTTTTTTTTTGAAGTTGGAAATTGTGGTTTTGATTATTGTTTGGAGAAGAACTGCTCCAAATTCTTGGAGGCAAAATGCTTATCTCGTGGTTGCGTCTGGTTGTTGAGGACAATGAAGTATGAAACCTCGTGCAGATTTTGCACATAAAAGTATGTCAGGTTGCACACGTGCGGTGTTGAAAACGCCACCCGCAGGTATAAGAGATTGTCCTCTGAATTGATTACTTCACTATGCGTAAATCATTTTAGGGATGGTAAGGGTCCAAGCATAAGAAAAATATAAAGGATTGTGTTCAAAGAGTTGCATTGCCACGCAAGCTATTGGATGTGTTGGAAAGAAAGTGTAATTGCGAAGAACATCATTAGCGGGACACCAGAGCACGGATATGCTTGCTTGCCAGATTTTTTCCACATAGTGGAGTTGTTGAATCCACGGTCTTCCTACTCTATCAAGGTAAACCAGATTAATGGAGCGTTCGTTTACTACTTCTTAGCATTCGAAGCTTGCATATGGGGATATGCCCACATTAGAAAGGTAATTGTCATGATGGCACATATTTGTATGAAAAGTACGGGGGCGTGTTGCTAAGTGCAGTTGCACAGGACACAGAAAATCATATCTTTTCAATTGTGTTTTGTGTCGTCGATAAAGAGAACGATGCTTCTTGGACCTTCTTCTTCCAGAAGTTGAAGTCTATCATAGAAGATGAACCAGAACTATGTGTCATCGCCGACAGGCACATCAGCATTACCAATGCCTTCTTCTGTGTTTATAGTCATACACACCATGGACTTTGCATGAGGCACCTCATTGAAAATCTACGCATAAATCAGCACTGTGGAGAACATCTTTATTTGTTCTACTTCGTGGAAAAGGCATATACTGTTGATGAATTTAGCAAAATTTTGCCAAATTAAAGAATAATAGCCCCGAGGTAGCACATGTCCTTGAAAATGTGCTTGGTTTTGAGAAATGGAGTAGAGCACACTTTCCGGGCAATAGGTACGATGTGATGATCACAAACATCGCCGAATCGCTCAACTCGGTGTTGATGGATAAATGGGAGTACTTCGTGTCATACATATTCAATTTAATTTCTAGAAAATTTGGTGAAAAGTTTAGGGAGCGGCATGCCTTTGTCGATGGTCAAAACAACATATTTGTGCCTTGTGCGGAAAGGATTCTAAGGGATAACAAGAGTGCGAGCGATTCCTTGTATGTGACTAATGCAAATGGGGTCTCGATCAATTCATGGTGTTCGATAGCGGCGTTACGGCCAAGGTCAATCTGTTGGAGAGGATTTGTTCTTGTCGGAAGTTTGACTTGGTGAAAATGTCATACGAACATATGATGGCAGCTTTGCGAGCAAAGTATGGTGATGGCGTAGGTTATGGAAACTCTATCTACGAGTACTCTTCGCCAATTCATAAAACTGAAACTTACCTCCTCACGTACTCGAAGGCTATTTACGTTGTCCCTCCAGAGGCCGAATGAACTGTTCCACAGGAAGTGCAAGACAGTAAGATTTCTCCCCCTACAATCGCAAACTCAGAAGGAAGAAATTTAAATGCACTAAGGGCATCGGTGAGACATTCAAGTCCAAAAAGAGGAATAAGTGTTCGATATGCAAGAAATTCGGGCACAAAAGAACCACATGTAGAAACTCCAACAAATCGTAGACGATCTTTTTTTGGCTTCAGTTGTAAAGTTACTGTTTTAGAGGATAAATGTTTGTTTCTGTAGAATTTAACCTTCAGTTGTAATCGACTTAACGCATTGTCTATGATAGACTATTTAAATTCTATGGTATATCGTTCTTACAGTCTATCAAATATTATGTATTGGTTATATGATTGCTTATCAGACATGCTATGTTGGTCTTTTTACCGCCTTAAATCTCCAATCGATGCAATGAATCATTGTTTCTCATTCACATTTAATGAAAAGCTGCAAAAATGTCTGTTCAAAAGAAAAATTGCTGGTATACGCAAACCAAGCATTTTCTCTTCTGACACACGTCGACTGACCATTGGTTGGATATATGAAAGGACTCCATCTATTGATCTATAAGTAGAGTGCCTATTTCTACGTAACCCTTCAGTTTTCCCTAAACCCATTATCAGAGACCCTCTTCTTCTTCACCCAAATCAGAAAATATGCCTCCAAGAAGGATAGCCCTGCACCCTGTCAGACATGTTCCCCCAAGGCACTATGACCTCCTTCTTCTAAGGAATGATTTCGATCGCCTGTTTTATGGCCTGGGTCAAGACTGCATCTACCTAGAACGGATACTCCGTAGAATTGCTCATTTTCTGAGGGAAATTCTGGAAAGGCTCAGAATGGATGACCCTGACTACATCACCCCCCAGTATCCCCGTGAAATCTATTGTTTAGTTTTTTATTTTCTTTTATGTTTATTAGTTTTTATTTTGTCTTTATTGCAGAAGAAGTTTTCTTATAGGATTGTTGTTAGAAGAAAACTTCTTATTTTGCTTATTTTGCTTGTTCTGACCGATGTGCCAATGCTTTGAATGTAAAAATTCTATGATTATGCAATGAACAAAGAATTTTTGTTTTCAAATTGAATTTTCCTCTTTTTTATTATTGTTATTTTTTGTGTTAGCATCTGTAGTGAATGCATCTATAAAAAAATCACATAAACAGTTTCGCGTCGATTACATAAAGAGTCTATCCTCAATCACATACTTAGTCTATCATCGACCCGACATAGTAGTCGATCATCGAGCAGCAATTAAATTAAAATAGATAATACTAACAAGTTTTGGGACTGGTGGAGTAAAATAATTAAATTAAAAATAATTTAAACTGATAATAACATATTTTGGATTGGTGAATAATTAAATTAAAAATAATTTAAACTGATAATAATATATTTTGGACTGTTGAAATAAAATAATTAAATTAAAAATAATTTAAACTGATAATAACAGGTTATGGGCAGCTGGAATAAAATAATTAAATTAAAAATAATTTAAACTGATAATAACATGTGTTGGGGCTGATAGAATAAAATAATAAAATTAAAAATAATTAAATAGACAATTTTGAACTGTTGGTGATTTAAATTAAAAATGATATAAACAGTAATTTTATTTTTTGAAACTGGGGGTGAAAGTTAATAGACCGTCGTAGATCATAACCAACGTCATCCATCAACTAGATACTAAAATATACCATAGACTGGTATGGTCTATCATAGACCTACACCTGTACGAGTGCATCGACGGATCTCTTAATTAGGTGTAGACCATTGTGATCTACGTAGACTGATATAGACCAACACTTGGATGTTGTTTAAAAAAGAATAAATAAATTAAAAATAAATGTAGGGTGAGTTTCTACACATGTGAGGGAGTGTAAACAAGTCACACAATCATATTAGAAGTTATACAAATTAGGAGTGATGTATTAAGGAGTATGTGGATGGGTAGCGGTTGAATGTTCACTAGCCTAAGGGTAATGTTTTTCAAAACACAAGTATGTTTTGTGGATGTATTTTGTATTTGATGACTACACATTTCACATACTCCTTAAATGACCACCACCAAATCAAAAGATTTTGTGGAATGGATAGTAGTTGGACAAAATATATCCACAAAACATACTTATGCTTTGAGAAACATTACTTTTAGAAGATTGAAAATTCAACTACTACCCATCCACACCCTCCTTAATACACTACCCCTAATTTGTATAATCTCTAATATGATTGTGTGACTTGTTTACACTCCCTCACATGTGTAGAAACCCACCCTACATTTATTTTTAATTTATTTATTCTCTTTTAAACAACATTCAAGTGTTGATCTATATCAGTCTACGTAGATCACAGTGGTCTACGCCTAACTAAGAGATCCAGCGATGCACTCATACAGGTGTAGGTCTACGATAGATGATACCAGTCTACGGTATATTTTAGTATCTATTTGATGGATGATGTTGGTCATGATCTATGACGATCTATTAACTTTCACCCCCAGTTTCAAAAAATAAAATTATAGTTCCAACGGTAACAAACGGCTAATTTTACACTTAACACATCTTTTTTTACTTCATAAATAAAGTTGTCACTCCCTCATTATTTTATTTCATTAACTTTATTTTTATTTAAAACTTCTACAATGTCTCATGCATCTCAAACATCCAATTCTAAAAAGACTCTAATTTGTCATTGTGGGAATACGACTGTCTTGAGTACATCACGCACAGACTCAAATCCAGATCGTAAATTTTATAATTGTGCAATTACGAAGGTGAGTCGTATATGTCATTTTTATAATGTTAAGTTAATCGTTATGTAATTATAGTTTATTTTCTAGGATAATAGGGCATGCTCATTTTTTAAATGGCTCGATGAGCTATCACCTCCAAGCAGTCCATCAACGTTGAGTCCGGGATGCGACACATCAAATTTTCGTGGCTTCGCAAAATTTAATCTACTACAAACACTCCAAGAATGCGAAGAAAATAGAGATTTTCTTATGAATTTGTTCAAAGAAGCCGAATAACAATGGGATCACCTTAAAGTATTGCTACATGACACCCAAATACAGAGGGATCAACTAAAACAAATATGATTTTGGCCGAAGAAAGAGAGAATGGTCTAAAAATGATGTTGTGTTCTATAATGATAGTATTCGTTCTTTGAAAAAGTGTAACATGGATGTAGTGATATTGAATAAATAATAACACTTCTATTTTTCTACAATGTTAACACTATTTTTTATAGAATCATAGTAGATCAATCAACACATCACTTAAAATGGAGCAGCATGGTAATTATAGACTATGAAAGAAGTATACGAAATATTAGCTAAACATTCTATGAAATAAAAGAGAGTTTCAAATATCCTACCAAACAAATCATTTAACACATTAACAATAAAATAATTCAAATGTCTTTTTCAAAAAATTTCCTCCTCATCAACATAGGTGTTGTTGATTTCATCAACGATATCCATGAACCCATCTTGTTTTTATTCCTCACCTTCTTTTTTTCCTTGACCTTCAACAACTGTTTCTTTTTCTTCCTCAACTTCTTTTTTTTCTTCACCTTTAGAAGATTCTTCTTTATTTTCACCAACTGCGGCTTTATCAGCTTCTTCTTTGTTAGCTTGTTGTTGTTGTTGTTGTTGTTCTTCTTCTTCTTCTTCTTCATTAGTTGTTGCTCCTATTTTTTCAGCTTCTTCTTTTTCCTTGGCTTCTTTAACTACATCTCCTTTTTTTTCCTTGCCTTTTCTTCAACTTTGCTGCTTCTTTTTCAACTTTTTCTTTTTCAGCTGCAGCTGCTTCTTTTACACTTTCGTCTTGGCTCTTGTCTTCTTTCATTTCTTATTCTTCATCCTTCTTTTCTTCTTCTTTTTCCTCTTCCGCCACAACAGAGGCCAACTCATCCATTTTGCTATTTTTTTTTCTTCTTCTTCTTCATTCCTCTCTGATTCACGAAGGTCCACATGCACTGTATTATCATATTACAAAGTTTTATTGATATTTAAAGCTGAGAATTCATTAACAACATCAATTATTGAATAAAGTTACCTCGCTAGTGTTGTCGCTCATCTTGTTCCTTTTTCTGTAGTCTTTTCTCTCTAATATAGGCAGCAATATCCAACACCACTTCCTCAAGCGCAGCAACACACTTATGAAGATCCTTGGGGGATGAGGTGCCCGCTGCATTGTTGGAGGTGCTCGGAGTATCATCATCACCAAAGCATACTTCAACGAGGTTACCATCCAAATCCTCGTCATCATCACTGTCCTTATTTGAAATAAGGACAGTCACCCCTTGTAACTCTTTCTTTAAGCCATCGAGGACGTTATTCTTCACCTCGTTCGTATATAGATCAAAGATAATCATGTAATCCATCTTCCTCTCACGAAGAGTAGGGATAATGTACGGGTGCACATTCTACAAAATATCAATTAACAATTACATAACACTCGATGCAACAGTAGTATTATTATTGCATAATAAAAAATAAGTTCATACCTCGGTAACTTTTTCTTTGTACTTGAATGGGTCGCCTTGGATTATCTGATCACTTTTTATAGTGTGCCATCTGAGGATGCGGGGAATAGGAAAGAGCTCATCCATTGATTTTCCAATAAATTTTCCAAGATGAGGAAAGGCCTCGTACATCTTGATACAAGATCGATAAAGGAGACACAAAACAAACACCAAAATAGTCCACAAGTTGGACGAACCGAGGACCCTTTTGGTGACCACTCTCGGATTCACTACAACAACAACAGAAACACAATAACAACAAGATATTAAGGTGTTCAACACCTCTAAAACCAGTGAGCCAACAAACTATATTAACAACACAAGAACAAGAAGAACACAAAGTCTCGATTTTGGGACACCAAGCCCGAGAATGAACAACAACAACAATGAAATAGATAGATAGATAGGTAACTTGACATACAAATGTACAAATACTATGAACCTAGGTGTATATTAAACACAAAGACCCAAGAATTCATACAAGTAACACCAAGCCCTACGGTGACCTCAAGGGAACGGGATTCCCAAGCAACCAACATTTCAAAACTAGCACCAAGACAAGTGATATCCACACTTGTTTACAAGGAATCCTCCTTGAAAGACTCTCTCTCTAGAGATCTCAAAATATCATCAAAGTTATGAGAAAATGACCTAATATGTTCTATTTATAGTCTAGGTTATAACTTATTACAAAATGACTATAATGCCTTTAATGAACCAAGACAAAGGGGTGACCTTGAAGTGTGCATATTGGATGACTTTGGAGTGTTGGGACTTGTTCTCTACACTTCAAAGCTTGTTCCATTGGTTGGCCAACCACCCGCGCTCGAGCCTTTACGTATTGGTCCACAATTACGATTGTACTTGTACTATCCTCCCCTTCTTGAAAAAAATTCGACCTCGAATCCGAACCTTGCAAAATAATAGAGGATACAAAAGAATACATATTCCTCATGACATGAGGGTTAACATTAGGACAATCAACAAAAAAAATTTATCAAACCACGAGTGTACATGCTACACATGTCGTGGGACCTTAGGGAATAGGATACCCTTCTAAGAACCAAAAGAAGTACTTGTCTACCCACCAAAGTGTGACAAGAAACAAGACAAAAAAAGTGTAATCAATCATAGCATCTTGCCAAGGTGGCTCAAACTTTACATACACCCAAATATCCCTCTTACCCGAATACCCTCCCAAGAAAGAGTCAACTAGTCTATCCACATAAGTGTGACAAGAAACAAGTATAACAAGTATAAAGAGTTGATCATTAAGTGGAAAACATAGACTCTTCTTGGAACAACAAATAGACCTGAAAACCGAGATAGGAAGGCCATACATTCCATGCACATTCAAGCCATTTCAAAAGACATCCTCATCACCATGCTTCAAATGATCACCAGGATCAAATGGGTGGAGTGTCCATGGGCTTGGGTTTAGGATGGATTTCCTTTTCCCAATACTACCACTAGTACAATAATATATCCCCTCTATACTACCATGGTCTATAACAAAAACAATTAGAGGGTCATCCATAGTCAATCGGCCAACACGTTTAACATCACCATTTTCACACACAAGTTGGTCTTCATGACTTCCATAAGATAATGTACTATCACTTGCTACAATGGCTTCAGCACTAGATGGATCAACTAGTGTTTCCACAATCTCAAGTGGTTGACAAGTCTTTGAAGTGATGTGTTCAAGTCTCTTCATCAACAACTTTTCAACTTTATCTTACACCTTTTTGGATCTATGTTATACTTTATATTGGTTAAGACATTTCAATAACAACAAGATCACAACAACAATTTCTCAAGAATAACAACAACTCCACCAATATTCATCTCCAAGTCCACAATAATTGTACCACTCGGTCAAGAACAACAATATCAACCCACAACCAACTTCAAGTTTACAAAAACAAGTTCAACAACATAAGCTCAAACCTTTAGATCTAGACACTTTTAGTGTTGGTGAGAAAGAAACCAACACTAGAAACAATCTAAACAAACAAAAGACTACAAGATCTAGTCACAAAGAAAATGTCTCGGCCAAGAACAATATCAAGAACACTTATTTTTTTTTCAATTCTCAAGCCCAAGATTGATCTTCTTAAAACAAAATCAAAGATGGCTCTGATACCAAATGATACGAGATCGATAAAAGAGACACAAAACAAATACCAAAATAGTCCACAAGTTGGAAGAACTGAGGACCTCTTTGGTGACTACTCTCGGATTCACTACAAAAACAACGAAAACACAATAACAACAAGATATTAAGGTGTTCAACACCTCTAAAATCAGTGAGCTAACAAACTAGATTAACAACACAAGCATAAGAATAAGAAGAACACAAAGTCTCAATTTCGGGACACCAAGCCCGAGAATGAACAACAACAACAATGAAATAGATAGATAGATAGATATGTAACTTGACATACAAATGTACAAACACTATGAACCTAGGTGTATATTAAACACAAAGACCCAAGAATTCATACAAGTAACACCAAGCTCTACGGTGACCTCAAAGGAACGGATTCCCAAGCAACCGACATTTCAAAACTAGCACCAACACAAGTGATATCCACACTTGTTTATAAGGAATCCACCTTGCAAAACTCTCTCTCTAGAGCTCTCAAAATATCATCAAAGTTATGAGAAAATGACCTATTATGTTCTATTTATAGTCTAGGTTATAACTTATTACAAAATGACTATAATGCCCTTAATGAACCAAGACAAAAAGGTGGCCTTGGAGTGTGCATATTGGATGGCTTTGGAGTGTTGGGACTTGTTCTCTACACTTCAAAACTTGTTCTATTGATTATCTAGCCGCCCGAGCTCGAGCCTTTACATATTGGTCCACAATCATGATTGTACTTATATCACATCCAAAACTGTAATCAGTACAGCAGAGAAAAAAGAACTCAGAGTCTATGATAAAGTATAAATAAAATAAGAATCTACGATAAAATAACTAAAGGGTTTATGGTAGATACCATGAATGTCCAGGGAAATCCGAATAGAGCATAGGATGTCTTCTGCTTCTCATCAAATACTTCACTCTGCTTCTTCAGGTTACTTTTCTTCTTCAGATAGTCCAGGGTCAGTTGAAATGTCTCTTTACCCCACGGATAATTCTCTAAGAAACTCAAAGAATCTTCCATTCAAACCAGTTTCGTGTCGACAACATTCGTCGAATTTTTTGCAAGCAACATGGTGTGCAAGAACCACAGTAAAAAACACTTAAACTTGTGGTCCTCGTTCAGCTTATTCCCTTTTATCAAGTTTAACAAGTTGACCACCGTAATGTTTTTGTTTTTCGTCACCTGAAAGCAAAAATGCTCCCCCTTGTCTAACACCTTCTTTATTTTTTATTCATTGGGGTATGATAAGCAGTTTATCCCCGTGATCAAACAAAATTCTTTCAAGACAAAACAGACAGACTTGTTGTGTAACACCCCATACTTAATTACGTGCATTAGCCCTGGTTATATGTGTTGGAGTATATGTATTGATCATAAGTTAGGTATATATGAGTTTAAGTATGAGTATTGATTATTTTGAGATGGTTTCAAGTGTATAGTTGATTATGTGTATAGAAATCGACTTTATTTATACCGGAATTTGCTCGTCGAAGTTTCTATGCGAAGTTTATCGAGTTAGATTTCCAACGATATAAAGATTTCTGAAAACAGATGAGTATCGGATATAAGTGAGCATGTTCGAAACTTGAAAATGGTGGACGCAATGAACAGTAAATGTGCAGAAATTTTCTACACACAAAAGTACTGCAGCCAAACAGATTTTCGAGTTGACTTTAAACGATCATAACTCCTTGTACAAAATGAACTGTGTGAGATTCTATATATAGATGAGAAGCCCCGAGAGTTTTATTTCTAATGCAATTGATTTCATCCAAATCCAACGTCTGAGTAAGGAGTTATACTCGTTTTACTTCAGCCTCTCAAAACAGATTTTTAGGATCAACTTCAAACGATCATAAATCCTTGTACAGGACGAACTGGGTGGCCTAATTTATATGAAATGAAATCCCTTTGAATTATCTATCCAACGATACCAATTTCACCCAAATCTGATATCGGAGCAAAGAGTTATGGTCGATTTACTTTAGCCTATCAAAATAGTCCACCATGGACAGATTCGGATTTACTTAAATTTTTAAGGGCAATATGGTCATTTTCCATCACCTCATGGACGAAAATTGGTCATTATATACATATACTTAGCCTCATATCCATCATTTATCATCCAAATTATTGAAGAATAAGAAACCCTAGCCTAAGTTCAACTCCAATTATCTTCTGATTCAACCGTAGAAAGTCCAAATTGATTCCGTAGTTGTGTTCACCGTCTCGAGGGCTTCGAGAAGCACCCCTTATTTGTGCCAACAGGACTTCGAAATCAAAAGGATCATTTTATGGTAAGGATGCAAATTATGTTGGTGTTATTTATATGGATATGTATATATATATGCATGCGAGCATAAAAAGTATGTTATTTGATTGTTGTTGAAAGATGATTGGGAAATGATGTAGGATTATGTTGAATTGTGAAGGGATTTGGTGTGATGATGTGGTATTGATGATGTGGTATTGAAATGATGATTATATATATATACACACATAAACCTATTGTTCAAGTTGATTTTTGGAATATTTTGCAAATATTGGTTGTATGGAATTATGGAAGAGAATTGTGGTGTTGGGTTGCTAATACTAGATACCAAACATTTCATTGTAGATAAGTGATTTGTAAAGGCGGGAAGTTGTGTTGAATTGGTATCCGAATCTACAACGAGGTATGTAAAGCATACTCTAACGATGTTCTTTGGCATGAAAACACCAATGTTCCATCAACTAAGATTCCGAGGTTGTCCAAAAACATGTATTGTTCTACATTACCAACGAAGTTGTTTCCATTCTATAAAGTGTCAAAACGTTTCATTGATATACCAATAAGTTCCTACTTCATTGTTATAGCATTGATGACTCCAAAACACTTTATTGATGTGTCAATGAGTTCTTACTTCATTGTTATTGCATTGATGGTCTATTTATATGTCTCTTATTGATGTATCATTGTTTCAAAGTATCAAAAATGTGGTGGCGACCGAAATAACAATCTCAAAGATTAATTGAACTAAGTGATGGAAGTTCTCTCTTATCGGATGGTATCCCAGGGGCATAAGCCTAGCATGGGTCGATCCCTATTTATGTGTTTATGGGTGGTATCCCAGGTGCATAAGCCTAGCATGGGTCGATCCCAGTTGATATGTACTGGAGGCAGCCTAATGGTCACAGTACAGTACAGTAATGATTACAAAGATGATAAGAACTAAGGTAAAGTGATTGAATAAATTCAATGTACAGGTTGTCACAAGTTCTAGTAAGTGCGGTCTACTCCTATTATGATTTATTCACTTGTTTCTGATTTCTATTGAGCTCCTATATCATATGTGATTATCTACAGCTTTACATACTCAGTACATATTTCGTACTGACGTCCCCCACGGGGACCTGCATTTCATGCTGCAGGCACAGGTACCTCAGCTCATACACCGCACAAGTAGGAGACAGGATACCCAACTATTGTTGGTGAGCTCCAGTTTGCTTCGGAGTTTTCTGAGTCGGTTCCTTATGTTTTGTTATTGTACAAGAGTCATGTGTGGGCGGGGGTTTGTCCCGACCCTAGTTGTGTCATGTATATCCTAGAGGCTTTGTAGACATAAGGAAGGATAAAGTCATGGAAGTTTATATAGTGATGTTATATCTGTATATGTGGTGGCCCCGACGGCCAAGTATTATATATATATATATATATATATGTATATATATATATTTGTGCGTGTTGTGCTGATACAGGTAATTAGATCCTTCTATATGCAATGAAGTGCTGTCCAAATTTTTGGTGACATGTAAGTGAAAGTACAGGTATTTGAACGGGTTCTCCCGGGCCTTCTCGGCTTCGAGTGCCAGTCCGCCCCAATAGGATTTGAGGCGTGACATGTTGTTAACGCATAACCACATCTCATGACGCATCTTATCCCTCTTGACGTGTGACAACAACAAATAATGGACCAACTGCCCATTGAACTTGAGATGTTTCGACAGGTTTCTCAGGTGTCCGAAATAGGACCGCTTGAATCTTTCTTCAACTGCTAGTCGACAAGAACTTGCTTAAATTCTCGATAAGTAGTCATTCTTGATCTGACCGATATCTTCACCGGAAAAGATCCGACCTCGTCCATTATCGTTCGAAGGTCATACTGCTCCACGAAAATGAACCTTGACAAACTTGGCACAGACAAGGGATCATTGTCCCCATCATCACTGTTTCTCCCACTTCTCTCGGTCTCTTCATTGTCACCACTAACATTGCGCTTGTGAAGGACATCTTCACTAGACTCGGCGTAGTCGCTTATCTCCTTTAAATTTGGATCAGATTCAGACACTTCCTCGTCAATTTTATTTTTTTGTGAGACATTTTCAGCCGCCTCGGATTTTATTTTTTCTACTGCTACCGGCTTTGTCTTTAGGATGGATGTATTTTTTATCCATTTTCAACACAATCTACACCTGCAGAACAAATCTCCCATTTTCAGTTCATATACCACAAGTCTATCAATAGAAATAAGTCAATGCTCAAATGAAATCTCCCCCACCAAAATAAAGAAATACCCCACCAAAATCCAACATAGAGTATCAAAATCAAACAAGTGCACCTAATCAAACTAATTAGCTATTAATCTTTCAATTTTCACTATTTCAACCATCATATTTTAAAAGAATTTCATACTTCTAAAAATTTATTTCAATCTAGGACATTCTGATTTAATAGACCATGGGTCGATTTCATAGACCACTGGTCTACCGATACAAACAGGCGACTGTTGGAATCAAACTGCCAAAATAACTCCTCAAATAACGATTATCCCACCATTCCACCATCAAATAGTTCACTCCAAACATCAATAATTGTGAACCAAAATCCAACATGCAATATCAAAATACGACAATTGCTAAAAATCAAACCACTGCACCTAATCGAACTAATTAACTATTAATCTTTCAATTTCCACTATTTAGGCAACTATTTTTTAAAAGAATTTCATACGTCTAAAAATTTATTTCAATCTAGGGCATTTTGATATCATAGACCACGGGTCGATTTCATAGACCACGGGTCTACGTTAAGAAACAACTTACTGTTCGAATCAAACTGTCAAAATAACTCTTCAAATAACGATTATCACACCATTCAACACTTCTTTGCTAAAAAAAATGGAACTAAACCAAAAATCCTTAATCAATCAAATTCGAAAAAAAATTCCTACATCACTATGAATCGATTAGCAAAGAAACTTGTTTAAATAGATCTACAAATGATCGAAACATGATTTTAACTAACCTTATGAAGCAAAAACGACCTCTTAGCAACTGCAGAAGAAGGAAAAACGAAAATGGTGTTTGGGGAGAACTGTTCTTCAAGCGGGAGTTGGAGAAAATTTAAGAGGAGAGAGAAGATTTTTTTTTGATAATGGATGAAGTTGATGGATGTTAGTGTATTATGTTAAATTTGTAGATGAGTGTTAGTGTATTATGTTAAATTTGTAGATGGGTGTTAGTGTATTATGTTAAATTTGTAAAGTTAGAAAAATGATACAATGGTCCCTTGACCCACATGTGGGCCAATGTTTATACCCTAATCCTAAAAAATAATTGAAAAAAAAAATTAGTATCCCTTTGGCTAAATAGTTTTGAGAATGGTAGTTTTTGCCGATTTTTCCCTAACAAGATATTAATTTGCTCCCAATTGACCAATTCACTTGATAATACCATCTAGCGCTATATTCTTTTATACGTCAATTAACCAATTCACTTGATAATTCGTACTAAAATAATCAGGCGCATAGCATTGACTTCGGATTCATCCAAAGAGGATTTAAGTTTGTCAACTCTGGCATAACCATTAGCATCAGCTTGAGCAAAAGGACCAATATATCTCACAAAAGGGCCAGACACCATTTTATATCAAAATTACCAGTTATTTCCATTAGGCAAGCAAAAGACAATCCTTGGGAATTGTCTGTTGAGCACCATAGTTTAGGCTGGGGGGGTTCGCCTTGAAAGCAGTGTTTTTTTTATGCCGTTAATCCTGTTAACTATGATATTATGTTTAATGAAGAGTACTACTTATTATTGAACTTTTATCTTCATCGTTTTATTTCTTCTTACTCGAATCTATGTTATTACTGTTTTTGTTTCTGATAAAAGTGCATAGATGCACAATTTTTTTTCTTTGATACTATATCGACTGATCACTCTTTCTTCTTCTACTACTTTTCTTTTGAATAAATTGTTAATTATCTACAATATAGGGGGAGAAATATAAGAATGTTAATTTTCTAAAATTGCTAATTATCTACAATCGGGGGAGAAATATAAAATTTTATCTATGAATTAGGTATAGTCCAATTAATAATTTTGGCAGAAGCTTCATTTTTGTATTAAATTTTTTTATCTCGTACATCGACCAATCTTTTTTTTTTTTTTTTTTTTTTATAAATAAAATTTGGGATTTTGGGTTGTATAAGCAGAGATGCAGTTTCTAATTTCAAATCCAAACATTCATTAGTAGATGAGCACATATATTTATGGATGGCATATACCATTAATTCTCCTGGCCATCATGATTGCAAATGACTGCAAGCATACATATATATAGGCATGTCACGTTCTGTAGAAAAATACTAGTACTTAATTTTGAAGACAAAAACAGGTATCTTCTTGGACTCGTCATGATCAATAAAGTTATTTGTTCTTCATCATAGTAGTGATTCAATGTTTAAAGAGAAGGGATGGGCTAATATATATGTGCATATTAGAAGTTGAACTTTAAAAATCTGGATTCCAATCTGGCCTTAAAAAATCGCATTCCCTAAATAACAATTTGTTAGTTGATATATATAACAAAACAACCCCTATTTATCAAGTTTAATTTTAAGCCATTGAAGAAATTAATAGCATCAAACTTCTCAGCAATCATCATAATTCGTTTAAACATCTGAGTATCACAATTTTATAATTTTTTTTTTAAAAAATAATTTAACTGCAGGGCGCATGCAGCTTTAGGATATGGGATTCATATTAACCCTATACTTTCAATGCAAAATATAAATTTATAAGTAAAAGTTTAATAAAATTTTAATAAATAGTACATATAAACTCATAACTTTCATAATATGATTCGTGGAATGCTATAACTGTGTTCCTATTAGTTACTAGATTTTTTAATTTTTTTACTAAGAACTGTCTACGTGCATTTTTACCGTTTGACCACAGTTAATTAATTTGTCTTTCTCACTAGTTCATCACTCAATCAAGATAAATTAGTATAGTTCAGCATAAAAATCATATATAAACATATATTTGCCGTTGTGTACCTCCCCCGTTTGTCCATAAAAACATAATTTTTCAGAGTTGAAGTTGGAGTTGTGTTTGACCATGACTATAAATTAAAGTTATTTTTGAAATTTTGTAAGAGAAGTAGGAGTGAAAAAAATAAAAACAAGTTTTTCTTGTTTTCACTTTTCCAAAATACAATTTCAAATTTTATTTGAAAATTTTATGGTCAAACGCTATGATTTTTTACTTTTTTCACTAAAGTAAAATAATTTTTTTTTTTTTAAAAAAGTAAAAGATTACTCATGACCAAACGGTTACTAAAAGAGCATTTAGTTTTATTAGTTTTCATAAAATCAGAAGGGCTAGAAGGGCTGGAAGGTCATTTCAATATATTTCTATTTTAGGTCCTCCCACCTAGTGATTGTTTTTTAAAGATCGAAGTCAACTCCTTGATTGAGGAGTTAGCACATAAAATTCAACTCATGATGTTGGCAGGACGAATTCGACACTAGTACAAAAATATATTTAGTATCATTCTACGTAATTGAATTTGAAAAAGATGAAATGCGCGCAAATCTAAATCTCATTGAGATTGAAACTCAAAATTTATTAAGTTTAGTAATTATATTGTGAATATAATATAAAATTCTTTAAGGTAGATTGCATGCTAGAATATATTAAATATTACTTATACAAATAGTAATATTATGTAAGAGAGATCACAAATCGTGGCTTCTAATTTCTAAGTAAATTTAAATAATTTATAAAATATTAAATTAGAGACTCGTAGGGCTTACACCTCAGCCCTTACTTCGTATCAAGTAAAACACCTCACCTCGTGCCCATGAATTTTAAAACATTGATATACATTAAGTCAAATCAAAATCTATTTCCCTGGAGTGGATTGATATTTCTTGGTAATCTATAAGATAATAATATTCCTTCCAATGTCAATGAGTCACAAATAACATTTTGAATAATTCTGTTGATGAAAAATTTATTTCATAAAAATAATTTTCCCATCTCATTCGCAGTGAATCAACTCAATGGGAAAATGCATGGTGAGAAACAGATTCTCATTGAAATACTAGAAAATTTTCTATTTTTTGCGTGAAAACATCGGTATTTTTTCTTCTCTCACCGTTTCAATCAAAATATTTATGAGAATAATCTCTAAACATCTTTTAATAGAAATCTGAACAGAAAAATAGTAATTTTTAAAAGTGCATCGTACCTGGACAAAATAATGGACATGCTATGAGCACCATCATGAATGAAATTTCAATTCTAGCATGACAAGTTACATGTCTAAAATGTCAAATGTTATTTCAGTTTTCTCCTATTTTCTCCATTATGCAGCCCCATTTCTTTTGGCTTGAAGTGACGCTTTATTTATCAATCTTACTAACATGTGTGTCGAATTAACAGTGAATAATTATTATTGGTGGAGGAAATATCTATTTTTCTTCGGGATAAGCATGATTAAAGGATTAAAAAGTATGAATGATCAAACTCACTATTCTTGCTATTTAAAGTCCATTTAAATAAAAAAGTTCTCTATCAAAGATTTTTCTATTATCAAAACTCAAACTCGAATAATTAGGTGTGGATCAGTCTCATTGATTTCACCCCACACCTTTTTTATGGGCTAATAATGTCAAAAATAGTTTGAGTGGAAGTTCGAATTTTGGAACTCTAAAATCTGCTTTTTGTTCAGATTCACGCACCAAGATGCTACAACATTACTTACTAACTAGCCGCGCCGCAGAAAAAAGAAATAAACAATAACTGTTATAAAACAAGAAAAAATAAAGAATAAGAGTAGAGAGAATAAAGATAGTGATTCTTATTTCTTCTCTCGAGGGATGAGAGATCATTAGATTGTAAATACAATGAACAAAACCCCTCTATTTATAGGAAAAATTTACTCTTACTCTGAGTAAAAGACAGATAAGACGGATGCTTCAAATCCTAATAGATATCAAAGTAGATCTTGATAGACATTCACTATAATGTAAATACATTTATAACACTCCCCCTTGAATGTCTAATTGGTAGATAATATGCCTCGTTAAAACCTTATTAGAAAAAATCCAGTATGAAAAAAAATCTAATAAAGGAAAAAGAGTACACATCTCTAATAATACGCATTTCGACTGCCTCATTAAAAATCTTTCAAGGAAAACCCAGTGGGACAAAACCTCGTAAGAGAAAAAGAGTACAACGCGTATTAACTCCCCCTAGTGGGAACATCCTTTACCTTTGCATCTCGATCTTGTACAACATCTTCTTGAAAGTTGCAATTGGAGAAGATTTGGTGAATAAATCAGTCACATTGTCACTTGAACAAATCTGTTGCACGTTAATATCATCATTCTTTTGTAGCTCATGTATGTAGAAAAGCTTTGGAAAAATGTGCTTCGTTCTATCTCCATTTATGAATTCTCTCTTAAGATGTGCTATGTATGCTGAATTATCTCTGTATAAAATTATGGGTAGATTGTCATATTTCACACCACATTTTTCTCGAATGAGATGTATCATGGACCTCAACCATACACATTCTCGGCTTACTTCATGAATAACTATTATCGCAGCATGATTGGATGAAGTGGCTACGATAGACTGCTTTGTATATCTCCAAGATATGGCAGTACCACCACATATGAACACATAACCTATTTGAGACCGAGCTCTATGCGGGTCAGATAAGTACCCAACATCAGCATGACCAATAAAATCGGGACTGCAATCTTTAGAATAAAACAAACTCGTGTGTTTTATCCCATTTTGTTATCTCATAGTAGGAGCAGAAATATACCTTGCTAACAAATTTACTGAAAAGGCTATAGGCCTATAGGCCTTGTAGTATTTGCAAGGTACATGAGTGCATTAATTGTACTAAGATATGGTACTTCATAACCAATCCAATTCGATATATTTTGAATTTCAGCAAATAATCTATTGCTTTGAAAACTCTCTAAGAGTTTCAATGATGTTCAAGCAATAAGCTTATACAATATAAGGATTATAAATAAGTTTCCCAGAAACTTTTATATGCTTCAAGTAGTTTGAATCCTTAAAAGTTTTCACATAAGTTTTGTCAAGTGACAATATTCAACATTTCATGAGTGACATCTTCAAGTTTCTGGACTACAAATCAAATAAGTTTTAAGCTTACCAAAATGCATCCTTTCATGTCACTTGATAAATGTTTCTACGTCAGCATGCTTAAATAAACATAAAATTCAAATCCTCGTAATCTTTCACAATATTACGCCAATATTGTGTCAAAATTATTGATGATATATCATTTTGTATCGGTTCACAATGCGACATAACATTTGAGATCTCATCACTTCATTATTTTCAGGTACATGACCTCTCATAAGGTTTCATGAAGTGGTATGTCGTAGGCTCTTCAATAGCTCATTGCCTTTTTATTATGATTATTTGCTCCTTATTTTTCAAGGACTATTTCATTTGGAACCGATCAGTCTACCACGCTTCACGCATGCATAGACTTTGTCCTTTAGGAACACAAAATAAGAGCACTTGCGCTTAATATGAAATGCTTTCAGCATTTGACTTGAATTATCTTTTGGATGAGGATATGGTGATAATTCTTAACATATTTCATAGTGTTTATAATCTCCCCCTTATGTTAGGAAAACTAACATACATCCTCTACTTCTTTGAGGAATCCATCGTTGTGCATTATGGTATATTCATTAATCGTATACCGCACATCAAAATTATTAGATGGAATAATTGATTCCCGACCTTGAACCAATTGAGAGGGAAGAAATAATCATAATTTATTGGTCTAATGCATACAAATGCTATTGCAATATATCATATTTTTGACCAATACATTAATTTTTGTTCTCATTAACAATGGTTTAGATATTTATCGAAGACATTCAATGTTAAACCATCATCATCAAGATGAATTATCTTGATTACAGAATCTAAAAATTATGCTCAATTTATATTGCACAAGTAACTTTATGAATGTCAAACGTAGGTTGACCATGAATGTACATGTGATCATCTTATTGATGCATTTTTTCAACATATCACATGATAGGTGAACGGGCCCTTATTCACCTTTTTATAATTTTCAGATTTGAAAGGATCCAATCCCAATATTAGTTGGTCCAACCAACTTGTCATGAGAACAAATGACATACACAATTTTTGAAGAATCTTCTAGTTCTTCAATACATGCACATCTTCGAGATGTCACAATCGTTCATATCAATTTATGAACTTTTATTCTAGTAAACTCCAAGTTTACTATGACATGTACTTTTTCCTTAGTAAATTTCAGATTTACTATTACATGAATAAATTTTAGATTTACTACTTTAGAAGTAGATTTCAAAATTATTCAACCTCTTTCGGAGGTGAGTTGTGATCAAGTGCACGTTTGCATTAATAAGTTTCTCATTTCCCAGGAATGGAATATAATCGTGCCTTAAGTCTATCAAATTATAATAGCTTATAACCTCTTTCAAGATTTTTCTACTTCAGAAGCAAATCGAGGCATACATATAATGTAGAGAATTTTTCTCTAGAATATCTTATAATCATATAAGCGTGTGAACATATTATCACTTTTAATGATCATTATCATATTGTCCATCCACGCATATATTCATGCATTCAATCACTTGTCTTCTTTCAATCGCATATATTCGTGCATTCAGTCACTTGTCTTCTTTCAGACATATTATGCACTGCTACCACATACACCTCAAGAATGAAGTAAGTTGTCATATTTCAGACTTATCGTATATTGCTACCACATTCATTTCATGAAATGAAGCATATTCAATGGGTCGAATTTCATGAATTTTCATCAAATACCCATTATTTTGCCTCAGTCATCATAATATATCAATATGGTGCATTGAGATTCAAACTCAACGTCTTATCTATATAAAGACGTTTTAGGCATAAATCGATGGGACTTGAACCCAACATATTATCATCTCTTTTGATAATATTGTTCTTGAGAAATAAATTCAAAATATAAATGGTTCTAAATCAATTATTTTTCCTCAAATCCAACAATAATTATATTATTAGTAGCAAAAGACAGATAACATAAGGAATTACTAATCTTGAAATTACCTTTAGATTTATAATCTCACCTTATTTGACAGAATCTCGTGTTGATAATCTAAATTAGTTAGAGACTCAAAAACTTGTGTAGCCATGTACGAACAGATCTCAATTGGTAGGAGACTTCGTACAGATCTCAATTGGTAAGAGACTTTGTGCTGATAACGTGTTATAAAACAAGAAAGAATAATGAAGAAGAGTAGAGAGAATAGAGAGAGTGATTCTTATTTCTTCTCTTGAAGGATGAGAGATCATTAGATTGTAAATATAATGAACAAAATCTCTCTATTTATAGGGGAAATGTACTCCTAGTCTGAGTAAAAGACGAATGCTTCAAATCCTAATAGATATCAAAGTAGATCTTGATAGATATTCACTATAATGTAAATACATTTATAACAATAACCAAATTGATAGCTAATTAGGATCACGAAATATTACCTACTACTCCCTCCATCTCAATTTTTTTTGTCATGTTTATCTTTGACGGAATACATATACAGGCTCCTGAACTATTTTACTTTTTCCGTATAGCCACCTCAATTAAATCAGGTACCTATTGAACCCTTTACTCCTTCACAAATGGTTTCAATTGAGTCCAATTTGCTGATGTGGCAAAAAAATGTAAAATGAGTGTAATGTTGGGTTCGAAATCGAGTGGGTGTCATGCGGAAGCTTTTAGTTTGAAAATCATAAGACGATAAATCAAACGACACATGAAAAATTAAACTAAAAATATGTTATTGGATATGGTTTGGCCAAACGGCCTACATATTAAAAATAAAATTGAAAATCCTAAAACTTATTGGGAGAAATCTCCTTCTAAACAAAGACTCTTTAAAGACTATATTGTGGCTGCTATTGTGTTATGGTATGAGAAGGGGGATTTCTATTTATAGATATTCAAAACCTTTTCTCCAAGAAATAAGTTAGACAAATATGGAAAAGAATTATATTTTTTTCTTTCAGGAAAAGTAAAAGTAATTATGATAACTTTTATTTTCCTTCTAAGAAAAAGTAAAACTTAAATATAGTAAGAAAATCAGGGCAAAAACCCTAACAAATCTCCCCTTTTTGGCTTGATTTTCTTCAAAATATTCTTGATCCTCCTTCTTCTTGTGCATGATCTTCGTTCTTCATATATCACTGTTGTTTGGCATGTTTAAAAATGGAGCTTTTGGGTAAAAGTATATGAGCCTTTTTTGGGTTAAAAATATTGGAGCCCTTTTGCAGGGTTAAAAGTGAGCTTTATTTTCAAATATGTGACAGCAGGATTGTTGAAAATATGATAAACAATTATCTCTACATGTAGGTTTTGGACATATATCTTCATTATCATCAAACTGATTGCAACTTTGTTCAACAATTGGACCATCGATTTATTGAACCGTGGGCTCTGATACCACTTGTTGGGTTCGAAATCGAGAGGGCGTCATGCGGAAGCTGTTAGTTGCAAATCATGAGACGATAAATGAGATGACAACGAAAAATTAAACTAAAAATATATTATTGGATATGGTTTGGCCAAACGACCTACATATTATAAATAAAATTGAAAATCCTAAAACTTATTGGGAGAAATCTCCTCCTAAACAAAGACTCTTTAAAGACTACATTGTGGATGCTATTGTGTTATAGTGTGAGAAGGGGAGTTTTCTATTTATAGATATTCAAAACCTTTCATCCAAGAAAGAAGTTAGCCAAATATGAAAAAAAATTATATTTTTTTCTTTCAGAAAAGGTAAAAGTAGTTATGGTAACTTTTATTTTCCTTCTAAGAAAAAGTAAAACTTAAATATAGTAAGAAAATCAAGGCAAAAACCCTAACATGTAATACACATGCTGATGATGTGGCAAAGTAAGGAATTAAATAACGACACGTGACATTTTAATTTAAAATAATTATAAAAATAATTTTTTAATAAAATTAAATCTAAATTAAAAATAAATAAACTAATAAATCCACCCCGCCAGCCCTTCTCTTCCAAACACTCCCCCCCAAGCCCTCTTCCTCACCCCCCGCAGCCCTTCTCTTCCAAACACCCCCTGGTCGATTGAACACCCCCCCAGCCCCCTTGCCCACCCCAGCAGCTCTTCTCTTCGAAACACTCTGCCCCCCTTCTTCGTCGATTGAACACCCTCCAGCCCCCTTCGCGGATTGAACACAGAAAGTAAAAAAAAAATTGTATCTTGTATGTTTTTTTTAATTTCTTCAATGTGTTTTTTAAAGAAGCCATTAATGGAGTAGAAGATACGGAGAAGCCATTAATTTTGGTTTCTCACTCAATTTATATATGATTGATTTTTTAAGATGCCATTAATGGAGAATAAGATATGGAGAAGAAGATGATGACTATTTTTTTTTTTTTTTAATTTCTTTATAATGTGTTTTTTTATTGGTTGAAATTTTTTATGTTTACTTTTGTTAATTAATTATGGTTTCTCACTCAACTTATAAGTGAATGATTTTTAAGGAAGGCATTGACGGAGAGAAGATATGGAGAAGAAGATGATGATTATTTTCTTCTTTTTTTTTTAAAAAATCTGTAATGTATTTTTTTTATTGGTTGGAATTTCTTATGTTTAATTTTTTTAATTAATTATGGTTTCTCACTCTCCTTTAGGAGAATGCATTACACATGACACGCCATGTCAGTGCCACGTCAGTGATTGGGCTCAGTTGACACATTTTGGGAAGTAATAAAGGATTCAATAGGTTCATGGCTTAGTTGAGGTGTTTATGCGAAAAAAGTTGAATATTTAAGACGTCTGTATATGTATTTAGCCTTTATCTTTTGTATGCTCTTAAAAAATGATTAATTTTTTTTTTTAATTATTGTACTCTCATTTATATGGTAAAATATACTTCTTCTATCTTAAATTATTTGTCATTTAAAAAGTTAATGACAAAATTTTTTTTTTTTAGAATTAAAGATGCTCAACTTATATTTTCTTTAGTACTACCTTTAGCGATTGATCAAATCCATGAAGTCATTAAAAGATTGATTGGCATGGTGGCAACTCAATTTTCTCCTAACAAGTCAAGTTTAATAGCAATTACATAAAACACATTATGGCTTATAATATATTTTTTTTTGGAGAAGTGTGATTTTATTGCTACAAAGGTACCTTCTTTATCCTACTTCTCTTTCTATCTTTTCGTTAGATTTTTTTTTCTTTTCCTCGCACTCGATGGTTGCATAAAATACATATTGTATTGTTTGACCATAGTTAATTAACTAGTGAATTTAATCGCATTTCGTACGGTCATAAAAAATAATAATTAAAATAATTTATTTAAAAATATAATTAAGATAGAAGATTTTAAATAGTTTCTTATATAGCATAGAAAAAAAGATAGTAAGTTAATGAAATCACCAATAATATTTTTAATAATACCCATATAAATATTTTTTCTATACATCAAATAGTTTTTTCTGTACATCAAATAGAAATTAGAATACATATGGCTACTTTTGAGGAGAGATATGTATCAAAAATTTTAAATTAGCTAATATGTATATGTGAAGATGCTATGTGTCACACTCCTTTTACGTACTCCAAAAGATTTATATTTTAAGTTTCGAAAGGATTTTTATTACTAAAGTGACAAAATGAAGATTTGTTTCGAAAAAGACTTTTTATATTCAAAATTCAGAGTCGCCACTTGGCATAAATCGGGTGTGCCAAGTCACCCTTGAATATCCTTTTTCAAAACAGATTTGACTCTTTAAAACTGATCCGGGAACAGAGATTTCGGCAAAGGAATTCTGTTGACGAGGGGAAGGTGTTAGGCACTCCTCGATCCCGTGGTTCGACCACGATCGCTTGGTAGAGCGTATCGGCTAACTTGGACACCACGAGGATATAAACCACACAAAACATGCAAAAACATCAATCAAGCAAACAAGATAAAACAATTCAAAATTTAGTGTCCAGTCCAATTATACAGTCCAAAAATAAAAATAAAAAAATGCGTAAAAATAAATCCTACTCTAACTTAATTCTAGACTAATGCTCTACCCGACGCCTCGGGCCTTCATCACGAACGTCCTCTTGGTACAAAATACTCAGGGCATTCCCCGACTGATAAACACAAGTACCTCGGGGCATTCCCCGGCCAAATAGCACATTTGAGTCAAATATGATAAAACAAAACCATTTCAGCACACATCTCAAACGTTCGATCAATCCATAATCTCTAGATTTGCCTACCCGACCTACGTCTTGCCTATACCTTCTCGACCTGAAACATGGCACTATCGGGCTCAACAACATCAATGCATCAAAATTAATCAACATTGACTTTTCTCGATTTTTAATCCAAGGCCCCCAATTTCATTATCAGTCACACGATAAATTCATTCTTCGATTAACGATTCAATTTTTCTCTTCAAAATCCAAAACCAACATCAACCATACACACAATAAAGATTCAAACATGGCAAGCACACAAAGACATTCATATGCAAAAAAAATAATCGAGATTCAAGATAAAGATAGAGAACGAGAGAAGAAATGGACCTCAAATTTCACTTTTATGAACGTTATCCTATTGAAACAAAAGAGAATCCGCATCGGAAACCTCGATAATGAACCGAAATCCAACCCGGTATTTGGGAAATTGTAACCCGAACCACTCGCAATAACCCAATTAAAACCAAACTGTATCTCAATCACTTGCTTTTCTTCGATTAACTTGAGGAGAGAAATAAGAGCTGTTCCGGAACCTCGGAGAATACCAACGAGATCTCGACTCTCCAAATCAGTCGAGAGACAACCCAGAAATGCGATAACCCAAACAGAAATCAGAATTTCCAGAAAAGAAATCATAGAAACCAACCGAAGCTCCGACGAGCTTAGATGATGGCAAAATGATCAGATTCTAGGAATCTAGTGTGTTTCCGGCCAGATTCATCCCAGGAAATCAAGAAAAATACAGAGATTTGTGGAGTTTTAAAATCTTGATAGATTTTAAGCTCCCAGAACCTGAAAACGACCAAAACAACCCATTCTAACTCTCGATCGGACTCGTGTGTACAGTGTAGTGAAGCAAGAGTTGTGAATCAGTGATGTGTGGAGAATTGTTTTTCTCTTTTCCAGTGAGCTCTATGTCGTTCCATCTGCTCTCTCTCAGTGATGATGGAGGAGCTCTATCTATCCGAGAGATCCATGTCTTTTTCCGTGTAGTGGCATACCCGTATGTCTTGATGAGAAGTGTGTGTTCAAATGGTTTTATTATGTATGGATGAAGGTCGACAAGAGAAGATGAATAATCAGAGTGTTGGGGTATTTTTCGGGGTCCCATTTTTTTTTCTGTGAGGTGTAGTGTATATTGTCCCTTTTGATTTCTTTTTTTGTTGTATATATGCCTATGGAATTGTGTGGTTGTGGGGTAGGGTAAGTGGGGTACTGAGGTGGGGGTAGGGGTAGGGGTAGGGGTAGGGTGTGATGTGTTTTATTTTGATTGGGTAGGTTTCTAGGATAAGATAAAATTAGTTAGGAGATTGTTATTTTTGTCATTTTGTGGAGGGATTATCACACGGTTGAGGGTACACGGTAGGATATAGTAAAAATGGGTAAAACGATATCGGGGAGGGACGAAATTAGGTGTCTACGTCATGCCCCCTTTGAATGTAAACATGAAGTGTTTTCAGACAAAGAAGTAGACAGCGAGACCAAATTTTGACCGGACCAATATTCAAAGAAAGAAACAGAAGGAAGAAGGACAACCGGGTTTTGACTTAAGACATCCTACCTACTCACATTATGAGAGAATCAAGTCACGGGTATTTCAAAGGATTGAAAGAGAAGTGGACTATACCGAGTTGGAGAGTCGAGTGAGGTTCCATCGAGGTTCTGGTCCGCGGCTCTGTCATTTCATCAAAAAATGAAAATTACAAGTTAAAATATAAATGAAATTACAAAATCCTATCTATACAGCTTCTGTTGGCTCTTGACTCGACTTTTATCACCCTATTCTTTAGGCGGGCTCCTGACTTGCAATTTCTTCCAACTTGTTGCTTGGCTTTCAATTGCTTTGCTTTATTGCTTGACTTTTCGTTTCTTCACCCTATTCTCCAGGCGGGCTCCTGACTTGCTATTCCATCACTTTGTTGCTTGACTTTTCATTTCTTTACTCTGTTCTCCACGCGGGCTCCTGACTTGCTATTTCATCACCCTGTTCTTCAGGCGGGCTCCTGACTTGCTATTTCATCACTCTGTTCTTCAGGCGGGCTCGTGACTTGCTATTTCATCACCCTGTTCTTCAGGCGGGCTCCTGAAACCCAAAATTAAAACTAGAACGAAAATTATCCCAAACAAAAATTATAGTAAAGTAGTATATCATTTTTGAAAGCGTTGTCCCATTTTCCAGGAGGGTCTTGAACAGAAAGTAAAGTCCCATTTTTCAGGAGGGTCCTGAATTGAAAGTAAATTCCCATTTTTCAGGATGATCCTGAATTGAAAGTAAATTCCCATTTTTCAGGAGGGTCCTGAGCATAAAGTAAAATCCCATTTTTCAGAAGGGTCCTGAACAGAAAGTAAAATCCCATTTTTTAGGAGGGTCCTGAACATAAAGTAAATTCTCATTTTTTAGGAGGGTCCTGAACATAAAGTGAAATCCCATTTTTCAGGAGAGTCCTGAACAGAAAGTAAAGTCCCATTTTTCAGGAGGGTCCTGAACAGAAAGTAAATTCCCATTTTCCAGGAGGGTCTTGAACAGAAAGTAAAGTCCCATTTTTCAGGAGCGTCCTGAATTGAAAGTAAATTCCCATTTTCCAGGATGATCCTGAATTGAAAGTAAATTCCCATTTTTCAGGAGGGTCCTGAGCAGAAAGTAAAATCTCATTTTTCAAGAGGAACAGAAAGTAAAATCCCATTTTTCAGGAGGGTCCTGAACATAAAGTAAATTCTCATTCTTCAGGAAGGTCCTGAACATAAAGTAAAATCCCATTTTTTAGGAGGGTTCTGAACAGAAAGTAAAATCTCATTTTTCAGGAGGGTCTTGAACATAAAGTAAATTCTCATTTTTCAGGAGGGGACTGAACTGAAAGTAAAATCTCATTTTTCAGGAGAGTCCTGAACAGAAAGTAAAATCTCATTTTTTAGGAGGGTCCTGAACATAAAGTAAAATCCCATTTTTCAGGAGGGTCCTGAACAGAAGGTAAAATCCTATTTTTCAGGAGCGTCCTGAACATAAGTAAAATCTCATTTTTCAGGAAGGTCCTGAACAGAAGGTAAAATCTCACGGATGTGCATTTCCAATGGTAGCTGAATTAAGTGAAGCGAATTTGCCCCTATTTCAACAAAGAAAATTTGTCAGTTAAAAACTTAGTGGTGGCTTGCAGCTCTTGGATTCTAAGGTATCTGCCCCAGCACTCGTTCCTTTCATCTTTGTTCCAAATTGCTAACACTTGCCCTGTCTTGCCGCATCATTGACCTGGATCCAGATTGAGGGAAATGAGTTCTGACTCGAACAATGGGTTTCCATTTTACCATGCCCCTAAGGTGCACTCTTTTCCCAAATCTGAATGCTTTTACGAATCCAATAGCCTGTCGGTTATAGACTTCCTTTGCTTTGTGTTGAATTACAATCATATTTCTTTCATGTGCTGGTCCTTGACTTTTCCTCATATAATTGGAAAGACTGGTAGTAAATTTTGAAATCCTTTCTCGCTTGTTTTGACACCGACTTGACTTAAAATGTAAAGAAATGATGGTGACTTTTATTTTGATAGATGACAATAAAAAGACAAAAAGCATGAATATGTAAATGAAAGAAAAGGCAATGTCCCATATTCAAAAAGAAAACTTATATGAATACGACAACCAACTCCAATGAGTATGACATGCATTTTGGATTGAGCTGCCTGATCTTCCTATCCAAACTCCCCATTTGTTGTTGAGTTTGTGCCTTTTCCGCTGATCCGCTTCTTCAAATCCATTGGACTCATACATCACATTCGATTGATGACATCTTAAAAGACTTTTGCCAACAAATCTCTTTCTTTTCACTTTTCACTTTTCTCTTGAACTCTCCATCGTCTTACAGTGCCCATGAGGGTTTTCACCAATAAGACTCTCTCATTTTTATTTCTCTCCACTCACCATCGCCTTATGGTGCCTACAAGGGTTTTCAACAATAAGACTCTCTCATTTTCATTTCTCTCAACTCACCATCGCCTTATGATACCCACGGGGGTTTTCACCAATAAGACTCTCTCATTTTTGTATTTCTTTCCTAATTTCTTATGCTGAGGGAGACAAGTGGTACCTCACAATGTATCATCATATCCATTGCATGCTTAGCCTTAAAATTATCAAAAATTGATCTGAAGAACTTTCTTTGGTTGTATCTTGGCTTTTGGTTAAGGTTAGAAAAGGATGGCAAGGGGTTCAAACAATACTTGAAGTGGGGGTGGGACTTACAACTTTTGGAATCGACTCAAACAACACATTAACTCATGTCCCAGTTTTGTTGACTGGGTGAATCTTAAATCTTTATTTGATTGGACCGAGCCCAAAATAGGAAAGTCTACGTATCTACTCCTAAGAGAGGAGAATCAGGTCGCACATAGTTCCATCAGCTTGTTCTTTGTTTTGATTTGATTTTGATTTTTTTTTTAACTTTTGAACTCTTTATTTTATTCTTATTTCCTCGACATTTATCTTTGACTGCATTTTGATTCCAAAAGAGGGATATGAAAGAAAATTAAAATGAAGCTCAAACGGGTAAACAAAGGATGACACAATGTTTGGATAGAAGAATAAAATGCCTTCATCATATCAATCTTCAAAAATGCAAGTACTAAACATGCAATAAAATTAACAAAGGATCAAATATCATACATAATATCTTTTGACCGCATCAGCATTGATAGTCATTTCTGCCATTTTGCCTTCAGTATCTGTCAAATATAAGGCTCCATTGGGCAACATTTTCTTCACAACGAAGGGACCTTGCCAGTTAGGGGAGAACTTGTCTTTCGTTTCAACCTGGTGAGGAAAGATACGTCTCAATACCAACTGACCAACTTCAAAATTCCTAGGACGGACCTTTTTGTTATACGCTCGAGCCATTCCCCTCTGATACAACTGGCCATGACACACAGACGTTAGCCTTTTTTCCTTAATCAAACTCAAATGTTCCAGTCGGGTTTTTACCCATTCGTCATCATCAATCTCTGCTTCTACAATGACTCGAAGAGGGGGAATTTCAACTTCTGCAGGGATGACTGCTTCTGTCCCATACACCAATAAATATGGAGTTGCCCCAGTTGAAGTGCGAATAGTGGTGCGATAACCTAGCAATGCAAACGACAACTTTTCATGCCACTGTCTAGACCCTTGTACCATTTTTTGCAGTATCTTTTTTATATTCTTATTGGCGGCTTCTACAACTCCATTGGCCTTTGGGTGATATGGAGTAGAATTTCGATGTGCGAACTTAAACTGTTGACACACTTCTTACATCAAATGACTATTGAGATTGGCAGCATTGTCTGTAATGATCATCTTAGGAATTCCAAATCTACAAATGATATTGGCATGAACAAAATCTACCACAACCTTTTTTGTCACTGACTTGAAAGTTACTGCTTCTACCCACTTTGTGAAGTAGTCAATGGCTACCAAAATGAACCTATGTCCATTTGATGCCTTCGTCTCAATCGTTCCAATCACTTCCATTCCCCAAGCCACGAATGGCCATGGAGCGGCTATTGCATGTAACTCAGCAGGAGGAGAACGTATCAGATCACTGTGTACCTGACATTGATAACACTTTCGAACAAATTGAATAGAATCATTTTCCATAGTAAGCCAGTAATAACTTGCTCGAAGAATCTTCTTTGACAAGACATGACCGTTCATGTGTGACCCGTATACTCCAGAATGTATTTCAACCATGATTGCTGAGGCTTCTCTTGCATCTACACACCTTAAAAGTCCCAGATCTGGGGTTCTCTTATACAAGATTCCCCCACTTAAGAAAAATCCACTAGCCAAACGCCTAATAGTCCTCTTTTGATCGTTGGTGGCATATGTTGGGTATTCTCCTGACTGAATGTACCGCTTGATATCCAAGAACCAAGGTTCTCCATCGAGCTCTTCTTCAACCGCATTACATTAAGCATGCTGATCACGACTCTGTATATGCACTGGATCGATGTAGGTTTTGTCAGGATATTGGAGCATTGAAGACAGAGTAGCAAAAGCATCAGCAATTTCATTAAGAATCCTTGGAATATGCCTAAATTTTACTAACACAAATCGTTGACATAGCTCCTGCAAGCATTGTCGATACAGGATGAGCTTCAAATCTCGCGTCTCCCAATCGCCTTGAATTTGATGGATGAGAAAATACGAATCTCCCAACACCAATAATTATTGGACTCCCATATCAACAGCTAACCTCAAACCAAGAATGCAGGCTTCATACTCTGCCATATTGTTAGTACAGTAGAATCAAAGTTGTGCTGTTACCAGGAAATGTTGTCCCAATTCAGAGATAAGAACCGCACCTATTCCGACTCCTTTCATATTGACAACTCCATCTAAGAATAACCTCCAACCTGGATTAGCATCTATAACGACTTCATCGACACACGACACTTCTTCGTCAGGAAAATATGTCTTTAATGGCTCGTACTCTTCATCGATGGGATTCTCAGCAAGATGATCTGCCAAGGCTTGGGATTTCATGACGGTTTGAGTCACATATACAATGTTGAACTCGGTAAGCAATATTTTCCACTTTGCCAATCGACCCGTCAGCATAGGCTTCTGAAAGATATACTTCAAAGGATCCATGTGGGAGATGAGATAAGTAGTATAGGATGAAAGATAATGCTTCAACTTCTGTGCTACCCAAGTTAGGGCACAACACGTCCTTTCAAGAAGAGTATACCTGGCCTCATATGTGGTGAACTTCTTGCTAAGATAATAAATAGCCTGCTCCTTTTTGCCCGTGACTCATGTTGACCCAGGACACAACCGAAAGAATTGTCCATGACTGATAAAGATAAGATCAAAGGCCTACCAGGCTCCGGAGGTACCAGCACAGGAGGATTTGACAAATATCTTTTGATTCAATCGAACGCTTCCTGATATTTTTCAGTCCATTTTACCGCAACACTCTTTTTCAGCAACTTGAATATAGGCTCCCAAGTGGTTGTGAGTTGAGAAATAAACCTGCTAATGTAGTTCAGTCTACCAAGCAAACTCATCATCTCCGTCTTATTCTTGGGCGGGGGCAAATCCTGAATGACTTTGATTTTTAAGGGATCCAATTCAATTCCCCGACGGCTGACTACAAACCCCAACAGCTTTCCAGACGGAACTCCAAATACATATTTTGCTGGGTTGAGTTTGAGATTATACCTGCGAATCCTTTCAAAGAACTTTCTTAAATCTTTAACATGGTCGGCCAGACTTTCTTTGACTTAATAATCATATCATCCACGTATACCTCAATCTCTTTATGCATCATATCATGAAACATAGTGGTCATGGCTCTCATGTATGTTGCTCCAGCATTCTTCAAACCGAACGACATCACTCGATATCAAAAGGTGCCCCATGGTTTGATAAAAGATGTCTTCTCTGCGTCTTCATCATCCATAATGATCTGGTGATATCCAGCATAGCAATCCACAAAAGAGGTAACCTCGTCTTTAGCACAGTTATCTAACAAAATATGGATGTTGGGCAGTGGAAAATCATTTTTCAAACTTGCTCTGTTCAAATCATGGTAATCAACACACACTCGAATTTTGTCATCTTTCTTTGGTACGGGAACAACATTGGATAACCACATGGGATAACGAGCCACTCGAATTACTTTGTATTCAAGTTATTTCATGATTTTCTCTTTGACTTTAATACTTACATCAGTTTTAAACTTCCTCAACTTTTGTTTGACAGGAGGGAACACGGGATCAGTTTGCAATTTGTGAGTCACTAATTCAGTGCTCAAACCAGGCATATCATCATAAGACCATGCAAAACATCCTTATAATCAATTAATGCTTGAATCATTCCATCTTTTAGCTGTGGCAAAGCATGTACACTGATTTTAGTTTCCCTAACATCTTCTTGATCCCCTAGATTTATTGGCTTAGTCTAATTCAAATTAGGATTCGATTTATCTTCAAACTGTTCCAACTCTTTGCTTATTTCTTCTAGTGCTTCTTCTTCATCATATTCCCCATCCTTCTTTATTACATCTTGATTAGTTTAGATTTTAAGGTCTGGCTGAAAATTTTGCATGCATGTCATGTCATTAGAATCAGCATAAAGAGAACTGTATATAAAAAAATATATACATTAGACACGAATCAAAAGGGACATTGCATTTCATTAAATACAGAGATAGAAAGGTTTAAACATAGATGCCAACATAACATAAACAAACTAAAATCCAAATAACAACCTTGAAATAACTCGGATAAACAGAAAGAAAAACAAAATAAACTACCAAAACTCCCTCCTGACGGGAAGAGGAGTGACTTTCCAATTATTGAGCCGAACAGCTGGACCTATGAATTGCACGTCTGCTATACTGGTACCTTCCCCTGCTTCGACCATATCAACATCAATGAAAAGGTTCTGGCAGTCATCAACCAATTCAACTTCAAATTCCACATGCTTTGTGACACCACTCTTAACAAATGATTCACTGAGTAGTGGCATTGGGCAAGGGAGTGACCATGTTTCCTTTTTCCTTCCCTTGGCTTTCTTCAGATCTTCAGCCGTAGGCTCAAATCCCAGACCAAACGTGCACACGTTATCACTCGGACATATGGGACAAACTATACCGTGCAGAGATGCTCCCAAACCCTTTCCTAGCTTAAATCCGTATTTCCAAAGTTCACTCACCATTATGATAGAAGCAGAAGACAATTGCAGTCCCGGTATAACCTGTCATTCAAGGATATGATGCACTAGCACTGTATTAAAAATTTGATAGACGAATGTCTCCTCTACGTTATTTGCTTCAATAAGAGACAAGGGAGAATCTTCGCAGGCGGGCAAATCTCCTTCACCGTGAATAACCACTTCTTACCTGTCATGCTCAAACTTAATCATTTGGTGCAGTGTAGATGCAACCGCCTTGGCCTTATGGATCCACGACCTTCCCAACAACAGATTATAAGAGGAGTCTACATTCAATACTTGAAACTCTATGGCGAACTTAACAGGCCCTATGGTTATCATTAGTTCTATTTCGCCAATAGAATTTGATTTTGCACCATTGAAAGCCCTAACGCATACATTGTTGGGCCCGATCCTGTCAGCACCAATATTCAACTTTTGCAAAGTAGAAATAGGGAAAATATTTGCACCTGAACCTCCATCAATCATAACATGACATAGAAATATTCACACTTCACTGTACTGTAAAGGCCCCGGTTATGCCCTGTACCTTCAACAGGCAATTCATCGTCAGAAAAGCTGATCCGATTGACCTCAAAGATTTTTCCAACCATTTTCTCAAGTTGGTTGATTGTAATCTCCCTAGTAACATATGCTTCATTTAATACCTTCAGTAAAACATCACGATGCTCCTTGGAATGCAACAACAAAAATAAAAGGGAAATTTGAGCAGGGGTTTTCTTCAACTGGTCTAATATTGAATACTCTAGCAATTTCATCTTTTTCAAAAATTCTTCGGCTTCTTCTTCGGTGATAGGCTTTTTGATAGATGACGGTCCACTCACCGTTGGCTTGGACTTTCTTAAGCTTTCAGGCACGAAGCATTTTCTTGACCTAGTCAAACCCCCTACCTCATCTTCATCTTCCACTACTTCTTTCCCATGATAGGTCATCACGGTCCGCCCATAATTCCAGGGAACCCTTTTTGTATCAACTATCAGAGGTTGGGTCATCAGTTTGAGGACAATAGGCACTGTCAGTGCTCCTTTCACCGTCAAGATGGGCTGACTCAGAGCTCCCACCACTGTCAACTTAGGTTTATCCTGACTTAAATCAACATACCTTTTGGCGCCTTGTACTATGACCAGGGGTTTCTTTGTGCTTTCTTGGGCTTTATCTTCTCTCATTCCTTCCCGGTTTAATGACATTACTTTCAAAGACTCTGCTACATTCACTGATTTCTCCTTAATGGTCTGTATCTTGACTATAGGCTTATAACCCCTCGAAGACTCTTTCCCATCATATATCAATTCTAACATATTGGCTTCAGCATGGGTTGACAACGGATTTTGGTTAATGTTTTAACCCTCCGGGGCCTGGACCAGAATCTGATTCGTGTCAATTAAATCTTGGACAGTTCTCTTTAAATGCCTCCATTTCTCGATATCATGGCCTGGCATGTCAGAAACAGTACGCACACCTTAAAGAATAATCGAGATTCCTCGGTGGTGGATTTGAAAGCCTTCCTTGAATTGGGCTTAAAACCTTTAACTTTCTCAACCTATCAAACAAGCTAGCATATGACTCCCCAAGAGGTGTGAATTGATTTTTGACCCCCTTCTCTTTCTTATACTTGGGCCTAGGCTGAAAATTGGGTCTGGACAGGTTTTGGTAATTTAGTAAAGCGAATGGGCGATTTTGTGGAGCTTGCGCGCGCCACTGCGGGTAAAAAAGGGTTTGGGCATATGTTTGTACGCTATATACTGGGTACGAGGGTGGTGGAATGGAATATAAAGGGTTTTGTGGAGGTTAGTAATGGTGGAGAGGAATATATGGAGCTTGGGCGTAGACTTGGGCTTGGGATTGGGGATATAGGGGCGAGGTGGTCTTTTGGGATAGGAATGGGTTCCAGCTACGACAGTCGCCATATCCTCTTTCTTCTTTTTACCTCCAAATGTGCCAGATCCACCTTGAATCACTTGTGTGGTGGCTTTTAATGCGGCAAAACTCACTATTCGGCCGGTCTTAATTCCGTCCTCTATCATCTCCCCCATTTTGAGGACTTCAATAAAAGATTTTCTCATTGCCGGAAGTAAATGTTGAAAATAGGTCTCATCCTGTGCCTCTGAATGAAAACTTCTACCAACTTGCTTACTTTCATTGGAGGCTTTACCCTTGCGGCCTATTCACGCCACCTTATTGCATATTCCCTAAAACTTTCAGTGCTCTTTTTCTTCATATTGACCAAATATTTTTCGTCCGGAATCAGGTCGATGTTATACTGAAAATGTTGAACAAATTTAGAAGCTAAGTCATCCCAGCTGTTCCATTTATCGATATCTTGATTGATAAACCATTCTGAGGCCAGGGAAGGTTGATGTCTGGGAACATACAAAGATCTTTATAGGAAACACTCCTATAATCTCCGATTCCTTGCAAATTCCTCATAGCCTGTTCTAACTTTTCAATTTCCAGGCTATGATATCCTGTTCCTCTGTTGCGATAGGTTTCTCCGTATCAAATGGAAATGCAGGCGGCTGAGTGTACCCATACGGTTCATTCATTTGCAAAGTAGGCTCCGGGGCATAATACTGACTATCTGAAACCTTCAATACTGGCTCACTGGCAGACCTAGGAAGCCTCATTATGGGACGCACAACATATATGGGAGTTTCATGTGGTGGCAGAGCCACGAATACCGATGTAATCGGAGGCGCTGTCTGAGCAGCTGGTCTTGATTGGGGAGCTGCCAAGGGCACACCAGAACTTCCAGGATAATAATGTCGCGGAGTGAATCCTGGCGCGTACTCAGGTGACTCAGTAGGAGCAGAGAATTGCACCTGAGAGAGCGGTGGGCAGTTAGAGATATTCCCAAGACCTTCAGGGAGCGGAGGAGGAGGCATTCCGCTGGACCATGCCCGATGTAAATCTATCAATTGTTGCCTGAGCCTTACTACCTAATCATTGTGTTCTAAACTTTCTTCCCTGTGATCCTGATCCGGGTCAATGAGCGAATTTTCAATCTCCTTACTAGCCATGGCGAGCTTTGCTTTGGATCTAGTAAAGTATGGGTGACTAGTCAGAGTGCTGCAAACCTACCACTGTTATCTGAAAGAACATGCTCATCAAAGACGACATCCGTTAGGATTGAGGCATACAACAAGCATGGGAATCACATTGGTAAAATTGTCCTGAATTCATGTTCATTTCTACCAGCTTTTGAGGGTAGCGAGGTCATTTTAACATCATCCTGATTTTTGTCTACACTTATTATTATTATTATAATTATTATTTATTTATTTTTATTTTATTTTATTTTATTTTTTTCGTATCCATCTCTGCTCTTTCTTTTCTCTCGTTATCTACCTTTCTTTTATCATTCTTTATGACTTTTGTTTTTCTTTAAAAGAGGAAAAATAATGGAAAACAGTGAAACAAAATGATTAGATCGAACCCAAAAGCAGGTTGCCTACTTATCATGTTGTACATGAATCAGATCTTGCGTAGTTCGAGCAGCATGTGCACAAACATCACCCATTTTTTTTTCTTTTTTTTTTTGCGAAAACAAAAATAAACAAACAAAGGAAAGACATAACATCATAACATTTTGAAGAAATAAAACAACAAAAACGTATAAAAAGTTTGGGACCACTTTAAAACTAAACAACAAATACGAAACAACATTCTAGACCCCTAAGACGACATAGGTGAAATTGCTAATAAAGACCCTAATACCAAAAACAGCTTGACTTCGACTTAAAGTAGACACCACCCTACAATGACAGACACATAAAAGACTCAAACTGAATAAAGATAAGAAACACTATTTCTGACTGGTGCTCTGCGTGATGACCCTGGCTGAGATGGACCTGCCTGTGAAGTTCTATTTGTCCCATTTAAACTTTGTAGCATATCCTGTAAAGACACCCTGATATTGGGAAAGAAGCTTCGGGCCCGTATTCCTGCCTACGGGAAAGAAGCTTTCTACCGTCTTGAACAAATCTGCTAACTGAACTCTCAGTGTTTCCACTTTGGACCCTACACTTTCATCCTGATAGTCGTTTACTATGCATTCTTCCTGTATTCTCTCTCTAAGCTACGTTGGTAAGGGTTGACTGATACCCCGAGGGATAGATTGAAGCCAGACCCCATATCCCTGAGTGTACCCCGAATTATCCAAACTTTCTGTGAGTGTGTCCACACCTATCTTTGTTGCATGCTTCCAAAACTGCTCGTACTTGATCTCACCTAAGGCTTGGTCCTTGACGTACTCAATATCCTTCAGAAGATCCACTGCTGGTGGCACGTCCTGCAGCCCACCCAACTGGCACATTACCCTAGAAGGACTGTATGGTCTAGTGCAATTGAGCCCTAACATAACTAAAGGGAGCTGCGTTTGACAACCCAACAAGATTATCTTTGGTCGAAGCCACAGATAAGTCCACAAAATGTTATCCCCGGTTCTTGATTCAAGAAATTCAATCCAAGCCTCGACTCCGATGGGTAGCGAGAATTTATCCAAACGCAACCTGGAGTCCATGGCTTTCACTCGATTGGGAATACAATGATCTACCACGTCTGGTCTAACTAAAGAAGGCGCATGCAAATGCTCCATCATCCATAACTGCAATATCAGGTTACTGCCCTAAAAAAATCTCATCCCCCCCTTCACTTAGGTTAAAGCCTTATATATTTCTGTTAAGATCATGGGTATGAGAGTGAACCTGCCCTTTTGATTAATGCCCTTATCGTTTTGATCCTTATGAAATAGAGCCATCACTACAGATTGCAAACGGGTATTAATACATCTTTTTTCTAGTGGAAACACTAAAATGCCTAATAAAGCGAGGGTGAAGACTTCAAGATGCTTTCTCTCCCACTTCTCCTTAGTCATATGAAATTCATCCCAAAAACAATCAAAACCTTCCGAGGGCCCGAATCTAGCGAACAAAAAATCTAAGGAAACCCAAGAATCACTTAAACAACCCAAACGGATACTCTTACTTTTTAAACCACAAGACTGCAAAAATCTCACGCCAGTATGATTTCGTGCTCAGATCATATCCTTCTCGATATAGGGCAAATACAACAAACCGGATATTTCTGCCAAAGTAGAAGTCATTTCACATTCCCCAAACCTGAACACCAAACTATTTGGATCCCAAAAGGTCAACAAAACCTCTATTAATTCTGGACGAGGGGTAATATGCTGAAGTTCCGTAAGATCACCTAATATTTTAATCAGTTTCTGCTGATCAACATAGTTAAACATTTCCCACCACTTGATTAACTTTTTGGGCACCTTGACAACCATCAGAACTCTTGACTTGGTGGACAAATCCATCCTGTAATAACACATAAGATGTTATCTGAAAAATTCGACAGGAGTAGAAGATTCCCAACCCTTGAGATTTTTGACGCAAGCACATGTCGATGGGACAGATCACATTCATGACTCCAATTTGCCGAACAGAAGTACTGAGCGAAATCAATCTACTTGGCAAACAACTCTAGATTACGGGGAGAGAGACCTAGACTAATAATAAGACAAAGGCCAACAAAAAGAATACCGGACCCACCGAGGGTTGCCTACGTATCCCAGCCCGAGGGAAGGGAATCAGGTATGCATAGTTCATCCAGATTGGACAATTAATGATTAACTAATAAATTGACCCTAACTTAAGAGACACTACCAAAAACAAACAAAACAACTTTTGGATTTTCAGCTAGACACTTTAACTAAGACTGACACCACCAATTATGAAGAAAAAATCATTTTGGTATTTTTGACAAATAAGTAGAAAAGGCAAACAAAACTTTTTTTCTTGAATTTACGGTACTTTAAGAAGACAAATGCAAAACGTAAAAAAAAAAAAAAATTCTTTTTGAGTTTTTGGATCGTGAAGAACAAAAGCCATAAAGAATTCTAAAATAAACTACGACATTCCTTTTGATTCATTCTTTTCGACTCACTTTTTTTTTTAAATCATTCCGTCAAATGACCACGTTACCCTTAAAGATGCAACAGTTAGCACGTAGGGATGCTTTAGAGGTGAGTCTCCTACAAAGGGCCATGTAGGTCCCGCTAGGTCTCCGTATGATGCACATAAGCATGACCTAAAGGCTGACCTACATTGTGGTTCACTAACAAGGCTATTCAGGAGAGCGTATGGTCGATAGTGGCTGCTTTGGTTTCCACCTACTCCATAACACCGATGGCTCCCCCCTAAAATAAGGGTGACTCAACTAGACGTTGTGTACAACACGTGTACTACGGACTTGTTGCAGAAAGAAGGCCGGGGGATGGACTCATGATGACAGATATAAAGCAGTAACACATAGGATAAATACTATAAACAAAGATCATGAAAACGCACAAAAGTAAAAAAAAAATAACACAAACAATAATCACAAACAATGCTTATACACTCGTAATGCCAAACAAAGCCGATACGACTCAAAAATAAGCTCGAATTCTCACACTATTCCCCAGCAGAGTCGCCAGAGCTGTCACACTCTTTTACGTACTCCAAAAGATTTATATTTTAAGTTTCGAAAGGGTTTTTATTATTAAAGTGACAAAATGAAGATTTGTTTCGAAAAAGACTTTTTATATTCAAAACTCAGAGTCGCCACTTGGCATAAATCGGGTGTGCTAAGTCACCTTGAATATCCTTTTTCAAAATAGATTTGACTCTTTAAAACTGATCCGCGAACAGAGATTCCGACTAAGGAATTCTGTTGACCGAGGGGAAGGTGTTAGGTACCCCTTGATCCCGTGGTTCGACCACGATCGCTTGGTAGAGCGTATGACTAACTTGGACACCACAAGGGTATAAACCACACAAAACATGCAAAAACAATCAATCAAGCAAACAAGATAAAACAATCCAAAATTTAGTGTCCAGTCCAATTGTACAGTCCAAAAATAAAAATAAAAAAATGCGTAAAAATAAATCCTACTCTAACTTAATTCTAGACTAATGCTCTACCCGACGTCTCGGGCCTTGATCATGAACGTCCTCTTGGTACAAAATACTCAGGGCATTCCCCGGCCGATAAACACAAGTACCTCGGGGCATTCCCCGTCCAAATAGCACATTTGAGTCAAATATGATAAAACAAAACCATTTCAGCACACATCTCAAACGTTCGATCAATCCACAATCTCTAGATTTGCCTACCCGACCTACGTCTTGCCTATCCCTTCTCGACCAGAAACATGGCACTATCGGGCTCAATAACATCAATGTATCAAAATTAATCAACATTCACTTTTCTCAATTTTTAATCTAAGCCCCCCAATTTCATTATCAGTCACACGCTAAATTCATTCTTTGATTAACGATTCAATTTTTCTCTTCAAAATCCAAAACCAACATAAACCATACACACAATAAAGATTCAAACATGGCAAGCACACAAAGACATTCATATGCAAAAAAAATAATCGAGATTCAAGATAAAGATAGAGAACGAGAGAAGAAATGGACCTCAAATTTTACTTTTATGAACGTTAACCTGTTGAAACAAAAGATAATCCACGTTGGAAACCTCAATAATGAACCGGACTCCAACCTGGTATTTGGGAAATTGTAACCCGAACCACTCGCAATAACCCAATTTAAACCAAACTGTATCAATCACTTGCTTTTCTTCGATCAACTTGAGAAGATAAATAAGAGCTGTTCCAGAATCTCGGAGAATACCAACGATATCTCGACTCTCTAAATCAGTCGAGAGACAACCCAGAAATGCGATAACCCAAACAGAAATCAGAATTTCAAGAAAAGAAATCGTAGAAACCAACCGAAGCTCCGACGAGCTTAGATGACGGCAAAATGATCAGATTCTAGGAATCTAGTGTGTTTCCTGCCAGATTCATCCCAGGAAATCAAGAAAAATACAGAGATTTGTGGAGTTTTAAAATGTTGATAGATTTTAAGCCCGCAGAACCTGAAAACGACCAAAACAGCCCATTCTACCTCTCGATCGGACTCGTGTTTACAGTGTAGTGAAGAAAGAGTCGTGAATCAATGATGTGTGGAGAATTGTTTTTCTCTTTTCCAGTGAGCTCTATGTCGTTCCATCTGCTCTCTCTCAGTGATGATGGATGAGCTCTATCTATTCGAGAGATCCGTGTCTTTTTCCGTGTAGTGGCATACCTGTACGTCTTGATGAGAAGTGTGTGTTCAAATGGTTTTATTGTGTATGGATGAAGGTCGAGAAGAGAAGATGGATAATCAGAGTGTTGGTGTATTTTTCTGGGTCCCGTTTTTTTTTCTGTGAGGTATAGTGTATTTCGTCCCTTTTGATTTCCTTTTTTGTTGTATATATGCCTATGGAATTGTGTGGTAGGGTAGGGTAGGTGGGGTCTGAGGTGGGGTAAGGGTAGGGGTAGGGTGTGATGTATTTTATTTTGATTGGGTAGGTTGTTAGGATAATATAAAATTAGTTAGGGGATTGTTATTTTTGTCATTTATGGAGGGATTATTACATGGGTGAGGGTACACGGTAGGATAAGGTAAAAATGGGTAAAACGATATCGGGGAGGGACGAAATTAGGTGTCTACACTATGTATTTCAAAATAAAAAGAAAATTTCAAGAAAAATGATAATATTATTGCTGGAAATAATAAATAGAATTTGAGGATGAACTTTATTTTATATTATTTAATTAATAAAGATAGAAGATATTAATTTCATATACAAAAATTTAAAGAGTTATTTCTACTTATGGATGTTTTTATCATAGTTACATCTTAAAAAATGATATTTTTTTTTGTAATTAAATTTTACGCTTTCGGAAAAAGATCTTTTAAGAAAAAATTCTCCTTATTATTTAAATTTAAAAAATAAATATTTACTTTTACTCATGTATGTATGAGTCTACGGTGTTTGTTATTGCATGCACCTTATTATTTTTTGACTAATACATATTATATTTTCTATAGGAGTTTTACTTCTTCTGTTTGCACTTGCACATTTGTTAAAAGTTGTCATATTTAAGTGCTTGTCAGGTCAAAAAGTTTAGAAAGAGTTAAGTTTTTTCTTTGACTTTATTTTTAACATTACTTATCATAAAATAAAGAAGGATCTGATATATTAATTAAATTACACTCTCAATTATTTTTCTAATGACTCTAATGGAAAGGAAGAGAGTTATGAGTTAGAAAAATTTTGCTCTTTAAAATAACATATATTTATTATAAATAAAATATTACACAAAAAATACAAAATTTGTGAAATGAAGAAAACATGAGAAATACTATATTTATATTTATTATAAAGAAAATATTACACAAAAAATAAAAAATTTGTGAAATGAAGAAAAAATGAGAAATACTATATTAAGTGATATTGTAAATTACAATGTTTATTCGAGGACAAAGTCCCCAAATTAAAAAAAATGAGATTTTTATTGTTGATATTCAATTTTTCTTGAATTGTACAATATTTAGTGTTCTCATCATCAAACTATGAATTATATCGACCTATATCTTCCAATTCTATATTTTTTTATGTATTTTGATTTTTTTTCTCACGATATATTAAAACTGTAGAAAACATTTTAGGCAACAAATTTTATTTGGTAATACTTGATGTTGTAGAAATTTTCATGAACTCCTAGTTATGATGAAACCTTTAAATGAGTAGAAAGAAAATTTAATAATAAAATTATTCTTCTCCATTAAAGTGGAATAAAAAATATGGAACATGAGAAGATTGTAACGATGGTCACAACATAAAAATAAGTTTAAAGTCAAAAAAGACAAAATATTCATAAAAAATGAGTAAAAAAATCAAAATTAACAAAATAAATTAAAATAAAATATTATTATCGATCGTAAATTTACTAATGACTAATTTCTTGAATTGAAATAAGTCACAAGCAAGTATTGTTATTTATATTTTTTCTCATTTTTTTGGGATTTTCTTCATTTTAGAAATTATCTACTAAGCTAAAAAAATAAATAAGCAAAAGGTCAACTTTTAAAAATTGAAACTATCGTTTTTCATGCTTTTTCATTTTCCGACAATAGTCTCTTGAATGTTTTATGCACTTTCAGAATAATTTATATCTCAAATATTGTCAGGATGTTTAATTGTTATGAAATTTTAATTAATCAAAAATATATTATTTATTTTTTCTAGATCAATTACTCTCTATGGACTTGAGAATGAAAAAATCTTTTTCATAAGTCTAGTCGAAATAAATTTGAATTAAATGAATTTTCAATGCGAATATTAAACACCACATGAGAAATTAGAAAAAGTAGTGTTTATTCATTGAACCGTGTTTCTTTATCTATAATCTTTTTTTCTTTATTATTTATATCATACTCGATCTCACCCAAAATATTCGTGTATCAAAAATCAATAAGTGCAAATTTACAAAAAAAAATCGTCATTTTTTTTGTAAATAGATGAAATGAAAAAGGAAAGAATAAATCAAATAAAGAAGTAAAATAAAAGGAGAAAAGAAAAAACAGAAGATCCAAGTGTCTTAAATAACCAATTCTAAATTCTCCTAAAATATTTTCAAATTTTGCTTCTGCAAAATGCCTCAAATCAATAAAAATCAATTCTATATTAATTAATAGATTAAACAAAAGAACGACAATACTTAAAAGATGTTTAAAACTACCGTATATATAAAATATTGAATAGAAAGAAAATAAAAAAAAAGATACATAGATAAAAGTTAATCTCGCGCAAGTCACAGTTATGGACAAATGTTGCTCCTTTTCAAATGGTCGAACGTATTCACATATCAAATTTGTGCAGGAGACCTTCTCCTCTTTCTCCCACTCTCCTTTCCTCTTATTTCTCCAAAGCTTGTAGTTTGAAAGTTTCATAGATTCAATCTTTTCTTAGTAACCTGACAAGGCAAAAAAAGTAAAGGAGATAAATATCAAATAAGTATATATTTAAAAAAAATGATATAATTTAAAGACAATTATAGAAATATTATATTTAAGATTTCAACATATGAAAAGTATAGAGACAAACAGAGGAAAATAAATACCAGACACAAACACCCAATATCCATTATATAGATGGAGTTTGTCAAGTATGATTCTTCTTATTTAGTTTATGATTAATTATTAATTGTCATTTTTTAATTATTAATGTTAATTAATATCAAAAAACATTTTTTTCTAATGTGACTTTTGATTTTCATTTAAACCTTTTTACTGCATGCTTTTGATGTTTGATAAGTAACTATTTTTTGTTTTTTTTTCTTCCCTTTTTTAATCATTAAAAATAAATTTAATTAAAATAAATTAACAGAATGAGGAAAGGTTTTAAGCTAATGACCCTTTAATATTCTTAAATGCTTGATGTTTTTAACTGAGCAATTATATGAATAATGAAAGAGTAATTATTAAATGTATTTTAATTTCTAACAAAACATTTTGAGGAAAGTAAAAGAGAGAAAAATTCTCAGAAAATTGAGAAAAAAGATAAATAGGCTTTCTTGCATATAAGAGGTGCCACATCATCATTCTTCCAATCTTCCTTTATATATATACTAGTGTGTCCGAGCTCGTTCTGTGCACGGACGAAGATATGTTTGCAAGTAATACAGTTATATTTCATAATATGTGGTTCACCAACGTACAAATATACTTAACAAGAATGAAAGAGAGTGCAATATACGTAGTGAAAAAATAGTATAGTATAAATTATATTGAAGCTATATTATAACTATTGAAAGAGATAATATGAAAGCAATGTGTTGGCAATATTTTTTTTTGTTTTCATTGGAGTCAATGGCTCCATTTTTTGTTTCATCTTGAGCATATTTTGGCGTTCACTTTGTTGTTCGGCTTGTTCAGCAGAAGAAGTGAAATTTTTTTTTCTTCTTGCTTCCTTCTTTGATATGGAATGTGGATGGTGCAGGAAGAGAGGGCATGTTGTTTGTTTTTTCAGTACAAGATAAAATGTCGTAATAGCCTACTGGTATACAAGCACATCGTGCTCTAGGTTGCACTACAAGAAATCTGGTTTTTAGTGCCGACAAAAGTCGCCGCAAAAGAATAAAAAATCGCCACTAATAATTTTTAGTGGCGACATAAGGGTCGTAACAACTACTTCCGTAACTAAAGATTTTTTGTGACGACATATGTAAGTCGCCACAACACATACATTTTGTGGCGACAAAACTTGCCACAAAAAGAAGCAAATACGCCACAAAACAAAGTTTAAAAAATCGATGTTGGGATAGTCGTCACTGTAGATGAGGCTTTACCCGCGACCATTGTCGCTACAAATGCTTTAGTGGCGATCTTTTGTCGCCACAAAAGGTTGAATTTTATTTTTTTTAAAAAAAATTGACTTTTTGTGGAGACTATGGGTTGCCACTAATACTCACTTTTTTGTCAAAAAAAATAAAAATTATATTAAGATTTATAGTCCTATTTTGAAAATCTCAAGCATTTAACTATCTAATAAATAACGCAAAATGTATAGATTTATAATAAATTCAAGAGGAAACATGTTTGGTGCTACACATATTAATAAAGAAATGTTTCAAGATGTACACTAGCAATAAATTTCCCAAACCAAATGTAAATTTAAAAACATAATTGTTCAAAAAGTCTTCATCAGTCAATTCAATAGATCAAATGGACTTTGAAGCCACTACTACAAATTGAATTACCTGCATTTTCAAACACATTTAGAAGACTTGGATTCGGATGATAAGTTCGACCTTATGAGAACCTCACAGCTGCTTCATTAGCACAAGGGAGTGAATAATGATCACTCAGCTTACTACCTGGCGTAAACATCTCACTCTTATTGTTAGGGCCTTCAAACACCTCAATTTCTGCTTCCATTGCCTTAACTTCTCTTTAATGTATGACATTTTTCATAATGAATGGCAGGATGCGCACACGTGCAGGTAAACCTGATGACCTCAACATATCCTTTTAGGCGAATAAAAGACATTAAGCAACATGTGGCATCCATTTCATTGAAGACTAAAGATAAAAATAATTTTTTGATAATCAAAAGACTAAAATTTTATTCCATGGCCTCCAATGAATATTAACCATCATGTGAAAGCATATCCAATAGTCACAAATCATGGTCATTAGAACTGAGAATGCCTTGGTGATGCAAAGGATAGATCGGGTCTAAGAAATTCTGACTTGGCAGAATAAACAAAGATAAGTAGTCTAGAGATTCCAATACCAAGGTCTGCTAATGCTATCAAAGACTTTAACCCGACAGATCAAAAACTATCTGAAAGAATTCTTATTTGATGTTGTAAATAACTTTGAAGTAACTGATCCATCTAAGCTATCTCTACTGACAAGTGCAATCACTCGCAAGAATTGTATTTAGTAAGTGAAAAATTCAACGCACTCCATAATAGGTGCTAAGTCTTAGTAAACGTATTCAACACACCCATATTTAATAAATGATGGATGGAGAGGAAACAAACTAATTCAAAGTAAGATATTTTACTAGCCATAAATTACTCTCTCCTAGTCACATGATGTCTAGTAAAGAGGAAAACAAAAAAATAATATCATAACTTTCGTGTGGAGATATTACGTTTAGCACATGCACTGAGATGTAAGGAAGTAATTAGTTTTAGGAAAAATGTAATAGAAATTTAATTTTCAAGAAGACAAAACATGCAGACAAGGGAGAATGTACATTAGTAGAAACAACTAAACAGGGAATCACATAGATAAAAAATCGGCAAAAACACCACATAAAAATAATACCTTTTGGCTACTCAAACAACTATAGATATTGGTAACATGAGGATTGTAGAAAAAATGAGGTTAATTTTGCACATTTAGGGAGAAGGATAGACATCTTAGGAAGTACATGATCTCTTCTATTGCAACACTATTAGCCATAAGCTCTCTATACATATTCACTGAGGTTAGCATCCTTAAAAGACAAGTATTAGCTTCACAAGCAATTTTAATTCTGACTTAATATATTTACTAATACAAGAGCATCAAAATTTTCAACTTCCATGAATTATAGAGTAAAGGTATTAATCAGTTGCTCCATTTGTGACCAATATATCAATATAAGACTATTCATTTATTATAATTCACCATACAAATGGGAACTCGGGAAAAGGACAAAAAGAAAATCTCAAGATTTTTGAATAGTAAAGTAATGGACTCACATCTATGCTTCAACCACCAAACTTGAACTATTTATTGCAGATCGTTTATCTAATAATTAATAACTAACAATATTACAAGCAACCCACTTGGAGAACTAGTGAATAGAAAGGCTTACTGCACGTGAAAACTAATACGGGTTAACACAAACTTTGATCTCCTCCATTATATTAGGCCCATGTGGTTCTTGAATTAAACTTGGAGTTGACTTCATAACCATGTTAATAAAAAAGTAAGTTTGAAAAAAATGAGAGAGCACAAGAATTATTAGCTTTTCTTGTTCTAAAGATATATAGCTCTTAGAGATAATTAAGTTAGAAATATTAAATGGCCTCATCGAAGAACCTAAAAAGTAATATCAAATTACAACTATGTCACAGAGGGATTTTTTTTTATTTAAAAGATAGAAAAAAGAAAGTGAAAATTAAATCAATCTGCTTTCACTAGAAATATTGGTATCACTATGTCACAGAGCGCGATGGCTGATTTGGCGTGACTGGTGGAGGGTGGCGTCGGATTTTATGGCGGAGGGAGAGGAGGATGGAGGCATCTTGAGGTGGTTTCTCCGGAGCATCGAAGCAATGACTTCGATGTAGAGGAAAGATGGAGAGATAAGGCCTTGGGGGTCATTTCACCGGCCAGCGAAGGCTGGCGGCGTAGAGAAGGTGGCGGCGGAGAGTTTTTGGAGAGATAAAGAGGGAGAAAAGATAGAGAGGAGGATGAATTTGGAGAAAAAAATATTTTGAATTAGAGTTTTGTTTATCCATTTAAAAGGAAAGGGAGGCTAATCTGATCTCAGCCGTTGGATCGATTCAGCTCAACGGCTGAGATTAAAATTATTTAAAAAGATGTTCAAAAATTAATTTGAAATTAAAATGTCATCAATTAGGCTAAAATTGATATTAAATTAGGTAAAAGTGGATAGAAAATTGCTAAAAGATAAATGAATTTAGACAAAGTGATTTTAATTTAGGCTGTTATTTAAATAATATTAAAATAATAATAATAATAGATAATAATAAATAATAATAATAATATTAATAATTAAATAAATAATACTAAATAATGAAAAACTAGACAATGTATTTGCAAAAATGTGAGTATGCACAGTTACCAATAATTTAATAAAATTATGTAAAAATATTATATTTGAATTAATAAATTATAAAAAATGATATCAAAAAATTAATAAAATAATTTATTCATTTTAAATCATGAATGTGGCACGTTGAAAATTTGTTTGATGCAAGAAAAATGTGTAAAAGATACTAAAATTTAAAAGTTAATAATTTTGCTAAAATACCAGCTTAAATATAGTATCGGGGGATCAAAATTGGGTGTCAACAATTATAACCACTAAAAATATTTAAATTTACCTATATAAGTGGGGAGAATAACAAAGTAGAAGTTTTAGTGGCGTCAAAAAAGATGGCCACAAAAAATCTCCCTTTAGCAGCGATTAAGTCGCCACAAAAGACTTTTAATAGCGACAACTCATAGGTCGCCACTATCCCAAATTTTATTGAAAAAATTACCACATATTTGTGCCGACCTACACATAGTCGCCACTAAATATGTCATTATTAGTGGCGACTAAGTCGCCACAAAAGACTTTTAGTAGCAACAATTCCTAGGAATCCAAATTTTGTTGGAAAAATTACTACATATTTGTGGCGACCTACACATAGTCGCCACTAAATATGTCATTATTAGTGAAGACTTTAACGAGCGCCCCTAAATCTTATACCTTTTGTGGCAACCTTTGTATGTCGCCACAAAAAAACTAACTTTTGTGGCAACTGTTTGTGTCGCCACTAAAAGTCATCACAAAAAATTGTATTTCTTGTGGTGTTGGTTAAGACTATGAGCATAAAGAAGGAAGAAAGTCTGCACCAGCCCACTAGCAAAACAAAAGGCAAGGGAGATTGTATGATCTGTGCGGAAAACTACTTTTTTCACTTGAATTCTGAACAGATTCTGATTCTGTCTCATTTCAGCATGTTGTATTAGTTGGGAGTCATTCTGTGAAAAAAGAGATTTAATTTTTATGTTTGTTGAACAATGTCGATGTGTATCTAAAAATTCTAAAAGTAAAAAGCTTTTTTTTAAAGTAAAAGTAGAAAGTAAATATGTGGAAACAATAGTGTTTTTCAAATTCTATCTATTAAACAGAAAAAGAGGAATCCAATGTTAAATTGAATTATTTTCATTATTTGGTCCATCCATCTAGAAGTCCGCAAAGTTTGAAATCAAAGTTAAAATCTCAAATTCCTTAATGTTCAGAAATTACTCTAGAAATTCTTACAAAACCGGCAACGGGGAGGCCACTAAGTTTCATAAGGACTTTTCCACTCTTCCTCAAAATTCAGATTTCAGGTAAAAAGTAAGTAGACATGACACATGTGAAAATAAAATAGTAGTAAAACAAAAAGTAAGTGAATAATTTTTTTAAAGTAAAAGTAGAAAGTAAATATGTGGAGACAATAATGTTTTTCAGATTCTATCTATTAAACTGAAAAAAGAAGAATCAACGTCAAATTGAATTATTTCAATTATATTTGGTTCATCGATCTAGAAATCCTAAAAAGTAAGTAAAAAGCTTTTTTTAAGTAAAAGTACTAAGTAAATATGTGAAAACAATAGTCTTTTTCAAATTCTATTAATTAAACTGGAAAAGAAGAATTTAATGTCAAATTGAATTATTTATTTCAATTATTTGTTCCATCCATCTAGAAATCCACAAATTTGAATTTCAAAATCAAAATTAAAATCCCCAGCATAATTATTTACTAAGACATTTTATCAAACTTTTGGAGGTTATGGACTTGTAGATGAATGAGAACACATGGTAACATGTCATTATTACCCTATTCAACTCACACAGGCATTCTATCAACCACGTAGGGATTAATACGTTAACATGGGGCAATTCTCTAAATACATGGGGATCATGAACTTAAACATGGGAATATCTTAAACATGAGAGAGTTGCATGATTACATAACTAAAATCATGAATTGGGGCATTCACATGTAATTCGCTTGAAATAGGACAGGGGTTTTCATCAAAACATGTAAAGTTCATAGCTTGAACGTAAGAATGTTCAAGACATTACATGGAAATACCAACATGCAACACTAAGGAATAAAAAAATAACCACAAATAATCAAGAACAGCTAGACACACTGACATATGAATAGGGAAAACAATATAATGAAGCAGAGTTCTTATAACAGGGATAACATTCCAAAAACTCAAAATGGAGTCATCACATTACAGGTTAATTGAAACCATGTAAAATAGTTGTTAGCCCTAAGAAGTAGATCATTTGATGTTGTACCTTTGCAACTGTGCTTCCCAGTACATTTGTTGTCAGTCATTTGCGGATTCACATTCTACTTGTTTTTCTTTTGCTGATCCGCTAAATAATTTACTTTTGAAATTCTTACAACACCGACAACAGGGAGGCCACTGAGTTTTGTAAGAATTTTTTTACTTTTCTTTGAAATTCAGATTTTCCATCGCTACAAGAAAATCGGATTTAGCAATGGATTTGTAGTAACAAGTGCTTTTTTGTCGCATAGATTAGCGACAAAAAGTATAATTTGTTGCTATATTTTGACGGTAAATATTGGCGCCTTTATTTTGGTGACAAAATTAGCGACATAAAAAGGGGAAATTTTTTTTTGACATGGTGGAGATGGAAATAGCAACGAAATTTTTGTCACTAGAATTATTTTACCATTTTTAAAATATATATATATATATATATATATATATATATTTAAAATAATTAGCAAAGGATTTTGCACCCGTTCTTGAATCCGTCACCCTACCAAATAAATATTAGGGCAAAGTCTTTTATTTCACTTTGTTCCCAATATATTGTATCCTCCGTCTCTCTCCAAAAATAGCCTCTTCTTTTCCTTTTCTCTCCATTGTCTCTCAATTGAGAAAAGAGAATCGCTCAATATCAATCGAAAAGGAAATTAATCACTCAATTTTGAATCTAAATTAGAGGTACGATTCTAAATCTCATAATGTGAGTTGTTTTTTCCTCTTTCAATTTCTTAATTTATATGTTAGATTTCACTTGTAAATGATAGGCTTAGGGTTATTTGAGCTCTTTCACTTAGGTTTGTTCGATTATTGTGTTAAAAAGTTTGATAAATGGTTATTTGCTTGAAATGAGAATCGAATTTTTTCTCAGAATTTCTGTTTGTGATTTTTTTAACTTGAAATGGTAGGTGTTGTTGGGGGAGTTGTACTACTTATGGTGTTTTTGGCAGTTGTTCTTCTTTTCTTTTGTAGAAGATCACAGCATACATACACGTCACGATGTGGATCGGTACATGTTTTCCAAAGTTATGTAAGATAATGGACAACCCAATATTTTTGATGAACTCCTGGAAAATGCTAGTAAGTTGTAGTTTGACTTCATTTTCAATGTCAACTCTAAATAGGCAGATTTTCTACAGAAAAGTTTCTAAGCCAATTACTTAAGTTTTCAACGGATTTGATTAGAGTTTCTTTAACTTATTTTACCTCAGGAATCATTTCTCAAGAATCAGCACTTGGATCACAAGGTGCTCCATCATATCGGGTGTTCTCCATGGAAGAGTTGGAAGTAGCGACAGAAAAATTTGATAAATCAGCATTGCTTGGTGAAGGCTTCATTGGAAAAGTACTTCTCTGAAACTGTTTGTACTCCTAAATTAATTTAGGAAGAGGGCTTAGTATATTATTTCCTTGCATATATCTATTCAAAATTCATCTTATATTTTGTCGGAGGATAAATTTTTTGTTGCTAATTTTGTTATCATCCATGTGGTGCGATAGTATTCCCAGAGGTCTTGATCTCCGTGAGTAATTGACACAATCAAATTAGTTTTTTAGGTAGTTTTCATCGAATAACTCAAATCAGACAATTAAATATATGCACAACTCGCCAAGATAAACAGTTGATTAAATAATTTTTTTTCCTTTATTATGTATTGTCTATGTGCATAAGTGCTATATGCATCTCGACTTTGCATTTTGATACCATATAATGCTGATTACAATTAGGAGTAATGCATATTTTGATTTGTTATCTATTGAACTTTGACAATTAATATCACTAAAGCGAGGCACTTAAGTCGCTTACTTAAAGTGCATATGCAATGAGTTGACATCTTTTCAAGCCATCTGTCTCAGGCTTTATTCTTTTTTCAGCTCAAAGTTGGACTATTTGGTGTAGCTAACAACTTGTATGACATATCTTTTCATATCAGGTTTACAAAGGAAAATTAGATAATGGAACCTATGTTGTTGTAAGAAAATTGGTTGTTTATAGACGATGTACTAGTTGGAACTTCAAATTCAAAGTTTTGCCATCAACATTTAGTTAGCCTTCTGGGTCCTACCCTCCCCATTCCCTACTTGTAGATTATGTGCTACATAAATCAAGATTAATAGACCAGAAAGCAAAACCTATTTTTTTCTGTTTTCATTTAGATGCTCATTCAGGTTGGTCTGCTTGGCTGTGATTGTTGATGTGGCTATCTGGAAGTAAGCTAGCACATAAAATCTAAGTAGAAATATCGGTGCACTTTTGAAGATAGAGTACTATTGGTATCGGTTGTCCTAATTCCTACAGAGTTCTGGGGCTGGGCTGAATAAATTCTCTGAAGTAATGCATGAGTCAGTGAAGTAGCAATTATAAGGGATGTCTTTTCCTATGCTCAGAGTGAATCTTAAAGATAGAGAAGCAGTAGCAGGAACATGAAGAAAAGCCTCAAAGGTATAATGCCAGCTGATCAACAAATTTACCTACTTCAGGTTTGAAACCACTTGATTTTATATGATTTAATAAATACTCTTAGCTTTAGATTTGAGGGGATTTTCATCTTGTAAATTCAGGTTGTATATGTGTTGATCTAATAACTTCGTCATATTGTGAAGTCTACCTGAAACTTTGTCCATTCTATTTGATAATTTCCTAAAAACTAAGTTTCATGAGAACTTTTGTGCACCAGCAATGTAAGTTATTATATAAGGGGTGTGTGTGTATATATAAATATGATTTTGGTCTTTAGCTGGGGGTCTATCAAAAATGGCCTCTCTACTTCTTCGGAGATAGTGGGATGGACTGAGTACATTTGACCTTTCCAACACCCCACTATGTGAGAATATATTGGGTTTGTTGTTGTTATTGTATTTAGATGCTCCCTAAGATTTCCTCTCTATACATGCTTAGAACCGATTCTTTGGAGAGTTGTTAGTGAAGAGATAGAACGAGCATTGACTAAATTTACCCCTGCCAGAATTGCTAAAAAGTTAGGCAATGAACCATTTTATATTTTTATCTAACTCATGGTTTTCTTATGAACATTATTTGAAAAAGGTTTTGCATTTTTATTCTTCTAGATAAAACAATTCTACCTTTTTAAATTTTAAAAAATCAGAATAGCCAAATAGACACTATGTAGTTGCACTAGATTGTGTTCCCAACCCGAACTTTACCAGATTTTATTTAGGAAACTATGTGTTCAAAACTAGTTCAAACACTTTTTACCACCTTGTATGATCAATTTAAATGAGTTCATTGATCCTTATCGTAAGCTTGTATGACACTATGCACTCAATTCGAAAATCATTGTGATCTCCTCTTGTGTTTATATTGCTTGTCTTTTACTGGTTTGTTTGTCGTCAATAAGTTGCTTTGTTGGTTCATCTTATCAACCTATTAAATATTCTAACCAGTGCTTTCTAGGTATTAATAGAAATAGCTATTTATCAAATATAGCCAATCATATTTCAAATTGTACACTAATTTAATTTTTCAAAATTGTATTTTCATTGGTATCTATTGTGTTGCTTTAGCAAAGAAGTGGTTGCGGTTGTTCCAATCCTGAGAATCTTGTTTGTTTTATTTTGGGAGAATTATTTGGCTTGTATTCAGTAATTTCTCTGGAAATGGACTCTTCTCTAAGTGTAGCCAATGCAACCTTCTCTCTCTTTATGTTCCTTCCACCTCTTTATCTGATTCTAAAGTGCAACTTTACTCTTTTCAGTTTCCTCAGTTTTGTTTATCGCCTGCTTAGCTCTCGTCCTCAACTCGCTATTTTTTAATGTTGTTGTTTTTAGTTCTTTCTTCAGTACTTGAATTTTATTTGGTTTTGCATGCACTTTAGATTCTCATACTACTCCCTTAGGCTTTGATGGGTAGAATGTAATAATAGTTGAACATAATATTGCAGTAGGTGTTTGGCATTAGGTGCATTTATCTCATGGTTTTTTTATTGTTGAATTTGGTTATCTTTTCCTTGAAATTCATGTAACTTCTCACTCTTTATTCATCCATTAACTCTTATAATTTATATCGTCCACTCTTGATGGTAAGGTAATTGGGAGTGGGAGAGCACCCCCTCAAGCTTTAAGCTCACCCCATCAAATTCTAATTCCAGGTTCTAGCCAAAAGTGCATTTAGTATATTTTTTCTGAACGCATACAGTTATATTAAGTCATTTGAAATACAATTCTCTCTTAGGGACAGTTTTGGTTTACGTTTTAACTTGATATCAACTCAATTGTTTTCTATGGCATGGTAACTACGAAAGTAAATGTTTCCTCTATTCAACAACAAAAGAAGTATTTCTTTTAGAATTCTTCATATATGCCTTCTGCATTAATGTACTAGGTTAATTGTCTATTAGAAGCTGAATATATATATTATTTGTTGGTGATACTGAGGTTATAGGAGTAACAACAATGAATATTGTTCCATTACCAATAGCGAGCCTGGACAATTTTCAGCCCCTGCCTTTTGTTGTAATTTTTTGTCTTCTTGGTATCTTTGAAATACAAGAACTTCAAGTAAAAGCACTTCCGGGAATTGGTCACGTCTTGGAAGAAAAGTTGAACAGGAGACAAATAACAACTTGTGGGCAGCTGCGTATGATCTCCAAGGTTTTCATTGTTTATTATTTATTTCTTTCTACAATATGTTTGTGATTGCCCTCACGGTTTTGATTTTCTATTTATTTATAGTTTGTATACAACAAATACTATTTTGTATTTTTTTCTTCAAGGGGACGTTATGAATCATTGAATCTATTGCTACAGAGATCTTCTTTTTTATTTTATGTTTGTTACTACCAGGAAGTTACTGCAAATTGTATTAAGGGTTGTGGTTGTTATATATGTAAGAGTTTGTAAGCAGAGTTTCTCCCAAGCTGGTGGGTGGCCTAGCGGTTAACAACCGGAGTGACGTATGGGCATGGAGGATATAGTATTTTCGGTATAGTATTTTCGGTGATAACCTTGTGCTCTATGTTTTCTAACTGAAGAAATTTTTGTTTTCCTTCCTGGTTTTAATTGCATTATTCCACTTGTAGGTGTCGATGGCTACAGACAACGTTGATGTGCTTAAGAGAATCGCTTCACAACTCTTTACTACTTCACACGTGGGTAATTGCTTGTTGCACCTTTTTAAAGGGTTCTAAGTCTGCAGCCAAAAGGTGTGGCCTAGTGGTCAATGAATTGGCCTGGTTTAATATTGGTGGTGATGGTTATCTTGTTGATGATGTTGATTTCTGATGGCTATAATAGGAGCAACAGTTTAATGAAGAGGAAATTCAAGTGGTCTCTTATCCTAATAAGTTTTTTGCTGATATGAAAAGTGAGCCACTGTCCGATGCTAGTGTACCAAATATGGACATGGTTATTAATGCTTCGATCTCAGGAGGCATTAGTCTAATGACCTCTTTTCTTAGTCAAGTAGACACCTCTGTTTTTCAACAATTGCCTGAGGAGTTTCTCGCAAAGTTGAAATAGTAAGTCTTTTACGCTAGGCAATATGTTGAATCCAGAAACAATTTATGGTCAAAAGATGTGGTAAACTAGCTAAAATATATTTGAATAGAAAGCTACTAAATATTTGCAGTTTAAGATTTCTTGATCATCTTAGTTGATTCATAGGCCAAGTCGCCAAAGTTGCTAAAGTAGTGATAAATCATGTTAATAAAATGGGTTCTATAAAAAGTCCGTCCATAAAAAATGATGTCACAATAATTGTCAGTCCAAAATATTTCTGATTTGAACTAAAAGGGAAGTGTTTCTGCTAATTTCTACTTGTCATGCTCTTTGTTGCAGTGAGTTGTTGTGCAATAGCGAGATTGCTATTATCTGACTTGGTTTCTGCATTCTAACCTTAACAGAATTGCGGTGCAGGTTGCTAGATACTCCTAATGAACAACTCTGGCCTGGGGTGAGCAAATTAGTTAACTGGCACGAATACCCCCTATGAAAACCAACACCATTCTCAACTGTTGTACCTGGTCTAGCTGAAGATGGACATAATTATGTGTTTAGATGTTGCTATATTTAGTATTGTGGATGTTTAGATTTTGCTATCTATATATGTGGGTTCTTTTATATGAATGTTGGATATTTTAAGAAAACTTTGCTATCTATATATATGGATTCTTTTGTATCAATGTTGGTTATTTTAAGAATTTTATAATATGCTTTTAATATGATTCAACATGGTGTATGTAAAATGCAAATAAAAAAGGTATTGGAAGAAAAGTAATGAAGATAGATTTAGCAACAAATTTAATCATTGCCAAAGAAAAACATTTGCAACGTATTGAGAAAAATATTTTTTGTCACAAAAATTAGAAATTTTTAGCGACGGACTGGCAATGAAATATTTGGTCACGAAATAATCAAAACGATGAAAAACAACGTGAAATTAGTAACAAAATTTATAAATATAACAATGAATATATTCGTTGCTAAAAAATAGCAACGGATATAGGGCGGCTCTATTTCGTTGCAAATCTAGCAACGGATTTTATTTTTTTCCATTGTTAAATGGTTAGCAACGCGTAATATAGCAACGACTAGTATTTCATCGCTAATCCGTCTCTAAATGGCTTTAGCGACGAATTTATGTTGATTAGCAACGTTATCGGTCTCTTGCTAAATGCGATTTTTTTAGTAGTGCATCTTTTTGTTGCTGCAACCTACATTTCACAGAAAGAATAAGATTCTAACTTATTTTGGACATTCTACATATCTTTAGCCTAGCAGACCATAAGATTGAAAAGTCATTATACTTTCTTAAATTAACTCCATATCAAGTCAAAATTAAAGAATCTTATAAGTATAAAATGGATCAGCTGTGAACTAAAATTCCCAATGTACATCCTAGAAATGTGGTTTTTCTAGTTGAAGGCTCTTTTTTTTTTTCATAAACAAATCTTGTTCCTTTTTTCAAAATACTTTCTAAATGGTAGTAGCAAACACAATCCTTATAATTAAGAATGATGACAGGCCGGTGTATTAAAAGTGTTGTTATGTGCGGAGTCTAGGAAAAATGTCAAACCACAAATATCTATTGTATGTAATCTTACCCACATGGCCACACCTTGCAATATACTTTACTTTATTTTTAAGTAAAATATATCACTACTATTTGTAAGTGAGAAGAAGATGCACAAACTCTGCTATATTCTTTGTACAATCTATGAAAATTCTACAAGACAGAGTACGAATATGCCCAAATGCTAAGGCTAAAAGGGAATAACCAGTTAGACCAGTGGCATTTTTGCTAAATATCTCGTGGTGTGACAGCTTTCCTTTACGCAGATCATTGTTGTCCATGCAAGGAATGTTGTCGGGCTGGATGGAGCATATCTATGAACCATTTCAAATTTATCATTAGATTATGAATTTCTAAAGAAAGCACAAATTTATATGTAAAAATTCATGAAAATTGCAATGACTAATACACATGCGATTTTAAATATATAACGGGTTCAATCCTAAGAACGTTAAATATTAAATCCATAAAACTTAAATTCTAAATCTGTCTCTGCCATTTTTCATCAATAGTGCCTTCAAGATATTAATCAAAATTGTTCTTACACATCTGATCTTCCTTCAGCTACAATACCAATATTTCATATATATACACACAACAAAAACTACATCTAAGATTCATATATATGCAAAATGAATCCCCAAATCTATGCATGAAATATATATCAATCATGGGTTTATTTAATTACCTAAACAGAGATAATAGGCAGAACATCAGCTTGATAGTGCTTGTTATCATGTATGACAACTCTTTGTCAGCTGAAGTTGGCAATTCTAGTATCGCTTCTGCTGCCCTCATCATCACCATAGCCGCCACCACAACTACTACTTTTAATATCTCCATCAACTTGATTCATGAAGCTATACAAAGTACAATCCAAACCTAAAATGTATGACCAAAGAGCTGTAATATAAGTAGTTAGCTAATACAAAAGCTTGCCAAGAATAAGCACAGCAATGTAGAGTTGACGTGGTAACATTCTTCAATATACTTTTATTAGACTATGGCAAATTTTCATCAAGTTCTACAAATTCTTCTATACAAATAGCCCAAGGCTCTAGGTAAGTAACTCACAAGGTGACCACCTGCGATGCATTTGTAATAGAACTTTCCACAGGACAATACAATAATGTTGTCACTATAAATTTGTCCATGAATATAAATTTCAAACTTTGTGATTTTCAATAGCGGTAACTTTAGTGCACCGGGCTACCCTTTTAAAATCATCTCATCCGTCCACAGTTTATTACGTGGCATAAGATTTAGACAGTGAATAAATAGTGTAGATGTTGATTCTCACAATTTTTTAACCATCCTTGTTATTTATGTGGAATGATAGTGAAATAAATCATTATAAGATGTATTACAACACCAAAAGCTTGAATATACTATTGAAATCACCACAAATGTTTGCGAGTAGATTGATAGGAAAATGAAATGCTTACCGGTATATTCTGGTGCTAGATATATAAAAGTTTCAGCTAGCTTGGTGACCACGAAGTTCTTCCCTCCATTAGAAGCAGGTTTCACAAGCCCAAAAAAGAAACCTAAACACAAGAAAGCAAAATGACATTAATCTTATGTCATATAACAGCCACTTTCACTTTATCTGCACTAAGCTGAGTGGTAGCATATTTTGATTGGTAGCATTAGTATGTTAGGCCTCACGGTTCCACAGTTTTTGCTCTTCTTTAATTCAGTATTTGGTGGGTAGCTGGGGTGATGTAGTGGAAGAGGGAAATTGGGGCAAGTGATTCACTCTCGAGTTTTTCACAACTGAAATACCATCAATGATACAATATGCAGAAATGATTATAAACCATTGTGGTAACGATTTACAAATAATCCATGAATCTAAAAATTAAAAGGGTGGAAGAAAAAGCTAAAATGAGTTAAAAATTAAAAGGTAAAAAAGTCAAATGTCAGTCGCCTATAAGATATGGATGCAAAAATGATATTAGGCACAAATTTAGCAGTGCGTCCACTTCATAATTTGTACACCACATGAACAATGAAACAGATGAACTTAAGAATTGATCGCACCTCATACTGAAATGTTGCATCGGCAACACAAAACCAACTACTGTAATGAGGTTCTCTGTGCATGCGTTTCAATTCCTACAACTCCTTGAAATTACGGATAACATTCCTTCTACAATCTTGACAAAACCTCTTGCTATCCAACCTGTGACAAGTAACAAACTGACAGTAGTTAATCATATGACGGAATTGCGTTCAAATACATTAGAGATATTAGGACAGATTCCGTTTCAAAAATTCAGCAGCAGGGAAACCAAAAGAAATCTGTAAACTGGAATCATCAGATAAAGGGGATAAGATTTTTTACAATTTTCAATAAGGGGTTAAAATCATTTAAAGTGACCTATATTGATAAAATATTAACTTTCCTAACATAGAGCAAGCAATTATAAAGATGTCCTATCTAATTTTTCCTAGAATATAATATCACATCACAACCTGAACTTTTGAGTGAACTTTAACTTCCAGCATGAGTAACAAAGTTGTCGTTAGCATAGGCTTGCTTTATTCTAAATACCAAGGTACAGATAATCAACCGAACAACCCATTATTTAAAATAAGTAATATAGAAAGTTGTCCGTAACGGGGAGTCATTACATCACGTTTGAAGTTAAAATAGCAAAGATACCTCAATAAGCTCATCGAAAGCAACATATTCTATGGCTTCTTCAAGAGACATCTGCAATAAAACCATCGGATATCAGACAATCAACAACCAAAAAGAGCACAGCTTAACACCATAAGATTCTTTAGGAAAGACATTTTTAGAGATGAACAATATAGCGAAGTTAGGAACTATGTCGTCGATTAGCATCATAGAACAACAACGATTATAGAGGTTTAACCTTAATTTAAGTTATCAAAAATAAATCTAATTACAGATCCAAATATAAAAAGATCAAAACTTTAATTAGTTAGTATCACAGAACAACACTAAGAAGAGATCCAAAGGATAATTGAATTAGTTAGTATCATAACAATATTAACTACAGATCTAGAGAAAATAGATTAAAATTTGAATTAATTAATTGATATAATTGAACAATAATAATAACAGATTTGAAATAAAAGTACAAAATCAAAACACAACCACCGCAATCCATCACCAAAACTCAAAAAAAAAAAAAACCAAATGCGTAAGTAGTCATTCTCGCTTCTTTTCTTTGATCCATTGCTGCAAAAGAACTTGTGGAATTCCAAAAAATACACCCTTTGCAAATATGCCTTATTAACATCCTCTTTTCAAGCTCTAGATGCAGCTCTAATGGATGTTAAACAACTTCTCACAAAACCTAACCCTTGCTACTTCATCCAAAATTACAAACCTCATAACATAATTGCCCGAAATTAGTGATTGCTTAATCAAAAGAAAACAACATCAATACTAATAATATTAAGACGAATTAAAAAAATAACTTACATATAGAAATTAAAACTTACTTTATTGATTTTTGAGCGAGAATGATTACGAAGTTTTTTGGAAAGGCAACTAATCAATCCTCTGTTCGGGTCGTAATTAGAGTTGAAAGTTGAATGTTTCTTCTCTTATGACAGATCTACATCTAACTCAAGATTTTAGCTTTACTCTTAGCTATCAACTTGCAACCAATAATACACTAAAGATGAATGAATCTAACAAAAAATTTTGTTTGGAGCATGTATTTTGGTGTCAAGGTGCGTAGGGAATATAGTGAGGAGAAGTGAAAATAGAGAAAATGGAAATGAAAGAAGATTTTGGAAAAATTAAACAGTAGAGACAAAAGGGAGGTGGAAGTATCATTGATTGAAGACTTTAGTTAAAAAAAAAATCATTAATGTTGATGTTATTAACGAAAATATCCTCAAGTAAGACAAAATAGTCGTTACCTCCTCTTCATTTCTATATAAGAGTAATATAGATTTGTCTTCTCATCTAATTCATCACCTAATCATGATAAATTATCATAATTTAATGCAAAAATCGTATATGTGAATAGCTATTTGTATTTGTGTATTTACAAAGTTTAAAGAAGATTTTAATAAGTTTTCATAAAATCAGAAGAGGGAAAATTTAATTTCAGTATCTTTGTTTTTTTCAGGTCCCGCCTAGTGATTATTTTGTAACATTGAAGTCAATTTCATTGAGGAGAATGTTAGCACATAAAATTCAACTCATGATGTTGACTAGCCAAATTTGACAATAACATTCATTGTATATGATCCTATGGTACGCAGAGACGGAGCTACCTTGGCAGTAGCGGGTGCACGTGCACCCGCTAGCCTCGAGAAAAACTTTGTATATATAGTTTGTATATCTGTACATATATCAGGGTGTTATGTTAAATATATGTTGTGCACCCCCAAAAACAATTGACTTGATTGGCAAGATGATTGAATATGCCAAGTAAAGTCTTTTTTTATTGCGTGATGACTCGAGTTCGAAGCCCAACAACAACATTTTTTTATTGCTCCTTTTTCCAAATAAACTATCTGTTTGTTGTTTTCTGTTTGGAATTTTAAGTGCAAACACACATACACACACATATAAATATATCAATTGATTAAAAAAAAAATTCCTACTTAGTAATCATTTATTTTACACTTTTTCTTTTTTCTTTTGTATATTGTGACATTGTCAACGTATTTTTTATTTTATTTCACCATACAAGCTCCCCTCCAACTTCAAAATGTAGATATTCTCCCCATCTTGTACTGTAAATGTTTATTTTTTTTATCTTTTGATCATTGACTTATTTTTTATTTAAAAAATTAGTAATTTAAAGTTTGAGATAGGCTTAAACCAAACGTTTTTCGTACAATCATCTAGCAAACAAATCTCTCGAATTTCATATTTTTCAAAAACTTTTAATTATTATTTAAAATCTAAAAGTGCATTGAATTCAAGTATGATGGATAACACACTTTTTTCATATTAAATCTAATTAATGATATTCAATAATATTAAAAGTTTGATTATAAAATACTATAATTAATAAGTTTTCAAAGAACTACATGTCAAACTTTAACATTATTAATTACTATATTAAATATAAAGGTGCACCCGTCAAATTCAAATCCTGGGTTTGCCTCTGATGGTAGAACCTCAAAAGAATAAAGTGTTTACATAATTTATCAGAGATTGAAAACTCAAAATTTGTTAACTTTTGTTTCGTGATATAGAAAAATAGATTGAACTATTAAAACACTTAAAAGATACTATTCTCCGTTCATCTTTATTTGTCCACTTTTTTATTTTAGGAGGTCCAACAATACTTGTCCATTTTTATAAAATCAATGAATAATTTACCTATAAAAATCTATTTTATCCATGATATTAAATACAATACATCATTCATTGTATTTTTCAAAGCAAAAAATTTATTATATTCAAAGAGAAATATAGTAAAATCACTCATCTACTTATTGTTTCTTAAGCTATGTCTTAAATAAAAAATAGATAAATATTTATGAATGGAAAAAATATATATGACCATTCATAAAAAGAGATCACTGACTAAGATAGATTAAATATTACTCATTTTGGGTAAGAAATCACAAATCATGGCTTATAATTTCTATATAAGTTTATATTTTTATTAATATTAATTTATAAAATATTAAGATTAAAGATTCATGAGCTCGAGGCTTACCCCTCCTTTATCAAGTAAAATGCCTCGCTTTACCGTAATTTTTTTAAAACATTGATACCCAAAAGTCAAATCAAAATATATTTCTCCAGAGTGGATTTATTTCTTCGTAATCTATAAGATAACACTCGCTCCAATGTCAATGAGTCACAAATAACATTTTAATTCTCTTGATGAAGAAAAGTCTTCATTTTTCAACAAAAATAATAATTAGGTTTGTTGCTATCCCTACATATAAATATAGTGACTGCTTGCTTTGAAAATAATCAATGGAATGCACCTTTCTCAATTGGATTTATTACCCCTTCAATTAATTTATTTGTGACAAATGGTCTTCATAAGTCAATGTCAATTATCCTTTCATTCATTCTCAACTCTAGACTAGTGTCTTCATTCTATTTGTTTCTCTTCTGATGGAACCTTAGACAAAAAATGCACAAATTGAGCAACCACAAGTAATTAAAAGCATATTATAATCTACAATGTCCAAAAGTGGTTGAGTCATTCCCTTTAATATGATCTTGTTGCCTTGCACTCTACGCGATAAAATTTTCAGTATTTGCACCAACTTAACAAATATACCATACATTTTCTTATTTATGATAAATGCATATTTCCACCTTCAATTATTAGGTGACTATGGTAAATTAACATTTTATTGATTTTTATCCTCTCTACAATAAGGGATGGAGGCATAATTTTAACTACAAATTTGATAGAACTCAATAATTTTAAACCATTGTATCTATTGAAAAATTTATTTGATATGAATATGTGCATACTTTTTTTTCCTTCTCTTTGATGGTAAAAGGTTATTAGCGGACTTAACTCACACTCTAAAAGCTAATTTAAGAAGAAAAATTATACAAACCTTATAAGGAGTCGAGATCTCATTCCTCATTGATATGGAATTCTTTTTATTCACCAACCCTTTCCCTCACACTCGGATCTAGACAGTTTTTGTTTGAGGTTCACTAACCGATTCATGCATACATTCACGAATTCATGCATAATAAAATTTAGTTATGATTTATTCTTCTCATACTTTACTACATATATTTTATCCTCTTTAAATTTCATTATGTCATTTTACCCTCTTTAAACATCACTGTACATTAAAATCACGATTGAAGCAGCTGAAGCAGAAATCAGTCAATTTTTTTTTTAAAAAATGTTAATTATTGTTATTTACAGTACTTTTTATTTCATTTTCAAATAATATATGTTGTTTTATATCTTCTTCTATCCCGTCCCAATTTATGTGTCACTAATATAATTTTGATAGTCAATCAAATATTTTATGTTGACATATCATTGTGTTAATCTTATTTTTTTAATACATAAATGACTTATAATAAGGAGTGATATAGTAAAATCATCTTTCGAAAGACGAAAATTTAATTTAAAACATAAGAGTTAATTTCGCATTTTATGTCTATTTTATTTTTCATTAAATGTTATTTATTTTCTTAATACCTAGATGACTCATGATAATTAATTAAGAGCGATTGATTATGTTATTACTATAAAAATTAATATAATTTTATCATATCCAATAGTAATCATCGATAATTCATCGGAATAGTATATTAAATAAATACGGGATGCTATATTTACATATGCAAAATATAATATTATTAAATATTATTGGATAGTGCATTATATTTATCTTTCACAATAATAAAATTTTACTAAATATTTTTCTTTATTTCTTTTTAACTTGATACATATTGACCCAACACAAATTCTAAGAAAATATTCATTAGAAATTTATTTTATTAAATTAAATTTATTAATTTTGTACTTTAAAATTTTAAAGTTAAGTTTAAATATTAGTATTTCTATATAAGAAAAAAATAATTTTAAAATTTAAATTTACTAAAATAAATAAATAAGTAAAAGATTAATTTTCTATATAAAAGTTAATTAAAGTAATAAAATTGATTTACTTTAAATATTTAGTTGCAATTAATTAAGATAATATTTTATTTTGTCATGATTTATGCTGCATCGATTAAATTTTGAGAGTTGAATAGAATATATTAAATATTTAAACCATTATGATGAAACAATGGAATTATTATATATTGGGGTATGGTATATAATTAAGTGGGAGTAGAGGGTTTTTTTGGTAATTGCATAAGAGGTGGTCGAAACCACCTCTTCTATTATACTAGAGTAGCATGGCTCGTGCCAGCACGGGCCCAATATTAAAATGTTTTAATTATGTACAATAAGTTAGATTGATGTCAATGTGAATTACAAAACATGGATACACGAAACATATTAACTACTTGATAGTATTTTGGAAGGAGCTAAATTATTCCACAAGATAATCATGTATAACTTACTTATATAAATAACATAATTTTATGCATTTTGAAGTTCAGATCTTTAATCATATGACTGAAATTTGTTACATTAAGTATAATATATGAGATTAAAATGGATACATAAGACTTGACACCTGTTGTATAAAATGGAGAATAATTATTGAAAAAGATAAATGATTATCTAGTCATTGCATATTACATTACATGTGGGTTGTAACTAATACGTTAAAATTGCATTGTATTTCTGCAGCATTATGCACAATAAGCTCCTCGTTTGGAGTTTCGAGAAGACGAACTCCTAAACTAGCTAATTGATGAAGATCTTTAATCATCCCTTGCCTTTCTATAGGTGCCATCATAGCCTTACGACTCAACGCATCAGCTACTATATTCGCTTTCCCTGGATGATACAAAATATCAACATCATAATCTTTTAATAGTTCCATCCACCTTCGCTGCCTCAGATTTAGATCCTTCTGTCTGAAAATATATTGTAAGCTCTTGTGATCAGTATATAGATCAACATGAACCCCATATAAATAGTGGCGCCATATTTTAAAGCAAAGATAACCGCTGCCAGCTCAAGATCATGTGTGGGGTAATTTTTCTCATGTGGCCTCAATTGCCTTGAGGCATATGCTATCACCTTACCATGCTGCATTAATACATATCCTAAACCAATTCTCGAAGCATCACAATACACTGTATACCCTTCTGTACCTTCTGGAAGTACCAACACAGGTGTAGAAGTCAACTTATTCTTCAATTCTTGGAAACTCTCCTCACACGCATCATTCCATTGGAACTTGGATGCTTTATGCGTTAGCTTGGTTAAGGGTGCTGGAATGGAAGAAAAGTCTTTAACAAACCTTCTATAATAACCGGCCAACCCGAGAAAACTACGAATCTCCGTAGGCGTTGTGGGCCTTGGCCAGTACTTCACAGCTTCTATCTTTTGAGCATCAACCTTTATCCCTTCACTAGATACAATATGACCCAAAAATGCCATCGACTTTAACCAAAACTCACATTTAGAGAACTTTGCATAAAGCTTACAATCACGAAAAGTCTGCAATGCCTGTCGTAAGTGATTGGCATGGTCCTCTTCTGATCTAGAATAAACAAGAATATCATCTATAAAAACTATCACAAATACATCCAGGAATGGCTTAAACACCCTATTCATCAAATCCATAAAAGCTGTGGGTGCATTTGTTAGCCCAAATGACATAACTAGAAACTCGTAATGACCATACTGTGTTCGGAAAGCTGTCTTGGGTATATCCTTCTCTTTGACCCTCACTTGGTGGTAACCTGACCTCAAATCAATCTTAGAAAAGCACTTGGCGCCCTGTAACTGATCAAATAAATCATCAATTCTTGGGAGAGGATATTTATTCTTAATAGTCACCTTATTTAATTACCGATAATCAATACACATCCTCAGTGAGCCATCCTTTTTGCGCACAAATAACACTGGTGCTCCCCAGGGGGACATACTAGGCCTTATGAATCCCTTCTCTAGCAAATCTTTCAATTGCTCTTTCAATTCCCGTAATTCTGCTGAGGCCATTCTATACGGAGAAATGAAGATTGGTTGGGTGCCTGGTATTACATCAATACCAAACTCTACTTCTCGTTCAGGAGGCAAACCTGGAAGATCTTTAGGAAATACATCAGGAAATTCATTTACCACCGGAACAACGTGAAGAGTTGGTGGCTCCGCTTCTGTATCCCTTACTCTAACTAAATGATATATGTATCCCTTGGAAATCATTTTTCTCGCTTTGAAATAAGAAATAAATCTACCTCTTGGTGCGCCAATCTTACCTTGCCATTCAATAACTGCTTCATTAGGAAAATGTAAATACATCTTTTTTGTACAATAGTCAATTTTGACATAACAAGACGCCAACCAATCCATACCCATTATAACATCAAAATGTACCATTTCTAGTTCCACAAGATTGGCCATCGTGTCTCGACCACACACAGTTACTACACAATCTTTATAAACTCTTCTAGCAATAATAGATTCCCCAACCGGGGTAGACACTTCCAACGGCTTATCTAACAATTCGGGGGTTCTTTTGAACTTTCCAGCAACCAAAGGAGTAACATATGATAATGTAGAACCGGGATCAATTAGAGCATATACATCAACTGAAAATATGGACAACGTACCCGTAACCACATATGGGGAAGCCTCTAGATTCTGTCGATCCGCTAAAGCATAAGTGCGATTCTGAGTCCCGCTGGAACTGGCGACTCTTTTTTCATTTCTAGCGTGACCCGCAGGTCGTGCGCCCCTACCAGAATAAGATACCGGTGACGATGATGCAACAGCTGATCCCGAAGGTCGTGCTACGCCACCTGCGCCCCTTCGTGGGCATTCTCTCATCATATGCCCCATCATACCGCACCAAAAACAAACATTTGTTCCCATTCGACATACGCCCATATGATGCTTTCAGCATAGATTACATAGCTCTCGAGAAGGTCTCGATTGGATCATGTTCCCCTGCCCATGATAACCCACTGATCGCGAACTATGACCCTCACTTCTTTGCCCAAATTGACTGTCTCTGAACCCCTGATGCTGTGGTGTAGCACTAGCTGCAGAATAAGAAAATAATGGCCTAGGTGGTCTAGCAGAAAATTGAGGTCTAAAACCTCCATGTGGCGCCATAAACTGCCCTGTAGATTTGGCCCTCTTAGAAGATCCGCTTTCAAATTCCTGTGTTCTTTTTCTTTGCCTCTGATCTTCCATTTTCTGTGCAAATGCTTGGATCCTAGCTATATCCATGTCTTTATTCAGTGTAGCAATAGTACAATCCCTAATCAAATACGGATCCAATCCATTCACATACCGATGAACTCTGTCATCCATAGTAGCTATAACATTAGGAGCATATCTGGATAAGGAATTAAATCGAAGACTATACTCCCTCACACTTGTATTACCCTGCCGAAGATTTAAGAACTGATCCGCACGGGCCTGACGAGTCTCATATGGAAGATAACGATCAATAAATGCCTCTTTGAACTCTTTCCAAGTAGCTGGGGGTGAATCAATGCCCCTTGACCGTTTCCAGTCTTCATACCAATATATAGCCTCACCTTTGAATCTATACTCGGCTAACTCTATTGTCTCTCTGCCCGATACATGCAGCACCTCTAGGGCCCTTTGGATCTGATCAATAAAGTCCTGCGGATCTTCATTGAGATCGGATCCGGTAAAAGTAGGCGGATCCATCTTAAGAAAATCTTGCGTTCGAAGACTAGCCGCCCTATCAGTACCGCTAGAACCCGCGGCAGGAATAGCTTGCCCTTGGACTTGCCCAGCAACTATACGAGTCAAAAGTTGCACTGCATTTCTATGATCTTGATCAACAACATTAATAGGTGGCTCTGGGGATATAGTTCTCCTCCCCCTTATTTCTTTCGGACTGGGGGGAGTTTCTGATGCATGCTCAGTTGGAGCCTCACTTTGATTAGCTGGTATAGTGGGTGACTTACTAGTCCCTTCTCCGGCAGCCACATCTACTTGCTTACCGGTATTCTTGCTTCTGGTAACCAGCATCATTACTATAATAAGAGAAACAAACTGATTCAGTGGTCAACTATGACTTCATATACAATATAAGCTATATCGCACGATCTAAGACATAAAGAAAAGAAACAATTCCTAAATGTCCATAGCCTCCTGTTTATAGATGTGGTGCACAACACACCGATAAAAAAGACTCTACATAGACACGGCTTTGTAGACTCACTAGGACGAACCGCTTTGATACCACTTTTGTCACGCCCCAAAATCCCATCGGGCCGGACTGGCACCCGAAGCCGAGAAGGCCCGGGAGAACCCGTTCAAATACCTGTACTTTAACTTACATGTCACCAAAAATTTGGACAGCACTTCGTTGCATACAGAAGGATCTAATTACCTGTATTAGCACGACACGCACAAATATATATATATATATATATATATAATACTTGGCCGTCGGGGCCACCACATATACAGATATAACATCACTATATAAACTTCCATGACTTTACCCTTCCTTATGTCTACAAAGCCTCTAGGATATACATGACATAACTAGGGTCTGGACAAACCCCCGCCCACACATGACTCCTGTACAATAACAAAACATAAGGAACCGACTCGGAAAGCTCCGAGGCAAACTGGAGCTCACCAACAATAGCTGTATGACCTGGCTCCTACTTGTGCGGTGTATGAGCTGAGGTACCTGTGCCTGCAGCATGAAATGCAGGTCCCCGTGGGGGACGTCAGTACGAAATATGTACTGAGTATGTAAAGCTGTAAACAATCATATGTGATATGGGGGGTCAAGAAAAATCAGACGCAAGTGAATAAATCATAATAGAAGTGAACCACACTTCATAAACACTTTTAGGATCATGTACATTATCATTAATCTGAATTGGGTTCTTGAATTCAAACACATTTGTTGAACGGTATACATTCGTTCATTTCATTCTTTACAATTATCATTCGCCATTACCTCCTCCCCCCGAACCTCCAACCACCTAACAATAATCAATATTGTATCGTACTGTGACCATTAGGCTGCCCCAGTACATATCAACTGGGATCGACCCATGCTAGGCTTATGCCCCTGAGATACCACCCATAAACACATAAATAGGGATCGATCCATGCTAGGCTTATGCCCCTGGGATACCACCCATACGTATATCAAGTAACACACATAAGAGATCTTTCCAATAACTTAGTTCAAAAGCTTTTGAGATTATTACATTAGTGTTCATGCCAATATAGTACCTTTGGAACAATGATACATCAATAGGAATTAAGTAATAGACCTTTTATACAATAACGGTGTAATAAAGACTCATTGGTACATCAACAATGTGTTTCAGAATCATCAATATCACAACAATGAAATAGGAGCCTTTTGGTATATCAATGAAACATTTGACACTTTATAGAATGGAAACAACTTCGTTGGTAATGTAGAACAATACATGTTTTTGGACAACCTCGAAATCTTACTTGATGGAACATTGGTGTTTTCATGCCAAAGAACATCGTTAGAGTATGCTTTACATACCCCGTTGTTGATTCGGATACCAATTCAACACAACTTCCCGCCTTTACAAATCACTTATCTGCAATGAAATGTTTGGCATCTAGTATTAGCAGCCCAACACCACAATTCTCTTCCATAATTTCATACAACCAATATTTGCATAACATTCCAAAAACCAACTTGAACAATAGGTTTATGTGTGTATATATATATATAGTCATCATTTCAATACCACATCATCACACCAAATCCCTTCACAATTCAACATAATCCAACCATGCACAAGAATAATCCAACATCATTTCCAATCATCTTTCAACAACAATCAAACAACATACTTCTTATGATCACATGCATATATATACATATACATATAAATAACACCAACATAATTTACATCCTTACCATAAAATGGCCCTTTTGATTTTGAAGTCCTGTTGGCACAAATAAGAGGTGCTTCTCGAAGCCCTTGAGACGGTGAACACAACTACGAAATCAATTTGGACTTTCTACGGTTGAATCACAAGATAATTGGAGTTGAAATTAGGCTAGGGTTCCTTATTCTTCAATAATTGGATGATGAATGATGGATATGAGGCTAATTTTATGTATATAATGACCAATTTTCGTCCATGAGGTGATGCAAAATGACCATATTGCCCTTAAAAATTTAAGTAAATCCGAATCTGTCCATGATGAACTGTTTTGATAGGCTAAAGTAAATCGGCCATAACTCTTTGTTCCAATATTGGATTTGGGTGAAATTGGTATAGTTGGATAGATAATTCAAAGGTCTTTCATTCCATATAAAGTAGGCCACCCAGTTCGTCCTGTACAAGGAGTTATGGTCGTTTGAAGTTGACCCTAAAAAACTGTTTTGAGAGGCTGAAGTAAAACGAGTATAACTCCTTACTCAGATGTTGGATTTGGATGAAACCAATTGCATTGGAAAGAAGACTCTCAGAGCTTCTCATCAATATATAGCAACTCACACAGTTTATTTTGTACAAGGATTTATGATCGTTTAAAGTCGACCCAAAAAACTGGTAGGCCTCAGTAGTTTGTGTGCAGGAAATTTTCCTGCACATTTACTGTTCACAATATTCCGGCCGCCGTTTTATAGTTTCGAACGTGCTCGATTATATCCGAAATTTATCCGTTTTTGGAAATCTTTATTTCGTTGGAAAGCTTATTCAATAAACTTCGTATGGAACCATCGACTGGCAAATTCCGGTATAAATAAAGTCGATTCCCATACACATATAATCAAACTATACACTTGAAACCATCTCAAAATAATCAATACTCATACTTAAACTCATATATACCTAACTTAGGATCAATAAATATACTCCAACACATATAACCATGGCTAATGCACGTAATTAAATATGGGGTGTTACAGTATTAGTGATGTTTGCATTATTAATGCTTGTATTAGTAATACTAGTATTATTCATACTAATATTATTTCTTATACGCTATTTGATGTGCTGTATTAGAACTTGTCTCTTCAATCTTGATATGTTTAAATACTTTTATTTTTAAAAGAAGATTGCAGGTACATTCTAAAATTCATTCGAGATTTAGCACGAGTTCAATATATGTTATTTTTTTCTGAATTTATATGACACAAATAGAATATAAATAATCAATCATACTTTTAATATGTATTTAGATAATTTAAGCTGTTAACTACTATAATTTATAATAATTTTTATTTAATTTTCAAATAATATACATTATTTTTATTGTCCAAATTTTTGTGGTATTGATAACCAATTATATTTGTAAAATAATTTAATTTTTAAATTTTTGTGAGTTATAATACTTTTCTTCTATTATAATTAAGTGATACTAATATAATTTCGAGAGTCAACCAAATATTTTAATTTTTTTTAAAAAAAATTAAGTTGTTAATTATTTTGATTTATAATATTTTTTTTACATATTTTTTTTTAAATAAATAACAAATTTAAATTATTTTTAGATATTTTAAGTTGTTAACTATTGTAATTTATAATACTTTTTATGTAATTTTTGAATAATATATGTTACTCTCCTTGTCCAGGATTTTGTGTCGTTGATTGCCAATTATATTTTTTAGATAATTTAAATTTTTTATTATTGTTCTTTATAATATTTCTTTTGTTCAAATTTAAGTGACACAAAGCTTATATGGTCATAATAATTAATTAGGGGTAATATAGTAAAATCGCGATTGAGAAGCAAAGCATAAATGTCTTAAATGACTAACAACGACTAATTAGAAGTAACAAGGTAAAATTGCTACAAAAATACCCGTGAAAAAAATTTAAGTGGATCTCATATAAGACGTCAAGTTAATTTAAAACATCAAGAGTTAATTTGTCATTTTTATATCTATTTTACTTTTTTTATTAAATATTATTAATTTTTTAATACTTAAATGACTTATAATAATTAATTAAGAGTAATATTTAGTAAAAATATGATTGAAGCAGCTGAAGCAGATATGTCATAATTGTCTATTTTTTTTTATTAAATATTATTAATTTTTTAATATGTAAATGACTTATAATAATTATTTAGGGGTGATATAGCAAAATCATGATTGCATAAGAGGTGGTCGAAACCTACTTTCAATATGTAATTATAGTTAATTAATATAAATTAATAGAATATATCAAATATTTAAACCATTAAGTGAGAGTTTGAAAGATTTTTTTGATAATTGTCCGCCTCTTTTATCTAATAGAAAGTTAGTTACATAAGAAAAAGTAGAATAAAGATAATTCCGAGGGAAGATTTGGAGGCATTGGTGGGCCAAATATCATTCATTCCGAGAATTGACATTTCGCTCGCTACAAGTTGCAGGGACGTCGATAATTTCATCACAGATAATTACGAACCAAATAGTGTCAATTCTATATTGCTCTACTTGTACTTGTGCAACTTATTGCAGCTATAATGGATATATGTTTATGTGAATTCTCTCGTAAATAGTAATACTTTCGTTTCATTTTATGTATTGTTATTTGATCAGACATGGAATTTAAGAAATAAGTGATGACTTCACAAAATTACCTTTTTTAAAGTTATTATAATTTTATTTTTTTGTTGATTTTTCTTAATAAGTGAGACCTACTAAAGATAAAATGAAAATGTCATTAAATAGTTACTCCTAAGCTAAAGAATAGCAAAAAAATGAGACGGAGGGAGTATGCAATATTTGTTCGTTGTTACTCCTGGGCTAAAGAATAGCAAAAAATTCTCCCTTAATATGGCGTGATATCGTTAGTTTTAGGCAATCAACCCAACATCCACTATGTGTAAAAGTGGCAGGCAAACCAACTAGTTGACCCGCAAAGGCACTAAGTCGGACCCCACGTCGTTGCTCCGTCATAACTGAATCATAGTTCTTATATAAGTTGTTGAGCAAAACATGTTCAAAGATACACTTCACATAATCTGATATTATCTGAATAAGTCCATACGATCTTTCCCAAAAGAGCTATGCAGAATAATCTGTAATTTTTTCTCCCTAGCAGAGATTCAAGGTGGGAATGTCACGAAGATGATATCAGAACATACAACATTACACACACTCAGAAAAACAAATTCTTTCACAACTTTTTGTTAATTAGGTCATGCCCCTAAGAATCATAACTTAGAACACGACGTCGTTAAAGTATGCTACGTTGAGTCAATATTTTATATAAGGAGATTAAAAAATATCATCACACATGACCTAAAACAATTTTTGCACCCTGTTTACCACTTCACTAGAATTTTTCCTTGTGTCTATATAAAACAACAACGTAACGATGAAAAAAGAAAAAAAAAAAAAAAAAAAACTGTTCGCATAGTATATTCTTTTAGCGAGGGATTCAATTAAACCCCCTTTCTATAAGCTTGCTCCACCCCAGATCACTCTTTGCCAATCTGGTCAATATGTCAGGCACACTGCTTGTTAAAGGTTAACATCACCTCAAGTTTATCATCTTTAACTTAGACAACTGCAAACTGTTGTGCATACAACTTACAAGCCGTCAAGATTACATTCGGGTACAAATGGATGATATTTTACACTCCAAGCTCCGCCTAATGGGACTGAAATAATGTTCCTGAGTGTAATTAGAAATTATGATGACTTGTACTCTTTGCAATGCAATAGATGCTCATTGCATGAACTTTCATATTCTGGTAAAGCTAATGTATAAGGATCATCTTTCATATTCCAGGAACAGAATTTGCAATTAACTCGGATAGAGGCTGGTGGGTATCAAAAGAGGCAGCCAAAGGCCAAAGCTCAAAATCTTGAGCTTTTCAGTTGGGAAACACCTATAGAGATTCAGAATTGAAGTTACTACAACTGAACCATCTCAAAGCTTCATAGCCATATATAGTTGTTAGCTTGATGGTTACACAAGCACTTAGCAACTCACTTATTATGGCATATCTCTAACAAATTGATTCCTACAAGATGCAGGAGACCTAGTCATGATGGTCATTCAGGTATTTCCTTCACAAAATGTAATCTTTTGTAACACGAAGACAGGTAGTCTTGAGTTCATTAACGTAGCAAGCCGTATTGTTAACATAATAATTACCTGGAATACATGAGTAAAAACTTTCTAATCTATATATTATTAAAAAGAGAGGAGAAAGCCTCTACATTAAACCAAGTGATAGCCCAAAAATAAGCCACTTGGTAGTTTAGGACAAAATATAGTTAGGGTAGTTATTAGTTACTATTATTTGTAATTTGCTTTTAACATTTTAAAATAAATTCAAATTTTTAACAGAATTTACAGTTTCCAGTTTTTTTTTAAAATTCAAATTTTAATAATTATCTAGATGAGTTTTAGTCCTAATATACTGGCAACTTCCATCTATTTTTAAAATTTGAAACGTATATACAACTTCTTCCATGTAAAACAATTTTACTTAAAAAAATATCAGTTACAACTTCTACGATTTTTTTGCTGTTATGTTGATCACCTTTTACGCTATTTGTTTCAAAATCCAACAACATCTATGACTATGTGAAATAACCAAGGTTCGAAGAAAACTCTCTTCTACATCGAAATCATGCATATTGTAAATGCTTCACGAAGGAATCTATCATTGGAGTGTCTTAATACTCAAAGTTGTAACTGTCGGACACAAAGACACAAGAGGTATGTTGTCAAGATTTTGCTTAATGTATAAAAATGTTCTAATCGTACTGTTTATGCATTATTGTGCCTATTTTTTATTTTATTAAGATTATATATTGATATGTAATTTTCTATAATATCGTGACGTTGTCTAATTAGTAATGGCCATAATCGAAGATGTAGACATGTCAAATTTATATTGAAATACCTTTACTAATTTTTCTACCATAAAACTTTTGTATTTTTTGTATCTAATGAACTTGATATTGCATTGAACCAGAATGTTATGACGAAAACATTGATGTTATTAGAGTCGACTACAAAGTTAGAGATTCTTTTCCCGATAAATGTAACATGATATTGCTAACGACTTATTGCCTACTAGCGTGAAAAATATACAAATTTGTGTATCATACTGAAAGTTATCAGAGGATAAGAATCATATGACCTTGATACGCATTTGAAAACAGAGTCTTTTCTATCATCTAAAAATTTTGAAATCCTTACAATAAGAAGATACGGTCCAAAAAAAGTGATAGATAAATTTCATGGTCATATGGAATGTATAGATGTTTGCTTTTCAAATGGAAAACGTGATCTATTGTTACGATTTTGCTCAAGGACACATAGGTAACAATTGGTTAGTGTATTGCCAATTTACCAACTTGATACGATGTTAACATATTAATCTTGAAATAGCAGTGATTATACAAGCAATATATGTCAATAGGCGTTTAATTACTACCCCTCATTAACCCAAACAAGTCTTTCTGTATTAAAGCAATATTTACAGAATAGGTGCTACGATTTCCTCTCTTATGCTTCCAAATATTGCAGTATCGAATAGAAGCATCATAGCTATTATATTCTACGATTACTCTTTTAGAAAATTTGGATAGTACTATTTTGATTATATTATGTGTGCCTATTTCAAATCTAATCGGCTTTTATTCAAGTTGAATATCTGAATAAAACATATTATTTTAAGATTTTATTCGAAATTTTTTAAAATTATGTGTTTTTTTTAAAATAACATATGTTTTATTCAGAATTAAAAAAAAATAAAAAATTATGTGTTTAGGAGTACCCATTTCAGCTTTTGTACTTGGTTGTAATTATATTACCCATAATTATGATTATGATAACATTAATTATTAATATTCGTGAAATAGAAGTAATGATAAAGAGGAGTGGGAGGAAAATAGTTGTTTTTAGGATAATGGATACAAATTGAGAAGAGAAGGGGAAGTAATCGAACACTAAGCAGAAGGGTAAAAATTTATCCACACTCGGTGTTTATATCAAATCAATACATGTATGTCATGTATTTAAATTTAGAGTTCATTTTACTTAACTATAAGTAATTAATATGTATTTACTTTACTAATTAAGGTGTTGCTAGATTGTTTTATTAGATTGTATCTGATTACTTAAACGGTTTGTTTCCTTATTGTAGTACAACACATTGAGAGTTGTTGAGACCTGAAGCTATTTTTCAAGATTTAGTTTGGTTACTTGTTAGTTTGTTGTAAGTTTCGTCCTTGAGTTGCTATCCTGTTTGGATTAGACTATGTTATCCTGTTTTGATAGCTCTTTTCTTATTTGATTTTAGAATGTGTGGTCGCTTTTTAATTTTGGTGTCAAATTTCAAATTGCTTCAACGGGCATTCTCTAAAAGGTTGCAATATTTGGGGATCTGAGAGTGATGCTCTTTGGGTATATTTAGCGGATTTTCTTTCTTTTTTTCCGTTCTTCATCGCTACTGACTGAATTAACTAAAAGGAATAGTAAAGAGTTCTTGAACCTTTGTCTCCTCTTTACTGATTTTGCGCATTCATTAATTACTTTCTGTCTCCTTTAATCGTTGCCACTTAATAAGCTATGCATGGATAAGGTGATGTGACACTACTTTTTGGGAGGCATTTTCCGATATTCCTACTTACTGTTTCTTTTTGGCATCCCCGTCTTTTGCATAAAAACATACACTATTTTTTTTAGATAGAAACTCTAAAATTGAGTCTTGCATGCATGAGAAAACTAAAGTTGAAACTCTTCAAAATAGGAATTTTATGTAATAAGTAAAAGTTAACTTGTGTGTATATATATATATATATATATATATATATATATATATATATATGTATATATGTAATTTTTAGTTTTGATAACGGGTTAATTTGGACTAGTCCATGTCAACCCATTACAAATCACTAACTCAAAAGATCCATGATGATGGTCAAACTTGACCCATCAAATTGCTAAACTTTTATAGAATCTTGTTTTATCAACTAAAAATTACACAAATACACAACTTATGATTTCAATATTACAAAAAATCTCAACTCCCTAAACATATACACAGAATGCTATATATATGTTGGTTATGTTATGTATATTAATAAGGAGAGAGAATAGAGTAATTAAAAAAATGAAAACAAGTGTAATTACTTCAAAAAGGGTTGATATTTATGTTAGTTATACTTTTATTAATGGGGAACTTACAAAAATAGTTTAGGTTTCAACAAAATAAAAGTATTTCCAGCCGAACTTTTAAAATTACAATTTATAGCATTTCTTTCTCTTTTTTTTTTTTTTTTTATTTTGTTTTATCTCTAGCCTCTACTTCTCTTTCTTTTTCATTTTTTTTTACTTTTTTTTATTTTTCTTTTTAATTCCTCTTTTTTTTTTTTTTGCTCTTTCATTTTTTTCGTGTTTATTGTATTTTATATTTTTTGTATTTCTGAAAAATATGATTACGTCGAGTACAAGTCATGGAACATGACAGATACATCATAACTGATCCTTGTATTTATATTCATCATCATTTTTTTCTTTTATCTCTTTTTCATTTTCTTTCACTTTTTGATTATTATTTTTTTGATTTTCTTTTATTTTTTTCTCATTTTTTTTTCTTTTTCATATTTTCCCCTTTTTTTGATTTTTTTCTTCTTATTTTCATTTTTCTCCTTTTTTTTTCCTATTTTTCTTTTTTTTTTCTTTTGTCTATTCTATCTATAGCTTGTATTTCTCTCTCTCTCTCTCTTTTTTTTTGAATTCTTATTTCTCTTTTTTTAATTTTATTTTATTTATAGTTTTAAAAAATATGGCTATGTGGAGCACAAGTTATGATTGATAACGAAAATATCACAATGACTTATTGTATTTACAGTGCACTATTATTAATAAATTTTTTGTATTTATTGATACAATTGCATTTGTATTTATAATTCACGCTTGTATTTGTATTTATATTTTATAGCTGACGTTTGTATTTGTATTTTATAATTCTACTTGTATTTGTATTTTATAATTCACATCATCATTTATATTTTGGTAGTCGTTGATACAATTGTACTTGTATTTTATAGTTCACGCTTGTGTTTATATTTGTATTTTATAGCTCACACTTGTATTTGTATTTTATAGTTCTCACCATTTCTTATATTTTATACGATGTATCTCCATTGATCTAACTTGCATTTTATTAATAGGAATTGAACAATACAAAAATAAAAAAATTAATTGCAACAATAAAATGTTAAACTATACAAATACAATGTTTACATTTGTATCAAATGATACAGATTTATACAACTTGAACCATATACATAAAAATGACACTTTTTTTTTATAGAAATACAAATGATAAACTTGACATACAAATACTAACAATACATTTGCATTGAATGACATATTACATATTAAATATTTTTGACTCAAGTAAATACAATTATTCTTTATAACTATTTGTATACAAATATAAATGATAAATTATATTCACGACTAAAGTATTCAAATATAAATAATAAATTTATTTGAAATATAGATGACACAAATAAATATAAAATTCAAAAAGTAAATAAAATATAAAATACGACAACAACAATAAAAAAATGAGGGAAAAGAAAAAGGAACTACAAAAAAAATGAAAAAAAAAAAAGGAGAAAGAAAGACCAAAAAGCAAAAGAAAACGAAACAGAGAAAAAAAGAAAATAAAAAAGGATTGCAAAGAAAAAAGTAATAAAAACAAAAAATAGATTAAAAACAAAAAAAAGCCAAAGAAAAAATGAAAATAAAAAAAAACAAAAAATAAAAATGAAAAAGCAACAAAAAAGAGAGGAAAAATGGAATTAAAAAATGAAAAAGAAAAAAAAGAAAAGGTAAAAAGATAGAAAAAAGAAAAAAATTTGTTGGCGTTTTTTAATTTGATTAAACTTGTATTTGGACGGGCTGGGTTATAACCCATGATCCATAATTTAGCCCATCTTGACCCAAATGTATTTGGGTAGGGTTGTGCATTAGCTCAAGTATTTGTTCAACCCATCTTGACCCGTCCAACTTCAACCCAACTCAACCATTTGCCATCTCTACTTTAAATCAAGCTTTATGAACTATAAGTGACCTGAATTATCATGTAACCTGAAATATGTAGGAAATCTGATACCAAGGTCCGGCCACATATCCATGAAACTTGTGTGAAAATTAGCCTCTTTCAAAAATGAATTTATCATCGGACAAAAATTAGGAACGTCAAACTCCCTTTGCTCAGGGTTAGTTTGTATCCACCCTACCCAAAGGGAAGAGGCAGTTGATGACATCTAATTTTTGTCCTCCACGACTATGTTGGTTCTGAGTTTCTTCAATTTTAAATAAAATTACTATATTTATTTTATCCAAATGAAAAACTTTTCAAAATATTTATTTGGATTATTTTGCCATTTTAAGAAGCAATTATATATTATCGTATTCAATTATACGAAATTATATAATTTTGTTGCTTAAATATTTATTTCATGGAATATCAAATTTTAATCAAGGATTTTCTTGAAAATAAATTTAAATGATTAAAATCTTGATTTAAATATAATTTATTCTCAAAAATAATTTATTTGGATAAATATGTGTTTGATTTTATTAAATCAAGAAGCTCACAATTAAATGAGGTATTAATTAGGGCTGCTTATCGGTTGAATCAGTTGAATAATTATGCTTATCGGTTCGGCTTATTAATTATTGATTTTTAAATAGACTAATCCGCTAGCCACCCAATAAGGCAACAGTTGGTTCGGTATCAGATTAGTAATTAACGGACGATTATCGGATGGTGTAATGGATAAATTTAAGAGAGAATGAAATATCAAGCGATTATTGGTAGTTCCTCCGTTTTTTCACCGACTAAGTTGTTTGTATACTATGATTGATCTATTTATCAATCTTTTAGGCTTCTTGAGTTTTGTTCGTGTAGTTATTTAATAGGTTAAAATATCGAATCAAATAAGAGTTTTCTTCTAGACCTAAAATCTATGTAGAAACATTTTTAATTACTGGATTGACAAAAAAAAAATTAAAACTTTAATATTATTTAAATTTTTATGTTGTATATCAAATTTTATGAAGGACACATTTGGGTTGTTTCATTTTTATTGCGGTCGTTTATGTTGTCAAAAATAATTTATGTTTTGATTTAAGAATTAATTTCAGATTTTCTTTACATTTTAGGGAGTCTGACTGCACTTTATAGTTAGATGTCACAAGAAGTGGTATGTTATTTTCTAAACTAAGAAGTGAATAAAATAATAAATGAATTTTTATATGTTGGATTGACAAAAGATACTTATATATATAGGGGTAAAAATATAATTATACTAATTCTTAATGGGTTAACGCTTTACCCAATAAGAAAATTGAGTAATCCGTCCCCGCACCAATAAGCCATTAATTATAAAAAAATTTATCCATTCTCCAACCATTAATCCGATAACCCATTATCAATTAGCCAATAAACTAATTTTGCAGTTGGGTTAACGGTTATGGTTCGATTTTGAACAACCCTAGTATTAATTCATATCGAATTTCAATTTACGTTGGACAATCTATTAAATATGACCATAATTGAAATCACAATAATCACAATTGCAATACAATTGTCCAATTGATTTCCAATTAGGTCGAAAATTAAATGGATTTAGCTAAATTATAATTTAGTTGGGGTCCCTATTTTTAAAAAATAACCCCAAAATTCAATTAAATCAGCAGCCCAATTCAACAACAAGACCCGGCAACCCCAGCCCAAACCAATCCCTCTCCTGACCCGGCCCACCTCCCTTCTCTCCTCCCTCAACTATACTAACAACCGAACAACAGCCATATCGACACAGTTCAACAACGGCACAACAACAACCGGCTCCCACCCGTACGTCGGTCAATAGTCGCTATTATATATAGCAGTTACGGTAAAAAATTTCTCATTGTTGCTCTCAATAAATTTTCCCCCTCTCATTGTTGCTCTCAATTAATTTCCCCCTTCTCATTGTTGCGTACAATAATCCTTGTCGTCTCGTGACAAAAAAAAATCAAGAAAATGTACAACAGTGTGCCTCTTGTTAATAATAATCACTTGTCTCGTAACAAAAAAAATCAAGAAGATGTACGTTTTTTCCCTTTTTTCGCTTTTTTATTTTTTTATTTTTTATTCTGTGTTGTAATGTATTGGATTACATAAGGTTGCGTACAATAATCCTTGTAGTCTTGCACTTCTTCGGATATCGTGCATTGGGCTGGATTTTTCTTTTGGATGGTGAAATACTTATTGGGTTTTAGAGGATTAAGTGGTTGATTTTGAATTTCGGTGTAAATGATGATGGTATGATAGATGATTTTAGGCCCGACCTTGGATTTGAATACAATTTAGTGTCTCCTTTTGATTTTTTGTTTGTGTCGGTTTTGATTTTCGCTTAGATTTTTTAGCAAATTGTGGTGAATTTTGGTTTCCATTATGCAATCTTAATTCGTTTGATCGGTTTTCGCTATATATGTTCTAGTTTTATCTGTTATGCATCTTAAAATGGCATCCCATCATCACATAAGGGAATCAAGTGAGCTGTGATGTCAATTAATTGGCTAGAGTAACATACAGCAAATCCCAAGTTATCTGGTACATACCAATTTTCAGGCAAATTGACTGATACACTTGTGGTTAATAGCACCTGAATTTTGGTTTCCATTATGCAATCTTAATTCGTATGATCAGTTTGAGTTGTGATTTGATATTTATATGAAATGTTGTTGTTGTTGTTGTTACAAGGTTGGGCTTTTAATTGATACGTTTCTTTTTCTGAAATGCAGCTGAACAGGTTCATTCCCAATCGCTCTGCGATGGATTTTGACTATGCACATTACATGCTCAGTGGTGGGAAGGTTAAAAAGGAACACGTTGGAGTAAATTCTTCATCTAAATAAGCTTACTCGAAGCTATTAGCACAAGTTTTCAACATGGACAGTATGAGAATCCTTGCTTTTAAGAATAAACCTCCACCTTCGGCTGAGAGAGTTTCTGAATCTCCATCACATATTCAACAGTCAAAAGCCGTTAAAAAGAGGAGATACATCCCCCAAGTGAGTTTTTACTGTCTTTTCTGTTTTTTGCGTGTACCCATGCTAACTGTACTTATTATATTAGTGTAAATAAATGTGTTATCTTGGCTTTTCGTTCCTAACTTAGACAATTTTTTGCTTGTTAACAGTCCGCACCCTGGATGCTCCTGTCATCCTAGATGATTTTTACCTCAATTTGTTAGACTGGGGGAGCAGTAATGTTATTGCCATTGGGTTAGGGAATTCTATATATCTGTGGGATGCTTCTGATGGGTCGACTACTGAGCTTCTCACAGTTGGTGATGATTTTGGGCCGGTGACTAGCGTCAACTGGTCACCAGATGGAAGGCAACTGCACACCTTGCAGTTGCCTTGAATAATTCGCACGTTCAGCTGTGGGACACCTTGCAGGGGTCTAGCCAATTGGCAAGTGGTTCCTTTCGCCGTCTTCCTTCTTCTAGTCTAATTATTATCACAAGTCTAACATCTTTCTTTCTACACAGCTGAGGACGTTACGAGGACACAGATTTAGGGTTGGCCACTTGATTGGAATGGTGGCCACATACTGACAACTGGAGGCATGGATAGTATGATCATTAGCAATGACGTGCGTGCAAGATCCCACGTAGTTGGAACATACAAGGGATACACTCAGGAGATATGTGGATTGAAGTGGTCTGAGTCAGACCAGCAGTTGGCTAGTGGAGGGAACGATAATTTGGTCCATATATGGAGCCTATCGATGGGGTCTCCTAACAACTCACACCAATGGATCCACCATATGACAGATCATACAGCTGTTGTAAAAGCTCTTTCCTGGTGTCCTTTCCAGAGTAACATGGTTGCCTCAGGTGGTGGCGTTGGAGATCAGTGCATCAAGTTTTGGAACACCAATACCGGGGCATGCTTGAACACTGTCAATACAGGTTCACAAGTCTGTTCCTTGCTTTGGAATAGACACGAGCGCGAGCTTTTGAGTTCTCACGGCTATACTGACAACCAGCTCACTGTTTGGAAGTATCCTTCTATGACGAAAATTTCAGAACTTTTTGGTCACACATCAAGAGTTCTTCATATGGATGAGGTATGATTTGTTAACCAATAATGCCACATTGTGTTTGTTTGTGCTCATATTTCGCTGTGCCGTACTGACTTTTCTTCTCAACGTTTCAGAGTCCGGATGGCTATACCGTGGCGACTGCAGCAGCGGACGAGACACTAAGATTATGGAATGTTTTTGGGAATCCTGAAGAGAATAAGCCTGTGCTAAAGAGAAAGCTAGAGCCATTTTTTGACTTGGCACAGCTTAGATGAAGTAGCAAATGTAGTTTTGTTTCATGTTATATATAGAAAGATAGTTTAAGGGAATTTTTTGTAGTATACCATTTTTGTATTAGAGTATAATCTTCTGAAAGTTAATAAATAGAATTGTGTATATACTACAAGCAATTGTTCTTGCATCTTTGGGGTTGTGATAAATCACATGCATTCAAGGATGTGATCTAACGGTCAACAAAACAAAAAGAATCGTGGAAGATCAATGTTTTAGTAGATTTAAAAGCAGTCTTTGTAATTTTGCTTTATTTAATTAGGTCTCGATAAACAAAGTTATTTGACACATGTTAAAATCGAATCGAGAGTGAGAGTTGTCAAGCAAGTCCTACTAATAGACTTGCAAATAGGTTTCTATAAATAGCTTATAAGTAGGTTTCTTCGAGAATTTTACAAATAACTTTGCAAATTACTTCGGTTTTTCTATAAATAAAAAGATAACTTAGTTCATTTTTCAACAAGAAAAGTTTTAACATAAATAAAATTCTCTCTTAAAGGATAACTCGATGCACTAAAACTTTCGCTATGCACGGGATTTGAGGAAGAGTCCCACCACAAAGGTGTATTGTACGCAATCTTACCTAACATTTCTGTCAGAGGCTATTTTCAAGACTTGAACCCGTAACCTCTTGATCATATGACACCAACTTTACCAGATACTTGAGCGCTTCCCTTCAAAAGTCTCTCTCATTGTATTGTAAATTTTATTGTTATTTCATCAATAAAACTAACTTTATCACTACCCTTTTGATAAAACAAAATACAATCACATTAACTTTTTTTTTGAAAGATAATAAGGAGAGAAAGAGATGTTTACATCAATTGGACCACAACAAAACAAAGACATGGCCCCATACTCCAAGGTCCCCTCAAACCTCAACCCCCTAAATCCTCATTCCCATGTCCCAATGCTTCCCTTAACCTCAACAATCAACACTTAATAAACTCTTCATCAACTCCCCCTAAACTCCTCCTTAAACCCCATTTTTCCATTGCTAATACCATAATGTCCACCTTCAAATTTCCATTTGATTAGTTCTTAGTTACCACTTAATCAACCCTATTTCCCAAAACCCCTCCTTAAACCTTTTCTTTCGATATATTCATATTATAATATCCATACTTAGTGAGTTCGCTAAAAAGTACTAGGAGAGTGGTACCGTTAGGATCACTCTACGAGTCAATAATATGGTAAAGCTCGACTAAATTCGAATTCGCATCACGAAATCACACACGGGGCAAACCTTAAACCTCAATTTTCTATTGCTAATATCCGTTTACTTTTACCTACCTACTACTTCAAAAATTAATTTTCACTTTTACAGGCACTTTTAACTATATCAAAAATTCTCAACATAAATAGGGCGAAGCCAGCTGAAGGAAGGTCGCGTTAGCGCCCAATTACTTACTTTTTCAAAACTTATACTCCCTCCGTTTAAAAAAAAATGATTTACTTTCCTTTTTAGTCTCGTTTAACAAAGAATGAGCCCTCTCCTTTTTTTGGCAACTTTTTATTTTTAACTTTCCACGTGACATGTTTAAGACCGTAAGATTGAAGGACATTTTGATACATTTGACATATTTTTAATTTAATACCATAAGATTAAAAGTTCTTTATTTTCTAAAATTTCATGTCAAGTCAAACTAGGTCATTCAGGGAGTAACTATACAACAACAACAACAAACCCAGTGTATTTTCATATAGTGGGGTCTGGGCAAGGTAAGATGTACGCAGTCCATATCACTACCTGCGGAGAAGTAGCAAGGCTGTTTCCAATAGACCCCCGGCTCAAGACAAAGAATATTAATCAAATCCACAAAAAAGCATGTAACAAGATGACAAGATATAAATACACCACCCACAAGGAATAGCAACCAAAGAATAGTACACCATTGCAATACAGCATGCAACAAGGTAGCATATCAAGAATAATACACCCATCAAGCTAAGCCCTACCCTACCGACCCAATCTGACACTAGCCTTCTATCCTAATACGCGATCTCCATTACTTCCTATGTAGGATCATGTACTCAGTTAGCTATCAATGCTCCACTTCATACCCTCATAATCTCTGTTCACTGAAAAAGCAAAGTGCTTTTGGTTTAAATGCTGACATATGAGGAATTGAGCTCTCCTGGTCACTTAAAAAATGAACAGAAGAAATTTGAGGCTCAGATACTGCATTTTGGCTCGGACATAGAGAAGGCAACCTCGCCATGGCTGCAAAATCATCAGTTGCATGCAAAAGAGTAAGCGTCAGTCTGCAGGCCATCCTGGGATATATATTAATTAATATATATGTTAATCACCACTTACATATATATTAATATATGTTAATCACCACTTAATCAAAATCCCCATTTTCCCCATCAACAATTACTACAACTACTACTAGCAAGTACACTCTTCTTTCTGTCTTCATTCACTTTTTTTCTCTGTTCTTCTTGCAGTTTTATCCAACAAAACCCTAGATCTGCCCCCCTTTTATTTTAGGTAACCCCAACAACCTCTAACCGCCAACCCCACCCCCACCCCCTTCACACACAGTTTCACTCAAAACACACACGAAAAAAGAACAACTTTTCTTGATTTTCTTCAGGATTTTCTTGATTCTTGTATTTTAGCTGCTGTTTGTATTTTCATTTTTTGTTTGCAGCAGCTTTTAGTAAAGGGAAAAGGGTGTCTAAATGTTTTCACACATTGGGTTAGGGGAATTCTGTATATCTGTGGGATGCTTCTGATCGGTCGACTGCTGAGCTTCTCACGGTTGGTGATGATTTTGGGCCGGTGACTAGCGTCAGCTGGTCACCGGATGGAAGACACCTTGCAATTGCCTTGAATAATTCGCACGTTCAGCTGTGGGACACCTTGCGGGGGTCTAGCCAATTGGTAAGTGGTTTCTTTCGCCGTCTTACTTCATCTAGTCTAATTATTATCACAAGTCTAACATCTTTCTTTCTACACAGCTGAGGACGTTACGAGGACACAGATTAAGAGTTAGACTCACTTGATTGGAATGACCACATACTGACAATTGGAGGCATGGATAGTATGATCATCAAGAATGACGTGCATGTAAGATACCACGTAGTTGGAACATACGACACACTCAGGAGATATGTGGATTGAAGTGGTTCGAGTCAGGCCAGCAGTTGACTAGTGGAGGGAACGATAATTTGGTCCATATATGGAGCCTATCCATGGGGTCTTCTAACAACTCACACCAATGGATCCACCGTATGAATATGTTATATTTCGCTCGATTTACTAGTTGCATTAGTGTACATGTCTGTCTATGTCAGTGGCGAAGCCAAAATTTCAACATAAATAGATTATTTGAGCAAAAAGCTACTGGTTCGGCCAAACATACAGGCTGACTTCTATTTTTTTGGAGAATTCATTTTAGATACCTATTGATTGGGTAAGTGCATCATTATTAGCACCCTGAACCTGATTTTGAGTTTTGACTATAGCATCTTAAAATCATAACTTTAGAGAAAGTCTTAGAACTATTATTGTGTTCTTTGGTTTTGATTTTTTTTCTCTTTTCATATTTGAGATGGAAATGTGAGAGGTTGTTTAGGGATGGATTTAGGCGAGGTAAAGGTAGACCTAAGAAATATTGGAAGGTGGTGATTAGACATGACATAGAGCAACTTCAGCTTACGGAGGACATGACCCTAGATAGGAAGGTGTGGAGGAGACAGATTAAGATAGAAGGATGGTAGGAACAAGTGTGTCAATGCTAGTAGGTAGGAAGACTTTGTTATCTGTGTTAGTAGCTATGGTACTAGTATTATTTCAGAATGGTGTATCATTTGTTGTATTACTTGGTGAATCTTGTCTATGGTATTATTGGGTGTGGTAATTTCTATTGTATCTTGTTCATTTACTGTTCCTTTTCTAGATTGTTTTATCTTGAGTCGGGGTTTATTGGAAACAGTCTCATTATCTCACAGCTGTGGTAGTGGTATGGATTGCGTACGCTTATCCTCCCCAGACCCCACTATGTGGGAATGTAATGGGTATGTTGTTGTTCCTTCTGTTATTCTCTTATGGGCAGTGGCGGAGCCACCTAGTGGTTAGGGGGTTCGAACCTCTTCGATGAAAAATTATGTTATTTATACATGGTTAAAATTATTTTTTTATGTATATATAGTTGATGTCGAACCCCTTTGGCTAGTTCGTGTGTTTACCTTTTTTTATTTTGAACCCCTTAGTAAAAATTCTAGCTCCGCCACTGCTTATGGGAATGACTAGACTTATTGTTTGTTCTGTTAATCTCTTATGGTAATAATTAGACTTTTTGTTTCTTCTGTTATTCTCTTACGGGGATAACTAGTCTTTTTGTTTGTTCTAGGAAAACTTCATGAGAGTTACAATTGCTGGAAATTAACGAAAACCTATGTTGACTGCGATATAATTAGTTGGTACAAATTTGAACAGGAGCTCAAGCTGCGTAAACTTACCGGAGACATCTGAAATGCTATTTCTATTTGTATCATACTTTCTTGCTCTCTCTTTCATTTTTGAGCATAGTGTTTAGGACTAACTATGATCCTTGACATTATTGCTTTAAACTCTCAACGCAGGGAACAAAAAGATACGATTGATTGGTGTAACTGAATTATGCAGCACTTCATCTGTTTGCATTGGTAGAGCAAATCCAGTTGTTTAATCGCGAAAAATGGGACTAGGAGAATTGTTTGCACAGCCTCAGTGCTGGTGCAAGAGGAGAGTCGACAGAGACAATGTGTGGCCGGGGACACTTTCATCCGGTCCTATCTTCGCAAACTGTCCCCTTATCAGCCCATTTTGCCTTTAGAGGTGAGTATGTAGGATCCACGTCTTATTTTGTTGTTGTATGGTTGATTACATTTGTTTACTTAATTTACATTTGTTGAATCATTCTCTTAACTAGAAAGGTCAAATGGCTATTAAAAAGTTCGTTTTTAATTTTCCTTCTCTGTTGTTGTTAGGCATGACATGTGAAGTTCTCTCTCGATATCTCTCGTAATAAACATGGTTTCTCTTTAAGGATTGAATTACGTGTCTACTATATAAATAAAAGGCGTTGTGAGGAAAATCTGATATGTTTGATGTTTCTTGTTTTTCTCGTCATTTATTTGGGATATAATCATATAACTAGTTAATAATCACACGCGATTGGAATTATGTGTTAATGTGATGTTTTCTTTATTTTTTGTTGCATCTAAACAATTGCTCGCAACTGTACAGGTGTTCTCTTAGCACAGGCTTATTCTCTTCAAGAATTCCAAAATTGTTCTTTATCTTAGTGTCTCATCTGCTGCTGCAGTCGCCACGGTATAGCCATCCGGACTCGGAAACATGTCGAGAAGAAAGTCAGCAAGGTACTGCAAAATATGAGCATAAACGAACACAATGTGGTGTTATTGGTTAGCGAATCATACCTGAGCCATATGAAGAACTCTTGATGTGTGACTGAAAAGTTCTAAAATTTTCATCACAGGATACTTCCAAACAGTGAGCTGAGCTGGTTGTCAGTAAAGCTGTGAGAACTCAAAAGCTCGTGATCATGTTTGTTCCAAAGCAAGGAACAACCTTGTGAACCTGTATTGACAGTGTTCAAGCATGCCCCGGTATTGGTGCTCCAAAACTTGATGCACTGATCTCCAACGCCACCACCTGAGGCAACCATGTTACTCTGGAAAGGACACCAGGAAAGAGCTTTTACAGCAGCTGTATGATGTGTCATACGGTGGATCCATTGGCATGAGTTGTTAGGAGACCCCATCGATAGGCTCCATATATGGACCAAATTATTGTTCCCTCCACTAGCCAACTGCTGGCCTGACTCGGACCACTTCAATCCACATGTCTCCTGGGTGTGGGTGTGTCCCCTGTATGTGGGATCTTACACGCACGTCATTGTTGATGATCATACTATCCATGCCTCCAGTTGTTAGTATGTGGCCATTCCAATCAAGTGAGCCAACCCTTAATTTGTGTCCTCGTAACGTCCTCAGTTGTGTAGAAAGAAAGATGTTAGACTTTTGATAATAATTAGACCAGAAGAAGGAAGACGACGAAAGAAACCACTTACCAATTGGCTAGACCCCTGCAAGGTGTCCCACAACTGAATGTGCGAATTATTCAAGGCAACTGCAAGGTGTCTTCCATCTGGTGACCAGCGCCGGCCCAAAAACATCACGAACCGTGAGAAGCTCAGTAGTCGACCCATCAGAAGCATCCCACAAATGTACAGAATTCCCCTAACCCAATGGCAATAACGTTACTGCTCCCCCAGTCTAACAAATTCAGCTTTTAAAACTTTTCTCCTTTTTAAAACTTTTCTCCTTGTAAAATGACTTGAGTTAGCTTTTTATTTATAAAAAAATTGAAGTAATTTGCAAAGTTATTTGTAAAATGCTGGAAGAAACCTACTTATAAGTTGTTTATAGAGACTTGTTTGCAAGTCTCTTAGTAAGACCTGCTTGACAACTCTCACTTTCGACTTTCATCATGTGAAGAAAAAAAGATCATGAAATTCGATTTTAAAGTCTCAAATAACTTTGTTAATCGAGACCTAAATAAATAAAGCAAAATTACAAAGACTTCTTTTAAATCTACTAAAACATTGATCTTCCGTGATTCATTTTAGTTTACTTGATCGTTAGACCAAGTCCTTGAATGCATGTGATTCATCACAAACCCCAAAGATCCAAGAGCAATTGCTTGTAGTATATATACAATTCTATTTATTAACTTTCAGAAGACTTCAAAAAATTTCCCTAAACTGTCTTTCTTTATATGTAACAAAAATACATTTGCTACTTTCTCTTAAACAACTCCAGCACTTATCTAATCTGTGCCAAGTCAAAAAATGGCTCTAGCTTTCTCTTTCGCACAAGCTTATTCTCTTCAGGATTCCCAAAAACATTCCATAATCTTAGTGTCTCTTCTGCTACTGCAGTCGCCACGGTATAGCCATCCGGACTTCGAAACATGTCGAGAAGAAAAGTCAGTAAGGCACCGCGAAATATGAGCATAAACGAACACAATGTGGTGTTATTGGTTAGCGAATCATACCTGAGCCATATGAAGAACTCTTGAGGTATGACCGAAAAGTTCTGAAATTTTCGTCATTGAAGGATACTTCCAAACAGTGAGCTGGTTGTCGGTAAAACCGTGAGAACTCAAAAGCTCACGCTCGTGTCTGTTCCAAAGCAAGGAACGGACTTGTGAACCTCTGTTGACAGAGTTCAAGCATGCCCCGGTATTGGTGTTCCAAAACTTGATGCACTGATCTCCAATGCCACCACCTGAGGCAACCATGTTACTCTGGAAAGGACACCAGGAAAGAGTGGACACATTGGTGTGAGTTGTTAGGAGACCCCATCGATAGGCTCCATACCTAGACCAAATTATTGTTCCCTCCACTAGCCAACCGCTGGCCTGACTCGGACCACTTCAATCCACATATCTCCGGGTTGTGTCCCCTGTATATTCCAACTACGTGAGATCTTACACGCATGTCATTGTTGATGATTATACTATCCATGCCTACAGTTGTCAGTAGGTGGCCATTCCAATCAAGTGAACCAACCCTTAATTTGTGTTTGACTTAAAGGTGTCAAACGGGTCGGGCTGACCCGGCCCGACCCGGCCCGAAACACCAAACCGGACCGGTTTGACCCGACCCGGAAAGCCCTAGGGCTTTAGGGTACCGGGTCCCGGTCCGTTTTTTTTTTAAAATTGGGCCCGGTTAACCCGGCCCGGACCAACCCGGTCCAGGCCCGCCGGTTAACCGGCCCGGCCCGCCCCGGTAACCCAAAAAAATTAAAAAAAAAAAATAAAAAAATTTAATCTGTTGGGCCAAACTAGCCGTTGGCCCAACGGTAATATTACCGTTTTTGGGTCCAAACGGCTAGTTTGGGCCCATTTGATTAAAAAAAAAAATAAAAAAATATAAAATATTTTTTAATCCTCAAAATAAATCTATAAATACCCTACAACTTCAAATCATTTCTCACACAATTTTTCACTCTCTCAAATCTCATTCTCTCTCAAATCTCAATTCTCAATTCTCAAATATTCAATATATTTAATTTCTTAAAGTGTTCACTTTAATTTTTTAATTTTTCGTTTACAAAGTAAGAGCGAAAGTTTCTAAAGTCGCAATCTTCGGATACTTCCAAAATTTGGTATTGTCGTTCCATCTCTTACGTTTAATTTTTATTTATTGTATTAATTGTTTAATATTTAATTTTATTATATTTGTGTATTTTGAATATTTTTAGTTTAATTTAATTTATATTATGGATAAATTAAAAAACCTCGCTGCTAAAGGTGTTAAAATTTTTTGTCCCGGAAGCGGTAGTGGTAGTAAAAAGCGAATTATTAGCGGTAGAGGTAGTTCAAGTAATAGATATACCCGTGTGACTTCGCCTCCGGTACCGCTTGGTACACCTTTTGAGGAAGAAATAGGTGTAGGTGCTCACGATATGGATTATGTAGAATTTCAAGAAAATTACGGTATAGAAGAAGAAAATGAAGTAGATGCAGTTAATGTAGACGGAGATGATGAAAATATTGCTGAAACACCCGCAGTAGGAGATGCTAACGTTAGATCTGAATCAGTTAATCTCCCTTCCCGTCCTCCCAGTGCCCCAAAACCCCGTAAAAGAACTAGTATTGCATGACAATTTTTTGAACGTATATCAGATATTGAGGTGCAGTGCAATATTTGTCAACAAATATATAAGCATAGAAGTGGCGGTAAGCAAGGGGGTACGGGTACGTTAATGAGACATATAGCTGAAGATCACAAAAGAGAGTTAAATATTGCAAAAGGTGGTGGGGATGTTGGTGGGTTAACGCAAACTAGAATGGACCCAACAACCGGTCAAGTAGCGAAAAAGTATAATAAATTGAGGGACCGGGAAGAAATAGCTAAAATGGTAGCTGTGGGTTGTTTGCCTTTTACTTTTCCTTCTTCTGATGCTTTTATCCGTTATATACAAGCAATTTATAATCCTATGTTTAATGGTATTCCTAGAACTACTTGTCGGTCTGATATTTTTAAACTCCATTCACAATATTGTTTTTATTTATCAACATTCTTAAAAAATATTCAATGTAGATTGTCCCTAACTTCTGATCTTGGTCGTGCTGTTAATAAAAATGATTATTTAACCGTTACTTGTCATTGGATGGATAGTAATTTCATAATGCAAAAACGTATTCTTGCTTTTTTATATGATGAAGATCGCAAACATACTGGACAATTTATTGCTGATTCTATTATTAAAATTGCCGGATATTATGATATAGAAAATAAAATTTTATGTATTGCTTTTGATAATGCTTCTAACAACAAGAATGCTATAACAAAAATAAAATCTACGTTATCTCCACCCTTTCCTGAAATTTTCCATATTAAGTGTGCATGTCATATCTATAATTTAATTGTAAAAGATGGTCTTGACTTTTTTGAGGTTTATATTGAAAAAATTCGTCTTGCCGTAGGTTTCATTCAAGGAAATAATCGTAGAGCGAGAATTAAAGAATTTAAAGTTAAATGTCAAGAAAATGGACTTACACCGATTTTAATGCCTGAGGAAATTGATTTTAGATGGAATTCTACGTATGAATTTTTAAAAACTTGTTATAAATATAGAATTCCTATTACACTAACTTTTAACCAACACTGTGGTTCTTTTGCTGATTCTGCTGATTGCATGTTACATAATTCTGATTGGGTTATAATTAATGATCTTGTTAAGTTTTTAGAAAAATTTTATGTAGCTACGGTTGAATTTTCCGGTGCATACTATCCTACTGTTTGTAATATTTTGGCATATATAGCCGATATTTCTGGTTTGCTCCAACAATATAAAAATAAAGAAGGTTATAAAGAAGCTGTTGGCGCTATGTTTACGAAATTTAAAAAATATTTCTTCCCGATTCCCCCTATTTACTTGGTTGGTGCTATGTTAAATCCGTGCATGAAATTTAATCATATGTGTCACTTTAGTACTCTTATTTATGCTAACTTAGAAATAAATACTAACCGTGAGTCTGAACAAGAGCAGCCTGATTTGTGGACGGCTACGGCTGATGCAAAAGATTATATAGAAAAATTATATAATCACTATGCTGATTTATTTGATTCAGCCGTACCTACAAATATCAGTCCAACTGTCGCTCCTCATCCTCCCGAGGAGCCATCATCTTCTAAAAGGTCGGCACATAGTGGTTTTCCTGATTCGTTTTATGATTTAACTTGTTGGAACAGTGTGGATGAGAGAGCTTACACATCAACTTATCGGGAAGAGCTGAAATATTATCTGCGGACGCCACCAGAGGATCGCAGACGACGGATCAACTCGCTGGATTGGTGGAGGAATAATGAATCACAATATCCTGTACTTTCAAGATTAGCCAGAGATATCTTGAATGTTCCAATGTCAACCGTTGCATCAGAGAGCGCCTTCAGTCAGAGACGACAGCAGCTTGGAGACAACCGACACTCATTGGGAAGCAACGCAATGAATGTTTTAGTTTGCCTTAGAGATTGGATTAGAGCAGAAAGAAGAAACCAAGGAATGGAACCAGAGCCAAGCGACGACCTCAAACTTGAAGAAATAATGACTTCACGGGAGAACTCAACAGAATCAAGTCCAATGCATGGGTTTGCCCCCGTTGACTTCGACTATCCTATGCAAATTCTAATTAATATTAACATGAATGAGTTGGAAAAAATGATGCATAATTTATAGATTTTTCATTCATGTAAATTATAAATTTTGGATCATTTTGCAATCAATAAAATTCCACAAATTCATTCACTCCTTAGTCGTTGTTTTTTATTTTTTTTTATTTATCAATTTAAAGTTTTAATATCTTCTATACAACTGTATATTTAATGTATACATGTGTATATGTTTATATATCTTATATAGAAGTGTATATTTAATGTATACACGTGTATATATCTTCTATAGAAGTGTATATTTAATGTATACACGTGTATATATCTTCTATAGAAGTGTATATTTAATGTATACATGTGTATATATCTTCTATAGAAGTGTATATTTAATGTATACACGTGTATATATCTTCTATAGAAGTGTATATTTAATGTATAGATTGTGTATATAGCGTATATATAGTGTATATTTGACCGGTTTTTATCCGGGTTTGACCGGGTTTTAGCGGGTTTGACCGGATTGGATTAAGTGGGCCGATTCTGGGTGGGTTTTATTTTTTTTACTGTGCGGCCTGGCCCGGCCCGGACCGGTTAAGGCCAAAACCGGCCCGTAACCGGCCCGCAACCCGGTTAGAGAGAGGGGGCCGGTTCCGGGTTGACCCGGCCCAGCCCGTTAGACAGTCTTAGTTTGACTGAATTTAAACTGTATTTGATTACAAACCCTTAAAATCTTCTTCATCTGTTTGTCTAATATTTTTACTTGACATAACCAAAACTCATCCAAATGAGCATGTTAAAAGCACAAAAAATGTCAGAACAATATCAACTGATTCAGCAACCTAGATTTGTAGAAAAAAATTGAGAAAAAAATGCGGGTTCTCACCCATGCAAATTGCTTTTATATATCTGAAGAATATCTTCCACTTTGCACAAAAGGGGATACGTCCAAAAAGTAATATTTATAATAAATTTTAATGTGTACCTGTTAATCGCAATCGCTGTAATTTTCTTCAGATCCATAGGAAGTAGCATTCAGGCCTAAACATTCCAAAAAATCGTACTTAGAGCATCGTTAAGTACGCAACAACTAAGAGCATCATTAAGTAGGCAACTACTAAACTATTAGTGGTAGAAGAAGAGATTGCTGCGGGAATCCACTCATGTCCAAAAACCGGTCACTACTCTCCAACATGTAAATGTGATGGAGAATAGTTCGTTTATTAAAGGATGGAGAATTTTACAGTGTATTCATTACTAGAGAATATATTTGTAAACTACTAAGCTAGCAATTCCTTGAAGATGAACCAGACCACAGAAGTCGGCTCACGCCCATTTTCAGCACAGTGGGGTAAGTAGCCCAACATTGACAAACAAACAAACACTAAACACAACAAGAAACCAACCCCCTCAGTCACAGAATTATTTCACCAAGTAAAAATAAACAAAAAGAAAAGAACTAATCTAACTAGGACTCGCTACCAATATAGGTGGAAGTCAAAGAACCAAAAAGCTTACCATAACGTAGCCATGCATTTTGATACAAACTTCCACACTATGTCCAAGAAAAAAATGATAGTTATTAAGATACTTTAATTGAAATGAAACTAAACCATGTACCTGTAACATTAGTAGCGCCAGGTAACAAGGGACTGGTAGGAGGTGCCATATCAAAACCACTGATCCTTTTGATGAAAAGACACATCATTAGTACCAACAACAAAGTGATAAATTGGTTGAAAATATAACTTTCCATGATCTGTACAGATGTTGACCTCTACAGGACATGTGTAACACTAAGTTTGAGCATAGGAAAGTAAAAGCTACTACTAACCTAACAGAACCAATAGCCCATAGGTGAATAAAGGGCACATTTAGAATAAGATTTGTATGTGTTTTACTGCACAACTACCACTAACCCTACTATAATGTGAACATGAAAGATAATGCATAGAAAACTATAAACTGCTTATCCAGGAAAAAAGAAAAAGAAAGAAATTCAATGTAACTTGTGGAAGTATCATCCAGATATTTCAACGTATAATCCTTCCTTCCCCCCAAAAAATAGTTTCTCTCCACCAGATGGCTTTTGCAAGAGTTTCACTCAGATGACAACAAAAGCAGCATTTTAAATTATAATCAAGGGACATGATTCTCAAAATGACTATCACTATTTCGTATTACCATCATAAATGAGCAACTGAAAAGGAATACAACATAAATCCAACTAGCTTTTAGAACTGCATTTGATCTTACGTATCGTAATCCCGCATTCGATGAAGATCATCTTCATCCCGATCTCTGGTCCTCTCCCTCTCTCTCCTATCACTCTGATCCCTATGACGATCTCTGTGATGACGATCACGGTCCGTCTCCCTCTCTCTGTCCCTATCCCTATCTTTGTCCCTTTCTTTACCTCTGTCTCTGTCTCTCTGTATTCCTGTCCCTGTCTTTATCACTTCCTCTCTCTCTCCCCTTCTCCCTGCTTCTTTATGAGCCCCTTTCTTTCTCGGAGTCACGAGAAGTATGCTGGAATAGGCAGAATGGGAATAAAATGTTAGTCAGTGAAGACAACTACAAAACTTACATATATTATATATTAAAAAACCTAAGGATGGCAAACCATACAGATGATGCATGGTCAGGATAAATTTGATTTATCTGTATGGTTAGAATACTTAATTCGATTAAATATTCTATCCTAAATGTACACATGTGTAACACCCCGCATTTTGGGCTAGAACGTAAACCATCATTTCTATGCGTAGATGTTCCAAAAGCCATTAATTTGATATAGATATAGTGTGTTAATCAATTATGTAGTGTGTGAATCTAGTTGAGCATGAATTGAGATCATAGAGGTCCCTTAACTCAAGGATGAGTTGAAAGCTTTCCCATCGTTCAAGTTTTAGTGAGCGTCAAAACTTGGGTCAACTTCAATCGGTCATAAATTTTTGTATATGTCGAATTAGAGGGTCTACTATTTATCAAATGAAAGGTCTTTGAGTCCTCTTTCCAACTCCACCAATTTTCTCTAAATCCGATACCGGGGTAAAAAGTTATGGCTGTTTTATGGTGAGCTATTCGAGCTGCCAAAGTGCGATGGGAAGGCCGATGGACCGTCGCCCAAATCATCGCAACTGAGGCAGTAAGCCCTTTTTTTGGCCATAAAGCGATGGTTTGAGGGACGATCCGTCGCTGGGGTGACGGTTCGTCGCCCAAACCGTTCCGCACCTCCGTTTAGCGATCTAAAGTCGTTTTTAAAGGGATTTTGGGGTCTTTTCCACCCTTTTTAACACCTAATTACATCAAATCAAAGGACCTAACTCCTCATTCAGCCATAACATCAAAATTAGGGTTTTTTTTTCCAAGAACAAGGAATCAAGAACCAAACTCTAAGTTCAAGATTTCCAAGAAACGAATTGAGATTCGAGTTCTTCTCTCTAAACTAATTAATCTAAGGTACATGGGTTGTCCTAAACCTCATGGGTATGATTTTGATACAAATTTAAACAAGATTTTTTAATAATTATGTAAGTTTGTATGCCATTACAAGTGAGGTTTTGTTTTAACACAAAAAACATGCATTGTGATATGGTTTTGAGAAGAATATTGAAAGATCATGGGGTTATTTGCTTATATATCTCAATTGTTGAATTTGTGGACATGTGATTTGAATTTTAAAAGGTGTTATGAACATGAGTTGTGAATCCTTTATTCCCCATGATGATGTTTATGAACCCCACATAATGCTATTGTTAAAGTATTGAGAGCATGAGTTTTAAAACCCTTTTTTATCATGAAAAAGTGTGTTTGGCTAATGTTGTACTACTTGGTAAATGTTGAAGTTTCTTGACTATTTCGTGTTGGGGAATCGATATGCATATGTTTGGTGTATGGGAGTCTTGTTGGTGTTCATATAATGACTTGCATAAAACGTGTGGAGGAATTGCCTCGAATGAAAAGAGGAAGAGAATGTTGTGAGTATGACGCATATTTTGTCTTATATCGAACTTAAAGCTTAAATTGATGTGAGTTAGATGGTTACCCAAAAAAACCACGAGTCAGATGACTCTATGCTGAAAATCGTGAATTGCCGACACGGGAACTTGGTACCCTGCTATGTGATCTTGTGTACCTAGTACTATGTCATCCCAAATTGGGACCAATGGTTAGGAGGCCTGCTTTGTGATCTTGAGCTCAACCATGACATATTGACTTGATTGGGGTTGCGGCACCCTACTGTGTGATCTTGTGTGTCCTTCCCTCACTAATACTCCGATCTTGGAGGCAACCGAGACTTAGCAGTTGGTGAAAATGTGAAATTGTAGGGTGTACCATCTAGCTCAATAGTGCTGCATTTTTGTTGAAAAATCATTATACTATGCCCATACGTTTTCAAATGATTTTGCGTTAAACTGTTTTATAATAGCTCTCGCCTATGTTATATAAAAGTTGTATTTTGCTTTTGGATTACTCTGCATGCCAATACAATTGTATTGACCCCCTATATTCCAGGGTCTGAGGGTCAATCTTGTAATACCCCGCATGTTTCTAAGTTAGGAGACAAACCATTTTTCATACATATGAAATCTCTTATCCTGTGATTCATACTTGAGTACATGACTTACAATGAGTATCCTAGCGATAAGATAGCTTATGATGCGTTAAGCATGTTCATATGAGCCACTTAAGGTAATACAAGCTAAGAGTTTTTGAATCCATCAATTTTTAGTGTTCGATTTCATAAGGGTCATATTTGAATGAGTATAACTCGATGTTAATGTGGTATTTCTACAAATTTCTACCCACCAAATTATAGAGAATCAAATTAGCTTTCCAACGATACCAATTTTGCCTTAATCCAATACCCGAGCGAAAAGTTATGCCCATTTTTGTGAGAGACAATAAGGGTATGTGATTGGTTGGGCGCCGCCCAACCAAACTTAGGCGATTTATTAGCTGCCACCCAACCTAGCTTGTGCGATTACTTGGGCGCCGCCTAAGTCAGTTCCAAGTGCCAAAAATACTTCGTTTTGAGTTATTTTGAGGGTAATTAAGTCTTTTAACACTCCTTACACGTCCCTAAACTTAACCCTACGAAATATATAGCTCCTAATTACATTACAACCCTACTAACCTCTAAAGTTCATCATCCAAGAGCACTAAAAGAGAAAAACAACTAGGGTTGCATAATTAAGCTTAAAGATCCAATTTCAAGGAAATTCCTCCGTCAATCATCAAGAATCTTCCTTCTAAGGTATGCGTGAGTTGATTCATGGACTCCTTTCGTCCATGAAGCTCAAGAACCATCTTCTAAATTATGTATTATGATGTTTATGTTGTTGGTGGTTGATGTTCATGTGGTTGGAGTTTGATGATGCCTAAGATGGGATCTTTGTATGTTTTGTGTGAGGATATGGTGGTATTTAATGTATAAATATGTGAAATCGGTGGTTGAATATTTGTAATCTTGATGAATCCACCTATGCCTAAGATGTGCATGTAAGGTGTTTGTGAAAATACCTAAGGGAATAGAAATCATGCTTTTATGACATAATAAGTCCTACATGACTATTCCATGTTCTAAGTTTATGTTCAACGTGATCCCCATGCTATTGTCTTGAATTGAAGATGTTGTATAAGATGCTCATGATATTGTTGTGATATGGAATGACCATGATATTGAAGCCATGCAAGTATATACATGTTGTGTGCATTCCCGATCATGTGATAGTTTGTTGAGAATCATTCTTATTATGAAATCCTTACTTATGATATTGTGAATTGTGGACTCTACTCTTATGATCAAGTTAGTCATATGTGTCAGTTTTTTTCCATCGAGTCCTGGGGGTACTTGTACCTGAAAACTATAGCTGTGTGCCTAGAGCTAGTGTCATGTTTCAAGACATCCTCAGTCAAGCTATGTTCCATAAATTGCAGTTAGTCATGTGACTCAGGAAAGACTCAGAAATCTCATGAAAACTCAATACTCAGTAAGATCGGCAATCTCATGACTTAGCTAGATATCAGATGTTAGTAGTGTTCCGTCAGTCCAAGGAACTTAATAAACTCAGAATCAGTTCAGTTCAGCTCATTTAATCTGTTCAGTGTCTTTCAGTTGGGAGTTGAAACTAGCACCGAGCGAGTATGGGGATGGAGGTTTCCCCGTCAGAGAGGCAGAACCGTTAGCAGAAATACCTATACTCCAGAACTGCGTAACCAGCGCAGGACAAGAGTCACCCGTCAGATTAAGGCTATAATTAACTATTATATTGCCTTAGTCTTGATTTTCTATTCAGGGTCACCCGTCAGAGAGGCTTGACCATAGCAGAGGTCTCTACCCGTGGCATGGTATTTACACCCTTCCAATCAGGGCAAAGATTGGACCCCACCAATTTAGTATTGGGGTATGTCGGTTAGGTGACTACTTCCACAGTTACAGTCTCAGTTATAGAAATCAGGACTGTCAGATATAATCAACTCAGCTCAGTAGTACAGACTCAGAACCGTTAGACACGGTTAATTCTTATCAGTATTATCAGATCTAGAGATCACCCATTAGGTAGGACTAATCTCAGACTAAGATAAGTCATTCTTACTTATCAGTGTATTCAGAGATCACTCGTTAACTAGGACTGATCTTAGATTCAGATACTCAGATACAGTGAGGAACTTTAATAGTTCCATTGATTCAGGGACCATCCCCTCAGATAGGCTTGGTTTTATATTCAGATGCTTATTATTAGATATATAGATCATCTGGCAGATAGGCTTGATCTTAATCTCAGACTCAGTTGAGTATTCTTATTATTAGTTTCAGAGATCATCCGTTAGCTAGGACTGATCTCAGACTCAGATATTTAAATATAGTTTGGAACTCAGATAGTTCCCCAAAATTAGGACTGTTAGATACATTTATCCATGTTATTAGTCATTCAATATTTCAGTATCACGAAACTCATGTTGTCAGAGTTCAAACTCAAGTAGTTAGTATCTCCACAAGTTTAATAACAGTTACGTATGTATGTATGTATTCTCACGTCCATATTAGTCAGCATGTTCATGTATATAAACCCCATGCATTTAGCCTACCCCCACGTATACTCAGCACTTTAGTTATACTGATGTATTTGTGCTATGGTGCTTTCTTTTTATGTTATACCATAGGTTCTGAGGTACAGATTCCAGATCAGCAGTAGCAGTTCAGTAAGCAGTGAGTCCTCATCTTTCGATGACATGATCGTTATATTCATTATTCTAGTATTTCAGTTTAGGGAGTTAGTTGGAGACGTATTCCTTCAACTCTTTATTCAGACAATTTAGAGGCTTTTAGACGATTATAGAGTTTTCAGATTTAGACTTTAGTATTTTTAGTTTTGTTTTAGTACTGTGATACCACCTTATTTTAGATATTTTATTATTCAAGATTGAACCTTACGCCCTCTTTGTTCATGTTTTCGCATGTTATATGTATCTTATGCAGTTACAGGTACAGATATCAGTCATGGGTTAGCTTGTGGTCCTTTAGGGTCATGAGCACCGTGTAGCATTCCGGTTCAAAAAATTGGGGTGTTACAAGTCTAGAGGTTATGCATACGTAGAGTTTTCAGCCAGAAGTGAAGTGTGTGTGCAGTTGGTGGGCCTTCTTTATTCTGAAAGGCCTATTTCTTTCTGTCATATGCTATTTACTTTGGTTTAGGTCTACAGGGGGCCTTGTCCTAGTTTTAGTTATGATGACTCATTTTAATGTACTAGAGATTTCGCAGACAGATGTTAGATGATATTGAAGGTTTTATTAAATTCTTTGACTTTTCAGCTGTATGATGTTATTGACCATGTTTCTGCATGAATCCATTTCTGTATTCTCTTTATGATTGTATGAACGTGTGTATGATTGGCTGTTAACAAAAGGGCACTCGGGCCTTCACTGCTCGGGATGCTCATCACGGCCAGGGTCTTGTTTGGGTCATGGAAAACTTGGTATCAGAGCACGGTTCATGGTCCCAGGATGTCTGCGAAATCGCATCGGGTAGAGTCCTATTTTTGGGTGTGTAGAGTGCCACACTTATAAGTAGAAGGCTAATGGCATTTAGGAATGTTTCTCTTTCTTCATGTTCTAGTTCGTTCTATAGAGTCAAAATATTTCTCTTTCATACTCTAGTTCATGTTATGGTGTCTTCCATACGAAAGTAAAGTTATCCTAATTCTTTTCTTAATATGATGTTCTTAGATATGTCCCATTGTTGAGGTGATTCAAGTACAGAAGCTTAGAATATAAATGACGTGGTCCTTTTCTGATTGAGTCATAAAGGATTATAAAATTGTGCAAGGACTTGGGAGGAGTCCGATAGTGCTTCAAGGTGTATTGATTCTAGTGTAAACTTTGATCCTGATAAAATCATGCTCTTCAGCCTGAGTTATTAAGTGTATCCAGTCCCTTACGAAATTCTTGTTGCAGATGCCATGCATAAGGGGAATGATGTGTAGCAGAATGTTGGAACTGTATTTCCAATCGAGTAGTAGTGTATGTTAAAATGTCATGACCTTTTGGTAGTGAGATCTGGCCAAGAAGTTGGGGATATGAAATCACAAGGTTAGAAGTTAGAGTGAGGGAGACTTTGGTTTTGTGTAAGTAAATATTTTTAGTTGTATAACCATCGATTGAGGGATGATTTGTCATTTTATATTGATAGATTAATGTGGTAGTAATATTGGTAGATTGTGAGGTATTCGATAGAGAAAATGTTTGGCTGTGATTATAATCTATTCAAAACTAGGGAAGGAGCCTAGAGTGGATAGTCATAGAGGTTATAGAAACCTTTTATAGGTTGTGAATGAAAACGGTTAGATTAGCCAATAAGTTATAATTATAGATTCATTGTTGTATATGGAATTTGAAGGTAGTATATATGTATGCTTGGGTAAGTAAGTATAATGTGAGAAAGTAGAATATGTAGATAAGATCATATTGGGTTATAATATAAGATTAAGGTTGACCATGTCTATTATGTGACTTTTCCCCCTTGACCTTCTTTTCTTTAGTAGTTGTAAACTAGTACTACTTGCGATCAGGTATGTAGTAGATTTTGAGGTGTAGTAGTAATGTTATGGAGGTGATTTGGTTATAGGTAGTATCTAGGTGAAATGAGGTATTTGGGTTGAATTTTCCAAATTGATGGACAATATATTATGTTGCATGCTTCATTGGTGGTAGATGATTGATGCTAGACTATAAGCTTGAATTTTTGATGTAGAATGTGGTGGTAAGAATAATAGCTTAAGATTAATAAGGTATATTTTTTGGCAATGAATTAGTAGGCTTGATGTGATTTGTGAAAGAGATTAGGTTGATAATTTATGAACAGTTTAAGTGGTAAGTATGAGGTATATGTGTATTTGAGGACTAGTATTAAAATGATGAATTGTGAGTCATTAAGTGGATAAGGGCGTAAGTATATAAGAATAAGTTGCACCGTGGTAGTATTATGTTAGGTAAGATTTTATGATATAAGTTATGTGATTAATGGTCTAATGTTAGAAGGTTAAGTAGTTGAGAGTGGATTTTTATGTGATAAGGAGTGAGGATGTGTATGTTCATGAGACTGCGAGTTGTAGGTTAATGACGATAGTGGATAGTGAAAATTAAGAGCAGCGTTCTTGGAAAGTAATGCCTTTAGAGTATACTTAAAAGGAAAGTTTAGCATTTATGTGTATAAGTGTTTTGCGTACCTAGTTTGTGTTTTTGATACTGTCGTATAGAGAAGTTTGGTGAGTTGTCGTACGGTGTTCGTTAGAGTTGAATTGAGGAAATATAGGTGGGAAATATAAGCCTTGGGTATGGTTTTACAAATTTTGTTAAGTTGTAAACTATGTGATTAGAGGCATAATACGAGTATTCTAAGGAGTTGAAGATAAGAGTGTTAAATGTTTAAGTGCATGGATGTCCATGCCCATAATAGTGTTAGTCATAATTTGATGATTTTGGGGTAGAGGAAGTTATGATTAGTGTCCTTGAGGGGGGATGTCCCAGAAAGAATTTAGTGTCTTATGTTAAATTATTGAGGGAAGTTGTGTTCATGTGTATACCGATACCCCCTATTGTATTGAGAATTATGATTATAGATTGATAAGAAGTTATGTTCTCAAGTCTAGGATTATGACTTTGATCCAAGGGGGAAATGGTGAGTTAAGGTAGTTTCTGAATTTTCTCATTGTGGCAAGTTGGGGAAGAGTCATGATAAACCTACTCCTATTTAAGCATGTTCTTCCTACTTCAGTTTAAGAGTTCATTCTACCATGTCTTATGTATTCAAGTCCTGCCGATGTCTAAGGTTTGAGTTCTCTATGTAAGTCATGTCATGTTCCGACGTCCAAACAAGAAGCAATAATGTCCCTCAGTGACCCAATACTCTAAGTATCCAATCCATATGTTATGTTGCTCATGATCCAAACCTATGTCTCACGGCATGCTTGGTCCTAAGAAAATATGTTTTTGTATGTCACTGAATCATTTTATGCCAGAATTAGCCAAAGCAATAAAGTTTTGCTAACTTATTACTATTTCAACTCTAAAAACGAGAAGCAATAGCTTCAAGTATTAATCTTTGTCTCAATCATTGACTTTATGAATTTGGCCCTTATGTTATACAAATCATGGGATATGTGTTTCTCACCGTAGTCTACCTTAAGAAATCATGTTGTGTTATGGTTATGCCGAACGACTCTTTACTTATGATCCAAACACTTGATATCTGAAGCACTCCATGTCTATTCTATCGTATCTTCACTTCATGTCCCTCCTTGAGTAGTGCAATAAGTATAACCTATGGTCTGACAGGTGTTACTTCCATTCTTGACGATTGTGCTCGGGTCCCTCAATGACCCTCTGTATGTTAGTGTGATGGTGGTTGTGGAAGCGTAGTAATGTGTTAGGCAGGAGAGTAAATGTTCTTGAAGGTGAAAATCTTGAGGTGACTTCTTGAGGTAAGGTTAAAACAGAAGAGGGAAGAAGGAGAGATTCTCGTTATGTGAAATAGTTAGGAGGGAAGTATATGGCGAGAATCTTTGTGAGAATGATTGAATTTGTTGGTCTTAGTAGAGAGATCCATGAAGTAGGGTGTAGTAATGATAGGCTTGAATTTTGTGTTGGTGAAAAAAAAAAATAAGCCATTGTGCTATGTTGTTAGTATTCCTTGAATTAAGACTTGAGGTTGTTGGATTATAATGACGAGGTGAGGTGATTTCTTAGTGTGATGTAGAGTGCAGGGTCCCATGGTTTAAGTTAGCACCTCTTTCCTCCAAGTTGGGCTTCAACATGGAAGTATTATCGGCTGGAACATAAATTATTGTGGTTAGGTGTGTTATGGGATAATTGTAAGTTGGAAATGATGAAGTATGTTGATTAATGTTAGGGCATAGATGAATAATGTCTCTAAATTTAAGGTCCATTCGTTGTATCATGTAAGGTGGAGAATGCTTTTAAATCCTATCTCCTGCGAAATCTCAATTCATGTTTAGTACCGATGTAAATAGGGCCTATGATCACCGAATAAAATCATGCCTTATGTTATGATAAAATGATTCATAGAACTCATGTGCAAGGTCATCCCTATGTAAAGTTTCATTACCTCATGTTTTGTGCTTACGCGTTTCACTAGGGGTTATCATGAAGTTTATTTTGATAACTTTGCATATTTTGTCAAGGAAAAATATTTAATGCGTGGTTACACTCTTTATTCCATACCTTTACAGCTTCAACAAGTCCCTACCCATCATTCAGGGACGAATGATCCCAAGGGGGAGATGATGTAACACCCCGCATTTTGGGCTAGAACGTAAACCGTCATTCCTATGCGTAGATATTTCAAAAGCCATTAATCCGATGTAGATATAGTGTGTTAATCAATTATGTAGTGTGTGAATCTAGTTGAGCTGGCAGCGATTATCTTTGCTTTAAAAATATGGAGCCACTATTTATATGGGGTTCATGTTGATATATATACTGATCACAAGAGCTTACAATATATTTTCAGTCAGAAGGATCTAAATCTGAGGTAGCGAAGGTGGATGAAACTATTAAAAGATTATGATGTTGATATTTTGTATCACCCAGGGAAAGCGAATATAGTAGCTGATGCATTGAGTCGTAAGGCTATGATGGCACCTATAGAAAGGCAAGGGATGATTAAAGATCTTCATCAATTAGCTAGTCTAGGAGTTCGTCTTCTCAAAACTCCGGACGAGGAGCTTATTGTGCATAATGCCGCGGAATCCTCATTAGTAGCTGAGGTGAAAGATAAGCAAGATGCAGATCCTATTTTATTACAGCTTAAGGAGAACGTTCAGAGTGGTGCGACCAAGGCATTTGAGCTCACGCGAGAAGGAGTACTTCAGTGCCAAAACCGATTGTGTACCGGATATAGACGGGCTAAGAAAGAAGATTATGACAGAGGCACATTTTTCAAGGTATTCCATTCATCCAGGATCAACCAAAATGTATCATGATTTGAAAGATATGTATTGGTGGAATGACATGAAGAAGAGCATTGCAGAATTTGTAGCTGAATGTCCAAATTGTCAAAGAGTTAAAGTTGAGAACCAAAAACCCAGAGGATATATGCAATGCATAGATCTTCCAATTTGGAAGTGGTACATGATCAACATGGATTTTGTTACAGGTTTGCCTCGTACAGCTCGAAAATTTGATTCTATATGGGTGATTGTGGATAGGCTTACTAAATCCGCACATTTCTTACCCGTTAAGACCACTTACACAGTTGAAGAATATTCGAAGCTGTATGTTAAAGAAATAGTCTGATTACATGGAGTGCCAACTTCTATTATATCGGATCGGGGAACTCAATTTACCGCAAACTTTTGGAAGTCTTTCCAACGGAGTTTGGGAACACAAGTGAATCTGAGTACAACTTTTCATCCTCAGACGGATGGACAAGCAGAGCGCACCATTCAAACACTTGAAGATATGCTACGAGCATGTGTTATAGATTTTAAAGGAAGCTGGGATGATCATTTACCTCTTATTGAGTTTGCCTACAATAATAGCTATCATTCAAGTATCAAAATGGCACCATATGAAGCTTTATATGGGAAGAAGTGTAGATCACCAATAGGATGGTTCGAAGCGGGTGAAACTCTTATGTTCGGACCGAATCTTGTGTATCAAGCCATAGAAAAAGTCAAGGTGATTCAGCAACGGTTGAAAACAGCCCAAAGTCGACACAAGTCATATGCGGATAGTAGAAGAAGAGGGCTAGAGTTTTCATTAGGCAATTGGGTATTTTTGAAGATATCGCCAATGAAAGGGGTGATGAGATTTGGCAAGAAAGGAAAGTTGAGTCCACGATATATAGGCCCGTATAAGATTATTCGAAGATGTGGGCAAGTTGCTTATGAATTAGAGCTACCCCAGGAACTCTCATCAGTGCATCCAGTATTTCATGTATCGATGCTTCGAAAGTACATCAGAGATCCGTCCCTTATTACTTCTACTGAAGATGTGCAAGTAACAGAAGATCTTACCTATGAGGAGATGCCTATTGCTATATTAGATCGTCAAGTTAAGAAGATGAGAAATAAAGAAGTAGCATCGGCGAAAGTACTTTGGAGAAATCAACAAAGGGAAGAGATTACATGGGAAGCTGAGGAAGCAATGAAATCGAAATACCCTTATTTGTTCAAAGGTGAAAAAAAAGTGCAAGGAGTGTAACTGGGACACTAACAAGTAAGTTTTTACATATGCATAATATCTATATGATGACGTGAATATCAATTATGAATTCGAACTTGTTTCGGCTAAATAACTACATTTACATTCGAGGACGAATGTCCTTAAGGGGGGAAGGATGTAACACCCCATACTTAATTATGTGCATTAGCCATGGTTATATGTGTTGGAGTATATGTATTGATCCTAAGTTAGGTATATATGAGTTTAAGTATGAGTATTGATTATTTTGTAATGGTTTCAAGTGTATAGCTTGATTATATGTGTATGAGAATCGACTTTATTTATACCGGAATTTGCCCGTCGATGTTTTCATACGAAGTTTATTGAATAAGATTTCCAACGATATAGAGATTTCCAAAAACGGATAAGTTTCGGATATAATCGAGCACGTTCAAAACTATAAAACGGCGGCCGGGATAATTGTGAACAGTAAATGTGCAGGAAAATTTCCTGCACACAAACTACTGAGGCCTGCCAGTTTTTTGGGTCGACTTTGAACGATCATAACTCCCTCAATATAATGAACTGGGAGAGCTGCGACCTATCAAAAGAAAGATATTTGAGTCTTATTTCCAATGCAATTGGTTTCATCCAAATCCAACATCTGAGTAAGGCGTTATACTCGTTTTACTTCAGCCTCTCAAAATAGATTTTTAGGGTTAACTTCAAACGATCATAACTCCTTGTACAGGACGAACTGGGTGGCCTACTTTATATGAAATGAAAGACCTTTGAATTATATATCCAACAATACCAGTTTCACCCAAATACAATATCGGATCAAAGAGTTATGGCCGATTTACTTTAGCCTATCAAAACAGTCCACCATGGACAGATTCGGATTTACTTAAATTTTTAAGGGCAATATGGTCATTTTCCATCACCGCATGGACGAAATTGGTCATTATATACATAAAATTAGCCTCATATCCATCATTCATCATCCAATTATTGAAAATAAGAAAGCCTAGCCTAATTTCAACTCCAATTATCTTGTGATTCAACCGTAGAAAGTCCAAATTGATTCCGTAGTTGTGTTCACCGTCTCAAGGGCTTCGAGAAGCACCCCTTATTAGTGCCAACAGGACTTCGAAATCAAAAGGGCCATTTTATGGTAAGGATGTAAATTATGTTGGTGTTATTTATATGGATATGTGTATATATATATATATATATGCATGTGAGCATAAGAAGTATGTTATTTGATTGTTGTTGAAAGATGATTGGGAAATGATGTTGGATTATTCTTGTAAATGGTTGGATTATGTTGAATTGTGAAGGGATTTGGTATTGATGATGTGGTATTGAAATGATGATTATATATATATATACACACACACACATAAACCTATTGTTTAAGTTGGTTTTTGGAATGTTTTGCAAATATTGGTTGTATGGAATTATGGAAGAGAATTGTGGTGTTGGGTTGCTAATACTAGATGCCAAACATTTCATTGTAGATAAGTGATTTGTAAAGGCGGGAAGTTGTGTCAAATTGGTATCCGAATCTACAACGAGGTATGTAAAGCATACTCTAACGATGTTCTTTGGCATGAAAACACCAATGTTCCGTCAAGTAAGATTCCGAGGTTGTCCAAAAACATGTATTGTTCTACATTACCAACGAAGTTGTTTCCACTCTATAAAGTGTCAAAATGTTTCATTGATATACCAAAAGGCTCCTATTTCATTGTTGTGATATTGATGATTCTGAAACACATTGTTGATGTACCAATGAGTGTTTATTACATCGTTATTGTATAGAAGGTCTATTACTTGGTTCCTATTGATGTATCATTGTTCCAAAGGTACTATATTGGCATGAACACTAATGTAATAATCTCAAAAGCTTTTGAACTAAGTTATTAGAAAGATCTCTTATATGTGTTACTTGATAACGTGTGGGTGGTATCCCAGGGGCATAAGCCTAGCATGGATCGATCCCTATTTATGTGTTTATGGGTGGTATCCCAGGGGCATAAGCCTAGCATGGGTCGATCCCAGTTGATATGTACTGGGGGCAGCCTAATGGTCACAGTACGATACAGTATTGATTATTGTTAGGTGGTTGGAGGTTCGGGAGGAGGAGGTAATGGCGAATGATAATTGTAAAGAATGACATGAACGAATGTATACCGTTCCACAGATGTGTTTGAATTCAAGAACCCAATTCGGATTAATGATAATGTACATGATCCTAAAAGTGTTTATGAAGTATGGTTCACTTCTATTATGATTTATTCACTTGCGTCTGATTTTCTTGATCCCCCATATCACATATGATTATTTACAGCTTTACATACTCAGTACATATTTCGTACTGACGTCCCTCACGGGGGACCTGCATTTCATGCTGCAGGCACAGGTGCTTCAGCTCACTCACAGCATAGATAGGAGCCAGGTCATACAGCTATTGTTGGTGAGCTTCAGTTTGCTTCGGAGCTTTCCAAGTCGGTTCCTTATGTTTTGTCATTGTACAGGAGTCGTGTGTGGGCGGAGGTTTGTCCCGACCCTAGTTATGTCATATATATCCTAGAGGCTTTGTAGACATAAGGAAGGGTAAAGTCATGGGAGTTTATATAGTGATGTTATATTTGTATATGTGGTGGCCCCGACGGCCAAGTATTCTATATATATATATATATTTGTGCGTGTTGTGCTTATACAGGGAATTAGACCCTTCTATATGTAATGAAGTGCTGTCCAAATTTTTGGTGACTTGTAAGTAAAAGTACTGGTATTTGAACGGGTTCTCCCGGGCCTTCTCGGCTTCGGGTGCCAGTCCGTCCCGATGGAATTTTGGGGCGTGACAACTATATATCAAATGAAAGGTCTTTTGAGTCCTCTTTCCAACACCACTAATTTTACCTAAATCCGATTTTGAAATAAAAAGTTATGGCCGTTTTATAGTGAGCTATCCGAGCTGCCAAAGTGCGACGGGAAGGCCTACGGACCGTTGTGACAGCGATGAACCATCCCCCAAACCGTCCCAACTGAGGCAGTAAGATCGTTTTATGGCCATAAAGCGACGGTTTGAGGGATGGTCCATCCCTGGGGTGATGGTTCGTCGCCCAAACTGTGCCGCACCTCCGTTTAGCGATCTAAAGCCGTTTTAAAGGGACTTTTGGGTATTTTCCACCCTTTTAACACCTAATTACATCAAATCAACGGACCTAACTCCTTATTCAGACATTACATCAAAATTAGAGTTTTTTCCCTAGAACAAGGAATCAAGAACCAAACTCTAAGTTCAAGATTTTCAAGAAACGAATCGAGATTCGAGTTCTTCTCTCTAAACTAATTAATTTAAGGTACATGGGATTGTCCTAAATCTCATGGTCATGATTTTGATACGAATTTAAACAAGATTTTTTAATAATTATGTAAGTATGTATGCCATTACAAGTGGATTTTGTTTTAACACAAAAAGCATGCATTGTGATATGGTTTTGAGAAAAATATTAAAAGATCATGGGGTTGTTTGCTTATATATCTCAATTGTTGAATTTATGAACATGTGATTTGAATTTTAAAAGGTGTTATGAACATGAGTTGTGAATCCTTTATTCCCCATGATGATGTTTATGAACCCCACATAATGCTATTGTTAAAGAATTGAGAGCATGGTTTTAAAACCCTTTTTTATCATGAAAAAGTGTGTTTGGATAATGTTGTACTACTTGGTAAATGTTGAAGTTTCTTGACTATTTCGTGTTGGGGAATCGATATGCATATGTTTGGTGTATAGGAGCCTTATTGGTGTTCATATAATGACTTGCATAAAACGTGTGGAGGAATTGCCCCGAATGAAAAGAGGAAGAGAATGTTGTGAGTATGACGCATGTTGTCTTATATCAAACTTAAATCTTAAATTGATGTGAGTTACATGGTTACCCGAAGAAAGCACTAGTCAGATGACTCTATGCTGGAAATCGTGAATTACCGACACGGGAACTTGGTACCCTGCTGTAACACCCCACATTTTGGGCTAGAATAAAAACCATGATTTTGATGTGTTGATAATCCCGAAGCCATAAATCCTATGCCAATATGGCATGTTAATTAATTGTGCAGTATGTGAATCCATTCAAGCTTGAATTTAGACCATAGAGGTCCTTCAACTCAAGGACGAGTTGAAACTATTTCGATCTATTAAGTTTTAGTGGACGTTGTAATTTGTGTCAGCTTACATTAACCATAACTCTCTGTATCTGTTGAATTAGAGATCCTACTATGTTTCAAATGATAGGTCTTCGAGTTAGCTTTCCAACGATACCAATTGTGCTAAAATCTGACACCCGAGCAAGAAGTTATGACCTTTCAAAGTAGTAGACGGCGCCTATGTAAACATAGGCGATAGCATAGGCACCGCCTATGTAAAACATAGGCGATAGCATAGGCACCGCCTATGTAAACATAGGCGATAGCATAGGCACCACCTAAGGAATTCTGGTGACTTAAACACTCCGTTTTTGGGGCAAAATGGTCCCTTTCCACCCTTATTTAACCATAAACACGAAATTCAGTTCCCAAAGACCCCAAAATACACCTTCATTCATCCAAATTATTCAAGAACTCTCTCTAGGGTTTCAAAATAAAAATTGAAATAGTTCAAGATTCAACCATGGGTTTTCAAAACAAATTGAAGATTTGGAATCTCCGCAACTTAGGCTTCAAAAAGCACCTATCATATTCACATATAGAGGTACGTAGGGTTATCCAAAAATCTCATGGGTGTAGTTTTATGAACATGCATGATTTTAAATGGGGGTTTTCAATCAAATGCTAATATCTTACTTTCAACATGTTTTCTAAGTCATTTTCTTTATGTCATGGGAATTGTTTGCCTATATACTTCAATGGTTGAAACCATGCATATGTGATTTGAGATTTTCCATGGAAGTTTGATAAATATGAATGATAAATTATTTTCAAATTCCTATGATAATGTTTCTATACTCCATATTGTATTGTGATCAACAAAAGAGAGCATGAATTTGAAATAAATATTGTTCACCACTTGTAACTGATGAAGCACCTTGGTTTTTACATGATTATGGATATGTGGATGTGATATTGATGACTTGTAAGTCGGGTATTACGATACCCTTCAAAATACAATATGTGATTGAATAAAAAAATGAAATTTGAATGCATTGATTTTACATGAGAAAGGTGGATGCCCGAAGAAGGCATTTGAGACACAAGGGCTCATCGCTGGAATAAAGTGTTTGCCAACACGGAATATTGGTACCAGGCTAAGCGATCTTGTGTACTTGACTTCATGTTATACCCAAATTGGGACTATAGGTAGGAGCCCGAGCCAAGTGATCTTAGGCACTACCATTGGGCCGAGACACCATGTTGTGTGGTCTTGAGTGTCTCTCCCTCACTTATACTCTAATCTCGGTGGCAACCGAGGTTTGACAGTTGGTGTAAATTATGTAGGGTATTCCACCTAGCTCAGTTGCATTTCATTATTGTTGGGAAAAACTATTGCATTACACCCATGTGCTTTCAAATGATTTGATACGAAATTGCTTTATAATGGCTCTCAACTATATTTTGTAAAAATATTATGTTTTTCTTTGATATCTCTGCGTGCCAGTACTTTTGTGATGACCCCCTCCCCTCTCCAACCTCACAGGTTCAAAGGCCCAGTCTAGGGGTCAAGAGAATCAGTAGATCATTCAGACAGAGTTGCAGAGATAAGTGGTGAGCCTTTTATGTTTCGGAAGGTCTTATGTCCTATAGTCTTTTTATCCTTTATTCAGTTTTGGGGGTCTGCTGGGGGCCTTTTCCTAGTTTTCTGATAGACATTGTTTCAGTCATGTAGTAGAGATTTCGCAGACGGTTTTAGATATGTTGATTTAGATTGTGGAACACTATTCCCCATTTTCGTTTTCATATGATTCTTGACCATGTTTCCGTTATATTGTGTTTCTTCTGCATTACTTTGATCATATGAATTAGGTGCATGATTACCAGACAAATAGGGGTGTTTCAGGCCTCCATGGTTCGAAATGCTCGTCACGGCCAGGCCCTGGTTCGGTTCTTGACACCTTCTATGTGATCTTGTGCACCTAGTACTATGTTATTCCAAATTGGGACCAATGGTTAGGAGGCCTGCTTTGTGATCTTGAGCCCAACCATGACATATTGACTTGATTGGGCTTGTGGTACCCTGTTATGTGGTCTTGTGTGTCCTTCCCTCACTAATATTCCAATATTGGCGGCAATCGAGACTTGGAAATTGGTGAAAATGTGAAATTGTAGGGTGTACCATCTAGCTCAATAGTGCTGCATTATTTTTTGAAAAATCCTTATACTATGGCCATGTGTTTTCAAACGATTTTGCGGTAAAGTGTTTTATAATAGCTCTCACCTATGTTATATAAAATTTGTATTTTGTTTTTGGATTACTCTGCATACCAGTACAATTGTATTGACCCCCTATATTCTAAGGTCTGAGGCTCTGCAAAGCCGTAGAGTTTTCAGCCAGAAGTGAAGTGTGTGTGCAGTTGGTGATACTTCTTTATTCCGAAAGGCCTATTTCTTTCTTTCATATGTTATTTATTCTGGTTTAGGTCCTCAGGGGGCCTTGTCCCAGTTTTAGTTGCGATGACTAGTTTTGATGTACTAGAGATTTCGCAGACAGATGTTAGATGATGTTGAATGTTTTATTGAATTCTTTGAATTTTCTGTTGTATGATGTTATTGACCATGTTTTCGCATGAATCAATTTCCGCATTCTCTTTACGATTGTATGAACGTGTGTATGATTGCCTATTAACAAAGGGGCACTCGGGCCTTCACGGCTCGGGATGCTCGTCACGGCCAGGGTCTTGTTCGGGTAGTGACAACATGATATAGCTTGATTGTGTATTGTTGGCCACCACAAATAAATCACTACCAATCACTAGATGATGTTTATTAATGTATTTTCTTGGTTTTGATAAGAAATTGCAGAAAGACATACCAAATAAGCAACTAATCTCCATGTGAACCAAGAAATTATCCCAAGTTTGTTTTTAGGTAATTCTTTAATTCTATGTAGTATCACAACATCTTCTTATTTAAATTATTTACACAGTTAGCATTATCTTATGTAAGGCCATGTTCACATAGTTATACTGGGAAATGATTTAATTTACATAAACTTTAACATTCAAATTTTTATTTTAACAAAATTTATCAACTTTACCTTGTAACCACTGTCATTTTAACTGCACACCAAAATTTATCAACTGTTATTTCAACCACTCTATTTTTCAAAATTACTCTATTACCTTACCATTCCAAATACCAAACTCTGATTCTATGCATATTGATATGGACAAAGATAGGAAACTTGTAAGGAAGAATAAGATAAGTATACGACAACAGAAACGGACTATATATTCCTCTAATAACAATGGTACGATCTTTATCAATATTTGTTGTTATATCTTAATTTCTTTAATTTATGCCATACTTAAGAGACAAAGATGTACAGTAAATATTACTTTTATATATTTACAACATAATTTTGTACATACATGAATTTTGTTAAAAATGTATGTTTTGTTATAAAACAAGAAAGAATAAAGAAAAAGAGTAAAGAGAATAGAGAGCAATAAGCTTATACAATATAAGGATTATAAATAAGTTTTCCAGAAACTTTTATATGCTTCAAGCAATTTGAATCCTTAAAAGCTTTCACATAAGTTTTGTCAAGTGACAATATTCAACATTTCATGAGTGACATCTTCAAGTGTCTGGACTGCAAATCAAATAAGATTTACGCTTACCAAAATACATCCTTTCATGTCACTTGATAAATTTTTCTACGTCAACATGCTTAAATAAACATAGAATTCAGATCCTCGTAATCTTTCACAATATTGCGCCAATATTGTGTCAAAGATATTGATGATATATCATTTCGTATCGGTTCACAATGCGACATAACATTTTGAGATCTCATCACTTCATTATTTTTAGGTACATAAACCTCTCATAGGTTTTATGAAGTGTTATGCCAAAGGCTCTTCAAGCGCATATTACCTTCTTATTATGATTATTTGCTCCTTATTTTATACAAGTACTATTTCATTTGGAACCGATTGGTCTAGCACGCTTCACGCATGCATAGACTTTGTCTTTTAAAGACATAAAATAGGAGCACTTGCAGCTTAAATATGAGATGCGTTCGGCATTTGACTTGAATTATCTTTTGAATGGGGATCTGATGATAATTCCTAACATACTTCATAGCTTCTTATAATCTCCCCCTTATGTTAGGAAAACTAACATACATCCTCCATCTTCTTTGATGGATCCATCTTTATGCATCATGGTACATTCATTAATCGTATACCGCACATCAAAACTATTAGATGAAAAAGTTGGTTTATGACCTTGAACCAATTGAGGGGAATAAATAACCATAATGTATTGGTCTAATGCATACAAGTGTTATTGTATGCAACATATCATATTTCAGATCAACACATGAAGCTTTGTTCTCATTAGCGATGGTTTAGCTATTTATCGAAGGCATTCAATGCCAAACCATCATCATCAAGATAACTTTCTTGATTGCACAATCTGAAAATTATGTTCTTAACTCAATTTTGTTGAACAAGCAACTTTATGAATGTCAAACTGTAGGTTGACAATAAATATACATGTGATCATCTTATTGATGCATCTTTTCAACATATCACATGATAGGTGAACGGGCCCTTATTCACCTTTTATTCTTTTCAGATTTTGAGGGATCCAATTCCAAAATTAGTTGGTTCAACCAACTTATCATGAGAACAAGCAACATTAAAGTTCATGAAGAATTTTCTAATTCTTCAATATATGTTCAATACTCAGTATGCACATCTTCGGGATATCGCAATCGTTCATGTCAACTTATGAACTTTTAATCTAGTAAACTCCAAGTTTACCATGATATGTGCTTTTGCTTTAGTAACTTTCAAATTTACTGTTGCATGAATAAATTTTAGATTTACTACTTTAGAAGTAGATTTTGAAATAACTCTTCTCAGTTATTCTGCCTCATTCGGAGGTGCGTTGTGATACCATCACACTCAAGTGCACATTTGCATTAATAAGTTTCTCATTCCCCAGGAATGGAATATAATTATGCCTTAAGCGTATCAAATTATGATAGCTACTACAAAATCAAATTGAGGCATACATATGATGTAGAGATCTTCTCTAGTATATCTTGTAATCATATAAGCGTGTGAAAATATCGTCACTTTTGATGATCATTATCATATTGTCCCTCCACGCGTATATTCATGCATTTAATCACTTGTCTTCTTTCAGACATATTATGCACTGCTACCAAATACACCTCAAGAGTGAAGTAAGTTGTCATATTTCAAACTTATCATATATTGCTACCACATTCACTTCATGGAATGGAGCATATTCAATGGGTCGAATTTCATGACTTTTCATTAAACACCCATTATTTTGCCTTAGCCATCATAATATCATCAATATGGTGTATTGAGATTCAAACTCACCATTTATCCATATAAAGACGTCTTAGGCATAAATCGATGAGACTTGAATCCAACATATTATCATCCTTTTTGATAATATTATTTTTGAGGAATAAATTTAAAATATAAATGGTTCCAAACCAATTATTTTTCCTCAAATCCAATAATAATTATATTAATAGTAGCAAAAGAAAGATAACATAAAGAAATACTAACCTTGAAATCCTTCAGATTTATAATTTCACCTTGTTTGGCAGAGTCTCGTGCTGATAATGTGTTATAAAACAAGAAAGAATAAAGAAGAAGAGTAAAGAGAATAGAGAGAGTAATTGTTATTTCTTCTCTTGAGGGATGAGAGATCATAAGATTGTAAATATAATGAACAAAACCCCTCTATTTATAGGGAAAATTTACTCCTAGTCTGAGTAAAAGATGGATGCTTCAAATCCTAATAGATATCAAAGTAGATCTTGATAGATCTTGATAGACATTCACTATAATGTAAATACATTTATAACATGTTTTAGGAATTTAAATTACTCACTTTTTTACTAAAGGAAATAACAACAAAATACACCAATTACAGTTAATTAACTTTATAAATCAATGATAATAAACTCGCAAAGAACATAGTAACATGCACATTATACATTTACTATACTTATTGACATTACCCCCTTTATATGCGTAATAATATTTTTTCAGATTTTATTGATATTACCACTTTCAAAGGGATTGTTTTAGGTAAAAAAAATGGAAGAAAGCCTTTAACAGATACAACATATCATCATAGTTCCTGTGCATCACATATTACATCCATGAAGAGTTCGGATCATGCTTCTACATCTCAAATTCATCGATATTATCAGTATCTAACACAAGAACATGATATACGATATTTGGCATCGACTTCAACTGTACAACCAAATCAAATTTTTCAAGGTATAATTAAGATACCTTTAGTACAAGATTACTAAAATTAACATTATTTAATAAAACACTGATATACTAAATATATTATTTTACAACATATGAAATGTAGTTGACGGTGTCAGTAATGATGACGATGTACCAGGTTTGTCTTTACAAATTACTATTTTGCCATATGTATTCTTAAATTAAGATAAATTTATTGTAGTAAAAAAATAAGATTGAATTGTTTGAATACTTAAAATAATGCTATCTCAATACAAGTGTAGAATGTACTGAAATGAGTCACGATGAAGATGAGTATGACGGTATGTCTTGAATCAAACAATCAAAATGTATTCACATACAAATAATATTTTTATAAAGTGGATTTATATGATTTTAATATTTTACTCAATAGAGGTTAATGAAGGCTATGCAAGTATTGATAACGAAGGTATACGTATTTAATTTCATCTTTTATAAGCATTAATCATTCTGAATAAAACTTAACATTTCAAAAATATTTATATTTATCTTATTTTTTAAGAGATTACTGGGATATAGGAGATCCAACTTATGAATGTGATCATTGTGGTGCTTATTTTTGGAATGAAGAAAGGATTAACAAGAAATTAAAATCTAAAAGACCAGAATTCTCTTTGTGTTGTCTTCATGGTAAGATAAAGTTAGCAAAATCAAAACAGCCTCCTCCGATTTTAAGACAATTATTATTTGGATCAGGTAGCAAAAAAAAATTCTAGTCTTAAATACTAACAATGAATATAAGAATCATATTAATTTATGCACTTTTAATTATGCAGGTCAATATTAGAACTTATAATTCAATGTTTTCATTTACATCAATGGGAGAGAAAGTCGATGATTCTATTAATAAAAAAAAGGGACCAAAAACATTCAAACTCTCTGGACAAAACTATCATCAAGCTCTGAGGTTAGTATTGAATCATTCTTTTTTTTTTGTAAATTTTTGAATACTGTAATAAAATATATAACATAAAATTATTTTTTTATCATCTATTCTTAACCAGTCGAGGTGAAAGCATAAATAATTTCATGCTAAAATTGTTCATGATCTAAAGCAAATGCTTGATGAGCAAAATACTTTGACAAAATCATTCAAAATGATAGATTTTAAGAAGATACTCACTCTAAGTTAGACTCAACCTAGTAGAAAAGCGAAACTATGATGGTAGAAGATACAATTTACCATTTGTTTCAGAGATTGCAGCTTTGGTGGTTGACGATTTTGAAGTATCACGATGTGATAGAGACATTGTTCTTGAAACTCAAACAAGATAACTTCAAAGAATTAATGAATTGAATGTTTCATATTTAGCTCTACAATATCCATTACTTTTTTCATATGGTGAAGATGGATATAGAAAGGATATTTTTTAAAATGAAAAAGATGAATCAAGTCGGGGAAGAAAATTTGTTAGCATGCGTGAATTTTTTTCATAAAAAATTCAAGAGAGGAATGATGAAGTACCAACAATTGTAAATGCAAAGAGATTTCTCCAATAATTTTTAGTAGATGCGTATACAATGATTGAATCATCGAGGTTGAAGTATATTAGAACTCATCAAAAATAATTGCGTGCTGTAACGTATAAACGATTAGAAGATGTTATTTTACATAGAGAGATAAATCTTTTTTCTCATGGTAAAAGGGTCATTTTATCATCAAGTTTCACAGGAGGTGCAAGATACATGATTCAAAATTATCAAGATGCTATGATAATTTTCAAATGGACTGAATATCCAGATCTTTTCATCACATTTACTTACAATCCAAAGTGACCTGAGATTATCAGATTCTTAAAGATTGGAGACTTACTACCAGAAGATCGTCCGAACATATTATATCTAAGGTGTTCAAAATGAAGTTAGATCATTTAATAAAGGATTTGAAAGATAAGCAACATTTGGAGCAATTAAATCAGGTATAGAACACCACGAAATCAATTAAATCTTTGTTTACAAGATCTTATTACTAAAAAAATTTCATTATTTTATACATATATTCTGGATCTTAATAACTTGATTATCTCATATCTCTAATTTTATAAGTCAGTGTTGTTGTATTATTTAAAATTACATATAATGTATTATTTTTTTTGCAGTGATATATACTATTCCCTCCGTTTCAACAAGAATGACCTACTTTTCTTTTTAGTCCGTTTCAAAAAGAATGACCTCCTTCCCTTTTTGGCAATACTTTAATTTCAACTTTCTACATGGCATGTTTAGGACCACAAGATTAAAGGGCATTTTAGTACATTTAATACAACTTTAATTTAAGGCCACAAGATTCAAAAGTCTTTTTGATTTTCTTAAACTTTGTGCCAAGTCAAAGTAGGTCATTCTTTTTGAAATGAAGGGAGTATTGAATTTAAAAAAAAAGGATTACCTCACGCACACATATTGTTGTTTCTTCATAATAAATGCCCAAAAGTGAGAGACATTGATCAAATAATTTCAGTTGAAATCCTGGATAAAAATATTGATCCTGATTATTACATGGCTGTGGAAAAATTCATGATGCATGGCCCATGTGGTTTGTCTAGAAAATCATCTCCCAGCATGCATAATGGTCGATGTTCAAAACATCTTTCAAAGAAGTTTGTAGTAAACACTACAATTGATGAAGATGGATATCTAATTTATAGAAGAAGGGAGGTTGACAGAACTATTGAGCGAGAGGGTATTTATTTGGATAACAAGTATGTGGTGCCACACAATAGATATTTGATACTGAAATATGGTACACATATTAATGCTGAATGGTGCAATCAAGAAAAATCGATAAAGTACTTATTTAAGTACATAAATAAGAGAAATGATAGTGTAACATCTTTTTCACAAAGTGTGCATGACAAAGATTCAACAAATATTGATGAAATCAACATGTATTATGATTGTCGCTATATTTCTTCCTGTGAAGCATCTTGGAGAATTTTTGGATTCCCAATTTACCATAGAGAACCTCCAGTAGAAAGACTTTCATTTCATCTACCTAATGAACAATCAGTTATTTTCTCTGATAATGATCCAATTGATTATGTTTTTAATAAATCAAGTGTAAGGGAATCACAATTTTTAAGTTAGTTTGAGGCAAATAAGTTAGATGAAGAAGAAAGATAATTAACTTATGCAGAATTCCCTCAAAAATTTGTTTGAAATAAAATTACAAAAGAATGAAAAAAAAAGAGAGAATTCTGCTTTTTCTATTGGTAGAATTTTTTTGTTCCTCCTGAAAGTGGAGAGCTACATTATCTCAGGATGTTGTTGAATATCATAAAAGGTCCAAAGTGATATGAGGATCTACGCACTGTCAACCATCAAGTTCATCAAATTTTCAGAGATGCGTGTTATGCATTGGGTTTATTAGATGATGACAAAGAATACATGGATGCCATAATTGAAGCAAGTAACTGGAAAATGCCATCTTATCTAAGGCAGTTATTTGTTATATTATTATTATTATTATTATTATTATTATTATTATTATTATTATTATTATTATCAAATTCAATGTCTAGGCCGGAATTTATTTGGAAAAAAATATGAATTTTACTATCAGATGACATCCAGTATGTAGTCAAAAGAAATATGGCAAATTTAGGTACATAAATCAAACATTTCTATATATTTCTATAGTATCTTTATTTTATACTGTAAACACTTTTAATTATTTTTTGATTTATAAGACAAAATCCTTTATGATAGAATATTAAGATTTTCTAACAATCATAAGACTTAACTAATAACACATACCTTAAACATAACTATATCAGTAATATATTTATATGTTACCTATATATTTATTCTATAATTAGCTTCTGTATTTATAAATTATCATATATTAAATAAAAAATTTGAATAATTGTTCATTTTACAGGAGCAGAGCTAACAAATGATGAACTGAAAAATAAGTGTTTGCAAAAATTAAAAAATTTGTTAAAAGATTATGGAAGAACCTTTCGTGATTTTCCAACAATGCCCACACCAATTTATAATGCGAAACTAGTAGACATTACTAATAGACTCATCCTAGATGAATTGCGTTATGATAAAGGCTCTTTGACTAAGGAACATTCAGAATTGTTGAATAAATTAACAGTGGAGCAAAAGGCTGTTTATGACAGAATATTAACAGCAGTTCAACAAAATAATGGAGGTTTCTTTTTTTGGTATGGTCATGGAGAAACCGAAAAGACTATTATTTGAAAAACTTTATCTTCGGCAATAAGATCTAAAGGACAAATTGTTTTAACAGTTGCATCAAGTGGCATTGCATCACTTGTACTACCTGAAGTCGAACAACTCATTCAAGATTTGTGATTTCACTAAATGCTACTGAAGATTCAACATGCAATATAATACAGGACAGTCATTTTGCAAGGTTAATTGTGAAGACAAAGTTAATTATTTGGGATGAGGTACTTATGATGCATAGATATTGTTTTGAATCACTTGACAAGACTCTTAAGAGATATTCTTAGATTTGAAGATGCATCTAATTTAGACAGATCATTTGGAGTAAAAGCAGTTGTTCTTGGTGGGGACTTTAGGCAAATTCTCCTGGTAATTTCAAAAGGTAACAGACAAGATATAGTTAATGCAACCCTTAATTCTTCTTATTTGTGGGCTAACTGTCAATTACTTAAGTTAACACAAAATATGAGGCTACAAGGTACTCACATAAGATCACACTTTAATGATCCAAGAGAATTTGTTGATTAAATTTTAGAGATTGGGGATGATAGAATTGGTAATTCAGTTGATGAAATAGAAAAGTCCAAATCCCTGATGATCTTCTTATTCATAATTTAGACAATTCAATTTCAACCATTGTGGAAAACACATCAAGATTATTTAACTCACTGCAGTGATATGACATACCTACAAACTAGGGAATTCTTGCTCTTACTCTTGATATGGTAGAATCAATCAATGAACACATGATTTCTCTAAATCATTGTGAAGGAATTATATTTTTAATTTTCGATAAAATTTGTATGTCAGAAGACACAATTACAGGTTTAGATCAGGTACATACACCTGAGTTTCTAAGCACTATAAAGTGCTCTTAAATACCAAATCATACAATTACTTTGAAAGTTGGTGTACCAGTGATGTTATTGAGAAATATAGATCAATCTTAGGGGTTGTGTAATGGAACAAGATTAATTATCACTCGATTAAGAAATTGGATTATTGAAGCAAAAGTTTTATCAGGAAATTTGAATGGACAGAAATTGTTCATACAGAATGACATTGACTCTATCATATGTTAGAATACCTTTTAAGTTCCAACAAAGAAAATTTTCATTAGTTGTTTCTTTTGCCATGACCATCAATAAGAGCCAAGGACAATCTTTATCTTATGTTGGACTATATTTGAAGAAACCTGTGTTTTTACACATGGCCACCTCTATGTTGCACTTTCATGAGTTACAAGAAGATAGGGATTAAAAATTTTGACATATGATGATGAAGGAGAAATTTCAAATGAAGCAACTAATGTAGTGTTTAAAGAAGTTTATCGTAATTTGAGTGCAGGCTGAAGCTAATCTGATCCAAAGGTCATAATAGGGTCAATAATATCATCAATTTGTTGAGGGTTCGACATAGCTTTTTTCTTTCTGTCAACTAGATAATAATAGTTCTTTGTTGATTCAGTAAGTATATAGGATAAAGTTAGATTTTACGTAAGTTATTTATGACTATTTATCCTATTTGATTATTCTCTTTGTACATTTTATTCAATTATTTTAATAATTATACTTTCAAATTTTTAGTCTCCTTCTATATATTGAGCTAATAGTAGTATGAGTCACCTTCAGAAGCATGTTTAGTCAGCATTTTCCAAGCAAAATCATTCCTTATCACAAGGAGCAAAAGAGAAAACCATGCATCGTGAGAAAAAAAGATTTTTCTTGGCAGATTTGAAAGTGTTAGATGCCCAGACTTCTCATGCATTATCAATTTTCCTTAACTTGAATTCACAGGATTCACGATTTCATCATCTCTTTATGTTGTTAATATTGATAGCTAATAATATGGTCAATTCATCACAGAGTGAGATAAATTCACAAAAGGCAGGTTCACATGTATAATAAAGGGAAAGTCGAGACATGTAAAAGCAGAAAGGTGAAGTTGACAGAGAGCTACTTACAAATCCCCATCCATTTTTTGTGAATTCTTGACCTAGAATACTGAATTAGCAACGCGTTGAGAGGAAAAACTCCACACATGATTGCTGCAACACCACCATGGACAGGACTATCTTTTAAAGCTCTAGCATAATCTTCAGGCAGATTAAGTGGAACAAGTCTAGATTCATCAATGTGCAGTTCTTGAATCAGATAATTACGAGCAAATGAATCCAACTGATAACCGATGGGTTCCTTTGTATTTACTAAACTTTCAATTCCTGTAATTGGTGAAGAAAGTTTCTTCATGTTAAGAATTGAGGTGAGACTGGCAGTGTTGCTTGAATTTATTGTCAAAACCACAAACAGCCATATAAGAAGGATAATGCGACAAAGGGTGCTGACAGTGTTTTCTCTTATATACAAAATTGTTCTTTGTTATAGAAGCTCATTCAAGTATAGTACAGAAACAACTTGACCAGCATAGGTTACTTGCTCTGGACAGTAAAGAGAGTTGAAAAGCTGAACTTGCAAATGATTTTTACACAAGAAATGATCAAAAGTCTGTGAAGAATATATGACGGCCTCTTTTATCAAGTAAATATATGCTAATTTAGTTATTTTTCAAAAAAATATATGCTAATTTAGTAGATAATATTTTTCCACCTCACCATAAAATAGTGACAAGCTTTTACTTGGAGGTCCACGAAAATCATCATTTAATCTGTGTTCCAAAATCCAAATTACAGTGCCCACAATTAAGAAAAACACACTAGTGATACACCACATCTTGAGAGTAAATGGCCTGAGAAAATCCCAAGCATTAGAGTTCTGCTCTTTAACTTGTGCCATTACAACTAACCCAGATTCAATGTACGGTTGAGTGAAATCAACCATTTTTGTTCGATTAGTTGTAATTGCTATGTCGCCCATGGCTGCATCATAAACCTGAAATAAGAGACCAAGTAAATACATAGATATTCGGTGATTTGATTAGAAAATATTTCAGTTTTGAAAAGTGCAAGCACAATATAATCAACACCCCATTCACACTCCTAATTCATCGTCTCAGGCAGTTTTATTGTAGAAAAAATACTTATATGAACAGACGACGCTAGGACTGTTTTATCTTTCATGGGATATTTTAGACCAGTCATCATATCATTCTTAATAAATTGATGAAATGAAGCGAGGATATCAACAACTATATCTATATATATACAAGCAGCAGTAATATAAGACATTAATGCATGTGAAATATTGCAACTGATAAGCCATGAGACATAATATTATGTCCACATCCACGCTCAATCTCATTTGTTTTCCCAATAAATCAGAACGAATAAGCACTTCAATTTGAATCACACAACATAATCATCAAAAATGGAAATACAGCGGCAACAAACATATATGACAACAACTTCATACATAGATTAGTCCTACAAAATGGAGTCTCATGAAGGTAGAGTGTACTTTACCCCTATCTCAGAGGTTGTGAGTTTTTTTCAGTAGTAGACCCTCAGCTCAAGCAAAACGTTCATAAGCAGTTTTGAGTAAAGTGTAGGAAGTACAAAAAACATCAGATAAGTACGCAAAGTAGCTGATATTAATAGAAAAGAAATTACAACACAATAGTACATTATTTAGGTAAAAGAAACTAGAGATAGTAACAGAAACCGATGGACAGGAAACAAAAATGTTACATTAATAAATCTCGAATAAATCTCAAGGTTCATTGCAAAACTCGAGTATAACAACACTATAAATGATACTATGAATTGTGATTCAAAACCATTTACAAAATCAGACTATAATTGATATAAGAATATAAAATATAATACTACTGTTTTGTTCGAGATTAACAACACAATTCTAGAAAGTTTTGCAGATCAATTCTACTATTTTCAGTAGATACACTACTACATGCAAAAATAAATCAACATGGATGCTTACCAATCTAATCAAGACATTGAAAATCATAAAATACCAACAAATCAAACCCCAGTTTCATAGCAGATTAGATCAATTTGGACATAAAATTCATAATATCTACCATAGTGTTGACACTATATAGTTTTGATGATTGACAAACTGACACATGAATGAAACATGTTACTTGAATTGGTCCATGCATAGGAAAGCAGATTTCCAGTTTCACCGATAGATGCAGACAAGATTGCTTAAAGACAAGAACGAATAAGCAATCCTAATTCTGATATACTCAAGCTACTGATCATGTGGGGAATATAACAAGTTGAATTTGATTCAAACACTTAATGATAAGGGAAAGCAATTTGAGTTGAAAAAAGAGTCCTACGTGAAGAAGAAGTTTCACTTCTGAGTATATCTTGAAGAGTCCTATGTGTGGGAGGAGAAAGATTCTGATAAATAAACATGTGCTGATTTACAAGAGTTGGAATTAAAGAAAGAGTCTCACTTGAAGTAGAACTCTATGCAATGAGAGTTTTAATTAAAGGAGGAGTTTGAAATAAAGAATGACTCTTTGGAGAGCTGTGCTTAAATAAAAGATGCAGCAATTAGAATAATTCACGCACTTAAAAAGCAGAAAAGCATAATCGACAGATTGACTTTACGAAGTGCTACTCAATCACTGAAGAAACACATTGAAGAACCTGGTCCTAAGTATAGAATCCAGCTAAGAGTTTTAGCGTTGTTTTTTAGAGTTGTTCATTGTGTTTTAACTATTGATGTATTATTAGTTTCAGTGTGTTATAAACTATATTAGGAGCTAGTCTTTGAGTTGGGGAAAACTCAGAGACTTTGAGAAAGCAAACCTTGGAGGTGTGTGTAGTTAAGAATTAGAGTTTATAATTCCTAGTTGTTGAGTCATAGGGATTAGAGTTTATAATTCCTATTTGTTGGTTACAAAAGTTTTGTAATCAGTCATTGTTGAGGCTCAGAGTTATTTAGTGAAGTTGGGGTTAAATCCTGTAAAGGTACAGGTCGTGGTTTTTTACACCTTTTTGAGCAGGTGTTTTCCACATAAAAATCATTGTGTTCTTTACTTTCTGTTTTACTACTTCCTTGAAAAACGTCAGTGGAACATGTCAGGCAACTCGTTCCATCGATAAGCAACAGTTACGCAAAAATAAGATAATCAGTAGGGCACGAATTCTTAACAAGTGGTATCAGAGCAAGGTTGTCTTAAAAAGGGCTAGCACCTAAGACAAAGATTAATATGATGAATTTCGCACCATCTACTGGTCACAGTGAAGGTCAATTCACTATTAGACCTCCACTCTTTGATGGTTCTCACTTTATTTGGTGGAAAGGTAGGATGGAAACATTCATTCAAGGGGAAGACTATGAGTTATGGGATAAGATCACTGATGGTCCTACTATTCCAATGAAGTTAGAAGATGGGAAAAAGGTCAAGAAAGTAAGAAGTGAATTCACTCCTGATGACTATTGGCATTAAAGAAAAATGCTAAGGCCAAAAATATTTTGGTCTGTGGATTAGGACCTGCTGAATACAACAGGGTATCAACATGCACCACTGCTAAGAAAATTTAGGATGCTCTAGTAAATGCTCATGAAGGCACATCTCAAGTAAGAAAATTCAGAATTTCTCTTCTCTTCACTGAGTATGAGGCATTTAAGATGAAGAAGAATAAAACCTTACATGAGATGATGACAAGGCTTACTGCCTTAACAAATAATCTGGCCTCCTTAGGAAAGGTTAAATCTGAAGAAGAAAAAGTTGAGAAGGTACTGAGGGTATTACCAAAATCAAAGTGGAATGCTAAGGTGACTGCAATCAGAGAAGCAAATAAGGATCTTGCAGGTATGACCCTGGATGAATTAGTGGGGAATTTAAGAACTTATGAAATGAAAATTGATGGAACTAAAATAGTAGAATCTTGGGGATTTGACTTAGATGATGATGAAGTTGATGAATAGCACTCATGGCTCTTGGATATTCAGACTTGGAGGAAGAAGATGATGCTTCTGAGGTAAGTATACTTGAACTTAAAGAAAAGTTGCATTTGTTTTCTAAAACAAAACTTATTTCCTTGATGAGTGCACTAATTGATGACTTCCAAGAATCAACTTCTGATAGGGATGAGCTATTCAACAGTCTTGCAAGAATCAAATTTGATTTTATTGATTTAGAAGCTTGCAAGAACACTGTTGAACAGGAAAACTGCTCTCTCAATAAATAGGTTGAGCAACTTGATTCTTCAAATAATGATCTGAAGTCTGAAGTTCTAAAATTGACACTCTCTAAAAAAGGAAAAAACACCAAGAGTAAAGAACAAGAAAAAGTTGAACTTAAATTGGTCAAGTACAAAGAAGAGTGCAATAATGCAACAGAAATGGTGAATAAACTGAGTCAAGAAGTCTCTAAACTAAAACTTGACCTTGAAAGAGCAAACAGGTGGACAAATTCCTCAAGAATTGTTCATAAGTTGAGTGAAAGATATCACAGTGAAAACGTTGGGTTGGATTTTCACAAAAGTCTTGATGTTTATCAAGACTTGTGCTATATCTGTGGAAACCTTGGACATCCAACCACTAAATGTCCAGTTGCTGCCAAAAGCAGATCCAACAGTCTAAATCTGGTAAATAAACTATCTCAGACCAAGAAAAGGATAACTAAAACTGGTCAGAGAAATGGGTCACGTAATCTGTTGCCTGCATGGGCTAGAAGAAATCTGATTCATCCATTTACTCATAAGAAAAGATCCAAGCTTGTCTGGGTGCCTAAAGTTAACCCCTAATTTCTTTTGCAAGTGAGAGTAAAAGGAGGCAAGCAAAATTTGTGCATAAATAAAGCTTGCTCGAGGCATAATACTAAAAGAAAATAAAGTTTCTTTCGCTCACCATATTTAAAGGGGGAATGGATTATTTGAAAGATGGCTAGATTTGTAGTGCTTGTGTAAGGGAGAAGCAAGGGAGTTTTTTTTAAAAAAAAAATGAGAAAAGAGGATGACTGTGAAACTGATGAGCATGCACAGGAACATGTTGTACCACTTTGTTCAACTGTTGTACAGACTGAGGGCATATTGACAGGGGGAACAACAAATAAAAAAATGGATGCATCAATAAAACTAACATAAGTTGCTGGAGAAGCACCAAAGGCACTAAGTAGAGAGCATTTTGAAAGGAATAGGTTAGACTTGGGGATGATTAAAATTGCATGAACTCCCCTCAATGATTGACTAGAATAATCATTTTTCTTTTTAATCTTATTAGCTAAAAAGTTATTCTATTCAGTCTTGCACATTTAGTTGTGTGTCCCAATTTCAGATTTTTGACTTTTCTAACCTAATTTTGTATTAGATTGTGCAAAAAAAAAAAAATAGGTACAAGAAAGAAATTGTGACCACAAAGTTCTTCTGATCAGGTATGTTCTACACTGACATAAGCATAGGCTGTCTAAGTTGAAACAGTTGAGCACACCTGTTCAATTCCACATATTCCATCCTCTCATTGTCTAATAAAGCTAATGAATTGTTGACCAAACTTTCATTGATTCTCTCCAAATGGGTGTGCACAAATGTGTTAATCCTATACCAGAAATTCCTTCTTCTTTCTCAACCAAAATATCAGTTGTGTACCATGTATTTGCCAAGCTTGATCATCAATCACATGCAGCATATGTTTCTGAAGAAGGAAAAAGGGACATGCTTTCCCTACATGAAGTGGAATAAGAGGTCTTTAAGCCTAGGATCATGACTTTGAAGCTTGACCTTGATTGATAGAGGGATTAAAATGTTGAAGTCATTCATCAATTGACACAGTTGATATCATCTGTTCCACCTTCCTCATCAGCTCCTCACTATTTGTATCCTTAGCCATGTCCCACTTTTATATTGTATTTTTTTAATGCTCAATTGTTTTGCTTTGTTCAGTACTAGCTTAGGTTTAATGTGGAACATGCTCTGTCAGTTAATTGGAATGGTTATCTTTGCTAAATTGACTCATATTTTTGCTCTTTTTAATATATTACTAGTTTGGCTAAAGTCTTTGTCTGATTGTTTAGGTGATAGCCCCAATGGCTATGAATAGCATAACAAATCACTTTGGCTAGAATATTATTGCATTGAAATGGTTTTTCGATGATGCCAAAAAGGGGAAGATAAGAGGGTTGTGTAATGTTTATAACCCATTGACTAACTTGTTTCATTCTAGTGTTTTATACTTTAGTGCCTACAGGTCAAGATGGTTGAATGCACAAGACAAGAGGTTTGTCATCATTAAAAAGGAGAAATTTGTTGGGTACTATGTAGTTTTGATGATTGACAAACTACACATGAATGAAACATGTTACTTGAGTTGGTCCACGCATAGGAAAGCAGATTTCTAGTTTCACTGATAGATGCAGACAAGATTGCTTAAAAACAAGAACGAATAAGCAAGCCTAATTCTGATATACTCAAGCTACTGATCATGTGGGGAATATAACAAGTTGAATTTGATTCAAACACTTAATGATAAAGGAAAGCAATTTGAGTTGAAAAAGGAGTCCTACGTGAAGAAGGAGTTTCACTTCTGAGTATATCTTGAAGAGTCCTATGTGTGGGAGGAGAAAGATTCTGATAAATAAACATTTTCTGATTTACAAGAGTTGGAATTAAAGAAAGAGTCTCACTTGAAGTAGAACTCTATGCAATGAGAGTTTAATTAAAGGAGGAGTTTGAATAAAGAATGACTCTTTGGAAAGCTGTGCTTAAATAGAAGATGCAGCAATCAGAATAATTCACGCACTTACAAAGAAGAAAAGCACAATCGACAGATTGACTTCACGAAGTGCTACTCAATCTGAAGAAACACATTGAAGAACCTGGTCTTAAGTATAGAATCCAACTAAGAATTTTAGCGTTGATTTTTAGAGTTGTTCATTGTGTTTGAACTATTGATGTAATATTAGTTTCAGTGTGTTATAAACTATATTAGGAGCTAGTCTTTGAGTTGGGGAAAACTCAGAGACTTTGGGAAAGCATACCATGGGAGGTGTGTGTAGTTAGGAGTTAGAGTTTATAATTTCTAGTTGTTGAGTTATAGGGATTAGAGTTTATAATTCCTATTTGTTGGTTACAAGAGTTTTGTAATCAGTCGTTGTTGAGGCTCAGAGTTATTTAGTGAAGTTGGGGTTAAATCCTGTAGAGGTACAGGTCGTGTTTTTTTACACCTTTTTAAGCCGAGTGTTTTTCACGTAAAAATCATTGTGTTCTTTACTTTCTGTTTTACTGCTTCCTTGAAACACGTCAGTGGAACACGTCAGACAACTCGTTCCATCGATAAGCAACAATTAGGCAAAAATAAGATAATCAGTAGGGCACGAATTCTTAACACATAGATTCATCCTTACATCAATAGAAAAGTATAACACATGCCTGAAGAATCAGTATGCACACCAACTTTTGGTAACTTAACCACGTCGTCCCCGCTAATAATGATCATTATCAGCAGCGTCACGCTCAGATCTCATTTGCATGTTCAAATCAGAAAACGAAAACAAATAATAAGGTAGAAAATGTTAATTGTAAATATAAAAAAATAACAAATTACAGGGACCCATTTCGATTTCATAATGAAAAAACATATTTGAGCTTAGTTTTTTACCTCAAAATTAAAATATTACCGAGTTGTGAATGAAGACAGTAATGAGATTTTGATACAATCAGCAGATATGGATAAGGATGTGACAAATTAAATCCATAAAATGAAGTTAAATCACCAAATGAGAAAAATTGGAAGAGGATGCTAACTCTATATAAATAAAGAAGAAGAAAATTTTACTTTAAAAATGAAAAGGAAATTAATAGGAACAATAATCTGCCATTTTTTAATCGACATTGAAAAAAACTAAAGATGCAAGTAATTGGATAGTGTTCAGACAAAGAAAAACAAATAACAAAATGATTCCTATTCTAGATCCATCCATGTATATTTTATTTTATTTTATTTTTTTAACATGAAATATTTGTTTATTTTCCTTTTGATATCTCAATTAATCAACCATCTAAAATATTATTTGTCTTGGTGTAACTTATGGAAACATCTAGCACTAACACTATTTGCTTTATTATTTTTTTCCTTGAAAGAGTAGGTTATCGGAGACTACAAATTCGAATCAGATTAATCAACTTTATCAAGACTTAAGTTCTCTGGGACATATTTTTTTCCCACAATTTTTAAAGGTATTACAACAGGATGTGATTTTACTTAATGGTGTATGTTGCAAAAGGATGTAATCTTATAGATTATAACTTATATGTATCAAAAAAGGTGTTCGGAAGTAATGAATAAGATATACATCACCTACTCTATTTTTTCAAATATAAGTGGAGAACTTTTAGCTATAACTTTGATAAGAACAATTATAAATTTCAACTAAAAACTATAAGAAGGTGAATATTTCAATTTATAACTGGGATAAGTTTATATGGTTGGCCAAAATTTCAATTACAATTTATTCTTTTATACTTTCCGCTCATGGTACTATACTAATCTATACATTATAAACTAGAATAGCACGGCCCGTGTCAGCACGAGCCCAATATTAAGATAGTTTGATTATGTACGATAAGTTAGATTGATGTCAGTGTGAATTATAAAACATGAATACATAAAACATATTAACTACTAGATAATTATTTTTCAAGGAGCAAAATTATTTCAAAAGATAATTATGTATGACTTACTTATATAAATAACAAATTCAATGCATTTTAAAGTTCAGATCTTTAATCATATGACTGAAATTTGATACATTAAGTATAAAATATGAGATTAAATATTTTGTAAATTATATATAAAAAAAAACTATAAGTTACAATATGTCGTATTAATTTAAGTTATTTCACTTTGAGAACACAATAAACATACTTTTATAAATGTTTTATCGAACTTTGCTTTTGTATATGTTCCTTTCATTGAAACGTAAGAGTCATCTGTTAGAGTGTATAAAAATAATTTTGAATAGAATGTATTAGTAATGTTAGCATTAATAATGCTTGTATTAGTAATGCTGGTAGTATTTATGCTAATATTATTTCTTATACACTATTTGATGTGTTGTATTAGAACTTGTCTTTTCAATCTTGATATGTTTAAATAAAGATTTTTTTTTTAAAAGGAATTGCATATACATTCTAAGATTCATCCGAGATTCAGCACGGGTTCAATATATGTTATATTTGTCTCAATTTAGGTGAAACAAATATTATTTAGATAATCAATCATACTTTTAATACGTAGTTAGGTAATTTGAGTTGTTAACTATTGTAATTTATAATATTTTTTTATTTAATTTTCAAGTAATATACATTACTTTTCTTGTTCAAACTTTTATGAAATTGATAGTCAATTATATTTTAAAAATAATTTAATTTTTTATTATTGTGATTTATAATACTTTTCTTCTGTTCCAATTTAAGTGGCACTAATATAATTTCGAGAGTCAACCAAATATTTTATATTTTAAATTTTTTTAACTTGTTGATTATTGTGATTTATCATTTTTTACATGATTTTTGTAAAATATATAAAAAATTAAATTTAATATATTTATAATATTTTTTATGAATAATATATGTTTCTCTATTTGTCCAGAGTTTTGTGTAGTTGATAGCCAATTATATTTTTTAAATAATTTAAATTTTTAGTTATGATGCTTTATAATATTTCTTTTATTTAAATTTAAGTGGCACAATGCTTATATGATCATAATAATTAATCAGGGGTGATATAATAAAATCACGATTCAGCAGCGACGCATAAATATCTTAAATGACTTACAACGATTAATTAGAAATGACATAGCAAAATTACTATAAAAATACTCGTGAAAAAATTTAAGTGGATCTCATATAAGATGTCAAATTAATTTAAAACATCAAGAGTTAATTTGTCATTTTTATATCTATTTTACCTTTCTATTAAATATTATTAATTTTTGAATACTTAAATGACTTATAATAATTAATTAGGGGTGATATTTAGTAAAACTAAGGTGGAAGCAACTAAAATTATGGTGGAAGCAACTGAAGCAGACATGTCGTAAATGTGTATTTTACTTTTTTACTTAAATATTATTAATTTTTTAATACATAAATGACTTGTAATAATTACTTAGGGATGATATAGTAAAATCACGATTGAAGCAGCAAAAACATATATGTCATAGATGTCTATTTTATATTTTTTAATTAAATATTACTCCTTACAAAGTTTAAGAAAATAAAGAAGATTTTTGAATCATGTGGCCTTAAATTAAAGTTGAATCAAATGTGTACCAAAATGCCCTTTAATCTTGTGGTCTTAAACATGTCATGTGGAAAGTTGAAATTAAAGTATTGTCAAAAAAAAGAAGGGGGGCATATTTTTTAAACAGACTAAAAAGAAAAACAGGTCATTCTTTTTGAAACGGAGGGTGTAATAATTTTTTAATACATAAATGACTTATAATAATTAATTGGTGGTAGTATGATAAAATTACGGATTGGATATTATTAACTGTTCGATAAATAAATAATTTATAATAATTAATTAGAGATTATATAGTAAAATTACGATTAAAGCTGACATGTCATAACTGTTTATTTTATTTTTAATTAAATATTATTAATTTTTAAATATAAATGAATGATAATAATAATTAATCAAGGGTGCTATAGGAATGTTGGTGATATTTTAAAAATCAAGGGAACACTAATTATTAGGTTTATTTAGTTAAACTCATAATTCGGTAGGTTCTAGATAAATCGAGAAAATATCAAATTAATCAAATAAGTTATATGAGTAAAATACATTTTATATATTAAGTTTTTTAAAAATAAAATATTAAAACATTTGGTTTGAGTTTGAGGTGGTTGGAATAACTACAATCCCACAAGTAATTAATGTTCAAAGTTTTAATTAAAAAAATTATTAACTTGTAGGAATAGTATGCTTAATCCAATACGGATAATATGATTTGCATATATAAAAATAGCTAATTATCATTATTATTTAGTAACGAATTATGTTTAACCTTATATAAGTAAAATCTTGTTAGGTATTTTTCTTTAATTTCTTTTTGTTGGTATATATTGAGTTGGCACAAATCTAAAAAAAATATTTATTAAAAAATTATTTTATTAAATTAAATTTATTAATAATACATTAAAAATTTAAATTAGGCAAACCTGTAGTTCATGTAACAAATAAGAAAGAAAGCAAATTATATGTTTGATATGAAATGTAAATAAGGAATAAAATTTATTTAATTATATTTATCATATTAAGCATTATAATAAATTATTATCTTATTAATAAATTTATTTAAACATAATATATTTGAAATAATTTTATATTATATAACCTAAATAAAAGTATCATGTAGGTACTCACATTCATCCTAAATACAATGAGAAATACAGTTTTTATGAAAAATAGATGATAGATGAGGGCCCACCGGAAATGAATGCAAGGCTAAAAGCTACATGTGATGGCATTTATGTAAATTTTTTAAATAGCATTTTCTGTAATTAATGAAAAAGAGTAGATTTTGTTTTAAAATTTTTGATAGGTCCACAAAAAGAAGCACAAAATTTTTTCAATAAGAGCTTACAATTTTATTTAAAGACCTTAATACCCTTATTTTTTAATTTAATGTCAAATAAGTGATATGTTGAAACCACTTCTTTTATTATATCGAAATAAGAGAGAACAAAGACTCTACATTAAGTCAAGTGGCAGCCCAAAAATAAGCCACTTGGTAGTTTAGGACAAAATATGGTTAGGGTAGTTATTAATTATTATTATTTTTAATTTTCTTTTTACATTTTAAAATAAATTCAAATTTTGACAGAATTTACAGTTTTCAGTTGTTTTAAAATTCAAATTTTAATAATTATCTAGATGAGTTTTAGTCCTAATATACTGCCAACTTCCATCTATTTTTAAAATTTGAAACGTATACAACTTCTTCCAATGTAAAACAATTTTACGTAAAAAAAATCAGCTACAACTTCTACGTTTTTTTTCCTCTTATGTTGATCACCTTTTGCGCTATTTGTTTCAAAATCCAACAACATCTATGGCTACGTGAAATAACCAAGGTTCTAAGAAAACTCTCTTCTACATCGAAATCATTCATATTGTAAATGCTTCATGAAGGAATCTATCGTTGGAGTGTCTTATTTCTCAAAGTTTCAACTGTTGGACACAAAGACATGTTCAAAGACACTCAAGATAATGTTACAAAAGTATTCAAGTTCAAAGACACTCAAGATAATTCAAAAACACTACTTGTGGAAGAAGAACATGAAGATGAGGAAGACCAACTTTATTAGATTGTTGCAACAAAATTAAGAAAAAATACATTTTTTATAATTAACTGTTCAAATTCAAGTTGGATAAACCAACTTGAGTTTGAGGGGGAATGTTGAGATTTACCTTCCTTCTATTTTGTTATTTTTATTAATGGTAGAATATTTTTATTTTTTCTTTTTTAGTCTAAGAATATTTTACATTATTTATTTTCTTTTAAGTGTAGGGTTTATTAATTAAATAATATTTAGTCTTATAGCTATAAGGAAAATATCATATTTTCCTTATTTATTTTATTTAGTTTCTTATAAATAGAGATGTACTCTTCTATTTGAATCAAGAAAAAAGAATCAATCAAGAGTTTTCATTCAGTTTCTGTTCAATTTTCTTTCTTGTCTTGTTCATTCCATAACAGTATCGGATAGAAGCATCATAGCTATTATATTCTACGCTTACTCTTTTAGAAAATTTGAACAGTACTATTTTGATTATATTATGTGTGCCTATTTCAAAGCTAATCCGCTTTTATTCAAATTGAATATCTGAATAAAACATATTATTTTAAGATTTTATTCAAAAAAATTTAAAATTATTTGTTTTTTAAATAACATATGTTTTATTCATATTTTTTTAAAAAAAAATTTATGTTTTTAGGAGTACGCATGTCATCTTTTGTACTTAGTAGTATGTAATACCCATATACTTCTAAACTAGAAAACGAACCGTTCTTCCTACGTGTGAAACCTCTAATCTTGTAATTCATATTTGATTACATCACTTACAATGAGTATCCTAGTGAGAAGAGAGCTTATGATGTGTTTAACGTGTTCACAGGAGTCACTTAAGGTAATGTAAGCTAAGAGCATTTGAATCCATCAAGTTTTAGTGTTTGATTTCGCAAAGGTCATCTTTAAACAATCATAATTTGATGTATATGTGATATTTTATCATATTTAGACCCACCAAATTGTAGATAATTGAATTATCTTTGCAACGATACCAATTTTGCCTTAATCCAATACCCGAGCGAAAAGTTATGCCCATTTTCATGAGAGACAGTAAGGGTATGCGATTGGTTAGGCTCCGCCCAACCAAACTTAGGCGATTGGTTAGGCGCCGCCTAACCTGGCTTGTGCGATTACTTGGGCGCCGCCTAAGTCAGTTCCAAGTGCCCAAAACACTCCGTTTTAACTTATATCAAGGGTGTTGAAGTCATTTCAGACCCCTAAACCACCCCTAATCACTCCAAATCGTTGATAAGGAGTTTTTAAACACATAATTACAATCCCTAAGCCCTAAATCATTCAAGTTATGATCCAAAACCTTTCCCCTCTTCCCAAGAACAAAATCTAAGTTTACCTCTCAAGAATCAAGAAGTCAAGCTTCGAATTCAAAGTTCTCCACAAGGATTCTTTCAATCAAGCTTGAAGGTCCAATCTTTCAACAATTTCATCACCATTAAGGTATGTGGGGTTTGAACAAGGACAATCCTTTCGTCCTTGTGCCCAAAACTTGATTTTTATTACAAAAGTTATTTGATTTTATATTCTTTCCTATGAATTTGAAGTTTGGGTTTATACCCCATATTGCTATTCATGAGATTATGAGATTTTTTTATGATTTAGAAATTGAAGTACATGAGTATGTTTATGTTTTTATGCACATTGCTGAAATTTCCAGACTTTATGATAATTTATGAATGTTTACATTACCAAGTATGGATTTTGAGATGTTTTAACATGAGATGGATACTTGGGTCATTAGACCCCAAATTAAAGATTGTTGTTTAAAGATTATTTGTCCTATGAGCACTCCATGACTAGATTATTTTTAGATTTTATATTAAGATTTGACCTCTTGGTCCTAAGCTAAAGATAAAGAAATCGACTTCACAGATTTATCTCTACAGATTTACAGCTGGTTTTATTATAAACCATTAAATTATTTTAAAAGTGGATTTGCTTAACATTTTGAGCATAAGATTGGGAGTAGTATTTAGCATCGAGCGGAAAGTGTGGGGGTTCAGCGCATCCTACTTCCACAGAACTATGTAGCCAGTGTAGGTACAGATTATTAGATAACTCCCACTTCTACGTGGATGACAGTTTTAGCTTGTGATCGATCACATGGATTAGGTTCTATTCCGATGGCAAGGGTAGAATAGCTCTCCTCCAATGTGGGCAAGACATTGGACTCCATGGATGCTCACATGGTTTATGTCGGTTAAGAGAACTTCCCTAAAGCCTTCAAATTAAGTGTTTTCCTCAAAGTCTTAAAGCTTAAAGATTTTAGATTTTAGAACAGAAAGAGTAAAAGAAAAGCTTTTAGAAAACTAAATGTAAAGGATCACTCACAACTCTATTTAGATTATGCTTTACAGAAAGATATTAGTCACAGATTTCATCTTTCAGAATTCAAACTTTAGCGTGTGTCCTTTTTACACTTAGATAGTATGATTTAAAGAGAGAATACAAACCTAGATTTTAGAACTAAGTGTTGTGGCTCACGAGATTCATAAAACATGTTTTTCTTCTTATTGGTACTTCTTTCAGTATTTCAGACATTCCAGCTTATGTAAGTCACTTACATTTAGCATGCATCATTTTATAAATAATGATTTTGAGATATGTTTTACTTACTGCATGTACCCCCATATACTCAGTACATCCTCAAAGTATTGATCCACATATATGTTTGTGTGTTACATTGTCTCATAATGTAGCTATCAGTTTAGTTGTAGCATGCATACCATATTCAGACAGTTTGCAGATTCCAGCCAACAGATGATATGTCCTCCTACTTCGGGGGCTTCAGTCAGGCTTATTTATGTTCTTTATTTTCTTATTCCTATGTATTGATTAGTGGTAGTTGGATGCATGCTCCAACTATCTATAGTCAGTATAGTAGAGGCTTCACAGATGTCAGTTAGAGTCAGTTATGTAAACTTCAGTTTTGTCCTTCAGTTTTATCGGTATGTAAAGTTGGATTCATTTTGTTTCACCATTATTATGTTTTCACATAGCAAATTCAGTATTTATTACATATTTAATCAATTGCTTAATAGTGTGCCATTAGAAGGGTTATCTTGGGATCACTTGTGGTTCTAAGCACCATGTGACATCTCGGGATAGATTTTTGGGGCGTTGCAAACCTGGTATCAGAGCATAGAGTTCAAGAGTCGTAGGGTGTCTATGAAGCCGTGTCTAGTAAAGTCTTGCGGAACGGTATGGAGACGTCTGTACTTTTTTTCGAAAGGCTACAAGGCATTTAGGAAATGTCTTTATTCTTTCAAGTCTCAAATCGTGCCATAGAAAGGTTCTCTAAGAAACTTATACAGATTCTCATCCTACTCTATTCAGGCCATCTCCGCCTTATTTTTAAGATATCAAAAACAGTCAAGCTTAAATCTTTACAGATAGTACTTTGTCAGACCATCTCCGAAGATAGTTATGGGATTGCAGGAGAGCTAGAAAGTATCCCATCAGTGCTTTTGAGTTCCAAATATTGAAATGCTTTATTCATGTTCATAAAAGTTGTGCCTAAGCTCAAGTCAGAGGTGCTTTCAGATTCCTCCTCAGAATCCACAATGTAAATCTATACTTCCCTATCCATGTATTATTCTTGAGATAACATGATCAGCAAGTTTCAGTTCCTCCCCTGATAATGCTCTCAAACTTGCTACCAAGAAGTTTTCAGAAGTCTCACAAAGCAACTTGAGAGGAGCCTTCTAGTGTGTTATAAGCCCCTCAAGTTTAAAGTTATGCCCTCATTCTTATGATTCGATCAGTTAAGACAGAGTAAGATGTATATTCTTAGATCATTGAATATTATGTGTCAAGTTTCTATCTCTTGCAATCTTGTTATCATTGTGTTGGTTGAAAATAAAAGTCTAGTGAAGCCATGTGGGGCTCTTTCGATTCACTAGCATAGTTGCCTTTTTATTCATCTCATTTTCTTATTCAAAACACAAAAGTCAAAGTCTAGTGAAGCCGTGTGAGGCCTATTTCGATTCACTAGCAACTTGTTGTTCATCTTGTTGTTCTTGTGTAGGTTGGAACTGGGGGTTTTGAGGCGTAGCGGCCAGAAAAGTGGTAAGGGTGATTTATTGAATATATATAGCGGAATCTTTTTGCATATGATTGAGTTAGTAATAAAGTGGTATGTCCTTCTGTGTTAGTTTAGTAGAAGGTAGAAAAGGAGTTATTAGTTAAGTTGAATTGTTGTTTGCTTGAAGTGTGAAAAGAGTTATTAACGGTATTTGTTGTGTTAGAAAGTATGGGTTATTGATGAAAGTATTGAGTGGTTTAGTATTGCCAATTTAGGTATCCCTTGGGACTATAAAAAGGAGTTTAGTTGAAACTTATAGAACTATGAAAGAAGTTTAGGTGTATGGATGGATAAATGGTAGTGATGTGTAGAAGGAGGATGTGATAATGGATTGTAAATAAGATAGGCCATACGATTATTGATCAATTATTGTGGTTATGAGATTCTAGTGGGCTAGTGTTTCTTGATGCTTTGTTTTATGGTTTTCAAGTGAGAATAGTATATGAGGTTTTGTTGTTAATCATGCCTAGCACTAGACACTAAGTTTGAATAGTAGATGATCATCAAGGTGGAAATAACGATTGCTTGGTTAGTGATGCTAGCTGTATGGAGGTGAACCAATAGGCTTGAAACAGTGAATGCAAGAATGTAAGTTTACTGATTTGAGATTAAGTATGATGTTGTATGAATGATATAGAAGTATGCCCACGGTAATATGGGGCTGCTTTATTTTTTAGGATTATGACATGTTTTGTGTGGCTAGTAGTACCATTGAGTTGCTAGATGGAGAAAGACTAGTTAGATGGTATATGGTGTTCTAAATAGCCAAGTTAAGGAGTTTTGATGGATAGTGTTGAGCCTTTTGTTATGGTCTTGATTCTCATAGCCTAGAGATATAAGTTTGGAGATGCAGTATTGGTAGGCTATGACAGAAGTAGTATGGTTCATTAAGGGTTGAAGATATCCGTGTTAAGTGTTGGAACCTAAGTTGAGTTTCTTAAAGATTGAGCTAATAGAGAGTAGAGTTGAAGAACTAGTTTGTGTGAACTCATAGTATGGTGATACTCCTGAAGATTCTAAGTTAGTAAGTGTTCAAGTTATTAGATGATGAATATTGGGGACATAGAAAGATAAAGTTTTATCTTAGAATGAAGTATTAGCAGTGGGTTTTACACTTTAAGGTGTAGTCTTTCAGGGTAAGTTTATTATTTATGTGTATTATTATGCCCTAGACTCTAGAGTAAAGGGATTGCAGTTTAGATTAGAGTTAGTAAAGGGTTACATAGACTTAGAATGTCATCTTTGATCTAAGGGGGAGATGGTAGAGTGAAGAACCAAACCAAGTTTTGAGAGTCAGATTGCGTTATATGTCAACAAGAGTTGCGATGAGATATTGATCCTTTCTTCCTCTAGATTATTCCTTGGATTTTAGTATTTATCACATCAAATTCATGTCATGCATGATAGATCCATGCCAAAGGACAATGATTATACACTTCATGTGTACTCAAATCCATTATCGGTTTCTAGTAAGTAAGTAACAGCTTCCGTCTATGATTCGAGTCATTCCTCAAAAATCTATGAACTCCAATCTTATGTTGAACCGCTCATGATAAGTATGAACTCATGTTCCAGAGTATGATCAGTTCTCAAAAACTCATGATCCTAGTGAAATCCAATTTATATCATGTATGCCCTCAGTTTAGATCTCTTTAATAAATCTATACCTTTGACATTCTATTCCTCAGGCCTCAGTTAAGTGTTAAAGTTATGTATAGTATTCTTTCATGCTTCAGGTCCTTATGTGTTATCCCTTCTGAGACCTCTTCCTACGTTAAGATAGTGATGAAGAATAGTTGTTTAGATGGGAGAGAGTAAATATTTATTATTGAGAAAAGATCGTCGTATGCCTATTTTAGCTAAGGCTATAAGTGTGAAGTAAGATTGAGGACAAGTCTTTAATACATTTTGCGGTCAGTTGAAAATTTATGTGTATGTTTTTAAGAATAGTGAAAGAATGTCGTTGTTGATAGAGGTTTAGAGACAAGAAGGAGTAAGCCTTTATGAGTTTTTGCCTTGAAGTTCATATGTGGTTATAATGATAGGCTTGAATGTCGTGTTGGGATATAAGTGGAGGAATGCAATATACGCTAGTGAATCCATAGTAAGAGTTTAGAGTTAGTCATTGAAGTGATAAGAAAAATCATCTTAGAGAGGAAAAGTTGGAAAAATGCTTGGGGTATTGAATTCATGGTTCATACTAGTGTTATAATGTTATGTGTAGTAAGTTGTGATTCAAGTTAGGTTTGAACATGGTAAGAGAATTTAGTTCAGATCAGACATTAGTATATGAAGTTATATGAACCCGTGTGAGCATGGTATTAAAGGGGAGAAAGTATAGTTGAAAAGAGTATTTGAGAAGTGTTTCTAAGCTTGAAAATTAGCAGTTGCATTGTCTAAGGCCTAGTAATTCTAAACTAGTTTATGTTTAAGAAACTTATGTTACATGTTACAAAGTTATAGCTATACTGAGACTTCCTTCTTCAGATATCTCACTTTGATCATACCCAAGATTCTTTTTCCCTAATGTTATTATAACTTCTTGCTAAGAGTGCTGAAGAAATATTCTAGTTGAGTATAAGCTTTCAGTATAATTCAGTCCGTATAGCCAGCAAATTAGTTTAGTAATCAGACAGATAAGTTTCCATGGTTTTTGTATCTTTCCTATTCTTGAGGTAATTCATTCACGTCCATGCAAGTTGCAAATTTAGTTTAGTCCAAGTATCATGTTTAAGATTCAGCTATTTAGTCATGACTCAGTTCATAAGTGCTCAGAGCATAACCTCAGTTTTCCAAGTATACCAACTCAGATAGTGTAGCATCCCTTGTACAATCTTTGTCTCATTGTCTCATGATTCGTGCCTGAATAATTTATCACTTCGCAGTTCTATATTAATGATTGTAGAATGGAAATCTCAAGTGAGTTCTAAACTCCTAGCATGAATCAGTTCCTAATGGTGAGTAAGTCAAGTTAGCTTAGAATTCAGCTTTATGATAGAATTTCTAAAGTTTCAGCTCAGCTATATTCTTTATTAGAAGACACATTATTCCATACCTTAATGTTTCAATAAGTTCCTACCCATCATTCGAGGACGAATGATTCCAAGGGAGAGATATTGTAATACCTCGTATACTTCTAAACTAGAAAACAAACCGTTCTTCCTACGTGTGAAACCTCTAATCTTGTAATTCATATTTGAGTACATCATTTACAATGAGTATCCTAGTGAAAAGAGAGCTTATGATGTGTTTAACGTGTTCATAGGAGTCACTTAAGGTAATACAAGCTAAGAGCTTTTGAATCCATCAAGTTTTAGTATTTTATTTCGCAAGGGTCATCTTTAAATGAGCGTAACTTGATGTTATGTGGTATTTTGTCATATTTATACCCACCAAATTTTAGAGAATCGAATTAACTTTCCAACGATACCAATTTTGCCTTAATCCAATACTGAGAGAAAAGTTATGCCTATTTTCATGAGAGACAGTAAGGGTATGCGATTGGTTAGGAGCCGCCCAACCAAACTTAGGTGATTGGTTAGGCGCCTCCCAACCTGGCTTGTGCGATTACTTGGGCACCGCTACCTCTAAATTAAATTATTTTAAAAGTGGATTTTCTTAAGATTTTGAGCATAAGATTGGTAGTAGTATTTAGCACCAAGCGGGAAGTGTGGGTTCAGCCCATCCTACTTCCACAGAATTATGTAGCCAGCGTAGGTACAGATTATCAGATTATTTCCACTTCTACGTGGATGACAGTTTTAGCTTGTGATCGATCGCATGGATTAGTTTCTATTTCGATGGCAAGGGTAGAACAGATCTCCCCAATGTGAGCAAGACGTTGGACTCCATGGATGCTCACATGGTTTATGTCAGTTAAGAGAACCTCCCTAAAGCCTTCAAATTAAGTGTTTTCCTCAAAGTCTTAAAGCTTACAAATTTTAGATTTTAGAACAGAAAGAGTAAAAGAAAAGCTTTTAGAAAACTAAGTGTAAAGGCTCACAACTCTATTTAGATTATGTTTTACAGAAAGATATTAGTCACAGATTTTAGCTTTCAGAATTCAGACTTTAGCGTGTGTTCTTTTTACACTTAGATTGTATGGTTTAAAGAGAGAATACAAGCCTAGATTTTAGAACTAAATGTTGTGGCTCACGAGATTCATAAAGCATGTTTTTCTTCTTATTGGTACATCTTTCAGTATTTCAGACATTCCATCTTATGTGAGTCACTTACATTTAGCATGGATCGCTTTATAAATAATGATTTTGAGATATCTTTTACTTAATGCATACACCCCCATATACTCATACATCCCCAAAGTATTGATCCACATATATGTCTATGTGCTATATTGTCTCATAATATAGTTATCAGTTCAGTTGTAGCATGCACACCATATTCAGACAGTTTGCAGATTCTAGCCGGCAGATGATATGTCCTCCTATTTCAGGGGCTTCAGTCAGGCTTATTTATGTTATTTATTTTCTTATTCCTATGTATTGATTAGTGGTAGTTGGAGGCATGCTCCAAATATCTATAGTCAGTATAGTAGAGGCTTCACAGATGTCAGTTGGAGTCAGTTATGTAAACTTCAGTTTTGTCCTTTAGTTTTATCGGTATGTAAAGTTGGATTCGTTTTGTATCACCATTATTATGTTTTCACACAGTAAATTCAGTATTTATTACATAATTAATCAGTTACTTAATAGTATGTCATTAGAAGGGTTAGCTTGGGATCACTTGTGGTCCTAAGCACCGTGTGACGTCTCGGGACTGATTTTTGGGGTGTTACATAGTAATTATATTATGCATAATTATGATTATGATTACATTAATTATTAATATTCGAGAAATAGAAATAATGATAAAGAGGAGTGGGAGGAAAATAGTTGTTTTTAAGATAATGGATACAAATTGAAAAGAGAAGGGGAAGTAATCGAATACTAAGCAGAAGGGTAAAAATTTATCCACACTCGGTGTTTATACCAAATCAATACATGTATGTCATATATTTGAATTTAGAGTTCATTTTACTTAACTATAAGTAATTAACATGTATTTTGCTTACTAATTAAGGTGTTGCTAGATTGTTTTATTAGACTGTGTCTGATTACTTAAACGGGTTGTTTCCTTATTGTAGTACAACACATTGAGAGTTGTTGAGGACTGAAGCTATTTTTTAAGATTCAGTTTGGTCACATGTCAGTTTGCTGTAAGTTTTGTACTTGAGTTATGTTGGGTTCATAGTGTGTTGAATGGAAAATGGAGAAACCAAGTGAAGGGAAGGAGACACCCAAATTGAAAAGTGTACTCTTTAAGTTGGAAAGTTTACACTTCTCCCACATTGGTGGAAGAACAGAACTTTAAAGTTCTTATAAAGTGAAACACTTACTTCACATGGTAAGTGAGGCAAGGAAATAGATATGCCTCGCGCCGTCGTCGTCGCTCGCTCCGCTCGGTTTCGGATTTGGATTTGGATTTGGATTTGGATTTGATCAAATGATCGATCGATGAGATCTATTTTTTTTGGACAAATTTTGTTTGAATTACAAAAAATGCCAGAACTCCATATATACGCAGTAACAGTGTTTCTGAAATAATGCGTCTGTTTGAAACTGTTGCACTGTTTCAGATTGTTGCTTCTGTTACAGGAGGTTGCACTGTTTCAGATTGTTGCTTTTGTTACAGAAGATTGCACAACTTCAGAGAGTTGCAACTCTTCAACGGAAAAAAAAACACACACTATTTCACTGAACCAGTGCACTGTTTCAGAAAAATACTGCATTGTTTTAACTGAATAGACATGCATGTTCAGGAAGAGTCACACACCTCTATTATGAATCAATGCCACCTTTTCAAATAGGCATCTAGTGGCTATATAAACCTGGTTTCATCCACAGGTTTATGATAGAGAAAAAAAAACAGAAATTTTCAGATTACAAACTTCTTCTTCTTGTCTTAAAAATACTCTTAAGTGTGATCATTCAAACCGTGAGTGTGTTCGAAGAATCTGCCTATTTAAGGTACCACTATAGTCAGATTGAAGGCCATTTTATCCTCGGAGGAAAATTTCACAACCTCGGGTACAGTGAGGGGAATTATTTCCTTAAGGAAAGTCCGTGAATTCGGACGACTTGGTCTTAACTACTTTTCTGTTTTCATCTAATTTTTCTGAAAAAAAAACACACTTCTTGGAAAGATCTTTTTTTTTTATCTTGTGTTGAGGGTGTTACATAACTTCATAAGAGTTCTTGTTTTGTACTTGAACTAGTGTTGAGGTTCTTCTCTATTATACAGATTCTACGTACCCACACTGTCGGGATTAACAATCTTAAGGAAATAATCTACAGAATCTGTATAACTTGTTTTTGGAGATTAAAGCTTATGCTTTCTACTCCGTCAAAATTTAACTTGTGATTAGAAGACATAAAATCTTCGTCAAAAGTTGAAATTCACTCGATTGATGATTTGAAGTTATAAAAACTTCATCGTTAATTAAAAACAAGAAGGAAAAGTTGTAAAGTTATTTAACTTTATTAATAGTATTCTGAAAAATACTAATTTTCTGTCTTGTGGTGACAGGAAAAATGACAACTGAAAGTCAAATTATGAGTGCGACAACGTCGGTGGGGGCAACTAATATTGCCACATCAACTCGCACAAATGCTCCGCCAACGATGGCCCCGGCGGAGAAGCCCGGAAAATTTTCTAGCATCGACTTCAAGAGGTGGCAACAAAAGATGTTCTTTTACCTCACCACGTTATGCCTACAAAGGTTCACTAGCAAAGATGCTCCCGAGGTGCCCGAGGGAACCTCAGACAAGGACCGATTCGTTATTGTAGAAGCTTAGAAACATTCAGATTTCCTTTGCTGGAACTATATTCTGAGTGGTCTCCAAGATGACCTCTATAATGTCTATAGTGTAACCAAGACATCGAAAGAACTGTGGGAGGCACTTGAACGGAAATATAAAATGAAAGATGCGGGAATTAAGAAATTCCTTGTTGCACGATTCCTGGACTTCAAAATGATTGATAGCAAATCTGTTATCTCTCAAGTACAGGAGTTGCAAGTTATCATACATGATCTCCTAGCAGAAGGTATAATTTTGAAAAATACCTTAGTTGAACAAATTAAAAATATTCATAATACTCACATAAACTGTTTTGTAGGTTTAATGTGAATGATGCTTTCCAAGTAGCAGCAATAGTTGAGAAGCTACCACCTTTGTGGAAAGACTTCAAAAACTACTTAAAGCATAAGCGCAAGGAGATGACCGTTGAAGATCTTATTGTCCGACTTCGTATTGAAGAAGACAATAAAGCTGCCGAAAGAAGGTCAAAGGGAAATTCTACAATGAATGGAGCACATATTGTAGAAGATGGCCAAAACAACTCGAAGAAAAGAAATAATGTTGAACATGGAAGCAATCATCCCAAGAAAAAGTTCAAGGGAAAGTGCTTCAACTGTGGCAAAGTTGTCCACAAATCAACAGACTGTCGAGCCCCGAAAAAAGGGAAGAAAAAGAACCAAGCAAATCTGATTGAGTCCAACAAGGATTATGACAACCTGTGTGCTATGTTCACGGAATGCAACATGGTCGGCAATCCACGCGCTTGGTGGATGGATTCAGGGGCCACACGCCATGTCTGTGCAAGCAAAGAGTTGTTCTCGACATATGCTATGGCTCAAGCGGAAGAAACAATTTACATGGCCAACTCCGCGACTGCTAAGGTGGAGGGAATAGGAAAAGTTTGCCTAAAGATGACATCCGGAAAGGTTTTGACACTGAATAATGTGTTATATGTTCCGTAGTTACGTAGGAACTTAATTTTTGTTTCACTCCTAGATAAAAACGGTTTCAAATGTGCAACCGTTTCTGAAAAAATAGTAGTTACCAAAGGAGAAATGTATGTAGGAAAAGGCTATCTCGAGGAAGGCCTTTATAAGATGAATGTAATGACTATTGAAATAAATAAACATTCAAATTCTTCTTACTTGCTTGAGTCTTATAATTTATGGCATGAACGTTTAGGCCATGTTAATTACAAAACGTTACGAAAACTGATTAACTTAGAAGTTTTGCCAAATTTTGAGTGCAATAAATCTAAGTGTCAAACGTGTGTAGAATCAAAGTATGCTAAGCAACCTTATAAGTCTGTTGAAAGGAATTCCAATCCCTTAGACTTAATACACACTGACATTTGTGATATGAAGTCAACACCATCACGTGGTGGAAAAAAGTATTTCATAACTTTTATTGACGATTGCACTAGATATTGTTATGTCTACTTGCTAAATAGTAAGGATGAAGCAATAGATGCGTTTAGGCAATATAAAACTGAAGTTGAAAATCAATTAGACAAAAGGATCAAAATGATAAGAAGTGACAGGGGCGGAGAATATGAATCTCCCTTTGCGCAAATATGTGCAGAGAATGGAATAATCCATCAAACTACGGCCCCGTATTCACCTCAATCTAATGGAATTGTGGAAAGGAAAAACCGAACTTTGAAGGAAATGATGAATGCCTTACTAATAAGTTCTGGTTTACCGCAAAACTTGTGGGGGGAGGCTATCCTTACGGCCAATCGTATACTCAATAGAGTTCCCCATAGTAAGACACAATCAATTCCTTACGAAAAATGGAAAGGAAGGAAACCCAACTTAAAATATTTCAAAGTGTGGGGGTGTCTAGCGAAGGTTCAAGTTCCTATACCTAAAAGGGTTAAGATAGGACCTAAAATGGTGGACTGCGTGTTCATAGGATATGCTAAAAGCAGTAAAGCATGTCGATTTTTGGTTCATAAATCCGAACATTCGGATATAAATGAAAATACGGTAATTGAATCAGATAATGCTGAATTCTTTGAAAACATTTATCCGTATAAAACTAGACATGAACAGTCTAGTGGAGGATCTAAACGACCCCGATATGAACCAAGTGAGAATGTACATAATGAAGAAAATCCAAGACGTAGTACACGTCAAAGAACGTCAACTTCGTTTGGATCGGATTTTGTAACATTTCTCTTAGAAAATGAGCCTCGAACGTTTAAAGAAGCGATGTCGTCATCAGACTCATCCTTTTGGAAAGAGGCAGTCAATAGTGAGATTGATTCAATCTTAAGTAACCATACGTGGGAATTAGTTGATCTTCCTCCAGGAAATAAAACTTTAGGTTCTAAATGGATCTTCAAAAGGAAAATGAAAACGGATGGTACTATTGACAAATACAAGGCAAGACTTGTAGTAAAAGGCTTCATCCAAAAAGAAGGTCTTGATTACTTTGATACATACTCGCCAGTGACAAGGATAACCTCAATTCGAATGTTAATTGCCTTGGCTGCAGTATATGATCTTCAAATCCATCAAATGGATGTGAAAACCACATTCCTAAACGGAGAATTGGAGGAAGAAATTTACATGGAACAACCTGAGGGTTTTGTGGTTCCAGGAAAAGAAAATAAGATGTGTAAACTTGTTAAGTCACTTTATGGACTAAAACAAGCACCTAAGAAATGGCATGCAAAGTTTGACCAAACCATGTTGGCAAACGGATTCAAGATAAATGAATGTGATAAATGTGTATATATTAAGGACACACCAAATCACCAAGTCATTGTATGTTTATATGTGGATGATATGTTGATCATCAGTAGAGACATTTGTGACATAAATGCAACCAAACGAATGCTCGAGAGCAAGTTTGATATGAAAGACCTCGAAGTTGCAGATGTGATCTTAGGTATAAGAATCCATCGAACTCCACAAGGGTTAGCTCTGTCACAGTCTCATTATATCGAAAAAGTACTTGACAAGTTCAAGTATATGGAATTCGATATTGCTAAGACTCCATTGGATGCGAACTTTGCACTTCGGAAAAATAAAGGTGAAAGTGATTCTCAGTTGGAGTACGCAAGAGTATTGGGATGTTTAATGTATATAATGAACTGTACACGACCAGACATAGCATGCACTATCAGTAAATTGAGTCGGTACACAAGTAATCCCAACAAAACTCACTAGATGACAATGAAAAGAGTTTTGGGTTATCTTAAATACACTCAAGACTATGCTTTGCATTATAATAAATATCCCGCGGTACTTGAAGGATATAGTGATGCAAATTGGATCACCGGATCGAACGAAGTAAAATCCACAAGTGGATATGTATTTACTATCGGTGGAGGAGTAGTTTCTTGGAAATCATCGAAACAGACTTGTATCGCTCGCTCTACAATGGAATCTGAATTTATCGCATTAGATAAAGCCGGTGAAGAAGCAGAATGGCTCCAGAATTTCTTAGAAGATATTCCTTATTGGCTCAAGCCAGTGGCACCAGTATGTATACACTGTGATAGCCAAGCGGCAATAGGTAGGGCAGGGAGCATGATGTACAACGGTAAGTCTCGTCACATACGTCGAAGACATAATACCATTAGAGAACTTCTCTCTAGTGGAATTATCACTATAGACTATGTAAAGTCAAAGGATAATGTGTCGGATCCACTTACAAAAGGCCTATCTAGAGAAGGAGTAGAAAGGACATCCAAGGGAATGGGTTTAAGGCCTAGGACAAGTCAGCATGACGGTAACTCTACCTAGCAGACTGGAGATCCCAAGAGCTAGGTTCAAGGAGATCAAACAAAGTTATGTCTGACAGGTTCAACATTGTCATTTACCCAACCCATTCTCATAATGTAGACAATGTATAGTAAACAAGGATAAGACTCAAGGTGAAAAGTCTTTTAATGATTATCTAAATTTGGCAGATTTGACCAAATAGTTCAATCTAAAGGATTGAAACGTTTAGAAATCACCTAAGTGAGGGCGAAGTGGAAGCCGCTTCAAAGAGAATGTTAGTAAAGGCCTATTCTCTAAGCTCTCATGAAAATCGGGACGTGTTCATGGCTGAAAAGAACAAAACCGTAAGAACCATAAACGGTAAAAGGCTGGTTGTGTGACATATGTTGTCTAGGTGTACATTAAAGCTCGACGGTTCAAAGATATCAAATCTACCGATTGACCGAGTGCATTCGATACATGTTCACTACGGAAAGTTCAAAGGGAAACCCACTTATCCAGATGCAATCAATCTTTGCTTGATGATCACATACTGTCCGTAAATGTTTTTCGAAAAAATAGCCATTCCCCATTCATGTGGGGGATTGTTGGGTTCATAGTGTGTTGAATGGAAAATGGAGAAACCAAGTGAAGGGAAAGAGACACCCAAATTGGAAAGTGTACTCTTTAAGTTGGAAAGTTTACACTTCTCCCACATTGGTGGAAGAAGAGAACTTTAAAGTGTTTATAAAGTGAAACACTTACTTCACATGGTAAGTGAGGCAAGGAAATAGAGATGCCTCACGCCGTCGTCGTCGCTCGCTCGGCTCGGATTCGGATTCGGATTCGGTCAAATAATCGATCGATGAGATCTATTTTTTTTTGGACAAATTTTGTTTGAATTACGAAAAATGCCAGAACTCCATATATACGCAGTAACAGTGTGTTGCACTATTTCTTATTGTTGCTTCTGTTATAAGAGGTTGCACTGTTTCAGATTGTTGCTTCTGTTACAGGAGGTTGCACTGTTTCAGATTGTTGCTTCTGTTACAGAAGATTGCACAACTTCAGAGAGTTGCAACTCTTCAACGGAAAAAAAAAACACTATTTCAGTGAACCAGTGCACTGTTTCAGAAAAATACTGCATTGTTTTAACTGAATAGACATGCATGTTCAGGAAGAGTCACACACCTCTATTATGAACCAATGCCACCTTTTCAAAAAGGCATCTAGTGGCTATATAAACTTGGTTTCATCCACAGGTTTATGATAGAGAAAAAAAACAGAAATTTTCAGATTACAAACTTCTTCTTCTTGTCTTAAAAATACTCTTAAGTGTGATCATTCAAACCGTGAGCGTGTTCGAAGAATCTGCCTATTTGAGGTACCGCTATAGTCAGATTGAAGGCCATTTTATCCTCGGAGGAAAATTCCACAACCTCGGGTACAGTGAGGGGAATTATTTCCTTAAGGAAAGTTCGTGAATTCGGACGACTTGGTCTTAACTACTTTTCTGTTTTCATCTAATTTTTCTAAAAAAAAAAACACACTTCTTTGAAAGATCTTTTTTTTTTTTATCTTGTGTTGAGGGTGTTACATAACTTCATAAGAGTTCTTGTTTTGTACTTGAACTAGTGTTGAGGTTCTTCTCTATTATACAGATTCTACGTACCCGCACTGTCGGGATTAACAAGTTGCTATCCTGTTTGGATTAGACTATGTTATTCTGTTTTGATAGCTCTTTTCTTATTTGATTTTACAATGCGTGGTCTCTTTTTAATTTTGGTGTCAAATTTCAAATTGCTTCAACGGGCATTCTCTAAAAGGTTGCAATATTTGGGGATCTGAGAGTGATGCTCTTAGGGTATATTTAGAGGATTTTCTTTCTTCTTTTTCGTCCTTCATCGTCACTGACTGAATTAACTAAAAGGAATAGTAAAGAGTTCTTGAACCTTTGTATCCTCTTTACTGATTCTGCACATACCTTAATTATTTTGTGTCTCCTTTAATCGTTGCCACTTAATAAGCTATGCATGGATAAGGTGATGTAACACTACTCTTTGGGAGGCATTTTCTGATATTCCTACTTACTGTTTCTTTTTGGCATCCCCTGTCTTTTGCATAAAAACATACACTAATTTTTTTAGATAGAAACTCTAAAATTGAGTCTTGCATGCATGAGGAAACTAAAGTTGTAACTCTTCAACTTTATATAGTTAACATTGTGTTATTTGATGTTTATGTTTATTTAAAATAATTTCTTGAGTCTGTTTACTGGATAGTAGTTCGATTTCTAATTTAGTGTTTGCTTATTTTAATGAATTTTCAGTTATCTTTTCATTCGTCAACATATCTATGATCATTTCTTTCTTCTCATGCTATAATCTTTTGCTTAATATGTTTTAGTATAGCATAATGGTAACTGGTAAGGAGATCTCATTTTTTTTATTGAGTACTAATAAATTTTATTTTATACCCTGTCTTAATCCTAACTTTTAAATTTCTCAGCTTTGTATGAATCTAAGAAAACACCATCAATAGAATTACTTTAAACTCTACTTTGGTGTTACAAATTGTGCTAGAATTTTTCATAAGATTTCACTTGAATATTTGTTTATTTTTCTTTTGATATCTCAATTAACCAACCATCCAAAATATTATTTGTCTTGGTGTAACTTCTGAAAACATCTAGCGCTAACACTATCTACTTTATTATTTTTTCTTTGGAAGAGTAGGTTATCGGAGACTGCAAATTCGAATCAGATTAATTAACTTTATCAAGGCTTAGGTTCTTTTAGCTTTGTCATAACACGTAATGAGATATATTTTGTACTGAAAGGTGCATGTTTTTATTTAGAGTATGGTATTAAATCTTGAAAATGATCAACTTTTCAGTTTCTTGGGACCAATCATGGTACCTGAAGAGGCGCTGAAATTAGAAAGGAGCGAATGTAAGATTTTATACTTATTATGTCCTAAGAAATATACATATTATAAAAGTTACTTCTTAATTTCTTATCACTGTGCAAGTATTATGTCCTGATTTATTTTACAAGGGTTATTTATTTACTTAAGAGGACTTTATTAAAATTACATTTAGTGGAAAACGTGGAGATATTATCAGAATTGAAGCATTTTCATGTTTGGGATTCATATCGCCTCATAGTTTATTGCAGATGTTTTCTGTGGTAGTGCTGGACTTGATCTTGATGGTGAAAAATAAAGTTTTGTAAAAGAATTAATTTACACTCACTATCACTCCATCACATAAGATCCATTGATTATTGTAGTTGAAAGGACTGAAAACAAAAAGTGTTAATTTGAAGGTATTTTATTGAATTGATGTACTGTGTGACAGATTGAATGGTTAAGATTTGCATGTGCAAAACAAGTTACAATGAATTTTTCAGGTATGTGAAAAGGCAGCCCAGTGCACTAAAACTCCTGCTATGTGCGGAATTTAGTAAAGGATCAGACCATAAGTGTCTATGTGCTAAAAGTAAATTGAATTTACCTAACTCCTACTTTTCACCTTACTTACTGCATATATACTAATGAATCTGTCATGTTTTTATGACATTCATATAGTAGGTGAAGGATTGAAAGCATAGAAGGAGGAGCCAAACCAAACCATAGACAGATCAAAATCAAGTAATGGAGGAGCTTAAGTTGAAAGAGTAAGCAAATGAATTCGAAGTCAACTAGGTGATTTCCAACACCATTTTTGTGCTATTAAACATAAGATAGTACAATATTGAGTTTGTCGCATAAGAAAAAATAATCATGACATAAATGATAACAAAATCTAATGAAATTTGCTTTGATTCTAAAGAACAAACACGTTAATTTACATTCTACTCCTGCTCTTACTATGTATGGTTTTACATAGTCTTAATTATAATCCTTCGATAAAAACTGCTTACATAGATGCATAATAACAAAGATACAATTGGAGGGTACCATAAATGTTGTGTTTGTTAATGTTGGTCATTTTGCTACCAAATAGTGTCGAGTGAAGTCAATGTTTGAAGAAAGTACAATCTCTGCACAGTTTCTATTATTCATATAACTGAATAATAGTCAATGTCAACTTTGCTATGCTGCTATTATACTTGAGTTTGATGAATATTCGTGGTTTTTGAATTTCGTCCTGATATTAATTTGTGGATGTTCGATACTATGGGAGGTTCTTTCGCTTAGCAAAAGATTCTAATATCATTAGCTTAAAAGCTCCATTGGATTATTCTATGACACATCTGCTTTCGTATCTTTTCTGTTTTCTTCAAATTTTTTGTATGAATATAAGATAACTTCACGATGTGAACTTTTTGTTTTTTCAGTATAACAAATGCAGCAGTGCTAATTTACATGTGAGCAGGTTCTTCCTTTGCAGATATAATAGGGAGGATGCAAACCACATATGGTCCATTATTTTAAGGATGATCATATTGAGTAATTTTATTTTCAATAATCTTGAAGCCGACTTTGTGATGTCTGGATCTTCTAACCAATAGTCATCATGCTAGAAGCCGAAAGGAAACAACATTAGAGAAGGGCAGAATCTGACATTAGCCCCTCATGGTCTTAAGTAAACAATTTGGATAAAAAAAAGAATCCTCAAAAGGAGAGAAAATTAATATCTTTCTTCTTAATTACTTTACTCTTCCTTTTCAGTTATGATACAAAGAACAAGACATCTAATTCTAATTCATACACCTTTAAGCTTTTTGAAATACTGGAGTAAATTCTTAATAGATTGTGCATGAGCATTCAATATTGAACGTACAAATAATTACAAATAGGTGCAGCAATTTAAAAAAAAAAACTTATATTATGATCTGGTGCATTGCTGAGAGATATTGATTAGCTTTTAAGTCGAGTTGCAGGCATAATGCCTAATGTCCTATGATTTCCCCGCAAATAATAATAATACACCAATGCAGATTAGGATTTTATTTTCTTCCAGGAGATCAAATCCAACCATCAAAAGGTTTGTGAATCCATGTATTTAATTGAAATGGAAGTCATCCTTTTATTAATGTCGTAGAGTGTAAGGTTGTGAAAACATGTTCTTTGTGTCTTCCATATGCTTTCCTGTTGAAGAGTTCATTGGAAAAACATGTCATTTTATTAATTTCTAGGTTGAAAAGTTAGAAATCGATAACTGAAGAGTTCGTTTCATTTTTATGAACGATTATGTGAATGTTATATGACAACAATTTTCAATAGCAAATTTATTCATAACAGTTTTACTCAAGTGGTAGCATTTAAGAATTACCTGTTTTCAGTATCAAGTTCTTATAAGGTGTTACTAAATTCTTTTTCACTCAATAAATCTTGGGACTGGCCATGGAAATTTGAACGTGTTTACAAGTATCATGTATGTTTTCTTGCTTTGAACTTCAACAAGGAAAAAAAAGAATCAATTTATACAGAGTTACTCATTTACTTATAAGTTGAGTCATGTGTGATTTATATATAGAAGAGTTTCCTAATAAATTTTTTTTCAGGAGCTCAAGATAATGCATGTGTCAAAAATGAGGTAACAACAGGTAAACGACTTGCCAAGTTGTCCATCATTTGCGGCTTTCATTTTTATACATCTTATCAAACAATATTGACACGACGCAATTGTAATGCCAGGTATATATAGTTATCATTAAGATGTTTCTAGACGTGGTGGGAATTGATGCATTGAAGCAAATGTAATGTATCGTGATTTTGTATTAAAGCACTTTTAAGGTCATTTTAGAGTTCTTCTCGGTGGAATGTTTGCAGTAGGGAAATGCATAAAAGAAAGAAGAGAGTACATATGGGTGGGAGATATGGTTGAGTTCATTTCTTCAAAGTCAAAAGACAATACTAGCTTCTGTTATTTTGGCTCTTTAAATGTTTGTAAGTAAATTAATTCTCTCCAAAAATTGTATGTATATAGCCTATAGGAGTAAAAAAAAATAGCATGTAAAGTTCAAATCTATAATTTTAGTTGTTAAATAGTAAACAATTAATAAATAAAAATAAAGAACATAAATTTATTGATTCATATATAATTTATCATAATTGTTTCCCTATCATTTGCCACACATTGCGCGGATATGCAAACTAGATCTTAATATATTCAGTAAACCTGATAAGTCAATTCTACATAAGCATGATTCTCTATCCCACTCCGCCCCCAACCACTCCCTACTCCAGAAAAGCCAAGATCCCTTATAATAGTGACTAATTGCTCAAAGAAACTAAAAAAGTTATTAGCACTTGCCAAATCTCAATCAAGAAAAGTAAATTTTACTACCTACTCAGACGCCCTTTTAATAACTACCATGGTTTATTACTCATTGCATGATAAACGTCTACTGCATTGTAACAAGATATTAATTTTCCCCCAATTGACCAATTCACTTGATAATACCATCTAGCGCTATATTCTTTTATACATCAATTAACCAATTCGTTTGATAATACATACTAAAATATTCAGGTGCATAGCATGAACTTCGACAGACCCTCAAACTTGTTTCGAAAATTCACTTAGATCCCTCAACTAAGACCTGTACCCTCAAACCCCTAAACCCCCCGAATTTTAATCCAATTGGGCATTTTTTGCCTACATGACACTGCGCGTGTTGTGTAGTCGCGGGAGGATTGAAAAAGCAGTCTATGTGGAAAAAGTTAACGTTATTTTTCCCATCCTCTTCACTTTCCTTCGTTTTTAAACCTAATTTCCTCTTCTTTTTCTTTCATTCTCTTCTCCATAGCTCAATTCTCTCTCGACTTCTCTTCTCTCACTATCAAATTTATCTCATAATTTCTCTTAAATCATTTTTTCTCTCATTTTCTATGAGAATGTCGGAAAATTCTGTTAATGTTGAGGTTCCTGATTTGTGTTATTGTTCCGAATTTTGTCCTTTAAGAACTTCAAGGACTCCATCAAATCCGGGTCATAGATTTTTTGGATGTAAAGTTTCAAAGATTTGTTATCATTTTCACAGATTTTAATTTTATTTTTTTGGTGATTTTTTTATTATTCTACTCTTTTTGCATTTTAGGAAAATGGTGGATGTGGGTACTTTAGATGGATTGATCCAAAACCTTCAATATCCTGAGGTAGAATCGAGCTTAGTGATTAGGTACAAAGATAGTGAAAATTTGTGTGATCGATTGAAGCAAAAGCTCAAAGACGTTGAACAAGAGAGGGACGCTTTGTGTGAGAAATTGAAAGATAGTGAAGAGAAGTTGATTGCATTGAGACAAAAACTCAAAAAAGTTAAACTTGAAAGGGAATGTGCTAAGCTCAAATTGAATAGACTTGTTCTACTTCTTCTCATTGTTCTTATTGTAAAGTGGTTCTTTAATATGGTGTAAGGTAATAGTTAAGTTTACCTATTGAATAGGCAATTGGATATTGTAATGGTTAGTTTGTAATGAATTTGTAATGGTTAGTTTTGTAGTTGTTTGGCTAGTTTAGTTTGTAATCGTTAGTTTGTTGTAGTTGTTTGGTTACTTTAGTTTGTAATGAATTTGTAATGGTTAGTTTGTAGTAGTTGTTTGGTTAGTTTGTATCATTTTGACATGTTGAATGTGAATGAACTGGCATGTTTTGTATGACAATCTCATTGTCAATTGGATACTTTGTGTCTAATTGTGCAGTTATTGAAGGTATAACCATATAGCCTATTTGTAACTACTGAAGATATTGATAAAAATGAACTATATTAGAAGTACTGCATCATATTAAAACTGCTTACGATTGAACTAAAAAGTGCAAACAGTAGGATATCATATTAAAATAGCTCAAAGTTGAGCTAAAAACTGCATACATCAGTAAACAAGATGTTCAAAAAAAGCTCAACATTGAGCATAATAGTTCTACTGCAGCATACACCAAAGTCATTAACTGCTGCCTAAGAAAAAGTTGTTCAAAAACTAGTACCACAATTTGTTCAAAGTCATTAACCCTCATTGCAGTACAAATCATTTCTAAATGAACTACTTCTTTGAAGATTCAACTGATGAAGAAGACTTGGCTGCATCCACTTTTTTTCTCTTATTTTCTTTTATTTGTTGCAATTTTGTGTTGGTGACTGCATATTTTCCATTTCACTTTAAGACACTAGGTTTAAAATCAATATCTATATTGGTTGGTAAAACACTCTTTAAATTTATACCTCCATAAAGAATCCTCTCACTTTATGTACTAGGCTATAAAATTAGATAAAATTATAAGACAATGACCATTGTACACTTGGGTTTCAGTTGTTGGATCAGAGTAAACACCAAAATCAGTTGCAGGCCTTCTGCATCCAGTAGTAGCAGCAAATGAGGTAGCATTGTATGGCCTCTTGTTGGTTGGCAAAGGTGGTACTTGACTGGAAGAAACATTTCTTCCACTTTCAAACGGGGTCCCTCTTGCATTGGCTATTTTTCTTGCCAATCCTCTACCACCTCCTCCTTGACCTCTACCAGTTCCTCTTTTACCTCCCCTATCAACACCACATTGACCCCTACCAGAACCATCATCCCTACCAGAACCAACTTTACCTCTACCAGTAGCATCTTGACCTCTACCAGCCACACTTGACACCTTTCTTTGATGTGCTCTTGGCACAGAAGCTGTGTCAGTACAAATAGATCCTGATTGACTGAATTGTGTAGTTGCATATGTATGAAAGGTGAAGCTTGACTGTGAATAAATGCAACACAATATTTTCAACAGTTTTCAATAATAATATTAAGCAGGAAAAGAATATTAAGACAGCAGCACATATATAACTTACCCTTGTTGTCTGACTTTAAGTGTAGGTATCTCTTGCCATTGCACTGGTGTCACCACAAATAGAACTTGATTATGGTGGTGGTGGATTCCATGAGGCTGCAGGCTGAGTGCTAGGTTGACTACTATTACTGATCCTTATCCCATTCTAATAAACAAACAGAAATATGAAAAGTTAAGAAATATGTTAACTTTACAAACTATTGTGAAATTCATTTAAGGCTTACCATTTTGGCACACATAGTCTTGTTATGGCCAACTTGCTTGCACCTTGAAAAGGTGATCTTGATACCTTTTTTTTAGAGTTTGCCTCATTTTTTTGGCTCATCCTTGTTCTTTATTCTGTTCTTGCTAGGTTTGCCTGGCATCTTTCTTGATTTTGGAGGCTCAATTGATGGGCTTGTAGTTTCCGGCCACATTCTCATATTGATAATTGGTTGAATGAAATGGCTATAAGACTTAAGAATGGTTTCTTTCCTATATCAGTGCTCTACATGCTGATCAGGATTTTCATTCAAGTAATAATAAGGACAAATGTCATGAGGACAAGGAATACCTCTTAAAATCCATAACCTACAATCACAATACTTCTTGTCCAAGTGAACAACAAATGTGTAACCTCTATCCCCAATTTCAAAACCATTAACTCTGTTCCATAGTACTCTACACCTATTTGAATATTCCTTGTTATCTTCTAAAATAGTTCTTGCCATAGGTGCAATGTCTGAAATTCATATTTCTACAAATTTGATCATATCTATATGTTTATTCATCATTTTATGCCTGATATCTTATAACATTGTGATTATAGACTTATATCTAGCAACTAAGATCCAAGAATTAAAAGTCTCACTCATGTTATTTTCTACAATATTACATTTGGAATACATTTTGAAATATGCCCTACACCAAGAAGAAGGAGAATTAACCAACATGTCCTCAGTTATTTCTTTCTTACCTAGCCTTAACATTGCTTGTATCTCCTCTCTAAACTTTACTTCAGAGCTTGCTTTTGCACATCTCCAAAACTACTTTCTTCTCTTTTCTCCTCTCCAGTGCACATGTCAATTGCTCCAAATATGTCTAGCACACATTTTTCTCCCAGCATTTGGTAATAGATCCATCAAAATAGGAACAAGACCCTGTAATAAGTATAAGTATTATTAAAACATTTTATTGAAAAATAAAGTCAAGTAATAAGAAAAATAATTAAGTAGTGGTACCTTTTGTTGGTTTGACATTACAGTCAAGCCTTTACCAGTTCCCAGATTTATATCAGCAATTAGATATCTTATGAATCAGTCCCAGCTATGTTTTGTTTCAGTATCCACAACTACCCATGCAATATGATTGTGACGGCCCAAAATCCCATCGGGCCGGACTGGCACCCGAAGCCGAGAAGGCCCGGGAGAACCCGTTCAAATACTGTACTTTCACTTACATGTCACCAAAAATTTGGGCAGCACTTCGTTACATATAGAAGGGTCCAATTCTCTGTATCAGCACAACACGCACAAATATATATATATATATAATACTTGGCCGTCGGGGCCACCACATATACAAATATAATATCACTATATAAACTCCCGTTACTTTACCCTTCCTTATGTCTACAAAGCCTCTAGGATATACATGACATAACTAAAGTTGGGACAAACCCCCGCCCACACATGACTCCTGTACAATAACAAAATATAAGGAACCGACTCGGAAAGCTCCGAAGCAAACTGGAGCTCACCAACAGTAGCTGTATGACCTGGCTCCTACTTGTGCGGTGTATGAGCTGAGGTACCTGTGCCTGCAGCATGAAATACAGGTCCCCCGTGAGGGACGTCAGTACGAAATATGTACTGAGTATGTAAAGCTTTAAATAATCATATGTGATATAGGGGATCAAGAAAATCAGACGCAAGTGAATAAATCATAATAGAAGTGAACCACACTTCATAAACACTTTTAGGATCATGTACATTATCATTAATTTGAATTGGGTTTTTGAATTCAAACACATTTGTGGAACGGTATATATTCGTTCATTCATTCTTTACAATTATCATTCGTCATTACCTCCTCCTCCCGAACCTCCAACCACCTAACAATAATCAATACTGTACTGTACTGTGACCATTAAGCTGCCCCCAGTACATATCAACTGTAATCATATCAAGTATCGGGATCGGCCCATGCTAGGCTTAAGCCCCTGAGCTACCACTCACACGTACATCAAGTAACACACATAAGAGATCTTTCCAATAACTTAGTTCAAAATCTTTTGAGGTTATTACATTAGTGTTCATGTCAATATAGTACCTTTGGAACAATGATACATCAATAGGAATCAAGTAATAGACCTTCTATACAATAACGATGTAATAAAGACTCATTGGTACAACAACAATGTGTTTCAGAATCATCAATATCACAACAATGAAATAGGAGCCTTTTGGTATATCAATGAAACATTTTGACACTTTATAGAATGGAAACAACTTCGTTGGTAATGTAGAACAATACATGTTTTTGGACAACCTCGGAATCTTACTTGACGGAACATTGGTGTTTTCATGCCAAAGAACATCGTTAGAGTATGCTTTACATACCTCGTTGTAGATTCGGATACCAATTCAACACAACTTCCCGCCTTTACAAATCACTTATCTGCAATGAAATATTTGGCATCTAGTATTAGCAACCCAACACCACAATTCTCTTCCATAATTCCATACAACCAATATTTGCAAAGCATTCCAAAAACCAACTTGAACAATAGGTTTATGTGTATATATATATATATATAATCATTTCAATACCACATCATCACACCAAATCCCTTCACAATTCAACATAATCCAACCATGCACAAGAATGATCCAACATCATTTCCAATCATCTTTCAACAACAATCAAATAACATACTTCTTATGATCGCATGCATATATATACATATCCATATAAATAACACCAACATAATTTACATCCTTACCATAAAATGGCCCTTTTGGTTTCGAAGTCCTGTTGGCACAAATAAGGGGTGCTTCTCGAAGCCCTCGAGACGGTGAACACAAGTACAGAATCAATTTGGATTTTCTACGGTTGAATCACAAGATAATTGGAGTTGAAATTAGGCTAGGGTTTCTTATTTTCAATAATTTGATGATAATTGATGGATATGAGACTAATTATATGTATATAATGACCAATTTTCGTCCATGAGGTGATGGAAAATGACCATATTGCCCTTAAAAATTTAAGTAAATCCGAATCTGTCCATGGTGGACTGTTTTGACAGGCTAAAGTAAATCGGACATAACTCTTTTCTCCGATATCTGATTTGGGTGAAATTGGTATCGTTGGAAAGATAATTCAAAGGGCTTTCATTTCATATAAAGTAGGCCACCCAGTTCGTCCTGTACAAGGAGTTATGATCGTTTGAAGTTGACCCTAAAAATCTGTTTTGAGAGGCTGAAGTAAAACGAGTATAACTCCTTACTCAGATGTTGGATTTGGATGAAACCAATTGCATTGGAAATAAGACTCAAAGATATTTCTTTTGATAGGTCACAGATCTCCCAGTTCATTATATTGAGGGAGTTATGATCGTTCAAAGTCGACCCAAAAAACTGGCAGGCCTCAGTAGTTTGTGTGCAGGAAATTTTCCTGCACATTTACTGTTCACAATTATCCCGGCCGCCGTTTTATAGTTTCAAACGTTCTCGATTATATCCGAAACTTATCCGTTTTTGGAAATCTTTATATCGTTGGAAAGATTATTCAATAACCTTCGTATGGAACCATCGACGGGCAAATTCCGGTATAAATAAAGTCGATTCCCATACACATATAATCAAACTATACACTTGAAACCATCTCAAAATGATCAATACTCATACTTAAACTCATATATACCTAACTTAGGATCAATACATATACTCCAACACATATAACCATGGCTAATGCACGTAATTAAGTACGGGGTGTTACAATGATACATTTGGTTGTTGCCATTTTTCCCCACAGTAACCAACAACTCACCCTTACAAGCTCCTTTGAGAAAGCATTCATCAAAATCAATAATTTTCCTACACCCATCTAACCATCCTTTCTTGAAGGCAAGAAAGCACACATAGAAATAAATAAAGAGGTTCTTTCCTAGTTAAGTTTCTTTTTCAATTTTTATCCAACAAGAACTTTTAGAATTTGTTGTCTTGATCATATCTGCATAGTCACATAATCTGGCAAATCCCAGCTTCCAATCATCCATATTCTCCCTCATAATAATCTGTTTAGCCCTATAAAAAATAGTTTTACCTACATAAAGATCCAACACCTCTCTTATCAAATCCTGAATTTCCCAAATCCTAATGTATAGCTGAGAAACAATTCTGTCCTTGAACTTTCTAGAAACCAGCTTTAAATCACACATCTTGTTCTTTCTTAAAGGTATACACTTGTGAATAGGGTTATAGTTCTTAACAATAAAATCACTTGAATCCCTATTAGTAGAAGCAAACAGCAACCAGTTACAATTAGCTGCAATATATTTCATCATTATTCTATGTTTTTCATCAGGTTTAAACTTCAATTGCCTTTTATATTCTACAGCATAATCTGCAACAGCTTTTCTAAACTGTTTTGCACCCTCAAAAATCATTCCAAACTCAAACACAGAAAACTCATAATTTTCATCATACCTAGTTTTCTTGCTTCTCCTTCTTCTAGGTAGATCTACTCCTCTAATAGCATCTACATCTATCTCTTTACTATATTCACTCCAACAATCAGAACTATCAAGATATTCCTCATCTCCACCCAACTTTTTAGCATATTTTGTAGCCTTATTTTTATCAATATCCCCAAAGCCTCTATCTACACAATCAGCAACTCCCACAGGTACTTCTTCAGTTTCAACAACCTTTTTTCTTGCTTTTTGATTTCTTTATTTCTTGTTGGCTTTGTTCTTGGCTTTGTTTTTTCTTCTTTCTTGTCTAAAAGTCCTCAATTCCTCATCAACATCTGAGCCATCTTCTGAAGGAATATCTCCGAGATCTGAATCACTACTCATGTAATCTGACAACTCACTTGCTAGCCTATTAACATCTTCTACATGAATATCTTCTACATCAGCCTCATCACCTTCTTTTACACCAAGATCTTCTAGGTTAACATCTTCTACATCAGCCTCATCACCTCCTTCTACACCAACATCTTCTACATGAGGCTCCCTCTCTTTACCTAAGTTAACATTCTCTATCTCAATATCTTCTAGGTTAAAATATTCTAGATCTGCTTCCCTCTCTTCTTCTACTCCAACAGATTCCCTCTTTGTGTTAGCACTATCATCAACACCAACATTTTCTCTTTCTAGGTCTGCACACTCAATAATATCAGGTGCAGGTAAAAAACTAGTGGGACCATCAGGGTCAAGAATTGGTTCATCTAAAACATGATAGACATAAAAATCAATAGAGTCCTCATGTTTTAAGTCTTTACCTAGTTCAAGGAGATGCCGGTCACTTTTAACCAAGTTGAATTGTTTAGTAACTGCATCTTAATAATAAAATCCTCTAACAGTTTCATACCCTAATCCTTTAGTATAAAATAACAATTCCAGTATGGAAAAGTGGTCCTTGTTAATGTACCTTAGTTCTGGCACACAACTTGCAACATATGTAGGGACACCCGTCTTGGAAAGGGCTCCCCCATGGTGAAATTTTGTGAAAATTATCTCCATTTGTTATGTCACCTGCAACAAAGGGTAAAAATTCAAAGTTAGCTAACAGAATATACCCAAAGTACACACCAATAAGCTAAAAGCTATAACCTTTAGTGCATGTTAAGAAAGAGACGGAATATTCTCAAAAGCACAGCCGTAACAGTGAAATTTCAAAACCCTAAAAACTAAAATATGCTAAAATTCAACAAATTTAACAAATATAAATCCTAATAACACTTACACGAGGAAGATCTGAGGAAAACCCCCAAATTTCTCCTTCAATTCGAGTGGAATTTTGGTTAAATTAGGGTTATCAAAGAGAGAGAGCTAACGCCCGGAAGAGAGAAAGTGGCGTCCAAATGAATTTCTTGTCCATTTAAATGTAATAAGTATATATGGATTTAGTTAATACACGTGGAGAGATTTAAGTGGAATAGCTTTCCACATCAATGGCGTTTGGAGACACGCGCATGGAAGCTGGTGAGAATAGGAAAAAAAATGTCCAATTGGATCGAAATTTGGGGGGTTTAGGGGTCTGATAGGTACTGGCCTTAGTTGAAGAGTCTAAGTGAATTTTCAAAATAAGTTTGAGAGTCTGTCGATGACTTAAGCCAAGATTTAACCGTTAGCATCAGTTTGAGCAAAAGGACCAATATTTCTCCCAAAAGGGCCAGACACCATTTTATATCAAAATTACCAGTTATCTCCCAACATGCATATCGTTGGATCCACTAATTTATCAATATGAAAAATTACACAACGCATAACTATATATACTTATATGTTGTGTATAGAAACAATTTTGGTCCAAAGCTCACACACAAATATAACTTTAAAATTTTTCTTTTAAAGTAAAATAATTTATAATCACATAAATATCTAAGATTTGTTTTAGACAACTAGTTTCAAAAGTCAAACTTTTTTATAAATATCATGTTAAATCAAATTATGTCACATAAAATAAGACGAATGTATATATCTATAATCTATAATTTATAATTTATAATCTATAATATATTAAAAGTACATGCAGAAAAGTTATTTGAACTTTTTGCCCTTCATTAAAAGACCTTCCTTTAGACAAAACTGTCTTTTCATTATTTTCTTCAATTTATTATTTAATTATTTATATTATATTAACTAGACTTCTAAAATATATGGAACTCCTAAAATATATGGAAGGAGAATCAATTAATATTTTTCTTTGAACTGATCAATTAGAAAAATACTCCTAAAATAGGATAGAAAAATACTCTTAAAATAGGACTCTATTAAGAAAATACTTCTGATTGATGTTAATCTAACTTGATTCAGTTGCATGTCTAGATTGGTGAATGCTTAATTTTCTAACCGTCAACTTCTTCACTGTTTTTGTCAATATAATAGAATTCAACGTGTGTGTATATATATCTTATTTATTTTCATTCAAGTGATTCTGTAGGGTCAAAATTTTCGCTCAAACAAGAATTATTTTCATCAAAATTGAAGTTTTGTGATCAGTATTGTATTATTTTGTTGTAGTTTAGTAGATGAATTTACAGGTGGTACATGAATGTCGATCGGCTTTAAGGAATTTTTTAAGGTAAAGATTAGGTTTAATTGTATTGTTTTTATATCTCTATTTTGAGATTTTTTTTTGTGTGTGTTAATGTTAAGTTTAGTTGTATTATTTTCATATCTCTATTATTGTATTATTTGTTATAGTTTACAAGTGGTAGATGAGTGTCAGATGACTTTGAAAAAATATTTGTGTAAAGATTAGATTTAATTATATTATTTTGATATCTCTATCATCGTATTTTTTTGTGGTAGATGAATGTCGATGAGCTTTGATAATTTTTTTGGTAAAAATTAGATTTAATCAATTAAATTCTCTAAAAGCTGTTGAATTTAATTATTGCATTCATCTTTATTATTTAAACAAATATCCTATTTAGTGTAACATTTGAATTTAATAAAGTGAGATACACTTAAACTAGCATAATATATAAAGTATACACAATCTATACACTTTGTACATAATTTATAAAAGTGTCCGAATGATTTAAACACATAATTATCCCCAAAATTAACAAACCTGAGCTGAACTAGAAGAACAACCGTCTGACGATGAATCACCTGGAACTGAAGATTGTAGGCGTTCCCTGATTACATATAAGGCCCCTTAAGTTTAAGCATTAGTGCAACGTTGGTACTTTAATATTAGACTTACCATTAACGTACTTTTAAGTATTTAAAATTGTATAAATAACATAAATACCAACTCTTTTGGAAGTAATTACACTCTCTCTCACTTTTTTAATTACTTTACTCTCTCTCCCTATTAATATACATAATATAACCGATATATACATAGCATTCTGTGTCTATGTTGGGATTTTTGTAATATGTTTAGGGACTTAGGATTTTTTATAATATTGAAAACATAAGTAAAATACTAAAAATTACACAAATACACAACTTATGTTTCCAATATTACAAAAAATAACAGCTTCCTAAACATATTACAAAAATCTCAACATATACACAAAATGCTATGTATATGTCGGCTATGTTATGTATATTAATAGGGAGAGAGTAAAGTAATTAAAAAAGTGGGAGAGAGTGTAATTATTTCTAAAGGTTGGTATTTATGTTATTTATCCAATTTGGACACATTTGGTCCAAAACACAAACGCCGTTTATTAAGGTCCATTTGGCCATAAAAATTTTTAGCTTAGAAATGGTAATTCGAAAACTAAAAATATTTAAATACGTGTTTTCGCTTTTTCATCTCACTTTTTCTTTTATTTAAACACTATAAATTCTAAAACGTTTTTCTCAAAAAGGTAAGACCAAAAATAACTCCAACTTCAACTCTCAAAACTTCAAATAAAGTGTTTTTTTAAATTTTCATGGTCAAACGCGTGTTAAATTAACAACTATTCGTTGCTTCTTCATTATGTATTATCAAACAAAATTATTTTATACAACAACAACAACAATATAGTGATACAAACCGAATCAGCTACAAACTTTCGAGGTCTATACTTCATGGTCAACACCTAAGAATCCATGACATGGTTGCCTTAGGGGAGCAATGACGGGTTTGAATGATAGCTTGGAGCATTGGAGTTAGTATCGCCAAATGGGTCTTTTCTTCAGGTTCATTTTTGAGCCCATTTGACATTATGGTCACTTTTAGATCATTTTGTAATAAATAGCTAGGATTTTTCTTTTTCTTGTTAAATAATTTTGGATGAAACTTACAGTTGAGAGTGTTTTTAGCTTGTTCGATAATTTGTAGACTTTGTTTAGAAACGTTGATTGTGAGTGGATTATTTACCCTCTCGATCTTCTTAGGAATTAGGTGCTTGTTAAGAGTTGAAGGTCATTGGTTTAATATACATTTGGTTGCTTACATTTTCTCTGTGTGCCTATCTATCTATCTTTTCTTTATTATCTTTCGATTTTCATACCTTATTTTTATTTTCGTATATTAATTTGTATCATTTTGGCATCAGAACCGCGCTTAGGATCGTTTCAACAATTCTAGTCTTGAAATTTGTTATCACGTTTCAACAACCTCAGTGTTAGTGGTGATTCGTGTGACAATGAAAACTCTTCTCTTGAGGAGGAAGATGTTATTTTTTTAGCAATTGTTACATTTTCTTCTTCGTGTGCCCTAATTGGTAAGAATACTCACGGTGATAACTTTGAATCTAATATTGAGTAGAAGCATGAGATTATCTTAGACGAAGTTAATTTGTATGACACCTTTCTTCACTCTTTATTTACTTATGACATTGCCTATGATTGTATAAAGAGTATACCTTTTTTGTGATAATGGCACTCCAGGGAAAATGGATATTTCACTGATTCATGTCTATGGAGATTTTTTCCATTTGAGTTCAAAAATCATTTAGAGTGTGGTGATTGTAAGACACCCAACTCGGTGCTTGGTCAAAATGACAAGAAAATATGTTGAGGCTTGGCGTAGGAAAAATGAGCTTGGATACATGGTACGATTTAGATGGTAAATTTGTGATGGGTGTTGAATTTGTGATGGTTCATTGTAATTTTGGGTGGTGGCAATGGTGATATTGTGATTTTGATGATGATTTTAGTTATGGTTGTTGAATTTATCATGGTTATTCGCAATTTTTTTTTTTTGTGATAGCAGTGATTGTGGTGTATTTCGATGGCAAAATCTATGATGAATTTTTAAAAATTATTGTGTTAGGGATATGGATTTGGTGGCTATGACGGCAATGGTAGTGGTTTAGGTGGACCTGATGATGTTTAGCGAAGAAGAAGCTATTGGGTGACATGAATTTCTTTTTTAAAAAATAATTGACATAATATCGGATGTGGCAATGATGTGGCGTGAATGTAAAATACTTTTCATCATGTGACTAGTTATATATGTGTTGGGAGTAAATAAATTACTTTTAAATTGTACAACTGTGAAGTGTGTAATAGGTCGTTTAAATATTTTAAGTGTGTATACAACTTTTTATGTATAGTTCAGGGTGATTTTAATGTCGTTTCTCTTACTTATTTTAAACAGTTAAGTACCCAATACAACGTCTTTTTGACACGAATAAAAAAGTATTTATTTTTTGGCTGGAAAAAGTATGTATTGATTGTTTGATACCTATACAAAATTAGTTTTATTTACATTTGAAATTAATGGTTCATAAATATAAAATTATAGGGTTACTTTATTATACAATAGCAACAACAAACTCAGTGTATTCCCACTAAGTGAGGGGTTACTTTATTATAATTTTATATAAAATATAAATTTATGGGTAGTTTTTATATTTGAAAAAGATAAAATTATGATATAAAATTTTCAAAGCAAGATTTTTGAAGTATTTGAAATTTCAACTTATAATTTTAAATCACGAAATGAAATTGAATATTCAAACGTGTACTAAATTATTATAGTTTTATGCACCAGCTAGGTAATCAAGCTCAAATATGTGCTTCCCTTCCTTTTGAGATCATTTGCTACAACCTTTTATTAACCCTGCAACTTTAAACTTTAAAGGCTCGTTTGGTATAGTGATAAGAATAATTAATTTTAAAAAATATATTAGGACGAATTATATCATTTTTTATTGAGATAAAAAACTTAGAATAATTTATTTTGAAATTAAGACGTTGTTTTTATCCATTTTAAAAATGAAATAATTAACTTCTATATAATTAATATCTGTATAATTAATTTCTACATAAATAATATCCATAACCGGTAACTAAACAACCCTCAGGAATCACAATTTATGGTCATCAACACTTCATATATATTAAGGTTGGTGGCACGTGACAGTTTCAGCCATGAGCAACGAAATTGTGATATGAAATTATTTGAAATGAAATTAAAATTTTATTTGAACATATAATTTGAATTTCTTAAATTATATTTTTTTCATCATAAGCATAAAAGTCTCAAAAAAAATTTCTTCAATAGCTATTACGATATATATTTTCCTACTGCACTTTTTATACAATATCCTTTTGACATAAATAAAAACTTATGTAATGATTATTTGATACATACGTACAAAGCATGTGTCCAAAAAAATCAATCTGAACTTAATCAACCTCTGAAATATCATTTGGTTTGATGTATTACTGGAGTACTATCATTTGGTTTGATGTATTACTGGAGTACTGCTCGTATTAAAAGTAAATTAATTAGGTCGCAGTTGAATTAATTAGGTCGCAGTTGATGTATGATTTTATATCGAACTCGATTTGCAATATGGAAAGCAAAGTCAAACTTTAATAATCTTTCCCTTTATCTTTGATACCACGTGAACAGGGTCGGCTCAACGAATTTAGTGACCTAAAGCCAATTTTTAATCAGAGGTTTCAATGTATATTCAATAAAATTAACTTTTGTGCATCAGACATGTATCTCATGTATCACACGTGCATCTCGTGCGATGTACGTGTATCTCGTGCGACGTATGTGCATCTTGTACGACTTACGTGCATCTTATGTGCATTTCGTGTGTCACACTCCTATTTTTTTACCGCATCCGACCTCGCTAGGGAGTTGGTTTTAGAGTAAATGGTTTTTTTCAATTAAAGTAACGTTGAGTAGGGATTATTTTATTTACAGAGTCGCCACTTGGAATTGAGTTTGGGTATTCCAAGTCACCTTATTGAATCCCTATTCAAAAGGAAATGACTCTTTATTTTTGATCTGCGAACTAGAAATCCGGATAAGGAATTCTGTTGAGCGAGGTGAAGGCATTAGGCACCCCTCGAGTCCCGTGGTTCTATCACGGTCGCTTTAATGACTAACGTCTAGCTTGAATTAATCTTTCAGATAAATAAAACATTTGTTAGCCTAAAAGTTACTTACATCCTGCTTTTAATTTATTTTTAAATATATATAAAACTGTATTGATGTGTGGCTTACCAATAGTAGTACTTTTCGGCCTTACCACGAGTTTTGGTATATTTCTCGCGTCTTTGTGGCATTTATGAATCGTCCCCATTTTTCTAGTCTAAATAAGCACCTGATAGGTTTAAAATCTACCGAACCCAATTCAATCGGCTTCAAATGGTATGTTAAATTTTATTATAACGAATGGTCGGTAGCAGTGCTTTCCGACTTCATCGTTAATTTTCACTTATATATTAAATCTTAATTATTTAGAGGATAAGAACCTAACTCATTCCTTTATGAATTCACTCCCTTACAATAGGTTTTTCCTCTCTTTTAATTTATTTATTCATAACATGTTTTGAATAAAACCGCAATCTATTGGTTACATAATATTCACATTCAACACAAATTGATAAGAATGAACCCTCCATGCACAGTTAATAAAGAAAACTAATTATCACATGTAGTAAAGCAAATTTTAATTTTCAAACTTATTTGTCTAAATATTTACACCGTACTATAAAGTAAATTCTTACATGTATTGTGTGTGTAACCGTTTTCTTTATCAATTCAAACTAATCGAGAATGTAGACCAAAGAAACAATTAATGGTTTAAGGTATATCCAATTGTGTCTGAAATTTAGCGAACCTAGTGGTTGAGTTATTATTATAATCAAAGTAAACATACCACTACTAGCAATAATTACCTCATGATTATGTTTTCTTTTTCTTCCCCTTTTTTTTTAATCAACATTTAAACACCCCACTGTCCACAATTCCAGTAGTATCAATACTCCGTGCAATTGTTAATTTTTCAAATGCTTAGTAATTGTGTCAACACAGTAAAATCAAACCATATGGTTACTAAGAAGATTATAACCTTAACGGACTACTGTATCTTTTTATTTGTTTTCCTATCACACTTAATAAGAAATAAATAAATAATACAGAAAGTAGAAATCATGGAGAACTTTTCTTTTACTAACCTGCAACGTTTAGGGTAACTTTGTAAACGAGAAATTAAAAAAATATAAAATAATGTTACAACATCAAGAAGGATTAAACATAAATGAGATTAATCATTCCATACATCTAAAGGATTTTCGTACAGTGTCCTTAACAATTTCTATAATAACAAATTTTTACTTACATCCTGTAAACATGATAGTCTACACCATGTTTAACTTAGTTTATTGATATTCAACCAAAAATAATATATTTTTTATTAACTTTTAGGATAATGATTTAGCACATAAATAGTAAAACTACAATATTAATATTTCTCACATACGGTGAATAACGTCGTTGTTTCAACCTAGACATGTATCGTAACTAAGGCTTCAAAATATGGAGATAACAATGGGTCTGATAATTACTTAATATACAATAGAGTATGAAATGTTATGGAAGTTTTATACTAAATCTAACGAAAATCAAAATATTTTAACATACTTTATACTATCACGTCAAAGAATAATAAGCCAAACAAATACAAAAACATGAGGAAACTTAGTACTACATATTAAAATCAAGTCTTGTACAATTACAATAGTAAATTATACAAGAGAGATTAGAGGTTACCTCTTGCGAAGATTAATTTACAATAAGAGAAACGAACGAACCACGAACTCGGAACGTAGACAAAACCTCAAAACTCGAAGGGATTAATTGGTTATTATTTTTTTTTCTGGAACGTATGATCGCTGAAAATTGTTTGTTTGATTTTTTTGGTATATGTTAGGGAGTATAAGGATTTTGATAGTAGGATGTAATTTGTAGTATTGGATCTTGTTTTCTCTCTTAATTTCCTTTCTGTTTTTTTTTCTCTATCCCTTGTTTCTCCAATCTTCTTTCTCTCTTGTTTTTTGTTGCTTCTCCAAGTATTCTTTTCTTTTCTTCAATTGTTATTTTTCAGGTTCTCCTCCCTTTTGTTGTGTGCATGTGCATGTATAAATATTAGTGCATGTGTGTGTGTCGTGTGTTGTGTAGTGGGATTATGCATAACATGCATATGGGAAAAGTGGAGGACATGGGAGAGATTGAGGGGAGTGGGAAGATTGGGTAGTTTAGGTCTTTTTTTTTAATGTTTAAATAAAAATAAAAAAAAGAGATAAAATTATTTAAAACTAATAAAATATAACTAAGTTAAATAATTAGTCTTAGAACATGATTACGGAACATTAATATCACTAGATTATTTATTAAAAGTTAAAAGAGGAAAATAACATAATTTAATTTTCTCTTTTTTTTTAAATAAACAAATAATAATAATGAAAATAAAAACTTATCTAAAATGTGACTCTATTTTTGTATTTTCCAAAACTATTAAGCCAAACTTAATAAAAATAAGATAAACTTACAATATCTAATTTAGAATTAAATAAATAAATAAATTGAACACTAAAATGGCGTAAAAACGTTAGGTTTGGTAAAAAAATTAGGTGTTTACAGAATGCCCCTCTTTGTTTGGAAATATGGAGAGTTTTCAAGTAAAGAAGTAAACATGACTAATTTTTGGTCCAACCATTTATTTAAAAGTAACATGTAAATAAGTAGAAAAAAGGTGTGACCGAACCCTGATTTTGGACATCCTACATATCTCGGGTTATAAGAGAATCAGGTCACATGTAGTTCAAATAGGTGTTGAAATGAATGGATGAGTTGGAGAGTCGAGGTGAGGTCCGTTGAGTTTCCGGTCTGTGGCTCCTTTTATTACATCAGAAAAAGAAAAAGAGAAACAAAAATGAAAGATACAAGATCCTATCTATTCTAATTATCTTGATTCTCTTGCTTCAGATCTTCTTCCCGAATCTCCAGTTATCACCTCACCTTCTTCTGGTGGGTACCTTGATCTCAAAATTTGATCTTGAAGTTAGGATTTGAGACTTGAACTTGAAACTTGAATTGAGTCATTGGCGCTCCTCCCAAGGATCGTTCATAGAATATTATTGGATGTTTGTTCTCTTGATCAGAAGATATGAAGATGACTCTTGAGATGTTGGGCCGCTACAGATGCAAAGCTGACTCTGTATTTTCAAATTAATCATTTTCTCTACTCAAATTAGAGATGAAATGTCATTCTCAGCATTAAACCTGCAAGCCATCAAACAAAACAAACAAAATTTTCTGCCCCAGTTTGCACTAGGAAAATTTTGTGAGTTATTAGAAAAAACTATAAACTAGTTTAAAAATAAATAAACAAATAAATAAATGGAAATGATAGAAATCTAGGCTAGGTGCACAATAAAATAAGAATTCTATTCTCAATAATGCAACCAAAGGAAGTTATGCCTTATGATGGCATGCAAAAGAGTTAGGATATTTGCTTCTTAAAATGCAACTAGGGATTGTCATAACTTATGAAGATGAATAAGAAAAATTAGGAAATGGTGTTTACTAAGATGTCAACTAAGGGATGGCGCCCTATGAAGACAAAATAAAATGTCTACTAGGGGATGACGCCCTATGAAGACGGATAAGAAAAATTAGGAAATGGTGTTTCCTAAGATGTCAACTAGGGAATGACGCCCTATAAAGACGAAATAAAATGTCAACTAGGGGATGGCGCTCTATGAAGACGAAATAAAATGTCAACTAGGGGATGACGCCCTATGAAGTCGAAATAAAATGTCAACTAGGGGATGGCGCTCTATGAAGACGGATAAGCAAAATTAGGAAATGGTGTTTCCTAAGATGTCAACTAGGGGATGACGCCCTATGAAGACAAAATAAAAGGTCAACTAGGGGATGGCGCCCTATGAAGACGAAATAAAATGTCAACTAGGGGATGGCGCCCTATGAAGACGAAATAAAATGTCAACTAGGTGATGACACCCTACGAAGACGGATAAGTAAAATTAGGAAATGGTATTTCCTAAGATGTCAACTAGGGGATGACGCCCTATGAAGACGAAATAAAATGTCAACTAGGGGATGACACCCTATGAAGACGGATAAGAAAAACTAGGAAATGGTGTTTGCTAAGATGTCAACTAGGGAATGACGCCTTATGAAGACGAAATAAAATGTCAACTAGGGGATGGCGCCCTATGAAGACGAAATAAAATGTAAACTAGGGGATGGCGCCCTATGAAGACGAAATAAAATGTCAACTAGGGGATGACGCCCTATGAAGATGGATAAGAAAAATTAGGAAATGGTGTTTCCTAAGATGTTAACTAGGGGATGACGCCTTATGAAGACGAAATAAAATGTCAACTAGGGGATGGAGCCCTATAAAGATGAAATAAAATGTCAACTAGGGGATGACGCCCTATGAAGACGGATAAAAAGAATTAGGAAATGGTGTTTCCTAAGATGTCAACTAGGGGATGACACCCTATGAAGACGAAATAAAATGTCAACTAGGGGATGGCACCCTATGAAGATGGATAAGATGTCAACTAGGGGATGACGCCCTATGAAGACGAGATAAGATGTCAACTAGGGTATGACGCCCTATGAAGACGAGATAAGATGTCCACTAGGGGATGACGCCCTATGAAAATGAAATAAGATGTCCACTAGGGGATGGCGCCCTATGAAGATGAAATAAGAGGTCAACTAGGGGATGGCGCCCTATGAAAACAAAATAAGATTAGGATTTATTTTTTTTGGTTAGAAGAGAAAAGCAAAAAAAAGAAAAAAAGAGCCCCAATTTTGAATATGAGGGGTTTTATTATTATTATTATTATTATTATTGTTATAATTATATTGATACGAACTTAGAATTATAGGAGTATAACAAAATAGAAAATTTAAGAAAACTTAACTTTGCTATACTTGTTTTTCCCAATAACTTCACAAGACTACTTTGCCCCTATTCAAGCAAAGAAGAAAGAAAAAAAATAAAAAAATTGTGAGTTTTAAAATTGGTAGTTGGTTTGTGGCCTTGAATCCCTTGGAGGTTTGCCTTATCCCTACACTAACTTGATACGATTGATTCAACTAATTGGTTAGCGAGCTTGAATCTTTGTCATTCAAATTCTGTTGCATCTCTGTTTGTTTCAGTACGATTCTGTTCGTCATTTTCAAATGCTTCACTCGTAACACTTATCTTAACTGGATCCCTGTCCTTGTCAAGGTGGTGTACGCCCAATAATCTCTGCTCAATTTCACTTGGAGCCATGGTCAATTTTGCGCGTCTTTCTTTATTTTGTATTTGATGCAAGACTTATGCATAAAAAAAAAAATAAAGCGTGTAAAAATGAAATAAGGAAAAGTCAAAAGAAAAAATAAAAGGATTATATCTAAATAGAAGGTATTTCTAACAGTAAAAGAAGGAAACTTATTTGGAGGTGTGCATTAACTTCAATGAAGCATGACACGCAATTTGAAGTAGACATTTGACCCTTCAAAACTGTCTAATCTCGAATTAGGCTGCACCTTTCAATCAAATCAAATCATCATTCTTGATCTTTGTCCTGTCATGATAAATTCTGTTTGACTAAAGTTATCCTTTAAGGATTTTCACAATTGACCTCTCTAATTTCGGTTGTCTCGTTTATCAGTCTTATGGCGCACCTGAGGGTTTTCAGCTATAAGATTTTTTTTTGATATCTTGTGGTGCCTCCATGGGTTTTCACCTACAAGACTTTTTTTTTACGGCACACAAGGCTTGACATTCTCGAAAATTGATCGGAAGGTCTTTAATGGACAAAGGGAAAAGGATTTTTAGGATAAATTACAACTTAGGAGCCATATAAAAGTGATAGTAGGATATATGTCTTGGTTTCTTTGAATACCAAAATTTTTTTAATTTTTTTTTCTTGGAGTCAGACCGAACCCCAAGATAGGGCTGCCTACGTATCCATTTAGGAATCAGGTCGAACGTAGTTCAATCCTATACGCATTATCTTTTTTTTTTTGAATCATCTTATGGGTGCCTCCATTAGTTTTCACCCACAAGTGTTTTATTTTTTTGGCTCCAAAGAGGGTAAGCAAGGAAAGGTAAATAAAGCTCGAAGGGCTGACAAGGGATTAACGGCATTTAGTTAAGTAGAATGATGGTCTTTCGTCATCTCAACTTGAGAATGTTAAGCACAAGTGTGTCAAATATAATATCTTTTGACTGAATCGGTATTGATATCTTTTTCTGCCATTTTTCCGTCTAGATCCGCAAGTTGCAAAGCTCCATTTTATAATACTTGTTTAACTATGTATGGACCTTGCCAGTTTGGAGCAAACTTTCCTATAGCCTCTTCTTGATGTGGAAGGATGCATTTTACAACAAGTTGGCCGACCTCGAATTTTCTAGGACGTACCATCTTATTGTAAGCTCGCGTCATCCTCTGCTGGTATAATTGGCCAAAGCAAACTGCCGTCAACCTTTTTCATCTATTAATGATAATTGTTCTAGTCTAGACTTGAACTATTCAGTATCATCAATCTCGGCTTCAACAATGATTCGAAGCGAGGGAATTTCGACTTCTGCGGGTATCACAGCTCCAGTCCCATAGACTAGTAAATAAGGAGTTGCACCAGTCGATGTACGGATAGTTGTATGATATCCTAAAAGAGCAAACGGTAATTTCTCATGCCACTGTCGAGATCCTTAGACCATTTTCCTAAGTATCATTTTAATATTCTTGTTTGCTGCTTCAACGGTTCTATTTGCTTTGGGATGGTAAGGGGTAGAATGATGATGCACAATCTTGAATTGCTCGCAAACCTCCTTCATTAGATGACTATTGAGATTGGTTGAATTGTCTGTGATAATGGACTTTGGTAGACCAAAACGACATATGATGTTGGAATGAACAAAATCCACTACTGTTTTCTTCATGACTGATTTGAAAGTAGCAGCTTCTACCTATTTGGTGAAATAGTCAATAGCGACCAGTATGAAACGATGCCCATTAGAAGCTCTCGGTTCTATTGGACCGATTACGTCCATGCGCCAAGCAACGAATGGCCAAGGAGCAGACATAGGATGCATCTCTGAAGGTGGCGTGTGAATCAAATCACCATGAATTTGGCACTAATGATACTTGCGAACAAAGTGAAAGCAATCTCACTCCATAGTCAACCAATAATATCCTGCCCACATAATTTTCTTCGCTAAAACATAGTCATTCATATGCGAACCACATACCCCCGAATGTACCTCATTCATGATTCTTTCATCTTCCAGAATATTAACACATCTCAACAAGTTCAAATCTGGGGTTCGTTTGTACAGAATCTCCCCACTTAAGAAAAAACCATTAGCAAGTTGCCTAATTGTAACACCCCGTACTTAATTACGTGCATTAGCCATTTTTATATGTGTTGGAGTATTTGTATTGATCCTAAGTTAGGTATATATGAGTTTAAGTATGAGTATTGATTATTTTGAGATGATTTCAAGTGTATAGTTTGATTATATGGGTATAGGAATCGACCTTATTTATATCGGAATTTGCCCGTCGATGTTTCCATACGAAGGTTATTGAATAAGCTTTCCAACGATATAAAGATTTTCAAAAACGGATAAGTTTCGGATATAAGCGAGCACGCTCGAAACTATAAAACGGTGGCCGGGATGTGAACAGTAAAATTGCAGGAAAATTTCCAATTTTTGGGTCAACTTTGAACGATCATAACTCCCTCAATATAATGAACTGGGAGAGCTACCACATATCAAAAGAAAGATCTTTGAGTATTATTTCTAATGAAATTGGTTTCATCCAAATCCAACATCTGAGTAAGGAGTTATACTCGTTCTAATTCAGCCTCTCAAAACAGATTTTTGTGAACAGTAAATTAGCAGGAAAATACTGAGGCCTGCCAGTTTTTGGGTCAACTTTGAACGATCATAACTCCCTCAATATAATGAACTAGGAGAGATACCACATATCAAAATAAATATCTTTGAGTATTATTTCTAATGAAATTGGTTTCATCCAAATCCAACATCTAAGTAAGGAGTTATACTCGTTCTACTTCAGCCTCTCAAAACAAATTTTTAGGGTCAACTTCAAACGATCATAACTCCTTGTACAGGACGAACTGGGTGGCCTAATTTATATTAAATGAAATAACTTTGAATTATCTTTACAATGATACCAATTTCACCCAAATCTGATATCGGAGCAAAGAGTTATGGTCTATCTACTTCAGCTTGTCAAAACAGTCCACCGGAGGACATATTTGACATTATTTAAATTTTAAGGACACTTTGGTCATTTTCTATGGTATTATGGACGAGAATATGTGTATATATACATGTATATGAGTTCAAAAACTCATATTCATCATCAATTATAGGAAAGAACAAACCCTAGCCTAATTTTCAACTCTAATTATCTTGTGATTCAACCGTGGAAAGTCCAAATTGATTCCATAGTTGTGTTCATCGTCTCAAGGGCTTCGAGAAGCACCCCTTATTTGTGCCAACAGGACTTCAAAACCCAAAGGGTCATTCTATGGTAAGGATGTAAATTATGTTGGTGTTATTTATATGGATATGTATATATATATATATATATATATATATGCATGTGAGCATAAGAAGTATGTTATTTGATTGTTGTTGAAAGATGATTGGAAATGATGTTGGATCATTCTTGTGCATGGTTGGATTGTGTTGAATTGTGAAGGGATGATGTGGTATTGATGATGTGGTATTGAAATGATGATTATATATATATATATACACATAAACCTATTGTTCAAGTTGGTTTTTGGAATGCTTTGCAAATATTGGTTGTATGGAATTATGGAAGAGAATTGTGGTGTTGGGTTGCTAATACTAGATGCCAAATATTTCATTGTAGATAAGTGATTTGTAAAGGCGGGAAGTTGTGTTGAATTGGTATCCGAATCTACAACGAGGTATGTAAAGCATACTCTAACGATGTTCTTTGGCATGAAAACACCAATGTTCCATCAAGTAAGATTCCGATGGTTATCCAAACACATGTATTGTTCTACATTACCAATGAAGTTGTTTCCATTCTATAAAGTGTCAAAATGTTTCATTGATATACCAAGAGGCTCCTATTTCATTGTTGTGATATTGATGATTCTGAAACATATTGTTGATGTACCAAAGAGTCCTTATTACATCGTTATTGTATAGAAGGTCTATTACTTGATTCCTATTGATGTATCATTGTTCCAAAGGTGCTATATTGGCATGAACACTAATGTAATAATCTCAAAGCTTTTGAACTAAGTTATTGGAAAAATCTTTTATGTGTTTATAGGTGGTATCCCAGGGGCATAAGCCTAGCATGGGTCGATCCCAATTGATATGTACTGGGGGCAGCCTAATGGTCACAGTACGGTACAGTATTGATTATTGTTAGGTGGTTGGAGGTTCGGGAGGAGGAGGTAATGGCGAATAATAATTGTAAAGAATGAAATGAACGAATGTATACAGTTCCACAAATGTGTTTGAATTCAAGAACCCAATTCAGATTAATAATAATGTACATGATCCTAAAAGTGTTTATGAAGTGTGGTTCACTTCTATTATGATTTATTCACATGCGTATGATTTTCTTGATCCCCCATATCACATATGATTATTTACAGCTTTACATACTCAGTACATATTTCGTACTGACGTCCCTCACGGGGGACCTGCATTTCATGCTGCAGGATCAGGTACTTCAGCTCATTCACAGCATAGATAGGAGCCAGGTCATACAGCTGTTGTTGGTGAGCTCCAGTTTGCTTCGGAGCTTTCCGAGTCGGTTTCTTATATTTTGTTATTGTACAGGAGTCATGTGTGGGCGGGGGTTGGTCCCGACCCTAGTTATGTCATGTATATCCTAGAGGCTTTGTAGACATAAAGAAGGGTAAAGTCATGGAAGTTTATATAGTGATGTTATATTCGTATATGGGGTGGCCCCGACGGCCAAGTATTATATATATGTATATATATTTGTGCGTGTTGTGCTGATACAGGTAATTAGACCCTTTTATATGCAGCGAAGTGCTGCCCAAATTTTTGGTGACATGTAAGTGAAAGTACAGGTATTTGAACGGGTTCTCCCGGGCCTTCTTGGCTTCGAGTGTCAGTCCGGCCCGATGGGATTTTGGGCCGTGACAAAAGTGGTATCAGAGCGGTTCGTCCTAGTGAGTCTACAAAGCCGTGTCTACGTAGAGTCTTGTTTATCGGTGTGTTGTGCACCACATCTATAAACAGGAGGCTATGGACATTTAGGAATTGTTTCTTTTCTTCATGTCTTAGATCGTGCGATAGAGCTTATATTATATATGAAGTCATAGTTGACCACTGAATCAGTTTGTTTCTCTTATTATAGTAATGATGCCGGTTACCAGAAGCAAGAATACCGGTAAGCAAGTAGATGTGGCTGCCGGAGAGGGGACTAGTAAGTCACCCACTATACCAGCTAATCAAAGTGAGGCTCCAGCTGAGCATGCATCAGAAACTTCCCCCAGTCCAGAAGAAATAAGGGGGAGGAGAACTATATCCCCAGAGCCACCAATTAATGTTGTTGATCAAGATCTTAGAAATGCAGTGCAACTTTTGACTCGTATAGTTGCTGGGCAAGTCCAAGGGCAAGCCATTCATGTCGCAGGTTCTAGCAGTACTGATAGGGCGGCTAGTCTTCGGACGCAAGATTTTCTTAAGATGGATCCGCCTACTTTTACTGGATCCGATCTTAATGAAGATCCGCAGGACTTTATTGATCAGATCCAAAGGGCCCTAGAGGTGATGCATGTATCGGGCAGAGAGACAGTGGAGTTAGCCGCGTATAGATTCAAAGGTGAGGCTATATATTGGTATGAAGACTGGAAACGGTCGAGGGGAATTGATGCACCCCCAGCTACTTGGAAAGAGTTCAAAGAGGCATTTATTGATCATTATCTTCCATATGAGACTCGTCAGGCCCGTGCAGATCAGTTCTTAAATCTTCGGCAGGGTAATACAAGTGTGAGGGAGTATAGTCTTCAATTTAATTCCTTGTCCAGATATGCTCCTAATGTTATAGCTACTATGGATGACAGAGTTCATCGGTATGTGAACGGATTGGATCCGTATTTGGTTAGGGATTGTACTATTGTTGCACTGAATAAAGATATGGATATAGCTAGGATCCAAGCATTTGCACAGAAAATGGAAGATCAGAGGCAAAGAAGAAGAACACAGGAATTTGAAAGCGGATCTTCTAAGAGGTCCAGATCTACAGGGCAGTTTATGGCTCCACAGGGAGGTTTTAGACCTCAATTTTCTGCTAGACCACCTAGGCCATTATTTTCTTATTCTGCAGCTAGTGCTCCACCACAGCATCAGGGGTTCAGAGGCAGTCAAATTGGGCAAAGAAGTGAGGGTCATAGTTCGCGATCAGCGGGTTATCATGGGCAAAGGAATATGATCCAACTGAGACCTCCTCGAGAGCCATGCAATAAATGTGGAAGGTATCATATGGGCGCATGTCGAATGGGAACAAGTGTTTGTTATTGGTGCGGTATGACGGGGCATATGATGAGAGAATGCCCACGAAGGGGCGCAGGTGGTGTAGCACGACCTTTGGGATCAGCTGTTGCATCATCGTCACCGGTATCTTATTCTGGTAGAGGCGCACGACCCGTGGGTCACGCTAGAAACGAAACAAGAGTCGCCAGTTCCAGTGGGACTCAGAATCGCACTTATGCTTTAGCGGATCGACAGAATCTAGAGGCTTCCCCAGATGTGGTTACGGGTACGTTGTCCATATTTTCATTTGATATATATGCTCTAATTGATCCCGGTTCTACATTATCATATGTTACTCCTTTGGTTGCTGGAAAGTTCAAAAGAACCCCCGAATTGTTAGATATGTCGTTAGAAGTGTCTACCCCGGTTGGGGAATCTATTATTGCTAGAAGAGTTTATAAAGATTGTGTAGTAACTGTGTGTGGTCGAGACACGATGGCCAATCTCGTGGAACTAGAAATGGTAGATTTTGATGTTATAATGGGTATGGATTGGTTGGGGTCTTGTTATGCCAAAATTGACTGTTGTACAAAAAAGATGTATTTATATTTTCCGAATGAAGTAGTTATTGAATGGCAAGGTAAGATCGGCGCACCAAGAGGTAGATTTATTTCTTATTTCAAAGCAAGAAAAATGATTTCCAAGGGATACCTATATCATTTAGTTAGATTAAGGGATACAGAAGCGGAGCCACCAACTCTTCACGTTGTTCCGGTGGTAAATGAATTTCCTGATGTATTTCCTGAAGATCTTCTAGGTCTGCCTCCTGAACGAGAAGTAGAGTTTGGTATTGATGTAATACCAGGCACCCAACCAATCTTCATTCCTCCATATAGAATGGCCCCAGCAGAATTGCGAGAATTGAAAGAGCAATTGAAAGATTTGCTTGAGAAGGGATTCATAAGGCCTAGTATGTCCCCCTGGGGAGCACCAGTATTATTTGTGCGCAAAAAGGATGGTTCGCTGAGGATGTGTATTGATTATCAGCAATTGAATAAGGTGACTATTAAGAATAAATATCCTTTCCCAAGAATTGATGATTTATTTGATCAGTTACAGGGCGCCAAGTGCTTTTCTAAGATTGATTTGAGGTCAGGTTACTACCAAGTGAGGGTCAAGGAAAAAGATATACCCAAAATAGCTTTCCGAACAAGGTATGGTCATTATGAGTTTCTAGTTATGTCATTTGGGCTAACAAATGCACCTGCAGCTTTTATGGATTTGATGAATAGGGTGTTTAAGCCATTCCTGGATGTATTTGTGATAGTTTTTATAGATGATATTCTAGTTTATTCTAGATCAGAAGAGGACCATGCCAATCACTTACGACAGACATTGCAGACTCTTCGTGATTGTAAGCTTTATGCAAAGTTCTCTAAATGTGAGTTTTGGTTAAAGTCGGTGGCATTTTTGGGTCATATTGTATATAGTGAAGGGATAAAGGTTGATGCTCAAAAGATAGAAGCTGTGAAGAACTGGCCAAGGCCCACAACGCCGACGGAGATTCGTAGTTTTCTCGGGTTGGCCGGTTATTATAGGAGGTTTGTTACAGACTTTTCTTCCATTTCAGCACCTTTAACCAAGCTAACGCATAAAGCATCCAAGTTCCAATGGAATGATACGTGTGAGGAGAGTTTCCAAGAATTGAAAAATAAGTTGACTTCTACACCTGTGTTGGTACTTCCAGAAGGTACAGAAGGGTATACAGTGTATTGTGATGCTTCTAGAATTGGTTTAGGATGTGTATTGATGCAGCATGGTAAGGTAATAGCATATGCTTCTAGACAATTGCGGCCACATGAGAAAAATTATCCTACACACGATCTTGAGCTGGCAGCGGTTATCTTTGCTTTAAAAATATGGCGCCACCATTTATATGGGGTTCATGTTGAGATATATACTGATCACAAGAGCTTACAATATATTTTCAGTCAGAAGGATCTAAATCTGAGGCAGCGAAGGTGGATGGAACTATTAAAAGATTATGATGTCGATATTTTGTATCATCCAGGGAAAGCGAATATAGTAGCTGATGCGTTAAGTCGTAAGGCTATGATGATGCCTATAGAAAGGCAAGGGATGGTTAAATATCTTCACCAGTTAGCTAGTTTGGGAGTTCGCCTTCTTGAAACTCCGGACAAAGAGCTTATCGTACATAATGCTGCGGAATCTTCATTAGTAGCTGAAGTGAAAGAGAAGCAATATGCAGATCCTATTTTATTACAGCTTAAGGAGAATGTTCAGAGTGGTGCAACCAAGGCATTTGAGCTTACGCGAGAAGGAGTACTTCAGTGCCAAAACCGATTGTGTGTGCCGAATGTAGACGGGCTAAGAAAACAGATTATGACAGAGGCACATTTTTCAAGGTATTCCATTCATCCAGGATCAACCAAAATGTATCAAGATTTGAAAGATATGTATTGGTGGAATGACATGAAAAGGAACATCGCAGAATTTGTAGCTGGATGTCCAAATTGCCAACGAGTTAAAGTGGAACATCAAAAGCCCGGAGGCTATATGCAATGCATAGATCTTCCAACTTGGAAGTGGGACATGATCAACATGGATTTTGTTACAGGTTTGCCTCGTACAGCTCGGAAATTTGATTCTATATGGGTGATTATGGATAGGCTTACTAAATCCGCACATTTCTTACCCGTTAAGACCATTTACACAGTTGAAGAATATTCGAAGCTGTATGTTAAAGAAATAGTATGATTACATGGAGTGCCAACTTCTATTATATCAGATCGGGGAACTCAATTTACTGCAAACTTTTGGAAGTCTTTCCAACGGAGTTTGGGAACACAAGTGAATCTGAGTACAGCTTTTCACCCTCAGACGGATGGACAAGCAGAGCGCACCATTCAAACACTTGAAGATATGCTACGAGCATGTGTTATAGATTTTAAAGGTAGTTGGGATGATCATTTACCTCTTATTGAGTTTGCCTACAATAATAGCTATCATTCAAGTATCAAAATGGCACCATATGAAGCTTTATATGGGAGGAAGTGTAGATCACCAATAGGATGGTTCGAAGCGGGTGAAACTCTTATGTTCGGACCGGATCTTGTGTATCAAGCCATAGAAAAAGTCAAGGTGATTCAGCAACGGTTGAAAACATCCCAAAGTCGACACAAGTCATATGCGGATAGTAGAAGAAGAGGGCTAGAGTTTTCGTTAGGCGATTGGGTATTTTTGAAGGTATCGCCAATGAAAGGGGTGATGAGATTTGGTAAGAAAGGAAAGTTGAGTCCACGATATATAGGCCCGTATAAGGTTATTCGAAGATGTGGGAAAGTTGCTTATGAATTAGAGCTACCCCAGGAACTCTCATCAGTGCATCCAGAATTTCATGTATCGATGCTTCGAAAGTGCATCGGAGATCCGTCCCTTATTACTTCTACTGAAGATGTGCAAGTAAAAGAAGATCTTACCTATGAGGAGATGCCTATTGCTATATTAGATCGTCAAGTTAAGAAGTTGAGAAATAAACAAGTAGCATCGATGAAAGTACTTTGAAGAAATCAACAAAGGGAAGAGATTACATGGGAAGCGGAGGAAGCAATGAAATCGAAATACCCTTATTTGTTCAAAGGTGAAAAAGAAGTGCAAGGAGTGGAACTGGGACACTAACAAGTAAGTTTTTACATATGCATAACATCTATATGATGATGTGAATATCAATTATGAATTCGAACTTGTTTCGGCTAAATAACTACATTCACATTCGAGGACGAATGTCCTTAAGGGGGAAGGATGTAACACCCCGTACTTAATTACGTGCATTAGCCATTGTTATATGTGTTGGAGTATCTGTATTGATCCTAAGTTAGGTATATATGAGTTTAAGTATGAGTATTGATTATTTTGAGATGATTTCAAGTGTATAGTTTGATTATATGGGTATAGGAATCGACCTTATTTATATCGGAATTTGCCCGTCGATGATTCCATACGAAGTTTATTGAATAATCTTTCCGACGATATAAAGATTTTCAAAAACGGATAAGTTTCGGATATAAGCGAGCACGCTCGAAACTATAAAACAGTGGCCGGGATGTGAACAGTAAAATTGCAGGAAAATTTCTAATTTTTGGGTCAACTTTGAATGATCATAACTCCCTCAATATAATGAACTGGGAGAGCTACCATATATCAAAAGAAAGATCTTTGATTATTATTTCTAATGAAATTGGTTTCATCCAAATCCAACATCTGAGTAAGGAGTTATACTCGTTCTAATTCAGCCTCTCAAAACAGATTTTTGTGAACAGTAAATTAGCAGGAAAATACTGAGGCCTGCCAATTTTTGGGTCAACTTTGAACGATCATAACTCCCTCAATATAATGAACTGGGAGAGCTACAATATATCAAAATAAATATCTTTGAGTATTATTTCTAATGAAATTGGTTTCATCCAAATCCAACATCTGAGTAAGGAGTTATACTCGTTCTACTTCAGCCTCTCAAATCAGATTTTTAGGGTCAACTTCAAACGATCATAACTCCTTGTACAGGATGAACTGGGTGGCCTAATTTATATGAAATGAAATAACTTTGAATTATCTTTACAATGATACCAATTTCACCCAAATCTGATATCGGAGCAAAGAGTTATGGTCTATCTACTTCAGCTTGTCAAAACAGTCCACCGGAGGACATATTTGACATTATTTAAATTTTAAGGACACTTTGGTCATTTTCTATGGTATTATGGACGGGCATATGTGTATATATACATGTATATGAGTTCAAAAACTCATATTCATCATCAATTATAGGAAAGAACAAACCCTAGCCTAATTTTCAACTCTAATTATCTTGTGATTCAACCGTGGAAAGTCCAAATTGATTCCGTAGTTGTGTTCATCGTCTCAAGGGCTTCGAGAAGCACCCCTTATTTGTGCCAACAGGACTTCAAAACCCAAAGGGTCATTCTATGGTAAGGATGTAAATTATGTTGGTGTTATTTATATGGATATGTATATATATATATATATATATATATATATATATATATATATATATATGCATGTGAGCATAAGAAGTATGTTATTTGATTGTTGTTGAAAGATGATTGGAAATGATGTTGGATCATTCTTGTGCATGGTTGGATTGTGTTGAATTGTGAAGGGATGATGTGGTATTGATGATGTGGTATTGAAATGATGATTATATATATATATATACACATAAACCTATTGTTCAAGTTGGTTTTTGGAATGCTTTGCAAATATTGGTTGTATGGAATTATGGAAGAGAATTGTGGTGTTGGGTTGCTAATACTAGATGCCAAATATTTCATTGTAGATAAGTGATTTGTAAAGGCGGGAAGTTGTGTTGAATTGGTATCCGAATCTACAACGAGGTATGTAAAGCATACTCTAACGATGTTCTTTGGCATGAAAACACCAATGTTCCATCAAGTAAGATTCCGATGGTTATCCAAACACATGTATTGTTCTACATTACCAATGAAGTTGTTTCCATTCTATAAAGTGTCAAAATGTTTCATTGATATACCAAGAGGCTCCTATTTCATTGTTGTGATATTGATGATTCTGAAACATATTGTTGATGTACCAAAGAGTCCTTATTACATCGTTATTGTATAGAAGGTCTATTACTTGATTCCTATTGATGTATCATTGTTCCAAAGGTGCTATATTGGCATGAACACTAATGTAATAATCTCAAAGCTTTTGAACTAAGTTATTGGAAAAATCTTTTATGTGTTTATGGGTGGTATCCCAGGGGCATAAGCCTAGCATGGGTCGATCCCAATTGATATGTACTGGGGGCAGCCTAATGGTCACAGTACGGTACAGTATTGATTATTGTTAGGTGGTTGGAGGTTCGGGAGGAGGAGGTAATGGCGAATAATAATTGTAAAGAATGAAATGAACGAATGTATACCGTTCCACAAATGTGTTTGAATTCAAGAACCCAATTCAGATTAATAATAATGTACATGATCCTAAAAGTGTTTATGAAGTGTGGTTCACTTCTATTATGATTTATTCACATGCGTATGATTTTCTTGATCCCCCATATCACATATGATTATTTACAGCTTTACATACTCAGTACATATTTCGTACTGACGTCCCTCACGGGGGACCTGCATTTCATGCTGCAGGATCAGGTACTTCAGCTCATTCACAGCATAGATAGGAGCCAGGTCATACAGCTGTTATTGGTGAGCTCCAGTTTGCTTCGGAGCTTTCCGAGTCGGTTTCTTATATTTTGTTATTGTACAGGAGTCATGTGTGGGCGGGGGTTGGTCCCGACCCTAGTTATGTCATGTATATCCTAGAGGCTTTGTAGACATAAAGAAGGGTAAAGTCATGGAAGTTTATATAGTGATGTTATATTCGTATATGGGGTGGCCCCGAAGGCCAAGTATTATATATATGTATATATATTTGTGCGTGTTGTCCTGATACAGGTAATTAGACCCTTTTATATGCAGCGAAGTGCTGCCCAAATTTTTGGTGACATGTAAGTGAAAGTACAGGTATTTGAACGGGTTCTCCCGGGCCTTCTTAGCTTCGGGTGTCAGTCCGGCCCGATGGGATTTTGGGCCATGACACTAATAGTCCTTTTTTTATCTGCATTGGCGTGTATTGGATATTCTTTTGACTTTAGGAAGCATTTGATATCATAGTACCAGGGTTCACTATCCGGTTCTGCATCAATTATATTACAATAAACATGTTGATCTTTTATTTGTATCTCTAATGGGTCGATATGCGTATTTCCTGGGTATGGGAGCATGGAAGCTAGGGTAGCCAAGGCATCAACCAGCTCATTGTGGGATCTGGGAATATATCTAAACTCGATAGACTTGAACTTTTTGCTTAAGGTCCTCTAAGCACTGTTTGTATGGAATGAGCTTGATATCTCTCATTTCCCATTCACCTTGAATTTGTCGAATGAGCAATTCAGAATCTCCCAACACCACTAGCTTGCGTACCTCCAGATTTATTGCCATATTTAAACCCATGATGCAAGATTCATATTCTGCTGTGTTATTAGTACAAAAAAACAAAGTCGTGCTGTGGCAGGATGATGACGCCCGGTCAGTGAGACAGGAACCGCCCCAATTCACTCCTTTGACATTGACCTCCCCATCAAAATATAATTTCCACGCATAAATATCATCTTGAACTTCTTTCTCAATTGAATTAATCTTTTTATCAGGAAAGTAAGTTCGTAAAGGCTCATAATCATTGTCAACTGGGTTCTCTGCCAAATGATCGGCCAATGCTTGTGCTTTCATAGCAGTACGAGTGACATACACAATGTCGAATTCTGTAAGTAAAATCTGCCACTTTGCCAATCTGCCTGTGGGCATAGGTTTTTGAAAAATATACTTTAAAGGATCCATTCGAGACATGAGGTAGGTTGTGTAGGACGAAAGATAGTGCTTCAATTTCTGAGCAATCCAAATTAGGGCGCAACATGTCTTTTCTAAAAGAGTATATTTTACCTCATAACTCGTGAACTTCTTGCTCAAATAATAGATTGCTTGTTTCTTTTTGCCTGTGATATCATGCTGTCCTAAAACACAACTAAAAGAATTGTCCGTCACTGACAGATATAGAAATAAAGGCCTACCAGGTTCCAGTGGGACCAGTACTGGAGGATTTACCAAATATTATTTAATCTTATCAAATTATTCTTGACATTCGTCTGTCCATTGGATAGCTGCATCCTTTTTTAGCAACTTAAATATTGGTTCACATGTGGTGCTGAGCTGAGCGATAAACCTGCTTATATAATTCAGCCTTCCAAGAAAACTCATGACATCAGTTTTATTCTTTGGAGGTGGAAATTCTCGAATGGATTTTACCTTAGAGAGGTCCAATTCAATGCCTCTGCGGCTAATTATGAAACCCAAAAGTTTTCTGGATGGAACTCCAAATGCACACTTGGCTGGATTGAGTTTAAGATTATACTTTCGCAACCTTTCAAAGAATTTCCTCAAGTCATATACATGATCGACTTGTGTCTTGGACTTGATAATGACATCATCAACATATATTTCTACTTCTTTGTGCATCACGTCATGAAAAATAGTAGTCATAGCTCTCATATATGTAGCTCCTGCATTCTTTAAACCAAATAGCATGACCCTGTAGCAATAAGTACCCCACGGGGTGGTGAAAACAGTCTTTTATGCATCTGTTTCATCCATGGTGATATCCAGTATAACAATCCACGAAAGATTGGATCTTATGTTTAGCACAATTATCAACAAAGATATGAATATTGGGTAGCGAAAAGTTATCTTTTGGAATTGCTTTGTTCAAATCCCTATAATCAACACAAACTCTGATTTTACCATCTTTCTTTGGTACGGGCACCACATTAGCCAACCATGTGGTGTACTGAGCGACCCTAATCACGTTTGCATTCAATTGCTTCATGATTTCCTCTTTGATTTTATCACTCATGTCAGTTTTAAAATTTCTTTATTTTTGCTGGACCGGTGAAAAATTAGGGTATGTAGGCAGTTTGTGGACTACCAAATCAGTGCTTAAACCCGGCGTATCATCATAAGACCAAGCAAAAACATCTTTATACTCAAACAAAATCTAAACACTATCATTCCTGATATTTTGATCCGCATGAATACTTATTTCTATTTCTCTAACCTCCCCACCAGTTCCCAAATTTATTATCTCAGTGTCATTTAAATTGGGTTTGGGCTTATCCTCAAATTGATCCAATCCTTTTCTGACTTCCTTATCAGCTTCAGCTTCATCATATTCATCTACCGTTTGGTTTGTTGATTCGAGATTAGACAACTTTTTAGGATCTAAATGTGAAATACGCGTGCATGCCATGTTATCAGAGCCAGTATTAACATAACTGAAATAAGATAAAAATTAAAATTAAAAGAGGGAAGAAAAGATAAATTTACTAGGAAACTTGAATTTCATTTCATTGAATCGGAAAGGATAGGAGGGTTAACATCAAAGCATAGCAACTAAACTATGTGGATTACAACCCTGAGAATAATCCAAAATACAAAAGAAAGAAAAACGAAACAACAAAATAAACTACCAAGACTCCTTCCTTGTGGGGAGAGGAGTGGCTTCCCAGTTAGTGAGCTTGACATTTGTCCCGACGAACTGCACATCTGCATGGCTAGGGCCTTCACCCATCTGAACCATGTTTGCTTCATAAAATATTTTCTTAAGACCTCGACATATTTCATCCACATCCTTGTTAGCAGATGGGTCTTGATTTTCTTCCTTTTGAGCTTTCGTGAAAGATTGGCTAATGTGTGGAACCGGACTTGTCAATTGCCAAGCCTTTTTTTCTGTTCTTTTGCCCATTTCCTATCTGCTGCAGTCGGCTTAAATCCTAAGCCAAAGGTGTTGTATCTACCACATGGATCTACAGGGTTTATTATTCCTTGCAGCGAAACCCCTAATCCTTTTCTCGATTCATAACCATTTTATAGCATTTGGTTAGCCACCATTATTGAATTAGAAGATAGATAAGGCCCTGGAATCAGCGTGTCTTCCACAACTTGATCAGCTTTCATAATTTCAAAAGCCTGATAAATAGAAGATTCACAACCCCCTTTTGTTTCGATACAAGGTACAGAAGGATCTCGATGTATGGGAAGGTCATCCTCTCCATGCACAATGATTTCTTGATTGTCGTGTTCAAACTTAACTACTTGATGCAAATTAAAAGGTATGGCTCTGGCCGTATGGATCCATGGTCTTCCTAAAAGTAGGTTGTAGGAAGTATCCATGTCTATTACTTGAAAGGTGATCACAAACTCAACTGGTCCAATAACCAAAGCAAGATCAATCTCACCAATTGTGTCTCGTTTTACACCATCAAAAGCCCGAACACATACATTATTGGACCGGATCCTATCTGGTCTGATTTTTAATTTTTGCAAAGTAGAGAGAGGACAGATATCTACTCCTGAACCTCCATCGATCATTACCCTTTTTATGTAATATCGTTCACATTTGATAGTCAAATGCAAAGCCTTTTGTGACCAGAACCTTCTGTAGGTAACTCATCGTCGGTGAAAGAGTTGCTTCAAATATTCTACGAACTATCCTTTCTATTTGACAGACCATAGTTTCCTTTGGGACGTATGCTTCATTCAACAACTTAATCAATGCCTGATAATGTTCTTTAGAATGTAGCAGCAGGGATAATAATCAGATTTGAGTCAGGGTTTTCCTCAATTGATCGACAATGAAATAGTCTTGGGTTTTTAGTTTCTTGAGAAATTCCTCAGCCTCTTCGCTTGCGACAGGTTTTTTCATTGGTCCTTCACTATCTTTAAGCTGTTTTGGTCTCCTTAATTCTTCTGTAGCATAGCATCTTCCTGATCGAGTCACTGTTTCATTTATTTTTTCCATGATCTCTTTTCCTTTGTACATCACAATGGTTTTGTTGTAGTTCCATGGGATGGTTTTCAAGCTTGTTACTGCGAGTTATGCTGCGTGTCTTATGAAAATTGGCTCTGTTATCTCTCTCATGTTGTTGCACTGTTGGTCGAACCATGCGGGACCACTTGGAACATATAGTTTTGGCCCATCTTGTGCTATTCCCTTTAGTTTTACAGGAACATATAATACCATCTTTTCTGAATCTCGGGGTCTTATAATGGAACTTGCAACTTTCACGATCAGTGGTTCTCTTTGCATAGACTTTAGTGCTTCAATCGGGTTTTCCTTCAGGGTGCCTATTTCCATCACCGCTTGGCTTGTTGGCCTGTAGTCTCTATTGTCAAAAATCATCCCCACGACGTGTATGTTACTGTGATTGGGAAATGGATTATCGGTGACATTCGGCGCTTCTTCTTTTTGTATTATGATTGCCTTGCTTTCTATTAACTTTTCAATGGCTCTCTTCAGATTCCAAAAATTTTTGGTACTGTGACCTTGGACGTTTGAATGGTACTCACACCTTACATTAGGATCAAACCAACTTGTATTCGGATCCACTTTAAAGGGAAAAACAGGTTTAATCTATCCTAATTTGACCAATCTCCGCAACAGGATCGTATATGATTCTCCAATCAGGGTGAAGTTTTCCCTTGGCCGCTGTTCTCTTGTATAATCTGCCGCGAATGAAAACCTTGTGGAGCAGGTGCCCGCCATTGTAGATGTTGAAGAGGTTGGGCATACGCTTGAGCATACGCTTGAGCATTAAGAACAATAGGTTGAGGTGTATAATAATGTTGAGGGGGTTGGGTTGCCCCTGTTGCACATGAACATAAGGGGAGTTCCATCCCCTTTAGACATTGCCCGGTTCTGATGCCATCATGGATCCTTCCTCCTTCTTTTTCTGAGTTTTGAAACCACCTGATCCACTCTGAATGGCTTGTGTAGTGGCCTTGAGGGCGGTTTGGCTCACGATTTTTCCTGATTTGATGCTATTCTCCACCATTTCCCCAATTTTTATTGCTTCGGCGAAAGGTTTACCAACCGTGGCTAGTAAATGATGAAAATAATCGGACTCTTAAGTTTGGAGAAAAACGTCAATCAATTCCTGGTCCTTCATTGGCGGTTTGATTCTAGATGCCTGTTCTCTCCATTTTAAGGCAAACTCTCAAAAACTTTCAAATGGTTTTTTCTTCATATGAGTTAGAGAAGTACGATCAGGGACAATGTCGAGATTGTATTGAAATTATTGTACAAAATCTTGAGCCATATCATCCCAAACGTGCTAATGGGAGATGTTTTGATCGATAAACTATTCGGAGGCTATTACCGTCAGACTTTCTCCGAAATAGGCCATAAGCAGCTTATTTTTCCCTCCTGCTCCTCTAAGTTGATTGCAATACCTTTTTAAGTGGGCCACTGGGTCACCATGACCACTATATTTGTCAAATTTTGGGGTCTTGAACCCTATTGGAAAATGAACATTAGGGCACATACACAGGTCCTTGAAAGAGACACTTTTGTGTCCTCCCAATCCTTGTATGTTTCTCATACTCTGCTCCAGAATCCTCACTTTTCTAGCTATTTCTTTTCGTTTTTCATTCATACTAGCCTTCTCAATTGTGATATGGGACTCAAGCTGATGAGTGGGCTGATATGAATTTACGGGTTTGAATGTCAATTCAGGAGGATGGACTTGATCATAATTCAGCTCATCGGTATGCTTCTGTATCATTGATGGAGGATTTTTATTAGTTGGTACGGCCGGAATAAAAAGCGGGTTGTTCGTGAACGATGGATTTAGAGAACGAATGGTGGATGTGCCAGCAGCGCTAGACACATTAGCGTATGGACCGAATCCAGGTGGATAAAGTGGATCGTCGAATTGGGCTTGAGTAGAACTGGGATGATTTGCATCCGAAAGACCGGGAATGGAGAAAGGCGGGGCTTGTCCATTCACCCATGCCTGATACATTTCCACGATTTGTTGCTTCAATAACCTATTCTCCTCCAAAGATGCGAACTCTCGTGGAATTAACTGATCTCGACCTTCTTCGTTATCAGACTCTATTCCATCTTTTTGAGTCATCTTCCTTTTTCCTTTATACTTCATGTTGTACGGGTGAGAGGCCATCTTAACCATAACCAACCACCTTACTCTCTTTTTTATGAAACAGAAATAAATATGTTAGGATTTAGAGCTTTAAAAATATTGATATATTCATAACAAACTCACATGCCATGCACCTAAGTAATTTTATTCCTGAAATGGACTTAGGAAAACCCTCTTGTTTCATCCCGGCTTTGGTGAATTAATTTTTACCCTCATTATTTAACGCCAACATCTTAAAATTGTTACTTGAAACTTGAAAAAATATTTGATCGCACCCACCGAGGGTTGCCTACATATCATGTTTTACATGAATCAATCATCACGTAGTTCATGAATATAGTGAATATATAGATATATATATATATATATATATATATATATATATATATATATATATATATATATATTTCCAGAAATAAAGAGAATAAAAACTTGAAACAAATGGGAACTTTTCCATACATTTCCAACTATTCTTAAAACAAAGCTTTAATGAAAGGAAACTAAAATTAACTAAAACTAGACCAGACTCGGAATACTGGTGAAATTCTAAAAAAAAATCTATAAAGAAACTAACTCTAAGAAAAGAAACACTAAAGGACTTTAATAATTATCACCAAGATGTCTTGCAATTTAATCCTCCCTCAGACTTGAGTAGATCCTGGATAATGCTTTTAGCAGATGTGGAGCGAGAGCACATGCCTGACGACTCAGATTTTCATCATCTCGGTGAAGATACTTAGCATAAACATTAATCAAGGTTTCACTGAGCTAAAGTACTTCTCCCCTGTCCTCGGTCATACTCTCATGGAAGTTTCACACCCAATGTTGCGTAGTGCGGACGGTATGCTTTAGGTCTCCTTCTTGTTCATGAAGGTCATCGATCTGATAGTGAAGCTCCTGTCGTTCAGTCATCCACTGGTTTCTCTCAACTTCAACATCCTTCTGAAAAGTCGTGAAATGCCTCGTTATTTCTCTTTCCCGTTCCATGGAAGCTTTTAGCTGAGCCCAAAGCTTAGATTGTGTGCTTGTTAGCAAGGCCTTCTCTTTCTTAAAATCACTCGATTGCTGCTCCATAGCACCGGTGGCAATATCCAGGTCTTCTTGTAGGGCATGCATGGCAACACGATTCTCTCTCTCAATCTTCTTACTAGCCGACCTAATTCTGGCCTCAAATCTCGCCTCATGGTGAACCAATTCTTCTATAGCCCTTTCCAGATCATTATTTAAGAAGTGCAAAGTAGACCGATAGTTCTCTTCTACCTCTCATTGAGCCTGCTTAATTCTGACTTTAATCTCTATTTCTCGATCCACTGGCTCTCTGGCTGACCTTTCTGGCATAGCTTTAGGAGGAGGCTGGTCATAAAACCATGGCAGATACCAACAGTCTACCTTGCCCTTGTCGCGGTCTTCCACCATGTGCTCGAAACATGGAAGTACACATCCTCCCTAAATCTTAAGTATCTCATTCTTCCTTAGAGGGATATTAGGGAAGAATTCATACATGAACTCTTTCATATCCTCGACTGGAGGTATATGCTGACGTCGATCAAATTGTTGCATGACTCTTAGTGGCACGTAGGGCTGAACACCTCGGAGACCCATTAAGACGATGAAGGGTCAGAAAGTAGACATATATATCACCTCTTTTGAGGAGAACCAATGATAATTCCACACTATCTTGTCCGTCGTCGACCCCTCCAAGTACTCCTTCCAAGCTCCTATTCCTTCGAGAAAGTTTTGGTCCTCCATCCTCTTCTCATGGATATTGCTATAATCATTCCATTCGACTTGAAAATCCACAACAAATGGATGATAACGAACATGCTCGAGCATCCATAACTGTAATAGAATGTTACATCCTTCAAAATAGTCTGTCCCATTTTTGTACATCGTCAGGGCCCGATAAATGTCTGCCAAAATTATGGGCACGAGGGTGACCTTAGGATTCTTCTCAAAAGCGGTAATAAACACAGCCAGATTGGTGCTGATTTTTTCTCCTCTCTTTGGAAATATCATGATTCCCAAAAAGCCACTATGAATGCTTCAGAACTGTGCTTTTCCCAAGTCCGGTAGCACCCCCCGTTGTTAAGTTCTCATCTAAACAACTCGAATCCCCTTTCCTGACTATATCTTTCGTACAAAAATTTTAGACGAACCCTTCCATATTCTAGGCAGCCTCCTATGTTCTTCTCCTTTATGTGCAATAGCTCGAAAAATTTTTCGGAAGTGACATGCTTCGGTATCATGGGTTCTCCTTGGTAAATATTCTTTCCCTTTCCAATAAATGCTCCTATTTCCTCCAGTATGGGAGTGAGCTCAAAGTCGGAGAATCGAAATACGTTGTTTGAAGGATCCCAAAATTGTACCAAAGATTCTATCACGTCTCTTCGTGGTTCAACAGTCAACAGACTCCTTAAAAATCTCAAGTGTTTATATACTTCTCCCTGTCCATTGTCAGTCATATTGTTATACCATATCCGCAATAGCTTCGGAACTTTATCCAACACTATGAAATGGGGTACTTCATCATCCCTCGGCCTCTTGTCACTCTTTCGGAATGAGTTCATATTGCCCTATAGGATAATGATAGCAAATAAGAATTTTATTTTAAGCATCCTAAAACAAGACAAAAATAATTTTCGAAAGAAGTTGACGGAATGGCACGGAATAAGATTTCAAAATGAGCATGAGAAAGTAGCAACCAATAAAACAGGAAGTATCTTCTAAAACATCCTAGAGTGGAGACAATAATTTGATGACGTTTGGACCAGACACATTAGAAATAATTAAATTATTAAAATCAAATAGTGGACCGAATTGTTTGACAAAAATAGGCTCTATGGTATTCCTAAGAGGGATTTTAAAACCAAAGAAAATGGACATAACGAGACCACGACGTTAAAACGACTTAATCTTTACAGAAAAGTTCTGTGTAAAATATTATATATTTTCTAAAATAAACCCTTAAAAATTTTTATTTAACCCATTTTTTCAGATCAATTAATTCACTTAAAAGCCGGTCAACATTCGATATGGAATTTTCTATAATACAACAAGTAGCACATAAAATGTACATGATGGTCTCAAAAGGTAACACCTGTCCTAGACGGATCCGACCCCCGTGTTGAGCCCTACTAAGTCAAAAATGCACGTGATACCAATAAAACGCAGTCTATTAGGGATAGCCATGTCTAAGTTTCAGTTATGCTAGGTTCAACCTGGTGGAGTTAGGTATCTAGACTGGCTATAAAATGAGCTGACAACTCAAGTTGGCAAGAGACGGCTTTACCGGTAGTTGGGCTTTCCGGCCTCACTGTTGGTCCCTTCCCGTTCTAAATCATGGGTGACTACAGAATCCTTCCCATGAGCGTTGCCGCATCTCTGGTATCTCAAGCTCGGGAGCGTATACCGTATCTCCGAATATACAGTATCTCAGAAGACTCAGATGGGTGTACGAGAGAAGACAGTTTATATTGCAATTCAAATAATATCAAAGCGATAAACATGTAGGCAAAGAACACATTTAGGCCATCAATATATAATATCAAAATTAAATAAAGCCTAACAAGTCAATATAAAAGCTCGAATTCTGGTAATATCCCCAGTAGAGTCGCCATCTGTCACACCACTATTTTTTACCACATTCGACCCCGCTAGGGAATTGGTTTTAGAGTAAATGAGTTTTTCCAATTAAAGTAAAGTTTTGAGTAGGGATTATTTTATTTACAAAGTCGCCACTTGGAATTGAGTTTGGGTGTTCCAAGTCACCTTATTGAATCCCTATTCAAAAGGAAATGACTCTTTATTTTTGATCTGCGAACTAAAAATCTGGATAAGGAATTCTGTTGACCGAGGGGAAGGTATTAGGCACCCCTCGAGTCCCATGGTTCTAGCACGGTCACTTTAATGAATAACGTCTAGCTTAAATTAATCTTTTAGATATATAAAACATTTGTTAGCCTAAAAGTTACTTACATCCTTCTTTTAATTTATTTTTGAATATATTTAAAACTGTATTGATGTGTGGCTTACCAATAGTAGTACTTTTCGGCCTTACCACGAGTTTTGGTATATTTCTCGCGTCTTTGTGGCATTTATGAATCGTCCCCATTTTTCTAGTCTAAATAAGCACCTAATAGGTTTAAAATCTACTGAGCCCAATTCAACCGGCTTCAAATGGTATGTTAAATTTTATTATAACGAATGGTCAGTAGCAGTACTTTCCGACTTCATCGTTAATTTTCACTTATATATTAAATCTTAATTATTTAGAGGATAAGACTAACTCATTCTTTTATGAATTCACTCCCTTACAATAGATTTTTCCTCTCTTTTAATTTATTTATTCATAACATGTTTTGAATAAAACCGCAATCCATTGGTTACATAATATTCACATTCAACACAAATTTATAAGAATGAACCCTCCATGCACAGATAATGAAGAAAACTAATTATCAGATGCAGTAAAGCAAATTTTAATTTTCAAACTTATTTGTCTAAATATTTACACCGTACTATAAAGTAAATTCTTACATGTATTGTGTGTGTAACCGTTTTCTTTATCAATTCAAATTAATCAAGAATGTAGACCAAAGAAACAATTAATGGTTTAAGGTATACCAATAGTGTCTGAAATTTAGTGAACCTAGTGGTTGAGTTATTATTATAATCAAAGCAAACATACCACTACTAGCAATAATTACCTCATGATTATGTTTTCTTTTTCTTCCCCCTTTTTTTAATCAACATTTAAACACCCCACTATCCACAATTCCAGTAGCATCAATACTCTGTGCAATTGTTAATTTTTCAAATGCTTAGTAATTGTGTCAACACAGTAAAATCAACTCATATGGTTGCTAAGAAGATTATAACCTTAATGGACTACTGTATCTTTTTTTTTGTTTTCCTATCGCACTTAATAAGAAAAAGTAAATAAATAAATAAATAAATAAATACAGAAAGTAGAAATCATGGAGAACTTTTCTTTTACTAACCTGCAACGTTTAGGGTAACTTTGTAAAATGAGAAATTAAACAAATATAAAATAATGTTACAACATCAAGAAGGATTAAACATAAATGAGATTAGTCATTCCATACATCTAAAGGATATTCGTACAATGTCCTTAACAATTTCTATAATAACAAATTTTTACTTACATCCTGTACACATGATAGTCTACACCATGTTTAACTTAGTTTATTGATATTCAACCAAAAATAATATATTTTTTATTAAATTTTAGGATAATGATTTAGCACATAAATAGTAAAACTACAATATTAATATTTCTCACATACGGTGAATAACGTCGCTGTTTCAACCTAGACATGTATCGTAACTAAGGCTTCAAAATATGAAGATAACAATGGGTCCAGTAATTACTTAACATACAATAGAGTATGAAATATTATGGAAGTTTTATACTAAATCTAATGAAAATCAAAATATTTTAACATACTTTATATTATCACGTCGAAGAATAATAAGCCAAACAAATACAAAAATATGAGAAAACTTAGTAATATTAAAATCAAGTCTTGTACAATTACAATAGTAAATTATACAAGAGAGATTAGAGGTTACCTCTTGCGAAGATTAATTTACAATAAGAGAAACGAACGGACCACGAACTCGGAACGTAGACAAAACCTCAAAACACGAAGGGATTAATAGGTTGTTATTTTTTTTCTGAAACGTATGATCGCTGAAAATTGTTTGTTGGATTTTTTTGATATATGTTAGGGAGTATAAGGATTTTGATATTAGGATGTAGTTTGTAGTATTGGATCTTGTTTTCTCTCTTACTTAATTTCCTTTCTGTTTTTTTTTCTCTATCCCTTGTTTCTCCAATCTTCTTTTCTCTCTTGTTTTTTGTTGCTTCTCCAAGTATTCTTTTCTTTTCTTCAATTGTTATTTTTCAGGTTCTCCTCCCTTTTGTTGTGTGCATGTGCATGTATAAATATTAGTGCATGTGTGTGTGTCGTGTGTTGTGTAGTGGGATTATGCATAACATGCATATGGAAAAAGTGGAGGACATGGGAGAGATTGAGGGGAGTGGGAAGATTGGGTAGTTTAGGTCTTTTTTTTTTTTAATGTTTAAATAAAAATAATAAAAAAAAGAGATAAAATTATTTAAAACTAATAAAATATAAGTAAGTTAAATAATTAGTCTTAGAACATGATTACGGAACATTAATATCACTAGATTATTTATTAAAAGTTAAAAGAGGAAAATAACATAATTTAATTTTCTCCTTTTTTTAAAAATAAATAAATAATAATAATGAAAATAAAAACTTATCTAAAATGTGACTCTATTTTTGTATTTTTCAAAACTATTAAACCAAACTTAATAAAAACAAGATAAACTTACAATATCTAATTTAGAATTAAATAAATAAATAAATTGAACACTAAAATGACGTAAAAATGTTAGGTTTGGTTAAAAATTAGGTGTTTACATCGTGTGTTTTACATGCATCCTATTGTCAGTTAGTAAACATATTTAGAACAAATGGAGCCTCCGAAAAATTGAAGCCTCAAGTCATTGCTTTAGTAGCCTTATGGTCGAACCAACCCTACACGTGAAGAACAAGAATATAAAATCTAGGATTTGCCTTTTATTTAAGAAACTTCAACCACATATAACATGGAGAGTAGTAATTTCTTGCGTCAAAATGAGACATGCCAATAGAAGAATGTGAAGTCCTATTTTAAGCAAACTACTTCAAAATGAGACATGCCAAAGAAGAATGTGAATGTATTATTTTAAGCAAACTACTACAAAATAAGACATGCCAATAGAAAAATGCAAAGTCCGATTTTAAGCATATTCAATTAAGACAGATTGCTGACAGCTAAGCGGCATTTGTAGTAGGAAGGTCAATAATCCATAATGTACTTATGTGCCATGACATATGGAGGCATTATAACAGGAAGACATCAGCGAGATGTCTTATGAAAATTGATCTTAGGAAAGCGTATGACATGATTAGCTGGGATTTTATTGAAGAAGCTCTAAGAGGTTTTGGTTTCCCGGAGCCTTTTACAAGGTTGGTAATGACCTGTGTAACTACTACGAAGTTCTCAATAAAGGTAAATGGAGCGGGACATGGTTATTTTGAAGGGAAAAGGGGGCTTAGATAAAGAGATCCCATCTCCCCCCTTCTGTTTGTGATCTTGTGATCTTTTGCAAAGGGAATGTAAGCTCAGTGAAGAGAGTTATGGAAGCGCTGACTCATTTCAGCAGTGTCACAGGGCTGGTAGCAAACCAGGATAAGTCCAGCATTTTTATAGCCGGGGTGGAGGATCAGGTCAAGCAACAGATACTGGACACCACAAGTTTTAATCTAGGAGAATTGCCTATCAAATATTTGGGGCTTCCACTCACTTTCAGAAAATGGAATAAGATGGATTGTCAGCATTTGGTGGAAAAAATTACTAGCAGGATTCATGTAGCATATGCAAAGCACCTATCCTATGCAGGAAGATTGCAAATAATCATGGCAGTACTATTTTCTATATACAACTACTGGGGTGTTGTATTCATATTGCCACAAAGCGTTTTGAAAGAGGTAGACAGGTTATGTAAAGATTTTCTCTAGGGAGCTACCGAAGGAAAGAGAAAAATAGCTCTAATAACCTAGAAGAAAGTGTGTGTACCAAAGAAGTTTGGTGGGCTAAACATCAAAGGATGCAGCGACTGGAATATAGCCTCAGTAGGTAAGTTGTTGTGGCAACTTGCTAGGAAAGAAGATATACTATGGGTAAAATGGGTGAGAGGTGTTTATATGAAGGAGGAGAAAAATATTTGAAACCATGTCCCATCAGGTGATTGCAGCTGGTACTGGAAAAAGCTACATGCTCTGAAGGAACAAATGGTAAACTGGTACCAATGAGGGAAATATTTACTCACTGCTACAGGTGCCTACTCAGTACTAAGAGCTATAATGCTCTACTGGGCAGGATGAATAAACTGGCTGAAGCTTACTTGATTTGGATCTCAATCAAAATTCCTAAACAAAGGATGATTATCTGGTTAGCACACCAAGGTAGGCTACCAACAAAAGCCAGGCTTACCAAGCTGAATATTCCTATAGACGATCCCAAGTATTGTTTATGCATCTATGATCAGGAGGAAACGCAACAACATTTGTTTCCTAAATGTGAGTGGACTACTGAATTAAGGAACAAGCTGAGCAATTGGTTGGGGATAAATATTCACTGTGGAGATGTGGCATCTACCCTCAAATGGATTAACAGAAGAAAATGGAGCAAATTTAAGAAGGAAATAGTGGCTACAACTTGGGGGGCTTTGATATATTATACTTGGCAAGCCAGAAACAACAAAGTATTTAGGCAACAGAATGTACAAGTGGATCAAAAATTAGTTCAGATACGGAGAGAGTTGTGTGAGCGATTGTCCATGCTAAAACACACAAAGAGAGCTGGTAGATGTCAGATTTTGATAGGAAAACTTTGTAACTAGAGTGATTTTCTTTTTTTGCTAAGGTCTAGATGTTTGATCACTTCAGTTGGAAGAAAAGCAAACACTAGAGGCTCTTTGTCTGTAATTGAGTTGTTTTTGGAATGGTAATTTCACATATTGTTACCAATTAAGATAGATGTTCCTTCGAAGAAGCATAATTTTACCCATAATCGTTAACATAGTTCCCAAAGTCCTATCGACCACTTGGTTTGAAGGTAACATGTGGTGGAAAAGAGAAAATGGTCATTTACACCCCCAACCTTTAGTCGAAATCTCAACTACACACTTAACCTTTAAAGGAGATCTATTACCCCCCTAAACTTTTTTTATCGAATTTATTAACCCCCCAATTGCTGACCTGTCAACATAAACCACTTAATAACGCATCAGTGCATTCCACGCGCCTGGGCCCACGCTGATGTTCTCATTTTTCTTTACAAAAATTATCCCATCTCCTTTCTCTTTCAACCTTTCATTTTCAAGAAAAACTTCTCATCTTCATCTCTCATTTCTCTTAACACCACGATTTGATCTTCTCTTTTTTTTTTTTTAGAGATTGTTGTTGTAATTTAAACTTTTGGTTGTGGATTTTTAAACTTTTGGAGCTCCATCGGGTTGGGTATCCAAATTTTCAATTCTTGCACCAAGTTTCCTTTGATTTCTTGGCTCAGATTGAGCGCCTCATGGGATTCTACGACCTCCCATTTTAGGAATTCTCCAATTAGAATCAGAGCTTCAAATTGTTCCAAGAATTCACCTTAATCTTGGAATTTGAGCTTCTTAATAATGTTTGTGTTGATCTCTGAGAACAATTAAAGGGGGAAATGTTTTGTTTGTTAATGATAAAGGGAAGAGTTCTCTACTAAAAGAAGACACATAGACAATTCATAGAGGAAAATGTTTGTTTATGGACTATGTTGCCCTTAGTCTTGTATAATTTGGAGTAATGAATCATGTATAATTTGTTCCATTTCACTTCATTGATGGCTTTAGCCTTACGTTTTGAGCCCATTGTCAAGTTTTTTTATGAGAAAGATAATGAAATTGGAGATAAGGAAGATGAGGAAACACCATTAATGAGTTCAAGAAAGATGAGAAAGATAATGAAATTGGAGATGAGGAAGAAGTTGAAACAAAAGGTCTTTAACGATCCGAAGAAGTTGAAGCTCGTCAGTGATGATTGTAATTTTTTTATGGTGATAACGTTGTGTTGTAATTTTGATTGTGAATTTAGTGGTGGGTGAAATATTTATGATGAGATATGGATTTAGTGATAGACTACAATGATGATGATTTAATGATAAATCTGATACTAACAAGTTGCAGTAAGATTCTAATAGTGTGTTTGATGATGGGTGGTGATGATTTTTTTCTGGTGGGGTTATGAATTTGGTGTAATAACGGTAAAATGATGGTTTAATGATGGATTTTGTGTTGCACAGTGAAGAAAAAATCATTAGAGTGGTATGAATTTTTTTTGGATTTTTCTGTTTTGAGAAAGAGAAGAAGATTAAAAAAAAAAAAAAAAAAAAGGTCTTTTATTAGTTGAAGAAGACAAAATTATTTAATAATTAAAAATAATGAAATATATTATACATGTGGCACTTAAAAATACTGATTTTGAATGGTTGAAGCCTCAGCTGACGCGCCAATTGGGCGTGTTCTCTCCTCCCATGACAGCTTAGTAATTGGAGGGGTACTAAATAAAGTAAAAAAATGTTTAGAGGGGTAATGAGACTTTTATAAAGGTTGAGTGTGTAGTTGAAATTTCGACTAAAGGTTAGGGGTGTAATAGACCATTTTCTTGGTGGAAAATAACATATCTAAAATTAAGTAAGAAACTTGGAGTTTTTATCACTAGCAATAGTTTTAGTTATTTCATGCAATTTAAGTAGATGCTCAAAATTTATTTTATTTATATTTGAATAAATGATTCATAGATATAAAATTGCACTTTTTAATACATAAATTATAAACTTGTAAGTTAATTTTATAATAAAATTAATGTTCAAACGTGTACTAAATTGTTATAGCTTTATGCACCAGTTAGGATTCAAGCTTAAATGTATCATTTCCTTCAGAGTAACTAATTTTGGAAAATGTTTTAGGATGAATTATCTAAATGTTTTAGGATGAATTATCTCGTATTTTATTGGGAGAAAATACATAAAATAATTTGTTCGAAATTAGTTATTTTGAGATTGTATTGTTATTATTTATTCTTTTTAAAAATAAATTAATCAATTACAATTTGATTTGCTTTGGAAAAAAAGGTTTGGTAAAGGCAGTGTCACGTACGCCTATATACGACAGTTATTTACCTACCACATCCGCTCCCGTTGATCCACAGGATCCGCACCACCTGAAATATAAATTTGAGTGTGGAAAATGTCGTTCCGCCTTCCACAAGATGCAAAACTCAACAATGTCTATGGGAATTATAAATTCGAGTTCCGCCTTCCACAAGACGTTCAGAAGCACAAGGAGGCCGTGCAGGAGAGCACAATGAGGTCATGTAAGGGTGTTTCAATAAAAGTAATGGCCTAAAAGACACACTTTAATCTGAAGCATAAATATAATTAAAAAATGTTATTTTTCTTTTATTTTTTGTTTTTAGTGTAGTATTATATTTCTCGTAAATGTTGTTTTTAGTGTAGTATTATATTTCACGTAGTAATATTATTATTTATAATAGTAAGAGTTGATTCAAGTTAATAATATGTTAACCATGCATTTTCAATACACTACCTTGGATGTTATTGTAAATATATTATTTATTATTATAAAGATTTGAGTAGTTTAATTCAAAGTTTCACAATATTTTTATTGAAAAATGATATGAGTAGTTTTTTTCTTACTATATCAATATTGTCAAAAAAATATATATATAAAATTAGAATTTTCTGAGGCCTTGAAATTTTTGGGGGCCTTAACCTCACCCTTGAGCCAGCCGTGAGGCCATGCATGCTCAACATCAACATTGAAAAGAAGAGAGTACTTAAATGAACTTTTGTTGTATTTTATTTTCATCTCTAGCTAAGTGATCGTATCTATGTTAATACTTACTATTTCTGATTAGGTGTTTATTTTGTTGCATGTTGAATATATATGAAGTATTGATTGATCTTTTGAAGGATGAAGACTACTGATCGACTCATGAACCTTTTAGTGTTTCTTTTATGCCGTTCATCCTTTTCACTATGATATTATGGTTAATGAAGAGTACTACTTGTTATTGAACTTTTATCGCCGTCATTTTATTCCTTCTTACTCGAGTCGAATCTATGTTATTACTGTTTTTGTTTATGATGAAAGTGCATAGATGCACAAATTTTTTTTCTTTGATATTCTATCGACTATCGACTAATCACTCTTTCTTCTTCTACTACTATTTTTTTTTGGTGTAGTCCAATAATTTTGGCAGAAGCTTAATTTTGTATTAAAAGTTCATATCTCGTATTTCGACTAATCCTTTTTCTCGTCTTTCTTTTTTCTTCGTTTTTTTTCTCTCTCTCTCTGATTTTTTATAAATAAAATTTGGGAGTTTGGGTTGTATAAGCAGTTTCAAATCCAAACATTCATTAGTAGATGAGCGCGCGCACATATATATATATATATATATTTATGGATGGCATATATCATAATACTCGTCATCATGATTGCAAATGACTACAAGCATAAAGACAAAAACAGGTATCTTCTTGGACTCGTCATGATCAATAAAGTTATTTGTTCTTCATCATAGTAGTTATTCAATGTTTATGTGCACATTAGAAGTTGAGCTTTAAAAACAAGAATTCCAATTTGTCCTTAAGAAAAAATCGTATTCCCTAAATAAGATGTACAACAAATTAACTCATATTTATCAAGTTTATTTTTTAGCCTAAATGTTTCAATCTCAAATGGTATGAAATCTTACATAGTTAGCAGAACACAGCCACATGTGTGAATTGTGATAGACAACTGAAGTAAAAGGAATCATGTCGTGTAATAGTTGAGGCTTAATACATAGAATTGACAAATTTGATCCTGATTCAAGAGTTGGAAAAGAGTATTTTGAAGTTGAGGTTGTTTAGGACATGACTTGGAAAAATGTCTACAAAAGTTGGAAGTTTGTGAAGAGAAACCATTATTTCACTTGATATACTCCTCAAACCAATGTTCTCTTCTCCAAAGTTAGAGGCGGAATAAGAGTAAATTTCATCCATGGTCACTTAATTTTGTATCTATTACACAAAAGTCACTTTTCTTTCATTCATTTCATACATGGTCATTTAACCTTACTCCGACCATCACAAAAGTCACTATGACCAGATTTTACAATAATTCCATCGGAAAAATGATGTGGCAACCTTAATTAGTTCTTGATTTTAATTTAAGTGAATATATAATATATTACTCATATCTTGACATTTTTTATATATGCACAACCCAATTTTCCTTATGGATTATTTAATGAAAGAATATCAATTTGTTAATAGATTAGATTACCAAATGAAGACTATTTACATAAAAAAAATTTGGTTGATATTTTTATGAAACATTTCACAATATTGTATTCATCTGCCAAAAAGGTGCATCGAAAAAGAGTGATAAATAAGATAAATTCTTCAAAACATATAAAATAGAAATACATGTATGATATTAGTTTTTTAAAAAAAAAATATTTTAACTCTTTGAAGATAAATCAACATTCTAAAGATAGTTTTAAAATAAAATCTTTTTAATTGTGTCATTGAATAAATATTGTCAAAATTTGTACAAATAATGTTATATTAACGTACAATTTTGTTAATAAAAGTTATAAAATATAAGTACTTTTAAATAAATTATAGGATATCTAGTTTTAATATTTATCAATTAAATTAATTAAATAATATGTAATTTATCAGAAATTGAATATTATAATAAAAACTTTTAAGAGAATTAATCGATTAGTCAAATAATTAAAAATACAAAGACAAACTCAATAAATATAGTAGTTTATCATATTATTATGATATACCGAATGCAAAGACTCAAGTGACATGAAAAAGAATCTATGAAAAAAATAATTTTATCAACTACATGCCACAATTTTAGAGGGAGAAAAATAATTTTATCAACTACACGTCATAATTATTAGTAAAAAAAAATAATTTACCAACACATGTCTCAACTTTAGAGGATTTTAAGAATATATAAATATAATTTTATTTCATAAAAATATCAACCAAATTTTTTTTTAAGAAAATAGTCTTCATTAGGTAATCTAATCTATTAAGAAATTGGTATTCTTTCATTAAATAATTCATAAGGAAAATTGGGTTGTGCATATATAAAAAAGGTCAAGATATGAGTAATATATTATATATTCACTTAAATTAAAAATTAAGAACTAATTAAGATTGCCACATCATTTTTCCAATGGAATTATTGTAAAATTCGGTAATAGTGACTTTTGTGATGGTCGGAGTAAAGTTAAATGACCATGGATGAAATGAATGAAAGAAAAGTGACTTTTGCGTAATAGATACAAAGTTAAGTGACCATGGATGAAATGAATGAAAGAAAAGTGACTTTTGGGTAATAAATACAAAGTTAAGTGACCATGGATGAAATTTACCCTCAGGATTTTTGCTTGGGGGGGAGGGTCAAAATCTGAAGAAAAACTCATCGAAGGGGGTTCAATATTTAGAATATATAAATAAAAATCATTTTAACCATGTATTAATAATATAATTTTCCATCGAAGGAGGTTCATTCGAACCCCCTTTAATAGCTAGGCTAGCTCCGCCTCTGTCCAAAGTATATATGCTTAGTGATCGAGGCAGAATCATATTTTGAATTTGATGGGTCCGACTTTAAAGTACTTAATAATTAATAACACTTAACTTATTGTACTTTTGAAATTATGAATTTAAAACCTAATATTGATCAAAATATTATAATACTTACATATACAGGGGCGGAGCTACAGCCACCGAAGGGTGGTCAGATGAATACCCTTCGTCGGAAAATTTTTTCGAGTATATAGGTTAAAAATAGATAGTTATGATTATATACATATTGTTGCATACCCTTGACAAGTTAGAGAAGCATAGTCCATTAGTCAAGAGTGTGCATTTCTGCATCAACAACTTGGCAGATGCAGCAGTTCTTTATTTTCTTTTATTTTTTCAAAACAGTTCTTTGCCCTTGTAAAAAGAAGGAAAAATATGAACACCCTTGCCCTTGTAAAAAGAAGGAAAAATATGAACATTCTTGACCAAAATTTTGGTTCCGCCACTGTATATATATATATCCACTAATGTATGTACCCGTGCGATGCGCGGACAATATTAAAATAATAATTTTAATATTCTATGTTGGAGTGTTTGTTCGAACATGTTAAATTCTATTATCTTAAAAAAAAAAAAATCAACCATGATATTGTTTCTCAATGAAATATAAAAATAAAATATTTTTTTCTCTACTCTCTCCCACCTCCCACTCCTCCCACCACCTCCACCCTCACCCCTCAATTTATTTTTATTTTTAAAAAAAAATTCCCCCCGCCCCACCTACCTCCCACACCTCTAACTAAATCTTTATGAAAAGAAATCATGTAATTTAAAAAAATTATGTTTAATATTTTTTTAAATTATATTATTCACAAGGTAAAGATATTATATTTTTCCCACCCTATTCTCCCACGTCTAATCCAATTTAAATGAGTAAAAGGCAATCATTCACCATTTAAAGATATTAGATTGTTAATATTTTTCTTTCCCCATACTTCTAATTAAATTAGTAAAAAAAGATCATGTAATTATAAAAGAAGGCTTTTATTTTTCATATTTTCTCTATTATATTATTTACATTTAAAGATTTCATATTGTTAATATTGATATTTTTTTACTTTAAAATTTTTGTTCTATTGTACCTCCCCCCATTCCCCCACCCCCGTCCCCATTTCCCTCCTTCAAACTCTTTCACTTAAAATTTATAAATAATCTGTGCGTTGTCTAATTACTTCATTATATTCTCAAAATTTGTATAGAATATTATCTCCCAATCCTTTATTTTTTTATATTTTTTTCAATAGCAGTTTAATTACTTTTATCTAGATTGACTTTAAATAAATTTTCTTATTGTATTGCATGACATAATAGTTGAGTTTTCTTCTCTTTTTCAAAATATAGAACGTTGAGTTTTAAATAATTACTTAGAATGGATATTCTAATTTTGTTAATTTCGTCATTTGTTAGGATTATAATTACATGGTATACACAATTTAAGACTTTATTTATTTTAAATAAAAAAGTACTTTCTCAAAATATGATCCAAAAAATATGAATGTGGAGGCATGAAGCACAAAACAGTCCAATTTATCAATTAATCAAAACTCAATTATCAGAGATTAACACACTATAAAATAAATATAAATTTATGATATCAAAAAACAATTGTCAATATCATAAATGATTTCTATATATATGTATGTAACCTGTGGAAATATAATTTCTACATTTTAAATTTAAAATTCAAAATAATTGTTTAGTTTAATTTTTAAAAAAGTCAACTTAATTAGATTATAATATATTAACAATGTCAAAAATTATCATTTAATGTTGGACTAATCTAAAAAATAAGAAATTTTAATTATGCTTAGGAATCATAATATTCCTCGTAATATGCTATATTTCTTGTTTTAATTTATTTATGAGTTTAATTTTATTTTTTGTTTTTAAAATCAAAGAGTTTAAATAATAAGATAACCAAACTGATTCATTTTTAAATTTATCTAAAATTTTGAATTTGAAAACTAATGTGTTATCTAATGAATAGATAAATAAAATAAAATTTGATGGAATTTAGACTTATATATTTTTATGGTACGAACTAAAACTTTATGTTTTTCTTTTCTTTTATTGTTTTTCGAGTTCAAAAATCTTGCAATAAAGAAAAACATGTATTTTAAATATCAATTAAACTTTTATCTTTCAATCATAACGTTATATTATTTTTTCTTTAAACATGATCTGATAAAATATTACATGATACTTAACATTCTAATATCATATACAATTAAAAAAAATATGAAAATTTGTTTTAATAAAACAATAGTATAAAAATGATAACAAAAGTCAGTATTTACAAAGCTGAATATGTGACTCAAAATCTTAACTATAAGTTATTTCATTTTTCATTTATATAATCAAATGTATTTACTTTTATCAAAAATTGAACGAACAATATTAAAATGACAAATTACATACTTGAATTTAAACCTGTGTATAATGAAGAAAAAAAAATAGCCTATAATATGATCATCACCCATCTACATATAAAACTGAAGATTTTAAATCAAAAGCGTTTCAAGAAAAATAAATAAGATGAAGAATGCGATAAATAAATTTATGAATACAACTAATGATTAGTAAAAAAAAAACGAAAGAGAAGGAAGTTCATGATCAATAAGAAAAAAAGAGAAGGAAGTTTAGTATTATATATCTTTGAAGGAGTATATAGAGAGAGGTTAGAAAGTTAGAACTCCACTTCAACTCAAACGTCATTTAAATTTGAAATTCAAATGTCATATCAAAGTCAGTGATTATATTTAAAAGATACTACTATAGTATTTCTATATACTACGTACTATTGCTTCTACCACCGCTACTGAGTGTATAGATATAAGATATCTTAAGAAAATAGAACCCCATTTCAATTTAAATTTCATTTAAATTCAAATTCAAATATAATATCTATTTGTTAAAAGAAAATTAATTTATTATTATTTCATATTCATATTTTTTCAGATACAATACATCCTTATCATATAATGTATATTTGGTGTTCTACCCACTACTACAATTTATTTTAATTATCATTATCATTATTATTATTATTAGTGTTGTTGTTGTTGTTGTTGTTGTTGTTGTTGTTGTTGTTATTTTTGTTGTCGTTATACACTACTACTACGTTTGTTTTTTTAAAATATAAAAAGTACTATGTACTCCGTGTGTACTACTATTATTAATATTAGTTATCTCAATATTTTTAATATTTTATTTAACATTTAAGAATATTTTTAGAACATTAAAAGGAAAGAGTTTATTAATATTAGTTATCTCAATATTATTAATCTTTTTTTAATATTTAAGAATATTTTTTGAACATTAAAAGGAAAGAGCTTATGAATTGTAAGAGTTCATTTATTATATTATATTATTTTTTTTTTGATACTATGTTAGAATTATTATATTTTAATTTTTATTTAATATATTGTTTTTATTATTATTAATGTATATAATAAAAATAGTAGTAAATATTATAAATTTAGGACATATTAAGAATTTAGAATTTCATTCCCACTCAAATTCTATTTAAGTTCAAATTTAAATATTATATTATATCAATTTGTTATAAGAAGATCATTATTCTATTATTATCCTTAATTTTTTCAAATTAAATGCATATTTATCCTATAATTTATAAATTTTAATTAGAGAACATTTTAAAGTCAATCCAAATGATTTTTTTATTTATTATAATTATTATTTTTATCCCTACTACAACTACTTATCATACTAACACATATTGTTACTGCTGGTACTATTGTTTATTATTTATTTATCATTATTATTAATAACTATTATTATTATGAATTGATTGCAATTAATTCAAAATTTAGACGTAATTATCATAAATGATGAGCAGATTTGAAGAAAAGTTTAGATGGATCAATCCATGTAATGACAATAACAACCTTGGCTTTGTACGCTTGTCATCAAGTTCTTAATAAGAGTACAACATGATTAATAATGAAAATCCGTGAAAATATCAGTACCAAATTAATTCGAAATTAAAACGTAAATATTATTGTTTGTTAGCATACACAAGTTAGAGACTCTAATGTTTACCAAAAAAAAAAATGTTGAGAGACTCTAAGAGAAGTTTATGGGGACCGATCACATAAAGAAAAACATGTATTTTAAATATTAATTGAACTTTATTTTTCATTTATAATGTTATTATATTTTTTCCTTTAAACATGATCTAATAAATATTCCGTGATACTTAACATTTTAGTATTATATACAACGAAAAAATATGAATATTTATTTTAATAAACTAATAGTATAAAAATTGTAATAAAAGTTAGCATTTAAAAAGCTAATATGCGACTCCAAATCTTAAGGAAAACATAATTTCATTTTTCATTTATATAATCAATGTATTATTTTTATCAAAAATCAATCAAACAATATTAAAATAACAAATTACTTACTTGAATTTAGGCCTGTATATACAAAAGAAAAATAGCTAATAATATGATCATCATTCATCTGCATATAAAAATGAAGAAATTAAATCAAAAGTGTTTCAATAAAATGAATAATATGAAGAATGCAACAATAGTAAAAAAAGATAGAAAAGGAAATTTAGTGTGTATATCATTGCAGGAGTATATATAGAGAGGTTAGCAAGTTAACTCCACTCCAACTCAAATTTGAATTTGAAATTTAAATGTCATAGTGGGTGATTACATTTAAAAGATATTATTATCCTATTTTTATGTGTACTACGTAATATAAAAGAGATATTAAGAAAATAGAACTCTACTTCAATTTAAATTTTATTTAAATTCAAATTCAAATATGATATGTATTTATTAAAAGAAGATCAATTTATTATTCTTTCTTATCCATAATTTTTCAAATACAGTACATACTTATCTCATAATGTATATATTTGAATTGTACTTATCTTATAATGTATATATTTGAATTAAGATAATTGAATTAAATAAGATTAATTCACATGCTATTTTTTTAAAAAAAAAAAGTTCTCACTTTTTTTTTCTTCTATCACTATAACTATGTTCTACCCACTACTACAATTTATTTATTTATTTATTTTATTAATAATAATAATAATAATAATAATAATTATTATTATTATTATTCATTACTACTACTACCACGTCCATTTTAAAAAATAACTAAAAGTACTACTACATACTAAGTGCGTACTACTATTTTAATATTAGTTATATTAATATTTTTATCTTTTTTTTCAATATTTATAAATATTTTTTAAAATTAAATACATATTTATTATTATTATTATTATCAATAATTAAATAAATTATATTTAAATATATTTCATAACATTTAAATTTTAAAAGAGATAAGTTTGAAATAGTATATGTCTATTAGAATTCTTTAATTATGAGTTTCTATTTTTAAGATAATAATTTTTTAAAGAATAATATACTTAAAATTCAAATACTTAATCTTTCAATTCAAAATTTAAAAGATATTCTTTAATATAAAATTTTTATTACAACACTTAACAGTTTTGTCCTAAGAATTGCCATATGGCTTAACAGTAGTTTGCCACGTGGCTTCTTCTTGTGCTTCGTCCTCTGTTTTATAATATATATAGACGTTTCATGAAAAAAATTATACTCATAGAACAAAATTTGCACCTGCACGGGTCTCCTAATGCAACTACTCCCTCCATCCATTTTTATTTTACATCCCTTAAAAGTTAAAAGAGCAATAAATAGAATGACAATTTTATTTTAGCTCCCTTTGAATGTAAATTAATAGCAACCATATATTAGAAAGTGATGCATATTATCACTAATAAATAAATAAATATCTCTTTTAAACAAAAACAGAAGCAAATTTCACTGTTTATATAAAAAATAGAAAAAAATATATAAAGTAGCACACTTAAGTATTAAATTATAAAAAATAACAACACTTTTATCAAATTACATTTTGTAGCATATGTATTTGTATGTATTTGTATTTTTGTAGCAACAGTTTGCAAAAATACATATCGATCATAAGGGCAGCAAAAATCATATCTATTTGTGTTTTTGTAACAATAGTTTGCAAAAATACAAATACAACTTGCTATATTATGTAATTATGAAACTGTTGCTATGAAACTCATAATTAAGGGGATAAATATGTTATTTCTGAATTTTGCCCTAAAAAATATTGCAACTCTAATTACTTTACAACACTTGATTTCAACTGATATCATGGTCAAAATATTATTCTTATATGCTCCATCCTTCACCTCCTAAAATTAATTACTTATCATTTTACACCAAACAAAATTATGAAATATATATATATATATATATATATATATATATATATATATATATATATATATATTCCAATTTTATTTGATCATTTGAGCTTTCAATTCTATTTAAATTATTTGTTGATTTTGGAATTCCTAAGATTTCTAAGGTTTTTCCTATACATTTTATGAATCCTTTCTTATAGCATTTCCTATATTTTGCCCTTTTATTTTTACTTGGAAACCATTAACAAAAACAACACTGGTTACTGCCTAATCCTTTTTCTTCCTCAAATTCATGTTCACATTCTTCTATCAAATTTACTAAATCATAATAGTCCTTCAAATGATATCTTCATTGATTTTTTCTGTTTAACTTTATTATTTTCAACAGATGTATTCAATAACTCTATCTCTACTAAATCTTCTTCTCTGATTATCTCTTTACTGTATACTCTTATCTCTAATCTTTTTAGTCTTTCTTCTAATTTCAATATTCTGTCTTCTATTGTTCTGGTTATTGGTTCCTTCGTGTAGAACTTATTTAAATTATTTGTTGATTTTGGAATTTCTAAGATTTCTGAGGTTTTTCCTATACATTTTATGCATCCTTCCTTATAGCATTTCCTACATTTTGCCCTTTTGTTTTTACTTGAAAACCATTTACAGAAACAACATTGGTTACTATCTAATCCTTTTCCTTCCTCAAATTCATGTTCACATTCTTCTATAAAATTTACTAAATCATAATAGTCTGAATTTGTCTTTTCTAATCCTATTTCATTTATAAATTCCTCTTCTCCAGAATCTGAAGAATCAGATTTATCTTTTTCTTCTTCAAACACTTCCATACTCCTGATGGGGTATATACTTTCATTATCTGACATATATATTCATCTACATTTATCAAAGTTTCATTTACATCTTCTATTAATTGTACATTCCTAGATCTACTATATATATATATATATATATATATATATATATATATATATATGATATGATATATAAAACATTTCATTTTCCATAAGATAATGTAATAATATGAAAAATATATAAAAATTGACGTGCAAGAAAAAGAGAGAGTAACTAGGGTCAATCGGCAATGCAACACACAAACAAATACCCTAATTCTTATTGGTTGATAAATATACTTATTTTCTCATGTTGAAAAAAAAAATTGAAGCAATGATTTGTTACTAATTATGTAATTTGTGGACCTTATCATGTCCTGTATCACATCTTCATCGGTCGTTATCCTTCTTAACGGATCCGCGACGCCTTTTTTCCCTTTCCAGAGGCATCCGGCATGGAGATCCCCTCTCCCCTTACATTTTTATTTTATGTATGGAGTGACTTTCCCTTCGTATTGAGTTTGTTGTAGACTATGGCTTGTGGAATCTGATTAAAATAGCTGCTTAAGCTCCCTCTTGTCCCACTTGTTATTTGCTGACGATATTATTCTTTGTGCAAAGGTCAGCTCCACCTCTTGTATCAAAATTTCATGTATCTTTGAGCATTTCCATGCTGTCTCGATCAGGTCAGAAGATTAGCATTATCAAGTCCAAACTCTTCTTTTCTAAAAACACTCCTCCCTGTGCTAATGAAATGGCTAAAACTGTTTTGGATATACAGGAAGGACATGCACTTGGAAAATACTTGGACTACCCTATCTTTACTCGGTGCCCTTCTAAGTATGATTTTCAGTACCTTTTAGATAATTTCAAAACTCGACTTGCGAGTTGGAAAGCTCCTTTTCTTACAACTGCCAGGAGAACGACTCTTATTCGATCTACCCTAAACAGTCTCCCTAATAATGCTATGTACCTGAGTAAAATTTCAAATTACATTATAAAAGAAATAGAGGGTTATCAATGGAACTTCCTCTGGGGCACCACTCCCGAACGTAAAAATATTCACCTCTTGAAGTGGGCCTCGGTGTCAAAGCGTAAGGATCTTGGGGGTCTAGGAATTCGGCAACTTGAAATAAAAAAATTGGCGTTGTTAGCGTCTTTGGCTTGGCGTGTTTTCCACTCAAACTCTTTATTGGACCATGTCCTACGGAATAAATACCTAGGACGACAGTGCGGGTTCTCCCCATGCTGGAAGGCTTTAACCCTGGGCTGGAGTCACTGTCAAATAGGCCTCCAATGGCAGACGAGAAATCGAGAGCATATCAATTTCTTTACAGATGCTTGGATAGCGCCTAATATACCTCTCCAAAATTTGATCCACGGACTGCTTCTTCAGTATGAACTTACATCTAAAGTGTCCCAGTATAGAGTAGTTAATGGTTGGTCCTTCTCGCAGCTATCCTTCGACCTTCCTGATAGTATTACTTTTCTCATAAATGTTGCCCATTTTCCTCTCTACTACCTCTCAGCAACAGATAAATCAAATGGGGATTGATAAACTCCAAAAAATTTACTGTGAAGTCCTGCTATAACGGTATCTTTTCCTCAATCTATCCCAACGCAGGCAATTTCAACTTCTCTTGGATATGGAAATTAGACGTGCCGCCTAAAATCAAGTATTTCCTTTGGCTCATTAATCATAATAGACTCCCAACAGCTGCTTATCTGCATCACATTCACTGTATCTCTTCCCCTAATTGCAGACCCTGTAACTTCATAATGGAAGAAATCATTTCCCACCTCGTCATTTACTGCGTATCCATTGAACCTTTGTGGATTGAGGTGGGCATCATAGACCAAATTCGAGAACTCAGGCAGACGATGCCAGAGAACCAACATCTGTTGTTGTGGCTCCTACAACTATTTCACCTTAAGCCCTCCCAACAAACAGCACAGTATATTCCCAGCAAAGTGCTGCTACCCTACTGTCTTTGGGCAATCTGGTTAGCGCGAAATAGATGTATTTTCTACAACACCCCTTTTGAAATCTCTATTGATAATGTGATGTTGTTAGCCACAGAATACTGGTCTTTAGCGGGTCAACAACGAACAGTTAAGCAAACCATACCAGTGTACATCAAATGAAAGCCCCCTGCACTTTCTTTTGTTATGCTTAATATTGATACAACCTTTACTTCCAAGTTGGAAATGGATTCCATAACGGGTGTCTTTCGAAACTAAAATGGGGATTGGTTACTAGGATTCACTAGCAGGATCTTTGCCCCAAGCCCTCTGGAAGCTGAACTTCAGGCTTTACTTTTGGGTTTGAGCATTGCAACTCAATATCGTTACATGGCATTGCAAATAAATGTAGACTGTGCTTAAATTGTTCATGTCATATCAAATCTACCATCTGATGATTCACCTTTATTGTCTGATTGCCGGTGTTTGATACGTAATCTGGGTGACCCGTTACTGGAGCACATGTATAGGGAACAAAATAAGTTGGGTCATGCACTGACACGCATGAATGTAGGTACTAATACACAATTATTTTGGGAACCTCCTGCATCCATAGAGGATATTTTGATCGCAGACAAAAATGGAGGCTTGAGTTGTCATAGGGTCAGAATACACACGCCTAACCAACTTGTGTATAATAATACTAATCGTAGTTATCAGGTTGTGAATACTAGGAATGAGTGTACTACTGCCAGTGCTTGTATAGTGGCTAGCCCACATATAATCTCCCTGTAATACGTTAAGAACTGTTATATATATATTATGTCCTGTTTACCAAATAAAAAAGTCATAGACTAGGGGACATCAATATATACCCCATAAGGTCTTTCTCGTAAACTTCATTTATGTGATACTTGTTCTCTGACAATACACAATTATCTCTTTTGTTGTTTTTACAAAAGTAATGTATGGAGAATTGGAACTGTTTGTTAGGTTCTTCACCATTTTTAGAGTAAATACATAATTATCCCCTGATCTTATCCGAGATTTGCAAAAAGACACCAAAATTTTAATTTCGACCTATTATCCCACGATTCTTCTTTATTTCATTGCAAACACACCATTTTGACCCCCTGCGTGTACACACGCTTCACAGGCGCATGAAAGGGCTCAAATTTGACTTTTTTGACCAATTACAAGCTTCCACGTGTAAAATAATTTAATATATAATTTATATATATATATTTTTAAAAATTATTTCATACCCCCACCCCACCCATGCAACCCATCCACCATTGTCTTCTTCCCCAACTTCTTCTTCATCACCATCACTCAACAACATCAATTACAACAACAACATCATCATCACCATAACCCCACCCTTTCTTCTTCAACACAATGCCAGCATTAAAGCTCCTCCATTGAAGCTTTTTTTTTTAAAATCATATCATTAAAGCTTCATTTTGCAATTAAATCATATCATTTAACTACCACCATTTCTTCTTCAACACAATATTTCTTCAACACCATTAAAGTCTTCAACACAATGTCATCATTAAAGCTCTTTCATTGAAACTTTTTTTTTAAAGCTCCTCCATTAAAGCTTCATTAAAGCTCATTTAACTATCTTTAAAACTCAATTCAATCATTTAACTATCCTTAAAACTCAATTCAATCATAAAACTAATTTTTTAATTGATTTGAATGAAAAAAACTGGACAGGGAGAGTGATGGACTCGAGGGGGCGAGGGGGAGGGGGGTGCTGGACGCGGGGGAAGAGGGAGGTGTTGTACACAAGGGGTGGGGAGGGGAGGTGCTGGATTGGGGGAGATGGAGGTGCTGGATTGGGGGTGAGGGGAAAGAGGGGGTGGGGTGGGGTGTTAAATTAAATAAAAAAGAAAATTGCATTAAAAAATAAAAATATATGAAATTAAACGTATTTGAAACGTGGCAACACCCGATTGACGCGTGTATTTCACTCTCCTTGTTGTGACTGAGATTCAGTGAAAATTGGTGTGTTTGCATCGAAATAAAAAAGAATCGTGGAGTAATAGGTCGAAGTTAAAATTTAGGTGTCTTTTTAAAAAATTCGGACAAGATCAGGGGTAATTATGTATTTACTCTTTTTAAAATTACATATAGGCTGATTTAACATTTGAAGTTATATAAGTTATTATATATAGTAATTTTAAGGTAATTTATAATGATAATAATTGAGTTTATAATTAAATATTTAGCAGTAGATCTTTTAATATATTTTCATATATACTAGTTTAGGTGTACGCGTCTTGCGCGTGTACCTCTCTTTAATGAGTTTAAATATTATATTAAATAGGATATTTATTTCAATAATAAAGATGAATAGAATAATTAAATTTAATATCTTTTGAGTATGTAAAGATGGAGCATTATTTATTAAACCTAATCTTTACCAAAAATATTTTTAAAAGTCGATCGACATTCAATCTAATCTTTACACACAAAAACTTTCTCAAAGTCGTTCGACATTAATCTACCACCTGTAAACAATAACAAAATAATACGATAATAGAGATATCAAAATAATACAACTAAATCTAACCTTTACATAAAAAAATTCCTCAAAGCCGACCAACATTTATCTATCACCTGTAAACTGCAACAAAATAATACGATAAAAGTGATATCAAAACAATACAATTAAACTTAAATTTTACACACAAAAATTTTTCAAAGTCGATCTAGATTCATCTATGAACTGTGAACTACCACAAAATAACAAATTAATAAAGATATTATGATAATACAATTAAACCTAATCTTTACCTAAAAAAAATTTTCAAAACCGTGCCACATTCATCTAACATCTGTAAATTAAAATAAAACAATAAGATAATAAAGATATCAAAACAATACAATTAAATCCAACTTTTACACAAGAAATTCTTCAAAGTCAACCGACATTCATCTACGACCTGTAAACTATAAAAAAAATATAATAGCAATCACAAAGATTCAATTTTGATCAACTAATTCAGTTTTGAATGAAAATAAAGAAGAGATATATGTACACACATGTTGAATACCACAATAAATTGGAGCGAAAAAGTACCAAACTATAAAATAGTGATGATGATTGCTTCAACGTTGATGTTACTAATTTGCTTCAATGGGTGTTGACTAATAATAAAGTAAAAGTTTACATCAATGAAAATAAGAACACAGTGGATACTAAGAATTCATGTCTGCATATATAGAGTCCAAATTATCTTCTACAACTAATTTTTAAATTTATAATTTTAATTTTTTAAAAATAAAAATAATTAAAACTTGCCTTTAATGGGAAGATTGAAGATTAAAAGTTGGCTCACAGAGAAGGAACTAATCAAAGGAAATAATTGTAAGAAAATAAAAAAGGAAAAAAAAATGGCTCGTGCTGCTATTACCCCTTGAAATTAGCTGGCCGTGTAAAAAAAAAAAATCCACTGGCTGTGCATATTATAGAAAGGAAATTCAATATTTATAGAAATAATTTTCTTAATAAAGTCCTATTTTAGGAGTATTTTTTAAATTAAACAGTATAAAGGAAAATATTAATTAATTCTCCTACCATATAATTTAGGAGTCTCATATATTTTAGAAAGTTTATTTAATAGAAAGAAAAATATTAATTAATTCTCTACCATATATTTTAGGAGTTCTATATATTTTAGGAAGTCTAATTAATATAATAAAAAATAATTAAAAAATAGTAAAAAGACAGTTTTGTCTAAAGAAGAGTCTTAGAGTTCAAATCACTTTCTAAAGATCTTCACACTTTTAATATATTATAAATTATAAATTATAAATATAAATATAAATTATAGATTATAGATTATACATATAGATATAGATATACATGGTGTGTATAAGTAAAACCTACTTAGTTTCGATGAGTTTAAATAGAAGATTTTGGATCCGCATTTGAGTTTCCAAACTTCTAGAAAACTAAAAATATTTTTTACTTTAGAAATATTATATAGTTAATATTATATAGTTAAAGTGGTACATGTACCACAAAATATTATTCAAAATACTTTAGGCCTCAATTTTTGAACGCTTCATTTTTTTTAGATATTTTTACTAACTGACAATAGGATGCATGTACAGCATACAAAATACACATAGGATGCACATAAGTCACACAAAATGCACATAGAATGCACATAAGTCACTCAAAAATACATATTTTGCAGTGAATACATTTTCTTCATTTTTCATAAGAGGTTCAATTTCGAATCTTGAATATGAAATCTATCTTTTATAAAGTATTTATCTTTAAATATGAAAGATTTCAAAACAAATGCAACATTATTCTAGACCTAACTCAGATATTATCCGATACCAAATGAAAATAAAAATTATTACAATATTCAGCATCATCATCTTCACCTAATGGTTTTATTCCAATAAAATTAAGTAGTACTAGTAATCTAAGCTGCTTGAACTCTTCAAAAATATTGTCGCATAGAAAATTCATTATCTTTGGAGGATCCGACACTTACATGTCAAGCAATACTAATAATATTTCCCTTCTCGATAAATATGAGATTGAAAGAATATCAAGTCAACTAGATGAATACATAGAAAATACTAAAGAGAATTAAGAATAATGAGAATAAAAAATGCAATATTTTTAAAGATGATGATAACTATATGTGTTACAAGTTCATATGATGACGTGGTGGTGGCACAGTCGCCGGAAAAGTCCTCGGCATTGGTGGTGAAGTTTGAATCTTGCCGGCCATGGAGAAGGGTTCATAATGGTCAGACGCGGATTCAAGATTTTAATTTTATGAATACGATTTATAACGTTCTTATTATTAAATATAATTCATTGTATTTTAAGAATTATGTATTTATAATGTTTGTTGAGATTTTAGTATGTTCGTAAATATTATGTTTCATGTGGAAATTCTGCGATCAGATGAATTCATTGTATCTTTATAATTATGCATTCATGATTTTTTTTGGGATTTTAGTAATATGTTTGTGTATATTATGTTTCATGTTAAAATTTTGAGTTAAGATGAATTCATAGATGAAAGTTTATAAATTTTCAGGGGCGGATCTACAGTGTTGGATGGGGGTTCCCGGGAATCTCCACCCGGTACCGTAGATCCGGTAAATATATTAAAAAATAGAATAAGTCATAAAATATTATATATGGGAACCCATAAACAAAAATAACATTGGTTTGATGGAATGGAATGGACCCTTAAAGTGCTTAGTCTCAAGACCATGGGATTGATCCCTACTATAGATGTTCTCTTTTTTATTATATTATTATATACTACTTTATTTTATCAGGAACCCACAAATTTAAAATTTTAGATCCGCCTCTGTAAATTTTTATTGATCTGACTATTCACTATTCTAAGTTCATTTCCTTGACTTATCTGTATTCACGTCGTGTTGTGCTTATAAGGGGAAAATACTCCTTATTAGATTTTTTTTTTTCATTTTCATAGCTCGAACGAGATAATATCCATCAATATTTATTGAAACTTAGCGGGTTTATACACATATCATGCTTTATGTCGAAAATGCTGCGTACAAATGAACCAATTCATGATCAAAAGCTTTATATAGGCATAAATGTGCTATATTTTGATACATTTAGTTTACACTCTTATATTTGAATTGAATGTCATTCAGAAATTAAATTTTGAGTTCATGCAAACACAAACTCATTTTGAGTTCATGCAAACACAAACTCAGATTTAGCAGTCCCAGACGAACTCCATAAGAGGTATAAGTATGAGTATGCATGGAATTTGCCACACCATGTTTCACCATCCCAGGATGTCCAACAACACAATATGGAAGTGCATAGAATTAACAGTATGTTTGGTGGAAGTGCATAGAATTAAGAGTATGTTTATTTAAGCTTCTAGTATTTTTACTTTGTTATTAAGTCTGAAAAATTAGTACTATTATGTTGGTTAAGTATATTTAAGGATGTATATAGGTTTGTTTTGTTAAGGGTTTGTGATAATAAGGACAAAGAATACAATCATTTTTATTTTAATGTTTTTAAGTGTATGATATTCCTCTTTTCAATTTAGTACGTAATTAAGGAGCGATACTGTTTAGTACGTAATTAAGGAGCAAGTAGTATCGTTAACCATTCATGAATAACTATGTGTTAGCAGTAATGCCACACTTCATTTCAAATAACTAATAGGGTCAATGCACGCAACACATAAACAAGCACCCTAAGAATCATGTGACTTCACATTCTTCTATTTACATGTCTCATTTTGACGCAGGTTAATACTACTCTCCATGTTATGTATGGCTGAAAGTCTCTTACATGACACTGCATGTGTACTAAAATGGTTAAAGTTGAATCTTATTGGTCGACTATATGAATTTTCTGTTGGTGCATGAGAGTTTGATACCTTGCTCCCCACACCCACCCACCCTAAACAAAAACCAAGATAGAAGTACTCATGATAGGAATATTTTTGTTTAAATCATTATATTGAACTTAATTATGGAGTCACAATTTTTATTAAAAAAATTTAAAATATGAATAAATAAATAAACAAATAAGTCAACCAGATTCAATTATCATATTATACATACACAAAAAATAGTAGTGGAGCTACCTTCGGCAGAAAATTATACTATTCTTATATGATTAAAAATATTTTTATGTATATATAATAGATATTGAACCCCCTTCGATTAATCCGTATATTTACTTTTGAACTCCCTCATAAAAATTCTAACTCCGTCACGGATAAAAAGATAACTTTAGCATTGTACAAATAGAATAACTTTTGGCTTTTGCCGAAAAGATTGATGTCGAATAAAACCTTTTGGTTCTAATTAACATGACTCTGCCCTGATTGAACCTTACTTTTAAGTTGAAATGTTCATATAACTCTCAAAATCATTTATCACTACTTCGACCCCCAATCCCCTACCCCCACCCCCACCCTATCACCCTCCATCCAATATAGATAAATTACTTATAACCATACCTTAATTTTTTTTATTACTTAAAATCTTATCCAACTAAACTAATTACAAAAATCTCTTTTTACTCAAAATAATTGCCTCTTTTCTGATACATCAAAAAAATTCACCCACATCCCCTTATTGTGCCGCAAATCAAGCCCAAAAATATATCCCACGATTTTCTCAACTCATCCATTTTGAATTTCAACCATGTTCTCATCTCCATCTTCTATTTCAACATTCAGGTTACAACTTCCATTAACTTTCTTTTGAATCTCTACCATGTTCTCATCTACTACTCAATTAGATCTAACAACTCCATCTTTCCACCATTAACTTTCTTTTTTAATTTTCATCATTTCATTATGATATGAACAACATTGATTTTTGTGAAAATAGATTGAAATATCAAAACTTTATGGACAAAATGGCTAATGATATTTAAGCAAAACTTTTGATTGTTTTTATTACAATTTCTATAAATTAATTTTCGTCCATCTATTAGACTATTATGCATCAAAAGATATTTTACTCTTCAGCAATGTATCATATAAGTTAATTGTAGTTTTATATCTTAATGTAAATTTTATAATGTATCAGATATTTTTAAAAATAAGTCAAGTATAATGCAAACTTAATTACAGTGATGTATCTCAACCAAAATAATTTAATGTATCAGAAACTTAAATTAACAATACAATAGTAGATATGATATTATTGTATTTGCATATAAAGTAATGTATCATAAGACATTTAGCTTTTAATACAATGTATCAGATAATTTTTACACATATAAAATATTAAGCAAAAAATATAATAATGTATTAGTAATCACAAATAAATGTAATATGTCATGAATTGTAGTGTATCATGAACTCAATGTTATTAAATGAGATATTTGTTATCATAATACAATATATCATAAGTTTTTATTAACTAAAAATTACACAAATACACAACTTATGTTTTTAATATTACAAAAAATCACAACTCGCTAAACATATTATAAAAATTCTAACATATACACAGAATGCTATGTATATGTTGGCTATGTTATATATATTAATAGGGAGAGAGAGTAAAGTAATTAAAAAAGTGGGAGAAAGTGTAATTACTTCCAAAAAGGTTGGTATTTATGTTATTTATACTTGTATTAAGTGGCGTATATTAGGTAATTTAAACAACAATTTCTTTAATTAAGCGCATTATATTAATTGCTCAATTGTAGGCTTGATTACCGTTTCTTTCCGTTTTTAATCATAATTAAATATTTATCAATGTATCATAAACTAATGTATCATGAAGTTAACTAATCTATCGTATCTAGAATTTTATGTATGTAACACCCCGTACATTCGGACTAGAATTTAGACCATCGTTCCTACGCGTATAGATCTAAACTAAGAAATTCCTTGTTAAAATATGTGTGGTGATCAGTCCTAAAGTGTAGTAATACCTTTGAATATGATTTGAGATCACAAAAATCCTCTAACTCTAAGACGAGTTGAAAACATTTCTATCGATAAAGTTTTAGAGGATGTTTCAACTTAAGTCAACTTCCAGTGATCATAACTCCCAATATGTATAGAATTAGAGAACCTACTATATATCAAATGAAAGGCCTTCGAGTTATCTTTCCAACGATATCAATTTTACCAAAATTTGACACCCAAACAAAAAGTTATGGCTTTGGAAAGTGGAGTGTGTCGCCTAGCATAAGGTGTGCTTATGCTATAAGGTGTGCGACGCACAACCTAATGTGTGCAATAAAATGTGCGACGCACAACCTAGCTTATGCGTTAATGTGTGCGCCGCATACATTGTGGTCCAAGTGACATAAACACTCTGTATTTGGGGCAAAATGGTCATTTTCCCACCCCTATATAAGCCATAAACGCGGAATTTTACTCCAAAAACACCAAAATATACTTCTTCTTCCAATTTTCTCTCAAGAACAACACCCCTTAGTCCCAAACAGAAATCAAGATCCCTCAAGATTCAACCGTGGGTTTTCAAAATTGATTGAATAATTAGAATCCCCAAACCGTAGGCTTCAAGAATCATCCATTACTCTCCATAATCGAGGTAAGTGGGGTTTTCCCAAAATTTATGGGCAAATAAACATTCTTTAATTCATGCTAAAGATTTAGAAATCATGATTTTACGAAAAGGGTTGAATTTTACCATTACTAGCATGCTTTAGAAGCTCTAATTAATATTGTTCGGTCTCTAGGCCTTTCCCCAAATTGATTTGAAATTCTATATATATGTATGAATGTGTTTAATAATGAATATTCAATTGAGAGCATGAATTATAATGAAATCCCTCTCTTGTTATGATTTTTCTTTACTTATGATATGCTATAAAACATTTTGAAAGCACTTTGAAAAGCATGATATGAAACGTTTTGATTTATACTATGACTTGAATATGATTTTGGAATCAAAAGAGAGGGTTATGCATGTTGATAAATGTTGAATATGCATATAATGAAAGAGTACATTGTTTTGCCAAAAGTTCATGACCACCATATGTTTTAAGAATTCTTGCATAGTTTTGACTTATGTTTCGGAACATGAAATCTCTTATACTATTACATGTTTGGGTGGTCTGAATTGAGTTTTGATGAAAGAATCATGTGTGATGCATTATGGCTTAGAAATAGGACTTGCAAGTCCTGGTGTGATGACACCAATTCAGATTATGCCATGATAATTTAGAACAAAATAGAACACATGTTTGAAATCAGATTTTCAGATGTTGAAACTAGAAAGAAATGAATGATTCAGAACATGATAAAATTGGGCATAAAGAGAGCTTAGGTGGTTTCCCGAAAAAGGCATGAGTTCAGATAACTCATTGCCCAAAACCGTGATTTGTTGATCCGGGTTTATACATTACGCTGGCCAAGAGCCTTGTGGCGTATCAGACTCAGACACTCCAACTCTTGCGGCACACTTGGGTTGGGGGCTTCCCCACCGAGTCAATGACGGATTCCATATAGCCCATGGAATATCAGACTTGTAGGGGAGTGCCACCTAACTCAAAAGTAATAAAAAGATCAAAATTTGCATTGACAGAAAGGTTTCATATTTTCAGAAAGTGCCCGTGTGTTTTGAAAACCACTTGGTGTATGATGTTTTGTCAAAGTTGCTCTCAACTATTTTAATTATATTAAAGCTTTATTTTGGATTGCTTTTCGTACCAATACATATGTATTGACCCCCCTCCTCCCTCCAGGTTCTGAGGCTCAGTCTAAGGGTCTAGAAAAATAGTAGAATTTAACGGACAGAGTTGCAGGTGTCCAGTTGGTGAGCCTTCTATATTCCAGAAGGCATGTCTTTTCAGATTATGTTTATTATTTTCGTTTTGGTCTACTGGGGACCTTGTCCAGTTTCAGGCAGTTGACAGATTTTCATGTAGTAGAGATTTCGCAGACTGAGTCAGATATTGTTAGATGTAGTTGATTTTTAATTTTCATACTTATGTTGAATCCAGAGTTGACCATGTTTTCATAGCATATTATGTTTCCACATCTTCTTTATTTATATGAATATTGTGCATGATTACCAGATAGGGAAGGGCATTTTGGGCCTTCTATGGTTCGGGATGTCCTTCACGGCCAGGCCCTAGTTTGGGTCGTAACAAACTTGGTATCAAAGTATGGTTCATGGTCCCAGGGTGTCTGTGAAATTGCGTCGAGTAGAGTCTTATTTATGGGTGTGTAGTGCGCCACACTTATAAATAGGAGGCTACTAGGCATTTAGGAATGACCCTCTTTCTTCATGTTCTAGTTTGTGCAATAAGGCCGGAATGTTCCTCTTTCATATTCTAATTCGTGCTATGGTGTCGCCCATACGAAAGTAAAGTTATCCTAATTTGTTTCTTACTCTGATGTTCTCAGACATATCTTATTATTGGGATGATTCAAGTATAGAAGTTTAGAGTCTAAATGGTATGGTCCTTTCTGATTGAATTATATCAGGTTTCTGCAAGGACTTGAGAAGAGTCCGTTAGTACTTCAGAGTGTGTTGGTTTAGTGTGAACCTTGATTTTAATGAAATCGTGTTTTTCAGCCTGTAGTATTAATGAATTCAGTCCTTTTCAGAACTTATGTTGCCATTGTCACGCTTCAGAGGTAATGAGGTGTAGTAGAATGTTGGAACTGTATTTCCACCCGAGTAGTAGCATAAGTTAAAGTGTCGGTGTGATGACCTATTGGTAGTGAGATTAGACCATGATACGGGTACGACCACGAGGATGCATGTTTGTGAGATGTATTGAACCCGAGACTTATAGTGTGAAAGTGAAGTGCAAATAAGGACTTAAAAAAGGTCCAAAACCATCCATATAATGCTCTCCAAGGGCACCCACTTGAAGACTTGAGACTAAGGGGTCATTTTGGACATTTCACACCTTGTTTGTAAACTACTATATAAGGAACCTTTTAGGTCATTTGTTAGGAGACTTTGCTGAATATGGATGTTGTATAACACTTAGAAACACTTCCTCTCTAAGGAGATAAGACCACAAATCTGAAACTTGTAACTAGGGAAATCAACTTGAGTGTGGAATCACTCGTGTTGGATTCAAGCTTGGAAAGGTTGGATGCTTGGGAGATCGAGGTCACTCTTGTACCAACGTAAGATATAGGTTTGTTTTGTGTGTAGTATTAAAGGTCCAATAGTGTAACAAGTTTTGGGTTGTTAATATTATTCCCTCATTTGGTCTATCTACCTATCTTTATCTTATTGCACTTTGTAGATTCATAGTGGACTATTTTTGTGGCTTGTTGAATCCGAATTTTGTAAACATTTTGTTCATCTTGTTCATCTTATATTGTGGTTGTTTTGGTGTTGAAAACACACCTCTTTATCTTGTTATTGTGTTGTTGATAGCGAATCCGAGAGTAGTCTTCAAAAAGGTCCTCAAATCCTTAAGATTAGTGGACTGTTTTGGAGTTGTTTTGTGTTTTCTTGTCTTTCTCGTATCATTTGGTATCAGAGAATGGCTTGATTTTGTTCCCACAAGATCAATCTTGGGCTTGAGACCTTGAAAACTACAAAAAAAAAACTGAAATCTGAAAATTCCAGAAACAGTCAAATCTGCCACCTTTGTGTTCTTGGCCAAAAATTGCATTTTTGTTGTGTCTTGGCCGAGATTTGTTTGTTGTATGTCTATATCTAGTAGTGTTCTTGTTTGTTTTGCTGTTTTTAGTGTTAGTTTTCTTGTCCACTAACACTTTGAGTCTAGATCTACACTTGAGCTTGAACTAGTTGAATTTGTAGTTGTCTTGGCCAAGTGTTGGAGATATTGTTATTGTGGATTGGAGTTGGCCGTGTGAAAAATTGTTGTTGTTTTTAAAGATTATTGTTGTAGTTCTTGGTTTTGTTGTTGTTGTTCTTGACGTTCATCACCACCTTCATATATTGTTGAAGATAAAGTGAATGCTAAATCCAAAAAGTTGAAGGAAAAGGGTGTATTATTTGTTAGTCTTGAAAGACACTACAACCAACAAGGACCTATCAATCAAGTCTCAACCACTTTCCAATACTTTTCCATGATTTAAGGATCCATGTTTTAAGGAGAAGTACAAGAAAAAAAGTCAAGTCTTGAAAATTGAAAAAGGCTCCAAGACTTATTTTCCATCCTAAAACAAATTTCACCAATCTAAATTAATTTTTTTTTGACCAAGACTTGAACATTTGAGAATAACCACTTAATAAAATCGAACTAATACGTGGCTGCCATGTCATCACTGCTACTGTTCACGCAATATTTTCGAGCTCAAAATTTTAGATTCTTAGTTTCATCTTATTGTTTCATTAGTTTCATGTCTTGATTCTAGAATTAATTAACAACTAGTAATTACCTACTTTGTTGTAGATTAATTATTGAATCTGTTTCTTCGTGTCTTCGTTATTTATGTGCTTTTCTCATTTTTAACTCGTAGTAACTTCTTTGTTTCAAGCTCATAAGTAAATTTTATTTTTGTGTCTTGAGTCGATCAAACAAGAATTTATTCCGGCCACCAAGTAGAATTGACATCCTATTGACTACCGGAGTATAAGCAACTTTCAATATTTGCTGCTCCAATTGTGAGAATCACAAAGGTGAGTGAATACGAGTGTTAGTGAGAAGTTTTTACTACTAATCTTCTTTGTTCATTTTGTAGGTTTAAAAGGTGATATAAGGGGAATATGTCTTCGATAGTCGGGGATTATTGTGAGTACAACATGGGAGACTATGATTGTAGTGAGGGGTTTTATGGCTATGAAGTTGAGGGAGATTGCAGAGGCTATGAAAATAGCCATGATCGAAACTTAGGCAGATTTGAAAGTTACTGTTTTAAGGGAGAAAATGAGGTGAATGAAGTGCCTAGTGCTTATGGTAACTTTGGAGATGATGTAGGACCTCGTGATGGATCTCACGATGATGTTGGGTCATATGAGGAGTCTTACACTTCTTACTCCGAACCTAGATTTGGTGTTAGGTATAACCCTTTTGTTCGTAAAGCTTATGAGAGCTATGATGAGAGTAAACGTGAGAAGTATAAAGATCCATATTCTCCACCTTGCAGTACTTCTTATCAAAGTCGATATAGTGTGAATGGTTATACTAGCTCTAGTGGAGGTTATCCAATGAGAAGAAGAGGGTATGCATCTCCAAAACCAAGGGGTACTCTTATGCCTTACAATGTTGATCCAAGAAGGAGTGTACACTCCGGAAAGGTGACCATGTGTGGGATACCGGGCTGCCTCGTTGTGCTAAATGATAAGTACTATAGAAACTACATCGTTACATCCATGGTTGACTACTTGGGGTTGTTTCGTGAGCCTTTACTTGTTCCATAATTCTTGGACGGGTTTAAGGTTACCGAGAGGGTCAAGGTTGTCTTCTCCCAATTTGAATACCATGAGGAGGTGTGGTGCGATATTCTTCCATTGACATACGGTTATGTATGCTTAGGTACCGATTGGTTTGCACAACATAGAGTTCCAAATGTGCAAAATTGGCCAAATATTATAAGAGACCAATGGGGGAATCGCCTCATGACTTACTTTCTACCCAAGCCACGAAGAGAAATGCCTACCTACTCCAATCCGAATTATTATGAGAGACAAAAGATTGAGAGGAGTAAGGGAGTGCAGGGTGGTAATCCGAGAGTGGAAAAAGGAGAGGTTGTGTGGAGCAAAGTGGGAGGATTACCACCAAACCATGCTAACATTGGTTGTCCTTCTATTTCTAAGGACATTTGTGTAGATACCAACATGGAAAGCGAAGAAGAACAAAGCCAAAAAGAAGTTGCTGCGCAAACTTTTGAAGGACTTTCACACCATGACAAAGAAGAATCTACTCAAGGACTTCAAGGTAAAAGGGCAAACTCTTACACTTTTGTACATGTGAATGATAATTGTGTGGCTAGTAGCCCATTGAGTGTGAGTTGTAGCTTGCCTATATGTGAGTGTATTGTTTCTTTGCCACTTGATGATGATGTACATATTGTGAGTGTGGATACACTAGTTGATCCTATTGATGACCAAATAGACTCTTCTTGTAAGATCGATTTATGTCCATCTAGTGTTGAAACCATTATGTTGAATGAAAGTAGATTATCTTCTGAAATTTGTGTTGATCAACTTATGTGTGAAAATTATCTACCACTTGAGGATGTGTATGATGTAATTAATGAACCTCAAGTGTCTGATTATGTTAAAAATATTGATCAAAGTGAGAATGAACCCGAGACCTCTGCTTGGGGTAATGTTGTGTTTGAAACATCCTTGAAACTTGATATTGATCATTCAGAGAGTAAGGAACTTGCTTGTTCCAAATCTGTCCGTGAGGTAGATCACACTCTTTTTATGTATAATGTCTTGTTTGAAGATGATTTAAACACTCCTAATGAACCTAGTGGTGTGATCATTCCTCCTAAAGAGGAAAATCTCTTCTTGGAAGATAAGAGTACTCTTAAGGTAAGGAATATGTAGTTGCGGAAGCTACTTCTTCTTCTACTTTGTGTGATTTCATTATTGAGAGTACTCATGGTGATTATTGGGAAACTAGTTGTGAGTACACACATGAGAGCACCTTAGTAGAAGTCGATTTGAGTGATACCTTTCTCTACTCTCTATTTGCTTTGGATGATATGTATATTATTGTAGAGAGTATGTCATTTAGTCTGGGTGTAGACCACGGGAAAGGGAAGTGTTGTCGAGACCCGTATCTATGGCCACTTTTCCGATTTGACCCCAGTCCCAAATTTAGAAATGGTGATGTTGGTGCACCAAACTTGCTGCTTGGTCTACATGACAAGCAAAGTGTCACTCTTGATGTATCCTATAACCAAATCCTTTGTACATCTTTTATGGAGTTTTTAATATTCCTTTCAAAGGATTCTTGGTTATATTGCAAATATGTGCAACCTTGGCATGTTGAGATAATTTGTTATCCTAACCCTAACCCTCATGCCATGAGGAGTTTGTATTTGTTTGTCCTTTTTTTTATTTTCCAAGGTTTGGATTCGAGGTCGAATCCTTTCTAAGAAGGGGAGGATGATACGGGTACAACCATGAGGATGCATGTTTGTGAGATGTATTGAGCCCGAGACTTGGAGTGTGAAAGTGAAGTGCAAATGAGGACTTAAAAAGGGTCCAAAACCGTCCATATAATACTCTCCAAGGGCACCCACTTGAAGACTTGAGACTAAGGGATCATTTTGGACATTTCACACCTTGTTTGTAAACTACTATATAAGGAACCTTTTAGGTCATTTGTTAGGAGACTTTGCTGAATATGGATGTTGTATAACACTTAGAAACATTTCCTCTCTAAGGAGATAAGACCACAAATTTGAAACTTGTAACTAGGGAAATCAACTTGAGTGTGAAATCACTCATGTTAGATTCAAGCTTGGAAAGGTTGGATGCTTGGGAGATCGAGGTCACTCTTGTACCAACGTAAGAGATAGGTTTGTGTTGTGTGTAGTTTTAAAGGTCCAAGAGTTTAACAAGTCTTGGATTGTTAATATTATTCCCTCATTTGGTCTATCTACCTATCTTTATCTTATTGCACTTTGTAGATTCATAGTGGACTATTTTTGTGGCTTGTTGAATCCGAATTTTGTAACCATTGTGTTCATCTTGTTCATCTTATATTGTGGCTTTTTTGGTGTTGAAAACACACCTCTTTATCTTGTTATTGTGTTGTTGATAGCGAATTCAAGAGTGGTCTTCAAAAGGGTCCTCAAATCCTTAAGATTAGTGGACTATTTTGGAGTTGTTTTGTGTTCTCTTTTCTTTCTCATATCAGACCAAGAACTTGGTAATATGAAGTCACAAAGTTAGAAGTCAGAGAGAGGGTGACTTTTGTGTAAATAAATATTTTAGTTGAATAACCGATGTTTTGGGATGATTTACCACTTTATAGTGATAGACTAATGCAGTAGCTAGTAGCATGTGTGGATTGTATGGTAGTCTGTGGGGGGGATGTTTGATTCAGATTTTTATTTGTACAGAGTAAGATGAGTATTCCTAAATCATTGACTATTGTGTGTCAATTTTCTATCTCTTGTAATATATAATTTTGTTATTATGATGTTTTTGAAAAATCAAAGTCTAGTGAAGCCGTGTGAGGCCTATTTCTATTCACTAGCAACTTGTTATTCATCTTGTTGTTCTTGTGTTGGTTGGAACTGGGGTCTAGAGGTAAAATGGCAAGAAAAGTGGTAAGGGCGATTTATTGAATATATGTATAGCCGAATCTTTTTGCATGAGATTGAGATGGTAATGAAGTGATACATCCTTGTGTGTTAGTTTAGTAGAAGGTAAATAAGGAGTTATCAGTCAAGGTGAATTGTTGTTTGCTTGAGGTATGAAAATGGCTAGATTAGCCAGTAAGTTATAATTATAGACTCATGGTTGTTTGTGGAATTTGAAGATAGTCTAAATGTACGCTTGGGTAATTAAGTGTGATGTGAGAAAGCCATAAAAGTAGATAAGATTGTATGGGGTTATAATATAAGATTAAGGTTGACTATGTCTATTATGTGACTTTAACCCCCTTTGACCTTCTTTTTGTTGGTAGTTGTAAACTAGTACTACATATGAGAAGGTATGTAGTAGATTTTGAAGTATTTGGGTAGAATTTCCCAAGTTGATGGACTAGTATATCATGTCATATTCTTCATTGGTGGTAGATAATTGATGCTAGACTATTGGCTTGAATTTAATATAGAATGTGGTGGTAATAATAGTGGCACGAGATTAATGATGTATGTTTTGTGGGAATAAACTAGTAGGCTTGATGTGTTGAAATAGTGCGTGATAATTAGTTATGATAAGGAAAACCATACGGCCATGATCGATTATTGTTGTTATAAAGTTCCAGTGTATTTGTATTTCTTGATGTTTATTTGATGGTTTCCAAGTGAGAATTGTGCGTAAGGCTGGGTTGTAAATCATGTTTAGCACTAGACATTAAGTTTGGACAGTTGATAGCCATGAAAGTAGATGTGATGATTTCTTAATTAATGATACTAGTTATATGAAAGTGATCTAATAGTCTTGAATAGTGTATGCAAGAGCTTAAGTTTGTTTGTTTTGTAATGAAGTATGATGTTGTATGTATCATGTAGAAGTATGCCCAAGGTGATAAGGGGTTGCGGAATTTTCTAAGACTATTACATGTTGTGTGTGGCTAGTAGTACCGTTGAGTTGCTAGGTGGAGAAAGACTGGTAGATGGTATATGGTGATCTAAATAGCCAAGTTAAGGAGTTTTGATTGATAGTGCTGAGCCTTTTTTTATGATCTTGATTCTCATAGTAGAGAGATATAAGTTTGGAGTCGTATATTGGTAGGCTATGTCAAAAATAGTATGGTTCATCAAAGGCTTGGTGATATCCATGTTAAGTGTTAGAATCTATGTTTGAGTTTTGAAAGTTGAGCGAATATAAATAAGAGTTGAAGCGCTAGAGGGTGTTCACTCCGACTATGGGGATACTCATGAAGAACCGAAGTTAGTAAGTGTTCAAGTATTAAAGATGACTATTGGGGCTATAGAAAGATAGAGTGTATCTCAGAAAGTAGTATTAGCAGTGGGTTTTCCACTTTTAGGTGTAGTCATTCAGGTTAAGTTCTATAATATGCGTGTATGATCGTTTTCCAAACCCTAGAGTGCACCCTAGAGTGCAGTAAGTGTAGTTCAGTTAGAGTCTACTAAGAGATATCTCAAACTTAAGATGATGGCTTGAAGCTAAGGGGGAGATGACAGAACAAATAACCAAGTCAGGCTCTCAGATTCTAGTAGAAATGCCAGTATGATATAGAGCATCAGAAAGTGAGGGTGAGGCTAAAACCCATTCTTATCTCAGTATTTTTCAGTTATCCCAATACCTACTTGTGCCTCACGTTTCAGTTCTATAATCATAGTTCATGTTTATGTTTTTCATAAAGAATCACGTGCTCTTCCAGTTCTAAAATGAGGAGTTCCAGTTCATTCAGTAGTCGGAATCACATTCCATATGTTATGAACTCCAAATTGAGGTCATGTAGCTCATGACTCATGTATTTACGTCTTATAGTGTTCTCAGTTTCCATAACTCATGCTTTATGCCAAATGATTGGCGAGAATCAACCTATAGCCATGTATGCCCTCAATTTAGATTTACTTTGATAAATCCCTGATGTTGATTTGTTATTCCTCAGGCCTCAGCTAAGTGTCAAGTCTCATATAATATCCTTCCATGCTTCAAGGTTTTATGTTCTAACCTTTTGGTGACTCCTTATATAATGATAGTGCTGATGAGTGAATGGTTCTTATTGATGAAAGATCATTGTATGCTTGTTTTGGATGAGGCCATAAGTGTGAAGTAAGATTTGGGACGAAGTCTTTGATACATGTGATGGTTAGTGGAAATATTTGTGTGTGTATGTTCTTGGGGTAGCGCGTGGTAGTTGTATTGATGGTGGTTTATAGAATATCTGAAGTACGTCTTGATTAATGTTGCCTTGAACTTCATATGTGGTTATAAGGATAGGCTTGAATGACATGTTGAGATGTAAGTTGAGGAACGCAATATGCGCTAGCGAATCCATAGTAAGAGTTCAGGGTTGGTCATTGAAGTGGTAAAGCACGTTATGCTCAGGATGTGAAAAAATATATATATAGAAGGTTGAATCATATGTTTTAGAATAATATCGTGGTATGGCATGTTGTATTTTGTGATTTAAAGTTAGGCTTGATCACGGTGAAAGGATTTAAGCTACTTTAGATATTAGTAAAAAGATTTATGAGGATTATAACTTGAATCAATGAGTATGGTAATTAAGGAGAATAGTATAGTTAAGGGATACTCGAGAAGTGTGCTAAGCTTGAAAGTAAGAAGTTTCATGGCCTAGGGCCTGGTAATTCTATTCCACACTATAGGGTAGTGTCATTGTTGTGATTCTTTGGTTAGGTGCCTTGTGTAAATCATTCCCAAGGTTCTTCTTTAGAAAGAGTTGTGAAGAGATACTCCAGTTAAGTATAGGTTCCAGTATAATTCCGTCTGTATAACCAGCAATTCAGTTTAACAGTCGGGCAGGCAAGTTACTGTGATTTTTCACCTTTTCACCTAGTCCTACTATCCGAACTCTCATGTGTATAACCATCCCAAGAGATAATCTATTCCATCCATGTAAGTTGCGATTCCAGTTCAGTCCAAGCATTATGTTTCAGATTCAGCTATTTAGTTATGACTCAGTTCATAAGTGTTTAATGCATGATATCAAATTTTTTCAGATAGTTTAGCTCAGGCAGTATAATACCCTGGTACGATCTAAGTCTTGTTGCTTCATGATTCTTACTTGCATAAGCTATCACTCTTAATTCAATATGTATGATTAGATCACGATCACTCCAAGGAAATCCTAAACTCTCAGCATTAATAAGCTCCTTGAAGCAAGTAAAGTCAAGTCAGCTCAGAATTCAGTTTCATGATAGAAGTTTAAATGTCTCAGATCAATTATATCCTTTCTTAGAAGATACAACATGTCCGTGTTATCCCATACCTTTAAGAAATCAACATTTCTACCCATCATTCGGGGACGAATGATCCCAAGAGGGAGATAATGTAACACCCCGTACTTTCAGACTAGAATTTAGATCATCGTTCCTACGCGTATAGATTTGAACTAAGAAATTCCTTGTTAATATATGTGTGGTGATCAGTCCTAAAGTGTAGGAATACCTTTGAATATGATTTCAGATCACAAAAATCCTCTAACTCTAAGACGAGTTGAAAACATTTCTATCGATTAAGTTTTAGAGGATGTTTCAACTTGAGTCAACTTCCAGTGACCATAACTCCCAATATATATAAAATTGGATGACCTACTATATATCAAATGAAGGTCTTCGATTTATCTTTCCAACGATACCAATTTTACCATAATCCGACACCCGAACAAGAAGTTATGGCTTTGCAAAGTGGAGTGTGTCGCCTAGCATAAGGTGTGCGACGCACAACCTAACTTATGCTATAAGGTGTGCGACGCACAACCTAATGTGTGCGATAAAATGTGCTCCGCAAAACCTAGCTTATGCGTTAAGGTGTGCGTTGCATTCATTGTGGTCCAAGTGACTTAAATACTCCGTATTTGGGGCAAAATGGTCATTTTCCCACCCCTAATAAGCCACAAACAGGGAATTTTACTCCAAAAACACCAAAATATACTTCTTCTTCTAATTTGCTCTTAAGAAAAACACCCTTAGTCCCAAACAAAAATCAAGATCCCTCAAGATTCAACCGTGGGTTTTCAAAATTGATTGAATATTTAAAATTCCCAAACCGTAGGCTTCAAGAATCATCCATTACTCTCCATAATCGAGGTACATGGGTTTTTCCCAAAAATTCATGGGCAAATAAACATTCTTTAATTCATGCTAAAGATTTAGAAATCATGATTTTACGGAAAGGGTTGAATTTTACCATTACTAGCATGTTTTAAAAGCTCTAATTAATATTGTTTGGTCTTTAGGCCTTTCCCCAAATTGATTTGAAATTCTATATATATGTATGAATGTGTTTAATAATGAATATTCAATTGAGACCATGAATTATAATGAAATCCCTCTCTTGTTATGATTTTCCTTTACTTATGATATGCTATGAAACGTTTTGAAAGCATTTTGAAAAGCATGATATGAAACATCTTGATTTATACTATGACTTGAATATGATTTTGAAATCAAAAGAGAGGGTTATGCATGTTGATAAATGTTGAATATGCATATAATGAAAGAGTACATTGTTTTGCCAAAAGTTCATGACCACCATATGTTTTAAGAATTCTTGCATAGTTTTGACTTATGTTTCGGAACATGAAATCTCTTATACTATTACATGTTTGGGTGGTCTGAATTGAGTTTTGATGAAAGAATCATGAGTGATGCATTATGGCTCAGAAATAGGACTTGCAAGTCCTGATGTGACGACACCAATTCAGATTGTGCCATGATAATTCAGAACAAAATAGAACACATGTTTGAAATCAGATTTTCAGATGTTGAAACTAGAAAGAAATGAATGATTCAGAACATGATAAAATTGGGCATAAAGAGATCTTAGGTGGTTCCCTGAAAAAGGCATGAGTTCAGATAACTCATTTTCCAAAATCGTGATTTGTTGATCCGAATTTATATATTACGTTGGCCAAGAGCCCTGTGGCGTATCAGACTCAGACACTCCAACCCTTGCGGCACACTTGGGTTGGGGGCTTCCCCGCCGAGTCAATAGCGGATTCCATATAGCCCGTGGAATATTAGACTTGTAGGTGAATGCCACCTAACTCAGAAGTAATAAAAAGATCAAAAATTGCATTGACAGAAAGGTTTCATGTTTTCAGAAAGTGCTCGTGTTTTGAAAACCACTTGATGTATATTGTTTTGTCAAAGTTGCTCTCAACTATTTTAATATATTAAAGTTTTATTTTGAATGCTTTGCGTACCAGTACATATGTATTAACCCCCTCCTCCCTCCAGGTTCTGAGGCTCAATCTAGGGGTCCAGAAAAGTAGTAGAGTTTAACGGACAGAGTTGCAGGTGTCCAGTTGGTGAGCCTTCTATATTCCAGAAGGCCTGTCTTTTCAGATTATGTTAATTATTTTCGTTTTGGTCTACTGTGGTCCTTGTCCCAGTTTCAGACAGTTGACAAATTTTCATGTAGTAGAGATTTCACAGACTGAATCAGATAGTGTTAGATGTAGTTGATTTTCAATTTTCATACTTATGTTGAATCCAGAACTGACCATGTTTCCGTAGCAGATTATGTTTCCACATCTTCTTTATTTATATGAATGTTGTCATGATTACCAGATAGGGAAGGGCGTTTTGGGCCTTCCATGGTTCGGGATGTCCTTCACGGCCAAGTCCTAGTTCGGGTCGTGACAATGTAATTATTATAAGAGAAGGGGGAGAGAGTAATTAGGTAGTAAAATGTTGAAATTTATGTTTTTTACCCAAAAAATATTTCAAAATTTTTTCTTACTGTATCTCCTATCCAAAACCCTACCTACCTTCAAAAAGAATATTTAATTTAAAAAAAAAAAATCAAACTTTTTTCTTACTTTCCCGCTACTCGACCCCCCACCCCTACCAACCCCCTCCCCTTCCTTCCCCTTTCAAAAAAAAATTAAATTTTTTAAATTTATTTTTTAAAAATAATCCAATAAAGTGGTAATAACTTGCTAGAGTAAAAAAAATTCCATTACGCGATGATATAAACTATTAATAATTCGCTAAACATGGTATAAGATAGATCTGACGTCGACAACATCAAGCACTTCGATTAATATGGTTATAATTTACATACTTCAAATATTATATGTTTGAAAATGTTTCTAAAAAAGTGTATAGATGGCTCGACTTATAAAAGGACTACAATTGTAAAATTGATTATCTAGAATATACGTGTTATTCTCCTTACATAAACAATAATGTAAAATAGAAAAAAATACAAAAATAAAATTTTACCAACTTGACCATTTTATATAATACTCAAACAATTTACAATTGATTCCAATGAAGAAAGCGGACTTCAACAAAGTCATAATTTACTATTTTGAATTAAATGAAATTATAGAATTACGACAATAAAAAAATTATGTAAACATCAAATAAAGAGAAATTGTAGAAAAAATATTTTTAAAAAAACTACTTTAATCATTAAAAAGTAGAATGAAAAACAAACAAATTAATTCATGAGCTCTTATAAATATCCATTTCTACAAATCGTTCATCATTAAAGAGTATTCTTATTCTTTAAGCTAGATCAATGCATAAATATATGGAAAAATGGTCAAATTTATTTCTTTATTTTGAAAATTGGCTAAATATACCCTTCGTTATATTTTGAGAATAAATTTACCTTTGTTGTCAGAATTTTTGTGTCAAATTTATCCCTATACTTTAAAAACTGTCTAAGTATACCCTTTATCATACTTTGGGGTCAAATTTATCTTCGATGTCTTACTTTGGGGTCAAACTTACCCTTATTGTTAAGAAACTTTTCACATGTACCCTTTCTTTAATAGAAAAATTCAAATCAACGCTAAATGTCCCATTCTTTATAGATAAACACACCCTAATCTAATTCGCCCGATCCAACGCAAGCCACGAAAAAGATATAAACAAATATATCCTCTTAAGTTATGTTGGTCAAATTTTTTCAACAAGACTAAGCCATTGAATATTTAATAGTATATAGCTCATGAAAAATTAATCTACATCAGTGCAAACACAAAGAAGTATATCACTCTCTTAGTTCATGAACCTGCATCAATGCAAAGCTCATGAAAAATAGCACTAGACTATCAAATGAAATAGATTAGGCCCACTGAGTATTTCTCTGAATGATTGAGTTAAGAGGTCTTCATATGTGTCAATCATAACATCTTTTTATTCATATGTTTTTATATGCAATTTATATTTGCACAATTTTTTTCTTAGAAAATTTATTTATTGATTCTAGAATCTAGATGCATATTGAATTGCATATCAAATTTTAAAATTTGAATATAACTAAACAGGAGCAGAGTTTGTATTCGGCATTTTCTCTAGTTTCATGCTTCTAGGTTATCCCATTTCGATTTACTTTTTGTTCATTTGTAAATAACCTACCAACGTTAAACGTTGAAAAAGAAATAATTTTGTTTGTTGAAAAAATTCGACCAACAGAACTGAGGGAAGATATATTTGTTTATGCATTTTTTTTGGGTCGGATCGGGCGAATTAGATTAGGGTGTGATTTATTTTAAAAAAATTGATCAACTTAATGTTGATTTGGACTTTTCTATTAAAAGAAGGGTATAAGTGAAAAGTTGTTTAACAAAGAGGTAAATATGACCCCAAAGTATGACATCGAGGGTAAATTTGGCTTCAAAGTATGATGAAAGGTATATTTAGCCAATTTTCTAAAGTAGAGGGATAAATTTGACCCTAAAGTATGACAACAAGGGTAAATTTGACCCCATAGTATGACGAAGGATATATTTAGCCAATTTTTTAAAGTAGAAGAGTAAATTTGACCCTTTTCCCTAAATATAATCCTCAATAAATATAACAATATTACAACAACAACAAACTCAGTGTATTCCCACATAGTAGGATGTGAAGAGGGTAAAATGTACGCAGTCTATACCTACTACCTCCCAAAGAAATAGAAAGATTGTTTCCGATAGACCCCTGGCTCAGGACCAACGGACAAATTAAATATAACAACATTACTACTTTAAATATAAAAAGAAAAGATTATCTCGGTTAGGGTCTAATGAAAAAAAAAAAAAATGATTTTGCATTTTACATTAATAGTATGAGAATTTCTTTCTGCGGCAAAAGTCTTACAATTCATTTATTTATGGGGTTACAATATGAAATACCAACTAAAATTATTAGAAAAAAGAATTGACTAAAAAGTGAAAAAACCCTCTTATACTAATACTGCCTGGTAACTGCTGGAGACTAAATGAAAAAGGTTTCAAGTGCTTAATGTAAAGGACAAATTAAGAATTAAGAATTTAGAAAAGAAGGCAAAAGAAAATAACTAAAAAAAAATGGCTAATGAAACTCTATAATCATCCCAAAATATAAAAAGAGTGAAAAGTGAAAAGTCATCTTCAAATTGATGTCTTTTACTTTTGAAGTATATATATAACGGTCTATACGTTATATGTTTTCTGAGCTCAATTACAAATGGACATGACCTTTTGAGTTGCTTGGAAATAAACACAAGTAACATTAAATTTTTATTATTGCTTAAATAAAAAATAAGGATTAAAATTGAGAAAAAAAAATAAAAATGAAGATCATAAAGAGATGCCACATATATAGATATCTATAATTTTCTTTTATATTAATATAATGATTAGTTTAATTTAAATAAAATACAATAGAGAGAAAAACAAATCATGACTTATAATTTATGGGGAGAAAAGTGATTTTGTTGCCACAAAGGTGCCTCTTCTCCATTTTCTCGACTATTAGTTGGTGTACTATTTTTTTTTTTAGGAAAAATTATAGAAACTAACATATTTAAGACATTAATTATGAAAAATAACAATACTTTTTTTAAATTATAACTTATAGCAATACTAGTAATATTTTAATCTTTTTAGAATTAGGTGCGTGGATTCCACCAATTACTTTACCATTACCTATTTTCAAGCCATTTACCATATTTCAGTTCCCTCAACTTCAATATTCCTTTTATTTATTTTTTAAAAATCACTCTTTGCTCTCTAATTTTTTATAAACTTGTTCCCCAATAATTAAGGTAAGCATATTGTTTAGTTAATGCATGTTATTTTTTTTTTCATATAATTTCTTTTTTGTAAATCAATTTCGATATTATTCAACCTACATCTGCGATTCGATTTTTTGGGTATTTTTTTATTTTTTCTGCTTGTTGAAATTTTTGGAGTTACGCGATAATGGCAGTACATGCACATCGTAGTAGTTCAGTTAGTGGTATTCCACCGTTGAATTTAAATTCCGATGAACTACCATTGTTTAATCTTGATTTGACACAAGATGAAGAAATTAACTTGATTTCTACTAATGTTCAGTCGAAGGGTGGTGTTAGCATAGAAGATGTGAGGTTGAAGAATCGTAACGATCCGAAAAAGATTATCACAATCATAAATGAAAAGCATTGAGAGAATCTTCATCCCCAAAGCCCTCAAAAATTAAAGAACTAAAAAACAACAAAAATAAAAAAAGTCAGTCGAAAAAAGGAGAATCTAGGAAAATTGCAACTCCTGTTCATCTGATTATGAATCTGAAGAAGAGAAAATAGAGGAGGTAATCTTGTATTTTTAATCTTTTCAATTTATGATAAATATGTCCATATATGTATTTTTTATATTTTGTAATGAATTTTTATTTAAAATGTATTTTTTACATTTATAATATGTATTTGTATTTTGGTAATGATTTGTATTATTTTTGTATTTGTATTTGGTTCTGTTAAGAGTTGTACTTATTCCAATATAGATATATATTTGTATTTTGCTACTGTAAGAAATGTATTTGTTACTTATAACTGGTAAAGTATATTTGTTAAAGTATAAATATGTATTTTTATATTTGTAATATTATATTATTGATGTACAATAGCTATATGTATTTGTTATTACGGATTGTTATTTTAAAATATATTTTTTACATTATCGATATGTATTTTGTATTTTGATATTGTTTAGTGTTGTATTTGTATTTGTATTTGTATTGTGTACTGATAAGAGTTGTTTTTGTTTACGTATAGATATGTATTTGAATATAGTAATGCATAATTTGTATTTGTTACCGGTAACTGATAAAATATAATTGCGATGATATGGATAGTTATTTTTGTATTTGTAATCTTATATTTGATGAACAATATGTTCTATTATATATTTATTTCTTTGTAATGTGAAGATATATATATATATATATATATATATATATATATATATATATATATATGTGTGTGTGTGTGTGTGTGTGTGTGTGTGTGTTACATTACAATATGTAATTGTATTTTATATAGCGTATTTGTGTCCAACAAAGATATGTATTTCTGTTTGGTACTGATATGAAACTTCATTATGTATTTGTAGATACATATGTGGTATTGTTTTGACATATAACTATACTTCTAAATGTTAAGACATATATTAGATATGCTCTATTTTTAGTTTCAATATCACTGTCACTTGAGACAAAGAAAAGTTCTACAAGTGCCATAGTCTATAAGTGCAAATGGTACAAGTCTTCATTTTAGTCCGAGAGAGTTTGATGTGGTCACTGGCTTGAACTGTGTTTCAAACAAGGATGATTTACTGTTTGATTAGGATGTATTTGTAAATACTTACTTATTCATTTATGTATTTGCAGGAATTGTGATTTATATATGGTGACATATGCTGAGTGCCTTGGGGAATCTTAGTAGCTTAGTTGGTTAGTTACCTGAACTTCCACCTTGTTGGTGAGGGTTCGATTCCCCACATTATAATCCCCTTCCCCATTTCCCTTTCTCTACCCCCAATTTTTTTTATTTTTAAAAAAAATATGTTGAGTGCCTTACTTTTGATGACTGTGTTTCAAATATTGACTTTGATCCAGATCTTCTTCGCACGAGATATATTTTAATGTTGTGAAATTATGCTTCGAGGAAAGAAGATGAGAAGGCTGAAAGTGATGATGAAACACCAATGAGGCCTCCTAGGGATATTGGGATAACAGAAGATATTGAAGTGCATGATATTTGAAGATTATTTGTATTTATTGTATTTGGCAACATTGAACTTTTGGAGGACTAAGATAGAGTTGAAAGATGATATCTTAATATTTTTTTATGTGATTGTTAGATTTTTGATCGCTATGCTTCTAAAATAGAATTGTTTGATCTTACTTTATGTTATTGTTACGCATATTTTGGTATGAATATGTGATTTTCAGTTTTGAGTATAATTTTCAGTAATGAATATATATGTTTCAGTCATCATATGTATTTTTCAATGGTGTATTTGTATTTTTTATTGTATGCATATGTATTTTTTTGTAATACATATAAGGTAAGGTAAGGTTGCATATAATATTTTTCATTGTATGAATATGTATTTTTTTGTAATGCATATGTATTTTGAGTAATGCATATATTTTTTTCCTGTTATGCACATATACTTTAGAATAATACAAAGTTATTGTATTGTTTTACATAAGTCTATGTATTTTTATGAAGCATATGTATTTATGATTCATACATACATAGTTATTCGTATATATCTATGAATAATGCATATTTATTTATGATTATTGCATATGTTTTCTTTAAAAAAAAGAAATGAATTTCAAGTTCTGGTTAAGTAATTGATAAGTCATTATATGTATTTTTAATTATTTTTATTTATTACATAAATATATGTTAACTTATTTTTAGTTTTTATAGATCGGTATACGTTTTTATTAGAATCTCATAGGTATTTTTCATACCAAAAAATTGACTTGTGTGGTGTACACTCTTTTACGTATAAATAAATAACGGTATATGTCTTATAAAATATATTCATGATGATAACATTTGCAACAGTTTAACTACAAAAATGTCAACATCATCAAAAGTTTGTATCAAAATTTAGAATCATAAAATAATCAGTGAAAAAAATAATTATTTTTTAACTGAATACATTTGTAAACTTATTATTTATTATATTTCCTACATGAACGCCTATTGTGACCTTTAAATCCACATGAACTACAATAATTTTTGTTTTTCTTCTCGAACATATCTCTTCCCGATTTTTCACGGTTCTTCTTCGCAGGTCTTCCATGGGGTTGCTTGTATTTTGGGGGCAAAACTATCTCCTCCAATATCTCCTGTGGAATCACCCAATCATCTTTGTGTGGTATAGGATAAATGGGAAGATCATACGTTCTTAACACAGTTTTTGATTTGTATGGGTTAGAGTAATATGTTCCCTTTTGAAAATTCTTGCTATCAAGTACTTCATAAGCATGCACACAAGGTATCTCGTCCTATTGGAATGCATGGCAAGAATTTTTTTTTCTTAAGGCAAACAATAAAATATTTATCCTTGTCGTGTACTGTACAGACATACTCTGAGGCTGGTATAACCTGAAATTATTAAAATAAAATTAAAATTATAACAACAATTATTCATTTGACATTTGCAATTGTTTCAATTTAGCAATTGTATTTTACCAACTCTGCATATGTATATTGCATGTCTCAATATATATTTTTAGAAATATATGGCCTTCATATTTTTATTTTTAAAAAAAATAAATGCAATCAAACACTTAAACAGAGTGCATATGTATTTTTCAAATACATATAGCTGGCAGCATATATAAATTGAAATACATAAAAGTAACTACCAGTGATCACATAAACAGATTGCATATTTATTTTATAAATACGTATAGCTGGCAGCATATGTAATGTTAAATACATATATAAGAAGGACTTACGGTTCCATCCATGGTATAAGCAGTTACAAAAGTACCAGTATACAGTTTTTTTAGATGACTTGCATCAACGATTATTACAAGTCTACAATGTTCGAACCCTTTGACACAATAACTTATAGTATATACAAAATTTCAAAACGAAATTCAACAAGAACAAATTATTTAATTAAAAACGAGAAAAAATATAAAATAAACTGTAACAATTGTATATCAATATTCAACCTATATAGCGCGATGAAAAACTCTAATTTGTAAAAAGAAATTATCAATCAAACCACTTTGTTCTAGAACTGATCAAACCATTGTTGTTACGATTTTTCCAGCGATTTTCACAAATATAGTTCGAAAATTCACAAACAAAATCATATTTGTTTATTGATACTTGTATTTGCAGCGTTGTCTTATCAAACTCTTCTCAAAACATTAGACGATGTACATAAATTTTGGAAGCAATCATTTTTTTTTAAAATTGATATGAGTTGCAGATTATGAAAAACGTTTTTAAATTTTGAATTATGTTGCTGTAAAATAATGGTTATGATTAAAACAAAGTCATTAAAGGAAAAGATATCTATAAAAGGTTAAGAAATCTGTCAAATTAAATGTTTCTTAAATTAAGAAGTCGCTTTTCCCATATTAAACTGAAACAAGTTGGAGTTAAATTAGGAACAGAATCTTTAATTGTATATGTATTTAACTAGCAACAGTTTAGTCAAATACAAAATACATATTGCTATTTTTTGTAATTTTGAAAGGGTTGCTATAAAACTTACAGTTAAAACTCTATAGTTGTTATTTCTGAAATTTTTCCTTTTTTTACTAAAAACTGTCTTCTTATATGCTCTCTGTTATATTCCTTCTACGGGTACGCAGAATCTGTATAGTAGAAACAACAACTTCAATTAAAGCTCAAGTATATAAACAAGAACACAATGAAGTATATCAAATACCCTCAACACAAAATCAAAATGACCTTTCCAAGAGATGTATTCTATTTTTCAGAAATAGATGAAACAGAAATGAATAAGACCAAGTCATCCAAATTCACGGACTTTCCTTAAGGAATAATTCCCCTCACTGTACCCGAGGTTATGGAATCTTCCTCCTAGGATAAAATGACCTTCAATCTGACTATAACGATACCTCAAATAGGCGGATTCTTCGAATGCACAGAACGTTTTGATTAATCACACAGAATATTTGTAAAGAAAAGAAGAGAGTTTTTATTCTGAAAATTTCATATCAAAACCTGTGAAGGAAAGCAGGTTTATATAGCCTAACAGATGCCTCTTCGAAAAGATGGCATTGGTTCACTTAAATGGTGTGATGTTTCTGAAAATGCATGTCTGCAACATTTTTGCTGAAGCAGTATACCATTTCACCAAATAGTGCACCTGTTCAAAACAGTGCATCACTTCATTGAAGAATTGCATCTGTTCAGTCGAAACAGAAACAGTATATCAGTTCAGTCGAAAAGAAACAGTACATCAGTTCAGAAACAGTGCATCAGTTCAGTCGAAACAGTGCATCAGTTCTATCGAAACATTGCATCTGTTACTGTTACTGCATGCATATAAATGGAGTATTGATCAGATTTCGTCAAATAAAGTTTGTCCAAACCAAATCCAAATTCAAATCCGAAAATAGTACATCAGTTATGTCGAAACATTGCATCTGTTACTGTTACTGCATGCATATAAATGGAGTATTGATCAGATTTCGTCAAATAAAATTTTTCCAAGCCAAATTCGAAGCCGAAGCCGAAATCGAAGCCGAGCGAACGACGACGACGCGAGGCATCTCTTATTTCTTGCCTCACTTATCATGTGGAGTAAGTATTTATCATTATAAACACTCCAAAGTTTCCATCTCCCACCAATGTGAGAGAATTAGTGAACTTTCCAATTTTGGGAGTACATTTTTCAAATTGGTGTCTCCTCTTCTCCACAATTTTTTCTCCATTTTCTATTCACACTTCTATGAATCCAACACTCTCTTTGTTCGATTTTTACTTGTCACCTTTTAACATGACACATCTATTAAAAAAAAAAAAATTGGTATAATGATTTTATCATATTATCCCTATTAATTGATATTTAGTAATAAGTATTGAAAAATAATTTGAAGAATAAGTAATTGATGCAAAGGGTAAAATATGAAAAAAAAAATTGTCTCTTCTTGATTTGTAAAAAATGACAAGTAAAAATAGAAATCAAATTAAGAAAATAGTGATAAGAAAAAGCGAATGGAGGGAGTACGTGCCTTTTTACCGTTTGACCATAGTTAATTAATTTGTCTTTCTCACTAGTTCATCACTCAATCAAGACAGGGGCGAGGCTACATCCATTGAAGATTGATCAGTCAAATACCCTTCGTTGATAAATTACATTATATTTATATGTAAAATATTACTTATTTAAAGGGATAAATAGGAAAGCTTGCATAACCTCTTCATTAGTTATTGGTAGCTCAACCTCAATTGGAGAAGGTTGTTCATGCTTCTTGTCGCTCGCGGGTTCGAACTCTTTTATGTGGGCGAAATTTGGACTACAATCTAAGCCCACTGAATAGTTTTATTTTGATTTATTTATTAACTAGTTTAGCATAATGTTAAAGAAGAAATATTTATTTGTCTAATATTTAAATAATTATTTATAAAATTACCTGGCATTCTACCTTCTTCAAATAAGAAAAATATAATAAATATATTTATACATGATGTCAAAATCCTAAATTATAATTTTTTGCTCATAGTTCAAAGACATTTTACCTGTGGAATTGCATATTTAATATTTTTCTTGTTTTGTCTAACAATTTTAGAACTTTTTTTCTCGTACACAACAAAATATTTTTTTTTACCTAAATTAACTCTTTGTTTCCCGTAAAGTTTGTAAAAGTAGGGCAAAACGTATTTTTTTTTAAGATTCAATGTACTACTACTTAACTTATATTTTAAGACTCCTAATTTTAGAAAAAAGTACTACAATATTTGTTAAAGTCCTAATCTCATATATTTTAGGATTCAATATCATAAATATAATTAAAAAATAATTTGAGAAAAAAACATAAAAAGACGATTTTGTCTAAAGTATGGACTTTTAATGAAGGACAAAAAGTTTAAATCACTTTTCTTTTTTCTAAGGGTCTTCACATTTTTAATATATTATAGATTAATATCATTGAAATTTCTTTACTGATGTAACTCTTTTACATTTTTCTTAATAAGATGATTTTTCAGTGATTTTTAACCAAACTAAAATTAATTAATTAAAAAAATTGACATTTGATTTGGTTTGTTTTAAGCTTTAAAAATCAATATTTGGTTTGATTATGGTTCTACTAAGAAAAATCGAAAAAGAACCAAATCAAATCGATAAATAATATATATAAATTTTATAATTAATTGAATATATAATATTAGTTTTTCATAAATAATTATAAATATTTTATAGTACCTTCTAATTATAAATATATAATCTCATTTCCTAAATTATGTGTCCAAACTCAACAATTTCAATCAATATATTCTCTCTCACTATTTCAATCAAAATATTTAATAGAATAGTTTTTAAACATCTTTTAGTAGGAAATGTCAACTGAAAAATAGTAATTTTTTAATAGTGCACAAATAGACATGCTATGAGCACCATCGTGAATGAAATTTCAATTATATGCATGACAATTTACATGTCTAAAATGTCAAATGTTATAACTTTCAGTTTTGTCCTATTTTTCTCCATTCTGCAGCCGCATTTCTTTCGGCTTGAAGTGGCGCACTTTGTTTTGTTAATTTCCACATCGGACGCTGGTAGGGGTGGAGCCATTTTTGGTTCAGAAGGTTCATTCGAACTTCTTTTGGGGAGAAATTATATTACTTAAATATAATTAATTTATTTTATGTATATATAATAAATGTTGAATTTACTTTAATTCATTTTTATGTTTACTTTTTCAATTTTTAAACTCCTTAATAGTAATTCTAATTCCGCCACTGGATGTTGGCAGCTGAATTTTATGATTAGCCGTTCTCTTTCGTGACGGTACCAAGTACTCGTTAAGTCAATCAATAATTAACCACTATATTTTTTTTAGATTTTTAATAATATTTATTTATTAAAAACTTAAATGAATAATTCCTTCCTATTCATGGAAAAAACTTTTTGCCATAAAAATTTGACCACAATAGTAAAAAGTCCTATTCACATTATAAACTAGTTAGTTTTCAGACATTTTTGCCCTGTTCATCTTAAGTTTAAATTTTTAATATTACTTTATTTAATAACCACTTTTTAATACATTGAAAACAATCTCAATGCATGAGAATAAATAATGAAGTTAAAATTAAGAATTATGGATAGATCTATTTAAATCATCAAACTTATTTAGTCAAAATTATATTCTTACTCTTTTATTTTAAAAAATATATTAATTTATTACGAAGAAATTTTCATGCTTAGAAATCTTTTATCATTACTTAAACTTTCAATTTTTTCTAAAGTCATTTTCTTGGATTGTTATCAATGTTTCTAGAGTCGCTTATAAAAATTACTTTTTATTTTTGCTAAGCTAATAATGTCACTCAGTTATTAATATTTTTCTCAAAAAAACACTAAATACCTCAAAAGTTCCCTCCTCTTCTAAGTAGCATGTTATATCAGTAAATCATCATTTTTTAAAAAAATAATAAACATATTAACTCAGCAAACTCATTTAACCAAAATAAATAATTTTATTTTTTTAAAAAAATATATTAATTTATTAAGAAGAGATTCTTATACTATTTTTCGAGATGAGCATACGGATTTTTATATCTAATTGCCTACAAAGATCAGTTGTTTTTTAAAGAAAATAATAACACTAAAGTAAATAAGTTATCTAAAGATTTTAATTTGCTTGCAAAAGTATGTTGAGTTGCCGTTAATGAAATATTTACCAGTTCTAAAGTGTGCTGAGTTATCATTATTGAAATATTTCACAAATTATACTTAAATATTATTTAAATATATAGGCTAATAATTTGATCCCCCCGCTGTCCTCCTCCTCCTCCTTAAATTAACACTCTTACGTGACACGTTTTAATGACCAATAAATCAATATTTTGGTGTAAATTGATGTTTTTTATTCAATAGGTGGAAGGAGGACAAATTTAATCTTGTTGATGGAATTTGGAAGGAATGCATTTTAAACTATTTAAATATTTTAATCACGACAGTCAAAATTTAAAATAATATAATATGACAGACATCAACACATTATAATAATAATAAAATCATTTAGTTCATACGTGTCAACCCTACATATATATTATTAGTACTATCACATACATTAGATAAAAAAAAGTTATTTTATGAAATAAATAAATTATACATTTGCTGACTTTTTATTTTTATTTCCAAATTAAAAATAAATAACAATTTAGCCTCTTTCATCAATTTCTCTATGAATTAAAAGGGAGTAAATTCCCTCAATGGTCACCCGTGTTTGGGTAATTGCCCACAAATATCATTTTTGTTTTATTTAAGACAAGAGTATCATCCAACTTTTCTTTTTTTCCTTAAAATATACTTATCATTTCAAAATCTTTCTCTCTCCTACTTGGAATGCCATGTCATTAAAATTTCTTTTTTTTTTTTTATAAATGTATAACTTATCAAACTTATTTAATTAAAGTTTTATCCTAATTCTTTTTTATACAAAAAATTACATATGATATATTGATAATTGAAAATTAATCTAATTACACCAAAATCTTAGGTTGTTTTATTTGATATGTAATCTTCAAAGTTTCTTTTATTTACTTATTTATTTCACCACTTAATAATAGTTTTAAAATACAAGTACTTATACGAATTGGTACAATAATATTTTTGTTGTTTATTTTATATACTAAAAATTTTTAAAATGTAAAAGAAATAAAACGATGGATTTTATATTTTATACATTAATTTTTTTATTTATATGAGAATAAAAAAATAAAATCACCTTTTTTGAAGGAAAGAAAAAATTATGTAGTCTTGAAACAAATTAAACATTTTAAGAAATATTAACAAAATGATACCTTCTTCAGTAATATTACAAATGAATTTTTAAAATATTACTCTATCAATTCTTCTTTGCTTTTGATGGATTTAAAATGAAGTACGGATATAAATTAGTGTTTAATTGTATAATAAAATAAAATCTAAATATAATGATCACAGGAAAAAGTGAAGAAACTAAATTAAAAATAATTTTTTTTTCTAAATTTATGTCTTATCTTACGGATTTAATGATTTGTCTATAGGAAATTACTTGTAAAAAATCTGCAAAAAACAAAAAATATTTTTTCACTATATATTTATCAAAAATTATTTTACATAAGAAATTGCAAGTAATCTATGTCCAAATTAAATTTTCTAGGTAATAGTACATATTAGAAAAAAATTTATTGAATTTTATTTGGCAGCGAAAAAATTGTAGGCTTGTCATCAATACTTTTAAATAACAAAATATATTTTTTTATTCTCTATTACTCTATATTTGAAGGAAATATAATATCTTTGGATTATATTAATCCAAAAATTCTTTTGTATAATCCCAAAAAGTAGATTTTATTCTTTTATTCCCATATAAATAACAAATTTAATGTTTAAAATATGAAATCCATCGTTTTATATCTTTTACATTTTAAGAATTTTTAATATATAAATAAATAATAAAAAAAATTAAATGAGTATCAATTTTTATAAGTACTTGAGTTTTAAATATTATTAAGTGGTGAAATAAATAAGTAAATAAAAAAACTTTGAAAAGTACATATCAAATAAAATAATTCAAACTTTTGGTGTAATTAAATCAATCTTCAATGATTAGTATATCATGTGTATTATTTTTAAAAATAAGAATTAGGATAAAATTTTAGTTAAATAAGTTTGATAAGTTAAATAGATCTATTTATAAAAAAATAAAAAGAAATTTTAATGACATTGAATCCCAAGTAGGAGAGAGAAGATTTTTGAGGTGTTAAGTATATTTTAAGGAAAATAGAAAGAGTTGAGTGATAATCTTGTCCTAAATAAAACAAAAATGATATTTGTAGGCAATTTTCCTAACATGGGTAACCATCTAGGGAATTTACTCATTAAAAGGTGCCGCATGGATATTTCAGTTAATTTTATCTTTTTAATTCTTTATAGAGGTGAGTATTGATTATTTTAGTTTTCATTTAGTCGGTTCAATTTTTCAAATTTTTTTTACCATTTTAATTTTTTTAATTCCTACTTTTTAATCTAATTTTTTTATTTTACATTATTTATGTTTCATTTTCTTTCTTTTTATTTCTCAATTATAACTTCTTTCAATTTTACGTTATGTCACATATTTTTATTTTTTATTTCTTCATCTAGCATAACTGATAAACTACATTACTATTTAAATTTTTGAATTAAAGTAGAATTTTATTGTTGAACGAGTTTATAGACTCATATTTTCTTTTCTTTTGATTAAATTATGTAGGTCGTGAAAAGTTATCAAAAAATATGAATTAATTATTTTTAGAATAGTAGTTATAAATATATATTTATTTATTAATATATTTTAATAAATAATATACGTACCTTAAATATCAATTTAGTATCTTTTATAAGGGTTAGTTGCTATTAAATACGAGTCTTATTTTAGATATGGTGGACATCAATGCATTATAAAAATTATAAAACTCATATAGTTCATGTGTGTCAATTTGGTTAACAACAATCCTAAAAAGTCGTCCGCTAATGTTGTGGAGAGGCTTATGCTCTCGTGTTACGCTGATTTGATAACTTGCCAATTTTATTTATATATGTTACTAATACGACCTCTAATTATTAATTATGTTTAAATCATTTTTTTTTATAATCATGGTGTCCGAGCCAACTTGTAATAAATCTAAACTATATATTTAAATAATTTGAATAATAGCAACAGTCAAAATTTCAAAATACTTTTAGACATAATAAACATCGACACATTATAACAGATTCTTTTTAGTGAACGTATCACAAGCTTACTCCTTTTTTTCTTAAAAAAATAAAATAAAGAATCAAATTCGATTTTCTCTCTTATTTACTACGGCGAAGAAGAACTAAATTAGGATCCTAAAAATTATACAATTCACATATGTTAATCCCAATTAACAATAACTAAAAGAGTGATATAGTAAATTTACCTTTATTATTTATCATTTCTTAATGTGTGTGTCGAATTAATAGTGAACAACTATTATTGAATGGAGGGAATAATTTTGTATGTTGGTTCGTTAACTTCAAATTCTATTTTTCTTCGGGGTAAGCATGATTAAAGAGCTAAAAAGTAACGTTACATGAATTACCAACCTCACTAATTCGTGCTATTTAAAGCCCATTTAAAGAGAAAAGCTAGAGATCAAAGATTTTTCTATTCTCAAAAACTCAAAACTCAAATAGTTAGAAGTGGATCAATTTCATTGATTTCACCACACCCTTTTGTGATGGACTAATAATGTCAAAAATAGTTTGAGTGGAAGTTCGAATTTTAGAACTCTTAAAACTGATTTTTTTAATCGTCCCAAATTTTCTAATTTGATTTGTCATTTTTTATTAATCAAGACAATACAACCTTTTTTTTCCCTTTTTACCCTTACTATTAATTGTTTTTTCTCCAAATTAAGATGTAAACATCATTTAATAGGAGTACTATAGTAAAGTAATCATGTTATTAATTGTTTTTCTTAATCAATGTGCAATATTAAATTGGGACGAGTAAAATGAAATGGAGAGACTAAAACATTACTAACTAGCCGCAGGAAAGAGAAATGAACAATAACCAAATTGGTAGCTAATTAGCATCATGAAATATTACCTACTACTCTCTCCGTCTCAATTTTTTTCGTCATGTTTATTTTTTGCAAACTTTTAAAAAATATTAATTAGAAAAGGTTTTTTTGATTGTTGTACTCTCATTTATGCTGTAAGATACTCCTTCAATCTCAAATTATTTGTCATTCAAAAAATTTCAAGACAATTAATTATTTTTTTGAATAAAAGATGCTCAACTAATTAATATTATCTTTAGTACTAACCTTTAGCGATTGATCAAAAGATTGATTGGCATGGTGGCTACTCAATTTTCTTCTAACATGTCAAGTTTAAATTTATTATCAATTACACAAAACACACTAGATAGAAAATCAAATAGGCATTTGTCTTTGTGTATTTACAAAATTTAAAGAAGATTTTAATAAGTTTTTCATAAAATCAGAAGAGATAGAAGTTAATTTCAGTATTTGTGTTTTTTAGGTCCCGCCTAGTGATTATTTTGCATTATTGTAGTCAACTCCTTCATTAAGGAGAAGGTTGACACAAAAAATTCAACTCATGATGTTGACTTGTGCCAACTTTGATAATACAATAACAATAGCATTCATTGTATATGATCCTGGAAGGATCTGAAAAGAATAAAGTGTACACATAATTTACTCTAGATTGAAAACTTAAAATTTATTGAGTCTTTTATATCGTGATATATAAAAAATAAATTGAATTATTAAAACACTTAAAGATATTATATGTGGCGTTCATAAAACAAGATTATTGATTAAGATAGATTACATGCTAAATATTACTCATACCGAAGTATCTGTGTAAGAGATCACAATTAATCATGGCTTATAATTTCTATATAAGTTTATATTTTTATTATTTATTTTTATTGTATCAATTTATAAAATATTAAAATTAAAGATTCATGGGCTAACGTTCGAGACTTGCCCCTCCTTTATCAAGTAAAACGCCTCGCCTTGCCCCAATCTCTTTAAAACATTGATACGCAAAAGTCAAATCAAAATATATTTTCCTAGAGTGGATTGATTTCTTCGTAATCTATAAGATAATATTCCCTCCAATGTCAATGAGTCACAAATACCATTTTAATTCTCTTGATGAAGGAAAGTCTTCATTTTTCAACAAAAATAATAATTAGGTTTGTTGTTATCCCTAATTTTAAATATAGCGACTGCTTGCTTTTGAAATAATCAATGGAATGCACCTTCTCTGTTGGATTTATTACCCCTTTAATTAATTAATTAATTAATTTGTGACAAATGGTCTTCATAAGTCAATGTCAATTATCCTTTCATTCATTCTTAATTCTAGAGTTGTTGTGGCTTCATTCTATTTGTTTCTCTTCTGATGGAACCTTAGAAAAAAAAATTGCACAAATTGAGTAAAGACAAGTAACTAAAAGCATATTATACTCTATAATGTCCAAAGGTGGTTGAGTCACTCCCTTTTATATGGTCTTGTTACCTTGCACTCTACGCGATAACATTTTCGATATTTGCACCACTTAATAAATATACCATACATTTTCTTATATTTATTTTTATGATAAATGCATATTTCCACCTTCAATTATTAGGTGACTATGGTAAATTAACATTTTATTCATTTTTATCCTCTCTACAATAAGGGACGGAGGCATAATTTTAACTACAGATTTGACAGAAGTCAGAACTCAATAATTTTAAACCATTATATCTATTGAAAAATTTATTTGATATGAATATGTGCATACTTTTTTTTTTCCTTCTCTTTGATGGTAAAAGGTTATTGACAGACTTAACTCACACTTTAAAAACTAATTTAAGAAGAAAGATTATACAAACCTTATAAGGAGTCGAGATCTCATTCCTCATTGATGTGGAATTCTTTTTATTCATCACCCCTTTCCCTCGCGCTCGGATCTAGACATTTTTTGTTTGAGGTTCACTATCCGATTCATGCGTACATTCACGGTCTGAAGGTGTTTCCACCCTACAAGGCTCACATCATATGAGGCAGGATTCTGCTGCCTTGTCAAATTAAGCCTTATTCGAAACTAATTTAAAACTAAAAAGCTAGCTCAAAAAGAAAAAAATTATTCAAGTCTTTTAAAGAATTCTGAGATCTCATCCCTCGTTGACATGTTAATGAGATTCCTTCCATTCTCACAGCCTTTTTTACCAGATTACGAAGTTTGGGTTGGATTGTTTTCCCAACTTTAGCTGAAAAATTATAATTTTAAATCTCCTCTCAATATCTAATATTTAAGGTAAAACTACATAATTAGGCAAACATTAGTGCATAATTTACATAACCATACCTAATTTTAAAAAAAATACAAAACAACAAGTATTTGTAGATATACGTTCTAACATTGGATAACATAACAAATATCTAATACATAAATATCTGAAGATATATAAATACACGATCTTAGCCTGTATATCTAGAATACATGATAAATTCTGAAACTTTTTTAAAACCTATATTGTGCCCTATAATTATAAATGCTCTAAAACTCCTACAATAAATCCAATTCTCTAATTAAAGGAGAACATGCATCCCTCCTTTATCTTCCCTACTGTAATTTATGCTAATTTATTTATCGGGTTAATATAAAATAAGGGGTAATTTATGGATAATTGCTCAATATTTATTTTATTACACCAACAACAACGCACTTGTGTAATTCACAAGTGCAAAATTTGTTTTATCACATCAAAGTTATTATAGTACTTTTTATAACAAAAATATATACTCAACTTTGCCTAAATATTACATAATGTTTTTTTAAAAAAATTAAAGCATCATATATTTTTAATCCATGTACAAGATTTCAATCCCCATCAAAGGATTTTCCCCTTCTATCTTTTCCTATCTCACTATTACCGAATATTATGCAATTAATTGGGGTAATAATGGGTGTCTTTTCTTGATAATATGTGACATTTCATGTTTAATGTTCCAATGGTCTGATTAGGAACTGAAAGTGATTAAACACTTGGGTGACATGATCCAGCAAACTGAATGTTTTGCTTGTTTGATAGTTTTGATTGGACAACCTCTGGTCAGCGTCGGAGCCAGAAGTCTGAATACGAGTTTGGTTTTTGCTCAAACAATAAATTTGAGTTAAGATATTCATTAAATACGTACAAATATTAAGATTAGAACCTAATTATTAACACTCGAAGTGTTGTTCTTAAATGCAGAACTCATAAAGTTCAAATACTGGCTCCGTCTCTGGCTCTCATCAGTGTCTTGATGAGAGCTAGTTGTCTCTCTGGGGTTCCTCAAGAAACAAGCAAAAGCCTAAAAGTTAAGTAGATATTCATGTTATTGTCAACAAGAGATCCCTGCATAAAGTTAACTAATAACTTGTCTTCATGTGTTTGTGTGCATCTTAGGTAAGAATAATCCTCATAAAAATATGTTTTCTTCAAATTCAAGCCTTAATAATAGGCCCAAATGGACAAAAGAATGGTTAACATTCTTTGATCATAATACAACCAAAAATAGTTCACATGGTCATTTGGTTGTTACTGAATTTTATAGCATTATAATCAAACTGCTCCCTCTTTTGAGATAATTCAAATGTGTTTGCTCTGCTCTCGTGTTTTCTAGTTGTTTTAAATGTTGTATTAGGTGAGATTTGGTTTAAGGGTTGAGAATAATTTCATGCAAATTTCCAATCACATGTTGACACAAAATTATACCAAATTCTGAAAAAAATTGATAGGGTCGTTTAATATAACAACTTGAAAGCGCTGCTGCTACCTTAATTTTTGGCTTAAGTTATTGCTACGATATGTCATGAGTGGGATCACGCGGTTATGAAACTTTTGAGTTGTTTAAATTTATTTCTTTAAATAGAATTACGTTGTAAAATTGAATTCGATTTCATAAGAGGTAAGTAAAGACTCGTCTTAGGCTTGGTCCCGTGTGAGGTAGGTTCTCTACATCTTGAGGTCATTGTAGAGGACCAAAGTGAGCATCAAATTGAACACGTCTTTGTTATATAATTTAGAGTTTATTGACTTAAAATTGTTATGTAAGCAAGTCATTATGGCTACATATTTAAGTTGGTAATTTTGATGGAGATATTATAGATTTCAAATAAAATTAGGGGGAAAGATAAAGAACAACAAGCAAGATGTTGTATTGCAAATTGTATAATGGAGCTATACCAATTTAATTAGTTGACAAAAAGGGTGAAGCTTAATTGACCACATCTCTTTAGAAAGTCAAATATGATCTCATCTTTTGCAATAGAGTTCAAAACTTTTTAATTTTTCTTAACATTCTCTATATTTCTATAGTTCAAGAATTACATCAACTTGACTTAGAGGGCCCTTAGAACCAGAGCTCTAGGGAAAGGTCCACTTTTTTATTTTATTTTTTAATAGAGAAAGGTCCACTTTTCTTGATTGTTTTTGCAGGGGCTAGTGGGACTCTTTCGGTCTTTCCCATAGCTTTTTTGTTCTCGTGTAACTATTTTTCAATATGGCCATCACACCATCTTATCTTTATACATTTCATCATCTAAAAAGCTACTAACACATGCTCCATAATTCTATGATTACCCTGTCCTCAAACCCAAAAGGAAAAAAATACTCCCTCCGTTTACCTACTTTTCTTTTTAGTTTGTTTCAAAAAGAATGATTCATTTTCTTTTTTTACAATATTTTAATTTCAACTTTTCACATGCCATGATTAGGACCACAAGATTAAAGGACATTTTGGTACATTTGACAAAACTTTAATTTAAGGTCACAAGATTAAAAAGTCTTTTTATTTTCTTAAACTTTGTTTCAAGTCAAAGTAGATCATTCTTTTTGAAACGGAGGAAGTAGATTACAATATTATACTATTAGACAAGGAATAGAGTTTTTTCTCACCGTAAATCAACGAAAAAATTGTTTATAAAACGTAATTTTTTCATTCAATTCTCACCGAACCAGCTCACTTCAGATGAGGAGCAGATTTTCATTGAAACACTAATATATGTGGAAACAGCCGACAAATATCTTTCAATGGAAAAATAATGATTTTTTAGAGTGTCACACCTTTTACCTAGAACTTGGAAAGTGAAAAGAGGGAATAATCTTATATTAACACTAGAAAACTATTATTAAATTCAGAAAACTTTTTATGCTGATTGTCATCAACTTTATTGGAAAGATGATTAGGCAGGATTACTTCAATCAAACTATTTAAACTCCAAGTTCCTTTTTGCCTTTGCCAACTTAGGACACTGTTAATTTTCCTCCTATCTCTCTTAAGCAAATATATTAGCTTCATGCTACTCATACTTTTCCATTTTAAGTAAAAAAACAAACCCCACTAATTCTTTTCATAAACTATGCATTTTTCTATGTAAGTTCCAAAGGTTGTGTTCCATTATCCAATATTGACATGAGAAGTGTTCATCTTTCCTATCTGCTGCTTTTCTTGATAGCAGTTGGTGTTGTTCTTGCTGTTTCTTCCCCTGATGGTACATCTGATTCTTATTGGCTTTTGAGAATAAAGTCAAAACTTGTTGATCCATATGGAGTTCTTGAAAACTGGTCTGAAGGGACTAGCATATGTACCTGGAATGGAGTGGCATGTTCAGATGATAAATCTCATATTGTGAGACTCAATCTTTCTTCTTCAGGACTAGAAAGTCCAATATCTCCAGAAATCGCGCATCTCACTTCTCTTCGAGTGATTGATCTTTCGGACAATTTTCTTAATGGAACAATCCCGGCTGCATTAGGAGAGCTTCATGACTTGGAGGAATTGCTTCTGTTCTCCAATTTTCTCACTGGTTTGATTCCTATGGAGATCGGTCGTTTGAGAAAGCTGCAAGTTCTTAGAATTGGAGCCAACATGCTGACAGGCCAAGTGATACCACAAATTGGTAACTTGTCTGAGCTGAGAGTCTTGGCTCTTGCTTATTGCCAATTCAGTGGAAAGATACCATATGAGGTTGGTAAGTTGAAGCATCTGATAAGTCTCGACTTACAGCAAAACAGTCTTAGTGGACCCATACCAGAAGCAATTGGCGGCTGCAGAAATCTTCAAAATTTTGCAGCATCAAATAACAAGATTGGGGGACAGATTCCTGCATCAATCGGTCAGCTCGAATCACTCGAAATCTTGAACCTGGCAAACAATAGTTTTTATGGTTCAATTCCTGTTGAGCTGACCCATCTCTCAAGTTTGAAGTACTTAAACTTGTTTGGCAACGATTTGGAGGGCGAAATTCCTTTCGAGCTTAACCAGTTGGTTCAGCTTGAAACATTAGATTTATCGAACAACAACCTTTCAGGAGCCGTAACGCTTCTCAACACTCAGCTGAAGAATCTTGTCACTTTAGTACTCTCTGGGAACTCTTTAACAGGAAGCATCCCGAGGAACTTCTGTCTCGGTGGTTCGAGCTTAAGCCTACTTATTCTTGCTGACAATAAGTTATCTGGGAACTTCCCATTGGAGGTACTAAACTGCACGTCCCTGAGAGAACTGGATCTCTCCAGTAACAGCTTTGGAGGAACACTGCCACGAGGCCTCGACAGGCTAGAAAGTCTCACAGACCTCCTGCTCAACAATAACAGCTTTACTGGAACTATACCACCTGAAATAGGAAACTTGACTAACCTGGAAGATTTGTACCTGTTCCATAACATGGTCACAGGAGGAATTCCAGTTGAAATAGGAAAGCTTCAGAGGCTGCATGAACTATACCTCTACGAAAACCAGTTGTCGGGAGGCATCCCAAGAGAATTGATGAACTGCTCCAGCTTAGTACGCGTTGATTTCTTTGGCAATCATTTTTCGGGCCCTATTCCTGATAACATTGGGAGCCTTAAGAATCTTGTTATTCTTCAGCTAAGGCAGAATGAGTTGTCTGGTTCAATTCCATCAAGCTTAGGCTACTGCAGGAAGCTTCAAAAACTGGCCTTGGCTGATAACAAACTTTCAGGATCAGTGCCATCAACTTTCCGATTTCTCTCAGAGTTGGACCTGATTACTCTTTACAATAACTCACTTGAAGGTCCACTACCTGAATCTCTTTCCCTTCTGAAAAATCTCAGCAAAGTTAACTTTTCTCACAATAAGTTCAGTGGAAGCATTTTTCCATTTGCTGGTTCAAATTCTTTGACAGCTCTTGACTTAACAAACAACAGCTTCTCTGGTCCTATCCCTTCTGAGTTAGCCTCCTCAAAAATTCTAACCCGTCTTCGCCTTGCCAATAATTTTTTCACTGGAGAAATTCCTTCGGAATTTGGACAGCTTAAAGATCTCAGGTTTCTTGATTTATCGTTCAACAATTTGACCGGAGATCTAGCACCTTCCCTTGCTGGCCTAAAAAATCTTGGCCATTTTCTCCTCGGCTCTAACCAACTTTCAGGAGCAATTCCCACATGGTTAGGAGGTATAGAAGGTCTTGGTGAGCTCGATCTTTCGTTCAACAACTTCACTGGAACGGTTCCAGTAGAACTTGGAAACTCTCCGAAATTACTCAAACTTTCTCTCAGTCACAACAGATTATCAGGTGCTATACCACAAGAACTGGGAAATCTCACAAGTTTAAATGTCTTGAATCTTCAAAGTAACAATCTTTCTGGTTCCATTCCATCAACTCTTCAAAAATGCCAAAAGCTCTTTGAGCTGAGGCTCTCCGAAAACAACTTAACCGGCCCAATCCCTTATGAACTTAGCTCTTTATCCGAATTACAAGTGATATTAGACCTGAGCAAGAATCACCTTTCTGGTGAAATCCCTTCATCAATTGGAAATCTTGTGAAGTTAGAAAGACTAAATCTTTCATTCAATCAACTTCAAGGAAAAGTCCCACAGTCACTTGGAAGGTTATCAAGTTTACATAGGCTCAACCTCTCCTATAACCATCTTCAAGGCCAAATCCCTTCCACATTTTCAGGATTTCCACTGAGTTCTTTCATTGGTAACAATCATGACCTATGTGGCCCACCACTATTATCCTGTTCTGAATTAAAGGGACATGAGAGAATTTGGCAACTATCAAAAGCAAGTGCTGTAGGGATAACAGTGGCCATTGTGTTTACTGCCACAGTCATATGCATGGTTCTGCTTTATATCATGCTGAGGATCTGGTGCAACTGGAGAAAAGTTACAATTTCATGCTCAGAGACTGGTGGATTTGAGGGTAAAAGTAGAGAAGGGGAAAATTGGGTTTATGGAGAAGAGATCAAAAGTGGACAGTACTGGAAAACAACATCACTAGTTACATCTAAAGAAAAGCAAACATCAAAAGGGACGTGCATGTTTCATCATAGTGTGAGTTCATCAGATAGCACAGAAAAACCATTAGTTTGAGAAACTCTTTGCTCATTCTTGATTCGTATCATAGTATTTTTTCTTTTTGGAATCTTTACTTTGTAATTTTTTTTTTTGGATGTGTTCAAATGATTTGTTTATATGGGATTTACATGTAAAGAACAATTACCTTATGAAAACTCTCCATCAATGCAATAGTGGCGAGATCAAAATTTTCACTGATCGGGGTTCAAAATATGAAAAAGTAAACACATTAAGAAGATAAGTGGATTCAAAAGATAATTTAACATCGTATATAAAATATACAATTTTTCGTCAAAGAGAGTATGGATGAATCCCGTACTCCTACTTGGTTTCCTCCATGAAAGCAAGGGCAGATTTATAGCCTATGGTGCACGTGAACTCATGATCTTTTCACTAAACTAAATATCTTACATACAAATTTCCTAAAATTGATCTTATATTATCTACTGGTCCCATGCTTTCAAAAGGCTAAACGGTGCACTTGATTGAATATTAAGTTATTTAATTACCAAAAGAAAAAAAAAAAGGAATCAATTGCCACATAATACTTTTTCTTTTTTGTTTAATGATGCACCCATATTATAAAAATTTTAGAATCCGCATATGCCATCAAGGAGAAACTCATGATAATAAGTAGTGAGATACCTATGTTAATTATATTGTCTACCACATAGTGAAGAAAAATTAAAGAACAAATCGACCGAACCATTGCTTTCATTTTTGAAAAGGTACATTTGGGATGGTGTAAACAGTTTATTGTCCAAAATATCAGGAGGAAAAAAAATACTTTTTAGATACGAGGTTGACAGTATATATATGATAGTTGTCGAGTTGTAGAGGCGGACCTAGTTAGGAGTTTATCGAATTTCATAGTTTTAACTCAGATTCTTTATATATATTAACGGTAATTTTAGATTTCAAATCTAATAAATCAAATCAAATATGATAGAATTTTAAACTTGCACCCATAAAATTTTGGATCCATCTTTTAATGGTGGAACATTGATGATTGATACGGGTTTCTAACATTTATTAGTAGTATATAATAGCATGGATTGTTAATAATGTAAACATTTGGAAGTGATATAATTTAATAATAATTGATCTTATTGATATTGAAGGGGTTACAGCTGTATATATAGAGAACTGAAAAATAACTAATTACAGAATAACCCAGATGTATTTAATAATTATATATGTAGTCTATTATCCCCCGCAAGCTGATCAGCGGTAACGAGGGGCAGCTTGGAGCAGAGATACTGAAAAGGCTGTAACGGAAGAGGCTTGGTGAGAATATCAGCAAGCTGGTCAGTAGATGGGACATAGTGCGTGACCATCGTTCCTGCAAGTACCTCATCGCGAACAAAGTGACAGTCGGACCCAACATGCTTCATACGATCATGAAGGACTGGATTTTTGGTAACACAAATAGTGGACTGATTGTCACAATAAATCTGTGGTTTCGTCGGGGGAATGCCAAGTGCATCTGTAAGGTATCGTAACCACATGGCTTCAGCAACACCCGCAGCCATGGCACGATATTCTGCTTCTGTGGAGGAACGGGACACTCGCGTTTGCTTCTTGGTGCACCAGGAAATCAGATTCGGTCCCATCATAACAATATATCCAGTAGTGGACTTCCGATCATCTTTGTCGTTAGCCCAATCCGAATCAGAAAAAACAGATATAGCAAACGAGCCCTTTTGAAATAAAATTCCACATTGAAGAGTACCTTTAAGATAGCGCAGAATGCGTTTCAAGGCCTGAAAGTGTTGTTCTGTGGGAGCATGCATTGATTGGGAGACTCGATTGACTGCATATTGGATGTCCGGACGAGTAACAGCAAGATAATGAAGTCCACCGACGAGGCTCCGATATAGTGTAGGATCGGCAAAGGGAGTATTCGGCCTTGGGGATTGGCGGACTGCCATGGGAGTGACCGCGGGTTTGCAGTCTGTCATTCCAGCTCGATTTAGAAGTTCAAGGGTATATTTTGTCTGATGCATCAATATGGTACCCGATTTGCGGATGAGTTCGAGGCCAAGAAAGAACTCCAGAGGACCAAGGTCCTTAAGTTTGAAGTCACGATGCATAGCCTCAGTAATTTCAGTGATGAGTGATGACGAGCTGCCTGTAATAACAATATCATCCACATAGATAAGAATGATGACTGTCCCTCGAGAACAGTGAAGGGTGAAGAGGCTGTTGTCATGATGGTAGGTGCGAAAACCAAGACCCTGCAGAAAAGTAGAGAGGCGTGTGTACCAGGCACGTGGGGCCTGTTTCAGGCCATACAGTGATTTGCGAAGCTTGCAAACATAGTGAGGACGGTTGGGATTAACATATCCCGGTGGCTGAACCATATAGATGTCTTCCTCAAGATGACCATGAAGAAAGGCATTGCTGACGTCTAACTGATGAAGCGGCCAATCATAGTGAAGAGCAAGAGACAAGACCAGACGAATAGTCTGTTGCTTAACAACAGGGCTGAAGGTCTCCTTATAATCCACACCATACTCCTGATGATACCCTTTTGCAACCAGACGTGCTTTATAGCGAGAAAGAGATCCATCTGAATTTCGTTTGATGCGAAACACCCATTTGCACCCAATAGACTTTCGGTTACTAGGCAGAGGTACCAAATCTCATGTACGTTGTTCATTCAGAGCCTGAAATTCCTCATCCATAGCTTGGCACCAGAAACTATTTTTGGAGGCTTGGTTGTAGGTAGTAGGCTCGGTTAAGGGATGTGCATCAAAGGGTATTTGAGTGTGGTAGACTTTGGGTTTGAAGGTACCGGCCTTGGCTCGGGTTGTCATAGGGTGAGTGTTGAGTGGAGGGTGATTAGGAAGGGGTGGTGGAGTTGTATGATGTGTGGACGGGGATTGGGTGGGGCTGCCGTGGGAGCTGGGATGTGAAGCGGTGGATGGGGTGGCTGTATGGGTGTTCGGGTGGGAGGTTTGGGGGTTCGGGTGGGTGGGTGGTTGGTTCGAGTGGGTAGTGGTGTAGTGGGGTACCGGGTTAGGTGCCGAGTGAGCCAGAGCATGAGCGTGTGAAAAGGACGGAAATAATGGCACAATGCCAAGTGGATTGGGGGAGTATGGAGTAGAGGAAAGACTCGTGTAAGGAAATTGTTCCTCCACAAAACGAACATGACGGGAAACATATGTTTTCTGAGATACAGGATCGAAACATTTGTAACCTTTGATAGTGGGATGATAGCCTAGAAAGACACAAGGGGTGGACCGAGGTTGAAGTTTATGTTGAGTGTGTGGACGCAACCAGGGATAAACCAGACACCCAAACGGGCGGAGATGGATGTAGTCGGGTGGATGATTGTAGAGACGGGCATATGGAGTGGAGTTGGAGAGAGTGTGAGTAGGCATGCGATTTATGAGGTAGTTGGCAGTAGCAAGGGCATCAACCCAAAAGGAAACGGGTAAGGTGGAATCATGGAGGAGCGCAACAACTGTTTCTATTAGGTGACGGTGTTTGCGCTCAGCAACGCCATTTTGTTCTGGGGTATATGGACATGAAGTGTGATGAAGAGCCCCTAGACTTTGAAGAAAAACACCAAATGCATTGTTGACAAATTCTTTGCCATTGTCACTTCGAAAAATTTTGATTTTGGCATTAAATTGATTTTGAACCATTCGGTCAAAGTTGACAAAAACAGTATAAGCTTCGGATTTAAATTTCAGAGGATAAAGCCAAGTGAATTTACTGTAATCATCAACAAAACAGATATAATAACGAAAACCTTGAACAGAAGGAACTGAGGTTGGACCCCAAACATCAGAATGAATTAATTGAAATGGTGCAGTGGCCTTGTGTTCAGACAGTGAAAAAGGTAAACGACAAGATTTAGACACTGAACAGGACTCGCAATGTAATTTCTCTGAAAAATTAAAACCTAAGGAAGATAAAATGGATTTGGTGATGGCGGATGATGGGTGCCCAAGCCGGCGATGCCAGGTGGACGAGAGAATGGCTTGACTCACAACAGACGGAGACCTGGATGGAAGAGTGTATAGCCCATGCTCACAGCGGCCCGTGTACCACACCCGGTTCGTGGTATTGTCCACTATCTGGAAATTGGTGTCATTAAAAATGAGGGTGCAGTTATTATCTTTAGTAAAGCGATAAACAGATAAAAGATTGGATGTGAGGGAAGGGACGTGGTGAAGGGTTGAGAGATGAAATTTACCATTTGGGGTATAGACATACCCAGAGCCGGTGTTTGTGATGGGAAGGGATTGACCATTGCCTACTGTAATAGTTTCTGAGCCATGATACGGATGAGGAGCTTGAAGTTGTGAATAATCCGACGTCACATGGGTGTTAGCACCTGTGTCTAGATACCAATCGCCAGATTGAGCGTTTGTGGACGCATGCATCGCCCTTGATTCGCCGGACTGGCGATTTACATTCTGCGAGTCATCATAACGATACCAGCAATTAGCCGCAGAATGGCCCCGTTTAGCACAAATTTGGCACGTCGGAAGATCTCGTGTGGGCCCCCGCTGGTTTCCTCGTCCCTGTCCGCGGCCTGACTGGAAGCCGTCCCTCGGTGGAGGCCCGCCTCTGCCTTGCTGCCCGGCGTTCCGACGGTCACCGTCGCCGCTGCCTCGCCCTTGGTTACGGCGATCATCACCGCAACCCCTGGCCGAGCCCCCGCTGCCAGCCGAGTAAAGAGCCGTGACGCCAGGGGTGGAACTGGCTTCTCCGAGCAGTAATTTGTGTTCCATGTCTAGATTCAATTCTTCTGCATTAAGCCATCCAGACAGTTGATTCAGAGTGATTTCGACAGGTGAGAGGCGAATATGCTGTTTGAGAGAGGAATAGCCAGACGGAAGACCACGTAGCACGGCATTCACCACGTCTCGTTCAGGAATAATCTCGTTCACCGCATCTAGGTCAGACAGAATAGAGGCCACATCATCAAGGTATTGAGTCATCGTCTTCGTTCCCTTCCGAAGAGTATGCAATCTGTCACGCAACTGAAAGATATGAGCCGTGGATACAGAGTTGTACCTTGTGGCTAGTGCGTCCCAAAGTGAAGCCGATGTGAGAAAACCCCGGGCGTGTTTGTGCACAGAGGGGCTAATAACTGCGAGAAGACAGGCTCGGATCTGAGTATCTACAATCATCCACGGAAGGTAGTAGGGATTTGGGAGCATGACGCCGTCCTCCTCGGCTGTCTCGGGCGGCGGCTTCTCCGCACCGTCAATCCATCCGAGCAGCAAGTTGGCTGCGAGGGCGGTGCGGACGTTAAGTGCCCAGGCCGGGTAGTTGTTGTCAGATAATTTTTCGGGGATGAGATTGTGGAGATTCCTGAGCAGTAATTTTACTCCAGACGGTAAATTTGACAGAGGATCAACAACCTTGTCCATGGCGCCGACCTACGACGGAGGAGGGAGGCCGTGCGGCGTGGTGTAGACGGTGGCGGCGGCGCACACACGTCGGAAAAGAGGAGAGATTAGGGTTTGGGCGGAAGAAGAAACCCTAGCTTTGATACCATGATATAATTTAATAATAATTGATCTTATTGATATTGAAGGGGTTACAGCTGTATATATAGAGAACTGAAAAATAACTAATTACAGAATAACCCAAATGTATTTAATAATTATATATGTAGTCTATTAGGAAGAAACAACAATATGATATATGAGTTAAGCGTAGAAGAGAATGAGTTAGCTTCTTTAAGAGAGATAAAATGTTCCAACTATTTGATTTATTGAAGAAAATTGTTTTCAAAAATTAAAAAAACAAAAATATTGAAAATTACTATGCTAATCCCAAAAAACAAGTATTGATCAAGAACAACAGATGTCATATAAAATATCGCCTTACAGTCAATGATTCTCTTGATTATGGGTGTGTTATGAACCACACTTATAAACAAAAGACTACATGGGCATGATAAGAACTTTTCCCTTCTTTCATTCTTATCTAATGCAATAGAGTGCTCTTACTTTTGCCAAATGTTGTGAATGAATTGGGGTAGATTCATTGTTCTCTCCTAGCATGTTTTTCCCATGGGAAAAAAGTCAATTTTTTGGTCGACTTCTATTAAACATGAATTTAGTTGAATACCGAATACTAATAGATTGTATTATATAAAATCTCCCATTTAAATATTCAGAAAAATCAGCTATGACTTATGATTAAGGTCCAAACTACATATGGTCTTCTCTATCATAAAATATTTATACGAACAGTCCTTAAGATGAACTGATCTTTAATTTTTGTTCCTCAAATAAGCTGATATTTAATTTTTTGCTCTTAAAGAAGTCGATATCGTCAATTTTTTTGCCCTTCAGCAACTAAATTTATGCTATATAAGGCATAACTTAGAAAATATTATGATACGGCGATGTATACTTAAGCCCCTACAAAAGAGTGTTTTTGTTACGAGTTGTGGCTAAGTTAGAAATTCCTTTAAGAGAAAATTCAAGATTTAATGATATATATATGTATGAAAAATAATTTTTGACCTATGGACTTCACATAATTTTCTATACACATAGTAAGCCATCCATCTGTTGTTTGATTACTACCTTTTGCTTCTTGTTCTTATATCATGTCTTTTTCCTATGTTGTTTGGCCTTGAGCAGGGGTCTACCGAAACATCTCTACCTCACCTATGAGATAGTGGTATGGACTGCGTACACTCTACCCTCCCCCAACCCCACTTTATGAGAATATACAAGGTTTGTTGTTATTGTTGTTGTATAGTATAAACTATAGTTTTTAAATCAAGAGCGTTTGACTGATCACCCTCCACTAATATGGCTATGCCACTAGTTACGAGAGAAATAAGTTCAAAACCAACACAAAATAAGTAGTGCAAATCACATAAATTTCGACAGTTTTGAGCTTAATTATGAAAATATCAATATTTTGCATAATTGCTGAAAAATTCAATTTTGAATCTATCGAGATATATAATTAACTCTCGATACATCCAACGAAGATATATTTTTTTCCTTTGTAAAGACACATAATTAGTCTGCGATACATTTTTTCTATTTTGAGTCTATCGAGATACATAATTAGCTCCCAATACATTCAGTGAAGATACATAATTAGTTGGAGCCTTTGTAACTACTTTATAAGGATGGAGAAGGAGAATTGTATAAAAAGGCATCGATAGGCACTCAAGCTTGTTGTGAAAATTCACTTAGACCCCTAAACTAAAGCCTGTTCCTATCAAACCCCTAAATCCTCCGAATTTTGTTTCAATTGGGCATATTTTGCCTATGTGGTACTGCGTGTGCAATGCCATCGTGGGAGGCGCATGAGGAGCATTTTTTTTTTACTAATTTACGAATAAAAAGATGTCAAGTGGCATTGAGGGCCCCAAAATTTTTTTAATAACAATTTTTTTTTAAAAACACTAAAGGCCCCAAAAAGCATTAGAGGGCCCCAATATTCATTTTTTTTTTAATAAAACTGAATTTAAAAATGATTCTGTTTTTTATTTTCATCTTTTAAAAATTTTTATAATTTCTTTTTAATAATTAGTTTTTTATTTTTATTTTTTAAATAATTTTATAATTATTTTTTCATAATTTGGATCCTCAATGCAATTTTTTATTTTCATTTTAAAAATTTTTATAATTATTTTTAATAATTAATTTTTTAAATAATTTTTTAATAATTTATTTCATTTTTTAAAAAAATTTATAATTTTTTTCAAATAATCAGTTTTTTATTTTTATTTTTAAATAATTTTATAATTATTTTTTCATAATTTATATCCTCAATGCCATTTTTTATTTTCATTTTTAAAAAAAAATTATAATTTCGTTTAATAATTATTTTTTTAAAAAAATAATTTTTTAATAATTTATTTCATTTTTTAAAAAAATTAATAATTTTTTTTAAATAATCAGTTTTTTATTTTTATTTTTCAAATAATTTTATAATTATTTTTTCATAATTTATATCCTCAATGCCATTTTTTATTTTCATTTTTTAAAAAATTTTATAATTTTTTTGAATAATTTTTTAATAATTTATTTCATTTTTAATTTTTTTTATAATTTTATTAAAATAATCAGTTTTTTATTTTTATTTTTTAAATAATTTTAGAATTATTTTTTAATAATTTGCTCAATGCCATTTTTATATACTTTTTTTAAAAAAAATTATAATTAATTTTTAATAATTATTGGACCCACAATGCCACATGTCAACTTCCAATTAGCTCATTTTGTCATGTCATCGCATGTGTGCAACCCACACTTTGAGCTTTTTGCTGATAGGAAAAAAAATATCCAATTGGAACAAAATTCGGGGGGTTTAGGGATCTGATAGGAACAGGTCTTAGTTGAGGGATCTAAGTGAATTTTCAGAACAAGTTTGAGTGTCTGTCGATGACTTTGGCTAATATAATAAGTTAACGTTATTTTTCCAAATAAATACACCTTAGTGTCAATGACCCCTCATATTTGTGGAATGATGGCCCAATGGGCTTAATATGTCTGAAGATGCTTGGCCCATTACAAGCCCATAAACTGTCTCCATAACCTATAAATACAAGACAATCCTAGTACAAGTGGGAGTTGAACTTGTAGTTCCTTAAACTCTCCCTTTACGATTATTAATGTTCATGTCCTTTATTTTCCATTGGCGCTTCTTTTTTTCCCGGCAAAATTGATCTTTATCGAAACAGTTGAAGATTAATTTAACAATCCCTACGTTTACTTCAACGAATTCCACTTTGTTAGGGGCTTTTTCAGGGAATTGCAATCGAGTTCATGTGTTTTAGGGTTAAGGGATTATAATTTTGCCGCATTGAACCCAAAGTTGATGAAGAAATTGTTTAATTGCCTCTCTTTTTGGTTCTGTATTGATTGAAGAAAATATATAGATGGCTGTGAAACGCAAAACAAACAAGAAGGAGATTGACGAAGAAATTGATAGGGAAAATTGGATTATTACATCAAAGAAACAGAGAATCGATGAAGTTTTCGGGGTTCCTCCGCTTAGAGGTTTCCAAGATTTTAGCTTTCAATTTAAGGGATTGCCAAATTTCTTGCCCCAAGTTGAAGATTACTTTTTTTCTGCTTATAAAGACCGGGTACCAAGTCTGAGATCCCATCTCTTTCCCGAGGTGTCAGTTAAATTGAGGAAATTCGATATATCTTGCTTGGCGTGTAAGAAATTTTCAAGGTATCTCGATGATAATTCGTTGTGCCCCGACTGTGGAGTAAAGTCTGATAGTATTGTTGTAATTTGCAATGGGGTGGAAGGGATTTATTTTCCAGGACTTCATATGGTTCAGTGCAAGTGTGGTTCTTGTAGTTTTAAGAAGCACAAAGTTGGTGAATGGGAACGGCATGCTGGTTCCAGAGCGAAAAAGTGGAAGGCGAGTATTAGGGTGAAGGTGACTATGCAGCCACTTGGGGAATGGGTTGCAAATAATGGTGCTCAAGGAATTATTCCTTTGAAATTAGATAGCCAGCACTTGATGTCACTCTTGCAAGAAAATTACAAACCTGTTAATGCAAAGTGGACCTCAGAACGTTGCGCTATTTGTAGATGGATCGAAGATTGGGACTTTAATAAGATTATCATATGCAATAGGTGCCAGATAGCTGTTCATCAAGAATGTTATGGCGTTAATGGGGTTCAAGATTTTGCTTCTTGGGTTTGTCGGGCTTGTGAAACTCCAGATGTTGACAGGGAATGTTGCCTCTGCCCTGTCAAAGGGGGTGCGTTGAAACCTACTGATGTCGATCCTTTTTGGGTTCACGTCACTTGTGCTTGGTTTAGACCTGAAATTGCTTTTGTTAATCATGAGAAGATGGAGCCTGCCATAGGACTTTTTGCAATTCCACCGGTATCTTTTCATCAAGAGTGCTGCATATGCCAGCAGACTCATGGTTCTTGCATGCAATGCTGCAAATGCACATCGTCTTTTCACACCATGTGTGCTTTTCGAGCTGGATGCTACATGGAAATGCATTGCTCAGAGGCGAACGGAACACAAACGACTAAATGGCTATCCTATTGTGCATCTCATAAAGCCCCAAGTGAGGACAACATTTTAGTCATGCGAACTCCTAATGGAGTTTACTCTAACCAAAATTTGCTTCAAAGAAGAAATGGAGGCCGAGTCTTGAAAAGTTTGAGGGTCATGCCTTGTGAGGCATCATTGGCTGAAACTAATGAATCAGATTCCTTCTCTGCAGCTAGATGTCGAGTCTTCAAACCATCAACGAACAAGAAAGTTAAATCTGAACCAATAGTCCACAGGCTGACAATGCCTCACCATCACTCACTAACAGCCATAGAGAGTATAAGCGCAAAACAATATCAAGAAGAAAGGACTTTTCCAACATTGAGAGAGAGATTGCATCATTTGAGTAGAACTATAAACCACCGGATTTGTTTTGGAAAATCCGGTATACATGGATGGGGTCTCTTTGCAAAGAGAAAGCTTCAAGAAGGAGAAATGGTAGCTGAATATGTTGGTGAGAGGATTAGGGGCAGTGTCGCTGACCTTAGAGAACATCGATATAGGGCTCAAGGCAAGCACTGTTACTTCTTCAGGATAAATGATGAAGTAGTGATTGATGCAACCATGAAAGGAAACATTGCAAGACTAATCAACCACTCATGCATGCCAAATTGCTTTGCAAGGATCATGAGTCTTGGAGAAGACGAGGATCGGATTATTCTTATAGCTAAAAAGGATGTTTCAGCGGAGGATGAGTTAACGTTCGATTACAGGTTTGAGGCTGATCAGAATGATGAGCTCAAAGTCCCCTGTCTTTGTGGAGCTCCCAACTGTAGGAAATTCATGAATTAGAATAGCATAGACACAGATTATTGACTCTCACTTCCTAACTGTTGAGGATTGTGGGGATATTTTCATCTTCACCCAGTCAATTTATTGTTAATTGTTAATTTGATTCTTTTGTTTATGCTTGACATGCACATATCTATATAACTTCATTACTGTTTCAGGCAGGAAAGAATTTGCAGTTATTGTAACTTTTTATGGTTTCCGGGGACATGTATGCACAGTAAGAGCCATGAGGGATGCACGAAAACAACTAATCCATAGTAACTTTACTTTTCCTCTAATAAACTATGATATACAGTAATAAATTAACGAATGGCTGAATATATATGCGGCCCCTTAAATTTGCCCAGTTATTTTATTTAGACATCTAAAGAGTAACAAAATAAAAGAACAATCTTTTCCTCTCCATCACTTGACTAAAATGACTTGTTTCTCTAATTTCCACCTACCTAACATTTATGAAACTTGGCCAGCCTCCATTTTCGACTACAATAGAGAACCCACCAACAAATTTCTCTTATTTTATGCACAATAAGGGGTAGATGAAATTTTTTAAGTTATTTCCCATTTGTCACGTTTAGATTGATCTCATTGTTATTATGTCATTGCGTTTGAGATTCACGCGTCCTTTATTCCTTGCAGATTGTTAAATAAAGGTATTTAATAGGTACAATTTAGCTAATGTGCAATAGATACAACTCTTAATACAGGTGTCTAAATGCAAAAATTGGACAAGTTTAAGTGTCTGCATATGATGTATTCAGCCTAAAGAAGCAGATAACCGGACTTATTGACGACGAGTCATGGACATAGAAGAAGCATTACTTCTAAAACTTGTATCATCCATTGATGGAATGAACCCTAAGCAACCTAGTACCCCTAATTTCTTGTATGGCAAGAAAGTTTTCCTCTTCATCTCTTCGGAGAATGCCCTGTTCAACGTGTAATGCAACTCATGAGCCGAAATATCCCTCTTCCTCATCAAGGATCTTGATGACACCGATGATGATCCAACACTACTAGCAGTTGATCTAAAGCTTGAAGTCTTCGCGTCCTCCTCCTTCCGAGCTTTCTTTAAAAACTTGTTTAATTGATCTTTACTGCTTGCTCTCCCCTCCGAAGCGCTTCTGAATAGAAACAAATCTTTCAGCTTCCATTTCCTGTACCAAAGTGATATCGATGATGAAACCGAACACAAAGAGTAGGAGCTAGTCTTTGTAGCTTCCTGATTGCTTTCGCGATCAAATTCTAGATCAGGAACGGATAAAGATCTCGTCTTTTTTGGCCTAGAACTTGTAGAATTTCCAGCAGCGTGTTCTATGGGTGCAGCAAATGGATCAATTTCCTTCTTGTTTCGCGGAGAGAACGTCTGCTTGAACCTTTGCTTCGGTGATCTAGGCGAACCAACTGGTTTGTGATCACCTTCATTGTACTGTAACCTTGGTGGTGGCTTCAAAGGCCTGATTTTCCCACCATCGAAAAGCTCATCAGCAGCTGAAACTGAACTTCTCTCCAACTGCCCACTAAAATCAAAAGCAAAATCGTCATCATCATTATTAGTACCACCTGATTTTGGAATTCCAGGCTTTTCCTCCCAATCGAACGGTACTTCACCAGTTGTCATCATGTTGAATTCGTCTTCATGGAGGACAGCAGACACACGAGCAGGACTAGTAGGTGCACTGAGGAAAAACGCGCCGTAACGTTGAGGGCTTGAAGAAGCACTAATATAAGGAGTAGTAGAAGCACTACTCTCATCCAAGTGAGCTGACGGTACCATCAAAAAAGTCTGTAAGTTCTCGATGTGGAGATAGAGAGAATGAGGGAAACTCAGGTCAGTTTCAGCAGGATGATGATGATACAAGTATAAATGCAAGGGGATGGAGCAGTTGGAACTGGAAAGAGGAAGGAAAGTGATGATTAATTTGACTAAAGGGCAGACAAGAGTTGTAGCCGCCTTTGGTTTCTGTTTGTTACTATTATGGACTTTTCAGTATTTGACTGGAACATTCTAACAACTATAGATGAAATAACGACAATTGTCCTCTTCATAAATAAATGCTGATTCAGAGTGCAATCAAAATTTGAAGGCTTAATATATACTGGATGGTTCTTTAATTTTTTGTTGATAGATATTTTGTGTCCGGACATATTTTAGTTGAGCATTCAAACAATTACAAAGCTTTTTTCTCGTGTTCACGGACATCCATTAGGCAGATAAGCAGTGAATCGCTTCTTACATCTTCTTTAATGATACAAAATCAAAACATGCGAGAGGTTTATTTATGTGTATATATAGAAAAGGTGAAATATTTTTGAGTGACCAACTTATCTACATAATGAACGCATGGGAACACACGCAAAAATAACTTTAAAATTTTGAGTTGAAAGTGTGTAACAGAAAACTTTATCACATGCTCAGATGTTCAATCGAAAATGTCTAGTTTGAGTGTTTAAATCAAATTTACTGGAAAATTTAAAGGGTTATCGATATATTCGAACAAATTCTAATTGGAGTAAGACATAATAAGTTGTGCTGGCTTCCATTGAAATTACATTCCATAGAAAAGAGTTTTAACTAGTAATTATTTCAAGCCATACTTAACGTTGTTTTATTAACATAATAAACATTGATTAAGCCATTAAATTATGTTGATATTCAAGTAAAATATACTATAACAATATTACTCCTATAATCTACTGTGTCGTTTATGCTGCTGCAGTTTAACTTAGACATGACATCAAATTCAGACCAAAACAAAAAGGCATAATAACACATCAAATGTAAAAAATCCAAACTGCAGAATGAAAGAGTACAACATGCATAGTCAATGTTTTCCACTCCATAATTAGGGTGGATCTTTTAAGAAAAAATAGCGAAAATGCATGTTCTAATTGACAATTTGAGGATATGAAAAGGCTTCTAGAGTTGATCAAATTTACAAAAAAATGTGAGGGTAACGTCATTTTCAAAAAGATTAGTTTTGATTTTATCATTTATTTATTTTTCACCTTGTCTTCACGTGCTTTTAGTTATTCTACTCAGAGTAGTATTTTCTAAAGTTTTGAGGTAATAAGTTGTGGTATGTATGGCCCAGACCGGAAGAAATGAGTAGAGTTGTTGAGTGCGATGACAAGTTATGTTTGAATTGAAATTAGTTATTTTTATAGTATTTTTTTTTTTTTATTGATTGTTCATTTTTTATAAAATAACATGTATTGCACCATTTTAAAAAAGAAGTTGGCAGACTTTTTTTAATTAATAAAATAAAAAATAAAATAAAGGAACAAAGATAGATCTTTATAGCACAGGCCATCTAAAATTCCAATACGGCCCTCTTGTCGGCACGCATACTTATCCCTGCTATAATTTTTTGGGTTTTCTTTTGAAAGTTTATGTCCAATATTTATATTAAATAAAATAATTTATCTTGTTCGTTTGAAATTAAAATAAGATTGCATATCAATCAGCTATAATTAAGTAAAAGTATGCATACAAAGTACACTGCGTTGATTAATTTGGGTAAACAAGTGAGAATAAATATTTAACAAAATACTTCCTCTGTAAGTGCTTCAACAATTAATGGTTAATAGAAAAATACAACAACAATTAAAGATTTAAGAGAAATTCTTCAATATAAATAAAAAATTAAAAAATTAGAGAGAAGTGCTTTAATACACCCACAATAACGACAAGACACTAATATACGACTTTGAATTATGTAGAATGTTGGAATGATAATTCAAAGTTGGTGTAAGAAATCACATTTATTTAGAAATTGTTATTTATTTAATTTAGGATTTGTTTCTCCTTACCCTTACCTTTTTTCTAATTAGAATGTATTTTACTGAAATAATCTTATACTTTGAAATTTTAAATTTAATTATTATTATTTTATATAGTAATTTAATATTACCAATAAAAATATAATAAAATTATCCTAATTTTACAAATAAATAAATTAAAAGGGTGAAAATTGCTTACATCCTTCAACTTTATTTTAAAAATCAAACTCCCCAACCGTAAACAATAGACACCCCCCACCCCCACCCCAAGAAAAAAAAAAATCCTATACAATATCTTTATTACCTTTGACATTTGTAATTTCCATCTATATAACATATTATATATTATTATTATTTTTTTTATTTTAATCAACTATTTATTTGTTTTATTTAAATTCGTTAATATTATAAGTAGAATAATCTTTTTATAAATTTGTCACAAAAGCTAAGATATTTTTTATGAATATTATTTTATTACATGAAATAAATACTTATATACGTGTGTGTATTTAATTTTATTTTTCTTATTTTTTATTGTTTTTATAGATAAATGGTTTTTGATTGTCATTGATGAGATGTTTTTAATGATAACTAAAAGTTATGAACAATGTAAGTAAATTTTAGGAATCTATGTTTTAAAATTTCTCACCATTTTTATTAATTATTTTTATATTGCATGCATTAGCATATATTTATAAAGTTATTACTCTTTTTATTTAAAAAAGAATGATCTACTTTGATTTGACACAAAGTTTAAAAAATCAAAGAATACTTTTGAATATTGTAGTTTTAAATTAAAGTTGTGTTAAATGTACCAAAATGCCCTTTGATCTTGTTGTCCTGAAATGTCATTTGGAAAATTGAAATTAAAGTATTGCCAAAAAAAAAAGAGTCCATTTTTTTTTTAAACGAACTAAAAAGAAAAGTAGGTCATTCTTTTTTAAAACAGAGGGAGTATTACCTATCATTTCATTATTAGAAAGGCGTGGTAAACGTGAATTAGTGTAGAAGATTAAGAGGTTGGAGTAGGTTCCTGCTTGTAGATAGGAGTGTTGTCCTTATTATTAGTTATAGTTTGTAGTTTTCTGTTCTTTGATTCTTATTAATATATGTTGTTTCAGGTAGATCGCTTGTAGTATTATCTTTGTGTGGTAGTATTGATATGTTACTATATGTTATTGTGTTGATCCTTATTATCTTATGTCCTCTTTATATTGAACTGAGAGTATATCGAAAATAACCTTTTTATCTCACCTTGGAGGTAGTGTACGGATTTGCATACACTCTATCCTCCCTAAACTTCACTGTGTAGAAATACATTGCATATATTGTTGATTTTGTTATTATGTTCATTTATTTTATTTAGAATGTTATTAACTTATATGTTAAATTAATGCCTTTTATTTTATTTTTTTCATTTAAAAAATAATATTTTTTTTCTAAATAAAATTTATTGTATAGATTAAAAAATAAAAGTAATCATTATTTTAAATAAGTAAGGAATAATAAATATTAATTGAATAAGAATAAAGTAGATATTTTAAAATAAATTAAATAAGGAAGAATGACTATTGTTTAAAGTTGAAGGATGTATTTAATTTTTAAATTAAAATTGATAGGGTAAATGATTTTCACCCTAATTTTTTAAAATAACTATTCTTAATCTAGAGTCGAGTAAAACCAAATGAGTATAGGAAGAATTTAAGTTTAATACATCATTAGTGTATTTTCTTTTTAGACCATCATGTAACTTTTATCTATTATAGCAATAGATCATTCACTTTTACATTTTTATATCTGAAAAATAAATAACGTACTACAGAAGATAATAATTATCTAATAGTATAAAAAAAATAAAAAAAATATACAAATAGTGCACCAAACTTAAATCCCTACAGAAATGCCCTTTGGTTTCCCAGTGAAAATAGGACCCCTTTGTTTTCCCACATAAAACGTAACTAAAACCTTTTGGGTTCAATAATTATTGATTTGGACACCGAAAAAAGAAACATGGTTGGTGGAATCGCGTGTGGTCGTCTAGCTGAAGAGAGGAAAGCATGGCGTAAGAATCACCCACATGTGCGTTCCGGCTATATATTGCGACGATAACTATCTTTTCATTTTTAATAATAATTTTTAAATTTTAGTATGTGAATTTGAATTAATCGGATCTCAAGCTATAGATAAAAAAAAGAAGGTAAATTAATGTGGGTTAATGGTTGCTTTATGTCAATTTTTTTTGTGTTAGGGTTTTGTGGCAAAGCCGGCTACTGGTCCGGATGGGTCTACTAATTTAATGGTCTGGCATTGTATTATACCTGGTAAACCTGGGGTAAGTTTCTTCCCTGCCTCTTTTTGTAAATTATTTTAATGTAGAGATTAGGTGTCAATGTTACCATGCTGTTCTTTTCTTGTAGTTATGTTTGTCGTGGAACCAAAGTAGTACTCGCTCTGTTTAAAAAAAAAAAAAAAAGACCTACTTTTTTTTTAGTATATTTAAAAAAGAGTGATCTTTTCCTTTCTTTTTTTTTTTTTAGTATATTTAAAAAAGAATAACCTTTTTCTTTTTTTGGCCATACTTTAAATTCAATTTTTCATGTGATATGTTTAAGACGATTAAAGGGCATTTTGATAAATTTGATACAGCTTTTTAATTTAGGACTTTTCTTAAATTTCGTGTCAAATCAAACTAGGTTATTCTTTTTAAAACGAAGAAAGTATATGTTATTAAAGATTGTGGTGGGATAAATACTTTGAGATCTCGAGTTTGAGTTTGGGAGCTCGAATTATGCTGATATTAGACACCAGATTGAAAATAAAAGATGCAAACATGTTCTTTAATTTGGTGTCAGTTGGCATCTATGTCCTCCAACTTGGATGTGTATCAATAGACATTTTAACTTGTACAAAATTAAAAAATATACACGTGTCCCCTATGCGTGGCTTTCGATATGGCAATCTCACATGAATCCCCAAGTAGGTGTCATGTAGGATGCGTGTGTCGACTAGTTTAACGTTATGAAAGTTTAAGTGTCTACTTATGCACATTCAAAATTAGAGAGCAAGAATATCAATTGATGCCAAGCTAAAGAGCACATCTATGTATTATGTCAAAATAAAAGGTGGAAAAGCAAAAAAGCCCAACACATGTTTGTGAACTCATGGAAAAACATGAACCGTAAAAAAAAAAGCAGTCCGACGCACTAAAGCTATCGCTATGCGCGGTGTTCAAGGAAAAGTCCCACCACAAGGATGTATGTAAGCAATCTTACCTTGCATTTCTGTCATAGGCTATTTCCAAGGCTTAACCCGTGACCTCCTGGTCAAATGACAGCAATTTCGCCAGGTACTCGCTCCCCTTCCAAAAAAAAACATGAATTGTAACTGACAGAATTAGTCATGGCAGATGCAGCGATTTGGTTCTCTTCTACTTTGGCTTATCCTTGATATAGTGAGTTAATTTCGGCATTTGTTCCTTAAATTGTATGAAATTATCGAAAACAACCTCTCTATTTCTTCGAAAACAGCCTCTCTACTTCTTTGGAGGTAGCGGTATGGACTGCGTACATTCTACCACCAGACCCCACTTGGTAGGAATATACTGGGTTGTTGTTGTTGTTCCTTAAATTGTATTCCTTCTGTCCCAATTTATATGACACCGGTTGACTTGATACAAAGTTTAAGGAAGAAACGAAAGACTTTTGAAATTTGTGATCTAAAGTACTCCTTGACCATTTATGTAGCTATAAATTATTTTATTAAGAGAGTGTAAAATTAAGTTGTTTCTGATTATAGAAAGGTGATACTTCTTTTTGGAATGGACTCAAAAGTAAAGTGTGCCACATAAATTGGAACAGAGGAAGTACATGATTGGGGGTACTTGTGCTAGTTCCTGTCCTATCTTCAGTATCGGTGTCACTGGTCCTCTCTATTTTCTACCTGTGTTGTTAAAGGTGAAAAGCTTTAGATAACGCTCCCTGCAGTTAATAGTGTGAACTTTAGTAGGAAAAAGGCGCAATGGAGAAAAAATATACCATCTGCAATCCAAGAAAAAGTAACAAATTTATTCATAATGTATTCCTTAACAATTGATATATCTCTTTGCTGATTATATTTGTTCTTAGTATCGCTTGATTCATGGTAGAACTCATAGAGCTAAGTCTACTAACAGTTTCAGCTAGTCTCATTAGTTTCCCGGTGAAACACCTGAATGACTGAAATTCAATTAGAAATTCAGGAAATCTACCAAGTATTCATCTCTTTGATCAATCTTAACGACAACATATTCAGTGTAATCCCACAAGTGGGGTTTGGGGAGGGTAGAGTGTACGCAAACCTTACTCCTACCTCGTAAAAATAGAGAGGCTGTCTCTATTAGACCCTCGACTTAAATAAAGTATTTTGAAACAGTTTAAAAAAGGGAATACAAAAATGAGAGCGGTAACAACAATGAATAATGCAAAATGAAGAACGGTAACGACAACGAGGTAATGCGATAACTGAAGAGCACGAAACTATGAGAATAGTGCAATTGTCAATCGTAGAGCTGTAAATAGATAGCGATGATATATGAATGACTTTGTCCAGTGTAGACCTGAATCAATTTGCTGTTGTTCTCTGATAGACACTCAAGTCCTTGAAATAGACTTAAAATCTCCATGGCACTAATACTAGGATTGAATCAGAGTTCATGTTGTTTGCCTCAGACGAGTAGGAGGTCTAAGCAACAAGCTGCACATAACGCAAAAAATGTGTTAGTGTTGTCCCCTTATGTCCTATTGGCCTTTCGTGTTCCCCTCTTGAGTCAAAAATTCTGTGTTAGAAATTCAAGTCGATTTTCCCAATGCTTGGGATCTCTGTTAATTGCCCACACACTGACCAGTAGGAGGCCTGAGCAACATAACCGATGAGACACGAAAAATCTAGTGATGAAATCATTACATTACAGGAGGAACTTCCCGTGATTATTCTGTCAATCTCTCCCACTTTGCTTGTGAAAAAGTGCTTTCTCCTCCTCTGATTTTGAATTATTGAATCATTTGCTTTTCGTTTCAAGCATGACATATATTTTGCTTGTGTTTACTGTAATCGAAATCCTTTTTTCACCTTATTTCTTCTATTGATTGTGAAGAATAATGTTCAAATTTTACAGACTGATTGGGAGGGGGGTCACTATCCCCTGATAATATACTTCAGCGAAGACTATCCTAGCCAACCCCCGAAGTGCATGCTTCCTAAAGGTTTTTTTCATATAAATGTCTATCCTTCAGGAGATGTATGTTTGTCTATCCTCAATGCAGCCACTGTAAGTACTTGTTGTTGCCATTGTGTTATTTCCTGTGTTACTCATTTGTATTTACAGCTCCATATTGACAAAAGTTCCTTTTCTTAGGGGTGGAGTCCGGCGATTACAGTTAAACAAATTTTGCTGGGTATCCAAGAATTACTCGAACATCCAAATCCCAGTTCGTCAGCTCAATTTGAGTGTAATAAGCTCTATATGCAGCAGGTATCACACTTGAGATTGTGCATTTGGTCAGTATTTTTTTTTTGACATCCAACACTTCCCCGATGTACTCTCTTTATATCAAATCCTTACAACGTAATTTGAATCAGCTATATGCATATTGCCTTGTACGGTTAGACCTCTCTATAACAATCAAGTTCTCTTTGGAACTGTTTTTCATGCTATTTTATATTGTATGTTCTCTATTACAACATTTCAATATAACAACCAAACAATATTGGGACAAACTACACCGTTACAATTTTCAGGGTACTAGAAATCCACGGCAGCTGTAATTCTAGCCACTACTTGGTCTTAAAAATGTATCAACTAATGATTTAATGTACTCATATAGTCAAATGATTCTTAATTTCCCTCTTTCAGTACTTATGATTGAAAAAATATGCATTTGGAGTTATTGATGCATGTTGTAATTGTCGTTATGAATAACAATGTGGTTATCACTTATGCAGGATAAAACTGAGTACAAGAGACGAGTGAAGGAGCAGGCTAAGCAATATCCAGCTCTAATCTAATATTAATTAGCTGCTTTAGAAGTACTTATGTAACTAATTATATTTGACTATGGCTAAACTCTCTTGATTCTTAGCATAAGTCAGTAGGATGTTAAGGGCAATAGAGCATCTTTTGTATCCTGGTTCCTTTTTCTTGAGGGTTGGTAATCCCTAATAACTTATTTAATTGCCCTGTATAAAATATCGATTACTTGGTGCATTATATTCTAAATAACTTACTCACTCCGTTTCAAAAAAAGAGTTTAGTCCGTTTCAAAAAGAATAATCTCTTTCCCTTTTTAACAATACTTTAATTTCAACTTTTCACATGACATGTTTAGGGACCATAAGATTAAAAGGTAATTTGGTACATTTGACACAACTTTAGTTTAAGATCATAAGATTCAAAAGTCCTCTTTATTTTTTTAAACTTTGTGTCAAGTCAAAGTAAATCATTCTTTTTTAAACGGAGTAAGTATTACATTTGTACGCTTACCAAATGCGAGATAACAACTCGCCTGTTTCTTTTGGTTTTCCCATCATTTATTGTCCAGTGTATAAAGCGGTCACTATGGGTGAGGCCCGTTGGGCCAGCCTGTAATTTAATAAGGACGGACTATAATTTTTATAGCCCATTTAAAAATAGAATTTTTAGCCTAGTTCATATAAGTCTGTTGGCCCGTGGGGCTTGAGCAATATAGGTTGGGTTGACCCGTAGGTTAAACAAAAAATAATTAAAAAATAAATAGAGTATTAAGAATTAGAAAGAGTCTAAACTCAGAGTCTATTTGGATCATCATAGATATTTAAATATTGAATTTGGTGTCAAAATTTATTTAATTTCACTGATTATTTGATTTTTTTTGCTAATTTGAGACTTGATTAACAGTAACTTCATGTAATATTATATTGTACATGTTTATAAAATTATAAAAATAAAATATTTTAAAAAGTGGGTTGATCCGTAGGAGCCCACAACCCACAGTTTTGATGGGGGTTTGCTATTTTCTGACCTGTTATGTTGATAGGCCAACCCGACCTGACCCGTCAAACTCTAAAGTCTGTATAAACTGGGCCGGCCCGTATTAACAGTCCCCAATGTCCCTAACAAATATGACACTATGCTTAGGACTTGAATTTGAAAACTCTAGTGGATAAAAGCTTCCCTGTGACTATTCTTGTACTTGCTGGTTAGGGAAAATAGGAAAAAAAACATATGTTAAAAGTATAATAGTTCAAACGATTGAATTATAGGTGATTCTTTTTAAGGTTTATCAAGATTTTTATTGTACAATCTACATATCTGTCCAAACATCAAACTCTTAAGTAACCAGTGCTTCATATTTATATATTCACAACTTTTTTTATGTCGTCCAGTGCTTCATATGTAGATTTTTTATTTTTGCCCTTGACGAATTTAGGAATTAGGAGTAATATATACTAAGCATAGATTAAGTAGCGACCATGAAAATTATTTATTTTTTTTTGAAAAATTATTTCACTTTTAGTGAAAAAAGTGAAAACAAGATGTATTATAATTCCAAATACAATTTCAAAAAGTAAAAAACAAATTTTACTTATTTTCACTCATACTTGTCTAACAAAATTTCAAAAACAACTTTAATTTATACATTATGGTCAAACACAACTCCAACTTTGAAAAATTATGATTTTTTTGGTCAAACAGAGTCTAAATATGAAACTAAAAAGGTGATAATCTAGGGGTCTTTGATCAATTATCTCTATTTTATTTGGTTGTTTTTAGACAAAAATACCCCCCAAACACAACATTATCAATCTCCTTATTTGGGATAAAAATTGCAAAATACCAAAAGTCACACCTTCATCTTTTAACTTTTGTTGTTCCAATTAGTTCACATGAAGTTTACTGTTCCTTGAAATAATGAATATTTATTATTTGATCTATACCTCCAACATAAGAAGTCCAACGAGAAATTTTGTTGCTATAGGTAAAACCTGTCTCTGAGAGTACACAATATATGAACATGAAAAATAGATTTCAAAATTTTTTTGCATGTAATATTAAAAGTTGCTATCGAAGATGATATTATAGACGAAGTTTCACTATGATTGGTAACAATTTATGGTCTTTGAATTAAAAATAAAAAAAAACAATGTCTGCTCTTTGAATCTAGGAAGGTCAAACATATGAATAATGTAAAACCTTTTAGATCCAGAAAAAGCCACACCATATAAAAGTGTGGCTAAATTCCTCAAAGCATAATTTTTCCCTGTGTGCAAAAGATGGCCACTTTGCTCATTATTGATTTGCAAGTGGATGGAAGTTTTTGCACATTATTTTTAAGAACGTAAAACAATTGGTGCAAACAAGAAAGAAAATTGACTCACACTGATACTGATATATATGTTGTATGAGATACACGAATAAATTTTTAATAAAAATCCATGAAGTGCAACGCAAAAATTGCTACGAATGGAAAATATTTCAGAAACAAAGAAAAAGAACAAAAGGAGGCGAACAATGAAATAAGGTTGTATACTAGTAGGGTTTATTATATAGAGTTTTGTGCACCTAAGGTTACACTCCAATACAAAAATATCATAATTTTTGGCAGGCAAGTTGGCCTGCCACACCATTAAACAAAAAATATATCTTGTGTGAGATCTGACTGGATGCTGATGTGTTCTTTTACATTAAAAAAATAACAAAGGGCTCCAAAAATAGATATTCTACTGTATTAAATCTTCTGAAGAATCTGCTTCTATCGATTTATTTAACTTTCATATAAGAAGTATAATCAAGACTTCTCTACAACAAATTACCCTCTGTAATAATATTTCATCGTAAGATACAAGTTTTCTTTGAAATAAATCTTTTATCCAGTGCCAAATATCGTAGGTGTATACGAACCAATTCCTATAACCTGGGACAAACGAGGTTGTTATAGAGACATTTGACGGTACAAACATTCTCGTTTGGATTAAGAGGGGAACACCCTTTGAATTGCTTTCTGTGAAGTTGCATTAAGCTATTTGATCACTACTACAAATTGCTTCATAGATGTTATTAGGACATTAAAGAAACCTATTTCATATATCAAATTTATTTATAGGATCCCAAAGATCTCATCACCTTGGAAAAACATTCTTAATGCTTACAGAAAGTTTCAGCTCAAATTCAACTTCTCATAGGATGATAAGCATGTTTCATGCGGGTTAGACTCTCGTATAGTCACTCAACCAATAATTATTATTTCAGAAAGTCGCCTTTCTTTTCAATTCCAATTTCTTCTAACGTAGAAATGACTTTATGAGATAATAACACTATTAGATGAGTGACCATTTGAGAATTGTTTTATGCCTCTATTACACCATTTAGTTTCTGTTTCTTGGAAGTCAATATTAGTCTTTTACTTCAGAGTAGCTATCAACTAATAAGACCATTTTATCAGGTCAAGAAACTGTATTGCATTTGCCAGTACTGGCAATGTACATTTCCACAGACAGCTCTATCGATTCAATCTATTTCATCCTCATGAAGTATATAGTTACAGTTACACCAACGAAAGTAACTATGTGATTTACGTCATGGCTCTGCTCTGAAAGTTTACATATGTGCAAATTGGGTCGATACCAAATCCATTGATCTTTGGTTCATTGCCCTGGAGAGGACTAATGTAAATCCATGAGTAGTAATGGGGGTCAAGCAACCAAAAATCTTCAAGAATTTTTCAAAAGTCTACTGTTTTCACTTGTCGAAAATTCACATGATTGAGAACTAGATTGGCTAGTAAACTCAGAAGAATGAATAGAAATTCCGTCAGTGGAATACCATTCTGAGCCGAAACTATCTTTATTTATGGACGAACTACTTGGTGTGTCTGGAGGAGCTAGTAAACTTGAGTTCTGGAATGGAGGTTGCATTGGCACTGGAATTACAGTTTCTTCGTTTCTTAAGATCGTCACTACTTCAGACATAGATGGTCGTGAAAATCTTCTAGTTTGTGTGCACAGTAGCCCTAGCTGAAGCACACGCGATGCCTCCTGTTCTTGAAAGTCAATCATCAGCCTGCTGTCGATGGAGTCAGTAATCTTATTCAACTTGTAATTTCTCCACACCTATTACAAGAGTTAAGGACCACGCTTTATTTAGTTCTAAATGGCAATGCAATATGAAGTTACGATCACACTCAAAAAATACGTTATCAATATTGTTAAATTGTGTGACCAACTCGTATCAAAACTTAAATTTGTTAGAGAGCACGTACAATTCCAAGTACTTAATACAGATTTGAGACTTACAGACTGTAGAACTGATGCGGAATCGCTCACAAAGGCATTGCTCTTTATACAACATGCAACCTCTATGGCCACCACTCCAAAGGAATAAACATCTGCTTTTTCTGTTAAACATCCTTGAAGAAGATATTCAGGAGCTAGATATCCCCTACAGCAGAATGAGAAATAATGAGATCAAATCTTCTGAATAGCTCTCCGTAAAAACATAATATGTTGTGCGAATTAGACTAGAACTATTCGCGGAGAAACTTGAAACTGAATTTGAATATTGATAACTTACAAGGTTCCTGCAACTCCAGTGCTGACATGAGTTTTATGGGGAGCAAATCGTCGAGCAAGTCCAAAATCAGAAATCTTTGGGACGAGTTCATCATCAACAAGAATATTACTGTTTTTGATATCCCTATGGATTATCTTTGCTTTGCTTCCTTCATGGAGATATGCTAGTCCTTCTGCTATTCCCAATATAATTTCAAACCGCTGTTTCCAGCTTAAAAATTGACGCTTGTTCTTATCTTCAAGAAAAAACAATCAAATTATTGTATCTGCAACCGAAAAAAGTATAGTAAAGTACTGCTACTAATTGGATTATACTTGAAGAATTGTTACCAAAAAGCAACTGATCAAGGTTCCTGTGGGATACATGATCAAAAACCAGAAGACTCTCCGGTCCTTCTATGCTACAACCCAAGAGTTTCACAACATTCTTGTGTTGAATGCCACTGATCAAATTGACCTCATTGAAGAACTCCTCTGCCCATTGACGCGTATTGTACAGTAATCTTTTCACAGCGATATTTTTGCCATCAGGAAGAGTCCCTTTATATACTGAACCAGATCCACCTTGGCCTAACTTGTTTAAAGGATCAAATCCTCCTGTTGCTTTTTCTAGCAATTCATACTTGAAGTTTAGTTTCGACGTCTCATAAGTTGGTGGAAGCTTATGAACCCTCTTTGAACCTATTATATGTGGCGATAAGCACAAGATCCATCAGAACATGAACAAAAAGAAATTCAATAATATAGAATTCTCGACTTGGAAGAGACGGAATATATGTATCATTAAAGAAGTATACCTCCTTTCTCCTTAGAAAATCTTCGATAGCCTACATAAGCTCCTATAATAGCAAATAATGCCAAGACAGACGATAGTGCAATTGCTGCAATTAACCACACATTCACACCCTTCTTTGGTCCTGGAAAAAAACAAATGAACAAGGGACAATGTTAGCTAAAATATAGACAAGTAACAAAAATACCCTTTATAATTTGCTAGAAATAGAAGGGGAGTCTTGGCGTTGTCACCGTGTGACCAGTAGGAGATCAGAGTTCAAGCCATGGAAACAACCTCTTGAAGAAAAACATGGCAAGACTATACACAATACACCCAATGTGGTTCGCCCCTACCCCAAACTTGTGCATAGCGGGAGCTTAGTGTATCTGGTTACTTTGCTAGAAACCGCCTGCGGCTTAGGAGAAGGAGCGACCAGAGTCTCTTAACAAAGGACAAAGACCAATTAGTATCATGTTTTAGACCATTGGAACTTAATGTTACCTTTATCAGCGATGACTAGTGCTCCATCATCGAAGAATTTATTAGAAGAGTATCTCAAATAGCAACCAGCATTCATGGCTTTTCCCTCTGCAGCAGGCAAACATTTTCTTAGCATATCCCCAGCATGATTCAGGCACTTAGTACATGCTTCGGATGAAAAATAATCCCAACATTGTCCTAATGCATAGATAGCAAGCAAACCACTTTTCACAACCGTTGCCCCGAATCCATTATTCACTATCGACATGCTCGTCACATTCGCGATTGAACGATCCACTCTTGCTGCAAAATCCCTCTTCATGTACTGATCATTCGTTATATCCGTGGGATCACCACAAACAAAAATGGACGAATTCTTCTCTATGGTCTCATCGAAAAAATTATAATTTTCATATCTAAGAAAACAACCGTCTAGGTAAACAAAGCCACCCGGAGAAGGAATGCATTGGGCGAGTTGATCTTTAGCTTCCATGAAACAAAGCTTGCAATCGTCCTGAGAAAGATCGTTGTGACATTTCGCTAATCCATAAAGATGAGGTGAATTCATGTCCATTGCATATGTTGCATCCTTATTTTCCGGAATGAATTCACTGAGGCTCTCCATGAGTTGAGTGAATTTCGGTAAGAGATCGATAATCGCCACATTATTTTCCCTGGACTTGCAAGAAACATTAGCAACTGTAGTTCTCGGATCACAAAGAGATGGAGAAAACATAAAGAGGAAATAAACTAAGGAGACGAAGGTAACATGTTTAAGGTATCTTGGTGCAAAAGGCATTAAATCAATACAGGAATTGTTTTTCCTTGTTTATGTTTATGTTAGAAAGGAAGGAAAGGAACGGGACAACGATTGATCCTAAGCTATTCTGTACATTCCATTTGTACAATTGGAATTTCTGTAACAAATAAACATGTTCGTACAGGACATTACAAGGATTGAAAAGAACTATAAAGTTTTCAATGTGTTATGGAAATATCTAAAAGTCGATTGATTATCAATTTTCTCCACCTTTCTTTCTTCTTCTTCTTCCTCCTCTCTCTTTTTATTTTATGCAAATGCACATGAAAATGCATAAATGTGTTGTAAAAATTAAATTGTTGCACAGGAAGAGAGAAGAAAATAACGGGGCCTGCCCCGTTTGGGGAAACTTGAATAATGTCAATGGTTTTCGATTCGATTTTGTTCTTTTTTTTGGAAACGGAGAGTTGAGTTGAGATTATATAAATGGTTAATATTAATTTCCAAGTTCCATCACAGCTTAATGGTAATAAAATCATTCAGGATGTATTTTGTGCGGATATTTTTATACTTTTCTATTAATCTATATCATTTTGTTCATTTCTATTTTGCTAAATCCACTTTTTTAGCAGCCGGTGTAGGGTGACCATTGCTTTTATCTCGAATTTTATGTACATATACAATATGTATTGGTTCATAATTCTGAACTCCGTCTGCATGAGCTTGCTCACTAAATATAAGAGCGGGCTGCGATCAACATAAACTTTGTCAATAACATTATGGGACTTGGAGTTGAACCATAATTAAAGATATTAGAACAATAATTTTTGTTAGCAAGCTAGGCGAAAACATCTGATGGAAACATTAATTGCATGAAAATGATTTAGTTTCCTATACTAAAAATTATTGAGAAAAGTGACCATGTATGGTTTCCATGACTGCAAATTGCATGTTGTCTGAAGGTTTCCAGTGACGTTTTCGCTGATTTATGAACCAATTGTTAATCTGCTTCGGATCTAAACCTGTTGATTCTGCCAGAAATACTTTGTCTACTTCCTGCATTCACCAAGTACAAAAATAATACTAGTAATATTTTTTAAAATCTAAGACTGAAAAAGAAAAATAAAATAATTCTAAACCATCTATCCCCCCTCTTTCTTTTTTTTGTTTTATGTAAACCGATACTCGATTAGTCTGATATGTGGGAGAATCCATTTAGCTTATAAACCATTAGCATTTTTCTATTTTTTCAATGTGGGACAATTGATACGTAACATACTCAACTTGTAAAGTAATTTATTTAGTTTTAATAATGAAGCTGAATTTGCAAAATAAATCATGAAATGGTTAATTATTACCGTAGGATAAGGCCAATTGTAGTGAGTATTCCACCAGTTGAGCAATATTTTTGTTGCTTCTCTTGGGAGCTTTCCCTTGTTATTCTTCTTGCAAAAATTATGCTTTAGACTAGTTATATATCCACTGTACTTTCCCATTAACTTATCTTTTATTTCACTCCTCCTCCTGCACATTTCATCACTAGTGCTACTACCCTTCAGCTCATTTTCATTATTAGCCTCCCGACCACCATTTGTATCACTCTCCTCCGCCTCCACCTCTGCCACGGCCTCTGCTCCTTTCTCTTTCAAAATAAATTTAAGTAAATAGAAACAATGTGTTGTTAGATTTCTTATAATACATGAACATTAACATGCACTTGGAATGAAAAAGGAAACGACTAATGATTAATATTACGTAAATGGTTAAATTTGTTCTTGTGATATTCAATTAATTCGACTTATAGGGAAAACAAATCTTGTTATTGCCTTTACCCAGGGAAGCTCTAGATTGTATACGTGGAGTACACTCATTTTATATTGGAGCTCCATGACACTAAGAAAAATTGAAATTAGTTATGAGCTTCGTCATTAATATATATCTTTGTTTGTATCTAACATAATTTGGAGATAATCTCATTAGCGATGAATTTTATTGTTTAACTATTGAATTTATCCTTAGCCAATTCATATTTTGTTCAATAGAGAAATTACAAGGGAAAAACCACACTTCCAAATTCCAATAACGACAATATGATAAACTAAAGTTTGCTCAATTTTCAAAGAATACAGGATTACAGGTACATTAAGCACGCACCCGATCTGTACATCAAGCCAATACATGCATGTCATGAGTTTGAATTTAAAGTTCATGCTACTTAACCATAATTAATCAACATGTATTTTACTTAATTTAATTACATAACCATAATTGGTGTATACACTGGGTGCGTGTAAGTTTTTACCTAGGACAACTTGGTTTTGTAACTGCGAAAAATCAATCAAATGGTAACATTATTATGATATGTATATGTATATATATATATACACTCTCTCAGCTTCAATTTATTTGTCTTACTTTCTTCTTTAGTTCGCCTCTAAAATAATGTTTCTTTTCTTTTTTGGCAACTCTGTAATTGTAACTTTCAACATGACATATTTAAGACCACATAATTGAAAGACATTTTTGGTACATGTTACTTATCTTTAATTTAATATCACATTTTTGTTTTTTGATTTCTTAAATTTTGTGTAGGACAAGAATAGGTTATTAACTCGTGACAAAGGCATGGAGGTTCGTTATGTCGTTTCATAGTCAGAGAATCAAATAGATTGTACCACAATATACTAATTGGTTGCATTATTCTCTTGATACTTTCTCCTTTTTTTTTTTTTGGTGTTTCATGTTTTCTTTTATTGCCCATCAAAGTATCTATCTCTTCAGTTCATCTCTACTCCTAAGTCCTAATGAAGTGAAGGAACCAAACAAGGTAATTGACTAAATAATGAGCATTGAACTCACAAATTGAAAGATGAAAGATATAACATGTAAAAGAGACTAAATCAATGTCCTACAGAAAAGTGCAAGAAAAATAGAAATTCTATCCTAATTTATGTGGCATAATTCGAATTTTGAGAGTCAAACTTTTAAATTTTGATTGTGAATTGGGACATGAAATGTTGAATATTTTTTTCTAAACAAAATCTACATATTTTCAGACTGCGTGTAAAACGTGTTATAAGTATAGTGATTGACAATTTAAAATATTTAAAAGACATAAAAAATCATAATCAAAGGAAAAATCATTCGACTCGTAAAATTTTTGAAAAGTGACACATAAATTAGATAGAGAAACATAATCAAAGAAAAATTCATTTGATAATCAAAATCCTGAAAAGTACCACATTAGCAAGCCCCCAATAACCCTAAAGGAATTCTTCTGTGCATGGAATGCAGCCTTTTTTAAAAAAATAAAAAAAAATATATATCTTCTGGACTGGATCATAATATACTCCTTCCATCCCAAATTGAGATGACACATTGATTAAGAAAAATAATTTATAACATGCCTAGTTTACCATAGTATCCCTATTAAATGATGTTTACATTTTAATTTAAAGAAAAAGTAATTAACATGGAAAAAGCTTTTTCTGTCTCTTCTTGATTAATGAAAAAAGACAAGTAAAATGAAAAATCAAATTAAGAAATTTGGGACAGGTAATTTGAGACGGAGGGAGTATATAAGCTTTACACATCTGATCTGTTAATAGAATAAGGTTTAAATGACATAATCTCTCAACTCCTTATCTCCAACATTAATGCACGGAATAACAGCTTTTCTAGACTGGATTATACTTAAAATAACCAAAAGACCACAACATTAATTCCTTTTGATTACTTAACCGAAGCAACAAAAGCAAATTTAAACTAAAATTATCACGAGACATTGAACAACTTGTGTACTAACTGAATATATAATGTATACGGCCATAAACTATATACTAATTAATTATTCAGTGTTACTAGTTTATAAATCCTTAAAATAGAAATAAAGAGACAATGATGAATCGAAGATTGAAACTATTGGATGTTTGAGGACGACAATATCATGGAGATCTATTGGAAACTTAACTTTTATTGTACTTCATTCTGACACCATATCACATGCTTACTATACTTAATTAACAAGCTAATATTCCCTCTAGACTACTTATTAGGGTTCTCCACCTTATTTCAGATTATTTATTTCATTAATTTTATATATGTACATTAATTAGAAGCTGTGCACATCACTTTTTCTCTCTTGACAAATTGTATTCTTTGACATAATTAAGAGCTAGGAACTTCTAGTGCAATAGTAGTAGTAAGAGACTTCAAAAATTGCTTTAGATGATTTGTTCAAATTCCAAGTGCGATATTCTTGTATTTATTTAATTGAACCCTCTTACTAATTAAAATTCATAATTTCGTCATTAAGTATCATACTTAAGCGTGTGATAGCTAGACTTATGTGACTGATGTAACAGATACACCATCATATTTAGTGTAATCTTACAAGCTAACGGGGGTTTAAGGAAAGTGGAGTGTACGCAACCTCGTCTAAGAGATGACACACCTTTATTTTTTAAAGTATTGAGGAGTCGATGCTGGAAATTAAAGGGAAGAAACTCAGAAGAATCTAGTACAAAACATTGTAGCTAGTTGCTTTCTTCAGACATGGAAGCACCTGAGAAATGTCATGTCATTCAGAGCTAGCTAGCCCGTGAGATGGTAGTTGTTGTTTCTTTACCCCATTTATACATATACTTTCAAGGAACTATCAAATGTCCATTGGATTAAAAAGAAACATAACATTGCTACCTTACTATGCAGCTGTGGATAATCAATCTGGACATTTTTTTAATCTCATTCAAGGTCATCAACTTATTATATTTTCTTGTACCATATTCAGAATATTTGTTCTTTCTATACTAAATCTAGGATTCACCTTCTGCATTTCACTTTTTTACTTTTCACCATTACTATTACTTCTATTAGAAAAAACAATAAAGCCCGAGAAGAAAGTGCATCAGAAGCATTAAAATTATTATAAGTAATATACTGCTGTGTCCATTTTACTATTTTATTTTATGTGTCTTAGTATTATATGACTTGACCTAAAGTTTAAGAAGATTAAAATAACTTTTGAATCAGCTTACATGTGTTGCCATAAACTAAAGGTGCATAATATACCACAAACACTCTGAAATTCCTATGAGGGAGTGCAAAATGAAAATGTTGTAGTAATTAAAACTTAATAAGTATACAAAGTCGGTTCTGGACATGGTAATTGATCTCCTTACAGAGTCTGGTTTCGCATAAGCAAATTTTTGGAATTGACTCAATATCCATTTTATTATCATGATATAAAAACATACACATTCAGTTCTTGATTTATCGGATATTAGGCTTCATAGTATATTGTCCCACGATCTAGTGGGTGTTAGACTAGTCTGACATTGGTTTTGGATGGGTTAAATCCGCCCCCTAATATGGTTCGGGGTAATTTCACCTCAAGATCTAATACTTTGAGTTATACGTTGAGTGACGCTTAAGGTCTATTTCTGTAATTAAAAAGCTATGAATTCCTTCTGAACCAATCCAAAAAAAAAAGAGTAAGAATACACCACTGCAATCTTGTTTCTAACGGTTAATAGCTGATATTAAAACTGATACAAAGAAAGTTAACTTAAAATTAAACATAGTATTTTATTTCATTTCATGTACCCTCAGCCTCAATTTATGTGATATTTTTAATTTTTCTAGAAGCAATTTAGCACATGTACATATGTATATAGAGAGATATACATACCTGAGATATTGGTTGTAGTGCATAGATTGGTAAGTTGAGATTGAACATTGTTAAGAAAAGTAGCTGATTCATTGAAACACATTGTCAGATCCGACTTGAACTTAGCTAACACATCACAATAAGTTGCCTGTGCAGTATATCAACATTAATCACTAAAAAAGATATATTAATAGGACAAACACATCTACACACATATATAGATGCCAATTAAATTAAACCCTTAAACCACAGAAAAAAAAAAGAAAAAAAAAAGGGAATGAAATTAACTTCTTAATAATTACCATGAATTCATCTAGCTCAGAATCGTCAGTGACCATCAATTGATTTAAGGAAGTATTGCTGCTGCAGCTTGATTTCCTATAAAGATCATTTTCTTGGACAATATTATCCAACATATTCACAATCTCAGGTGGTGCTCCAACCTACAAAAATTATTGTTTGAGAATGTAATTAAGTAAACAAAATTTTACTGCTCTCTTTAAGAACTTAAAGCTTTTATTTATGAAATGAGATGGACACTAAAAATTGTCATATAAGAAGGGATATTAATATATTTGTACTCCATATCTTATCTATCACCAATAAAATCCTTCGTTAACCCTAGATGTTGCATATCACACATATATATATATATACACTAGCATTTCAAAACCCTAAATCAAAGCTAAAAAAATTGAGGTTTTCCTTTACTTTTTCCACTCCACCTTATCATCAATAGGATCAACAGTACTAGTTTTTTCCCTTACCCTCCAGCATGACTCGAACCTCAACCTACCGATTTACCTTGGCCTTTCAGAAATGAAAGGTATTTAATTAAATACCTTGTGGCAATCGATGTGACTAAGAAGAAGCATAGGATACAAATGATGAGAAGAGATCTTTGCTTGAATATTCTTCTGATCTTCTTGTAAATTAGGAGAACTATCAACTGCTAATGTAACCGTGCCGTCGCGAAACGCTGGTGGCCATTCAATATATTCCATCGCCTGAAAATTATAATGATCATCGGAGTGATAACCACCACCATCACTACTACTACTGGACCCGAATTCATACATTTCTCTCATCACATAATCTTAATATAATTTCATACTATATAACACAAGGTTTTTCTAAATAAATAACTTTTGCTAAATAAAAGTGAAGAACGAAGCTAATAGAGGCTGGGGGATGGAGAGAGAAATTTTTGCCTATAAATAAATGAATTAGTACCTGGAGAACATTTTATAATGGTAGCGTGGAACACCTGATGATCAGGAAAAAGGAACTACTTTTGTCCTCTTTATTTTTTACTTTGCTTAAATGGAATATTTAAGTGACATATTTACTGCCATATATCGTCAAAAAATTATTTTACACCACCTCTGAATTTTAATGGTACTATAAGGAATCTTACTAGGTCGATTGGATGACTACTTGAATTTGATTTCACATCTTGTAATCTTTTTCTCATTTATCTTACCTTACTCCAAATTTTAAGGGAAAAAAATTAATTCTTTTTTTGATATAATACTCCCTTGCTAGTCGCTATGGGTGTCAAACGGGCCGGGCCGGACCAATCCGGAACCGGCCCTTCCATTTTAACCGGATTGAGGGCCGGTTTTGACGCTAGTTGGGCCGGGCGGCCGGGCCAAACAGTAAAAAAATTAAAATCCACCCTAACCCGGCCCACTTAACCCAACCCGGTCAAACCCGATTAAAAACCGGTCAAACCCGTTTAAAAAATAAATAAAAAATCCAATATACACTATATACACTCCAATATACAATATATATTTTTAAAAAAATATATAAACAATTACACATATATATGTACCATTCAATATATAATTATATATGACTATACGTACTACTTTAAATAAAACATATGCTATAATAGTATAATATATATATATACACACTACAATATATATATATATATATACTAATTTATAAAACATATGCACATGTATACGTTAAATATATACTACTTTAGAAGATATATACACATATATATGCACCATTCAATATATATGTACTACTTTAAATAAAATATAAACTACAATATACATATATATATATACAACAATATATATATATATATATATATATATATATATATATATATATATATATATATATATAGTTACATACTAATTTATAAAACATATACACTTGTATACTTTAAAGATATACGTCTATAGAAGATATATACACATACATACGCACCATTCAATATATATGTACTACTTTAAATAAAGTATATAATACAATATATATATATATATATATATATATATATATATATATATACTTACATACTAATTTATTAAACATATACACTTGTATACGTTAAATGTATACTACTTTAGAAGATATATACACATATATACGCACCATTCAATATATATGTACTGTTTTAAATAAAATATATACTACAATATACATATATATATATACAACAATATATATATATAAATATATATATAGTTACATACTAATTTATTAAACATATACACTTGTATACGTTAAATGTATACTACTTTAGAAGATATATACACATATATACGCACCATTCAATATATATGTACTGCTTTAAATAAAATATATACTACAATATACATATATATATATATACAACAATATATATATATATATAAATATATATATAGTTACATACTAATTTATAGAACATATACACATGTATACGTTAAAGATATAAGTCTATAGAAGATATAAACACATATATACGCACCATTCAATATATATGTACTACTTTAAATAAAGTATATACAACAATATATATATATATGTGTGTGTGTGATAGTTAATTAATAATATATTAAAAGTAAGTTTTTAATTTAAACTAGAAATTCATTTTAAATCATTTTAAATCAATATATAGGTACTACTTTAAATAAAATATATACTACAATATATATTTATATACTATTTATGTATATATATATATATGTGTGTGTGTGTGTATATATATATATATATATATATATATATATAGTTATATAGTTATATGGTTATATACTAATTTATAAAACATATACACTTGTATACGTTAAATATATACGTCTACAGAAGATATATACATATATATATACGCACCATTCAATATGTATGTACTGCTTTAAATAAAATATATACTAAAATATACATATATATGTATTACAATGTATAGATGGTTATATTATACTAATTTATAAAACATATACACTTGTATATGTATAATATATACATCTATATACGATATATACACATATATACGCACCAATCAATGTATATGTACTACTTAAAATAAAATATATACTACAATATACATGGATTACAATACATAGATAGTTATATTATACTAATTTATTAAACATATACACTTGTATACGTTAAATATATACATCTATATAAGATATATACACGTGTATACGCACCATTCAATGTATATATACTACTACTTATAAAATATAATACATTATATATACATTACAATATATATAGATATACTTATATACTAATTTATAAAACATATACACATGTATATGTTAAATATACACTTCTATAGAAGATATATACACGTGTATACGCACCATTCAATGTATATATACTACTACTTATAAAATATACTACATTATATATACATTACAATATATATAGATATACTTATATACTAATTTATAAAACATATACACATGTATACGTTAAATATACACTTCTATAGAAGATATATGCACAAATATACAAAACATATGCAACTTAATATAATAAATTAATAATATTTGGTAGTAAATTAATAATATATTAGAAGTAAGTTTTTAATTTAAAGTAGAAAACTAGAAATTCAATTTAAAATTTTAAATCGTTAAATGAAAAAAATATAAAAAGCAAGGACTAAGGAGTGAATGAATTTGGGGAATTTTATTGATTGCAAAATGATCCAAAATTTATAATTTACATGACTGAAAAATTTATAAATTATGCATCATTTTTTCCAACTCATTCATGTTAATATTAATGGGAACTTGCATAGGATAGTCGAAGTCAACGGGGGCAAAACCATGCATTGGACTTGATTCTGCTGAGTTCTCCCGTGAAGTCATAATTCTTCAAGTTTCAGCTCGTCGCTCGGCTTCGGTTCCATTCCTTGGTTTCTTATTTCCGCTCTAATCCAATCTCTGAGGCAAACTAGAACATTCATTCATTGCTTCCCAATGAGTGTCGGTTGTCTCCAAGCTGCTGTCGTCCCTGACTAAAGGCGCTCTCTGATGCAACGGTTGACATTGGAACATTCAAAATATCTCTAGCTAATCTTGAAAGCACAGGATATTGTGTTTCATTACTCTTCCACCAATCCAACGTGTTGATCCGTCGTCTGCGATCCTCTGGTGCCGTCCGAAGATAATATTTCAGCTCTTCCTGATAAGTTGATGTGTAAGTTCTCTCATCAACACTGTTCCAGCAATTTAAATCATAAAACGAATCAGAAAAATCACTATGTGCCGGCCTTTTAGAAGATGATGGCTCCTCGGGAGGATGAGGAACGACAGTTGGAGTGATATTTGTAGGTACGGCTAAATCAAATAAATCAGCATAGCGATTATATAATTTTTCTATGTAATCCTTTGCATCAGCCGTAGCCGTCCACAAATCAGGTTGTACTTGTTCAGAATCATGGTTAGTGTTTATTTCTAAGTTAGTATAAATAAGAGTACTAAAGTGACACATATTATTATATTTCATGCACGGATTTAGCATAGCACCAACCAAGTAAATAGGGGGAATCGGGAAAAAATATTTTTTAAATTTCGTAAACATGACGCCAACAGCTTCTTTATAACCTTCTTTATTTTTATATTCTTTGAGCAAACCAGAAATATCGGTTATATATGCCAAAATGTTACAAACAGTAGGATAAACACCGAAAAATTCAACCGTAGCTACATAATTTTTTTTAAAAAACTTAACAAGATCATTAATTACAACCCAATCAGAATTATGTAGCATGCAATCAGCAGAATCAACAAATGAACCGCAATGTTGGTTAAAAGCTAGTGTAATAGGAATTCTATATTTATAACAAGTTTTTAAAAATTCATACGTAGAATTCCATCTAGTATCAATTTCCTCAGGCATCAAAATCGGTGTAAGTCCATTTTCTTGACATTTAACTTTAAATTCTCTAATTCTCGATCTACGATTATTTCCTTGAATAAAACCAACGGCAAGACGAATTTTTTCAATATAAAGCTCAAAAAACTCAAGACCATCTTTTACAATTAAATTATATATATGACATGCATACTTAATATGAAAAATTTCAGGCAAGGGCGGAGATAGCGTTGATTTTAATTTTTTTATAGCAGTCTTGTTGTTAGAAGCATTATCAAAAGCAACACATAAAATTTTATTTTCGATACCATAATATCCGGCAATTTTAACTATAGAATCAGCAATAAATTTTCCAGTATGTTTACGATCTTCATCATATAAAAAAGCAAGAATACGTTTTTGCATCACGAAATTACTATCCATCCAATAGCAAGTAACGGTTAAATAATCATTTTTATTTACAGCACGACCAAGATCAGAAGTTAGGGACAATCTACATTGAATATTTTTTAACAATGTTGATAAATAAAAACAATATTGTGAATGAAGTCTAAAAATATCAGACCGACAAGTAGTTCTAGGAATACCGTTAAACATAGGATTATAAATTGCTTGTATATAACGAATAAAGGCACCAGAAGAAGGAAAATTAAAAGGCAAACAACCCACAGCTACCATTTTAGCTATTTCTTCCCGATCCCTCAATGTATTACACTTCTTCGCTACGTGACCGGTTGCTGGGTCCATTCTAGTTTGCGTTGGCCCACCAACATCACCACCACCTTTTGCAATATTTAACTCTCTTTTGTGATCTTCAGCTACATGTCTCATTAACGTACCCGTACCCCTTGCTTGCCTCCACTTCTATGCTTATATATTTGTTGACAAATATTGCATTGCACCTCAATATTTGATATACATTCAAAAAATTGTCATGCAATACTAGTTCTTTTACGAGGTCTTGGGGCACTGGGAGGACGGTGAGGGAGATTAACCGATTCAGATCTAACGTTAGCATCTCCTACTGCGGGTGTCTCAGCAATATTTTCATTATCTTCATCTAAATTAACCGCATCTACTTCATTTTCTTCTTCTATACCGTAATTTTCCTAAGCTTCTACATAATCCATATCGTGAGCACCTACATCTATTTCTTCCTCAAAAGGTATATCAAGCGGTACCGGAGGCGAAGGCACACAGGTATACTACTTGAACTACCTCTACCGCTAGTAATTCACTTTTTACTACCACTACCGCTTCCGGGACAAAATTTTTTAACACCTTTAGTAGCGAGGTTTCTTAATTTATCCATAATATAAATTAAATTAAACTAAAAATATTCAAAATACACAAATATAATAAAATTAAATATTAAATAATTAATACAATAAATAAAAATTAAATGTAAGAGATGGAACGACAATACCAAATTTTGGAAGTATCCGAAGGTTGTGACTTTAGAAACTTCCGCTCGTACTTTGTAAACGAAAAATTAAAAAATTAAAGTGAACACTTTAGGAAATTAAATATATTGAATATTTGAGAATTGAGAATTGAGATCTGAGAGAGTGAAAAATTGAGTGAAAAATGAATTGAAGTTGTAGGGTATTTATAGAATTTGTTTGGAATTAAAAAATATTTCTTAAAATTTTTTATTTTTTTTTTAATAAATGGGCCCAAAGTAGCCGTTTGGACCCAAAAACGGCTATATAGCCGTTGGGCCAACGGCTAGTTTGGCCCAAAATCTTTGTTTGTTTTTTAAAAAAGGTATCCGGGCCGGGCTGGTTAACCGGCACGAGCCGGGTTTTTCGGACCCATTTTAAAAAAATAACCGGCCCGGGATCCGAAACCCTAAAACCCTAATAATTACCGGGCCGAGTCAAACCGAACCGGGCTAGTTACAAAGGTCACCCGACCCGGCCCACTTGACACCTCTACTAGTCGCTCCAATCTATGTGATATCATTTAACTATACATAAAGTTTACCAAAGAAATGATTTAGTTAATGGTACTAATTATAAAGAATGACATTTTCACATATATTGAAGATTAGTTATTATTTTTACCAGTTTAATGATTAATGCTTACTACGTGATTTGCGTGTAATCACCTAATAACTAATCAATTTTATGTTACCTCGTTAATGTATAAAAACTTAAACTCTTTTTAAAATTTTTATTTTACCTTATTAATTTTGTGAACTCTTTGTACACCGTACCAATACCATCCATCTATATAAATTAGTGCCAGTCGTTTTCATCACATATATGGACGACTTGCACAAAAATACCACGTTACCAAAATATTCTCCCGTACTTTCATCAACAAAATCAATCACACATGATAATATACATATAGTTCAGACAAATTTCGAAGAAAGGATGGTTCACTTGTTAGATTTCATGTATTTTCTCTTTTATGATGTAGGAGATCTATTTGATAATAAACAAAATATTTTCAATAGAACTGTGTTTTTTTTTTTTTCTTGAAAATGTTTTACCCTCAATGTAAAAGTAAATTTTGCTATGGTAATTTTGTACGAATGTGCAATATATGGTGTAAAGAGGGTGGTCTATTTGTACTTGTGAACAGACGCTTGATAAGAATATTTATCACAAGTTGAATAAACTATATATTTATAATTCGACTCTAAGTAACGATTTTTTTAGCATTTTCGGTGCAATAAGGATCATTATTATATGCATATTGCGTACTTTACCTACACTAAAATAATATAACCATTTATTTTTATTAAGATTAAGGCGTCTGAGAAATGAAAAATACATTCAAATGATTAAAATTATTTGTTTTTCATTATTTGAATGTGCATAACTTATTTATCTATAAACAGAATAAATATAAATAACTTAAACAATTAAATCTCAGAAAAATCTTAATTTAATAAAATGAAATCATTATTTGATTAAAAATTGAACAGTTTGTATTTGTTAATGATGATGGAGATGGTTTGTAATGGTGGTGATGGTAATAATAGTTGATGTTAGCGGATAGAAATAGTGGTGTTGATAGTAATGATGGTGAAAGTGGTTGCTGTTGTAGTGACTGTCACGATGGTGGCGATGGTAATGGTTGTGGTGATTGTGATATGAAGTTGGTTGATGGTAGTAGTTGGAGGTGTTGATCGTGGTGGATAAAAAACGGATGCATGGTGGTTTATGATAAAGTGTTGGTAGTAGTTGGGGACATTGTTAGTTGTGATGGTGGAGATGATTGTTGGTGGGATAGATTTTAGCGATGGTAGTGGTTTGATGATGTGGTGATCGAAGAATGTGTGTGGAGGTTGATCATTGATGATGTGTTAGCGTTGTCGTTGGAGATGGATATAATTAAAATAATAGAGTGATAGGTGTGATAGCAGCTGACAGTAGTTGTTGGCGTAGCGATGCTGATTGTCACGATAATTGTGGTAGTAGAGGTGATTGGTGATGATGAGTGGTAGTTGATAATGAGCAGCCCACAGTGAGCATTAAAATACGTATTATGTGCTTGACTAAATAACTCCCACCATATATTATATATAGTATCTTTTTTCCTTCTTTTTTTTCTCAAAATTATCATAATTGAATATTTATCAACTAATTAATTTCCTATACATATCGGAAAGTTTTAAAATCGCCCTGTAAAAATCTGTGTTTAAGATACTGGTTAATTATTCCAATTCCTACCAAGTGCCTTTTTTTTTTTTTTTTTCTTTCCATTATTTCCTGCCAAGTACTTTTTGTTTAATGCTTCTTTCCCCGATTATAAGCAGCACTTTAGATGTTCCTAAATGAACTTTACCATTATTAATTACATAGTGGAAATACCTTTTTAACTCCATTTGCAACTTCCCATTGTGTCGGTTCAATTATTTTAAAAAAAAACTATATTAACAAAGTCAATTATGTTAAGAATATATTAATTTGTAAGAATGTAGTAACAGAGTTAGCATACAATGAGAGGGCTAAACCCCCTTCGGCAAAAAATTATAGTATTTATATATGATCAATTTTTTTTTATATATTTATATTAAATGTTGAATCCCCTTGAGTTAGTTTGAGTGCGCACTTTTAAACTCCTCAATTAAAATTTTGGCTCCGTAACTCTACGAATGTTCATTGTACAAATATAATCCTTTTACTACTCTTCGTCACTACCATCTCTTTCATATCTCAAATATTTAATATATATATATATATATATATATATATGTCTCTTCATGATCTCGCAGATGATGTAGTTTTGATTGATGAGACGCAGTGTGTGTGTGTGAATGATAAATTAGAGGTATGGAGACACACTCTTGAGTGTAAAGGGTTCAGGTTGAGTAGGAGCAAGACAGAGTATTTGGAATGCAAGTTTAATGACGTGAGGCTGGAGAATGAGGTGGTAGTGAAGTTGGAATCACAGGTGGTATATAAGAGGGATAGTTTCAAGTATCTCGGGTCCGTGATTCAGGGTAACGGTGAGATTGACGAGGATGTCTCACACCGTATTGGGGCGGGATGGATGAAGTGGAAGCTCGCTTCGGGGGTGTTGTGTGATAAGAAGGTGCCACCCAAGCTTAAAGGCAAATTCTATAAGGTGGCAGTCCGTCTGGCCATGTTGTATGGAGCGGAGTGTTGGCCAGTTAAGAACTCCCACATTCAAAAAATAAAGGTGGCGGAAATACGAATGTTGCGTTGGATGTGTGGGCTGACTAGGGGGGATAGAGTTTGGAATGAGACTATCAGGGAGAAGGTTGGTGTGACTATAGTGGAGAATAAGATGCGGGAAGTCCGATTGAGATGGTTCGGACACGTGATGAGGAGGGGAATGGATGCCCCGGTTCGTAGGTGTGAGAGGCTAGCTTTGGATAGTTTTAGGCGGGGTAGGGGTAGGCCGAAGAAGTACTGGGGAGAGGTGATTAGGCGGGACATGGAGCAGTTACAGCTCACTGAGGACATGACCCTAGATAGGAAGATCTGGAGGACGCGAATTAGGGCAGAATGCTAGGGTCAGTTTGGGTCGCTAGTGTAGGGAATTACTTGGTGGGGGTATTATTCTTGTTATGATGCCTTGTTTAATGCTTTATTACGAATCTGTTTACTTTTCTCTGTTTTCTATTACTTGTGGGTGTCGTATTTATGTTATGCCATATTGTTCCATGCTTTACTATGTATTTGTGTAGTATTCCGTATCTCGAGCCGGGGGTCTATCGAAAACAACCTTTCTACTTCTTTAGAGGTAGAGGTATGGACTGCGTACATCTTACTCTCCCCAGACCTCACTATGTGGGAATACACTGGGTTTGTTGTTGTTGTTGTCTCTTCATGATCTCAACATAAGGATTTATGAAATTCAAGAGGGGGTTGAATTGAAAATTTTTCATGAGTCGACTACTGACTCTTCACAATCGACTCGACTGCAGATCAGTACACTTCACAAAACAGATTAGATTTAAAATAATTAAGCAAATAAATAATTGAACAAAATAAAGACACAAAAAATTATCATGATTCGGAACACCAATGTGGTACCTACTTCCAGTTAGGGGTGGGTGTTTAGAATTCGGTTCGGTATTTTCAAAGTTCGGGTTCGGTAATTCAGTATTTGAATGTAGATACCACATACCATACTAATAAACATCGGTTTGGTAATTCAGTAATTGGTAAATTAAACTTTGGTTCGGTACAGTATTTGGTAATACCATATTAAAGTTGGAGATGTGCAAATGTACGTTTAAACTTCAAAGAGTATATTTAATAGAAACCCTATTTAGTATTCTGTTTGTTGCTTTTTACGAATATATTACTGACAAGTTCAAAGTGTATAAGATCTTGTTGCTCGTACTCTGTCAAATTCTAATATAGTTTAAGATATCGTCCCACAGAGATCGAAAAATCTATGCTACAAACTTATGGTATTTTGACTACTATTTGAGAATCAAATTGATGAAAAGAGAGTAATTTCTTAAGTTTGAAAATAAAGTATGTGAAGAAATTGTGCTTAAAAGATTATCTTGGAGAGGAAGTTGGGGTTGTTGAATTCACTTGGTATGTTTATTATAATAAAATCATTATTTTATTAATTTCTACAAAATCTTAGATTAACTTTCTAGACTTGATTTATGTGTTTATGAGGAATAAAGACCCCTTGCGAGTAATTTTTAAATTAATAAACTTACTTGAGACAATCTCTCCGCGAGGATACAGATTGAAAGAAATAAGATAAAGATCCCTCAAATCAACAATCTTATTTGAGTCAATCCCTCCGTGAGGATACAAATTGAGACAAATAAGATAGAGATTATTTAAATCTAAGAAATAGTTCGAAATAATTCTTCCGTGAGGATAAGGATTAAAAGAAGCAATTTCAAAGATTTGAAATAACAAGTGACTAAAAATTATTATTACTTATATTTCATAAAATACTTATAGTATATTTAGTTTTCTTCCTTATGGGAAGCACAACTTAATACAACTATAACTATAATATAAATTATCAAGTAACACTAATTTCTAGTACAAGTATTTCAACACGGAGTATTTAGCTTTTAAATAAAATCAGGTCTTGAAAGAACTAAAATAAGATTTATATTATAATGCTATACCAAGTTTCTTCAACGCTCCCAATACAAAGAGATCACTCCATTATGTAAGTAGAAAAAAACTTGAAGAAATATTTATTACAAGAGACTAGGGGTGTACAGACCAAACCGTCAAGTCAAACCAAACCAAACCGAGAAAAAAAACCGACTTATGGTTTGGTTTGGTTGGTTTGTCGTTTGAAAAAAAAATCCGACCATTCTTGGTTTGGTTTGGTTTTAACCAAAAAAAGTCAAATCGAATCCAAATCAAACCGACATAATATATATATATATATATGTGTGTGTGTGTGTGTGTGTGTGTGTGTGTGTATGTGTATATATGTGTGTGTGTGTGTGTGTGTGTGTGTATGTGTATATATGTGTGTGTGTGTGTGTGTGTGTATATGCTAGTTTAGTCGCACGTGCCTCGCACGTATAACGTTTGATTATTTAAAATTAAATAATTTTATGTATTGCGGAGATTTTTAATAAAGTGTAAAAGTTCAAATCACTTTTAAAAAATCTTTCACACTTTAATGTAATAATGTAAACATAAACATATACACATATATGTTTTTCAATTCCAAGTGGTTGATGGTATCACTTTTACATTTGTATACCTCTTTCCCTTGTTGCCACAGGATAATAGAGACACACCAATTTAAACCATATTTGTGTTACGATTATTTTATATATATATATATATATATATAAAATCGTTCCTTATTTTTAAAGTCAAATCTTTACAAATTTATTGATTACATTCTATTACGTACTTAAAACATTTAAAAATCTGAAACTTCTTAATTTTTTCTTATTCTAATAATTTGATATTTATGTTTAGATTTTTCAAATCTTATTAAAATCAAATTTAGTAGATTTAGAATTTTTAAACTAATAAAAAATGTATCTGTTGTATGACTTCAAATAAGGAAAGAGTTACCATAAATATATTTAATTAATTTTCAATTCTTAAATCAGAAAAAAATATAGAAATTCTGATGTCTTCTAATAAGGAATTTTTTTTTACCATAAATACATTTAATTAATTTTTAACTCTTAATTATTAGGACGAAATAGTGAAAAAGATGATTTTGTTTAAATATTAGAAAAAAATAGTGAAAAGGACGATTTTGTTTAAAGCAAGGATTTCAATGAAGGGAAAAAAGTTCAATTCACTTTTCTAAGGATATTCCCACTTTTAATATATTATATATATATATATATATATATATATATATATTTTAACTTTTTATACATAAAATATTAATTATAATCTACTTTTTAAATACTTTCCAATTAGTTTAATTAATTTTTAATATTTAGAAAGTAGATGTATGTATATATATATATATATATATATATATATATATATATATATATATATATATATATATATATATATATATTCATATTTGGGCCTTTACGTTGTAATATTTATCCATTAATTGCTAATAAAATGATCCAAAATCCAATATAAACTTAAAACCTAAACTTTTCACTCTTTATCTTATTTTTTAGTCTCAAGAGAGTTTTTCGCTCCTCAATTTTTCATAATTGTGGTTTTTCATTAGCGCATGAGTGAAAACATACTTGATCTAAACTTCAATCACAATATAATTGTCAAAAATAAATATTATAAAAAAAAACCGAGAAAAACAGAAAAAACCAAAAAAATCGAAAGAACTAACTAAAACCTAAACCAAAAAAACCGATTTTATGTTGGTTTGATTTGATTAATAGTTTTAATAAACCGATATAATTGGTTTGTTTTTTTTTTCAATAGAAAACCAAACCAACCCGACCTATGTACACCCCTACAAGAGACCAACACTTTGTTTTTGCTAATTGTTGGATGCCTAATAATCAAAGAAATGCCTCTATTTATAGAAAATCATAATGTTGAACCAACAAATGCATTATTTGAAGTGGTGGTTGTGGCGGTCAACTTATAACTCTTCTCAAAATGTTCACTTGTTTCATTGCTTCACTTGATGGGTGCGGGAAGCTTTTGAAGTGGTGGTTGTGACGGTCAACTTATAACTTCTTCTCAAAACCTTCACTTGTTTCATTCTTTCACTTGACGGGTGTGAGAAGCTTTTGTGGTTACACCCGTGGAATTCTTTTATTTCTTCTTGTACTCTTTTTCCTGTAGAATTCATCAGAAAATATGCGAGGATCGAATATAATTATTCATATTTTATTTAAAAATATAATTTTATATACTAAATTATATGAATAATTTATATCCATCAATTACCAAGATCCAAAAGATTCTTTGGGATAACTAATATTATTGTCTATTGGGTTGGTTTTATATATATATATATATATATATATATATATATATATATATATATAAATTGTTATTTGGTAAATACAGAATACCAAATAGTATTAATATCTTGTACCAAATCCAATTCCGAATACCAAAATATTAAAATTTTACTCCAAATATCATACCAAATACCGAATTACCAAATACCAATTACCAAATTTTTTGATTTAGTTTGGTAATTCGGTTTTCGGTATTTTATGCCCAGTCCTACTTCCAGTCCCCTTGGATTTTAATGTTTTCTCAAATCGTTCGATGTCGGGCTCGAATACAGTGATGGGAAACAAGTTGATCTGAAGACTTATTTTGCTCTTCAGATCTTCTGACTCAGCTTCAATTTATGTTACAAAGTTGACTCAATCCTACTCTTTATATAACAATTGTAAACTAAAAGTTACAAAGCCTTGTGTGACTAAGATTGAGACACTTTTATATTCTTCTTTGAAGTTGCGTAACCCGTGTCTGTAGTCTTCTTCTTTTATAGTCTTCAACTGCTACTCTTCATAAGGAAACCCAAGAGATTTCTTCTCAATCAAGGATTTGAATTGATTCCTTGGTTGAGGAATGTAGCCGTATGATATGTCCATATACGACTTTTATCCACGTACATATCAAATATGTCCATGACATTTTCTTCCTTTTGGTGTTGTAGTGATTGATACTTTTCCAAGTGTGTTTCAGATCCTTTCTTCGTCTTACTTAATTGTGATTAGTCTGATTTGAGATTTCTCGTGGGACTGAGATTCTCCTTCCATTTGTTCTTATTTTGATTGATTTTCTTAGATGCCGCAGATCGTGAATTGATATCCTTCCATTTCTAGAGCCGGATTCCTTTATCCTTCCAATATTAACAGTCGTCACTATCCTGTTTGTTAGATTGGTCCTTCTTTTTTCCTTGTTTTGAATGATCTACTTGGATTCTATGGCTAATGATTTGACACACTCCTATTCTTGTATGAGACATCCTTTTATTATTGGCAGTCGTCCAAATTTCCTGCAAATATCCACTCATTAGTTTGTCATTATTAAAACCTAAACATAGAAGGCTAACAATCTCCCTTCTTTTGATAATGACAAACGTTAAACATCAGTCAACTTCCCTGTTAAGATGGTCGACTTTCTCCCATTGTCTTTCTGCCTTAGTGGTTGTAGTCGACTCTCTTGATGTGGTAGTCGACTAGCTCCCCCAATCTTGTTAACTGATGTGATCATCTTCTCCATCCTTTGACATAATCAAAAAGACCAAAGCAAATACAAAATAAAGCAGAAACCAAATAAAGACAAAACAAAGAATACGAGATTTGCAAAGTTACACTAGGAAATAGCAGCAAAAACATATCAGAGCAGGAGTATGTAGTATTTTAATACAACCCAGAGTACGAGAAGGGACAGACCCCCTTTTGAATGAGATAAATGAGTTCAACATCGTTTGGCTAGGAAATAGGTAACGGTGTTATTCATGTTTGAGCAGAAGTGGTTATAGGATTTCTCAACACTCTTGGTGAAGTTAGAGTAAGAGTTCTGAACAGAGATTGCAAGCTCATTGGAGGAGGAGGAAGAATCAGTCTTGATGAAATCTACCAGGGAGAATATTCTGTTAAAAAGGTTTACCCCTTTCACTCTGAAATCGTCCAGAGAGAGTTAGTCTTTGCCTATGTCGGTACCGGTCTCCTTGCTCAGCTGTAGTAGCTTGGCAGTCGACTCCTTAATGTTGGTTATTCCTTCCTCAGTGGTGGTGAGCCTGTCTTTGAGTTCTTCAATCTCCTTATCTGCACAAAACATGGAATTAGACACAAATTTACTTACCTTGGAAGTGTCAGGCCGACTTTTGATAGAGTCCTTTGTACATCATTCTTTTTGGATCAGAATATAGCCCATGTTTGTGGAGGTATTTGATTTATAAGTTGCAGAGACTTCTACCACTAGAAAGGCTAAGAGGTCAATTCCATAGTGAAGAAGAATCCGAGTGATGATCAGACCATAGGGAAACTGGTTGAGGATATGGGAGCTAACGACACTTTCTATCATATATTCATGAATCCAAGAACTCCAGTTGATTTTGTATTTCTTAATCAGGTAGTAGAGAACAAACACATCTCTGCATGTCACATTACTGAGAGATCCCTTTCAAGGAATCAAGGTGGTTGCAATAATGTGGGCCAAGATTCTATTTCGAAAGCTTGAGAGACAGAAGACCTAAAAAGGACCTATTTGAGTCACGATTTGAGACGGCCTTCTTTGCTTCATCAAAACTAACTGCAAAATTCTCTGGCCAGGTGTCATTCATGAAGGGGACAACACTTGAGAATTTGGTATCAAATACTTTCTCAAATAGAAAGTCATTGAGAATAATACATGTACCCAAAACCAGGGTTTTCAGCTCGCCGCTGTCAGGGCAATGACGAAGGTTGGTGTAGAACATACGGATGGGGTCTTAAAATATTTCCAAGCCACATAAGCAAAACACCATTGACAAGTCTTGGGCTTTGAGAAAGTAGACAATATTGCAGTGGGATTCCTTTAGATGAGAGAGATTGATGACTCGACCAGAAACAATAGAGCGATTCTTAAAGGTGAAAAACTTTTCCTTATGAATTAGAGTCCAGAACTTATGCATGACCTCTTGAGGAAGAAAATATAGAGGAGAGGACCGTCATTTGTTAGAGGACGACATAGGGCTTGAAGCGGTTCATTTTCTGGACACAGTTGACTAGAGAGTGAGAAGAGACTTCTTCTGAGGATTCATAGAGAAGAATGAGGTCAAAGTTAGAGGAATTTTGGTTAGGAGAAGTTTTGGTGAGATTCACCGTTGAATAATTTTTTGTCATGGTAAAGAAAATGGGGATGGATGAGTATAAAATAAGTAGAGAAGAAGGTGAAAAGATAGAGTTGAGAAAGAAAGTATAGGGGTTAGGGTTGGAGATGAAAGGGCGGAGGAGTGTTGGTAAGTGAGAGGGTACAAAGATGGTAATGATGATGGAAGAGAAAAAAGGTAGCGTGTAAAGAGGGAGATTTGAAAGGAATGAGGGTGAGTCAGAGAGCAGTCGACGATTTTTGTGCCAAAAATAAGAGTCTTTTGAAAACCTTATAGATATGGTAAAATATATTGTACCAATTTTTCTAAAACAAAATCTTTCAAAATATATTATACAAAATTTTTCGTTTAGAAGACAAAATCTTTCCTTATGAAAATAAAAACATTATTAAAAAAAATTCTACAAGCTGATTTTTAGAGTTAGCAAAATAAAATCACCACTTACTACCAGATTTCAAGTAAAGTGATGCTTTAGTATATAAAATAGACTAAGATCACTGGATTTGTTACACATTATAGGCACAGATTCATAGGACACATAAATAACAAGTAGATGTATTCAACTTCATTTTGTTAGAAAGTCAACTAAGGTTCGATTCTTGCTGAGTCATAAACTTAGGTCATCACCCATACGATAAAAACTTTCATCAGAATAGCAAAATTCTCATGACAAGATGTTAGAACTATCAGGGATAATATTATCAGCATAAAATTGTACAATAAGAAGACTTGCATCAATATTTGTAAGACCAAAGTTATATCAATTTTACTTTCTAGAAAATTGTCATTTAGTAGGGAAGCACTCAATTTCTCATACAAAGCCTTTGGAGCTCGTTTGAGACTGCGGAATAATTTGACAGTTTGAAAATATGGTTTTGGATATGACAAATTTTCAAATCCTGGAAGTTGTCTTACGAAGACTTCCCCATGAATAAAATCATTTAAAACAGCTTAAAACATTTGAAGGCAGCAACTGTTAATAATCATTCGAATTATTTCTAACCTTGTCATGGGGACAAAGGCTTCATCGTAGTCAATACCTTCTTGGTGGGAATAGCCTTGAGCTACATGTCTGTCTTTATTTCTTACCTTCTATACATAGATAGAGATACCAGGGCAACCGACGCTTGTTTACTCACTCATACTCATTACCAGAAATTAGGTCTATGGTGACGGTTGCAAAACTGTTGCAATAGGCTAAAAAGCCATTGCCATAGACCTATCGCAACGGTTTGGCAAGCGTCCCATAGGTGGACATTGCGATAGGTCTATGGCAACGGTTTCTGCGATGGTTGTCTAAACCGTCGCCATAGGTCGAGCTATGGCGAAGATTCTTGTTAACCGTCGCCTTAGATAGATCTATTGCGACGGTTACTTTTTGACTTATTGAGACGCCTATTTTTGTCTATTGCAGCGGTTACGAACCTTCACAATAGATGCTATTGCAACGGTTAGTAACTGTTGCAATAGCATCTATTGCAACACTTTTATTATTGTATTGCAACACTTTTGACTACCTATTTCAACTAGGGGTGTACAGACCAAACCGTCAAGTCAAACTAAGCCGAAGAACCAAACCAAATCGAGAAAAAAAATCGACTTATGGTTTGATTTAGTTGGTTTGGCGTTTGACCAAAAAAAAACCTGATCATTCTTGGTTTGGTTTGGTGTTAACCAAAAAAAAGTCAAACTGAACCCAAATCAAACCGACATAATATATATATATATATATATATATATATATATATATATATATATATATATATATATATATATATATATATATATATGTATGTGTGTGTGTATATATATATGTATATGTATGTGAGTGTGTGTGTATATTTATGCTAGTTTAGTCGCACGTGCCTCGCACGTGTAACGTTTGATTATTTAAAATTAAATAATTTTATCTATTGCAGAGATTTTTAATAAAGTGTAAAAGTTCAAATCACTTTTCAAAAATCTTTCACACTTTAATGTAATAATGTAAACATAAACATATACACATATATGTTTTCCAATTCCAAGTGGTTGATGGTATCACTTTTACATTTGTGTACCTCTTTCCCTTGTTGCCACAGGATAAGAGAGACACATCAATTTAAACCATATTTGTGTTACGATTATTTTATATATATATAAAATCGTTCCTTATTTTTAAAGTCAAATCTTTACAAATTTATTGATTACATTCTATTACGTACTTAAAACATTTAGAAATCTGAAACTTCTTAATTTTTTCTTATTCTAATAGTTTTATATTTATTTTTAGATTTTTCAAATCTTCTTAAAATCAAATTTAGTTGATTTAAAATTTTTAAACTAATAAAAAATGTATCTGTTGTATGTCTTCAAATAGGGAAAGAGTTACCATAAATATATTTAATTAATTTTCAATTCTTAAATCAGAAAAAGATATAGAAATTCTGATGTCTTCTAATAAGGAATTTTTTTTACCATAAATATATTTAATTAATTTTCAACTCTTAAATATTAGGACGAAATAGTGAAAAAGACGATTTTGTTTAAATATTAGAAAAAAATAGTGAAAAAGACGATTTTGTTTAAAGTAAGGATTTCAACGAAGGGCAAAAAGTTCAATTCACTTTTCTAAGGATATTCCTACTTTTAATATATTATAGATATATATATATATATATGCATGTATATAATTTAACTTTTTATACATAAAATATTAATTATAATCTACTTTTTAAATACTTTTCAATTAGTCTTATTAATTTTCAATATTTAGAAAGTAGACATATATATATATATATATATATATATATATATATATATATATATATATATATTCATATTTGGGCCTTTATGTTGTAATATTTATCCATTAATTGCTAATAAAATGATCCAAAATCCAATATAAACTTAAAACCTAAACTTTTCACTCTTTATCTTAATTTTTAGTCTCAAGAGAGTTTTTCGCTCCTCAATTTTTCATAATTGTTTTTCATTAGCGCATGAGTGAAAACATACTTGATCTAAACTTCAATCACAATATTGTCAAAAATAAACATTATAAAAAAATGAGAAGAATCGAAAAAACCAAAAAAATAGAAAGAACTGACTAAAACCTAAACCGAAAAAACCAATTTTATGTTGGTTTGATTAATAGTTTTAATAAACCGACATAATTGATTTGATTTTTTTTTCAATAGAAAACCAAACCAACCTGACCTATGTACACCCCTAATTACAACTATTTCATTACCTATTGGAATGCCTATTTTCATCTAGTGCAACGGTCCGTAACCGTTGCTATAGATTCTATTGCAACGACATTGAACCGTTGCAATAGCATCTATTGCAACGACATTAAACCGTTGCAATTGCCACATGTCATTAAATTGAAACGATTTATATAAATACTCGTATTAATATAAATTTTTATCTACATACATAATAAATTATAACACAATATATACACATCACAAAACAAAATCATTCATTAATAATCTCATAATTCAAAATATGCAACAAGCTAGTAATTTAAACAAGCCCAAATGATTAGTTAAGTTTTTACATACTAGCAAGTTCAAGTGGTGATAAGTTTCAAAAAATTCAACACAAAACTATTGATATTAGAGAATTTATCCACAATTCAAAAATCTTCTCAAGTAAGATCAATGTCTTCGTCATTTTCTTCATCTCTTTCTTCATTTTGGACATCTATAAAAAGAGAACAAATAATATCAATTAGCACTTAAATGACAACATAAAAAGGACTATTCCATAACAAAATAAGTAGATAATCTGATTATTAGTTGCTTGTATTGATCAATACAATAGTTAGTTTGTTACATCTTCCTTCAACAGAATCAACTACTGCTGGAAGAGAAATACTCGAACTTAAAAGAGTGAGCGAAAAGTCAAAGTTGGGGAAGGAGTTCCAGCCTTGAGAAACACTTGGTTCACCGAAATGACCTCAGAATTAGTAGCCAGTCCAGCCTTAACTATATTAAACTTAAGACTCCCTAAACTTTGTAATAACTTCAATACTCTTCATCTAATTCTCCATAGCAGTATTATCATACAATTTAGAGCCATGTCCAGGCGTTCCAACAACCTTAATCACCATATGCCAGGGTGTCCTATCAGCATAGAACACTCTTAAACTCATCATTAGTCGAAGCCTGTTCATCCATCATAAACCCAACATTTAACTCTTCAAATTCTTTCAACTCCACAAACTTCTTCATCCCATCAAATCCACCAACCTCTTCATCAGACACATACACAATATAAACATTTCTTAAAGGTACAAAATCTGGATCAAAGTTTTGAATCGCCTTGATTGCTTCCAAATACTGCATGCCTATACACTTATCATCCTGCGCACGTGCAAAAATTTTTCCATCGAAATTCATGTGAGCAAAAGAATATAGGTGGGTCCATTTATCGAGCTCGATAGGGACGAAATCAAGATGGGAGTTGAAGAGAATGGAGGGAAGTGAAGGGACGGAATCAAGTTAAAGTGCAACAGGTACAGGAGCTGTATCAATGCTCAAAACTATTGGCAAGTACCCTAGACAAAAAAAGTGAAATACTCACTCTAATCTCAAATGACTTGTTGAGGTACTCAACCTCAGAATACCATGCCACAATACCAAACTATCACCATCTAATCAGCAGAAGGCACACACCAAAAACAAGAGAAGTTCTACCAACAGATAGTTACTACCAACAAATCAAGAAATGTAAACTGACCTTGATTATTACTACCAACAGATGGATGGTTTATTAGTTGATTATCAAGGGCTTCTCCTGACGAATGAACATTGAATCCTAGCATATTAGGATCAAGTTTTAATCCTGTATTTAGATGCTAAAGTTGTGCAATGATGTTCATTGTAACTTCACGCTCAATGACATCTCTTTGAGCATTCATTCTGTGTTGCATCCTCTCTTCTAGTTCATGTCACGCCCCAAAATCCCATCGGGCCGGATTGGCACCCGAAGCCTAGAAGGCCCGGGAGAACCCGTTCAAATACCTGTACTTTCACTTACATGTCACTAAAAATTTGGGCAGCACTTCGTTACATATAGAAGAGTCTAATTCCCTGTATCAGCACAACACGCACAAATATATATATATAATACTTGGCCGTCGGGGCCACCACATATACAAATATAACATCACTATATAAACTGTCATACCCCAAATCCCATTGGAGCGGACTAGCACCCGTAGCCGAGGAGGCCCGGGAGAACCCGTTCATAACCTATACTTTCACATTTACATTACTTATGAAAATTAGAAATTTGGGCAGCACTTCGTTGTAAATAGAAGAAAACAGTACCTGTATCATCCCAGAAGACACACATAAATATATATATAAACAGTAATTGGCCGTCAGAGCCATCACGTCTATCAACCAAACACTCCTATGGCTGTACAATATGTCTACAAAAGCCTCTACATAGATACACAACTAAGTTAGGGTCGGGACAAACTCCCGCCCACAAAATACTTTTATACAAATACCAAAAATGCATATAGAAACGACTTGGGATGCCCCGAAACAACTAGAGCTCACTACTAACAACAGAATGTCCTGGCTCTTACTGCGGAGGTGTACGACCTGAAGTACCTGTTTCTGCAGGCATGAATACGGGTCCCCCGTGAGGGACGTCAGTACGGAAATATGTACTGAGTATGTAAGGCAGTGAGTATCAAGATGAGATACAAAAGATCAACAGAACCCAGATACCAGTGAATAAACAGTATGAGTAGACCACACTTAAAAGAGCTGATGGGATACCTGCACATTACTTTCATATCATTACTTCCCGTAATCCTTATCAATACATAACATATGTCATACAATGGCCAAATGATCAGTGGTACTAATACAATACATCAGGGACCACCCTTGGAATAACATATATACATAAACTTTATAATACAATGGCCAACTGATCAGTGGTACTAATACAATACATCATATCATCAATTTAAAATACAGACATTCCATTTCTTAATTCAATTAATCTTTGAGATTGGTTACTTTGTGGTCACATCTTATGGAACTTGAAACCATGATACCTCAATAGGAAAACATGTAAATAGGTAATCAATATCATGAAAATGAAGTAGAGAATCATGGATACCTCATTAAACCATTTCGGAGTCAACAATAGTATATGGATATTTTTTTTTACTAGCCGGACATCTTAAAAGTGAAAACAAGTTCAATTGGTAGTGTCGAAGATCATATGATGTTATTATGTGTCATGTGTCGTAGGACAATGTTGGAAGCTTACTTGAGAGTGCCATGGGTCATTATTCATGCCAAAGATTAGATAGAGTATGTCTTACATACCTTGATATAACCACTTCAATACAAGTCCAACTTGGCTTCCAGTACTCTTCGAACACTTATCTACAATAAGTCATTTGTGGCAAACTAGTATTAGCAACCAAACCTTACCATTTAGGTATTAACTTCACCAAATAATGTCTAGGAAGTAATCCTTTAACTCATCAATAAGAGTGCTACATACATCCTCTTATACTCTTATTACATTCACATATCATGCATTTTCATGAAATATCCCCCAACATCACTCTTAGCCTTTATTTCCCTTCTTAATCACCATCCAATACCAACATGATCGCTGGGCATACATAACCACTAATATAATGATATATCACCACAATTCATCCTCCATAATCCAATACAACAACTTCCATAATTTACTACTAACAATTTATACAAAACAATTCATAACTATGTTTCTAGTTATCTTCCAACATCAAGACAATACTCATAATCCTTTATCAATACCTATTCATGGATAAGAATCAAGAATAAACAATATTCATACCTTAACAATGAACTCTTGTATTTAGAATCCTCCTTACATAACCATGGGGTGCTTCACGAAGCTTTCGAGATGGTGAACACAACTACGGAACCAATTCGAATCTTCTACGGTTGAATCACAAAATATATGAAGTTGAAATTAGGCTAGGGTTTCACCTTCTCTTAATAATTGGATGATATATGATATATATGAGGCTAAGTGTAGGTTTATAAAGACCCATTTTCGTCCAAGAGGTAATAGAAAATGACCATTTTGCCCTAAAAATTTAAATAAATCCAAATCTGTCCCCAGTGGACAGTTTTGACAGGCTGAAGTAAATCGATCATAATTCTTTGCTCCGGTATCGGATTCGGGTGAAACCAATTGCATTGGAAATATAATTCAAAGGGATTTCATTTTCATATAAAGTATACCACCCAGTTCTTCCTGTACAAGGAGTTATGATCATTTAAAGTTGACCCAAAAATCTGTCCCACAATTCTGTTTTTTTTTTGATAGGCTGTAGTAAAACGGGTATAGATCCTTACTCAGACATTGGATTTGGATGAAACCAATTTCATCGGAAAGAAGACTTTCGGATCTTTTCGTAGATATATAGCATCTCATACAGTTCTTTTTGTGCAAGGAGTTATGATCGTCTAAAGTTGATCCAAAAAAATAATTGCCTAGCTGCAGTAATTTTCTTGCAGATTTACTGTTCACAGGCTTCCCGGCCACCGTTTTGAAATTTTGAATGTGCTCGCTTATATGAAATACTCCTCTGTTTTGGGCAAACTTTATATCGTTGGAAAGCTTATTCCAATACCTACACATATAACTATTGACGGGATACTTCCGAATACCATAAACTTAATTTAACCCATACGCAAGCCTTTAGGACTCCATATAATCACGATAAGTGTACGAAAAAATTTACGGGGTGTTACATTCTCCCCCCTTAAGAACATTCGTCCTCGAATGTTAGCATAGTTACTCAATTAAGAAATGTTCAAACTTACAATTAACATATTCATCATCATAACATACTTGCATAAAAATAAACACTTACTTGTTATTGTTCTTCTTCCGTCTCATGAACTTCCTCCTCATCGTTGAATAGGTAAGGGTACTTAATATTCATCGCTTCCTCGGCTTCCCATGTGATCTCCTCAACTTGTTGATTCCTCCAACGTAATTTTACCGATGCTATCTCTTTATTCCTTATCTTTTTAATTTGGCGATCAACAATAGCAATAGGCATTTCTTCAAAAGTGAGATCTTCTGGTAGTAGTGATATGCGATGGATATCCGATGTACTTGCGAAGCATCGAAACATGAAATACGGGATGAACTGCTGAGAGCTCTTGAGGTAGCTCTAACTCATAAGCAACTTGTCCAAATCTTTGAATGATCTTGTACGGACCTATGTATCGTGGACTTAACTTTCCTTTCTTGCCAAACCTCATCACTCCTTTTATTGGTGATACTTTCAAGAATACCCAATCGTCGATAGAAAACTCAAGTCCTCTTCTTCTAACATCCGCATAAGATTTGTGTCGACTTTGAGCTGTTTCAAGCCATTGTTGGATCACTTTAACCTTCTCCATTGCTTGATAAACAAGATCCGGTCCAAACCAGACCGCATCACCTGCTTCAAACCATCCTACTGGCGATCTACACTTTCTTCCATACAATGCTTCATATGGTGCCATTTTGATACTTGAATGATAGCTATTATTGTAGGCAAACTCGATAAGAGGTAGGTGATCATCCCAGTTGCCTTTGAAATCTAATACACATGCTCGTAGCATATCTTCAAGTGTCTGGATGGTACGTTTCGCTTGTCCGTCCGTTTGAGGATGAAAAGCCGTACTTAGATTTACTTGTGTCCCCAAACTCCTTTGAAAAGACTTCCAGAAATTCGCGGTAAATTGGGTTCCTCGATCGGATATAGTGGAAATTGGAACTCCATGTAACCGAACGATCTCGTTAATATACAACTTCGCATACTCTTCCGCCGTATAAGTTGTTTTAACTGGTAAGAAGTGCGCAGATTTGGTAAGCCTATCAATGATCACCCATATGGAATCAAACTTCCGATATGTACGAGGCAAACCCGTGATGAAATCCATATTGATCTTGTCCCACTTCCAGACTGGAAGATCTATACATTGCATGTAACCACCGGGTTTCTGGTGTTCTACTTTGACTCTTTGACAATTCGGACATTCAGCTACAAATTCGGCAATATTCTTATTCATGTCATTCCACTAATATATTGTTTTTAAATCTTGATACATCTTAGTCGACCCTGGATGGATGGAATACCTTGAACAGTGTGCTTCTGTCATAATCCTCTTTCTTAGCTCAACTACATCTGGTACACATAAACGATTCTGACACTGAAGCACTCCTTCTCAGGTAAGCTCAAATGCCTTTGTCGTGCCACTCTACACATCCTCCTTAAGCTGCAATAAAATTGGATCTACATACTGCTTCTTTTTCACTTCAGCTATCAATGAAGGTTCCGCTACATTACGTACAATAACCTCTTCATCTGGAGTTTCGAGAAGTCGAACTCCCAAATTAGCTAGTTGGTGAAGATCCTTAATCATCCTCTGCTTTTCTATAGATGCCATTTTAGACTTATGACTCAGTACATCCGCGACCACATTCGCTTTTCCTGGATGATACAAGATATCACCATCGTAATCTTTCAACAATTCAAGCCATCTCCGCTGCCTCATGTTTAGATCTTTCTGACTGAAGATATATTGCAGGCTCTTATGATCGGTATATATGTCAACATGAACCCCATATAAGTAGTGGCGCCATATCTTCAAAGCAAATACAACTGCAGCTAGCTCAAGATCATGTGTGGGATAATTCCTCTCATGAGGTCGCAACTGTCTAGAGCCATAGGCTATTACTCTACCATGTTGCATTAATACGCATCCTAAGCCACTTCTCGAAGCATCACAGTACACTGCATACCCTTTTGTGCCTTCAGGAAGTACCAATACCGGTGTAGAAGTCAACTTGCTCTTCATATCTTGGAAACTCTTTTCACAGGCATCATTCCATTGAAACTTGGAGGCTTTATGTGTCAACTTAGTCAAGGGTGCAGAAATAGAAGAAAAACCTTCAACAAACCTTCTATAATAACCTGCCAACCCAAGGAAACTACGAATCTCCGTAGGCGTCGTGGGTCTTGGCCAATTCTTCACAGCCTCAATCTTCTGAGTGTCAACTTTTATGCCTTCACTGGATACAATATGACCCAAAAATGCCACTGACTTGAGCCAAAACTCACATTTAGAAAGCTTCACATACAGCTTACGATCACGAAGAATTTGCAACACCTGCCTCAAGTGATTAACATGGTCCTCTTCTGATCTAGAGTAGACCAGAATATCATCTATGAAAACTATCATGAACACATCTAGAAACGGCTTAAACAACCTATTCATTAGATCCATAAAAACTGCGGGTGCATTTGTCAGCCCGAATGACATAACCAGGAATTCATAATGACCATACCATGTTCGGAAAGCTGTCTTGTGTATATCTTTATCCTTGACTCTCACTTGATGATAGCCTGATCACAAGTCAATCTTGGAAAAACACTGGGCACCCTGAAACTGGTCAAATAAATCATCAATTCGGGGGAGAGGGTATTTATTCTTAATAGTCACCTTATTCAATTGCCGATAGTCAATACACATCCTCAGCGAACCATCTTTCTTACGCACAAACAATACTGGTGCTCCCCAAGGGGACATACTAGGCCTGATGAATCCCTTCTCTAGCAAGTCTTTCAGTTGCTCTTTCAATTCTCGTAACTCTGCTGGTGCCATTCTATAAGGAGGAATTGAGATTAGCTGTGTGTCTGGCAACATATCAATACCAAACTCCACTTCTCGTTCAGGTGGTAAACCTGGTAGTTCTTCAGGAAATACATCAGGAAATTCATTCACAACCGAAATGGTCTGAAAAGTTGGCGGCTCTGCCTCTGTATCCCTTACTCTAACCAAATGGTATATGTACCCCTTGGAAATCATTTTTCTTGCCTTAAATTAAGAAATAAATCTACCTCTCGGCGCGCCAACATTACCCTTCCATTCAAGGACTGCCTCATTTGGGAAATGGAAATACACCTTCGTAGAACGACAATCTACTGTAGCATAACAAGACGCTAACCAATCCATGCCTATAATAACGTTAAAATCTACCATTTCTAAATCAACAAGATCGGCCATCGTATCACGACCACAAATATTCACAACACAATTTCGATAAACATTCCTAGCTATAAGAGATTCCCCCCACTGGCGTTGATACTTCAAATGGCTTGGCTAATAATTCGGGTGTTCTCCCGAACCTTCCCGCAACCAAAGGAGTAGCGTACGATAATGTAGAACCAGGATCAATTAAGGCATACACATCAAATGCAAAGATGGACAACGTACCTGTAACCACGTCTGGAGAAGCCTCTAAATTCTGCCGATCTGCTAGGGCATACACATGGTTCTGAGCTCCGCTGGAACTAGCTGCTCCTCTATCACCTCTACCGTGACCCATAGGTTGTGCACCCCTACTCAAAGGAGGCACTGATGATGACGCAACAGCTGATCCGATAGGTCGTGTTATACCACCTGTGGTCCTGCGTGGGCAATCCCTAGCCATATGCCCCGACCTACCGCACCAAAAGCAATTGTTCGTTCCAAGCCGACATTCACCAAAGTGAAATCTTCTACATATGGGGAACGGGTGTCGTGGAGGTCTCAATTGACTCATACTCCCTTTCCCTTGATACCCCACTGTTCGCGAACTCTGATTTTCATTGCTTTGCCCGAACTGATTACCTCTGAACCTTTGAAATTGCGGTGGAGCACTAATTGCCGGATAAGAAGATAACGGGCTAGGCAATCTATGAGAGAACGAAGGCCTAAAACCTCCCTGAGATGCCATAAACTGCCCTATAGCTCTGGCCCGCTTAGAATATCCTTTTTTTGATTCCTGGGTTCTTCTTCTTTGCCTCTGATCTTCCATCTTCTGAGCTAAAGCTTGTATCCTCGCTATATCCATATCCTTGTTCAAAGCAACAATGGTACAATCTCTAACCAAGTATGGTTCCAATCTATCCACATAGTGATGAACTCTGTCATCCATAGTAGCTACCACATTAGAAGCATATCGAGACAAGGAGTTAAATCGAAGACTATACTCCCCTACACTCATATTACCCTGACGAAGATTTAAGAATTGATCTGCACGGGCCTGACAAGTCTCAAATGGAAGATAATGATCAATAAATGCATCTTTGAACTCTCCCCACGTAGTTGGAGGTGCATCAATACTCCTAGATCGTTTCCAATCCTCGTACCACAATATAGCCTCTCCTTTCAGTCTATATGCTGCTAGCTCAACCATCTCTTTACCGGATATGTGCATAACATCTAGAGCCCTTTGGTTTTGATCGACAAAGTCCTACGGGTCTTCGTTAATATCTGATCCAGTAAAAGTAGGAGGATCCAGTTTCAGAAAATCCTGTGTCCGAAGGCTAGCTGCTCTATCCGTACCACTAGAACCCGTGGTAGGAATAGCTTGCCCTTGAACTTGACCGACAACTATACGCGTCAGAAGTTGTACTGCATCCCTCAAATCTCGATCAACAACATTAATAGATGGCACTTCCGGAGGAGAAGAAGCTCCTGATATATGCTCAGCTTGAGACTCACTTTGTTCAGCTTGTGCCGGTGATGACTTACTAGTACCTTCTCCGGCCACTACATCCACTCGCTTCCACTTATTCTTTCTCCTTGTAACCGGCATCGTTACTATAATAAAAAAAAACAATTGGATTAAGCGATCGATTATGACTTTATCTCTAATATGGGCTCTATTGCACGATCTAAGAAATGGAGAGTGGAAACAATCCCTAAATGTCCAATAGCCTCCTGTTTATAGATATGGTGCACAACACACCGATAAACGAGATTCTACGTAGACACAACTTTGTAGACTCACTAGGACGAACTTCTCTGATACCACTTCTGTCATACCCCAAATCCCATTGGAGCGGACTAGCACCCGTAGTCGAGGAGGCCCGGGAGAACCCGTTCATAACCTATACTTTCACATTTACATTACTTATGAAAATTAGAAATTTGGCCAGCACTTCGTTGTAAATAGAAGAAAACAGTACCTGTATCAGCCCAGTAGACACGCATAAATATATATATATAAACAGTAATTGGCCATCAGAGCCATCACGTCTATCAACCAAACACTCCTATGGCTGTACAATATGTCTACAAAAGCCTCTACATAGATACACAACTGAGTTAGGGTCGGGACAAACTCCCGCCCACAAAAGACTTTTATACAAATACCAAAAATACATATAGAAACGACTTGGGATGCCCCGAAACAACTGGAGCTCACTACTAACAACAGAATATCCTGGCTCTTACTGCGGAGGTGTACGACCTGAAGTACCTGTTTCTGCAGGCATGAATACGGGTCCCCCGTGAGGGACGTCAGTACGGAAATATGTACTGAGTATGTAAGGCAGTGAGTATCAAGATGAGATACAAAAGATCAACAGAACCCAGATACCATTGAATAAACAGTATGAGTAGACCACACTTAAAAGAGCTGATGGGATACCTGCACATTACTTTCATATCATTACTTCCCGTAATCCTTATCAATACATAACATATGTCATACAATGGCCAACTAATCAGTGGTACTAATACAATACATCAGGGACCACCCCTGGAATAACATATATACATAAACTTTATAATACAATGGCCAACTGATCAGTGGTACTAATACAATACATCATATCATCAATTTAAAATACAGACATTCCATTTCTTAATTCAATTAATCTTTGAGATTGGTTACTTTGTGGTCACATCTTATGGAACTTGAAACCATGATACCTCAATAGGAAAACATGTAAATAGGTAATCAATATCATGAAAATGAAGTAGAGAATCATGGATACCTCATTAAACCATTTCGGAGTCAACAATAGTATATGGATATTTTTTTTTACTAGCCGGACATCTTAAAAGTGAAAACAAGTTCAATTGGTAGTGTCGAAGATCATATGATGTTATTATGTGTCATGTGTCGTAGGACAATGTTGGAAGCTTACTTGAGAGTGCCATGGGTCATTATTCATGCCAAAGATTAGATAGAGTATGTCTTACATACCTTGATATAACCACTTCAATACAAGTCCAACTTGGCTTCCAGTACTCTTCGAACACTTATCTACAATAAGTCATTTGTGGCAAACTAGTATTAGCAACCAAACCTTACCATTTAGGTATTAACTTCACCAAATAATGTCTAGGAAGTAATCCTTTAACTCATCAATAAGAGTGCTACATACATCCTCTTATACTCTTATTACATTCACATATCATGCATTTTCATGAAATATCCCCCAACATCACTCTTAGCCTTTATTTCCCTTCTTAATCACCATCCAATACCAACATGATCGCTGGGCATACATAACCACTAATATAATGATATATCACCACAATTCATCCTCCATAATCCAATACAACAACTTCCATAATTTACTACTAACAATTTATACAAAACAATTCATAACTATGTTTCTAGTTATCTTCCAACATCAAGACAATACTCATAATCCTTTATCAATACCTATTCATGGATAAGAATCAAGAATAAACAATATTCATACCTTAACAATGAACTCTTGTATTTAGAATCCTCCTTACATAACCATGGGGTGCTTCACGAAGCTTTCGAGATGGTGAACACAACTACGGAACCAATTCGAATCTTCTACGGTTGAATCACAAAATATATGAAGTTGAAATTAGGCTAGGGTTTCACCTTCTCTTAATAATTGGATGATATATGATATATATGAGGCTAAGTGTAGGTTTATAAAGACCCATTTTCGTCCAAGAGGTAATAGAAAATGACCATTTTGCCCTAAAAATTTAAATAAATCCAAATCTGTCCCCAGTGGACAGTTTTGACAGGCTGAAGTAAATCGATCATAATTCTTTGCTCCGGTATCGGATTCGGGTGAAACCAATTGCATTGGAAATATAATTCAAAGGGATTTCATTTTCATATAAAGTATACCACCCAGTTCTTCCTGTACAAGGAGTTATGATCATTTAAAGTTGACCCAAAAATCTGTCCCACAATTCTGTTTTTTTTTTGATAGGCTGTAGTAAAACGGGTATAGATCCTTACTCAGACATTGGATTTGGATGAAACCAATTTCATCGGAAAGAAGACTTTCGGATCTTTTCGTAGATATATAGCATCTCATACAGTTCTTTTTGTGCAAGGAGTTATGATCGTCTAAAGTTGATCCAAAAAAATAATTGCCTAGCTGCAGTAATTTTCTTGCAGATTTACTGTTCACAGGCTTCCCGGCCACCGTTTTGAAATTTTGAATGTGCTCGCTTATATGAAATACTCCTCTGTTTTGGGCAAACTTTATATCGTTGGAAAGCTTATTCCAATACCTACACATATAACTATTGACGGGATACTTCCGAATACCATAAACTTAATTTAACCCATACGCAAGCCTTTAGGACTCCATATAATCACGATAAGTGTACGAAAAAATTTACGGGGTGTTACATTCTCCCCCCTTAAGAACATTCGTCCTCGAATGTTAGCATAGTTACTCAATTAAGAAATGTTCAAACTTACAATTAACATATTCATCATCATAACATACTTGCATAAAAATAAACATTTACTTGTTATTGTTCTTCTTCCGTCTCATGAACTTCCTCCTCATCGTTGAATAGGTAAGGGTACTTAATATTCATCGCTTCCTCGGCTTCCCATGTGATCTCCTCAACTTGTTGATTCCTCCAACGTAATTTTACCGATGCTATCTCTTTATTCCTTATCTTTTTAATTTGGCGATCAACAATAGCAATAGGCATTTCTTCAAAAGTGAGATCTTCTGGTAGTAGTGATATGCGATGGATATCCGATGTACTTGCGAAGCATCGAAACATGAAATACGGGATGAACTGCTGAGAGCTCTTGAGGTAGCTCTAACTCATAAGCAACTTGTCCAAATCTTTGAATGATCTTGTACGGACCTATGTATCGTGGACTTAACTTTCCTTTCTTGCCAAACCTCATCACTCCTTTTATTGGTGATACTTTCAAGAATACCCAATCGTCGATAGAAAACTCAAGTCCTCTTCTTCTAACATCCGCATAAGATTTGTGTCGACTTTGAGCTGTTTCAAGCCATTGTTGGATCACTTTAACCTTCTCCATTGCTTGATAAACAAGATCCGGTCCAAACCAGACCGCATCACCTGCTTCAAACCATCCTACTGGCGATCTACACTTTCTTCCATACAATGCTTCATATGGTGCCATTTTGATACTTGAATGATAGCTATTATTGTAGGCAAACTCGATAAGAGGTAGGTGATCATCCCAGTTGCCTTTGAAATCTAATACACATGCTCGTAGCATATCTTCAAGTGTCTGGATGGTACGTTTCGCTTGTCCGTCCGTTTGAGGATGAAAAGTCGTACTTAGATTTACTTGTGTCCCCAAACTCCTTTGAAAAGACTTCCAGAAATTCGCGGTAAATTGGGTTCCTCGATCGGATATAGTGGAAATTGGAACTCCATGTAACCGAACGATCTCGTTAATATACAACTTCGCATACTCTTCCGCCGTATAAGTTGTTTTAACTGGTAAGAAGTGCGCAGATTTGGTAAGCCTATCAATGATCACCCATATGGAATCAAACTTCCGATATGTACGAGGCAAACCCGTGATGAAATCCATATTGATCTTGTCCCACTTCCAGACTGGAAGATCTATACATTGCATGTAACCACCGGGTTTCTGGTGTTCTACTTTGACTCTTTGACAATTCGGACATTCAGCTACAAATTCGGCAATATTCTTATTCATGTCATTCCACTAATATATTGTTTTTAAATCTTGATACATCTTAGTCGACCCTGGATGGATGGAATACCTTGAACAGTGTGCTTCTGTCATAATCCTCTTTCTTAGCTCAACTACATCTGGTACACATAAACGATTCTGACACTGAAGCACTCCTTCTCAGGTAAGCTCAAATGCCTTTGTCGTGCCACTCTACACATCCTCCTTAAGCTGCAATAAAATTGGATCTACATACTGCTTCTTTTTCACTTCAGCTATCAATGAAAATTAGAAATTTGGCCAGCACTTCGTTGTAAATAGAAGAAAACAGTACCTGTATCAGCCCAGTAGACACGCATAAATATATATATATAAACAGTAATTGGCCATCAGAGCCATCACGTCTATCAACCAAACACTCCTATGGCTGTACAATATGTCTACAAAAGCCTCTACATAGATACACAACTGAGTTAGGGTCGGGACAAACTCCCGCCCACAAAATACTTTTATACAAATACCAAAAATGCATATAGAAACGACTTGGGATGCCCCGAAACAACTAGAGCTCACTACTAACAACAGAATGTCCTGGCTCTTACTGCGGAGGTGTACGACCTGAAGTACCTGTTTCTGCAGGCATGAATACGGGTCCCCCGTGAGGGACGTCAGTACGGAAATATGTACTGAGTATGTAAGGCAGTGAGTATCAAGATGAGATACAAAAGATCAACAGAACCCAGATACCAGTGAATAAACAGTATGAGTAGACCACACTTAAAAGAGCTGATGGGATACCTGCACATTACTTTCATATCATTACTTCCCGTAATCCTTATCAATACATAACATATGTCATACAATGGCCAAATGATCAGTGGTACTAATACAATACATCAGGGACCACCCTTGGAATAACATATATACATAAACTTTATAATACAATGGCCAACTGATCAGTGGTACTAATACAATACATCATATCATCAATTTAAAATACAGACATTCCATTTCTTAATTCAATTAATCTTTGAGATTGGTTACTTTGTGGTCACATCTTATGGAACTTGAAACCATGATACCTCAATAGGAAAACATGTAAATAGGTAATCAATATCATGAAAATGAAGTAGAGAATCATGGATACCTCATTAAACCATTTCGGAGTCAACAATAGTATATGGATATTTTTTTTTACTAGCCGGACATCTTAAAAGTGAAAACAAGTTCAATTGGTAGTGTCGAAGATCATATGATGTTATTATGTGTCATGTGTCGTAGGACAATGTTGGAAGCTTACTTGAGAGTGCCATGGGTCATTATTCATGCCAAAGATTAGATAGAGTATGTCTTACATACCTTGATATAACCACTTCAATACAAGTCCAACTTGGCTTCCAGTACTCTTCGAACACTTATCTACAATAAGTCATTTGTGGCAAACTAGTATTAGCAACCAAACCTTACCATTTAGGTATTAACTTCACCAAATAATGTCTAGGAAGTAATCCTTTAACTCATCAATAAGAGTGCTACATACATCCTCTTATACTCTTATTACATTCACATATCATGCATTTTCATGAAATATCCCCCAACATCACTCTTAGCCTTTATTTCCCTTCTTAATCACCATCCAATACCAACATGATCGCTGGGCATACATAACCACTAATATAATGATATATCACCACAATTCATCCTCCATAATCCAATACAACAACTTCCATAATTTACTACTAACAATTTATACAAAACAATTCATAACTATGTTTCTAGTTATCTTCCAACATCAAGACAATACTCATAATACTTTATCAATACTTATTCATGGATAAGAATCAAGAATAAACAATATTCATACCTTAACAATGAACTCTTGTATTTAGAATCCTCCTTACATAACCATGGGGTGCTTCACGAAGCTTTCGAGATGGTGAACACAACTACGGAACCAATTCGAATCTTCTACGGTTGAATCACAAAATATTTGAAGTTGAAATTAGGCTAGGGTTTCACCTTCTCTTAATAATTGGATGATATATGATATATATGAGGCTAAGTGTAGGTTTATAAAGACCCATTTTCGTCCAAGAGGTAATAGAAAATGACCATTTTGCCCTAAAAATTTAAATAAATCCAAATCTGTCCCCAGTGGACAGTTTTGACAGGCTGAAGTAAATCGATCATAATTCTTTGCTCCGGTATCGGATTCGGGTGAAACCAATTGCATTGGAAATATAATTCAAAGGGATTTCATTTTCATATAAAGTATACCACCCAGTTCTTCCTGTACAAGGAGTTATGATCGTTTAAAGTTGACCCAAAAATCTGTCCCACAATTCTATTTTTTTTTTGATAGGCTGTAGTAAAACGGGTATAGATCCTTACTCAGACATTGGATTTGGATGAAACCAATTTCATCGGAAAGAAGACTTTTGGATCTTTTCGTCGATATATAGCAGCTCACACAGTTCTTTTTGTACAAGGAGTTATGATCGTCTAAAGTTGATCCAAAAAAATAATTGCCTAGCTGCAGTAATTTTCCTGCAGATTTACTGTTCACAGGCTTCCCGGCCACCGTTTTGAAATTTTGAATGTGCTTGCTTATATGAAATACTCCTCTGTTTTGGGCAAACTTTATATCGTTGGAAAGCTTATTCCAATACCTACACATACAACTATTGACGGGATACTTCCGAACACCATAAATTTAATTTAACCCATACGCAAGCCTTTAGGACTCCATATAATCGCGATAAGTGTACGAAAAAATTTACGGGGTGTTACATAAACTCCCATGACTTTACCCTTCCTTATGTCTACAAAGCCTGTAGGATATATACATGACATAACTAGGGTCGGGACAAACCCCCGCCCTCACATGACTCTTGTACAATAGCAAAACATAAGGAAACGACTCGAAAAGCTCCGAAGCAAACTGGAGCTCACCAACAATAGCTGTACGACCTGGCTCTTATCTATGCTGTGAGTGAGTTGAAGCACCTGTGCCTGCAGCATGAAATGCAGGTCCCCCGTGAGGGACGTCAGTACGATATATGTACTGAGTATGTAAAGCTGTAAATAATCATATGTGATATGGGGGATCAAGAAAATCAGACGCAAGTGAATAAATCATAATAGAAGTGAACCACACTTCATAAACACTTTTAGGATCATGCACATTATCATTAATCTGAATTGGGTTCTTGAATTCAAACACATTTGTGGAATGGTATACATTCGTTCATTTCATTCTTTACAATTATCATTCGCCATTACCTCCTCCTCCCGAACCTCCAACCACCTAACAATAATCAATACTGTATCGTACTGTGACCATTAGGCTGCCCCAGTACATATCAACTGGGATCGACCCATGCTAGGCTTATGCCCCTGGGATACCACCCATAAACACATAAATAGGGATCGACCCATGCTAGGCTTATGCCCCTGGGATACCACCCACACGTATATCAAGTAACACACATAAGAGATCTTTCCAATAACTTAGTTCAAAAGCTTTTAAGATTATTACAGTAGTGTTCATGCCAATATAGTACCTTTGGAACAATGATACATCAATAGGAATCAAGTAATAAACCTTCTATACAATAACAATGTCATAAAGACTCATTGGTACATCAACAATGTGTTTCAGAATCATCAATATCACAATAATGAAATAGGAGCCTTTTGGTATATCAATGAAACAGTTTGACACTTTATAGAATGGAAACAACTTCGTTGGTATTGTAGAACAATACATGTTTTTGGACAACCTCGGAATCTTACTTGACGGAAATTGGTGTTTTCATGCCAAAAAACATCGTTAGAGTATGCTTTACATACCTCGTTGTAGATTCGGATACCAATTCAACACAACTTCCCGCCTTTACAAATCACTTATCTACAATGAAATGTTTGGCATCTAGTATTATCAACCCAACACCACAATTCTCTTCCATAATTCCATACAACCAATATTTGCATACATTCCAAAAACCAACTTGAACAATAAGTTTATGTGTATATATATATATAGCCATCATTTCAATACCACATCATCACACCAAATCCCTTCACAATTCAACATAATCCAACCATGCACAAGAATAATCCAACATCATTTCCAATCATCTTTCAACAACAATCAAATAACATACTTCTTATGCACACATGCATATATATACATATCCATATAAATAACATCAACATAATTTACATCCTTACCATAAAATGGCCCTTTTGATTTCGAAGTCCTGTTGGCACAAATAAGAGGTGCTTCTCGAAGCCCTTGAGACGGTGAACACAACTACGGAATCAATTTGGATTTTCTACGGTTGAATCACAAGATAATTGGTGTTGAAATTAGGCTAGGGTTTCTTATTTTCAATAATTGGATAATGAATGATGGATATGAGGCTAAGTTTATGTATATAATGACCAATTTTCGTCCATGAGGTGATGGAAAATGATCATATTGCCCTTAAAAATTTAAGTAAATCCGAATCTGTCCATGGTGGACTGTTTTGACAGGCTAAAGTAAATCGGCCATAACTCTTTGCTCCGATATCGGATTTGGGTAAAATTGGTATAGTTGGATAGATAATTCAAAGGTATTTCATTATATATAAAGTAGGACACCCAGTTCGTTCTGTACAAGGAGTTATGATCGTTTGAAGTTGACCCTAAAAAACTGTTTTGAGAGGCTGACGTAAAACGAGTATAACTCCTTACTCAGATGTTGGATTTGGATTAAACCAATTGCATTGGAAAGAAGACTAAAAGATATTTCTTTTGATAGGTCGCAGCTCTCCTAGTTCATTATATTGAGGGAGTTATGATCGTTCAAAGTCGACCCAAAAAACTGGCAGGCCTCAGTAGTTTGTGTGCAGGAAATTTTCCTGCACATTTACTGTTCACATATCCCGGCCACCGTTTTATAGTTTCGAACGTGCTCGATTATATCCGAAACTTATCCATTTTTGGAAATATTTATATCGTTGGAAAGCTTATTCAATAAAATTCGTATGGAACATCGACGGGCAAATTCCGATATAAATAAAGTCGATTCCCATACACATATAATCAGACTATACACTTGAAACCATCTCAAAATAATCAATACTCATACTTAAACTCATATATACCTAACTTAGGATCAATACATATACTCCAACACATATAACCATGGCCAATGCACGTAATTAAGTATGGGGTGTTACATCCTTCCCCCCTTAAGGACATTCGTCCTCGAATGTAAATGTAGTTATTTAGCCGAAACAAGTTCGAATTCATAATTGATATTCACGTCATCATATAGATATTATGCATATGTAAAAACTTACTTGTTAGTGTCCCAGTTCCACTCCTTGCACTTCTTTTTCACCTTTGAACAAATAAGGGTATTTCGATTTCATTGCTTCCTCCGCTTCCCATGTAATCTCTTCCCTTTGTTGATTTCTCCAAAGTACTTTCACCGATGCTACTTCTTTATTTCTCATCTTCTTAACTTGACGATCTAATATAGCAATAGGCATCTCCTCATAGGTAAGATCTTCTGTTACTTGCACATCTTCAGTAGAAGTAATAAGGGACGGATCTCCGATGCACTTTCGAAGCATCGATACATGAAATTCTGGATGCACTGATGAGAGTTCCTGGGGTAGCTCTAATTCATAAGCAACTTGCCCACATCTTCGAATAATCTTATACGGGCCTATATATCGTGGACTCAACTTTTCTTTCTTGCCAAATCTCATCACCCCTTTCATTGGCGATACCTTCAAAAATACCCAATCACCTAACGAAAACTCTAGCTCTCTTCTTCTACTATCCACATATGACTTGTGTCGACTTTAAGCTGTTTTCAACTGTTGCTGAATCACCTTGACTTTTTCTATGGCTTGATACACAAGATCCGGTCCGAACATAAGAGTTTCACCCGCTTCGAACCATCCTATTGGTGATCTACACTTCCTCCCATATAAAGCTTCATATGGTGCCATTTTGATACTTGAATGATAGCTATTATTGTAGGCAAACTCAATAAGAGGTAAATGATCATCCCAGCTGCCTTTAAAATCTATAGCACATGCTCGTAACATATCTTCAAGTGTTTGAATGGTGCGCTCTGCTTGTCCATCCGTCTGAGGGTGAAAAGCTGTACTCAGATTCACTTGTGTTCCCAAACTCCGTTGGAAAGACTTCCAAAAGTTTGCGGTAAATTGAGTTTCCCGATCCGATATAATAGAAGTTGGCACTCCATGTAATCAGACTATTTCTTTAACATACAACTTCGAATATTCTTCAACTGTGTAAGTGGTCTTAACGGGTAAGAAATGTGCGGATTTAGTAAGCCTATCCACAATCACCCATATAGAATCAAATTTTTGAGCTGTACGAGGCAAACCTATAACAAAATCCATGTTGATCATGTCCCACTTCCAAATTGGAAGATCTATGCATTGTATATAGCCTCTGGGCTTTTGATGTTCCACTTTAACTCGTTGGCAATTTGGACATTCAGCTACAAATTCTGCGATGTTCATTTTCATGTCATTCCACCAATATACATCCTTCAAATCTTGATACATTTTAGTTGATCCTGGATGAATGGAATACCTTGAAAAATGTGCCTCTGTCATAATCTTCTTTCTTAGCCCGTCTACATCCGGCACACACAATCGGTTTTGGCACTGAAGTACTCCTTCTCGCGTAAGCTCAAATGCCTTGGTCGCATCACTTTGAACGTTCTCCTTAAGCTGTAATAAAATAGGATCTGCATCTTGCTTCTCTTTCACCTCAGCAACTAATGAGGATTCCGCGGCATTATGCACAATAAGCTCCTCGTTTGGAGTTTCGAGAAGACGAACTCCTAGACTAGCTAATTGATGAAGATCTTTAATCATCCCTTGCCTTTCTATAGGTTCCATCATAGCCTTACGACTCAACGCATCAGCTACTATATTCGCTTTCCCTGGATGATACAAAATATCAACATCATAATCTTTTAATAGTTCCATCCACCTTCGCTGCCTCATATTTAGATCCTTCTGACTGAAAATATATTGTAAGCTCTTGTGATCAGTATATATATCAACATGAACCCCATATAAATAGTGGCACCATATTTTTAAAGCAAAGATAACCGCTGTCAGCTCAAGATCATGTGTGGGGTAATTTTTCTCATGTGACCTCAATTGCCTTGAGGCATATGCTATCACCTTACCATGCTGCATTAATACACATCCTAAACCAATTCTCGAAGCATCACAATACACTGTATACCCTTCTGTACCTTCTGGAAGTACCAACACAGGTGTAGAAGTCAACTTATTCTTCAATTCTTGGAAACTCTCCTCACACGCATCATTCCATTGGAACTTGGATGCTTTATGCGTTAGCTTGGTTAAGGGTGCTGAAATGGAAGAAAAGTCTTTAACAAACCTTCTATAATAACCGGCCAACCCGAGAAAACTACGAATCTCCGTAGGCGTTGTGGGCCTTGGCCAGTTCTTCACAGCTTCTATCTTTTGAGCATCAACCTTTATCCCTTCACTAGATACAATATGACCCAAAAATGCCACCGACTTTAACCAAAACTCACATTTAGAGAACTTTGCATAAAGCTTACAATCACGAAGAGTCTGCAATGCCTGTCGTAAGTGATTGGCATGGTCCTCTTCTGATCTAGAATAAACTAGAATATCATCTATAAAAACTATCACAAATACATCCAGGAATGGCTTAAACACCCTATTCATCAAATCCATAAAAGCTGCAGGTGCATTTGCTAGCCCAAATGACATAACTAGAAACTCGTAATGACCATACCGTGTTCGGAAAGCTGTCTTGGGTATATCCTTCTCTTTGACCCTCACTTGGTGGTAACCTGACCTCAAATATATCTTAGAAAAGCACTTGGCGCCCTGTAACTGATCAAATAAATCATCAATTCTTGGGAGAGGATATTTATTCTTAATAGTCACCTTATTTAATTGCCGATAATCAATACACATCCTCATTGAGCCATCCTTTTTGCGCACAAATAACACTGGTGCTCCCCAGGGGGACATACTAGGCCTTATGAATCCCTTCTCTAGAAAATCTTTCAATTGCTCTTTCAATTCTCGTGATTCTGCTGGGGCCATTCTATACGGAGGAATGGAGATTGGTTGGGTGCCTGGTATTACATCAATACCAAACTCTACTTCTCGTTCAGGAGGCAAACCTGGAAGATCTTCAGGGAATACATTAGGAAATTCATTTACCACTGGTACCGTGTGAAGATCTGGTGATTCCGATTCCGTATCCTTTACTCTAACTAAATGACATATGTATCCCTTGGAAATCATTTTTCTCGCTTTGAAATAAGAAATAAATCTACCTCTTGGTGCGCCAATCTTACCTTGCCATTCAATAACTGCTTCATTAGGAAAATGTAAATACATCTTTTTCGTACAACAGTCAATTTTGGCATAACAAGACGCCAACCAATCCATACCCATTATAACATCAAAATCTACCATTTCTAGTTCCATGAGATTGGCCATCGTGTCTCGACCACACACAATTACTACACAATCTTTATAAACTCTTCTAGCAATAATAGATTCCCTAACTGGGGTAGACACTTCCAATGGCTTATCTAACAATTCGGGGGTTCTTTTGATCCTTCTAGCAACCAAAGGAGTTACATATGATAATGTAGAACCGGGATCAATTAGAGCATACACATCAAATGAAAATATGGACAACGTACCCGTAACCACATCTGGGGAAGACTCTAGATTCTGTCGATCCGCTAAAGCATAAGTGCGATTCTGAGTCCCACTGGAACTGGCGACTCTTTTTTCATTTCTAGCGTGACCCGCAGGTTGTGTGCCCCTTCCAGAATAAGATACCGGTGACGATGATGCAACAACTGATCCCAAAGGTCGTGCTACGCCACCTGCGCCCCATCGTGGGCATTCTCTGATCATATGCCCCATCATACCGCACCAAAAATAAACATTTGTTCCCATTCGACATACACCCATATGATGCCTTTCACATTTATTGCATGGCTCTCGAGGAGGTCTCGATTGGCTCATATTACCTTGCCCATGATAACCCACAGATCGCGAACTATGACCCTCACTTCTTTGCCCAAATTGACTGCCTCTAAACCCCTGATGCTGTGGTGGAGCACTAGCTGCAGAATAAGAAAATAATGGCCTAGGTGGTCTAGAAAAAAATTGAGGTCTAAAACCTCCTTGTGGCGCCATAAACTGCCCTGTAGATCTGGCCCTCTTAGAAGATCCGCTTTCAAATTCCTGTGTTCTTTTTCTTTGCCTCTGATCTTCCATTTTCTGTGCAAATGCTTGGATCCTAGCTATATCCATGTCTTTATTCAGTGCGGCAATAGTACAATCCCTAACCAAATACGGATCCAATCCATTCACATACCGATGAACTCTGTCATCCATAGTATCTATAACATTAGGAGCATATCTGGACAAGGAATTAAATCGAAGACTATACTCCCTCACACTTGTATGACCCTGTCGAAGATTTAAGAACTAATCCGCACGGGCCTGACGAGTCTCATATGGAAGATAATGATCAATAAATGCCTCTTTGAACTCTTTCCAAGTAGCTGGGGGTGCATCAGTGCCCCTTGACCGTTTCCAGTCTTCATACCAATATATAGCCTCACCTTTGAATCTATACGCGGCTAACTCCACAGTCTCTCTGCCCGATACATGCATCACCTCTAGGGCCCTTTGGATCTGATCAATAAAGTCCTGTGGATCTTCATTAAGATCGGATCCGGTAAAAGTAGGCGGATCCATCTTAAGAAAATCTTGCATCCGAAGACTAGCCGCCCTATCAGTACCACTAGAACCCGCGACAGGAATAGCTTGCCCTTGGACTTGCCCAGCAACTATGCGAGTCAAAAGTTGCACTGCATTTCTAAGATCTTGATCAACATCATTAATAGGTGGCTCTGGGGATATAGTTCTCCTCCCCCTTATTTCTTCCGGACTGGGGGAAGTTTCTGATGCATGCTCAGCTGGAGCCTCACTTTGATTAGCTGGTATAGTGGGTGACTTACTAGTCCCCTCTCCGGCAGCCACATCTACTTGCTTACCGGTATTTTTGCTTCTGGTAACCGGCATCATTACTATAATAAGAGAAACAAACTGATTCAGTGGTCAACTATGACTTCATATACAATATAAGCTGTATCGCACGATCTAAGTCATAAAGAAAAGAAACAATTCCTAAATGTCCATATCCTCCTGTTTATAGATGTGGTGCACAACACACCGATAAACAAGACTCTACATAGACACGGCTTTGTAGACTCATTAGGACGAACCGCTCTGATACCACTTTTGTCACGCCCCAAAATCCCATCGGGATGGACTGGCACCCGAAGCCGAGAAGGCCCGAGAGAACCCGTTCAAATACCTGTACTTTCACTTACATGTCACCAAAAATTTGGGCAGCACTTCGTTACATATAGAAGGGTCTAATTCCCTGTATCAGCACAACACGCACAACTATATATATATAATACTTGGCCGTCGGGGCCACCACATATACAAATATAACATCACTATATAAACTCCCATGACTTTACCCTTCCTTATGTCTACAAAGCCTGTAGGATATATACATGACATAACTAGGGTCGGGACAAACCCCCGCCCTCACATGACTCTTGTACAATAGCAAAACATAAGGAAACGACTCGAAAAGCTCCGAAGCAAACTGGAGCTCACCAACAATAGTTGTACGACCTGGCTCCTATCTATGCTGTGAGTGAGCTGAAGCACCTGTGCCTGCAGCATGAAATGCAGGTCCCCCGTGAGGGACGTCAGTACGATATATGTACTGAGTATGTAAAGCTGTAAATAATCATATGTGATATGGGGGATCAAGAAAATCAGACGCAAGTGAATAAATCATAATAGAAGTGAACCACACTTCATAAACACTTTTAGGATCATGCACATTATCATTAATCTGAATTGGGTTCTTGAATTCAAACACATTTGTGGAATGGTATACATTCGTTCATTTCATTCTTTACAATTATCATTCGCCATTACCTCCTCCTCCCGAACCTCCAACCACCTAACAATAATCAATACTGTATCGTACTGTGACCATTAGGCTGCCCCAGTACATATCAACTGGGATCGACCCATGCTAGGCTTATGCCCCTGGGATACCACCCATAAACACATAAATAGGGATCGACCCATGCTAGGCTTATGCCCCTGGGATACCACCCACACGTATATCAAGTAACACACATAAGAGATCTTTCCAATAACTTAGTTCAAAAGCTTTTAAGATTATTACATTAGTGTTCATGCCAATATAGTACCTTTGGAACAATGATACATCAATAGGAATCAAGTAATAAACCTTCTATACAATAACAATGTCATAAAGACTCATTGGTACATCAACAATGTGTTTCAGAATCATCAATATCACAAAAATGAAATAGGAGCCTTTTGGTATATCAATGAAACAGTTTGACACTTTATAGAATGGAAACAACTTCGTTGGTAATGTAGAACAATACATGTTTTTGGACAACCTCGGAATCTTACTTGACGGAAATTGGTGTTTTCATGCCAAAAAACATCGTTAGAGTATGCTTTACATACCTTATTGTAGATTCGGATACCAATTCAACACAACTTCCCGCCTTTACAAATCACTTATCTACAATGAAATGTTTGGCATCTAGTATTATCAACCCAACACCACAATTCTCTTCCATAATTCCATACAACCAATATTTGCATACATTCCAAAAACCAACTTGAACAATAGGTTTATGTGTATATATATATATATAGCCATCATTTCAATACCACATAATCACACCAAATCCCTTCACAATTCAACATAATCCAACCATGCACAAGAATAATCCAACATCATTTCCAATCATCTTTCAACAACAATCAAATAACATACTTCTTATGCTCACATGCATATATATACATATCCATATAAATAACACCAACATAATTTACATCCTTACCATAAAATGGCCCTTTTGATTTCGAAGTCCTATTGGCACAAATAAGAGGTGCTTCTCGAAGCCCTTGAGACGGTGAACACAACTACGGAATCAATTTGGATTTTCTACGGTTGAATCACAAGATAATTGGTGTTGAAATTAGGCTAGGGTTTCTTATTTTCAATAATTGGATAATGAATGATGGATATGAGGCTAAGTTTATGTATATAATGACCAATTTTCGTCCATGAGGTGATGAAAAATGATCATATTGCCCTTAAAAATTTAAGTAAATCCGAATCTGTCCATGGTGGACTGTTTTGACAGGCTAAAGTAAATCGGCCATAACTCTTTGCTCCGATATCGAATTTGGGTGAAATTGGTATAGTTGGATAGATAATTCAAAGGTATTTCATTTTATATAAAGTAGGACACCCAGTTCGTTCTGTAAAAGGAGTTATGATCGTTTGAAGTTGATCCTAAAAAACTGTTTTGAGAGGCTGAAGTAAAACGAGTATAACTCCTTACTCAGATGTTGGATTTGGATTAAACCAATTGCATTGGAAAGAAGACTAAAAGATATTTCTTTTTATAGGTCACAGCTCTCCCAGTTCATTATATTGAGGGAGTTATGATCGTTCAAAGTCGACCCAAAAAACTGGCAGGCCTCAGTAGTTTGTGTGCAGGAAATTTTCCTGCACATTTACTGTTCACATATCCCGGCCACCGTTTTATAGTTTCGAACGTGCTCGATTATATTCGAAACTTATCCGTTTTTGGAAATCTTTATATCGTTGGAAATCTTATTCAATAAACTTCGTATGGAACCATCGACGGGCAAATTCCGGTATAAATAAAGTCAATTCCCATACACATATAATCAAACTATACACTTGAAACCATCTCAAAATAATCAATACTCATACTTAAACTCATATATACCTAACTTAGGATCAATACATATACTCCAACACATATAACCATGGCCAATGCACGTAATTAAGTATGGGGTGTTACAGTTCATCCAATCTCTTTTCCACCAGTTCATCAGGTTTTAAAGAGGATCCAGAATCACTTGCTTTCTGTTTTAAAAGATTCTTGGTAACACCGCGTCCGAGTAGTCTTACTCAACCAGGATGATCAGGCCCCATAACTGTGGTAAATGATCAGTTAATTGAGTACCATCTTCACTTTCTTGAGTTTCTACTCTCTCCATTTCAACCTACACATCGGATACAAGAGCAAGTAAATTTAGTTGATTCAATATTTAAAAAAATAATAATCTTGATCAATTTTGAAATAGAAAATTCCATACTATTTTGCTTGTAATCTCTTCAGATGTGTCCTTATATACTCGATCAGATTTTCTTCTTCTAGTAGCCACAAAGAATTCCTTATTCGACAAAGCACCTGAATTTTCCTTTATTTTTTCCTAGTTTCATGCAAGTCAGCATTAAAATATTATCAAGTAAACGCAACAAGTTCATAGAAAAAATATGAGAAAACACTGAACCTTGCGGATTAAAGAAAAACTTGTTTTTCCCATAGTGTGTGGATACTTAAACTTTTTCCTGTTTTCTTTGTTAGTCTTGGAAATATCCTGCAAGTCAATATTTATGAGTTTTTAATATAAAGATTGAGGCAGTGAAGGTTTAAACACACAGAATTTTGATGCCTTATATCGATAGGAAGAACAACATAAAAAGAAAGATCAGGTGTGATGAATTCAATAACAAATGCATGCTAATAATAATATTACAGTTGTCCATATTGATATCATACCTCATCTTCTTCGGAATGCCAATGCTTAAGGAGATCCTCAAATATAAGTTCTGGAATAGAGGTAGGCCTTTTTGCCCTTCGAATTTCATCATTGGTATAGGCATAAAAGTGACGGTTCTTGAGTCTAGACTTATGCCCTCTAAACGCATCATTAATTGATCTCATATCATCGTGTGTCTTCAACTTCGTCCAACTGAGATTAACAGGATAAAATTTCCCATTCCTTTCCAATGTTCCAAGAAAGTTGGAAAATTCAGTGACTACTGCTTTAGTTGGACCAATAGGTTGGTTCAACTCATTTAGCACTATCAATTGACGGTCAGTCTGTCCATGTACTGCTTGCATTTATGTAGCGCCTCTTTTTCTTTTATTAGTTGAAGGGCCTATAATAATATTAACAATAAAATTACTAAAATGCAGACAATTTTTGAAATAGTATTAACTAATATATATATATATATATATATATATACACTTGCCTTCTACGGATTGTTCATTTTCTTGTAAATTAAGATGTTGTGACTGATCTTGTTGCACTTGTTCAACTGTGGGTTGTGATGCATGAATGGTGGAGTCTAGTAATTCTTGTTGCACATGCTCCTCTACAGGTGCTGCAAGAAAGGTGGAATCCGGAGATATCTGTTGGACTTGTTCTGATACTTGAGGTATAACTGACACCTGTTGCACTTGTTCTGGTACTTGAGATATAGGTGGAACATTGTTTGACTTCTTCTTTTCCTTCTGCTTTTGATTCTTTTCCTTTGCATTTATGTAGCCTGTGTTCTTCTTCTTCTTCTTCTATTCTAGTATTTATTTATTTCGTAGAGCTGCTAGTGATCTAGTTAAAAGAAAATTTTTAGCTTTTTGATGATTTCTCAAACACCCTTGTTGATTTATGATTCTTTAAGTCTCTGTAAGATCAAGAGCAAAAATGTAATGTCAATCTCTTTAGCTGCTACACATCTTTTTTTTTCTTCACCTCTTAAATCATATAGAATATTATATAGTGTTTATCGCCACTTTGACAGGCTTAAGACTAAGATAACTAAGATAATCTTGAGATTGTTTCATTCAACTAGTTATAAACAACCCACAAAGAGCTAATTGTTTATGCTCAAAACGACAGTCATGCCCTGAGGGAAAGACATTTCACTAAATGTCTGCCAGCATACCTGTCTCGCGTGAATGTCTGCCAAGCAGATTCTCTATTTGCTAAGACATGACCATTTTTATTCTTCCTTCTCTTCATAAGATAATCAAAAATCCAACAACATTGTAAGATCACCCCATAGGATATAATGATGAGAGATTAAAAAAACTTAGTCCCTCAGTAAAATTCTGCTACCACTAGTGTTTCGTATATGGAGTAATTAAAATAACATGAGATCTATTATTCAACAGGGATATGATGGATGATGGACATATTGATACAAAGTTGATTTCCCAAGTTGTCAAATTCATGGGCTAAAAAGGTAGAATTAAATAGTTATATAGACCCAAATGGTATGACGGATAAGATCTAACTCAGTCCATCTTAAACTAAATACTGATAGCTGCAGTAGTAATTCTAGTAGTGCATGGGGCATTTTGCTAGGAGTTAACTCTCTTTAATAAAGTATATGTCTTCATGTTCTGTTCAAAAGGTTAGAGATAAGACAAACATTGAGTAGTAAGGCATGCACAAAATCAAATCCGGTGTCTCCCACACACATAATCTCATTCTTAAAAAACACACACTTTCGACTGTTCTTTCAGTAATCAACTCAAACTGAAATAGGACAATCAAGTGAGTGGGACGAAATCAATACATGACAAGAAGACAAGATATCTCAGACATCACAAGCAAGACTTAGGTGAATTAAATGCCTCTAAACAATCTTGCAATAGCAGCAAAGAAAATCAGAATTCTAAAGAAATCTCAAGACCAAAATTAATGGGATATACTGCCAAATTTGGATAAATGTTGATCCCAAGGTCACAGAATATACGAACTTCAGTGAAGAAGAAATGTACAATTTAATTCAGTAGCAAAATTGATAATGAAGCCAAGTCAGCAACAGAGGTAGAAGAATTGTCTTGCAAAGACTAGACTGGTTTTTCATTTTTCTTCTCAGCAGTATCTTTAGTCCACTTTAGTGGAATGGTCAAAAAGCAAGACTATAGCTGACTAAAATCAACAAAATAAGTCAAGTTGAAAACCAGTAAATAAATACTACAGAAGCTCATCGAAATCAATTAATCAATCACTATGCATGTAGTGTTCTTGCCTATGTTATAATACAATAATATTCAACTATCATCTAGACTACTATCTGAAATATACCAATTAAATCCTTTTGACATGCATTCTACCAGCAATCACGACTAATCAAATTGAATTTAATGAATGAAATATTGGTTAGAAGAGATTTAGTGTTCATCAAAGAGTTGACTGCAAAATAAGGTAAGCAACCAAAAAGTCACAATCGTCAATCGTTATTATTATAAACTTTTTCATATATGTGGAGTAAACAACTGCATATTAGCCACAGTAGTTATTATCATAAAATTTTATCCTTTTCTCCTAAAGATTACCTAGTTACAGATACCACTCTCTCATGATTTCAACTGATCATTATTCATCAGCCATACTTTTTTTATCCTCAAAAACATTCATTAAGGTATTACTAATAATGATACCTTGATTGATACACTCATACAAGAGAGGTCGATGGTAAAAGGGAGAAGGAAATTATCGCGTGAAAGCATGAAAAGCAGTAGAAACATTAATAAGGAGCCTTAATGGAACAAAAATGACAAGTGTATAATAGATCCATAGATATACTCCACTTAATGCTTCTTACCTGATGTTGGTAGTTGATGTAGCTTCCTTCAGCACAAATAACCAAAGATCACCACCACTGCTTAAAACTGTACAGTTGTAACACAATAAAAATCAAAGCTCAGTGTTTGTTCTCAATAAAGTTAAAACAACCTTATCATACCCCTAACATACCTAAAATGGATATCTTGAAAGAACGACTACTAGCTTCTTAGAAGAAGTTCCTACTGTTGCATAGTCAATTAAATCCTGTGAAAGAAATGAAAGAGCAAATACTGAGACGTAATGTTCTCTCTATATTGAGAATTAAAGTGATCAACTTTCTAAAAAAGCATGGATATAAAATATGTACGAAAAAAAATTTAACACTCACACAAAAAAAATGAAACAATGATGAGCATATATTTAAAAGAACTTTCTTGTCTAATCATCTGCCTCCATCCAATCCCAATTAGTATCGTCAAACTCATCCTCATCTTCCGTCCACAACTATATCTTTTAAACGTTCTTCAGTAGATGGAATATCAACAACAACAATGGCTCCATCTTCTCTTGCCCATCTAAAGTCACCGCCATCCAATCTAGTTGAGGGACCAATGTCATCATTCGGCTCCCTCCTATATTAGGGAAATTCTCTTCCTCTAGATCATACAAATCAACAGGGAATTTATTCCTTGCATAATAAATATCTTTCTCAATTGGATCCGCAACATAAAAAACTTGATAAACTTGTGATTCCAACACAAAAGAATCATCTTGACTGCATAACTTGTTGAAGTATACCCTAGTTAATTCATACTCATCTACTTCATTCCGATGCCAATCACATCTAAACAATACAACACTAAAACAACCATAGTAATCAATCTCAATGATATCTCGAATGAATCCATAATAAACCACCACTCCATCTATGGAATTTTGGTCCCTAGCACTAGCAAAACTATCAGTTGTTGTTGATAAAGTCACTCCACTATTCTAAGTCTTGCGTGGGGCATCCCGATCTTTTGTATGAAATCGATATCCATTGATGAAATATGTGCTATATCTCTTGGCCACCGTATTAGGCCCCTTAGATAGCCATTTTAAATGATGGGATACTTCAACATTTTTAACTTTCTCTTCAAACCAACTATTGAATTCCTGACTATGATTCCTTGCTCTTGCCCATGCATTGGATCTAGTACGATTACTCAATGAATTTTTATGTTCCCTGCAACCAAGAATATTGAAAATATGATTACTCGGTCGTTATAAATAGATGTTTATGTACCTTATCAAAAACACATAAATTAAGTTTAATATGTAAATATCTTACTCGATGAACTTTTCCACCTCTTCATCTCCCATGTTAAAAAGGACACATCGATGTGCTTCATAACGTAACTTTGAATCCATCAAAAAAGGTGCAATTTTTTTTTCTCACTACCAATTGGATGACCATTCTTAGGGAATATAGGGGACAAATTCAGAATGGGTTCCTCATCTTCAGTTTGGTACCTACTAAATTGCATCTTCACACCATCATGTAGGTATCTTGAACAAAAAGTCAAGCACTCTTCAACCACATAACCTTCTGCTATTGATGCTTCTGGACATGATCTATTACGAACGAGCCCCTTAAGGTTACGTAGGACCCTCTCAATGGAATACATCCAACGAAGATGAATAGGACCTCCAAGCTTAATTTTATTTACTAAATGGACAGGCAAATGTAGCATTATATCAAAAAATGCTGGATGAAAAATCATTTCAAGGTTAGATGTAATTTCACCAATTTCAGACTCCAGTTTTTCAAGATCTCTAGGCCTAATTACCTTACTACTTATGAATCTAAAGAAATTGCACAACCTAATCAATGTCAATGCAACATTCTTAGGTAGCACTTTTCTAACAGCAACCTGTAGCAAGTGATGCATTATAAAATGAGCATCATGACTCTTGTACCCTGGTATTTTCATCTCCTTCATATGCACACGATCTGATATATTTGAAGCACACCCTTTAGGTAATTTGACATTTTTTAAGGCACTGCAAAATAATTTTTTCTGTTCTGGCTCTATGGAGAATGAAGATTGAGCCAAACTTACATTTCCATTACTATCTTCTACCGGTTGTAGATCCTTCCGTATTCCCATTTCTTGTAAGTCATATCAAGAATTTACATGATCCTTTGACTTTTCATCTATATCCAATAAAGTTCCAAGCAAACTATCACATATATTCTTTTCTATGAGCATTGGATCAAGATTGTGCCTCAATTTGTTATCCAGCCATTATGACAATTCAAAAAAAAAATAGATCTTTTCTTCCAAGGACCCTTATTATCTCGAGACCTTTTCTTTTTGCCCTTTTCAAAAACATTGTTGAATTCGCGCAACTCTTCAAGCACTTCTATACCCGACAAAGAAATGGGTGCGGGTCTATGTTCCTCCTTACCATCAAATGACTTCCTATCTTTTCGCAGTGGATAATCAAGTGGCGAAAATCTTCGATGTCCCAAATAACACATCTTTCGACTATGTTTGAGATATTGAGAGCATGTGTTATGATTGCAAGTAGGGCATGCCAATTTTCCCTTGGTGCTCCATCCTGAAAGCATTGCTAATGCTGGAAAATCACTAACTGTCCACATTATGGTTGCACGCATTTTGAATGTTTGTTTGGTTTCAGCATCATATGTATCTATTCTCGATTCCCATAGTTCATTTAATTCATTAAGTAGCGGTTGCAAATACACATCAATATCATTTCCAGGAGAAGATGGGCCTGGAATGATCATTGACAACATAAGATACTCTGGCTTCATGTAAATCCATGGTAATAAACTATAGTTCATCAGCATAATAGGCCACGTGCTATGAGAAATACTCATAGTTCGAAATGGATTAAAACCATCACTTGAGAGACCTAACCTAACATTACGAGGATCTCTAGAGAAGTCTAGATACAAACGATCAAAATCCTTCCATGCTTGGCCATCAGCGGGATGCCTTAGATTTTCGTCATTCGGTTGTTCATTAGCATGCCATTTCATTGCAACAGCTGTTTCAAGACACATGAACATCCTCTGATGCCTGGGCTTTAAGGGAAAGTATCTTAAAACCTTTGAAGAAATTTTGGAGCTTGCATTGGTTGAGGCATCACCAACACTCTTCCATCTAGAAGTCCCACATACAGAGCAAATCTCATCTTTCTCATTGTCCTTCCAGAATAACATGCAATCATTAGGGCATGCATGTATTTTGTCATAATCAAGACCCAAATCTCTTATAACATTTATGGCCTTATTGAAAGGCTCTGGTATCTGAGCAAAGAGAAAGATCTCTTTTATCAACACTAAGAGATTTAAAAATGCTGCATTACTCAACCCATGCAATGATTTAAACAAGAACAACCGAATAGTGAAACTCAACTTACTAAAATTCTCACACCCCGGATATAATTGTTGCTTTGCTTTCTCCAATAATTTAAAAAATTTAGTTGCATCTTCAGGTAATCGCTCTCCAACTCCTTCTCCATGCCTCGATTCAGCATCTACATTTCTAAACGTATCATAAAGTAGTCCATCAATATCATCATGCATATTAGAACCTTCATCATCATTGATTGGATGATGTATCTTTCTCGAGGAAGCATTTTCTCTATGGAAAGTACATTTGGTGTAACTAGGAAGAAACCCTCTAGAAAGCAAGTAATCCTCCACCTCATCTCTATAACGCCAATGTTGATTCTTGTAGTCTCTGTAAGGACATAATATCTCATTTCCTTGAGCAGCTCGTTCAAATGCCTTTTCAAGAAAATATTTCACTCCACACTCGAACTCATCAGACCATATTAAACAATTCATCCAACTTTTATCTTCACTATCCATTAAGATCCTACATATATAACACATCAAAATTACCAAAATTATGATTCATGCTAAGCTAAAATATGAACATTGTAAACCCCGTGAAATAGGAAGCCAAGAAACTTGCACAAAAATTTTAACAAGTTTAACAAACATAAACAATCCGTACTAAGAGCACTTCAATAAATAGAAGAACAAAATTATTAGGTTTTTGAGATTACAAACTTAACGATATATCTTACCTAGGTTGCTTAGACTCTTCAAAAATTTGAACCAACAATAACAATATCAATGAACCCAAGTAGCGTAACTAAAACCCACAAGCAATCAATCCAACAAAAAACTATAATCAAGTAAAAAATTTTTTCAAAACTACTTAAAAAGAAACTGCTCATCGTCTTATGTCAACTTAGTGTTTTTGCTTTCAAGACTAAAGAGTACCTTTGAAAGGTGGGCTTGATTTTATCAGTTGATTTAGGGTTTCTTTACGGTTAATAGCTTTAACACTTGTCTTAATAGTCTTTTTTTTATATGTAAGTTAATAGTTCAAAACTTCAAAATTTGTCATTTGAGCTCTCCCACCTCCCAAAAAATGAAGTCTTCATCATTTCCATTCTATTGCAGGGTGTTATCTAGGATACAGAGGAAGAGAATCATTGTACACACTTTCATACACTTCATGCAAAAACATGGAATTCTTTATCTCATTTTTGTTATCCAGGGTTACTTTCCTATCTATTTCTACCAAGTACCAACTACAGTGAAGAACAAAAAGAAGGACAAAATTATATTTTTAACTGCCAGTATCAAATCATTTGATGATCCTGGTATGCATATGTACAGATAATCAAGGAACTGAATTGACCAGCAGATTTGAAAATGTTACTGGAATAAAATAAAACACCATTAACTCCACTGAGTTGCTAGAGTGCGAGTAGTCCAATACCTATTTGAATAAAATTACCCCATAAAGTGAGTCTTAGCAGGACTAAGGGGTTTCAATATAATTCCTTGTCTAGTCAAGGATACCAGATATAAATCAACATAATTAAAGAGCAACACAAATGTGTACCAGCAAAGAATAGTAATATCACTGTCTCTTAAGTTCAGAAAAGTGAATGGTAACTTTTTTAGTTCTTGATCTCACAAATTTTTAATGCAAAGATAGAACATATTTGGATGGACAGTCATGAAATACCAGACCTATATGGCCAAGTTCCATATCAGTTTCCATACCAGATTACCATCAACCAGAACTATTCATGTTCACCATTTATGTACCAGATATTCCAAGCACTCATATACCAGCAAAAAGTGTAATAAAATCCTACCACTGTGACATATACAGATTTAACCTTAATATTCTAATAAAGATAGTACCTCTCCTCAACTTGTATGATCTATTTCAGTTTAGAAAACTTGACTCGATTAAATTTTCGTGTACTTTTGGACATCTCTAACCTATTTTGCTTGGACATCTCAAAACTGTACCAAAAGTAGTAGTACATTTTTGGAGGATCCAACACAGATACAACAACATTTTTAGAGAGTGCAATTCCGAGCAACATAAAGAAGAGAAGTCGAAGCAATGATAATCAAAACCTCTTTTATATTATCTACCGTACCAATTTTGAGCAACATAAAGCCGTGATAATCAAAACCTTTTTTACATTATCTACCATACCAATGCCGGTAACAACGTTTTTCGTTGTTAATCTAGTTTCGTATAGCCACATAAACCAGAAAAATCGAAGAAATATCAAGCACAATCATAGTTCCAAAAGACTCAACTTTATCACTAAAATCAAACAGAAGAAGACATAACATAACATAAAACTAGCGAAATTTCTCAAAGAAAAACTTAACATCAGATGCAATCACATGATTCATAGATATGCGACATTTCCACCTTCATATACAATGTGAACTATGGCTGCCTGGCCAGTACTTTTACAAATTATGGCTCTAAGAATTGAATGATGAACATAGTTAAAGTAGAACATTACAAAATTATGGTTGATACAAAAGGTGATCACCCCAAAATCTGATTCATTTGCATAAGGAATAGTATATCATTCAATCAAGTTCTATACCTCATACTCGAGTTTCCATCTACCATAGAGCAATCGAAAGGACAATTCCCTTGGCTTCTCCATGATCATTTACAAATATTAGTTCAATGCGCCTTATTTTATGAAATGTTCTCTTCCAAATAAAAAAATTCCCCCAAAGTGAAAAATCTTATCCAGAAACATAACTTTCCTTCGGATTGCAATTCCGAATTCTAATAGCTATATGCTCTCAAACTGATAAAAATGATTTTCAGCTCCACAAAATGGGAATCATACACCAGAAGAAATAAAAACAAACCAATACAACAACATTGTTTCACCCTCGGGCCTCGGAGTTTAAATATAGTAATTTGATTGCTAAATCTACTAGGCTATGATAATGATTCTAGCGCCACTGCAAAAATTACAGGTATTTCAAAGCCTCTGAGTTATATCATCCTAATGCTCACCCACACTGCATCAAACAAATCAAATTGTATAATCACCCAAAAACTTCTCTTCATTTTTAATCACATTTCACTTATCATCTTGATTAGAGCAAGGCTTAGAATCAACTTCCAAGTGGGGATTGCATTCATAAGAATAAAGATTATTTTTTTTAATAAAAAGTTTTAACATATCATATGTAAAATTGGGGCTGTTAGGATCACTCGTCTGTGACTCACCGCCGCCTGAATCAGAAGTCCGCGATCTCTTCAAGCACAAAAAAAGAATCAAAGCTACAGTAAAATCTCCAAAAATCAGTAACATCTACAGCAAAATCCCCCCAAATTAGTAACATCTAATTCAACCAACTACCACAGGCTCTTTTGAAAGAAGAAAAAGGAATAGGGTGAGAACTTACTGATACAATAAGCGTCATTTAGTTACAGCTACAGAAAAATCCCTAAAAATCCCACAGAGTTACACCAAAATCTTCAAAATTCATCACCGGTCGATCTCCTACAGCGTTACACAGATCTCCTTTCATAGAACCATTAGCAATTAGGGTAATCCTCGATGAAAGCCCACCGAAGAAGTTTATGATAACGATTTGTAGAAGAAGTTTGTAACAACGATTTAGAGAAAGCATTTGTGATAACAATTTGTAGAAGAAGTTTGTGACAACGATTTAGAGAAAGCATTTGTGATAACGATTTGTAGAAGAAGTTTGTGACAACGATTTAGAGAAAGTGTTTGTGCAGAAGAAGTTTGTGATAACGAAGTGATTTAGGAATTGTTTAAGCTTAAGATTTAGAGAAAAGTTTTATTAAAATATTTTTGTTTTGGCGAATTTAGTAAAATATTTCGTGAAAATGGAGGGAAAAAAATAAGCGTTGCTATAGCTTATTTATTTATCTATTGCAACACATACTGTCAAATGTGATGGTTATAGTATTAAATCAGACCTAATAGAACAATTATTTATGGCAACGCTTGAAAGCATTGCAATAGACCACCTATTGCAATGCTTTGTTAAGCGTCGCCAAAAAGTTCGTTGCCATAGGGATAATTTCCAGTAGTGACTCATGTTTACACCCTGTCATCCAGATTTTTGAGGATGAAGTCACTTGGAATGCTAGTATCGTGTCTTTATTTTCTTGTAACATTTAGTTTCATCGTTTCTGATATGAAAGTTGACTCTGAAAGGGTTATAGTCAACTCATCTTGTGACGGCTCAGAGGTTGTGCGGGCATTTTTTTTGGATTGTATGTCGCTTACTTGTTCTTCATCATTACTTAAACTCATAGAGGGGTGATTAAATTCATCAAACTCAATATGCATAGGTTGTTTAACACATAAGGCTCTTTTATCATAAGCTCTGTAGGCACGATAAGTTGTGAGAGTACCCAGAGAAAATACCTTCGTCACGAGTTTTTTTTTAATTTATTCTTACCATTGTTATGAATAAAGCATCTTCTTCTGATGGACATACTGCACTTACTTTTTCTGCCCCAAAATGATCCGGAAGATTATGTTTTAACACCAAGCTCCTAGTAGTTTCCTGAAAAGACTGATTCTTTCACTTTTCTACACCATTCTTAGTGTTCACCGATGAGAGAGATACCATTGTTGTCATGTTTGACGGACCAATTTTCAGTTTGAAGAAAATTCCAAACCCGTCGTCACACAACTGACTGATGCTGAGTGAGTTATACTTGAGTCCGTCTACCAGATATACTTCATTAGATTCATATGAGAAGATGAGCTTTACTGAGTCGACTCTGGTGATTTTGTCTCTGGTGTTGTCACTGAATTAGACTGATCCTCCACCTATATTATTTAAGGCATAAAAAATTTCTCTCTTTCCAGTCATGTATCTGGAACATCCACTATCAAGGACACATATTTCCTTTTTATAGTTTATTGCAGACATGTTCCTGCAAAATAAGAAGATTAATTCTGCTTAGGTACCCAAGTGTTCTTGGGTCCTTGTGGGTTAGAGGTGCTTCCTTTTGGTTTTCAAACCCACGTGTTGCCAGGTTTGTGTCTACAGTTATAGGATTTGTGCCCTTTCTTCCGCAGACAAAACAGACAGCTCCTCGAGAGGAGAAAGAGGTCTTGACTAATTTAAACGATTCTGATGAGGAACTTGAGTTATTTTTAAAGGAATTTGATCTTATAAAACTGTGGCTTGGGGATTTCTTAAAACTGTTTAATTTTATTTTTACATCATCAATCTCTTTATGAAGCAAGTCAATTTCAATTTGACATGCTTCAATTTCTATAGGACAATTTCTTCGTTCCTCTTCGAGTTTTCCTTTAACTCGTGCTTCACAACCTTTTTTCTCTTGAGCGATCTTATTATATTCATCTATGAATTTTTTGAATCTCGTTAGTCATCATATCTAAATTAGATTCAAGAATATTACAGTTATGACAGTCGTGAGGTCTTACCTCGCTAGGTTCACCTGTTTCCATGAAACACATATTGGCAGCCTCTACTTCTTCTTTAGTTCATCTTAATCACTCCAGACTCCAAATTTTTAATTCTTTCTAGATGGTTTTCTTCTTAACACTAGACAGATTTGTTTGAAATGGCCAAGCCTTCCACAATGATAACAACGATCATCATTTCTGGTGGAGTCATTATTTTTGGCTCCTTGGGATCGTTGTTGTCTCTGTCTCATGATCTGCCTTACTCCATGATTGATAAGGGCTATCCCTTCACCATTAGCATCTTCCAGAATGTCCTCTTCTTTAGTTGGAGCAACATTAAAAACTACTGATTTCTTATTTTCATCCTTATGGTAGCTATTGATATAATTTCTTTCATATCCAATGAGGTTACCTCATAGTTCGTCATATGTCATGTTGTGTAGATATCCATCTTCCAGAATGGCAGCCTTGGTTTCCCAAATCTTTGAAAGACTTCATACCAGCTTCTGGACTTGCAGGCTATGTGGATAGATCATCCCCAGTGATTTCAGTTTGCATACGATTTACTGAATCTGGCAAATATTGTTTCAATGTTCTCATTCTCTTCCATTTTGAATAGTTTGTATTCATTGATCATGACAACAATTTTTGACTTTTTGACTTCAGTGGTCCCTTCATAGGTTACCTCCAATTTGTTCCACATTTCTTTTGCAGTTTCGCAAGTTGATATCTTGTCGTAATCTTCTCCACTAACTGCATAAAAAAGCAAACTTATAGCACGTTAGTTTGGATTACCTCTTGTTATTCTTTCTTGACCTCAAAACTTTCAAGGTCTTCTATGTTAGTACTGCTAGATTCTTTGTCTTTGTCCTTTGGCTTCTTCTTGAGTCTTTGAATCGGCTTTGGAACCTTCTTGATGACAACCCACGCTTGAAAGTCATTTGATTGAACAAAGATTCTGAACCTATTTTTTCAATAAGAGTAGTGCTTTCCATTAAAGTATAGTGGTCTTGTGGAGGAGTGACCATCCTGGGTAAGAGCACTGGGAATTTGATAGTTTGTCATTTGATCTTTGCTCACTTGCAGTTAAGTAATGCTGTTGGTGAGACCTTCTCTGATACCAATTGAAATTGAAAAGGGGGTGAATTGAATTTTTTTGTGAATTGACTTCTGACTCTTCACAGTCGACTTGCCTGCAGATCAATACATTTCATAAAATAGATTAGATTTAAAATAATTAAGCAAATAAACAATTTAACATAAAGTAAAGACAGAGAAATTTATTCTGGTTTGGAACACCAATGTGGTGCCTATTTCCAGTCCCCTTTGGCTAGGAAATAGGTAAGGGTATTGTGTATGTTTGAGCAGAAGCGGTCATAGAATTTCTCAACACTCTTGGTGAAGTTGGAGTAAGAGTTCTGAACGGAGATTGCAAGCTCATTGGAGGAGGAGGAAGACTCAGTATTAATGGAATCAACCTGGGAGAACATTTTGTTAAACAGTTCTACCCCTTCCTATTTGAAACCGTCCAGAGAGAGTCGCACTTTGTTGATATTGGTACCGGTCTCCTTGCTCAACTGTAGCAGTTTGGCAGTCGACTCCTTGATGCTGTCTATTTCTTCCTCAATGGCGGTGAGCCTGCCTTTGAGTTCTTTAATCTCCTTGTCTGCACAGAACATGGAATTAGACACAAATTTACTTACCCTGGAAGTGTCAGGCCGGCTTTTGACAGAGTCCTTTTTACACCATTCTTTTTGGATCAGAACATAGCCCATGCTTGCGAAGGTGTTTGAGTCATAAGTGGCAGAGACTTCTACCACTAGAAAGGCTGAGAGGTCAATTCTATAGTAAAGAAGAATCCGAGTGATGGGCAGACCATAGGGCAAACTGGCTGAGGATATGGGAGCCTGCGGCACTTTCTATCATATATTCACGAATCTAGGAACTCCAGTTGATTCTGTATTTCTTAATCAGGCAGTAGAGAAAAAACACATCTCTGCATGTCACATTACTGAGATATCCCTTTTGAGGAATCTAGGTGGTTGCAATGATGTGGGCCAAGATTCTATTTCGAAAGATGAGAGACAGAGGACCAAAAAAGGGGTTAGTTGAGTCAGGATCTGAGGCGGCCTTCTTTGCTTCGTCAAAACTAACTAGTTATGTATAATTGGAGGTGACATTCTTTTTCGATGGACAAAAAAAAGAAATGACAACACATAAAATAAGATGCAGGGACATTTTTAAGAAACTATTGCAGCTAAAAAATTTAAGACAACTTTTAACAGTATTGACAAACAAATAATGGGTGAATTATAGTTTACAAAATCCCTCCCCAGTACAGAGGCGGATCCATAATTTTTAACTTGTGGGTTTCCAATAAAATAAATTAATATGCAAAAATAATTTGTAAAAAAATGAGTAATCAAATATTTTTAATATATAGTCTTAAAGCAACAACCCGTTAAACACGACATATTTAAAAACATTATCATTATAATCGTACTCGATGATTTGTCATGTTTTGAAAACGATCAATGATCGCTTCATTATGTATAGTTTCAAATACCTCATCTTCTATATAACAAACAAAATAATTATTCAAAAATTCATCACCAACTCTGCTACGCAAGTCATTCTTAATATATTTCATCGAAGAGAAAGATCTTTCCACCGTTACAGTAGCCATAGGTAATATCAAACTCAACTTCACAAGCAATATACAAGTCTCCAAGTCTTGTGAAAATTTGTTTTCACCAATGTCTCTGAAAGATCCCCAAGTTTTTTCAACTTAGAGATATCATTATTCCCTTGTCGCACATAGTCAATATGATTATCAAGCTCAAAACTAAGATCCTCAAACATGGAAGCACTAAACTCATCCGGATAATAGGTAGCAAGTTTTATAATCCTGTTTTTATCATAATTTACAAAAGAGTTATCTGGACTCAAACTGGCCATACCAAGAATTAGATCAGTATTCACTTCATCAAAACGACTGTTAAGCTCATCAAGTTGCAAATCAATTACAACATTAAAAATTTCAACACGCAAATGATGAGAATATGTGATACTTGAAATCTTACGCTTTGACTTTCCAAAAGCATAATTCTTATTCATTTCGGGAATCATAATATCATGTTTGGCACAAAATAAATAAACATCCTTTACCAAAGAATTCCATTTAGAATCTCTCATAGATTGTAACCGTATCTTTGTGAAACCAAAAAGGTTCATAGCAGGAACGATATCTTGATCTTTTCTTTGCAAAGCCACATTCAAATCATGTGTAATTGCCAACACTTTTAACATCAAATGCAGCGTATACACAAACTCATAAGATCTTATGTCATCTACTAAACTCTTTGCCAATGATTTCTCTTGGTAATTTGAACCCTCCTTAGCAAGAACTTCTAGTACATGAATAATTGAGGAGAATAATTTAATAAATTTACGCACTGTTTTAAAATAAGAACTCCAATGAGTAGCTCCTGCCCTTTGAAGTCCAAGTTCTTAATTCAATCCGTTTCCTGTATGAACTTCATCGAGCATCAATAACTCTTCTAACTTTTATGTTTGATCATTTCTAAGCATCTCCCTGAGCTTAAAAGATCCTCTAACAACATTCAAAACATTAGCAAGAATATTAAAAAATTGATCTATCTCATGATGCTTCTTTGCAACGGCTACAAGAGTCAATTGTAACTGATGAGCAAAACAATGTACACTATATGTCGAAGGATATCTTTCATAATCAAAGTTTTAAGACCATTGAATTCTCCCTGCATATTACTAGCTCTATCATAACCTTATCCCCGAATATGAGAAGAACTCAAATTATGCTCTAAAAGTAAAGAACATATAATATCTTTTAGTGACCATGCAGATGTATCTTTAACATGAACAACATCAAGAAATCACTCAATAAGCTTACCCTCTTTGTTGACATATTGCAGAACAAGGGCCATTTGTTCTTTATGAGAGACATCTTTAGACTCATCAACTAATATTACAAAATAATCTCCATTTAAGTCTTCAACAATTGCTTTCAACATTTCTTTAGAACAAGAATTCACAATGTCTTTTTGAACATTTGGACAAATCATGATATCATTTTGTGGAGCATTTTCTAACACAACTTTTTTCACATCTTCCTTCCTATCTGCGTACCACTTTAAGAGATCTAAAAAGTTTTCTCTTCTTGTAGAAGTTTCACTCTCATCATGACCTCGAAAAGGCAATCCTTCTTTCAAAAGATATCTTACAACATCAATGGAAGCACTCAAACGAACTCGATATTCATTTTTTGTTTTCTTAGATTGCTTGTCGAAAGAAGCTAATATAGATTGTGCTTGATTATCTAAATCAAGCATCATCTTGAAACACCGATTGTGAACACTATTTACTTCATCCACATGCTTATTAAGTCGTTCTATCCCTTTATTTCAACTTCTGAAGCTATCTATTGTAAAAGAATCACCGACTCTTTTTCCATATCCACCAATCTCATTTTTAAACAAGTAACAACATAAGCAAAAAGCTGCATCTTTTTCAATAATATATTCTATCCATCCCGAATATGAAGTATCAAACTAGTCAGGATTAAAATAACGCGATTTTCCACCAAAATCTGTTATTGAAAAAATAAAATGCTCACCAGGTCTGCAGGGCCCTTTTTAAATGTAATATCTCCTTACTCTATCACGTTGATGAGGAGTATATTCCAAAATTTGTTTTCTTTTAGCAGGATCGAATTCAAGAAAACCCAAATTCAATATTTTATCTTTATCTGATGGTTGAGAAGGATTGACATTGTCAGAAATTTCAGTATGTGAAGGAGAACTTACTGAAGGAGAATCTAGAGTGATTTTAGGCTTGAAAAATTTCGTAATCATCTTGAACTAACTTCACAATTTCAACCTATTTAAATTAAAAAAAAAATTAACAACTAACAAATAATAAGCTACAATGAAAGCAAGGCTGAAATTAGGGGCTTAAGAGAGTAAACAAGAAAAATTTAAAGTAAGGCTGAAAAGTGTACCTTGTTTAAAAAATAGCTGGCCTTCTAAAATTAGGAGCTTAAGAGAGACAAGAGTCTTTCAATGTTCATTTCTTCAGATTCCAGAAGCTAAGCTACAACTGCTCTTTCTATTTCTTTTTTTAGTGTTTAGCTTTAGTTTAACTATTTATTTTTTGTTATGATATATATCAATTATAGTGAATGTCTATCAAAATCTATTTGATGTCTATCAGGATTTGATGTATTTGTCTTTAGTGTGAAACTAGGGGCAAATTCCTCTATAAATAGAAGGGCTTCCTTCATTGTAAATCATCCCTAAAGAGAAGAAATAAGAATCACTCTCTCTATTATCTCTACTCTTCTTCTTGTTCTTTATTGTTTTATAATACGTCATCAACACGAGAATCTGCCAAACAAGGTGAGATTATAAATCTGAAGGATTTCAAGGTTAGTAATTCTTTATGTTATCTTTCTTTTGCTATTACTAATATAATTATTATTGGATTTAAGGAAAAATAATTGGTTTGAAACCATTTATATTTTAAATTTATTCCTCAAGAACAATATTATCAAAAAAGATGATAATATGTTGGGCTCAAGTCCCATCGATTCATGCCTAAGACGCTTTTATATGGATAAGATGTTGAGTTTGAATCTCAATATACCATATTGATGATATTATGATGGCTAAGGCAAAATAATGGGTGTTTAATGAAAAGTCATGAAATTCGACCCATTGAATGTGCTCTATTCCATGAAGTGAATGTGGTAGCAATATATGATAAGTATGAAATATGACAACTTACTTCATTCTTGAGGTGTATGTGATAGCAGTGCATAATATGTCTGAAAGAAGACAAGTGATTGAATGCACGGATATATGCGTGGAGGGACAATATGATAATGATCATCAAAAGTGATGATATTTTCGCACACGTATTATGATCAAAAGATATATTAGAGAAAAATTCCCTAGATCATATGTATGCCTCGATTTGCTCCTGAAGTAGCAATATTTTGAAAAAGGTTCTAAGCTATCAAAATTTGATGGACTTAAGGCACGATTATATTCCATTCCTGGGGAATGAAAAACTTATTAATGCAAACGTGCACTTGATTGTGATTGTATCACAACTCACCTCCGAAAGAGGTTGAATAATTTTAAAATCTACTTCTGAAGTAGTAAATCTGAAATTTATTCATGTAATAGTAAATCTGAAAGTTACTAAAGAAAAAATACATGTCATGGTAAACTTGGAGTTTACTAGAATAAAAGTTCATAAATTGATATGAACGATTGTGACATCCCGAAGATGTGCATACTGAGTATTGAACATATATTGAAGAATTAGAAAATTCTTCATGAACTTTAATGTTGCTTGTTCTCATGATAAGTTGGTTGGACCAACTAATTTTGGGATAGGATCCCTCAAAATCTGAAAAGAATAAAAGATGAATAAGGGCCCGTTCACCTATCATGTGATATGTTGAAAAGATGAATCAATAAGATGATCACATGTACATTCATGGTCAACCTACGTTTGACATTCATAAAGTTACTTGTTCAATATAAATTGAGCATAATTTTCAGATTGTGTAATCAAGATAATTCATCTTGATAATGATGGTTTAGCATTGAATGCCTTCCATAAATAGTTAAACCATTACTAATGAGAACAAAGTTTCATGTATTGGTATGAAATATGATATATTTCATACAATAGCACTTGTATGCATTAGACCAATATATTATGATTATTTCTTCCCTCTCAATTGGTTCAAGGTCAGGAACCAACTATTCCATCTAATAGTTTTCATGTGCGGTATACGATTAATAAATATACCATGATGCACAAAGATGGATTCCTCAAAGAAGATGGAGGATGTATGTTAATTTTCCTAACATAAGGGGAAGATTATAAACAACTATGAAATATGTTAGGAATTATCATCAGATCCTCATTCAAAAGATAACTCAAGTCAAATGCCGAAAGCATCTCATATTTAGCTGCAAGTGCTCCTATTTTGTGTCCTTAAAGGATAAAGTCTATGGATGCGTGAAGCATGATAGACCAATCAATTCCAAATGAAATACTCCTTGAAAAGGACAAGGAGAAAATAATTATGATAAAAAGGCAATGTGCACTTGAAGAGACTACAACATAACACTTCATGAAACCTTATGAGAGGTTTAGGTACCTGAAAATAATGAAGTGGTGAGAACTAAAAATGTTATGTCGCATTGTGAACCGATACAAAATAAGAAATCGTCGATGATATCTTTGATACAATATTGGCGCAATATTGTAAAAAGATTATGAGGATCTGAATTCTACGTTGATTTAAGCATGCTGACATAGAAATATTTGTCAAGTGACCTGAAAGGATGCATTTTGGTAAGCATAAAACTTATTTGATTTGCAGTCCAGATACTTGAAGATGTCACACTTGACATATTGGATATTGTTACTTGACAAACATCCATATGAAAATCCCTAAAGGATTCAAAATGCCTGAAGAATATAAAGTTTCTGGAAAACTTTTTATTATCTTCATAAGATATAATTTGATGATTTGAGTATCATTGAAACTCTTGGAGGGTTTTCAAAAGCAATAGAGTATTTGCTTAAATGAGAAACATGCAAAAATTGAATAAGGGTCCATTCCGACCTCAAGAAAAGAATGAGGAACTCCATGGTTATGAAGTACCATATCTTAGTGCAATTGATGGACTAATGTATCTTGCAAAAACTAAAAGGCCTGATATAGCCTTTTTTTTAAGTTAATTTGTTAGTAAGTTTATAGTCCGATATTATTGGTCATGCTGATTTTGGGTACTTATCTGACCTACATAAAGCTCGGTCTCAAATAGGCTATGTGTTCATATGTGGTGGTACTGCAATATCTTGGAGATATACAAAGCAATCTATCGTATCCACTTCATCGAATCATGCTGAGATAATAGCTATTCATGAAGCAAGCCGAGAATGTGTATGGTTGAGTCCATGATACATCTCATTCGAGAAAAATATGGTGTGAAATATAACAATCTAGCCACAATTTTATACGGAAATAATGCATCATGCATAGCACACCTTAATGGAGGATTCATAAAAGGATATGGAACGAAACACACTTCATCAAAGTTTTTCTACATACATGAGCTACAAAAGAATGGTGATATCAACGTGCAACAAATTCGTTTAAGTGAAAACGTGACTTTATTCACCAAGTCTTCTCCAATTACAACTTTTAAGAAGATGGTGCACAAGATCGGGATGCAAAGGTTCAAGGATGTTCTCATTAGGGGGAGTTAATACGCGCTGTACTCTTTTTTCCTTACGAGGTTTTGTCCCACTGGATTTTCCTTGTAAGGTTTTTAATGAGGCAACCGATATGTGTATTGTTAGAAATGTGTACTCTTTTTCCTTCACTAGATTTTTTTTTCCTACCGAGTTTTTTCTAGTAAGTTTTAACGAGGCACATTATTTATTAGATATTCAAGGGAGAGTGTTATGATATATATCAATTATAGTGAATGTCTATCAAGATCTATTTGATGTCTATCAGGATTTGATGTATTTGTCCTTAGTGTGAAACTAGGGGCAAATTTCCCTATAATAGAAACGTTTCCTTCATTATAAATCACCCCTAAAGATAAGAAATAAGAATTACTATCTCTATTCTCCCTACTATTCTTCTTATTCTTTATTGTTTTATAACATTTTTAATTTTATTTTGTCTTGATTTTTGTTGTTATCGGTTGGTCTTTCTTATTGGGCCGTCCATTTTGTTAACATTAATAATGGGTGAATTATAGTTTACAAAATCCCTCCCCAGTAGCACCAAACAGGAGGAATATGAAAATTCTTGAAGAAATAGAAATACCTGGCTTCTTTAAAGGGTACAAGTAAATAATATTCTTTAACTGTCTTAATTAAATCGCCGAAAGGAAAGTCAAAAAAGCAACTGATATTACGTCTCCCAATTATAAATTTGTCAAAAGCTAAATCTTTCCCTTTCCCACTATCGATATCAGATATAGTACATGTTAACGTTCGTATAACAATATTATTTGTTATATTATTAAAAAAAATTATAACGTAATGTAATAACCAAATATCAATTCAAAGAAAATATTATTTTTTAATAGCATAATGAAACGTAATTAGTGTGGATTACTGTTATAGATAGGTGTGATTGTCAAGTAAAATGCTATTTATGTATGTAACATAATCATTAAGCCACTACTTTTCGTCCATTTCTGGCTCAATTACTATCGCAATATGCATTGTATTATATCTTCCATTTTAACCAAAGACAGTTTTCAGTGAGTTGCATTTAAAGGTAGCATGAAATTACTTGGCACTTTTTGTAGCAGAATCCAACTGAGCTTGAAGAAGACATTGAATCAGGACCCAAATTCCAGCCTTGACAATTCCAGAGGCCCACTTTCAATGGAGAATCCGACATTTTTTCCGGTGAGTCTTTTGCAATTGCAGTCAAAACACACTTAATAATGATGATAGTAAAACAAATATATTTTGCTGGACACTCTTTAATTAACGGCATTTGTGCTTTGAACAAAAAGTTCAACACTTGAAAGGACTTTAAATGTCAAATCTGGTATTTAAAGGAACAAAGCTTAAACTTTAAGGGTCTTATTTTTAATCAGGAGTCGAGTAATGTTCCGGGGATGGAGGAATGCCAACAATTTCCAGTTCCTGGTGATTCATTATCCGACGGTTGTTCTTCCAGTTCAAATCAGGTTTGTAAATACTACTCCCTCTCTTTAAAGGGAGGGAGTATATATATATATATATATATTCCACTTTAATTTTGTGAAATGCAACTTTAAACAACTTATTAGAACCTATATACTTTCGGGCTTTAATTTGTTTATCTGATTTTGACTTGGCAGTTGGGATAAAGTTTAAGAATATGAAAAAGACTTTTTGAATCATGTAATCTTAGACTAAAAAATCGTACTATAATGTATCAAAATGTATTTTGATCTTGTAGTTTTTAAATATGTCACGTGGATAGTTAGAATGAAAGAATTGTAAAAAGAAGAAATTGATACATATTCTTGGTGTAACCGATTAAAAAGAACAGAAAAATAAACAAATTGAGATGAAGGGAGTAAATATTTATCATAAATACTATGTGTTTTCACGTGGGAATTGTGTTTACAAGGATATTGAATATTAAGTTTAGAATATTGAATGTATGAAGCAAATAAAGAATGTAATGGCGCATGTAATTGCAGCTACTAAAAGTGTAAAAGCAGTATGCTATGCTGTCTTTTGAGTTCAAGTTGTCATAAAAAATAAACAAACTGTTTTCAGAAAGAAGATTTAAATGCACCAACAGAGACAAACACTAGGTGTTTTCTTCCCATCTGTTCTAGTCTTGGTGGACAGAGTTACCACCTGTTGCTGGTGGGAGGTGGCAGGTATCCCGTGGATTTAGTTGAGGTGCGCACAAGCTGGCATGGACGCCACGGTTATAAAAAAAAAAAAAGATTTAAATTCCTGTTGATATCTTAGGCTTTTACTTTTGTACTAAAGGTTGTGAATTGCCTGCTCCTATAATGGCTGCACATTAGAAACTAACGGAATTTCAAATGGTTTCTCAGTTGAAGAAAATGGAAGCAAGCCAGAAACTAAGAGATCTTCAATGGGGATATCAAGTGATCAAGTCCTCGAGTCTCGACCTGCATAGTATCTCCTTCTATCTTTCTCAGCCAACAACATGTTGTCATCAAGAAACGGAAAACTCCATTAACATAAACATATCAAAGGGGAGTCTTTCGCATTTCTCTGACCTCCTTGTGCTCTTGAAAACATCAATAAGTACTCAAGCTTCCTTGAGAGACTTGGAGTTCCACCAGGTTGAATGGGAGTTGCAGCAAGTGAGAAATCTTGGAGTTTTGCTTGAAAGTAGCTCCAGCATTAAGCAATTATTGTTTAAGAGAAACAAGTTTTCTGTAGACTGCTTGTCTGAGCTGTCGGAAATTCTAAAGAAGAATGGAGTAATCAAGGAAATTATGCTGTCGGAATCAAATATTGGTCCAGTTGGAGCTTCTCTTCTTGCTTCAGCACTTAAGGTGAATGGAAGCTTAGAAGAATTGCAGATATGGGAAGACTCCATTGGCTCAAAGGGTGCAGAGGAGCTGTCCAAAATGATTGAAGTTAACTCAACATTGAAGCTACTCACCATTTTCGATTCCAAGTCTATTACTGCCACGCCTTTGATTTCAGCAGTTCTTGCTAGGAACAGGTCAATGGAAGTGCACATTTGGAATGGAGAGAACAATGAGAAGACTTCAAAGGTGGTTGAATTTGTACCAGAAAACAGCACCCTTAGGATATATCGCCTTACTGTCTCAGGTGCTTGTAGAGTTGTTTGTGCTTTAGGGATGAATTCAACTGTGAAGACACTCGATCTGACAGGAGTCCGGTTGAAGTCCCGTTGGGCAAAGGAATTCCGATGGGTTTTGGAACAGAACAGGACTCTCAAAGAGGCAAATTTGTCAAACACTTGCTTGAAAGACAAAGGAGTTGTTTATGTTGCAGCTGGGCTTTTCAAGAACCATAGCTTGCAGAATCTGTATCTTAAAGGAAATTGGTTCGGAGGTGTGGGTGTAGAACATTTACTTTGCCCTTTGAGCCGGTTTTCTGCGCTGCAATATCAAGCAAATACTACTCTCAAATCACTTACTTTTGGAGGAAAAAGAAACAAAATTGGTAGGGATGGGCTTGCAGCAATCCTACAGATGTTGACAAGTAACGAAAGCCTCACCAGCTTCGGAATATATAATGATGAGAGTTTAAAACCAGATGATATAGTCAGAATCTTTAGGAGTTTGGAGAAGAATGCTTCATTAAGATGCATATCGTTTCAAGGTTGTAAAGGGGTGGTTGGTGAAGCCGTCCTGCAAACTATCATGGATATTTTACAGGTAAATCCTTGGATTGAAGACATTGATCTTTCAAGAACTCCATTGCACAATGCAGGGAAAACAGAAGCAATATATCAGAGATTGGGTCAGAACGACAAGGCTGAACCAGAGATTGATTTGCTCAAAGACATGCCAATGACAGTGCCAAAGAGCTGTAGGGTCTTCCTCTGTGGGCAAGAATATGCTGGTGAGCTACTAAAACAATGTTAGTTTGGCTGTATCACTGGTTGGCTACATTGATTTATTTGTTTATTTATTGGGTATTGCAGGAAAAACTACCATAAGCAATTCTATATATCATCACTTTTCTTCTCCAAAATTGCCCTATATTGATCAAGTGAGAACTCTTGTAAACCCAATTGAGCAAACTGTTAGACCTACAGGCATGAAGATAAAAACTTTCAAAGATGAAGATACAAAGATCTCAATTTGGAATCTTGCAGGGCAGCAAGAATTTTATGCACTCCATGATCTAATGTTTCCGGGACATGGAAGCGCCTCCATCTTCCTCATCATCTCCAGTTTGTTTAGGAAACCGAATAACCGGGAACAGAAAACACCAGATGAAGTTGAAGAAGATCTGCAGTACTGGTTGAGGTTCATTGTTTCCAATTCAAGAAGAGCTCTTCAGCAGTGCATGCTGCCAAATGTGACTGTGGTGCTCACACACTATGACAAAATCAATCAACAGTCGCAGAACCTACAGCTTATTGTAGACTCAATCCAAAGGCTACAAGATAAATTCCAAGGCTTTGTTGAATTTTACCCAACTGTATTCCCAGTTGATGCAAGAGCTTCTGCATCAGTAAGTAAAGTTGCCCATCACCTCCAAAAGACAAGCAAGACGGTTCTTCAAAGGGTTCCTAGAGTCTATGAGCTTTGCAATGACCTGATGCAAATACTGTCAGACTGGAGATTGGAAAACCATAATAAGCCAGCAATAAGGTGGAAGGAGTTTGGTGATCTATGCCAAGTCAAGGTTCCATTGCTCAGGGTTCGTTCTAGACTCGATAATAAAGAGAAGGTGGAAACGAGAAGAAGGGCTGTTGCTACATGCCTTCATCACATTGGCGAGGTGATCTATTTTGATGAACTTGGTTTCCTAATCCTAGATTGTGAATGGTTTTGTGGTGAAGTACTTGGTCAGATTTTGAGATTAGATGTCAAAAAGCAGACTTCAGCGGGAGATGGATTCATAAGTAGAAAAGACCTGGAGAAAGTTCTTAAAACTAGTCTTGATAGCCAGATTCCAGGGATGGGCTCAAAACTTTTCGAAAACTTGGATGCAAGTGATCTTGTGAGAATGATGCTGAAACTTGAATTATGCTATGAACAAGATCCTTCGGATACCAATTCTCTTATGTTGATACCCAACTTTCTTGAAGAAGGTAGGGGGAAACTGCCGAAGTGGCAGATAAACTCAAGTGAATGCATTTATGCAGGAAGGCACCTCCACTGTGATGACTCAAGCCACATGTTTCTAACACCGGGATTCTTTCCCCGCTTACAGGCAAGACCTCTCATCTTTTTTACACGCTGTTCTCTATTTCCAGAATCACATGACTGTGGAAATGAAATAGCAGCCCTTCTGTTTTTATTCATTTCATCATCTCGGATAAGAATATAATTCACTATGTTTATTTAGGTACACTTGCATAACAAAGTAATGGGGTTGAAGAATCAATATGGAGCCACTTACAGCCTTGAAAAGTACGTCATTGCAATGAGCATCAATGGCATCTATGTCCGTGTAGAACTTGGGGGTCAATTAGGCTATTATGTTGATGTGCTTGCCTGTTCCACAAAGCACCTGACAGAAACTCTAAGGCTATTCCAGCAGCTTATAATACCGGCAATCCAGAGCCTTTGCCATGGGGTCACACTGACTGAAAACATTATTCGACCAGAATGTGTAAGAAATCTAATACCACCGAGATACAGGAGAAACCAGGTTCTGCCTCTCCAGCTATTAAAGCAGGCATTGCTCTCTGTGTCTGCAGACAATATGTATGACTATCAGCACACTTGGGATTTGGTAGCAGATTCTGGAAGGACTATTATTGGAGCTGGTTTTGACTATGCTCGGGATCTCTTATCCGATGATGATTTTCGGGAAGTGCTCCAGCACAGGTACCATGATCTACACAACCTTGCTGGGGAGCTCCAAATTCCTTTGGATAACAATCAGGATGGACAGAATAATGCTTCTACTACCAGTGAAGAAACTGAAGGAAAAATTGAGCCAACATTTGCTGGAATAGCCAAGGGTGTTGAAGAAGTCTTGCAGAGACTTACAATTATACAGCAAGAGCTTAGGGATATAAAGCAAGAAATCCAAGGCCTCAGATACTACGAATACAGGCTTCTTGTCGAACTAAACCGCAAAGTGAACTATCTTGTGAATTACAATGTCCAAGTTGAAGAAAGAAAAGTGCCAAACATGTTCTACTTTGTAAGGACAGAGAACTACTCGAGGAGATTGATCACCACCATGATTTCTGGACTCAATGCTCTCCGATTGCACATGTTATGCGAGTATCGGGGAGAAATGCATGTGGTTGAAGATCAGATAGGTTGTGAAGTGATGCAGGTTGATAACAGGGCAGTAAAATGCCTGGCTCCATACATGACGAAGTTCATGAAATTGGTGACATTTGCTCTCAAGATTGGAGCTCATTTAGCAGCAGGTATGGGTGAAATGATACCAGATTTGAGTAGAGAAGTTGCACATCTACTCGAATCTCCTGCTGCGTATAGTGCAGCTGGGGCTGCTGCTGCTGGTGTTGTTGGGGTTGCAGCAGCAGGACGTGTGGAGAGAAATAGGGGATCAAGGGACATCCAGCAAGATCTTAAAGCAGCACAGCAATGGGTTGTTGATTTCTTGAGGGATCAAAGGTGCTCTGGTGGAAGAGATATTGCTGAAAAGTTTGGATTATGGAGAGTAAGATACCGAGACAGTGGCCAAGTTGCATGGATATGTAGGAGGCATATACACGTAAGAGCAAGTGAAATAATTGAAGTTCCAATTTGAATTCTAGCTTTAGCCGTAGAGGGTGAGAATAGCCGAGGCAAAGGTTGAGAGATGAAGAAGCTGGAGAATGCACGTAGATTGACCGCTATGGTAGCTCAACATGTTGGCACAAGCGGAACCATTTACCGGCTATGTTGATTATGGATATGCCATGTTGCTCTCTTGATGAGAATTCCCATGCTATGGTGTTTCAGCTTCATCAATCTTTCCAGCTGCCTCTGCATACACTCTACAAGGAGTCGAGGAGGTCAGGGTAGTTGATTCTGTAGTATATCCTTTTGATGATGATGCCAGTTTCGTGTTCTTAAATTGGCTTGCCTGATGGAAACAGCTTGGTAGTTTTGATATAAAATGATTCCCTGACGCACGTTAGGAGAAATGTTAGTCCTTCACTTGCTCAAGCAGATGCTAATGGTTGTGCCAGAATTGCAAATGGTATGCACCTGAATGTTTTAATACGTATTATCAAGTGCATGGGTCAATTGACATGTAAAAAAATGTAGTCCTAGATGCTATTACTTTTTGCTGAGTGATTAACAGGGCTTACTTCAAGATATTACACACGGTCTATTAAAACAACCTATCTTACAATCTAAAGATAAAATGCATGTGAGTACAACTGAACCAGAAGTAGAAAGAAGTTGGATGACCTGTATTTCAGGGAATCAGCCAAATGGGATATTGTTTCTTGCTCAGGATTAAATATTGTTTGTGAAGAAACACTTAAAAACAGTGTTGAAATACCAGTATATAATGGTAGGTATTAAAATTTTTTTAGTTATCAAGAGATTCCACTCGATTTTGGTATCAGTACTCTCGATGTCTTTAACAATTCCCTAGCCAAATCAGTACATATCATCTTCCTGATGTTCCCACCTTAATCATATGAGGCCTTTTTGGTGAAAATCATGCGGGTTTGACCCAACGCAAGCTATATCACACTCTGTTAAAGGTATTTTTGGAGTGTTTTAGCACAATAACCGGTATCAGAATCATGATTTGGCAAGGCGGAGCGATGACGTATGCTGTGGCAAATTTAGGCGTAAATATTGGGGCACTTGACCCCGAGTGTCTCTTCGTAAAATTAGGGTATTTTTTTGTATATATTTTCTAAAACTTGTATAATATTATTTGTTGGCACTCATCTCATAATTAGTTGAGTTTCTTGAAATTACTTTGCAAGGGTGGGAATTTATGTAAAGTTTAGGTGTATGTTTATGCTATTTCTCCTATTTTTTTAAAACCCAGCAGTAACAACAGACAATTATCGTGTGAGTGAATTCACATAAACATGCATGTGTCCATTATAGTTTCAGTAAGAAGCAGGAGAAGTAGAAGTAGAGCAATGGAATTGACACTACTTGGTTCCTAATTATTGTGTGTTGAAATTATGGACATCCTGCAACTTGTAGTGAGGGAAATGTCAAAGGAATGAGAAATTGTAGACCAATTATGGCTTATTAACAGGTACATATGTATTACCATAATATTTGGCCCACCAATCTCCTCTCAGAGTTGATCAAATTTGTCTTTGTTCTACTTTTTCTTATGTAACTAACTTTCATATAGAAAGGTACAAAATGAGAAAGAGACAAATGCTGTTCATCGATGGTGTAATATACTCAATTATTGTACATGGATGGGCACATACAGCCTAGATTTTGTGGTGGAATGCCCCTTCAAAGCTTGACCTCAAAAACATTATCCCTTTTATATAACAAACATTATTCATAAATCTTACTCCTATAAGTTTGACAAGTCTTGCTATTTTATACATGAAATTTAGGATTTTTATGTTCTTTCATGGTCGTAATTAAAACATAAGAATAATTAAAACCAGCTGCTAACTAATCATGCATATTTCTTATTCATTATCAAACTTATCTATTACTACTTGTTCAGTATGCTAAAGCTAGATGTTGACTTTTATTTGTTCAGTTTAGAAAATCAAGAATCAATTTATCACTTCCTTGATTTACCATTATTATTAACTATTGTCAATACATTGAATTTGTTACATCAAAAGAGAAAGGTAGTAAAATTATCATTTTATTTATTACATTTTAAGAGATATTAAATCAAATACTGGACAAATAAAAATGAATGAAAGGAACACCGGGCTAATGTTGCATTACGAGACCAGTGCAAATGCAGATTTTGAGCTATGAGAGTTTAACAGAAATCATGGTACTTTATTTTGTCATGGAACAATGAACATATATATGACTATATCTGCAATGAATTACTATAATATTTCGACATACATTTGATTTTTAAATTCATAATTTCAAAAGTACATAAATTTTATGTTCTGCCTCGATCTGTAAGGAGACGTTGGAGAAGACTAATATTAGGACTTCATATTCATATCATTAAACAATATACACATATGTTGGATATTTTATAAGTATATAATTGTTTTTTTTTTTTTTTGCTTAAATAGGTGTGAATTTTTTATTTTTTTTAAAGCAAGCATTTTCGGATAATTTTCTTAGCCGCCTGGACACTCATAAATGTCCTATGAATATAAGGTACTAGTTTTCGATGTGAGCTAGCTATATGGGCCATATGATCCAAGGTATACGTAGCTGGCTTGGTGGGACTTTACATGTTTGTCTATTTTTGGTTTTGTTCCGATATCCTCGTTCAAGCTAGACTAATTTAAATTCATACCGTGTAGAGCTCATTAAAAAAAGCACGCTTATCTGTTTTTGATTGTACTCGAAATTCAACCTCCAACATAAGGAAGGATACAGCAAGATAGTCCACTTAAATTGCTATTAACTTGTGTCCCTGTAATAGAAATTGCATATCCATGCACGTGATGTGTCTACCCTCTTTAGTCACACCAGACATAGGGTACCAACATTTCATCTCTTTGTAGCTTGAGGAGGATGATCAAAACAAAGATGGTTTAGTAGAATTTGTATGTACTTTGACCTTAATTACCCCCTTTTCTATGGGATAAAGAGACTGTTTACCATATAACCTGACTCGAAAGAGATAGTCTAGTATATGAAAAGAGAGAAAAATGAGAAAAGGGGGTGTTAATTGGTACTTTTGAGGAGGGGCCATGTATCAAAATTTGGAGAATACAAAGGGTAGAAGAAGAAGAAAAAAGAAAGATGCGATACAAAAAAAAGAACATTGAAAGTGGACAAAGAACTAGCTAAATGAGTAGATCACTGTATTAGGACCATCCCATTAGCAAAAGTAGCATCACAATCATTTGAATTTTGTTTGTCTGTTTTTTCGTCTAATAATCTCAACTCATGAGGACGTGGTGTGCTCTTTGTTAGTAGGCTACATCCTTTTGTAGGACTGGCAACCAGATTTTTAATATGGTGATTATCAAGACAAATCGATCGAACTATCGTTAGGTTTCAAATTTCGTGAAGTATCGAATCAACATAAGGATAAAGAGCTAGATAGAAATAGAAAAAATCAAACTCGAGAATAAGAAGTAAACAAAACAGATTCTCACTTTTTATTGAACAAATTCTTCAAACTAGCTTTTACAATTGAGTTAGATGTAAAAAATTTATTTTTTCCTAAATCAATTTAAATAATAATAAAAATAACATCTCTTGTATTTTTATATTACCAATCTCCCACATCTACACAAAGATTTCTTGTGACACTATACACTCAGAAATAAGCATTTTTTTTATTCCCCCCCCACCACATTGATTATATCATACTTATAAGTTGTAACCGAAGAATGAGACTTTAATTAAGAATTGAAGTTACCCAATAAGAGACTTTAGTGTACATATTAAGTTGTACCTCTTGGTAGCTAGGTAGATGTTCTTCCTATTAATTGGAGTTTCAAGACACTTCATAAATAGGACAGACATGAAATTTAAGAAGAATGTAAATTTTTGGAATTCATAATTTAAAATGTCATAATATTCATATAGCTATATGATTTTTGAAATTTATATATAAAAACTTATTATTAAGAATATATTTTTAAAAAAAATGTGACAACTATTCATTTTTCATTTTATGCATATATGTCATTATTTTTTTAATATTAATTTTATTTATAGATCCTTCTGATTTGATTGTTTTTGAGGATTTTTGTATAGCAAAACTTGGACATAAATTTTTTCCATGTTGTCACAAACAAATGGAGAATTGGACATGGCAAACTATTGTCCTGTAGCAGAATTCATCACTTTCTCAAAGTGCATTAAAATTCTATAATTCCCTCTCTCTCTTCTCATCTCACATTCATTACCAAATCACAACCCACTGTCCCTCTCAATTCTGTCTTCATTTATTACGCTATTTTCTTCCCGTTTGGAATCTTTTTCCTCTCTCTCTTATCTCTCAATGAAAACGAGTTTTGGAGCAACGGGTAAAATTGTAAAATTATTGATGTGACCAAGAGATCACAGGTTCAGGTCGTGAAAATAGCCTCTTGCAGAACTGTAGGGTAACGCTGCAACCAATAAACTCTTGTAGTTCGATCATTTTCTGCATCCTCCTGCACATAGCAGGAGTTTATTGCATCTCATGTAATAAACTCTAGTGGTCGAACTTTTCTTGGACCCCGCACAGCAGCAGCAGTTTTAGTGCAAACGGGTTCCCTTTTATTTTTCTTATCTCTCTCACTTGCACTCTCAGTCTCATGTCCTATATCTCTTTAACACCACTAAAATATCCACTTCTCTCTGCATTCCCCTGTTCCTACATTTTCATGCTATACTAACCATTTCTTTTCTTGTTTTTTTTTAAGCTAGAAATTTTTGAAGTACTTCTTGCTTAAGTTGGTACCATGCAAATTGTTTGCATTGACATGTAATATATTCTAGTTAAATGGCTCGAGAAAAAATTTTGTGGCTGATTTTGCATGCTTGGATTTTACTCGTTTTGAGTTTAGGAGTTAGCTGCGATGGTTCAGAGGTTGCTTTGAAGCTATTGAGTACACCTCGTGCATTCTCAAACAGGGATTTTGCTAAATTTGGTTTCCAAGTTTTGGTTGGTGGCAATGGTGATATTTGTTCGAATTGCTCCACTTTTTGCAAGGTCAGTTTTCATGCTTTACAACAGTGTATACATGTCCTTCGTTGAATTGGTACATTTTTAGTAGTTTGCCAATTAGAGTAATGGGAATTGGCCTTCAATTTGCATGTATCAAGTTATGAAAAACAAGTGTAAAGTCATTTCCATTGACTAGATCAAGGGTTTGAGTCATGGAAGCAGTCTGCTTGCATTAGTTAGACTGTCTATATCACACCCTTAGGGTACGATTCTTCTCCAGACCCTGCTAATTGGGGTGTTTTGTGCACCGGGCTGCCCGTTATGAGCATTTTGATAGTTTCGTGTTCTCAGGCTTTAGTACATGCGCACTATTTAATTCTGCATTTACTTTTATTGTAGTTGGATGATTCCGTGCCTGCAGTTTGTGAAGGTGGAGAGATTATTTACACGCGGTTGCTTGATGGAAATCATACTTTTGAAGTTTGCACCAATGGATCTCTTGGAGTTGGATGTGCACATTATAACTGGACTGTTGGTAGCCCTCGACCTTTGTTCCTTTTCATGATCTTGGTAGTACCTTGTAGTTCATGGTACTTAGATGATGCCACTTATGGGCACACAAAACAGCCATTCTCTTCTATGTTGTACTTCTGAGTTCTCTCTTCAAGGCTTAAGTTGTTTTTGTTGCTTCTGAACCTTCTTTGTTCAAGATAGTTAGCTACTACTTATGTTATGGATAGATCGCCAAATATGGATAGAACATAATCAGGGGGAGTTCTGGATCTTACTTATTTGTCAGATAGGTTTGGAATCTTCCCCTTGATAAATAGTAAGTAGTAATAATATGATAAACTTCTCTTACAGTATCATATCTTCCAACCATTTCCAACTTCAAATTAAGAGGTTTCATGTCAAATTTTAAGCTTATTTAGGTGCCTTTCTACTGTATTTTTGACCTTCAGGTTGCAGTTGCCTTCTAAATTATAGTCAGATTGCAAATAAACTTGGTCTTTTTAAAGCTAGATACGCGTTTGGTTGGGGACTCTAGCCTAGTTGTAACATTTGGTAAAGTTTAAATTTATTTTTCTCTTCCTGATTTAATGCACCTTCTCTTCTGCAGACACCATACCCCCTACAGCCTACATTACCACACCAACATCTTTTACAAATGCTTCCAATGTTTCAGTGGACATCACTTTCACCGAGCCATGTTGGAGCCAAGGTGGTTTTGGGTGCTCTTCCACGAATTCCTGCAATGTAAGTACTTGAGAAGCTAAAATATACTGGCAAACCAATGGGTTCCGCCATCCCTGACCTAGTTGTTTATTTTAATTGGGACGTTTTTTACATGAGAGCTTGGTGCTTGCTTGGGTATACGATGTCTTAAGTATCTTTCCTTCAAAGTTTTGACCTTCAAATCCAAGTGAAGTCTTAGTTAGATATAGTGTTGGCTGAAGTTCACCAATGCATTCTCAAATTGTCCTTTGTACTGGGAGAGTAGTGTAGGAGCTCTAGAGTTCTTGGAATTCCTTTTCATTATCTCTTCAGCTCAAAACCTAGTTATGAACTGTGTTCTCTTTGCAGCTTCTCGTTTATGGAGCTGGACAGGTCGTGCCAAACACGCTCAGCGTTATTGAGCCGGACCTTAAATTTTCTGTTGTCGTGAGTCTGTCTACACGTGATCAGTATGGAAGAGTGATCTTGGTAATGGATAAAAACTTTTGTTCAGACCCTGCCGGAAACAGATTTAGAAGGACAGAAAATTCAAGCTTATTTATTCATTTTGGTGAGCAGTAGCCTTACCATGGTCATGTTCATATCAGTTCTTTAATAGCTTCTCCGTTTTAATTAGATGTTCTATTTCATATATAGGCTTTCCCTTTTTCATGATTCAAAGACATGTCTTTCTGTGACAATTGAAACATATTCCCATATGTGATATCTTCACAGGAGTTTACTGGAGAAACCAATCCAAGCATATAAAACTAATTGGTTAACAATCAAGACTTAAATTAACTAAGTCCAATCTCTTTGGTTTGATACTGGATTCAACAGATAGAAGGACAGTGTTTGTTGATATAAGGACACATATACCTGAAAGGCTCCTTCAAATAGATAGTGCAACGAGAACCGTGCTAGCAACAAATAGTACTGAGAACATGGAGATGTATTTGTACTTTACAGAACCTATCTCCAACTCATCTACAGAAATTTTGAATTCCCTGAGCTTAAGTCAGGGATCGCTTACTCCCATTAGTGGAAATAGCTTTGGACAACGAAGATTTGGATTTCAGGTTAGTTCTTTCCTAGTTTATTGTACTTTAATATTCTACTGCAGTACTTAGAACAATCACAATTTTTTCGGCACATTTCCAGGTTAGAGGTATATCACAGACCGCCATAGTGACATTCAGCATAAGATCAGACTTAATATTGAGCAGACAGGGAACATCCATTTCTCAAGTAGCTCCTGTTACTTTTCTATATGGTATGTTCGACTGCCTGTTAGAAACTTATGAAAGAAGACTCCACTAAATTAAGAAAAGATTGTCTCTACTGCTCACCTGTTGTATTGACATATAGATGACATGAAATTGTACTGCAGACATATGATACGGTGGTTAATTCGTTTCTCCAAAATATAATTGTTTATTGGTATTAATGATGCAACTGTATTTCACTTCATACTCAAAATGAGAATATATACACAAAGCTAGCCACAAAAGGTTAAGAGCAGATCCCTGAGATCATGCCTTTTACCTACAAGATTTGACTATGTATCTGACACAATATCTAATAATTGATATACTATCTGACAATATCTTGATAATTGGTCTTTCAGATATGCAACGGCCAGCTGTCAGGTTGAGCACAACATCTAGGAAGAGGACCTGTGAAGAGCAAATTCCTGTACTGATAAAGTTCGTTAAGCCAGTGTTTGGCTTTAATTCTTCTCATGTATCTGTCTCTGGAGGACAGTTGCAAAGGTTAGCATCTCCACGTACACTGATCTTCCTTGGAGAAAATATTTTACTTTTCCTTTGCAAGTTACAAGGAGTAACATCATTACTATCGTGTACTAGTCATGGCTCATTGATTTAATTTTTCTTATGTATTTCCAGCTTTCAAGAAATTAGTAGACGCATGTATACTGTCAACATACAAGCCAGAGATGATTTTGTTTCTGTGAGCATCCCTGAAAATGTAACTGGTGATGTTGCTAGAAATAGGAACCTACAATCTAATCTTCTCCGGCTCAGGCACTGTAATATTTTATAGTTCTGCTCAAGCTGACTTTCCTTTGCTTTAGAGATGGTTTAATTGCTCAAGTATACAATCAATATCCTTTTACTCTTTTACAGATACTGTACCAGCAATATCTGAAGTGCTTTCCATCTTTGCAACTGCTGCTTTCGTGGTTACCGCTTTTGCGGCGGGGCTCCTCACTGTTTCAACTGCGAGCCTCCAATCTGTTGGTGCATACTCAAGACCAAGCTCTTTAATGACATCTGATCCTGCTAGAAATCTTTTTGTAAATACCCCTTCTTAACAACTTTACGTTAGACTTGATGATTGTCATGCAATACAGTTTGCATTCCATGTGGGTACTGCTTTGGTCATTAGATACACGAGGCAGGATATGAATTTTAGAACTCTTAAGGCTCTTAGAGAAGCTAATGAAGTTGTTTGGCAGAGGAAACAAGTTGTTCCCTCCTTATATGATTTTGGATAATCCTATTTCATGAGCTAGTTTTTGGGGTTTAGTCATGGAATCAGAGTCGGGTCCATCTCTGTTATTGTGTATTCCAATGTTAGGCTTTCATGTTATGTTGTCCATTTCCTGATGTCCAATTCTGGCATGCGGGAGGGGTATTAAGTTTCCCATATTGGTAGGAGAAATGAGTTGTTGTCTCCTTATATGTTCTTGGGCAATCCTCACCTCATGGACTAGCTTTTGGCATTAAGTCCAAGGTTTTCTGAGGTGTATTCTTGCAAGCAACCATGAGATGAGCATTTGCGTTCTCGAAAAACATAATTCCAGTGTGGCAGATCACTGAGATTTTCTTGTAGAGTTTGGAGTAGCCGGGACTTTTGCTCCCAGTGTTAGTACTCTGTAACGGCCGTAAGGCATAGATGCCATTATGATTGAGTTCTATTGATTATTTATCCGGGTAGTATTTAGACTTTATGCTCTTTCACTAGCAGTTTCAAAAGGCTCTAATGTTGATGAACTCATTTCTTTTGAATGTCCAAGCATCTTATATCCATTGAGTTCATTGAAATTTACGAAAGTCTTTTGATCCATGACATTGCATTCTGAATACACATGCTTTCTTTTTGTGTCACGAAACAGAGAATAGCTTGTCACATCCAGTTTTTTGCATTGACGAGATGGTTGCCAGTTACCCTGCCAGTTGAATATTATGAATTTGCTAGAGGCCTGCAATGGAGTGTTCCCTACTTCAGGCTCCCATGGGAAGCTGGAAGCATGCATCAATTCATGATGGGACAGGGTTCCCCAACAGACCCTCATTCATACGGGTCTAAAATTCATGATTTTGGAACGAAACCAATCAAATACAATGTGAACAAAGCTGCAGCATTGTATGGGTTGCCACTTAGTCCTATGGAATATAGATCAATCTTCGGGGTAAGAATTCATAAATTTCACAATAACATAAATCTTTGTTCCATGATCACGTCAGTGAATGTTCTTCTCAATTGCAGAGCCAGGATCTTCTTCCAGAAGCTCAGTATATCGTGGATCCAGAATATTCTAATGGGTAAGTTTTGAAAGATGTCTCATATCACAATATTTTGAAGTGGTCAGAGAATGTTTGCCTTTGCAATTTGTTCGATAACGATGCAATAAATCTATGTGCTTGGAGAGTATTTTCAACTGGTTTCCTCTTTTTCAAAGCTTAACTAACATGCAGACTGATGCAGTAAAGGTCAGTGTTACCACTAGAAAACCACACTACCTTCAAAACACGTGAAAACAGAACTTTGGCTGTCACAATTCAATAGTATTAAAGGGAAATAAACGTTGTCAGTTTGTCAATTTGTCATGCTAGAACCACTCTTATGACTGTCTTTGGCACACAACTAAATGTACGAAGTAAGACATACCGACCATGCTTCAGGTATTGGGGCTTAGGTTTAGTTAAAAAAAAGTATGATCAAGCATCTACCTGAAAATATTTCTCTCAAGCTTTTAAGCAACAGATGGAGATTTAGCGAGTGTGAATGAATAATTCATCTGCCGTTTTCAGGTGGAGAGATTTCGACAGAGGCATGTTCTGGTTAGCCGTTATTGGGGGAAGCTTGATATTGTTGCATGCTTTGGTCCTTTTTGTTTTAAAACTGAGGAAGGACAGAGAAAAAAAGTGGAGCTATGGAGCCTTGGTTTTCCCAAGATTTGAGATCTTTCTTGTAATTCTGGCTATACCTTGCATTTGCAAGGCCTCAGTAAATATAGTTAAAGGTATTTCTAATTCTTATGCACTGTGCTCCTTTTGCTTTGCACCGAGTGCATTCCACCAGTGAGACATCAATAGTCACATCTAAATGTTGATGTCTGTAATGACTAATCTTGAATACAGAACATTTACGTAGAACAGTTAGACATCACTTCCCTTAATCGAATATTGATCAGGTTACATCTTTTGGAACTGTCATTGCTGAAAGATCGTGATTTGCAGAGATTTTGTCACGACGAGTCAAAGTTTCAGTACCTGCATTATTATAGTTGTTTTCACCTTATAATTCTCTCTTCCTGATATCCCTCCCTGGGGTAGAGGGGGGACATGCAAATGACAGGTCTTATTATATGCGTTTCTTCTTTCCTTATAACCTCATCAATTATTAGAAATTAGGCACTCGGTTGCTGCATATATGTAAAAAGATATAATCTAGGGCGATTGTTCTTTAGCAGCTTTATTAAGATCCTAAACAATCCTACTACCAGCATACATATCGTTCATTTAGTAAAGGAATTTTCAATAATAGAGGAGATCTGTACACTTCACATTTTCTTGCTGCATCACTTCGAGATTTGTAAATCTAGTTTACGATAGCACAAGTTTTGTTCTTCTTTTCTTTCTAGGAGGAACCTCTGCAGGAATTGCTGTTGGAATTCTGCTGTTGGGTTTAGTATCATTTCTATTGTTAGCCTTGTTCTTGTTCCTCTCTATTGGAATTACATGTGGGAAGCTACTTCAGTATAAGGAGGTACACCAAGTGGGGCAGAAATTCCATTGGTATGAAGAATTAGTCCGAGTTACCTTAGGTCCTGGTAAAAGAGGTCAGTGGACATGGAAAAAATCGCGCGATCCTACATATCTAGTCATGTTTGGCCCTTTGTTTGAGGATCTAAGGGGTCCACCAAAGTACATGCTCTCTCAGATTACAGGAGGAAATCCTAACAAGTATCGTGAAAAAGTCATTGCAACAGACGATGAGACGGAAGATGCAGAAGCGCCTTTCATCCAGAAGTTGTTTGGAATTCTAAGAATATACTTCACATTTCTTGAATTTGTGAAGCGTGTTTGTCTTGGAATCGTGGCTGGTACTTATTTGAAGAACTGGTCCTCAAAATCTCCCATAGTTCTCCTACTTAGTATCACTTCTTTCCAGCTATTCTTTATGGTTCTGAAGAAGCCTTTCATTAAAAAAAAGGTTCAGCTTGTTGAGATCATCTCAGTCGCCTGCGAAACAGGTATTTTTGCCGCTTGCATTGTACTCATAGGAAGAGATTCAGACACAAACGAGACACAAATCGGAATCATCATGCTTGTACTTTTCTTCATAGCATTTTCAGCCCAGCTGGTAAATGAGTGGTATGCATTATACAGACAGACAAAGCGACTCGGTGCTGATGACAAGTTTTTCTGCTCTGGTCTGAAAGCAGCATCAATTGGATTCCTCTTGTTTTTCATTCCTCAAAGATTTCTCAGAAAGCTTGAAAGCGGGTCTGCACTGTTAGATCGGGTACTGAAGGAAACCGGGGATGTTACTTCATCTGCAGACAGGACTAGGAGTTCGGGTAGTAGAAGCTCAGGTACCGACAAACCTTGGCAGAGATTCAGAGAACTAGCAAAGTCCAGCTTTAGTAAAGATAGTAATGCAACTCCAAGTGATCCATCAACAAGTCGCGTTGGATGGAGCGGATTCTGGAATCCTAAGAGAAGTGGGAGCTCATCTAAAGATTCATCGGCAGACTTCAAGTCAAAACCAAGAGGATTGTACAAAGATTTAGAAGCTATTTTTGCTTCCAAGTCATAGACATCTTATTCGTGCATAGTATATTCTGGCTTTACTGGATAATCGACTACAGAGGTAGATGTGAAGCGGGTTCCATGGATTCAACTGAACCCTTTGCTTTCAGTTCGAACTATGTAATTTGTATGCAAAGAAGAAAACAAAAATGTATCCATATAGTAATAAGATTACAGTTACATTGAACTCACTCACTGCCTCGACTGGTATCTAAGCTAATGTTTTCAGATTGTAAGGATACGGTTTGTTGGACTAATGATCCACTGTAGAAATGTATAGCTCGAGTATAAACACATGTTGTCACTGTCATTGAATATTTCTATGTTAATACTCCCTCCGTTCCAAATTACCCGTCCCAAATTTCCTAATTTGATTTCTCATTTTATTTGTCTTTTTTCATTAATCAGGACAATACAATTTTTTCCTCCATTATACCCTTAGTAATTGATTACTCCTTGTTACTAGCATTGAATTATCAAATCTTGAAAAACATTGTAAAGACTTTGGTAATTCTATAATCCTAATTATCCATGCAAAAAGTGTCTTGGTATCAGCCATATAATAACTCCATCAATATTGGTAGATAATGTGCCTCGTTAAAACCTTACTAGAAAAAATCTAGTAGGAAAAAAAATTTAGTGAAGGAAAAAGAGTACACATCTCTAATAATACGCATTTCGAATGCCTCATTAAAAACCTTACAAGGAAAATCCAGTGGGACAAAACCTCGTAAGGGAAAAAGAGTACAGTGCGTATTAACTCCCCCTAATGAGAACATCCTTGACCTTTACATCTCAATCTTGTACACCATCTTCTTGAAAGTTGCAATTGAAGGAGACTTGGTGAATAAAACAGTCACATTGTCACTTGAACGAATCCGTTACACGTTAATATCACCATTCTTTTAGAGCTCATGTATGTAGAAAAGTTTTAATGAAGTGTGCTTCGTTCTATCTCCTTTTATGAATCCTCCATCAAGATGTGCTATGCATGATGCATTATCTTTATATAAAATTGTGGGTAGATTGTCATATGTCACACCACATTTTTCTCGAATGAGATGTACCATGGACCTCAACCATACGCATTCTCGGCTTGCTTCATGAATAACTATTATCTCAGCATGATTCGATGAAGTGGCTACGATAGACTGTTTTGTATATCTCCAAGATATAGCCTGCTTTGTATACCACATATGAACACATAGCCTATTTGAGACCAAGCTTTATGTAGGTCAGATAAGTACCCAACGTCAGCACGATCAATAAGATCGGGACTGCAATCTTTAGAATAAAATAAACTCATGTATTTTATCCCATTTCGATGTCTCCTAGTAGGAGTAGAAATATACCTTGCTAACATATTAACCGAAAAGGCTATAAGCCTTGTAGTATTTGCAAGGTACATGAGTACATCAATTGCACTAAGATATGGTACTTCATAACCAATCCAATTCGATATATTTCAAATTTCAGCAAATAATCTATTGCTTTGAAAACTCTCCAAGAGTTCCAATGATTTTCAAGTTATAAGCTTATACAATATAAGGATTATAAATAAGTTTTCCAGAAACTTTTATATGCTTCAAGCATTTTAAATCCTTAAAAGTTTTTCACATAAGTTTTGTCAAGTGACAATATTCAACATTTCATGAGTGATATCTTCAAATATCTGGACTGCAAATCAAATAAGTTTAATACTTACCAAGATGCATCCTTTCATGTCACTTGATAAATGTTTCTACGTCAGCATGCTTAAATTAACGTAGAATTAAGATCCTCGTAATCTTTGACAATATTGCGTCAATATTGTGTCAAAGATATTGATGATATATAATTTAGTATCGGTTCACAATGCGACATAACATTTTGAGATCTCATCACTTCATTATTTTCAGGTACCTGAACCTCTCATAAGGTTTCATGAAGCGTTATGTCATAGGCTCTTCAAGCGCATATTACCTTCTTATTATGATTATTTGCTCCTTATCCTTTTCTAGGATTATTTCATTTGGAACTGATTGGTCTATCATGCTTCACTCATGCATAGACTTTATCCTTTAAGGACACAAAATAGGAGCACTTACAACTAAATATGAGATGCTTTTGACATTTGACTTGAATTATCTTTTGAATGGGAATCTGATGATAATTCCTAACATATTTCTTAGCTGCTTATAATCTCCCCCTTATGTTAGGAAAACTAACATACATCCTCCATCTTCTTTAAGGAATCCATCTTTGTGCATCATGGTATATTCATTAATCATATACCGCACATCAAAACTATTAGATGGAATAGCTGGTTTACGACCTTGAACCAATTGTGGGGGAAGAAATAATCATAATTTATTGTTCTAATGCATACAAGTGTTATTGTATACAACATATCATATTTCAAACCAACACATGAAGTTTTGTTCTCATTAGCGATAGTTTAGCTATTTATCGAAGGCATTCAATGCCAACCATCATCATCAAGATAACTTTCTTGATTGCACAATCTGAAAATTATGTTCTTAACTCAATTTTATTAAGCAAACAACTTTATGAATGTCAAACTGCAGGTTGACAATGAATGTACATGTGATCATCTTATTGATGCATCTTTTCAACATATCACATGATAGGTGAACGGGCCTTTATTCACTTTTTATATTTTTTCAGATTTAAGGAATTCAATCCCAACAATAGTTGGTCCAACCAACTTATCATGAGAACAAATGACATAAACAATTCTCGAAGAATCTTCTAGTTCTTCAATACATGTCTAATATTCAATATTCACATCTTTGAGATGTCACAATCATTCATATCAATTTATGAACTTTTATTCTAGTAAACTCTCAACTTGGAAAAGGCGTATGACAAGGTTCCTAGGGAGGTTCTGTGGAGATGCTTGGAGGCGAGAGGGATACCAGTGGCGTACATCCGTTCGATTAAGGACATGTATGAAGGGGCAAAGAATCAGGTAAGGATGGTGGGAGGGGATTTCGGGCACTTTTCAGTCTTGACATGGCTGCACCAGGGATCGACTCTTAGCCCGTTCCTATTCGCCTTGGTGATAGATGTGTTGACGCGAAATATACAAGGGGAGGTTCCTTGGTGTATGCTCTTTGCGGATGATATAGTTTTGATTGATGAGTCGCCCCGAGGTGTTAATGATAAGTTTGAGGTTTGGTGACAGAACCTAGAATCTAAAGGATTCAGGTTGAGTAGGACCAAGACGGAGTACCTAGAGTGCAAGTTTAGAGACTTGAGGCAAGAGGACAATGTGGTGGTGCAGTTGAAGTCGCAGGCGGTTTGTAGGAGGGATAGTTTTAAGTATATTGGGTCTATGATCCAGGGGAATGAAGAGATTGATGAGGATGTCTCCCATCGTATTGGGGCAGGTTGGACGAAATGGAGGCTTGCCTCGGGAATTTTATGCGATAAGAAGGTGCCTCTTAAGCTTAAAGGTAAATTCTATATAGCTGCGGTCCGGTCGGCCATGTTATATGGGGCGGAGTGTTGGCCTGTTAAGAATTCTCACGTCCAAAAGTTGAAGGTTGTAAAAATGAAAATGTTGTGTTGGATGTGTGGATTTACGAAGGCGGACAGGGTCAGGAATGAGACTATTCGGGAGAAGGTGGGAGTGATTTCGGTGGAGGATAAGTTGCAGGAAGTGAGGTTGAGATGGTTTGGCCACGTGATGAGAAGGGGCACAGATGCCCCAGTCTGTAGATGTGAGAGGTTGGCCTTGGAGGATTTCAAGCGGGGTAAGGGTAGACCAAAAATGTACTGGCGAGGAGTGATTAGATGTGACATTGAACAATTATAGCTTACTGAGGACATGACCCTAGATAGGAAGGTTTGGAGGAAGAGTATTAAACTAGAAGGCTAAGGTGGGTGGTCGAGTCGTAGTCCGTAGTTAGGAGGTTTAAGGATAGCTTGGGTGGGAGTTCCAGTTATGGGGGAGGGGGTCTTTGGGTTGTTAATTATACTGTTTTTTTTGTGAATGTTGGTTCTTTTGTTACTTTAGCATATTGTTTTACTTTTGGTTAATTATACTTTATTTTTGTGGATGTTGGTTCTTTGTTCTTTATCATGTTGCACGACTGTTGGTCTACGGTCTTTTGTCTTGAGCCGGGGGTCTATCAGAAACAGCCTCTCTACTCCTTCGGGGGTAGTGGTATGGACCGCGTACATTTTATCCTCCCCAGACCCCCACTATATGGGAATATACTGAGTTTTTTGTTGTTGTTGTTGTTGTATTTTAATAAACTCCAAGTTTACCATGACATGTACTTTTTTTTCTTTAGTAAATTTCAGATTTACTATTACATGAATAAATTTTAGATTTACTACTTTAGAAGTAGATTTTGAAATAACTCTTCTCAGTTATTCTGCCTCATTCGAAGGTGAGTTGTGATACCATCACAATCAAGTACACGTTTGCATTAATAAGCTTCTCATTTCCCAGGAATGAAATATAATCGTGTCTTAAGCCTATCACATTATGATAGCTTATAACCTCTTTCAAGATTTTGCTACTTCAGAAGCAAATCGAGGCATACATATGATGTAGAGAATTTTTCTCTATCATATCTTATGATCATAATATGTGTGTGAAAATATCATCACTTTTGATGATCATAATCATATTGTCCCTTCACGCTTATATTCGTGCATTCAATCACTTGTCTCCTTTCAGACATATTATGCACTGCTGCCACATACACCTCAAGAATGAAGTAAGTTGTCATATTTCAGACTTATCATATATTGCTACCACATTCACTTCATGGAATGGAGCATATTCAATGGGTCGGATTTCATGACTTTTCACCAAATACCCATTATTTTGCCTTAGCCATCATAATATCATCAGTATGGTATATTGAGATTCAAACTCAATGTCTTATCCATATAAAGGCGTCTTAGGCAATAAATCGATGGGGTTTGAACCCAACATCTTATTTTCATAGTGTATGCATTCATATCGTGCTTTGGGGATGATGACCAAGTGGTCAAATCTTTCTTTTAGGCTATTCCACAAAACAAGTGGATCCTTAGTAGTAAGTTATTCAATTTTCATAATTTCGTCAAGATGATGACAGAAGAAAATTATAGCCTTTGCACGATTTTGATTAGATGTTGTATTTTCTTTCTTTATGGCGTCTCCAAGACCCATAACATCTAAGTGGATTTCAACATCCAACACCCGTGAGAGTTAGTTCTTGCTCGAGGCAACGAACTCAAGTTTTGTAAAATTATTAGTCATATGAAAAGAAATAAAATAACACCTTAGCCTTCAAATTTGAGACGGCAGTATGTAAAATTTAAATCTATCGTCTTACCCTCAATTAATAATATAATTATTTTTTAAAAATTAGATTTTGTAAACTAACACTAAATTGCGTCACAAAAGTTGAAAAAGTATACATACATACAAATAAAACAATATTTAAACCATTAGTAGCAAAATATAAATAAATACGGAATTAAAAAATAATTTTTATTAAGATTCAGTGAATACCAAACAATGCTTATAGGCTAAAACATCTTGGCAGAAAGTGATTTTCTTGCAAAATTTATACGTGTGTACTTGACTATATTATATTGCTGCTTTTGATTCTGTGAAACATCTGGATGCTTACCAACGAGACTGGTGGTCTTAATGCATCGTATTCAACTCGAATATATTATATTATTAGTAGCAAAAGACAGATAACATAAGGAATTACTAACCTTGAAATTACCTTTACATTTATAATCTCATCTTGTTACCTTTACATTTATAATCTCATCTTGTTTGGCAGAGTCTCGTGCTGATAACGTGTTATAAAACAATAAAAAAAAAGAGTAGAGAGAGAAGAGAGTAATTCTTATTTCTTCTCTTGAGGATGAGAGATTATATGATTGTAAATACAATGAACAAAACCCCTCTATTTATAGGGGAAATTTACTCCTGAGTAAAAGACGGATGCTTCAAATCCTAATAGATATCAAAGTAGATCTTGATAATCTTGATAGACATTCACTATAATGTAAGTACATTTATTACAATTACTAATTATTGTTTTCTTAATAGCTGTGTCATCTCAATTTGGGACGGATAATTTGAGACAGAGGAAGTAATTAAATCTTTTCAGCTTTCGATTGGATAATAAATCGTCCTTGAGGAAAGACGGGGAAAAGATGCTCCATGTACCAACTTTTTTTCACCTTTCTTCAGGTAATATATATATAATTATACATGAAAAGTTGAAAACTATCCTTACACAAAAGCTTCAAAATTTTTCTATTCAACTATAAATTTCCATCACATGATAGGTATAAAACTGTCCAATTTATGCATAAATTAACTCCAAAAAACGAATGTGTGTGATATTAAATTTAACTTATGGAAGTGACGAGTTTTGGGACGGAAAGGTTAGTAGCAAAATTGTAACACCCCACATTTTTTTCAGGCTAGAAATCAAAGCGTCGTTCCTACGCGTATTGACCCGAACTAGATGATTCTTTGTTAATATTTGTATGGTGATAAATCCTACAGTGTGGGAATACCTTTAGATACGAATTTAGTTCACAAAAATCACCTAACTCAAAGACAAGTTGAAAACAATTCCATCGAGTACGTTTTAGTGGACACTTCAACTTGGGTCAACTTTCGTCGAGCATAACTTCTGTTATATAATGAACTGGGTGGCCTTCTGTATATCAAATGAAAGGTCTTTAATTCCTCTTTCCAACACAATTTATTTCGTCGAAATCCAACATCAGAGTAAAAATTTATACTCAATTTCCTTCAGCATGTCAGTCTATCAAACCGAGGGACTGCTGCAGTGTTTTTTATTTCCTTAGGGGTATTTTGGTATTTTTCATCATCCCAAAATTCTTCCACACGATTTAAATCATCCAAATCACTCTATAATCCATTTCTTTTATCATATTTAATCTCTCAATTCCTCTCCTCTCTCAAGAGTAAAATGGAAACTAAGATTTCTTTCAAGATCAAGAATCAATCTCGTAAGTCCAAGATTTTCAAAGAACAAATCAAGATTTGAGTTCTACTCTTCAAACCTTGTAATCTAAGGTACGTGGGATTTTTCTAAATCTACATGAGCATGGTAAATTCTTATTAATCATGTTAAAGGTTTAGAAATTATGAATTTACAAAAAAGGGATTTTGGATTTATAATTAGATTCATGCTTTTTAAAGTTTTTGATGATATTAATTTGGTCTTGAGGTTTTTCCTCCAAATCTGATTTATAACCATGTTTAAGTAGATATATGTATGAGTTTGATGAGTTTGAATTATGAATTGAGAGCATGAACTATTTGAAATCCCTCTCTTATTTACAAGTCTCTTAACTTCGTAAGATATGATGTGTTCGAAATGTGATACTGGAAATATAATTTAATATAAAAGCCTTGACATTGTTTATTACTTGATTATGATTTTTGAATTGAAGAGAGACGGTTTTACATGTTGATAAGTGTTGAATATATATATATGAAAGAAATTTCATGGATTTTTGAAACTCATGACCACCACATATTTGTTGAAATGATTGAAAAGAATGACCTTTGCATAATTTGATAAATGTTTTAGAAAAATGAATCTTTTGGAATTGTTTGAAGTATGGTGGTCTAACCTTTGTATTTTGAAAGAGAAAACTGTAAGGATATTTTATGGCTCAGAATTATGACTTGCAAGTCTTGGTATGACGATACCAAATCAGATAAAGTCATGATAAAATTCAGAACAGGATACAGTTTTCATTTTAGATTTAAGATTTTGAATTCAAAAAGATGCATGTTTATAATGGGTTAAAAACTGGGCACTAAGAGAGTTAGGTAGTTACCCGAAGAAGGCACGAGTCATATGATTCATTGCCTGAAATCATGTTTTGCCGATACGGGTATATTATTATACGCTGGCCTAGTGCCCTGGGGCGTATCAGATTCAGATACTTCAACCCTTGCGGTAAACTTAGGTTGGGGGCTTGGCCGTCGAGTTAATGGCGGATCCCATATTGCCCGTGCGAAACTTTCAAATATGTAGGGTGTACCACTTATCTCAGAAGTAAAATAATAAAGAATGGTTTCACATCTACAGATTTGCATTGAATGATTATTTTAAGTTGCCCATGTGTTTTAAATTATTTCTTGCTTATCATTTTGATGAAATGCTCTCACCTATGTTGTATATAAAAATGCATTATTTTGGATTGCTCTGCGTACCAGAACCTGTATTGACTCCCCCTCTATCTCAGGATCTGAGGCACAGTCTAGGGGTCCAGTTCAGCAATAGGTTTAAGTGCGTCGGAAGTTGCAATTGGCGAGCCTCCGTTACTTCGGAAGTCCTGTATTAGAACTTGTTATTTCATTTTAATTCATGGCCTGACTGGGGGCTTATCCCAGATTTCAGACAAATGTCATTTTCAGTTAGAGATTTCGCAGACTGATGTTAGACGTTGTTTAGAGGTTTATGTTTTCCATTTCAGATTGTTCAATTGAATTATGATATCGACCATGATTCCATTTTGTTTTGTATTTCCGCAGTTCCTCTTTGTAAATGAATGGTGTATATGGTTGCAAGTCAGAAGGGCTCTCGGGCCTTCATGGTTCAGGATCCCCATCACGGCTAGGGCCTCGGTTTGGATCGTGACAAACTTGGTATCAGAGCACGGTTCATGGTTTTTGGGTGTCTGCAAAATCGCGTCGGGTAGATTCTTGTTTATGGGTGTGTAGCGCGCCACACTGATAAGCAGGAGGCTATAAGGCATTTAGGAATGTCTCTCTTTCTTTATGTTCTAGTTTGTGTTACGGAATCAGAATGTTCCTCTTTCATACTCTAATTTGTGCCATGGTGTCGCCCATACGAAAGAAAAGTTATCCTAATTCTTTCCGTACTCTAGTGTTTCCAGATAATGCTTTCAGACTTACTAGCAGAAACTTCAGAAGTCACACAAAGGGATTGAGAGAAGCTCCTTAGTGTGTCATAAGTTCCTCAAGTTTAAAGTTATGTCCTCATTCTTATGAGGCGTTCAGTTAAGACAGAGTAAGATGTGTATTCTTAAGTCATTGAATATTGTGTGTTAAGTTTCTATCTCTTGTAATCTTGTTATCATTGTGTTGTTGAAACTAAAAGTCTAGTGAAGCCGTGTGGGGCTCTTTAGATTCACTAGCATAGTTGCTTTGTTATTCATCTTATTTTCCTGTTCAAAACACAAAATCAAAGCCTAGTGAAGCCGTGTGAGACCTATTTCGATTCACTAGCAACTTGTTGTTCTTGTGTTGGTTGAAAACTAAGGATTTAGACGTGTAGTGACAAGAAAAGTGGTAAGGGTGATTTATTGAATATATATAGCTGAATCTTTTTGCATATGATTGAGTTAGTAATTAAGTGATATATCCTTGTGTGTTAGGTTAGTAGAAGGTAGAGAAGGAGTTATTGGTTAAGGTAAATTATTTTTTTGCTTGAAGTATGAAAAAGAGTTATTGATAGTGTTTGCTGTGCTAGAAAAGTATAGGTTATTGGTAAAAGTACTTAGTGGATGAATGTTATTAATTTAGGCTTCCTTGAGGTTGCAAGAGGGAGTTTAGTTGAAACTTATAGAGCTATGAAAGAAGTTTAGGTGTATAGATAGGTAAATAGTAATAATGTGTAGAAGGAGGATGCGTTAATGGATTGTAAATAAGATAGGCCATATGATTATGATCGATTATTGTTGTTATGAGATTCTAGTGGGCTAGTGTTTCTCGATGTCTTATTCTATATCTTCCTAGTGAGAATTGTATGTAAGGTGGGTTATTATATAAGATTAAGGTTGACCATGTCTATTATATGACTTTACCCCCTTGACCCTCTTTTCTTTAGTGGTTGCAAACCAGTACTTCATGTGAAAAGGTATGAAGTAAATCTTAAGTTAATATAGTGGTGTCATGGAGGGGATTGTGATTGTAGGTAGTCGTTAAATGAAATGAGTATTTGGAGTTGATTTCTCAATTTGATGTACTGGTATATAATGTTGCGTACTTTACTTTATTTGTGGTAGATGTTTGATGCTAGATTATAGGCTTGAATTGTAGATGTAGAATATGATGGTAAGAATAGTATCTTATGATTAATGATGTGTGTTTTATGGGAATGAATTAGTAGGCTTGATATGATTTGTGAAAGAGCCCAGGTTAATACTTGATAAAAAGTTTAAGTGATAATTGTGAGGTATATGTATCTATGAGGACTAGTGTTAAAATGATGATTTTTGGGTGAGTCATTAAGTGGATAAGGGCGTAAGTATATAAGCATAAGTTGCACCCCCCGGTAGTATGGCATTACTCGTTAGGTAAGATTTTATGATATGATTTATACGATTAACGGTCTAATGTTAGAAAGTTAGTAGTGAAGAGTGGATTTTTATGTGATAAGGAGTGAGGTTGTATATGCTCTTGGGACTGCGAGTTGTGATTTGATGATGATAGAGGATGGTCGAAAGCAATGCCCTCAAAGTATACTTAAAAAGGGAAAGTGTAGCATTTATGTGTCTAAGTGTTTTGCGTACCTAGTTTGTATTCTTGAAAATTGTGGTATGGAGAAGTTTGGGGAGTTATGGTATAGCGTTATTTAGAGTTGAATTGGGAAAATATGAGTGGGCAATATGCGCCTTTGGTATAGTTTTACAAAGTTTGTTAATTTGTAAGTTATGTGATTAGAGGTGTAGTGCTAGTATTCTAAGAAGTTGAAGAAGAGGTGTTGAGCGATTCGAAGCATAGACGCCCATGCCCATAATGATGTTAGTCATGAGTTATGATTTTGGAGTTATAGGAAGTCATGATTAGTATCCCTGAGGGGGAAATGTCCTAGAGAGAATTTAGTGTCTTTATATTAAAAAATTGAATGAGAAGAGTTGTATTCATGTATATGCCGATATCCCTTGGTGATAGGGCATGTGAATGCGTACACTCATGGGAGTGGAGGTTGTAGAGTGATGGCTATAGCGAAAGTTAAGAGTAACATTTACCGAAAACCAAGGCCTTCGGGGTATAAATCATTAGGGAGAGTTAGAGTTTAAGTATATGGTGATGTCTCTTTTATGTTGAGAGTTGTGACTTTGATCTAAGGGGGAGATGGTAAGTTAAGTCAGTCTTCCAAATTTTCTCATTGTGCCAAGTTAATGAAGAGTCATGATGAACCTACTCCTATTCAAGAATATTCCTCCTACTTCAGTTTAGGAGTTCATTCTACTAAGGTCTTATGAATTCAAGTCCTGCCGATGTCTAAGGTTTGAGTTCTCTATGTATGCCATGCCTTAACCCGGCGTCCAAACAAGAAGCAATAATGTTCCTCAGTGACCCAATACGTATCCAAGCCATATGTTATGTTGCTCAAGATCCAAACCTATGTCTCACAACGTGCTTGGTCATAAGAAAATATGTTCCTGTATGTCACTGAATCATTTTATGTTGGAATTAGTCAAAGCTGTAAAGTTGTGCGAACTTATTACTATTTCAGATCTGAAAATGAGAAGCAATAGCTTCAAGTATTCACCTTTGTCTCAATCATTGACTTTATGAATTCGACCCTTATGTTATACAAATCATAAGATTTGTGCACCCATGTTTCTCACTGTAGTCTATCCTAAGAAATCATGTTGTGTTGTGGTTGTGCCAAACGGCTCTATGCTTACGATCCAGAAACCTGATATCTAAAGCACATTGTCTCTCTTCTATTGTATCTTCACTTCATGTCCCTCCTTGAGTAGTATTATAAGTATAAGCTATGAATTGATTAGTGTTACTTCCATTCATGATGTTTATGCTTGGGTCCCTCAATGACCCTCCGTATGGTAGTATGATGGTGGTTGTGGAAGCGTGGTGATGTGTTATGTAGAGGAGTAGATGTTTTAAGAAAAAATTGGTGTGAATTCTCGAGATAAGGTTGTAGGTGAAAGGGGAAAAGAAGGAGATGAACTTTTGTTATGTAGAAAAAGTCAGGAAGGAGATATATGAAAAAAAAATTTGTGAATGTGATTGAATTTGCTGATCTTAGTGGGGGAAATCCATGAAGTGGGTGTAGTAATGATAGGCTTGAATGTTGAGATTGATGAAAACTCAACCCATGTACTATGCGGTTAGTATTCCTTAAATTAAAACCCGAGGGTGTTTGACGATAGTGATAAGGTAAGGTAACGTTCTTAATGGGATGTAAAGTACAAGGTCCTATAGATTAAGTTAGCACCTTTTAACTCCGAGTTTGGCTTCAATATAGCAGTACTAAGTAGTAGGACTCAAATTCTTGTGGCTAAAAGTGTGGTTGAGGATTTGTAAGTTGAAAAGTGTGAAGTATGTAATTTATTGATTGGGGCGTAGACAAATAGTGTCTACAAGTTTAAGTATTTTCATTGTATCTTGTAAGATGGAGAATGTTCATATTCTTATGCCCCATGAGAATTTTATCTCATGTATTGTACCAATCTTAATCATGGTCTATAATCATCAAATAAACCCCTACCATGTGTGGTGCTGATGATGATTCATAGAACTCATGTGCAAGATCATCCCTACGTAAAGTCTCATTGCCTCATGTTTCGTGCTTTCACGTTTCGCTAGAGGTTATCATGAAGCTTGTTTGATTCCTTTTCATATTTTATCGAGGAAAAATTTTCAATGTGAGACTGCGTTCTTTATTCTACACTCTTAGAGCTTCAAAAGGTCCCTACCCATCATTCGGGGACGAATGATCCCAAGGGGGAGATAATGTAACACCCTGCATTTTTTTCGGGCTAGAAATTGAAGCATCGTTCCTACGCGTATTGACTCGAACTAGATGATTCTTTGTTAATATTTGTATGGTGATAAATCCTACAGTGTGGGAATATCTTTGGATACGAATTTAGGTCACAAAAATCCCTTAACTCAAGGACGAGTTGAAAACAATTCCATCGAGTACGTTTTAATGGACACTTCAACTTGGGTCAACTTTCGTCGAGCATAACTTCTGTTATATAATGAACTGGGTGGCCTTCTATATATCAAATGAAAGGTCTTTGATTCCTCTTTCCAACGCAATTTATTTCGTCGAAATCCAACATCAGAGTAAAAAGTTATACTCAATTTACTTCAGCATGTCAGTCTGTCAAACCAAGGGACTGCTGCAGTGTTTTTGATTTCCTTAGGGGTATTTTGGTATTTTTGTCATCCCAAACTTCTTCCACACGATTTAAATCATCCAAAACACTCTATAATCCATTTCTTTTATCAGTTTTAATCTCTCAATTCCTCTCCTCTCTCAAGAGTAAAATGGAAACTAGGCTTTCTTTCAAGATCAAGAATCAATCTCGTAAGTCCAAGATTTTCAAAGAACAAATCAAGATTTGAGTTCTACTCTTCAAACCTTGTAATCTAAGGTACGTGGGATTTTTCTAAATCTACATGAGCATGGTAAATTCTTATTAATCATGTTAAAGGTTTAGAAATTATGAATTTACAAAAAAGGGGTTTTGGATTTATAATTAGATTCATGCTTTTTAAAGTTTTTGATGATATTAATTTGGTCTTGAGGCCTTTCCTCCAAATTGATTTATAACCATGTTTAAGTAGATATATGTATGAGTTTGATAAGTTTGAATTATGAACTGAGAGCATGAACTATTTGAAATCCCTCTCTTATTTACAAGTCTCTTAACTTCGTAAGATATGATGTGTTCGAAATGTGATACTGAAAATATAATTTAATATAAAAGTCTTGACTTTGTTTATGACTTGATTATGATTTTTGAATTGAAGAGAGAGGGTTTTACATGTTGATAAGTGTTGAATATATATATATGAAAGAAATTTCATGGGTTGTTGAAACTCATGACCACCACATGTTTGTTGAAATGATTGAAAAGAATGACCTTTGCGTAATTTGATAAATGTTTTGGAAGAATGAATCTTTCGGAATTGTTTGAAGTATGGTGGTCTAACCTTTGTATTTTGAAAGAGAAAACTGTAAAGGATATTTTATGGCTCAGAATTATGACTTGCAAGTCTTGGTATGACGATACCAAATCAGATAAAGTCATGATAAAACTCAGAACAGGATACAGATTTCATTTTAGATTTAAGATTTTGAATTCAAAAAGATGCATGTTTAGAATGAGTTAAAAACTGGGCACTAAGAGAGTTAGGTGGTTACCCGAAGAAGGCACGAGTCATATGATTCATTGCCCGAAATCATATTTTGCCGATACGGGTATATTATTATACGCTGGCCTAGTGCCCTGGGGCGTATCAGATTCAGATACTTCAACCCTTGCGGTAAACTTAGGTTGGGGGCTTGGCCGTCGAGTTAATGGCGGATCCCATATTGCCCGTGCGAAACTTTCAAATATGTAGGGTGTACCACTTATCTCAGAAGTAAAATAATAAAGAATGGTTTTACATCTACAGATTTGCATTGAATGATTATTTTAAGTTGCCTATGTGTTTTAAATTATTTCTTGCTTATCATTTTTATGAAATGCTCTCACCTATGTTGTATATAAAAGTACATTATTTTGGATTGCTCTGCGTACCAGTACATCTGTATTGACCCCCCCTCCATCTCAGGATCTGAGGCACAGTCTAGGGGTCCAGTTCAGCAATAGGTTTGAGTGCGTCGAAAGTTGCAATTGGTGAGCCTCCGTTACTTTGGAAGTCTTGTATTAGAACTTGTTATTGTTATTTCATTTTGATTCATGGCTCGACTGGGGGCTTATCCCAGATTTCAAACAAATGTCATTTTCAGTTAGAGATTCCACAGACTGATGTTAGACGTTGTTTAGAGGTTTATGTTTTCCATTTCAGATTGTTCAATTGAATTATGATATCGACCATGATTCCGTTTTGTTTTGTATTTCTGCAGTTCCTCTTTGTAAATGAATGGTGTATATGGTTGCAAGTTAGAAGGGCTCTCAGGCCTTCATGGTTCGGGATCCCCGTCACGGCTAGGGCCCCGGTTCAAATTGTGACAAAAATAAATAGTCCGTCCTCAATCTCAATTCATTTGTGCTTTTCGTTTACACAAATAGCCTATTCTATTTACTATTTATTAAGCAAGCTTGTTGCTATTTAGATTAATTCTTTTTAAAATAATTTTTAATTTTTCACTTTAAATTTAAGATCACAAAATTAAATATTGGTACATTCAACTCATCTCTAGTTTAGTTTAAAATCATAAAATTTAGGAAAAAAGACTCAAAAAATATCATTAAACTATTAAAAATGGCTCATTTATGCCATCACCTATAAATATTTGGCTCATTTATATCACAATCGTTTCAGAAAAGTTAATTTGTATCATTATCTTGCAATGGTGATTTGGATTTTTGTCACATCACCTTTTATTAAAAATCTACATCACCATATCTAAACCAACCAATATTACTTAAATCAAATAAAAAATCATACTTATTAAAATAAAATTTAACACAATTAATGAGTTTGGTTTTTATTTTTAGTTAGTCTGATTTTTATGTTTAATAAGTTCAATTTTTATTTTAACTGAGTGGATCACATTTTATTTTAATGAGTTCAAATTGATTGATTTAAATTTGGTAATGTGGTCTCTAGGGGCAAAAATGATTTTGCAAAAATCACCATTAACAAATAATGGCACGAATGGACATTTCTGTAACGACGATGGCATAGTGATACAAATGTTGAATAACAGTGGCATAAATAAGTCAAAGTTATAACGAATGATATAAATAAATTCATTTTCAATAATTCAATGACATAGTTAAGATTTTTTTTTCTAAAATTTAAAATTCTTTATTTTTATTCGTATCAAATCAAAAATACATCAAACAATTTGAAAGAAAAGGACGACATACACAAACTTGTTTTCTTTGTGTTGACCTTAAAAGAATCCAAATTTCGGCAAATGGGGAAAGTGAATTGCATAGAATAAACGGCAATAGATAAGAATATGTCATCTCCCTTTTGTTGATCACCAAGCCAAACCAAACTTTGGAACACCTGTTATAATTATTAAAGAGGCAATATAATATAATGGGATCAATGTTTAGTTCACAGATTACTAAAGAACAAATGGAGACGGCTCTTACCAAAGCCAAGCAGATCGTTTCCTCCAATCCCGTCGTCGTCTTCAGGTCTAAATATAGCACTATAACCTATTTTTCTCGGCTTTCCATTTTTGATTCACTTCTGTTTTATTAGGGTGTATGAATTGGGCTTTTGTAATTTTGGCCAATTGTTATTTATTGCAGAGATTTGGGGTACTTTAGCTTTTCAATTTTAGATTTGATGGAGTATTTTAATCCTAAACTCAAAAACTGTGCTTCTTTGTTAGTATGTGCTTGGATGTAACTGGATAAAATTTTGGGGAGGGTGAATAAGGGGCAGAGCTGTAGAGTTAATTGGTACGTATTGATTGTGGGACATAGATATGTATCACGTGGAATTAGTTGAGGTGCGCGCAAGCTGCATCGGACACTAGGCCACAGTTATAAAAAATACACCTGCAAATAGGGAAAAGTGAATATTTTTGGTTGTTTGAGTCTCCCTCAAATGAGGGGGGATTCTAGTGTAGTGGTCAAGGCATTCAAAATAATGATTTTTGGTTGTTTGAATCTCCCTCACATGAATACATAGTTAACAGTATTACCTTGTGGGTGTCTTGTTTCCTTTATTATCTAGCAACGTGTTATCTTATTTTGTTGTGTGCTTTTATGTTTTTTTTGTTTGTTATACTGTTATCCCCGAGGGTCTATTTGAAAAAGCCTCTCTACTTCATCTGTGGTAGTGGTAAGGACTGCGTACACTTCACCCTCCCCAGACCCCACTTTGTGGGAATACATTGGGTATGTTGTTGTTGTTGAATCTCCCTCACATTATAGAAGGAGGACTCTACTGAGGTAGCAAAGGGGTTCAAAAGTTGTTTTACATTACAGTTCCGTAAATTCCTGGTGCCACCATTAGGAATAGAAATGTGATGGACACGGATAATCGATTTATAGTTTTGTTTAAGAATATCGTTATTTCTCTGTGTAATCTGTCATGATAGTTGTTCCAATTGTAACATCACGACAGTCTTCATTGTATAAGGCTGCTAGCCATTTCTTTAGCCTTCATGTAACATGTAGTTGTTCTAAATGAGCTCCCTGTCTGTCTCATCTGTGGCAGGACGTTTATGTTTATTAATGTCTTATGCTTGCTTTTCTTTGTGCAGTAAAACATACTGCGGATATTGCACGAGGGTGAAGCAGCTTCTTTCCCAACTTGGTGCGACTTTCAAAGTTATTGAACTTGACCGCGAAAGTAAGTGATTCCACATATCAATTAATTTCAAGTGCTTTATATAACCCTTGTTCCACTTTCTTGCTGCAAAGATTGTGCTTTCTTACCCTAGATATTGTTTTATTCTTGTGAAGCAAAAACAGATCCTCCGTCACTTTAATCATTTATTTGTTTTGTACAAAAAGATTCGCATTCAGCCGAAAAAAAAAGGCTTGAATTTCTATTAGGTGGTTAGTTTCAGTAGTTGAAGGAAGAGTATTAAATTTTGTAGAGTTTGCATGCTGATTCATTATAGTAGGTATTTTTGGGATTATGAATTGCTGAAGGTTCGAATCCCAACAAAGAAAAAATAGTACTCCTTCCGTTTCAACTAATGTGTCTTACCTTCCTATCTTTTAATCTATTTCAAAAAGATCTCTTATTAGTAAATTTTCAATTTCAATTGTAAAAAGTTTGTGCACGCTGCCATTTGCTGAACCTACCTTGGTGGACGGAAGACCTAGGTTGGTGTAGGGTAGAGGCATTGGTTGAAATATTTAGGAATCTGTCAAGCTGAGTAGGAATTACGCACCCGGGTGCGTGCAAGCTTACCTCACATTACAATTATACAAAAGATCATTGTTTTCCATCATTTTAGGGTCAGAGTTCAAAACCGGCTTTTCTTTTCTTCTTTCCTTTTTTTTTTTTTTTGGGGTGGGGGGGGGGGGGGGGGGGGGGGATGTGTTTTTAGTTTCCTCTTTTTCTCCATTGGTGATTCTATGTGTCACGTCTCCGGTGAACATCATATCTTATAGACAATCCATTTATTCACCAAAATCCTTTCTTTCAATAGGTCCTAAAAAAATCATTGAAAATTTTGTGACAAGATTTCCTTCACTTTTCACCGGCTTTTTTGATACCTTTTCCAGTTCCTATAAAAATTTATTGTTCTCTCTTTAAAAAAAAAAAAGGTCAGCCCGGTGCACTAAAGCTCCCGCTATGCGCAGGGTCCGGGGAAGGGCCCCACCACAAGGATTTATTGTACGCAGCCTTACCTTGCATTTCTGCCAGAGGTTTCCAAGGCTTGAACCCGTGACCTCACGGTCACATGGCAGCAACTTTACCGGTTACTCCAAGTCTCCCCTTCATTGTTCTCTCTTTAAATTAATTGAAAAAGGAGAAGGTTTCGGAGATTTGAATGTCTTTTCTCTGGATATATAGAAACTGACCCTAGAGCTTCTGAAGAGATCCAAAAAGTATTCAACCTCCCTTTGCAAAGGGGGGTGTTCTCTCTAAAATATCATCAGCACCAAGGTTCAAAATTAATGTATTTATGTGTAATGGTAAATTTGAGAAATCGGTGTCTCATAATGAAATTTGCTAAGTATCTCCATCTTGAAATATTCAATTTCAAGATTCTTAAATCTAGAGGTTTAAGAATTACAAATATATTTATAATTGTTTAGTCGGTTATCATGATGCTTCCTTTTCAATAGAAAGCATTTTATATTTATTGTCACGCTTTCTGGTCCCATGGTCATTTACTGTATGTCTGTATCCAAGTGGAAACTTGAATTTCGTTTTGGAAGTACATAGAAGCACTAGAACTAGGTTGATCGAGAGATCTATGTTGTTGTAACCTATGTTACTCGGACTCTTAAACAACGTCATCAGGTGGGTGCATGTCGGATGCTTCAAAAATAGTATATTTTTGGATGATCCAATGCAGGTGCGTCAACATTTTTGAAGTCCCTAGCAACTTAGGCGGTAACCAGTGGCGGAGCCAGGGTTTTCGTTAAGGAGGTTCAGAAGTAAACATACGAACTAATCGAAGGGGGTTCAACATCTACTGTACATACATAAAAAATAATTTTAACTTTATATAAATAGTAAAAAAATTTCGCCCAAGTGGGTTCGGATGAACCTCCTTGGCCAAGTGTAGCTCCGCCCTTGGCGGTAACAAGTTAGGTTACTCAAGTCTTCCATTAGATATATCTCGGTTTGGTGGATTTGCTTAGCTTTGCCAAAATGTTCTTAATCAAAGAGTTCCTGAACCCCCTATAGTTTCTAAAAAAGGCTGTGCTTAGTTAGCTTCTACCACCCTCATTTCTTGGATCATATACTATAGTTATGAGAGTTGTCTTTGTGATCTGAAGGTGATGGAGATGAGGTGCAAGCAGCATTACTTGAATGGACTGGGCAGAGGACTGTGCCTAACGTGTTTATTGGGGGAGAACATGTTGGTGGCTGCGACAGTAAGAATTCTCCTCTTTTGTCATTCATGTTTTCCTTAAAACTGTCTGCAGCATCTGTGACATATGTTTCTTCTCTTGTAGGCGTATTAGAGAAGCATCAACAAGGAAAGCTACTCCCTATGCTCAAGGATGCCTCCGCTGTTCCCAACAATCCTGCCAAAGTGTAAACACATATATACACAGCAGTTTTTAAGCTGACAATAAAAATGAAGTTGAGAGTGCCAAAGTTGTTGGGGTTGTTTAATAAGCCATTGGATGTCAAGTTTCTGTTTTCTGTTTTTCCCTACCTCAGTCTTCTAAACATTTCTTTTTAGTACATTTTTCCCCTTTTAACTTACTGCTTCGACATTACCATCTGTAAGTATGTATTGTAGATTCGCGTTACATATGCATTTCTCTTAAATTTGCCACTTGTGTGTTATTTATTTCTTTACTTATTTCAAGAGACGTAGCATCGTTTTTTCCGTACATGTTTTGGCCATTATAGTAAAGTGATTGTTCTACATAGAGACAATAGCATTTGCGTAGTGATTGTGATCGATCACTCCAGGTGACAGATCAACAATATGCTATTATCATGGATATACAATTAGGCGTGTGTAGTATTTATAACCTCTTCAAGGCATAGTTCGAGTTTAAGGCTTCCTCAGGTATATGCACGACATGTTGAAGTAACAATCCTCCAATTCACTAGTTAACCAGCAAGAACCCCGTTTTTGCCAGAGATATTTTTTTTAGAAAGATTCCCTCCGTTAACAATCAGAAAATTACTTTCTTCCAGCCGACCACCACCCACGGGCGAAACACCTCCATCTCCGTTGAACCGAATTCCTCCTCTCCAACTCCATTAAAAAATGAATTGAAAGAGGCCAACACCACCATATCATCACCATCTAGCGGCTGCTGCTATGTCCCCCTATCTCCATTGCTCCGATCAGTTTTCGGCGAAGCTCTGCTAAACCCATCGAAAATTCATTGTCAAATATGTATTGAAATAAAGATACATCATAGAATTGACTAAAAATAATAAAAATAGAGGGAGTTAATGGAGGTTGAAGATAATGGTGTTAATGGAGATGCATAAGATTGACGTATATATTAAGGAAATTTGGAGGTACAAGAAAATGATGTATCTAGTTGAAAAGAATAAAAAAGGATACATCACATGACCCTCCATTAAATATACAAAATCTATGTATCTTATTGAATATAAGATTACAGATACATAAAAAATGATGTTTATGAAAATCATGTATTGAAATGTTTTTTGTGTTACTAATACATAAGACACATATCTGAATGTAACTCTATGATATTAACACATATGAGTTATATCTCGATACTTATGTATCAATCAATTAGTTCAGAATTTATGTAGACGTTGACGTATCGCGAGCCTTAGTTAGGTATCACAACAATGAAAAATCAGAATTTTTTTGTAAATTTGAAAACAATCGAAATAAATTATAATTAAATGCTAAACAGTCGGGATTTATGTTGTTCGCGGAAGATTAACTTCTTCGGCCTTTGAAATAAATCATAGCTCTGCCCCAACATTTGTTAGTCCTTAGAGTCCATATATCCAGTTGACTAATGGGTCATTGGGGGAGGGACAAAGCTATGGATTGGTAGTTCCAGAATTTATGCAACCTGTTCCAGCATAATTTATGAAGTTCGGGTGTGTTCGATATGGGTACGGAGAATGTTTTGCATACATATCAAACACAAGAAAATGAGTAAGAATTTAAAAAGAAAAAATATTTTTCTTCATACACACATGTAATCTATAAAAATAGTAGGACATGATGGAATGGGAATGAAGATGAGATGTGTCGTAGAATAAGGACACGATTAGGGGTGGACATGATACGTATATGCTGAATTACCGTACTGTACTTTTTCTTTTATATTTCCTTCCAAATATTTTGCAGAAGTAAAATTACTCTATTAATAAATCCATAATTGTCTACATTCATTGCTCAATTAAAAAATGATTTTATGAATATTACTAACCCTTTCCGTTACTTTCCCTTCTTAAGTTGTTCTATGTAATTAAAGACTTATTAGTTTAATTTGTCTTTTTAAAAGAAATGAAACCTCACCATAGATTTGCAAATGCATTTTCCAAGTACCGTGATAATAGTTGATAGCAGCAGATTCTATTGTATCAATGTCCATCAGTTTTAAGATTCTTATTCACCAATTTTCAGTACTTATATTAGTGTATAATTGAGAGTTATTGAAGCCTTTTGGTACATTTCTAAAGTATATGCCTCTCATTTATATTGGAATAAATATATATATACATGATATAGTTTGGTGGAAGGGACAAACGATCCTGTAATTTTTTCATTTGATCGTTTTTAGCTAATATAAATTGCAATTTTTTGTACATGCATAAAAGGAACTAATTAGTAGCCTTATCCTTGACTTATTAGTAAAATTATGATTTCAACTTCACTTGAAATAAATTGCAATTTTTTGTACATGCATAAAATTATTATCCTTGAACTTCTTATTAATGTTTGATTTTAGGCCATTAATTTTATTGAAACATGCTATTAGGTGACGCTTCTATTATTGTGCTTCTGTCATCCTTCAAATCTCTTAGACAGATATCCAACTCAAAAGAACTCTTTTATGATTTTAATTTTCTAGTGCTTCTGTCATCCTTCAAATATCTTAGACAGATGATGCAACTCAAAAGAATACGCTTCTTATTTTCAAGTTTCTTAATTGTTATTTCTCATATTCTAGGTTAACAATTTACTGGTTAATACTGGTCCTAATACATAATTATGAAATTGGTCTTGAACAAATATGATTCGATAAAAATCCTGTTTATAAATGAAAACTATATTAATCTGCACTTCAATAAATTAAAATTTGCTATTCATTTGTTTCCAGTGACACTAAATGAGAGGAAGGGAAAAAGAAATTTAAATGCTGCCTCATATACTATATTTAGTACACCGGATGGGATAAGTGTTAGGTTCAAAATCGAGAGGGCGCCACGAAGAAGTTTATAATTTGCAAATTATAAAAACGATAATTCAGACGACAAATAAAAACATACTAAAACATAATATTATTGATATGATTCGGTCACTTGTCCTAAATATTAAAAACTAAATCAAACAGTATAAAAGTTATTTGAGAAAAAATCAACATTATGAATATGAATACTATTATGTTGTGACTTGAGAAGAAAGATCTTCTATTTATAGAACTATAAAATCTTTTCTCCAAGAAAGAAAAAGAGATTTTTTTTCATTTCATCAAGAAAGTAATTCTAATCATCATAGAAAATCAGGTAAAGTGGTAAATCAAATCTTAACAAATCTTCACTTGGCCTAAATTTTCTGATAAATCAATCTTGATTTTCTTTTTCACATAATCTTCATATATCTCAATCTTCTTTTTCACATAATCTTCATATATTACTGTTGCTTACCATGATTACAAGTTGATATAGATTAAAAATTAAAGCTCTGTGCGTTCAAAATTGAATAAATTACAGAAAACAACAAACCTAAGAGACCTTATTACTCAAAATCCCTTACTTTTAAACAAATTATTTAAAACAATGAATAAAAAATTCATCCTATTTTTACTCCACAATTAATTCATGCAATTCCTAAAATTATTTATTATCTCAAATGAATTCGTGATTATTTTCCTAAATTCGCCTAAGCTACGATAATCACTCCGCCATCACTGTGTCCTTCCTATTTTTTACCATCATTTTATTTTATTTTAAACCATTCTTTGTTTATTAAGTATCCATAAAGTTCTTATAAAAAAAAAAAAATCCATATAGTAGAATAAGTGGTATACTATAATTCATGAACTTTGCTAAGAAAATGATATTGTGAAAAGTCACCTCTTCTACAAAATTATTTAACGGAAGGGACGTAATTATAATTTCATAAAAACACTTACATCTTGCTAATTTATTCCTTCATCAAAGAGAATTTTTTAAGTACTTTTTCTTGAGATTTTAATATAATACATAATAATTTTTCGATAATATAATACATAATTAATGTATATTTTTGTTGGTATATATGATTAGCGGACGAACGACGAAGGGGTGGTGATGGTGGATTATATGTATCAATCATAAGTATCAAGACATATATATATGTATCAAGACATATGCTTATGTATCAAATAAATGTATTTAATACGTATATAGATACATATCAAGAACTTGTGTACTCTTTTCATAATTTTAAGAATGGCGTATATATTTTTTGGTCATTTAATGATTTCACCATACTCATTCAGATTGGATATTTTTCAATTGATATATATGATATTTTATTTAATTTTGTGATACATTTTATATGTGCACTATTGATACATTTTATCCCGTGAGAAACGACATGGGTAACAGTGATATAATAGTATAAAAAATATGTATTGATGTTGTTAATCAGTTATCAAAAATATATATATTACCAATATGATACATTTGTTGTTGAAATATTGATGATAAATATGACAATATTTTGTGATAGTGATTCATAATTTTTATTTATGAGAAAATACATAAAGTATCCCCTGAACTTGTCCGACTTTTTCAAAAAGACACCTAAAATATACTTTCAACCTATTACCTCACGAATCTTACTTAAACTATTATAAATACACCATTTTGACTTAAATTTTGCCTTTGTGTTTAGGCACGGGTATGAATGGTTAAAATTTGATTTAAATTACCAATTAAAACTTGCCACATGTAAATTATTTGTCAAAAATTTTAAAAATTCCTTCTTCTCACCATTTGTTGACTTAAATACACCATTTTTTTTTCTTTTTCCTTATCATCCCTACCATCATTTTTTTGCTAGTTCTAACCTTGCTGCAGCTCTAAATTTCTTCCACATTCATAATTTTTTTCTTTCTCTTATCTGATCGCTTTATGTGAGTTTAATAATTGTAATGTATTTCTTTTCTTGTGTGCCCTAGCTTGATAACTATTGCAATCAAATAATGCTTTCCGTTTTTCAGTTTGTATTGCTCAAACAATACTCATTTTATTGGAGTAGGCATTTTAAAAGATACCAATTCTGTAGATTCTTATTTATAGAATATGATATGCTAATTTTGAGATATTACCACGCGTTATCTTCTTCATAATTGGGTATTGTTTATCCAGATTTATTGCTTAAACTAATTAATGTTGTATATTCTCTCTGTTAATATACTACATTGAGCTTTGATAGTAGAGAAACACTGTATTCCTGGAATCGTCACAAATCTTTTAGCACATTACTGTTTGCTAAGGCCATGAACTGGAAGTTCTGCAATTATATACCCAAAATTATAAAGGACGATTTTCTTATTTTATTTTGATTCTATTGAATCGATTATTGCTGATTTTTTAGAAAAAATAATTTAAATTAAAAAAAAAAACAAATTCTAAAAATGATTAAATTATTTCAATGGCTTCTTTTTCTTATGGAATGGATATTAAGTGGGAGTGGTAATGTCGTGGAATATCCAATATGAAAGTTAAGTTTTTGCTTGAAAAGATGTTGATTCAAATTTTAACTTTTAGTTTGGTGGTAATTTGAGTGTTTAGATTCTAAAGATTTGGTGGTAATTGAGTATTTAGATTTGAACTTAGATGTGTTTGATATTCATAAATTAGTTAGTGATAGTTTGGCAATAACTCGATCTTCTTACAACGAAATTGATGACAACGACGATTATGGAGCTGGATAGCTATGACGAAGGGAATTCTAAGAGCATTTGAAGAAGAAAGGGAGAAAAGAAATAAAGAAAAAGAAAAAGAATTATCCAAAAGCATATGAACATAATTTCTTTTTTAGAAAAAATATTAAAATTAATTTGACACATGTCAAATTGTAATTGGCACATCATTTGCACAATTTTGGTGCAAATGGTGTTGGCTGAAAAAGGATGTATAAATAATGCTTTAAAGTTGTTTGATGGGGTAATAGGACATCCGCAAACTTTAAGTGTCTTTTTGAAAAATTGGGATAAGTTCAATTGTGTCTTTATGTATTTTCTCTTGATTTATTTATAAATGTTTGATACATCTAACATATGTTTGACATATGTAAATTATTTATTTTTGTGTGAGATTGAATTTTTAATGGGTAATGAGTAATTTTAGCAAATGTATTATTATGATACATTTGGAACCAGATGTATCATTTTGATATATCTGGAACTAAATTTTTTATACCACGATTTATGCCTAATTTTACTCTCAGTAATAATTGAAAATTAGTTACTTCCTTATTTAACTAACCACTACATTATAAATGTATCACAACACATATGTATGAGGACTAAAATGTATCACAAATATCAAAATCTGGGATATCATGTAATTAAACAAATTTATGGAAAAAAGTGTTAGAATCCATTAAAAATTCGAGATTTATGTAAGTTATCCTTATAAATAAAAATATGGGTTGCATTATTGAACCCCTATGTTATAACTGAACAGAATTAAAAGTGGAGACTTGTGCATTGAAAGTGAACACAGATTAACAGTGGAGCTCATGCATTAAAAGTATATACATGAGTTGAAAGGAGACCAAGCGTTAAAAGTGAGAAGGGTTTGAAAGTTGAAGCCCATAAGCATGAGATGAAAATTGATTTTGTTTTAAAGATGACGCAACACGATTGTTGAAAATATGATTGAATTTTCTTCTCCGCACGTAGTTGGATAAAATTTTCATTATCATAAAATTGGTTGCATCTTGATTCTAAACCACTTTAATCTTATTTCACCAAACTATTGAAACTTTAAACCATAGGCTCTCATACCACTTGTTGGATTCGAAATTGATGGAGCGTCATCTGAAAGCTTAAAATTGCAAATCATGAAGATGATAATTTAGTTAACAAAGAAAAATTAAACTAAAAACATAAAATTATTGATATGATTCAGCCAATTGGCCAAAATATTAAAACCTAAAATAAAAAACATAAAAACTAATGAGAGAAAATCTCTCCTATATTGTGTTGTGTCTTGAGAGGAGAGAACTTCTATTTATGAACTACAAAACTCTTGCTTTAATAAAGAATAAAATTAATAGGAAAGAGATTTTTTTCAATACGAAAACTTTTTTCCATCAAGAAAAGTAATTCTAATTCTAATAAAAAATCAGATAAAATAAAAAAATTCAGGAAAAATCCTAACAATAAGTAGAAATATTCCATGGGACATTGTCCCACTCTCTATATGGTATAATAATTCCACCATTTTAAAATAAGTAGTAGGATAGAATAGTCCAAAGATTAGTTGATATCTCATACCAAACGTCTCAAACCTTATTCCGAGGCTATTTTTGGGACTTTGAATTAAAAAGGATAAATAAATTTGTCAATTAAGTGGGGTCCTTCAAGTTTTGAAAATTAGGTAGAAGGGACAAATTTCTTCCCATTTTTTTTTTAACATTTTCGGTCCAACAACTTAAAAGGTTGTCCTAACAACTATAGTAGTTGTCTCAACAACTATCAAAGATGTTTGACAACTGTGCAAAGTTATTGAACAATTTTGATAATTGTTGAAACAACTAATACAAAGCACTTTATTTTTTCAACTTACTAATATCGTGAGATCCAATGATCACCTTTATTTAATTAAAAACTTTTGAAGGTTGCTCATTTTTCTAGCTATTTTCCTTAACTCAAAAGTAGATTTGTTTTCTGGATATTATAATCAATGAAGCAAGTTACTTTTGATCTTAACTTGTGCCTTCTATGTTGAATTTCAAGGTTCACAAATAATGTGTTGACCACGACACAACAGATATGGTTGCGCAAGTTAGGTGGTGCAAAGCCTGTTGTGAGTGGAGATGCTAGTGGTATGTATCATCAGTGCTGGACGTGCAAAGAGAACTACCTCTCTGTTGTAATTTGGTGGGCTCATTTTGTATTTGTATTTGTTGAGCCCAAATTGTTAAATAGAAGCCCAATCATAAATTAGCCCAAACCCAATTAAAAGGGGGTAGGTGGGGGGTTGGTGAAAGGGTTGGTGAGGGTAGCTTAGGACCGTCGGATTAGAATCGATCCACACCGTCCATTGGAAAACCTGAGGCCTATAAATACCCTCACCTCTCATTTGTAATTACACACCAAAAACACAATTCTTCTCTTCTTCCTTAGCTTCTCTCCATTTGTAATATTTTCTTAGTGAAATATAAATATAATAGTGTCCGAGAACGTAGGCACAATTTGCCGAACCTCATTAAATTCTGGTGTTCTTCTTATTGTCTTGTCTAACTGTTTTCAGTTAATATTTGTCGGGTATAGTTGTTGTGATCTATTTGTACTACTAAATTACTAGTGATAATTCTGTCAAGGCTAGACTGGTATTTAAGTGGTCCGCTTGTGACCCTCCACTCTTACCTGGGAATTTATCTGGTGTGATTTTCAGAGTACAAATAATTTACACGCTATTTGAAATATCCCGAGCTTCCGCAACAATTGGTATCAGAGCCCAAGGTTTTATCTGAGTATGCTCTGTGGTTGCAGCACAGTCTGATCTTCCACATCAGAAAAGAATTACTTTGGTAATCTGGTTGTTAACTGAAAATAATATTTGTATTAAAAATGGAAGACAAGACTATTGAAACAGCCGCGTCGAGTGTCAACAATACGTCATCATTGGCATCTTCGCTTATGACAAGAATTGTGTCAAATGCGAAATTTGCAGTTGAAATTTTTGACGGATCAGGACATTTCGGGATGTGGCAAGGTGAAGTTCTTGATGTTCTTTTTCAGCAAGGGCTAGATATTGCAATAGAAGAAAAGAAACCAGACGGAATTGGAGAAGACGATTGGAAGGTTATCAATCGTGTTGCTTGTGGTACCATTAGATCCTACCTTGCAAGAGAGCAGAAGTATCCATACACAAAGGAAACTTCTGCAAACAAATTGTGGAATGCGTTGGAGGATAAATTCTTGAAGAAAAACAGTCAAAATAAACTATACATGAAGAAGAGACTGTTACGCTTCACATATGTTCCTGGTACCACAATGAATGATCATATCACCAGCTTTAACAAGTTGGCGACAGATTTGCAGAACATGGACGTGACCTTCAGCGATGGAGACATGGCCTTGATGTTGTTGAGTTCACTTCCCGATGAATACGAGCACCTTGAAACTACTCTACTTCATGGGAATGATGAAATTTCTCTAAAAGAAGTTTGCTCCGCATTGTATAGTTACGAGCAAAGAAAGAGAGAAAAACAAAAGGTCAACGATGGAGAAGCATTGTTCGTGAGAGGTCGTTCTCAAAACAATATGAGAACGAAGAAAGGAAGATCCAAGTCAAAATCCAGACCCAGCAAAGATGAATGTGCATTTTGCCGAGAAAAAGGACACTGGAAGAAAGATTGTCCAAAGTTAAAGGGAAAGGCCAAACCTAACAATGGTAAGGCTGTCATGGATTCAAATGTAGCTGACTGTGATGACTCTGATTTCTCACTAGTTATATCGGAGTCATCCACATCATCTGATGTATGGTTGATGGACTCAGCTTGTAGTTATCACATGACTTCTAATCGAGAATGGTTCATCGATCTGCAAGAAGAAAAATGTGGAACTGTTCACACTGCGGATAATAGCTCTCTTACCGCCCATGGTATTGGTTCAATTCGACTAAGAAACCATGACGGATTGAGCAGAACATTGACAGATGTTCGATATGTGCCAGATTTGAAGAAAAATCTCATTTCTGTGGGAGCACTAGAATCAAAAGGGTTCAAAGTTCGTGCAGATAATGGGGTGATGAAAATATGCTCTGGTGCATTGGTGGTGATGAAGGCAATTCGGAAAAACAATAACATGTACCACTATCAAGGTAGTACAGTTATTGGGACAGCGGCAGTGACATCCACTAATAAGGAAGCAGAAATGACCAAGTTGTGGCACATGCGCTTGGGACATGCTGGAGGAAAATCCTTGAAAGCTTTATCAGATCAAGGATTGCTAAAAGGTGTAAAAATATGCGACTTGGAGTTTTGTGAGCATTGTGTCAAGGGAAAGCAGACAAGGGTTAAGTTTGGAACAGCTATCCATAATACTAAAAATATTTTGGATTATGTTCACTCTGATGTTTGGGGTCCTTCCAAAACACCTTCATTGGGTGGGAAGCACTATTTTGTAACCTTTGTTGATGACTTTTCCCGGAGAGTATGGGTGTATATGATGAAATCAAAAGATGAAGTGCTAGGAATATTTCTCAAATGGAAGTCAATGATTGAAACACAAACTGGCCGAAAGATCAAATGTCTTCGCACGAACAATGGCGGAGAGTACAAAAATGATTTTTTTCAGAAAGTTTGTGAGGAAAATGGTATTGTTAGACACTTCACTGTCAGACATACACCACAACAGAATGGAGTGGCAGAACGCATGAATCGAACTTTGCTGGAGAAGGTTCGATGTATGTTGTCCAATGCTGGCTTGGGCAAAGAATTTTGGGCTGAGGCTATAACATATGCGTGCCATCTCATTAATCGTCTACCATCTGCCGCTATTGATGGCAAAACACCATTAAAAAAATGGTATGGAAAGCCTGCTGAAGACTACAGTTCTTTGCATGTATTTGGCTCAATTGCATATTATCATGTAAGAGAGTCAAAGTTGGATCCGAGGGCAAAGAAAGCTGTATTTATGGGGATTACTTCTGGAGTCAAAGGATACCGCTTATGGTGTCCAGAGACTAGAAAAATTATATTCAGCAGAGATGTTACCTTCGATGAATCCTCCTTGACAAACAAGGTAGCAGTTGAGATTGCCAAACAAATTGAAGGTACTTCGAAGCAGGTGGAGTTTGAGGGAAAAATAATTTTTCCCTCACAAAGATCAAATGAGGAAACAACAGAAAATGTTCCTCTGGAAGAAGAGCCAGTTGAAAAGGAGATTCCGTCCCACGAATCTCAACAACAACTTGAATCAATTGCAACGAGCAAGCCAAAAAGAACCATAAGGAAACCTGCTCGACTTATGGATACGGTGGCTTGTGCAGACTCAATTGTAGCTGATGGTATTCCTACCACTTATAAAGATGCAATCAAAAGTTCGAAAGAAGATAAGTGGAGGATTGCCATGAATGAAGAAATGCAATCTCTTCATCAGAATAACACATGGAGATTGGCCAATCTCCCAGAAGGCAAGAAGGCAATTGGGTGCAAATGGGTATTTGCAAGGAAAGAAGGATTTCCTAACCAAGAAGATGTACGCTACAAAGCAAGATTGGTGGCTAAAGGATATGCTCAAAAGGAGGGAATTGATTATAATGAAGTGTTTTCTCCAGTCGTAAAACACTCCTCCATTAGAGTTTTGTTGGCTTTGGTAGCAAAGTTGAATTTGGAACTAGTTCAGTTGGATGTAAAAACAGCGTTTTTACATGGAGACTTGGAAGAGGAAATCTACATGACTCAGCCAGAAGGATTCAAAGTTGCTGGAAAAGAAAATATGGTGTGCAAAATTGAAAAATCGTTGTATGGATTGAAACAATCTTCTAGACAATGGTACAAACGATTTGACGAGTTTATGTTGGGACAAAATTACAGAAGAAGCAAATACGATAATTGTGTGTGTTTGCGTGAGCTTGAAGATGGATCCTTTATATATCTTCTCCTGTATGTTGATGATATGTTGATAGCTTCGAAAAGTAAAGAAGAAATAGGGAAGTTAAAATCTCAACTCAAAGGGGAGTTCGAAATGAAGGATCTGGGTGAGGCAAAGAAAATTCTTGGCATGGAGATAAAAAGAGATAGACATTCAAAGAAGCTCTACTTATCTCAGGCAGAATACATGAAGAAGGTGCTAGATCGTTTTGGAATGAACGAAAAAACAAAGTCGGTTAGCACCCCACTCGCCCCTCACTTTAAGCTAAGTGATTCTTTGTCACCAAAAAATGATGTTGATCGAGAGTATATGTCAAGAGTACCATATGCGAATGCTGTTGGTAGCTTGATGTATGCAATGGTTTGCACAAGACCCGATATCTCACATGCTGTGGGAGTTGTGAGCAGATATATGCACAATCCTGGAAAGGAGCATTAGCAGGCTGTGAAATGGATTCTACGGTATATTTGCAATACTGTAGATATTGGTTTAGTCTTTGAAGATAGTCAATATCTGGTCGAATATTGTGACTCAGATTATGCTGGAGATTTGGACAAACGAAGATCAACTACTGGTTATGTTTTCACTCTTGCAAATGCACCAGTTAGTTGGAAGTCGACTTTACAGTCAACAATTGCCTTGTCTACCACTGAAGCAGAGTACATGGCTGTTACAGAGGCTATGAAGGAGGCAATTTGGCTTCAAGGATTGCTAAGAGAGCTTGGTATAAAACAAGAAGGCGTCACAATATTTTGTGATAGTCAAAGTGCTATTCCTTTAGCGAAGAACCAAGTTTATCATGCAAAGACGAAGCACATTGATGTCCGATATCATTTTGTCCGAGAGATTATAGAAGAAGGTGGAGTCAAAGTACAGAAAATTCGAACGACAGATAATCCTGCTGATATGTTGACAAAGGTGGTAACGTCGATCAAGTTTCAACACTGTTTGAACTTGATTAATGTTATCAAAGATTGAAGATAGCATTTGGGGACACTACTATGTTCATGAGAGAATTGAAGAAAAAAAAAAAAAAAAAAAAATTTCGCCCAAGGTGGAGATTTGTTGTAATTTGGTGGGCTCATTTTGTATTTGTATTTGTTGAGCCCAAATTGTTAAATAGAAGCCCAATCATAAATTAGCCCAAACCCAATTAAAAGGGGGTAGGTGGGGGGTTGGTGAAAGGGTTGGTGAGGGTAGCTTAGGACCGTCGGATTAGAATCGATCCACACCGTCCATTGGAAAACCTGAGGCCTATAAATACCCTCACCTCTCATTTGTAATTACACACCAAAAACACAATTCTTCTCTTCTTCCTTAGCTTCTCTCCATTTGTAATATTTCCTTAGTGAAATATAAATATAATAGTGTCCGAGGACGTAGGCACAATTTGCCGAACCTGATTAAATTCTGGTGTTCTTCTTATTGTCTTGTCTAACTGTTTTCAGTTAATATTTGTCGGGTATAGTTGTTGTGATCTATTTGTACTACTAAATTACTAGTGATAATTCTGTCAAGGCTAGACTGGTATTTAAGTGGTCCGCTTGTGACCCTCCACTCTTACCTGGGAATTTATCTGGTGTGATTTTCTAGTACAAATAATTTACACGCTATTTGAAATATCCCGAGCTTCCGCAACAATCAACCTGAACAATCTGGAGAGAGGTTTGTATAATATTTCAAAGTTAAATCAACTTTACAATGTTTACCGGGCTAATGAGAAAGTTTATGGAGACAGATTCAGGCAGCTAATAGTTCAACCTCTCTACCGATAAGGTTGAGCTATCAGCTTCCATCCCCGTGTTCGTGTTCGTCTTTGGATTGGCTTAATTTTAAGTGTTATTGGCTTTTAAGCACTTTGTTATTTTTGAAGGTATTTGACAAAGACAAAAAGTGTTTTTAAGTGCTTTTAGCTTTTAGCAAAAAGTCAATCCAAACTCTCCCTATATCTGATTCTGCGGATGAACCAGATGATGACAACAAGCCCAAGGTAAACATCAAATTATAGTTTCATTTGATCTCTGCTGACAAGTTCATCTGAGACGTGTTTGCATGATTAAATTAATTAGTTGTTAAGTCAGTCGATGAATAGGGATAGGCATGTGGACAATAAAACACATTGATGGCTTCTGTACTAATAAGGCACGATGATTTATTGCATTATGATTGTTTGCTTTCTGAAAGTACTACCCTTCCTTTTTCACTTACAATGCAAGTCAGTGACATGGATTCATTCACCTAGACTTGGTCATGTTTGGTGACTTGATACCTAGATGCATAACTATGCTATCCTTATAGGCTTAGACCCCATTCTGACGGCCTAAGAAAAGAACAGTAGAGTGAGCGCGAAAAGAAATACACCTGCCAGCCTAAGAAGAGAGCAGTGGTGTGAGAGTGAAAACAACTACTACCCAACAAAGAGGAACAGAAGAAAGAGGGAGATTCACATCCTGAATTTGAGCTTATATACTTGGCAAATATTGGCTGCAGGATGAAGAAGTTCTAGAAGAGACTGATCTTCTAGCAGTAGTAACAGGGGCGTCTCAATAAAAATAGTTGAAAGGATAACAGTATTGCAGAAGACTAGGAAAGCTAGTAGATGTAGACAGAAACTTTCTTCTTTGGTTTTTGTTTCCTGTTGAGACTATAAGGGTGACCTTCCTGGAAGGTAGGTTATCTCCTTGATGCTAAATTTGATTTCTCCCATCTCTGTAGAAACTCTTCCTTACAATACTATCAGAGGTTCAATTCCTGCCAATGTCAACTTCACGTCGAGCAGTTTTCAGGGTAATCCAAGAAGGGCCATTGGCAAGAACACGTCAACTACAGCCACACCTCCTCGAGTTTCTCAGAAGAAAGTATCTCAATTATTATCTATCTTGTCTTATGCAATTCTTGGCTGATTATCATACTTCTACTCGCATAATTGCATTCATAGAATAACAAAGGAGAAAAGAGCAACGCTGCTCCAAAGGACATTTGCAGAAAATGTTGAAACAAAACCATTGATCAGAGTGCTCAATGAACATCTCTGCAAAGCACAATGATCACATCAACTTTTGTCATATTCCTGCTTTAAGCTCCAACTAAATTTGTTGGGAAAGGAAGACTGGAAGTGCTTACAAGGCCCCTTGTTGCTTCTACTGTCCAAGCAATGGCAGTCTTTCCCCTCATCTTAATCATAAAGCCCTTGAAGAAGTAACTTCAACGTACTTTTACTGAAGCATCTTATACCCTCTTTCTTTTTTATAGACATCTAGAAGATGTTTTTGTCGCCTGTTTTTTTCACAAAGGTGACTGCACCTCAATACAATTTAGATCTTGAACAATTCCCATGAGAAATCTGAGAATAAGGCCAATAGTTGTTGCATACATTTTTCACAAAGGCGAATATTGTGCCTCAGTAAAAAATAGATCTTGAACAGTTTCCGTAAGAAATTGAGAGTAAGGCCAATACTAATTGCATACTTTTTTCATAAAGATGAATGTGCCACGATTAAAATTAGATCTTGAACAATTCCGGTAAGAAATTTGAGAATAAGGCCAATGCTAATAGCATTTCAACACAACAGTATCTTTTATGGAATTGGATGAAAACAAGAAAGGTACACCAATCATCTGAAGTAAATGAGAGCTTGTAATAATTGTGAAAGCAATAGTAATATTTATGGTAAAACAAGAACATAAAGCATAATAAATAGAGAAAACAAAAGAAGGGTACAAGAAGAACATACAACATAATAAATAGAGAAAACAAAAGAAGGTGTAAAACTCAATACAAAGTTGGTGTGACCCATGTCGGAGGACAAACTCGATTGAGGGAAACAACATCGTAATGTGGCTGGATGCTGCCATCTTCTAAGTTGAACACTCCCATGTCCAAGCCTCCACCTTCTTCATAGATGAAGTATGATTCAAAATAATCGTCTGTAAAATAAAATACAATTGGGCTTGATTCCTGGAAATTGAGAAGCTTGCACTGAAAGAGAAGCATTAGCACCCAAAAAAAAAGCTATGTCCCCTAGTTCCCTCATTTCCGTGACTTTGCTAGTAGCTAAATCGACCTGCAAAACCTGAAAATCCGTTGTCCCATATGTTAGCTCCTCTTCCCCAATACCTTCTATGCGGATGAGCGTCAGTGGAACCCTGTCGTGATCATCTTTGACCTCCCTTAGTTGGATACCATTGCGCAAAACTACAACTAATGATCCTAGGGATTCAAGCATGTAGAAGTGACCCGTATGCATATCGACTGGTAACTCGGCTACAACTTGAGTCTTAATGCCATCAAGATCACAAACTACTATGCGGCTCCGATAATCTATTGCATAAAAGCAGCCATTAAAATATTCAACATGTTAAGAATTCGTGCCCTACTGATTTTCTTATTTTCGCCTAACTTTTGCTTATCGATGGAACGTGTTGCCTGACGTGTTCCACTGACCTGTTTCAAGGAAACAGTAAACAGAAACTAAAGAACACAATGATTTTTACGTGGAAAACACCCGGCTCAAAAGGTGCAAAAAACCACGACCTACACCTCTACAGGATTTAACCCCAACTTCACTAAATAACTCTGAGCCTCAACAACGACTGATTACAAAACTCTTGTAACCAACAAAATAGAAATTATAAACTCTAATCCCTATAACTCAACAACTAGGAATTATAAACTCTAATCCCTATAACTCAACATTAGGAATTATAAACTCTAATTCCTAACTAGACACGCACCTCCCAAGGTAAGTGTTCCCAAAGTCTCTGAGTTTTCCCCAACTCGAAGACTAGCTCCTAATTCAGTTTATAACACACTGAAACTAATATTAAATGAATAGCTCAAACACAATAACTCTAAAAATCAAAGCTAAAACTCTTAGCTGTATTCTGCACGTAGGACTAGGTTCTTCAATGTATTTCTTCAGTGGTTGAGTAGCACCTCGTGATTTCAATCTGTAGATTGTACTTTTCTGCTTTGTAGTGCGTGTCTTGCTTTGAATATTTTCCCTTGTATTTATAGCCAACTCTGATGAAGACCTTCAGTTGATTTCCTCTCCTATTTCGAATTGGACTCCTTTCAGTAGCTTTCCTCTTCTATCTTGAATTGGACTCCCTTTCAGTTGATGTCCTCTCCTATTTTGAATTGGATTGCTTTTACTCTTTTTATTCACTTCTTCCTCTCTTTCTCTCCTAGATTAAGTAGGACTCTTTTCTTTAACTTGTCTTCAAGTATTTTACTCAACCACAACTTCTTCAATTTGCAGAAACTTTCTCCTTCTACACATAGGACTCTTCTTTTTCAACTCAACTTGTTTTCTCTCATCATCAAGTGTTTGAATCAAATTCAACTTCTTCAAACAATGTGCATGTTTATTTCCTTGAGTTTATCAAAATTAACCACTCATCTGGTTCTTGATTTCTTCCACCCTTGCCTTTAATCATCAATGATTTGCTGCAAGTTTCAGCTACATGTGACAGTGTGTCTGTGAACCAGCTTGACTGACATGTTTCATATCACTTTGTCAGTTTGTCGATCATCAAAACTATAACGTACACCCAACACAACATCAGCATGTGAAGCAGGGAGGATGCCTAGTGGCTGCAGCGTGCCAAGATTTGCAGACAGTGCCGAAATTGAAGTAGTCTTCAAACATATTCTAACGCCTAGCAATGAGAGCAAGCAAATCATGTAGAAGTTCCGCCCAATTAATCTCCGCCATTGCCGATCGATGAGCACTCTTGCTCTGCCCTCCCTATATGTAGTAGAAAAATAGCTAGATTTCGAGTCCAAGTAGACTCAGAATAGGAATCGCGGAACACCTTATGTTTTTCACATCCGAAATTTGAATCAAATTCCTTAAATAAATTAAGTTTATTTTATTTGATTTGGTTTGGTTTTACATTTTTAAAAATTGATAATATTTGGTTTGATTATTATTTTGTTCAGAAAGATGGAAGAAATTAATCAAACCAATAAATTATACTCCTTCCTTCCTTCCTTTTTTTTTTTTTCGTGAGTTAATTTGATTAATTGTTAAAGTTAAGTTATATTAAATTTTTTAAATATTTTAAAATTAAAATTTAGATATTTCAAAATCTATATGAAAATACTATTAAGTTGCAGTTTTTATTTCTTTAATATGATCAAAAAATTAAATCTCAAAACATTGTTCAAAGTTTGTCTCCTTCGACACTAATTTTATACGAAAAGTCCTGTCCCCTAATTCCCTGGTTTCTGTGACTTTGCCGGCAGCTAAATTTACCTGAAAGACCTGAAAATCTGTTGTCCGATATGTTACATCCTCTTCCTCCCCAACACCTTCTAGGTCGATGAGGGTCAGTGGAATCCTGTCACGATCATCTTTGACGTCCCTTATTTGGTTACCATGGCTCAAAACTGCAATGATCCTAGTGATTCAAGGATGTAGAAGTGACTCATCCATTTTGAAAGGTAATTCGGCTACAACTTGAGTCTTAATGCCATCAAGACCACAAACTACAATGCGGCTCCGAAAATCTATTGAATAAAAGCGGCCATTAAAATATACAACATCAGCATATGGAACATGGAGAATGCCTGGACGGCTAATCCTGGTCTCGATGGATGCCTGGATCGAGGACCATGAGAACATAGTCGGATGAATGAGAAGAACTAGTTGACAGCATGGGCGGAACCACCTTCGTGGTCAGATGAACACCCTTCGTCGAGTAATTACGTGATCTACAAAGGTTAAATGTAAGCTATTATGAGTAAATATTTAATTTTGCACACCCTTTGCTAAATTCTTGGCTCCGCCACTGGCTTGACAGAACTGCTTCTGGAAAAAGTACCCCACCGGTTCAGTCTCGTGCCCCTCATAATCTTCAGTGGTATTGTGATGGGGGCAATTTAATCCGAACGCCAGAGAAGGGATGTAACAGACTGCATTCACAGTCATCTTTTCCGAAAGTGAAAAGTCAGCCCATAGATTCCATAATCGTTCACCGCGAGCTTTGGGGATCCTCATGCCATTATAAAGGCTGAAGAATTTTCTATAAGAACAGCCATCATCCTCTTCCTTTTCAGATAGCATCAGCCAAGGAACTCTAGGCAGATCACTGTTAAAATTTTTCTTGGTGGCTGCATAGGGCCAAGATTTGCACACAGTGCCAAAAATTCTATCATATTCAAACGCCTAACTATTAGAGCAAGCAATCATGATGAAGTTCCGCCCAATTAATTTCCGCCATTGCCAATCGATGAGGACTCCTACTCTTCCCCCGCTATATATATATAAGTTTATTAGTGTAATTGACCATATTTACATCAGCAATTAATATTTACAAGTTAACTTGATAGTGACTTTCTAGTTTGTAAAGTGATATTTGTGCAAGAAGTGCATATTTATTCTTCCTTCCAAATTGAAAGGATATGAGGATACATTGATCGAAACAAATCTCAATCAGACTTTATCACTTCGGTTTTTTCTTCTATGAATACATATAATCTGCCCTCGAAATCTTAAGAGGGCTAAAAGGTCTGCCAGTTATTCTTTCTCTTTTTGACCCCCTCAATTTTGACAAGTTGATTGAAGTGTCTTCTATTCTTGCTTTGATTTCTGAGTATTTTAACCGCTATGCCCATTTCTCAATCTTGATCAGCCACAAATTTTGAACGTGTAACGTGTTCAGCGTGGTACTTTCCATCAAATTTCAAGCAGAAAGTTTACCAACCCGAAGAGCTGCATCCTTCACCCTCTGCAAAACAGAGAACAGATACACTAAACTGATATAGTCTTCATTCAAATAAACACTAAGAAACTATCCTTACGTTGGACACATGTATCCACGTATCAAGTGTCCTCAGAGCTTTCCCGGAAAGTAGTGTATCGCGAGCTAAGGACACTCCTTCAGCCAGATTTTTAACATGTCCACTGACCAGTAATGCTGCTGCTGCATTTAGGGCCTGCCATTAGTTCACAATAGTGTGTGAGAACTTGCATAGGGGAAGAAAGTCGGTAACCATTGAAATGGGGTCTATAATTTATTGATAAGATGGTGTATATACACCAAACTGCACCAATGAGAAAGCACATAAGGAAATTTAGGTATAGCAGGATAAGACTTACAAACGCATCAGCAATCGGCCCTTTTTCTCCTGAGAGCACACGCCTAAGCATCTCGGCATTGTATTCTGGACCTCCACCTCTCAGGCATTCAAGAGTACAGCGAGGGATGCCAAAGTCCACTAGAGAGCGACAATCTTGTCAGACTAGTTTTAGACAAAGCGCTAACAGACTATTGAGAAACACACCAAGGGAAGTCCACTAGAGAGCGACAATCTTGTCAGACTAGTTTTAGACAAAGCGCTAACAGACTATTGAGAAACACACCAAGGGTAATTCATCATTTATTTCACTACCAATATAATTCCATGCAACTTATTTTTTCGGGTTTTAAGTTAATTCCGTCCTGCATAATTTAGAGGCTCTTTTGCTAGTTGTCCGAGTAAAACAATTAGTACACAAACTCTTTCCAACTTATTTTCTTTTAAGAATTGTGAACTGATTCTGATATTGACAAGTTACTTACATGGATCGAATCTGAACTTGTCAATTTTATCTGGGGTGACATCAAGGACTAATCCAGGCCCTGTAGAATTACCTTATTATCAATAACAACAAAGCGTAAAGTCCAAACAAAATACTCTTATGTAATATGCAAGTGAAGTAAAACATTAGAAACATCATTATAAAAATATAAACAGAATTACGTTTTTTTAGTAAGTCACACTTGAATATGTACTAAAATTGCAACAGGGAACAATACCAAGAGGACTCATCTCATCTAGACCTTCCGAGTGAACAACCAGTGCTCTTTTCATGCCAAACCTTTGGATTGCTTTAGCCATTTTGTCGACCTAAAGAAAAGACGGCGTTGATTACAATGGATCTACACAACACTAAACACACATAACTCTAAACACAACACTAAAACAAGTTGGAGAGCTATGAACTAGAAGCCAAAGCAGAGAAGGAAAGAAGCATTAGCACCTCAATACTCAGAATCGATGTGTACAAGATTCTTATAACCATGTACTCAAGAGTTTTATCGAATCAGTATAATTGGAAGTTTAAAAATTACCAGATCTTCTTTGTAAACTCCAATTACAGCAAAAGGCACTCTTGCTGGATTCAACATAGGACCAAGGATGTTGAATACTGTCTTTACTTTCAGCTTTTTCCGAATAGGTCTAACAATCTTCATTGCCGGATGGTAGATTGGAGCCATCATGAAGCCAATTCCAGCCTGAGCTACAGAATCTTTTACCCCCTGAATCCAGTCATTAACAATCACCAGCAGCATCAAATTAGAAAATCAAAGATAATGAATAATTCTATTGATCCAAAGGCTATAGCACAAGTTTTTAGTTAATTCTTGATTAGTAAGAAAGAATCATGATGTTAGGCTGCCTATAAATTTTTTTATAAGGTAATAGGTTTATCAATTTGAAAACCTTTGTATACAAGTAGTGTACCAAAAATAAGAGAGACTACACAGCAATATGTTCTCTATAACGACACTGTAGGCTGCCTATTAATCTACATCAGGCACTTCATTGTTAACATCATTTAGCGACTGAGCCCAAAAAAATAGCAACAAGAAATATGGCATACAAATGACCCCTCTCTTAGTGAGACTAAATATGACAAGCACTTTTGCAGGTGAGAAACATAAGTCCCGTAGGAAAAACTACATGCTATTCCCTTCCATCATAATGAGAAAATTCTTATAGCCCAAGATAGGTTCAAGAGACAGGATAATAGCAGCTTTGGAGGTCATCATCAAAGACGAATAAGATATTGGTCATGTGTTGGATGTACCTACCCCCTATCTACATTAGTGCACCAAAATTACAAGAGTAGGAAAAAATAGAAACGATAAATTCTCATTACACAGCAGTTTCTGGATGGCTCATCCATCAGTTTAATTAGGTGAATGTGACAAGTATTTATTCTGAATGTACGCTACTACATCCAAGCACAGAAGTCAATTTGACACAAGTGTTCCTTTCAGGACTTACAACTACTACTCGACATTAATCTGTCAATACAGGGAAGTGCACCAACCTCGGAGTCCAGCTCAATTGCAACACCCAGTGCTTCCAGCACATCTGCACTTCCACAAGCGGATGAACTCGACCTATTCCCTTGCTGCCATTAAACCCCATGAATTTTCAGCCTCAAATACGTATACTTACTAAGGAAACCATAGAAAACTCGCCATGTAATGAAAAAAAAATCTGTTAACCTTGGCAACTTTTGCACCACAAGCAGCAGCAAGTATTGAAGCACCTGTTGAGATATTCACTGTGTTTGCACCATCTCCTCCTGTCCCAACAATGTCAACTGCATCACCTAATCCTTCCACTTGTCTACAATGCTTAATCATTGCCCTTGCCAATCCCACTACCTAACCATTAGCCATTAACAAAACGGATCTTAACATGATTCCTCCCATCAAAGTCATGATTCAAGAGTGTACATAAATATTTTGTGTCTATCACTTGCGCTAAACCTCCCGCTATACGCCGGGTAAATAATAGAGAGTGGCACTTACTTCTTCAAAGGTTTCACCTTTAGCTCTCAAAAGAACAAGAAAAGCACTAATTAAAGCTTCATCAGCACCATTCAACAAGAAATCAAGAGAATCTTCTGATTCGGATTCCGTCAAGTCTTTCCCACTAATTAAATCCTCGATCAACTGAACCATTCAAAACAACAAAAAAAAAAAAAAAACCCAATTCAGAACCATACTCGAAAGTCAAAACTACTCCCTTCATCCCAATTTATACGACACCTTTCGTCCTTCAAAACTCAAACAAATCTTTCTTTGGCGTAACTTTTTCATATATGTTTTAAATATTTCATTTGTCAATTATCTTATAGTTGTACGTTTTACATAGTTTTCAAATATACAAAAACTGTTTGACCTCTCGAAATACGAATTGTGAAACATAAATATTGGGACCGATGGAGTACGAAAACAATACAACAACAATAACAAGATATCGAATATAGTCCCACAAAGCAATGAGAACGAAATATAAAACAAAGAAAGGGCGTAAAGCTTTGACCTGGCTGAACGAGGAAATGGAAGAATGCTTATAGGAATCAGGCAAGGCAGATACAATGGTTGAAAACTTGAAACGTGTGTTGTTGGTGATTGGATTATTACAACATTGAAATACTACCAAACTGGAACTGTAACGATTTGCAGAGAGACATGTAGGTGCCTTTGAAGGAAGAATGGGACAGTGTAGCAGAGACATGGCTTACAGTTTTTACCAACCAGTCAGATTCGATAAACATGAACGTGTTCCAGTTCCGATTGACGAAGCAGAAAGGTTAATAAATGTTGGAGATATAAAAAGAACTCCTTATAGTCAAAGTACAAAAAGGATATAAATAAAGGAATATAAATCATAAGCAATTAATGATGGGTACGGCCAAATAACATTAACTAGAAAAAGTAATTTGAGTAAATTTGAAGGAATATCTATTTTTTAGCAACAACGACAACTAATTACAAACGAATTTTGTCTCCCATTTGATACCAGAATGAATTGTATATGGGATGAAATAGCTAATTTTAAATTCGGTATATAGTAAAGTGAGATATTTTAAATTAAATTCAATATTGGATTGATACAATATATGTTTATATGAAACACACAAATTTAACCCTGACGTCCGGTGTACCAAACGATTTGTTGTTGGGCGCAAAGGAATTTAAATTATAGCCAATTAACGGTGGGTATGGGCAACTGACAACTACAAATCAACGTGGGTTGTGATGCAGCGGATGAGACTGCTCCACCCTTAATCAGAGGCCGAGGGTTTGATCCTGGGCATGAAGAAAACTATATTGGGAGCGCTACGTCCGAATGGGGCCCTACCCGGCGCGAATCTAAATTAGTCGAGCTCCAATACGGGTACGGGACACCGGATGGGAACCAAACAAAAACTACAAACGCTTCTTTCTGGCGTTTTCTCTTGTGTTTTCGTCATGTTTTATTATTTTTTGTTTTCCATGGATTTCGTATTCCTTCATAACACTATTACTCCCTTTGATGTATGTCAAAAATCAGATTTTTACCTTTAGTACTTGTCATTTTAATATAATATCAAAACAAAATATATTTTTATATTTTCCTCTTAATATTATTTATTTATTGCTCAAATTATTTTCTAAGATATATGACTATACATAAACTAATATGTATATTATAATAAAAATTCCTCATATTAATCGTTATTATCATTATTTTTAAGAGGGGTATAAAGTCTTAAATAAACAAAAAAAAAAACTAGTAATTAGAATTCTTGGAAAAGTCTAATTTTGAGTAGGTAGAAAACTAGAAATATATATATATATATTTATATTAAATTTGTATGCTAAATTAATGCAAATGTTTAATTGATGTTTTGAATGGCGATTTAATTCATTAAATTCAAAATATACATATATTTGATAGCAATTTAATTCATCAAATTCAAATTCAAAATATATTTAATTAAAGATATAAAATTTATTAATTCACCACGGTCCAGAGCAATGTCCAATTGTTCATTATTTTACAGGTCAAATTATGACAATGGCCTGCTTCATTATATTAGGTGATGTGCCCACCAAATCACCACTTAGCTGACATAAGGCGGTTACCCACTTTGAAAGAAAATTAAGTACTTACGTATTAAATTAGTTTCCTTATTAAAATTGTTATTACCAAACATAAGTTGTAGTCACACACCCACGTGAGAGTTTTTTGACTAGTTATACAATTTTAATAATTTTAAAATGTTATCAAAACGTAATTCAATAAGAAAATTACAGGTTAATTTGAAAGTTCTGAATAAATTATTGCATTTGAATTGTTGAAAATGTAAAGGCTTTTATAATTTTATTTTATTTTATTTTTGAAAAAATATCATGTAAATTGAGATAGAGCAAGAAATAGCAATAAGAATATGATGTTGCGACATCTTAATTATACAATAACTCTCTAACTCCGTAGACATACATAATAATAATAATAATAATAATAATAATAATAATAATAATAATAATAATAATAATAATATGTAATCAAAACTCTTCGGCCAAAATTGACAAATTAACACCCCCCCACCACCACCACCCTCCAGAAAAGAAAAATCAAAGCCAAGAAGTAGCCATTTCTCTTTTTTTCTTTCTAGCACAACATAACAGTCTATTTAACGCTGAAATACGACCAGTGACGGAGCCAGGATTTTAATTGAGGAGGTTCAATAGGAGGCGGATCCAAGATTCGAAAGCTCCGGATGCCACCTTATTTTGAACAATAACGTATACTTCGTACGATATTTTAGGATAGTGGAATCAATATTCAAAGAGTAAACTATAATTATATATATCTAACAAGTGTTAGTATTACGTGAAGGTTTGCCTAGTTGGTATTGTCAAGTGCTTTGTAAAGAAGAAGTCACGGGTTCTATTCTTCATAGCCACACTATGATTTTTTTTAAAGAGAAAATAGACAAGTGCTAAAAATCACTCTAAAAATATAGTGTGAAGTGCAGGTGCTGTGCCACCCCATACCTTCTACATAGATTCGCCCCTGTTCAGAAGTAAATATAAGAAACAATCGATTCAACCTTTACTATATATGCATAAAAATAGTATAATTTTTCATCGAAGGAGATTCGGATGACCCTGAAACACATGTAGCTCCGCCACTGGATACAACATTTATATAAGTTGCTTTTATGTGTGCTTCTGGTAATCATGCATATTTGAATTGCTCTTTTATTGTTTTTTGGATGAATCAACACATAAAAAAGTGATTTGTTTTCCTATAGTCCAAGTGTGGCAGAGAGCTTCCAGACGGCAATACAACCCATGAATCCTACATTTTATCAGAGTATTAATTAGTCCTCAGGACTAAATATTAGTAACAAAACAAAACTGTTTTCAAATATTTGGTTATTTCTTTTCAGTTTTCAACTTCACTCTTAATTAAATAAGTGGAGTGTTAATTAAGTAACACGTTTGATAGAACTATAAATAATAATAAAGCGCTTAAAAAATAAATATTACCCCCTCCGTTTCATATTAATTGACCTTGTAGACTTGGCACGCCCCTTAAGAAAATATTTATTAGAGTCTAGAGATTTATTTTATCAAATTAACCTTATTAATTATGCTTTAAAAATAGAAACTTGAGTATATATATACTTTGTCTAGTCATTTACCAATAAGGATAGTATTGAAAAAACATAATAAAATCCTCTTACTTTTATCAAGAGAAATAATTAAATTGAAACAAATATTTTTAAAAAAGGGTGAAATAAATGAAACAGCAGTGGGAGTATGAAATGAAGGTAACATTCGTCAATGAGTCTACCTGTTAGTGCATCCATTACTGACCAAGTTCTTCTGTGCAAAGCTGATGAGTGGACTGCACAGAAAATGTTCAATTTTGTCAAAGCATCAATAAATAAATAAAGAAATCATAGTCTTCTTGTTTTAACAAAAGATACTTGTCAGAAAAATATGTTAGTCCACGTCATTTCACGTAGGTTACGTTGAAACGAAGAAAATAGGAGTTAAAAATGTTTATTACCTGAATCACAATTGGAAGTAGAATTCCACGATCCACACATACACAAACTGCTAAAATCATTAATATCATAGCCACAAGCTCCCCTTGTTGCCTCACAAGCTTTACAAAAAGAGTCACCTCCTTCAACTGAGTACTTCACTCTTATCCCATATGACCATCCATGAGGCCCATCAACTCTCAATGGAGCTAAACTATAAGCACTACTATACCCTTGACAACCAAGTTTTGTCAAATTAATAGCCTTAATAGCTTCAAACGAAACTGCACAACAATCAGGTGGACCTGATCCATAAACCAACCCAACTTTCTTCGTCCCAACAATGTTCCACCCCGGACACCCATAGTACTCCTCACATCCCATCCCGGAGACATTCCTGCACGGCAAATGCTTCCCTGGAAAGCCTTGAAACAGCGGGGACTCCGCGGTACAACCTAGCAGCATAAATACATTGTCAACTGTTGGGCTCAAGTACTGCTCCCTCCAATGCTCAACAACAAAGCCGTTGCCACGCTTGCCGAATACTATTGACGAGCAAGTCGACATGTGTGGATCATCTAAAGTGAGGGATTCGTAAGCGTAATCAATGTCCAATACGCGATACGATCCTGAGCTAATGTGCAGCATTAAAACACCGTTGATGCAGAATAGGAGATCTCTGTAACCTGCATGGCCACAGCCGGATTGAATTGCGAAAGGATAATCGACGGTTAAGTTTCCGCAGTATGATCGACATGTGTGTGCATCGCCATAGCTATGAGCTGTACTGAGTACTGTTAGGGTTTGAAATATAGTGATGAAGAAAAAAGCCGTGAGAATATGAGCCATGGCTAAGAGGAGAGAAATGGGAGAAGTATAATGGGTGTCAATGGAGGAAAAGAGACTTGTTGCATGTGTTTTGGAAGGTACAAAAATATATTTTATTTTCTTAGGAAAAAGAAAAAGTTGATAGATACTTTGCTTGGGATGCTAAGAAAATGGTGATACTTCTTCATTAACAGAGCTAAGTTAGAGTGGATGCATGATTTAAGGTGTGGGATCAGTGGCGGAGCTAGGGAAGCAAGGTGTTCGTTCAAATCTACATTATTTATATAAACTTAAAAGTATTTTTTATAATAGTATATTAGATGTTGAATCTCTCTAATTTTTTTTGTTGATAAATTCTTTATATTTTAATACCTCTCACTATAAATCATGCCTCGACAACTTATACTTTTATACTTGGTTCAGATGGTGAGTTGAATATGTTAAAGGAGATTTCTACTTTTTGGGGGAGCATTCAGGTTTCTTTAAGAAGATTTGGCTAACTTTTTAGCTTTTTCATTTGCTTTAACTTGCTTTTAGGCACTACAGACTGGTGTAAATTTTGAAGACATGATGCTGTCCAAGTGTTGGATTGCTTTATGGTGAAGCTTAATGTAATTTAGAATAGGATCATAGTGGTGGTGATTGACCCAAGCTAACTTTTTTGCATGTTGGCCATTATGATTGATCTATGTATGAAACATCAAATAATGTTGTTTTCCTTTTTAAAATTAAACATATCATATATTTAATAGCGAATTCGGAATTTTTACTTTTAAGAGCTTGAAATGGGAAAATAAGTATTGAGGTGTGTTTTGAATGAACTAACCCTTTGCATTTTATTTAGGGGATTTAAATATATACATAATTAAGCATTAAAAATTTCTCATATATATAGTGTAATTTGGGGGGGGCCCCCCCCCCCCCCCCCCAACCCCTCCTACACATATCTTTGTTGTGTTGATTTCATGAATTTTACATTCAAAGATTCTACCAATTACTATAATGTATTGCGTGTCGCCGGCCGTTTTACTTAGAAAAGGATCGGAACTGTGACATTCTCGTCCGGCTACGTACAATGAAACTTAAACTATTAGTATTAGGACACAAAATCTTTGGCCATATCGATTTCTCAATCATTTTTAATTAAGTTTTGGTGATTTCTGTCTAAATGCATATACAAAAGGAATATGCAGTTAGGAGATTTGCATATATATTGAGCACTTAGAAAGTGGAAATTAACCAAGGGAGTTGAATAATGGCATCATCAAGAGCTATAATCAACTCAATTCTTGCTCTTAGGATTTTAATTCTATTGTTATGTGCTGCTTCCCTTGCGATAATAGTTATTACTATGCTCCGTGGAAGCATCAAATCCGAATTTCGTGGTATCAAGAGCTATAGGTATTTTGGCACGCATACTCTTTTACTTTTCATGTAGATTTTTGAAATATTGAATTAATATAATCTCATTTAGCTTTGGAAAGTAGTCAAATTGACTTTTGATTAGCGAAACATGACAACTATTTTGAAACAGATGGGGTATATATACCGTAATACTTTAATTAATTTTGCACCATTGAAGGTATGTGGTAGCTGCCGCATCAGGTGGAATTTTATACTCATTGATTCAGCTGCCTTTCGCAATGTATCATGCCATCAAAGAGAAGAGATTGATTAGAGGCAAATTTCTCCCAACGTTTGACTTCTATGGAGATAAGGTAAAAAAAAACTCTTTCCCCTCAAAATTTGTTAAATTTATTTTCCTTTTAATATTTTAATGTTAGTTTGGTCTTAATAATTTTACAAAATAAGTGTGGTGAATGAAATGAAATTGGCATGCAGGTGATAGCATTTTTGCTGGCAAGTGGTGTTGGTTTGGGGTTTGGGGTGAGCTTTGAATTCAAAGATATAAAAAGTGGAGAAACCATAGAAAGGGGGTACATTGCAAGTGGTCTGTTGATGGGTGGATTTATAACAATGGCTTTACTCACCATTCTTACTTCCATGAACCGCAAAGGAAGAAGATTTTAGCTTGCTAGGCTTCACAAATAAAAACTCGATGGTGTGTCATATGTCTTTTTGTTCATCCTATTATATATTTTTTTAAGGTGCAATACATTTGAATATTTATTTCAATAACTCTATGAAATAATAGAAATTCATTGTTGTTGTTTTAGTTGTTGTTGGACATATATGTATATGCTTCTGTATGATAAAAAAAAAAGTACTAGACTACTAGTATATGATCCGACGTATACCAAAATATGGAAGTGCACTTTATTGATTCATAAATTCATGTTAATCAGCCGAAGGCTTCATACAGAAATCAGAACATTCAATTTGTTAGAAGATTTCATTTAGATATTCTTATTAAGTTTGTTTTAATTGGTCATCTCTATTCCTAATAAAGTATTTATGTTTCAATTGAACACTTTCGAAACAATCCTAACAAACTTAAAGGACTGGTGGTTATGTATTTAGCTTTGAAGGAATACGCAAAAGGCTTTTCAAAATGTAAAACCAAAATTTAATTGAAGTATTTTATTAGGAGTTGAGATCTAATCTATATTATTAGGTGACTATCGTCAATTTTGAGATATGACTGTTTTAGATAAGATCTACTTTATGTTCTCGGTAAATTAGTCAAGTTGGATAATTATATAGTATTTAGAAATTCATACATATAATCAAATTATATACATTCTTTACAAAAGTGTAATCTAATAAAAATTCAACTTCAACTTAAAATTTAAAAATAAAATGAAGACAAAACTTCACAGACATCTTAGACTCCTTCTAAGTTCTAACTAAGTTCATGGTCAAGTTTTACTAATTACATTCAATACACAATAGTTAGTGTCAAATGTATTTAGAACTCATTTATTCAATATAATTAATATTAATTTAAAATAAAAGAGGAGTAATTAATGATCATTATTATCTCCAACTTTTCTCAATATTCTCCTTCTATATAACAAAAAATGCTAGTGATTCTCCTTCTATAATTGGCTCTTTTTTTAATACAAACGTATATAAACCAATTATACTTCATACAATTGAATTTTAGCTAAATATATATATATACAATTGTATATAGATATATATTACAATTTTATAATTATGTATAATGTGTAATATATACATATGCATATCAATAATATATTATACAAGCGTATATATTATACATATAAAATTAAACGAATAAACATATACATATGAGACAAACACATTTGTATAACATATACATATGAATATCAACTATGTATTGAATAAACATATACATATGTATGTCAACGCTATATTGTATAAACATATAATATTATACATATACAATTAATAATTAAACATTTGTATATTAGGATCCTAATGTGTTGATACTTATTCTAATATTTGATACACAATGTATAAAAATCAGTGTATGGATATAGAAGTAAGTATACTTATATGCATATGTATGTATACACAAATATGCATATTATATATACAAATATAGAACATATGTATACACATATGCATAATGTATATATGAACCAACACATACATATGCATATACATATGTGTACCAACACCAAACAAACTTGTATACATAAATAGTTATACAAAAATCTACATATATACATGAAAAACATACATCCAATACATTCATATATATATATATATATATATATATATATATATATATATATATATATATATATATATATATATATATATATATATATATATATAAATATACAAATGAAAAAAATATATAATGCATACCCACATACAAAACCTAAGCAACCAAATACAATTAAATCATCTATATGCAATTATCAAATTCACTAAAATTGAATCAAATGTCCAATTATGAAAATAATTCATCAAGATTTATTCTGTGAAATTGACACTAATTTACAATTCAATTTACAAATTATACATTCTATTCTATGAAAGTAGATGAAATTTGAAGAAACTTAGCGGCTCATTTAAAGAATACCTAAAACAAATCAAAAGAAACATATCTATATACACGAAAAAACTAAAGATTACCGCAGAATCTTCAATGCATATCCTCACGGATGTTTAAGAATGAGAAATTACTCCAATAAATCTATAATACAAACCCACCATGAATGTTTAGAAAAAGACAAAAAACTGACTGATTTGGGAGAAAAAAAAAATTGAGATATAATCAAGAAGCATGCATAAATTAATGCCGCAAATCTAGCCAATTAGCTAATAGAGATTATGAAAACTCAATTACATGATAGAGAAAGTATTCTTTGCTATATACATTGGCCCAAAAGAAATTATTTTATAGGAAAGGACATGGGCTGACCACTTTGAAAAGAAATGTACAAATTTCATAAATCTTAACATTTTAGAAGTAATTACATCCCATCCCATTTTTTTAATTAGTTTAGTATTTCTCCCATTTAATATACATTCTTTAAAAGGCATATACATAACAAGTAATGTCTATTGTAATCTGTTAGAGTCCTAGAAAATAGGGAGTAACGAATATTCAGTATTCATTGATGTAAATGGCGCAATTAATTTAATACGTGAATTATTGCATCCCATAAATCATGTTTCATAAATGAAATTTCAAATTTTAAAAATCACAAATACCTAAAAACGCAAATCTGAAGCAAAAGCATAAATCAAAAATCAAATTCCATCTTTGTTTTTTGTTGTTTACTGAAGAAAGCAAATTATTTCCAATTATTGAAGATGAATATTGCTATTCTTTTAAGGTACTTGAGTAAATGGAGATCTCAAACAGAATATGTGGATTATAAAAGTGAAGGGACTGTTGTTGCAGAATCAGTAAATTATTTGAGATTAATTTCGTCGATTGCTGGTGAACTAAACATTGACGAAACTCAAAAAAAAATTGATGTACGTTATGTTGTTGACGGGAATGATTCACCTTTTCATATCCGTAACGATAATAACGTAAGATTGTATGTCGAGTTGAAAAAAAATCAACCGGCGTTCATGATGTATCCGCTATGTATTCAACAACAGAAAAATATGAAGATGACATATTGTTCGATAGGAAAACAGGAGCTGTGAATTGCCTGGAAGGTGTTGAATCTGATGCTTTGGCTTTATCTGTTGCTGAGACACAAAATGCGTATGCTTTGTATGTACCAGAGGTTGAAGATAACTTGATATGTGATAGTAAGAGCATTGATGTAAAGGTGAAACAGCTGTATAAGGATAAAAATACGCTTGTTTCAGTGATGTCGAAATATAAGGTGACTAATGGATTCAATGTTAGAGCAAAACAATCAGACAAAAAAAGGTGAAATCGTATCTTTTTTATACTAAGCAGTATGATATATGAAATCATTGAATGTTTTATATTATTTGTTTTTAATTAAAATGTTACATATAGTTGCATGAACATGTGTATTTTTTTGTGCTAAAACTAAAATTGAAATACAAATTATCAGTGTGACCTTTGCAATATCTGTTTGTTAGTATGTTGAAGTTATGTATGTTTATGTGAGGTAACGAATTTCAATTCACAAATTATTTTTTTATTTTCTGAAAAGCCATCGGATACGTACGACAAATCTAGTTACCATTTCCTTCGTTATTAATATTTCTGAGGTGCTTGGTTTAATATACATATAAGTTACTATGTCTGTGATTTTAATTGTTTATATTATCACTTTTGGTAAGGAAAATATGTTATGTATATTAAAACACATACATAAGTAATTATGTATGTGTAAACATATACATAACTGGTAACATATCAGTAGATGTGTTATTTAATCCATAATCTGCATACTTCATCTTTAAAGTTTATTACGTGAATTATTAGATTGTATATAACTTTCTTTGATGAAATGTTATGCATGTCTATGTTGTATTATAATGGATTTGTAACAATTAAATCGTTAAAACTTATGAAATGATGCAAAATATAATCATTTGAATAGTGTTTTTTATATTTCAGCTATGCACTTCTCTGTTACAATGAGAAATGTACGTGGAAGTTGGAAGCATCTAGTTACAAAAAAATAAATATTTTTATGATTCAAAAATTTAATCTAGAACATACATGCAATTTGAGGATAGGGTACTGCAAAATATTTTGGCGATAACTTCTTTTGTATGTGAATTCACAGCTCCAAAACTAGTTAACTATAAGAGAAGGCACACACTGGGGGACATCATTGAAGAAATGAAAGTTGTATATGGTGTGGATATAAATTATATGAAAGCATGACGTGCGAAGGAGCGTGCCATCGCTTTGCTGAGGGGTGGACCTGCGGATGGTTATAGACAGATGTCGAGATAAATTTCTATGTTAAAAAATATATATCCTAATTCGCACGTTGCAATGCACAAATTATGAGATAATCGATTCATGTACTTGTTTATAGCATTGCATCCCATGATAAGGGGTTTTGAGTATTGCAGGCCTGTTGTTGTTGTTGATGGTGCACATTTAAGTGGAGCATATCAAGGCATTTTTGTCTCAGCAAGTACTCTTGATGGTGCAGGAATGTGAAAAATCATAAATCCCTAATTTTTTTTAAACATTCATTGTATTTCATATTTAAATTTTTTTTTAAGTTATTGAAAAAAATTCACTAATTTTTTTTTGTATTTAAAAAAATTAGTAAAAATTATATTTATTATCACGTATGTAGTTATGTATATTCTAATAACATATGTTAACTATGTATATGTTAACATATACATCTATGTATATGTTAAGACATATAAAAATTTTGTCCAGTAGACTTTAAAAAAATCTTGTTGTTCTTCTACTAATACAGTTTTTACTTAATTTAGGATGCATATTACCACTTGCGTATGGGGTTGTGGATACTGAGAATGATAATTCATGGACATGATTTTTCAATCAGTTCAAAGCTGCATTCGGTGAACGTGAAAACATGTGTGTTGTTTCTGATAGGAACGAAAGTATTATAAAAGCTGTCAGTGTCGTATATCCAAATGTCCCACATCTTGCGTGTATATGGCATCTTTGGAGAAATGTTTGTAGTTACTTTCGTAAGAGCAAAGAAAGTATCAGTGATTTGTTTTATTCAATGGATAAAGCTTATAGGAAAGATGATTTTGAATATTTGATGGCAAAGATTGAAAAAGTTGATCCGAGAGTGAAAAAATATTTACAAGAAGCTGGATATGAAAAGTGGAGTAGATGTCATTCACCGGTAAATAGAGGTCGGATGATGACCTCGAATATTGTTGAGTTTATTAATGGTTGTTTGGTAGAGGCCCGGGGATTGCCAATATATGAATTCTTAGAAGAAGTTCGAATATTATTTGATTCTTGGAACTGTAAGAACAGTGAAATAGCTTCCTATACAAGTACCACTTTGGGTCGTCGATTTGAAGAAATTCTTACTCTCAACGGTGTGAAAGCTTTGAGAATGACGGTATGTATAAGCTTTAACTTTTTGAAATGTGTATTTATATGTATTATTTGTTTGACTGAAAATAAGTGTATTTAAATTTATATTTCCAGTAAAAAATATTTGGTTGGAATTTTGTTATTTATTGTTTAGGTGAAGGCTTCTTCAACATATATATATTCGGTTTATGAATTTGGGAGAAGATACATTGTCGATTTAGAAAATGGCTCATGCAACTGTGTGAGGTTTCAAATAGATCAAATCCCTTGTGCTCACGCTATAGCTGTATTGAAGTCTAAACATGTAAAAGATTTTGGAGATTATTGTTCAAAATAATACAAGCCAAACAAATTGGTCAAGACATATGAGGTTCCAATCGTTCCAAAGCCAGACAAGAAAGACTGGGATGTTCCTAACAGTGTAGATGAAGAAGAAGTGTTGCCACCGTTATACAAAAGACTTCCAGGTAGATCGAAGAAGGGAGGGAAGAAGAAATCAAGTGAAACACTTTCTTCAAGCACAAATCGTTGTGGACGATGCGGCCATGAAGGGCACAATAGGCGTTCATGTAGTTTTTTTCCAAAGGAGAACTAGTTTATTGTTTTGCTATACTCTTGAAGAGTATAACTGATTTATTTTCGTATTATTTTTTTCTTTTAAATAAATTAGTGTTTATTTTGATTTAATTTTAGTGTTAATTTATTTTTCTTATTTGTGATTTTTATGTATACGCTGGTGTATTTTCATAAGTGCTTTGAAATATTCTAGAGTAACACAGTTGCGTATATTATCAAACAATGGTAACATGTATAACATAAAATGTACATAGCTCCAATGTAAAAACTGTGATGTGTATGTTTAATTTTTTTTAAAAACTAAATTTTGAAAATCAGTTGTTATGTGTTTTCTGTATAATGTTGAATTAACTTATTGTTTTGATATACGTACGAAGAGAAATGAAATAACGTTGAAAACCAGTAGGTGGTACAGTTATGTATATTATATAACATACATAAATTGTATTTATAACCTTTAACTCAGATATATGTTTTATGTATATTATATATTAATTAATGTAGATAATTTAATATACATAGCTCTGTTATATAACGTCTGAGTTGTAAATGTAAACATATAGTTGTAAAAAAAATAACTAAAAATAAATATTATGAGTTTTACATATAGCGTTGAATTAACTTACTTCTTTAATATATTTTTTTTCAATTAAATGTATACTTTTGCATTTTTTCAGCATCTATTAGTTAGTTATATAATGTAATATTTATATTATAATATATACAGAGATTAAAATTAGGACGTTTTGTGTATATTAAAACATATACACACATTACAATTATGTATATTTTACAATATACAGTATTAACTTTTATTGTTTACAATGTTTATGAAAACATATACACACATAACAGCCACAAATATATGTAAATGTTGTCATATGCAACATTCATCAAAAACTGCATTCGTCATTGCTAAAAAATGCATATGTCAAACAAAAACTTCATCATATTCATTAAAAAAATATTGTATTTTGCCTTACAAAACAACTAAAATAATTAAAACTTTGAAAATTCCTAACAAATTTCAGCAGAATACATTAAAAATCTTAACAATATTCTTCAGTAAGACTACTCAATGCAAACTATTACATTATCATCTGGAATTTGAATAATTTTTTAGTTTGGTCTTGGAGGGTCATCATTTTCACTAACACAACCTTTCTTTGCTTTTTGAATACCATATTTTCGAAGTAGTATGGCGTAACGCATTCTATGGTATTCTGCTTCAAAATCATCAGAAGGCACGTTTATTTCTTCACTTAGGTATTCTGCATAACCAGCAACAAAGACTCCACAATCTCTGTCATACATACAAAAAATAATAGAAGTTATTACGTAATACTTACTAGCAATGAAAAATATAAATACATTAATACATGTACAGTAATATTGTAAATAAAAAGAATATATAAGTATACTTACACACTGTCGCATTCTTGTTGCATAATATGTTAAACATACTCAAGGTCAAAGAGATGTTCATTCAGAATTTGTGTCGTCTGAGTAATCTTATCCCTATATATTTCAAGATTAGGCCAATCTGTACGAGATGTTTCATCATAAAATTTATTGTCAGAGAGGTAAGTTGGCAGTATCTTAGCCAACTTTTGAATCTCAGTAATTGATTCTGTATTTCTTCGTCTGGACAGCGAATTGTAGACGTGTATGCGTCTATCCTTCAGGGCAATAACAGCTAACACCCAGTGAAAATTCTCACTGCAGTTGATAGGAACATACACCGCATCAACTTGGTGTCATGGTAAACCAGATGGCATGCAATATCCCTTGATTATATGTGTTATTGCCTCTTCAATTAGAGCAACACGAACAGATTTAGCATAATCTTGTTTTATAGTCAGGACTGTATTTGTATCGTCTTCATAGTATCTGGAGTATGTCTTGTCAATGTAGTTCTTGAAAAAACAGTTGGTTGTTGTGAACCTGTAATCTTGATCGCTCCTTAATTTTGATTTCTTCCACAAATGATAGAAAATGACATCAATATACTACAAAAGAGGAGAAAAAATGAAACAAATTATGTCCTATATAATAAAAATCACATACTTTTAAGAATAATGTTTGTAGACATACATCTAGATAATAAATGCATATACATAAAATAAGATGAAACCTGAGTATGCAAGAAAGTTCATAACTACATACATTCAGTGATGTATATTATTTAATATACATACTGATTATCAATTATTAACATACATAGCCATTAGCAATCTAATACATATATTAAGGTAGACATATACATATGTTGTTGTGTTATAATTGAGTTAACATATAGATTATAATATACATAGATAATGTCCATCTATTTTAGTAGTGACGAATTTGTTAACATATACACAAACTCTTTTTGTGTGATCTGAGGATTCTAGAACAAACATGACACAAAAATCAACAGTGATGTATATTATAACGTATATGTAAGTGTTGTCAAATGCCTAAACTGGTCATATATAAAATGAACACATATACAATGCAAAAACATGATGTACATAAATTAGAAATTGAAGTATTAGTTTAAGAGAAACATAGTTTATTTAAAACTTACTGAACACATAGAAAACTTACTTTTTCGCATGAAACTTCAATAATCCTTCCTCCACCCACTGTTTGAACTCTTCAATTACACTGCTTGGCATAGTGTCAGATATTAGGAAACCATCAAAAGAGAATTGTTCTTTCTGTTCTTCAATCTAATCCTCAATTGTTTTAGAGCCAGAAGCATATTCTGTTGTGTATGGAGACTTGAAAACTTTGGATCTCGTCCTGATTCTCTTAGCAACTTTAGCAGGGTTTTCGCAGCTTGATGAGCCACGACAACGGCATCAGGAAAATCAAGAGGAAGCTGACTATCAGAGATGTCGTGTTGGTTCATAACTGGTCCTACCGGTGGAACTACTTCTATAGGAACGTCATCAACTGGTGCTGCAATAACTTTCAATATCGCATCTAACTCGACATGAGCCTATTTAGAAAGTGTACTCGAATAATCAACCTAAGATTAAATTTGAAGTATGTATTGTTAGATTTGATTTAACGTGCACATAGAAGTAGTGTCATATGTAAAAATTAAGACATGCAGGGCGAAAAAAATTGGTGAAGTTACCTGCATATTAGATGTTCCAACATTATCATTATCAGGTTTTTGGTTTTCCACAGCTGCGACTAGACATTCCAATGTGCCAGGCCCAATATCAGCACTAACTCCTTCAACATTCTTGAAAACATAACACAAAACATATACAAAAGTAGATCATTATTTCGATTTAACTGTAAGCGGAAAAATAGTACATTTCTTACATATTTGACCCATGGCTGAAAAAGAATGACTTTATTTATTTTGCGAAAATTTTAACTTTTGAAAGAGAGTCGTCACTTAATTTTGAAAAGGAATTAAGAAACCTTTAGAGAGTTACTTAGAATGATTCAAAACAGGAAAATCGTTTTAAGTTAAGAGATTCTGAGTAAGCGGTTCCTATTAATGTTTTAGGAAGGTGTTAGGCACCTAAAACGTCCGCTAACTTGCGGTTATTCGACCTGTTAGAAAACGTCTTTTGATAAACCTTGAAAAAGTTAATTTTTGAAAAGAAAAGCGATTTTAGGAATATTTTAGTGTTTATGCAAAACCAGTTTTTAGCGACTTGACTAAGGATTTAACTAGGTTCGCAAAAACACATAAGGCAAGAAAGCGTAAAAAAAAAAGGGGGAGGGGAGAAAATAAGGGATTTAGGCCATTGGGCCCAAATCAATAAGACCTGTCCTAGTCTAATTGGGTTTTCGACCCATTTCACCTGTCCTAGTCTAGTTTTTGAGTCGTTGGCTCGAGTTTTGCTTCACCTGTATTAAATACAACTTTGGCTTTGAGGCCCCAAATAAATGAATAAGTAAATGATTAAATGAATAAATAAGAAGAACACAATAATAAAAATCGAGACTTTTCAAGTCTCTTAGTGACCTCATCAATGGGTTTTGACCCATTTTCCTTCGTCGTCTATCTTGTATCACTCGCACGCCATATAGTTGACCTTGGGTTTAAACTTCAGACTTGACTCGAAGAGGTGAACCTCATTGACCCATTACGAAATGCAAGAAGAGAGGAGTCCATTTGGACTCAACACATTTTTTGCATGCAAAGAAAAAATAAAGAAATTAATATACGTGCAAGACATAAAAATGACATATTTAAAAGCAAAAGACAATATCAAGAACCAATCTTAGAGTGACAATGATAAGCATACTTGCACACGAATGAGAGTAAACAAATAAAATTCAAAGCAAAGACACTCACCTACATGCCTAATGATTTATGTTCGTATAAAAATGAATAAAGGTAAAAGGAAGAATGCCATATTCAATGAATTAATGCGAGAACAAATAATGCATGTTGCGAGAATAAAGGGATGAGGTGATAAGAAAAATACCCATGACTTCTAAAATTGCACAAACATAGAAACTAATCCATAGAACAAAAGAAAATAAAGGCCAACTTTTCAAGAAAGGGAATCCTTAAATTTCAATTAAGGCGACATTAATGAAAATTCATACATCTAAGTCATGACCAACTTTAGGAAAAACACGTAAAGGCCTATGATTTACTGTTCTAAGACAACATTGGTTCACTTTTGATATTATGAATCAAGGAAAGACACGATCAAGTCTTTACACTCACAAAGTGCACATATAACAATCCAAAGGAAGTAAGAAAATTTGAATTAAAGTTTAGCATTTCTAAAAGTGAAATACCATTTCATAATCATACTATGCATGTCACGAAAATATCTAAATAATTTTATTTAGCCAAAAATACAAACTTTCTCATCATTTTGACAAATTTAAAAGCATGCGAAAAGAAAAGAAAGAAAAAGGAATAAATATCGTGGATGGAAAATAAAGCAAGCACTTCATCTATTATATGAGGATTTTGAAATCCATTAAAATAATTAACAAGCAAATGACAAATTCTTGATTTAATCAATTACTATTTTTATTAAGAGAAAATAAACAATAGTAACAATTTTTTTCAACATAAAAGAAACAACTTTCCATTCTAAAAATAAATATATTCGCCAACAATGAATTTAAACATGACATGTGTACATCTTTTGAGCAAAGGTCAAAACTTTATACAAAATAATCAAAGAATAAAGCTAAAAGGACAAAACAATTAATACTAACTATTCTTTTCAACATAAAGGAAATAACCTTACATGCTAAAAACAAATGTATCTACCAACAATGAGTTTAAACAAGACATGGGTATGTTTTCAAGGAAAGATCTAAACTTTATCCAAAATAATCAAAGAATAAGGTTAATAGACAAAATAATCAATATTAACTATTATTTTCAACATAAAGAAAATAATTTTACATGCTAAAAACAAACATATCAACCAACAATGAGTTTAAACAAAGCATAAATACATCTTTTAAACAAAGATTAAAACTTTATCTAGAATAATCAAAGAATAAAATCAAAAAGGCATGTACAATTATTGCTTGCTCATTTTTTATACCGTGAATACGAAAATAACCATAATATCGGTACCACAACGTCCTATGGCCTTCAAGGCCATCTTTTTGGGGGCAGCAAAACGAGACTACGAGCTTCATCGGAATCAACCACCACCGAAAAACATCGCCGGCAACTCAAAAATTTTGATTAGCCAACCAACTCTATGAAACAAAAAAAAATTCTAAATAAAATAACTATTTCGCTCAAAAGAATTTTTTCTACCTTTCAAGTCTTTTTTTTTTCTCTTTTTCCCCCCTCCCTCTCTACCAAAGTAGTGGTAGTATTTATAGGAGAGAATGGGGTCTTTTTTTTTCTTTCCACCAATGTGGGAGAAAAGTATTTATAGGAAAGGATGAGGATTTATTTTCTTGTCATCCACTAATGTGGGAGAAAAACAATTAAGAGTGTTTTTGAAATGTAAAAATTGAAGATAAGGTGAGGTGGAAGATAATGTGGGGGGAAATAGTACAATGTACTACAATCTTTAAATTTCAAAATTGAAAAAGGACAAAGTTGGGGGAATAGTACAATGTAGTACGATTTGAATTTATTTTTTGGTGGGAATTAGGTAGAAGTTATGAGAGTTCTTGAGAATTTTAGAGTTATTTAAAATATAACCCCAATTGAAATTTAAAATTTAGCCATATTTATTTATTTTGATCAAATTAAAAATCAATTGACGAATTGAATTTCAATTATGACCAATTTTTAATTATGGTCAAATCTAATAGATTGGCTAAATTAAATTGAAATTCGATACGAATTAATACTTTTCTTTTAATCCCGAGCTTCTTGATTTAATAAAATCAAATGCATATTTATCTAAATAAATTATTTTTGAGAACAAATTATATTTAAATCAAGATTTTAATCATTTGAATTTATTTTCAAGATGAGCCTTAATTAAATTCGATATTTTGTAAAATAAATATTTAAGTAACAAATTATATAATCTCGTATAACTGAACACGATAGTATATAATCGCTACTTAAAATGACAAAATCACATACGAAAAATATTTTAATTTTTTTTATTTGGATGAAATAATTATTTTGGTTTTATTAAAAATGGAAGAAACTCGGGATTAAATTTAGTCGTAGAGGGCAAAAATTAGGTGTCAATAGCGGCCCCCTTCCTTTGGGTAGGGTGGATGAAAGTAACCCTGGGCAAATGGAGGTTGACGTTCCTAATTTTTGTTCGACCATAGATTCGAATCTGAAAGAGGCTGGTTTTCGCACGAGTTTCATAAAGTCATGGCCGGACCTCGGTATTAGGTTTCCTACATATCTCATGTTACATGAGAATTCAGGCCACTTGTAGTTCATAGAGCTTGATTTAAAGCACGATTTTCAAAAAATTCACAAGCTATCTCAATTTTAGAGTTTTTGATAAAACCGAGAAACTGGGGAATAAAGGGATTAGGGGGGAGGTTGGAATGCAGTCGAGTTTTATACATAGATCCCAGCCTATATATCCCCAAGATTTCAGGGAATCAGACTGCTTGTAGTTCGACTCAATCGATATTAAAGATAGTCTTTTATTTCAGACCATTTTTGGCTCGGAATGAGTGACAAGCTGATCGAGTTGTGAAAAAGAGGCTTGTAACCTCTTAACCATGAATGTGGTATCCTTCACATCCATAGTCAAGAACTTACTTGGACATAATTTCCAAAACTCTAAGTGTGTTGCCACCCGAATTTGAAAGAAAAAAAAGGTTGCCCTCGGCATGAGTTTAGAAATATCCCCAAGGTGAAGCTGAAACCAGAATATCCTGAAATACCCACATGCCTTCTAACAGGGGTGTGGTTGGGTGGTGGTGGTGATCATCCTTTAGCTCGCGTCCAAAGAGTTTGACGTCTCTCTTTAGACCATGTCCCGTTTTGCTGCTAAAAAAGAGTTCCACATTATGCTGCGTCCTATTTGAAGTCGTCCGCACCTGTGGTTTTGATTTGAGATTTTCATCCTCTCCGATAATCTCGACAATGCTTCAAGCAAAAAGTGTTAGTGCTAAACATAATTCACGAAAGAGGTATGCAGTCTTTTACCATATCTCCACGTGAGTTGTGGCCTGAAAAGTGGGGTCATCTCTTCATGTACCTATTTGGAATGAAATAACTGGCAACAACAAACACAACAACCCTCTTGGTTGTTGTATAATTATGACATTGTCAATTGAATATGTCTTCAAAGTGGGTGGCCCTTTTGGACACCGGCGATACTTTATGCAGAACAGTCCCTACAATCCTTTAATCTTGTGCTGGAGTGGCAACCCTTTTGGTTACCTATATTATTTGTTGCATGTGGAATGATAACCTCTCCGGTTAAAAACGATGATTGATTTATAAATTTTCTTTAAATTATCAATCTTTGGATAATCTTTCGCATTATTTGATGTTGGATACGAGGCAACTGACAGATATCCTTTGAATTTCTAGCTTTTAGGTAATCCTACATATTATCCGACTTTGGATAAGAGATGGCTTACAAATATCCCTCCAATCGCTAGCTTTCAGGTGCTCCTGCACATCATCCGACCGTGGATACAATATGACCTATAGATAATCTCTTAAATTATTAGTCTTTGGGTAATCCTGGACATAATCGATCTTGGATATGACGGCTTATAGAGAACCCTTAGACGTATCAATTTGATAATCTTGCATATTCTCCGGTAAGGATTTAGTTGCGACTTATGGATAATCTTTGAACTATCGATTTTTGGGCGATCTTGCACACTATCCGGTTAGGATGTTTTTGTGGCTTACGGATGACCTACAGGCTATCAAATCATAGGTGATCTTGCACACTATCCTATTTCAAATAATATGACATATAGATGACCCTCAAATTTTCAATTTCTAGGAAATCTTATATATCATTCATCCTTAGATAGCGACTTAAAAACGTCCCTTCAAATCGTGTGCTCTCGATGCATTCACATGCTGATTCATAAAATGATGAGATATCCTCAAAGTCAGCGTTATGTATACCGCGTCAACAGATATTGAATGATGATGATATCCTCGACGCCAGCGTTGTGTCTTGCGTGTCAACAGATATATTGAATGTTATGATATCCTCGATGCCAGTGTTGTGTCTAGCGCGTCAATAAATATTAAATGATGATGATATCCTCAACTCCAGCGTTGTTTCTTGTGTGTTAATATATATATTGAATGCTGATGATATTCTCGATGTCAGTATTGTGTCTAGCGCATCAACAGATATTGAATGATGATGATATCCTCGATGCTAGTGTTGTGTCTTGCGTGTCAACAGATATATTGAATGCTGATGATATCCTCAACGCCAGCATTGTGTCTAGCGCGTCAATAGATATTAATTGATGATGATATCCCCGACGCCAAGTTGTGTCTTGCGTGTCAACAGATATATTGAATGTTGATGATATCCTCGATGCCAGCATTGTGCCTAGCGCGTCAACAGATATTGAATGATGATGATATCCTCGACGCCAGCGTTGTGTCTTAGTGTCAACAGATATATTGAATGTTGATGATATCTTCGACGCCAGCATTGTGTCTAGCGTGTCAACAGATATTGAATGATGATGATATCCTCGATGCCAGCGTTGTGTCTTGCGTGTCAACAGATATACTGAATAGCCTTCTTGGGCAATGGTATAAGATGGCCCTCTTGGCAATAATATACAATGGACCTATTGGCAATGATATGCAATGGCCCTCTTGGCAATGATATGCAATGGCCCTCTTGGCAATTTAAAACACTTCCACCTGAGTTTGTTTGTCTGCGTCTTACTTTCTACATGTACCTGTACTCAAGGTAGACGATTAGTAGACACAAAGTCGCTTTTGCTAGCGACCATTTTTTAGAAAAATTCTAAATACAATATTTGTAAAGTAGACAAGACACTTTTGTTTGTCCTCCATTATCTCAAGAAATGAGATGGACAATTCAAAAAGGTCTTCAATAAATGGGTATTAGACCCATTTTTAGGGCTACCAAAAAGTACCTTTATTATATGCTCTGTTATGGCTCCCGAATTGCTTGGGAATTTTTTGAAAGAAACGCTCATTTTTTTATATCGAACCCTACATCCACAAAAAATGATTAGTTCGAGTGAAACTACTCTGTATTGACCTCCTTCGATCCTTGATTTGTCCCTCGCCATCTTTCAGGTATTTTATCAATTTAGGACTTCCACTCATGACTCCCCGTCCCAATTGATATCTAGGCAATCACTAAGTGAAAGATTTATATAGATTTTTGAAAGTAGTCTTAATTTTTAGAAGATAGTTTCGAAAACTTATATAAAACTTTAGAAGATATCTGTCAGTCATGTCATGTAATAGCTCAACGAACATCTGCCTCTTGATTTTGACTATATCTGACGGAGGATTTCCAAAACTCGTCATCATTGTTGGGGATTTCTTCAAATAGTTCTGTCATAGCCAGAAATTGAGTCTACCTAGACTTTGTCACAATTGGTGGCTTCGAGAGCTTAGCTTAAACCTTTGGTGCTGGGGAATTTGAAATATATTCCACTATTTAGTGGAAATTTTGGGGCCTCCCTCAAAATTTCTGCCCAAGTTTAGAGTTGTTTGAAATGATATCAACTCGAGTGGATCTGAAGTCTTTGTTGGTCTCATTCTCTTTGTTGATCTTCTCTTGTGAATTTTCGAGATTCCTTCTCAAAAATTCTGCCCCAGTTTCCATTTCCTGCGGTTATATGACCGAGCTGTTGGGGCGCCTATGTATCCCATTGAAGCAGGAATCAGGTCAAACGTAGTTCGAGCTACGCTAGGGATATATACAGAAAAAATCTAATGGGTTGACCGAAGTTGACATAGGCCGCCTACGTATCCCTTTTATTGGGAATTCAGTTCATCACGTAGTTCATACATAAAGGGAAACAATAAATTATCCTAAGGGGTTGACCAAAGCCGACATAGGCCGCCTACGTATCTCATTCTTAAGAATTCAGGTCAAACGTAGTTCGTACATAGAGGTAAAGTATTCTAAGCAATTACACAACATAAAATTGACACTGTTATAAAGGAGATTACAAATAAGCCAAGAAACAAAAACTATAACATCTTTCAAGCATGATATATCTTTACCGCATCAGAATTGATTGATTTGGTCCACTCTTGACCATCCATCTCAGGTAGGATTAGGGCTCCTCCAGGTTGGGCTTCTTTTGATTTTCACATTCCTCTATATCTACTACTAACTGCTCCTCATCACCTTTTCATCATTATTTCCTTCGCCTTGTTCGTCTAACTCTTAACATGTCATGACATTGGAAGGTTTTTTAAATTATTGCTACCAAAATAAACCATGCTAAATAATCATATTTAAAAAATAACTTCTTAAATGAAGGGAGGCCTTTTGGAAAATAAATAAAAACTATGGCTTATAACCCCCACAAATGTGGGCCCATGCCTTTTTGAGAGTTGTAAAATACGAAACAAAAATTTGAGACATAAAAGGGTGGATCACGAGACCTCCTCCGAATCATTACCGATTTTAAAAACTATTAGTAATCGCCCTTTCATCTACCGCGATGGGCGACAAATTAGGAGCGGAGTGGAAGTTCGATTTTGTAAAGCCTCTCCTGGTGCAACCTTCTTCATCCCACCGGACTTTGGGAAATCATCTGGTAAGGCATTGGATCCTTTGAACAGATCTCCTATCCCATCCCCAAGACCATCATCATTTGACATCTCATGTACGGAAAATGACTGGTACAAGAGCGGCAAGGGCCTAAATAGACTCTCCTTTGAATTATCTTCAATCTCATCTTCCTTTCTTGGTTGGTACTCTATTCCATGCTTAAAAGCTTTTTCTGGGACCATAACAGGCTTGATAATGTTTTCCAAATCCTTACTTAAGGCGGCCACAACTTCCTCTATCTTCTCCACCTCTGAGTCCTTCTGAATTTACCTTAGTGATAGCCTTGCTAGACGTCCATTCACCCTCTATTTCAACCATGTTAACTCTAGGTCCCCCATGGTTAGGCAATGGATTACTGTTAACATTTGGTGTCGGCGACTAAAGCGTAATGACCTTCTGATTGATCAAATCTTGGATCTTATGTTTCAATTTAATACAATCCTCGGTACTGTGCCCCGCTGCTCCTGAATGATAGGCACAATTTTAATCAGGATGATAAAATTGGGAGTTGGGATTGATAGGCTTTTGCTGGATCTATTGCAAATAACCATCTTTCATCAATCTTCCAAAGAGCTGGGTACGACTTTCAGCTAGCGGCGTGAAGTTTTGGAGAGGTTTCTTTTCGAAGATTGGACGTGGAGGGTTATAATGGTTCTGATTTATAGGAGGAGGTAATTGATGATAATTTGAAGATGTTTGGATGTTTATTTCGTTATTTGGAAAAGTAGCTTAAGTATGAGGCTGATAATTTGGCTGTGGAACTTGGCACTAGGGTAAAATACTTGGAATTGGAGCTTAACATTGGGGTTGAGCGTAGAATACAGGCTGAAAACTTGATGAAGATGATGAGGAAATAATATTCCTAGGCTTGAATTTCCTCTTTAACTTATCAACAGAATTAGTAGAGACCGCAGTCGCATCCTCTCTTTTCTTCTTTGGGAATGCAAAAGATTTAATTGATGTTGGGGTTTTGGCAATTTTTCCTGTTCGGATGCCTTCCTCTAATGATTCCCCAATCTTTACTAAATCTGCAAAAGTTGTTCGGACCGTGGATACCATCCTGATATAAAATTTTCCTTCTTGTGTGTGGGAGAAAATCGATACCATTTCTTCCTCAGACATGGGAGGTTGTACTTTAGCAGCCTCTTTTCTCCAATGAAAGGCATAGTCTCGAAAACACTCATTATTCTTCTGTTTGATCCGATCTAGTGAGTATCGATCAGGGACTATCTCAATGTTAAATGCAACCCTGTCAAGAAAATCCTTAACCAATGTTTTCCAACCGCTCCATCTTTTCAGTTCCTGAGACATGAACCATTCTAAGGCTTCGCCACTTAAACTCCTGCTGAATAAACGCATCAATAATGCTTAATTTTCCCCTACCCCCCACCATTTGATCTCAATACCTTCTCAGATAGGCCATTGGATTTTCGAAGTCATCGAATACTTCAAATTTAGGGACCTCATACCCTTCTAGTAGATTTATTCTAGGATGAACACATAAATCATCATACCCTAAACCATCGTGGTCCCTCACTCCATGAGATTCTTTGATCCTCATAATATCTTCATTTATAGCTAGCAACTTCATTTCATGCTCGGTCCTCCACTTTTTCTCCTTCTCCTCGTAATGGTCCATCTTGGGATTAGGAAGGGGATTATAGATGTTAGGGGATATGATGGCATGAGGAGGATTTGGAAGAGAGGCTTGATTTTGAGGATGAAAGGAAGTTGGTTGGTAGGTGGGGTGAACATTTTGGAAATTGGAAAGGTTCTGTTGAATTTGTGAGTAGTTTGGTGGAATCTGAGAAGAATTCATCGAATTTGGAAGCGAATTTGATGAATTCGAGGAGTAGATTTGATGGATTTTGCGGGTTTGGGAGTGAATCTTGTGGATTTGGGAATGAATTTCCTTGATTTGAAAATCTGTTCTGGGGATTTGGGAATGGATTCGGAGATAGGTTTTGTGGTGTTAGAGATGGATTTTGTGGATGGTAGGCATCTGAGTTATTTTCACGATTGGTATTTCGAACAAGTGGAGGGGCAGAGACAGACGATATGTTTGGATGATCCCCGAGAATAGGTGTACTAAGGGAAGGGATTTGGAGTGGAGTCCTGTGTCCTCCTGGAGCGGGAGCATTGATAGTGATGGTCAGGTTAGCCAAATCTCGAGTGCGATTTATTTCCTTCTGAAGCATTTCTAACTTTCTTGCGAGTTCCGCAATCATCTCAATCTGTTCCGCTATTACATCGTCCCTGATGGTCAATGTATTTTCTTCGTCATTTTCAGTTATTATTGAATGATGGTCAGAGGATGAAATTTTGTGCCCTTTTGACCAGGTGAAATAGGGATGCTATGCCAGCTTATATCAACATGGAGTAGTTTCTATTATCTCTAAAGTAAAACAACTCAAAGGAAGATGTGTTAGTTTCCGTATGTGATAAGTAATGCAAAATATTTGACAAGAAATAACCACGTAGAGTTGTTTGAGTCATAGCCAAATTCATCTATAGGAGCATAGCGGATAAACTTGCCTTTGATCCAAACAAACACACATAAGCACCTAAGACAATTATATTACACAAAACATTATAATAATACGTATCCTAACTGTGGTGACCCTTGTTAAGCCAAGGGTTTATGCCTAATGATTTTGAAGAAAATATATGCTTCCTTAAAGTCAATCCATTATCCCCCAACTTATAAAGACACGAAAAGGGAATAAATGCCTACAAATGATAACAAAAGAGGGATACAATCTTTAGGGAAAAGGGGAAATAACATGAAAGAAGATAAGCTCCCACGCATGGAATAGAAAATTCTAATTCCTGAGTGCTTCTTAGATCAGCCTTCGCCTTCTTAGCTTCATCCATTTCTTATATTGGTGACTTCTGTAAACTGTGCCTTAGATGCAACCTCCCAAATCGATCAATTTCTTGCTTAACTTGCTTCAATTCTTCTTACGAAATAAGCAAATCAAACTTTTTCCTGACTCGGGGTCAATAGACGTAGGGCAGGATTTCTAATGGGCCCAAGACCCCGCTCGGGTATTGAGTCGTCCTAGGCTCATGCCTAAAATAAGGTTTTGGTTTTGTTCTATCCTAGGTATCTAGAGTGGGCTTGAACACTGGTTCTCAAGTGGACAACTTGAGTTTGAAAATACGAACTGTCATCAGACGACTCACGTGCTAATAAGCCATTCGCATTTCCAACACATTATTGGAATAGAACAATAGGGGCCGGGACATCCACGAAACCCCAAAACAATTTAAATAATGTAGGAATATACCATGAGATGCGATAATTAAACTTTACAGAATCGAAACATATAAACACATAAATAGTTAATCAAAAGACGAAATCAAATATTTGGTTAGAACCTAGTTAAGAGATCCCCAGCAGAGTCGCCATTTCTGTTTTGCAGAAATTTTGACTTTTGAAAAAGAGTCGCCACTTAATTTTGAAAAGGAATTAAGAAACCTTTAGAGAGTTACTTAGAATGATTCAAAACAGGAAAATCGTTTTAAGTTAAGAGATTCTGAGTAAGCGGTTCCTATTAATGTTTTAGGAAGGTGTTAGGCACCTAAAACGTCCGCTAACTTGCGGTTATTCGACCTGTTAGAAAACGTCTTTTGATAAACCTTGAAAAAGTTAATTTTTGAAAAGAAAAGCGATTTTAGGAATATTTTAGTGTTTATGCAAAACCAGTTTTTAGTGACTTGACTAAGGATTTAACTAGGTTCGCAAAAACACATAAGGCAAGAAAGCGTAAAGAAAAAAGGGGGAGGGGAGAAAATGAGGGATTTAGGCCATTGGGCCCAAATCAATAAGACCTGTCCTGGTCTAATTGGGCTTTCGGCCCATTTCACCTGTCCTAGTCTAGTTTTTGAGTCGTTGGCTCGAGTTTCGCTTCACCTGTATTAAATACAACTTTGGCTTCGAGGCCCCAAATAAATGAATAAGTAAATGATTAAATGAATAAATAAGAAGAACACAATAATAAAAATCGAGACTTTTCAAGTCTCTTAGTGACCTCATCAATGGGTTTTGACCCATTTTTCTTCGTCGTCTATCTTGTATCACTCGCACGCCATATAGTTGACCTTGGGTTTAAACTTCAGACTTGACTCGAAGAGGTGAACCTCATTGACCCATTACGAAATGCAAGAGGAGAGGAGTCCATTTGGACTCAACACATTTTTTGCATGCAAAGAAAAGATAAAGAAATTAATATACGTGCAAGGCATAAAAGTGACATATTTAAAAGCAAAAGACAATATCAAGAACCAATCTTAGAATGATAATGATAAGCATACTTGCACACGAATGAGAGTAAACAAATAAAATTCAAAGTAAAGACACTCACCTACATGCCTAATGATTTATGTTCATATAAAAATGAATAAAGGTATAAGGAAGAATGTCATATTCAATGAATTAATGCGAGAATAAATAATGCATGTTGCGAGAATAAAGGGATGAGGTGATAAGAAAAATACCCATGACTTCTAAAATTGCACAAACATAGAAACTAATCCATAGAACAAAAGAAAATAAAAGCTAACTTTTCAAGAAAGGGAATCCTTAAATTTCAATTAAGGCGACATTAATGAAAATTTATGCATCTAAGTCATGGCCAACTTTAGGAAAAACACGTAAAGACCTATGATTTACTGTTCTAAGACATTATTGGTTCTCTTTTGATATTATGAATCAAGGAGAGACACGATCAAGTCTTTACACTCACAAAGTGCACATATAACAATCCACAGGAAGTAAGAAAATTTGAATTAAAGTTTAGCATTTCTAAAAGTGAAATATCATTTCATAATCATACTATGCATGTCACGAAAATATCTAAATAATTTTATTTAACCAAAAATACAAACTTTCTCATCATTTTGACAAATTTAAAAGCATGCGAAAAGAAAAGAAAGAAAAAGGAATAAATATCGTGGATGGAAAATAAAGCAAGCACTTCATCAATTATATGAGGATTTTGAAATCCATTAAAATAATTAACAAGCAAATGACAAATTCTTGATTTAATCTATTACTATATTTATTAAGAGAAAATAAACAATAGTAACTATTTTTTTTTCAACATAAAAGAAACAACTTTCCATGCTAAAACAAATATATTCTCCAACAATGAATTTAAACATGACATGTGTACATCTTTTGAGCAAAGATCAAAATTTTATACAAAATAATCAAAAAATAAAGCTAAAAGGACAAAATAATTAATATTAACTATTTTTTTCAACATAACGAAAATAACTTTACATGCTAAAAACAAATGTATCTACCAACAATGAGTTTAAACAAGACATGGGTATGTTTTATCCAAAATAATCAAAGAATAAGGTTAATAGACAAAATAATCAATATTAACTATTATTTTCAACATAAAGAAAATAACTTTACATGCTAAAAACAAACATATCAACCAAAATGAGTTTAAACAAAGCATAAATACATCTTTTAAACAAAGATTAAAACTTTATCTAGAATAATTAAAGAATAATATTAAAAAGGCATGTACAATTATTGCTTGCTCATGTTTTATACTGTGAATACGAAAATAACCATAATATCGATACCACAACGTCCTATGGCCTTCAAGGTCATATTTTTGGGGCAGCAAAACGAGACTATGAGCTTCATCGGAATCAACCACCACCGAAAAACGTCGCCGGCAACTCAAAAATTTTGATTAGCCAACTAACTCTATGAAACAAAAATTTTTACTAAATAAAATAACTATTTCGCTCAAAAAGATTTTTTCCACCTTTCAAGCCTTTTTTTTTTCTCTTTTTCCTCCTCCATCTCTACCAAAGTAGTGGTAGTATTTATAGGAGAGAATGGGGTCTTTTTTTTTCTTTCCACCAATGTGGGAGAAAAGTATTTATAGGAAAGGATGAGGATTTATTTTCTTGTCATCCACTAATGTGGGAGAAAAGCAATTAAGAGTGTTTTTGAAATGTAAAAATTGAAGATAAGGTGAGGTGGAAGATAATGTGGGGGGAAATAGTACAATGTACTACAATCTTTAAATTTCAAAATTGAAAAGGACAAAGTTGGGGGGAATAGTACAATGTAGTACAATTTGAATTTACTTTTTGGTGGGAATTAGGTAGAAGTTATGAGAGTTCTTGAGAATTTTAGAGTTATTTAAAATATAACCCCAAATGGAATTTAAAATTTAGCCATATTTATTTATTTTGATCAAATTAAAAATCAATTGACGAATTGAATTGCAATTAGGACCAATTTTTAATTATGGTCAAATCTAATAGATTAGCTAAATTAAATTGAAATTCGATACGAATTAATACTTTTCTTTTAATCCCGAGCTTCTTGATTTAATTAAATCAAATACATCTTTATCCAAATAAATTATTTTTGAGAACAAATTATATTTAAATCAATATTTTAATCATTTGAATTTATTTTCAAGATGAGCCTTAATTAAATCAGATATTTTGTAAAATAAATATTTAAGTAACAAATTATATAATCTCGTATAACTGAACACGATAGTATATAATCGCTACTTAAAATGACAAAATCACATACGAAAAATATTTTAATTTTTTTTATTTGGATGAAATAATTATTTTGGTTTTATTAAAAATTGAAGAAACTCAGGATGAAATTTAGTCGTGGAGGAAAAAAATTAGGTGTCAACATTATTTATTTACCATGTGATCATTATGGACATGCACAATAATAGATGTTCCAACATTGGTGTTGTCGGAATTGTGATTTACCACGGATTCTACAAGAGCATCTTGGCTGGCAGTAGCATTATCCTCACTTTATCCTTCGACATCCTACCAATCATAATGTAAAACATATACATAATTAAGTCAGTTCAATGTTTTAATTGTAAACATTAAATTCTGAGATCTTTAACCTGTGATTGTTATTGTATGGGATTGCGGTTCCAATCAAAATAGTGACCATCCATTGAATCATCAACAGAGTATACGTCTGTTGATTTATCTGTATCGTCGAAAATCTACGAATAAAAAATAATTATTACTTTTTATGTTAATTTCTTTCATAATTTGTGTTGTGCTACATATTTGTATATTATAATAATATACATATAATACAATACGTATACATTGTAACGCAAATATAATTGTCGTTAAACAACATTCAATTTGTACCAAATTCTAAGCTGGATAAAAATCATAAAATTAAAGAAGTAACGAAAAAGTAATATATGTAACGAAGTATGTATAATTATCACTTGTGAGTAAATACCTTTTTCCCCTTTTCTTTCAAGGTTTTGAAGATTTCAATATCTTCAACATCTTCTTTAGATGGTACATTTCCTATTTTTTTCTTCTCCCTCTTGCTGATGGTGTTGAAATAATATAGTATATTCTTTAGAAAAAATTTAATAACATCAACCTGATCTAATAATAATGTATGTTTAAAAAAGTACCGCTTTTTGTATGCCTTTAATATTCTGCATGATATCCATCTCGGCTACTTGAGCTTGTGTTGATTTTTCTCCGACAGTTGAACCATTCAAAACATGAACCTTTATAGTTTGTCGTAGTAGATATATCAGATACTCTGCCATTGCAATGTAATATACATAGCTATAAAATACACATAGTATAACTTGTGATTATATTATGGACTTAACATAAAGCAGTTATGTATATTAGTTAAAATACTTATCGTTATTGTCAGTTATTATGCCAATGCAACTATCAATTCCATGAGAAATAGTTAATATACATGGCATGTTGTTGGTATATTATATAACACAGTGTAACAATTTATGTATATTATATTACAAACATAAAATGTATGTAGTATACATAGCTATAAACTACACATCATACTTATGAGTATAACTTATGATTATATTGTGTATTTAACTTAAAAAACTTGTGTATATTAGTTAATATACATAACATAATTGACAGCTACTATGCCATTGCTACTATCAACTCCATGAAAAATAGTTAATATACATGACATATTGTTTGTATATTATATAACACAAAGTAAGCATTTTATGTTTGTTATAAAACATTGTATAAATAATAGTTAAATAATACGTAATACAATTCTAATTCAGAATATGTATAAATGCACAAAATTGAAGCAAAAAGAAATACAGAATCATGAATTATATAACTTAAATTATTTTTGGTGTACCTTTTCATTTTTTTTGGCTGTTGTGTTTCAACATTTGGATAAGTTCGGCATGTTGTTTATCCATTTTTTCATTTGAGTCTTGATGTTGTTTGACTATTAGATCATGAAGAAAGTTGATTTTTGTGTCAACCTGCATGTCAAAATGAACTTACATAAGACTACATGTTGATGAAAATTGAATTTTGTGTATACCAGCATGTCAAAAGCTGAAGAAAGTTGACTATTAGATATGAATGAACTTACATAAGATTGCAAAAATAACTTTATATCATCCCACTTTTCATCAGAATTGTCCTGACAAACTGACTTGAGTGACGATGATGGAGTTGTCTTTTCGGCATGAACACGCTCCGAACCTGAAGAAGCTATTTTTTGGGTTGGCACAGTTCTTGTTGAAACAAAAGATGGTATTTTCTAACAAACTTTCTCCTCGGCAGTTGTGGAATCAAAACGGACTGTTTTTCGCTTCTTAGTCGGATGAGATGTTGAAGCATCAATAATCAAACCTGCCTTCTTGAGAATTTCTGTAGGAGGGACCATATTAAATTTCTCAAAACCTTGTATATCGAGGTCCACGCGTGACTGTATGTCAACTGCAGGTCTTTTATCGAAACAATCTGCAGCAATTTCTGAAGGAAATTCACTTTCAGCTTCTTTTAATTGAAATCCCTCAATCATTTGCAAATCAAGAGGTTGTACTTCTTCATGAGCTGATCGTATATTATTGTATACAAACTGTTAAATAATAAAAAAATAGCAACATTAACCGCCTGTTAAAGTAAGTACATTGAAAATTAAAACTAAGATCGAAATAATATACATCATACTTACCTTGCTGAACATACCAACCATAAATTTCTCGTACTTAACTTTGATTCCAACCACCTGTCAGTTGAAAATTCAAAGAATTACATTTCCCACCCACTCGGCTATCGTACTGTCTACCTCAGAATAGCATTCATACATCCAAACATTCAGCACGTGAGGCATTCCCCCCATCAAGTATAACTGTTTCGCAATAAAAAAAATCCTGTCTCCACAATGCAATAAGCTTTTCAAATGAACTCTTCCCCATGGAAATTGTTCGTAACTACCATTCTCAACCATCACAAAATTTGATTTGCTAATTATAGAATCACGTACTTGTGAATACATAAAGGTATGAATGAAGTAAATTATTGACATATTCAGAGCATCAGAATTGTTTTCAAAGTCCCCCAACTTGCAACGCTCTATAAAGAGACTCATTTTAACAGAACTCTTAGATCCTGGAAAATACTTCGTCATTAATGTGGACTTTGATGTAACAGAAAAGAGGTGCTCCTCGATGTTTCCTGAACATTTAAGACCGGATATAATGGCATACTCAATAATATTAAACTTGAGTGTGGTTCCCTGCACGTAAACGTGTATTTCATCCGGATTGTCTTGTTCTATCTCGAGCATGAGTAAGCATTTGGATAATTGACCCTGATAATTATAATTCGGAATGTCTAGGAATGAACCAAAAATTGTTTGCCAGAACAGATTTACAACTTCTTCACCAAGACAATTTTTTATTTCTTCTCCAAATTTTCGATTGCAATAACTACCAAAATGCAACGAATGCGCAGGGACCTTTCTTATCCTGTATTTCATACCCTATTGAGAAAGAAACAACACATGATATGTGAGCATGTGTTTTTAAATGAAAATAACACTAAACTTATGTATATTACTAACATATACATAAAATTGACTTGTGAGAAGTATTGGTTCTAAAACACAGAAAATAATATATCATCAGTGATGTATATGTCAACATATACATAGCTGATATCCATTATTTATATGCAGTTCACATCACAGTAGTAGTCTACCAACATTTTGAAGTTTATGTATATATTATTCATAAACACATGGCATGTTCAGTGCATCAAACTAAAATAACAAAACACAAACTATATAAAACACTAAAATAACAAATCATATATATGTCAATATGAGAATGCGTTATAAAATTAAATGCTAAACTTATGTATATTACTATCATATACATAAAATTAAATTGAGAGAATTATTGGTTCAAAAACACAACAAACAAAATATCAGAAGTGATGTATATGTCAACATATACATACCTAATATCCATTATCTTAAATACCTCTTCAAAAAATATACACATATATACAAAAAATATGATGTATATAAAGTACACAACGCATTATTAACAACATATTGAAATTTATGTATATGTTATTCATATACGCATTGCATGTTCAGTGCATCAAACTAACACAACATAACGTAATGGAAAAACTAACTTATGTATATGTGCTAAGTAATGTATGTGTAACACATACATACGAATTTACATAAACCCAATATTCATTTATATATATTAAATTATATAGATCACTGTATTTCAAATAAAAAGCTCACCACAAATTTATACACCCAACATATACAAAAACGAAAAAATTATATATACCTTAGGAAGACGTGGACGTCCAGAATCATCTTTTTTGGATAATCTTGATGATTTTTCAATTGCTTTTTTCGACTTCTCAGCAGCAGCTTTTCTAATCTCTTTCATCTTGTTGGGGTCGTTACGAAATTTAAATCTGTTTTCAATAAAGTTAGGTTCCTCCTAGTCAAAAACTCTGGGAACAAACCGAACTACCGAATTTGTATCTAACTGAGTTAATCGTAAGCTAAAAGAAAGAGAATCCTCCATTAACAAAGTACAAAAATGTTTATTTCTACTTCAAATGGACGATTTTGAAACAAAAAAGGAATAATAGTGAAATAACAACCAAATTTTGTTAAATTAAAACCCCCCAAAAATACTTAATAAGAACATGCAACAATTTGTTCTTTCGAAAAACTCCAAAATTGAATTAAGGAGAATGATCCATTAACAAAGTACTAAGTTGTTAATAACGTACTTCAAATGGACAATTTCGAAAATTTTGTTAAAAAAGAAACCCCAAAAAATACTTAATAAGAACATGCAACAATTACTTCATTCAAAAATCCCCAAAAATCGGTTCAGTAAATGATGAAATAAAACTACTGACCTCAACACTTAAAAATCAGAATAATTAATGGAGATTAAGATAAAATTTTATGCTGTAAGTTGGAGCCAAGTACAGTTGTATTCAAAATGGTAACCGATGCTTGATTTTAGGAGAATTTTAAGGGTGAAAAACGGTGAAAGAAATCATCTTACTTATGTATATTTGCTTTTAGAGAGAAAAACACCAAAAATGAGATTTCTGTAATAAGTTTGAGGAGTTGGGATTTTTTGTAACTAATGAAAGATAAGTTGTGTTATTTTATAATTTTTAGAAAAGAAATTGCCCACAATTTGAAAATGTGGACAATTGGAGACATTCGGCCCAATTTATTTTCTTTTTTTAGCCATTTGGCCCAATTGGACACATGCAGTTTCAATACTCAATTGATACACTTTTATATCACATTGATACACTTTTTTAAAAAAAAAGAGAAAGGAAATTTCATGCTAGCACATGCAGTCCCTATACCCAATTGATACTCTTTTATACCACATTGATACACTTTTATAACAAGAGAGAAGGAAAACCTATGCATGCATATGCACTGTCCATACACCCAATTGATGCTCTCTTATACTAGATTGATACACTTTTATACCACATCAATACAGTATATATACCACATAAATACACCTTTTACAGAGGAAATCTATGCAAGTATATACAATAATTGCAACTAAAAATTATATAGAATGTATAGAAATTATGTAATTATCATATAGAATGGGTATACAAACTGTAAAGTTATTGTACAAAATATATTTTTTATGGTGTATACAAATTATATCATTGTTATATAAAAATAAAAAAATAAAATAAACAGCATCATCAACTAGCTAGAAAAGAATAACTACAAACTTACATTTGATTGTTTAAACAATAAAGAGCAAATTATTTTTTTTTACTAAACCAGTAGGAAAAATGAAACTAGAAAAAAAGCTAAGAAAAAAAAAAAAAAGAAGTAAAATGACAACTATAAAAAACGAAAATGAAAAGAAGAAGAAGCGGAAGCAGTTTACCAAAGTTGGTCGTTATTTGGTCAACAAATGCGGCTATAAATTGGAAGTTAAACATTTGGTTATTTTTTTAGATTAGTTTCAACCGAGTTAAGTGTATGTAGAGTCGTCAAAATGGGTTTGGCCCTTGAGGCCAACCCAACCCAGCCCGCTATAAGGATTGGATTGGATTGTGATTTTTGAGCCCATTTAAACCTAGGGCTTATAAGTCCAGCCCAAGTCAGCCCGCTGGCCCTTGAGGCTTGACTGAGGCAGGGCTAGGCCGGCCTGTGGGTCAAAATACTATTTAATTTAAATTTAAGATATATGAATATTGCAAAAGAAAATGTAATAATTAAGAATAGTAGTTATTGAATAAGTTTAATATCCTACATAATATTTAACTTATTAAGTGTTAAACGTTAATCATCAAATATTGATGTTTCATTTGTTATTGTTATTCAATTTAAACTTAAAATTAAAGAAAACTGTAAGCAAAAAGAATTAAAAATATAAATAGTGATTACTCAATTAATTTTACCTAGTATCTTACATAACATTTTAATCATTTAGCATTAAATGGCAAATATTAAAATTTCTAACCATAAATATAAAAATTGCATTCATCATAAAACGTTCAAACACTTGTTGCAGCTACTCGAAATTAATTGCACAACATTACCCAAACTCAAAGCGATAATATTTTTAAGTGAATTTTAAATATTATTATTTTTTGATATTGTTCAACTTATTAAATTTGCATATGAATTTAGATGAATGTTGATGTTGATTAAGATAATGTGATCAATGAATTCAAATATGTTTGACAGTGTATTAGTGTTGAAATATTATAAATCATCGTAGAATTATGTACTTCATATAATAATATGTTAGAAATGCGAACGTATTGTCATATCTATTAGTTCAAATTGAAAATGAAAATCTAACAAAAAATCAATAAAAATAAAGGGCTAGCCCGCCTCAACCCGCAATCCTATTAGGGCTGGGTTGGGCCATATATTTTAAGGTCCTTTAAAGTGAAGGGCCGGCCCGTCCTAGCCCATCAAACTCTTTGGTCCGTGAGATTTGGGCTGGGTTGGGTTGAGTCCGCCCATTTCGACAGCTATAAGCGTATGGAATGACTATTTATCGAGTTTTTAGTTTTAGGAGCTATTTTTAGGATATTATTTTAATTTTAGGTGCTATTTTTAGTTAACAAATAACTATGTAAAAGTAATGTTTTAGAATCTTAATCATGCTATGTAATTAAGAAATTATTTTATGTATGATGTGTAATTTTTGCTAAAATGAATGATATTTGACTTTCAGGGCTAAACGTTGACGATAGAGAATAGGCTTTAGTCCCTGATCAAGGCCCACTTTTATGTCCCAAATCAACGGGTCGGACCCGATCCGGCCCGATGTATAACCTCCATCAATTCGAATCCAAAATATTCAAGTCATCAGACGGTAAGCTGTAGCTCCGTTCTCTTAGCTGCGATCACAAAGAGAGAAGCGTCTTCTCCGTTATAAATGGAATCCTATGAGCAAACTGAAGAGGAAACCGTAGCTACTGTAAGTTTTCTTTTCCTATCTCTCTGTCTATATATATATATATATATATATATATATATACATGAATTTGTATATGGTTACTTAAAATCAGTCATTAGATCACTGCTCCTTAATCTTCTTCTATTTGGTGGAATTCTTCAATCTGAAATTACTCCCGATATTTACTCCCTCATTTTCAATTTGTTTGTCTGGTTTACACGGAATTTAAGAAAGTAAAGAAGAGTTTTGAATCATGTAAGTGTTAGACTAGGGATACTCAAAATGTACCAAAATATCCATACATGCTACGTGAAACGTTAAAATTAAAGAGTTACTGAGAAAGGAAACACTAGTTGTTTTTGAAATGGACTAAAAAGGAAAGTGAGACAAACAAATTGAAACGGAAGGAGTACTAGTCAATTTCCTCAGCGAGGCACTTATAAAGATTCAAATATTTGATTTGGAATTTGGGATCTTTACATGGTCGTTTTAAAGTTCTAATCTTTACTTCATTGAAGAAATTTTCGGTTCCAGATATTGTTTGGTCCACCTAGCGTGGGAATATACTGCATATGTTGTTGTTGTTCCTGTCCCATGCCAATGCTGTTTGGTCGATTTTCTTTTTAATCTGAAATGTTTATTTCCTTATAACTCAGCTTATGGGTGCAAAGTAACCAGTCCCAAATTCTGTAAAGGAAAAGTGTTAATGTTGGTTGACACCAGCGCACAAATAACTTAACTGTTGGAACTATCATACTACTTTATCTGACTTATCTTGGGGTTTTGCGTAGTATTAACACTTGTCTGTTTGATATTTATATTTATCTCTCTATGTATATCTTTTTCTTTCAGAGATCTCAGAAAATGGCTGGAACTGTAAACTGGGGCACTGCTACTGTAATTGGGGTATTCGCTGGCATGGTTTATGGAGGTAGCAAGGAGGCTGCTGCTTCTGTTGTTAGTATCCCTCCCCTCTGTAACTATTATATACTATTCGCCGCTGGTGCATTTTGACTTAGGAGGATAAGTTGGAGAAAAATGTTAATTGTGAAGCTTTGGCAGTACTGATATTACATTGTCTGAATAGTAAATGGGATCTCAAACTACACATTTAGGAGTTCAGAATTAATTTTGAAATAAACGGAAAGCAGAAGAAAACTAATGGTTTTCTTAGATCTGCCTGAACTTATGACCTTGTTGACCTTAGAGGAAAGCTGCGACTAATAAGATTTCCCTAGTCCTTGCTTCCCAAAAGGAAGGACCTGAAATTCTTTTCTTTCTGCATAGATGGTTCCTCTCATATTCATGGGACTTTCTCCTCTTTTAACAGAGCAAGGATGCGGAGGTGATGTTGAAGCTTGGGAGCACACCAGATAAGCGTGAACAGTATCGGCTCATGAGAGATGCTATGGAAAAAAGATTTATACGAGTCACTCGTGGATCAATAGTTGGCGGGATACGCCTTGGAATGTTCACTGCTGCTTTTTATGGATTACAGAATTTGCTTGCTGAAAAGCGTGGGGTGCATGATGTTTATAATGTTGTTGGAGCTGGTTCTGCTACAGCTGCAACATTTGGTCTAATTAGTAAGTGGCAAGTTTTGGCATCAGAACCTTTTTTAGATCATCTCCTGCCCCACTAACTCCTTTTTTATGGCTCCAGTGCCAGGATCACTTCAATGGCGTGCGAGAAACGTGATGCTGGGTTCTGCTTTGGGTGCTGCAGTTTGCTTCCCTCTTGGTATTAGAATGTGACCTTCTTACTAATCCCAATCCATTAAATTGCTCTGTATTTACTTAAAATTCTAACCTTAGGGGATTGTTATTGCTGCTAAATGATTTAAATTATCATCTCAGTCTCGGCTAAGGCAGTGTGGGTTACACTTTCAAATTATGAGGATTTCATGCATCTTGTGTATTCCTCAAGTGTGAGGAATCATGTGAAGTAGGGACAAACTGGTGGGTGGGATATGTTGTTTATCGTTTGCTTTTACTGAAACAAACTTGTTCTTTCAGGGTGGCTTCATTTGAAGTTGGTAGAGAAAGCCAATGAAGGGACGGGGACAACTGATGGCAATGAAGTGAAGGGTGGCGTAGGTGCTGCAATTGAGAGACTTGAGGGGCACTTGAACAAAGATGTTAAATCCACATGAAGTGGAATTTGATCTTTTCTTCACCTGTATGATGGTGACATTAGCAAAAGAAAATACGGGAGGCAAGGTAAAAACGGAAGAGGTTTGAAGCAGGTGTTTTGTATTGTTCCTTCTTCCCTCGCTCTGTTCCCTGTCACGGAGCTTTAAAGCTCACTAAACTTACGTTTCAAAAAATAACCGACAACGTGGAAGAGGGAGGATGTTGTGCTTTATCAGGGTAGCACCCCTTGTCAATATTATGGCGGAAATAGTTATTAGTAGACTATTCTTTCGTCGAGGATGGCAGATATAGTTAATCACTTAGAGTTGAGGATTAAGGTATATTGATTTGGCGTCCTTTTTATTTGGATATTGTTGGTGAATCTCCAGTAAGAATGATTTGTGATTGTGTGTGAAACATTCTGTACATTACCAGCTTTCTTAAGAAACTCAATTATCTAAAATAGTGAACTATCCAGTTTAATTGTTTCATTTTGTGGAAGCGTGTTCAATCATGAATTGAAATTCCACCCACATTGGTCACGAGAATAGAACAAACTACCTCTTGTACCAATGACTTTATTTTCCTTTGTTTGCTCGAAAAATATAACACAATTATTTTGAATGTAAAACTTTCAGCATCCAACAATTCAAACTAATAAATGCTCGTTTGTTTAGTTTATATCGTTTGAAACATGATACATTTACCACCCAACTCTTTACAGTCAAAAAACTTCTACACACTCCATTGAATTCACTTAACGCCCAAAACCACAAAATTGCTCTTTCAAAAAAATACATGAAGTTTCCTATCATGTGAAGTAATACTCATTCTTCAAAACCAAATTGGCCCGGTAATGACATCTTCCTGCAATGCCAAACTACAATAACAATGATGCGCGAATACTTCTCCTAGGAACTCTAATTCGTGTCCACAACATCATCTTCTTGTATGTGGACGCTGCTTTGAACAGTTTGCCACTCTGGGTGAGAAACAATGCAGAAACCATTCCATGCCAAAACTGTGATCCCAATTTGATCGACTGAGGCATGGAAGATCCATTCGGGTTCAGTTTTGGTACACATTATGATTTATCATTACCTGTAAAAAAAAATGGGTACAGCGGAATTCAATTATTGAAATTCATTAAGGAAATAGATCAGAGATGAGAACTAAAGAAACTTACCCTCACCATCATAAGACGATGCATTTTCTGGTGCCGGCTTTACCATCCTTTTTGCTGACTCAGCTGCAAACAGTTAACCAACCATCAGTTTTTGTACAGTCAACCATGGAAAGTGTCTTTGGGGCATATCTTACTGAAGAACTCACCTTTAAATTTCCTTTTCTTGTTGGCCCTCCTCCTTTTTCTCTCTGGTTGTGTCAACTCTATTTCTTCTTTAACATCTCCTTTGCCAGCAAATATTTCTTCAGGAGCCAGCATAGCGGCATCAGAGACCGCCACAGGTGCAACCTACCATAGAAAAATAATATGAGAAAATATACTTGAGTAAAGATGAATTTATGCAATTATGATAGGTTACTTCAAAAATTAGAAGTTTCTACTTATTCGGGTCAACTCACCTCTTCCATTGCAAGTGCAGGGACATTTGCTTGTATAGACACATCTTCTATGACCTAACCAAGTTGAGTCATGGAGAAGTAACATGAGACAAACCATTTATAGACGAAAAAAATCTAGCTGAATACATTGTTAGAGCATACCGGTTTTGGAGTGAAGTGGAAATGAGACAATGCATCCAACTTCAAGCACAGTTTCTTAAACAGAATAGAGGCCTGTTTTTGCATTCAAATAAAGCATAGTCAGAAAAGGTACAATCAAGTAAACGCAATTAAGCCCCGATTCATCCCTTTCTTCCCTCTTCCGCACGCTACCCCTCAAAAGTTGAAGTTTAAGAGAATTGCTCCTCTCCTATACAATTGCACTCCATAAGATTGCCATATTTAAAACAGCAATAACATATTTCAGGCTAAGGTTATCATTTTACAAAATAATGCATAAGACAGGCATGTAAGACGAGGCAAAAAAAAGGGGTGGAAGACAAAGTTAAGGAGAACAAGAACGACCCGTATTATAAAGAAGAGGGTTGAATTATAGGTGAGTGATGAGAAACACCTCTTTTTTCTGCTCATCTGAGAAGGATAATGCTGTTGATACAAGGCCAGTCTTCTGGACATATTCATCCTGCAAAAATATGTAAGTATATGATTAGTGGCAAATCAGATGACAGCTTTATTTTAGGAAGTTAGCAAATGAATCATATGAGTAAACATATTTACAGCAGTAGTTGCTGTCAAAAAGTATCAATCTCCTTGACTAACATGAATCCACGCGCACTAACCTCATATATAGCACCAAGTCCCTTTTTGCTTTTATTGTCATCCTGTGTGTTGATAAATCAAAAAGAAACATCAAATCATAGCATCATTAATAACAGCTATCCACTTAAAATTAGTATAGAATCAACTTGATTGGACAAGTATATATTTTTACATATAGAAATAGTATTTACCAGTTCTTTTTTTTTTCTCGGTGCTCTGGATGGCAAGCTAGCAGGCTTCTGAACATCATCAAATCGGCCCTAGACATCAGAAGCTGGAGTCAGATGCTGGTTACTTTTTTTCATGCACACTTAAAAGTTGGAAAGAGAAGAAGGGGAGAAAAAGAAAGACAGAACAATAACAGAAGAACAAAGCAACCCAATATGACTATTACATCTGTAAGGAGAGATTCTTTATCTGTAAGCACGAAGGAGTTCCTACACTTTTAACTTTTTTTGAGATAAAGGTAATATGAGTTCCTACACTTCAACTTATACCAACAAAAAAACAAAAAGAGAATAAAACGGCGCAAACAACAACCTCCACCCCCCACCCCCACCCAAAAAAAAAAAAGAATTTTTATGAACAAACTGGTTTCCAACTAGAGTTGATCGGTTTGCTGCTTGCATTCACAGCAGGCACTAAAACATAAAAGAAGTGTCGAATGAGTTGGCAGAGGAAGATAATCTGCTCCACTGATGAGCTGGCAGATTTGATTACAATCTGCTCCATAAATTGTCAGCTATGATTGCAATCTGTTGCTGTAAATATGGACATCATATATTGTTATTCTAGGAAAATAGATTAGAGAGAATCCCTTGATTCATGTATCTCCTAGGAATTGGGGATCGATTAGATTATTTGATCTTCTTGTTCACCTATAAATATTGTACAACTCTAATGAATAAAGACATACTTTTGTAGTATCCAAACTTTCATGGTATCAGAGCAGGATTCTTTTCCCTAATATCATATGATTAAAACAGCCTTTCACGGAGAATATCTTTCTGAAACATCAAAAGAAGACAAAATGTCTTCTCAGGAAGTTCCGAAAGAAAACATGATGCTCACATGCCCTTCCAGCTAACTTCTCATCGACTAAACAGGAAGAACTAACTGAAATGGGCACAATCCGTTAAGCTTGCAATCGATGGTCGTGGAAAGTTGGGACATCTGACCAGAGAGACGAAAAAGCCGAAAGTCGGAAACCCAAAGATGAACACCTGGAGATCAGAGAATCCGCTCGTGATTGCCTGGTTAATAAATTCCATGGAGCCAGTCATAGGTAAGCCTTATCTTTTTTTACCCACTGCTAAGGATGTATGGGAAGCTGTTAGAGAGACATTCTGATGTAGAAAATGTCTCTCAAATTTTTGAGTTAAAAATTAAACTATGGCAAGCTAAGCAGGGTGAGAAAGAAGTCACTGCTTATCTGCTTATTATAATGAAATGGTATCTTTGTGGTAAGAGTTAGACCAGTGTTACAATGATGAATGAGAGTGTTCTGCGGATAGTGTTAGAGCAAATAAAAGGGAAGAAAATGAGAGAGTTTACCTTTTATTAGCGGGATTAAATCGGGAGTTTGATGAGGTCAGGTCACGAATCCTAGGAAAAAATCCTCTACCCTCACTTCGTGAAACCTTTTCTGAAGTTAGAAGAGAGGAAACTAGGAGAAAGGTTATGTTAAAACCTGATTTAAGAATTGAACTTAAACCTACTATAGACTCTTCGGCTCTTGTAACAGTGAAAAAATGAAGATGACAAAAAGAAAAGGCCATGGTGCAATCATTGCACGAAACACTGGCACATCCGTGAAACATGTTGGAAGATTCATGGGAAACCACCAAACTGGAAGAAGAAGGGAGTTAATAATCGTGGCTCTCAATATCAACACCCTCCAAGCAACTTATTTTGATCGGGGGCAGCAACATTTTCCAGAATCGTCTCCATTTACAAAGGAACAATTGGAAATTCTGCACAATTTCATCCAAATGCATCAAATACTTCTGCTCCTTGTTTCTTTGCATAAACAGGTATTGTACCATCCGGTTTTCTTAGCCCCAACTCTAAACAAATAGATTTTTGAATCATAGATTCAGGAGCTACTGATCACATGACTGGAAGTTCCAGTTTTTTCTCTACTTATACTCCTTGTGCAAGGAATCATAAAGTAAAGTAAAGTTAGCTGATGGTTCCTTCTCTACAATTGTTGGAAAAGGACCTGTTAAACTATCACCTTCCCTCACACTACATGATATTCTTCATGTTCCAAAACTCTCTTGTAATCTGGTTTCTGTCCGCAAATTAACCCATTCTCTTAATTGTCGTGCTATTTTTTACTCTGATTTATGTGAATTTCAGGAAAAGGTCTCGGAGAAGACGGTTGGCAATGCTAGAGAATCTGGAGGTCTTTATTTTCTTGACAACGGGAACAACTCTCTACAACTCAATCCTATTTGTTTGAACTCTACTTCTATTTTGAATAAAGTCATGCTTTGGCACAATAGGCTTGGTCATCTAAGTTTTTATTATTTAAGACACTTGTTACCTCATTTATTTAGAAATAAAAATCCATCTTTGTTCCAATGCAAATTCTGTGAAATGGCTAAGCATCACCGATCTTTTTTCCTTCTCAAAAGTATCAGGCTTCAAAGCCTTTTATGATGATTCATAGTGATGTTTGGGGACCGTCTAGAATTTCAACAATGTCTGGAAAACAATGGTTTGAAACTTTTATTGGCGACCATACTAGACTGAGTTGGGTTTTTTATTGAAGGACAAATCTGAGGTTAAAAATGTGTTTGAGACTTTCTATGTCATGGTGGAAACTATCTTGAGACGTTTGCTCCAGTGGCTAAGTTAAACTCAATTAGAGTTTTGTTGACAATTGCGGTGAATCTTGACTGGTCGCTTCAACAATTGGACGTGAAGAATGCTTTCTAGAATGGGCAACTAGAGGAAGAAGTCTATATGGAGCCCCCACCAGGTTTTGAAGAGAAATACAAGTCAAAAACATACAGACTTAAAAAATCTCTTTACGGTCTAAAACAGCCTCTAAGGGCTTGGTTCGAAAGATTTCCTCAATTTGTGAAGAAGCAAGGGTATGTGCAAGGACAAGCAGATAACACAATGTTTCCTCGACATTTACTAGAAGGAAAAATTGCAGTTCTTATAGTTTATGTCGACGATATCATCCTCACAGGAGATGATGTGGCTGAAATAGGAAAACTAAAGGAGCGTCTTCGCCTCAGAACTTGAGATAAAGGACTTAGGCGCACTGAAATATTTTCTCGACATGGAGGTTGCACGATCGAAGAAAGGAATTATAGTGTCACAAAGGAAGTATGTTCTTGACCTGTTAAAAGAAACAAGAATAAGTGGTTGTAGACCAGCTGAAACTCCATTTGACACGAATCTACAGTTTGCAAAGGAAGGAAGATTGATTGATAGGGGCCAATATCAGAGACTGGTAGGCAAGTTGATTTACTTGCCACATACTAGACCACATATTTCCTTTGCTATGAGCCTAGTTAGTCAGTTCCTACATTCTCCACGAGAAGAACTCCAAGAAGTTGTGTATCGAATCCTAACGTATCTAAAGAGTTCTCCTGGGAAAGGGTTTTTCTTCAAAGAATGAGCAAAGAAGTGTTGAGGCTTATACCGATGCGGACTGGGCTGGTTTATCTATTGATAGAAGATCTACATCTGGATATTGTACATTTGTTTGGGAAAATTTAGTGACATGGAGAAGTAAGAAGCAAAATGTGGTGGCTCGGAGTAGTGTTGAGGCTGAGTATCGATCCATGGCACATGGAATTTGTGAAATGTTGTGGCTCAAGAGACTTTCGAAAGAACTAAGAAGACCAATGAGTTTGCCAATGAAGTTGTATTATGACAATAAGGCTGCCATAAGCATTGCTCATAATCCAGTTCAACATGACAGAACAAAACATGTTGAAGTGGACAGACACTTCATTAAAGAGAAGATTGAAAATGGAAATGTGTGCATCCCTTTTGTTCCAACAAAAGAACAAGTTGCAGATATTTTCACAAAAAGGTCTTTTTAGAACTACTTTTGAGTCCTTTCTGAGCAAGTTAGGCATGTTCGATATTTACATGCCAACTTGAGGGAAGTGTCGAATGAGTTGGCAGATTAAGGCATAATCTTCTCCACTGATGAGCTGGGAGATTTGATTACAATCTGATCCATAAATTGTCATATATGATTGCAATTTGTTGTTGTAAATATGGACATCATATATTGTTATTCTAGGAAAATAGATTAGAGAGAACCCCTTGATTCATGTATCTCCTAGGAATTAGGGATTGATTAGATTATTTGATCTTCTTGTTCACCTATAAATATTGTACAACTCTAATGAATAAAGACACACTTTTGTAGTATCCAAACTTTCAAGAAGTATCCACGGAAAAAAGCAATGCAATGCAAATTTATTTATTGCATGTTACATGGGAAAAGGGTTAAACGACAAGCATATTATCATCCAAGAAGTAGACAGTGGGAATGTTGTTCGCCTCAACTGGACTATCATGTAAGAAAAAACTGCTAAAATAAAACTATTTTTTGCAGTACAGTGCAAATAAGGAAAGCCAGTCATCTAACTTGAGTTTCAAAAAGGGCGGGCAAGCAATGGCATAGATTTCTCTGAACACAATACAATTTCTTTTCAGTTAAAGAAAACTCAGCTATATACTATTTTTTAAGAAAAAAAAATTAAATAAAAGAACGTCGTCTATATTTCTAGAATCCCACGTTCAAATTGTTAGAATATAAGTAGGAATAGGAATAGCATATAGAATCCTACTTGGAAAAGGATTGTAACATAGTATCCTATTAGGAAAAGGATTGAAACGTAGTATCCTACTAGGAAAAGGATTGGAATGTAGTGCCTATAAATAGGGCCTCAATGTAATAATGTAGTTATAACAATTCAATAATTTTCTTCTTTTATATTTCTCACATGGTATCAGAGCCTCTATGATTTTGGTAGAGAATCAAATAGCTTCCGCTGCCGACGAGCGGCTATAATCCATATATGTCGCTCGTCTGGCCAATGATTATGTTACCAAAAGTTAGGTCACTGATTTATTGTGTATCTTTCTAGTGGCTATTTTCTCATATCTTTGCGTAGCACCATGCATCTGTCGGGTGACTACTTTTTCATATCTATTTTTCTTAGCACCGTGCTTTTTTTTTCGGTGACTATTTTCTCATATCTGATTTGCGTAGCACCGTGCATCTTTCCGGACTACTTTCTCATATCTGAGCTGCATAGCACTGTGCATCTTTCTAGTGAATCCTCATATTTAATTTACGTAGTTCCGTACGTCTTTCCTGTGACTCCTCAGATCTAATTTATGTGGGGTCGTGCCATTATTCCGACTCTACCCATATAATTTCTCTTTTTCAGTAGGGTCGTGCCATCATTCCGACCCTACCCATATAATTTCTCTTTTTCAATAGGGTTGTGTCATCATTCCGACCCTACCCATATAATTTCTCTTTTCTAGTAGGATTGTGTCGTCATTCCGAATCGACCCATAGAATTTCTATTTTTCAATAGGGTCGTGCCGTCATTCCGACCCTACCCATATTTCTCTTTTCAAGTAGGGTCGTTTCATCATTCCGACCCTACCCATATAATTTCTTTCCTCATATTGTAGTCACTTTTCATCCATCAAATCTAATAATCCGGAGAGTAAGCATGTTTCGGCTAAGTTTCCGGTGACTTTCTTGTTCAAGATCTACTCGTCTCTTGATTTCGAGATGATCCATATATTTTATACCAGCTTTCGATAAATTTCGAGGGACAAAACGACTTTCTAGCGATGTTTACTACTTTTCGGATCACTTTTTTAGTTTGTTCCTTTTCAATTGAGGTTTTCCCGACGTCCAGAGCAGTCCTTATCAGTTCTCTTGTAAATATCTTCACCAAGTCCCTCACCCATCCTCGTGTTAATTACATCCATAACAAGCTTGGTACATATGTTTCTATGCACCAGCTTGAGGGGGAGTGTTGGAATATGAGTAGGAATAGGAATAGCATATAGAATCCTACTTGGAAAAGGATTGTAACGTAGTATCCTATAAGGAAAAGGATTGTAACGTAGTATCCAATTAGGAAAAGGATTGTAACGTAGTATCCTATTAGGAAAAGGATTGGAATGTAGTGTCTATAAATAGGGTCTTAATGTAATAATGTAGTTACAACAATTCAACAATATTTTCTCTTATATTTTCTTACACAAATGTTTCAAGCATGCCGATGTCCTTTGACCGGATACTGCTAAACTACACAAATCAACTTCCGGTACATACTAGATGAAGCTTTTGATCGGAGAAAATTGGATAAGGAAAGAGCTTAACAATTTCCTCAAAGTCAACAAACTAGAAATTGATTCATAAAACAGATGCCATGGTGTGAAAGAAAATGGAAGGTCTCTACTATTTCGACTTCTACCTCTTATTTTTTGATAATTTTTAGGTGAGCAAAAAGATGCCAATAAAGATAAATCTTATACGCTGAGCTTATAGAAAACCACTTGAACATATAACCAAATGGGGCTTTTTAAGGCACGGCGGAAATTATTGCAAATATTTGAACCTCAGGAGTAAGTGAAGTTTACTGCTAAAACATAAAGGGACGACCCGGTTCATACCTACTCCGTAGGTGTCGGGGAGGGGGGGACCACCTGGCCTTACCTACGCGTCCTCACCGCAGCTTTGCTGGAGAGACGTTTCGAACCCCCGACCCTGGCACACCACGGTAAGCAAGCTTACCGCTGAGCCAGAGCCATCCCTCTTTACTGCTAAAACATCTTTTATTTTATTCTTTTGGGCTAACTTTTTCTTTTTGAACATTAAAAAGAGAAAGACTTCACATTAGGCTAAAAATATCTTTCTTCAAATTGGAGTAACTTTATTGCTAACAATATCTTTCTTCTTATTAACCAAATTATTCTTACCTTTTTAAGAATAAAAGAGATCATTACTAGAAAGAGAGTTTGGCAGGAAAATTAGGCTCGTGGTGTTCACTATATAGGAAGCAAGAAAGCTAAGGATCATGCAAGCAAATAGCTCCAATTACTTCCATTAAAGAAAAGGCACAACTTTATCCACTAACTACTGTAATGATAACTTAATTAGAAGAACCATCATTAACCCTTGATTAAATACATTGAAACTTCAAAGAAACACCACCACCACCACCACCACCACCACCCACCCACAAAAAAAAAAAGACATGTTCAAGAACATAAGTACTTTCTATTGCTAGCTTGAAAGCATAGATTTGTTGAAATGTTACACTTTATTCAAGTGCATTTTTCTAAAAGAGTCTAGCATTGTATTTAAACACACGTGCCTATACCCAAATGTGATCCAAAGTCACTAGTGACACTTCTCAGAAGAATAATTCCATTCCGTTTCATCAAAAGAAAAGGAATAATTTCAATCCATGTGAAGAATGCCCAAATTCAGTAGCAATTGATTTCACTTATTATTTACATTTGCATAGTCTAAAGAAAAAAGAGACTTAGATATTAGCAGCATAGCAACAAAAGAAGAATACTCACCTCAATGATACGATTCTGAATTAGTTCTTCAAGTGTTGCAGTAACCTCTTCGGTGATTACAGGGGCAGGTCTCACATTTTGCTCAAAGTCCAGATCAACTTCCAATGCACTATTCTTTGGTCTTCTTGCAGCAGTTACCTACCAATAGAGAGAACTCAAACATACAGACCTGGAGACGCCAAATGGGGTACATATAGCTTATACATGTTGATGAAAGAGTAATAGGATGTTGTAGCACGAGAATACAGGGTAATCGAGTTTCAGTTTTCACCTTGGAACTGAGCTTTTGTATTCCTGAGCGGGTCTTCTTCCACTAATATACTTAAAACAAATAAGGGAATTATGAAAGAGAGATCTTACTTCTCCTTGCATAGTCCAGGCCTTCTCTTCCAAGTTTGCTTTCTCCATATCCTCAATTGTAGATCGGAGTTTTGCAACCTCCTTTTCATGTGTAGAAAGAGTTCGCTTCTTCTAGAACAGAAGAAGAAAATAAGACAGAGGAAACGTGCTAAATATTGAAATGACTTGACGCTCAAGTCTAGATCACTAACTCAGTCTCTTCATATTTACAACTGAAAGGACAGAGAGTACACTACCTGATTGTCATCATTATCATCAATCATGTCATCATCTGTTTCTAGGCCATATGTTAGATCAGATGATTTAACATTTTTCTTCTGTCCAGTACCCTTTTTCGAACCAAAGAAATCCTCATACCTATCAAGATAAATTTGAGCAAATTAGAAGTGTGCCAATGTTGAGGTAACATAGTTTACAACCTCATTGTCATGAATGATGTGAAAAATAGTGAAAGAAAACTATCACGGGACAAGTGCGGGTATGTCTTACTATTAAGCTAAGAACAGCACATATGGAATGTGACTCTGCCAAGTTTTGAGCTTATTTTGGAAAATTAGTTCTACTTGGAGATACTTAGATAAACTTGCTCATTTTGGAAAATCAATTCTACTTGGAGATACTTAGGCAAAACTTGCTCATTTTGGAAAATTAGTTCTACTTGGAGATACTTAGATAAAACTTTGAAACTTAGTTAAATGACTGTACCATCAAGGGTAGCTGTTTAGTACTCCAGTGAAATATAGAGGGAGAAAAGCAAGCACAAACTCAGTCAAATATCACATGTAGAGAGAGAACGAAAGCAGTCAGTGAAATATCATATGAGGGAGAAAGAACGCATAGGCTCCTCTGATATTTTATCAAACTAAAGAGCATCTTCATCCAAAATCACTAATCTAGTACTTAACTGTCACAGTGACAGAAATAAGATTACAGTTGCCCATGAGGCAGAAAGAACACCCTGCATCCACAATGCAAATTTTGAAGGACTACATAAACTATGTTCCAGTCATCAGAGAGCCTGATCACAGAATTTATCCACTCAACGCATAATTTTATCCACTCATTCTCGGTTTAAGGCGACGTGGAAAATGACCCTCAAGCACCCTTCACAACCAAATCTACTCTGCCTTTTACATCAAAGGCACTACCTCATGGACAATGAACATTTAAATGTCTTAGTCAAATTGACTGAGATCTATTACTTTGTTATCACCTTGAAAATTGAAATCATTGAGCTATGCCCGAACTACAAATCGCTAAATCTGCAAATTTTTCTCAAACTTTGGCAGCTAAATTTCATTTTTTTTTTAATTTGTCATAAACACTCAACGGATTAATAGTACATGGAGAAGACGGCTTACCTGGCAGTTTCCGTCCCTTCGCCATCTTCATCATCACCGAGGCCCATAAAACCAAGCTGCAAATGCAAGATAATAGTAAAATGGAATGCTTTATCAAAGCAGCACAGATAACATTAAAAATAATCAGGCCTTGTTTTCTAAATCAGCAAATTCACACCTCGTCATCCTCATCGCCTTCTTCACCTTCTTCTTCCTCGTCCTCATCCTCATCCTCCTTTTTGTTGCTTCTTCTCTTCTTGGTCTTCTTTTTCAAACCATACTCCCTTGCCTCATCATCCTCCATATACTCTTCCAACTCATCTATCTTGAAAAACCTATCTTCCACTCCCCCTCCCCCGCCATTCTCCTCCTCCGCGTCTTCCCCCTTCTCGCCATCATCACCCTCATCCTCTTCTTCCTCCTCCTCCTCCTCATCATCATCGTCATCATCCATATCTACATCCTTAAATTCCTCACTTTCTCCTTTTTCACTCTCTAAATTACTCTTCTTTTCACCAGTACCTGAACCTAAACCAAAAACCTTTCCAATCTCCTCCGGTTTCTTCTCAAATTGTCTAATTTGACGACCGATGGACGCAAGCAAAGGCTGAGATTGAAGGTCAATTTGCTGCCAAATTTGCTCAGCATCAAAACCATCAGTCAAAAGCTCAGAGAACGGCGATTTCAGTGTGTAGGGTTTAAGAGAAGAGTATAAGTACTTAGAAGCTAATCGAGCTGCTTCTGAGAGTTCCGACGATGCTGAGAGATAGAACGGTGGTTCAGTTGATTTAAGCCGCCGGAGAGCCGTAACGCCGCCGGCATTTTGGTTGTCATCGGCTGCCATGGAGGAGAATGACGGTGCTCTTTTTCGCCTAACAATTTGAGGTTTGTAGGGTTTAAGAAGGGGTTTTGTTTATTTAAAATATAAAAACCAAAATCATCTCTTTTTTATTTGAGAAAAAACTCAAATTAATTTGGACTATGGATCAAAATCATCTTTATACCTTGGCTTGAAGCACTAATGGTCACTTAATCGTTGCTATATTTTGGGGTAAAATTTCTTTTTTGAAAATTTGGTTAAATATGTTTTTCGTCATACTTTTGAATTAAATTTACCTTTTTTTTGAAAAAATAGCTAAATATACAGATCAAATATATTGTTGATATCATATTTTGAGGTCAAATTTACCCTCGTTGCTTTTCCTTTAGCAGAAAAGCCCGAATCAATATTAAATAACTCATTTGTTAAAATAAAACATATTTTAAATTAATCCGTTAAATTCGATTCACGAAAAGTACATAAATAAATATACCCTCACTCAGTTCTATTAGTTGAATTAACAGGTTGACTTCCCAAACACACCCTAATGGTAGGATCATCTTAGTACTTGTATACCTTGTATCATTTGTATATATTTGCATATAGAGGGTGGTAATACATGAATTAGTTTAAATGCAGTTTTTTGTGGATAGGAACATACAAAGATATACATGAATGTAGTCCAAAAGCCATATTTTGTGGATACATCACACCAAACAAAATTTTATATATATATATATATCTATTGTATATTTCTATGCAGCTTAAATAGTTATATTATATAAATCAACATGTACATCTCATTCATGAGATGTATTCATATTTGTCATCAAATGTATTTATCATTCAAAATGCAATATGTATCAATGAATACCAGGATGTTGAATCTGGCTAGACACGTCGTCAATTGTATTCATCATTCAAAAATTAGAATAGCGTATTTCTTTGTTCTTTAAAACGATACAAGAGAATACACAATCAACAAGTACTTCTTCGTAGGTGCATTAACGAATGCACAGGTGAGAAAATCCATCAACGAGTGTATATATCATTTCAAATATAATATGTATCAATGAATATAAGAATGAGAAATCTAGTCAAATTTGTCGTCAATTGTATTTATCATTCAGAAACTCAACCAAATCTGCAAAAAAAATAATACTACTAGTAAAGAATTAAAATGAAAGTAACATATTTCGAAGTCGATATTTGATAACGAAGAGATCATCAACTCATATTTTAAAAAGGAGAGGTAGATCTTTGATAAATTAGATACTACTACAAAAGGGTAAATGTATATCTAAAAGTGACTTACAAAAATAGATGTTTGATAAATATAACCTTTTTTCTTCTAAAAGTCCAATAGCAAATATGACACATTTCCATATCATCTTATGTTATTTTATAGAAAGAAAAGAAAGATGTGACTGTTACACCTTATTTTCAACTGTAATAAAACTATACAATTTTTTTTTTTATATTTTATACAAGGCAACTAGGCAAGGAGCGAAGACTCGAGAGTTACAAATAAAAATTGTTCCTCTCTCTCTCTCTCTAATCCTCAGGTGAGTTGATCATCAAAGGTTAGTATTTTCTCTTAATATCACTAAATAATTTCAACTACTTATCCAAAATCTTGAAACTAAAATTCTACTAAAAAAAGAAATTAAATTAAAATTGTATTTTTGTATGCTCCAGATGTGATCTGAAAGCAATTAATTCCTTAATCGTTTTATCGAATTTGGTTGAAAATGCTTATTTTTTTTCCCTGATTTTGGTGGATTTCGTTTAATTCAGTGTATAATTTTATTTTATTTTTTGGATTATTGTAATCAGGTGAAAATGGGAGAGGGGACAGAGGAGAAGTTATCTTCTGTGGTCACCTTTCCTTGTGATCCACAGGGTGATAATTTATTGCAAGGTCAGTCTAGTAGTTGTATTGAAAAGGAATTAGAGCAGCCAGGTGCACTAAAGCTACCATTATGTGTGGGATATGGGGAAGAGTCGGATCACGAGGGTGTTGGAAAGGAATTAGAGCAGCCAGGTGCACTAAAGATGCCATTATGTGCGGGGCCTTGGGAAGGATCGAATCACAAGGGTGTTGGAAAGGGATTAGAGCAGTCGGGTGCAGTTAAGCTACCATTATGTGTGGGTCCTGGGGAAGGGTCGAATCACGAGGGTGTTGGAAAAGGATTAGAGCAGTCAGATGCACTAAAGCTACCGTTATGTGTGGGGCCTGGGGAAGGGTCAGATCACAAGGGTGTTGGAAAGGGTTTAGATTTATATGACATGGATGAGAGGGAATTTACAGACAGCATGGATATGGATGAAAATAGTGATAAATTGTTCATGTCTGCAAATTCTTGTGAATCTACAGAATATAAGTATAATGAACTAGTTGAAAAAAATGGAAGCCTTGGGGTTAGTGGTGGTTCATTGGAAATCAAATCTATGGGGATTGATGATGGTTTGGAGTTCCGTAACGATGTTAAAACCACGGGTGAGAGTTTTGAAGGATCTGGTGTAGCAATAGGAGGAGATGAGCTTGTAAGATGCTCGGATGAAAGTGAGACGTCGTCAAAATATGAGCATTCGGATGATGAGGACTCGATGTATGGAGGAAGCACTAATGATGAGAAGAACTCTAGTTCGTATTATGGAAGAGGGGCAGAGCTCTCTCTTGAAGAGAATGACATGGATGGAAATAAGTTGGGTATGAGTTCAGCAATAGCCTTTGGTTCGGATGATTGGGACGATTTCATGCAGGAAAATGGAGAATTTACTCTCTCGTCAATGGTGCATCATGAACTTCAGCCTGAAAACCGGTCGACTGTTCGAAGTGAAAGTGAATGTTTGAATACTGCTACTACTGTCGGTATTGAGTATTCTAGTGTTGGTTTATCAGTGCCTAAAGAAGAGGGCCTTCCAAGTAATCATGATCAAGCTGGTGATAATTTAACCAACTATCTTAGTACCTGTTCCGTGGACCCTTTGAGTCTTTTGAACCATGGTAAATCTGAGCATGTTGAAGATGAGAACGCCATGCTTATTACAAACAATCAAATCCAATGCATTAATGGATCAGCCGAGTTCCTTGAGCAGTCTTCTGCTTTCAAATTGTTTAAACAGGACAAAAGTCCACAAACCCAAATAGAAGAAGTTCCTATCAAAGAGGATCTAAAAATTGAAGATGGTGAATGGGAAGTGAAACATCAAGGTGCTTATAATGAGGAAGTAATTCATACCCACGATGATCTTGTTTCCGGAGAAGTGGAGCTAAAGGACAGAAGTTTATTATTTGACTCTCTATCTCATCCTGATAAAAAAGAATGCCATTCATCTACAGATCCTTCCAAAGAGGTAAAGTTAGAAGTATCCACAGACCGAAGCTCATCTACATCATCGGCATCAATGGCTAATGATCATACGAATGCTAAAAGTACCTCCCTTTCAGTTGGTTGCTCTGAAAATCATCTTGCATCTAAGGTAAATTATTAACACACATATATAAGGATATTGCATGCTTAAATATTTTAGATGATCTCTGTGAAGTTTTCAAATGTATACCATGTTCTCTGTCAAACAGATTAAAATAAAAATTGGCACAACTGGCTTGTTTGTTTTGTTTCTAAGCTCCTGGCTCCTTGAACTGTGAAATTTAATTGATGAAGTATTTTACTGCAGTAGCTACGCATAGTCGCTTCACAATGATTTCTACTCATTACATATATCTATCTGCTAGGTAAAGGTTTTTTGCCTGATTTTATCTTCAGTAATGAGCTGGCGTAGCAGAAGCATGCTACAAAATGTGAAAAATACTTCTTGAGGTTCTTGCACTGAAAATCCATAAATCTGAAGATGTAAGGTGAATTTTTAAGTGTGGGCAGTTATTTTGTTTATCTATGAGCACCCCCTTTTAAATTAAACTTCTCTTCTTCCACCACATGAAGTAATTATTTGGTTAAACTCTTAGTTCGTTTTTATTCGCTTTGGTGATGAATGTGTTGACGCGGAATATACAAGGCGAGGTGCCTTGGTGTATGCTTTTCGCGGATGATATAGTTTTGATTGATGAGTCGCGACAAGGGGTTAATAATAAGCTGGAGGTTTGGAACCCTGGAGTCTAAAGGTTTCCGGTTGAGCAAGAGCAAGACGAAGTACTTGGAATGCAAGTTTAATGACTCGAGGCACGAGGAGGAGGTGGTAGTGAAGTTGGATTCTCAGGCGGTTTGCAAGAGGGATAGTTTTAAGTATCTCGGGTCTATGATTTAGGGGAATAGAGAGATAGATGAGGATGTCTCTCACCGTATTGGGCTGGTTGGATGAAATGGAGGCTCGCTTCAGGTATTTTATGCGATAAGAAGGTGCCCCACAAGCTAAAAGGCAAATTCTATAGAATTGCAATCCGACCTTCTATGTTGTATGGAGCGGAGTGTTGGCCAGTTAAGAATTCTCATATCCAGAAGTTGAAAGTGGCGGAAATGAGGATGTTGCGTTGGATGTGTGGTTTCACAAGGGCTGACCGGGTTAGGAATGATATTATTCAGGAGAAGGTGGGAGTGGTATCTGTGGAGGAAAAAATGCGGGAAGTGAGGTTGAGATGGTTTGGTCATGTGATGAGGAGGGGTACGGATGCCCCAGTTCGTAGGTGTGAGAGGTTGGCCTTGGAAGGTTTCAAGCGGGGTAGGGGTAGACCGAAGAAATGCTGGAGAGAAGTGAGTAGCTTCCAACACTTAAGATTGACCTCCTCAAGTGCCAGCTATGAATGTTTTCTGAATTTCATACGGGACTACTTACTTACCGCTCCGTGGGGTGCACTTTTGGCTTACCAAAAAAGTGGACTGAAGGAACTGACCTAAGCACAACTCTCTCTCTCAAATACAAATGTCAAGAAAGGGTTTCCTTGGATAAGTGGAAAAATGCTCCAAAAATCCTTTCATTTCTCTTTGAAGGCCTTTGTCCTACTTATAGTAGTTACAGCTGACTAAGGACATGACCCTGGATAGGAAGTTATGGAGGAAAAATATTAGGATAGTGGGCTAAGGGTGTGGATGTGTCGTAGCCAGTAATTAGGTGGACTTTGGTGTTCTTTGTTTGGCAATGTACAATCTTCTGTGGATGTCGTACCTATGTTATTTTATCATGTTCCTTGCTTTTGATGCTTTTGTATACTGTCTTTAATCTTGAGCCGGGGGTCTATCGGAAACAACCTCTCTACCCCTATAGAGGTAGTGGTATGGACTGCGTACACTCTACCCTCCCCAGACCCCACTTTGTGGGAATATACTGGGTTTGTTGTTGTAGTATATTGAGTAGTTTTCTCATCAGGAGGTGTATCAGTTAAACCTCCACCTTTGCCATTGACTGGAAAATGGTGAATTTTATATAATCTCCTGATCTTTGCTTATGTACAAGGCACTAAATACAGAAAGATAAACAATTATATTTGTAATCCTACTTATAAAAATCCACAAACACTGTGACATGTTTTTATAACTGGTTCAATGTATGAAAACGATCTTACTGCTTGTTGAAGGAAACACTGAGTTGAATGTCTTAGATCTTAGTATTGATTTTAAGAACTGATAAAGATCGTATTCATGAAATTGTAGTTACTACAAAGAAAGGCTTGTTTAGAGAACGAAGAAGATTTCAGTGTTGTAAATGATAAAGTGCTTATTTATATGCTGTGGAGTCGACAAAAGAATTTTTGATTCTTTGACTTATAATTTTTGGAGTGCCTTTGTGTTGGAACTCCTCAAGGGTTCACTTATTTTCATAAGCAGTGTCCTTCTTGGAACACACACTGATTCTTTCCAGAGTGCAATGACTTCTGTTATTGTGCTTATGATCCTTCTGTTTGGATAGTCAGGATCCTTTCGTTCATGCTTGTTGGCATATTGATTGAAAGAAGAAATGTATCATTTCTGCATAATTTTCTGAGCAGTTGTTATTGCTGACAGTACCTATTGTTTTCATGTTGGTCTACTTTTTAAGAACTTTCTTGGCGTTAATGAATCTCTCCCCAGTGCTATGTACAAGACTCCTCCTTTTGATGCTTTGTACTTTCTCTTCCTTTTTGCAGACACAGAATCTTGAGCTAAATGAATTATATGACGAGCTTGTTCATGATATGGAAGAGATATTACTTGAATCTGGTGAATCTCTTGGATTCAGTTTTGGTAACAGAATTTATCAATCATATATACCACTTCCTTCAAGAGATGGTGGGTCTACTGCTTCTACTTCTGGTACTGACGATGCTGATGCTGTACGTCAACACCCTCTGAGATTTGACAGGGTGGAGGTCATTGGTACAAGATGGAAGAAAGGGGATGTTTCACTTAGTGAGAGGTTAGTTGGAGCAAAAGAATATACTGTATACAGGATAAGAGTGTGGAGTGGCAAGGACAATTGGGAGGTAGAAAAACGGTATCGTGAATTTTCTGCTCTCTATTGGCGGTTGAAGAAGTTATTTGCAGATCAAGGCAGGATTCTTCCGCCTGTCTGGTCCTGCGTTGAGCAAGAATCACGGAAGGTTTTCGGAAGTGCTTCTCCAAAAGTTGTTGCTGATCGAAGTGTTCTTGTTCAAGAGTGTTTAAATTCCCTTCTCCAGTCAAGGTTTCCTACAGGTGCCCTCAATGCTGTAGTTTGTTTCTTATCTCTGTCTAAGGATCTTCCAGATTCTCCAACTTATGATGCAAATGTACTTCAGTCTCCATCTACTTTGAGAAGCAGAAGCTTGGGGAAGACTATTTCTCTCATCGTAAATAAAAGGCCTTATAAATCAGATAAGCAGTTGCTAGATGAACAACACTATTCTTGTGCTGGTTGCTACAAAAATTTTGACGATGGGAAGACTCGAATACAGGAACTTGCGCAGACTATGGGTTGGGGAAAACCTCGTTTTTGTGAATATAGTGGTCAGTTGTACTGCTCGTCATGCCATACAAATGATATGGCCGTCTTGCCTGCAAAGATTCTGCATCTCTGGGACTTTAATCAATACCCAGTTTCTCAGATGGCTAAATCTTATCTGGACTCTATCCATGACCAGGTAATGAGAAAGTTTTCCGAATAAATTTACAGAAAACTCTGTTCCTTGCCATTTGTTTAAACCGAAAAGGCATGCATCGTGTGTGTGTGTGTGTGTGTATGTGTTTTGTTTCTATATATAATCAAGCAATTTGATGACACTTGGTCTTGTTTCCTCATATTGTGTACCAAATATCTTTCTACGATCCAAAAAGTTGTACCCAAGGGTGTAATTGCCCGTAAGTGGGGATAAAGGCCCCCAAGACCAGGGTTCAAATTGTAGCAGAGACAAAAAAGTAATGAACTTGGTGAATTTTCTCATCTACTGAAACCTTTGGTAAATAAAGTTACACAGTACCTATGTTAGTCGTAGATAGTAGGTACCCGTGGATTAGTCAAGGTGCACCGGAAAAGATAAACAACTATGCTTTGATAGGGTTTAGTAATACATATGAATGCCGTCACAGGGAGAATAGACATTAAGCCCCAGCTGTGGAAATGCTCACGTTTCCCCCCCCCCCCCCCCCCCCCCCCCCACAACCCCAACCCACCCCGTGCTGCAGCCTCCTGTATCTCTTAATTCTGGTTCCCTATCACTATGATCACACGAAAGAACTGTTGGACTTATGTTTCATTCTTCTGCTCTTGCAGCCAATGCTTTGTGTCAGTGCCGTCAATCCGTTGCTGTTCTCAAAGGTCCCAGCTTTGCAGCATGTCACAAATATTAGAAAAAGGATAGGAACTATGCTTCCATTTGTTCGCTGCCCTTTCCGAAGGTCCATCTACAAGGGAGTTGGATCTAGAAGATATCTTCTTGAAAGCAATGACTTCTTTTCTCTTAGGGATCTCATAGATCTATCCAAGGGAGTCTTTGCAGGTTAGCCTGCAAAACGAAACTTTATACTCATGATACTTGAACGCATGTGCCGTCTTTATTTAAGTCTCAGCAGATCTTGGACGCATGTGCCGTCTTATTTAAGTCTCAGCAAATCTTGTCTTTGCTAGTGATCATGTTTCTTTAATAGTTCTGACCTCCTTTTTTCACGTGGCAACATTATTGAGAAAACTGACTTATGTTGGTCTTCTGGATGGCTACCTCTTTAACTGCAGCTTTACCAGTTATGGTCGAAACCATCTCACGAAAAATTCTGGAGCATATAGCTGAGCAGTGCCTTATATGTTGTGATGTGGGTATACCCTGCAATGCTCGGCAAGCCTGTGATGACCCCTCTTCTCTCATTTTCCCTTTCCAGGTTGGCACGGCTTATATTTAGTTGTATTTATTTTAAAAATTTCTTGCTTATTTGCTGATATTGGTTTCTTATGAATATCCTGTTTGGGAAGCTTAAGTTGATTAATCAGACTTTTCCAACCAATCTGCACTGCATGTTCCAAAAGAATTTAGCTCAAATTCTAAATGTTGTGACTTTTTCCTTTTGAATAAGGTAAATAACTTTATTGACCTAAATGTTGCGGCTTAAATTGATTATTGTTCTCTTCAATCTTTAATTGCTTAAGAAATGCCAGACCTACAAAGGTGTAGTTTGTCCTTTAACAGGAAGAAGAAATTGATAGATGCAAGTCTTGTCGGTCAGTTTTTCACAAGCATTGCTTTAGGAGGATATCAAGTTGCCCTTGTGGAATTCAATTTAAGCCGGAGCAAGAGGGCAATACAAGTAGGGGCAACCAAAACGAGAACAGTGTGGGGGATCTCTCCTTGGCCTTGCCAGGAAAGAAGGCAGACCTCAGTACTAAGGGTCTTTTTTCTAGAGTATTCTCTAAGGTAAGATCACTGAAGTCTAGCGAGGATGGAGAACAGCGGCCTGAAGATAAAAGTACTGTTATTGTAATGGGTTCATTGCCTCTGACCAACCTCTGAATACCTGCATATATATATATGCATCCTTGTTTTTTGCGTTCCACGAAAATCATGTGAATTGAAGCTTGTGTTTTAGCTAAGATCTGTAAGAGTTGCCTTATTCTTTCTGTCTGTCTCTCCGTCTCTCTCATTTGGTCCATTTGTATTTTTCTTCATTTGATATGTATTCTTTTGTATGATAATGTTTCAGAAACAAGGGTGATTTTTTCTTCTCCCCATGATCTTTCTTCTTCATCCAAAAATTCTAATATAAACAAAGGGCATTATACTTTTTGTTAAGTTCAAAAAGCTCAGCTAATGCAACACATAAATTCACCATGCTTTGGTTTTGCCAATACATTGCAACATCACTTTAGTTTGCATGAATTCGAAGAGTGCAACTTATCCTACTTATGGCTGTCTTTACTGTACGTCTTGAGAAACTTTCTTGTTCTATCTTTTGTTGCCGGAGTAGTTGGTATCTGCATATTCGTCATAACAGAGTACAACCAAGGAAATGAGCAAGGATTTAACTTACACAGAAAGTGTGTATTTACACTATCAATTAACTTGTAACCTGCTTTATCTATCAGGTTTACTAATCACCCTTTTATGGGGCTTGAAAAAGAGTTATTTGATGCTGCTTATGCTTTCTTTTGGTCTCTCATATCATAAAACAGAAAAAAGTGATTTGTTGCACTCAACCTTTAATCAGATTAGTTTTGACTGAAGATGCTTTATGTTTTCCAACATATAGCTATTGCCCCACTAAAAAAGTGGAGATCTGAATAGAACAATGGGCCATTCACTATTTGTACAGTTTTGCTTATTGTCTACATGTTCACTGTCTTTGATCTCAGGGGACAAAAAGTTACACATATTGGAGTACTAATATTTAGAGATGCACCAGAGTCAAAAGCTTAACTCATTATGAAGCATATATTAGAGTGAAGAGAATGATGTCTAAACGTGTTGCATATATTATTGAACAATACATTATATGAACAATAGATATCTGTTTCTTCATATTTAGTCTACATGTATAACTTGCAAACCCAAAACTCTATCCCTCTATTCTTCTTTGTATAACCTCTCGAGAACCAAACATCCATGTTGTGTTCGAAAAATGAACTCAAATTGCCTCATCTGCTATTTGTGGTAATATTTTCTCAATATGCCTTGGACTATAACTGTCATTACAACATAAAAAAGTATCCCTTGCTTAGCATCATTTTGCACACTGATAAGAGTGAGGAAACCATTTCTTTAACAAATGGTGTTTCAGCTTCATGACCAAAACAAAAATACCATAGCATGGTATGTGCATCACCGCCACCGATGAATACCTGACATTTTCAATCAGAAATAGGGTTCATCTTCTTGACTTATAAATTTTGCAGGATAAGCTAAACTGTACAATTTCAGACATTAAACAAAATGCATACCACAGGGGAGAAAATGAAGAAGACAGATCAAGAAATGGATAAGGCCACCTGTTTCCAAAACGAGACCAGTATTCATACAGAAAAACTTATAATGTAATTGCAACTGGTAAAAGAACATTGTGTTTTTTCCTTTACCATATTGAGATACAGGCATGGACTGCCCATTGAAAAACAACATAAACTGCTGTCCACATAAAGAAATATCCAATTCGAAACCAAGGGAACCGCTGAAATTGAAGCATCATGGAATCAACATTAACTTATGAAGATGATTTTTGAGACCAAATGAGAAAAGTTGGTACAACTTACCAAGCAATTTAGAGCTGTATCACCAAGTAGAAACACTACATTGATCGAATGCATGTTTATAATCCACTACAACATAGATGAATATCAATTAGAAACACCAAACATCTCTAAACTTTATCAACTTTATCCACTATAATAGTACATGTAGAGTACATACAAAATTTAGATTGTAGCCTCTAATGGTCAGAAAAGGAACAAGTATGAACCAGAAGACGCAGTCAGTAAGAGTTACTGCACCTGCATTCATCTTTCATAAACAACACAGAAAGACAAAGGTTAGTGCTACTATGTCAATATTGTATATGTCTTGTCGTAGGATGTAATAGAACACAATTTCTTTTGTTTACTCATCGATTCACCTGAAAAATTATCTGGAAAACATATCCCCAGAAGTCAGCAATTTGTCGAGAACTCTGTTCTGCATTTTCCCCTACTTGTTTTACGTTTGAACTGCTGCTGTTTTCTACATTCATAGACAATCTTCGCGAACCATACTCAGCATCTTGCCTCTCGTCAATTCCAGCACCACCAACCTTATTGTGATACTGGTAACATCCATACATTGAGAGCACAGATCCAAGCTACATTCATGTAACAAGATATCATGAGTAAAAATTCAACAACAATAACATATACCCAGTGTAGTCCCACGATGTGGAGTCTAGGGAGGGTATAACCTTACCCCAACCTCGGAGATAGGGAGGTTGTTTACAGAAAAAGAAGTAACGGAAGTAGAAGAATGAATACATACATAATAACAAAACAACAGATTACTAGCATACAGAAACTGCCACAAAACAATATGATAGTAACAGAAATCGATGGACAAGAAACTACAGGAGCAATAGTATGACTACAGAATAAAATAAAATAAAAATCGACTTCAATGTTGCTATTCCTTACCCCAAAATAAATTGTAATCAATGTGAATGTCCACCTGTTCAGTAGCCAAAACACATCAAATAGTATCAGATAGTAAAATTTTAAGGACATTTTCAAGATTCATGTCCATGAACTGATTGAAAAAAGCATACTTACTGTGTATAGTAGTAAAAGAGTTCCCCTCCATCAGCAGCAACATTCATTATTAGCAACAACAAGAGTATTAAAAACGCGACAACTCTATATCCAAGAAGCCAACCAGGATGTATAGTTTTAAGACATGGTTTCCAAACTTCATCTTCATACAACAGGCCCGGAGGTTCTTTGTCCTGCTGTTCTCTGCTCCTATTTCTTGAACCGCGAGGACCTTCGTACTTTGTTATGAGAATGGCTGCAAAAACCATTGAAGCAAATATCCAAATGGAGCATAGTGTAACTCTCCAATTCAACCAGTAACTTGATGTTGTTGTATCAACTGTCATAGCTGGTTGCCATGAATTTTTTGGTGCTCCTGTTAGAAAACTCATTGTATTACACTTCTCCCTTAATTCCCACCTCTATTATTGTTCACAAAATTGTTCAAAGAGTACAAAAAAGTTCTAAATATCCACAAAAACACTAATGAATGTTCTTGGCTTTTGCTTCTTTCTCCACTTTTTGTTCAAAAGAATTTGAATACATATAATAAAGAATACAATCAAGAATGTAATTCAATAAAAAAGATAAGAAATTATAAAGATTATATATAACATGAAACTGTAGACAGTTTATAACAAGTAGTATTGATATTGACCTACACATTTGAAATGTGAAAGTAAACATTAGATTCCAAACTTTCAGCATGCATTTGCACAGAAAGATATGTAGGAAAAAATAATTTAATATAAAAAAAAAATTAGAAATAAAAGGTGGTGAAAAAAGAAGGGAAGTTCTTAATTGTAAGCAAAGGAAAGTTAGAATACTTACAGGTGGTGTGTAAGAATAGATGCTTTGCTTCTTTGCTTTGGAGGAATCAATTTTATTATTTTGAATAAAAGAAATAAATAAAATTTGAAAAAAAAAAAAAAAAAAAGAGAATAGAGAGTGGACAAAAAGGATGGTGTTCTTTGAGCATAAGTTTCTTTATTTTGTTATCCCAATTAAGATTTGCCTAATAGGATTATCAATTGTCTATAATCCAATGGCACTATCTCATTATGCCCATGCAAATTAAATATAAAATTCTTAGACATAAGAGGACATGTCACTTTTTTGTGATATTCCAAGTATCATTTGGGGGTGGGGGGTGGGGGATGGGGTGGGTGTACCAACTACCACCTATCTTGGTGTAAGGAAAGTTTTGTTGGATTGATAGTTGATTCTTCTTTTAACACAGAAAACCAATATATATATATATGCTACAAGAGGTTTGTAAGCAGGGCGGAGCCAACCTTTTGTTCGGGGGTTCGGCCGAGCCCCCTTCGATGAAAAAATATATTATTTATACATGATTAAAATTATTTTTTATGTGGTTATAGTAGGTGTTGAACCCCCCTTCGACTAAGTTTTCTTTGAATATAGAACCCCTTAGTTGAAATCCTAAGTTTTCTTTGAATAGGGAACCCCCTTCGTTGAAATCCTGACTCCGCCTCTATTTGTAAGGTCCCAATAAAGAAATATATACTCTTCTTTATAAAGTTTTTGGAATTATACCATTGTAAGTATGAAAATTTGTATTGACTCAAGAAATAGCTCCAAGGGATGAATGCTACATAAGAGATTAAATAATTTATTTTTTTTCAAGAAAAAGGATATGAATTATGAAGTGATTATTCCATTCAGTCCAATAATAAATTAAGTTATTTGCTTAAACTTTCAATTTTGTATTACCAATTGATAGATTCCATTTGAGTTTCTCTTTTAAATAAAGGACAATTTTGCAAGGAATACTGTTCTATCATTATTGGAGTCTTAATATTGAAATATGTGACCATCTTATTTTAAATTTTTAAATTAGACAGTTAAAATGATTTAAACATTACGACATATTAAACATAAATTTTTGGTTCGACTTTCACTCTTATTTGTCTATTTTCAAAAAGTTTCTTCATTTATTTATTTTTACTGCAAGGGACATGTTAAAAAGTATAATCAAGTAACTAAAAGTGAATTTTCTTTTAATTATTTTGAACGTTTAGATGAAATGATCATATACTATGTGAACTAGAGATATTTTTATTATTATAGTTAAATTAGGAGTTGGCCGGTAGAAGAAAGGTATTGCAAGATAGTGAATTCAATCCTCACCAACAATGTGAAAATTCACATAGTCAATCTAGCTACTAAAAATTTTTCGATCTGGAGTTGAAAAAAAATAATAATAATGAATAAAGTAAAAATTTAAATAGCCAACAGAACTACTAAGATCCTCCGTTCTTACATAAATATCAAGATCTTCTTGTGAAAAAATAATGATAATGAAATATGTAAGACAAAAAAGGAAGGAGCATAATATGACATGTTTCAATCATAAGAAATGAGAATCATATGAGGGCAAACAAGGTAGGGTCAAAATGGGCCCACACTCCTAAGCCCAAATTGTTAATTAGTCACATGGCTTGCGTACACGCTATCAGGCCCAAATACGTAGTCTTTACTCTTTAATCCCCCTACGTTTAAGGTTATTTTTGGACTCTTGTCGGTGAAGGCCCACTTTGTATATTAAAAAATCTCGCTATGCGTGAGACCGCTTAAATTTATGATTTTTTAAATATAAATAATATAAATACCAATCTTTTAAAAGTAATCACAAAAAGATAACTTTATCAGTTAGTCCAAGATTCTCCTTCCCCGCTTCGATGTACCTGTATTTTTGTCCTCTTTTATTTTGGGCTTGCCAAGCTTGATTCGCAAGCAAAGCTCCAAATATTCCCACTATAGCTTATCTTTTCTTCCCTGTTAATTTTCATTTTTCCAATAAATTTGGAGGTAAATGTCATTTACTATGAATCTATTAGAAAAAGAAAAGCAAACCAGTTATGTTTGACCAAATTTTATGATTTATTTGATACTGTGAATGACTAATTATGGACTTTTTTTTATTTTCTATACATGCAATTGCATTAAAATTTTGCAACTTCCCACACAAAGCCCCCCAAATCTTCCCTCCTGGGGCGGAGCAGTGAGTAAAAAGAGGTTCATTCGAATCCTCTTTGGGGTTTGAGGGAAAGGGGAAATTAATATTATATATAAGATTAAAATTATTATGTATATAGGAGATACAAAATTTCTTTAACTTCTTTCTATGCTTCTATATATTGAATTTCTTATCGAAAATCCTACCAAGGAAACTCATTAGTAGTTGAAACGTAAAATAAGCTCATTGGTTGACTTCCGAATGGAGAAATTAGTCCCGTGATTAAGTGGGTTAATGGGCTATCCCATCCTTTCTTAATTTTTTCAGATTATTCTCATGACTTATGTTGAATCCAAAATAGCAACAGATAAAGACACATTAATCAAAAACAGAGCAATTATAGGCTATACCTAAATGTCAATTATGTCCACCATTATAAAATGATCTTTTTGTCTGCTAATGATTGCTTCAAATTTGAGATCATCCCTCTACTTTAAGAGTAATTTTTTTTGGCATAAGAACGGTGAATTAGTGTACAAAATGATAAGTAAAGCATAAAACATTTACTATTATCACACCCCAATCTAGTCACAATTACTTTGGGAACCAGGTCCCACTTAGTTAAAGTATTGTTGAGGTGTAATTTTTTCATATCAAATCGTAAAAATGCTGCTATAAAAGTATTGAATTTCAAGTGAAAAGTAATGAAAGGTGTATTACTTGTTAACTACAAGTAATTTCTAATTTTCAGTCTTTCATAGTATATGATTCCATACCTTATTTTCTCAAAACTTACCACCATGCCATTCAAAACTGACATTACAACTCATAGAGCCAAGTAGTTTCATGTTGGTTTTGTAACACAAAAGATTAGGCTCATGTATTAAGGGGGAAATTATTGCTATATACAAAAAATTCCTCAATTATAAACTAAGATAAGAGTTGCAAAATGGTAACTCTAAAATTGAGAAAAGAGGAAAAGGCACAAAAAGATTTTGAGAGACAAACCTCTCATTTCAAGCTACTGGAGATGCTCAAGTTTTAGGATAATGACAGGACTTTGCATAGGCTATGACCAACATTACATCCCAAACTTAATAGTACTTAATTGGTTGACATTTTTTCAGGGAAATACCATGAGAATGACAAAACAGAATAACAGATATATAATGAGCATTTCTAACAGACTAATATGTCCCTTACAGCTAATTATTCACAAAATTCTAAAATTGAAACACCTCCAGAGAGTCACGATAGAAGAAAATCTCTTTTATCTAGGCCTTAGCCACCAAGTGATGGCAAGTGGGTGGGTTTGGACAGCTGGAAAATGGATCGAATAAAAATCGATTGGATCACAATCTGCCTATTTTAATATGGTAAACGGAAAGGGCCTAAAATGGTATGATGAAAAAATGTCCTCCTTCCACTTTTAGGCTCAAAAATACCTTCCATCTATTTGGCTCAAAAATATTCTTCAACTTGACAGACAAGTGATTAGACTTCTAACTTAAACACATGGCAATGTTTAGAGTTTTAATTAATTAATAATTCATTATTATTAATAATAAATAAATAATCCAACCAGATCCCACTACCCAACCCAAATAAACACCCGACCCAGCTAAATACTCAAATAGAAAACCCGGTCCTAATATCAAAAGGGGAAAACCGTAATAGTTCTCACTGATTCGTTATAGTTTGGCTGCTGGAATTACTATGCATGATCAAGTATAAGCGCAAAATCGTTATAGTTCTCACTGATTCGGCCAATGAAGGTGGCAAGCTGGTTGTTCTAGTTATTATATTGCCTAGTAAATTGAATTGGTAAACATATTGAAATATTGCAGGGGAATGAGGTTGATGGTGGTTTGGCTGTCTTAAGCCCACATGTTCTTAAGGTTGCATCTGAGTAATGCAATCTTTACCTGAACCTGAAACAAAAGATAATACAAGAAAAACTCAAGCTTCTCTTTAATGGCAAATACTAAAAAGTTCCCTCCTTTCTTCTTCTTTGTTCTCTTTTGCTACTGCTGCTTCTCAAATTCAAGTTCAAATTTTCTACCAGGTAACATATTTGAACCAATCTTAAAAAGAATCATTTCTTTTTTGTGTGGGGTTTCTTTGTTTTTTTTTTTTATTATTTGCTTATGCATATGGTTCTTGAATGTGTGTTGCAAAGATAAAAGTGCAGCAAGACAAAGATGAGCCATATCTTGGAGTGAACATAGGCACAAAATTATTAGCTGGGTCGGGTATTTAGTTGGGTTGGGTAGTGGAATCCGGTTGGTTTATTTATTTATTATTAATAATAATGAATTATTAATTAATTAAAACTCTAAACAAGAAGAAGTTGCCACGTGTTAGGTTAGAAGCCTAATCACTTGTCTGTCAAGTTGAAGGGTATTTTTGAGTCAAATAGGTGGATGAAAGCGTATTTTTGAGCCTAAAAAAGGAGGACATTTTTACACAATTTTCAATAGTTGAGTGACATTTTAGGCCTTTTCCGTACGGTAAAATACCGATTGGGTAAACTTGGAATTGAACAGGAAACCATGCAAACTTTTTAGGTTTTGTAAATGAAATGTCTTTCATATATTATTGCAAATACTAAGAAAATATGGATCAACTAACATCGATTCTGCTCTCATAAGAGGAACAACTGTTTACTGTTTAATTTAGTGGCCATCTACTATACATTATTATGCATGCTAAATTACGGGTGATAAATAGGAGAAGCAGGAAATATGTCAAGTATAAACACTTCTGATAGCTTTTTTCTGTTCCTTCATACTATGGCTGACTTTGCTTTGTGAGAATGAGAAATCATCGAAAACAGAAACAGAAAGTATAATCAATTAATCGTTATACACAGGTTAAGCACTCAAAAAATCGCAACTTGCTTAAGCCAGCAGCAGGAAAAAACACATAATTGAAACAGCATACAAATCAGTCAAGCATTACGAGAGAGCCAATTTTGCTTGCCTTATTAGGTGAGGACTACCATACAAGATTCTACGAAGTGGATGGACCGAGCCTATTGGTCCAAGATGATGCATTGGAGGAGCTTTGGGAAACCTAGTCTGGTGAACAAGAATGCACTCAAAGGCCCATCTTCAAAGTATGTACCCCCTTCCCCCCTATCCCAAGCAATCCACGGAGTAATGATGACATTTTCCCTATGGTTAAAAAAGAAACCCAAGCTAGCAACAAGGCCAACAAAGACCAAAGCTCAGATAGTTGAGTAAGCTACGAAGTGGGATTTCTCCACAATAATTTCCTTTCAACTTTTCAGTCTCATTTTGTTTCTTGGTGCATGATTTACACATGACCATAAGCCAACACCTATCAAGCTGAGCACACCACCCCTGACCCAACACTAAAATGCAAAGAGACTTTTTTCGAAAGGATTTTAAACAAACCACTATGGCACTCCATGTGAGAAAATCTAGTAGAGGCATTACTAATATAATAAATATAACATCAGAACTTCATCCCATTGGCCTGAAAATAAATTACAAAAACAGTAAACATACTATCAAAAACTAGAATATAGTTAGGATCTTCATACAGCTATCACAACGCAAAATCTATTGGAAGAAAATGTAACACAATAGAGCCAACATCCAAAATAATCAAAGTTCAACATTGCAACATGAGAGAAGACAAAAAAGGAAGTTCTTGGTGACTTCGTAGGCAATCTAGAAAAGAGAGGTTCCCTTTCCTTTCTTGTCCCCACCAATTTCAAAATGCTTGCACCTCTGCATAACAAAAGAAAATGGTTTACTTGCAGGCTATGGAAAATAAGCACAGCAGCGAAGAAGAGAAATAACTCCATTAACAAACCTTGATTGGGTGCTGTGAAACATGTTTGCAGCCTTGGCATTGCAACCTCAACACAATCTTCTTTGTGGTCTTTGCCTGGTTTGTATCGGCAAAAGAAAGAGGTTAGTTACTCCTTAACCAGTACACCAAGTTGCAGTGCTAAATTGCGAAAAGCTTCTCATACTTCCGAACTTTTTTTGTATGCCAATTTTCTTTTGAATAAAAGAGTGATGATATCTATTCCCGGAAAAACTACCTTTTTGTGGAAGACAGGCTTTGTCTGACCACCATAACCAGACTGCTTCCTGTCATAACGACGCTTTCCCTGAGCAGCCAAGCTATCTTTCCCTTTCTTGTATTGTGTGACCTTATGCAAGGTGTGCTTTTTGCACTCCTTGGACTTGCAGTAGGTCTTCTTCGTCTTAGGAACGTTCACCTGCAAGAGCCACACTGATCAGTCAAGACATCATAAAATACGAGAAGTAGGTAAAATCACAATATCTATATGAAGCTGCCCATGACCAAGAGCCTATTCATTCACAGAGCTGGCAATGAGTTTCTTCCCACCAGCAAACTGTATGTTGGGAGAAAGACGATTCATCCACTCACCAGGGACAGGATAACCTTGAATGCAATAAAAAGAACCTCTCACTTTGTTTGAGCTGAATTGCATCCTTCCTCTTACGCTAATCAACCATTATCACACAGTACAACAACTATCCCTCAATCCCCAATTCTCGTGCCCATTTCATTTCAGCATAAAGTCTTCCTTCCAAGAATTACACGTCATAGAGCATTAATTAAGGTCAACTAGCTACTGAGCTAGGTCTATAATTAATCCTACAAGGTTACAGCCCAGAGATATGGACTTGCTGCTAATTAGTGAATAAACTGGAATGCTCTCAATGTGCAATTATACTAAGTTAAGGTTACAGCCCAGAGATATAAGGTCTATAAATACCAAACACCGCAACTACAACAGCTATATATCAGCAAACAAGCAGATTAAATTAAACCGTTTTCATAACAACGAGATTTCTAAACTTCGACGGTGAAAATTATAAATTTCAGTGATGAACAGCATTGAATGGGAACTTTACTATGATTCTATGACACAGTGAAGAAATGAAAGAAGTAAAAATGAAGATGAAATACCATTTTCGCAGACAGAAATAGCAGAGAGCACAATCGCCGTTCAGCTGGTGCCGATCCAAATCCTTAAGTTGCGAGAAGATGATAACTTTTATACTCCCATCTTAGGGTTATGATGAACGACCTGGCGGGTGGGCTATGCTTGTGGGCCGAAATTGTTTAATTGGGCTTAATATTGACATTGTGGCCTGTTTCATGGGATATGCTTTATGTGTCAAGATTTTATTATAGAACATAAATGGTAGAAAATAAACCCCCTAAAAAATGGTATTTTTGTGACAGTAAAAGCATTGCAAAGCAACATAAATAAATTAAGTTAAATCATTTTTTTCAAATTTTAAAAGTTATTATACTTTTTAGAATCGACTAAATAAAAATGGTTATCATATAAATTGAAATTTTAGAAATGACGGAGTGTAATTTTTATCAACAAAATTTTGTCATGTACTTCAAATGTGACTTAGTTTTATACGACATATACAAAAAATCTTTTACAGTATCGATTGTTTGAATAATGTGAAAGAACTATGTTAAAGAATATTTGGTTATTATTATTGTCGTTGTTTTATACAAGCAATCTTTATGAAGTTAAGTGTCTCTCAAAGTTTGTAATATTATGTAACTGCAAATATAATCTAAATGGAATATGATAGCATGTGATGAGTTGGGAAAATTTTGATACAATTAACAAAAACTTATGTCAAGTGAAAAAAAATTACAATTTAAGAAATTCAAGTTGCATTCCAAATAAAATTTCATCTTCAAATAAATCTGATTACAAATTACGTACCAATTTTAAAATATGATTTGAAATTATGTCTAAACCTATTTTCTGCGTCGTGTTAGATGTCTTGTACTATTTAATTTACACAACATATTGAGATTTCAATAAAAAAATCTGAGCAAACTGTTTATTCAATATTTGGATATGAAACATTGCATTTGAAATCACATGCACTCTTTATCAACTTGTCTGGAATGGCAATGTGAGGAGCCTTGTGTTTGTTTAGGGTATTAAATCATTTGTTGGACCTTAAAATTTAAAGAAAAGAAATTATGACATGTTTGATATTTTCGTCAATTCTAGCATGTGCGCTTCAATCGATACATGATTGAAACTGACAATAACAACAGTAACATATATAATGTAATCCCATAAAGCAAAATATGAAAGAAGATAAATAACAACAGTAACATATATAATGTAATCCGATAAAATGAAATATAAAAGAAGATAAAACTAGAAGCAGAGATCCTCTGAAACTTAAGCATACAAGAAAAGATAAATTGGCTATTAACTAAATTTATTAAACTTAGATATGTTGCTCATAAGACAGACATTATAATTTGTGTCTAAAATTCAAATATTCGGAGAAATTTTAAGACAGTTACGTGCTCAATTCATCAAAAATTGTGTCTTATGAACAAAAATTAGTAAAACTTAGAATTATTGTTCGTGATATATGTTATTAGTTTTATTTATAAGAAAAATGTTCAAAATATTTAAAAAATAGTGAACCTATTTAACTAAATACAAATTTTATGTTATAAATAAAAATCAAGAACTGATATAATGCCACAAAAATTCAAAATCACAAACTTTTAAAGCTAAACATTAAAAAACCAATACTTGGAGTAAGTAACGTTATAAAAGGAAGGGGGGGACCCAGGTAGAAGAGCCGGCTGGTTTGAAGGTCATGTTCACATGCGTGTCCGTCTACTCGCTCCATTGGCATCACCCCAAAGATCCTTTAGCATCATCATTATATATCATCGCCCCCCACATGTTCTATCATTTCATTTGGATTTTTTCCAAAATTTCCTCCTCTTTATGCTTCACGTCTCTTCCATTTCCCTTTCTCTCTCACCCATTTCAACTTTCTACGATTCCCACCACATGAATTAAATTTTCTATTAAAAAAATCTAAGATGTAAGAAATATTTGTAGTCGATGTTAGAGTGAAAACTTTTTGTCTCAAAACAAACTTAAGTAACGTTTTAAGTAAATTATTCTAAATTGATTGTGTTTACCATGATTTTAATATAAATAAATTTACAAGTGAGTCAAAAACACGTATTACGATTGAACATTATTTTAAATTTGATGTACTTGAGATTTGACTTAGAGAAAAATAACTAAATACAAAATAAACAGAACGAATAAGTAAAACAAATAAATCTGAGTAAATCTGGAGAGTATATGAGTGCAACTGAGATGACCAGAGAGCAAAATCAATACTATTTAGGCAACAAAAGAAAAATGTTTAAAGACCAAGTAAAAATCGGTGTGTTGAGCAACCGAGTGAGAGGGCAGATGCCCTTTTATAAGTAAGGTAAGGCAAGTATTTATAGGTTGACAGGACTTAGCCAACTAGATTTCAATTGGAAACTACTTCCTCCGTTTCATAATAAATGAATTGTTGGATTTTGACACATATATTAAAAAAAAATATTAAGGATATAAATTTAACATAACTTTTTATTTTTATCCCCCCAAAAAAAAGTTGACCTTATAATACCTTTTCAAAAGTTAATTGGTTGTCAAATCATAAGGGCAAATTTGAAAAAAAAAATCTATGATTCACTTATTTTGAAATATTAATAAATACCCCAACAATTCACTTATTCTAAAATGAAGGGAATATAATGTCTGGACACACATTCCGTCGTTAGAGATGGTGCTAGCTAGTAATCTTGTTGTGCCCACTCAATTTGGCAACGGCTCATTCGTGTCTCTGATTATTTTGCAAAGCTTGTCCATCACTAGCTTTGTATGTCGAGTGGAATACCTTATTGGGTTCTTCCATGCTTGAAAGGGTACTCTTGCTATCTTAAAAATACCTCTCGAAACTTTACACCTGACGCAACCCTTTCGATAGTACCACGTATCCTTAAGCTTGTTTTCTTCACACAAATTAGCTTTTGGGTTATAAAATAAAATTGAGTAAATTTCTTGAGTAAACTACTCTAAGTTTGAGTGATCATGCTAGACATTATCTCATTGTTTTCAAACTTAGCTAGCGTTGAATATAGATTTTCAAATATTTATGACAAATTATTTCATAATGAAGTTTTGAATAAAATTTTACTGTGTATTTGATCATAATATTTAAAAGACATATTTTATCTTTAAAAAATCATAAGTATTAAAATTGATTTAATAATAAATTATATAATTAAATATTACTTATTTATCAAGTTTTTTTCTTCAATACTATTTGAAAAATTTATGATCCTTTTGGAACAAAAATAATAGAGAAAGAGATTAATTTTAAAAAAGAAAGGTAACAGTAGGAATAAAAAAAAGTATTGCTTAAGAGCTTGGATTCCACTCGTAAATGTCATACTTTGGGTGGATGATTGTTGGCCTTGGACCGACCAGCACCTGCAGACAAGAACCCCTTTGGAAGTAACTAGGCCATCATTTTCCACATTTACTATAATGCCCTTTCCTACTCCTTTAGGCTTTTATCCACTCCCAGCATTCCTGAAAATTGAACACCAAAGTATGCGTAGATTTAGTAGTTTGTCTCCTAACAAAATAGCTTTGGATCAATGATGGTACCAAATTCTTTGAATTTAAACTCTCAAAACTTTTTCTTCCTACATGTTAGGTAGCATAGCTAATCTCATCAATAATCTAACAAGTCCTATTATAATAGATATATTTACTGTTTTTCTAAAGATATCAAAAAAGTGGTAGGAAGGAAATGAGTTAGATCATGTGTTTGAACTCGAAGTACTCTTTCGACTCATATTCTAAAGTAAAAGTAAGCAACATTACACCTTTTTTTTTTAATAAAATTTTGTCAATCGCCTAATTACACGATCCAGTGGTCCATGAATTGAGTTGAAAACTATGACGCCTGAAGTTCTAGTTGTAACAGAAATAAAAAAACACAAAGTGATTCAGTTGTCCTAATTTTAGTGAATGGAACTGTTGTAAACCAAGCGAGAGAGTCCAACGCAAAAGATTGATCTGATAGGTGAGAGAATCCATTTAGCCTGTAAGCCCATTAACATTTCTCTATTTTTTTCATGTGGAGCAACTGATAGAAAACAGAAACAGATATCCTCAAGTTGGTTCAGAATTGATCTAACTAATCAACCAACTCATGTAATTAGACGACTTGCTCTATTACAGTCTTCATTTTTAGGTGACTTACCTAAGTACTCCCCGTCTCATTTTGTATCGCTATTTGATCGGGTACGGAGTTTAAGAATTAAAGAAAGACTTGATAATGTTTAACAAATTATCTTTTAAAAAAAATGTGCTACTCTATCTTTTTTTTTTTAATTAAATGAAATTAATAAGGATAAAAGTGAAATTATATCTTTTAATAGTTATTAAATAAGAAGATGGTATCCTTTTTAGAATAAATTAAAAAAAATAATAACACTTAAAATGAGACGGAGAGAGTAACAAATTAAATTAGACTGACACTAAAACTTCCAATTCACCTAAGGTGATGTACTGTACTTTGGTTAAAACACCCATGCGAAAAATATTGCAGATTGAAAGGAGGAGGGGCAAAAAGGTAAATTGAAAGGAAGAGAAGGTAACGGAAATAAAATAAATAAGTGGTGGGAAAGGGAAAAGAAAGCTGCCAAAGACAGGGAGAGTAATATGAAAGAGAAAGAAAGAGATAACAAAGGAAAGAGAGAAGATTTATTGAAAGTGTGAGTGAGGGTGTGTTGTGATTGTATCACCAACACCAATACCAACGCCAAAACCAACAAATGGAATCGTTTTTCTTAACCGAAACCTTTACCCACATCAACAACTACTACTACTACTATTACATCTCTACCACCTTCACTACTTGTTCACTTCTCTCTCCTCTTTATCTCTCCTTCACATCACCCACAAACGTAGCTTTTCCTCTGCTATTTTGAGTTTTTGAAGGTACCCCTTTTGTTTTTTCTTTAGTTTTATGGTGGTTTTATGCCCTTTTGGGACTTGGGGTTTTTTTTTTTTTTTGTGTGTGTGTGTGTTTGGAGTGTCTTTGAGGTACCCGGATCGTTTTTCTTTAGTTTTGTGTTGCTTTTATGCCCATTTGAGGCTTGGGGGTGGTTGTTTTTTTGTGTTTGCCGATTCCTCTGCATTATTCGGGTGTTCTTTGAGGTATCCGCATCGTTTTTCTTTAGTTTTCTGTTGCTTTTATGCCCATTTGGGACTTGGATTTTCTGTTTCTTATGTTGGCTGGGTGGATCGATTCAGTTGGGGAATCATTGTTAGGGATTAGCTACGACAATGGGTATTTTCTTGTTGATTTTATTGATCCATTCTTTTGTGTTTGCCCGTTACTCTGCAATTTCGGGTTTTTTGAGGTACCCCCATCGTTTTTCTTTGGGTTTCTGGTTTTTTTTACGCCGAGCTGGGACTTGGGGTTCTCGTTTCCTGCGTTTCCTGGGTGGATCAGATTCATCTATTTCCTTTTGGGATTTGGGGTTTTTGTTTCTTATGTTTGCCGGGTCAATCGATTCATTTGGGGAACCTTTGTTAGAGATTAGCTACGAAAAGGGTATTTTCTTGTTGGTTTTAATGATTTATTTTTGGGGTTGGGTCACAGATTCTACAAGTTATTATTGAGATGTTTTTGGTTTTATGGAATTTAAACGTGTGCTACAATTGCAGGAATATGTTTGGAGAAAGCAGTAATGGCAACACTTTGTTTCCAGCTTCATTAGAGGGGAATCGTTTCCAGTACGATGTGAGTGCATTGCCTCAGCTGCATCTGTTCGGAGATGGTGAGTTTCCTAAATGCTTTTTCACAAGAATACTATGTACAGTAGGCTCTAATTAGGATTTCTATTTTTGCAATAGAATAATCACTGATTTGCTTCATGATTTTCCTCTTTTATGTTATTTTTAAAGCTTGGCAGTTTGTCAGGGATCTGGTAGATTGATTGTTAATACATGCTCTATGTTTTTGGGTTTCCTTTTGTGTTTGAATTTCCACATTCAGCATTGCCATGCCTTGCTTTCTAGTTGAGCCGTGAAGTCTGACTAGAGTGTTAAAGCGATTTTAGAAGGTTGATATGAACTGGCCTGTATTTGTGTTATAAAGACTTCTAGTAGTGAATCTGGGCAAGGCTTGTACCCCCCCTGTGCCTGATGAATCAATGTTGGTCCAAGGCATATGTGGAGAGTGCATGGTCACTTGTTGTCTTGGTTGTTCAGCACCTCAGTGCCTAAGGCTCGCCGTGAGGCAGTTTGCACTGATTGAGCTACTAGAGTGTCACATCCATAAATCTCAGTGAAATTAGAACAGACAAGTTGTAGCACTTTGCTCATGATAATTATGACCTGCAGTACCAGCATGTCTTCACATCTTTAGTCTATCCTGTCAAGATATAAAGGTTGAAAGAAGAGACAAGAAAAAGAAGCCAGCATGTAAAAATATATTTATTTGGGAAGTATATGTTGATGATGGTTTTGAGCTTATGGTGATTTTACAGAATCTCTCCTTAAATTGTTCAATTCAACAAAATAGGTGGATGACTTGTTTTAATGTTAAATATGAAGCATACAATGGACGTAAAATGATAGTTGCATTGGTCAGATCACTTAAGGGAACTGATCGTTGTTGTCGTTTCTTTCTTTGACATTATATTTTTGATCATATTTTTCGTTGTTATTAAACACGTATGTCATTATGCACCCAAGGATGTGGCCTAGTGGTTCAATGAAGTGGGATGAGCAACATTGAGGTCTCAGGTTCAATTCCCAACAAAGATAAATATCAAGTGATTTCTTCCCATCTATTCTAGCCTTGGTGGACAGAGTTACCTAGTCTGCTGTTTGTGGGAGGTGGCAAGTATCCCGTGTATTTAGTCGGGGTGCGCGCAAGCTGCCTCGAACAACACCATGGTTATCAACAACAACAAAAAAAAAGAAACACGTGTGGCATTATCTAAGATTAGAGGTGCATATATAGTCTTTTGCTAGATTTCTTGAGAAAAATGAGATGACTTTGTGCAAAAAGGGCTGTAGCCTTTGTAATCTGAATGTTCTTCTGACTAAATTCAATCTTCAACAGAAAAGGACCCCAAAATATTAAGAGATAAGTTTGCATGCTTTGGAAGTCTCTGTCTGGAGTAAACAATCTTAAACTTTAAGGGGAGGAGGCTGGGTTCCTTTGTTGGTTCGGATCAATCTTATTTTTCACTTTCCAAGAAATAAATCTTGATATGTGGCTTTTATTAAGGAGTTTCCATTGGTGAGGTAGTTGTGGTGAATGGTGAGCCTTGCATCTGTTAGGAAAAGGAAATGGTTAATGAGGTAGCGCATTCATAGTCCTTTCTTATTTCTACTATTTAAATGTAATGACTTTGACTGATATGGTACTTGATTTTGCAGCAATTTCATTTCATGACTTACTATTAGACTTGGGTCAAAACTGTATGAAACTTAGAGGCCGTTTGGCCATAAAAAAGATTCACTTTTTTGCGGAAAATTATTTCACTTCAGTAAAAACTATGGTGTTTTGTCCATGGAAATTCCAAAAACATTTCCAACTTGGTTTTTGAAAAGTGAAAACAAGTTTTTGTTTCTTTCACTTTTCTCCAATTTCAATTTCAACTTTTGTTATTGTTACACATGACCCCATTCTTTTTAATTTTTATAAAGAAAAACCTCTATAGACTTTTCATCTCTTAACAGAGTATTATAGTTCCAGTACCATATATCAAGTACTCCATCTCGCGGTGTAGTATAGTGATTGGTCTCCTAGTTTTGTTTTGCATTTCTTCTTTTCGATACGTAGGGATACAGCTTTGCCTCTGAAATTTCTATGCAGTTCTTTGACTTTTGGATTAGAGAGTGCTGTTTTACAGTTCCTGTTGTGTATATCAGGAAACATTTGGAGGTTTCAAGGGAATTGTTAATGAGTGACTATTTTGTTTCTATTATTTGAAAACCTGTCATTTTCTAGTTTTAATAACAAGGTTACGTTTTAAGAAGCAGAAGGCACTTGAATTAATGGTTTGGTCCTGAGCCGGGGGTCTATCGGAAACAGCCTCTCCACCCCCGTCGGGGGTAGTGGTATGGATTGCGTACATTTTATCCTCCCCAGACCCCACTATGTGGGAATATACTGGGTATGTTGTTGTTGTTGTTGTTCATGCAGCCAAATGGGATCTTGAAGCAACAAAAGGTGTAATTTGTCGGGTTGTGCTACAAACACAAAGCTATTATAGCTTTAAAGGCTTTAAACTAGCTTTAAAGCATCACATTTGGTTGTATATTAGGAGGTAAATTTGTTAGTTGGGTGATTTTGATAGTTTTTAAAAATTGGGGGTATAAAATTGTATTTACAAAATACTTTTCAAAAGTCTTAAAATCTTTATCCGAAAAGACATGGCCAAACACAACTCCAACTTCAACTCCCAACTTCAAAATTTTTTAGTTTTCATGGCCAAACACCTGCTTAGTCACCCTCCGGGTAAGGGGGCAATGAACAGATTACTGTTAACGCTTGTGATGATCTCAATACTAATTGTTATTTGTTCATCTTATTATTATATATGAGACTTGATCTATACCAAGAGCAGTTGATTAATACTTACCTTAAACTATTACTGTATAATTTATACCTGCTAAAGAAATGGATCTTGGGCCTAACTCAACCCTAAAAGCTAGCTTATGAGGGGAGGATGCCCAATTTCATTCAAGGAGACCAATTCCTTGTCCTTTTTCCGATGTGGGACTCTTGGCAATACCTTCCTATCATCATGAGTAGTTCTGATCTTGGATGTCATCTGGTTATTTACTCAAAGTCGGTAAATTAGTAGAAATTAGGGAAAACTATTACTTCAGTATTTATACCGAACTCCCTCCACTAGTATTTCTGTTTTCTTGGCTGGCGAATATTATAAAAAGACGACTTTTATATTCCGAAAATATGGTCATCACTTTGACAAAAGGGAGAGTTCTGTTGTGCTACTTGCATAATTGCTTCATTGTCTTGCTGTAAGATAATTAGCCATCCTACACAGAGCAGTGTTAACAATTCCTGGTTTTTGTTTCCTTGATCTCATAGACTTTTTTTTTGGGGAATCTTGTTCAGTTTCTGTTGGATGTAGTGGCTACCCGATAAGCAACACCGTCAACGAACACCCATCTGCTGCACTTCGCCCTGCCAAAAGAGTCAGGGATGTTGAACCCAACTATTGCCAACAAAAGCTTCAGATATCCTTGAATAACAACTTTGGTCAGAATGAAGTGGATCAAGCTGGAAGTATTTTGAATCCAATTACTGTATCAACTGGACTTAGACTTTCTTACGAGGAAAAAGAACGCAATTCATCAGTCACTTCTGCTCCTGAAAACATGAAAGCAGCCCTTCCTGCTCTTCAACCAATAGACAGTGGTTTTAAATATGAGATTGACAGGCATAGAGAGGAATTTGATCACTACATGAAAGCGCAGGTAATGTATCCGTTAACTAGTGTGAAGTTGGGTATGTCAAACTTTAGATTGATCTGGATGAAGTTATACAATGTGTAAAAGAAGTTTGTTTTTTTTCCCTATCCATTCTTGATATTAGTTTTTTTCCCTATCCATTCTTGATATTAGTTTTTTTCCCTATCCATTCTTGATATCTATGTCTACCTACTGCCTACTGGTAAAGCGGTTGACATGCATTTATTGCCTGTTTGGGTGGGCTTTTGACTTATTTTTAGCATTTTAGCTTAAAACCGAGTGCTTATAAGCATCTTTTTAATTTACCCAAACACTCCCAAAGTGCTTGAAAGCTATCTTGGCTTAAAAGCACCTAAAAAAAGCTGGTAGTTGTTTTTTTATATGAGTCAGACTCTGACTATCAGAGTACAAGTAGGAGCATTTCCGTGTAAAGCAGAATCACAAGGGGGGTCGGTTTCTCAATTTATAAATGAGAATCGGGCAAATGTTGATTGTTTAGGGCATTAAGTGTTCAAGAAATGACTTGGAGGGGGGATACTGACACCAGCATATAGGTTTCCTGCATTTAATTTGTGTTATTTGAAATTTTAGTCCTTGGGCATTTCTGATTCATCTTTGGTAACTCAGGAAGATAATATGATGAAGGGCATGAGGGAGTTGATTCATCGACAGACAGTATCTTTACTGAACTCCATGCAAAAAGAAGTTAGGAGGAGATTATATGAGAAAGATCTTGAATTAGACAATTTGAACCGCAAGAACAGGGAACTTGGGGACAGAATTAAGCAGATTACTGTAGAAGCTCAGTCGTGGCACTACAGAGCGAAGTACAACGAGTCGGTTGTCAATGCCCTGAAAAGCAATATTCAGCAGGCCATGGCCCATGGCTCCAAGCAAGCTAAGGAAGGGTGCGGTGATAGTGAAGTAAACGATGCCGCCTCAAGTACAAACCACCATCTGGCAAGTGGTTCACACGACCAAGTAAGCAATGTACAGCAGCTAAAATGCAGAGCTTGCAAGATTAAAGAAGCCAGTGTCTTGTTAGTTCCATGCAGACACTTGTGTCTCTGTAAAGAATGTGAAGGGTTTATTGATAGTTGCCCAGTATGCCGGGTAATGAAGACTGCAAGTGTTCAAGTTTACATGTCATGAAGAAGACGTATATACGAACACTTGCACTCATCATCATCTCTGTGTTTGAAGAGGAATGTTTAAATTATGGAACATGTTGTAATGTTTGTTACAATCATGAATTGTGGATGCCTTAACTATATGATGAATACAGATCAGATGAATCAGGAGATGATGGGTCTTTTTCACTGGCTTGCACATTGTTTTGCTTTGTTATGCTCTTCTCTTCTCTTTGAAACATGGTCTGTGCATGTACTATAAGTGATTGTGGAGACATGGTAGCTCTGGATACTTGCAAGTTGCAAGTAGGACAAAAATGGTAAAGATGCTTATGCCATTTGAATAAGTACCGTCATGAATCTGTCTAGATTCATTCTTTCAAAGTCTCCTAAATCAGTGTTATTTTTTCAACTGTGACTGCATACTTCAATGACTATTAATTTGTTTTATCTTAATCGAAGAGAAAAGGAATTCCCCGTATCCTCAACCATGTTTAGGAAATTGCCGCACCTAACTTTTTCTATTTTTCTTAAAATATACTTAACACCTTAAAAACCTTCTCTTTCCTACTTGAAATGTCATGTCATTAAAAAAATTTCCTTTTTAGATAAATAGATCTATTTAACTAAAGTTTTAACCTAATTCTTTCTTTAAAAAAAATTACACATGATATATTAATCATTAAAGATTAATTTAATTACAAAAAAACTTAAATTATTTTATTTGATATGTATTTTTCAAAGTTTCTTTTATTTACTAATTTATTTCAACATTTAATAATATTTAAAACTCAAGTACTTATAAAAAATGATACTCATTTAATTTTTTATTGTTATTTATTTTATATATTAAAGATTCTTAAAATGTAAAAGAAATAAAAACAACGGATTTATATTTTAGAAATTAAATTTTTTATTTATATGAGAATAAAAGAATAAAATTTACTTTTTTGAATTATACAACAAAATTTTTGGATTAATATAATCCAAAGATATTATATTACCTACAAATATAGAGTCATAGAGAATAAAAAAATATAATTTGTTATTTAAAAATATTGATGGCAAATCTACGATATTTTTTGTTGCCAAACAAAATTCAATAAAAAAAATTTAATATGTATTATTACCTGAAAATTTTAATTTGGACATAGATTACTTGTAAATTATTATGCAAGATAATTTTTGATAAATACATAGTGAAAAGAAGATTTTTTGTTCTTGCAATTTTTTTACAAGTAATTGTCCATAAATAAAATAAGTAAATCCGTAAGATAAGACATAAAATTTAGAAAAGAAATTATTATTTTTAATTTAGTTTTTTTACTTTTTTTGTGATCATTATATTTATATCTTATTTTATTATACAATTAAATGTTAATTTATACCCATACTTCATTTTAAATCCATCAAAAATAAAGAATAATAGATTGAGTAATATTTTAAAAATCCATTTGTAATTGTACAGAAGAAGGTATCATTTTGTTAATATTTCTTAAAAAAACTTTTTTTGTTTCAAGACTACATAATTTTTCTTTCCTTCAAAAAAAGAGATATTATTCTTTTATTCTCATATATATAACAAATTTAATGTCTAAAATATGACATCCATCATTTTATTTCTTTTATATTTTAAGAATTTTTAGTAAATAAAATACGATAAAAAAATTACTGTACCAATTTGTATAAGTACTTGTATTTTAAACTATTATTATGTGGTGAAATAAATAAGCAAATAAAAAAATTTCGAAGAGTACATATCAAATAAAATAATTCAAGCTTTTGATGTAATTAAATTAATCTAGAATGATTAATATATCATGTGTATTTTTTTTTTTAAAAAAAATTAGGATACTTTAATTAAATAAGTTTGATAAGTTATACATTTATAGAAAAAAAAAATTTAATGACATGACATTTCAAGTAGGAAAGAGAAAAATTTTTGAGGTGATTTTAAGAAAAATAAAAAAAGTTAGATGATATTCTTATCCTAAATAAAATAAAAATGATATTTATAAGTAATTTTTCAAACATAGTAATCATTCAGGAAATTTACTCCAATCTAACTTAAGGAGAAAGTGTGTTTTTGCTTTTATAGTCATTAAATAGTAGTAGTATATAGTTGTAGTATAACTTTTTGTTCCAATAAATAAATATAGTTTTGGTGAAAATGACTAAACCTTTGCCTCTCTTCCTTTTTATCTGTGATGCATACTTTAATGACTTTTAGTTTGTTTTATGATGCTCACTCAACTCACTGAATATGTTATTGTTCTCGTCTTTTCCAAATAAAATTGGTTTGAACTTTGAAGGTAAACAAAAAATATAGTAACAGCTACTTTACATCGAATCAATGTCTTGTAAATTGCGGGGCAATTCATATTTCTGAGGCATGAATCTTGGATTTTGTGCTGCAAATGAATAAGGCAAAAAGGTTCCAAATCGAATTACGTTTCTTTTTAACTTCATATTTTTTACAATAATAAGATAGGGTAAAATAACTTTCCAAATTGAGTATATTATTGTCTGTCCCTTTATTTATTTTAGTATTTTGATCCAATCACAATCTTTCCAGGTTGGTAAGAAAATGATTTACCAATCAGATCCAACAAATTTGTCCAACCACCCTATATTCACCAACTCCCTCCACAAATTCTAAACCCATCATCCTTAGTTGTTTGCGTACATTAATACAATTAATCATTTCAAGTAATTAAGTTTTAAAAAAAAATCATTCCGACGTTACAATTAATTTTTCGAAAGTCTAAATACAATTTCAAAAAGAAACCCCAAAGTTACCAAAAATACCCAGAATATCCCTCTCGTACATTTCTCACGCCTTGACGGAGCCCCCAACGAGCCCCAACACATTTTATATTCATCTCCTCTCGTACCACTTCTCACTCTCTCTTTTGCATTTTCTTCTTCGATCCAATTTACGAAAATGCAGAGCACGGCAATCTCGTTCTCTCCGTCAATTTCACTTCCTAACAAGCCTTACATTTCCTCTTCACTCAGCAGATTCAATCCTTTATCTCTTCAATCCTCGCGGCCGCCGCTGCGTTTCGGCAACCTAAATGCCGCAGTATCGAGGAAAATCAGTCCAATTAAATGCTCGGCTGACTCTTCTTCTTCCTACAAGTTCAATCGTAATGGATGGATTTCAGTTCCGGCGCCGGCTCCAGAGCGTGAATCGGATGGACTGGAGGTTCGAGCTACGTCTGTGCCGGAGAGCGCTGGAGAGGCGCCTAAATCTAAGCCGTTGATGGATACTTTGGTGCTTGGATCTCTTTTCGGGCTTTGGTATCTGTTTAATATCTACTTCAACATTTACAACAAGCAGGTGTACTTTCTGGTTTCCATTCCGCTTTACTTGTGTTGGCTTGATGAAAACTTATTTGACCTATATGGTTAAAAAGGCAAACATTGACCATAACTTATGTGCATCATTTAAATATATATTTTTTTTCTTTTAGGTATTCCTACTTCAAATTTACTAGGTGCGTATCATTAATGGTGATTATCATATATTTTAATGTTTTATTATATACATAATATAGTTCGTGCAAATTTTGCTACACGATATTTGAGCATGGCTGTTATACTGGGGCAATTTTAGAAAAAAATGTATTGCTGTGATGAATTTCATTGCTGTTATAGATAGAATGTTGTTGTAAAGAAGTAAAATATAACATGAAAAGTGTGTTCAGGAAAAAATCAGGTGAAATGATGTTATAACATATTGCCATTTGCGAGGTTTTAACGGCATGAATTGATACAAAATTTTCAGAATAACAATTTAAACTATGTCAGATGTTAAATTTTTTTCTTTATTTTGGAATTATCTATTTACTGAGCGTTTATGTTTGCAACTTGAGCCATTTTCAACCTACATTTACTTATCATTTGCAACAAGATTGGAGTGATTTTTAATCTCTCACTGTCATACACTTAGCCTATATTTATTTATAGTTTGCAGCTCAATTTAAGTGATTTTAAATCTCATTATCATATGCAAGATATGCTTAGGAAATGCTATTTGCTTACAGAATAAAACTTTAGATTACTCACTACATGTTCCTTGGAAATGAACATGGCTGCTAAATGGAAATGCTAAATTTTGCCTTTCCATGTGTCAAGGTGCGTCATTGATCAAGATTCCTATTTTCTATAGGTACTGAAAGTGTTCCAATTCCCAGTTACAGTGACTCTCGCGCAATTTGGTGTTGGCTCCATCCTTGTTATTCTAATGTGGACTCTCAATTTATACAAAAGGCCAAAAATTAGTGGTGCTCAGGTAACTTCTTTGAGACGAAATAACTATGATTTGGGGTTAAACCTGATTATGTGCATGTGTTCTGATTTTAAATTTTCAATTGGCAGCTTGTTGCAATTTTGCCTTTGGCTATTGTGCATACCTTGGGTAACCTTTTCACCAACATGAGTCTTGGAAAAGTTGCTGTGTCATTCACTCACACTATCAAAGCTATGGAGCCATTCTTCTCTGTTGTCCTCTCTGCTATGTTCTTAGGCGAGGTGTGCTTTGCATGAATATCATTTACATTCCTATTAGTAGGTCTTGCATTCATTTGTGACAGCAGGGCGAAGAAACTATTTTTCAATCTCCTTTTCCTATATTTTCATCTCTTAATTCAGATTATATTGGATCTATGTTGTTAATGCAGTTCCCTACCATATGGGTTGTGTCTTCTCTTGTTCCAATTGTTGGTGGAGTGGGACTGGCATCATTGACTGAGGCATCTTTTAATTGGTGGGGAATTCAAATGTTTTATGCTGTATAACCCCTTTGATTTGTTGCTAATTTAGTATATAAATGGGAGATACTTTAGATCAAGTTCTATTCCAAAATTTAATATTCAAATCTTGTTTTGTTTATTTCCAGGGCTGGATTTTGGAGTGCAATGGCCTCGAATTTAACCAATCAATCTCGTAATGTCCTCAGCAAGAAGTTTATGGTTCGGAAAGAGGTAATTTTGATCTGTTTCATGCTATTAGATGAGGATAAGAAGGAAATAATTTACCCAAAGTTGGAAGTTTCTTTGGTTCATGTTGAAATGCTAGCTGTAAGAGCTAGCTCTGTGGGTTCTTTTCGAGAGTTCTTTTCAATTTCTCATCAACTAACTAGGTTGCTTCTGGGTTAACCTTATTGTGTTAACTAGTTTGGTCTTTGTTGGTTTCTAAAAGGCTGTAACAATTTTTCTCTACAGGAGTCATTGGATAATATTACTCTCTTTTCAATAATCACGATCATGTCCTTTTTCTTGCTAGCCCCATATGCCTTCTTCACGGAAGGTATCAAGTTCACTCCTGCGTATCTGGAAGCTGCAGTAAGTGATATATAAAGCGGAAATTTTTTATTAATTCTACCCCTTTGCTTAGTCTGTGTCTTCTTTCGTTGTTCCGTTTTACAGAACTTGCAGCAACTATTTTAAATAACTTTCATTATTTTCCTTTTGTGCTAGGGAATGAATGTCAACCAGCTTTACACAAGGTCTCTCATTGCTGCTCTCTGCTTCCATGCTTATCAGCAGGTACAAGGATGTACATTATATCTCATTGATTTCTCGGAGTCCTATAACATGATTCATTTCAAATTCTAACCTTCCTTATAGTGAGGAAGAACAAAATTTAGGTTGCTACAGTGATACAAGGTTATGTGTGATCTAATTATGCATTTTTGGTCCAGTTCATCGTTGTTAAGACCTTGACATAATTTGTGTAATGCTGTACTTCCATTTTGTGCTGTTGTGTTGTTTGCTATTTGTGGTTGTTGGATGTTCCCTTCTTCTAGTAAAGGATAGAACCTTCCTTTTCCTGCCATCTCTTTTTGATAGTATTGCTGGAAGTGCATAGTCCTATCTAGTGTAGACCAATTTGAAAGACATGGCTCTTCCTTGCTATCTCCTTGAGCATAGTTTTCCTACCTGCCTTATTTGAATATAGACGCTTGAGCCTGTCTAAAAATGTTTGATGTGATTTTTTTCTGCTTTTGACACTGAAGATTTATACGAGGGAACTGCTTAATATTACATGCTTTTTTAATGTCAAGACGACACACAAGTTTTGAAAAAACAGGTGGAAATTTCAGCTGTAGGCTAATTTCGGCTAATATCAATGGCCATTTCAAAGTAAAATTGGCTCAAAGATTCTCTTACTGCTACGCTCATGGCTGTGTGAACTGCAAATCAACAGCTTGATTTGCTCGAGCAGACTTCATTTTTTATTTAATTTCACAAACCAATGAGACAAATCTTGATGACTTGCTGAAAATTGTGTTATTTCATTTGTGACAACTGCTGGTTATGTTATTCCCTGCTGACACCCCATTTTTGGTGCAGGTTTCTTACATGATATTGCAGAGGGTATCACCGGTTACCCATTCTGTGGGTAACTGTGTGAAGCGAGTGGTGGTTATTGTGACTTCTGTTCTCTTCTTCCGCACACCTGTTTCTCCCATCAACGCTTTGGGTACACACCTTACACTTTATACTTGTCAGCATATTGTTGATTGAGAAACCTCCTTTCACCTTTGCACTTCTTCCTGTTGGCAGCTCGAGTGATAGCGTTTTTTTCGGTTTAAAAAGATTGTGATTGCCTTCTTTTTCGCAATAGAGAAATCAATTTCTTCCTTTTTGATGCAGGAACTGGAGTTGCCCTCGCCGGAGTTTTCCTATATTCAAGGGTGAAGCGCATTAAGCCCAAGGCAAAAGCAGAGTGAAATCTAGATCAATTTTGATGGTAGATTTTGATTATTAGGTGGATGAACCAAAACTTGGTTGTATTCTAGGCAGGATTTTCTATCTGTTGGTGCTATGTTGGACGGATTATTCTTTTCTTAGGCACCTTTAGTTAATTGCTGCCAATTTGACAATTTCACTAGGGCTGCGAGCGTGGGAGACATCACAGAAATGGGGAGAGTTTGTAATATTTGTTTACAACCATTGTTTTCAAAATACTATTTTTCTTCCCAAGGGGTTAATTATCTCTCTAAGTGGAGAATCGGAAACTTAAGTTCCTCTGTTTTTTTTTTATGTGCTATAATTATCTGTTGTTTGTGCAAGAGCAGAAATTGTAACGCATCAAATTAGATGTATCCAATGAAGTCCTAAGATGACGAGGTTACCTCAAGACACTGAAAGACTCACTCGTCAGGTAAAATAGAAGGGGCCCAAATTTCCTGGTTTCTACCCATATTGTGACACTAAGCCCAGTAATGAAATCACTGGTAGCCCAAATTGGTAAGTTGGAGTTTATGTAACATGGGGCCAGATTCAGTGAGATCGAATCTGAATAGTAACTTTGCAAACTGGTTCATTTTCTTTACGCTATATACCTGATCAATCCCATAACCAGGGTTGTTAACCAATTGATAATTGCCATTGCCTATTTGCCTGTCCATCACTTTCACCAATAATGTCCTACCAATGTTCCATATCAAATCTCAACAGATTCTTTTGTTTCCTTATGACACTTTTAGGTGGCCTAAATATCTCCGTCCATCTTGTATGCTAGTGGTAAAAGTCCAAATACTGAGTTTGCTATAATAACAATAAAAATAATAATATTCTCTTATTTCTTTTTTGGAGAGTTAATTTAAATAATTTTTAAAGCTAAATTGAATTAGTTCTGTTTAATAATTAAAAATTAAAATTAAAATTGCTATAAGCTGCACATTTTTTCTTATCAGCACGAGAGTAAATACATGTTAAAATATTAATCAAAGATCATAGCATCTAACTTTCGAAAAGAAATTGTGACAACCAAAAAGGAAGTAAGGAACGGAGGGAGTAACGATAACAGTTTGCACACTGCAAAAGTTGGCCAAAATTGAATTTGCTTTGAATTTTCAAGCAAGCGCCAGCTAAAAAGTTCAAAAAAGAAACAAATCCACATAAAATAAAATGACCTAATAAGTAGCGTCTTATTCTTTGGGGGTACTCTGCTTTGCTGAGATCAACAAGTGAACATTTAATACATCTGGGTGTTTACAGCTAAGAAGTACATTTCCACAAAAAGCTCCCCAACATAATTCACTACATATTCCAAAGAGATGTACATTTCCTTTTTGGGGGCGTTTAGTCATTGTATTTTTCCATTAAAGATCCAATATTTCAGCAAAATATTAGTCAATCTTATAACTATGTCATCACCTTCTTATATGGATTATCATTAGACAAAAGGAAGACTATGTAATTAGACAAAAACCCTTACCATATCTATATTTACAACGGTCTTTACTTGTCTTTACTCCATTAAAGAAAACTCAACTCAACTCAACTATAAAATTGGTTGGCTTGATTATACACAAAGAGAGTAAGCTAAAATTCAATCAAAAGATAAGCAAGCAAAAATTTGTATTTTCACACATAGCATAAATGTTACTTACCTATTACTCATACAGCAATTGCAATAAACAAAATGGAGCTCCTTTACAGATTATACAATACCATAACGAAGATTTTTGCAAGAAAAAAAATAAATTATACCGGTTGACCTAAAATCATTTCCACAGAAACAAAATTTAAGTTGGCAGAAAAGAAAATAATTATACTGATTAAATTAATTAATTGCCAGTAGATAAATTACTACTGTGCACCATAAACCCAAAAATAATCTTACTGCATTTTTCCCGTTCGCCGCCGACGATGAATCTTTTTCTACGACTCCCGGCGGTGTAGATAAGTGATTAGCTGTAGCTGAACCATCAATTTCCGGCGAATTCACCGGTGAGATAGAAATCATCGGTGGATTAGCTAATGGAGGTACTTCAACACTTGGTTTATTTACACCAGCTGAAGTCTTGTCGAAAAATTCTTTAGGCAATAAAACCGACGACACCCCAAATATCGCCACCGGATTCTGATCAAACACCGTTCGAGTAATCCTCGCCTGAACGATCCCGGTATCGATCGATACATCCCCATTGAGTCTAGAAATATTAAGGGTGAAACTTCCAGCTCCATTTTGCTCTGTGGCTAATGTTGGTTGAACCGGGTTCACTATCGATTGCAGTGAACCGAGCGGGTAGTAAGAGTGCAGTACGTGGAATCTTAGCACGTCGGCTTTTTTCTCAGCCGGTAGAGATTGGAATATGGACGATGATGACAGATCGGAAAATGCTTCGTCTGTCGGTATAAATAGCGTTATTCCGGCGCCCCTTTCGTCTTCCTCGAATTCTTCTTCTACTCCTGAAGCAGTTAGCATTGAAGCGGCGACGTTAAAGTTGTGGCCATCGATGAGTGTTTTGGTAATGTTGAGGCCTAAAAGGGGTCGAGTTTCAGATGCAATTACATTGCCCCCATTTGGAACTAGAACTGAATCAATGGTGAAGATTGAGAGATTATACGGAATCGTCTTCACTGAACTGATAATAGTAGCTTCGGAATTCGATGAATGGACAGTGATGGACTGTGTAATCGGGTCTCGGGTAATGTTAACTGATCCGTAATTATTCGGAGCACGACCCGTTGTCTGAAAAAGAGTGGTGACGAGCTTTCCGGTTGGTGGTATACGGCGGAGATCCGGCCAAGAGAAGTACTCAAGCAGTACATGGTAACGGAGGATATCGCCGGTATTGGTGGAGGATGACGGCGGCGTAGGGTTGTTTAATACATCGGAGTTGTTGAGGAAGGTGTTGGGGACGGAGAGAAGGGTGACGGAGGAACGCTCATTCAGATCGGCGGCGACGGCGGTGGTGGAAAGGAGTTGATTAAAACCGGAGAGTTCGGGGTAAGTGGAGAGGATATGGGTAATGTTAATGGCGAGAATGGGGATGTGGGAAGTGGACAAGAGGAGGAAATAGAGAAAGGTAATGGGGGTAAAATGGGAAATGGGAATTTTGGTAGCCATTGTTTCTTGGTTTTGGAGATTGTTAAAGTAGAGAGTGATGAAAGTGAGTTTAGGAGCAGAACAAAGAACACCCCACCCACTCACTTCTACCCCTAGGGAGGTGAAAGTGAAACAAATTATTATTGTCATATTTTAAAATTTAACAGGATTTTTAAGTATGATAATTATACGGGTGGTTGGAGAATATTTTTTGGCCTAGAGTTGATCATATTTTTTATGCATTTTATTACAAAAAATAATTTTCTTCATTATTTTACCAGTGAATTCGTGAAAAGTAAGGTGTCCATATATTCTATTAATAGCGTTTTTAAAAGATCATTGGCCAAGTGAGCAATAAAAGTTTTTACGAAAAAATATATGATTGTGCGAAAAAATTGTCAATTATGAACAAAAGCAGCAGCAGCAACAACATAATAATAATAATACAAAGAAAAGAATAAGTAACATCAACGAAATAATAGATACCTAAAAGAATATATATATATATATATATATATATATATATATATATATATATATATTTCTTTTCTTTTCTATGTTATGGAAGAGTTGATTTGGTTATGGGATGGAAATGACATAACAAATTTCTCTAGGGATAATTTGGTCATTACAATAAATTATAAGCTCAGTTCAATTATTTTTTGTGCTTTGACTTTGGAACTTCATCAAAAGTTTGAATAAAATTCCATTATTTTCTCTTTAATTATAAGCAATGTCATTGAAGAAATTTACCATAATACCATCACACATATTTCCACACATGTGGACGCTCTATCTTTCATTTATTTTTCAATCTTATTAATCTTTTTTATTTTTATGTATAAAATTATTTCAAATATATTTAAGCAAATTGATTAGTAGGATGATAATTTATTGTAAAAATTAATTATAATTGATGCAATTAAATAATTTTTATTATTTATTTAATTTCATATCAAACATATAATTTACTTTCTTTCTTATGTGTTATTACATTTTCACCCAATTTAAATTTTTTCCTAATATATTCAATCGTGATTTTATTATATCATCTCTAATTAATTATTATGGTCATCTAAGTATCATGTCACTTAAATTGGAGTAGAAAAAGTTTTACACAATAATTAAAAATTTAAATTATTTAAAAAAATATTATTTTTCTTTTCTTTTCTATTTTTTTTCTCTCTATATATATATCTTTTCTTTTCTTTTCTTTTCTTTTCTATATATTAGAAATGATGGTTTTGACATGTTAGTTTATGAGTATTAAAACAAAGTTTTAGGATACTAAGGTCTATAAAATACTTTGCAAGATTAGTTTGTTTAGGAAAATTGTATTTTGTGTTTTAATGTTTGGACCTTATCAACAACTATAAGAAAAGTCCTTCAATTTTGAATTAATTACAACTCATGCTATTCCAATAAATTACCACTTTGCCATTGATGCTACTCCTATTGAATATGATGGGGCCCACATATAATTAATTATTATAAATTATTTATATATTAAAAATTAATAATATTAAATTAAAAAATAAAATAAATATTTATGACATGCCTGCTTCAACTGTAATTGTACTATATTACCCTTAACTAATTATTATATCACACCTAATTAATTATTATAAGTTATTTATATATTAAAAAATTAATAATATTTAATTAAAAAATAAAATTGATATTTATGACATGTCTGCTTCAACCGTAATTGTACCATATCACTCCTAGTTAATTACTATATTGCTCATAATTAATTATTATAAGTTATTTATACATTAAAAAATTAATAATATTTAAGTAAAAACTAAAATAGACATTTATGACATGTCTGCTTCAACCGTAATTTTACTATATCACCCCTAATTAATTATTATGGTCATTTAAGCATAGTGCCACATAAGTTGAAATAGAAAATAATAATTTAATATGTTATATATTTCAAAAAAATTACATAAAAATAATAGAAATCACAATAATTAACAACTTAAAAGATTTAAAAGATATAAAATATTTGATCGACTCTTGAAGTTATATTAGTGTCACTGAAAATGGAATAGAAGAAAAGTATTATAAATCACAATAATTAAAAACTTAAATTATTTTTAAAATATAATTGATTATCAATGCCACAAAAATTTGGACAAGAAGAGCAACGTATTCAAAGGGAAAAAGAGTAAAATTTTCATGACATTTTTTTTAAAAAAAATAAAAATTGCTACATATACTCAAAGGGCAAAAGAGTAAAAACACATAAGAGATAAATGTTGAGAAATCAAGAAGCACCAAATGTTACAAATGTATTATTAACATTTGTAACATTCAACACATTTCTAAATGTTTATAAATTCTTCTTGAATCAACACATACACATAATAAAAATAATAAATAATAATAATTACATTTTACTATATCACCCCTAATTAATTATTATGGTCATTTAAGCATTGTACCACATAAATTAAAATAGGAAAAAATATTATAAATTACAATGATAAAAAATTTAAATTATTTAAAAAATATAATTTGCTATCGTCGACACAAAACTCTGGACAAGGAGAGTAGCATATATTATTCAAAAAAAATTATATAAAAAGTATTATAAATTACAATAGTTAACAAGTTAAAATATATAAGAACAATTTAATATGTTATATATTTCAAAAAAATTACATGAAAAATACTAGAAATCACAATAATTAACAACTTAAAAGATTTAAAAGATATAAAATATTTGGTCAACTTTTGAAATTATATTAGTGTCACTGAAATTGGAATAGAAGAAAAGTATTATAAATCACAATAATTAAAAATTTAAATTATTTTTAAAACATTATTGACTATCAATACTATAAAAATTTGGACAAGAAGAGTAACGTATTTAAAGGAAAAAAGAATAAAAACAAACAAGAGATAAATGTAGAGAAATGAAGAAGTACCAAATGGATTATTAACATTTGTAACATTCAACACATTTCTAAATGTTTCCAAATTCTTCTTGAATCAACACATATACATAATAAAAATAATAAATAATAATAATTACATTTTACTATATCACCCCTAATTAATTATTATGGTCATTTAAGCATTGTTTCAGATAAGTTGAAATAGAAAAACTATTATAAATTACAATGATAAAAAATTTAAATTATTTAAAAAATATAATTGGCTATTGTCGACACAAAACTCTGGACAAAGAGAGTAGCATATATTATTCAAAAAAAATTATATAAAAAGTATTATAAATTACAATAGTTAACAATTTAAAATATCTAAAAATAATTTAATATGTTATATATTTCAAAAAAAAATTACATGAAAAATACTAGAAATCACAATAATTAACAATTTAAAAGATTTAAAAGATATAAAATATTTGGTCGACTCTTGAAATTATATTAGTGTCACTGAAATTGGAATAGAAGAAAAGTATTATAAATCATAATAATTAAAATCTTAAGCTATTTTTAAAATATACTTGACTATCAATGCCACGAAAGTTTGGACAAGAAAAATAATACATATTATTTAAAAATTATATAAAAATATTATAAATTACAATAGTTAACAAATTAAATTATCTAAATACCTATTAAAAGTATCATTGATTATCTAAATTCTATTTGTGTCATATAAATTGAGATAAAAATTAATATATTGTACCCGTGCTAGATCTCGAATGAATCTTAAAATGTATATGCAATTCTTTTTTTTAAAAAAACTTTTATTTAAATATATCAAAATCAAAAAGGTAAATTTTAATGCAGCACGTTAAACAATGTATAAGAACTAACATTAACATAAATAATACCAGCATTTACTAATAGAAGCATTACTAATACAAATATTACTAATATATTCTATGTAAAAGAAAATCTATACACTATAACAAACGACTCCTACGTTTCAATAGAAGGAATACATACAAAAGAAAAGTTTGATAAAAAATTTACAAAAATATATTTTATAAGTATATTTTATCGTACCAATGAAAATATTCTACTGCTCAAACTTCCTACTCCAACATAAATTCTAAAACTTAAAAATTGCAATCCACATGTTTTATTGTTGGGCCCGTGCTGATACGGACCTTGCACTTCTAGTATATACTAGGTTTACAGCACGTGCGTTGCACATGTCATAGTTTTATTATCGAACTATCTCTTCCAAAAGGTACGTTTGGATTTTTGCCGTCTATCCAAATTGCTGACACTTGATCCACTGTTGGTTTGTTATAAACTCGTTGATCCAAGGAAGCATTTGCAGTTATAGGTATTTCTAAATTTTTTAAACTTGTATGGTCTTTAAGGTGTGAAGAGAATTGTGCATATGGATTTTTATCCATTATTTTGCTGATTTTGTTCATTACTTTCTCTGATAATGTTGTGTCTTGGAGTATTGACATTCTGTTTGCCAATTCATGATCTTTATCATAGAAGTACAACTAAAAGTAACGTGGCAGATCAATGATGGTGGATGATGATATACTTGTCCTTGTGCCTTAAAATTGTAAACTCCCTTTTTGGAAAATGCTAACTTTGTATCGACCATTACTCTAAAAGTCGTAAAAGCATAAATGATATTATATGCTTTAGTATTTTTTCTGAATAACTTGGCTTCTTCCAATTCATCCACAAATAATGCATATACGTTATCTGAAACTTCATTGGCTTCTAACTTAATATATCCACTTCCATAATAAATTTTTGGTGTCTCATACTCAAACCTCTTGGCACGGTAGAAAGATGCAATTAGGTTTCTTATCCAGCTTATGAATATATGATGTAGATATATATTAAATAGTTTCTCCTAAATTTCCAATTGAAAGTATATTATGTATTAGTAGAGGCTAATATTTTGGTGCTACCACTTAACGTTTAATGTAATTTAGTAAATTTACCTCCATTATCATTCTCATATGATAAAGCCTTTAGTATCCAATTTCTTTTCCGCTTCTTCGATTGTTGTTCTTCAATGTGTCCATCTTGCAACGGTTTAGGTGAAACAAATGTTTTCTCCACACTTCGCAATGCCCTTTATATATCAATCATTACTCAATGTTTGTGTCCTATCAATTATGTGATGTGATCATGTTACTAATGCATAAAAAGTAATTGATTTCACAGTTCACTATAAAAGGTACACTTTAGCTTTTGTTAAGTTTACCTGTTATTTTGGGATGGTGATTAACTGAAAATTTCATGGTAAGCGGTTTCATATGTATAATTCATAAGATCAGTAGATAATGGTTTAATTTATTGAAATTGTGAATTGTTAAATGGTAACATTAGCAAGAAATTCATAAATTGTATACTAGCTATGGTATGAGACTGATTTAACGTCTCTTTTGGTGGGATAGTTGTCCTCCTATATTTGTAACACTAGTGTGTAAAACAAACTTATTAAAAGCATTTGAAGAGATATTTGTCAAAACAGTGGATGAAAGAATACAAGCAAACTATAAATGAAGTATCATTTCAGTTTTTATTCATATGATTTGACACTATAATAGTACAAAAGAAAATAGAAGTGTTTGATTAGATTATTTTACTCGAATTCATGAGTGGAAGTATAAGCATTCAAGTGTATGCGCCATCGATAAAATAGACACAGTGATCAATGTTTGACAATTGGAAGGAACTCCGAAAATCAAACATACGATTATTAGGAGCCTTAATAAGCACATCATACCTAAATATTTTCATCGAAGCAGAGAAGCAAAATCCAAAAAGTATGACAATGTTGCTGAATTGTTCTTCTTCTGATGACCCAAAGTAATGTTCTTCAATTAATAGCTCAAGATTAGTTTGATGACCCAAAAAATCATTCTTTAGACATATGAATTCAAATTTCTTTTTGAGTTGGTGCTTTTAAGGTACTAATAGATAATAGATATATAACAACAACCACGATGCTACAGATTCTCATTTTGCCAAGACCCGATTAAAATTGAATTAAAGCTTAACTATTTATTATTCTTTTATAGTAATCACTACCTCTTTATCCTCCGATCTAAGAACATGACCTGAGTAAGTTGAAGCGATGCCATATCATATACTCATTCTTTACATTTTAATAATCTAACAGAAAAGATGGTAGAAGTTTTTAATACCTGTCCATTTGGCCAATAGTTACTTTATTTTTAAAAAATCATAATTCTTCAATTTCATATAACCAACAAATACCAAGGCCACATACTCTACATGGAGTGTTAAACCATTTTAGTTAATCCACCTAAAGAGGTTCTCCTCCATTAGCTTCCAACTCATGGACGATAGTGCTGTTTATTATTATAGTAATAGTTATTAATTATTATAATGCACGTATTATAATTTGTTCATTATAAGAAATTGTTATTAAATCTGTCTATTAAGTACTCTCATCCCATTTTACTCGTCAATTTAAGTAAAATTTGAAAAAAAATATTTACATTTTGTTTTAATGTTATTATTATAGTTAATTAACTGCATAAAATGTTAACAGACAAACATATATTTTCAGAATATAATTTAATAAATATAATTTTTGTATTATTCTATCCGTTTTAAAAAGAATGACCTACTTTTTTTTTTTAATTCATTTTAAAAAGAATGATTTTTTTCTTTTTTGACAATATATTAATTTCAATTTTCTGTGGGACATGTTTAACACTCCAGTGGAAAATACAACATGTGTACTTAAACTTGCTACAAGATTTTACGACATTTTTGCATGGTCGAATAAATGAGAAATTACAGATGGAAATCATTGAATCTAATTTAGATGGAAAACTTATCAAAATCTATTCATGTCATTGATCAACATAGAAAAAGATATTAGGCTAAAATATATAGTGAATTACTTAGTGGAAAGGGCAGCTATAACCCCACAAAAGCAAGAGGCATTTTGATACATTTGACATAATTTTAATCTAAAATAATAAAATTTAAAAATCTTTTTTATTTTTTTAAATTTCGTGCCAAATCAAAATATTTTTTTTTTTTAGCGAAGGTATTAGCTTTCGGAAGATGTATCTCATACTTCTTCCCGTGAAAATACGATTTCAAGACGATTCTTGTGAAATACGAAGATATAGTGAAATCTTTCGTAGCATACATATCTTTAGAATAATATAAATGTCAGATGAGAAATATTGTCTTACTCCTAACAAGATCCTGCATTTTAGTTGTTACATATACATTTTATAACTTTATAAAATAGTACATGTGTATAAAAAAATCATCTTAGATATTAATTAGCTCATAAAAAGAATCGTCCAAGACCATATATAAATATCAATATTCATCCTTTTTGCATTTGATGTAGGGCTCATCAACAACATCCCACCTCACGTCCACCATGAACATTTTGAGCATGATTACAATGTATATGATGGCTCACTATCGATAAACAAAAATTGAAATAGATTCTACTTTGATACAAAATATATAAAAAAATAATAAATGAATCTTGTATCTAAATATAAAACACATGTACAAAGGAACTACTATTACCTAAAAACATTCCATCACCACAATTGTTATTGCATATTGTATATATTAAAAAGTACCATAGTCAACATTCTTAATTTAAAAGTTGTTAAAAAAAAACATTCTTAATTTAAACAAGCACCTACAAATGTCTCTATATATCCGTCTCATAAGGAATTAGAGTCATTTTCATACATTCTCTGGATTAGGACTAATGAAATCCATCAAGTCAACCTCCTTATTTACTTCACCATCTTGCATGATCAATTGAGCCAATTCACAATAATTAGGAACATTCTCCAAATCATCAAACAGCTTGTCTTCCAGATCGAATTCACCAAAATCATAATTATCTGCAGGAACTTGCTGATCAATTGGCTCTATTTTAGGTGCAGAATTATTATTACCTTTTTCGAAGTTCAAACTTTTGATGTAATTCTGGAGGATTGAACTTGGGCTAGACCATTTGGTACGACATTTTCGTCTTGTGAATTGCCTTCTTTTAGTAGCATTCCAATGGTTCTTTATGGAATTCTCAGTTCTACCAGTAAGCCTTTTTGCTATTTCTGCCCATTTGTTTCCTATTTCTGCATGTGCTTCGATTAATATCCTGTCTTCCTCCTCCGTCCACAAATCCTTCTGCTCAATCAACAAATAGATACACAAATTTACATTAAATTGAGTTACTTATATCACTAAAAGTAGTCTCTCGCGTAAAAGGCGTGAGTTCAATTCTCATTGTTTTCCAGAGTCGGATCTAGAATTCAAAATTTGTGGATTTCATGGAAAAAATAAAAATCAAATTATATCGACAAGAGTAGTCGTCTCTTGCGTAACAGGTGTGAGTTCAATTCTCATTATTCTCTGTTGGAGCTTGTGAACCGAATTCAGTTGATCTGACCCTGAAAAGCTCGAGGTGCGACCCATGTTTGTAATATTTTATGGGGTCTGTGGTGGTAGCGGACCCCACCACTAATCCTGTTGGGGTGAAGCCCTTTGCGGTATGGATGTGTATATTTGTACACACGTTTATATAAGTGTGATTTAGTGGGTTGTTGTTGGCGGTTTTGATATATACGTTATTGAGACTTTTGTCTCGTCCTTATACTTCTCTCCATTATAGTGAAATTCTTCCTCCTCTGCCGTGGTTTTTCCCGTCAAGGGTTTTCACATAAAATCTGTGTGTGCTCTTCTTGTTTCTTCTGTTTACTGTATTGCCTATTCCTGCCCGTTTCATAACATTCTCCAGAGTCAGGTGTAGAATATAAAAATTGTGGGTTCCATGGGCAAAATTGTTCGCAATAAATTTTCGTCGACGCTGAAAATTAACTGCAAGCAAAAATAAAATAAGCAAAAAGAATAATTTTATATAAATGAATTTTGCGGATACAATTCCGTTATTCTCTCGATTCTTCTCTCCTAAGTTTTTTCCATGATTCGAGGGCCTTTGCAGCGTGATTCTCGAATATAGGATGATTTGAGCCTCCTAGAAATGTATCTGGATCGCTAGGAATTGTTTGACAGCACTTCGTCTTGTCGAGTTGATCTCGGGGCAGAACTCCGTTAGTCAATTCGTTGAAGAGCTGTGTAGTCAATGCAGAAGCTTCCTCCAATGCTTGCAGAATGTCCTCTTTTTTCTCTCCTTTAAAATGTTATGTTACCCCCTATTTATACTTATAGGGGGTAGGCCTAGTTGCTTGTGATTGGCCAAAATATGTCACTTTGACACTTGACGTCTTTTGATTGGTTGTTGAATTTAAATGAGACTTCCACATCATTTGTACATGTGGCGGCGTCTCATTGGTCTTGGATTTGATTGGGATGCCACGTCACTTAATAAGTTTGGGCTTCAAAGTGAGATGGACCTTAATGAGGAATAAAATAGGCTTATCACTATTTTTTTTAAGCCCAAAATAATTTTAGACCCAATAAAATATTGATCAAATTCAAATTTTATATGAATTTGATCCAATAAATTTTACGTGTCTACAGATGCCCCCTACTTCAAGGTTGGTTGATGTGTAGGCTTGCCGAAACTTGACGGCGAGACTTGAACTCATGAATGTGTTTTCAGTCTCGTGATCTCAAAGGTATTTGTTTCTCATCGGTGCATCCTAGTTAGACCAATGCTTGCGAGTGGTCTAACTAAAGTTTCCTCCATGAACTTTCATGTCACAAAAGTCTTCGTCAAAGCAACCAACGATTTGTTTGTAGTGGTCCTCATTTTCCGAGTCACAGTTTTTTAGTGAGCAACAACTAGGTGCTTCATCCATTTTCTCGCGGATTTGGCAAGCAATATTCCCTGTCACGGCTTGGAAACGGACACTCGGAGCAACTCTTTTCTATTCTTGGCAAGAAAATTTATGCCTATTTCCTTAAATCTTGGCATAGAAAACTCCTTGCATCTCGGGATAGAAGACCAATGGTTGAAAACTAAATTTCATCAGCCATGTTGAACTAAACTGATGTGTTTCTCCTAATGTTGATCATGTCAAATAGAAGCATCATGCCTTTAATACCGACACCTATTTCCAGATTGAAGTTTCACATAGTTGCCATCAATCCGCATGAAACCGAGAAGCTTTATCTGATCAACACTATAGATATGTACCATCTTCATTTTTTTTGTGCAGGTTTATGCAAATGGTCTTGATGCAATACCAAAAAAGGTTGGCATGATTGATGTCGAACCATTTAGTGCACTACTTCCTTACTGCTTGTTAAGAAAGTGACTTGGAATAATCTGATTTCATCCTTGACGACGCTAAAAGTTTCCCATTTTAGCTTCAGTGAGCATGTACTTGGTGTCATTCTTGTGACCTTGTGATGATGAAGTTCTGAGTGTCTGTAGTCTATCGTTGCAAAACAAGCATGTGGTGCATCTCATCCGTAGGATTCGGCGACAAAGAGGCTTCGAGTGAGAGCATCCCATTATTTTCAAGGAGCACGTACGTGGTGTCATCCAGATTGATAATATTGACATGGGGAGTAGCCTTTTTTGACTTTGGTGAGCAAGTACTAGGCGCACGTCCACAAAAATATTTATTTCCCGATGGGAGAACAAAACTATGAGTTGTTTGATTCATAAAAAATGGAATTCAATGTCCTATTTTATCAATTTTGCGCGGCGTCACGATAAATTTCATATTTTGATGTAGGAGTATCGAAATCAGGAGCCATTTTTTTTCTTATTTTTTTTTGCGTTAGAAACTAGACTTGTAGAGCTATGTCTTACGCAGGAATCACAATCAGATTGCCTTCGAATCGTCCCAGATATTGCTCCAAAAACAGCCTTCTAATCTTGGTTCGCTGGTTATTTCAGCTTTGCCCAGCGTCACGATAAATTCCATATCTTGACGTGAAAGTATCAAAATCAGGTTCCATTTTTCGCATTGGAAAGTAGATTTGCAGATCTACGTCTCACGCGGAAATCATTATTAAATTGCATCCGAATCGTCCCAGATATTGCTTAAAAAACAACCTTCTACTCTTGGTTCACTGGTTATTTCAGCTTTGTACAGCTTCACGATAAATTTCATATCTTGACGTGAAAGTACCAGAATCAGGTTCCATTTTTTGCATTGGAAAGTAAACTCGCAGAGATACGTCTCACGTAGAAACCACAATTAGGTTGCGTCCGAATTGTCCCAGATATTACTCCACAGTCTTCTAATCTTGGTTCGCTGGTTATTTTAGCTTTGCGCAGCGTCACGATAAATTTTATATCTTGATGTGAAAGTATCGGAACCAAGTTCTGTTTTTTGCATTGGAAAGTAGACTTACAGATCTAAGTTAAGCATGAAATTCATCAGCATATAACCTTTATATTTTCTCAGGTACTTTTTCAAAGTTGCAGTCTAAATCTTGTGATATTCTATTTCTCCTCAGATTTTGGATACTTCATGAATTTCATTATCTACTTCAAGGTTTGGGCCGCATCACTTCCGCAATATGTTGAAGGCCAGACTAGAGAAATATTCAAAGTACCATAAGTCTTCTTATTGTCGAGAAGACTTTATTGCTTGGGAGATAATGAAGAATCCTTTTGCTCTAAGATGACATCTTCAAAGGACTCCAAATATGCATTCAAGCTTCATACTTTTCCTTTTTTTTTTTTAGATCTATTCACAGTTTAGACTCATGCTGGCCAGGAGTGACATGCGGTTTAGGCTCGTGCATTGAATAACATCTTGACTTGCAGTTTAGGCTCGTGCATCGAGGATTTACTTACATTTTAAGCTCGTGCGTCAAGGAGTATTTTTGACTTGCAGTTTAAGCTCGTGCAGCAAGGAGCATCATGTTGTTTATGCTCGTGCCTTAAGGAGCGTTTTGGGAAAGAATTCTTGTAATGTAACTTTCCTTTCAAGCCTTTGTAATGAAGTATTGTTGCACTTCAATTTGATATTTATTGCCCCCATTGGTTGAAGCAGATATGCATTTGATCTTATGTCGTCTTTTAAAAGTTGGAGTGTAGAAGCTCTTTGACATTTTTTTTCTTTTGTGAGCATTCAATGTCCAAGTATTACCCTCCTTGCTATTGGAGAAGTCATTTTGCACGGATTTGCTCATTGTTTCTTCAAGGCTGGAACCCTAATTGGGTAAAAGCTCCCAAATTGTAGCATGATGATTTTTTCAACTTTTGGTGATTCCACAGAGCGCATGACTTGTAGAGCTTTTGAAGTTGAGCCTTTCATATGGTGTAGTTTGGCGCTAACATGATTTGCGTCAACTATATCGCTATCATCAATAATGATCTTTTCCTCTTGCATTAATGTCATAATGTTTTCCTTCAGGATGAAGCATTTTGTGGTGTGATGACCAACAATGAGGTAAAATTTTTCGTATTTAGGATCATCGACTTTGTTTAATTCTTCAGGTTGCTTTGACTTAGGAAGTTCAATGACTTCTTTGGCTAACAACTCGTCAAGAATTTCAGGAACATCAGAGTCAGAAAAAGGATATACCCTTGTTTGTAACTCTTTCAAGGTGGGTTGATTTTTCACCTCTCGCATTTGTTGCTTTGGAGCTTCCTCTTTTAACTTTTGTCTTGTAGGAGACTTCGTAAAACTCACAGTTGTCGTCATAGATTCTCCAATTTGGTTTTCAAATGAGTCTTCAAATTTCGTGACTTTCTTCCTAAGATAAAAAACAGGTGACGCCATTTTATGACTTGCAATACTTAGCTCCATGTCATGAGCGCGTGTAGCTAATTCTTCAAAAGTTCGAGGCTTAATTCCTTGGAGGATATACACAAGGCCCCAACGCATCCCTTGAATTCAAACTTCAACCGCAGAAGTTTCAGAAAGTTGATCCTTGCAATCAAAGCTCAATGCTCGCCAGCGATTTAGGTAATCCAGTACAGGCTCATCTTTACTTTGTCTTGTGTTTGTCAACTCCATCATGCTGACCATACGACAGGTACTGTTGAAGCAATTTAGGAACTGACTTTCTAGTTGCTCCCAACAATCAATTGATCCAGACTCCAAGTCTGTGTACCAAACAAAAGTGTTGCCTTTCAAGGAGCGAACAAATTGCTTGACAAGAAAATCGCTATGTATACTAGCACTGCTACAAGTCTCAACGAAATGAGCGATGTGTTGTCTTGGATTTTCCTTTCCATCAAATTGTTGAAACTTTGACGGTTGATATCCAATTGGCATTGGTAAGCCCTCAATTCGCTTAGAATACGGCTTTGAGTATCCTACGAAACTTTGTGACGGACCACCATATTATGCCTTGATGGTGTTTGTAATCATATCTTGCAGTTGTTGAACTGTTAGAGTAGCCACTGAAGAAGATCGATTATCGCAGTAATTATCACTTGTCTTGATGAGAGATTCACCATCAACTTTTTCTCGCGGTGTTAGATTATAATTTGATTCTCCAGGATTGTAGAGATCTAACTTGCTCATAAGTCAGGCGATTTGATGATCTTTCTTATCAACGGACTTCTTCAAGGCTTCAATGGTTTGCTCCATCATTGCAAACTTCTCGTCTAAGTCAATTGCATCAACCCTGAAGGTGTTGACTTTTGTTGAAGTTGGAGAATTCATTAATTTTTGAGATTCTCCAAAGTTGTAGCTAGTTTCAGACGGTTCATCTGATAAAATAGATGTAAAGTTGCCCCCAGGGGTTGTAGTTACTGCCGAAATTTGAGATTTTCTCCTTTTTGTCATCTCTAAAATGGTAAAGTATTAGGATCCATCCAAAGCACAAGCGTTGAGATTGTGTCGATTGATGGGGCCAACAAGTTTGATTTCAGTAGACATGGCAGTAGTAGACTTCTTGCACGAAACTTCATTGATTTTTCTGAAGTCCATTGTAGTAGTTGAACATGTGATTTCCTTTGACTTGTAGGAGAAAGAGATGAAGAGCAGAACTGGTCCCACTGGGCTTGCCAATTTGTTCGCAATAAATTTTCGTCGACGCTGAAAATTAACTGCAAGCAAAAATAAAATAAACAAAAAGAATAATTTTATATAAATGAATTTTGCTGGTACAATTCTGTTATTCTCTCCATTCTTCTCTCCTAAGTTTTTTCTGTGATTCGAGGGCCTTTGCAGCGTGATTCTCGAATGTAGGATGATTTGAGTCTCCTAGAAATGTATTTGGATCTCCAGGAATTGTCTGACAGCACTTCGTCTTGTCGAGTTGATCTCCAGGCAGAACTCCGTTAGTCAATTCGTTGAAGAGTTGTGTAGTTAATGCAGAAGCTTCCTCCAATGCTTGCAGAATGTCCCTTTTTTTCTCTCCTTTAGAATGTTAGGTTACCCCCTATTTATAGTTGTAGGGGGTAGGCCTAGTTGCTTGTGATTGGCCGAAACATGTTACTTTGACACTTGACGTTTTTTGATTGGTTGTTGAATTTAAATGAGACTTCCACATCATTTGTACATGTGCCGGCATCTCATTGGTCTTGAATTTGACTTGGACGCCACGCTACTTGATGAGTTTGGGCTTCAAAGTGAGATGGATCTTGATGAGGAATAAAATAGGCTTATCATTTTTTTTTTTAAGCCCAAAATAATTTTAGACCCAATAAAATATGGATCAAATTCAAATTTTATATGATTTGATCCATTAAATTTTACGTGTCTACAAAAATAAAAATCAAATATTCTGGGTTCAATTCTCATTATTCTTCAGAGGCAGATTTAGAATCTAAACTTTATAGGTTCCACAGACAGAATAAAGCAGGTGATAGGGCTAGAAACCCACAACCAAGAGACCTACAAAGATTTTTCAAGCTCTTTCTTTACCACTACATCAACAATACAATTTATTTATGGATTTTCAACTTATAATTCTTATATATTTACTATATTTTTTAATATAAATTCAAGAACCGCATGAAAGTTATTGGATTCTCGAAAACCCCCACCTACTGCTCTAAATCCGCCCCTCCCTTTTCTGCTCATCTATGTACTTGAAAAATCTTTAAATAAAAAAAATGAGGAAAATAAGGTATATTTAATTTGGTACGATAAAAATCATTTTCTGGTGTTTTATTACCATAAGGAAAATATTATTCATCAGAAGAGAAAAGTTAATTAAACCGACTTTCGTCAGCTTTTTTAATTTTAAGCAAAACCTTACCTTTTAACTTCACTTCTTAGTTGTTATAATTAACTTTTAGACATTATTATAATTCTCCCCTATGACAAAATAATTGTATATTAATCTATGTTAGCACTCGATATTTTCATCAGATACTCTCCGATTCGCTAATATTATTATTGATTTTTATCTATATCGTCGTCGACTAAAACATTACAATGAAAATTATATCTTTTTGAGACAATAACTTCTATATCATACCAAACACACTCAAATATTGTGAGGAAAAACTCATATACATTGTACACGTTTACTCATATCATATAATTGAACATTTTTCATTACTTATAAATTAATTAACTTGACTTTTCAGAAGTGAAACGTGATAATTATTTTAAAATAAAAAAAGTATCACATAAGCAACCGACATAGAAAGAAGAACCTCAAAGAAAGGAAGAAACCCTATAGATAGAAGTTGATAAACTTGCGTTAAAGAAATATATAATCACTATTTTTGGAGGTGAAAGAAAGGAAAGAAATAATTAGTAATTAGTAATTAGTAATAGTAGCAAAGGAAGAAGTAAAATCATACTTTGATATCAGGTCTAAGATGATTGTTCCACCTCTCTCTACATTGTTTCCCTATTCTCCCTTTCAACATTTTTGCTATTTCTGACCATTTTCTATCTCCAAATTTCTCTACCAAATTGATCAAAATCCTGTAATTATGTAAAACAAAGCAATCAAATGAATGAACATTAATAATAAATTACATTGATTTTATTTTTTCTAAAAGAAGAAATAAATTAAATATACCTGTCTTCTTCAATAGTCCATTGACCTTTGGCTGATTTTGATTTTTTTCGAGTACCCCTTCCTGATTTTCTCATAGAAGATGATTTTTTATCATTGCTTTTTATAAGCTTCTTATTCTTTCTTCCACCAATTTCTTTATCATTGTACACATTATTAGTACCATTGTTTTCAATAGTACTAGTAACACATGAACTTTCATCACGCACAACATTGAAGTTGATGGACTTCATATCCGTAGAGCTCTCAAAATTCTTCATGAATAGTGTGCTACCACTAGCATTGCCATTTTGCTCAAATGGCTTGAATTCATAGCCAAAGTTGAAATCTTGACCCATTGATGAGAAGTTATCACCATGATTTGAGAGTGGATCGAACAACGGGTGCTCATAACCGCTATCCATTTCGATCATGTGATCAGGGTTCGTGTTGAAGGTTAATGGACCTCCAGCGAGCGAAAAAGTAAGATCGAGGTGATGAAAATCATGAAGATAATCTGTAGGGATTGTGCAAAAAACATCTTGTTTACTGCTAGGATCAAAATCCATAGGATTAATTAGGAGAAAGGCATTGAGAGGAAGTATACTGTATAAGGAGGATTTTTTTTTGGTGAGTTCTGTTTTATCAACTTCGCGTTTGCTTTATTTGTGTGTTACTGTAGTAGTAATTAAGTGTGGAAAAAGACATTTATTACAGTGTGAATGTATTTGGACCCTTTTTGACCTTGTTGATCCAATGGCTATTGTTTGGTCATGACTTGAGAAAAATATTTACCAATTTTGGATTGTTTTGTAATCATAATATTTCTCCTTTTATTGGATTTTGGAAATTTGATGACATAATTTTACATTTCACCAATTTGATCCTGCAAGAATGTAATATATATATATATATATATATATATATATATATATATATATATATATATATATATACACGCACACACACTATTTGCCTGATTGAAACTATAATTTAGTAAAACATTTTATGATTTTTATCACAACAACAATAATATAGTCAATATAGGTTTATAAGTAATGTCAGGAGAATAGGGTGTACTATACATTATTTACACTTGTTATGTATTTTATTACTATTTAAATAAATTTAAATTAGAATGAGAGACATTATTTTAAAGGAAGCATCTGCTACATATGGTACTTTTTGGTCGTGACGTGTTAGAAGTGAATGACATAATTCTTTCTTTTTCCCATAGTTATATCCTATTGTTCAATAAGGAATTGCACAATTATAGTGCACTCATTTCTTTTCACCATGTAATAATAAAAAGGTCAAACAAAAGAAAGCTTTATGATATAGTTAGAATGTCCTTCAATGTTAATCCTTTCTTTCGTTCATTTATACTTATTACGTTTTACTCTTCAAAAGTTAAATTACATAAATTTTGACTTACAATTTAATATGTTTTTTTTCTATTAAATTAATATGAAAAAAATTTAACTTATAGTATGTAATTTATAATATTTTTATATAATTTTTAAATATCTAAATTTAAAATTAAAATATTAAAATAACGAAGGGAGTAAAAAAACAAATCTTTTTGCATGAGACAAGTGGCCTCACTCTTAAAATTAAGACATTAATTAGATGAACAAATCATTTTGTAAATGAAACGGTTTCTCTGTTTGTCGCCCTTTCAACTTTTCTTCTCGGATAGCAATTAATTTTGAAATTACGAATTGTCATTTAAAGTTGGTATATTAATACTAAATTGATCAGGCAAGATATAGAAACTTATATGAATGATGTTAATTACATTAATTAAGATAATAGTAATTACGGACATCTCAATAAAATTAGTGGCGTAAAGTCAAAATTTTAATAAGAGGTCATAAATATATATACACAAAAATAATAATGTAATAATTTTTTTTTATTTCTGCATATTAATTATATTTGGTGTGTTATTTTAAAAGACACCTAACCTTTAATTTCACACATTAATATAATTATTAATATTAATAAAAGTAAGAATTAATTCTAGGTAATTAAATGTTAGCCATCTGTTTGCAATACATTAACTTGAATGTTGTTGTTAAAAATATGACGTTTAGGTTGTTTAATTCAAAGTTCTAAAATATTTCTGGTAAAATTAGATAAGTCTTTCTTTCTTTCTTTCTTTCTTTCTTTCTTTCTTTCTTTTTAGATAGTCTTTTTAAATGTATTTCACAATCATCATTGTTATATTTTAAATAAAGTTGAAATCATAAAATATAAAAAAAAAATTTAGGCCTCAAATTTTGAAATCTAAAGCAAATGCTTTGCTAGTTTTATCGTTGAGTCACCCCTGATTACTAACAGCTAATCAAAGTGTAGACGACAAATTTTTCTAAGTCAAGAAAATAATAATCGAGACGGAAAAATTGAAGTAACAAAGTGTAATATTTTATTTCAAATGTAGTAAGTGTTACAATCTCTAAAAATAATCCTCTGATTCTTTAAAGTAATATGAACTTGGACTTGAACTTAATTTGAATTCAAGGGTTTGAGTAGCTTGATCTTGAATCTTCGTCTCCGGACTTGAATTTGTATGTTAGTTCGTCACAAATACTTGGATGGTTGCCACAAACGATGAATAAGTAACTTGATCTTGAACAAAATTTTCTTCGTTCTTGATATTGAACTTGATCTTGAGGTTGATAGTTTGAAACTTATAACTTGCAGAGAAATTATGATTTTGATCCACGAGCTCTCTTCTTACTTCTTGTTTCTCCCAAAATCCTCCCTGAGTTATGAGGACCTCTATTTAACTTGGATTGCCATCTAATATTGACACATGTCATGCTTTTAGTGACTCATTTCATTTAACTTGGATTGCCACATAATATTGCCACATGCCATGCTTTTAGTGACTCATTTCATTTAACTTGATTGCCACATAATATTGCCACATACCATGCTTTTAGTGGCTCATCTCATTTAACTTGGATTGCCACATAATATTACCACATGCCATGTTTTTAGTGGCTTATTTCATTTAACATGGATTGTCATCTCATGTTAAATTAACCTCATCTATTTGAGATTAAATGATTAACCCAATTATATTAATCATATTATTTAGACTATTTTCTTAAATTTAATATAGTCCAAATAAATATGTGAATTTAAATTTAATAAAATTTCAATACTCACAAATGCCCCCTACTTCAAGACTTGTCAAATTCATTTTTTTTATTTTTTTATTTTAAAAAATAAAAATAAAAAAATAAAAATCGATGGACTAGACTTGAAGTACAATTAAGACAACAATATTTTTTTGGTTGTCTTGTACATAGTAAATACTTGCTTATTTGGCTTCAAGTAGTCACAACATTTCACAAGAATATTTTTTTTAACTCCGTATCCGATCAAAGTATATCACTTAAAATGAAACGGAGGAAGTAAATAAATAGCTGAGTTGAAAATTTTCACATGCAAAATTTTATTAGCAGTGAAATGATAATTTACTACTTGTAAAGTGGGGTCCGCATTCTTTTTTTTTTCACCATTATCTTTAAAGCTCTTGATAAACTTTGAAAGATTTTTGATAGGAAATAAAATACTTTTTGTTCCTATTCAAAAAGAGATATTTGATTTATCATTATTTTATTTGTATTGAACTAGGATACTACTATCTATTGTAAACGTCTTTTTTTTTTTTACTATAAATAGTTGATAGCCTTTTTGAAACTATTCAACAATTAGCTGAGACTTTTGACAACCAACTTTTGACACACACTACTGTGCAACATCCATACTTCTTCTTTTGTGCAAAATGATAAAAGAAAAAGAAAAAGAAAAATAATAATTTAATGCTTAGCCGTAGATGGAAAAAAACTCCATTCATCCATTTTGTCTTTTTGATACAGCTCCTCAATGCTAGCAATTTTTTAATATTTCTGCACATAATCACACACACATATATATATGCTTTCCTTTTTTGTGTAAAAAAATTACAAAGACATTTATTCAACTTTGCAGTTAAGGGTAAGATAGAACCTCCCTTTATTTTTTTAAACAACAGTACCTTTTTTTCTTTTTTCTTTTTTATATATGTGTGACTTTATGTAGTCCCATTTCCAGTGAATGTTAAGTAAGAAGAAAATGACCAACTCTACTTTTAAAGCCTCTTTTGTTGATTTTTCAAAAAAAAAAAAATGAAATATGACATATGAGTTTTTATTTTTGGTAACATGTCATGTGAATTATGGCTCCTTAACTGATCATTGTGTCATAATAAGGAATGTTGGAATACGTGGTTAACAATAAAAGACAAAGAAATCATATGAATTTATTGTCTCGGTTAACATTCTGCCTCTTTGTCTTCTGTATTTAGTAACCTTCTGATAGTATGTCTTTTCAGCATGTTTAATTGACAGAGCAACTTGATCAACCTTTGACGATTAAATACACTCATACTCAGGTATACGCTCCTTCTCTTTCTCTTCTTCCTTTTTTTTTTTAAGGTAAACAAAAATAATAATATTTATATTGTGGGAACCAAAAAAAATGAAGGGCATTACCATATCATGACATGCCGATCTTATGTTGTGAAGGATCGTGTTTAATGTCCTCGCTTTAATGTCGTAATTTTGAGGCCTGAGAAACTGAGCATAAGGCGTCGTAAGTGTCGCCTTATTTGAGCTAAAGACTGTACACCGTCTAAGGCACAGATTTTACATAACCTGTGGCTAATACTTTTACACCGTTGGAGGGCGTCGTAAGTGTCGCCTTTATTTGAGCCAAAGATTATACACCGTCTAAGGCAGAAACTTTACATAGTCTACGGCTAAGACTTTTACACCATCTGAGCCAAAGAATTTATGTTGCCCGAGGCGAAGGTTTTACACAGTCTGAGGTAGAGACTTTACATGATCCGTGGCTAAGACTCTTACACTGCTTAAGCCAAAGACCTTACATTATTTGAGGTAACGACTTCACATTGTCTGAACTGAAAATATCACACTGTTCAATTCGATAACTTTATATGATCAATTTTTTTAAACTGAAATTGATCATATTTGAATTTAGAGTTTATAATTATTGAACTATCGAGTGACTACTAATGAAATACTCCTTTTTTCAGTTTGAATCATGGTTTACTTCAGGGATTCAACATCTTCCTCATCCGAGTCGCGATATCTCATAATATCCAATCACAAGGATAGTGAAGTGAAAACAAAGTTGCTGGACAATATGTTGCTCCGTGGCCGCCTTTGAAAAATCTAGCTGGTTTAGACCAATGGACTCTTGAATTCCATAGTCGTCCACCTAAGACATAGATGCTTTGCTCTCCCAATTATCGGACCAAGAATATTGCAAGTACATTGCCATGCTTGGGAGGCCGAATTATAAATGGAGAGAATAGGTGGGGCACAACTTTTCAGCTTAGTGGCGAGTTTCACTACGTTCTTGGCTATTGGGAATGGGCTGAAGATGTTCTTAGTAGGAGCTACCAGGCTTTAAAGGATGCAATGATTTACTATACTATATATGGGTCACTCTTTACTTACAAACATAATACAAACGTCTTACAGGCCTTCTGTGAAGCTTGGTGTCCTTCTACGAATACGTTGCTTACCTCAGTTGGAGAAATGTCCCTGTCTCTTTGGGATTTACACACCATTGGAGGTCTTCCAATAATAGGAAGTCTTTATGAGAAAGTTGTGTCGGACGTTACAGAACTTATAGGCACTTATGATAAGGGGAAAAGGTTTCTTCCCAAAACTTGTGAACATTTACTTGATGCCTTCCATCAGCTATGTGAAGGAAATAATGATAATCCGAGCATTCCCATCAGTAAATGGACACCATTTTGGTGTAAGAAAGCTTTTAAATATGGGCCACCTCCACCAAGAAGAGAAAAGAAATCAATTCTTCTGAAATTATCTCACAATTCGTCTGGAAAGATCGACAAGATAGTTAATTAGTCATCTAAAGAAGAAGGCTTATTTCATAGGCTAGGAGTTAGAAGTCACAAGAAGGACGATACATACTTGGCTGCCTTTTTATCCTGCTGGTTGTGTACATTTGTGTTTCCTACGATGGAAGGAGATGTTATTTGTCCAGGAGTTTTCAGAGTTGCTTGTCACTTAGCAATTGGGCGAAGGGTTAGCCTTGCGGTTTCAGTCTTAGCTAGCATTTATAGGGGACTAAATGCAATATTAGAATGTCCGCAGCTTGACCTTGTTCGAGCATGCTTCCCAGTTCATTACGTATACGGTTGGTTGGACCGCTACTTCAATACTCATTTTCCTTTAATAGATGGACCAAGCGATCCCCTCATAGCCGGATATTCTGGCGAAGGTGCTTCTAGGTACTACAACAAGGAAGAATTAAGAAGACGTATACATGGAAGAGGTACCATTAAGTGGGATGGAAAATTACTCGAAAGGCCTCAAGCTTATCACTACCGCGATGATGGAAATGATAAGGAATTTTAGTTGAATTTTTTTATAAGCCTTCGCTCGAACTATCTTGCTTTAAGGGATGGGAATGCCTTCATTATTTAGCCTTATAGTCCCCACAGATTTAGCCGCCAATTTGACTTTTTCCAAGATCCCTCTGGATTACTAGACTAAGATTTTCGAGAGGCTTTGTTAGAAGATGGACTGAGACTTGCATATATTTGTGTGTTTGCTAAATCCATGGCGAAGGCGACATTTCCCTCAAGTAATACAAACTTGAAGACATTCTCATCGTCCAATTATAAAGTTTGGTGGGAAAATGTGCATGGGAGTGTACTGGAAGATCACATACGATTTCTAGTGAGTACCGTGGGGCCTAACATTGATTCCTTTCAAGAATGTGAGAAAGAGGCATTAGTTGTGCACAAGCCTCTCATGTTGTAGTCCAAGGAAGTTGTAGAAGAGATTAAAGAACCTTTGCATAAAGAAGATCAAGAAGAACAAATGACAATCCTGCCTCATCAAGTTCCCAACAAGCGACTATCTGAAGATGAGAGTGCTAGCAGCCATGAAGATCGTTGTTGGAAAAAAACAAGACCCTCCTTGTCACACCCCTTTTTTTAACTCCAAAAAAAAGATTTATTTTAAGTTTCGAAAGGTTTTTTATTATTAAAATGACAAAAATAAAGATTTTATTTCGAAAAAAGATTATTTACATTTTTTATTCAGAGTCGCCACTTGACATAAATCGGGTGTGCCAAGTCACCCATGGATATTCTTTTCAAAACAATTTGACTCTTTAAACTGGTTTGTGAACATAGATTTCTATTAAGGAATTCTATTGACCGAGGAAAAGGTGTTAGGTACCCCTCGATCCCATGGTTTGACCACGGTCGCTTGGTGGAGCATATCGGCTAATTTGACACTACGAATGTATAAACCACACAAAAAAACACATAAAACAATCAATCAAACAAACGAAACAAAACCAATCCAAATTAGTGTTCAGCCCAATTATACAGTCCAAAAATAAAAAAAAACAGAAAATAAATCCTATCTAACCTATACTAATCCTAACTAGGTTCCCGTGCTATACCCGACGCCTCGGGCTTTTCTCACGAATGTCTTTCGCCAACATAGCACGTCGGGCATTCCCCAGTGAATAAATACAATGTATCTCGGGGTATTCCCCAGCTAAATAAGTACATTTTAAATACGATAAAGTAGAAAGAAACATTCATACACACATTCCAACATTCAACCAAAACAACAAGTTCTAAAATTTGCCAACCCGAACCTATATTGCCTATCCATTTCAACATATCATAAATCTATCACATTCATACTTATTTCGATTTAAACAAAAGACAACAAATCCACACTAATCGACGTTCAACTTTTATCAATTTCTTCATTCCCGCCCCAAATTATCTTTTCAACCAAAAATTAACACATGCTTTGATTATCAACTCAATTTTTCAACTCGGAATCCAATATAAACAACATAGACACAACGACAATTAAAGCATGATAATCATATGAATTTCACAGGAATAACATCAAGCATTCACCAAATCATCCAATTTCAAACATGCCCAATTCAACGAATTATGATAAATAAGAGACAATGGATTAAAGAAATGGACCTTCCGATAATCGATTCCGGTTGATAATAATATTAAAGAAGCCCCGAATTTGGGATTCCTCAACAGAAAACCTCAGGAACACCACAATCCAACTCGGTATTAAGGTAATGCTAATAAAGCCAGTTTCAAAACCAGTAGGACAACTCTCAATACAAAACCCAAACAACAAACACTGATGCGATTTAAACACATAGACCTAAATAAATGATATCGAAAACGAAATTCAAAAATAACCGAACCCAAGAACTCCGATACGCGATAGAATCAAAGAACAGTGTAACCTGAGCTTCGAAAAGCTCAGGCGACGGTAGAGAAAATGAATCAAGGTAGATTTCGGCTACCTTTCTTGTTTACCGACCGAATTTGCTTGGAAATCAAAAGGAAATGACGAGAAGAGGTGGAGATTTTGGGATCGGAACGAGCAAATGATAAACTTAAGCTGATTCCAGTGCAACTTCGCCAGAACATCTCGAAGAAACTGACCGGATCTCCCTCGATGCTCTCTTCATTTTTTTTTAATTTACTCCCCTTGTCTGCCTGTGCGTATTCATCCCGGCCCTCTGTATATCGACCTTCCAAAAATCATTATGTGTGTGTGCTGATGGAAGCTTTTTGAAATTGTTACTATAAGTGGTAATTGTATTGTCTAGAGGAAAGAAAGAAGAAGAAAAATCTTTTATTCCTATCTCTATGTGCGTATGTCTCTCCCCTTTGAAAAGATGGAAAATGGGAGCATATGTAATGAATCTCCAGGTCCCTAATTCCCTATGGGCCCCTTTTAGTTGTTGTGATCTCTCCTCCCGGAAGTTTCCTGAGTGCATATTTCCTTTATGGCCAAGAAAATGAAGGGATCACGTGGGGTAGGGGTATGGGGTAGTGAGGGTGGTTAGGTGAGAGGTGAGGGGTGAGGTGTTTTATTTTAATTGGAGGGGTAGAGGTTAGGTGTCTATTTTTGCTTGGGTGGGTTCTTGGAATTTTACAATGAGACAAAGTTTGTTATGACTTGTTATTTGGATAAAACAAAACAAAAACAAAAATAAATACATAAATAAGTAAAAGATGAGGTGATTATTTATTTCTTGGGAAAAATTATAAAAATGGGATTAAATTGTGTGATATCGGAATAAAAAATATTTTTGACGGGACAAAATTATGTATCTACATCATGCCCCCCTTTGAATGTAAACACCCAGTGTTTTCATACAAAGAAGTAGACAACGAGACAGAATTTTTTCCTGATTATTATTCGAAGAAAGCAATAGAAGAAAGAAGGCAAACCGAGTCTTGACTTAGGATACCCTACCTACCCAATTTATGAGGGAGTTAGATAACAGGTATCTCAGAGGATTGAAAGGATATGGACTATACCGAGTTGAAGAGTCGAGTGAGGTTCCATCGAGATTCCGGTCCGCGGCTCTGTCATTACATCAAAAATAAAAATTACAAGTTAACATAGAAATGAAATTAGAAAATCCTATATATGCAGCTTTCCTTGACTCTTGGCTCGAGTTTTATCACCCTATTCTTCAGGCGGGCTCCTGACTTGCAATTTCTTTTGACTTGTTGCTTGGCTTTTAATTGCTTCACTTTTTTGCTCGACTTTTATTTCATCACCCTGTTCTTCAGGCGGGTTCCTGGCTTGCAATTTCTTTAATTTCCCATTTCGTCACCTTGTTCTTCAGGTGGGCTCCTGAAATCAGAATCAAAACTAGAACGACAATTATCCCAAACAAATATTATAATAAAGAAGGATTTTAACATTTTTTGAGAGTAATGTCCCATTTTCTCGGAGGGTCCTAAATAGAAAGTAAATCCCCATTTTTCGGGATGGTCCTAAACAGAAAGTAAAATCCCATTTTTCAGGAGGGTCCTGAATAGAAAGTAAAATCTCATTTTTTAGGAGGGTCCTGAATAGAAAGTAAAAATCTTTTTTTTTCAGGAGGGTCCTGAACAGAAAGTAAAATCTCATTTTTCGGGAGGGTCCTGAGCAGAAAGTAAAATCCCATTTTTCAGAAGGGTCCTGAACATAAAGTAAAGTCCCATTTTTCAGGAGGGTCCTGAACTTAAAGTAAAGTCCCATTTTTCAGGAGGGTCATGAACAGAAAGTAAAGTCTCATTTTTCAGGAGGGTCCTGAACAGAAAGTAAAGTCCCATTTTTCAGGAGGGTCCTGAACAGAAAAGTCCCATTCCTCAGGAGGGTCCTGAACATAAAGTAAAGTCCCATTTTTAGGAGGGTCCTGAACATAAAGTAATGTCCCATTTTTCAGGAGGGTCCTGAATAGAAAGTAAAATTTCATTTTCCAGGAGGGTCCTGAATAGAAAGTAAAATCCCATTTTACCTTCCCAACGGTAGCTAAACTTGCTAAAAAGAATTTTGCCCCTGTTTCATCAAAGACAATTTTGTCAGTTAAACACTTAGTGGTGGTTTGCAGCACTTGGCTTCTCAGGCATCTGCTCCAGCACTCATTCCTTTCATTTTTGTTACAAATCACTGATACTTGCCCCTGTCTTGTTGCATCATTGACCCAGACCAGATCGGGGGAAATGAATTTGACTTAAACATCGAGTTTCTATTTTACCATGCCTCTAAGAAACGTCTTTTGACATCTGATACTCCTATGAATCTAGCAACCTGTCGGTTGATAGACTACCCTTTACTTGCTTTGAATTATGCTTATTTTTCTCTCATGTGTTGGTCTTGGCTTTTCCTCATACAATTGGGAAGACTGGTAGCAATTTTTGAAATCTTTTCTTACTTGTTCTGACACAGACTTGACTCAAAATATAAAGAAATGATGGTGATTTTTATTTCGACAAATGACATAGAAAGACAAAAATATGCAAATGAAAGAAAAAGGCAATGTCCCTTATTAAAGAAGGAAAAAAAACTTATCTAAATGCGGCAACCAACTCCAATGAGTATGACATGCATTTTGGATTAAACTGTCTGATCTTTCTACCCAAACTTCAACCTTCTGTTGTTGAGTTCATGCCTTTTTCTCTGAGTTGCTTCTTCAAACCCATTGGACTAATACATCTCATTCAATTGACGACTTCTTGAAAGATTTTTGCCAATAACCTCTTTCTTTTTCACTTTTCTCTCGAACTCTCCATCGCCTCACGATGCCCGTGGGGGTTTTCACTAATCAAACTCTCTCATTTATATTTCTCTCAACTCACCATCGCCTTACGCATGCTGATCATTTTTATTTCTCTCCTAATTTCTTACGCTGAGGAAGACAAGTAGTATCCAAAATGCATCATCATATCCATTGCATGTTTAGCCTTAACATTCTGAAAGATTGATCTGAAGGTCTTTCTTTGGTTGTAACTTGGCTTTTGGATAGGGTTAGAAAGAAAAGAAAGGCATGAGGCTTAAACGACACTTGAAGTGGGGTGAGACTTACAATTTTTGGAATCAACTCAAACAATACCTTAACTCATGCCCTAGTTTTTTGTTAACTTGGTGACTCTAAAATCTTTATTTGGTTGGACCGAGTCCTGAATAAGGCAGCCTACGTATCTCACTCCCAAGAGAGGAGAATCAGGTTGCACGTAGTTCTATCAGCTTGCTCTTTATTTTGATCTAATTTTCTCTTCTCTTTTTTTTCTTTTATTATTATTATTATTATTATTTTTTATTTTTTTATTTTTGATTTTTTTTATTCTTCTTTTCTTGACATTTACTTTTTACTCTATTTTGATTCCAAAATAGGGATATGAAAGTAAAATAGAACTAAGCTCAAATGGGGTAAACAAAGGATGACACACTGTTTGGATAGCAGAATGAAATGCCTTCATCATATCAATCTTAAAAAATGCAAGTACTAAACATGCAATAAAATCAACAAAGGATGAAATTTCACACATAATATTTTTTGACCACATCAGCATTGATAGCCATTTCTGCCATTTTACCTTCAATATCTATCAAATATAAGGCCTCATTGGGCAACACTTTCTTCACAATGAAGGGACCTTGCCAATTTGAAGAGAACTTGCCTTTAGCTTCAACCCGATGAGAGAGGATATGTTTCAATACCAATTGACCAACTTCAAAATTCCTGGGACGTACTTTTTTGTTATACGCTCGAGGCATTCTCTTCTGATACAATTGGTCATGACATACCGATATAAGTCTTTTTGCATCAATCAAACTCAACTGTTCCAATCGGGTTTTGACCCACTCATCATCATCAATCTCTGATTCCACAATGACTCAAAGAGAGGGAATTTTAACTTCAGCGGGAATGATTGCTTCTGTCCCTTACACCAATAAATATGGATTGCCCCTGTTGAAGTACGAACAGTAGTGCGATAACCTAGCAATGCAAACGATAACTTCTCATGCCATTGTCTAAACCCTTGTACCATTTTCCGCAGTATCTTCTTGATATTCTTATTGGCGGCCTCCACAGCGTCATTTGGACGATATAGAGCGGAATTTTGATGTGCAATCTTAAATTATTGACACACTTCTTGCATCAAATGACTATTGAGATTGACAGCATTGTCTGTAACGATCATCTTTGTAATTCCAAACCTACAAATGATGTTGGCATGAACAAAATCTACTACCGCTTTCTTTGTTACTGACTTAAAAGTTACTACTTCTACCCACTTTTTAAAGTAATCACTGGCCACCAAAATAAATCTATGCCCATTTGATGCTTTCGGCTCAATCGGCCTAATCACGTCCATCCCCCAAGCTACAAAAGCCCATAGAGCAGACATCGCATGCAGCTTAGCGGGAGGAGAATGTATCAGATCACCATGTACCTAACATTGATGACATTTTCAAACAAAACGAATAGAATCCCGCTCCATAGTAAACCAATAATAACCTGCTCGAAGTATCTTCTTTGATAATACATAACCGTTCATATGCAGACCACATACTCCGGAGTGTATTTCAATCATAATTGTCGAGGCTTCTTTTGCATCGACACACCTCAAAAGTCCCAGATCTGGGGTTCTCTTGTATAAGATTCCCCACTTAAAAAAAATTCACTAGCCAAACGCCGAATAGTCCTCTTTTGATCACTGGTGGCATGTGCTGGGTATTCTCCCGACTGTATATATCGCTTGATATCAAAGAACCAAGGTTTGCCATCGAGTTCTTCTTCAACTACATTACAATAAGCCTGTTTATCACGACTCTGTATATGCACTGGATTAATGTAGGCCTTATCAGGATGTTGGAGCATTGAAGCCAAAGTGGCTAAGGCATCAGCAATCTCATTGAGAATTCTTGGAATATGCCTAAACTTTACTGACACAAACCATTGACATAGATCTTGCAAGCATTATCGATATGGTATGAGCTTTAAATCTTGCATCTCCCATTTGCCTTGAATCTAATGGACGAGCTAATCTGAATCCCCAACACTAATAGTTCCTGGACCCCCATATCAACAACTAGCCTTAAACCTAAAATGTAAGCTTCATATTCCGCCATGTTATTGGTATAATAAAATTGAAGTTGCGCTGTTATCGAGAAATATTGCCCTAATTCAGAGATAAGAACTGCACCTCTTTCGACTCTTTTTATGTTGACAGCTCCATCGAAGAACAACTTCCAACCTGGATTAGCATATGTAATGACTTCATCAATACACAACACTTCTTCATCAGGAAAATATGTATTTAATGGCTCGTATCTTCATCGATGGGATTCTCAGCAAGTTGATCTGCCAAGATTTAGGCTTTCATGGTTGTTCGAGTCACATATACAATGTCGAACTCGGTAAGTAATATTTGCTACTTTGCCAATCGACCTGTCGGCATAGGCTTCTGAAACATATACTTCAAATGATATATGCGAGAGATGAGATAAGTATTGTAGGACGAAATATAATGCTTCAACTTCTGTGCTATCCAAGTTAGAGTGCAACACGTCCTTTCAAGAAGAGTGTACCTGGCCTCATATGCAATGAACTTTTTGCTAAGATAATAAATAGTCTGCTCCTTTTTTCCTATTAAATCATGTTGCCCCAATATACAACCGAATGAATTATCCATAACCGATAAGTACAAAGTCAAAGGCCTACCAGGCTCGGGTGGCACCAACACCGGTGGATTTGAAAGATATCTTTTGATTTTATCAAACGCTTCCTGGCATTCTTCAGTTCACTCAACTGCAGCACTTTTTTTCAGCAACTTAAATATGGGCTCACACGTGGTTGTGAGTTGAGCAATAAATCTACTGATGTAGTTCAGTCTACCCAGTAAACTCATCACCTCCGTCCTATTCTTGGGCGGTTGCAAATCCTGAATGACTTTGATTTTTGAGGGATCTAATTCAATTCCCCGACGGCTGACTACAAACCTCAACAGCTTTCTGGATGGAACTCCAAATACATATTTTGCCGGGTTGAGCTTGATATTATACTTGCGAAGCCTTTCAAAGAACTTTCTTAAATTTTTAACATGGTCAGCCTGACTCTTTGACTTAATAATCACATCATCTACATAGACTTCAATCCCCTTATGCATCATATCATGAAACACAGTGTTCATGACTCTCATGTATATTGCTCCAACATTCTTCACACCGAACGTCGTCACTCGATAATAATAGGTCCCCCATGGTGTGATAAAAGATATTTTCTTCGTGTCTTCATCATCCATAATGATCTAGTGGTATCCGGCATAGCAATCCACGAAAGAGGCAACCTCATGTTTTGCGTAGTTGTCCAGCAAAATATGGATGTTGGGAAGCGCAAAATCATCCTTCGAACTTGCTCTATTCAAATCACGGTAATCAACACATACTCAAATTTTGCCATCTTTCTTTGGGACAGGAACAACATTTAATAACCACGTGGGATAACGAGCCACTCAAATTACTTTGGCTTCAAGTTGTTTCATGACTTCCTCTTTGATTTTCATACTTACATTATTTTTAAACTTCCTCAACTTCTGTTTGATAGGAGGGAATGCGGGATCAGTTGGCAATTTATGGGCCACTAATTCAATGCTTAAACTGGACATATCATCATAAGACCATGCAAAGACTTCTTTAGAAACAATTAATGCTTGAATTATTCCATCTTTTAACTGTGGTGAAGCATGCACACTTATTTTAGTTTCCTTAACATCTTCTTGATCGCCTAGATTAATTGGCTCAGTTTCATTCAGATTAAGATTCGGCTTGTCTTGAAACTGTTCTAACTCTTTGATCATTTCGTCTAGCACTTCTTCTTCATCATATTCCCCCTCTTGCTTCATTACCTCTTGATTAGTTTGGATTTTAAGATCGGGATGAAAATTCCTCATGCATTTCATGTCATTAGAATCAGCATAAAGAAAACTCTATAAAGAAAAAACAAAAAAGTGAAATATGTTAGACACGAAACAAAAGGGACATTGCATTTCATTAAAAGAAAAGATGGAAGGGTTTAAACATAAACGCCAACATAACATAAACTAACTAAAATCCAAATTAAAACCCTGAAATAACTCTGATAAACAGAAAGAAAAAGAAAACAAACTACCAAAATTCCCTCTTGACGGGGAGAGGAGTGACTTCCCAATTGTTGAGCCGGATAGCTGGACCTATGAATTGCACGTCTGCCTTACTGGTACTTTCTCCTACTTTAACCATGTCAACTTCGATCAACAGGTTCTGGAAGTCATCAACCAATTTAGCTTCAATCTCTATAGGTGTCACGACACTGCTCTTGATGAATGACTTACTGAGTAGAGGCACCGGGTGAGGGAGTGGCCATATTTTTTTCTTTCTTTCCTTGGCTTTCTTCAAATCTTCAGCCATAGGTTTGAAACCCAGACCAAAAGTTCCCAAGTTCTCCCTCGAACATATGGGATGAACTATACCGTGAAGAGACACTCCCTAAACCCTTTCCTGGCTTGAATCTATATTTTAACATTTTATTTATCATCATTACAGAAGCGAGAGACAATTGTGGCCCTAGAATAACTTGCCCTTCAAAGATATGATTCACCGACACTCTATCAAAAGTTTGGTAGATAAATGTCTCCTCTACATTGTTTGCTTCAATAAGGGACAAGGGAGAATCTTCGTAGGTGGACAAATCCCCTTTACCATGAATAACCACTTCTTGTCTGTCATGCTCAAACTTGATCATTTGGTGCAATGTAGATGCAACCGCCTTGGCCTTGTATATCCACGGTCTTCCCACTAACAGATTGTAAGAGGAGCCGATATTCAATACTTGAAACTCTATGGCGAACTCAACAGGATCTATAATCAACATTTGTTTTATTTCACCAATAGAGTTTGATTTTGCACCATCGAAAGCCCTGACACATACATTGTTGGGCCTGATCCTCTCAACACCAATATTCAACTTTTGCAAGGTGGCAATAGGGCAAATATTTGCGTCGGAACCTCCTTCAATCATGATATGAGTGACGTAGAAATCTTCATACTTCACGGTAATATAAAGACCTCGATTATGCCCTGTACCTTCAACAGGCAATTCATCGTTAGAAAAGTTGATACGATTGACCTCAAAGATTTTTCCAACTATTTTCACAAGCTGATTTACCGTAATCTTTCTAGGAACATAAGCTTCGCTCAATAACTTCAATATAACATCACGATGTTCCTTAGAATATAGCAACAAAGATAAGAGAAAAATTTGATTATGGGTCTTCTTCAGCTGATTTATGATTGAATACTTCGATGATTTCATCTTTTTAAAAAATTCTTTGGCTTCTTCTTCGGTGACTGGCTTCTTGATAGATAAAGGCCCATTCACAATTGGCTTGGGCTTCCTTAAAACTTTAGGCACAAACATCTTCTTGACCGAGTCAAACCCCATACCTCATCTATTTCTTCCACAACTTTCTTCTCCTGGTTAGTCATCACAGTCTGCTTATAGCTCCAGGGGACCTTTTTCATATCAATTATCAGAGGTTGGGTCATCGGTTTGATGATAATAAGGACTGTAAGCGCTCCTTTCACCGTCAAGATAGGCTTACCCGTAGCTCCTACCACCATCAACTTAGGTTTATCCAGACTTGAACCAACAGTTGTTCTACCTCCTTTCACCTTAATCATGGGTTTCTGATTGCTTTATTCGACTTTATCTTTTCTTATTTCTTCCTGACTCAATGACATTGCTTTTAATGAATCTGCCACATTTATTGATTTTTCCTCATTGGTCTGTATTCAGACAATAGGCTTATAATATCTTGACGACTCTTTCCCATCATATATCAATTCTAACATATTGGTTTCAGTATGGGTTGGCAACAGATTCTGGTTAATGTTTGGAACTTCCGAGGCCTGGACCAGAATTTGATTTGCATCAATTAAATCTTGGAAAGCTCTCTTTAAATGCCAGTATTTATCAATATCGTCCCCCGGCATGTCAGAACAATATGCACATCTTAATGAATAATTAAGAATTCTCAAAGGTGGATTCAAAAGCCTTCCTTGAATTGGGCTCAAGACCTTCAACTTTCTCAACCTATCAAACTGACTGGCATACGACTCCCTGAGAGGTGTGAACTATTTCTTGGCTGTCTTCTCTTTCTTATATTCGAGCCTAGGTTGGAAAGAGGGTTTGAAAGGGTTTTGGTAATTTGGAGGAGCTGAAGGATGATTTTGAGGAGCTTGCGCACTCCATTCGTGTAAGAAGGGGTTTGACCATATGATTGTGCGCTATATATTGGGTAAGGGGGTGGTGGAATGGATTATCGTGGGTTTTGCAGGGGATAGTAATGATGGGGAGGAATATATGGAGCTTGGCATAGGCTTAGGTTTGGGGTTGGGGTTGGTGATAGGGGCGAAGTGGTCTTTTAGGATAGGAATGGGATACAGCTACAATGGTCGCCACGTCTTCTTTCTTCTTTTTACTTCCAAAAGTTCCAGAGCCACCTTGAATTGCTTGGGTGGTGGCCTTTAGTGCGGCAAAACTCATAATTCATCCAGTCTTGATTTCGTCCTCTATTATCTCTCTCATTTTTAGGACTTCAATAAATGACTTTCTCATCATCTGATGTAAATATTAAAAATAGGTCTCATCTTTTGCCTGAATGAAGACATCTACCAACATACTCTCCTTCATTGGAGGTTTTACCCTTGTGGTCTGTTCACGCCATCTTATCGCGTATTACCGAAAGCCTTCAGTACGTTTCTTCTTCATGTTGACCAGGGATTTCTCATCAGGAACCAGATCGACATTATATTGAAAATGTTGCACAAATTCATTAGCTAGGTCATCCCAGTTGTTCTAATTGTCAATATCCTGATCGACGAACCATTTTGAACCAGACCGGAAAGGGTCTCGCTAAAGAAAGCCATAAGCAACTCTTCTCTTACCCCTGCAGCCCTCAATTGGTTGTAATAACGTCTCAAATACGGCACAGGATCACCGTGCCCCACGTATTTCTCAAACTTGGGCATTTTAAAACCAAGGGGGAGGTTAATGTCTGGGAACATGCAAAGATCTTTATAGGCAACACTCTTATAACCTTTGACTCCCCGCAAATTCCTCATGGCCTGTTCTAAATTCTTCAACTTCCGCGCCATAACTTCTTCTTCCTCTATTGCAACAGGATTCTTCGTATCAAATGGAAATGCAGGTAGCTGAGTGTACCCATACGGTTCATTCATCTTCAAAGTAGGTTCCGGGGCATAATACTGATTATCTGAAACCTTCAATACTGGCTCACTAGCAGACCGAGGGAATACCATTATCGGACGCACAATATAGGCAAGATCTTCCGGTGGTGGCGGACCCATAAACACAGGCGCTGCCGGTGGCATCGGCTGAGTCGCGGGCCTTGGTTGAGGAACTACCAGGGGCACACTAGAAGTGCTAGGGTAATATTGCTATGGTGTGAATCCTGGTGCGTGCTCTGGTGACTCAATAGGAACAAAGAATTGTGCCTGAGAGAGCGGTGGGCAATTAGGGATATTCCCAAGATCTTCAGGGAGTGGAAGAGGAGGCATTCCACTAGCCCATGCTCGGTACAGATCTAGCAATTGTTGTCTAAGTCTCAATACCTCATCATTGCGTTCTGAACTTTCTTCCCTCGGATCTTAATCTGGGTCTGAGTGAATTTTTAATTTCCCTACTAGCCATAGCAAACTTCTTTTTTGATCTAGTGAAGTACAGGTGACTAGCCAGAGTGGTGCAAACCAACCACTTATCTGAAAGAAAATGCTCATCAAAGACAAAACCCGTTAGGATTAGGTCACACAACAAGCATGGGAATCACATTTGTAAAATTATCCTAGATTCATGCGTATTTCTACCAACCTTTGAGGGTAGCAAGGTCATTTTAACATCATCCCGATCTTTTTCCTACACCCACTTGCTTCTTTACTCCAATCACACCTCTCTTTTTTTCTTTCTTTCGCCATCACTTCTTTAATCTCTCGCGTCAGTCCCCTTTTTATCCTTTTTTCCTTCTCTCATATTTCTTTTTTTCTTTTTTTTCCTCTCTCGCGATCTCTCTTTTATCATTCTTTATGGTTTTTGTTTTTCCTTAAAATAAAATAAAAATAATGAAAAATCAAGAAACAAAATGATTAGATCGAACCCAAAAGTAGGTTGCCTACGTATCATGATGTACATGAATCAGATCTTGCGTAGTTCGGGCAGCGCATGCATAACTATCACAAAGTTGAATTTTTTTTTGATGAAAAATAAACAAAAGAAAGAACAACGCAATGTCACAATATTTCATAAAAAGACAACTAAAATCGACTTCGAATTTAAGGCAATCTTAACACTAATCAACAAAGACTAAACAACACTCCAGACCCACAGGACAACATGCGTGACATTCCTAATGAAGACCCTAAAGTTAAAACAAGCTTGACACGAACTCAACAAAAACACAACAATACAATGACAGAAAAAATAAAGGAGTCAAACTTAGAGAAGAAGTGCCCCTTCAAATTGCTGCGCTGCGTGACGACCCTGGCTGAGATGGACCTGTCTGTGAAACTCTCGCCTTACCAGTCAAATTTTGCAACATACCCTGCAATGACACCTTGATATTCGGGAGAAAGATCCTAGCATGTGTTTCTACCTCATGGGGAGTGCACCTGAAAAGACTGTTCTGATACCCTTCCACAGTTGTGAGCAACCCTGATAATTGAACTCTCAACGTCTCTACCTTGGCTCCCGCACTTTTATCCTGACGGTCATCAATTATACATTCTTCCTGCATTCTCTTTCTAAGTTGTGCTGGTAAGGTCCTACTGACACCTCGAGGAATGGATTGTATCTAAATTCCATATCTTGGAGTGTATCCTGGATTATCTAAACCTTCTTTGAGGGTATTCACGCCCTGCCACATTGCGTTATCCTAGAGTTGCTCGTATTTAATCTCATCCCTAGCTTAGTCTCTAAAATACTCAACATCCTTTTGGAGGTCCATTATCGATGAAATATCTTGCAATCTGCCCAACTAACACATTACAATTAAGCCCCAACAGAACTAGAAGGAGTTGCATGCTACATCTGACCAAGATTGTTTTCAGGTGAAGCCAAAAATAGGTCCACAGAATATTATCATCTGTTCTTTATTTGAGAAATTCAATCCAAGCCTCGACTCCCACTGGTAATGAGAATTTGTCAAAGCGCATTCTTTCTTCCATGGATTTTACTCGATCGGAGAGGCAACGGTCAATGACATCTGATTTTATCAAAGACGGAGCATGGAAATGCTCCAGCATCCATAGTTGCAACACTAGATTACTTCCTTCAAAGAACCACATCCCCCCCTTTTATTTCAGTTAGGGCCTTATATATCTCTACTAAAATCATAGGCGCTAGAGTAACCTTGCCCCTTTGATGCTTATGAAAGAAGGCCATCACTACAGATTGCAACTGAGTATTAATATGTCTTTCATCTTGTGCAAACACTAAAGTGCCAAACAAAGCAAGAGCAAAGATTTCAAGACTTTTTCTTTCCTATTTCTTCTTAGTTATATTAAATTCATCCCAAAAATAATCAAAACCTCCCAATGATCCAAATCGAACGAACAAGTAATCTAAGGCAATCCATGATTGATTAAGACATCCCAAAAGCATATTCTTACTCTTTGAACCACAATGCTGATAAAAGCTCAAGCCAGTATGATTGCAGGCTCGAATCATCTTTAGACCGATATAAGACAACTGACACAGACCGGATATTTCCACCAGAATAGGCGTCATCTCACATTTTCCAAACCTAAACACCAAACTACTAGGATCCCAAAAAGTTGATGCTGCCTCTATCAGAACTGGATGGGGCGTAAGACGTAAGAGGGCTGTAAGATCACCCAATACTATCTGTAGCTCGTGCTGCTCAGCGTAGTTGAATGTACCCCACCATTTGACTAGCTTTTTAGGGACCTTAGAAACCATTCGAACTCTAGACCTCGTGGTTGGTTCCATTCTAAAATAACACATATTTCATTAACTTAACAAGAAATTCAATTAGAGCAAAAGATTCATAACCCTTGGAACTTTGACTCAGACATATGTCAAAGGGACAGACCACTTATGACTCCAAATTACCAAACAGTACCGCCGAATGAAAACAACCTACTTGGAAAAGACTAGTTAACAACGCTAGATTATGAGGAGAAAAACCCTAGGCTAAGATCAAGGCAAAGACCAAATATAAAAGATTACCAAACCCACCGAGGGTTGCCTACGTATCCCACCCCAAGGGGAGGGAATTTGGTATGCGTAGTTCGTCTAGATTGGACAACTAATGATTAAATGACAGACTAACCCTAACTTAAGAGACACAATCAAAGACAGACGAATAAAATCTTTTTGGATTTTTAATTAAACACTTCAAATAAAACTGACACCAACAATCATAAAGGAAAAATCTTTTTGGCATTTTCGATATATGAAATGTACAAAACTTCTACCATTTTTTTTCATTTTCTTACATAAAAACTCCTAAATTTTTTTTTTTATTTTTGAATTATGAATGTTTGCTAAAGAAACAAAGAAAATTCTTTTTGATGTTTTTTGTTTTTAGACAAATGAGTGCGAAAGATAAAGATAAAAAAAACTTTTTGAATTTTGAAAAACAAAGTCCATAAAGAACTCTAAAACTACGAAACTCTATTTTTTGACTTATTTCTCTTTTTCTTTTTTTTTCTTCAACGCTTAATATTCTATACATTTTACTTCTATCACACGCTTTCCCAAAATCAGTCTGTCAAATGACCACGTTACTCTCAGAGATGCAATATTTAGCACGTAGAGATGCCTTAGAGGTGAGTCTCCTACAAAGGGCCACGTGGGTCCCTCTAAGTCTTAATATGATGTAAATAAGTATGTCCTAAAGGCTGACCTACGGTAGGGTTCACTAACAAGGTTGTTCGAGGGTGTGTATGGTCGATGTGGCCGCGAGAGCTTTTCACCCACTCCATAACACCGGCGGCTCCCCCTCCTAAGATAAGGGTGACTCAACTAGAGGTTGTGTACAACACGTATACTACAGACTTGCTGCAGAAAGAATGACTCGGGTTATGCACATGATGTCATATATAAACGGGTAACACATAAGGTAAAAACTATAAACAAAGAGCACGTAGGCACTCAACAATGATAAAACAATAACACAAAACAACACAAACAATGTCTATACACCCATAATGCCAAACAAAGCCGATAAAACTCCAAAAATAAGCTCGAATTTTTAAAAAAATCCCCAGCAGAGTCCCAGAGCTGTCACACCTCCTTTTTTAACTCCAAAAAAAAAGATTTATTATAAGTTTCAAAAGGGTTTTATTATTAAAATGACAAAAATGAAGATTTTATTTCGAAAAAGGATTATTTACATTTTTTATTCAGAGTCGGTACTTGACATAAATCGGGTGTGCCAAGTCACCCATGGATATCCTTTTCAAAATAATTTGACTCTTTAAACTGGTTTGCGAACAGAGATTTTGACTAAGGAATTCTATTGATCGAGGAGAAGGTGTTACGCACCCCTCGACCCCGTGGTTTGGCCAGTGTCGCTTGGTTGAGCATATCGGTTAATTTGACACTATTAATGTATAAACTACAGAAAAAAAATACATAAAACAATCAATCAAACAAACGAAATAAAACCAATCCAAATTAGTGTTCAGTCCAATTATACAGTCCAAAAAATAAAAAATGCAGAAAATAAATTCTATCTAACCTATACTAATCCTAACTACGCTCCCGTGCTATACCCAATGCCTCGGGCCTTTCTCACGAATGTCTTCCGCCAACATAGTATGCCGGGGCATTCCGTGATGAATAAATACAATGTATCTCGTGGCATTCCCCAGCTAAATGAGTACATTTTAAATACGATAAACTAGAAAGAAACATTCATATGCACATTCCAACATTCAACCAAAACAACAAGTTCTAAAATTTGCCTACCCGAACCTATATTGCCTATCCATTTCAACATATCATAAATCTATCACATTCATACCTATTCCAATTTAAACAAAAGACAACAAATCCACACTAATCTACATTCAACTTTTATCAATTTCTCCATTCCCGCCCCAAATTCTGTTTTCAGCTAAAAATTAACACATGCTTTGATTATCAACTCAATTTTTCAACTCGAAATTCAATATAAACAAAATAGACACAACGACAATCAAAGCATGATAATCATATGAATTTCACATGAATAACATCAAGCATTCACCAAATCATCCAATTTTAAACATGCCTAATTCAATGAATTACAATAAAGAAGAGAGAATAGGTTAAAGAAATGGACCTTCCGATAATCAATTCCGGTTGATAATAATATTAAAGAAGCCTCAGATTTGGGATTCCTCAACAGAAAACCTCAGCAACACCATAACCCAACTCGGTATCAAGGTAATGCTAACAAAGCCTGTTTCGAAACCAGTGGGACAACTCTCAATACAAAACTTGAACAACAAACACCGATGCGATTTAAACACATAGACCTAAAAAAATGATATCAAAACAAAATGGAAAAATAACCAAACCCAAGAACTCCGATACGCGATAAAATCAAAGAACAGTGTAACCCGAGCTTCGGAAAGCTCAGGTGGCGGCAAAGAAAATGAATCGAGGTAGATTCCAGCTACCTTTGTCATTTACCGACTGGATTTGCCTGGAAATCAAAAGGAAACGATGAGAAGAGATGGAGATTTTGGGATTGGAACGAGCAAACGACGAACCTAAGCTGATTATGGTGCAACTTTGCCAGAACATCTCAAAGAAACTGATTGGATCTCCCTCGATGCTCTCTTTATTTTTTCAATTTACTCCCCTTATGTGCCTGTGCGTATTCATCTCGGCCCTCTGTATATCGACCTTCCAAAAATCATAGTGTATGTGTGCTAATGGAAGCTTCTTGAAATTGTTACTATGAGTGGTGATCGTATTGTCTAGAGGAAAGGAAGAAGAAGAAGAAGAAGAAAAATCTTGTATGCCTATCTCTATGTGCGTATGTCTCTCCCCTTTGAAAAGATGGAAAATGGAAGCATATGTAATGAATCTCTAGGTCCCTAATTCCCTGTGGGCCCCTTCTAGTTGTTGTGATCTCTCCTCCTGGAATTTTTTTGAGTGTGTATTTCCTTTATGGCTTAGAAAAGAAGGGGGTCACATGGGGTAGGGGTATGGGGTAGTGAGGGTGGTTAGGTAAGGGGTGAGGTGTGAGGTGTTCCCTTTTAATTGGAGGGGTAGAGCTTAGGTGTCCATTTTTGCTTGGGTGGGTTATTGGAATATTAGAATGAGACAAAGTTTGTTATGACTTGTTATTTAGATAAAATAAAACAAAAATAAAAATAAATACATAAATAAGTAAAAGATGAGGTGTTTATTTATTTTCTTGGGAAAAATTATAAAAATGGGGTTAAATTGTGTGATATCGGAATAAGAAATATTTTTGACGGGACAAAATTATGTGTCTACACTCCTTAAAAGAACCATCAAATGCTAATTTGCACCTGGTAGAGATTTCTGGTGATAATATTAGTTCTTTAAGGACACTGACAGCTATCAAAGAGGTAATGGTTCAAGCTCTCTCCTCTGTTCTATGTTTTGTCCAATTATTTCACTAATTATTTTTTTCTTTTTCTTTTTACTGTTGAAAAATGTCAACATACTGGATGCTCCTCATTGCAGTAGACCACAAGCCAGTGGCGAATCTGTTGCTTGACCAGACTCTATAATAGCACGTTCTGCCTTAAAATTTGAGATAGAAGTCACTTCTACCCCCATTGTGAAAGCTAAAATAAGTGCAAACTCAGATTTCCACAAATAACCAGCAATATCCATGTCTGTTTTTGATGGAAGGAAGGTTATCTCAAAGTTGAAAAGTGAATTTGTTATGAAAATATGGGCTAGCATTCGCACAAATTTAGAAAGTCTTACTGCGGACCGTGCTTCTTCTCTTGCAGATGAGGTCCAAGTAGTACTTAAGGACGTAGTGGAATGGGTGTAGATATTTCTCCTTTATAGAATTTATTGGAGTCTTTCTTTGAGCTTTTCACTTTCTATGACCAAGCACGGTCGACCCTTGTTGATAAGGCCAAAGAAATTGAAAAGTCAGAGTCATATATAAAGGCCAAGGAGCATCTTGAACTTGTGATGAAGGAAAGAGATGAGAAATCTGAAGAACTATCTGTTGCTTGCCAATCTCTTGAGAAGGCAAGAAAGAAGGTAAAGAAGTTGAAATCCCTCCGAGATGCCGCCAAAGAAGAAGGTAGGAAAATTTAATCCAAAGTCTATGTTGCCAAAGAAGAGTTCAACAAGTGTGCTGACGTTTCCTTGGCAACTCAAAATGCATCAAATGATGTTGATCAGAAGAATCAAGTCTTAGAGGATTCTCTCCAGGATTTAGTTAATTATAAGTTGTGTTTAGACTAACTTTAGGAGATATCATTCTTTATTTTCCAACCTTTTTTCTTTCTTTCCATCTGTTTTGTCTGATTAGTTGAATTCAGTAACATTAATAAACTCCTTCCACTTGGTTTTATGTTGCGTACTCTTTTCAATACTTCTTTTGCTTTTTAGCTCCCAAAATCATTTACTTATAATGCATCGATGATATCGTACTATGCCTCGACTTGATCCAAGTTTCGTTGTTCAACACCTTGTGTTTTTAAGGTAGAGAATTAGTATTTGGAGACTCGAATACCAAAATAATGAGCTACTTGATATATCTATTTTTTTCAAAAAAAAAATCAGGCTTTTTGATTAAAACATACCCAAAATTCGGAATTTTAGAGCATTTAGGTCGCTCCAAATATTCTTTTTTTTATTCAAGTTTAGATACTGTCGAACAGACATTTCCAGATTTGCATGACTACACCAAAAAAACTATATCTTGATGTAGAAATCCGCTTTATCCCCCATAAACTAGACTTCCATATATAAAACATATCCAAAATTCAAGATTTTAGTGCACTTGGATCGTTCTAAAAATTATTTTGAAATCAAGTTTACATGCTGTCAGACAAATATTTTCAGATTTGTGCGACTACATCAAAAAAATATTATATCTTGATGTAGGAGTACCTAAATCAAATTCCGCTTAATCCAAATATAAAACATATCCAAAATTCAAGATTTTAGAGCATTTGGATCATCCTAAAAAGTACTTTGAAGTCAAGTTTACATGCTGCCAGGCAGATATTTTCAAGTTTGCGCTACTACACCAAAAATATCATATCTTGGCGTAGGAGTACTGAAATCAAAATCCGCTTAATCCTCCATGAACTAGACTTTCAAATCTAAAACATATCCAAAATTCAAGATGTTAGAGCATTTGGATCGTTCTAAATAATATTTTGAAGTCAAGTTTACATGCTGCCAGATAGATATTTTCAGGTTTGTGCTACTACACCAAAAATATCATATCTTGGCGTAGGAGTACTGAAATCGAAATCTTCTTAATCCTCCATGAACTAGACTTCCAAATATAAAACATATCCAAAATTCAAGATTGTAGAGTATTTGGATCATTCTAAATAATATTTTGAAGTCAGATCAGGTTCTGTTTTTATCGATTTTTTCAGCTTTACGCATCTTGTGATAGAGAACTCATAACTCGAAACGTGAACGCTCGGACAATGAGAATTGTTTTTTCTTTTAATGAGAATGAACTTAGAATGAAACTCTAAGCGCCTACGTACCTCAGCGAAGACGATCAAGTCATAACATAGTTCTGGAAGAGAATTAAATTTGCTTATTTATTTATTTATTTTATTTTATTTCCTAACTTTTTCCTAGGTTACCTCTTTCGAGATTTCCAACCTAGCGGACTTTTTTTTTTGGGTCGTACACAGTTTATACTCTTTCGGGCCAGAAGTAATATGCAGTTTAGGCTCGTGCCTTAAGGAGCATTCTTATTTTCTTCAAGGATAATATCTCTTTATGAATTTTCCATTGATGGGGCTAATACGTAAACCTTCTGAGTCAACAAGTTTGTAAGCACCACTTGAGTATACTTCTTGTACGACATATGGCCTATCCCACTTAGCTGAGAGCTTACTTTTAGATCGACGAGAGGTTATAATGGGCCTTCTTACAACAAGAACTTGGTCACCCACTTGAAAACATCTAAGGTGGACCTTCTTATTAAAAGATCGTGAAAGGCGAGATTGATAACATGCCAGGCTTTGTTGAGCATCTAGCCTCTTTTCATCCAAAGTCTCCAATTCTTTAAGGCATAACCGAGCATTTTCTTCATCAGTAAGTCCTTCTTAAATAGCAAGCTGCAATAATAGGATTTGACGCTTAAGTGGCAAAACTGCTTCAACTCCATAAACAGGTGAATAAGGAATTGCTTGTGTTGGAGTGCGATACGTTGTTCTATATGCCCAAATAACTTCTTCCATCCTATCATGATAATCTCTTTTAGATTTTGAAATGACCTTCTTCAATAAGTTACAAAGTGTCTTGTTGAATGCTTCAGCAAGGCCATTGGCAGCAGCATAATACATAGAGGAGTTGCATTGCTTGAAGCCAAAAAGATCACATCTCTTGGTCATCAACTTATTATCAAATGGCTTACAATTATCCGTCAGTATATATCTAGGAATACCAAAGCGATAAATAATATTGACTCGAATGAAGTTTGCCACATTCTCTTTCTTTACTTCTTTTAGAGAAACGGTCTCAGCCCATTTTGAAAAATAATCAGTTGCAGCTAGGATGTATAAATGTCCACCAAAAGACTTCGGTAATGGTCCGACAACATCCAAACCCCATGCCTTAAAAGGTCATGAAGCAACAGTCAAGTGTAATACCTCTGGGGGTTGATGTATGAAATTTGCATGAAATTGACAAGCTTTACACCTTCGAGCGTAATCTAAGCAATCTTTCACCATAGTCTGCCAATAGTAACCCATCCTTTTTATATGAAAATGAAGCTTAGGGCCGGACTGATGCGCCCCACACATTCAAAAATGAGCTTCTTGCATAGCTTGAACAGACTCATCTGTGCCCACGAATCGTAAGAGTACTCCATCGAATGATCACCTATAGAGTGTACCCTTATAGTAAAGAAAGCGAGGGGCTCGTCGTCGGATTTCTGTTCTTTTTCGAGGGCTTTCTAGTAAAATTCCATAACATAAGTAATCAGTTATTGGTTGCCGCCAGTCTTCAATCTCGACCTCAGAAATAGTGATAACTTGTTCAATTTCCTCTACATTTTCATTTGGTGGTACTACCCATCTTTGGCAAATGATGACTTGCATTTGAGCAGGAGATACCAATGCAGAAGCTAAAGTTGCTAATGCATCAGCCCTTTTGTTTTTCGTCCTAGGGACATATTGAATGGTAACCTCTCCAAGCCAACTTATCAACTTCTGAGTGTAATCATAATAAGGAAGCAACTCAGGCTTCTTGACCTCATAACTACCCAAAACCTGATTGATCACTAACTTGGAATCTCCAAAGACTTGCAATTATAATTGTTTCATATCGACAACCATTTCAAGTCCAAGTATGAGAGCTTGATATTCAGCGACATTATTAGAGCAACATTGTGTTAAAGTGAAGGAATATGGCAAAACTTTCCCATTGGGAGTGATAAACACTACTCCAGCACCATCTCCCCCACAATGTGTAGCGTTATCAAAGTACATCTTCCATGGAGATTGGATTTCTACAAACATAACATCTTCATCGGGTAGTCCATCAGATAAATTCCAATCATGTGGAATCAGATAGTCGACCAAGAAATCTACCAGCACTTATCCTTTCACTGCCTTTCGAGAGATATATACAATTTCAAATTGTTGGAATTATAGGTACAACCTTGCTATTTTATCACTTAAGACAGGATTGGACATGACAAACTTGATAGAATTCGCTTTTGAGACGAGTCGTACAACATGATCTTGAAATTAATGCTTCATTTTCTGAATTGAGAATACAAGCTCCAAGCACAAATTCTCTATAGGCGAAGACTTTATCTCATTTGGTGTCATCATTCTACTCAAGTAATAAACGGCATTTTCTTTCCCTTCGTGGTTTTCTTGTGCTAGAAGTGCCCCTGCTGATCTTTATTGTGCAGCAATATACAATATCATTGCCTTTCCAGGTATGGGAGCTACGAGCACTGGAGGCTTTATTAGATAAGACTTTATACTCTCAAAAGAATTGTTGTAGGCTAGGTCCCATTCAAAAGGGACATCTTCCTTCATAAGACGACTGAATGGTTGACACCTCCCAGCTCAGTTTGAAATGAACCTTCCAAGATACGCCAACTTTCCTTGCAAACTTCTCAGCTCGTGAATATCTTTAGGCTCAGGCATCTTCAAAATAGCATCTACCTTATCTTGATCAATTTTAATCCCGCGATGACGAACAATAAAGCCAAGGAACTTTCCAGAACCAACTCCAAAAGCACACTTCAGAGGGTTCATTTTGAGTTGGTATCTTCGAAGTCGTTCGAATACCATTCTCAAATCATGTAAGTGGTCATCTATTTTCTTGATTTCACCACTAAGTCATCAACGTAACACTTAACATTCTTATGAAGCATATCATCAAAAATATTCTGCATAGCTCGTTGGTAAGTACTACTAGCATTCTTTAAACCAAAAGGCATCACCTTGTAGCAATATATTCCTTTAGGAGTGCGGAAGGCCGTGAGTTCTTCATATCTTAGTGCCATACGAATCTGATTATACCCTGATGAAACATCCATGAAAGAAATTACCTTATATCCAGTTGTGGAATCAATCATAAGTTTGGGTATTAGGAGAGGAAATTTATCTTTAGGACATCCATTATTAAGATCCCTAAAGTCAACACAAACACAAATTTGACCATTCTTCTTTCTTACAGGTACTATGCTTAAAATCCACATGGGATACTTGAATTCTCGAACGAAACCTGCTTCGATGAGCTTGTTAACTTCAGTTTCAATCAAAGAGACTAATTAAGGTCTAAATCAACGTTGAGCCTATTTAACAGGGCGGGCACCTCTCTTCACAACAAGGCGATGAACTACAATTTTAGGATCCAATCCTGGCATTTCTTTGTAGCTCCAAGCAAACACATCTTTATACTCCATAAGCAACTCAATATACTTATTTTATTCATCCTTCATCTAGTGAGGTGCTTACATACGTAGGCCTTCGATCTTTATGAGTCCCAAGATTGACTTCTTTCAATGCATCGACAGTGTTCTTCACCCCATCCTCAAGTTCAGGTGGTGCATCTTTAGCGTCTTCAACTTCTTGAGGATCACCATCATTGAAAGATATATGATGACATGTGTTGATATCAACAAACTCATCTCCGGTCTTCACATGAGGGAGAGTACCCTTCTTGTCACACATTGTGGTGTGATATGATGATCCTACATTTTCTACATCTTCTTCACACTCCTTAGTATGAACTATAATATGAGTTCTTGCTTTAAGGACATCTACACATAAAACTAAGACTTTTGTTTCTCGTCTCATTCTAAAAGAAATCAAACTGGAGCAATTTTTGTGAAAATTAGGCTCTTTAGCATAAACATGTTCTTCCATACTTCTATCATTTTCTGTGTCGGTGAGCCGATCAAACATAGAAACCCTTTTGTTAGATGGTATAGAATTGTCCTTAGGGGTAATGTAGTTCACACACGCCCTATTTATGGATATACGGATCGGTGATGGTTGTTTGTAACCCAAAACTTCACACGATTGTTTGACAGCATACCCATTCTCTATCATCTCCCTCTGAGTAGGATTTAAACCATGGTTTGGCCTTCCTTATGCTTCAGGTGGGAGCTTCCTTAGCTTAGAGGATTCATCGGAATTGTATCCAACTTTTGCCTATAACTTATAGGCGTTTGGGTCACTCATTCGTACATTTTCCAAGAAATAATTTATGCGGATTAAGATTAGATGACTTGACAAAACCTTCCACCGATCTTAAAGGCAACTTGATTACATCAATTTGCTTAATAGAAAAGGTCAACCCTCCTAATGCATTTTGATGTAATTCAGATAATTGTACTTCAACCTTCTTTTCCTTTGGGACATAACGGATAATTGGAGTCACCTTCTTACTTGATAATGTCGCATTAATCTCGGGTACCTTGTTCGCATCAGAAAATGTTGGGTTTTTTTCAACCACCAACTTTTTCTTTCCCATTTTCTCATCATTCTTCTTCGCAATGTCAACCTTTCTTATAGGAACCACATCACCAACATTTACCTCTTTTTGGATGTGTTTCTTTAAGTAAAATTTTGCATCTGCAAAATGGGCTTCTACTTCAGTAAAAGGCTCATCGACAACAACTACCTTCTTTTGTACTCTATTTTAAAAGTACTTAAATCATTGATGGTAGGTGGACGTGACTACTTTGTTATCATGTATCCATGGCCTTCCCAATAAGATATTATATGAGGTCTTTGCGTCAATCACATACATCAATATGCTCAAACACATATCTCCCATGTTGACTTCCAGTTTGATAGAACCTATGGCTCTTTGACCCCCTTGATTGAATACCTGAATCATAAGACGACATTCAAACAATTCATCCATCAAGATTCCAAGCTTCTTTATAGTGTAAATTGGGAGAATATTAAATTCAAAACCATTATCAATCATAATTCTTTTCACTTTGTGCTCACGCATGTAGCCAGCCATATACAAGGGATGATTGTATGATATCTTACCCAATAAGTGGTCATCATCAGTGAATGTGATCTTTGCATCACAAGTGTTCACTTCCTCAGAAAGAGGTTTAACGGGTTCTTTATCTGGAAGGACTAGAGGCAATGACGAGTCTCCCGTTGTTGTCTCTTCTTTATCAATATTACAATATAAGGCCTTGATGCCAATATAAGGTATTTTTTCACGAAACCAGCTCGAAAAGAATTTCTCCAACGTGACTGAGTAACGGGGCTTTGAACGATAATTCTTCTCAACTTTCATTTTTCTCACTTTCTTCTCTACCATTTTCCTTTGGGGTCTTTTGACCATATTTCCTCTTGTTTCTTGTTTGCTCAGCTCTTTTCATGAGCTCATCTTACAACGTCTCTGTCGAGTCACCAAGATCCATCCTTCATCATCAGTGTGCTCAATAAGGGATTGACTTTCTTGTAATAATTCCTTCTTTTCTATTACTTCATTCATCATAGGAAGAGGAAATGGCCTGCTAACATGGATGGCTTCAAATTCTCCAAATTTAATCATGTTTTGTGGGGTCGCACTTAGGACATCATCGCATTCATGCACTTCAACAAAGTTGCAAAGAAATATGGGATCAAGTGAACCAAAAGTGACTAATACTTGATTTGAACTTTCCTTCTTATCTTCGAGCAAGATCTTTCCTTCGCAGGCAAGTCCATGACCCTTTCCTTGAAGATAAAACACTTTTCTATGGGATGACCCAACAATCGATGATATTTGCAGTAATTTGAATCACTAGTCTTTCCAGCTTCATCTGGACGCTTCATTTTAGGTAACTCAAAGAGTTATATGAAAGGAGCTCGTCAAAAATTGTTGGGACATCTGAGTCCAAGAACGGATACTCTTTTGCTTGCATCTCCTTTAAAGTCAACTTTTTGCTGGCATTATTCTAAAAAGATGTGGTTTTCACACTTTTCTTTTTACTTAGCTTTGTGGTGACCCTCAATGGTGTGTAATTAACATTTATCGCCTCTTTACTTTCAGATTTTGGCACAAACGTGCTCCCTTTCTTCACTTCTTGTTTGTCTTTTCCTTTTCGGGGCTCATAAACAAGTGGTCCTTGATTTCCACTTGTGGACATACTTAACTCCATATCATGAGCGCGCATGGCAAGTTCTTCAAATGACTTAGGTTTGATGCCCTGTAGGATGTAACGAAGTCCCTAATGCATCCCTTGAATACACATTTCTATCTCAAAAACCTTACTAAGTCTGTCTTTACAATTAAGACTCGCATTCCTCCATCGATTGATATACTCAATAATGCGTTCATCTTCTCTTTGGTGCATATTGGTAAGTTCAACCATACTTACAATACGTCTCGTGCTATAGAAACGATTGATAAATCCATGTTCGAGTTGTTCCTAACTATCAATTGAACCAGACTCTAGGTTAGTATACCAATCAAATGCATTTCTTGTAAAGAGCGCACAAATTGTTTTACAAGATAATCTCCATAAGTTCCAGCATTGTTGCATGTTTCAACAAAGTATGCAACATATTGCTTTGGGTTTCCTTTACCATCAGATTGTTGGAATTTTGGAGGTTGATAACCTGCAGGCATCTTCAAACCATCTATTCTTGAAGTATATGGCTTGGCATATGTGGAAGATGGTTTGGAAGCAAAATCGTACTTGTCTTTAATGGTTCCCATAATAAAGTCCTTCAGTTGGTGAATTGGGATTAACCCATCAGTAGATACTTGTAGTTCATTAGCAACATCCCATTACTTTGCAGTTGAATCTCCTTTGTTTTGTTCCATCGGACACTTCTCAGATGTTTGGCTTGAGCTTCCCTCCATAGCACTTTCAACTCTATTTGTCAACTTGACAATTCGATTATTCTGAGCTTACACATATTTTTTTAGGCCTTCAATCGCCTTAGTCAAACTTGCAAGTAGTTCTTCCACAGTTGAGGTATTAGTCACCATTGCTTGGATAGCCACTGAAGATGAAAGATTAAAGCATGGATTTTTCCTTAGACTAAAATCTGAGTAAAACAGTTCACGTGGAGTAATTGGAATAGACTTAGTGATCAAAGCGTGATCGTTTTCATGCATGGTGTGGTCCTTAGTATTATATGAACTAAGTCGAGCTAAAGTCTTTTCAACGATCTCAACGATATTCTCCCCTTCTTCCAACTCATTGGAAAAAAATCTTGCCCCCTTTGAAGACTGAAGATCAAATGTAGGAGCTGATACGGACGACACTTCAAGTGTTTGTTGTCCTAGTAAGTTTGCTTTGTTCCTAGTAATGGGCCCCACACTTTTCATGGTAGCATCAAGTATGTTATCTACTTCCGCAAAAAAATTGGAGTTGGTAACCTTAGCAACAACAGATTTGGAGTAAAACTTCTTAGATGTCATTTCAGTATTCTTAAATAGGATGATAATATGAAGAGATGAGAGGTAGAGAAGGTCCCACTAGGCGTGCCAAAATTTATAGACGACAAATTTTTTCAAGTCAAGAAAACAATAATCAAGACAGAAAAATTGAAGTAACAAAGTGTAATATTTTATTTCAAATGTAGTAAGTGTTACAATCTCTAAAAATAATCGTCTGATTCTTCAAAGTAATATGAACTTGGACTTGGACTTAATTTGGATTCAAGGGCTTGCGTAGCTTGATCTTGAATCTTCATCTCCGGGCTTGAATTTGTATTTTAGTTCGTCGCAAATACTTGGATGGTTGCCACGAACGATGAATAAGTAACTTGATCTTGAACAAAATTTCCTTCATTCTTGATCTTGAACTTGATAGTTTGAAACTTATAACTTGCAGAGAAATTATGGTTTTGATCCACGAGCTCTCTTCTTGCTTCTTGTTTCTCCCAAAATCCTCCCTTTGTGAGTTATGAGGACCTCTATTTATAGTTGGAGGGGCAAAGCAATTGTGTCATTTGATTGGTTGGTTTGAAATTGACCAATCACATTCTTTTGGTGAAAAGCTCTAATTTGATTGGTTAGAGCATGTCACCTACTTACATGGCATGATTTTAGCGGCTTATTTCATTTAACTTGGATTGCCATCTAATTTTGACATATGTCATGCTTTTAGTGGCTCATTTCATTTAACTTGGATTGCCACATAATATTGTCACATGCCATGCTTTTAGTGGCTCATTTCATTTAACTTGAATTGCCACATAATATTGCTACATGACATGCTTTTAGTGGCTCATTTTATTTAACTTGGATTGCCACATAATATTGCCCCATGCCATGTTTTTAGTGGCTTATTTCATTTAACATGGATTGTCATCTCATATTAAATTAACCTCATATATTTGAGATTAAATGATTAATCCTATTATATTAATCATATTATTTGGACTATTTTCTTAAATTTAATATAGTCCAAATAAATATGTGAATTTAAATTTAATAAAATTTCAATACTCACACAAAGTATACTTTAGTCTCTAACAAAAAATTTGAGTACATCTCTATCTCTACAGACCATATTTGTGAGACTTCACTTGGTATGTTGTTATTGTTGTAGTAATGTCGTTGACCAAAGTATAGTTTACTTGCGCGGTTTATTTTTATTGTTCAGAATGAACTTTATACCCTCTTTAAGAAATAATAAATAAAGTACTTAATTTTTTCATAACACCCATATTAATTGATGTATAGTCTTAACGGTCTTAGAAAAAAATGAAAATGGGTATTTAATGTTAAGGTTAAAACAAAAAGAAAAAAATAATTTTCTCTGGACAGAAATTAACCCTATTCAGAGTGGTCTTTAATTTTTGCCCTTATTTCACATTTAATGAAAATTTGTGAGCCAGGAAATAACTTTATACTACGACCTAATTTGGCAAGACAAATATTTTAGAGTATTTTCGTTGTATCCCATATAAATTAGTATCTAATTCGGAAGTTAAAAGTTTAGAGAACTTAGCCTCTATTGACATGAGTTTGAATGTATAAGTTATGCCCTATAAGACATAACTCGTGTCTTGTTATTTTTATCTTGGTGAATTTTTGCAAAAGTTTAGAGCACTTAGCCTTTATTAATGCAAGTTCATATGAATAAGTTATACCATATAAAATATAGTAACATGTTTAGAGAAGTATTATGTTATCCGACAAAAGTGTAGAGGAACTTAGTCTCCATGATCATATGTTTGTAAGGTCTCAATTGTGCCTTAGCGAATTTTTCTTTGTTGCCTTGTATATCTATTATTAGTTGAATGTACGTGTTTTGCACGTATATATAACGTCAAATTTTTTGATCGAAAATATTTCAATTAAGGTAAATACATGAGAAATTATTAAAAAAACAGAACCCATTAACATCTTGATTTTTAGCAATTACCATAACTAGTATAGGTACCCGCGCGATGCGCGGGGTGACCTTAAAATCTGTATATAATAATTTAAGATGTTGAGAATAATATAAAATTTTAAAACTATATTAAATTATATAAGTAATAATTATATTATAAAATATTATATGATTTAAAAAAATTATTTATTCAATATTTATTATTATTCAAACATTTTAAAATGATTTAAGTAATTAAAATATATTGGACATAGTTAACGTACCAGCGCGATGTGAGGGTGATCTTAAAATTTATCAATACTAATTTAAGATATCGATTATAATATAAGATTATAAAATCATACTAAATTAAATAAGTACTAATTATATTATAAATTATTGTATGATATAAAATATTTATTACTTCAATATTTCTTATTATTAAATTATTTTGGATATAAAATATTTATTACTTCAATATTTCTTATTATTAAATTATTTTTACTGAAATAAAAAGATACAGGTCCGTTTAACCATTATTTAATAATAGTGTTTATAAATATTTTTAAAAATACATACACTCAAACATTTAATAGTTATTATTCCAAATAAAATGAAGACAACTTATATATTATTAAATAATTTGTCAAGTATACTACTTTTTCATTATTTTTACTATTTGTTTATAATGTAGTATTTATCTTATATTATATTAATATTTTTAAAATAATTTGAATATAAAAAATATTTAATAATAATAGCGCTAAAGTATTTATTTGATCCTTGAAATAATTTATAATTATAAATAAATAAATTATATTAGACTATAAATTGTAAAAATACTCATAACTTTTATAAAAATGTGGACTTAAAAGATAGAAAGTACAACTTAAAAAAACTATTGAATGGATAGTTGAAATATATATAAAAATGGATGTGGCCAAAAATATGATTGGATAAAAGTGTGGTCCAATCGAAGTAAAGTACAATTAAAGAAAAAGGAAAGTACAGTGCTATCTATTTTTTGAATCTGGAAACTTCACCTTATCATCTTCTCTCCGTTTTGCGCATAGTTTTCTCCGTTAAATTTTTACAATCCAAAGCTAATATTAGTGATCATGCATTCTAAGTTTTCTTGTTGATGAAATATGGAGGATGTTGATCTTTTCTTTTAGAAATTTAAGCTGGTCAATTTTTGGGCAGTCATTTAGGTACGTATAATTATGTGTTTTCCAGCAGAGTCTTGACAATTAGGATAAAAAATATAGTTAAAACAACATAGTTTACTCCTAGATTAAGGTAGTAGCTTATATCTGTGCATTTCAGTCATATAGTCTTAGCAAGATCGTTGATATTCTATCCGAGGAAACATGTATATTTTTGTATCTGATACATGAGTTAAATTGTTTGATCTATTTTGGATGTCGATATACTACAAAAAAAAAAAGAAAATGAATTCCAAGATTGTTTATTTTTTTTGTAATATCTGTTTTGCAAAAGGTGTTGTATTAAATTATTTTAATTTCTTTCAGTGCTAATTTGATGGATAATTTCCTATAAGATAATTATTTTTTTGCATGTATTAATTAAAATATTTTTTATTATTTTTCATGGTTGTATTTTTCATATAAAAATTATTGATTATATGCTTAATAGTTATTGTTGGATTTCGTGAGCATATTAGAGCTTGTGTATCCTGTTAATAATTATTGATTATTTATTGTTGTTCAATCTGAAGCTTGTCTTGAGCCGGGGTCTATCGAAACAGCCTCTCTACTCCTTCGTGGTTAGTGGTATGGACTGCGTACATTTTACCCTCCCCAAACTCCACTATGTGGGAATATACTGGGTTTGTTGTTGTTGTTGTTGTAGTAATCTGAAGCTTGTAGGTTCTGATGAGAGTTACAGCTTGTTTATGAGTTAATTTGCGCTGGAATTTGAGTTGTTAGTTGTATTTTTTAACTTGGTTTGGTTGTGTGGTTAATTGGTTTCTCAGAAAGTCAGAATCTTGATTAACTGACTGTTTTTGGTAACATATGTTAATTAACATGTTTTTGACTTCTTAGGGTACAGAATTTGAAAGTTTAGAGACCAAGCATTTTATTTTGTCCATGGAGGTAGTTTTGGTGCGTGGTGTTGGTACAAAACTACAACACTACTCAAAGAAACAGGATATCAAGTTGATACCATAGATTTAACTGGTTCTGGTGCTCATTATTTTGACTTTCACAACAATACCACATTCTCCAAATACGTAAAACCACTCACCAATTTCATTGAAAATCTACCTGATGGCAGTAAGGTTTGACTAAATGCAGTTAGTGGTAATTTCAAGTATTTTTTGAGAACCTGTTGGTCTAATCACAGTCAACTCGATATACCAAGCATACAGTTAATGGATCAGCTCGTTGGTTCTTTAACATCACTACTCAAAAGCTTCTGCTGATTACTTTGCTTGGGCTGCTAAACATACCGTCAATGTTGGTGACTATTTGAGTAAGTCTTTTTTTTATGTGTTGTTTGTTGTTTATTGATGGGTCTAGTCAAATCTTGAGTTGATTTCTCAAATGGTTGTTCTAGTGATAATTATTATCTTGGAGAGTAGCAGATAATAGGAATCAAGAAATGTGACTTGCTTGGATAATAGTAAATCTGCATGGGACAGTAGGATAGAACTTTTGAAACTGTAATCAACTCTTTCTGAAGTTACTGAGTTTTTGAGAAATTTTAGAGAGCGCGAGAGAGAAAGAAGGGTGATTTTTTGATAAAGATTACTCATTTTTTAATTATTATGATAGGAGGAGTTGAATCTTCTTGTGCATTTCGGGGGAGGTAGTCTTGTTTAACAAACTTATAATTTCAGTTATTAGCAGAACCTGGAGTTACTAAACATTGTCTAAACAATGACTGATCTGAGACAAATGAGGCTTGCTCAAATGGTTAAGCATCTCCATCATCAACCGGTAGGTTAAGAGTTCGAGAGTTCAGAGGTAAATGGGAATACTATTGATCCTCTTGGAGTTGGGGTGAGGGAAAAATACAGATCTATTATGCCTCTGATTCAAGTATATATTGTTTAAATTTGAAATTTTCAAAAATGTACATATTCATGCTTAGTTCGTTTCTTTTGTCACAAAGGAACGGTGAGTCCGGTAGCTGGTCGTATTGGATCCGCTTATGCCAAAATAATGGTAATCAGCTGATATTTTACCCTCTATGTGGTTATTCTCATGTTTTCTTTTAGGATAACCTTCTTCACTTTCAAAGCTTCGTCTTCTTCGGAAAGGATTAGTTAATTGTAAATTTGCTATGTTAATTGTATGAACGTAGGTGTATTATTGCAACATGTTGAAGGTTTCAAATAAATTTGATATACTATGACTTGTATCAGTCTGCTACATCAACAAACTTCTCAAGCTGTACTTACTTTTTCTCATTTTTGCAGTCTACGGACAGTTTCTGAAAGCCAATAGTGAACAACCTGTAACATGAAAAAGAGCTTCATTCATGGAAGAGGTCCTCCGAGAGGCTGATGTGGTAATTAGCTACATCAATAGAGCACTATTAGAGTGGGGGATTATTCCTGTTATTCTTCCTACTCTTATTTTTATTCCTATTCCTATTCTTCTTCTTGTTACGATTTCGGTGTTCCATGTTTTATTATGTATCTGAGTGCTTCCCGATGTTTCCTACTACCATGCGTTACTTTATATTTATATTTATATTTATATTTATATTTATATTTATATTTATATTTATATTTATATTTGTGTGGCGACTGTCTTGAGCCGGGGGTCTATCGGAAACAGCCTTTCTACTTCTTCAGAGGTAGAGGTATGGACTGCGTACATCTTACCCCCCCCCAGACCCCACTAGGTGGGAATACACTGGGTTTGTTGTTGTTGTTGTAATACATTTCTCATTCATGTTCTTATATGTGATCAAAATGCTTCTCTAGATAAGTCTACATCCAGTTTTTGATAAAACAACTTACCACCTTGTGAACAAAGAATGGCCAGCAATGATGAAGAAGGTAATGACGTTTGCAAGACTATCTATTCCGATTGCTGATTTACACAAAATATAATATCTTGATATTACTCAACTCAAACTTGTAGGAAGCAATACTTGTGGACTGTAGTAGGTGGCCTGTGATTGATGAAGTAGCTCTTGTTGAGCTTCTGAGGGAAAATCCCATGTTCCGTGTTGGCCTTGACGTCTTTGAGGTAATAGCTGTAGTAATCTGTTCTTTTTTTATCCCATTCTCCTGTTATGAATATGTTAAAGGAAAATGCAAGATCAGTGAGAAATTGTTATGTCACGCGCAATTACTACCAAGCAAAAAGCTCGCAAAAAATAACTTAATCGTGTATAATGTAGGATGCTTTCCGTTGTCTTACTCTTCCTTGATAATTGTGTTGTCTTAGGATGAGCCCTACATGAAACCTGGTCTTGCAGACATCAAGAGTGTTGTTGTAGTACCCTACATAAATTCTGCTTATAAGGTAATCTAATGTATTTATCTGTGCTAAAATAATCAACTTTCTGCTATGATAGCTATTTTCCATCTAATTCGTCGATACTCAAGATTTTTGATAGTCTGGCCACTTCGTAAGAAAAAACTAAATCTCCTGATTCATAATGCAGTGGACTCGTGAGGGAATGGCTACACCGGCTTCTCTGAATGCCCTGGTATGCAATATTGAATTGGGATGTGAAAAAGATGAGTCCACGACCCTTCTTGTGGAATTTCAAAATTTCAGAGAATGATGCTAATTAGGTAACTGTTTTGCTTTATTTTGATCTATTTTTCATCTTACTGCCGATAGTGGAAAATAAGTTAATGTTTTTGTACTATATCTTTAAGTAATGTAATTGTTTTATTTCATCCTCCATTATGTCAACTGCTCCTTTAACGTTGATATCACGCTTAATTAATGAACTGGGGCTATAAATTTTTTTGGATAACTTCTTCGATGAATGAACAATTGTTGCAGAATAGATAAAACACAAAGGTTGAGAAGTCTATGAAGCAGATGAAGGAGCGGAAAACAGAGCCCAGATAGTACGCTTCGTCAAAAATGGTAATGTTTTTCAGCTGCTACAACATTGAGAGGCTTTAGTAGCTAATTGAAGCATAATTTTCATAATGTTTCCATTTAAATATCATGTGGTATAAGTTTTCGTCGGTAATATTTGTTGTGACTGTTGTTTCATGATACTAAGTTTGATGTTAGGTTTCATGATAAAAAAAGAAAAACACGGTGGATAAATGAAATATGAAACAATCACACATTCTTCATTACATTAGAAAAATATCTAATATAATAATTGTTCATAACTAAAATATCTTGTATACATTACCAAATGAACTGAAATTAAAATTAGAAGAAAATGAATTACAGATGAACATGTCGTTTCCTACTCACATTTTTCTTTCCTTCATAATCACTTTGCGAACTTTGACTGTAGAAGTAACCTGTCCATTACACTTATTGACAGCAGATAGAGGATCTTCTCCAATATGTTTGTGATGAATTGATCATGGTTACATCACAAATACATTTAAAACTCGCTAAGATGAAATGCATGGCATGTTAAAAGGTTGTAGCTGTTGCTGCACAGACGGTTGCTGAAGCAGAGGCAGCTATAGTTGCGACGTAGGAGGCGAATAGGGAGGCTGATGGTGCTCAAGTCTTCTCAGTATCTGAAAAGAAGACATTGAGGTTAGATTATTCTTTATGCTTTGTTGATTGTTTCTAATGTCTTTAAAATTATTAGAACAATCTAGTACTTACACATAAAAACAACATTATAGTTAGTAAAAATATTCAGAACAATCTGATCTTACACCAAACACTTCCTTTGTCATTCTTCTAGAATTGACAAACCATGTTGTATTCAATCCCATCCACCTGTAAAGCTTTATTAAAGAAAAAAGATGATAGTTCGGACCAAAAAATATTTTAAAAATCATATATTAAGTGTAAGATATGAGTAGATAAGGTTTTTCTTACACTTAAATCTATTTTATGTTTGTTGTGAGATTTCAATGCATTATTCTGAAGAGATGTATTCCAGATTCTGATTCTTCCACAATCAAAGTAGTAATATAGCATACAAACCTCCAACTGACACTAAATATCAGATTAAATTTTGAAAAACTTCTTTACATACTACATTTGTAGCTTTGTCAGTTATCTGCCCATCATCATCATAAATCAGTATTTTTAATCCCTTTCTACTTGTCACCCTGGAAAGTGCAACATACAGTTGTTCGTGTGTAAATACTTGTTTCTTTAAAAATAATTCAACGTGAGATAGAGACTGTCCTTGACTCTTATTGATTGTCATAGCAAAAGATACAATAATTGAAAATTGTCTTCTTTGAAACTTAAATGGAATTCTAGCATCAAATGGTGTTAAGGTCATTCTTGGAATAAATACTCTTTGTCCAGTCATCTGTCCATCTGTCCAGATAAGACCTTTGCTTCAATAACTTTATTTCCAAGTCTAGTTACAATCAACCTCCTTCCATTACACAATCCCGTTGTTTGATCAATATTTATTAATAACATCACCGGAACCCCAACCTTTAAAGTGATAGCATGATTTGGAATACCAAAACATTTAATAAAAGGGCAACCCGGTGCACTAAAGCTACCGTTATGCGCGGTGTTCGGGGAAGGGCCCCACCACTTGAACCCGTGACCTCCTGGTCACATGACAACAACTTTACCAGTTACTCCAAGGCTCCCCTTCTACCAGAATATTTAATAGTATTTAAAAATTCTGGTGTGTGTACATGTTCCAAAGCTGAATAAGTTTGGTCAGAGCCACAAATTTTATCGGAACTCAAATATGATTTCTCAAGATTTTGATTGAGAGAAATCATATATTGATTGATTGATTCCACCATATCAAGAGTTGGAGCAAGAATGGCTCTTTTTTGTAGGTATCCTATATCATTGCAGCGACTAATGAAATCTGGATACGTACTTTCGACAATAGTAGATATTGGATCAATACACTCATTTATTAGAAGATCCCTTGGTATAGGAACTTTTTCAATGCCATCAACTGAACTTCCAATCCTACCATCACCAACAGTCAAAATCCAGTCAGAAAAATCTCTCAACTCATCCAGATCTGGACCTATTTCAGTACCTTGTAATCTCATATTCTTTGTTAGTTGCAACAGTTGACAATGAGACCATAAATATAAAGAATTGAGAGTTTCATTAACAACATCTTGCCTAGTACCTTTTGGGATGACAGGTAATATTTGTCTGAAGTCACCACCAAAAACAGCTATTTTACCTCCAAAAGGTCTTTGTGAATTGGATGAATCTTTGAAGCTAAGAATGTCTCTTAGACTTTTATCAAGAGCTTCAAAACAATATCTATGCTTCATTTGTGCTTCACCCAAGATAATCAACTTTGCCTTGATTATTAAATTTGCTAAAGGAGTATCTTGCTTGATATTACATGTTGAATCTTCGGTTACATTTAGAGGAATTACAAATCTTTAGTGAGCTGTTCTACCACCTGGTAGCAAAAGAGATGCAATTCCGCTAGAAGCAACTGTTAACACAATATCTCCTTTAGATCTTATGGCAGTAGACAAAGTATTCCAAATAAAAGTTTTACCTGATCCTCCAAAATCATATAAAAAGAAAAATTCACCCTTATTTTTATTCACAACTGTTATTATCTTTTCATACACAGTCTTCTGTTCATTTGTCAAATTCCCAAACAATTTTTGATGTTCCACTGCTAAAGCTCGTCTGTTATAACGCATTTCATCACAGATTAATCTATTATTCTGGTCAACCTTTTTCTCGTTATAAACAGGCATTGGCATTGTTGGAAAATCAAGAAAACTTCTTCCACAACCTTTTAAAAAGTGCTCAATCTTTTGCAGGCAAAGATTTTTCAAATCATCATCTGTTAAGTTAAATTCTGAAAATGCACAACATAAACAAATAATTACATTAAATTAGAAAAGTATATTTTGAAAACAGTTAATGGAATATATGATCATGAAAATTTTTATTAGATAATAAATAAGTGTATTTTATCATCGGCTTTCAAATTTTTGTGAATAAAATAAAATATTATTATATATATATATATATCAGTATTTAATAAAAACAAAAAGTTTTATTTAAGTACCTGGGTTATCTAAAACTTTTCTTTCTTCATGAAGGATATCCTCTGATAGTAAATACCATGTTGATTTCCAAACAATCTTTGGGCGTGACATTGAATTTGATAAAAGTAGCATAGCAAATAATTGCCTTAGATATGATGGCATTCCCCAATTACTTGCTTCCACTATAGCATCCACATACTCTCTGTCATCATCCAATAAATCTAGAGCATAACATGCATCCCTGAAAGTGTTATGATCATGACCATTTATTTTTCTAAGATCCTCATAGGATGTTGGACCTTTAATAACATTCAGCAACAATCTAAGGTAATATTGCTCTCCAGATCTCGGGGGAGCAAAGAAAATTCTGCCAATAGAAAATGTAGAAGTTTGTCTTTTATTCCATTTCTTCGATTGTTGATTCCATACAAACTTTAGAGGAAATTTTGCATATGTTAGCTCTCTTGTTTTAGAAAATTCCTTATTTGCTTCAAACCACATTAAAAATATTGATTCCTTTAGAATTGGTCTGTTAACTACTGCATCAATCGGATCATCATTTGAAAATATGACGTTTTGATTGCCTTCCAAATGAAAGGATAACCTTTCTACAGATGGTTCTCTGTGATGGATTGGGAATTTAAAAATTCTCCAAGCTGCTTCACATGACCATATATACCAACAATCACAATACATATTTATTTCATCAGCAATTCTTGAGTCATCAGTATTTCCACTTTGAGAAAAAGCAGCGGTTACACGATCATGGCCTTTATTAACATACTTAAATAAGTATTTAATGGACCTTGATTGGTTGCACCATTCCACATTAATATGTGCACCATATTTTAATAATAAGAATCTATTGTGTCGCACAACATACCTATTATCTAAATCAAGACTTGCTCTCTTTGTAGATTTTTCATTATCCCTTCTTATATATATAGGATACCCTTCATCATCAACTGTGGTTGAATCCACAAATTTTTTTGAAAAGTACTTTGTACATTTGCCATTTTGCATGCAAGGAGAAGATTTTCTTGCAGTACCTCATGGTCCATGAATCATTAAATTTGTAACAGTCGCATAATATTGAGGATCAACTAAATTGTCAGGCAATTCTGCTGAAATAATGTCATCAATATCGGTGGTATTTGGACATTTATTATGAAGAAAAAGTAGGATATGTGCATGAGGCAAACCACGCTTTTGAAATTCAATGGTATAAATCACTGTATAAAAAGATATGGCAATTAGTAATGTTTGTTTTTTGGTTGATAATTATAATAGTGGCTTACTAATAATTAAAAAAGTAATGTAATATTGCCATATAGAATAAAGTTATACCTGCTTTTACTTCACCAAAACCTTTATTGTCTCGTAGATCTTTTAGCAATTGATCCAATTTGATTTTGAAAATCCTTGTTAAAATGTCTGGACGATCTTCTGGAGACAATCGCCTACACTTCCCAAATGTAGCAACCTTTGGCCATTTTGAATTGCAGGTAAATGTGATGTAAAGATCAGGGTATCCAGCCCATTTGCAAATTGCCATGGCATCCTGATAATTTTGTAACATGTAACGTGCCCCTCCAGTGAATGATGAAGAAAGTATAACTCTCTGTCCTTGAGAAGAAGTTCTGTGTCTCTTCTTAAAATAGCTTCTTCTAACCCTTTATAAAAGTGTGATCTCAACTTTTTTTGATGAAGCCTAATAAATTTCAATCTAAAAGATTCCATCATTGTATAACCATCAACTAAGAATTGCTGAAATAATCTTTTAGATAACACAATAATTGAATCTTCATGCTTCCTTTCTTGAATTTTGTATGAGAAGTATTCACAGCAGCTAACACATTTTCTTCCACCACTTGATTCATCCTTAAGATTTAAAGAAATATTTTCTCTATATCCATCTTCATCATATGGAAAGAGTAGAGGATATTGCAATCCTAAATATGAGGCATTCAATTCATTTATCCTCTTAAGCCGTCCAGATTGACTTTCAATAATAATATCTCTGTTAGAGATTGTTGGTTCAAAATCACTAACGACCAAAGCTGCAATCACTGAAACTGATGGTAAGTTGTATCTTCTTCCATCGAAGCCTCTTTTTCCTATCAGTCTGAGTCGTAGATTTAAATTTCAACTACTTGAAATCTATCTCTTACCATTCTAAAACACTTTGCTAATACATTGTGTTCATCTAGCATTTGCTTCAGTTCATTCACAATTTCAACATTTATTTCATTGTTACTTTCGCCACGACCGTAAGAATAAAATATTAAAATAAAGTTAATTTGTGATCATATTTGAGAAGTTTAATTAAAATTAAAATAATTTTAATTTTAATGACCAATAATATAGTACTCACCTGATAGCCTGAATTCTATTGTCCACTTCATTTTCTGTATCATAAATATACAATTGTGCGAATCTTGGAGATGATCCCTCTGTAGGCAATAAACTATCAATTTTATCATAATTTTTCCCGGACAATCGGAATGTTCTTGGTCCCTTTGATTGGTTGACAGATGCATCAACTTTCCCGCCCATTGATGTAAAAGAAAACATAGAATTATATGTTCTAATAGTCTCTTTCAAATAATTTTTTTTCCTACATTAAATCAGAGTTTGTTAGAACTTTTTTAAATTCATACAGAGATTTTGTCGTTTGATTTATAAATGAATACATTTACCTGATCTGAGCAATAACTCCTTTAAAACAAAAGGAGGCTTTTTAGGATTTGGCAGCTTGATCTTTCCGCTACTACAACATAAAGTGAATACTGATTTTTTATTTTTATATTTCTTCTCAACTCTTTCATCGTACCAGAAATATGCCCCACAGCATTCACATTCACATGTAGGATCTCCTATATACCAGTAATCTAATATTGTCAAAGTAAAATAAATATGCAGTCAATGTACTTATTATAAATAGTACAGTAATTATGAAATATAAATAAATGTAACAAACAACATACCTTGATTGTTAGTTTTCCAACTTTCTATTTCATCATCTACAAATAATAATATTAAAATAATATATTTAAAAATAAATAAAGTTGGATATCTTAATACAGTTTAACAATATCAATTGTATTTGGGTGTCTATCTACATACCTTCAAATATATCTTCATCTACATTTTCATCAGGGGTTTGTTGGTTTGAGAGCACATGACCTTGATGCATAAAGTATAAAATTAATGAAGTTTTTGTAAGAGTATGAATTGCAATTTTTTTAATGACATACCTGACATATCATCATATTGCATATTTAAATGGTTTGAGTAACTATTCTCATCTACCAACAGTCCTTTATCCTTAAGCTGATTTGTAGTTGTAGATGAACTGCTCTCAAAATCTGTCATACACATATTAATGTTAGCCATTCTTTGTAAAGAATATATATTTTCAAACTTGAAATTGTATTAAACAGTGTTACAAAAGAGTGATATCACAAAGCTACTAAAGGAGAAATGTAAAATATATGGAAAAAACAAAGAACAAAGATCCATGCCATTGTTATGTGACAAATATTTTCATCGTTTATAATTTTTTCGTAAGCATATTCTATTTCTTCTTGCAAGTTTCTTTTGATCTTCCATGATAAAAGTGAATGTAACTGTAATTTGTCTGAAAATATATTTAGTATTAAGAAAACAAAAGCAGTTAACTATAGGCAGTTTTTTTTTTGCAGATTATTTATTTTATTTTTTAACTGATATTTAATTTGTCAGCAGTTGAATATTATGGAGTTCTGAAACATGCAATGTGTCGATTTTTCAATAGACTTCCATTGAACAATGGTGGATTGGTCCCAAATCTAACATTCCAAATGCTGCAAAGTCAATTAAGATGGAAGTTGGCTGGTCTGTACTTACAACTTCTGAACAACCCTTTGTAATTAACCCAGATTGTAATGGGCTTCATCGATATCAAATGTTTTTTCTAATGTATATTTCTGCTGATGAAGGAGAAACTGCTGATTTCTTAAACTTCCAGTCTGTGTCTTCCGTCTTAGCTGCCTGTATAGACAACAAACGTGCAATAATACTCCACTAAAAAGCTTCCTCGGCTTGATCATGTTCTACTTAACAATTTTCGAAGAGCTTTGGCGCTGCCTGTATTTTAACCTTTTGAAAAATCTGTTTTTGGTGTATTGGAGCTCATAATGACGACCATCAACTATGTTGCAAAGGTTGTTAAAGTTTGCAAAGCAATCCAAATTGAATTCACATATATCATTAAAATCATTTTTGTTTTTTAATGAAGTAGAAAACTTCACTACTCTTATGTTAAGATGTTTTATATTTCGATAATATTGGACATTTAGATAATACTGAATATCTCTCTAACACAGAATGCATTTATTCAAGTTTACGCTAGCTATGCATAAATGAATTGGGTAACATTTAAGAAATTCTGGCATTTTATACTGTAAAAACGCATTTGCAATTAAAAGAGGTACTGTCCAAGTCATGGAACTCAGAGAGCTCGATAAGTATAAATACACTTTGTGTTTGGCTACCACTTTATTTGACTGCAGAGCTCTGGCTTTTACTTGCTGATTCAAAATCTAAATTACCACAAATCGAGTTTCAAGCCTCAGAGGTCACTGGAAGTGATTATGTTCACCTCAGAAGAGCCCACGAGGTTCGGGATCAGCTGTCTGGGAAGGTTAGAAGCTTGATCACTTACTTTAACACCTAAAATCATAAGCAAATGCATTTAGTTTTTGACTGTTTATGTTGCAATTTAGCAGTAACTAAACATGTCCCATGTCCAGTTGAAGTTCTAATGGCCATGATATTTCCAGCCGTTTGCTGGCAGGAATTGTACAACTTGCAGAACAACCGAAAAGTACAAAAGACAGCCATAATGTTTCCTTCTCTGATGCTGCTAAGTCTGCTGGTACATAAATGCTAAGGGGGATTTGTCTGAAGTCTCTCTCAAAAAAGAAACTTATTCTGCTTTTGTCAAGTTGCACATAGAGCAAGGTCCCATTTTAGAAAAAGGTCAACTGCTGTTAAATGTTTATCCTATTCTTCATCATCTGATGCAAGTACCAGTTTAATTATAGTCATATCAATAAATAAGTTGGTTTATCTGCCAATGAAGGTGTTTCGATTGGTGTTGTGACTGCGATTGCCGCTCCAGCAAGCATCAAAGTAACATTTGAAGGCAGTGGAGGTCATGCAGGAGCTGCATTGATGCTGAAAAGGTAACTATTTTTTATGAGCCAGAGTTGCTCCATGATTCCGCAGATTCAAGGGTGTCTTCCCTTTTTATTTAAAATTTTCTGTAAAAGCTGGAGATCTCTATGCCGGCTTTCAACTTCTCTTTCACAAAAGATGTTTTTCATATTTAAGAAGTATTAAGATAGTTTTTCTGTCTATGTTGTGATAAACAGATAATTACCATCGGGATCGTGGGCTATGCTGTTGCTTTTGCTCGGAATTTGTTTAGAAAGTTTAAAACTTTATACTGCAGGAATTTCCACTACTGAAGAATCCACTCTGACTATTAATGTATCAACTTCCAAATTTTGTGTGCTTGCCACCTTCTTCATCTATGTGTTTCTCATTATTCTAATCTTTAAAAATTAAGCAAATTGTATAGTTGATTCATGTCATATGCTTCTTGAAAACCATCTTCTTTTGTAGTAAGCTCCCTGACCTGCATTATGACTCTCAGGCCGTAAAGCATTTTGTATTCTATTCTTTTTCAACTATCATCTACATTATTTTCAAGATGTTGAGACTTGAGAGGCGTTTATCTGATTCTATATTGATTGCAACGGAGAATACTGGTCATGCGTGTTCTCTTCTTCAGTAGTTTTCTGCTAATTATATATTCTAATATATGGCTCATTGTTCCCCGCAACTAATTTGGAACAGAAATGATGATGGACTGGCAACTGCTGAGTTGGCTCTAGCCGTGGAGAAACATATGCTGAATTCAGGATCCGTTGACACTGTTGGTAAGTTAATGTCTTTTGCCTCATAATAGAAGACACTTGTCTAGGGCCAACTACCTTGTGCTTTTATGAATCGTTGAACTAATTGACGTGTGGAACAACCAATTAGCGTGAGAACTATTAGGTGAACTATTAGACTGCCTCCGCGACCCTTCAGGAATGACGATTGCTATGCTTCTGAAGTCAATTACTGCTAAGGTATGTTTTCTCCTCCACCGCTTATGTTGTTATTTATTCAGGGAGGTGCTTTACAACGCGCAGAAATATTGTGTTTCTGATTCAAATTCAAAAGTAAGGTGCAGGCACAAAGTTCTTTAATTTATTTTAAATAGTTAGATGATTCGAATCCAGACCCACTATGTGGGAATATAATGGGTTTGTTGTTGTCATAGGTAGATGCTTCGGATAGAACTCATTAATTGGGACATCTAAAGAATTAATATATTCGGCATACTGCCCTTCGTAATAGCTACATCTTACTTTGGGTCCATTGCATGGCATGTTTATTTGTTTTATCATCTAGTGGGAATCTATTTAATTGTTTTATCCTTTTAACCTCTAAAACTGGTATTGAATTGCACAGGTCTCCTCTTGTGACTCTTTGAAACTATACTTTTAACTAATCTTTTATGATAAAGCTAGATTCTCTGTCTTCTAGTTGTAAAGTTAAGGCAAATATTAAGATTGTCCAGAATGCTATGAAAGTTCACCTAATTTTTTAACAAAAATCTTATTCAGGCGACCTCCAGAATAACTTCTTAGATTTCAAAAATTGAGTATTTTCTTTCTCTTAGATTATAACAGGATGGAGATGAAAAAGTTGCATGTAGGTAGGGTGATAATTTGTATTAATGGGCCTATTTTCCGACTCTACCATAGACGTATCTGCAACCATTCAATCCATAGGCCACTCTCATGTCTCTTTATTGTGTCAAATTTGTGCTCTGTATTGAGTTCTTTGTTGTCCGTATTCAGAATCATTGATGCAGTGCTGAGTTAATGTATGTCCTGGAACCAACGAAGAAGGTTGCGGCTGTCAAGTTCATTGATGACTGATTAATAATCTTGTTTCTATGTACGGATACTACTACTCTCATTTTTCATATTATTTGTCAATCATGCTCATTTTTTTCTCACACCAGCATTTTGTCTACTCAAACTTGTTAGTGTAAGAAAACACATTCAACATGATATTTAAAGATGTTTTTCATACTGTAATTTATGGAGTGAAACAACCACACATATTCTTCTTCTTCATTACAAAATAAACTGAAATTAAAATTAACATAAAAGTTACAGTTGAACATGGACTCGACTCGACTACTCATGTTTCTTTTTCTTCTTAATCACTTTGCGGATCTTGTTGGTGGATTGTTTGTCATTACATTCATCATCATATTCCTGCATTGGCAATTTTTCAACACCTTTGCTTCTTTTGGTATACTATTTTTCTATCGAATCAACACTAATTACTAATTTCTATTACAGATGATCCACAACCTGATAGATTGTTCTTGATGGGAGTCTGTAATAGATTGCATAGATTAAAACTGTGTTAGATAAGAATAAAACTCGTATTGATACTAAAATTTATTCAGTTTTTTTATTTTGATAAATATCTGTATAATAATTATGTAAATGATAAAATGAAGTTTTTAATAATTATCACTCTCTTTTGTTTGTGTCAAAGGTTGATATGACAAAGAAAATATATACGCAGGATACAAAAATGCATGTTTGTGATGAAAAAAAAAATGAATATCCATTACAAAAGGTATGTTTATAGCAAAATTATTATACTTTTTGAAAAGTTTAGATTTAAACACCTACAAATGCTCCCTTGTAGAATCCTAATGAAATATAATAATATCATTAAAATAAAATTTATAATTTTTATAGAACTTGAGATTTAAATTTCTTTATAAGAAGTAGCACTTACGGTGTATTTTAGTGAAGGATGACTATTCCTTGAAAAAAGATTCATCATCAGCAAATTTTATAGACTTTATCCTGCTTGTATATATTAGATTCCTTCACTGTGACCTTAAACATGAGTTTTTTTTCAACGATATCATCCAATTCACTTGGATACAAACATTCATCATCATCAATTAAGCCCTCCTTTAGCTCTTTTGCAGTTTTTTCCATAAGTTGCATAGTTTCACGGTTCCAAAGTAATAGGGTTATAAGACCAGTTTCATCCATTACACGAACTTGTAGCCTATACCTGAAATTCATTCTTTATCATGTTAACAAAATAAAGTTTTTTCTAGATAACCTGTGAACAACTTTTACCTCTGAATTGCATTTTGGACAAAAAAATGAGTTACCATCTTGTTCAACCTTTATAATACACTTGTTGCAAGCCATGTATGACCAACCATGATCAAGATCAAAACAAACAACTTTTGCAGCAATTCAATAGCTAGCTTCCTGTTTGATAGAGAAAATATTGTTATAATATTTAAACACATTGTGTTAAGTTAATCAGGTATGAAAAAGTTTATTTAACTCACTTCTGTGCATGCAATCAAATCATTGATATATTTAAAAGGTACAATTCCTTTGGCTAACTCATTCGTGATAAAATAACACTGTTGAGACAATGTCTGGCTAAGCCGCTCATAGTTAGAATCACATGCTGCATTTAATCTGAATGAAAAATAGTATAAAATTATACATTAATCTATATTCTAAATTTTAATATTAAATTTAATTGATAAATGTGTTAAAACAATAGTTGGATGTGACAAGCCTGGATTTAAAAGCAATAGATTGCGGCAGAGATGGATTTATCCATAGCTTAGTTTGATACCAACAACTACGAACGGAGTAAACATCTGTTTGAAATAATATTTAAAATTTAAAATTTAAAATAATTTTTGAATATTATAGTTTGAAATATTTGTACCTCTGAATTTTTGAGCCTTCATAAATTGAAGAACCATAATCAAAGGTTCATCTGTGGATGCACTCAAATAAGGTTGAATTTGATCTACAAGTTCGCCCCATAAAGTTGTTGAAAGTCTATTTCTCCTGTAAGAATAAAGATTTCATTAAATGATTTACATACTGTTTTCAATCTACCATATATGTGTATTTAATGTTGCAGCTTTAACATAAAGTAAAACAAATTTATATATTGCGCATTAGTTAAAGCAATTAGTTAGAAAAGCCTTTTTTTAGACTGAAATTATGTTTTGATTAAGGCTTAGAGGGAGTTGTAAAGATCTTCATTTGTGTTGTATGTGCATTTATTAAAATGATTGTTTGTTCTCAACGATCAGTGGATATGGTAGTGCCACAAATTGTAATATAAAAAAGAAAATAAGACATACTTATCATCTTCTAGCACAATATTTATAAATACATTATTACTATCTCCTTACTTGAATGTTTGAACACCTTCATCCTGACCAACAACATCTATAAATATAAATATAAATGTATTAGTAAAAATAAAAAGCACATATTATTGATAAATTTTAAACTGACTAAGAAGAGAATCATTATCAAAAAGTTCTGTGTCATCGACAATATGGTGAATTGTCAGTTGGTCAAATGGACGCAAATTAAAGATGTCCATATGAAATGAAGGATCAGTGAATTTCTCGATAGAAGTCGTTTTTATGAAAATTAACCTGTGCTTGTGCGTTGTAGTCTTAAATTTCTTGCCTATTGAAGCATGTATGTGATCACCCTAATTTGAGACAGAGAATTAGTATTGTTCAGTGTGTATACAACGTTAAAAATAAAAAAGGAAGATTATTAATGTAAACATCGTGAAATATGAAAAATTAGTAAAAAGCAATTAGTACCTTAGAATCCTATAAAACTATATCTAATGAATATGGTACAGCAGATTTGAATTTATCCTGCAATTGTCAAAGGCGAATAATTCTTACTCTCAAATTCCATTGCATAGAACTGCTTGTAATTTGTGAGATGCTATGAAAAGCCATATATGGTTATGGAAGTACTACGTAAATTGCAGAATGTCAGGAATATAAGCACATGTATAAGCACATGTATAAACTGCGGAAAATGTAGAACCTAGTAAGGATTATATAAGAATAAGAAAATGAGTTGTAATGAAAGACAATTATCAGAAAAATGAGTTTAGTGGGTGGTTTTAAAACGAACTCCTTCAAACTATCCCTAATTAAAAGGATATACACGTTTCTGTTTAAATTTTGTACTTTTTACTGGTTTAAATTTTAATAATTAAAATAAACTAACTTGTTAGATGGCTTGTGTATATCTCATTTTCTTTTTAGCATTTGTTGTTGTTTAAAATTTTGTCCTAATTATTATAATTTTTTTATTTGCAGTTATTGATGTTTAAATATCTTTTAAGAATGCAATTAAGGTTTTTTTTTTCATATTTAGGTAATGTTGTTTTTTTGGCAATTATTGGTTTAAATTTTAATAATTAAAATAAACAAACTTATTAGATGGCGTGTATATATATCATTTTCTTTTTAGCATTTGTTGTTGTTTAAAATTTTGTCCTAATTATTATAATTTTTTTTTTTTGCAGTTATTGATGTTTAAATATTTTTTAAGAACGTAATTAAAAAGGTTTTTTTTTTCATCTTTAGTTAATGTTTTTTTTTTTTTTGCATTTATTGTTGTTTAAATTTGTATTGTAATTATTTGTTTATTTTGTAGTTATTGTTGTTTAAATTTGTATTGTAATTATTTGTTTATTTTGTAGTTATTGTTATTTAAACTTGTATTGTAGTTTTTTTTAATATTGTAATGAAAATTAAAATTTGTATCTTTTGTTATATAAGTTATTTTTTAAGATAATATTATTATTAAAGATAAAATAATAAGTAAAATTGTATTAGCAAATTAGCAATTAGGAAAAAATATTTTTAAGTGGACGGTGTTATTCTTCTTTTAATAACTGTATTTCCATTGTAATAGGGATGGGGAAGTTAAGTGTGTTTAAAAAATAGGTTTTTAAATATCTTTTTTTTAAAAAAAATATTGTTGCTTTTATGAGGTGCTGCCACATGACAGTTTTTGTCTCTGTTATTAGATATAGATAGATTAAAGCAACCAATATAGCATCATATTACATTCTAAAGATTTAAAAGTCACTTCTACAATGACTTGTAACATGTCAACACAAATCTTCACAGTATTGATATGAAGCTATTATAATCTACATGGTTTAATACATTCTTATTTGATAAGTCCCTAATAATCATCAATAAAAAATATTTTTAAAATTTATGTATACTTTTAAAAGTTAAATTCAAATGAATCACATAGGAGAAACATTTTGCTTATTTAAGAAGTCCCTTCGTTCCTTTATAATTGCCACATTTATTTTTTGAGAGTTAATCTGACTAATTCTTAAAGTTAAATTGTATTAAATTAATTTGATATTTTAAAATTAAAATCAGATATCTAAAATATATGAAAAGTACTATAAGTTACAGTTTTTTCATATCAATATCATGAAAATTTTTATTTTGAATTATTGATCAAAATTTATATCGTTTGCCTCTTAAAAAGTAAACTATGACAACTAAAAGGAAAGCGGAAGGAGGATAATTAAGTTAAGGATTATGACTCAAGAGGAAAATAAACTATCTTTAATTAATAAACCCAAATTTTTGAGAATATAACAAATTCATTTATCTTTCATGACACATTTATTTGTATAACATGAAGTTAGAAATATACTTTTAAATGTAAACTAAAATTAAAAATTTTAAAAATATTTTGTAGAACTTGATTGTTGAAGGTGTTGCTTGATATCAAACAATAAAGAGATGTTTTTGTGTAACTATCTATATAAATTGTATGTTGCTCCATACAATAATTTATAATTTTGAAAAATTAACCAAATTATGAACAAAGAAATTGTGTACCTGCTCAATTTTTCATTGAGACCTTTATTCATCGTTAAGGGAAAAAAAAATTAAAATGTGTATTTTATAGATTACAACACAAGAAAATCAAATAGAATTTACTAACGAAAATAAATTATAACTCACTAAAAATAAGCTAATAAAAATAATACTAAAAAATTTAAAACTTCTATATTCAATATGATCTATAGATCAATTACATAGAGAGCAGCTACATGATCAACCTATTTTACACATGGTTATTTATCATATTCACATTTACTAAAACATAGTAATTGTCGAAATCATAAGCAATGCAATTAACTTTTAATCAAAAACTACTATTACTAGTAGTTTTTGCTCAAATAAATTTCACGGTGACGTAGAATTAAAAAAACATATAAATAAATAAAAATCTCTCTCAGCCCTTTTGTCTCGAATTCGACTATGTGACAAACCAAACACTATTTTCAATAGATATATACGTATGTAACCTTGGAAATTCCTAATGACAAAAAATGAAGGAAACTCAATACAACAAACAACAAAAAAAAAAAACGCAAAAAATCGTTCAACTTCTGACATAATTTTATCAGATTCAAATCCGAAAAATGTACAAAAACAACATGATCTCCAAGTTAAGCAACCTTAGCCAAAGCAAATCATCAAATTAATACATTACTCTTTAAATAGGATTTAGAAAAGTTCTAGTTTATAAAGATAAAATGTCAATTGATTTATAAGTGTTAAATATTATTTTTATCTGTTATAATATAACCTTAATTTTTAATTATAATTTTTTATGTTAGGCTTGAGTCTAATACGCACTCCAATTCTTACTTCCATAGTTACTTTGTTTTTATTTTGATAGACTCTAATTCAAGGAAACCCTAAACAAAAACATATATATGCATCACTGCGGCTCTTAACTCCCAAATCCAAATCAAATATGGATTGAAAGGAATTTTCATAGTTTTTTAATGTGTATAATTTTTATTATTAGAAAAATAGTGAAAAGAGACTTTGTATAAATCAAAGATTTTTAATGAAGGACAAAAAGTTCAAATTACTTTTCTAATGGTCTTCACACTTTTAATAGATTGCAGATTATAAATATAGATATTGGTATAGATTATACATTATAGATATAGATATAGATATAGAATAGATATAGATATAGATATAAATTATAAATTATAGATATATACATAGATTATAGATATGCGTAGTATACACTATGAATATATTTTGTAAATTAGATGATCTAGAAATATTGGACTATAATTTGATCCCTTTTCCTTTTCGGCTATGCTTATTTTTTCTTGCTCTTAGAATTTTTTTGACGTCTTTCATTGTGGATAGAGCGGTAATAATATTATTTTGTGGTAGTTTTGTTATGTTATTATCTCTTGTTTCTTGTACTCCTATTACGACCTCTTCTTTCCCCAAATCTCACTTTGTGGGAATACACTTGGATACGTTGTTGTTGTTGGAAATAAGGCCCAACTAGAAAGGGCTACATAAGCCCAATATTTAAGTCAACATCTTAAGCCCAATTCTTTTTCATCTAAATCAACCACCTGTCTCTTTCGCCTCTCTTTGGATCGTTTGAACCGCCTCTCTTCCTCCACACAAAAGGGGACCTCATCGTATATACAACAACACACACATCAATCTCTCCTTATTTCCCAAATTGAATCAATTAGGGCAAAATTTCAAAGATGTTGAAGCACATCGGAAATCGAATTCTAGGGTTAGGCGAACGATCGCCGGTGATGGCGGCGCGGGGAGTGTTGCCCCGGCTATATCATGAAAGAGTGGTGGACCATTACAATAATCCCCGAAATGTAGGGTCGTTTGATAAGAACGACCCGACTGTTGGTACGGGTCTAGTCGGAGCTCCTGCTTGTGGAGATGTGATGAAGCTTCAAATCAAGGTGGATGAAGAGGGGAAAATTACGGATGCTTGTTTCAAGACCTTTGGTTGTGGCTCTGCTATTGCTTCTTCTTCTGTCGGTAGGTTTTTTTCAATTCTTTTTCTTTGTGTCTGAATCCAGTAAGGGAAGGACTTAACGGGTAAAGGTGCTTCCATGTGACCTTGAGGTTGTGGGTTCAGGCCTTGTTAATAGCCTCTTGGCTTTATGCAGGGTAAGGCTGTGTTGGGTAGATCCTTAGGGCTCGTGTGGTTGGGAAACGAGTTATCCCAGAATTGTTATTAACAGTACAATCCCGGGATAACTAATTCCGGAAACCAAACACGTGATAAGCTCATCCTAAAATTAATCCCGAAATTAGTTATTTTTTATCCCTTGTACCAAATGAGCCCTTATAGTCCAGCCCTTCCTGGACCCACACATAGATGGAGGTTTAGTGCATCAAGTTGCCCTTTTGAAATAAATGAATAAAAATGAATCTGTTTATCATTTGCAACGTATTATAAATTAATTTTATTGGGCATATGATGCTATTATGATGGGCATTGGTGATTCTGAGTTAAAATTTTCCTATTTTCAGCAACTGAATGGGTGAAAGGGAGACAAATGGAGGAAGTACTTTCCATCAAGAACACGTAAGTCTTTTGAACTTTCTTTTGATTCTTCCTTTTTTTTTTTGGTGTGCGTGTGTTAGGGTACATAGTGTGGTTTCAGATTGTCGTTTCACTTTTTTCGTGGCTTCATGCTTTCCTCAGGTGACCTTGCTTTTAAGTAATTGAACAGTTGATTCTCTTAGTTAGGAATATTGACTTTTGAGTTCCATTTTAAGAAACCCTTTTTATTGTTCCTGCTTCGTCAAATTATAGTGAAATGTCCTCAATTCAATGGTCCTTCCATGTTGTTCTTATCTGGGACAATTCCAATATTGCTTTTGAAATAGTAAAGAGTGTACTCAGTGGCTCCCAAGTTGTGTTGGATTTTAGTATCAAAATACTGTGCTCCTAATTAGCATTTTAACAAAAGTAGTCAGGGACTTAGGGTAGCACATGTCCCCTTTTTTTGGGGTGGAGGTGGTGATATTAGCTGGCATGCATGTTTACCGTTATACTTGGGCATGCACATTGACCAACCCACTGGATACATGTCATCTCTCACTAGTATGGGTGTACCCGAGTAATTCTGGTCCCTGAGATTTAAACAAATTACTTTGTGTCGTCTTTGTTGAGATTTGAGGTGCTTTTGGCTCGACATCGTTGGTTCTATTTCACTTAGATCCCAAGGATGTTACTTCAGCTCTTTGGATGCGCTGTTTGAGTCATCCTCCTAACGCCCTGGTTCTATTTCACTTAGATCCCAAGGATGTTACTTCAGCTCTTTGGATGCGCTGTTTGAGTCATCCTCCTAACGCCCTCATAAGATTAAAGTTGAACTGCTTGGAGATTTTCGTTTGTCTTGTATTTGCTGATCAGTATAATTGAAGGTGTAAGTTTGTGTAGAATGAGATTACTACACTGGATATCTCAGCCCCAACTGTAACAGGTCAATTAGAAGGTGGTCCTTTAAAATAGAAATGATCGAATTGAGCTTGGGAATTCTTTCTTTTTATGAACTTATTAAAACCTCGGAAGAGAAGCTTATTGAAACTTAACTGAAAATTACTTGCTCCAAAAAAAAAAAAAAAGAAGTAAAACAGATAACATGGCTGAAAAATAAAAGTAGAATGCAGCAAGCCTTTTGTTTGAGACAAAGCCCTAAATAGTCTATTATCTTTGGACTTGTCATTAAAATGATCCTATTTCTCTCGGGTGGAGCATTAGTATTTCATATATTCTTAGTTCCATTCCTAACAATGGGGAGTTTTTTTAACTGAGACAGCAACATCACATGATTTTTCGTTGAAGCCAGATAAATTCCTCTTTCCATCTTAAAAAATACAACTGGTTCTCTTTCCCCAAAAGTTTTATAAGATCAACTGCAGCGCCTGAACACCAAAAATGTAACAGAGTACCAGCACCAAATATCAAAAAGCATAGTACAGAAACAACACCACAATACCAAAAAAGGCAGCACAGGAGCAGACCACAATCTCCCCAAAAATGCATGTTTTCCTTCTATTAGTTTTAAGATAGAGAGGAATTTATTTGTCTTAAACGAATAGTCACGTGATATTAGTTTTTTCTCTTGCAAAGACTCAAGGCTGTTAGGTTTGGAACTGTGTATGCACCTCTTTTTGTATTTTTAAAGAATATGGACAATTAATGCTCCACCAGGGAAAGCAAAGGATCATTTTGAGCCCATGTCTAAAGGTTAGCGACCTATTTGGGCTTTTTCTCTCTTTAGGTTCAAAGGGGAATGTAGACAACACGGGGGTGCAGTAGACACTACATGAATTCGAGTCCTGGTTTGTGTACCAAGTCAGGTATTTAAGTGGAAAACGTTGGAGGACTCGGCCGGTTGTCGAACGAGTTTTAAAATTAAAAACTACTCATTTATTTATAAAAGTGAGTAAGCCTGTTTATGATATCTTCCTATTGGCTGTCAGTTCCTATTTGACTTAATGTAGTTTAGCGTGAACTTACTTTGGGGAACGGGATATGTGAGGCTTGACCAACTTTCTTTTGCAAGATAATAATTGTATCTTTAATCTAGCACCAAGAAGGTGCAAGCAAAAGTACATATAGGATTCCAAAAGAACTTACCTTCCAGCTCGAGGCTTGGCCAACTTATATCAAGGGAAGATTTATCCTTTGGGATAAAGCCTTTAACTTTTTTATTTTTTATTTCTAAAAAGTTCCTTTCCTGGTTTTTTGTTTCTATTCTCCCGATGGTTTAATCAAATTTATCTTCTTTGCTTATTGGGTCACGTGGCATCATTGCTTGCTGGGTCACGTGGCTTCAGCTTCTTACTGCTCCTTTATTTTCGGCACTCTCTTACATCCCTTGGTCCCCTAATACAACATACTTCTGGCACCGAAGCATTGTGACTTGTGAGGAAAGCTTTTTCTGCTATATTGCTTTTTCATCTTTTATAGATTGGTTCAATATTTCTAAAAAGGATTATCTATTTGAGGATTGATGCTCGCATTCTCTTGTTTGAAGGACCTGTTGAATCTTTGAGGTTATGTAAGGGGTGGTTATCAACTCCAGTTCTGCGATGATTAAATTTATCTATTTCCAATTTATTTGAAAATTTAACTTGAATCCAATGTGAACAGCAGGCATGTTAAATCATGTGGCTATTCTTGTATTAATGTGATTGTCATTTAATGAAAGCATGTACCGTCTTGGAAGAATGGGGTTCCCCATGACTGTCTTTGACCACACTTGAAAGGAAATTGTTCCATCTTGAAATTGATTGCCTTTCGAGGATCCCAATGGAAGCATTGTGCTTTCGTTAGGCCTGTTGCTAGTGTGTATATTATCGCTAGACTACCTCATTCGTTAGGCCTGTTGCTAGTGTGTTATATTAATGATAGACTACCTCATGGCATAGTTCAACTTCAGTTTTTGCAAACATTATTAGCTCCCAAGCAGTAGTTACACCAGTGGTCTTGGATCTAAATACCTTTATAGTTTAGTTTCTTTGTATGTCTGTTGTTTTCTTTCTTTCGGTTTCGTATGATTATAGTTGTGTCTGGCTTGCTTATTGGTGGATAGTGTTGTGTTGTTCTAGCTACTAGGCCGGATAGTGTATACTTGTGCGTGCCTGCTGTTTTTCCTGTTGTTTTCCTTCTGTTGCCTTGTTTGTTTGTCTGTCTGTTTGCTGGTCGTTTTGGGGCTTTGTTACGTTTATTGAGTAGTGGTTGTGGGGGTTGATGATGGTTTAGGGTCATGTTCGAGAGGGTTGGGGTTGAGGGTTGTTTTGGGAGGGGGTGGAGAGGGGAGGGCAGGGGTGGGTGTGGGGTCTAGGCTGGGTGTTCGGGCTGGTTCGGTGAGGGGTGGAAGAGGTAGGCGAGAGGAGATAAGTTGAGGTAGGGTCTTGGAACATGGGTCTGGGCAAGTCCGTAGAGTTGGTGAAGATTCTTAAGAAGAGGAGGATTAATATTGCGTGTGTTCAGGAGACTAAGTGGGTAGGGTCCAAGGCTAGGGATGTGGATGGGTACAAGTTGTGGTACTCAGGCAGTGAGAGGCGTCGAAATCGAGTGGGCATCTTAGTGGATGAGGAGCTTAGAGGGCAGATGGTGGAGGTTAACGGGGTCAGTGATAGGCCGATGACGATTAAGTTGGTCATTTGGGGGTCTACGTTGCATGTGTGTAGTGTTTATGCGCTGCAGGTGGGCTTGGATGAGGAGGTGAAAGCAAGGTTTTGGGAGGCCTTGGACGAGGTGGTGAGAAGCGTGCCTAGCTTAGAGAAGATTGTCATAGCGGGGGACTTCAATGGGCACATTGAGGTTTTACCGGGATGTTATGACGATGTGCATGGGGGTTTTGGTTTCGACGATAGAAAATGTGACGGGGTTGCTCTGTTGAATTTCACAAAGGCCTTTGGGCTGGTGGTCGTGAATTTGAGCTTTCCGAAGAAGGAGATCACCTGATTACCTTCTGAAGCGCCTTAGGCAAGACTCAGATTGACTTTCTGTTGCTTAGGAAGGGGGATAAGGTTTTATGTAAGGATTGTAAAGTCATTCCGAGTGAGCATCTTTCGACGCAGCACAGGTTTCTGGTGATGGACTTGTTTATCAAGAAGAACAAGAAGAGTAGGGCCGGAGAGGGTCGACCCAGGATTAAGTGGGGTGGCTTGACGCCAGTTAGTGTGCTAGAGATCGGGGAGAAGGTAGTGAGAATGGGAGTATGGGAGGGTAGGGGGGACGTGGATGTTATGTAGGAGAAGGCTGCCAGCTGCATCAAGGAGACGGCTAGAGGGGTATTGGGTGTTTCGAGAGGCCGGGCAGGTCGGCATAAGGGGAACTGGTGGTGGAATGAAGAAATTAAGAAGAAAGTAGAGACTAAGAAGGGGGTGTATGTTAAGTTGATTAAGAATAAAGACGAAGAGGAGAAGCGAGTGAATAGGGAGGTTTACAAAGTAGCAAGGAAAGAGGCTAAAAGTTAGCAGTTACGACGGCTAAGACGACAACTTTTGAGAGCTTGTATACGGTGTTAGAGGATAAAGGCGGGGAAAAAAGGTTGTATTGGCTTGCTAAGGCTAGGGAGAGAAAGGGTCGTGATCTCGATTAAGTAAAGTGTATTAAGGGGGAGGATGGTAGAGTTTTGGTGGAGGATGTTCACATTAAGAAGAGATGACAGGAGTATTTCATAGACTTTTAAACGAGGAGGAGGATAGAGGCTTTGTGTTAGGGGAGCTGGAGCACTTGGAGGAGAGCAATGATTTCAGTTACTGTAGACGTTTTAAGGTTGAGGACGTCAGAGAGGTTATTCGTAGGACGCGGAGGGGTAGGGCGATGGGGCCTGATGAGATTTTGGTGGTTTTTTTGGAAGTTTACTGGTGGGGCGGGTTTGAGGTGGTTGATTGATTTGTTTAACGTCATTTTCAAGACTGCGAGAATGCCTGAGGCTTGGAGATGGAGTACAATGATTTCGTTATATAAAAACAAGGGTGACATTCAGAGTAGCAACAACTATAGGGGTATAAAGCTGTTGAGTCACACTATGAAGATTTGGGAGAGGGTGGTTGAGCGGAGATTGAGGAGGGAGGGGCGTGTCCATTTCGGAGAATCAGTTTGATTTTATGCCTGATCGCTCGACGACAGAAGCAATCTACCTAGTGAGAAGATCGGTGGAGCAGTATAGGAAAAGGAATAAGGATTTGCACTTGGTGTTCATCGACCTGGAGAAGGCGTATAACAGAGTCTCTAGAGAGGTTCTTTGGAGATGCTGGGAGGCGAGTAGAGTTCCGGTGGCGTACATCAGAGCTATTAAGGACATGTATGATGGAGGGAAGACTCGAGTGAGGACGGCAGGAGAAGACTCAGGGCATTATTTGATCGAGATAGGATTGTATCTGAGATCGACTCTTAGCCTGTTCCTTTTTGCGTTGGTGATAGACGTGTTGACGCGGAGCATTCAAGGGGAGATGCCTTGGTGTATGTTATTTGCGGATGATGTAGTGTTGATTGATGAGACGTGTGGAGGTGTGAATGAGAAATTGGAGGTTTAGAGGCAAACCCTTGAATCTAGGGGGTTCAGGTTGAGTAGGTCCAAGACAGAGTATTTGGAGTTTGTAAGAGGGATAGTTTTAGGTATCTTGGGTCTATGATTCAGGAGAATGACGAGATTGACTAGGATGTCTCTAAACGTATTGGAGCAGGTTGGATGAAGTGGAGGCTCGTCTCAGGAGTGTTGTGTGATAAGAAGGTGCCTCTTAAGCTTAAAGACAAATTCTACTGAGTGGCAGTCCGTCTGGTCATGCTGTACGGAGCAGAGTGTTGGCCAGTTAAGAACTCCCACATTCAAAGATTGAAGGTGGCGGAAATGAGAATGTTGCGTTGGATGTGTAGACTTACTAGAGGGGATAGAGTTAGGAATGAGACTATCCGGGAGAAGGTGGAAGTGACTTCGGTGGAGGACAAGATGCGAGAAGGAAGGTTGAGATGGTTTGGACATGTGATGAGGAGGGGCACGGATGCCCCACTTCGGAGGTGTGAGAGGCTAGCGCTTTGGATGACTTTAGAGGTAGGCCGAATAAATACTGGAGGGAGGTGATTAGACATGACATGGAGCAGCTAAGCTTACTGAGGACATGACCCTAAACAGGAAGGTGTGGAGGTCGCGGATTAGGGTAGAAGGCTAGTGTGAGTGTGGGTTGTGGCAAGGTGGTAGGAGAGCGCTTGTGTAGCCGGGTGTCCTCTTTCTTATCCCTTATTTCGAATTGCTAGTATTTTCTCTTATTTCATATTTATCTGATATTTATTTTTTATTTTTATTTTATTATTTCTTATTTCGTTTATGTTATCTATCCTGTTTCATGTTTCATTACGACCTTGGTGTACTATTCTCTATCTTGAGTTGGGGGTTTATCGGAAACAACCTCTTTACTTCTTCGGAGGTAGCGCTATGGACTGCGTACATTTTACCCTCCCCAGACCTCACTTTGTGGGAATACACTGGGACGTTGTTGTTGTTGTATTTCGTATCCATCTGTGGAGAGATATGATCAGATAGGTTATGGACTATGTAGAAACAGTGGTAAAGTATTTTTACCTTCTCTTTTGTGGCGTTGAAGTTTGTTCAACCTGCGGGATGATTAATTGCTAGTCTGCCATTTTCTTCAAGTGTATGTATTCTGAAATATATTTGACTCTACTGCAGGGAGATAGCAAAACACCTCTCCCTTCCACCTGTTAAACTGCACTGCAGTATGCTCGCTGAGGATGCAATTAAGGCTGCAGTTAAGGATTACGAGACGAAGAAGGCAAAATTTAATGGCAATGCAGAAACTGCATCAACTGAAAAAACAGCTTAATGAAGTTGAGCATGAGAATGAAGATCAGGGATGTACATGTATGTAGTGTATCCTGGATTTTCATAGATGTAAATTAGCTCTCTTACTGTTCTGTTTGTGGTGTTGTTACTTTGGATGAAGATTGAACTTGCTTTTGCAAGTTTCTGTTACCCACGTCGCTTAGACGTTGACTAAGCTACAGAATAGTAGTACTATGTTTGCAAATAATTTACGGTGGTTCATTAGAGCCCGTGACCAATATGTAGTAGATGCATATCATCGGTTTTACTTTAGCTGTAATATTGAATTGAACTTTCGATAGTTTTGTTTTCTGAATTAAAGCGTGAAGCTTTGTCTCTTGCATGGAACAGGACTCTCCTCGATTGGTAATTGTTTCAATTTTATCAAAAGAAATAAGGCCGATAAAATACAGTCTTTCTCTCCTAAGGGTGAATGAGCTACTATGTTCATTTTTTAATAAGATGATCGCAGAGACTGGTGACTATGGTGTATGGTCAAAGCAGACGGCACTGCATGTAACTCTTTTTTTTATTTGTATAAATGATATTTTTACAAAAAAGTTGAATTATTTTAAAAATTAAACAATTGCCTCATTACTCTTTTGATCCAAAACACTTTCTTAGTTCTCTCTAATCTATGTACCGAAAGCTGTTCCGACCTGAGAAGTTAGTTCTAAATAATAGTCATGAGGTTATTAACGTAATAATTCTGTGCGTCACAGTTAATTAATTCTAAACAGGAAATAATGGATTGCTTTTTAAAATAGATTCATACTATATTAAAAGTTGAAGAGCATTATAACTCTTTTTCCTTTACTAGTAGATTTTTTTCTTAATTAATTTTTTTTATAAGGTTTGGATGAGACATATTATTTATTAAATAAACATTAATGTTTTAGACATATTTGTATTATAATGAATGTCTACTTATATGTTTATTAGAAAAAAAGTTGGCAACTCTTAACTTTGGGATCGTTTTTTCATTATTGTATCTCTCAAGAAAAATACTCTCTTTTCTCTCTCTTATTTTTCATGTTCTTGTATATAATTTAACTTTCTCCATCTCATATTACTCGATATGTTTGTCAAAAAAATAAGAGAAAATGGTCAAAAAAATTTCAATCTTTACCTCAAATTTCAACTACACATCTATACTTTGCGGAGGGGTTCTATGATCACCCTGAACTATTTAAAATTGAAATTATAACACACTAAAAGCTGACATGGTAAAAGAGAGTGAGCACCCAAAGAATATTGAAACTTTTTTTTTTTTAATCAACTCATAATTCTTGAGGGCAAATTGGTATTTAGAACACTCAAAAAGATTCATTTTTCAAATCTGGTCAAACCCAAATCCAAATAAACTTTCACTTAACAGTGACACCACCGTAAAATTCTTGAATTCTTGCCAGAAGATCAAGAATATTTCTTGATTATTTGAGAGGATTGTTCAAATGTCCCTTTAGATAATTTTTTGACAAAATGGCTTTAACTAGTTCCCTTAAGACGTCAAATTCTTGATATACCAGTGCGTTATCGAGACTGTCGAACAGTACCTATTCTTTTTTCTTGGTTGCTATAAAAGAAAAAAATACAACCACTACATCAAAGGTGCAAAGCTGGTTTACCACAAAAGAAAGATCACCATTGCTACACCACTTCAAACTAGAATTCGATGGGAGAGCAGATAACAACAATATCCACATAGGCTCAAATGTATTTCAAACATTCGATGGAGGAGCAGATAACAACAATACCCACATAAGCTCAAATGCATTTCAAACATTCGAAACGCAACAATACCCACATAAGCTCACTGCCCTGTTCCTGCCCACCACATGTTTGATGAAATGCCAAGCTCAAATTGAAAAAACTGCTACTTTTTTTTAAAAAAAAAAAAAGGACAGATATTTTATTAAACAGCTCTTGATGCAACAACATATTCAGAATCTTGATTTAAACCATAGAAAAAACATCAATTTATGTATTCAAAGAGCTACAAGCCAAAACGAAACAACACATTTTAATCCCTTTCACCCCTAATTCTCCTAGCAAGCTGAATATTCTTTGGCATAATCGTAACCCTCTTAGCATGAATCACACAAAGATTTGTATCCTCAAATAACCCCACAAGGTACGCTTCAGCCACCTCTTGCAATGCAGCAGTAGAGCTTTGGAACCTTAGATCCGTCTTAAAGTTCTGAGCAATTTCACAAACCAAACACTGGAATGGAGGCTTGCTAATTGTTTAAAGTGCTGATTTTCTTGCTGCCTTTGTTGCTAATTACTTCCTTGGTGCTTTGCCTCCTGTTGATTTACGAGTTGTTTGCTTTGTACGAGCCATTGAAATGTTTAGTTTATGCTCTTGGGGAGTTTAGAATTGTTTGATTTGAGGATCTATAGAAATGAAATTGAGTTGAAGAAGAAAATGGATTAAAATGGGGAATGAGAAAGAGAGAGAAATTTTGTTGAGGGGAAAATAATATATAAAGAGAAAAGAAAAATATATAAAGAATAATAATTAATTTTTTAGATTAAAAAAAGAAAAAAATGTTGTGGCAGCGCTTGCAGGCCACTACTTGAAACAAAATCTGGGTATGAGCTTTTAGACGGGTTAATATTCCATTTTAAAAATGTTCAGGGGGTCATAGTACCCCCGCAAAGTATAGGTGTGTAGTTGAGATTTGGGGTAAAGGTTGGAGAATTTTTTGGCCATTTTATCAAAAACTTATCTCAGAATAGTTGACATGTTTAAAGAATCAAGAGATAATTGGACATTTTTTTCTACTTTATCCTTAGTAATTTAATGAAATTAATTAATTTAATCACATAATGACAATGTTTAATATGAATTTAATGAAGTAATATCAGTCAATATACAACCCTTACAAATTTTTGCTTAAAAGTTATGCAAAAGAACGGAGAGAATGTTGAACATTAATTAATAATAGTTGTATGATAAAATAATTACATTAATTATTATTCGCAAATCAAAATATGATAAGAAAAAAATAAATAAAATAAGTATTATGTTATAAATGTATTTACATTATAGTGAATGTCTATCAAGATCTACTTTGATATCTATTAGGATTTGAAGCATTTGTCTTTTACTCAGACTAGTCTATTAGGATTTGAAGCATTTGTCTTTTACTCAGACTAGGAGTAAATTTTCCGAGGAGTTTTGTTCATTGTATTTACAATCTTATGATCTCTTATCCCTCAAGAGAAATAAGAATTACTCTCTATTTTCTCTACTCTTCTTCTTTATTCTTTTTTTTTGTTTTATAACACGTTATCAGCACGAAGTCTCTTACCAATTGAGATCTGTATGAAGTCTCTTACCAATTGAGATTTGTTCGTACGTGGCTACACAAGTTTTAGAGTCTCTAACTAATTTATGTTATCAGTACGAGACTCTGTCAAATATGTGAGATTATAAATCTGAAGGATTTCAAAGTTAGTAATTATTTATATTATCTTTCTTTTGCTACTATTAATATAATTATTATTGGATTTAAGGAAAAATAATTGGTTTGGAACCATTTATATTTTAAATTTTTTCTCAAAAATAATATTATCAAAAAGGATGATAATATGTTGGGTTCAAGTCCCATCGATTTATGCCTAAGACGCCTTTATATGTATAACATATTGAGTTTGAATCTCAATATACCATACTGATGATATTATGATGGATAAGGCAAAATCATGAGTATTGGGTGAAAAGTCATGAAATTCGACCCATTGAATATGCTCCATTCCATGAATAAGGTAGCAATATATGATAAGTCTGAAATATGACAATTATTTCATTCTTGAGGTGTATGTGGTAGCAGTGAATAATATGTCTGAAATAAGACAAATGATTGAATGCACGAATATACGCATGGAGGGACAATATGATAATGATCATCAAAATATGATCATAAGATATGTTAGAGAAAAATTATCTAGATCATATGTATGCCTCGATTTGCTCCTGAAATAGCAATATTTTGAAAAAGGTTCTAAGCTATCAAAATTTGATAGACTTAAGGCACGATTATATTCCATTCCTGGGGAATGAAAAACTTATTAATGCAAACGTGCACTTGATTGTGATTGTATCACAACTCACCTCCGAAAGAGGTTGAATAATTTTGAAATCTACTTCTGAAGTAGTAAATCTGAAATTTATTCATGTAATAGTAAATCTGAAAGTTACTAAAGAAAAAATACATGTCACGGTAAACTTGGAGTTTACTAGAATAAAAGTTCATAAATTGATATGAACGATTGTGACATCTCGAAGATGTGCATGAATTGAAGAACTAGAAGATTCTTCAAGAATTGTTTATGTCGTTTGTTCTCATGATAAGTTGGTTGGACCAACTAATATTGGAATTGGATCCCTTCAAATTTGAAAATTATAAAAGGTGAATAAGGGTCCGTTCATCTATCATGTGATATGTTGAAAAGATGCATCAATAAGATGATCACATGTACATTCATTGTCAACCTGCAGTTTGACATTCATAAAGTTGTTTGCTCAATAAAATTGAGTTAAGAATATAATTTTCAGATTGTGCAATCAAGAAAGTTATCTTGATGATGATGGTTTGGCATTGAATGCCTTCGATAAATAGCTAAACCATTATTAATGAGAACAAAACTTCATGTATTGGTCTAAAATATGATATATTGCAATAGCATTTGTATGTATTAGACCAATAAATTATGATTATTTCTTCCCTCTTAATTGGTTCAAGGTCGGGAACCAATTATTCCATCTAATAATTTTGATGTTTGATATACGATTAATGAATATACCATAATGCACAAAGATGGATTCCTCAAAGAAGTAGAGGATGTATGTTAGTTTTTCTACCATAAGGGGGAGATTATAAGCGCTATGAAATATGTTAGGAATTATCACAATATCCTCATCCAAAAGATAATTTAAGTCAAATGCTGAAAGCATCTCATATGAAGCGCAAGTACTCTTATTTTGTGTTCTTAAAGAACAAAGTCTATGCATGCATGAAGCGTGGTAGACTGATCGATTCCAAATGAAATAGTCTTTGAAAAATAAGGAGCAAATAATCATAATAAGAAGGCAATGAGCTCTTGAAGAGCCTATGACATAACACTTCATGAAACCTTATGAGAAGTTTATGTACCTGAAAATAATGAAGTGATGAGATCTCAAAATGTTATGTCGCATTATGAACCGATACGATAATTATCAATATATTTGACACAATATTGACGCATTATTGTGAAGATTATGAGGATCTTAATTCTACGTTAATTTAAGCATGCTAACGTAGAAACATTTATTAAGTGACATGAAATGATGCATCTTGGTAAGTATTAAACTTATTTGATTTGCAGTCCAGATATTTGAAGACGTCACTCATGAAATGTTGAATATTGTCACTTGACAAAACTTTTGTGAAAAACTTTTAAGGATTCAAAATGCTTGAAGCATATAAAAGTTTCTGGAAAACTTATTTATAATCCTTATATTGTATAAGTTTATTGCTTGAACATAATTAGAACTCTTGGAGAGTTTTCAAAGCAATAGATTATTTGTAGAAATTCGAAATATATCGAATTAGATTGGTTATGAAGTACCATATCTTAGTGCAATTGATGCACTTATGTACCTTGCAAATACTACAAGGCCTATAGCCTTTTCAGTCAATTTGTTAGCAAAGTATATTTCTGCTCCTACTATGAGACATCAAAATGGGATAAAACACATGAGCTTGTTTTATTCTAAAGATTGCAGTCCCAATCTTATTGGTCATGCTGATGTTGGGTACCTATCTGATCCGTATAAAGCTCGGTCTCAAATAGGCTATGTGTTCATATGTGGTGGTACTGCCATATCTTGGAGATATACAAAGCAGTCTATCGTAGCCATTTCATCGAATCATGCTGAGATAATAACTATTCATGAAGCAAGCCGAGAATGTGTATGGTTGAGATCCATGATACATCACATTCAAGAAAAATGTGGTGTGAAATATGACAATCTACCCACAATTTTATACAGAGATAATTCAGCATACATAGTACATCTTAAGGGAGGATTCATAAATGGAGATAGAACGAAGCACGTTTTGCCAAAGCTTTTCTACATATATGAGCTACAAAAGAATGATGATATTAACGTGCAACAGATTCGTTCAACTGACAATGTGACTGATTTATTCACTAAATCTTCTCTAATTGCAACTTTCAAGAAGATGTTGGACAAGGTCAAGATGCAAAGGTCAAGACTGTTCTCATTAAGGGGAGTTAATACGCGCTGTACTCTTTTTTCCTTATGAGGTTTTGTCCCACTGGATTTTTCTTATAAGTTTTTTAATGAGGCAACCGAAATGCGTATTATTAGAGATGTGTATTCTTTTTCCTTCACTATAGGTTTTTAATGAGGCAACCAAAATGCGTATTATTAGAGATGTGTATTCTTTTTCCTTCACTATATTTTTTCCTACTGGATTTTTTCTAGTGAGGTTTTAACGAGGTATATTATCTACCAATTAGACATTCAAGGGGAGTGTTATAAATGTATTTACATTATAGTGAATGTCTATCAAGATCTACTTTGATATCTATTAGGATTTGAAACATTTATCTTTTACTCAGACTAGGAGTAAATTTCCCCGTAAATAAAAGAGTTTTTCTTATGATCTCTTATTCCTCGAGAGAAATAAGAATTACTGTATCTATTCTCTCTACACTTCTTCTTTACTCTTTCTTGTTTTATAACTTATTAAAATATATAATATGCAGATTTAAACATTTATTCTCGCATCTGAATCTTGTTTAAACATGAAAAATAAATTTCAAATTCAACATTATAATATCATTCCATTGAAGCTATAACCAGAGTCCAATATTTCAAAAACAGTCCTTCTATCCCTAAAAAAAAATTAAATTAAAATATACATACACTCTATTCTATTCCGATCCATCCTTAGTTGCAATTATAGCATTGGATAACATTTTTCCTAAAATATTTTCTCCCTGGCTGCGGGTCTACCCTCTCAGCGACAATTCATCGCTTCTTTACAGACCTTACGCACTACACTGAAAAATCAATAATCACATTTTCAAAGGTTCAATTTTCTCTCATCTCTTACTACCATATATATTACTAATCCTCCGTAACTGGGTTGCGTAAACATACAATTGTATGATCTTTGGGGTCCCAGCATTTTAGGTTTATGCACAGAGTGTTATTGTTGAGATAATTTATCTTTATTTATTCGTCCTATATAATTAACTGCTATTAGTAGGGGGAACAAAAAGGCCGCCTAAAGTCTATCTTCTTCTTTAATTCCCTGTTTATTATTATTATTGTTGTTGTGGTGGTGGTGGTTAATTAATAGTAGTTTTTATATTACTATTGTATAATATGGTATCTGGGTAGTCAAGAATCAATCTTGAACAGTTGATTTTGACTTTCATTTCCGTTTTTAAGAATTGGAGCATTAACTAATAAAATTGATATCATATGTATTAAGCCGTGAAAATAGCCCATAATTTGAGGCATGCAATAGACCTTTTTATGGTTTGGTTCTTTAATTAGAACGGCTCTTTCCACTTCCGTGTATAACAACACTTTATTTATTTGGTACAGTTATTGGAGCCAATCGTCACAGCAGTTTGGTGGATGACCTTGAATTTTGGTTGGAGTAAAGACAAGTGCGCTAACCAATTTGGACCCATTTGACTAAACAAGAATTGTTTGGATTTAGGAGTAAGGTAGGAAGGAAGTATAGAGAGAGAGAGAGAGAGAAAGAATTAATGGCAAGTCCAACGACAAAGGACCACTCTCACATTGATATTAACGATATAAATGAGGAAACTCAACAGCTTTCTGAGAAAGATATTGTAGAAAAAGATATGGCACCTTTGCCTGGGAGCTCAATTCATCGATCATCTTCTCGTCCACAGTTAGATGTTAGTGGTGCTGCAATTCAAGGGAATTTTGAGGAGAAAGATCCTACAATTCTGTTGCCTAATCAGAGTGATGATATTTCACACCTTGCTTTGGATATTGGTGGTAAAGTTTACATCTTTTTATTCTGTATCATTCATCAAAAGCAAAAATTCTTGGAGTGTAAGAAGTTGGGATTTTATGTTTCTGTAATTCTTCTTGTTAAAATGGATATGAAGTAGACATTTCCTTGTTTTATTTCATACTCCCATATGTTTTCTCAAGCCGAGTGTGTATCAAAAATAACCTCTTTATCTTGCACATTACCCTCTCGAGACTCCACTTGTGGGATTTTATTGGAGTATGTAGTTGTTTGTTACCCCCAGAGAAAGAAAGAGAGTAACATTCATCAAATTGGTGTTGGTGTTCTTTGAACCACCAGTTCAATGTTGCTTGCATGTTCTTTGATAACTTTGAAAGTTGGGCAAGATACTTACACTGATATGGTTGTGGATAATCCTTGTTGGTGTCTTCAAGTTTGATTTTTGTCCCAACTTTTTCTGCTTTCATATGCGTTTGGTGTAATGCTGAGCTCTTGCATTGGTTCTGAGTTTGATGCGGAAAGCTAATTACGATTAATCCAAATCATATTAGGACGGGAATAATATTTTCCGTGGATTTCTTAATCCAGGCTCTCTTATCAAGCTGGTTTACTTTTCAAGACATGCGGACCGACAAAAGGATGATAGGAGAAAGAGGAAAATTAAGGAGGGATTGGGTGTTTCTAATGGCACCAGAAGAAGCTATCCTATCCTTGGAGGGAGGCTTCATTTTGTGAAGTTTGAGACATCAAAAATTAACGAGTGCTTGGATTTTATATCTTCCAAGCAACTTCACTGTGGTGGTATAGTTCTTTGACTTGTCCATTGTTTTCAAATTGATTATTTTGTAAATGCGCTATATTTTCCGTGATTATCAAATGTTCTTAATCAACACCACATGCATTGGCAAGAGTAGTTTTTACATTTTGTTCATAATCTTGTGGCCAGGGATAGATTCACCACGTTGGCCTTCTGATGCCCCACCAAGTGAAAATGCAGTAATTAAGGTAAACATCTTACTTGTTGAATTGTGTGACAATCTCATTTAAAAGTTAAAGTTGTGAGGGAGCTAACTTTTATTTGTTTAATTATGTAATAGCACTCTTCCTCACATGTCAGCCATACACTTTATTTCCTTCCTTTGAATGATGTATATCCTGTTTTCTACGGCCAAACACGTGAAGATACTTCCTTGATAATGGTCATATTGAGATTTAAACAAATGACCTTTATTTGCTCTTGTACCTTATTGAGTTTGTGATCACCTCATTGAAAAAATTAAAACTGTTAAAGTCGGAATACTTTTATTTCTTCATAATACATCAATGCTCTTGAGCTAGGATGTCTATTTCCAGTTTAGTTTGATCAGAATCGAGTCATATTGAGATAGAAGAAAATAGGTTTTTACTTCAATTTGCTGCTAATTATTCGTTTTAATAATTCATAGATACATTCACCTATTTAAGTGGTTTGGTTTTGTGAAAAGGCTACAGGTGGTGGGGCATATAAGTTCGCGGATCTTTTTAAGGAAAAACTGGGAGTCAGTATAGAGAAAGAAGACGAAATGAATTGTCTTGTTTCTGGTGCAAACTTCTTACTCAAGGTAAGATCTAATTTCCTATCCCTTGTGTATTGCTCGATGTTCATCTGTAAAGCTGGAATTTCACTCGACTAAAAATGATTTGTTTCTTGCTTCACTGTCTCACTCTGCATTCTCTCCTATATTGGCAGCTTTAGATCCAAGTCCTTTGTTTGACTGTGTGCAGTGCATAAATGTTACTTTCTTGATCGCTTTTCTCTTGAGAGGGGAGTCCAAAGAACTACTCAATGCTAATTTTCAAATTTACTTGTAAATATTGTCTTCTAGAGGGCTTTCTGGCCCACATTTTTTAGGATAGAGATCATCAGGAAGTATCTGTGCATTCAGGGTTTTGTCAATCACTTCAAGAAAAGCCTTCGATTAACCAAGGTAGTGTTTTTCAGCTTTAATGGGATATGTAGATTTGCTCTTATTTATTGTTGAAGTTCCTACACCTAACTTCTAAAAGTACAGCAAGTCCTGACTATCTTATATCCTTGAAACCTGACTGGCATAGGTGCTTTCTCCTTTAGCTCCATATTAGGAATAGGAAAATTCAAGTTTGAAAACTGGTATTATCCTAATCCCGTTAGCTTTAAGCTGACGATGCATAAAGAATAAAGTGTTCATTTAATTTTTAAACTTATTTTACTGAAGAAATGCCTTGGAAACAGCCTCTGGCAGAAATGCAAGGTAAGACTGCGTACGATACACCCTTGTGGTGGAGCCCTTCCTCGGACCCTGCACATAGAGGGAGCTTTAGTGCACCGGGCTGCCCTCTTTTTTTTTTTTTCCTGAAGAACATGCCAGTAGAAAATATAGGAAACTTCTAGCACTTTTTATTCTTAAATAACAAAGAATCCAGTGTAATCACACAAGTGGGGGCACTTTTTATTTTTATTTTGTGTTATGTTTGCCTGAGATGAGTTTAAATGGAGAAACATGGTCAGTGAGGATTTATATAGCTGACCTCGATTTGTTTGGGACTGAAGCATATTTGTAGTTTATACTTCGTATTTAAATGAAGAACAAAACAGCCATTCTAGTGTTTTCTTTATGTAGACTTTGCCGACCTCAAAGCTCTGATTAGTAACGTAACTACTTTAGGACTAATTGTTTTCTGATTAGGGACATGCCTGCATCTAAATGTTTGATGCTCTTAATAAATGAAATAGCTCTGTAGTAGGTTTATGCGTCTGCATTTGTTGTCCCTTTTATCTTTGTGTAGTTATTGTTTTCTGCATTTTCCAGTTACTATTGAAGGAATACTGACTGTTGAATTATCAGAATGTGACGTTAAAAACTAGTCACTTCAGCAAACTTTTCCAACTTTTCCAACAAGTTTATGCTATTGTCTTTGTTATCAGTTGCTGATGGAAATGTGCTGAATTTTGCATTCCGGATACAGCTGTATGAGTACAAAATATGCTTAAAGGCTCTCTTGTTCATTTGCTTGAAAGATAAATTATTTTTACAAGTATATGATTGCATGGCTTTTTCATTCATTTGCTTGCACGGATATTTTCATTCTTATAAAGATATTGCTGCACCTGTAATTGATCGTGCTTAAACCTTAAGGAGGACTCACTTGGTTGTTCTCATACTTTCATCTCCTTCTTGTTATACTTCCTTTGTCAAGCCTTCAAGTGGCTATCATATTGTTTTTTCCCCTTTTTCATGGTTTAAGTTCTGATTTCACATGTTAAGTTGAAATATAGTTGTGCTCCAGTATACAATCAGTAAGTTGTCCAGGGGATTCTTTATGAGGTACACATTTCTATGCATATTTATATATCTGGGACCTGCGGAAGCAGCACTGGTTCCCTAACATATCACTGAAATCATATCTTTTCATATTAGTATATTCGTGAAATCAAACCATATATATTTCTTACTTGACCACAGCTGTCATTTTTTTTTTTTTGAAGAAACTAATTCAGGAGTTGTTTTCTACTTTCTTTTCCATGTTAAGAATATTCTGTGTCTGTTGGATGTTCATGCTCAGGCAGTTTTGGCCTTAACTTTTCCCAAACTTAATTTAGCTTGGGGGCTGTTAGCCAATGATCTCTGTCTTTTGCTTATTATTGCCTTTGTTGACTATATTGCTGAAAGCTGTTTTTGAGTAGGCAATCCGTCATGAAGCTTTTACTCATATGGAGGGTCACAAGGAGTTTGTGCAGATAGACCAGAATGATTTATTTCCATATCTGCTCGTGAATATCGGTTCTGGTGTTAGTATGATCAAGGTACTCCACTTTATTTCTTGTTTGGTGTTATTGAGGTCAGAAAACATTTGATCAGCTTCTAAATGTTTTCTTTGTGCGTTATTATAGGTTGATGGGGATGGGCAATTTCAGCGGGTCAGTGGCACAAATGTTGGAGGTGGTACATATTGGGGATTAGGGAGGTTGTTAACCAAGTGCAAAAGGTACTTTTGGTTAGACAGTATTTGGATAATGTTCTGTCTTTGCTTCTTTTGCGTATCATATTTGAAGAGAATAAATTAGGGAGAGTAGTAGAAGATTGAGAATCCATGGGCACAATCTCTCACAGCACTGGTTCCTTTTTCTTCCCTCACCCTGTTCCCTTTTTTGATAAGGTGAAGTGAATTTATTATATAGTATCAAGAAGGTTGTGAGAGGTACAAAAGGTAACAAAAGATTACAGCATCACATCTCTCACGGCATGTGTATTTAAACCCATTCACAGTGGGACAATATTCAATTTTGTGTGAGTGACAATGGGACATCATTTCAGATCCCACTAGTTTCAGGATAGAATTTCCTAAACACTCTATTATGGAGCTAAAAGTTACATAACTGTAACTGATTCTGTCAATTCTCTGCTACAGTTTTGATGAACTGCTAGAGCTCAGTCAGCGTGGAGACAATAGAACCATAGACATGCTTGTTGGTGACATTTATGGTGGTATGGATTACTCAAAGGTACATTCTAATAGACCAGGATTTATTATCTAGGATTTATTTTACTTGATTAAACAGAGCTGAACTTTAGTGGTCTACATAGATGTTTAATCATGTGGAAAAATAAAGATCCATGACTTTCTCCTGAGAGACTATAGTTGTTTTTTCCTTTTGTTTATTTAAGTTCGTATATGCTATGCATCCTAATGAATTAATGATATCTACTCAAGATCTATAATATCTCTATAGATTGGCCTTTCAGCTTCAACAATCGCATCAAGTTTTGGGAAGACTATTTCAGAAAACAAGGAGCTTGAAGATTATAAGCCTGAAGATATCTCTCTATCACTGTTGCGCATGATTTCATACAATATTGGTCAGGTATCCAACGTTTAAGATCCCTACAATTTTACAAAGTGTTTACTTCAAGTTTTATACCTAGGGAACTCCATTTTTACCTAGGGGAACTTCATTTTTAGGTCTATCCTGTTTCCTGCACCAAGTGATAATTTGTGACAATTTTGTAAATAGTTGATCTTGTAGAATGGAACTGGACCAAGAGACATCTTTGCATGTTTTTCTTTTGTTGCTAAGTGAAGTTATTATTGATAATAAATTTAGCACCAAGAATGTACCGAGAGAAAGTACAACAAAACTATCTAGGAATCCTTTAAGCAATGACTCATGTGATCCATGGCGTGAATAGTTTCTGACCAACGAGGATGGGGCATCACAAACCCCTGTGAGAAATTTGAGTTTTATCTTTAGCTTCTATTTGGTTTATATCAAATGCTTTCCTTATGAAGAAGCCCAAAAAATATTTCAGAACATGAGTGCCTTAATAACTTAGAATCAGGCAAATTCTTCTGCCACGTTCTCCATGGCAAGAGGTTTATATTGTCGGTTCAGTTAGCTATATTTACTTTATCCTAGAAAGGTAAAAATGGTTAGTCGAGCTGTGCGAAATCTGGCCCGAGACTCGGTTATCCAAAAAAAAAATGGTTAGGTATATTTTTGATTATTTTCCTTTCTGAATAAATAGCTTCTGGGAAATGAGTCATTGCTTGATGGGTATTATATACTATTAGATATTGCCTAACCATGAAATTATCTTTAAAACATTTTCTAGATAGCTTATCTCAATGCACTGCGTTTTGGACTCAAAAGGATATTCTTTGGAGGATTTTTCATACGAGGTCATGCTTACACTATGGACACAATCTCTTTTGCTGTTCAGTTCTGGTGAGAAATTGATTACTTTTACTAGGCTTCATTATTTAAAACCAGTCACTAGGCCTTTTACTAGTTCTTTCCTCCTAACCATGTGCTTCTTTCTTTCATTCATTATTTTCTCTTCATCAATTTCACCTCTACCCCAAATCTTTGAATAGGTCCAATGGAGATGCACAAGCTATGTTCTTGAGACATGAAGGTTTCTTGGGAGCTCTGGGTGCTTTTATGAGCTATGAAAAACATGGTTTAGATGACCTGATGGTCCATCAGTTAGTGGAAAGATTTCCGATGGGTGCACCATATATTGGTGGAAATGTTCACGGCCCTCCGCTCGGAGATTTGAATGAGAAGGCAAGTATTACGTTAGTTTTAAACTCTCGTGCACTGTGTATTGGTTTGAATTTGACAAGTTTTTGGTATGACTGAGACTGTTATCAGTAGTGTCTTTCAACAGTTTGAATGCATTGCAAATTTTCCTTGCGGTGACTGCTTTATAGTTCTTGCTTTTGCATAGAGTTTCTAAGCCGCTTCCTATGCCATAGATATTTGCTTGTAGTTTCTGAATGCAAGATTTGAAACTTTTGTTTCTTAAGGAGTATGTTTCTTTCTGTATTTAATAAGGAATAAATGCCTAAAGCTATAAAGCATATATTCTGTGGGGTAACCACACAAGGTGGGAATATGGTACCCATTTGTGACCAACAATGCATACATGTGGAATAATGGGAAGCGGCATGTGAAAAGGCACATGAAGTTGGCCATATAAGTTGAAGTGTCATGGGTTGTGTAAAGGTTTTGAGTCACCTCACTGAACTGACTCAATTAATCCAATATACCCAACAATTCTATTTTTGTTGGGCAATCTGTTGCTGCAGTTTAGTATCAATATGCAACTATTGTTCTTTACTTCCTATTTTTTAATATTCTGAATTATTGATGGTTTTATGAGATAAGTAAAGAGTTGCTTCTTGAGATGGTTGGAGAAACATTCCTTCTATAATTAATTACTTTTTCTTCTCCTCCTCCTCCACCGCTTCCATAGTTCTGATAAGCTTTATTAAATTTTGAACTTACAGAAAGTAAAGAGGTTTAATTTTGGGGAGATTGATTGTTTTTTTTCCTTGTTCTTCTCCATAGTTGCTTGACAAGCTCTGTTGAATTTTGAATTTACAGAAACTAAAGTCAGGTAACTGGTTTAATTTTTGGAAAGATTGATTTTTATTTCAAAGACTTATTCTGTTACCATTCTGATACGGAGTTCGATAAATCAGATCAGTGAAATATAAGGTGTAGCTCCACTTTGCAAGTTTGTCCCATAGTTGCTTGACAACCTGTAATAAATTCTGAATTTATAGAAGCTAAAGTTAGCATATAAAGTGGTTTAATTTTTGTGGGAGATCGAATTTTTTTGTTCAATGGGAAATTGATCATGCAACTTGATATTTCTTGTCACTTAGTAATCTGATTTTTGATGGGATATGTTACATAATAAGCTCCCTTCACTCAATTTGCTTGTCCACTTTGGATTTTGCACGCCACTTGAGAAATAATGGTTCATACATGTATTTTACCACTATACCCATACTAATTAAAATAGTCTTATGTCTTCGGAAATAATTTGTGGAATAAGTAATTAATGTTGAGCATAAAACACAAAATTAATAATTGTCTTCTCTTGATATGTTCAAAATGATAAGTAAAAGTGAATATCTATTATGTTGAGCGTAAAACAGAAAAATAATAATTGTCTTTTCTTGATATGTTAAAAATTATAAGCAAAAGTGAAAATCTATTATTGGTATATTGGACATATAAATGTGAACGGAGGTGGTTTATTTGACTGCAGATATCTTGGATGGAGAAATTTGTGCGAAAGGGAACTGAAATTACTGCTCCTGTTCCAATGGCTCCACCGGCTACTACAGGCCTTGGAGGCTTTGAAGTTCCATCATCTAAAGGAGTTTTGCGACCTGATGCAAGCAAATTAAATGTTGGGGTTCTGCATCTGGTCCCATCTTTGGAGGTTTTCCCCCTTTTAGCAGATCCCAAAACGTGAGTGATTAATGAAAGTTGATGTTTGGACAGATCTTTTGCAATTTTTGTGTGGTTCAGCACAAGGGGCAGCTCTGTATTTGAGCTGGTCTTTCGTAGTTCCTGGTTGCAATCATTTTCCTGTTTGTACCGTTCTGGTTAATTTACTTCCATTTCTTATCACTGGTTATATTAATTTCATTCCATTTTCTGTGTGGTTTCTTTGAAGGGGTTGTCAGTGTTATTTATCTTGGTGTCCATAGTTGGTTAGCCTGCAAACTACTGTCACATTAAAAGTTCTAGATTTGCCCCATTTTTTTTCTTATCTTTCGTCGTCTGTGTTTGTTTCTTTTTTCGAATCTTGGACTTGCTTTATTTTAAGTCAAGGGTTAGCGGAAAGAACCTCTTTATTTCTGCGAGGTAGAGGTAAGTTCTGCATACACTCTACCCTCCCAAACCTCACTTGTGGGATTACACTGGGTATGTCGTTGTTGTTGTATCTTCATCATTTGTGTATATGTAGAGGGTACTTGACAAGGCAAGGATTTTATTGAAGTATTTTGTGTTTTTGCGTATTACTATTTCTGGGACACTGGTTTGAAGATTATTGCATTTTTACCGAGTTTTGAATTGCTTTTAACAGATATGAACCAAATACCATAGACCTCTCAGATCATGGTGAGCTAGAGTAAGTTGAAATTGCACCCTTAAGAACATGCTCCATTTTTCTCTGAATATTTAAACAAGCCTGCTTTCCAGTTTTTAGTCAATTTGTTCTTTTTAGACTAAAATTCGGCTCTGTTGTAGGTACTGGTTCACTGTATTATCTGAGCATCTGTCTGACCTTGTTGACAAGGTAAAACATTGACCTTTTAATCATGTCAAAATCCTTGTTTCAGCCCAAGAAAGGAAGGCTTCAGTATTTTTCTAGGAAATTTCTCCAAGGAAGCTCTTTGACACAGGCTTTCATGTATTACATGTTCATAGTCCCAAATGACTCTCTTATCAGTGTCCTCATAATAATTAGAGGATTTTTGTAATGGACGCTAAAATATATGGACGAATCCCATACTGAAATTTATCAGATCACCTGAAGGGATACTTGTAATATGGATTATCAAGAAATGTGTGGAGGAACTAGATGTTTTTAACCTTGTACTTTATCAACTGCAACATATTGATTTCTTTTGTATGCCCTCATATTCTCGTTAAGCTCTATACATGGCTTCCAAGGAACTGATTTGTACTTCAGCTGTTCAGTCAATTTATGAAATGTCAAACCCGATCTTTTGATTGTTTGGAACAATAAAGGGGAAACTGCTGTCATGTTGTTTTGAATTGTGCTATGTGCGTCACTTTTTACTTTTATTGTATATTATCTCGATATGTCTCCCATATTTTATGGTTTGAGAAGCTAATCCTTGAATTCTCCAGGCAGTGGCTAGTGAGGGTGGAACTGACGATGCAAAAAGAAGGGGTGATGCATTTGCTCGGGCATTTTCTGCACACTTGGCTAGGTATCATTTGTTGTTTATTTAACTGCAATATTTTATTCTGTTGTTTTCTCTTTTCCATTTCATCTGTAAATGTTATTATAGTAGCCTTATGTTCTGCAGGGCTTTGAGTTAATTAATCTTATAATATCTTTTATTTTTATGTAGACAGAGTTTATTTATCTTATATAATATATACAGTCCAATATTAGCTTCATGCACTCTCTCCCGATTGTGCATATAGGAAATGTCTTAAGTTCCAAAATTGGCCCCCTCATTGTACTGGATCCAAAATCTTCACGATTCGACATATAAAATAGATCTACACTTCAGATATATCTACAGTAGAGCCGGGGGTGGGCCTTCTGAATCAAGCTCGTCACACGGGGCTTGCCTAGTACGGTTTACCGCTCCTGTGTGATTTGCGAGTTATGGCACAGGAGCGGGGTTTACCCTGTCTGCACCCAAATGGTAGCGGCTATGGGTTCCCTTTTCATAAAAAAAGATAGATCTGCATTAGACTTTTAAATTTCCTTTCTACTCATTTTAGTTAACTCTCTTTTATCTTTTAACCATTTGAATCTTTTTTTTGGTAATCATGTACCTTCGCTACATCATCTTATATAATGTCATCAATGTGTGAATCAGAAAGTTTTTTTTTTTTTTAAAATAAAAAAATGTCAGGTTGATCCTTTTTCTCACTTTAAGTGATTTTTATATTTTTTAAAAGATACTCTGAAATCAATCTTTAACATTTTTATCTACTTTTTAAAAACCTTTTTTTAACCGTTCATAAAAAATGTGCAGTTTAATGGTTTTGCTATTAAAGTCATTTAGCTGGTATTGTTAATTATCATTAATCAAAATGGACAGTTCAATTAATTTTATTTAAAGGGAACAATCTGAACTTAAATGGAAGACAAGGGCATAAATGTATTAGATCTTTCTAAAAAAAGTAGATGGTAAGCCCTAGCATTTTTTTACACTATATGGGTAGGATTTCTAAATTTGAATCATTCAAATATCAATATATATAGTGCATTTTTTCTCGTCTTTCGCAACTACTTATTAGCTCTTGATGGGTTTGAATCATTCGGATATTTTAGAGAGTCTAAGACTTTGTGTGTAGTCGTGTCAGTAATCGCCGTGGCTGTGTGCGTGTCTTGTAGTTTCTTGTTCGTGGTGTTTTGGTGATGTTTGTGATTTCAGATAGATAGTTTATAATACTACCCTGTGGTTGTCTTGTTTTTTATTTTATTGGTGTGTTATGTCATTTTGTTTTTTGTTTTTATTACGTCTTTTTATACTCTTTTTTTTTGTCCTGAGCCGGGGGTCTATTGGAAACAACTTCTCTATTTCATCTGAGGTAGTGGTATGGACAACATACACTTTACCCTCCCAGATCCCACTTTGTGGGAATCACCGAGTATGTTCTTGTTAAGGATTTCACTTAAAAAGTTATGAATGTAACCCTTTATTACAAATCTATTTACTACCACAACCACCTCCGCTACCTGCCACTACGAGGCACTAGCCACTTCCCAATCGCTGACCGCTACCTCCAAATCACCCCACTACTACTAGTCTACACCGCACAACTACCATCAACGGTTGCTACCAACCACCTTTACCACTAGTCTATCACTCACTACCACTATCCACCATTGACCTCCACCATGCACTCATCATGAACAACTATCTTCATAATTCACCACCTCCAACCACCTCTACCGGTAATTTCTACCACAATCTCCACCTCCACCGCCAACTGCCACCATCAGTCACCACTGCAAATCCATTACCAGTACCACCGTCTACTAAAGCACAACCATCATAGCCAATCTCCTCCCTGCAACCATGGCTACCGCCAACCACTACCTTACAACTATCATCGCTGACCTCTTAACTACCGCCACTAGCTTTTATATTGTAGTTCATCAAAGAAATAATTTATATAATTTATATAGCAACACAAATATTAGGTGATTTCTTCCTATCTGTTTTAGATTTGGTCGACAGAGTTACCTGGTACCTGTCTACCTGTTGTTGGTGGGAGGTGACAGGTATCTCGTGGAATTAGTCGAGGTGTGTGCAAGCTGGCCTGGACACCACGGTTATACCGTGTTAGTTAATATCTTATATACTCCCACTATTCCAATTTATGTGGTAACATTCCCTTTTTAGTATGTTTCGAACTAGTGGATAATAGTGGATGCTTTCTAAATTTGAAAGTATTGAACTTGAATTTTTCATTTTATCCCAACTGGGAACTTTTCTAGCTCTATGCAAATGTCATGTAATGTGTAGGACCACAATTTTTTTTGGATAACCATGGTGTCATGACTAGCTTGCGCGCACTTTGACTAAATTCACAGAATACCTCCCACTCCCACCAGCAACAGGCACCAGGTAATTATGTCCACCAAGGTTAGGACATATGGAAAGAAATCATCTAGTGTTTTGTCTCCAGTGGGATTTGTGTGTAAGACCATAAATTTCAAGAGTCTTATACACAAAGGTTATGGCATGCTTATGAGCACAAATTCCATAAGTCTTGCATACTTTTTAAAAGTCCGTACCCTATTAGTGTTAACACTTCCCTATGATATTTGTAAAGTTGATGCAAAAGAATATCTTTGTATTTTGTTACAGATTGATGGAGGAACCTGCAGCTTATGGAAAGCTAGGGCTCGCCAACCTTTTGGAGCTAAGAGAAGAATGCTTGAGAGAGTTTCACTTTTTTGATGCCTATCGTACCATTAAACAAAGGTACCTTCTTATGGATGGGACACTTTCTTGTTCTACTGTCTTCGAAGCAAGTATGCTTATCTTACGCACTCGTTGAATATTTTATAGGGAGAATGAAGCTTCACTTGCAGTTTTACCTGATCTTTTGATGGAGCTTGACAGCCTGACTGAGGTATGTTTTTTCTCATATATTTCCTTCTCTGCTCTTTTTTTTCCTTTTCTCCTCCCTTGAAGTTGGTTAGCTAGATCATTAAATATATGCTTTGGATTTTTTAGTCTATTTGCTGATACATCTAGTCTCAATCTTGTAGGACATGAGATTACTTACACTAATAGAAGGTGTTCTTGCTGCTAATATTTTCGATTGGGGGTCACGTGCCTGTGTTGATCTCTATCACAAAGGAACAATTATTGAGATCTATAGAATGAGTCGCAAGAAGATGCAAAGACCTTGGCGGGCAAGTGAAAGGAAAAACAATATTAGAAGAGTCGTATTTATGTTTTTTTTTTCATTAATGCTAGAGACTCTGCTTTCAATGTCATGCTTTTACATCTTCAGGTGGACAATTTTGATGCTTTTAAAGAGAGAATGTTAGGGTCTGGAGACAGAAAGCCTCAGCCACATAAAAGAGCACTGCTTTTTGTTGACAACTCGGGTGCAGATATTGTTTTGGGGATGCTTCCCCTTGCAAGGGAACTTCTCCGGCGTGGAACCGAAGTATGTTTGCCTTTAAATGAATCTAAAATTTTCAATATTTTGCTTCAGTTGCTTCATGGTAAATTTCTTTGCATTTCCGTCATTGAAGCTTTATTAATTTAGTGATACTTTCCTTATCTGATAACATACAAGATAAGTGTTTGCTTAACATGTAATAACCACTTTCAATTGCTACCTTGTTTGCTTTGTATGATCCCGTCCCATCTCCTGGCATATATGCTGAATATATTAGGTTCCAAAGATCTAACATGCAAAATTTTATGCAGGTTGTGCTGGTAGCAAACTCACTTCCTGCACTAAATGATGTTACTGCAATGGAGTTGCCTGATATTGTTGCTGAGGCTGCAAAGGTATGTCGATTTTCAAGGGCATTCCATTAGTTATAATGAGATGTATAACTCTTGCCAAACTCTTTCCCCTTTTTAATAGAGATCTCAACGTAAATGAATCTATGCATTATTAAGGTATATTTGGCATGGGAAATTTGTATGTTTTAAAGCTCTCTCTCTCCCCTTCCCTCTACTTAATATCTCATTAGCTTGGTAATATTGCTTTGGCCTATAGCACTGCGATATTCTTCGAGGAGCAGCTGAAGCAGGAGGCTTGCTTGTTGATGCGATGAGTAATATCCAAGATGGTTACAAGGAAGATACACCTTCCGTTCCTCTGATGGTTGTGGAGAATGGATGTGGCAGTCCATGCATAGACTTGAGGCAAGTGAGCTCAGAGTTAGCTGCTGCAGCCAAAGATGCAGATTTGGTATGGTGCTCCTTCCTTTCATACACTAAAATATTCAGCTATCTCATTAGCAAAATAAGTGCAAGCAACTTACTGTGGATGTTTATTACCTGGCGCAGGTAATTTTGGAAGGGATGGGCCGGTCTTTGCATACCAATTATAATGCAAAGTTCAAATGTGATGCTCTAAAGGTACGGAATATAGCAGTCACTTAAAACATTTTGAAGATGGTTTCTGCATATTTAATATGTGGCCCAAGTGGATATCAAATGGAGTTCCATATGTACCTTCCATGAAATTTTAAGTTAGATTGGCTATGATTTTCTATTAGTGGCTTATTAAACCAGCTAATTTGGTTTGAACAGTGTCGAGTATAACCCGCTTTCTTTGTGCCTCATTCTTCTTCAACATGCTTTGTATGTGATTTGCAGCTTGCTATGGTGAAGAATCAACGCTTGGCAGCAAAATTGGTTAACGGGAATATTTATGATTGTGTATGTAGATATGAACCAGCTAGTTGAAAGCTTCCCCTTACCATGTAGTTTTATATTTCATCTTGCAGAACTGTCGCCCATACCTAGGGGTGAGGTTGATCACAAGCAAGGTGCCTCAACAAATATAATTATAGATGTTAGCCTTCAGAAATTGTATTATTGTTATTTATCATGTTTCATACTCTGCATGTGTTGTTACTTTGTATTATTCTTACAGTAGGAGTGTAAACATTTGCCCAAAAATAACCAACCTATAAATAGTCATTTTTCTCCAATTCTATAAATGTGAGGTGAGTACTACCTATAAATAGTCATTTCCCCCTTTCTATATTTATTCATATATGAATTTTCCTGTTATTTATCAATCAGTATTATATAATGCAAGTAAATGCAGAAATAATAGCAAGTAATGCAAGATCAACTGGAATTTCCAATTTGCCGGGGGTCTTTCGGAAAGAGCCTCTCTACCTCACCTCTGAAGTCGAGGTATGGACTGCATGCACTCTACCTTATCCAGACCGACCCCATTTTGTGGGAATACATCGAGTATGTTGTTGTAGTTCGTGTTCTGAGAATTTTCCAGCGAATAGAGGAATCGTGTCCAAAGTTAAATATTGGTGACCTAAATGATAGAAAGGATAGCAAGGTAGCCACTATCAAGTTCAATAGTGCTACGTAAAATACACACAATCTATAATGTACTGTAAAATTAAGCGAACAATAATGAATAACTGCACAACGTTACTTCTAGTAATCTCAGACGATTTCCTCATACCATTTTGTCATGAGTAAAGTAACATTCTTTAACCAACATGACAACTATGATCAATGCTTGTCTGCATCCTAGTTAGACAAATGTAGGAAACCTAGTATGTCCTTTTATAATTAATCCCCGTGGCAAAGAAAATTGCTGTTGTATAAATTAGACCTGTATTTCAAACTGCAAAGTCATAGCGATCTCCCCTGGTATTTCAGGATCCAATTGGTCGTGAATATCGTAAGGTACTTCTTTTTGCAAATTTAATAAACTCCAAAACCTCTTAATAGTACACCTGAATCCCCAATTCTTTGCTTCTTGTGGAGTGACAGTTTCAATATCCACTAATCATTGTTTCTAAATGCAATTGTCAGTTGACATCTTCTAATTCATGGATACAAAAAGCAAATTGGTGCGTGAATGAATCAAATATCTCATAGCATCCCTATTATGTGTATTCATGAATAGATTGTGAGAAATCAATATCTCATTGCACCCCTATAGTGTGTATTTAGGAACACATCATGAGAATCTAACTTCGCTACCATTCGGCACAAACTCAATTTTGAAGCGCAAGAACTGAACTCCTAAAGCCCAAATTGCTGGCTATCTACCACTCAGAAATAAAACATTTGGTCGAACACTCTTTTGATGTCAAACAAAGTAATAGCTATGAATAGTCATCGACTTCCGGAAAAGAGTAGAAGAATGGGACATACAATGCTATGAATGAACCAATTTCGATTACTGATAATAATATCAGCAAACGAACATTCTCCCGTGCTTCGAGACATGCTGAGCTCCACATATTCTTGTACAGTCAAAGAAGATCGATTTCGTAAAAGATGAGATTAGCAAATCATGATTTATTGAAATTTAATCTTTGCGAGATCGTCAATCTTCTACCAAGGGCGTCTTTAGAGTATACCGAATCAGTATAACCATCCTTCTTCTGAGACAGCAACATAATTCAAATTAGTAGCACTTTTTTCCTTTCCCCAAGATCGATTAAGTTAAGAAAACATGCTGCTCGTTAGCATCTGAGGGCATTTGGTCTAGTGGTATGATTCTCGCTTTGGGTGCGAGAGGTCCCGAGTTCGATTCTCGGAATGCCCCCTTTAGTAAATACAATAATATTTTTAATGATTGATAGTTATTTTTTTTCCCAAATATTTATTGCTCCAAAAGAAATTTAACATCATATTTTGAGTGTGATATTTATTGAAGTTGTGGACTTTACTTGGATGCAAAAAGCTGCAGGGCAACTTTTAATGTTATAGTATTTGTCTTGGGGTTATTTGACCAGTCAAGAAAATTAATCACAAGAAGGCAGTCAATGTCAGAAATCATGGTATACCAGGCTTTGATAGGAAAATGACAAATATACCAATTTGAATAAAAGGCTAACACAGAGCTCTATATAGGAGAGGGAAAAGTATAACAATGAGCAGAAACTTTGTCAAAAAATCTTGGCTTATCCAGAAAGCATCATTTGTAAAAACAGAATCTCTTTTCATTCATACGCAGAACCATATCACACTCGATGTTTATACTAAATCATATTTTACGATTAGACTATGTAGCAATAAGAGTTTATGTATAGAGGTATCGTGTATTTATTAAATTGGTGTAAAGACGGAGTTCGGTTTATTGGCTAAAGAGAGCCTAATTATTCATGGATATATAGAGCCAATTTATTTGTTAAAGTGATGAGTAATTAACCCAGTGTTATAATCATGATGAGCTAGCGATCTTAATTTAAATAACAAAAAAGTAGATATACCTGAAAAGTGAAATAGGACCATTTAATTCATTCAAATTGATGCATGCTGCATGACACTAGGCAAATCTTAGGAGGATTGCATCACTGCCTATCATAATAACATGACTCTTTCTTTGCCAGATTTCTGTACTTGAAAATACTAATTAGTAAAAGTTCTTGTTTTCCTAAGATGAATTTCTCCACAGCTTACTGTAAAATTCAAAATGGTTGTTATATCTAGTAAAACTACTTGTGTACAATCTCTTTTCAATTTCGCACCAGAAAAAGAGCACATATCAACAACATACATGGTCTAGTCCCACGTGTGGAATTTGGTAGAGTATATGCAGACCTTATCTTAGAGAAACTTTTTTCGATGGGCCCTCGACTTAGAAAGCATAAAAAAAAAAGGTATACAAAAATGAGAGAAGCAACAACAAAAAAAAAAAAATGCAAAATGGAGCTAGAGCAAAACATGCACTGGTGATAATGGAAATAGAAAGACAAGTAACTACGAGAAGTGTTAATACTTCACTTTTAGAAAAACATTTAGTACATACTTCAAGTATACAATTTAGTGAAATTAATTATTCCAAGTACAGACCAGGCATTAGCTCATCAGAATTAAACTATGTACAACACAATAAATAATGATCGAATCTCATGTTTCCAATATTATGAAGATTACATTACCTCAAGAAAAAGGAAGAATTAATCATACATAGTCAAATTCTGCCAGGACCACGTACACTACATAACTTAAATCAATTGGTCATGGAAGAACAGAAAACAAAAGAATAAATCATCATACATCAAATTATTCTCCACTTAAGTTTTTTCCAGAATTCCCACCAAAAGAAAAGAATGCATATTAATTATTTTTCACCCTCAATAACAATAATATTCAATGCGGTCGAAATTTTTGACTGCAAGACTGGCAAGTAACTTCCATGCACGTAGGATCAATCCTACGAGTTGCTCTTTCTTTCAATTTTTCTGCTCTTTCAACTTCCTCTTTAGCTCTCTCCCACATACTCCTCGCACGCGCGAATTCGGATTGAGCTAGCTCTATTTCTCTTCGAGTAAGTTCCCTTACACGTTCTGCGTACGCTTTCTCTATGGCTGCTAGCCTTATTTGCTCCGCAGCTTGCCATTTAAGGGCCTCAATGTAGCCCGAGTCGAACCGGACATCGGTGTAGTGATTGTCATCATGGTTTAGTGATGGACGAATTAGGACACCTTGATGATGATCTGAAGGTGGCTTAAATGGTCGTACACTGATTGAAAGTTGTAGGTCCAACGAAGGAGGTTCCAATGACTCCGATGATCGAATCATGTTCGGGGGAGAATCAGATGGCCATGAGGAGGAATTTGCTGCGTTTTGGTGAGTAGACAGAAAGTGTAGCTCCTTTTGGTGATCTTCCATTATTAAGACCTCTCCAAAGTGGTACTGCATAAAGAAAGTAAACAAAGAATTAGGGCACCTTAAATCCTCAAATAGTTACACACACACACTAGTAAGAGATGCATGGTGTAAATTTGAATTAGTCAGGCCAGCTAGTTCTAGATACTAAATGATTATATAAAAGAATAAATAAAAAATGAGGAACTAGGTTACCAAAACTTTTGTAGAAGTTGAATTATGCACGATGATAGTGTAAGAAAAATTACTAATATTACAAGTATGTACTTCCTTTGTTCACTTTTACTTGTCATATTTCACACCTTACATACTAGCTATATAGACTCTTTGACTAACATTTTAAGATATATTTTTCATCATATTAATATGAGAATAATTGCAACTTAATTATAGTATTTTTCATATAGTTTTCAAACAGTTAAATTCCAAGTTTAACGTACTCATTAATCTAATTCAATTTAGCTTAAAAAATAAGTCAAAGTAACTCTCGTAAAGCGAAATGTGATAAGTAAAAGTGAACGAATGGACTTATATCTTAATAACTTCTACAAGTAATAACATACGTTAGATCCTAGTGTATGAAAAATGACTAATACCCAGTCTCCTAGCTAGCCAGTACTATGTGAAACTTGAGTTAGGCGGGGACCCTATCCGTAAAAATTAAAATACACAATTAGTATACATACTTCTTTACCAAATATAATATATAGTTACATACATATATACAAAAAGAAATTCATGTGTGTACTAAAAATTAAAATACATGACTTGTTTTTTCCCTCCTTTTCTGGCTTACCAGAAAGAAGGAGGTTAAAGAGGAAACCAAAAAGAATCTAGCTGCATTTCATTTTGACTGACCTTGTCATCTACTCTAACTAGCTTCAGTACCAAGTACCAACTGATCATGGATGTAGATTGTAGAGTTTGATAGGTCAAAATGAAATGCAACTAGTATTCTTTTTCCTAAGTACCATGGTATGTTGTTCTATTTCAAGCTATAATTTTTATTTCAGTACTTACTATGTGTATATTATAATACATTAGTCAAACTATTACCTTAAACTCATTGCATTATTATTCTAGCATCACATGAAATGGGATAGAGGGATTAATACTACTGGGAGTTATATATGATCAGAAAACTGCAATTAGAATTCGTGCATGTTTTTAATAAGCATCTTTTAGCTAAAATATGAGTATGACATTTGTATCTCATCTAAAAAATTAATTTGTGTTAGAAATATCAAACTATTTACATTTATCTTAGCTTGTTCAATGCATAAAATTGGCCAAAGTAAGAATGTGAGCAGCTGTATTCTCGAATTAATACCAGTCATGAACTCCCAAAATTATTTTAATGTAAAAATTTAATAAGTACAATCCTATTAGTATATAAGAATAAAATAAAAATTAAAACATAGAAGCTTGTTTTAGTTAGTTGCAGATCATATTAAGAATTTTAATATGATATTAATCGACACTATCATTACTGCATTATAAAGCTGTGTCAATTAAAAATAAACCATGTATCCATTTCAACCTTCGTAAAATGTCTCCGAAGCAGAAGTGGAAAAAAAGAAATTTATAGATCTGTTTGAAATAATCCAACATCTGTTATTTTCTTTTATATATGTTCATAATTTGACTTTTGATTAGTTGTAATAATTAACTCCACGAATTTAGTTAACGTGCAGTCTTTTGACAATAGTTTCAGTGATATCATTAGAATCAGAAGAAGATGTATGAGAATCATAAATACTTCTCTATAATTATTAACGAGAAGAAAAAGATAACATTAATTCGCTCATTCAAAGATTTTCTCAGTGACATGAAACAGGGTTGATTTCTTAGACGGTCACTTAACTAATAGTTATTATCTTAGAAGATCACTTCTTTGTTGAAAAAAATTAGAATCAAGAAGGATGACTAGTTGAGTGACCGTCTAAGAAATCAACCCCTATGAAATGAGTAAATCGATCTTGATTTAAGGTCAATTAAAGGACATACATGATATATGAATCCAATTATATACTACTTTAAATCCATAGCATATGTTCTTCATGGTCCTATTTGAAATCTTTCCTATGACCTAACCCAGAGAATGTCAAAAGAATAGCTATGATATATATATATTCTTATATATTTTGCTCTTTATTCTTCACTAAAAACTTTAATTGGGAATAGAACAGAAGAAACGGTAACTACCTTAGCTACATGATTTTTTATGATTTTTTTTAGCTACATGATTAATTTCAGGAAAATATATGTATTGTACGTACGTAGTTGCTGCTAGTATTCATGAAGATGCCAACAAATAATTCAGTTTGCAGAGAGAAATTAAAGTGTCTGAAAATCAAAAACTTTGACAGAAAATTTTGAAAGATGGATCACTATAATGCACAAGAATACAATCAAAAGAACTGAGATGAAATCTTTTCAACAATTATTTCTAAAGCACGAAAAAAGCCAAGATAAATGAAGGAAGAAATAGTACCTTATGAGTTTCAGTATTCAAATAATTGATATAAAGAGAGAGAGAAAGAGAAAGAGAGGGATCAGATGTATGTACTAAGTTTTTTTTTTTTCTGCTGGAAAGCTCGAAATGATCAGACTGTGGAGTTAGGGAATTAGGTATATGAACAAAATTGAAGACAATAATTGGGAAGCCCTAAAAAAAGGACTTAAACTTTTATTTACAAGACGTTATGGGAGAGAAAAATTGATAATGAATGAATGAGAAGCAACAAAGAGAAAACGACTTCTGAAAACTGATAGATTTTGACAACAAATATTGAAGGGGTGGGGGGTGGAGGGGGGTGCATATATATTGTGTGATGTATTATCATATATAGTAGTAGTAGTAGAAGAAGAGTAGTAGTAATTGTATGACATATATATACACAAAACCACATGGATGGTTTGGTAGTGGGAGAGACAAAGGCATTACCTACTTGCATGGGTTAAAGTGGACGTACACAAAGCACCAAAAATGTAATTACAAATTTCAGGAAAAAAGTGAATGTACTATATCACAAATTGTGGGTCACCCCATCTACCCCCTGCCCCAATACACAAGGTGTATATTCCCCTCTTATCCTCAAGTTCTTTTGTGCCAGGACTCATTAAGGTGGCAGCGCTCTCAACAGAGTTTTCTCCATACCCAAGGTCGAACCCTCGACCTCTGATTAAAGGTGGAGCAGTCTCATCCACTGTACCATAACCTATGTTGGTCCTCAAGTTCTTTTTCAATACACTAGTATATACTCCTTCCAACTCAATTAATATGAAATCTTTTTATGGAACATGAAGAGTAAAGCATCTAGTATCTAGGTCCCTAAAAATTTTGAGGCCTCAAAAAATTTTAATAATAAATTTTATGATTTTAGCTTCACTTGAAATAATAATGAAAATTGTGAAATACGTTTAAAAAAATTATCTAAAAAAAATAAAGAAGAAAAAGCTATCTAATATTTATCAGGAATATTTTAGATTTTTGAATTAAACAACTCAAACTTCATATTAATAAATAAAATTTTAATAACAACATCCAAGTTATTATATTTCAAATAAATGACCAATATTTTATTAACTAAAATAACTTTTGCTGAATAATCATATTAATATATGAAGTTAAAAATAAGAATTAATATACAAGAAAAAAATAATTTTAAATTATTATAATATTATATATATATATATATATATATATATATATATATATATATATATATATATATATATATATACTTTCTTGAAGTTTAGTTTTAAACCACTAATTTTATTGAGACGCTCATGCTAGCTACCAACACATTATCAATGACATCATAATTAGCAGCATTGTTTTCTAACTACAATCATCTTTGTAATCACCGAAAATAGTTTCAACTACAATCATCTTTGTAATCACAAAAAACGCTGTTACTAATTACCAATGACAAAAATGTAATTGACTTATTTAAAATAGTTAGAATTTAAAAGTATATTGAGTGTTTCCCTTAATTCTTTAGAATTTGCAATTTGTCAAAAATTAAATTTAGATTTCCAATGTTTAAATCTTCTTTTAAGCAACTTTCTCATGTCGTTGTCACATTTATTTATTTTAAACAATTAGAAAGTACAGAACCATTTTTGTGTTAGACTTTTAGTGTTTTCTTAACTACTACTCTACCTGGTAGATCACTAACAAAAAGTAAGTTATTTTTGTCCAGTAAATAAACTCGTAATGAATAAGCTAAAGCTAACATAAAATAGTGACCATTTTTAGGAACGTGACAATGTTTTTGAATATTCATAAACGGAAAGTGACAAAAAAATACGTATAATATGAATTATGAAGTAATAAAACTTAAATTGATCTTACCTTAGTAGTGATTGATATTAATAATTAAATCAAACATCTTAATTGGGATTGGTGGACTACAGTTGATTATTATTGCATATTGAACAGGATTGTCACATTCTTTTTTTTTTTTACCCAAGAAAAAGTAGTGACAAGAAAGAATAGTATAAGACAATAAATATTTTGGACATTTAAATTAGATTAGTAGAATGTCGTGCTTAAAGTGACTAAAGTATGAAAAGGAGGGGACAAGCTACTGATGAATGAAAAATTCCATATTAGTTTTAATTTGGAGTTAAAGTGCAAAATTCGTTTTACATGGTATTAGAACTAAGGGTCTAATGTTGAGCCCTTAAATAAATTGTTCACAATGAACCGGATAGAGTCGGGCGCGGCTGATAAATAAAAAATATTGTATCTGTGATGGGAAATTCAATGAAACACTAGTAGTAGTATTTTTTTTTCTCAGTGATTGAATCAAAATATCAATATATAAGAATAGTCACTGAATATTTTTCTATTTAAAAAAGTAGTAAGTTTAGTTCCCGGGTCAGGGGCAGAATCTACTTAACAGCTACAAATTAATTCATGTGTTTCATTATCCCCAAAACATAAACGTGGAATGTTGAATTTCGTTCTTACGCAACGTAACTATCAGATGCAACTAGCAAGATTTAGTTATGACAGGAAAATCTTCATGATTATATACTCCACCAATTGTGCTACTGTAAGAAATTTTGTGACTTAATTTAACTATTTCGAATAGCGTTAAACTATTAATGTGCTAATTTAAAAGTTTTTAGTTTTGACGTACATTGCAAATGTAGAGAAAATAGGGAGAACAAAAAATGTTTCTTGTTAGGTAAAGATAATATCTCATTTATCCTGTTTATTATGTATTCTTTCATTTTACTATTATTCACGCAAGAGTTAACCCTTCTTGGATTATCATAATCTATCTCCAAACTCCCAACTTTATATATACATACATATATATACACACACCATCAATGGCGGAATCAGACTTTTAGTTAAGGGTGTTCATATTCTTCCTTGAGCAAAGAACTGTTTAAAAAACAAAGAAAATAAAGCATTGCTGCACCTGCCAAGGTCAAACCCCGGTTGTTGATGCGGAAATGCACACTCTTGATCATTGGACTATGCTTCTCTAGCTTGTTAAGGGTGTGCAACAACATGTATATAACTATAAATATCTATATTTAACCTATATACTCAAAAAAAATTTCCAACGAATGGTGTTCATCTGACCACCCTTCGTTGCCTGTGACTCCGCCACTGCACCCCATATAAAATTTCAGTGATACATATATACGTAACTCCTAATGAATAGGTTTTATCATTCAGATTTTGTTTTAATTAATTTATGTGGTGTGATTTATCTGAGGTATTACTTTAAATTTTCATCTTAAATTTGCATGGGATCCTTATACTAGCTATTAAATCGTGTCACTATGGATAAAATAGTTAATTTAAATTTTATTTTCAAATATAGAAATGCGACAATTTTTTTTTATTTTGAAACAAACTAAATAAAGAATGACGGAGTATATATACGTTCATTTATGTGAGATGAGCAAACAGTGATGTCATGTATCACCTCGTCGATGAAGCATATTCATCGTATAAGTTGACATTGTCTTCATTCTGGTCTCTGTCTCTTTTATATGTGGCCTGGACAACTCCTCAACAATCTTCTCATAAGTCATAATTCAAATTATCAATTATTTGTTCCTCCTGAATACCAGACTTAAGCATTTAATCAAATACATAACTAATTTAATCCTAAATTCATATGGAGATAAGCCACATAATTCCTCCAACCGAATGACATTCAATTATCCAAATATAGAACTGTGTACTGATAAAATCTAGTATTTCATCACCTAATAATTGTTTTTCAGCATCCGATATCTATCAGTATCAATTACTTCAAACAAGCTAAACGTATATATCTTAAATTAATACTGAAACGTTTGGTGTGATATTAATAATGAGATTCACACATGCATGAAGTGTTGCATATTCTCAGGTCCAACTTTGATTGTTCATGGTTCACTTGGCATATCCCTTGAGAAAATAATAAGGATAATTTAATATATAACCCCATTATTTACAAATCATCTAAATGTTGGAAAATGAATACTAGCAGGGCGGAGCCAGCCTTCTGTTCGGGGGTTCGGCCGAACCTCCTTTGACGGAAAAATATGCTATTTATACATGCAACAACAACAAACTCAGTAAATTCTCACATCGTGGGGTCTGGGGAGGGTAGAGTGTACGCAATCTATACTATTTATACATGATTAAAATTATTTTTTATGTGGTTATAGTAGGTGTTGAACCCCCTTCGACTAAGTTTTCTTTGAATATGAAACCCCCTTAGTTGAAATCCTAAGTTTTCTTTGAATATGGAACCCCCTTCGTTGAAATCATGGCCTACTAGCTAGTATTTAACAAGGTAAAATAGACACAAAATTACAAAATTATCTCTTGGTTTTCTGAACTGGACAACTATTTCTAGCATACTAGACAAGTAGTTAGATCGAGAGAGTAATTTATACTCCATTAATAGTGAAGGTGGAGGTACCAACATGAGTTGTGGTGTAGTATTGAGACTGTCTCATCCTTAATCAGAGGTCTTGGGTTCGAGCTTTGGGTATGGAGAAAATCTTGTTGGAAGCGCTAGCCCCAAAATGAACCCGCAACGTACAATCCGAATTAGTTGGGGCTCCAATACAAGCACCGGACATCGAGTGGGAAATCAAAAAAAGGTGGAGGTAGGGGTTGGGTGGGGGGTAGTAGCTTTATACAAGATGGTGAGGGGGGGGGGGAAGAGAGTAGCTTTATTGGTAGGGCAATGTTGTCGGGGCTCAACATATATACCAAATGAATAAAGCTGCTGATGCATCTCCTAACTTTATTTGTATGAGTATGATCGATGCAAGAAAAGTTGAACAAAATTAATTAAATAAATAAATAAAGAGAGACCAGAAGATTGGCACGTGGGATGTGCGTGCTGTATTAATTGAAAGAAAATGAAATGATGAAGATGATGAATTTCATGATAGTCATATTTTTTTTCTGCAGAATATCTACTGCTTGGAACCTTTATATGTAGGTCCAATCTCCATGTGGGTTTCCACAATTTTGTTTCATCCTTAACCATGTGCTTACCCCGGACCCGGTTTCAATTTTACAATCAAATATTTGAGTATGAGTTAGGTTAATATAATAATGAGATGGACTAAGTAATTAAAGAAGAAGGGGAGTCTTTGAGTAACTGATCGATATAGATCACGGGTTCAAGCCTTGGAAACAGTCTCCGGCAGAAATACAAGATAACATTGCGTACAATTGATCCTTCTGATCGAGTCCTTCCCCCGATCCTGCACACAGCGGAAGGACTGTCGTGTATATATTCATGAAAAACAAACTTGTAATTAAGTTCGAAATTAAGAAAAAATAATAGTACAAAGGGTAAATCAATTTTTATTTCATTTTTTTGGTGTAATAGAGAAAAAAAATCTTATAATTGTTCATAAACAATACGAATTAAGTCTGCTCAGGGAAGAAATTTCATGTCTTTAAGAGGTTATTTGGTACTAGAAAATAAGAAAATTAATTCTAAGATAGTATTTGAGATAAACTTTATTTCATATTTGATTTGAATTAAGATATTCGCTAATTTTGGAATAACTTTTACTTTGGGATAACTAATTCTGTGAGATATATCATCTTATAGGATATCCTGAGATATCCCACCATCTACTAAATGACCTCTAAGTCATTTGGTACACCGAATGGGATAAGTTGAGAATATTCCGTAGGATTATTGTATAGCATCTTCTACATGGGATAGTAATTTCATCATTTTAGTATAAGTTGTGAGATAAAATAATCAAAGGATTAATTAATACCTCATACTAAACATATGATAAAGTTAATCCTAAACTTTATTCCGAGATTATTTCCTTACAGATAAAATATTTTTTGGAAAATATTTTAAATTTTTCATGTTTGGTTAATAAAATTTTTTTTTGATCTATTAAAAGTAAAAGGAAAACAAAAGTCAAAGAAGGCACATTCCATATTGATTGTGTCCTCCTCAACACACATCATCTTCATTTGGTGGCTAGATTGTATACATTGAAAATAATATTTTAATTTGTTTATATAACCAAATGCAAGAAAATAAATAAAAATTCCTTTATTTTTTGGGACAAATATTTTCCTTCCTACTGAACACACCCTTAAACTATGATCTCCATTCTCCATACTCAATAAGCCAAATGAAAGTTTGATTTTTGACGTGAAGATGTTAATTTTTGGAAATTGTGAAAGATGTTGGATGTAACCATTACATCACTTAACCAAATCTATAGGCAGCCTTTTAACAAAAATGTGAACCATCTAATTGAATCCTCGTTTAACAACTAACAATAATTGGAATAATTACTTATAGTCTAAGATATAATGATTATTTTTGTTTTATAAGTTGTTAAATGTATATCATTAATAATGAGCTCATTAATTTGTCTTGGACAAGAAATGAGGCGTTAGGTATATAAAAAAGTGCAAGGGCCTAGTTAGAGAAAAACCAATTATATGTCATTGTAGTTGGAATAAAAGGAGAACTAGGGACAAGATGAGGATGGAGAAATAATTGAAATAATTAAAATCAAGTCAAATGACCAACATCGATTGTGACGTAGTGATGAGACTATTTCATTCTTAATTAGAGTTTTTGGTTCGCGCCCTAGGTATGGAGAAAATCTTGTTGGGAGCGCTGCTCCAGAATGGACTGCAACACTCGATCCAAATTAGCCGGGATTTCAATTTGAACACCAAAACCAAATAGCGAGTGAAAAAAAATAATAATATCAAGTCAAATGAAAGTGGCCTTTCTAGGATAAAGGAGTCAATCTTTTCATCCTTGTTTGGTTGAGTTGGGGAAAGGGGAAAAAAAAAGATGGTAGACTTTTTTATGTGTTGTTGCTATTAATATACAAGTAATTATCTTGTGATTTAGATTACACCATCTTCCTCGAAAAGGCCATATGCCAAAGTACATTTATATATTGTTGAATAATTCCATAGAAAACCCAAAGATAATTAAAGAACTCATTAGTGAACTACATTTTAAATTGGCTATTTGCAAAAAAAACAATAATTGGCTATTTGCAAACCAAAATTAAAGGTACAAAAATTGGAAAAGGAATTCATATTCATGTCATTTGATAAGTTATATAACTAGAGTCCTTCCAATTCAATCTAATTTCGTCATTCTATATTAACTAGTACAATAACATTTTCAGTATAATCCCACAAATAGAGTTTGGGAAGGAACAAGATGTAAACAGATTTTACCTATATCTTGGGATATTGAGAGGTTGTTTCCAATATTTTTAAGAGTTTCATATCGAACTTAAAAGAAATCGGTGCTCTCTTTATATCATGACCTTGGTCAATACTCGCTACCTTTAGGATTGAGTTAGACTCAAGATCTGTTTCCTTACACGACAGACCCACAACTCAAATATTTCCACCTATATATTTAGTTAAAAATTTCAATTATCATTTTGTCTTTTTTCAAATTCAACACATTGAAAAAAAAAAAAAAACAATTATTGAAGGGCCAAATACTATTAATTACTCACATTATTGAGTGTCATCATAAAAGTGACTTTTACTTGTTTTTACTCTAACCAAATCATATATATGATCCAAGCAATTGAATGTTGTCGGCTATATAAATATGATCACTATAAGAAATGAGATTTTTCATGACGAATTTATACGTATGGTGGCTCATTTAATCACCACAACGAGGGTGTTTTTAATTTGCGATGACACAAAAATATTGCTAGAAAGATGATAGTTTAATAGTCATGACTAAGTAAAAAGAAAAAAAATAATAATAGTCATGACTATATTCAAGTTATCAGAAAAGTTGAAATTTTTATTCTACTTTCTATGGCAATTTTATTCGTCACAAGACATATTTCACTATTAAAAAAACTCGATTTTCCAATAAAGCAAGTCAAAAAAATTCTAATCCGTTGAAAATATCATATTTTCGATAGAAATGTCCAGCAGAAATTAATGTTTTTTGTTTTTTTTGTGGCGTTAATATGTTGATCAACTGTCAACATTTATCGTCCATATTGACACATGAAAATATAAGGGTATTAAAGGAAAGAAAGATTTTTAATTAGTGGATTATTGAAGAGGAGCTTCAATATAAATTCTATAAATATTTTCCTAGCTTTTGTGCACGAGATATTACTATGCATATGTGTGACATAATGGAAGGTACATGAACGAAAGTATGGAATCTTGCTTTATTTAATGATGAAGCCATTTTTAATTCGTCATACTTTCTAAATCATATCCACTAACATCAACTTCCTTCAAACTAAAAGTACATAAAACAATCCATTAAATATCAAATGGACAAGAAGCTAAGATTATAAACGTCGAACAAGATTTGAAGTTTATGAGTTCTCAATTTCTCATCGAACTCATATCTTATTTCACTTACTGGGTTCGCGATTAAGTATATTAATTATACCCATCTAATGGATTTCTAACATAGATAAAGTTATTGGATTCATCCGAAACGTATCTAACATTTGCAAAGACAATTTATTCACCAATAAAGTTCAATATCTACTATATATATATATTCATCTAACATTGTGTTTTTAACTTTACAATTCCGCTCCTCTAACTTCGACTCAATACCTAATACTGTAGCTCCACCCCTGAAGACAAAGCACTTGAGAGCATGAGGACATGCTTTGCCGAAAGAGAAAAAGGGGATGGACAGTGTAAGCTGGAAAGTCTGTTAAAAAATTTACTACTACTGTCTAAGTATATACTCTTCCTACTTGTTTTGCTTTATTATTTTCACTAGCTTGTCTTGTCTTCTGGAAGGGGAGATTCGGAGTAACTAGCAAAGTTGATGCATGTCATGTGATCAGGAGGTTACAAGTTCAGACCGTGGAATTAGCCTAGCGGCCACTTGTAGAATTGCAGGCTGCGTATAATAGATCTTTATGTCCGGCCTTTGCCGGACTCCGCTCATAGCAGGAGCTTTAGTGCACTAGACTTCTTTTTTTCCTTTTTAAATGTTTGCTTCTACATAAGCATGGTTATGTTACTTATGTAGTGTACTTTGTGTGTGTTTAATTAACTGCAGAAAGTAAGTATTATGAGTTGTAAAGATGAATTATAATGCAAGTAGACCATATAAGGGCGGCTTTATTAGGTCTGATGATCAGCCTTTGAGGTTGACTTATAAAGGAACTTTTGGTTTTTCTTCATTACTTATAAATAAACAACATACTCTTTCTGACAAAAAATCTTAAAAAGGGAAAAGACAATAACAAGTGTGTGTGTGATGAAGAGATTTGGATTAAAGTTGTTTTTGTTTATCCCTTTTTCTGTTTGGATCATCAATGCATATGCTTTGGATCAATAACCCCATTTTTAAAAAGCCTGTTATACCTATGGCATGCAATTGACAACTAGCTTATCAGTTCGTTTACACCTTTTTTTGTCAAATGGTTCATACCTTTCCTTTCTGTTTGGACTTATTATTATAAAAATCTAATCTTAAACTAATGTTAATGAATATTAAAGGTGGACAGTCTCATATTTAAGAGTTTTAAAATGAGTTAGAATCAAAGAATGGATCATGACTCACAAGGTATTATTGAGTCTTAATGAATTGGTAAACATGGACTAAACTACTCAAGGTCGAACTCAAAACTATCTTCGTATTTTTAAAATTGTTCAAGAATATTATCGTTGAGTTTCTCGACCCTTTAGTTTAGGATTGGTCGATTTTATTTCTCAATAAGACGGAGAAGGGATATAACTCAGCGATAGTAGAAGCAGTACCAAATCAGGCAAAGTACAAGGTTGGCTGGTGAAACGATGGGGCATAAGCTTTATCATCGAGAGGGAAAAAACAACTCAGACCACTAAATGACCGCTCAATGATAAAAGGAGGTAGAGCTGGGTTCTTTTCTTCTTTATTGATGGTAAACCTGTCTAACGGGCCGGGCCGGTTCAACCCGGAACCGGCCCTCTCAATTTTGTCGGGTTCCGGGCCGGTTACGGGCCGGTTTTAGCCTTAACCGGGCCGGGCCGGGCCGCACAGTAAAAATTTTAAAACCCACCCGGAACCGGCCCACTTAACCCAACCCGCTAAAACCGGGTCAAACCCGGTTAAAAACCGGTCAAATCCGTCAAAAAATTAAATAAAACATCAAAGATACACTATCTATACACTAGATATACACTATATACACTTCATATACACTATATATACACTAGATATACACTATATATACCCATGAAGTCATAATTCTTCAAGTTTGAGGTCGTCGTTGGGCTATGGTTCCATTCCTTGGTTTCTTATTTCTGCTCTATACATGTATACGTTAAACATACACGTCTATAGAAGATCGATTCACATATATACACTCTATTCTATGTATATGTAATACTTTACTACATTATATATACATTACAATATGTATAGATATACTTATATACTAATTTATAAAACATATACACATATATATGCACCATTCAATATATATTTACTAGTTTAAATAAAATATATATACATTTATACGTTAAACATACACGTCAATTGAAGATCCATTCACATATATACACTCTATTCTATGTATATGTAATACTTTACTACATTATATATACATTACAATATGTATAGATATACTTATATACTAATTTATAAAACATATACACATATATATGCACCATTCAATATATATGTACTAGTTTAAATAAAAAATATACACATGTATACATTAAATATACACTTCTATAGAAGATATATAAACATATACATTAAATATACATGAAATATACATTAAATATACACTTTTTTTTCTGTTGCCGGGCCGGGCTGGGCCGGTTAACCGGCGGGCCTGGACCGGGTTGGTCCGGGCCGGGTTAACCGGGCTCAAATTTAAAAAAAACCGGACCGGGACCCGGTACCCTAAAGCCCTAGGGCTTTCCGGGCCGGGTCAAACCGGTCCGGTTTGGTGTTATGGGCGGGGTCGGGCCGGGTCGGGCCGGGTCAGCCCGGCCCGTTTGACACCCTTAATTGATGGGGGGAAAAAGAATGTTTTAAAGGAAAATTCACATGAAAACTAGTTTTTTTAAGATCAAAATAAGAAGACCTTTGTCCAAATTGACCCAAATTAACCACTCAATATGGGTTGTATAGAATTTACCCATAAGCCAAATCTATTAGAATTTGAGTTGGTTTGGCTGAACGCTGGTTACATTTTTTTAGGCTAAAACTCTAAATTTGATACCTCTAGTTATCTTACACAAAACAAAATCTAAAAAAAAAAAATCTTAGATATAGCAATAGAGGTTTTGCTTAATTCAAATTGGCGTGTGATGCATGGATCGTGATTTTAAATATTTCGTTTAAATTAAGCTTTCACATTTCTTTCATCTACTATAATGTACAGAGCTTGAGGTTGTAGCTTTTCCATAGTTTTTTTGTCAAAGAATGCCTAAGAGAATGGATATAATGGTTGCCAATTTGTTTGCTGGGCTTATCCAAAAGAATATGGATAATGGGCTATGACCCAAACCACCAGAAATGTCTGGGCCTTCAAAATTTGGTTAGGACCAAATGCTTCACAAATAACTGGAGCTAGAACTGTAGTGTTAATATTTGTTAATCAAGTCTCCAACACTTTCAAAATATACTCCTAATAATAAAATTAAATAAATTTTAACATAATATCCTACGAAACAAATAAAAATACTAATAAATAATTCAAATAGTTGCATGTATTTGAGTTATGGATCAGCAACGGACTAACTCAACCCACATTGTTCAAACCTCATAAATTTATCCGAATCAAGGTAAAAAATTCTGTTCTTAAATATTCTTAAATGGGCTGTAAAAACTAAAAATCAACTTCATCAAATTAGGCCGACCCAACGGGTCAACATTAACGGCTCTAACCGGAGCTAGAAAGTTTGGCCACTGGGCTAAGGACAAAAAAAGTTGAACGGCTTTTTCCAATTAAGAACTAAAGTTTCCTCCATTATCAAAAAATGGGGTTTTCTGATTGGGTTTTAATCAGTGCCGTTATTGCCATAACGGTGTTAATTGCTCAAGCAGCAATTAGATTAGTGTTAACTGTAATCAATGGTCGGAGAAACAGAAAGAAGGCTATTGGGATCTTCCACCCATACACCAACGATGGAGGTGGTGGGGAACGAGTGTTATGGTGCGCCGTAAAAGCTATACAAGATGAAGACCCAAATCTGGATTGTGTTATATATACTGGTGATATCGATGCTTCCCCTGATACACTTACTGCACGTGCCCTTGATCGATTTGGTGTCAAATTAATCCATCCTCCTCAGGTACTCCTTTACTTTTGGTGCGTTTTCCCTCAATGTCATAATATGTAATGGAAACGATATTTAGTTCCAAAGTTGTGTAGGCTATGCATTGGCAAAATGATAATTGAGTTAAAGATGAAGAAAAGTGATATGGAGTTGAGTCTTTCGATGTTTTAATTCATTGCGATTACACAGATAAAATTGTGTTGATTTGATCTCAAAGGACTTACTCGTCGGTTTATGAATCAAATCTTACGTGACAAAGATAATTAGTTGATTAAGAAAAAATTGAGCTGCAAAATTTTAAATAATGAAACTCGTCATATATAGTAGGTAGCCGAAGACATGACCAAGAAATATTTGGAGGTCATTGATAGGGTAGACGGTTAGTAGATAGCCGAGTGTTTTCGTACTTTATGTGTGAGAGAGGTAAGGGGCTAGGCTCCTCTTCTCCTTATTAGTAGTATTATTTAGAAGTCATATAGTCTCTTAGTCTTGATATGTATTACTATTTATTGATGCATTTCCTTTGTGCCATGCTATTTCATCGTCATATTTTTCTTGCAATCCTGCTTTGGAAACTTTCCTTCTGAGCCAAGGCTCTATTGAAAACAATCTCTCTATACCACAAAAGTAGAGTAAGGTCTGTGTGCATCCTACCATCCCTAGACCCTACTTGCGGGATTACACTAGGGTATGTTGTTGTTTAGCTAAACAAAAAACTTCGTATTTCACTTTTGCCCTTGTTTTTTCATCTTATTCCCCTTCCCTTACCCATGTCTCAAACCCCATCGTTTCTTTCCAACTAGAGTATCAAGTGTTTGTAGTTATCAGGGGAACTCCTAGCTTCTATTAGCAAGTATTTCAACGTTATCATGTAACCTTTGCGCATCCTCGCTGTTTGATAATCTAGACACATTGAAATCCTTTGATTTGTACTTAATATTTATTTATGTTAGTTTGTACTTTTAGATATCTGTATTTTATATTCCTTCTTCTCCTTTCACCTGTATTGCTGCATTTTGTGTTCCTCTTGTTGATGCTTCATCACTGGTGTATGTTTGATAGTGGTAATCACAATCACGTATAATACCCTGAACAAATAATTGCTGCATAATGTTGTAATTCGAAATTCTTCATTCCTAACCTCAAGATATTGGCATTCAATGTCATTTTTGCTCGTAATTAATGATATCCTCTGGTGTACATCAGGTGGTCCATCTGCATAAGAGAAAGTGGGTCGAAGAAACCACTTACCCTCGTTTCACAATGATTGGTCAAAGCTTTGGATCGATTTACCTTGCGTGGGAAGCTTTGGGCAAATATACACCTTTATATTACTTTGATACCAGTGGATATGCTTTTACTTATCCAGTTGCCCGTACATTTGGATGCAAAGTTTTTTGCTATACTCATTATCCAACTATCAGTTTAGACATGCTGTCTCGTGTTCGTGGGCGCAGTTCAATGTACAACAATGATTCCTTGATTGCCAGGAGGTGAGTTCAACTACTTTATATCAGCATATGCCATCTATAGGGTTTCATGGTAAGATATCATTTGGGTGGAAGTTTTGGTGCTATTATGTAGAACGAATCACCTAAAGGCTTATCTACCTTGTTGAAGATAATAAAAACGTGTCATTGAAACAAAAAGTAAAAGACCATTGGGGCCTTTTCTGTTGTCTGTCAACTAAGTGGGGCCTAGCGCACCCATGGGAAATTGTTCACCTGCTTGTATCTTTTCATCTTTCCTTTCCAGTATTAACAATTTTGTCGCTTAGACTTTGTAACATGTATGCATATCCTTTTATCAAATTAATATGTTCATTTGTCAAGTGACAGTCATAAGAAGATATATTGACATACTATGGCAAGACGTTAATCCTCTTCTCCATGAATGTATACATATACATTAGTGGGTTTTGTGGAATTATAAATTCAAGGGATTGAATTTGTCCAGATTGTAAATTCTTTGCTTTTCATCCGCTTGTATTGTATCCGTGCATGAAGCTCATGAAGTTGCTTTTCTGGCAGTGCGATACTATCCCGGTTCAAGGTCATCTATTATGCATTGTTTAGCTGTCTGTACGGCATTGTTGGTTCTTATGCACACCTTGCGATGGTTAATTCTTCATGGACTCAATCTCATATTGAGAAGCTGTGGGGAATACCAGCTCGAATTAGGCGCGTGTATCCTCCCTGTGATACTTCTGGACTTCAGGTTTGTATTTATTTCGTACTTGTTCGGTGTTAATACAACCCTTCTTCTTCCTCCTCCTGATGCCTAAACTTATTGATGCTTTCGCCTTTCTGAAGGTTTGTTTAATTTAACATTGAGGCCAATATATTCTCAAAAAATAAAAAAAACATTGAGGCCAATATTTTTACTGTTAGCCCTTTCAATTTTTTTTTTTAACAGTAAGTACTCTCCTGCGTTTTGGAATTTATTCAGTATATGATGGGAGTAGGATGAGTGTAATTTTCAGACGAATTTCTCCTTTCAATCTTATTGAACTCTCGTGGCTCTTGCTTTGGTGAAAATTTAAGGAAATGAAATTCTGGTCTTCTTCTTTAAAGGTCTTACCAATTTTTGTGTTAGTGTATTCAGTCTGGCTTGGATTTAAGCAGCTGCAATGTTGCATGGCTAATATAAGCTACAAACATGACATTGCTCTTGATAGATGCTTCCGCTGGAAAAGTCAATGAAGCCTCCGAAGATAGTATCTGTCGCTCAGTTCCGACCAGAGAAGGTGGGATTCTTATGTGGTCCTTGTGGAAATCAAGGTACCATACTTGTGCAGGTGTTTGAAGATATATTGCAACATTGATGTCCTGTAAAACCTCTTTTTTTCTGTGAGTCAGGCACACCCACTCCAACTTGAGGCGTTTGCAGTTGCCATAAAAATGTTAGACCAAGATCTGCCAAGGCCGAAAATCCAACTAGTGGGTAGTTGTAGGAATGAAGCGGATGAGAAAAGGTTGCAAAATTTGAAGGACCTAGCTATTAAGTTGGATGTGGATGATCATGTTGAGTTCCACAAGAATGTCTTGTACAGGTTAGTACGGCCCCATTTTGGTAGTCTGACATTCTTGAACTCCAAAGCATGATTTTGCTGAAATGTCTGGACCAGACCTTTTCTTTCATTGCTTGAAGCTATTTTTCAAGGCAAGTAAACACTTTAATAGATTGGCTGGATGTTTAGGTCATTGTAATACACAGAGAGAAGTAATATTATGCATGGGTGTAAAAAGCTAACTAGACTTGATGGGATATTAGTGCTATTAGCTCTCTGTGTGTTAGAAAGAGATTGTGAAATGTTTAGGCAGCTTATCCATTTCCATCTCTTCAATACATGTTGGATAAAAGCTTGATTCTCATTTTTGATCTACTTTTAATGCAGTGATTTGATCAGACTTCTAGGTGGTGCTGTAGCTGGAATCCATTCCATGACAGATGAGCACTTCGGTATAAGTGTAGTGGAATACATGGCTTCTGGTGCTATACCAATTGGTTAGTCGTATTGTGTTGTTTCTCTTTTGCTTTGTATTTGATTCTGTGAGAAAACACAGGAAAATATTATTCAGACGCTCATCTACATTATTACAATAAGTCCTATTTATAGTTGTACTAGTAGAGGAGCAGCAGTTAGGGATTTGATTGCAAAAGCTTGTTTGTACTGCGCTTCTACATTATTACAATAAGTCCTATTTATTGTTGTACTAGCAGAAGAGCCGCATTTAGGGATTTGATTGCAAAAGCTTGTTCATACTACAATAAGTCCTATTTATATGCTTCCTGCTGGATATTGTTAACTGCGTGATTGTATAAGTTTTATTATTATCTAAATGAGATGATGCACAAACTAAAGGCTTTTTTTCCCTGATAAGGAAGTCCAGCTTTGTCTTTTTTTCTTGGATTTCTGTGGTCATTCCTTGTGGATATATTATCGTGATTGACAGTCGTGAGAAAAATGTATAGTTGCGTACCAATGAGAAAAGTGACTAGTGGAACTGATTATGAAGGTCAATTTGCTTACTCGTACTTATTAAACCTCCTTGGTTTAATAGTTCTAAGTTTCCAACAAAAAAGAAGAAAAAAGGTTTGGAGGTTCAACTACATATCTGGTTGAATATCATTTAGATTTCATTAGTTTTGCAAATTGACCATGCCAACTCTGAACGCTGTCAACACAGGGCAAGTAGCTGCTCTAGTAGATCCAAGCAGGATGGATGGTATCTTTCTGTTTTTTTAAAAAAATCAGTGGTACAATATATATTTTAAGAAACTGATAGTCTAATAGAACATACTCCATTCTACACCAGAGGGTTAGCAAAAACATACAATTGCATTTAATCTTCAACTGGAGTCATCCTTGTCCCCAAAAACACTTGGGGATTTCCTTCCTTCTATGATGTCCACCAGATGCATGCTGGGATGGTGTTCCATTTTCTTCTTTGGTTTCGCTCCGACCTTTCCTATTTAAGAAACTGATAGTCTAATAGAGCATACTCCATTCTACACCAGAGAGTTAGCAAAAGCATACAATTGCATTTAATCTTCAACTGGAGTCAGCCTTGTCCCCAAAAACACTTGGGGTTTTCCTTCCTTCTATAATGTCCACCAGATGCGTGCTGGGATGGTCTTCCATTTTCTCCTGTTGGTTTCGCTCAGGCCTTTCCTGTTTAAGTTCCTTGGGGGTTCTTGGCAATCACCAATCTGAGACCCAAAAGGTTTAGACAAAATGCCACAACTGGGATGCAGGGGCAACACAAAAAGATAATTGTTACCCTCAGCATCTTCTGTTGCAGATATGTGATCCTTCCTCAGAAGATTGTCCTTATCAAATAGGTTTTACAAGCCACTACCAAGAGAATGAACCATCTTATGTGGTGCAATTGTTCTCCGGATTGGTTCAGTGATAGGTCTTATTACTCCGTGCTGTCCATTTTAGCCTGTCTGCTTCTGAGATGAGACCCTGAAAGCTCTCCAGTAACTTGAGAAGCTGTACTTCCCTTTCCAATTCTCAATCACTCCTTCTGAAGACAATATCCCTGCCGTGTTTAAGTCTGCCATGAGCCCTCTATTTCTCTATTCTGGAGAACGGTTAAAGGATCTGTTCTTTGAGCTCCAGTTAATATGTTTCCGCATCCCTAACTGATGAGTTATCCCCAAATCATTATGCTCCCAAGGATACGAGGTCGGAAAGAGAACAAAGGTGTGAGGAAACAAAATGGAGTATGGAATTTGATTATGGGTAGACGAAGGTGGCATATGATTTATAAAACAACAGGATGTGGGAACTACATCTTCTTGAATACGGTACTAGCAGTCTCAATGAGATGTTTATTCTTCCTTTTAGCTACCCCATTTGTTGAGATGTAGAGCCCATTTGAGATTGTTCAATGAGATGTTTATTCTTCCTTTTAGCTACCCCATTTGTTGAGATATAGAGCCCGTTTGAGATTGCCGTTAGAAAACTGCTTATTTGAGAAACATTTTTGTAAAATAGCTTTTCATAAAAGTGCTTTTGGAAAAAAACAATTTCTGTTTGGTAAACACATTTGAAAAGTGCTTTTTGATAAACAAATTGTGTTTGGATACTCTTTTTCAAGAAGTGCTTTTGAGAGGCAAATTACCAAAAAGGACATGTATCAATAGATTTTTACTACTAAAATCATTTTATAGAGAAAATTAATTTTAAATAACTATGCTAATATTTTTAATTAAAATTTTATTTTTATTTAATTAAAAAGTACTTACTATAAAATTTTCAATCACTATTTATATACATAGATACATTAGAAATATTAAATGATGATATATTACTTAAAAACATCAAACAAAAATGAATTTAAAAATCATTCCATAAATTAAATCACTACATATGAAAAAATTCACCACATGGTAACAAATATGTCACTTTTCATGAATTATTTATCTAAAATTAAATATTCGAGAAAAAGTTTACAAGTGCTGCCAAAATATCATTTGATCTTGCAATGTGATTCGTCTGTCATTTATTAGCATTAATAATAAAAAATAAAGAGTTATATATTCTTTGATCATTATCATTAATGATATTTTCAATTTTATTTAAATAAATGAGTGAAAAATAAAATAATAATATATAAATCATAGAATGAAATAAACAATTATGATGTAAATGTGAAGTATAAAATTTTAAAATCAAACTTATAAGATATGCTAATTAATTATAACGTGTGTGTGTTGAGTGTATATATATATATATATATATATATATATATATGTATGTATGTATGTGTATGTATGTATATATGTGTGTGTGTAAGTGATAAAGATATTTTTGTCATCAAAAAACTAATTTTCTTCTTTTTTTTTAAAAGCAGAATTTTTTTGCTTCTGCTTCTTTTTAAAAGCACTTTTGTAAATTTACCAAATACCCTTCTTTTCAAAAAAAAGTAATCCCAAACAGGCTACTAGGACAATATTTTTGATGAATGATCTCATGAGAGTTTATGAATTGCTGAAAGAGAAGATAAATACTTTGGGGGAATATCACTACGAAATGTCCGGATAGAAACCCCAAAGCTAATTATAGAAACAACTTAGGTCGATTTTTCATCAAGAATATCCTAGTGCACCTGGAATAATCATTAGTGAAACAGACTAAGTAGCAGAATCCCCAAGGTTGAACTGATCCAGCCAGAGGCCAAAAATTTGAATGACTAAAGTGAACAACTCTTCCGATTATCAGGACATCAAGGGAAATAGGAGTGAAAATGCTTACCGAGTTAACACGACTCACTGTCTAGAGTGGACAAGTGAGACAAGCCAAGTGCCTTTTTTCAAGTTTGATAAACTTGGATGTCCTGACTTTTTAATAGATTGGGTAAATCAGTAAGGGGTCGTTTGGTTGGGAAACAAGTTATGCTGGGATTAGTTATAATGAAATTAGTTGTACTGAGATTAGTTATCCTGGTATTACTTTTTTAGTGGTTGTTTGGTTTGTGGTACTAAAAATAATATGCATTGCATTCATTTTAAAAAATAGATAGTTTGTTAACAAAAATACCCTCCACCTTATAGCTTAATTATTTTTCTTAATATTAAACCATACAAAAGAAATTAAAAAGCTACTTTTTTTTTTAAACTTATTAGTTTCTTTTTCTAAAAATACATGTTAAGAAATTGATATTAATATTTCTTAAACGTACATGAAGTTTTAATATTTTATGTTAAATTACTTATTTTGCCGTAAATTCTATAAAATATTGATAATCTCATTTTTTGTTAAAAAAATTCATCACCAAAAAATGTGAAAAAGAATTACTCTCATTTTTCATTATTTAATATCATTAATTGGAGAGTCAAATTATATTTTTTTTACAATTAAATTTTCAAATATTTTTAGCTAAATATAAAAAATAATTTATTTATTTATTTAATAATTAAGCATGTATTAAGTTAGAAAGGGAATGTCAATATACTTTAATTACTTGTCCATGATAAATTTGTTAGGAAAAATGAAAATTTGAAATAAGATTAATAAACATATCTACAAAATAGAAAGACAATAAGCCTTTGGATCAATTTTGAATTTGATTGTATAAATAGTAGTAGTTTTTATGGTGTTACAATCATTTTTCCATGACTCATCATTTTTGTAGCATTTAATAAGCTCATATAATTGTTCAAATTTAGCAAATGGATAAAAATTTGTAGAGTAATTAAAATTTAAATTAGGGATAAAATTGACAAAAAAAAACTGATGTGAGGACTACCAAAAACTCACTTTCTCTTTTATATATAGTAGTAAAGTAATATATATATATATATATATATATATATATATATATATATATATATATATATATATATATATATATAAAGTGATAATCAAGAATTTGTAGGGTAATTATGTCTTTTCACGAATTTATCCGAAGGATAAATTAAGGTGGGATTGTTATACCATCAAATGTATGGGATAACTTATCCCGGAACTATTTATTAGTACCGGGATAAGTTATCCCGAATTAGGCAACCAAACGAAGCACCAAAATTTTTACCCCGGGACTATTTGTATTAGTACCTCACACCAAACAACCCCTAACAGGACTAGCTTTTGAAGTAGGACAAGATGTGAGTGATTTAGGAAGGATAAGGTAATGAAGTCCATGTGATTCACGCTTGGCAGCAATGATCCATCCCGGGACGCAGTCCCGTATAAAAGTCATCAAAAAATAGAACAAAGTAGTTAAGTGGTTTGGCTAAGTGGGTGTTTGGATTAGCTTATTTTTAGGTGCTTTTAGCTTTTAAGCACTTTTTCAGTTTGGCAAAGTAAAAAAGTGCTTTCAACCACTTATTTTTAAGCTAAAAAGTATCAAAATAAGCCAAAAGTAGGGTAATACCAACTTATGGCTTTTGACTTTTGGCTTATAAGCTCCTTATTAAAAGCCAATCCAAACACCCCCTAAGTGACTAATGAATATGAGATTAAAAGGACTAATAGGAATGTAAAGAACTGAATTCAAAGGTAAGGAAGTGAACTAGCCTGACCTATTCGACCAACCTATTGGCCATTGTGATTGTTGGAAGAGATTGAGAGTAAGAAATAGTAGTGGAAACAAATTTACTACCAGAAATGTGATCAAAAGCTCCTGAATTAATAGCCCAGCTACAAGGAGAATAAGATTGAGAGACGCAGTTGAAGTTATTACCAGTGCTATCAAAAGCAAAAAGTACGGAAAAGCTCTCTGAGGTCCATTGGGACTTTAAGCGCAAATCACCAAACAAATGTGGCCTTTAAAAAAAGAAGGTGCAAAGGGAGAAAAAATACAAGTACAAATGTTTAGTCCAAGACTAACAATTATAAGCATGAATGTCAAATATATGAACAAAGAAAATTACAATATAGTGAAATATCAATTGTTTAGTGTCGCCTCTTCAAAAGAGGCTCATTGGCAAGGGAAAGAATGCCTTAGAACCTTGATGACAACACTGAAGTGCCATTAAACGAGGCGAAGCACTCAACATGTTTTGAGCCTCTCTTCAGGTCATAAGCGTGCCTTGGACAATATTGGCTATTTCCTGTATAACTATCAAAGCTATCTCGGAGGATGTCTGCGCACTTGCTTTGTACTTAAGGAACTCATTATAATCCGATTGAGAATTCATTTGATTATTTAACATATTGGTTCAGCGGTAAGCTTGCTTACCGTGGTGTGCCAGGGTCGGGGGTTCGAAACTCCCCTCCAGCGAAGCTGGGGTGAGGGCGCGTAGGTCAGGCCCGGAGTGGTCCCCCCCCTCCCCGACACCTACGGAGTAGGTATGAACCGGGTCGTCCCTATTTAACATATTGGTTCCCAGTTTGTTGTAAACTAAGTTCATATAACCTTCTAAAATAAGTGATGCAAGATACATACTGCAGGAATGAAAAAATCTGAAAAAACTGACTGTATTTGCCTAAAAATACTATTTCACTTGTCAAAAAAATTCGGGGAATCTCGGAATTGGCCGATGAACACAACAACAGAAACTCAGAAGCATATGCTTGCTGAATGCCCTTGTACAGCAGTAGTAAGGGACACATTGGCAACTTGGTCTGGAATACATGTGCAACAGACTGGAGTAAGGCAGACTATCAAGTGGATCAAGAGGAGGCCATGGAGGCAACAACAAAAGGAGCTGATCACTGCCATATGGGGAGCCATAGTTTATATATATGGCAAGCTAGGAACCAGAAACAATTTAGAAATATCACTGTAAAATGGTTTGTAGACGTCATAGTTTACATCAAAGGTTGTTTAATTAGTTGTTTTCCATTCTGAAGCCTAGGCCACCATAATACTCTTCCTGGAAGGTGGTTGTGGTTCTAGGCGTTCTTTAGTTGTATTACTTTTGTTTGTCTGTGGTATTATTTCACATTTATTACCCCAAAAAATTCTACATAGTACATAATAATCCCTTTCCATCCGGGACACTATACACATGATAGCCTAACACACACCCTCAAGCTAGTGCATATAAGTCATATACCTCTAGCTTGATACAAATGCAACCAATACAAGGACTTTTGAGGGACTTGGTGAAAATATCTGCAAGCCGATCATTGGACTTCACCAAATTTTGTAACATCTCCTGAGAGCATCGTTCTTTGATAAAGTGATAATCGCAATTTACTTATTCCTCTCATAAAATACCAAATTTGACACAATATGAAGGGTTGTTTCATTATCATACACAAGTTCCATCCGATGAATTTCTCCAAATTTCAGTTCTCTAAGCAACTATTTAATCCAATTTAACTCACTAGTTGCTACATCTTGATGTAGAACATCTATCAATAGTTGACCCTGGATAATTAGTATTTGTATATCCAATGATCTGATGATGGTATCGATCCTCGAAGAGTAGTCCTTTGCCTAGAGCTGACTTTTTATATATCAGCAACTGCATCCGAATGACTATCACAGTGAGAATCCATAAACTAACTTGGGCAAAGAAATGTCAAGGTATAGTTACTTTGAGATGATTCATATATCTTTCAAGATCATTGGTGTCACGACCCGAACTCGGGCCTGGCCGTAACGGGCATCCCAAGCCCACCGTTGGCCAGGGATAACCCTCTTAGCTTTACCTCAAGAGCACAATATAAGTAAACAGCGGAAGCCAACCAAGACAATAAAAGATGTATATATCCTCAAAGAAAGATAAGAAGTCAAAACCAAACATCAATGACATCTCAATACGGTCCACAAAAGCCTCTAATCTAAGAACATCAGCTAAGTCGGGACATGCTCCGACTATGACAAAAGGAAATCCAAAGGAAGTGAAATGATAAATAAACTAAGAGATACTAGGCCTTCCGAAAGATGGATGGCTCACTACTTCACAACTGATCCACGAGAGTAATGACCCACGCAACGCTGCATAGGGTCACAAGAAAAGCCCTCGGAACCTACATCATGAAACGATGTAATGTCCGGGGATGGTCAGTGGGGCGAGCATTGGCATGCAACCCAAGGGGAGGGATAAAATAATGCATTTACTAAAAATCCAATCTTAAAACCATATGCACAACACTCATACATATATATGGATGTCGGTAATGGGACAACGGACATGAACATGATCGTTTGATGATTTAGTCCCGAACTGTGTAGTTCGTACCTACTTAAAGGCACCCATGGATTATATGAGTCCGGCTTCCCTTGCCGAAAGGGTCCCAGTCCATTGTAGCCGCATGTACCGGAGAATAGGCTAAAACCACCAATAGTTAATTAGCCTTTCCAAGATATATTGTGCAAATCTGTCACAGTGGTCATAGACCCCAACGTCGGCAAACGTGGTTTCCAGTATTGGTTCCCCTGGGACTACACCTCGGTGAACTACACAACTCCCTTTAAGCCCAAATTATAACAGTTTGCACATAAACCAACTATTAACCATGAAATCCTTTATTAAGGCATTTCCTAACTTGGTATTGTCATGCCAATATGCTTGCAAGTTATTCCATTTATGCCCAACCAATCCATCTAACCAAATTGACTCCATTTACCGATTTTAAAAAAAAAATCAAACCATAGCCACCAAGGGCATCCAAAATCCTTTTTAACCATTTATCCTTTAATGCAATGCAATGTTTCCAAAAGATGAGTTGAATTGTGTAAAAATCCATATTCAAAACAAGATTATAAAGCGGGTTGAAGTTAATGTCATTGTCAAGCCAAAATTTCATCAATTCGAAGAAACCCATGTCATCCATTTCAACCATCATCACAATGCACCAATTCAGTCCCAAAGCCATCAGTTAGCATGAAAAATCCATTAAACACAAGGGAAAAGTAATTCAAGTGTTAACAACCAAAAATCCTCAACCCAATTCCAAACTCATCAATTCAAAACACATGAATATTGAATAAATTTATGCCTCAACGTAAAACACGAGTTAAGGAATGAGTAACATGCCTGAAATATAGAAGAAATCGAAGAGTAATTGGAGTTTAGAGCCCGAATGATGAAATTCTTGTAAAATCCTTGAATTTTCGTGACTTGAGAGTTAAAAAGGAGAAGTTTCGTGACTTGGGAGTTAAAAGGAGAAGAGTAAGGTTTGATCTTGATAATTGAAGGCAAAGGAGTCATTTATGTGTTTTTAAGTCGTTTAAGGGGTAAAGGACCAAAAAGCCCTCGCCCCTAAGTGAAAGAAAACAAAACTGTACTAAAATTACATAGCAGCGTGGCATGCCACTATCGTGGAGGGTAGGCAGCGTGCCACGCTCTTATCACGGACCCTCACTGCCTCGGGGCCCCAAAATGACTCTGAACCCCTTTCGAAAATCCGAAACTTTCCCAAAACACCCCTTTATCATCTCTTATCATGATTCAAGTCAAAAATTAACATTATGCACATGGGAGGATCAACATTCGGGGGCTCTTTTATCCTTGCAGGAGTTTAGCATTCGGATTCATAGCACCACATCCCGTCATTTCAGTCCGCTCAAGAATGTCTAAGGCATAATTTTTGTTATGAAATAACAATGCTTAATTTGAATTGAGCAACTTCAACTTCTAGAAAATACTTCAATCTATCAAAGTATTTAGTTTGGAAGTGGAAGTGCTGAGAGAAACATTCCTTTAAATTAGTGATGTCATCTTGATCATTGTCGGTGACAACGACATCGTCAACATAAACCACTAAATAAATACACGTATTTGTTGCAGAATTTTGATAAAATACAAAGTGATTAGCTTAAGGGGGTGCATGTGGGGTCCTCCAAAAGAAAATGCAAAAGCCGAGACTCAAAAATGTGAGTCCGAGAATAACCAAGAAAGGTGAGTAGCAATGGTACCCCTTTTGAGCCCGAGAATAACCAAGAAAGACCTATGGTCTGTATGTCGATTGCATGGGTTAGTCTATGGCCCGAAACGATGAGAAACACCTTCGGGAGACATAGACTTGTCGGAAAAGATGAACTTGTTTGGCCGGATTAGGATTCCGGCTACCGGAATTCGTAAAATAGTGGATAGATTTGCTCGGAATGACTGGGTGGCCCCACCCCCCAAAAAAAGAAGAAAAGCAGCTCAAAAAGTTACATGAACATGCCTCACGCGCTGACATGTGTGTCAGATGCGCTGTTGGCGCCGGAGAGATCCGAGAGGCCCCTGAGGACGCATAAATAGGGTTCTACCTGAAAGGTTTTTTGGGGTTTGATTGCCGGAGCTTTCTGAATCTTTTGGTAGTACTAATTTCTCAAATTACTGGTGAAAGTGGTAATAACACAGACTGCCCGTTATTTCCCCTGAAAATTTCACCATGACTGAAATTTCTCTCCTGGAAGAAGATGCTATCTTGCACGACTATATTTTACCATGCTCTGAAACCATGTGAGAAAGTATAGAATTTTTTTTAATTAAAATGCGAATCTATATTATTACAATGAGTCCTATTTTATAGTTATATTCTCCATAGTACATAATAATCGTTTTCCCTGTGGGACTCTAAAATGCATAATATTCTAATAGATTCACTGAACTTATTTTTTAACTTCAAGTTTGTTGGTTTCATTCAGCGCATAATTCAGCTGGCCCAAGGATGGATATTGTGTTACCAGAAGATGGAAAGCAGACCGGGTTTCTTGCCAAGAGTGTAGAGGAATTTGCTGAAGCCATCATTGAAGTCATTAAGATGCCAGAGAATGAGCGGCTGGAGATGGCTGCTGCTGCAAGGAAACGAGCCTCCATGTTCTCAGAGCAAAGGTTTTATGAAGATTTTAAGGCTGCTGTACGACCGATCTTTCACAATGATACAAAATGATTACAAAATCTGTTTCCATAACTGCAAGAGATCAATTTTATTCGCTATAATTAGACTCTGTCTCATGCAAGAGATCAATTTTATTCAGTATAGTTAGATTCTGTCTCATGTTTTTTCTTGTTTGGTTTGCCTTATATTTTATAAATTTTCGTTTTGACTGTATTTGTACTATGCGATTTCAATCTTGAACTTACTAATTGAAAGAAAAAGAGTTTGCCTATATTTTGGGGGGTTAGAGTTGAAGAAAGTTTCCTCCTTTCTTTACTTTTACTTGAAGTGGATAGTCAGGTATACAAGCATGGTGAGGTATTACAGATGGAGGGAACGGTAAATTTGGGTCTAATGTCTGTCTGGTGAAAAAAAGCTCAATTCATGTTGAAATTGCTTGAGCATATTAGAGAATTCTTTTCCTTCTCTATTTTTTGGCAGGTGGGAGGACTGGAGGAGGGGGCACTTATTAAAAAAATGATGAGGAATTTGTCTATCATGTTTCCTTTTTTCTTCTGACAAGTTTCGTTGACAATACAACAACATACCCAGTGTATTTCCACCTAATGGGGTCTGGGGAGGGTAGAGTGTACGCAGGCCATATCACTATCTCAGGAGAAGTAGAGAGAGTTGTTTTCGATAGACCTTCGGTTTAGAACCAATAATAGTATAGCAACAAAATATAAATGCATATAAACTTATACAGGCAAAATAAACTACCGCTAGCCACAAGATAATATTAGTGTCACAAGATACTACTAAAACTATATATACGAAACCCCAGACAGCATACAACCCACAAACAAGAAATTTCAGACACAAATAAGGAATGCCCCCTACCGCGACTGACACTCTTTCACCCCCTAATCCGCATCTTCCACATCTTTCTATCAAGGGTCTTGTCCTCCGTAAGCTGTAACTGCTCTATATCATGTCTAATCATCTCCCTCCAATATTTCTTCGGCCTACCTCTACCCCGCCTAAAATCATCCATAGTCAGTGGCTCACACCTCCGCATTGGTGTGTCAGAACCCTTCCTCATCACGTGCCCGAACCAACGTAACCTCACTTCACGTATATTGTCCTCCACCGAAGCCATTCCCACCTTCTCCCAAATAATCTTATTCCTCACCTTATCTTTTCTGGTATGACCACACATCCAACACGACATCTTCATCTCTGCCACCTTTAACTTTTGAATGTGGGAGTTCTAAACTAGCCAACACTCCGCTCCATACAACATAGCCGGTCGGACTGTCACTCTATAGAACTTACCTTTAAGCTTCGGGGCACCTTCTTATCACATAAAACACCCGAAGCGAGACTCCATTTCAATCACCCTGCCCCAATACGATGCGCGACATCCTCGTCAATTTCTCTATTGTCCTAAATCATAGACCCCAGATACTTGAAACTCTCCCTCTTCTGAATGACCTGAGAGTCCAGCTTCACAACCACGTCAGCCTCCTGCGATACATAGCTAAACTTACACTCCAAGTACTCCGTATTGGTCCTACTCAAATGAGAAATCCGGGTCTGTCTCCAAATCTCCAACTTATCATTAACTCCTCCCCGAGTCTTGTCAATCAATACCACATCATCACCAACTAACATACACCAAGGCACCCCTTAAATATGTCGCGTCAAAACATTAAGAGTCGATCCCTGGTGCGACCTTATCAAAATTTGAAAGTGCTCTGAATCTCCACCTACCGTCCTCACATGAGTCTTCGCGCCATCATACATGTGCTGAATCTACCGTCCTCACATGAGTCTTCGCGCCATCATACATGTGCTGAATCGACCTAACGTATGTCACGGGCACCCCTCTAGCCTCCAAGCACCTCCACAGAATCTCTTGGGAATTCTGTCATATGCCTTCTCAAGATCAATAAACGCCATGTGCAAGTCTTCTTCCTCTCCCGAAACCGAAACCGAAATAGCTGCGAACATAAAACAACGGTTTTTGAGACACCACACTAAAATTTTGAATACCATCGGTTTACAGAGATTGTAGCGGTGATAAACTGTATAACTGCCGTTTGTGTTTCAAATATTATTTTACTTCTCCCTCAGTGTATTCAGAATTCCCGCTCACAATTTGGTCTCCCTTCAAAAATTTAGAACTCCATTGTTCCCTCGTATCTCTCTGTATGTAGCGCTTCGGGTTCTCACTTCTCAGGTGTGCTCAATCCCTGGTTACATTATTTATTTCAAGAGTTACACTCATTATTTTAATTATATTTGTTCTATTGTAATATGCTTTTATAAATTGTTGGATTCGTAGGGGAATGGAATAGTAATCCCTCTTGGAGAATGAAAGCTTGAATTCTACAACATATATATATATGCAAGTTTTGTGCAAAATATCTCTCAAATTTAGAATATCTTTATAATATAGAATTTTTTTATCCACACCTTGATGCATACCCCCGAATCAGACCCCAGATACTCACCCGAGTCTGAGCAACTTAGGCTCCTGCTATTGTTGTCGAGGCAAAATATAACTGTGGTATAGTTATTGGATGAATTACTATGATAAAGTTTCGAGGTGATCTATGAAGGATGATTGGACCAGTGAATTTTGCCAAAATACCCCAGCATAGGCGTTGTTTTGGTCTCCAAAAGTTTTATTTGTCATTCATGGCCATAGAGAACTCCATGTTAGCTGTGAACAATGTATATTGGATGCCGAAATTAGAAAGCTGCCTAGACTGAATATCCAGTTTCATATGATATTGTAAGCTTTCTTTACATTAGCGACCAAAAGCAGTTTGGTTTCTCTCAATCTCAGTAAGGGTGGCGTTTTTTTACAGTAACTGCGAGTTATTAATCTTAGCAGTTATCAATGAGCTTATTACATGTTTCCTCTAGCTTAAAACTGATTGTGAAAAATCGTATAATGATTGATCCTTAATGACTCATGTTCACCGCACTCGAGAATTGCTCTCTTCCCACATAGCATTCCTCGCTTTCAACATCATTTGCACATACATGTTTCGAAATCTGGAGTTTTGCTATTCATTTTTTTTTCTCCTCCTTGCAAATATTTGTGTTGTTTACTAATTGGATAGGGATGACAAGATTTCCGGCTTTTTATGTTTTAGAGCCTGTGAAGGCTGATGTACCAGAACGTGAAAACTTGGGTGTCAGCCTGTAAGTTCGGCCTGTCTTTTCTACAACAACATATCAGTGTAATTCTACAAGTGGGATCCGGGGTTGGTGGTGTGTTACTAGCTTCAGAGGCGGAGCTATCCTATTAAAGGGGGTTCGGATCCCCTTTCGACGAAAAATTATATTATTAATACATGATTAAAATAATTTTTATTTATATGTTCTAGATGTTGAACCCCCTTCGATGAGTTTTTCTTCAGATTTTGAACCCCCTAAGAAAAAATCCTGGCCCCGCCTCTAACTAGCTTTACCCATCTTTTGAAGGTAGAGAGGTTGTTTCCGATGGACCCTCAGGCTCAAGTTTAGCATATCAAAATCAGTAAGGAAATACAGTAGTAGAGAAGAAAATGATGGAGAAAAGTGAGCTGCATATACCAAGTATTTAGTTCTCATTTGCTTTTGTAAAGCACCTACTTGCTATTCTTCCCTCCTCGGGTTATCGTCATTACACTCAGGACCACAGAACTATTTCCATATTTGGAATAAACTTGATCAATAATACATATGGACTCTTTGATATCCCCGTGTCATTACCATTCCATTTGCTGCTAAATCATCTAAGCATTAGATGTGTCACTTGTTGTTTCCTCTATTGCAAGCATCAACTGACTACAAACACTTCAATATTTGGTGGAGACTATCAATTAGTTGTTTGATACAGAATGCTGCATATGCCAAGTATTTAGTTCTCATTTGCTTTTTTTGTACCAGCTTACTATTCTGCCTGCCTCATGTTATTATTATTACACTCAGGACCACAGAACTATTCCCATATTTGGAAACAACTTTGAAATGAACAGGCAGAATATTATGGCTTGAATTTGTACGTTAGCTGTTTCACCAGGAGTATTTAAGCAACATGCTTTGGCTAACATAAAAATGAGGAAGCATGCTAATGTCTGCAGGGTCCTCTAAATACTTCCGGGACCAAGTAAGGTAATGATTTTTTACTCCAATTTCTTTGATATTTTAGTGTCATTCAATTTGCTGCTAGTTCATCTAGGCATTAGATGTGTCACTTGTTTCCTTAATTGCAAGCATCAGCAGACAACAAAAACTTCAATACTCTATGGTAAGACTATCACATCAGTGTTCTTGCAATTGAGGATTTTCTCATAAATGAATGGTTAGCTCATTCTCTGAATCTTTGAGTTATTACTACTGAAAATGTGCTACTAGAGTTTGTTTGATGGAATCTCCATCTATTGATACATAAACTTGGCCTCAACTGGCATCCATGCCCTCAGGCTTTGGGGGTGCACAATTAGGCACTTAAATTATAGTAATAAAGTTGAACAAATAGGCACACACATCCTACGTGACAAATCTCACGCAATTTGTATAATGTATATATACATGGTTATACAAAGCAGGCACATTACTTGTACATATAATGTCTATGCCATGAATAATAAGGTATAAAGGTGTATGTATATACACTTTTATACGTCATGTGATACAGATTTCTAAAATAGAAAAATAAATATTGATGCCCATGAAGTGGCACATACATTGACTTGTTCGAATTTACTTTACTCACAACGCTTGGATGATTGCAGATATCTCCTCTGCCAGCTGAATGATCCATCAGTCTTGCATATTTATTGGAGCAAAATGAACTGGCTGACAATTTTAGCAACTATAGGGGTGCACATAAGGAAGAAGGAAGTCAAACTGCGAGTGTTTGGGTGGGTACATGATACGAGTACGATCACGAGGATGGACCAGAACGAGTGCGTATTGAATCCGTCCAAGGAAGTGCACAAGTGAAGTGTAAAAGAGAGCCTAAATGCACTAAAAACAGCCCCTAAGTTACACTTTATGGGCACCTCACCCTTGAGGGGTATTGTGGTCATTTTGTATTCTATTTTGTAATACACTATATATAGAACCTCTTAGGGTTTTTAGTTTTAGGTTTTGTTGATTATGAAAGTGTAACATTTAGAAACATCTCTCTAGAGAGAATGGCCCTCCTTGGCCTAAATTGTAACTAGGGAAATCAACTTGAGTGTGGAATCACTCATGTTGGATTCAAGCTTGGAAACGTTGGATGCTTGGGAGATCGAGGTCACTCTTGTGCCAACGTAGGAGTTAGGTATTCGTTGTGTGTATTGTTAAAGGTCCAAGAGTGGAATAGGCTCTTGGGTTTTTAAGATTACACATTCATTTTGTCTAACTATCTATCCTCTTGTTTGTTGTAATCGTTGTTTCTTGTTTTTGTTAATGTAACCCGTGAGGTGTTGTTATTGTTACCACTTTGTTGTTGTTCATCTTGTCTTCATATTATTGTTGTTGTTGTTGTTTTGGTGTGGTAAACACCTTCTTCATTTCATTATTGTTGTTGTCATTGTCGAATCCGAGGGAGGTCTCCAATCGGTCCAAGAATCTTTTGATTAGTGGACTGTTTGGGGTGTGTTTAGTGTTCCCGTGGTTTTTATTGTATCAGTACACCAGATACATTGTTAAGCAGAAGGGAACCTTGGAGTAACTAGTTAAAGTTACTACCATATGACCAGGAGGAAACGGATTCAAGCCGTGGAAACAACCTCTTGCAAAAATGTGAGGTACGGCTGTGTACAATAAATCTTCGTGATTTGGCACTTCCCTGAACCCCACACATAGCAGTTTTAGTGTATCGAGCTGCCTTTTTGTTTGCTAATGAAATGTGAGGTACGGCTGTGTACAATAAATCTTTGTGATTTGGCACTTCCCTAGACCCCACACATAGCAGTTTTAGTGCACCGAGCTGCCTTTTTGTTTGCTAATAGTACAACTATGTCTTCTTCCATTAGTGTATGAACTCAAATGCACATATATCGTGTTGTGTTCATGGAGCTCCTTTGTGAATCTTTTTAAAAGCATATATCATATTTATATGATATCAATTTCAGACAAAAAAAAATGTTTAGCATATAATATGCTCGGACTATCTAGTTTTGGAGATATAGAATATTTTTCTTTGTTTCTATTTCTAAGTCTCTTTTTCAGTACACCAATCTCAAATTATCAGCCAACATAAGGATGACACCATCTTATAAAGACATAAGATTTATTCCGCATAGTAAATGTCAAATGAGTGAACAATAAGTTTTGACACATCATACAAAGAACCTATCATCTTGGATTTCAAAACTTGTGGGTTTTCGTTAAAATAAAGTAATATATAATAATATAATAAAAAAGACAACACTTAGTAAGAATATATCGATCCCATGGTCATGCGATTAATCACTTCATGCCATTAGCCAAGGCACACTTCAAGGAGCCATTCCATGCCATCAAGTCAATGTTATTTTTATTTATGGATTTTCATCTATAATATTTTATTGGCTTATTTTATTTTTTAATATATTTACCGGATCTACGATAGTAGGTGGGGTTCCCACACTGTAGATCCGCCCCTGAACCTATCATTGTAACTTGTAAGGCAGGAACTCCAATTTTTTCCCTTTAGTATAACTTGCAGCGTACTTGTACATATGACTAGCTAGTATGTATCTATATTAGTACATATAGGTGGATTAATTTGTATGCACATTATTAATAAACATACTGGCCTATTGAACTATTGCAATAATATGTTTACATATTGTATATCTGTATGCATAACACTCATTTCTTTGATATGCATTATGTTAAATTGTTAATGTACACATCATTATGTATCACATATTTTGAGTTGTAATTGGTATCCGTTATCGCATTCAAACAACGAAAGTGTACCAAAAAATCTAGACTCTGTCTAATCTAACTAAATAGATATCAATTTAATTAGAGAGATTTAAAGAGATTAAACAAAAGAGGGGAAAATGAAAGATTTTTAAGGAGATGGAATGTAAGAGGGAGAAAACCCGATAGGCTAAATATGAATTGAGACGAATACTTATCAAGCTCTTTGTAAAGATATCAATCTTTCTAGTGATATGAGGGACAAACACGATTTGTTGTTTTTCAAGTTAGCAAAAAAGAGTTTCTTTGCACTAGTAAGAAATCGATGTATTTATACAAATTACCTTCATTTCGTATATGAGTTCTTCTAAATTTCTCGTATCATTTATCCTGGGAGATTTAAGAAGATTTAAGGAGATAAATACCAAATGTCATTTTTTTAAAGCTTAATTTACCAAGTAAAAAGTTTGATTAAAAATATATCAATTATATCAAGAAATTATATGTGCATGTCAAAAGTTAAAACTTATGCACGAAGAACAATCTAAGTACTTCTCAGTGAATTTTTTGTTCAAGTTAACATTATTATTTATGAGAAATTGTTAAGCGAAAATAAAAATTCAAGATCGAACACCATAAAAAAAAATTAGAGGTAATTCCTATAGAGAGAGAGAGAGGAGACTCTTAGCCCATCCTACGTAGCATGTCTTAGAGGCTTCCAGTATTATTTATCTTTTTTTGTGGGGTTTTTACCCATTTTTTAATTTTAAAAAATTAAAAATTCACCTCAACATTATACACAACATTAAAGATAGTCATTTAAAATAACTTTCATCATCAATGCTATTAAACTTTTCTCATTTATTTACTATGTAAAAAGGAAAATTTTAAAAATCACTTCTTAAATCTCTTAATCATTTTAAATTTGCAAGAAAATATTGAAAATTATTTATTTCCTTAATGCACCCACATACTCATCATTTACGTTTGGATAATGAAGTTTCAATAACGTAATTATTCACTTTTTTTTAATACCCACGTCTTCCTCCTCATGAAATCTCATTGTTTTGATCACTATAACGTAAAAAATAATGGCAGTAATTAAACCCAAAAAAAAATTCTAACCTATAAATAAAAGTCATAGCATTTAGTTTCAACTACACAATCCTCTTCAAAGGATTTACAAGAAAACAGGAAGAGAATTTTGTGCAAAAGATTCACAATTGTTTTTCAAATGTCTGCTTGACGAATTTATTGTGCCAAAGTAAAAAAAGATGAATACGAGGATGATAAAAATATATTCATGATAAAAGGTTTGTTGATGAAGTTAGAGATGACGAGTTTGATAGGCACCTAATGAGAAAAGTGTATTTAACATTTTTTTCATTCTAAAATTGTACATAGGATATAGTATGATAGTTCTATTCTATTCATTTTTATTTTATTTTTGCTTTCTTAGGACTATTTTATATAATATTACCTACAATAGATTTTTAGGTGAAAGTATTGAGATGGCATAAGATATAAAAAAAAGAGGAGAGAAGATTTTGCATAAATTTTGAAGTAAAATTGAGAATTTTACTGATTTTAGGATAAAAATCTCTCTCTCTCTCTATATATATAAGAGATTTTGCTGATGTGGCATGTCTAGAATGTCAAGAAAGACATTTATCTTTTACCACATTTTTTTGATTTCTTTTTTCACATTTTATATGCTTGAAATCTTTTTTATTCTTTTAAAAGGAAAAACGTAATAGTAACGGATACATTTTCTTCAAATTTATTATGAATTATTGTAATTGTTAACGTTACAAAATTTCAAAAAGCCTCCTTTTAAAACCCCTTAATTACTCTTTCTTTGACATTAATACATAATTTTTCCAAGCACTATATAAGTGCATCCATGACATTTTCTAAGCAAATGGTTCCAAATTGGGAACCACTAATTGTTGTCACTTATGAAAAGAAGAGCAATTTTCTCTTCTACTTTTACTCAAATAAATAACTCTTATTTTATGTAAATAGTATTAGCTCTAGAATTATTTGTATGGTAAATTTGTATATTTATGATTTTTTGCTCTTTATCTCCTAATTTCATGTGTAACATATTCTTAAAAAAATTTATTCTTAACTGTGGATAAATAATTATATTGTTAAATAAAGAAAATATTTTATTCTCTACTGTGTATTCTCCCCGAAAGTGTAACTGTATACTATTTACCTTATGAAGTGATTTCAAATCTAATTTCATCAATTACAAGTAAATGTAGAAAATACATATTATATCAATTACTTACGTAAATACAAAAATAAAATAAGACAGGACAAGACTTCATATAAAAGGCTATGGAGTGGAAAATATTCTACTCACTATAGTTTGGGCTATGGGTGTCAAGTGGGCCGGGTAAGTAAATGTAGAAAATACATATTATATCAATTACTTACGTAAATACAAAAATAAAATAAGACAGGACAAGACTTCATATAAAAGGCTATGGAGTGGAAAATATTCTACTCACTATAGTTTGGGCTATGGGTGTCAAGTGGGCCGGGTCGACCCGGCCCTCGTAACTAACCCACCCAGTTTGACCCGACCCGGTAAGCCCTAGGGATTTAGGGTTCCGGGTCCCGGGCCAGTTATTTTTTAAAATGGGTCCGGCTAATCCGGCCCGGACCAAGCTCGGTCCAAGCCCGTCGGTTAACCAGCCCGGCTCGGATAAATTTAAAAAAAAAAAAAAAGATTTTGGCTTTTGGGCCAACCTAGCCGTTTTTGGGTCCAAACGGCTAGTTTGGGCCCATTTATTTAAAAAAAAAAAAAAAATTTAAAAAATATTTTTTAATCCCAAAAATAAATCTATAAATAACCCTACAACTTCAAAATATTTTTCACACAATTTTTCACTCTCTCAAATCTCAATTCTCAATTCTCAAATATTCAATATATTTAATTTCTTAAAGTGTTCACTTTAATTTTTTAATTTTTCGTTTACAAAGTACGAGCGGAAGTTTCTAAAGTCGCAATCTTCGGATACTTCCAAAATTTGATATTGTCGTTCCATCTCTTACGTTTAATTTTTATTTATTGTATTAATTGTTTAATATTTAATTTTATTATATTTGTGTATTTTGAATATTTTTAGTTTAATTTAATTTATATTATAGATAAATTAAGAAATTTCGCTACTAAAGGTGTTAAAAATTTTTGTCCCGGAAGCGGTAGTGGTAGTAAAAAGCGAATTACTAGCGGTAGAGGTAGTTCAAGTAGTAGATATACCCGTGTGCCTTCGCCTCCGGTACCGCTTGGTACACCTTTTGAGGAAGAAATAGGTGTAGGTGCTCACGCTATGGATTATGTAGAAGCTCAGAAAAATTACGGTCTAGAAGAAGAAAATGAAGTAGATGCGGTTAATTTAGACGAAAATAATGAAAATATTGCTGAGACACCCGCAGTAGGAGATGCTAACGTTAGATCTGAATCAGTTAATCTCTCTTCCCGTCCTCCCAGTGCACCAAAACCTCGTAAAAGAACTAGTATTGCATGGGAATTTTTTGAAAGTATATCAGATATTGAGGTGCAATGAAATATTTGTCAACAAATATATAAGCATAGAAGTGGAGGCAAGCAAGGGGGTACGGGTACGTTAATGAGACATGTAGCTGAAGATCACAAAAGAGAGTTAAATATTGCAAAAGGTGGTGGGGATGTTGGTGGGTCAACGCAAACTAGAATGGACCCAGCAACCGGTCACGTAGCGAAGAAGTATAATAAATTGAGGGACCGGGAAGAAATAGCTAAAATAGTAGTTGTGGGTTGTTTGCCTTTTAATTTTCCTTCTTCTGATGCCTTTATTCGTTATATACAAGCAATTTATAATCCTATGTTTAACGGTATTCCTAGAACTACTTGTCGGTCTGATATTTTTAGACTTTATTCACAATATTGTTTTTATTTATCAACATTGTTAAAAAATATTCAATGTAGATTGTCCCTAACTTCTGATCTTGGTCGTGCTGTAAATAAAAATGATTATTTAACTTTTACTTGTCATTGGATGGATAGTAATTTCGTGATGCAAAAATGTATTCTTGCTTTTTTATATGATGAAGATCGTAAACATACTGGACAATTTATTGTTGATTCTATTGTTAAAATTGCCGGATATTATGGTATCGAAAATAAAATTTTATGTATTGCTTTTGATAATGCTTCTAACAGCAACACTGCTATAAAAAAATTAAAATCTACGTTATCTCCGCTCTTGCTTGAAATTTTTCATATTAAGTGTGCATGTTATATATATAATTTAATTGTAAAAGATGGTCTTGAGTTTTTTGAGTTTTATATTGAAAAAATTCGTCTTGCTGTTGGTTTTATTCAAGGAAATAATCGTAGATCGAGAATTAGAGAATTTAAACTTAAATGTTAAGAAAATGGACTTACACCGATTTTGATGCCTGAGGAAATTGATACTAGATGGAATTCTACGTATGAATTCTTAAAAACTTGTTATAAATATAGAATTCCTATTACACTAGCTTTTAACCAACATTGCGGTTCATTTGCTGATTCTGCATGATTGCATGCTACATAATTCTGATTGGGTTGTAATTAATGATCTTGTTAAATTTTTAGAAAAAATTTATGTAGCTACAGTTGAATTTTTCGGTGCTTATTATCCTACTGTTTGTAATATTTTGGCATATATAGCCGACATTTCTGATTTGCTCAAAGAATATAAAAATAAAGAAGGTTATAAAGAAGCTGTTCGCGCCATGTTTACGAAATTTAAAAAATATTTTTTCCCGATTCCCCCTATTTACTTGGTTGGTGCTATGCTAAATTCGTGCATGAAATATAATAATATGTGTCACTTTAGTACTCTTATTTATACTAACTTAGAAATAAATACTAACCATGATTCTGAACAAGTACAACCTGATTTGTGGACGGCTACGGCTGATGCCAAGGATTACATAGAAAAATTATATAATCACTATGCTGATTTATTTGATTTAGCCGTACCTACAAATCTCACTCCAACTGTCGCTCCTCATCCTCCCGATGAGCCATCATCTTCTAAAAGGTAGGCACATAGTGGATTTTCTGATTCGTTTTATGATTTAAATTGTTGGAACAATGTTGATGAGAAAACTTACACATCAACTTATCAGGAAGAGCTGAAATATTATCTTCGGACGACACCAGAGGATCGCAGAGGACGGATCAACACGTTGGATTGGTGGAAGAGTAATGAAACACAATATCTTGTGCTTTCAAGATTAGCTAGAGATATCTTGAATGTTCCAATGTCAACCGTTGCATCAGAGAGCGCCTTTAGTCAGGGACGACAGTAGCTTGGAGACAATCGACACTCATTGGGAAGCAATGCAATGAATGTTCTAGTTTACCTCAGAGATTGAATTAGAGTGGAAAGAAGAAACCAAGGAATGGAGCCGGAGCCGAGCGACGAGCTGAAACTTGAAGAAATTATGACTTTACGGGAGAACTCAGCAGAATCAAGTCCAATGCATGGTTTTGCCCCCGTTGACTTCGACTATCCTATGCAAGTTCCCATTAATATTAACATGAATGAGTTAAAAAAAATGATGCATAATTTATAGATTTTTCATTCATGTAAATTATAAATTTTGGATCATTTTGCAATCAATAAAATTTCCCAAATTTATTCACTCCTTAGTCCTTGATTTTTATTTTTTTTCATTTAACAATTTAAAATTGTAAATTGAATTTCTAATTTTCTACTTTAAATTAAAAACTTACTTCTAATATATTATTAATTTACTACCAAATATTATTAAGTTATTATATTAAGTAGCATATGTTTTGTATATTTGTGCATATATCTTCTATAGAAGTATATATTTAACGTATACATGTGTATATGTTTTATAAATTAGTATATAAGTATATCTATATATATTGTAATGTATATATAATGTAGTATATTTTATAAGTAGCAGTATATATACATTGAATGGTGCGTATACACGTGTATATATCTTCTATAGAAGTGTATATTTAACGTATACATGTGTATATGTTTTATAAATTAGTATAGAACTATACAAATATATATTGTAATATATATATAATGTAGTATATTTTATAAGTATTAGTATATATACATTGAATGGTGCGTATACATAGAATAGAGTGTATATATGTGAATAGATCTTCTATAGACGTGTATATTTAACGTATAAATGTGTATATGTTTTATAAATTAGTATATAACTATACAAATATATATTGTAATGTATATATATTATAGTATATTTCATTTAAAGTATTATATATACATAGAATAGAGTGTATATATGTGAATATATCTTCTATAGACGTGTATGTTTAACGTATACATGTGTATATATTTTATAAATTAGTATATAACTATACAAATATATATTGCAATGTATATATATTGTAGTATATCTCATTTAAAGTATTACATATACATAGAATAGAGTGTATGTATGTGAATAGATCTTCTATAGACATGTATATTTAATGTATATATGTGTATATATTTTATAAATTAGTATAGAACTATACAAATATATATTGTAATGTATATATATTGTAGTATATCTCATTTAAAGTATTACCTATACATAGTGTAGTATATCTCATTTAAAGTATTACATATACATAGAATAGAGTGTATATATGTGAATAGATCTTCTATAGATGTGTATATTTAACGTATGCATGTGTATATGTTTTATAAATTAGTATATAACTATACAAATATATATTGTAATGTATATATATTGTAGTATATCTCATTTAAAGTATTACATATACATAGAATAGAGTGTATGTATGTGAATAGATCTTCCATAGACGTATATATTTAACGTATGCATGTGTATATATTTTATAAATTAGTATATAACTATACAAATATATATAGTAATGTATATATATTGTAGTATATCTCATTTAAAGTATTAAATATACATAGAATAGAGTGTATATATGTGAATAGATCTTCTATAGACGTGTATATTTAACGTATACATGTATATATATATAATTATATATATATATATATATATATATATATATATATATATATATATATATATTGTAGTATATTTTATTTAAACTTTAAAGTTTAAAGTAGTACATATATATTTGGATGGTACGTATATATGTGTAATTGTGTATATGTGTATATATTTTTTAAATTATAATGTAGTATATACTATATATATAGTGTATATATATTGTTTAACGTATTTATAATGTATATAGGTGGGTATATATAATTTATATTGAAAAAAAGTTTTTTTTAAAATATTTTTGACCGATTTTTTAATCGAGTTTGACCGGGTTGGATTAAGTGGGTCGGGTTAGGATGGTTTTTAATTTTTTTTTACTATTGGGCCCGGCCCGACCCGGCCTACTTAGACCCCAACCCGGACCCGGACCGACCCTCAACCGGTTAAATAACACGGGCCGGTTCCAGGTTGGCCCGGCCCGACCCGGCCCACTTGACAGCCATAGTTTGGGCTATTTTTATGTCAATGGTAATAGAGTGGCAAAGAAATAAAAAAAATTATTGCTTTTTACTTTCTAGACAAGCTAAACAATTTATAATTTTTTTTGGTACTATTAGTCCTATAAATTTAATGCTTCAACATTTATTTTTATGTGTTTGTCAACAAATATATGTATAATTCTTAGCAAGGAATGTCAAAATGTAAAGAAGTAACTACATGAACAAGTCAAGGAGTGTCGATACGTAATTAATATATGTGTGTGTGTGTTAGGAATAGAAAAAAATGACGTGACATCTTTTGTTGGCTAAGAAATACAATTTTTTTAAAATTGTGTCTATTTTTTTTATTTATGTGCTATATTAAAAATAAAATTAAAAAAAACTATTTTTATAACTCTCTTAATTTTATTAAATATGCAATGTTAAGAAATTTGAACTCTTTTCTTTAAATTTCTTTAATGTGAAACTTAATGATCATTATTTTCATTACTCCCACAACTTTTTATTATCATAACCTATTAAATAATTAATAATCATATTCGTGACATATATTTAGTATTTTCATATTACTGTCCTATAAATAAACATTATAAAACTTTCTACAAATAATCACATTAATTTTTTAAGTTTTATGTTACATATTCGGTGCTTATTACGTTTATTTTTGTTGTTTGTCTTGAAGAATAAGATGAAGGCTATTGAATGGTGGTGTCAGCTTGTGGAAGATGTCGATCAGAGTTCGAAAGATTGTGTATTGATTTCGTATTTTTTTTCTTTATGTTTAATGATTAACATTGTAAAAATAATGTTATATTATTTCTTTATTTTTTATGTTTTTTTTTTTTGTTTGTATATATGAATTTCTTTGTTGAAAGTACATGATTTTTTTTTATTCAAAATAATAACTTATAATTTTGTTCGAAATCTTCTAACTAACTTCTTTTTTAACCACGCGATGTGTGGATAAATTTACTAGTTAGACAAATAAAGAAACAAAAAGATGCAAAAGTGGAACAACAAAGGAATACAAATAAGTTGTACCTTCTGCTATCATTTACATTCATGTGGTCAAGATTTAGATTTATTAATAACTACTATTCTTTCCCTATTTTATTGCTTTTTTATTTTTATTTTTTAATTCTTAAATTAAGGAAATATTTTAAAAAGCATTATATTTTATCTTACGGCATATATTAAATGTGTTTACATAATACAATTACGTACAAAAATGTAAAAAACAGCTATATATATACATTAACCAAAAAAAAAATATAATAATAAAACAACTAATTTCAGCTAAAATTAAATATTTACCGAAGGTTGATATAATGATGAAAATTAGAGGAGAATTTTAATTTTCTTTTACAAAAATATTTTGATGTGAAAAATAATTAATATGGCATTGTTATCGGGATAATATAGCCTTCCGGCTATGAATTTTATAATAAGTACAATCTTAAAAATTTTAAAAATTGAATCCACATCAAATATAAATTAGTCATCCTCCTCTGATGGTTATTGTACTTTATATTTTCATTAGATTATGTTACGATTTAAATCTTTTGCTTTAAAAAAATAAAGTAAAAAATAAAATTATAATATAATCCTAATTTGGTTAGACAAAATTGAAATCAAAAGCTTGTATTTTAATTTATTTTTTTAAAATAAAGTGAAGAGATTTTAGCTATTACAAATGTTTGTTTGATATTTAATATTCAAGAATAAGTAGAAGACAAAGTAATTTATAACTCACATATGTGAAGCGTTTGATAACCACGCAAAGCGGGGCCTATTTACTAGTTAATTACTAAAAGTAACAAACTTAAGATTATAATTATGATAAATAGCTAGCTGTATGTAAAATTTCCATGCTGAAATAATTGAGAAGACATATGAAATCTGGACATTATATACATGAAATTAGGCTCATATTTATAAAATGTAGCAAGAGATTTTTATTTACCAAATATAGTAGGAGCTTGTTTTTTCCAAAACATATATGAAAATTTGCTCCCATTTTTCATATATGAAAGTACATTAATTCGGTTTAAAATGTATATATCTCGCTCAAGTGTTAAGTCGCTCACAATTTTTGTATATGAAAAATGTATAAAAACGATATGAAATATGCATATCTCGCTCAATGCTTAGAATTTTACTTATACTTTTGTGTATATCTATATAAAATAGATATATATAACCGTAAAAAATTTATATAATATTCATGTTGATTTCTGAAAATTTAATACAACTAGAACAACAATATTGCATGCAACTTTATCATAGAGTAGTCATACACATTAAATATAATTGAAATCCACATGCAAACTTAAAAGACCAAGCTGTATGACTCTGTTGTAATTTTGAACATCAACGATCTCAAATTGAAATTTAACCCAAAACTAGCTCAAATTAAATATCATTTAAATAGCCCCAAATTTTGGATTTCAATTCTTTTGAGATATCACTCACTCGAAACAAAGTTCTATTACAGTAGATTAATTTTATCTAATCATTTTCTTTTTGACAATTCTTCAACTCTAACTTTTCACGTGATTTGTTTAAGACAACAAAATTAAAGGATATTTTAGTGCTTTCAACATAACTCTAGTTTAAGGCAACAAAATTCAAAAATATTCTTTACTTTTTAAAATTTTACATCAAGTCAAAATCAAGTAAACAAATTGAAACATGAGTGTAAAATTAAAAGTAAAATATCAAACTCATTCAAATATTTTGAATATCAGAGAAACGAGTATATATTACACCTTTCAATTTTTTTGACATGGTATGATTAAGAGTTTAAGAATAAAATTATATAAAAAGATTTTTAACATTTGTATTTTCAAACACATGTTATTAATATATGTGTGATTATAAAAGTTTCTCACTAATTAAAGGTAAGAATGAGAAATTAAAAATTAAATTATTCTCGAATATACATATATAACATTATATCTTTCTTTTTAATAAAATGGATAAGTAAAAACACTACTAGAAAATATGGAATAAGCTACGAATTTAATTCGCGCTAGATCGCTTTTAGCTAATTAAATTTTCTTACAATCTGTCGCTAGTTTGTAGCTAAATGAAATTAGCATGGGTTTTTTGATGTTTAGCTACTAAATTTTATTCATCGCTAATTACTTATTTTCTTGTAGTGAAAATAACATCACATAAAATAAAACAGTCTCAGTATCGGATTAAACTATCTTCACATATATCTGAAAGAAATTTACAAGCCAACAACTTTGAATACCTTTCTAAGTAGTAATTGAAAAAAACATGAGAAATGAGAATAACAAATTAAAAAGAAAAACTTTGAATACCTTCTTGAGTAGTAATTGAAAATAACATGAGAAATGGGAATTAACAAAAAGAAATTAAGTAGTAATAGTAAAATCTGGACTCTTTACAATATCTCCCCTTCACACCAAAAGTCCTCAGCATGGATAAAAAGTTAGAGCAGATCAAATGCACCTTTCACACCAAAAAGGAGTTTAGGCCAAATTAAGAAGTGGTAAATATTCTTTGCACTCATCATGATACCACATGACATTAATATGAAACCCTAATCAACATGTAGTCACTAATTAATTAAACTGAATTAATTCAACTTGATTTTCAATTCAGACTAAAGGGTTTGTTGTTGATGATCCATAACAACCATTCATCAAGCCAGTCCAAGATCCTAGGCCTCCAGTACTACTACCAGAATAATTATATCCAAATGATGACTCTTTATTGCCAGCTTGGTCATGCCACTCCAGTGACAAAATCTTGGGATTTGGCTTCACATCAACTGCATTATTTATACTTTGTAGTTCCTCATGATGATGGTGATTATTTTCGTATGGTAACAGCATTCCAAAGTTGTTCACATTATCCATATTCATCGACGCCATTCCAAATGGAAAATTTGGTGCAATAATATTATCATGACCAAATCCAGCATTACTCATCATTCCAATATTATTATCACCATTCCCAAGAAATAAATCTTGGTTTCTTGAACTACTCCCAACTAAAGCCTCGTACTTACTTTCCATGAAATCAATAATTGGGGCTTGATTTTGATCAAGCATGAAATTACCATGATGAACAAAGTTGCTAGTGCCACTCATGAAGTGATGGTTATGTAGAGGAAAGGGCATTTCTGGTTCTGGAAGATTTTGGTTATTATTATTAGTAGCTAAAGTTTCATTAGTGTTAGATTTTTTGGAGGAAACTTTTTTGTTCTTACGGCAGCCACCACCAACAGGGATGTTTCTTAAAGTGCCACCTTTAGTCCAATACCTTCGACATGTCTTGCAAAAGTACCTAGGTTGAGTGAGGCTGTAGTTGTTGTAGTAACAAAATTTGGTGTGGGTAGAGTCGCAACGAGGGCATTTGATGGAGTGGTCATGTGGGGGTCTTAGTCTTCTTTGATCAACTATTATGGGCCTTGAACATGTCAGATTAATGTGATGATCCCCACCAGATGGTGAAGATGAAGAATCCATGACTACTCCTGCTGCTACATCCTCGTGAATTGTGCCCTGACAAAATTAGTAAACAAGTAAAGCATATATCAGTGTGGGGACATGTCAGAGTTAACTCTTATCACCTGCACAATGGTACTCTAAGGAACATTCTTTTGTCTTCTTATTAAAAAATGAATAAACAAGATTTAGAAGTTTAGATGTTATTACTTGTATCTCAATTTATATGGCTCAGTAGAAATCTAGGATTGATCAAATTATCTCTCAAAGAAGTGAAATGTAACAACGTGACTATCATGGGACAAAAGCTTACTTTAGACTTAAATTATTTTCAAGCTAAAAAGCTATTCTTTCTTTCTTAACAGGTTGAATTAAAAGCAAATAGTGTCCGATAAATTGGAACAGAGGGAGGAGCAGCTATTGTTCCTACTTCCTACATAGGAATAATCAGAAACTCAGAGATGAGTTTTTTTTTTTTTTTACATTAAATAAGTTGTTTCTAGAGTTGCACACTTCAGAGAATGTAATAAAGAGGATAACGCAATATAGTTCTAAATTTGGCTCATCACATTTTCACCTTCAATCTGGTGATTATTTTTTCTGATTGTCAAACTAAGATGGTAAACAGTACACTAGGCAAGTGTGAATACAGGGTTTCACATATCTTTTTGCACTAAATAACAGCTACACAGAAGTATCACCCATACGCGTCATGCGTTTCTTTTGGAAGTATTCATGTGGGTTGATTTCTCATATGGTCACTCAACTAATAGTTATTATTTCATAAAGTCTATTTTTTTGCTATATTTCAATTTTCTTGAACGAAAAAAAAACTTTCCCATATGAAGACCCAAAGAAGGAGATGTTGGATGATATCTTATAGCACTCTGAAGAAAATGCAATTTTATTTTACTATACAAACTTTTTAAGAAAAAATAAATATACTATATGGAATGGCACTGAATTAAATTAACAAACCTGTAACCAGTCAGATGAATCCATGCAAACTTGTAGAGAAGTAATCCCCATTAACCAGTAACACCTTTGATAGATTGATTGTTGTCTTTTCAACTAGAGGAACACCACCAGCTATAGCTACTAGGTAATATACAATATGTGTAAATTCTTCTAAATGAAACACAACATTTCCTCAGTTTCTTCCCTGCTTTGATCAGTATTTTAAATATTCTTATTCTATTAGTAGATAGAAAGGGATAGTGTGTGAGAGAGAGCTATTATGTGTTAGGAGGGGTATGCAGCTGAATGGAAATGGGTGCTGAGATTGTGAATAAGAAGGAAGAAAAAGCCAACCCGTGGGTCCTGCTGTGGGGTGCACAACATTACAAGTTGTTGCTGCTTTGCTGCTAATTAATCAAGTGCTTAAATTAAACTTCTTCCTACCTACTATGTATATATCGTCGGTGACAAACCACTTTTGTCCCGCCTATGAGAGAGGTTATTTTGATAAACCTCCGACTCAGAAAATAACACAGATATGTTTGTTATTGTTGTGCAGTGTCACTGTTTTAGTACTAAAAAAATTAAATGATTATTATAGTATCATTTTATCTATTTTAATAGGTATAGATCATCCAATGTTGAGAAACATTATGTTCTTTTAAATGATATGATATATAATATAGAAAATCATCTCACACTAATATTATAAGGAAACATCGGAAATAATTTTTTCTTTTTCTTTTTTTTTTTAGAAAAAGGAAACATCGTGAAAACTGAAAAGAATTCCTTTTCCTTGTTAGCTAAAATTGTTTAGAATAGAAAAAATTACATACATAACGACATGTTTATCAGTATTTATCAAAAATCCCAACTATTTTCAACATCAATAATTATCTCTTTTTTCAAACTCATGTCATGACACTCTTTTAGTTTAGTATGTAATAAAGAGAATTATACTTTTCTACATTTAAAATTAATTCAATTTTAAAGTTTCATTTATCATTAGTCAATTCTCACAAAATTACTAGACATTTATCTTGGATTACAAAATTTAAAAATCTTTCTCTGTACTCTTCTTACTATAATCGGCTGTAGCTAGCAAAAGATGACATTTTCTTATATTAAAAGCTCATTAATTTTTATCTTTCTTATTTAAAGATCTTATCATTGAAGTGACAAGTTTTGAAGATATGATTTTCTTGTATGCAATAATATATGCTCTATCATAATCATAAAGTTAAAATTTAGACTTATACCTTCCAAACACGGTGTAAAACAAAAGAGTAGTAATTGGTGTCCATAGCTGAGCTTGACTGCTTACCTTATGGAATTATGAATGGACGGCTACGATTCTGTCAACATTCATGAGTTTCTGTACTATGAGCCGTTGATTGTGATACGATTTTCTACGTCAGATGAGTCTACGTCTGACGTGACAACTAGTTAGGGGAAGGGAATATTTGGGTCGTCGATAAAGAGTAATTTGGGCCCACTTAGAATATGGGGCCCAATAAAATGAACGGATAAACCGAAAGAGCACTCCATTTGTGGGCCCGAATTCGAATGATGATGAGGACATTATGGACCCCTTTCCTACTCTTCTTACAAGCAAGGTATAAATTCTTCTATGATGACGTGTCCACTATTCTGTTGACCACGTGTTGCATGTCTTCTTTGGGTTGGGTTGCTAGTAATATGTTAGTGGTAATGTTTGAGAACACATTGTCACATACCATGATAATAAAATGAAAAATTAGAAAGAGAGTATTTATCTACTAGTTTTATTGAATTTATTTTAGAAGGTAAAATGAAATTCAAGAATGGTTTGTTGTCCTCCAGATCAGTTCATATATCAATAGTTTAATTTCAAGGGATGTGCTTATGTTAGGTTTAAATATATATGCCGAGTAAAAGTAAGATCAACATATGCTATATCTTATTTTGCTATCCAGATCTTTGAAGGACTTCATTGGGTATATGCTTTTCTTCTTGTTGTTGTTATATATATACACAAATGACATTGGTTATGCTCTTTTTGTTGTTGTTATATACAAAGATGATAGTACTGGATATGCTTTTGTTGTTGTTATATACGTGGAGGACAATGGGTATGCTCAAAAATATATCATGGAAATTTTAGTATTGTTTATCTTCAATATGAAAGTTGTTTAGCTAAACAAACTAGCATAATCGATGAGTACATTAACATTTTATCCGATAGTTACTTATTAGTTTTAAGTAAATTGTTGAAGCATACATTATAAATTCTAGTATATTGCTTAGATTAGTAATTGGCAAATGTCATTATTAGTTAGAAGAATTACTTTGAGTTTGAGATACCGTTTTATGTGCACTGTAGAAAAGCATGCAAATTTGTGGGGGATAAAGGAAGTGATTGAAAAGCCTTAATTCATCTTTTTCCTTAATCACAAACCAAAGTGAGAAAATAAATATATATTTTAATAGCTTTCTTCTTATACAAAATAAAATACAAAAAGATAGAATAATCATCCTTTTCCCGCATTTTGAAAAAATATAGTTTTCTTACGTTTTTAACCTTTCTCCCGCTTTTTCCGGGACAAAATTCATCATAACTTTATTATGTATTAAAAGGAAAAAAGAAAAACAATAAAATATGGTCAAATTCCAAGAAGAATTCCCTCACTTTACTGAATCAAACTTCTTTTAAAAGTTGTGGACGAAAAAAAGTAAAAGAAAATCCCTACTAATGCCTAAGAAGAGAGGACCAAAGTTAAAACTTAAAAGGATAAATTAGTCATCTTTAGATAACGTTAGAAACACGCCTCGAATACTTAACAAGGTTCAAAGTAAATTAGTCCTATCATAAAGTTTATTATAAAGAAGAAGAAAAACAAAGATTAAAAAAAATGGATGTGTAAAAAAATGGACAGTACAACTGACAGTTTTTTAGTAACGACAATCATCTAATTTTCAAGATCAATCATTACATGGGTTGATTCAGAAAATTTCAAAACCGTTCTCCAAAGAAAACGTTGAAATTGAAAATAAAAGAAATGTGCTCATTTGGTCTTAAATTATTTATCGTGATTTTTAAAAATAATTATTTAAAATTATTTGTTTTTTTAGAAGTTCAAAACAAACCTAATTAATTTTTTATTTTATCTTTATTATAGTAATTATTCTAGAAAAATACATGCACTTTGTTCATAGAGTAAATATTTAATGAAGAGCGACATTAATGAGGGTAAACTAGTCAAAAATTTCTAGCTAATATTTTTTTAATAAGGGTGTGAAAAAAAATATGACAATTAATTTGGGACCAGAGGAATACTGTATATATACTCATAATCTAATTTGGGCATTCATTCAGTTCGTGAGTATATTCAGTACTCTCTCCGTTCCTAATTAATTATACATATCATAATTTTTTTTTGCACGTCCCTTAATTAAGAAAAACCTTACTAAAGGGTAGTTTGATTGCTAATGAGTTTTTAAAATGACAAGTATTGAGGAAAAATGGAATATTTTTTATTTAGGAAGCATGATAAGTATTTAGAAACGGAGAAAGTAGTACGCACTGCCATATATTTTATAAGACTCAATCATTAATTTGGTTAATGATTTTTCTTTTTCTGCTTCCTGTTGTATACTTTTTATTTTCTTGTCTCAGTTCCTCCAACTAACGTGAAAGCTAGAGCAAGAAGAAACAAATAACGAAAATGATGGAATTGTTGATTGTTGGAACATTTTACACAATGCAGATCGGTTTTGTTGGGTTCGAAATTGAGAGGGCGTCATGCGGAAGCTTTTAGTTTGCAAATCATAAAACGATAAATCAGACGATACATGAAAAATTAAACTAAAAATATATTATTGGATATGGTTTGGCCAAACGGGCTACATATTAAAAATAAAATTGAAAATCCTAAAGCTTATTGGGAGAAATCTTCCCCTAAATAAAGACTCTTTAAAAAGTACATTGCGGATGCTATTGTGTTATGGTACGAGAAGGAGTCTTCTATTTATAGATGTAAGAGATTAGCCAAATATGCAAAAGAATTATATTTTCTTCTTTCAGAAAAAAGTAAAAGTAATTATGATAACTTTTATTTTTCTTCTAAGAAAAAATAAAACTTAACTATAGTAAAAAAATCAAGGCAAAAACCCTAACAAATCTCTCCTTTTTTGCTTGATTTTCCTCACTTGATCCGTCTTCTCTTCATATCACGTGCGTGAACTTCGTTCTTGATATAATCTTCATAACTGCTGCTTGCCATGGTTAAAAATAAGGTTTAAAATATCATGATTAAAAATTGGTTTAAAAGTAATATTTATTTTTATTTTTAAAGATATGCAGCATCAAGAGTGTTCACATGTAGTTCGACAAAAATCTTCATTATCATCCAAATTGTTGCAGCTTGATTTTGAAACTTCTTTGAACCTATTTAATCTCGTCTCACCACACCATTGGACCATTGAACCGTAAACTCTGATATCACTTGTTGGATTTGAAATCGAGAGGGCGTCATGCGAAAGCTTTTAGTTTGCAAACCATAAGACGATAAATCAGACGACACATGAAAAATTAAACTAAAAAATATTATTGGATATAGTTTGACCAAACGGCCTACATATTAAAAATAAAATTAAAAATTCTAAAACTTATTGAAAGAAATTTCCCCCTAAATAAAGACTCTTTAAAGACTACATTGTGGATGACTACATTGTGGATGCTATTGAGTTATGGCATAAGGAGGGGTCTTCTATTTATAGATGTCCAAAACCTTTCCTCCAAGAAAGAGGTTAGCCAAATATGCAAAAGAATTATATTTTTTTCTTTCAGGAAAAGTAAAAGTAATTATGGTAACTTTTATTTTTCTTTTAAAAAAAAATAAAACTTGTAAGAAAATCACCACAAAAATCCTAACTAGTACTCCTAGCCAGTGTCTATTCTTGAATTTATATATATAGCAAAACATTAATCTATTAATGTTAATAAAGGGGGGAAAAGATAGTATTTTTAAGCAATTGAGTATGATGATAGAAGGAAAAAAGGCAACTAAATGGGGCAGACAGGCACAATTCCCTCTTCGATCTACAAAAATAGTATTTTATACTTTTGTTTTGTACTAACTTACTAGTGAATTGACCATCAAAGGATGGGGTGTAGCAGATGGGACTGCTCCTTCCTTAATAAGGGGTCTCGAGTTCGAGTCTTGGGCATGAAAAATTCCTGGTAGGGAGTGTTTCCCCCGAATAGGCCCTATGCGGCATGAATCCAAATTAATCAGGCTTCAATATGAATATCGGACACCGAATAAGAAACAAAAAAAAATAAATAGTGAACTGTATGTAAATTTCGTCAAGTATCACTGATCAGGTATTGGTCTCAATTGCACGGTATACATAATTAAGTAAATGAAATGTATTCTTATATTTTATATTGACATCACTATTTAATTTATGTTCGCTTTATAATTTTATTTTATTTTTGGCATGTGTATTTATTTTTGAACAACTTCAAATGTATTGTATCGGAAGATGGCCTTGACAAAGTCTAACTTCATACACATGATTGAACTTCAGTCATTTAAATTTTGTATGAACTTTAGTAATATCAGGCGAAAGATTAGTCATTTAATTGTCAGACTTTAATTATTTCTATCCGAAGTAATCATGCCCTAATAATGACCCAGGTTCAAATAAAAATGGTTGGAGTTGGGAAAAAATGACCCAACTTCAACCAAAAATGCATGAACTTCGCTCATATGTAACTTTATACATTTTATCTAAAGTTTGATTTTGTCAAGTCTAACTTCAGAAGCCATATATCTCAGGCAAGTTTATAAGCAAAACTTTTAAATGGCAAATATAAATTTTTACCATATAGAGAGATTATGGGTTCAAATTCCATCTTGATAAAGAAATGGACCTTGGGCCTAACTCATTCTCAAAAGCTAGCTCATGGGGGAGAATTGTCCAAGACCATGTAAGGAGACCAAGGACCCTTTAACTAAGGGTGTCTAACGGGCCGGGCCGGACCAACCCGGAACCGGCCCTCCCATTTTACCCGGGTTCCGAGCCGGTTACGGGCCGGGTTTGGCGTTAACCGGGCTGAGCTGGGTCAAACAGTAAAAAAATTAAAATCCACCCGAACCCGGCCCACTTAACCCAATCCGGTCAAACCCGGTTAAAAACCGGTCAAACCCGGTTAAAAAATAAATAAAAAATCCAATATACACTATATACACTCCAATATACAATATATATTTTTAAAAAAATATATAAAGTATAAACAATTACACATATATACGTATCATTCAATATATAATTATATATGACTATACGTACTACTTTAAATAAAACATATGCTATAATAGTATAATATATATATATATATATATATATATATATATATATACACTACAGTATATATATATACTAATTTATAAAACATATACACATTTATACGTTAAATATATACTACTTTAGAAGATATATACACATATATATGCACCATTCAATATATATGTACTACTTTAAATAAAATATATACTACAATATAGTGATATACATATATATATATACAACAATATGTGTATATATATAGTTACATACTAATTTATAACACATATACACTTGTATACTTTAAAGATATACGTCTATAGAAGATATATACACATATATACGCACCATTCAATATGTATGTACTACTTTAAAAAAAGTATATATTACAATATATATACTAATTTATAAAACATAAAGTAATGTATACGTTAAATATACACGTCTATAGAAGATCTATTCACATATATACACTCTATTCTATGTATATGTAATACTTTAAATGAGATATATGCAATATATATACATTACAATATATATTTGTATAGTTATATACTAATTTATAAAATATATACACATGTATACGTTAAATATACACGTCTATAGAAGATCCATTCACATATATACACTCTATTCTATGTATATGTAATACTTTAAATGAAATATACTATAATGTGTATACATTACAATATATATTTGTATAGTTATATACTAATTTATAAAACATATACACATGTATACATTAAATATACACTTCTATAGAAGATATATACACGTGTATACGCACCATTAAACGTATATATACTACTACTTATAAAATATACTACATTATATATACATTACAATATGTATAGATATACTTATATACTAATTTATAAAACATATACACATGTATACATTAAATATACACTTCTATAGAAGATATATGCACAAATATACAAAACATATGCTACTTAATATAATAAATTAATAATATTTGGTAGTAAATTAATAATATATTAGAAGTAAGTTTTTAATTTAAAGTAGAAAACTAGAAATTCAATTTAAAATTTTAAATCGTTAAATAAAAATAAATAAAAAACAACGACTATGGAGTGAATGAATTTGGGGAATTTTATTGATTGCAAAATGATCCAAAATTTATAATTTACATGAATGAAAAATCTATAAATTATGCATCATTTTTTTCAACTCATTCATGTTAATATTAATGGGAACTTGCATAGGATAATCGAAGTCAACGGGGGCAAAACCATGCATTGGACTTGATTCTGCTGAGTTCTCCCGTGAAGTCATAATTTCTTCAAGTTTCAGCTCGTCGCTCGGCTCCGGTTCCATTCCTTGGTTTCTTCTTTCCGCTCTAATCCAATCTCTGAGGCAAACTAGAACATTCATTGCATTGCTTCCCAATGAGTGTCGATTGTCTCCAAGCTGCTGTCGTCCCTGACTGAAGGCGCTCTCTGATGCAACGGTTGACATTGGAACATTTAAGATATCTCTAGCTAATCTTGAAAGCACAGGATATTGTGATTCATTATTCCTCCACCAATCCAGCGTGTTGATCCGTCGTCTGCGATCCTATGGTGTCGTCCGAAGATAATATTTCAGCTCTTCCCGATAAGTTGATGTGTAAGCTCTCTCATCAACACTGTTCCAACAATTTAAATCATAAAACGAATCAAAAAAACCACTATGTGCCGGCCTTTTAGAAGATGATGGCTCCTCGGGAGGATGAGGAGCGACAGTTGGAGTGATATTTGTAGGTATGGCTAAATCAAATAAATCAGCATAGTGATTATATAATTTTTCTATATAATCCTTTACATCAGTCGTAGCCGTCCACAAATCAGGATGTACTTGTTCAGAATCATGGTTAGTATTTATTTCTAAGTTAGTATAAATAAGAGTACTAAAGTGACACATATGATTATATTTCATGCACGGATTTAGCATAGCACCAACCAAGTAAATAGGGGGAATCGGGAAAAAATATTTTTTAAATTTCGTAAATATGGCGCCAACAGCTTCTTTATAACCTTCTTTATTTTTATATTGTTGGAGCAAACCAGAAATATCGGCTATATATGCCAAAATATTACAAACAGTAGGATAGTAAGCACCAGAAAATTCAACCGTAGCTACATAAAAAATTTTTAAAAACTTAACAAGATCATTAATTACAACCAAATCAGAATTATGTAGCATGCAATCAGCAGAATCAGCAAATGAACTGCAATGTTGGTTAAAAGCTAGTGTAATAGGAATTCTATATTTATAACAAGTTTTTAAAAATTCATACGTAGAATTCCATCTAGTATCAATTTCCTCAGGCATCAAAATCGGTGTAAGTCCATTTTCTTAACATTTAAGTTTAAATTCTCTAATTCTAGATCTACGATTATTTCCTTGAATAAAACCAACGGCAAGACGAATTTTTTCAATATAAAGCTCAAAAAAGTCAAGACCATCTTTTACAATTAAATTATATATATGACATGCACACTTAATATGAAAAATTTCAGGCAAGGGCGGAGATAGCGTAGATTTTATTTTTGTTATAGCAGTCTTGTTGTTAGAAGCATTATCAAAAGCAATACATAAAATTTTATTTTGTATACCATAATATCCGGCAATTTTAACAATAGAATCAGCAATAAATTGTCCAGTATGTTTACGATCTTCATCATATAAAAAAGCAAGAATACGTTTTTGCATCACGAAATTACTATTCATCCAATGACAAGTAACGGTTAAATAATCATTTTTATTTACAGCACGACCAAGATCAGAAGTTAGCGACAATCTACATTGAATATTTTTTAACAATGTTGATAAATAAAAACAATATTGTGAATGGAGTCTAAAAATATCAGACCGACAAGTAGTTCTAGGAATACCATCAAACATAGGATTATAAATTGCTTGTATATAACGAATAAACGCATCAGAAGAAGGAAAACTAAAAGGCAAACAACCCACAGCTACCATTTTAGCTATTTCTTCCCGGTCCCTCAATTTATTATACTTTTTCGCTACTTGACCGGTTGTTGGGTCCATCCTAGTCTGCGTTGACCCACCAACATTCCCACCACCTTTTGCAATATTTAACTCTCTTTTGTGATCTTCAGCTATATGTCTCATTAACGTACCCGTGCCCCCTTGCTTGCCTCCACTTCTATGCTTATATATTTGTTGACAAATATTGCACTGCACCTCAATATCTGATATACGTTCAAAAAATTGTCATGCAATACTAGTTCTTTTACGAGGTTTTGGGGCACTGGGAGGACGGGAAGGGAGATTAACTAATTCAGATCTAACGTTAGCATCTCCTACTGCGGGTGTTTCAGCAATATTTTCATTATCTTCGTCTAAATTAACTGGATCTACTTCATTTTCTTCTTCTATACCGTAATTTTCCTGAGCTTCTACATAATCCATATCGTGAGCACCTACACCTATTTCTTCCTCAAAAGGTGTACCAAGCGGTACCGGAGGCGAAGGCACACGGGTATATCTATTACTTGAACTACCTCTACCGCTAGTAATTCAATTTTTACTACCACTACCGCTTCCGGGATAAAAAATTTTAACACCTTTAGCAACGAGGTTTTTTAATTTATTCATAATATAAATTAAATTAAACTAAAAATATTCAAAATACACAAATATAATAAAATTAAATATTAAACAATTAATACAATAAATAAAAATTAAACGTAAGAGATGGAACGACAATACCAAATTTTGAAAGTATCCGAAGATTGCGACTTTAGAAACTTCCGCTCGTACTTTGTAAACGAAAAATTAAAAAATTAAAGTGAACACTTTAAGAAATTAAATATATTGAATATTAGAGAATTGAGATTTGAGAGAGTGAAAAATTGTGTGAAAAATGATTTGAAGTTGTAGGGTATTTATAGATTTTTTGGGGGGATTAAAAAATATTTTTTAAAGTTCTTTTTTTTGTTTTTTATTAAATGGGCCCAAACTAGCCGTTTGGACCCAAAAATGGCTATATAGTCGTTGGGCCAATGGCTAGTTTGGCCCAAAATCCAATTTTTTTTTCGGGTCGGGCCGGTTAACCGGCGGACCTGGATCGGGCTTGATCCGGGCCGGGTTAACCGGGCCACTTTAACAAAAAAAACGGCCCGGGACCCGGAACCCTAAAGCCCTAGGTCAAACCGGGCCGGGTTAGTTACTCGGGCCAGGCCGAGTCGGGCCGGCCCGACCCGTTTGACACCCTTACCTTTAACCTACCAATGTAGAACTCCAACACATCTTCTCTTCAGTACTATATGCTTGACCGACTAAAAAAATTAAGCATACACACGAGAAGAGGCGTGTTAACATTAATTGAGACTTGAGATAAAATAAAGCAAATAGAAATTACGTTCTAATCACGTAGTATAAACTTTTAAATGAGATGGTGTCACGACTAGTGAATTTATAATTAAGATTTAGCTCTGTAAATGCATCTTTTCATCATTTGAATATGGAGAATACTTCTTTTATCTCTGTCTCATTCCTTGCTTTACAACAAAGGTTCGTTGGACGTAAAATTATGTCAACTTTTTCTTGAATCAGTTTCTTAAATAATCTCCCGCTTCCACCAATTCTTCTCTTTTTTTGATAGAATTTTATATATGTAAGTTTTCAAAGCTAAGCTGTTGGTAAATTCTGGACAATCTTGATAGTGAAGCTGTAAAATATTCGTGATGGATATATTTAGTACTCTCTTTACATGATGCACTTTGATTTTAGCGTTTGATTCGTTTTGAATAACCGTGCCTTAGCTAGTTAGCCCCCCCCCTCTTCCCAAAAGTTGATCTGCCATAACTTTAAAATGAAATGATTTCATCATCTTGCCTTTCTTCCCATGCAAGATTGTCTATTTGCATGGTACAGAAAAAGTTAGGTAGCTAGAGAGATCGAATAATATTGGATTGCAAGGTTGTCATGACTTAGATATGTGCATGGCAGTTATTATTATGACAGTAGTATATAAGTAAGGACCATCTCAATGTTATTAAGGATATGTATATCATCATTACATCATGCTTGTCTTTTTAGGTTTGAACTTGTGATCGTGCAGTGGCTCATGCGAATCTAAAAAAGAATAGGGACAGTTTTGGATGGGACCACGTTCTTTGCCTAGCTACCCAATTCCCTTTGCTATTTCATTATTTTTTGATTGAAAACAACAAACCTAGCAGTGGCGGAGCCAAGATATTCATTAAGGGATTTCAAAATGCACACACAAATTAGTCAAAGGGGCTTCAACATATTATATATATATAAAATAATTTTAACCGTGTATAAATAGTGTAATTTTTCGTCGCAGGGGATTCGGATGAACCCCCTAAATATATGCTAGATAAACCCTAGTATGAAGAGGTTAGCAATACTTCATTATTTTTTGAGTTAGTTATGTCGAATTAGTAATGCTTAAGCTTCATTTAGTTACAATTTATAGCCTCTTCCCTCCTCTTCCTCTATCGCCACTCGATCTCCTCCCTCTTTCCCAATCTCGCTCTCCTCTCTCCTCCTCTCCCTCTCTCGAGTTGCATTATCTTTCCATCCATTTCTCTCTCTCTTTTTCTTCAGATTTAAGAATCTCACAACGAATTGTACTTTGTATCCGTTGATGCGATCGTGATACGAATTTTATTTTTGATACATCATGATTGTATTTGTTGACACACTTAATTGTATTCAGTGCCTATAATTAGTTATTGTATTTATATTTATATCAAATACAATTAGTTGCATACAGTTGATACAACGGGTAATCGACTATAGAGTTGGCTACGGATTATAATATTTGAAAATGTGGCTAGCGCGGCCATCTATTCATGTAATTGGGGGTATTTTGAAAGTTGCCCGATAAAATATGAAAAATTATGCATCATAAATAAAATAAGTGCTTAATTACTTGGCATGTGGTTAAGATTTAAAATAATTATCTTATGGTTATTTGTTAGTTTTATAATTATTTTTATGTGGGCCCTTATATTCAAATATTATACACAAGTATATAGCCAATACACAATTCTTTCTCACTTAATTGATTTTTCAAACACTCTTTCTCATCTAATTGGCTAATTTTGCGACTGCTTTTCTGCATGGTTCTTAAAGCGATTCCAAAACAAATATTTCTCCACAGTTTGTCATTCCTAAATATTCGCTTGGATATGCCTTGAAAATTTTGGAGTTTTACAATTTTTGTTTATAAACATTAGATTTTTTTTTTTATTATTTTATTTTCTATCTTTTACTTCATCTATGCACCGCAAAGTTTCTTTCAATTTCACCAATTTGAAGTATAATCAACTTGATTCAAATGGCTGAAAAAATTCATTTATGAGATTGACAAGATCGTAATGATCGTGTCCAAATAAAAAATACAAGCAAAGGACTGAAAAATTATATTCATTCTTCGTCTAGTTTTAAAAACGACATGAAAGCAACAAAGAAGAGGTAAGAGCATGAAAAAAAAATTGGCTTGAAACATGTTGAAGATGAAGTCCTTGAAGAGACAAATATTTTTGTAGTTTTTTTTCCTTTCAAAGTTTATTCATCAGTTTATACCAGTGATTTGTGTATGTATTGTGACAATATTCAATCGATTGACATTTATGAATATACATCTGATTGTAATTTGAGATTTTGAAATGTATTTTAATTTGTGCATAGACGAATTGATTGTTAAAGTTATATATACATATTATTTTGTATAATATTTTAAACATGTTTTGATTTGTATATGCATGTTGGCTAATATTTAACTGAATATATAACAGTTCCGAATACATACTTGTCTGTCTTGTGAGATCTGAAATTTATTTCCTAGTGCACAGTTCAATCGATTGTTAAGTTCACTTAATTATATTTTCAGTATTGAATTAATTTGTATTTGATCATACAAAAAAAAAAATATTGATCAAAACAAAATACAAGCATATACATTTTGTCACATTACACGCGGTTACATATAAATATTCATCTACAGATATATACAATACGTGTATATTGTACTATTGCTACATATACATGTTGAACTACTTTACATTTCATATACATATTAATTTGTACATGCATTCAGTCCATTTAAATTAAAATTTCATATACATATTAGTAGGTATATGTATTTGCCCCTTTCATGGAGTTGAAAACTGTTTTGTATGTATTGTATTTTGATAGTGTAAACTTATTAACAGTTATGAATATATATTTGGCTGTATTGGAGATTGTGAATGTATTTAAATTGTTTATAGACAAATTGATTGTTAAAGTTATGTATACATATAATTTTGTATATGTATTTTTTAAACATATTTGATTTGTATATGTATGTTGGCTAATATTTAACTGAATAATAGTTATGAATACATACTTGTGTGTCTTGTTAGATCTAAAGTCTATTTACTTGTGCACAGTTCAATAAGTTGTTAAATTCACTCAATTGTGTTTGCAGTATTGGATGAATTTGTATTTGATTGTACAAAGTTAATTTTTTTTTTTTTTTTTGGTTGTTGTTAATCAAAACATAATATAATCATATACATTTTGTCACATTACACACCGTTACATATACATATTCATTTACAAATACATATAATGGGTACTTATTGGACTATAGTTGTATATACGTATTGGACTAATTTACAGTCTCATATACATATTAATTTATTTGTATATATATATTATTGGTGAGTATATGTATTTGTTTCTTTCATAATGGCTACTTTTCAAAATTCCTTTCTTTTTTATTATCATTACGTAGACCGTCACTTTTCGTTGTATATTTTCACTCTCTTACTGTTAAAATTAATTTTATACTCAATTTTAACTCTTTTGGAATTTAAGTCTATACAAAGTTGGTTTACAACCAACTCAATCAATTCATCATACTTTTTAGTTTCGTCCATAGCATTTTAGTCCAACTGGTATTCTTCATATTCAATCTCATCATTCCATGCACTTGAACACTTAAAAATAATGAATAATTGCACCATTTGCATATACTCTGTAACTTGTTACAAAACATACATAATCAATAAATATTGATTCATAACTAATTTAGTTTGAAAAAGACTTCAAACACATATGAATTTGAAGAAAAAAATAAATTCATTTTATCGTACATACAATGACCAAACGTATGAATTTCGTGAATCCAAATGAATTCATACTCGTGTTCATTCGTCCAAATCGGATCATATATTCAAATACAAGAAAACACACACAAAATAATTCTATTATATGAACTTTTGTATACAATTCGATTTACATATATTGTGTAGAATATAAAAAAAAAAAAATGCAGATCATTATTTTAATAGAATTGAATCTTCGAGAATATGCTTGTTGTTAATTGTTGGTGAATGTCTTCCCCTTCTAAGCTCAATTGTTCAGATATTTAATTTTTTTCAATTTGTCTAATGCATATTTGCATAAATGAGCTTTAATGCTCTCTTATGGAAGAGAAATGTGTGGGAAGTTGGAGGAAATCATGTGTATTGATTGTAATCTATTTTCTTTTTAATCTCTGCTTTTTTTAAAAAAAAAATTCTCTCTAAATACGTATAACCATTAACTATTATCAATAAAATGTAAATATTGAAAGTTAGACTAGAAAATTAGTTATAAAGATTTTAAAAATATTTATATATGAAGTTTCGCCGAAAAATATCAACTTTCCTCGAGCTTAGTTGGACTTAAACAGGGAAGCCCATCTCACAGGCCCAGAGTCTTAATGGCTATTATTGTTCTAAAAATTACATCTATACATAAACTAATTTTACCTTATTACAACACATCTCATATTAACAAACTAATTACATAAATCTCAAACTTATTACTAAAATCCCCTATTTTTTTACTTTCTCTCTCATTCCTCTTATACATCCAAAAAAAAAAAAAAGAATCTTTATCATTACTTTATCTCTCTTTTCCATATTTACTCCCATTTTTTTCTCCTATTAAACAATTCTTTACTTTTTCTCTCTTTCCCATTTACTTTCTCTCTGTTTTTCATATTTGCTTCATTTTTTTCTTCCATTAAACAACCGATTGTTTCCCCATTATTGAATACCTTTTTTCACGCACAAATTCAAGCAATCGTATACTTAGAGGTTATCAATTTGTAAGTTATCAAACATTTATTGAACTTATATACTGATTTTTTTCAATAATTTTTAGTTTTTTTTTCAACTTTACCAAATCACAATCTGGGTCGATTTTTTATTGCATTTTTGTTTTTTATGAAATTAATTGCTTTTGCAAATCCATTTCAGTGTGATAGTTCGATAATATCATTTTTTTCCCCCATTTATTAAAAGTCAGATCTTTGTTTTAGTTTTAAAGTTGTTTGTTCTTATTCGGATTCTTGTTTGGTTGCATGTTGATTTTTATGAAATTACCTTATTTTGCAATCTCATTCTAGTTTGTTAGTTGATTTTTTCTGGGGGATTTTTTCATATACTACAAGTCAGATCTTTGAATTTCTTGTTTATAGTTGTGATTGCTTAATCAATATAGTATAAATTTGGTATTGGATTCTCGTCCTAGTTTAGTTTAGGACTTAGACAGTTAGATGCTCAAGAATAAAATATGTTCGTTGGTTTTGTTCCTAACATATTTGATATTATACGTTTATATTATTTGATTATACATTACTTTATTTTTTAGACTAATGTATAATATTAGTTTTCTGCTTTATATTCTATTATATTATACAATAAGAAGATGTACATAAAATATACAGTTAAAAAGATTATTGTATAAGTTGACATTATTCATTAAAGAAGATTTTTTTAAAAATATATAAGCTACCATCATACATGTCTATCTGTAGTTTAAGTATATTCGATATTACATTTGAGATGTATAAGTATATCCGATATTACATTTTTTAAATGTATAAGCTACCATCATACATGTCAATCAAAACGCATTTGATGTTGAATATGTTCAAAACATACCCCAGCAAGCATATGAAAGTTTGTAAGTAAATTACAATTTTTTTTTATAATGTATAACTATGTTTAAATTAATGTACTTATTGTTACTTCATTTTAAAAAAAAAATAAATCAGGGACTTGGTGTCTTTGTTGCTGCTTATGCAGAAATATTAAGTGAAGGGCAGCAAGTGCATTCGTGCGTGTTTGATGCTGGAAATCAACGTGCACGTTATGCTTCATTACTGTGGCATTACGGAGTAGAAAGGGCAAATGAAGGGTACACGAGTGATAATGACGATCCTCCTCGGCCAAGGAATAGTGTGCTCCAAGAAATTGATGAAAGTGCAATTGTTACTTTAGAGTAGCATTGTTTAATAAAAGTCGAAATTGAATCAACTAAATCTTAGTTTTGTGGTTGATGTTAAACGAATTCAAAGATTACTTTCTGGATGTTAATTTACATTTATGGATGTCTTCATCTTATAAGAATATGTTTTTTAGTCACTGAAACACTACTGCAATATTACTAACTGATTCATGGTACTTATTGAATTTCCCTTTCACTTATTTTGTTAATGATTAAAACAATATATTACTAATTAATCTGACATTGTATTTTGAACACATAGTATATTTTCTGTTATGTACCTTTGCTTATAAGTGAATCTTACATTGAACTAAAGACTAATAAGTTTTAAACGTTTGTATTACATAACAGCATACATGTTGTAAAACGTTTATTACTTGTAAAAAAAATACAGAAATTGTTAATACCATGCACATTTATAATGTATGATGCTATATCATACATTGATACGAGTGTATAATCAAATATTATACATTCGTAAGTCTACTGAAATGGCACAGTATCACTATACGTTGCTTTGAATGTATAACAACTTATTATACATTCAAACGTTTACTGGAAAGGCACACATTTATTATACATTGATTTGACTGTATAAAAACATATTATACATTCGTAAATTTACTGGAATGATACTGTGTATTATTTTAAAAAAAATTGAATTCAATTAAATTTCGTTATTGTATTTCTAACCTCATACATGTTAAAAATGTATAATACTACATCATACATTTATTACACATTAAGTATTAATGTACAACAGTTTAATACACCATGCGTTTCAACAATTACTTACTCCTATAGAGAGAGAGTAAGTTACATAGTTAATGTGCTTTTATAATATCGTTCTAACTTCAAGTTATATGGTTACGAACTATGATATAGGGAAAAGCCTTAAAACTTTTATATTAATATAAATCATTGATTAAAGAAATTAACATCTATAATCAATAAAAAAATATAAATTACTTGCTCCAGTGTTAAAAAAAAAACTAATAAAAAATATTTATACAACTAAAACATTCAAAGTATCCTCACATAGAAAATCATATTATATTCTTCATGATTCTTTTGGAAAGAAACCGCAAGTCCTGTGGGTGTAATCGACTCGTTCACATTTACAGAAATTACTATTGTGTCACTTTTATATGACTTATAACTAATTTTTGACTCACAAATTTCAGAATGTCGCAACAATATGGGGATATTCATATTGATATTACTAGTATTGAAGAACGTACGTAGAAGAAGATTTTAGTAATTTCGGAGAACGGATGTAGAAGAAAGTGGTTGTTTTTTGTCTTTCCAGATCGTGAATCATAGGGGGGGGGGGGGGAATTATGTATAACAAAATTTTTAAAATTCAAATATCAGTTACATGTCTATCAATAAATGACTTAATGTTGGCTAATTACTACCTTTAATTAAGAAACTGTAAAATAATTAAAGATTCTCTTACCTTAAATATAGGATTACCTATTACATCATACATTCGACCAATGTATAATATGTGACCGAATGTATGAGTATGTTTGCAAAAAAGGGAGAGAAAAAATAAAAAGGAATTTTGTGTAATTATTTTCGTTGTCTAGGAGATTTACGTTGTTTACACATTATTGTTATTCCATGTGAAAGTCCACAGCAATGCGATGTGCCAAATTAGTGGCTCAAGTAAAATGAAGTAGTCAATGAAAGCACACCATTTGTCAAGCTACTTGGCATGTCAAGTCAAACTTCCAATATAACCTCTTTAAGTGTAGAAATGAACATATTCTAGTTAGTTAAACGAAAGTTTATCAATAAATAAGATTGATTTGTAACTCAAACGGACCAATCAAATCAAAGCAACTTAAGCTTAGCTTTATCAATTAACTCCTCTATTTTACCTTACCACTATACATAAGAAATTCCCTTTTTAAGTTAAAAAGACACCATAAGTACATCAAGTAAGCAGTAAGAAAGTATAGAGCATATTTTTCCGTCTTTCTCTACATCTGCAATCATCATTCATAATTAAATGTAAGGACGAAGTTCAAATCAAAAATTCTAACGGGACTATTTAAATTCTTGATTCGTAATATTGAATTTCAAAATTTAATTTACGAAGATCATCAAAACAATTCATGAAACACGTCAAATTCAAGATCCAGCTCTTTATTCGAATTCAAAACTATCAATTTTGAACTCTCAGGCTTATGGATTGATGTTCATGAGGAGAAAAATCAAAAGGACTACATTTTTTTTATAGATATATATGCTTAAAGATTGTAACCCTTATTATTTGATAGAGTAGAAATACCAATAGATCTAATACCATCTATTAATTTCAATGTGATGAAATGAAAAGTATGTAATTTTAGAAAAGATGATATTTAATACACACATGTTCGATTCAAGTAGATAAAAGAGATCGTTGAATCACTGCTATTTTAAAGAGAGGGTGACCCTAATTATGAGCACACACAAAAAAGAAAGGGGACAAATACTTAGGGGTCATTTGGTAGATTGTATAAGGATAATGTAAAATATTGTGTATTAGTAATGTTTGTGTTAATTATGCTTGCATTAATTATACTTGTATTTTTCTTGTGCAATATTTGGTTTGATCTATTAAAAATAACATGAATCACATCATTTCCAAAATATATAAAAATCTACAGAAATATCCTCCATACATGACACTAATTATATATGAGCACACACCAAAAAAAGAAAGAAAAGGAGTAATTTTCATAGATAGTCACCCATATTTTCATAATTGTCTACAAATATCATTTTTGTTTCTTTTAGGACAAAAATACCACCCAACTATTTCTATTTTCATCAAAAAATATTTAACACTCTAAAAACCTATTCTACCCTACTTGACATGTCATGTTGTTAAAATCTTTTAATTTTTTAAATATAAACCTATTTAATTCTTCAAGTTCATTTATTCAAACCCACGTCTTATAAACTAAAAGAAAAATCTAAATTACGTAGTATTTTATTTTAAAAAAAAATTATAAAAGAATTTACCGGTAATCTAATTCTCTACAAGTTTTTCAACCAAACTAATTCGATGGAAAACCTACAAATTTTTCTATAAAACAACATTTGAAGGAGAAAATCTTAGAATTTTTTTTGTCAAGCAAAATTCAATAGAAAATTCTTAAAGTTAATTCTCACCTGAAAATTTTAATTCATATGTAGATCACCTGCAAAATTTTAATCAAGACCTTTTTGATAAAGAGATAATAAAAAAATAAATTCTTCTTGTGGATTTTCTCCAAGTAAATTTCATAAACAAATCAAGTAAATCCGCAAAGTTAACATAGGCAAAAACTTTAGAAAATAGAAATTTATTATTTTAATTTCATTTTTTCATTTTATTTCTTATTTTTATTATACTATATTTTATCTTATTATATAACTAAACACCAATTTATATCCTTTCCTCATACTAAACTCACAAAAAACAAGCGATATTTGGTTGGGTACTGTTTCAACGATTCATTTGTAGTATTAGATCATTTTGTTAATATTTTTTAAAACAATTAATTTGTTTCATGACTAAATAATTTTTCATTTCTTAAAAAAATAGTACATTTAATACGTATATGAAAATATGAAAGTTATCATTTTCATTTCTTTTACATTTTAAGGATCTTTAGTATATGAAATAAATAACAAAAAAAATATTAAATTAGTACCAATTTATATAGATACCTTGAGTTTTAAAAATATTATTAAGTGATGACATAAATAAATTTTAAAAACTTTGAAAAGTACCAAATAAAATAATTCAATCCTTCAGTTTTATGTATAAACTTGGACACATCAACTACTTCATTGATGAGTAATGTGCATTGCATTACCAGAGTAATTATTTTTCTTTAAGTTGTGTGATTATCTAATATTTTTATCATGTGATGTAATTTTTCTCATATCGAATAAAGAATAAATACAATTTATTTTTTATTTTTGTAAGAAAGACAAAATAAATATAAAATTTAAAGTATATAATTAAATTGTTCTTCGATAATAAATATCATGTGTATTTATTTTTTAAAAAGAAATAAGACCAAATTTTAGTTAAATATTTTTGATAAGTTAAATAGATCTATTTCTTATATCTTATATATAAAAAAGAAATTTTAATAACATGTCATGCAAACTAGAGAAAATTGAAGGACAGGTGTCTTTTAAGTCTTGAATGAAGGATTGGCGACGTTGACCAACAGATAGGGTCAAACATCATTAGGAAACTTGATTAAGTTAATTGAGGACTTGATTAATATTTTCAAAACTTTCTAATCTTTTCAAAAATACAAATCAACCCAACCCACACCCCTCTTCAATCCAAATCAACCACACTCTCTTTTCAGTTTCTCTCAACTCTCTCCCAACCAACAGTTCTACAAAATTTCTCCCTTCAACCTCCGGCGATAAATAGTCGGGCGCGTTTCTTTTCAACTTTCAACCATCAATTGACGTGAATACTTCTTCGGCGATAACAACTTCGAGTTCTTCGTCCTCCCATTTCCCTTTTCACAGGTAAAAAATTATAAAGAAACAGAGGAACTTCAGCCAACTACTCTTCTGGTATTGAAATGTGGACTGAATAAAATCCTAATTTCCAATATTTCTGCATTTCTTTTTCTCATTGTTGTACTGTTGATTCGAATTTATTGGTGATTTTTTATCACAGTTGATGTTCTTAGTGTGTGTATGTCAGTATGATGTGTTGGTGTTGCTGGGTTGATTTGTTGTTTGTCTTGGTAGAAATGGTATTGCAACAGTTGAAACATCTGATGTAATAGATGAAACATATGATGCAACAAATGAAAATCTGATGCAACAGATTAAAAATCTGATGCAACTATGAAAATCTGATGCAATAGGTGAACAATCCAATAGATCATTCATCTGTTACGACAGACGACTCTTCTGTTTGGAAGAAATCTAAACAATATTAATCCAAAAGATAACTGATTCGTGATCCGTTTTTATTCTTTCCAATAGTTTACTCTTCATTTTATAATAGATTAGGATTGTTTTTATTCTTTTCAACGATTTACTCATCCGTTGCAGTAGGTCGGTTATCTATTGCAACAGATAACATACCTGGTGCAACAGATTAGTGATCCATTTTTATTCTTTCCAACGGTTTACTCATCCGTTGCAACAGGTCGGTTATATGTTGCAACAGATAAAATACCTAGTGCAATAGATTAGTGATCTATTTTTATGGTTTTCAATGGATTACTCATCCGTTGCAACGGGTCAGTTATGTGTTGCATCAGATAAAATACCAGGTGCAACAGATAGTGCTGTTTTTATGGTTCCCACAGATTACTCATCCACTGCAATAGGTCGGTTATATGTTGCAACAGATAACATACCTGGTGTAACAGATTAGTTGTCTGTTGGAACTGTTATATTACTGTTATGCATTAATCAATTATAATCTATGTTATGTTCCTGTTAATTTAAGATAACATGACTTCCAAAATAAAAAGAAATCGAATTAAGTCCAAGTAAAGGAACAAGTGCAGCAACTCAACTATATCCACCACTCTATAAGCTTGCTTTACAAGTGTTATCTCAATCAGGGGCAGAAGATAATGAACACGGGGAGGAGGAATCTTTCAAAAAAGATGATCCAAATGCTAATAGCCCTTCCGTAGAAGTGTTGGTCAAAACCTTCAGCATTGATCGTTATCCTGCGAGAATACAGTGTGATGGTGCCACAAATTTAACGGGTGATCTCGTGGTTAAGTCAATCATGGAAAAATCTTTCGACGCCTTCAGAAAAATACTTCGAGAACAAAATTGGATTCTTATTTCAGGGAAAGCTGATTTGGGCAATATCTTGATTTGCCGGAGGACAACAATGCTCGTTTCTAGATGAAAATGGTATATGATCTTCTCAAGCGCAGATTTATGTATGAAAACAAAGATAAGATGGATGAGGTGCGGATAAATTACTGTGGCAGGCCTGTTTGTTTTGGTTGGGAAGAGTTTGTCATAGTTACCAGACTAAAATGTTATCCCCTTCTCTTTCTCAAGTTATACCTACTCTGACCCAAAAAAATACCCCGTACACCCCCCCAAAAAAGGCAAGTCGAGTGATCGTGATTACTTGGTGTCCATTGTTGGTCCAAGCTTCAAAATAAAAATCTGATTGAAGCGTTGAAAGGTAAAGGACTTTCAAAGAAGCATAAGCAATCATTGTGCTTGGTTTGGTTTGTATATAATGTTCTTTGGGCGAGAGACGTTAACAACAACATAAGCCTCGGTTTAATAAATCTCTCCTAGGATCTTGAGGTATTTAACAACTATCCTTGGGGTTTTGAAAGCTTCAAAATGACTGTTGAATATTTGTAGACTCCGTTAACGCCAAAAACAGTCAATTTATATGGTTTTCCATGGGCCTTCATGGTAAATATTTCTTTTATCATGATATGATTCATCATTTTTTATTCAATAATGCTTTTGATCTATTGGTGTTATGCTATAGGCTTGGGCATTTGAAGTCATTCCTTATTTGAGACAACAAGTGAACTGCCAGGAAGAAGTTTTCTGTCCAAGAATTCTGAGATGGTTGTCGGTCAAAACCGATAAAAATGCAAAATTTCTTGATCTTTTCAATCCCTCCAAAGAAGCAGTAAGTCCAATTCTAATCAAGTTTTTATTTTAATTAAAGATTAAATGATTTTATCATCATTCTTAATATATGTACCGATTTATTTTAGATTGTCCATCCGTGGCTTGTTCTGACCAACCGAGAGTTGAAGATGCCATTTTTTCTTACTTTACGACCAGTGCAAACTTTATTGGACCCTAAGATCATTTATGGAATAAAAATAGAATTGTTTGGAACAACAACCATCACAAGAAAATCAATTTTAGAGGGTAGGGCTAATGATGCTCCTCGTACAGTTTTTGAAACAACAAGCCATTATGATTATGATCATAATAGTTGTGTAGATTTTTCTCCAGATTTTGCCGCATCTAGAGAATGTTCTTCATGTAAATGTCAAGACTGCAAGGCGAAACACGATGGAGCGATTAATGTTATTAATACCCTAACTGCTTCTATAAAGAAAATGACATCTAAGAGGGGTATCATTCCATCAAAGAGGATTTCATATTCAGACACTCTACTAGAGATCAAGGTGGCTAAGAGGAGAAGGAAAGACACTTTCAGTGCATCATCAATCATCAAAGAAAGCAAGATTGCAACACCTCTGTCTTTGTCTTGCACAGATGTTCAGTGTGCAAGGGCCACAGAAGAGCAGTATGAGCTGAAGAAGGTGAATGTACATCATCTGTTCCAAAAAACAAATAAGCACATATCTGTTTCAACAGATGATACATCTGCTGAAAATTATCAAACTGATGTATACATCTGTTGCAACTATTGTCTAACCTATTTCATCAGATTCGTTATCTGTTTTAATAGATGAGTCTTATGTTGCAACAGATGGATCATCTGTTCGAAATTATCGTACTGCTCTGATTTACCTGTTTGAATTTGTCCCAACAGATGATACATCTGATGCAACATAAGACTAATCTGTTGAAACAGATGGAAAATCTATTGTATATCTCTACTTAGCATTGACAATTCTGGCTTTCTAGGTGGATGTCACAGCTACTGCCGAAGAGCACAATATGACAGTTGATAATCCATCAACTGCTTCCAAAGATGAAAAAGTGGAGCCTGTCAATTTGGGCGAACGGAAGAATTACCCATTTGAAGGGTTTAACATCTCGGACAAGGCTCCAAAAAAACTAACACAGTTGATCAACGACTATTCAGAATGGATTACCGATGGGCTGTTAAAGCATCATGCTGGCAGGTACATAAATCAAATTTTATGGATATTGGTTTATACAATTCTTATTGTAAGAACCTGACATTAACACATATAAATCATCTTGTAGAAAATAAAATAACGAGCGCTACAAAGTGAACGAATAGAGTCTTGGTTTTGATATGTTCAATGTTGTTGTTGCACATTCCGGATCGAAGAATTGGTTCTATTTGATGTCACAGCCCCAAACTTGCTGGAATGATGAGGTTTAAAGGTCATACATATTACTATTAATTAATACTTTATTTAATTGTATCTACGTATTTTTTTCACTAATCCAAAATATTTTATAATATGTGCAGCACATCGATGTCATTTTTTACTACCTCCAAAAGAAGTCCAAGTTGCAAACATAAGAACAATATAGATACACAACATGCAATTGTTTGTACAAAGTTTACATCAACAATACCCACGATAGGTATTCTCAATAGCAGCTGGAAGTTTTCCAAAACAAGGAATGCTTAATCAACATCATCAAAGGTTTTAGCATTCCGGCTGGCTTACCTTGGCATTTGGTCGATGAAGTGTACATCCCAATTAATTGTGGTGATGAATTCCATTGGGTGTTGGCTGTCGTCGTTCTAAAAGAGAGGCGCATCCGAGTTTATGACTTGATGTCGCGAAAAAGACATTCTGGGCCATCGTCTGAGATACAAAAGCTGGCCAAAATATTGCCTACTTGCCTTGATATGAGTGACTTTTTGGATTAAAAGGTTCGTACTGATTGGTCGACGATTGAAGCATACCGGGATAAAATGGCTAATCTATTTGATGTACAATATGTTGACGGAATTGCTCAACAAACCATTGGTAGCCTGTAAGTTGAAGTGTCATGATTTAGTTTTATTTCACAAATTTCACAATGCTTGCATGAACTGCAAGATATGGATTATCTATTTTTTTATGACACAGGGATTGCGGTCCTTTTGTTGTCGCCTATACCGAGTATTTGAGCGATGGATCACAAGTACCAAATGATGGACTTGATGCCGGATTACTCCACAAAAGATATGCTGCTCTTTTATGAAAATATAGAGAAACGAAAGCTCAAAACCCGTACACAACCGACGTTAAAGATCCACGACAACTAAAGTCGAATTCCATAGCATTGGATGAAGAACAACTTGTCCATATTGATTAGATCTTTATAGCTTGAGTCCGTCAATGTAATAACTTATCCTCCTTGGTTTAACTTGTTGATTTATTTGCAGAGTAGATCGTTTGTACTCATAATGATTTTGTTTACATTTCATTTATTTGTTGAGTTATTTCATGTAATTTTTGAAGGCTTCGATTTATTTTATCCTGTCTATGAATATAATTAATTCTGAGTTTTGAACATGTTAATTGAAATGGAGTACCAGATTCAAATATCATAACAGATAATACATTTGCTGCATCAGATGAGATATCTTATCAAACAGATTTAGACATATGTTGCAGCATGAGATGCAACACGTAGGTCATCTGTTGGAAATTATATAACAGGTCTTCCTAATTTTTTGATTTTCTCCAATAGATTACTGATCAATTACAACAGATAAGTTATATGTTGCAACAGATCGATAATCTGTTACAACAGGCAGACGGGGAACATCTGCATAAAGCAACAAATAACCAACCTATTCCAACAGATAATCAATCTGTCACAAAATGTACTATATCTGTTATGACAGATATAAAATCTGTTGCATTATAAGAATTCAACTTTGCCAGACATAAAAATTATTGCCCCTATATGTATAGTGAATTGTCTTGAAATAAAAAATTGTTATCGTGTTCGTCTCTGTCTTTGTACATGTTCTTTTTTATACATGGGCTCCAACTATTTAGTTAGTACCCCATGTGCCCAGACCCATTGCATCTTTCCCACAACAGTATCGCACACACTGGTTATTTGTATGCCGGTCAGCAAACACTCGATGTATGAAAGCGAGTACGGCCCGCACGCTGCACCGGTTGTATTTTTTAGGAGCTGGATGTTCTTATTTCGACCTTCAAAAACCCATGATTCCTTCGCCAAGACTTCAGCCAGCAAATGATCCATCAGCTTACTCTGCGTCCACAACTTGGGCAACAACTTCAAGGGTGGCTGCATGTGGGTTAAAAACGTCTTCTCGCTAAACACAAGTAAGTTGCAGTCATAAACCTTAATCTTTCCCTCGTATAGTAGTATCTCAATAGTGAGAAAATGGGTGACATCCACGTTCATGACTGCAAGGATTCTCTTTGCCTTGGTCCAGCTCTTGCCGTGTGGATATGGCCTCTTTTCTCTAAGATATTTAATCGCTTCTTCATCCCATTGGAACATAGAAAATAACTGATCAAATGTCGGGCCACCAAAATTAGCTATCTTACAGAGTTTAGCGTACCTATCCTTGAAATTGTTGTAGAAGTTGAGGTCCATTATCCTATCGGCAGCATCATAAGCATCCGGGTACGCTAATTGCCTGCCTCTCATGAGGCAGAGAATTTCATCAACATATTGTGGTATAAGAAGACAATTTTTAAATAGGTTAGTAATTGTAAAGAATATAAACACCGTCGAAAGAATTTGATGCAAAGGATTCTCTAAATCAGTTTACAGATTACCCAGCCAACGCAACTTATGCAACAGATGTGTATTATGTTGCAACAGAATACAAAGTTTTTGCTACAGATTACACATCTATTGAGTAGATTCTTCTTCATAGAGTAGATTGTAAGAGTAGGTTAGCAAAAGTAAACTTACCTTGTCCTCGTACCACACGTACATATTTGTCATATTCGAGAAGTCTTTGGCGGCAAATGAATGCATGGTGTATTCTTTTTGAACCTTCATCTTGATGAATTCATCCAGTTTCTTCTTCTTATCCTTTCCAAGCGCCGTGAATATGTCCACCTTCTTCGGCAGCCCCTGAACTTCAACAACTATTAGAGCGGGGGGAGTTGCAATTTTTGTTGATTTCAGAACGAAGAGAATTTTTTTAATTTTTATTCTCTTCCTCCTAACCTCTACTGTAGGAGTGCATGGATCCCTCACCTCATTGGATGGTATGACACCCCTCCTGGATTTCAACTTCTCGGTAGCTTCAGCAATAGCCTCTAGCTTGTTGAGGAGTTTATTCTCTCTATCCTTGCACACTTTGCATTTGCAATGAGAATATGAGGGTGGGGAGGGGTGAGAGGGACCACTGTGAGGGTGGGAGGGACCAGTGTAGGGGTGAGAAGGAGGACCTGTACAAGGGGTATTTTCAAACATATTTATTTTTTACTGAGTACCAATATGCTCATAATCATGACTGGCAGTAGAAGCAGAAGTAGAATAGCTACCACTATCACAAATAACTCCACTAGCAACACCCCCAGAAGAAGCACCCGGATCTATTGCAGTTTGAGTTAGGTCGTGAAGAGCTTCAACATTAGACTGACCTTGCCTAACTGCTCTTCTTATCGATGTTGCTCCATCCAATTCCTTCTTTATTAACTCCACTGTTGGGTCTTCTTTTTATCAACAATACCCACAGTATGAAAAGAAGTCATCCCCAGCTCATCAATGGTAGGCACGATCCAAGGATGCACAACTTATAAGAAAACGACAGGAGAAATTTAAATCATATAATAATAATTTGCAGTCAGTTGGGTTACATGGGGCTCGAGTTATGTTAACACAGCTAACTTATGCAACAAATAATCTACCAACCACAACAACTGATCTGTATATTGAAACATATTGATAATATGTTGCATCAGAATACCCATCTGTTGTATAATTTACAGTAGATGGGTAAACTGTTGAGTAGGGTTCAAAGAACAGAGAAACATATGGTTAATCTGTTGCAAAATATGGATCGTCTATTGCAACAGATTACCCATCTGTTGTACCAGTTGCAGTTGACGGGTAATCTGTTGCAACAGATGGAACATCTATTTCAATATCTTTCTTTGAGGCAAATTATTTTAGTTAAAAGAAGACGTACTGCATCATCCGTAAGGTTAAAGAGATCAACCTCATTAATATTTTTTTTGCTGCTCTCTACTGCAGCCAACCACCTAAGGATCCTTGGATGAGAAACCTTATACGGGTAATCCGTGAAATGCTTTCGGAGGGGAGAAATGGCTTCTCACGCCCAAGCCTAAAAATTGTAAACAGGAAGCAAGCAAAAAAAAAGTCACAAGTATATTCAATTTAAATTAATGAATAAGTAAAAATAGTGATTAATTTTACCACGAAAGCCCAAGAAAAGCCGTATAATGTGGTCGTCTTTGGCTTTAGCTCTTTCAGTAAATATTTGACAGTCAAGTTGTAGCTGTCGTAGCCCTAGGGATAATCGTTGAATTTTCCAAAATCATTAGCAAGCACCAACAAATTACGTTTTATGACTTTCTTAACATCTCTTGCCAATAAAACGAAATGGACAAACCAAACTAAGCACAATTTCTCCCTGTAGTGCTTTGGTATGTATTTATTCTTGAGATCCGCTATCAAATCCTTCACTTTGTAGCTAGGTCTAACAATGCCCAACAACCCATCTTTTTTTACCTTGTGTTTGTTGGACCATTTGTGGGGTATTTTCTTGATGGCAGATTCTTCTGGACGATCGCATCTCAAGCTCGTCACAATGGCAGACTCTTTTAATCAAAAACAAATCGGCATGCCACAGTAGTTGATCCAGACGTCATCCATATTATTTCCGCCCTCCTTCGGACCTCCATCATCCCCGGCATAAATGATCCTGTGCTTGAGAAGACTATATACTATGATCATTGGGAAACGGAGAAGGCGGTGCCCAGACAACTCAAGAAAGCGTGCAAAGCAGTTCTTCTTAAAAAGTCCATATATGTTTTCCTTCTTCATAATACCCCTAAGTTCGTCAAAAGGTTTCCCCAACTGACATTTAAGTACAAGATCATCAAATACTGTATTAGGGTTATTCATTGGCATCGCAACTCAAAACTTTTCAATACTAATGATTTTGACAGAATCATGATGGAATTTCGATATTATTTCACACCCCATTGGTGAGGAGGAGTTATCACTTTTCTCAGCTTCATTTTGCCCTGACTGAGATTGTTCTGGAAGTTCCTCCGAATCTATCTGTACTCTAGTTTTTTTTGTTTGGTGATAGGAAGTTGATCCACTTTCTCCACTTTCTGTTTCTTTTCTTTTGGGAGACATCTTTTAACTACAAACAAAAGAAAAACAAAAAATACATTGCATTTGATGCCTGCATAATTTTCTTTAAAAAGGTGAGACAAATTTCAATAAATTATTCTTACCACATAATCAAAAAAAATACTTCAACGGACAACCCATCAGTTGGAATAGATGGGAAATCCGAATCTGTTTGAAGACCTATTGAATATCTCCCCACAGATATTTCACCTATTACAACAGGTGGAGAAATTTCAATAAATTATTCTATGCCACATTACAAGAAAATACTCCAACGGATAACCCATCGGTTGGAACAAATGGGGAATCTGTTTGAAGACCTATTTAATATCTCCCAACAGATCTTTCACCTATTCCAACAGATGGACCACCACAACCAATGCCACCAAGACTACCACCAATGCCACCAATACCAATACCAACACCAAGACCACCGATACCACCGCCAAAAAACACAAATACCAACACCACCAACAACACCACAAACACCATCCAATAATACCACGACAGTCAACAAAACATTGAGAGAAAAACTAGGATTTTCTCGGGTGCTTTCTACTTTTTTAGCATTAAAACTCAAAATTATTGACCCATTCTCGAAGATAATGCGACTAAAAGTCTTCTTTTTTATCATTAACTAAAAAACCCTATTTTTAGAATAAAGAACAAATGTAAAACTCTTCTCGAACTCTGTTACATGAGAAGATAGATAAAACAACGGATACAAGAGGGGATGAAGTCAAAAAAATAACTATATGTAGTCGTAAATGGGAAGAAAATCTACCTGTTTTGAAGGGTTGAGCAATATGTTGAGCAGTTGTTGTTTGTATTGTTGAGGGGGAGAGGACACCCCAAGAGAGACAGAGAGAGAAGAGCGAGAACTTAAGATTTGAAATGAAAGTTTTTCCGCGCAAATGGATGATTTGTATGGGTTGATTTGTAATTTTGAAAAAGAATGACAAGTTTTGAAATTGCTAATTTGGTCCGAATTGATCTTAATTAATTTTAAAAGATTTAAAAGATATAGTTTTTAAAACATTGAGTTGATGAGAACTTATTTCAACTCAAAGTGATCGATCGACGACTCGGGTCGGGATGAACGCAATACCAACGCCATGCAATTGCAAAGACACGATTGGATTTGTAGTTGACCCTGCGAGCTCATTCATTCATCCCTAGTTCCACCTAAATCAACTTAGGTACTATCACTATCCTAACATTGAGTTGATGAGAACTCATTTCAACTCAGAGCGATCGATCGATGATTTGAGTCGAGATGAACACAATACCAGTGCCATGCAATTGCAAAGACTCGATTGGATTTGTAATTGACCCTGCGGGCTCATTCATTCATCCCTAGTTCCACCTAAATCAACTTAGGTACTATCACTATCCTAACATTGAGTTGATGAGAACTCATTTCAACTAAGAGTGATCGATCGACGACTCAGTTCGGGATGAACACAATACCAATTCCATGCAATTGCAAAGACACGATTGGATTTATAGTTGACCCTGCGAGCTCATTCATTCATCCTTAGTTCCACCTAAATCAACTTAGGTACTATCATTATCCTAACATTGAGTTGATGAGAGCTCATTTTAACTCAGAGTGATCAATTTATCGACTCGGGTCGGTATGAACACAATACCAACGCCATGCAATTTCAAAGACTCGATTGGATTTGTAGTTGACCCTGCGAGCTCATTCATTCATTCCTAGTTCCACCTAAATCAACTTAGGTACTATCACTATCCTAACATTGAGTTGATGAGAACTCATTTCAACTCACAGTGATCGATCGACGACTCGGGTTGGGATGAACGCAATACCAACGCCATACAATTGCAAAGACTCAATTGAATTTGTAGTTGACCCTGCGAGCTCATTCATTCATCCCTAGTTCCACCTAAATTAATTGCAATAAAATCTATTTCAACAAACGACTAAGCTATTAAAAAATTTCAAACAAGTACATATATGTTGCAACAAATGACATATCTGATTTAATTATCAAATAGATATTTGCATCTGTTGTGACAGATGACTGAGCTGTTGGAAATTTTCAAAGAGATATTTATATCTGTTATAACAGATGACATATATGATTTTATTAATTATCAAATGAATATTTTCATCTGTTGTCATAGATGACTGAGTTGTTGGAATTTTTAAACAGATATTTATATCTATTTTAACAGATGACTGAGTTGTTTGGATTTCTATACAGATATTTATATATGTTACAACAGATGACATATCTGTTTGAAAATCTTTTTTTCTCTTTTAATTTTAAAGCAAGAAACTTCTGGTCCGAGTAGATAATATCAAGCAATAGTACTTTCTACTAAAGGCAGTAAAAAATATTTCTTGGATATCTCAAAAGTGAGTTCATTGAGCAGTCTTGTCTTGTCTTTTCAATGTCAATAGTCTTAGTCTTCCGCGTGCCCCTCAAATTATTAATAAATATTAATTAATGAATATTGAAACCACCACGTCTACGTACACAATAAATCTATAGAAATTATCTCCTCTCTTTCTTTAGCTACAGTTTATTTTATTCAACTCTCATCTTTTTCTCTCTCCTCTTTAGGGTCACAACCTTTTTTCTCTTTTTTCTCTTCTCTTCTCGTAAAGATCTTTTCGGATCTAAACTGATCCATATATTTCCTCCTCTACTTAAATTTTTATTTTGATCCCCTTTTTGATATTAAGGTATGGTTCATTATTGCTCTTTCATTCTCGTCTTCTTTTTTGCAAGTTATTTATATCTATTTTTTTTATTTAATTACTATTTACCCATATCATAGTTATTAAAAAAAATTAAGGAACTTCTAAGTGTTGAATAAAAAATTTGAGATTTTTTATTACAATATGAGAAAAAAGGCATCTGTTGGGAGAAGTTTAAAAGTCTTGTTGGCAGTATCATTTTTTTGTATGTATTTTATTTGTTTCATTATTGTTGATGCAGTTATTGATGTTGTTGGCGGGGTTGGCATTGTTGGAACTTGTAGTGTGGTGTTGGTGGTGGTTCTAGCACAAAGGATGTTGCTTCTTTATTGTTGATGATGTTGTTGGAATAAATGTTGTTGTTTCTTTTTTGTTGATGTTTATGTTGTTGTTGATGTTGCAACAGATGGAGAAACTGTTGGAACAAATAAAATCACCAGAAAGGTTGGTTTGATGTATTCCATCAGACTCCACATCTGTTGCAACAGACTCTACATTTGTTGCAACAGACTCTACATCTATTGCAACAGACTCCACATTTGATGTAATAGATGGACAATGTTCTTTTTGTGACATCAATTTTTTTCCTCTTCTTTGAAGATATAAGGAACTGACAGTTGATCAACTTTTGACGGACTATCGTAAGAGGCTGCAGTAAAGATGGGATCGAAGGAATAAACACCTTGTAGATGGAACCACTTCATATGTGGAAGGTATGTATTAATGATAATATTATCGTGAAAACACACAGAGAGTGCACTGATTTTGTGAATGATGTTTTTACTGATTAGTCATAGATCGTTGAAACAAGATGTCTGTAATTTTACAGTTAAATTTGGTAGGTCCAAACTGATAAGGCTGTGGGACCATGAATATGGTTCCGATAGCCTGTTAAGATTTAATGTCGGTTGTTGCTCATGTTTATTTGTCAAGCATTATGAAGGGATCTAGTTTTTGTGTCATTGTAAAGAGATTCAATAGCGATTGGACTAACTTTTAGGGTGCATTGGACCCTTAGAGGGCCTTCGAAGCTTAGCACTGCAACTTACAAGAATGGAAAACTAATATATTTATTGTTCTGGCCAAAATTTATATGGCTGGGTTGCTCACTCAGGGTGATGATTTTATGCCAGAATGTGCGGTAGGAGAATTCTTTCGAAGGAAAATGGGTGGTTGACGGAAGACAATATCATCTGAGAGCTAATTAAAGAAGAGACATAGGGTAGAAAGTAACTTCTAACAAATCTGGCCGGTGGAATTATCTTAACAGATGCGAGATTTGAATCAAGTGCAAATATGAAAGTGTATCCGGTAATGTAATTTCATCTGTTGTGTCTCTGAAAGAAAAATAATGCATCTTAACACTTCGCTAGGGAGCTGCGTGGTCAGGATTATCACCTAGATAGAAAATAGAAGAAGACCAACAAAGAAACCTCACGGGCATCGAGGGTTGAAATGATGTACAGCAAGTCTAGAAATCTTATGCCAACAACAACTGCAGTTAAAATAAGGAATCTAAGAGAAAGCGATAAATTTTTGAATTTTAAATTTCATCCCATGCTTTCTTGTTTGTGTTTTCAATCAAGTCCACCGTCGTTGACCTGATCGGAACCACAAACGAGATTGAAAGTCAAATAGAGTATCATTGTTTCCTTAGCAATATGGTTATAATTGATTGTGTTTTCTTGCCTTGACATGCTTTCAACATTCCTTGGAGAAGATCAGATGCTTGCTGTAATATGTGAATCCCGATAATTTTCAAGCTTGCCTCCAGCTTGTTGATTCTGTATTCAAGCTGGTTGTTGCCCTCTTCGAATTTGGTAAGGAGCTCCTCAGCTCTTGTGAGCTCGATCAGAACCACTATCTTCAAAGTTGTGGCATTCTAGAAGCCCTTCAGAACACTTCTTCAGAACCCTTAAAGGATACATGGAGGGTCTCTATGTTTGTTTTAGTTCAACATGTGTTGATGCACGTTGAAGATGTGGTCCTAACAGCTGAACAACACATTTTTATCGAGCGTTGCTCCATGCATCTTGCTCAACCAATTTGATAAATTAGTAAGCATGGAGTTACGTGGCGTGTGATCTAAACCGGCTCTGCCAAGCCTATCAAACGTTACGAACTCTAAGATCATTACTCTATCAAAAAAATATGATCGAGTTAGTGCAAAAATCGAACGAGCTTAATCTCTCAGCCTCTCTACTGATCGCTCTTCTCCAATATAGATGACAAGATATCTGCTATGCAAAAGTCTACACCGTTGCCAGACACATTTGCCTGGGAGCAATTCTTCTGAAGGATCTCTATTGATGTCTTCTGAAGAATTGCTCCCAGGCAAGCATGTTTGGTGATGGTATAGACATTTGCATAGCAGATATCTTATTATCTATATTGGAGAAGAGTGATCAACAGAAAGGCTGACAGATTGAGCTTTTTTTATTTGTGCACTAACTCGGACATATTTTTTTGATAGGGGAATGAGCTCGGAGTTACATAACGTTTGATAGGCTTGGTAGAGCCGGTTTAAATCACATGCTACATAAATACATGCTTACTAATTTATTAAATTGGTTGAGCAAGATGCATGGAGCAACACTCGATAAAAGTGTGTTGTTCAACTGTTGGGACCACATCTTCAATGTGCATCAACACATTTTGACCTAAAACAAACACAACGACCATCCATGTATCCTTTAAGGCTTCTGAAGTAAGTGTTCTGAAGGGCTTATAGAATGCCCCAACTTTGAAAGTAGTGTTCCTGATCGAGCTCACAAGAGACGAGGAACTCCTTACCAACTTTAAAGACGGTGATGACCAGCTTGAATACAGAATCAACAAGCTGGAGGCAAGCTTAAAAATTATTGGGATTCACATACTACAACAAGCATCTGATCTTCTCCAGGGAATGTTGAAAGCATGCTAAGACAAGAAAACACTATCAATTAATCCATATTGCTAAGGAAATAATTATACTCTATTTGCCTTTCAATCTCGTTTGTGGTTCCGATCAGGTCAACGGCAGTGGACCTGATCGAAAACACAAACAAGAAGATGGGATGAAATTTAAAATTCAAAAATTGCCGTCTTCTCGTAGTTTTCTTATTTTAACTGCAGTTATTGTTGGCGTAAGTTTTCATGACTTGCTGAACATCATTTCTACCCTCGATACCTATGAGGCTGCTTTGTTGGTCTTCTCCTATTTTCTACCTAGGTGATAATCCCGACCATGCAGCTCCCTAACAAAGTGTCCATCTATATTATTTTTCTTTCAGAGACACAACAGATGAAATTTCATTACCGGATAAACTTTTATATTTATACTTGATTCAGATTTCGCACCTGTTAAGATAATTCCATCGGCGAGATTCGTTAGAAGTTACTTTCAACCCTGTGTCTCTTCTTCAATTAGCTCTCAGATGATATGGTCTTCCATCAATCACCCATTTTCCCTCGAAAGCATTCTCCTACCGTACCTTCGGGTATATAATCATCACCCCGATGGAGCAACCCAGCCATATAAATTTTGGCCAGGGCAATAACTATATTGGTTTTTCGTTCTTGATTGATGCAATGCGAGGCTTTGAGGGCCCTCTAAGGGTCCATTGCACACTTAAAGTTAGGTCCAATCGATATTGGTTCTCTACAGTGACGACAAATATTGATCCTTTCTCAAAACTTGACCGTATAAACACGAGCACCAACCGTCAGTAATTCGTAACAGGGTATCTGCACCATCTTTATGAGGTCCTCAGCCTTATCAATTTCGAACCCATCAAACTTAACGGTACGATGCAGGATCTTGTTTGAATAATCAATGCCTAATCAGTTACTCAAAAACATTATACTTTACGTGTGTTGTCCCGGTAACCTTATCAGTAATATATACTTAACTCCCACACATATGATAGTGGATCCATCTGCACGTACCTTATTCTTCATAGCCTATCTATGGCTTAAATTGAATAAATAGATGACTAGCTTGTTGCAACAGATGACACATCTGTTTATATTATTAAACAATTGGAGACATCTGTTACGACAGTTGATCAACCTGTTGCAGAAATCAAACAGATATATATACCTGTTGTAAAAAGATTGTCAGTATGTTGTAAGTTATCTAACAGAAATAATATATTTTGCAACAGATTACCCATCTATTAGATTTATTTTAAAGCAATTTTCTTTTCTTTTCGAGATACAATAATTTATAAATAGGTCCCTCCTTACAAATATGGATGATCCAAATTCGTACAAGAATATTCATATGGAGTCCTTGCGTAAACTTCAAAGGCAGTTTGATGAACTCCAGAGAGATTTGGCTGACTTCGGAGCAAGGCTGCTGGATGAAAGATGTCTGATTGACAATAATAATAATAATAGTAATAATAATTAGGTAATGTTTTTTATTTTAGCGATTATTTTCCTCCTTTTGTATATCAAATCTACTCAAGGGATTCAAAAATCTATGAACATTTATTTGATTTTGTTATCGACTTTGAATTTTTAATTCGTATTTAGTACTTAATAATAATCATTCTGTTTATTCCTTTTCTTAACATGTTGACGGTTGGTGGTAGGGATTTAGCAGCAATTTGTGTCAACAGTTAGAGGTTAATCTACTACGACAGATCAATCATATGTTGCACCTGACGGTTATTAATAAAAAAGGGTTATTGTTGTTATTGAGAGAGTGAAAAGAAAAAGACATGACTTTCCGTTTCGATTATTCAATATGAAAAATGTTTCGTAAATAAATAATAAACACAATTTATAACCATAATTTTAATAACTGATCGTGACTTTCCACCATTTTTATTTTTGAATTTATTTTTTAAATTATTTATTATATAATAAAATGGTTATTATTTTATTAAGGAATTTGAAAAGGTATTTTTATTTATTTATAAAATAAAAAAGTAAGCAAATTTCGATTAATGATATGATGATATAGTTTTTTTTTTTTAAAAAAAAAGCAGATTATATGTTGCAACAATTAAATTATCTAATGCAACAGGTTCACTATGGTTGCAACAGATGATATATCTGTTGTCACAGATGATTTATCTGATGCAACCTATATCGAGTCACAACTCAATAAAAGCAGTTCTTGGAAAGAACTAATTAATAATAATAATCTGAAAAGTCATGACTTATCACAATATTTCTTAATTTAATTAATTCATTACTTTTCATATTAATAAAAAATGTAATTAATAAATAGAGGTGAACAGTTAGATTATATGTTGCAACAGATATGTTATCTGATGCAACATATTTTATATTTGTTGCAACAAATAATATATCAGTTATCACATATGTATTATCTGATGCAACAGATGTAGAATCTGTTGTCACAACTCAATAAAAATGGTTCTTCGAAAGAACTAATTAATAATAATAATCTGAAAAGTCATGAATTATATCACAATATTTATTTTCTTAATTTAATCAAAAATGTAATTAATGTATGGAGGTGAATAGTCGCGCCTTCTTGCCTCTTATTCAAATTCAATCCTCTATAAATAGGTCTGTCCTTACTCAATCGTTCATTCAAATACACTCTATTTATTTATTGCATCTCGTCTTTCATATTACACTCTAGAAGATAAGATTATGGTTGATCCAGTGTGGGACGTTGCTTTTCTGCAAGACGCCGTGAATGAACTTCAGAATCAAGTTCGTGATCTGCAATGGGAACTACGAGGAGTTAGATTAAGAATGCTAAGCGAGATACGCAGGCTGAGGAGGGCCTTGCTACTTCCGGTTGAAGATTGTCCGGCTGACAATGATGATGCTGATAATAATAATAATTAGACTATTATTTTTCTTTTAGTCTATTATATGTATTTTTATTTATTTAATAAATAAATTATGTTTGATCTTTGACGTTTTAATCCATATTTAATTTTCATTATGTCTATTATCTTCTCAACAAACATGTCGACGATTCGACGTAAAAAGGAATAATTTAGAATCCAGTAGCAATAGCAAGATTTATCTGTTGGGTTTGTGGCAGGGGTTGATTTGTGTTGTTTCAAACAGATTAATCATTCGTTGCAACAGATAATTAGTTTGGTGCAACAGATAAACATTCTGATGCAACAGATAATTAGTCTGGTGCAACAGATAAACATCCTGATACAACAGATAATACGTCTGATGCAATAGATAAACGATGATGCAACAGATAAACAGTTTGATGCAACAGATTACTCATCTGATGCACCAGATGATTGATCTGTTTAAATTGTGGGCACTTATGATGGATTCATAATCGGGGTTCTATCAATTGTTGGAAAAACAGAAGTGTACCCAGATGACAAATACGAATAAAAATCATAATTTTACTTACCAAAGTCACCTATGAAGTAATGTCAAAGTGGAAAGTGATGTAGTAAACAAAATTTGACCTAAGAAATTGGTCAGATAGCAGCAGTAGCGTTGTACCAACAACAACAACAACAAATGGTCGACAAGAAGAAGATGAAGATGATGAATAAAGCTGCAGAAACAGAAACAATTAACAACAAAAATCGCTAAGAGAGAGAAAACAACAATGGATGAGAAGAGAGAGAAAAACGCCTTTTTTCCTCTGTTTTTCGTTATTTTAGGTATACATTGGGATTAAAATATAAATTTAAAAAATTGTGGATTATTTTCAAACTTCTCAAACTTTCTTAATACACAATAAAGTAATTGTCACCTTCAACTAATAATTAAGACTTGTGTCACCTACACCTCATTTTAAAATTCTTTTGTCACCTGTGGCCTAAAGTCACTACTAGTCTAAGTGAACGTGCAAAAATTTCTATAACAGATATTTGCTTAATGATGAAACCACATTGTATCTAAATATATTTATATATCTCAAACATACAAATCTGTTATAGTAGTATCAAAGAACCAAAATAAAAGTTACTTATTTAAAGCCAAATACAACTTCTGTCAGAGACATTCCTTGTTACGTTTGAAAGTCAAATGTCATATTACTTACGGAAGAATTCTTAAAATTATTTCACTAACTTTTATTAAAAAAGAAAAGCAAAAAAGGAACAAACTTAGGCATACCTTCACATGCATGATTCATCCATGACTTCATCAAGTGTCCATTGCCTTGTATTGCAGTCCAACCGCTACATTAGCTTGATTCAAATCTTAAGCATATTTTCGTAAAATTAGAATAAAATAGTAAAATTAGAATAAAATATAACGATGGCAACCAAATGTTATTAACCAAATTCATTAATCTATTGTTCACCTCTGAAAAATAAGGTCAAACTTCTTAAGATTTATAACCTAAAAAAACGAAAGAAATTTGAGATAATCCTTTTGACTTTTGGCTACTTTATTAGGCAACACTTGCTTGTTTTGTCCAATGTTTTGAAAAAAAAAAAAAATCAATTGAAAGAGAAAACATGAAAAATTATCAAAAGATAAAAAATCATTGTCAACTGCTAATTATATATAATTCATATATAATTTTTAAAATTATTAAAGAAAAAAAGGAAGACAGATTGAATGATAATAATGAATGCAACAACACGAATTGAATCAAAATCAAATAAGAAGAATAGTAAAATAGTAAAAGAAGTGTGTTGAAGAATAATAGAATCCTAAAGTGTTCAATTACATGTAAAGTTTGATCCAAAATATTACTTAAATAGAATTGTAGAAAATCTTTTTATATGGGGTAAAATTTTAATTAATTTAAAAGTATGTTAAATATTATCTAAGTAAATAACTCATACAAGGAAAAGCCTTAATTAAGTTAAAGTCAAATCATTAGTTTAGTTAACTTAAAACGTTGAATTATATATTTAAGAAGACGTTGAATCATAATTAAATTAACTAATTTATATAAAGAAAAATTTAAATTGTGTCTAAGGACCTTCACAAAATAAATATTTTTTTCGGGGGAAAGTCAAATCCAACGTTTTTTTTTTAAAAACAAATTTAAAGAATTAACTTTACCATAAAATTAGAATTCATGTTAAAATAGGTCAATAATAAATATTTTTTTGAGGAAAAGTAAAATTGAAAAAAAAGACATTAATTAGATATTATAAATATAATAATATAGTAATTGGAGGAAAAAGGTGAAAAGACGATTTTGTCTATCGTAAAGTCTTTTAATGAAAGACAAAAAGTTCAAATAATGTTTATAGAATTGTGAGAAATCTTTTTATATTGTGTAAAATTTTAATTAATTTAAAAGTATGTTAAATATTATCAAAGTAAATAACTTATACAAGGAAAAACCTTAATTAAGTTAAAGTCAAATCATTAGTTTAGTTAACTTAAAACGTTGAATTATATATTTAAGAAAACGTTGAATCATAATTAAATTAACTAATTTATATAAAGAAAATTTTAAATTGTGTCTAAGGACCTTCACAAAATAAATAATTTTTTGGGGGGAAAGTCAAACCCAACGTTGTTTTTGTAAACAAATTTAAAGAATTAACTTTACCATAAAATTAGAATTCATGTTAAAATAAGTCAGTAATAAATATTTTTTTGGGGGGGGAAAAGTAAAATTAAAAAAGGACATTAATTTGATATTATAAATATAATAATATGACAATTGGATGAAAAAGGTGAAAAGACGATTTTGTCTATTGTGAAACCTTTTAATGAAGGACAAAATGTTCAAATAATATTTATAAGGTCCTTCATACTTTTAATATAGTATAGATATAGGTATAGATAGATTAGGTATCGTTTGAATTGTAATTAATTAAAACTTAGGCTCAATAAGATAATTAAGAGTTTATGTTTGTTCAGTTATGTAGTTTTTTTCTTTTAAATATTTATTTTTTGTGAGATGAAGTAAAAAATAAAATAAATATTATATTGAAAAAAAAATTCGGCTTTAATTTTTACAAGCTAATTAATTTTCTTAGATAAAATAATTATGAAAATACTTTATAATTTTAGTGAAACCACGTAAAAATACTTTCAAAATATTAAGTATAATTTAACTAAAATAAATTTATATTTTATCGCGGCTTTCTAGTCTCGAAGTCGTGATTCAATGATTATAATTTTTTTGACTAGTTTGTTAGAATAACATTATGTGACGATCCCAATAATTTTTATTTATTTACTTAATTTTTGCATACAGTTGAATTTTCGTCAAACCTATATAAACTCAAAATGCGAGTTATTTAGAGTCAAGATAAAAATTACACTAATTTTTTTAAGTCAAACTTAATTAATTTTCAGTTAAAATATTACGTTGATAACTATCAATTGACTTACTATTTAAAGGCGATTTTCTTTTGTTCGTACACAAAATAAAAATGAATTCAACTTTAAAAGTAATCATATTTGGATTTATGTTGACTATAGATTTAGCGACTGAACTATCACTATTTTCAATTCAGAAAATTTCATTTATGATTTCTCTTAAATATTTTTGTTATATTGGATTCTTTTAAAAAAAAATTATAGGAGGAATTTTGTAGATTAGATAATGGAGGATTCAAAATTAGAAAAAAAAAAGTTCAAAATTTGTATAGTAAAATAATTAAAGAGATAGAAGTATTGGAAGAAAAAAATATATAATACAAGTCAAAAATGACGATTAAAAGATTTCAAATTAGATGAGAGAGCTTAGAATAAGTAAGAAAAAAGTAGAATGAAAAAGTAAAAATATAAGGAGTAAATATGAAAGAATAATAAAAAATCTGAAACAAGAAAAATATGAAAGAATAATAAAAAATAAAAGTCAAAGTGGTTTTATTTTTTTGAGGGAAAGATAAATGGTTTTGGTGCTTACAGTAGGCAATTTTACATTTTGAAGAAAAAGATATGATTTTGGAGCCAAAAGGCAAAATAATCTTTCTAAAAATTTCTAATCATTCGAATCATTTAGCAGCACCCTATTACATAATAGAGCAACATGAAAAAGAAAGAACTGTTTGGACGATTAACTAATAACATAAAATAATTGGACAAAGAATGATCGAAAAGAGAAGACAAAAGAGGCCAGTCAACATTCGCCAGGATTTGCTCAACTCCAATAAATAAATAAAGTATCTAATAATAAAAATCATTTTCAACAAAATATTTTCATGTCCATAAATAATTATGTATCAAGTATTGAAAATCACTTTTAAAAATCTTGAAAATGAATTTATGAGTAAGTAATTATGTATTTGAATAGAAATCTTATAATTAAAAACAACCAGTCGATATTTTGGGTAAAAAAATTTCAATAAGTTTTCTTTTTTGAAAAGAATTCAAATTACACTCCTATTAAAATCGTTAACACTACAAAAATTATATTGAAGTGTATTTATAACACTGTCATTATATTTGCCTGTGATTTATTTTTAGGACTCGTCTGATCATAAAAAAAAATATTTACTTTTTTTGACATTTTTAAAGTTGAAAATACAGTTTGAGTTGTGTTTGACCATAGTAATTTGAAGTTCAAAAAAATAAAAGTGAAAATAAATTTAATTTTTGAAAAAAAATTATGAAAATAAAAAAATTATATTTTTTGAGAAAGTTAAATTAAAAACTGTAAAACCTGAATAAAAAAATAGTGAAAATACCTCTTGAGGTACTTTTTTAAAATTCAAAAATTGTGAAAATGTTGTTCTTAAGGTACTTTTAAAAATCTAAAAATTGTGAAAATGTTGTTCTAAAATATTTATGACTAAATGTATATTTTAAAAATAAATAAATAATAGTCATTCCAAAACATTTATTTATTCTCTATTAGTTTGCAATAAAATTTAGGGAGTTTTACATAAATTCTGACTAGTTTATCCATAATTACATCCTATCCCAACTTTTTAAAAAAAATTCATAAAATTTTGATTTTAAATTTTTCAGATACATTATATTAAAATAGATACATGATAGTCTACATCTTAAGAAACAACTAGTTCGTTGTAATTTTGAAAATTAACAGCAATTAACTTAATTAAGAAGTAATTTACTCTGCAGATCTTCTAATTAATATCTAAATTAGGTGTGAACATAAATACTGAAAAACCGAAATACCTAACCGAACTGAACCAAATTATTTGGTTTTTCGGTTTCGATTCGATTTTGATTTATTTTTTTATAAATTTGATACTTCGGTTCAGATTTTGATTTTTAGTTAACATAATTTGTTTTTTCGGTTTAAACCGAGATTTTGAATATACTTTTCTTTAATTAATATATATATAATGTATGATATTTATACGAAAAAGGGTCAAAAATATCCCTGAACTATTTTAAATGAATCAAAAATATCCTTCGTTTATTTTTTTTGCTCAAAAATACCCTTTTGTTTATTTTGGGGGCTCAAAAATACCTCTTCGTTAATTTTTTGACTCAAAAATACCTCTCCATTAATTTTTTGGCTCAAAAATACCCTTCTCTCTAACGGAATGCCACCAAACACACCACATAGATAAAAAAAAGTCACTTAATCAGTTCACGTCAGCATACACGTGAAAAATCACTCAATTTAATCCACCTAAAAATCAATCCATTTTATTCTATTTAAAAATTCAATCCGATCCATATTTAAAAAACCCGAACCAAGAGGCAAAATTCAATTCTTTAATTTTGTTTCCTCATATCATCCCTTTCACCGCCTTATATTTTATTATTTTACATTTTCAAAGATACGAGATTCACTTGAGAAATTCTTGACCTCATTAACTTGTGGTTGTCCTACATTGCCATTAAACTTTCACTTTTCAACTTTCAATTTCGTCTTTGAATTACCATTCCTCTCACTACAATCAGATTCCTCATTAGACAAATTTAGATAGGATATCCTGTAGCAATATGAGCTCTTGAAAATCGGATCAACTATTTGAGGATCCAATCGTTTAGGGTCGACTCTATTAAAATCCGATTCTTTCGGATCAACAATTTAAGGACCTAATTGTTTCCTCATTTTTCGCCTTGATCAATCCAAAACATTTGAACCCATCACACGAAAAATAAGCAATCAAATTCTTCAATATTTTTTCTCTTGGCCCGATTTTTTTTCAATATGAGCGGGGTTGGGTCTTTAAATAAAAAAATGGGTTGATGGTTAGATAAATTAAATGGAGCGATTTTTTATTTGTGTATGTTGACTTGGACTGATCAAGTAACTTTTTTAGTCACTTGGCGTATTTGGTGGCATTCCGTTAGAGAGAAGGGTATTTTGTGGGCCTAAAACGGAGTATTTTTGAGCCAAAATATCAAACTGAAGGATATTTTTGAGCCAAAAAAAATGAAGGATATTTTTGATCTATTTCAAATAATTCAAGAGTATTTTTTTACCCTTTTTCAATAATGATATCTAACACTAATAGTCTATCTAATATAGCCCAAAGCCCATTCCATTTTTCAAGTCCATTATCCCTACTGCCCAAATTCAAAATCAAAATAGTTAATAGGCAAACAAAATAGCCATACTCTCCCCTCCCCTCCTCTCCTTCCCGTTTTGCCTTGTTAGATATGTCAAATGGCTTCTCAAGTGATTGCCAAGGTTTTGTCTGTCTACAGACTTATGCAAACTTTATAATGATGTTACTGTAGTTTTGTTGGTGTAGTTTGTGTAGAGTATTGTATGTTGTATCATTGGACTTTCATTAGGACGGGGATGTTATGTCTATGGATACTTTTTTGAGAAGCAGGTTCATCTGTCAAAGAATTCTTATGTCGAAAAGGCATCAGTAATAGTACGGTACATGAAGAAAGCACCAGTAATTCTTATAATGGTTTGTTGTTGTTGTATTTCTATTGGTGTTTATTTTTCTTGATATATAATGTTTACACTTTACGGTATCAGAGAGCTTATAGTGTGCTTCTTTTTTGTACAAATATTTTTTAAAATAAGTGGTTAACATTAAAAAATAGTCCAACTCACAAATATAATTTAACCCATTAAATAAGCCCAAAATAAAAAAATTAAAATTATTAAACCGAAATAAAATCGAACCGAACTAATTTGGTTCGATTTTTGGTGCGCCTAATTTCATAATCGAAGATAAAAAAATTCAAAATTAATAACCGAATCCAAACCGAAAAATCAAGCGCCCACTCCTAATCTAAATACCCCCAAAATGACATTTAGTTTATAATGCAATCTTTTTGAAATATTCTTCTCCAAATTCGACTTTCAGGTTCATTCTTCTTTAACTTTTCTCTTTTTTTTTGTGTGTGTTATTTTTCTTTTTCAACTTTTTGCAATGAATTTCAAATCTTGAAAAAATAAAGATATAATATTGATTAAAAACGTATCATGGTAAGACATAATGTATCGATATAAATAATGATATTTAAAATACAAAAGGTATAAGAGATACAAAATACAAAAAATGTATCAGGTGTAGAGATACGTATTTTAAAAGAGCTACATACAGAAACCTTCTAACTATATACACGTATATGAAATAAATATATATAAAAAAATTGTAACAGGCGTACAGCTAGAAGAATATGCACCTGCAATATGTATATAGAACTAAGCTAAATTATTTATCTTCAGCTAATTGAAATTTTATCTCGAATTAAAATGCTCAAATATAAAAATTGCAAACCTTTGGTAAGATGTCTCTCATTGTAACTTGAACAACTTTTCTTTTCGAAACAACACTTTTTCGTCTAAAAGTGCAAGATTCTCCTTTTTTCGACGGAATGAGTTAACGGAATCTATGAATTTCATCCTCAACCGTCTATTGAATCGTTGTTTGCTGGGTTAAGAATTGACGGAGATCGAAGATGTCATATGCCGCCGCTGTTTCTTGTTTCTCCAGTAGATACTTCAACGAAGAATAGGGAGGCAATGACCGGAGACGCCATATGCTGCTGCCGTTTCTTGTTTCTCCAGTGGATACTTCGACGAAGAATAGAGAGGAGAAAGTTTTTTCGAAAAATACTTGAGGAGGAGTTTAGATATTAAATTAATGAAAAGAAGATACTAAGATAAATTTTTAGAGGACAATAAATATATCTTAATTTTTTAGAATATAAGTTATGAATCAAAAAATTTAAAAGAAAGAATATAAATAAAAAATATCTATAATTTTTATTAAATAACGAAAATTTTAATAATTTAAATATGTTGAATTGTGATTTTGTGAAATTTATCCTAATTATTTTTTGTTTGTGAAAAAAAACACGATAAGACGAAGAGCGGAGCGGACTGACTAAATTCCAGAAAACACGGAACCCGCCTTATAAAGGGTCTTTTTGTCTCTAAACCCCTTTTAGAATCTCAGTCTTTTCTCTCCACAACGTTCACTCCCAATTTCTCCACTTCAAAACACTCCCCCCAACTTCTTCTCTTCCCGCGTATACCCAATCCATCAACGTTGGCGATACAAACCCTAGTTTGTTTCTGGAATGGTGTTATCGTCACTATAGGCGAATATATACATTCAGTGATAATATGGCTAATAGTACTGTGACGTCCAGAGATATTCAGGACATCGTCTCCAAAATCTCTTCAGATAAAGCTAAATCTCGTGAAGTATAAACACTAAATACTCCGATTTTATGAATTTGTACTGAAGTTTTTGGGGTTAATTAAAAAATAAAACTCAATTCAAGCAGTTTTAAGTAATTTTGACGTCTAAAGAGTTCAGATGTGAGTGAACAACGTTATTAATTGGTTTGATTTTTTTTTTTTTTTTTTTTTTTTCAAATCAGGAAGGGATTAAGTTGTTAAATGCATGGTTAGAAGAAGGCCAAAGGTCTGTTGAATTCTGCAGATACATTGGGGAAAAGACCGCGAGGCTTAAACCAGATGAAATTCCTCATTGTGAGTATAGTTTTTAACATGTGCGTTGCTATGTACGAGTGCGTGGTAGATATTTGAGAGGGCTGTTTTAATTTTATGCAGCGGAGACGTGGCCCTTTCTTGTTACGTTGCTTACGAAGTGTGTGTCACTGGAGATATCTGGGAGCAAAAAGCGTTTGCCAAAGTTGAATTATGCAAGAACTCTTAGGATATGTGTCCAACGAGCAGACGATGCGAGATTCTCAGGTACTATATATTTATTGTCATTGTCAATTCTGTTTCTATTCTCCACAGAATCTTTAGGTTGTTTCTGTTTATTTCTCATGAAGATGAATGCACTGAAAATATGTGTTTGCCTTGGTCCTGCGGAGAGATCCGTAAAACAGAACCTTATTTTGATATGGATGAATTCCACATAGATTGTATTTGTGTGCCGATATAAACTCAAATACAGACCTTAAGCAATACATATATTAGTCCGCCTTTTGCCCTAACTGCTCAAACTGTTATTTCATGTCTCCAATTTGTAAGCATTGGTAATAAGCATGAGAAACCAATATCTTCGCATCTCCAACTATGCCGGACATGTGTACACTTGTATAACTATTAGAATATATACTTTCTTGATAAGTGGTATAAATATTAGAATATTACAACGTGGGAGTGCGATTTTAGATCCATTTTCAATGATATTTTTGAGTTGCACTGTATTCTCTTAGATAAACGTTCATGCTTACTTTTGGTGGCACTGATTTTTTTTTTTTTCATTTTGTTAATATCGGAAGGTAAACTCACCCACGTCCTTGCATGTCTACCAGCAAAATGAAATTGCACTGTGGAAAATTTCATATCATAATGGAGCGTTTGAAGTTGCATGAGCCTAAAATCTAAAACTATCATTCCTTCAACATAGACTTGTTGGAACCTAGAGGAGTTCCTAAAATATACTTTTTTCTGTTTAGATGAAAGGTTAATATTGTCTTGTGATGTTAATTTTTTCAAGTGAATTGTAATTTTATTGAATAGGGAAAGCTCCGTATTCAAGAGGTATACAGAAAAAGTAGAGAATCTATTAAAAAGAATGCTTATCTATGAAAAGATACCTAATTTTCTGTGCATATAGGAATCGGGTGCACCAAAATGACATTAAAGCTGGAGGCTATTCCTCAAATGTATAAATATCAAGCTCTTCCCTTCAAAAGCTCTCATATTTATCTCCCTACATTCTATCCACATAATTACCTAATGGAGAAACATCTCACGCCCAACCTTTTCTCTTCCATCCTCCGAAGGCCCAGCTAAATACTGCATCCTTAATAGTATCCAATATGGTCCATTGTATTCTGTACCATCTTAAAAGCTCCCACTATAGACTTTGATGCTCCCTGACAATGTGGTAAAATATGATTCACACTGTCTTCTGAGTGTTTACACATGATGTACCAACTATCATATGTAATCCTCTCCTTTCTAAGTTTTCAACCAGCATAATCACACAACCACCAACCAATCAAAAGAATCTTTTTTGGTATTATTCATGCACCAAGATGATGAAATTATTTCAATTTTTTGAAAAAGATGATGAAATAGTTTCATATGTTTATTATATCTGGCAGGCAAAGATTTCCCTCTTCTACCCGTGGCAAAATTGCTTTTCAATCACGTCTGGGATGTCTTAAAGGATACTCCTAGCTTTCAGTTCGAGTATGGAACTATTCTCCGGCATCTTTTGTCAGTGAGAACTTACCGTTTTCACATGAGGAAGCGGGTTTACTGTTGTAAGTAAGCAAGCATCTTTTTTTGGTTAAGCAAAGAGGTGCCTATAATCTGACATTCCTTTTCCATCTTTACTATAGTTTCTGTGTTAATCTGCAGGTTTGTTGCTTCTATACATGGAAAAGGCAGAAACAAGTATACAAGAAAAAAGTGATGGCCAAATTAATCCAAGAGAGGAGGTCTTTCGCTGCATCACAACGCTTCATTCTCTTCTTGAAAATCCCCCTGGAGATTTTCCTGATACCCTTCAAGAGGATATTGTCAAGGGTTTTATTGGAATCTTTTCTTACGTAAGGTGAGAGATATTCATATCCTCATGCCTCTTGTTTTTTTTATTAAATCTCTACTTTTGCCCACTGCTGGGCTTATGTTTTTTTCTTCTTATAATTGGTCCACATTCCACTGATCTCTTTAGTTTTTGTGGTTTAGGGATGAAGGGAAGATTTCACGCAAGCTAATCGAGTGCATTAACACATATTTGCTGAAGGATGGCCCAAATTTGGGTTCTAAATCTCTGGAAATCCATGATGCTCTGCAGCATTTTGTCTTCCGATGTTGGATGACAACCCGTGATCGCGGCTTAAAGGTGTACAATTTTACGAGATGCAGTACTTCATGCCTATACCTATGCATCATATATGAATTTCTAATGTCCATCTCTTCTTTTATAGGATTCACTTGTTCTTTATGCAAGGCTACAACTAAATTTGATGAGAGATCTCGCTGATGGGAGCTCTTTATTAGAACAACTTCAGGATGTGCTTGGGAAGGAATTAGATCATATGAGTAGTTGCACCATCAATTTACCCTGGTTAGTACTGTTATGGGTAGTGTAACTGTACCAAGCAGCCCGTGTAGGAAGCTCAACTCGAGGTCATCGATCTTTTTTTAGTGTCATGGAGGATTGGTAAACATGCTTGGGTTTCAAATACTCATGGACAAAAATGTCTTTTTTATTTAGCCTTTAAATGTTCCATGCTTAAGTATATGTTGGACACTCGATGCTTCTCCCAAAGCTCACCTCAGTCTACTGTCCAATATCCACAATCTTGCCTTAGCGCTCTTCTAATGGCCTCCGTTCCATTGTCCCATCTCTAGGTTTTACCTTTCAAATCTACAACATCCTCAAATTTGATACTTTTCAGCAGCGGTGTCGTGGTAATCAAAAGCTAGAGCGCATTGCATCTTCAGCTCTAAAGTCTCTCTCTTTTTTTTTTTCTTTTGCTATTATTTCCATCTAAAATCTGTTTCTGCAGATCCACCAACGAATCTGAATTTGCAAATGCACCAACTCTTTATGATCATTTGTTTCTCTTGTTCATTCATTTTGTATGCCTGTCTTTTGTTCAATTTTTCTTTTAATTTGAGCATGAAGAATGTGCTCCTTTTCCATAATATGAAGATTAGATCTGATTCTGAAGGACCTCGTAGATGAACTTCTAATTGAGTTATGAGCTTGTTCATCATGGCCATCTTGGGTTAAAAGTGATAATTGAGCAGAGTTTGAATATCAACAACTCAGCCTAGCTCATTCATTTACATTGTGACAAGTTGCCATTTTTATATTTACAAAATATCAGATATTATGATTTTTCTCTAGACTTCTTAATGGCCTGTCCTTCTGTACAGGAAAGACACAACCAGGGGCGACAAATGTGGAATCTTGACAAGCTCTCAATGTGGTCTTATGGAGCTTGCAGCACTTGTATTTTGCCGGGTAGTTGTTTGTTAAATTATTTTTGATTCAAAGTTTTGATCAGATGATGGTGTGCTCAGTGCTCTCTGTGAACTTTTAACTGTTCCGTCAATCTTATTTCCTGTGAATTTGAGTCACTGTTCCGTCAATCTTATTTCCTGTGAATTTGAGTCAGTTATCTCTCGGTACTTCTAAAATTTTGGTATTATCATAGATTTTTGCAAGGTTAATATCTCTATATCAGATTCTTTGCTTGTGGATATAATGTGCATTTTTTCGTAGGAATGTATATCATTATCAGTTCTTTATAATCGTAAGCACCCGAGTTAAATAGGATGGCCTATTAACTTTGTGATTATGATTATCAGGCATGTGGCAGCACACCTGTAGCATCGCCATCTGAGAAACGAATTAGAAGGGAACATGTTGTAGTCCAGATAAGGGAAAGACTCTCAAGTGGAAAGTGGCCATGGTATGTTCTCTTGTGTGCTGTTCATAATCTTTCCCTCTAGCTACACATATAGAGTAAAGTGACATAAGTATCGCTATTGTAACTTTGCAACTGTAGTATTTGTAAGGAGTCCTTCCTGTAGTTGCTGTATGAGTTTTTGTGGTCTATTGATAGTTTAGTAATTTAAGTAGAAAGTTAATTTGTTTTTTCCATGATTCTCCATGATTCATCTTGGCTGTTACTGAAGAGCATTTAACGAGACAAGTTTGTTAGCAACACACAGCTTCTGACTTTTCCTCTTTAAGTCTTTATCTGTTGTTTATATGCATTATCTATTTATGTGTACGGGTTATCTGACATATATTCTGCTATTTCCTCGTTACATTTTCTAGAAAGCCTCTTGATACTTAGGGGTCGTTTGGTTGGGAACAAATTATCCTGGGATTAGCTATCCCTGGATTAGTTATCCCACCATATATATGGGATAACTTATCCCATCACTAAGGCATAAATGGTGGGATAATAATCCCCGACTAACTAATACCTCCAACCAAACATGGGATAAAATTATCCTACATTTTATTCCAGGATTATTATAACTTATTCCTCACACCGAACGATCCCTTAATAATTTCCATAAACTTTTGGTTGTGGTCTGTGCCATTTTCCCCTCTCATGCTGAGGTGGTGGCTAGAGAGAAGAGAAGTACAATAGGTGAAAGACCCTTCACAGTGATAAGTGGAATAAAGCTTGTTATTCTTGTTATGCGCTTGTTTTTATCACTGTTGAGCAGTGCCCGAAGAATTTATGCTAGGCATTTAAACATGTCTAGTAGCATCAAATTTTGAGGTCATGGGCACTCCTATGGGCCTGTTTGCTATAAATGCGTATGCAATGATTGGTAGCACAATTAACCTAGTTTTTGAGAAATTTCTTAAATTTGTCAAGTTGTTCACTCTGTATGATTGGGTAACAGGCATGCAGCTTTCTGTTACCTCATCCACAATTATTACAATCGCATAAAGAAGGATCTGTTGATCAATTGGTTTGAAGGTATACGTGCAAGTTTTGAAAGGTTAGTTTTTTGGTCTGTTGCAGATGCTGTTGACTTTTTCTTTGTGTCGTAACTTATGGATCTAGTGTCTTGTAAGAGCATCTAGTAATTTTTTCCTGGCTACCTCCCTCTTATAATTTTAAAACTCTTTGCTTTTCAATCCAGTGCATGAGTCAGTTTAAACTGTGGATCTAGCAATGTTTGTTTTCTTTCAGGATAATAAATGATGCAAACATCGAGCATAGTTATGGAGGTCTCTTGTGGACATTGAGGTGTGTTCTGCCTGATTATCGTTGATGTATTAGCTTTATTGCATTGCACTGGAAATGTTGCACTGACGGCACTGATTAGTCTTCTATTATATATTGTTGCTGTTTGTGTTACTTCTATTTACTGGTGGTGATTTCTAACTTCGATTATACTGCTCCATAGGATTCTGCATTAGAATGCTAATATATATGAGTAATATGTTTTGTTTTTTCACATTTTCTTCTCAAATATACTCTCAACCTATCTAGGAGTCTTCAAGGACTTTCTTTGATGCTGCTGTTTCCTGTTCCTGCACTGCAAACATCATCGGAGCTGTCTTCCACATTGAGTGGGGTAATATCTGACTTTCCAAATATGTTGACATATTCAAGTTTTGACACTGTTATGTTCTCTTGTTCAAGTAGTTTCACTGACCTGTTTGTTTTTGCGGTTAAATATGGAAAACTTTTTGTTGCCTTATAGCTAGGTCAGATTGTTATTTTTGAATATTTAAGTCATTTGCAATTTTGAGTTGCTCCATCTTTCTTGTACTTGTATGTTCATAATTTGGAAAAAGCTATAAAGTAAGAACCTAAAAACGGGGAAAATAGAATAGGATTAATTGGTGCAAGGATAGAAAAATGATTTTTTAATTCAAATTTGATGTAAGTGACCTTTCTAACCTTTCTGGTTATGATAATTGGGAACATTGAAGGGGGTATTTTAGCTAGATGTGATAGACATAAATCAAGTACATCAACTAGTTTGCTTCATTTGGTAACTGTTCTGATTTTGTTTTGAAGTAGTTTTAGCTCGTGCAAGATGATTTTTAGTGCATTTTTGTGTGCAACTGTCACTTGGGAATTAGTGGTCCTTGGCAACAATTTTATAGAGACAACCCGATGAAATTTATTTATTTGTTTTTCTGGTTTAATTCTTTCGAATGCGGCCGCTAAATTTAGCTCTTGACTGTATTTGTAGGTTGAAACAGGTTGGCATTCGATATGGAACTGTGTTATTGGTGGTCTGCCCACATTTAGTACTTTTACAGCAGTTGTAAGTTGTGACTTTATTGATCTTCGGAAGATGGAATCCTGTTTCTTTATCTAGTATGGAGGTGTTATAGAATACTAGTAGTGTGCTTCCAAGTACTGACTCACTTTTCTGAGTCGTCTTTACTCAAATATATTTTTCCAATGAGGAAATGTGATCGAAGCCTCATGTAGGATAGGTAGTAGATGCTGGGCATGTATAACTTAAAAGGTATCTGGGGGAAGTGAATTAACTCATCTAGTATCATGCTCTTTTGCATTCCCCTTTTTTTGCGACACAATTTGCCTGCAATTTGTGTGAAGGACTTAATTTAATTTACGTGTTATGTAATTTTTTTTGATCAAGTAAAAGTATTTTCATTCATAAACATGACCAAATTGGTCGCATACGTAGGTTACAAAAAGATCAAAACTCTACAAAGTATGAAGCTCTACAAAATCCACCCAATCCTCTAAGCAAGAAGGAACTTTCTCTTTACACCAAAAGAAAATAAGAGAAGTCTTGGATTACCCTTTTAGAGCCTGTTTGGACTGACTTATTTTGAGGTGCTTTTACGGCAAAATTGCTTTTTAAGCACTCTTGTTGTGTCTGGGTAAAATAAAAAATTGCCTTTAAGCACTTATGCTTATCAAGCTATAAGCCCATCCACACAGGCTGTTGCTCGTTCTTTTGTTGGTAATTAACAGGCTTTTGTTAATTAATCACCGTAGGAAAATTACAAGGTACAGCCATGAACACTCAAATGGCTGTCTGATGAAAATACTCTGGCTATCTCATTAGAAAATTCTCATACCCACTTCTGCCTTTCTACTCTAGAGGTTCCAAGACTCGTAACTCTAAGTTGCAGTGACAACAAGACCAAAGCGAACGCCAACAGCAGCATTTTTCAACTAAAACGAAAGTGATTGCATCTTGCTCTGTAGCTTCGCAGTTGCCCTGACATTGCAAACACATGCAATATCTGTAGCAATATGACCCCGTCTCTAAAATGTGCTCAAACAACCTTTGATTCTTCTCGTACCACAAAGCTTGCACTACTTCAACATATACCATTTTAAAGATCTGAGTACTCTTTCCTCTAGCTTTCTGAATCAATCAACATAAATGTTGGACCCAAGTTCGTGCAGAGTATGGGCTATCTTGCAACCAGGTGAGTATCCTATTCCACAAGTTTCCGGTATATTGACACTCTGCAAAAGGGTGGTTTCTGGACTCGATATGGATCTGGCAGAGGACACATTTAGGATCATACAATAATCCGCATTTAGTCAATCGATAAACAGTGAGCAGCCTATTCTGGAGTTGCTACCACATTGTGAATCTTGATTTTGGTCCTGCTAAATTACCGAACACAAGACATCTCCAATTCACTTTGTTGAAAGTTCCCAACATATTCAGGTACAGTTCCCTAATCATACTCTCTTCCTTATAGTTGGATAGACAACTTGAGCTAAACCACATCTTGCCTCAAAGATTTTCCTCATCATCCAACATGTTTGCTGGGGAATCTTCATATGCTCAAATCTTTTCCTTTTTATGTAGTGTACGTGTACCCATCGAATTCACAACCTACCCTTGTGAGCCAAGTCCCAGCATGTTTTAATTATAGCAGCTTGGTTCCACAACTTCATATTAATTAGTTTCACCCCCCTGTAGATTTTTTTTTTTTCAACCTCTTCCCTCATCAAAAAACTTCTCATTAAAGAGTGTGAAACCATAACTACGATGAAGGTCAAAAAAATTGGTTCATCCTGATATGCGTTTCATTTTCAGAACTTAATTGTTTTGAGGACCTTACCTTATGTGATGTTTTTCTCCAAAGGTACTTTAATTATGAACGCATGTTTTGTTAATGAGTCTTCAAAGTTCCATTTAAGAAAAATTGAACTGAAGCCAGAGTGTGTTTGGGATGCAAGTTCCCAACAAATAAAAAGAAAAAACTGATGCAAGTAACAGGCTTCATAGCAGACTGTCTTCAACATATCTTCATTCTGATCAACTGGTGAGACAAAAACAAAGCAAGTGAAATGTTTTCTGTTAAAATTATTATATGTTATTTAAGCCGGGGGTCTATCGGAAACAGCCTTTCTACTTCTTTAGAGGTAGAGGTATGGACTGCGTACATCTTACCCCCACCAGGTGGGAATACACTGGGTTTGTTGTTGTTGTTGTAATTTGTCTGTAAGCAGTTTTTTCTTAAGTGACATTTGAGAGTTTCTTTAAGTGTAAGACAAGTTATTAGGCTACTTGTTAACTTTCTTGTTTCTGTATATGTGCAGGTGGATGCTGCATTAATGCTACTTAGAAACTTAATAGTCAATGTAAACACTATCTTTTGCAGAAATTGTGATATTTTCTTTACTTATTTCTGTTGGAATATTTTGGAGGTCTTCCTCTTGTAGTATGTAGCTACATCAGTATGTTAATGTCCTTGCTTCGTTATTTCTTTTAGGATACAGCAAATGCATATCTTGTGCCCCAGGACTTGTGGGATCTTCGATTACTTAAACGTGTGCCATCAATGTAAGTAATATTTTCTTTTCTTATAGTTACATGGGAATTAGTATATGAGCCTGTTGTATAGAAGATTCTTTTTTCCTTTTTGGTGCAGCAAACGAGGTTCGTTGTTGTATAGAAAGTCAGTTCGTAAAAAACATCTCTTTTTGTATTTTTTCTACTTTTTGTTATACCTCTTGTATACGGGCTCTGCGCATTCTTTCAATAAATTTCTTTTACCGTATCAAAAAAAAAAAAAAGATCTTGGTTTCAATAGTATTCAATGACTAGATTCCCTTCTTTTATGTCCTTCGAGATATATTATTATTCTATGATAACTTCTGAAGGAGTTTGATCAATTATGAAATTTTTGACTTGAAGTATTTTACTTGCTACTCTTTTAGATCTGCTCTGGTTTGAGATCTCCTAATCTATCCACTTTTATTTTCAGATCTTTTTTGTGCTTCATTTCATGTTACTTTTCAAGGAAAGGCTACCAAGTAAGTGCTCCTCTAATAAGTTCAATTCTGGTTTTGCTTTATTGTCCTCTGTGGGTTTCCGACAAGGGTTGGGAAAGAACTATGTATCTTGTTTGTTCCTATCCTTTAAAATATTATCTTCTTTTCTCCTCCTTTTTCTTCTGTAGGGTGATCTTAGAGACACTTTATATTTGAGGCAAGATCTTTTGAGAGCTGTTTTAGCTTTTCCTTTCTGGAAGGTTTGTTTATTTTATATTGCTGTATGATTGTCATTTTTTTTTGTTTGGATAAAGTAGTATTTTATTGATGTTTTATTGTAATAAACGTTATATAGAAGTAATATATCAAAGGTAAGGAGGCTACTGAAAAATATTGCTCTCCCGCCTCTAGAAAAGACAACTAATCATCTATACGAATAGGGATCTTGTGGATGCAACAAAACTTGAAATAACAAACTAATGAGTGTTCCTAATCTGCGCAAAAGATCATAATCTCCCTTCCGGATGCATCTGTTCCTTTCCCTTCAAAGTACCCTCATAAGTGTAATTATCCGTCACCTGATTTCGGCCAACAATGGTGACTGAAAATGTGAAGGACATGAAAGATGCAACAATGGTATTTCATGACTCTCCACATTCCGCTTCTAACCTGAATTTCAGCCACTGATCTCTACCGCAACAACAAAAAAAATTTCCTTACAACTTCTCTTCCTCTACCCAGAACCTTCCCCCCATGATATCCCAATTATTCGGTCATATCTCCCACATGCAGACTACCACCCTTAATTGAAGAGTTGACTTCCTTTTCTCCATGGGATGATGTTTTGTTAACTTTCATCTAATGGAAAGTTCCTTTGAAAAATGTTTGTTTATATCTGCCAAACTAGCTGGAAGTTGAGCAGATATGAAAATACATATAGAACTGGAGAATCTGCTTTAGGTTAGGGCAGTTTATTCGTATGTAAGAGAATGTTGTTGCTGGCTTGCTAATTTCAATATTTGGAGCACTGGGCTCCATGCCGTGCTTTCTTTGTAACTAGTTCCCTGGGGCAGTTCCAAATTAGAGGAGGAAGAGAACCCACCTTGCTTCTAGCAATCTGTACAAGGTTGAGACCTTATGACACTTCTCCCTCTGAAGTGATTCACTGCTTTTGAGATGATCTGCTGCTGTCTGAATTGCCGGAACCAAATCAATATCCCTCTTTGATGTCTCTATTGGCCATGCTCTGGTGCTTTTCACTTGGGTTCTTCTTGTGACCTCCTTCTACAACTTTGTCCTCTCGCCCAAAAAACAGGAAAAACATGGGTTAAACTGGATGTTCCTGCCCTAACCCCCTTTATTGTTAAGGGTTCTGTTGGTGAGTCATTTATCAATCCCTAGAACCTTACTGAAAACATGCAAGGATTGATCATGCTCTTCACTTGGCGACAAAACCCTTCTCTCTTATAGCAATCTCCGGGAAGCCCCGGTTAACATGGTACTATCAACAACAACAACAACATACCCAGTATATTCCCACCAAGTGTGGTCTGGGGAGGGTAAGTGTACGCAGTCCATACCACTACCTCAGAGGTGAGATAGAGAGGCTGTTTCCGATAGATCTCCGGCTCAAAATAAAACAATCTAGACCAGGAATAGTAAAAGGACATGATATAATAGAAATCAACACATCCAGTAATACCATATACAAGATACACCAAGTGATACAACAAATGGTACAACATCCTAAACTAATATTAACCTTATACCCTAATCCGCCTTTTCCACAACTTCCTATCTAAGGTCATGTCTTTGGTAAGCTGGAGCTACTCCATGTTATGTCTGATTATGTCCCTCCAATATTTCTTCGGTTTACCTCTCCCCCGCTTGAAACAATCCCTAGCCAACCTCTCACACCTCCGCACTGGGCATCATCACACCATTTCAACCTCGCTTCTCTTATCTTGGCTAACACTGAAGCCACTCCCACCTTATCTCGAATAACCTTATTTCTAATGCTATTTTTCCTAGTACACCCACACATTCACCGAAGCATTTTCATCTGCGCCACCTTCATCTTTTGGATGTGGGCTTCTTCACAGGCCAATACTCTGCCCCATACAACAAAGCCGATCTAACCACCACTCTCTAGAACTTGCCTTTTAAGTTTAGGAGGTACCTTTTTGTCACACAAGATTCTGGAGGTGAGCCTCCATTTCATCCACCCTACCCCAATCTGATGAGTGACATCTTCGTCAATCTCTCCATTCCCCTCAATCATAGACCCATATACTTGAAACTATATCTCTTAAGTCTTATGAATGGAATAAATATCAAGCTAAATAACCACATTGGACTCACGAGACACCTCACTGAACTTACAATCCGAATATTCCGTCTTGGACCTATTCAACCTAAACCCTTTAGACTGGGTTTGCCTTCAAACCACCAATTTAGCATTAACTCCACTACATGTCTTATTAATCAAGACTACATCATTCGCAAAAAGCAAACAGTAAGGCACCTCACCTTGAATTTGTCGCGTCAAAATATCCAGCGCCAAGGCAAAAAGAAATGGACTAAGCGTCAATCCTTGGTGTAACCCCATCAAGAAGGGAAAGTGCTCCAATCCTCTCTCCCAGTCCTAACTCGAGTTTTGGCTCCGTCGTACATATCCTTAATAGCCCTAGCATACTCCATAGATACACCTCTAGCCTCCAAACACCTCCACAAAACCTCCCTGGGAACTCTATCATAGGCCTTTTCTGAGTCGATAAACACTATGTGCAAGTCCTTCTTCCTTCCCCTATACTGCTCTACCAGTCTCCTAACGAGATGGATGACTTCTGCAAAAATCCAAACTGATTTTCAGAAATAGTAACAATCCTCCGCAACCTCAACTCTACCACCCTCTCCCACACCTTCATAGTGTCTCAACAACTTGATACCCCTATAATTTTTGCAATCCTGAATGTCACCCTTGTTCTTATTCAACGGAATCATCGTACTCTACCTCCAAGCTTCAGGCATTTTAGCCGTCTTTAAAATTATGTTAATCAACCAAGTCAACCACTTCCTCAAAATCAGCTGAACTTGAAATTCTAGGATCCTCTCCTTCCAATCTGAAGTCAATCCACTCAAGATATTGCTTTAAGCATATAAAGACACTCAAGATATTGCTTTAAGCATATAAAGAAAATATTGCACAGTGATATTGCATGTTCTCGGCAAAAAGCAGATGGTTTTTCTGTTAATGGTGGGGTGTTGCTTTCACATGTAGGAATGTTCAATGTTGAATAAACAGCTGGTTTCTCTATTGCCAACAGCTGTTTATGCTCTTTGTACCGGTGGTACACCATTGTTCGATAAAGGACTTTACCCATTACACTACGTTCCTGAAACCTTGAATGATGTGAAGGTATGTATTGTTGTTTCTGGATTGTTTTATGCTTATAACTATGCTCTCTCATGAATATTGTTAAGTTGACTAAGATACTGAAATTCCTATTGTTGTAGGTTGAAGATCACACACATGAAAGTGTGCATGATCTTTTTGAATGCTCTGTTGAAGTTCTTGCAAGGATCGGCCAGGAATCTGATCTGGAGGTGTTACACTCTTTTGTTGTGTTTTCTTCTCTTTGTGGTCAAAGTCTTTATCACAATAGACTTTTTACTGGTTTCAGGATATTCTACCACCTCGTTGCCAAAGCTTACGTCTTCCCCGACAGATCAGAGATCCACTTTGTCACGAAGTCGAAAATCACATTCTTGAAATTATTAAAGATGAAGAATGTGAAAAGATGCTTCTATCTGATGTCATTTTCCTCTGTGCTATTTTATCAAACTTCATGTATTGCTCATACAGTACAAGGTCTATCCTTTTCTCTTTAATGTTTGCTAGTTTCGGTCTTAATCTTAATAATTGTCTATGATAATGACATGAATACATTTTTCCTTATTGGTACATTAACGGCATTGAACTGATTTTTAACATTCTCTTTTTGCCCTTTGCTTTTAAGTTACATCTCCTGCTTGCAATGGAATGCCTAATCTTTTTGTTTGTGTTATACTTCATGTGCTGTTCACTCTTAGGACAGGAGAAGAAATTGTGCCTTGCCTTGCCACTCTGAGTCAATTTGTGTCGAAGTTGTTGGATCGAGCTGCTTGTATCTTGGAGAAAAGTTGTGACGACCTTGTTTCTGGTTTGTTGGGTTCAAGGTCAATTTTTGACACAATTGGCACCATTCGTGTGTCCTTTGAAAGTTTTCTATGCTCCCCATTATTTAATGAAATGCAAATCGACAATAGCATAGACATACTGGCTGCAGTAATCCAATCTGTGGAGAGGCTTCTGAAGGTTCTTGCTAAAATGTATGAAGGATCCTTAAGTAGTGGAAGTAATATTCATTCAAAGAGGGGCGGCCTTGACTCTTCTGCATCAGTTTCTAGTCAAGATTCTCATCCAGTAAATAGCCGCACTAGTATGATCATAGACATGGAGTTGGATGTGAACATTGGTTCTAAAGATGCTGACTCTGTGAGCATTGGGGGAAAAGCTACTGCTGATATATTGGTTTCATCTGTAAATCAGCGAATGGAAGTTGTATCGATCATCACAAAATTCTTTTCAGCTTCACCATTTCACACATGGGATGTCATGTTTGAGCTCATGGAGAAAGAAAGTGACCCAAGGGTAACCCTATTGGAATTATCTGTTCTGGAATTGTTTCTTGATGATACTGCATTTGTTGATGAATATCTTGCTGACATTTGATTTCTAATTAGGTCCTTGAATTAATCGTACACGGGCTTTGTCAACATCCTCATTGGTCTTCTAGCAGAAAGTTCTTAAATTTGGTAATGTGGCTCTTTGAAGTTTATTTGTCTTAGTTACTACAAGTTATTTATGCCTTGAAAGCTCTGATAATTACTTAATTCTTCTTCTCTCTGCAGATTACATCCTTAAATGATTTCCTAGACATACAGATGAATCTCAAGGTCCAGTCTCTGAATGTGCTAGTGGCCATCTGCAGTTTGTTGGAGAGACTGTTATCCTTTGATGGTGTTGCAAAGTACCCAAAGAGAACTTTGTCTTCACGGGAAAGATTGTCTGAAGAGGTATAATTGGTATATCTTATATTTTATCTGCATGCTACATGGTGCTAAATGTAGTTCTAGTTAAACCAAACTATGTCTTCTAAAGGAAGTTCCATATATATTACACGATTCTTAGAGTTCTTAAATGTAGTCTACACTGGTACACTTTTATCATTTTAAGGCTTTTTCGGATTGTATAATATGTCAAGACTCCATTCTGAATAAATGTGTACTGCGTATCGAGTAAAACTCCATAGGATAAAATGAAATAGTAAATCAGGATGTCTTTGATAGGAAGATGGACCTTATATTTTATCTGCATGTTACATGGTGCTAAATGTAGTTTTAGTTAAACCAAACTATGTCTTCTAAACGAAGTTCCATATATATTACACGATTCTTAGAGTTCTTAAATGTAGTCTACACTGGTACACTTGTATGATTTTAAGGCTTTTTCAGATTGTATAATATGTCAAGACTCCATCCTGAATAGTGAATAAATGTGTACTCCGTATCGAGTAAAACTCCATAAGATAAAATGAAATAGTAAATCAGGATGTCTTTGATCGGAAGATGGACCTTTTTAGCTGATACTTCACGAACTTACAATCGGTCACAACAAGGATCAGAACTAGGATGTTACACTGTTAAATTACTTTTTAAGTTCCCTAAGATTCTTATAGTTAGTTAACTGACATGATAAATTAATGATCTAACAGATTTCTTACTTGGAACCGTACGAATTCCTATTAAATCATCGGAAAAGGGTCATATATCCTTGTACTATCAGAAATAGTTTAAATATACCCCTTGTTATACTTTCGGTTCAAACATACCCCTTCTGCTATACTTTCTGTTCAAAAATACCCCTCTTATTATATTTTGACACAAATTTACCCTTCATTTTGACCAAGGGGCACATGTAAAGCTCAAAATCGAATAACTTACCCCCAATTTTAAATACGTAATTCCTTTAGTCCCCCGTTTAACCAAATCCAATCCATTTTCTCTTCTTTTCATGTTCTTCTCATAAGACCCAAATTTGAGTTTTCTTGATGATTTTGCATAATAAATGGAGTTTGCCAGAATTCATCTTCTCCTTTTTCAACTCTGTCGATGTGCTTCCTTGATAATCTTCAATGAATTTAATTGGTTAGTCTGATGAAGTGACTAGTAGGAAATGTATGCCACTCAAATAGATAGGAGGGATAGGTTAAGAGAATATAGGCAGCAACAAGTGGCTGCATTGGAATAGGATGAAGGAGAAAGAACAAAAAGTAGGTAAACTCATGGAAAAAGAGGTAGAAAGATGCTGCTCTGGAGAATGGTGGAGATTCAGTGAGTGGAGGGCACGAGGAAGGACCAGATTCTGGAAAATATGTGATGCGATGAAGGAATTCCACAAGATAATGCATCAAGTCCATGAATTAGATAGAGGAAGGATGAAAATGTACAAAAATCTTTTTGAGTATTAGAATTGGGAAATATGATCATTTAATTTATTCCTCAAGAAAATTTAATGATGATGAATTTCGGGGAACCCCTTTTTTTCTGGTGAAATCATTACAAGAACTCAGATTTGGGTTTTGAGAGGAGAAGATGGAAAAAAAAAGCAAATGGTCGGATCGTGTTAAGTGGGTGACTAAAGGAATCGAGAATTTAAAATTGAGTGTGTCAGTTGATTCTGAGCTTGACACTTGTCCCCCTGTTAAAATTAAGGGCAAATTTGTGTGGAAGTATAATAGGAGGAGGGGTATATTTGGACTGGAAGTATAATTGAAGGGGTATATTTGGACCGAAGTATAACGAGGGATATATTTACTCTATTTTTGATAGTACATGGTTATATCTGACACTTTTCCGTTAAATCATTATAGACCGGATTTCCTTTGTCATACACTTAAATTAGAAGTGTCAGTTTTCTTACTGTAATTTATAATTAAAACTGCAAGTTTCTTGTGTTATAAACGTAGAATAAAATAAAATCCTATGTAAGAGATTTACCAGTTAAAGAAGAAGATGTAGTACAGTGCTCCAGCCAATGCAATTTAAACATTTGTAGGTTTCTGTAAAAGACAACCACCAGAACTTCTTTATGACAAAACATTATCGTTAATTTAATACTTTTTCTAAATATTCCTCTGAAATATTTGCTCTTATATGGTCCAAAGGTTATATATTTCTACCAACATCACTGCTAGATCTGCGATGCAGCTTAATGCCTTACTCACATAATGTTTTAGTAGTTTTTTTTTAAATCGGGTGGAAAGATGTTTTCCTTAGTGTTGTTGCTGATCTCTTTTCTTGAACAATAGAATCTCCTTTCTTGTTCCTAATATAACTTTCTCAATTTGCATGTTCTGTGAAATGGGGTTGTAGGGCTTGAGTTCTCTGGGAGACCTGGTGAACAAAATTGCAGACAGTGACCTCTTTGATTGGGTTGGCCGGACTAAGCTTATTGATTGCATTTGCAATTTCATTTTAGTGGATCCGCAGACTGGTCAGGTATCGCCTTTTAAATCTTGATAAAGAAAGATTGGGAACGTGGTCACTTTTCCTTTTTGTCTAGTTTCATTTTAATTTCTGATGTACAATAACATCATTTTCTTTCATGACCCCTGCTTCAAATTTGAGCAGTCCATGATTGAGAAGCTGTTGTTGATGCTTCGCGATCCTGATTATCGAGTTAGGTTATGCTTTGCTCAGCGGGTTGGTGTGCTTTTCCAAACTTGGGATGGTCATTTTGAATTGTTCCAGGACATATGGTATGACATTAGTTTTTTCTTTTGCTTTTTGGTGCACTGTTACCTTTTTAAGTCTGTCAAAAACTTACTGCTTGGCCAGAGATAACTATCCTAATTAGCATCAAGTGAAGTAGCATGGTTATTAGTGATCACACAGTCAATTACTTTTATTACGTAGAATTCTTTGAGAGTTACTTTTATTACGTAGAATTCTTTTAGAGTTCTCTATTTAAATCAAATGCATGCTAATGTGATGTAACTGTGGTTGGACTAAAACATGAACCCTAATTTTCTTTATGCTACTAAATAGAAAAAAGGCGTTGCTTGTAATCTTTGCATGGAAAATCTACAAACTATTCCAGGAACCCTTTTAAGAAGCCATACCATTTTGTTGAAGCAAGAACATCTGCTTACAACAACTACAACATACCCAGTGTAGTCCCACAAAGTGGGGTCTGCTGAGGGTAGAGTGTATGCGGACCTTACCCCTACCTCAGAGGTGGATTTTCCGATAGACCCCCGGCTCAAGAAAGACAGTCCAAAGCAGTCCCCAAAAAGAAGTAATGGAAGTACAAGAAACAATAAACAATAATAAAAATAGCAAATAGTAACAGAACGGAATCTACAACAAAACAATACAATAATTGAGATACAAGACACAACAGATAGTAACAAAATAGAACTCGAAGGACTAGAAACTATAGGAGCAGCAAGAAAATTGCTTACATTTAAAGAAAATGCATGCAGTTTGAGATTTCTACAAGGATTTCGGCAGTTCTACTGTAATTCATCTTTTGTTTGTTGAAATAATGATTTTCCTATATTGCCCCTGGGGATTAGCACAATTGGCAAAGGTTGAGGGATTTGTGTATGAGGTCACAGGTTCAGGTCTTGCTCCGAGCGAACTAACTCGGGTATTTAAGTGGAGAAAAGGGTAAAGGGTTTTCTCATCATCCCCCACATTCGAAGGATGCGGTTGGCGTGGTCAGCTCCAGACAAATCTCTTGGTCATATAAAATAGTGATTTTCCTTCTCCCTTGATTTGATAAATTCATTTCAATTAGGTTGGTAATTTCTAAACGGGTTTATGAAATTAGAAAAGGAAAATTCACCAATAACATTTTGGGCAAAGTCTTTGCTTAGTTTTGAATCAAGGAGACATGACTGAGGGGAGGAAAAATTATTTAATATTTGTTTGTCTTTCACTTATTAGAGGTTTGGAGGCAAAACCCTTGAATCTAAGGGGTTCAGGTTGAGTAGGTCCAAGACGGAATATATGGAATGTAAGTTTAGTGAGGTGAGGCAGGAGGATGATGTCGTGGTAAGGTTGGATTCCCAGGAGATCCGAAAGAGGGATAGTTTTAGGTATCTTGGGTCTATGATTTAGGGGAATGGTGAGATTGATGAGGATGTCTCTAACCGTATTGGAGCTGGTTGGATGAAATGAAGGCTCGCCTCAGGAGTGTTGTGTGACAAGAAGGTGCCACTAAAGCTTAAAGGTAAATTCTACAGTGCGGCAGTCTGTCCTGCTATGCTATATGGAGCAGAGTGTTGGCCAGTCAAGAACTCCCACATTCAAAAAATGAAGGTAGCGGAAATGAAAATGTTGCGCTGGATGTGTGGACTTACCAGAGGGGATAGAGTCAGGAATGTGACCGTTCGGGAGAAGGTCGGAGTGGTTTGTTGGAGGATAAGATGCGCGAAGGAAGGTTGAGATGGTTTGGGCATGTGATGAGGAGGGGCACGGATGCCCCAGGTCGTAGGTGCGAGAGGTTAGCGTTAGATGGCTTCAGAAGAAGGAGAGGTAGGCCGAAGAAGTACTGGAGGGAAGTGATTAGACATGATATGGAGCAACTTCTGCTTACTGAGGACATGACCCTAGATAGGAAGGTGTGGAGGTCGCGGATAAGGGTAGAATGCTAGGTTGTGTGCGTGGATTTAGTAAGTAGTTAGAAGAGCTCAGGTTGAGTCGGGCTAGTAAACCTAGGATTGGGTCCAAAGATAGGAGCCCGGTCAGGCGGGCGTGGGTCTCTTTCTCCTATTGCGCTTATTTATTTTATTTCTTATTGCTCTGACTTCTATTTTTATGTGTCTAATTCCTTGTCATGTTATGCCATCCATCTTGCTTCTTATTCAATTACGCTTTGGTCTACTTTTCTTTATCTTGAGCCGGGGGTCTATCGGAAACAGCCTCTCTGGAGGTAGCGGTATGGACTGCGTACACTCTACCCTCCCCAGACCTCACTTGGTGGGAATACACTGGGTTTGTTGTTGTTGTTGTTGTTGTTAGTGGATTCATTCGCGCTTCGCGTGAATTAATTAAATTTCGACTATTGAAATTTATTAAATTTTTTAAATCTTATCTTAATTTATTTTGAGCCGGGGGTCTATCAAAAACAACCTCTCTACTTCTTCGGAGGTAGCGGTATGGACTGCGTACATCTTACCCTCCCCAGACCCCACGCTGTGGGAATACACTGGGTTTGTTGTTGTTGTTGTTTCACTTATCAGAAATTATGAGTTATCATTTATCAGCAGTTGTCATTATCTTAATCTCCTTGGCAAGTTCTCACTGCCATCTCGATCTGTAATGTATCCAGCAGGCTTTCTATGCTTATGTTAATGTAGTTTTTTGGGCCTTGGAGAGGTAGGAGATATCACTTGATATAAGAGTGATTTTCACAACTGGAGAATAGCCTCTTATTCCTTGTTCCCTATTGCTTTTTGTGCACCCATGAGGTTCCTTTATGCATAGAAGATTGTGTTCGTCCGTAGAAAACCATATATTTTTCGTAGGTTTTCTACTTTCTTGGTGTACTACAATTTAGAGTTGCATTATGTGAGCATTTACCAGGAAAACATCCACTACATCTTTTATGCAGATTCAGTTTTTAGGTTTCTTTTTCTTCATACCACTGTCCTTCACAATTGTCCATCTTTTTTCTCTCTTCTGTTAGCATTTAATTTCTTGAGTGTTTAGCATTTCAATGATTCACCTGAAATTTTCTGTTCCAGTTCAAATTTCGGCACAAAGCTTGTGACTTTCTCCAGAGAGAAAATTGTGATGGCGAAGGAAGTTTTAGCTTCTGGTCCTCAGCCTCGTATCATATTGGAAACAGCAATTGTAACCCTAGCTCATCTTGCGCTGCACAGTGAAAAGATTGAATTGGAGGTATTCAGGAGGCTGGTTTTTCTTGGATTAACCACAAAAAAGTGGGAGGGCTGGTTTTGCTTGATAATTTTCATTCTTTTGGCTAAAAAATATGAACATCTCTTATCGAGGAATATAAGGCAACATTTTAAATGGCTGCTGGGTTGATTATTGAAAGAGTTATGTTTTCCCAATTTAAAGAATGGTCTTTGCGTGAACCGTTCTGTGTATTTGGTTGCTGTTGGTAAGAGGTCATCATGTCCAATTTTATAAAAGTTAAGTATCATGATTTTGCTTACTTTATGTTCCAATTTAGCATGTGTTTCTGTCGCATCTTAATCTAGAATGTGTTTCCATCGTCCTGAGATCCAATTTATTTTACTTCATTGTTATCCGCCTGGCACTTTGACCTGATGAACGTGATTTACACCAGGTTTGTTTAAGGGGGTTTCTTACAGTGACATATTAATGGGCTGAAATTATTAGAGTGAACATGTAGATCTCTTCGTCTAAGATTAATCATTTTGACTTTGTGAGGTTATATTTGTCTAATTTGTTGTTTTGTAGGCTGTTTTTATGGTCTGTGTTATTGCTGCTATTAACCCTTGTTTAAGGTAATCAAAAGTTATTACTTGGTCATGTTTTCCTTTCTCAAAAAAAGTCATTACTTGGTCATGTTTTCCTGGTAGATCTCTTGTTTCTTATATTATCCTCTTTTCAGGAGACTTGTTATTGCTGCCCTTGATAATCTATCAAGGGAGTTAAAGTATACTTCTAGGTCAAAGGTATGATTAGATCTCCATCACTCTTTATTTATGTTGGTTAAAGAGCGTAACATTCAGCCTTATAGTACGTGATCAAGAAGTGTGAGATTGTCAACTTGCTTGCTCCTTAAATCATTTTTCTCTCTGGCACAATCTTGACTATTTGCAGTATATGAAAGAACTCATGGCGTCAATCCTCTTTAGTTGGGTTGCTACTGGTGTAAGTTTAGCTTCTCTTCTCGAGGTAATGTGTGGGTTCTTTCTAATCCTAGTCATTATCAACAATCTGTTGTGACGCGAATAGCTAACACATTAATTATATGTCACACCAGGCGAGGGATCTGTTTGATTTCAATGTAGAGCCTATCAGTTTCATTCAATCCTGCTGCCGTTGGCTTCTTTCATCTTTACTCTTGCATGGAGACATCTCCAACATGAATTGGATTGCGAAGGTTGGAGTTTCTTGTAGTCATTTTTCATTCAGTTGCAATTTTAAGTTAGTCATATGCTTGTATGATTTCTCTAGTATTCTTATGGTGCTTATGCTACAAGTTCCATGCGTTCTCTTTTGAATATTTTCAGCATTTAGACACTGTTTTGTTCCTTACCTGAAATTTCAATGTTTTCATCTTTTGCAGGTTGCTTGCGAGCCTCTTGCTGAAATGATTAAGAATCACTTTGTGGATATTTTCTCTGTTTGTATTGCGTTACATTGCAGTAAGAAGGCTGGTTGGGAGAAGGGATCAGCTGTACTTGAAAGTTCAATTCTGGATATTACTAAAATATCTGAAATTGAAAGAGACAAGCTTATAAGGACACACATGGTATGACTCTTCCTTCACATGCATTCGAGTTGACATTCTCTTGATTTATCTGAAATGAGGTGTGTACTATGTGAGGAAGTTGCTGAAATTTATCTTGTTGTGTAGAGATCTGCTTACATGAACCTCATAAGTTTGGAATAGCGTCTGTTTCTGTACATAGCAGTTGCTCCTATGTAGAGTAGTGTTTGGTGCTATGTTGTGATGAGTGTTTCATTTTTGTTGTCAACATTAACTCACTTCCACACGAAACTCAATCTTCTCTCTGAAGTACTGCCTCAATAATTCATCCTAACGTATATGCAGGTTTCAATTGTCAATACAATTTTCTCTCTTGCTTCAACAGCTGCAGACCCTATTCTTCCTTTATTCTCCAAGGAGACAATTGCACGTGCAATTATGACAGTTGTGGATGGATTCTTGGAGATGTGCAGTATCCTCTCGGTCATTTTTTGTAATCTTATATTGTTGTTGGCATGTTTTCTCTAAATTTTCTTTTACTGCTTTCTTGTAGAGATGCTTCTAGTCAAAATATTGGCGTTATTGACAAGATTAACATCTTCCGACCAGATCGAGTATTTACGGTATTGCTTGCTCTTTATATAAATATACATCAATATACATTTCTTACACTAGGTATATTGTTGTTGTTGTATATATGAACATACATTTTTTCTTTGAAATTTTTGTTAGACTATAGGTCTTACCTAATAACTACTAGGTGCGCATTTTCTAAATATTTTATATTGCTCTGCAGTGTGTAGTAGAGATGCATTACAAAGTTTCTGCAGCTGGTCATTTCCGGCACAAATCTGATAGGCTTGCTGGGATTGAAGTGCTTATTGATGTATTAGGGCATCGAGTTGCAGTTCCTAGTACTGCCAGGTAAGTTTAATCGACCTTGTGATTAATGGAACCGTTTACCTGATAAAAAAATAAAAATAAAAATTGGAGGATTGCGCCTCTGCTTAGGGGGGCAGTATTTCATGGTGAGGACAAATTTATTTCACTTGCTAGTTTTGAATAAACTGAGAAGGTCATCTGTGAAATGCAATAGCCTTGTAATTTTCTTCTTGTGTTAGATTGGAATTTCAAATGTTGATAATGGATTTTTCCCTTTGGTTTTTATGTTTTCTCCGATATATCTGTTCATTTTTTGTGACATATGGATCGTTATTGTTAGGAATCTATCTAGACTTAGAATTGCTTCTTATTTGAATAAAATATGTTGATACATTTTCATTGTAGAATGACTGAAGTTGTCTGAGCTTTTGTTTATCCTCAATTTGTTTACACCACATGGCTGATCTGAGGGGGTATTTGTATACTTAGTTGTGTGCTTCCCTGCATTCCGCTGGTGGTGCTACATTTACTCTATTTTCATAAAATATTTATTTCATGCTTAGAGGATCTCGCTTCTAACATTATTTTTTTTCCAGTTATCTCCTCAACGTGATTAGTCAATGCTTGGACCTTGATGCTTTGCTGGACCAGTGTTGCGGAATGATTTCTTCTTTGCTAAAAATATTCAAAATCAAGCAATTGGAGGGAACCACTATTGTCTTAGGTGAACAGCTTCAGGTTGATGTCGCTGATGCTCTTATTTTGTTATTTATCTATATTATTTACACTTAACTTTTCAAGTGTGTTTTAACCTTTCGTCATTTTTCCAATACAGTTCTTGATCTCCAAGTTGGTAATGTGGTGTGTTCCTTCTAAATCTAGTTCCAAACTATCAGCTGCCACATCATCTAAAGTTCTGTCACTGCTCTGCCAACTCACCTTGGACTCTGATCCATCTCTACATGAGTACATTAAAGTATGCATTATGGTATTCTTATTACCTGATCAGTTGGGATCATCATAGTGCCCGAGAAGCCTGTGCACTACTTATTTGGCATATTAATTACTCTGTGTGTGTTACTTCAGGAATTAGAGCCCTTCCCTAAACTCGACATATTTCATGATATAAGGATGTTTCATGAGGAACTATGCCAAAATTACTCACCTACGGAGCACTTGTTATCTGTAAGTAGCACTTGGAACTTAAATGAACAGTTTGATGACCTTTTCTTTTTGGTTAAACAGATCCCGTTCATGTAAGATCATTGTCTGATGAACTTTCATTTTGTTATTCACATGCTTAGATTTGTTTGTCATATTTGGCTGTTTCAGTTAGGGAAACGATCTCACTACCTTCCGCCAAGATTACTTCTCTGGAGGTAATTGTTCTATTACATCCTCGATTTTCCGTTCTTGTCTCATCAATTTGTGATCCTTTTGAGCATGACTTGGTTATGTGGACTAATTTTGAATTCTGTGTTCTTTTTCTTTTCTTGGTCATGTTGAAGTAGCTGAATAGAGATTCAATCACTTGCTAATAAAGAACTATTACCTGGTAGTTTTAAATTTAGAAGTAAGAAAGTGAGTTTCAATGGGGCATATCAATATATCTATTCTGCTAATAAAAGTTTCAATGCGTTTTCAGTGTGCCAATTCAGCGATAGCCCTATGTTGTTTCAATGCTTCCCAAAATAGAGAGGGATCACCCATAACCACACACTCTCTTCCTTTAACCCCCCCCCCCCCCCCCCTCCCTCCCTCTTTCCGCCCCTCCAAATTGTGTCTCAATTCCAAACAAGTTATGAATCTTCACTGATACCCTTGCGAAGTACTTTTCCTCAGAATTCTGGTTTGTAACAATATTTTTTAAAACTTGATTTGTCAACTGGTTTCATTCTTTGTATTATTCCAGTATTATCTGCTGTATATTGACTTGCGGTTGATTTGTCGATATTGCCTGTTGTTGTTTCTTGCACTGCTTGTTGTTGGGTTATCTTGACTTGGTGTTTGCTCTCTATTTGAGTCTAGTTTTGTTGCGTGATTATTCCGTCGAATTTAGGTGTGCCTTGTATTTCTTGCGGATGCTTTGTTACTATCATTGTTTGTATTTCCTGGTAGTACTGGCTGTGGGCGTTGATGGTTGGATAGGGTCATGTCCGAGGGGGTTGGGGCGGGAGGCTGTTGTGGGGGCGGCGGAAGAGGAAAGGGCGGGAGGGGAAGGTGTGACCTCAGGGGTGGTAGAGGAAGAGGGGTGGATAGTGATGGTAGGCTGAGGGTGGGGACTTGGAATATAGGGACTCTTCAGGGTAAGTCCATAGAGCTTGTAAAGATTCTTAGGAAAAGGAGGATCAATATCGCGTGTGTTCAAGAGACCAAGTGGGTAGGGTCTAAGGCTAGGGATGTGGATGGTTACAAGCTGTGGTACTCTGAGAGCGAGAGGCGTAGGAATAGAGTTGGCATCTTAGTAGATGAAGAGCTTAGAGGCCAGGTAGTAGAGGTGAAGAGGATTAACGATAGGTTGATGACTATTAAGTTGGTCATTCGGGGGTTTACCTTGAATGCGTGTAGTGCTTATGCGCCGCAAGTGGGCTCGGAGGGGGAGGAGAAGATGCGGTTTTGGGAGGCTTTGGAGGAGGTAGTGATAGGCGTGCCTAGCTCGGAGAAGATTGTTGTAGCAGGAGATTTCAACGGGCACATCGGGGCGCTACCGGGAGGCTTTGGTGATGTGCATGGTGGTTTTGGTTTTGGGGAGAGAAATGAAGAGGGGGCTACTCTATTGGAGTTTGCGAGGTCCTTTGGGCTGGTGGTGGTGAACTCGGGCTTCCTAAAGAAGGACGATCACCTGATCACCTTTCGAAGCGCGATAGCCAGGACCCAGATTGACTTTTTGTTGCTGAGGAAAGGGGATAGGGTGTTGTGTAAGGACTGTAAGGTCATTCCGAGTGAGAATCTTTCGACCCAGCATAGACTCTTGGTGATGGATTTGGGCATAAAGAAAAATAGAAAGAGGAGGAGTAAGGAGGGTAGACCTAGAATTAAGTGGGGCGGCTTGACGCCAGTGAAGGCGTGGGAGATAGGGGAGAAGTTGGCTGGAATGGGGGTGTGGGAGTGTAGGGGGGACGTGGATAGTATGTGGGATAGGGCGGCTAGGTGCATCAGGGAGAATGCAAGTAAGGCGTTGGGTGTTTCTAGGGGCCGGGCAGGGCATCATCGGGGGGATTGGTGGTGGAACGAAGAGGTGGAGAAGAAAGTGGGGACCAAGAAAGGGGCGTATGCTAAGTTGGTTGAGAGTAAGGACGAAGAAGAGAAGCGGGTAAACAGGAAAGAGTACAAGCTAGCTAGGAGGGAGGCTAAGTCAGCAGTCACGACAGCAAAGACGGCCGCTCTTGAGAGCTTGTATGCAGGGTTACAGGGGAAAGGAGGGGAGAAAAAGTTGTTTAGACTCGCAAGGCTAGGGAGAGGAAGGGTCGTGACCTCGACCAGGTGAGGTGCATCAAGGGAGAGGACGGTAGAGTGTTGGTGGAGGATGGTCACATTAAGAGTAGATGACAGTCGTACTTTCATAGGCTCTTGAATGACGAAGGGGATAGAGCTATTGTGTTAGGGGAACTGGAGCACTCAGAGGAGGGTCGGGATTTTGGTTATTGTAGACGTTTTAAGGTAGAGGAGGTTAGAGAGGCTGTTCGCAGGATGCGGAGGGGTAGGGCGACGGGGTCGGATGAGATACCGGTGGAGTTTTGGAAGTTCGTTGGAGAGACTGGTGTAAGGTGGTTGACTGGATTGTTTAACGAAATCTTCAAGACGGCAAAGATGCCCGAGGCATGGAGGTGGAGTACCATGATCCCTCTCTATAAGAACAAGGGTGACATCCAGAGTTGCAATAATTACAGGGGGATTAAGTTATTGAGTCACTCTATGAAGATTTGGGAGAGAGTGGTCGAGGTGAGGCTGAGACGGATAGTGTCTATTTCGGAAAACCAGTTTGGATTTATGCCTGGCCGCTTGACGACGGAGGCAATTCACCTGGTACGGAGGTTGGTGGAACAGTATAGGGAAAGGAAGAAGGACCTGCACATGGTGTTTATCGACCTGGAGAAGGCATACGACAAAGTCCTCAGGGAGGTGCTATGGAGATGCTTGGAGGTGAGTGGAGTCCTGCAGGCATATATCAGAGCAATTAAGGATATGTATGATGGAGCGAAAACTCAGGTGAGGACGCCGGAAGGAGACTCAGAGCATTTCACCGTCTTGATAGAATTGCATCAGGGATCTACTCTTAGCCCCTTTTTGTTTGCTTTGGTGATGGATGTGTTGATGCGGCGTATTCAAGGGGAGGTGCCTTGGTGTATGCTTTTTGCAGACGATGTAGTTCTGATTGACGAGACTCGAGGGGGTGTGAATGACAAACTAGAGGTGTGGAGATAAACTCTTGAGTCTAAAGGGTTCAGGTTGAGCAGAAGCAAGACAGAGTATTTGGAATGCAAGTTTAATGAAGTGAGGCTGGAGAATGAGGTGGTAGTGAAGCTGGAATCACAGGAGGTATGCAAGAGGGATAGTTTCAAGTATCTCGGGTCCGTGATCCAAGGTAACGGTGAGATTGACGAGGATGTCTCGCACCGTATTGGGGCGGGATGGATGAAGTGGAAGCTCGCGTCGGGGGTGTTGTGTGATAAAAAGGTGCCGCCCAAGCTTAAAGGCAAATTCTACAGGGTGGTAGTCCGTCCGGCCATGTTGTATGGTGCGGAGTGTTGGCCAGTTAAGAACTCCTACATCCAAAAAATGAAGGTGGCGGAAATGCGGATGTTGCGCTGGATGTGTGGGCTGACTAGAGGGGATAGAGTCAGGAATGAGAATATCAGGGAGAAGGAGAAGGTTGGGGTGACTCCAGTGGAGTGCAAGATGCGGGAAGTCCGATTGAGATGGTTCGGACACGTGAAGAGGAGGGGTATGGATGCCCCGGTTCGTAGGTGTGAGAGGCTAGCGTGGGATGGTTTTAGGCGGGGTAGGGGTAGGCCGAAAAAGTACTGGGGTAAGGTGATTAGGCGGGACATGGAGCAGTTACAGCTCACCGAGGACATGACCCTAGATAGGAAGGTATGGAGGTCGCGAATTAGGGCAGAAGACTTGGGCCAGTTTGGGTCGCTAGTGTAGGGAATTACTTGGTGGGGGTAATATTTCTTGTTATGATTCCGTGTTCCAGGTTTTATTACGAATCTGGGTGCTTGCCTCTATTTTCTATTACTTATGGGTGCCGTATTTATGTTATGTTATGAAATCCTGTTCTGTGCTTTACTATGTATTTGTGTGGTGTCTCGTGTCTTGACCCGGGGGTCTATCGGAAACAGCCTTTCTACTTCTTCTTTAGAGGTAGAGGTATGGACTGCGTACATTTTACCCCCCAGACCCCACTAGGTGGGAATACACTGGGTTTGTTGTTGTTGTTGTTGTAATTTTTTTTATAAAGGTAAAGTTGTATTCTTCAGCATGAAGGGTATGCTGGCTACCTCCAAAAAGTTACAAACTAGTACCATAATTACAAGGCCCCTAAGAAATCTACTAACTGTTCTACCTCTTCTATGCCTTCTTCTTTACACCAAAAGTACAGAGTGTTAATACAATTTTCTTTAACCTTTTGTATTGTGTTGGTAATATTCTCAAAGCATCTGAAGTTTCTTTCTCTCCAAATTGACCACCACACACAGGATGGTACTAAAGTCCACCGCCACACACAGGATGGTATTAAAGTCCACCATCTTTTTTGAGTCTTGCTTCCTTCCCTTCTACTCCAACAGCTTAGGAGGTCAGCAGTGTGCTCAGGCATCACCCAGGCCTGTTGAGATAAGCTAAGAAACATATGCCATATTTGCGAAGTGATCTTGCAATGAAGAAACAAATGATTGTTGATTTCCTCCTTCTCATGACAAAAAAAACACCGGGAAACAATCTGAAAACCTCTTTTCTTCAATTTTTCCTGTGTGAGACATGCCCTTCTCGAAACCAACCATGTGAAGCATTTCACCTTGGCTGGAATGTTGTGCTTCCATATCTGTTTCCATGGCCCTGAGATGCCCCCTGATTGTGACAATATCTCTTTCTTATACAATCTACCTACAGAGAACTTTCCATCAGTATCATGTTTCCACCTTATATATTGTCCATATTTGTAGTTAAGCTTGTAAATTCTCCCAATCTGAGCAGAAGTTCAGCAACTTTGTCCACTTCCCAATCATTCAAAAATCTTCTAAAGATAAGATTCCATCCCTGAGGAGACCAGATCTCGGCAATTATTGCTTCAGGGTTGTCACAGAAGGAAAAGAGGTCAGGGAATACTACTTTTAAAGACTCTTGGCCAATCCATTTGTCTTTCCAGAAATAAATTCTAGTGCCTTCTCCCACTTTGTATTCTGAGTTCTCCTGCAAGTGGGGCCACAAGTTTCTGATTGATCTCCAAGCTGATACCTCATAGGTGCTAGAAACTGCATTAAAAACCCATTGTTCGTTCTGGCCATACTTATTGAGGATTACTCTCTTCCATAAAGCATGATCTTCACTAACATATCTCCATAACCACTTTGAAAGGAGACATTTATTCTGAATACCCAGATTTTTTATACCAAGTCCCCCTTGTCTTCTTGCTAAGTAAGGATGTTTGCCACTTGACCAGATGAATTCCTTTTCCTTTTCCTTATTGCCCAGCCATAAAAAATCTCTCCGCATCTTGTCTAATCTCTCTTCTACCTTCGAGGGTAGAGGAAATAGAGACATTACATATGTAGGCAGAGCATCCAATACTAATACTGAGTTGATTAGTGTGACTCTTCCTCCAAGTGATGTAACAAATTTGTTCCGCATTAGCATCACAAAAAATGACGGTGTCATCTGCATATAGAAAATGACTTATTTGCAACTCATCCCCAGCCTGATTCCCTATATTGAAACCTTTTATCTAGTTATGAACAATGGCTACCGTTATCATTAGGGCTGGGCATATTTTGGTTTAAATCGAAAAAATCGAAAAACCAAACCGAAATTTTAATTTTGGTTTGTTTTTTCGGTTTTTCGGATCGATTTTGATTTTCAATTTTTGAAATTCGGTTAAACGGTTTGGTTTTCGTTTTTTCAAAAAAATAATTCGGATAAACCGATTAATCAAAATTCTATAAATAATTAATAATATATATATTTTATTATATATATATATATAAAATATTTAATATATAATAATATAAATATATAATAGCAACCCTAATAACTAATAAGTAATAGCACGCCACATACAACTAACAACATACATCAGTCCAATAGTCGAACAATCGATCGAACCATAGACCGTCGACGAGATCGTTGTCTGTACAACAACACCAGAGCCGGCGACCAGACGACCATTGTGGGCTGCAACCCGCAGTGCCAACTGTGGTCTTTTCGGCAGTGACCACTCTTCCGAGTTCTGACTGTTTATGCTAACTTATGTATAATGAAGTTACATATTTTGTTAGACTTATGATTATATCATTTAGTTTCATCCATGTTGAGTTATTTATATCTGGAAATGAAAAATAGGTTTGAATTATTTAATTTTTTTTTATTAATTTTAAATGTCCAGTCATAACAAAGAGAGGTTCACTACTTTAATCTTCAAAATCGAAATAAAAATTCGAAATAACCGAACCGAATTTGTAGAAACCGAACCGAATTTATTTCGGTTTGGTTACAGTTGTCATTTTTGTCAATCCGAAAATCGAAAAACCGAATCGATATTAAACTATCAAACCGAACAAACCAAATGCCCAGCCTTACTCATCATACTATTTAGTCCCTCCATAGCTATAATGAAAAGGAAAAGGGAGAGGGGATCTCACTCTGTCTTAATCCCCTTTCTCCCCTCTCTGAAGGAAAAAACCAGCAGGTTCTTTGTTCACTAGAATTGAGAACCTAACGGTTTTGATGCAAAAACCTATCCATTTCAGCCACTTTTCTCCAAATCCCATCTGCCTTAGGGTGTTGAGCAGGAAATCCCAATTAACATGATCATATGCTTTTTCAATGTCAAGCTTACACATGATCCCTGGAATTTCTTCCTTAAGACTGGAGTCCACACATTCGCTAGCTATTAGAGCTGCATCCATAATTTGTCTACCATTTATAAAGGCCATTTGATGTCTGTTTACAAGCTTTTACTGATCACTGTCTTCAATCTCTCTGCCAAAAGTTTGCCGAATACCTTGTAGACTCCACCAATGAGACTTATAGGTCTAAAGTCTCTAAGATCTACTGCCCTTGTCTTTTTTGGGAAAAGGGCCACATACGTAGCATGACTTTCATGAAATTGGCGAACAACATTCATGAAATCGTTCTTTAGTATTCCCCAAAAATTCTGAAAAAAACTCATGGAAAACCATCCGGACCTAGAGCTTTGTCACTGGCACAAAATTTTATACAATTTAGAACCTCAGCTTCCTCAAGCTCTCTTTGCAACCATTCCCTTTCTTATCGACTGATACTTTGTGTTCCTTGTAAATTAAACTTTTACAAACTCAAGTCTCCACTGCTCTGTTTCCTTATACAAATTTTGATAGAAACTGATGATTGACCTTTTAATAGCTTCTGAATCTGTCACTGTATCCCCTTCCACCATCAGTTTTTCAATAGTATTGAGTCTTTTATGGGCTGTGGCAATCCTATGAAAGTATTTGGTATTCTTATCTCCTTGCTTGAGCCATTGCACTCTTGATCTTTGTCACCAAGCTATTTCCTCATTTTTGGATACATTCTCAAACTCCATTGAAAGGTGCATTTTTTGAAGTAGTTCATCTTCTGATAATAATCTCCTTTCCTGGATCTTCTCTAACTCTGACATGTGATTAAGAATTTCCTCTTTCCGTTGTTTCCACGTGAAACTCACCCATCCATCTATTCTGCCATAGCTGTTTGAACACTCCTACTTCTGTTCCTGACACTCTAGTTTCTACCAACATGTAAATGTTAGCTCCTCATTGTTGAAACAATCTTCTTACTACCCCAAAAGCTATCTTATCACACCCTTCGAAAGCTACCCCAAAATTTTTGCTGAGTTTGAGTACATTTGATTGTACCCAAAGTGATGCTCTATCTTCAATTTCTTGTTCTGAGAGTGAGTCATTAATTTGAAGGGGAAGAGGGTCTTCAAACATCGAACTCTGTGCAATTGAGCAGTTGTCTTGATGAAATTCTCCCCTATCAGTATCTGCTTGTCTCTCACCTTCTTCTGTAGCTAATCTGATCACATGCATGCTGTTAGCTTCGTTTTCCAAGTCTCCCACTGGTTCGAAGACTACCAATTTTCCGGCAATAAATTCCGGTTGTATGGTAGCAACTCCCATCTCTTCTTCAGAAAGAATTATCCTCGGTTTAACTGAGAGTTTTGATGTAAATAAATTGTCCACAAAAGGTTCAGTTTCAAAGTTCAATGAGTCATTAATTGGTTTTTGGGCCTCCTTTGGCCCACAATGTAATAACCCTAAATGACCCAAACTTTCTTTTAAAATTTCTGGGCCCATTCTTTTAAAAAGTTCCTTCACATGCCCTTCAGTCAGAAGCACGTGATCATCTTTCCCTTTTCTATCATGTTTGACCTGCACCTCTTTATTCCGTGGACAAACCCCAAGCACCTTATGGGAAAAGCTCTGCGACGTCTCCATCAATGCTTTCTCCCTTCGAGGTACAGGTTGTAGTGCACCAGGGATTTGTTCAAACTGCTCGTCGTTAGACTTCCGCCGGTATCTCGCCGGCGCCTCGCATCACACCGGCAAGGAGAAAATGTATTCTCCATCACTCACTTCAACATACGCGGGGATGTCCTTTAGCGGGAGGTGAATGATTTTATTAATAGTTTGGGGGAGAAACCCGTTTACCAGCGGTATAATACCAAAAGGAACAGAGTGTGAGGTTAATGTGAGTGGCATCTTACTGTGAAGTTGGGCGGGGATGATAATCTCTCTCATCTTATAGTTTGATTTCTCATATTGATTTTGCTTGCAGTTATCTAATTGATTTGCAGGGCACATTTTCAGCCAAATGTTATATTTTATATTTCTGGTCAAGTTGATCGTTCTTTTAGAATTCTTTCTGCTGCAGTTAAATGTCCCTTTCTCAATATTTTCTAATTATCCTTACAACTAGGCTGAAGTCATAGATGAGTTTACCAGTGTGCTTCAGATTTCTTCCAATGCTATCTGTTTTGCTCTGTTGCAAGACACTTTAGCAGTTAAAATTTCTTCTCCTTCGGTGGCAGTTTAAAAGCATTGCACAGGAAATTGTTTGGGGATGAGGCATACCCAGCACAAAAGAACGAGGAAATCTTTTTTGAAGATGCATATTTGGATTCTGACCATGAAATTGTCCATACAGTCTGGAATCTGGTGCACATATGTAGTTTGAGTGGTGCTGGAAATTTTGGCGTGCTGGTCTCTGATTTTTTATCTCGGGTACTGTTTTTAATATTGCTATGCTATTGGCCATCCCTTTTGCTATGATTTCATTTATTTACGACGCCTGTCTATTTTTTTTTTGGTTCTTCATGTATCTCGGTCGTCTGCTTTCTTAACTGCAAGTGCAGGTTGGTATCGGCGATCCCCATGGTGTTGTGTTCCATCATCCTATTGAGTCTAAATCTATGCATGGTCATAATTTCCACCTTGGTGCGGGCATATCAGATGAGCTTCTGGTGGCAATTATGAGGCTTTTAAAGAAATATTTGATGGATGACTCTGTAAAAATAATTGACATAGCATCTCAAGCTTTGCGGGTGAGTCAACATATGATAAATTGTGTAATATTATTTCAAGAGATCTCTGCCAAACCACATATGTCCATTCGGCACTGTTATTCCAAAGATTTCATCCTTTAAGTCTTATGAATTTTGGATCAGTATTGCTACTCTCTATTTTAGTTTTTAATAAGACTGGTTACTGTCCTTTGTATATGGCCAGCTCGGCCTTGTTTATGAATGAAATTCACTTACCTTATCAAAAAAAAAAAGACTGGTCTCTAAGAAGGAGGTTTAAACTTAGGCTTCATATCTAATTACCTGAACTTAAGTGCCAAGCGACCAATCAAACCACCCTGCCTCCAGTTTGGGAACCAAAAAAAGAAAAGAGAGTAAAAGGGAATCCGAATCCTCATTACTAATGGCAAGTGATATGCTCTGATAGAAGAGGATGGATGAACTAAAGGTAAATGAAAAGAAAAGATTGTAAATGATTACATAGAGTTAGATAAGGTGTGAGGTTAAGTTTCACAACTCCTTTGGTCGGATAAATGCTACTCCCTCCGCTTCAATTTGTTTATCTGGTTTTGACTTAGCACAGAGTTTAATAAAGTAAAAGAGGACTTTTCTGTTAAACTAAAATACGTGGGAAGTACTGAATTATTAAAGATACTTTTGTTTATATAAAATAACATAATAACAGATACAAAATAGTAAATCGAGGTACCCCTTCTATGACAAACTGGAACCTTCCATCTGTTTTTGTGCCGTATACTCTTTAATCATGTGGTCTTTAATATATGGGAAGTTAGATACTTTCCAATTAGCTTACCAAGATACTTTCCAAACAACTTCTGACTCACTCTTTGGTTCAACTAGTACCAGGATCAGTATCTACACAGAGTGCAACAAGTGTACCAGGATCAGTATCTACACAGAGTGCAACAAGTGTACCAGGATCAGTATCTACACAGAGTGCAACAAGTGTAGAATGAGTACACCAAAATGTACTCAATAAGTATCATTAGCCGCTCCTAACAATGTAGCAATGAGGGTTGGACTAAAGATATTCACTCGAATAACCTATGTAATAGATACATATATAATCTTGACAAAAATGTAGTACAGTGCGTGTGTGTATATCTCCATATATAAGGGCGGGGGAAGTCAGAGCCTGAAAAATGTTGAAAGATAATACCTTCATGTATATGGTGGACAATCTTACAGGAAAGAAATGGGAGTTGCTTTGAAGACAAGATTAAGTCTATTCATGATGTGAAATGGAACTGCGTAGTGTCTTTATTCTTTTGGTGTAAAGGAAACTGTATAGAGGAAGTAGATGAGCTGGTAGACTTTTTAGGAGTTCTGTAAAGTTAAGAGTCTAATCATTCTTTCCTGTAACTACTTTTGGAGGTAGCCAGCATTCCTTAATGCTGAGGACAACAGTACTAATTCTAAATATATATAGACACATATAATATATATATATATATATATATATATATATATATATATATATATATTATATGATAAAGACTCTTTACTCCACAGCAGCACTCCCCATGCCCAAAGCCTGCACGCACACTACCCTAGTTACTGGGGGTGTTACAATGACCCATGAGAGACGAATCCTTATCGACATTACATCTTCAGAGTATTACACTCTATAACCGCTGACACCTAAGTTGTGGATCACTTGAATCATCAGCTTAAACCACATGTCAAGTGAGAATATAACCGCTGAGACCTATGCCATGGCTCACACTAGACTCATCAGCTCAAACTACATATAAGAATGTGAATAATATATGCTGATATCAACATATGTAAAGTGAATGACTAAGCAGCTAAACCATGTAATGTGAGATACATAAACTTTCATAATGTTAAACTAGCATGAAAAATGATGCCTATAACATTATACTAACGTGATATGATGCTCAAAGTAATCATGGTGCAGAAGAGTGAGTCAACCTATACCCTGTATAACACCTTTAAGACCGGTACCACATATATGCTCGTGACCTCTCATATACAGTATCCCGTATACATAGTATGTGACATACAATATAAATTTCGGAGAATTTCCTTGATCCGAAGTAGGTTTAACCTTCTCAAAATGCTTTCCAGTGCTCCAAATCAACCATACAAACTCTATCTATTCAAAAGAATTCTTTACGAGGTTAGACGAGTCCATTGATGTCAATTTCATATTTTTAAATTAGGTCAAAGTCCAAGTCAACTCCGAGTTATATGGTCAACACCCAAAACAAATTATGTTTCGCAGATTACTCATGACCCCATGAATCCGAATCTGCATTAGATTTCTAATCTGACTTCAATTCGATTTTCAAATCCCCAAATTACATGCTCTTGAACCTAGGTCAAAATCCCCCTATTTCACTTCTTTAGTTTGTGTTTTAGGTGTAATAATCCATAGGAATTCATGATATAAGTCAAATTCGGCATTTAAAATGCTCACCCGAGCTCCTAACACTCAGAAACGGTGAAATAAGCTCGAATCCAGGCAAATCCTGTTGGATCGCGCAACCACGGTGCTCTGCAGCCTAGGATTGCGCAGTTGTGATCCAATGCCTCGAGATCTCGAAGCACTGCGTACCAGGAAGAACAAAAATCTGCACTATCCAAAATATGGTTTTCTTGGCCCAAACTACTCGATCCCCGTCGGGTCCCAACCTGAATCAGTCCAATAAATCCTTTAACACTAGTTGAACCTATGGCAAGTATCAGAGTATGGACCGGGTCCCCGGTATGCAAATACTTGAAACGAGGGGTTGAAATGTTACTCGAGGATGTTGATATAAAAACTTGGTACTCTTATTGCTGTTTTCACAGTTATTATCATTGAAGTCTTTTACTTGATCGAAAAAAATTTCGTCTTTCACGTTCTTGAGTGAATCCAAGTTCATGTGGTGCAGGTCAGGTTTTAGTTCTTAAAATTGGTGCTTTTTTAAAATTCTATTATAGTGTTAGGAGGCCTGATGCAGTTAGTCTTGGTTTAGTGCATTTGTAGCCATTTGATCTTGCGAGCTCATATATTGTAAAACCTTTGTCTACATCTTCTTACTTTTATTCTTTGAATGGTTGTTTCGATGTGCCATTCTCAACTATTCTGTGCAACAGTTGTATAGTTTTTCGAATAGTCTTGGTTATCCGTGGATAAAGCTCAAAAGATCTTTCAATTCTGTTTTTCTCTAACGCTGGTCTGTTCAAACAGGGGATACTTTCAACTGAAAATGGTCAGAGGGCTTTGCTATCATTTGATTCTTATCAGAGGTCCCTTATCGAGGTAGCTAAAAATCTTATGTTATAATCGTTGCTGTTAGTTAAATTATATATCTGATTAAATCTAACGAACATCTGCAGAAGTTAGATGCAACACTTAACTAACGATTTTTTTTTTAAATCAGCAACCTTTTCTCTAGAAATGTGTGTGTGTGTATAGAGAGAGAGATGTATATGTGTGTGTGTGTGTATCTAGATAGATAGATATGTGTATGTATGTATGTATGCATGCATGCATGCATGCATCATTTTGCCTGTGAATCCCATAATATTAGTTTTATGATTGTGTCAAGAAAACGTTCAAACAGTTTGGTAAGGCCAATTTAGACAACTGTCTGGTTCTTTTTGGAATTACTCATTTGTTTCCCAATATTGGGGTTAAGCTGCTCTTTCTGTATTTTTAGGTCCATTCGAAGGGTGTCAATGTCAACCTGGTTCAAAAACTCCTGGAAGATTTAGAAAGGAAGCTTAATGGTAGGATTCAGTTTAGTCATTAGGTTTATTTTATGTTTGCCGTCCTAGGTGTCTCATGTTATATTTTGCTTGTACTGAATGTTACTGTTTAGATGTTGAATAATGAGAGAAAAACATATTCCCATGCTCCTCTGGAAGTTCTGAAATCGCTTTTGTGCATTAAGGTTGTTCTAATTACGTTTTAGGTGATATCGGGGTTCATGGTTAAAGATAGGGGTTCTGAAGCACATATGTCACACTATCCTTTGAATGACATTGTGGTTTCATGTAAAACGAAGTATCTTCTCTTTGAATATTTGGTCTTGTATCCTCTCTTTACTTATGAGGTTATACCAATAGATCTGGCTACTAGAGTTAATTGGTCAGCCACAAATGCTGTCATCTCAAAGTTGCCACCCGTTCCTTGCCGCCTCATCCAGCATTTACTTTCTCACCCCTATGTTTCCTTCACCATGATTCATGTTTCATCTGCTCATGGCAAGCTATGGTGTTGTGATGTTGCAACCTGTCAGCATTTTATATCCAAGTTTATTCCTTCCCTTTCTTCATTGGAAGAGTGAAGTAGAATCACTCCATCATTATAAAGCATAAGTAGTGGGAAGTTGCAACTTAGGCTATGTAGAACTATCTTAATTTGCTTTTAGTTAGTTTATTTCACATCTATAATTCTTTTATCTTTGCATCTTGATCCTATGTTTTTTCTCCAAAAATTACATTTTCAAATTTCAAGCAGTTTTCATATATTCAACTTTTGATCTCTTAATCCTTAAATTTTCTCTCAAACACGTGGTTTAAATACTTTGTCCTATTACTTTACTGTAATTTTTGTTATTTCAGATGCTTTTTTATGAGGTACCATTTTTGGAATCTCAGTTGATAAATCAACAAATTTCCTTGTACTCTCGTGTACTTTTCTGGGATCCAGTTTTCTTTAAGTTAAGCAGTTCAGTTTATGCATCTTGTACCATAGCCTATAAGTTTGAGTGACCTTTTTAGTTTCAAGCATCGGAGTTTTGGCTGAATCAAGGACAGATGAGCTCTGCCAAAATGTGTGACATTCAGCATTTTCTGATATTTTCTGTGGATAGTAATTCAAGAATAGCTTAGGATAATCTGCCTTCAGTGTTTGTAGTTTTGCAATTGTTCTCTTGGCTTCTTACAATATAAGATCAAGCATTTATTCTTAGAAGAGGCTTTAACAGATAGTCAAAGAGATTGAAATTAACTGCTTAGTTGAATTTGTTATACTCTTTTTTTCGAGACTGTTGAGGTAGCGCTTAACTACATCTAGTATTAAGCCTTTACAGTCCATCATTTTCCTAATTCTTTGAGATGGAGATCATCCTTGATTTGGTTTTCTTTCATTAATTGATTTTAGGCTCAGCCCACTCGCTTGTTCTACATTTTGGCTACTAATGTCAAGAAGGATGGTGAAATAGTAATATTAAATATTCAGAAGTTATTGGCATATGAAGAAGGTTCTGAAGGAGAGACTTTTTGGGATTTGAGAATTAGAAGGCATTTCCATGATTGGGAGGTGATCGAGCTCCAAAGGTTGATGGCCATCCTTCACAGGCAAGTCAAGTCAATTCGATGGATGAACTTGATGCTTCGTGATGGGGTTTGAGGAACAATGGAGTTTTCTCTGTTAAATCTTTTTATGAGAAATTCCGAATTAGGGAGGAGGTTATGTTTCCATGTGATGCAAATTTGGATAGCGCTGATGCCGAGGAAGGTGTGTTTCTTCTCTTGGCTAGCATTTAGAGGGGTGATTTTGATGGCAGAAAACCTTAGGAAGCATAAGGTTGTTTGTGTCAGCTGGTGTTACATGTGTCAGGAGAGACAGGGGAAGAAGTGGATCATCTTCTCATAATTGTGTCTTTACCATGAGATTGTGGAGGGATATGCTTCGGTGGTTCGGAGTTTCTTGGGTTATGCCAAAATCTGTAAAAGATTTAATGTTTTGTTGGAGAAGCAGGAATAGGAGGAGAAGGCATAAGTCATGGAATTTGATCCCTCTTGTGTGGATGTGGCTTATTGGAATGAGAGAAATAGGAGAGCTCTTGAGGGGGTAGAGTCGAGTTTTTCTCAAGTGAGGAATTGCCTCCGGTCTCTTAGTTTCTTTTGGTGCATCCATAAAATTTCTAGTTGTATAGAAGAATGTGTGGACTTTGTGAAGAATCAGATTTTGTAGATTATTTACCTTTTGTTTTTTTCCTTTGTATATGGCCAAATCGCCCTTGTTTATGAATGAAATACACTTACCTTATAGAAAAAAGGTTATGAAGGACTACTTACTGGCTTTCATCCTAAAGACAACAGGTGTAGTCTAAACGCTATTTCAAGTGATTTTAATAGCTTACAACAATGATTAATTGCTTCTAAGACAAATTATGCTTGGGGACCTAATCTAGAAAAACAAAATGATTTATTTATTCTCCTTAAAGCTAATACTATACTCGTGCCATTGCACGCCAAAATCATGAGGGACCCAGCCTAGAAAAAGAAAATGATTTATTCATTCTCCTTAAAGACAATACTTTACTTATGTGCCATTGCACGCCAAAATCACGGGGACCCAGAAATGTAGGTTTTGCCCTTAAATTGCGTTGTTTCCTGCCCGGGGTTATTATGAGGAGCCTCTGAACCTTGCCTCTCGTTTTCATCAATGAAGGAGGGAAATCTGAGTTAGCAGGCTTAGAGTTTCAATCTAGTACATTTTGAAGCATAGGCCTTCCAATAGGAAATATGGGGGTATCTTTGGCTTTAAAGAGAAGTCCGAATGGTGCTAACAATGAGTCTCTGCTAGTGAAAGTTACTTTGGAAAGCTGCAAGGTTTGTTCTCCTAGGATTAATCTACATGTCTGTAGACATAGATGTCCTATATGTTCAGTATTACTCTGACAGGTGTGCGTTATTAGAGCATTGACTGGATGGTATTTTATTATTTAAATTAACAAAAGGCTACATCAGTTGTCATCTTTTCATTTATCTCGTTGCTTAATATATCCTTGCAGGTGAGGCACTTTCCCTAAAGAATTCTACTATATGGAGGACTGATGGAAAAACATTTGAGACATGGATTTGTCCTCTTGTTGGTGCCCTGATTGAATATTGCGATGATAAGATCCTGAGGTAATTTCTTCCCAGAACATCTATCCCTTTATTTAGGACTATCGGCTTCTTTTTTTTGTTTATGCTGTTATAGTAAGCCCATGGTCCTCTCAGGTTGTGTCAAGACATTGTGTTGGAGAAATCTGAAGTCGCAGAACTCTTGTTCCCCCATGTGATGGTCAATTTATCGAGTAGAAGAGTCTTGGATGTTGATCTTTGTCAACTGATCTCCTCACAGGTTATTGTTCCATTTTGTTATTCGTTCCATCTTGATTATCCTTGGCTTCCACTTATCTCAACAACTTTCATCATCTTGTGATGTGGCATGAGCATATAAACAAAAGCAAATTGAATTACTCCTTTTCAGTCAAACATAGAGCAATCTTTGTTATGATATACTTTAATTATATGTTGCTCAATGGTATTTTATTCTTTTAGGTGCCTAAGCCGTTTAACTCGTTGAGTCTTGTCCTATGTTATCGTGTACTCTCTCTCTTATTCATGTAATAGCAGTTCAGCCTGGTTTTAATAAGTCATGAAACTCACTGGTGTATGTGTGCCTGCATATTCATTATTTATGCACAATGGTCCTCTTACTTAGCTTCTTGCAAAGTCTCCTTTTCCATTATTTTCCTACATAATCCTATATTGGTTAAAGCATCAAGAATATCTGTATATGTCCTTGTTTTCCACTTCTTTTTATATAATCCAATCTATTTGATTAAATGAGTCAATTATGCCTTTTCTCTCTCTAAGTAAATTGTTCAAAATTAGAAGATTCAATGGCATACTCCTCTAGGCTGTTCATTGCACATGACTATACTAAATGGATAGAGGAAGGATGGAAATTGAATCTCATAATAGGTCAAGAACATCAAAATACTCAATGCCTACTAATAAAAAACATCTACCATTAAAGGATCTAATTCCTAATAGATGTAACAATATATGGGAAAGTTTGTGGTTCCCTTTGATAACCTGTGCTTGCAGATTATATTTCTCTTTCTTTATCACAGTTATTATTATTTTAAGTTTTCTTATTTGATGTATTATTGGAATTACGTGTATTTTTGAGCTATTGTTAAACATTGTAATAAGTACCTTTTTGGTGAACCAATCTGGAATTCAATGGACAAAACGTTTTAAACATGCTGGTGGATATCAGTTCCAGTAGGTACGATTTCATCTTTTTATTGAGAACAAAAATATCATTATTTTTTCCTTTTGTATGTAGGTGCAAAAGAACATTCTTACCGAGGAAAATAAGTTGACCAAATCAATTCAAGTTATCTTAGATGCTCTTAATGAGCTTCGATTGTATCACGCGATGGAAAGAGGCACATCCTCTAATTTCTCTAAGCGAGACAATTCGAAGGTTTACATGATATGCCAATTCTCTAGTACTTCTTAGATTGATACCTAATATACTAATTTGCCAAATTTGTCGCTAAGCGTTCTCTCTGTTGATTTTCTTTAAAAAAGGAAATGAAGCTCACTCAATTGAGATGATATCAGTAATATCTGCTCATATTTTCAGCCACATGGAAGGCCTTCTAGCTACGGGTCAAAGTCACGCTCCACACCTCTGAAGGCAAAGCATCAGCCAATTACTTCATCTGTAGTATCAATGTCTACATTATCATGGGAAAAGGTAAACAAATCCTAGCATGTCTTCTTCTGTAGTCCTTCATCCTGTAAATGACACGTAGTTGTTGTCTCTGCAGTGGATTTGATTACAATTTTATGGAGTTTCTGATCTTTATTATGTTGTAGTGCAGTTGAATACCATCATAAACTAGTATTCCCTGTTCTTTATTGTTTTGCTTCTCACAGACTAAGTAAGCTTTTAGACATAAGAAATGTGATTGTATTTGAGAGTAAGTTAAAAAAGGGTATTTGAAGTTGAAGTTGTGTCTGGACATGTATTTAACTTGAAAAAAGGTAGGAAGTTTTGTGAGTGGAAAAAAAATTTCACTTTGAAAATTGGTCAAAATCTCTCTCAAACTTGAAACTCATCTTCAATCTTTAACCTGATGTTGTTTTGAACTTTTCTTTTTTGAAAAATAGTAAAAGTTTCATTGTCCAACCGGGATGCAATTTTATTTTTCATCTCGTTTTAAATGTTCTCGTCTCGTAACCTTAGTGGTGGGACCACGCGACTTCTATTGAACATTCAACTTTCGTTTTATAAGGTAATCAATCTTATTAAAGAAGGGTATAATATCCTTATACAAGGACATCCCAAACCTTGGTACCTACCTATTTGGTCTCCTGGACACACGCTATACGTTATATTAAATTTGTTGGGGCACATTAACCCGTGCTATTTCTGTAAAACTAGATATTTCATGGACATGTTTTTAGGATTGATATAATATTACCCGTTGGCACCCATGCTACAAAAAGACTTGATGGTGCACTTGATTTAAAGCTTAGTTATTTACCAAGAGGGACAAGGATCGATTCCCACTCAACACATTTTTTCCTTCATTTTTTTGGTGGTGCACCCATACTCTAGAAATCCTAGAATCGCCTCTGATACTAATCTTTCTCTTTTTTTAAAATCATTACTAGCTCTGTGAACTTTCCCGTCAAAGACCCTATATTCCACGACCCAACTCGCAACTCCACGACCCAACTCGCAACATAGTGGAATCCTTGACCCTCTTACCACTCCCTCCCTGCACACTTGGCCTTGACCTCTAAGACATGACCTTAGGCTACTATCAGTTATCAAATCCACCAAAAAATTAAGCTACCAATGGAACATCTGTCCAAAAACTCACAATACCCACGAACACTACTTGGCTTGAAGAAGCAACAATATGACAGACGTATGAACAGGGAAATCTAAGTGTAAGAGCAGTCAAGAAATTACATATAGACTGGAATGATATGCTAATACACCATGAAACTAAGGCAGGGATCACTGGACAAAATATAATGCCAAATTTTAATCTGTATAGTAGGCAGGACAACAAATAACCAAAAAGCAATCAACTATCCAGCAAAACAGCAGCAGAACAATCCTATGTCAAGAATGCAACAATTTTCGGTCTAAGTAATCTATCAAGAACGTGATTTAATCAAAGGTGCAAAAATTGAAAGCTGCGGGGAAATAAAGGTTAAGGAGTAAAGATCACCAGGGTTAGGGCGGAATAGTGTTGACTGGGACTGCTTCATGCGCTCTTGCTGCTGGTGTGTCGGGGAAAACAGAACACCGGAGAGGCGCCGAATCTGCTAGTACCTGTAGAGAAGAAGAAAGCAGAGCAAAAAACCAGTGGAGAAGAGCCGCCGGAAAAGTATGTAATGGTGGATGGAGTCCAGTTAGATGTCGTTGTCGGCGACATTTATTGGAGTTGAGTCCGGCGAACCAAAAAAACCCGGCGACGTGGATGTGGAGGGTCAGCAACGGTTTAATGGAGGAGGCGAGTGGAAGAAGAGAGAAAGGAAAGGAGGAAGAGAGTAAGATAAGGGTGGCGTTGACGGTGAGATTTCGCCGGTGGTGGTGGGTATCGATGGAGATTGCTGGGTGACGTTGTTGGCGGTGAGATTTCACCGATGATGTTCCCCTGAACTTCAAAGCGCACTTACTGATACTAATATACTAATTTATACAAATCTGAAGAGACTCATGACCAATTTCGACCTAAAGTAAGTTTATCAATAGCATCTAAACATCAACCCTGGTTAGTTGGTATCTCTTATATTGAAACTTTGCTTCCATCATGCTATATTCTTTGCATGTCCGCTGGTTTGCAAGAGATTGTTAGTCTTTTGACTTAATTCCATCTGATTTTAAGTAGAGATTGTTAGTCTCTTGTGACTTAATTCCATCTGATTTTAAGTTAACCTCATCGCTTTTTAACATCTTCAATTATCATATTCTCAGTATTATGGTATGGTGGTTCAGTGGTTTACCTAGGACATGATCTAACCTTCATAGGAGGCATTTTCCTCTATTTGCACTTCATGCATTTTCTGTTGACGTAATGATTTCTAGTGTGTCTGATCATAAGTGATCACTTCTGTTTAATATTTGTATTTAGAGATGCTCAGATTATGGATGTTTTGGATCTTGAATTCTTAAAATTCACTCTTGTATAACATTGTTGATCTCCTTGCTGTATTTTAGAATTTTCTTTTGATAAGAATCCTGTTACCGCCTAACACACCTTGTTGTGCTCCTTCATTTCAGCCACATATGTTCAATTTTGTGTTTCCTCTTCACTATTCATGCCATTTTTGCCAAAGTAATGCTAGATATCTAAATCATCAGCTTTTAGACATTATATTCCTGTCTAGTCTAACATCAACTTCGGTCTTCTTATACGGGCTAAACTTGGTGTACATATATTTTATCTTACTTCTGTGTATTCGAATATTCTTACTAGTAATCTCTAGAGTGTTTCTCCTTGATTTAAGCTTTTAGTTGATTCCTAGGTTAGTTTCGTAAATTAACATTCTATTGTTCTCGTATAGGCAGAGACCTACCATTATGTTTGTTGTGTTATAACCAAATCAGTAACATTATATTTGTAAGAAGGGTATCAATTTTCTCTTTTGGCTCATAAATTGGTGATCAACACTACCAAGCTATTTTTGAGAGAAAAGAAATGATATATTACCTATCTATACTGATCTCCACAATAGCAGCATGGTAAAATATTAGAACCAAATTTGATTATATATACGTAAGTTGTATGTGTGTATATATATACACATACATACATGTTTTAGTTCACCTTTATAGAGTAGTCAAAAGCGAGAAGTGCAGTAAAGCGCCAAAATTTGTTGGGGCTTTAAGTGCAAGAGCGTAGCTAAAGCATGGGCTTTTAATAGAAGAGCATTAATGAAAAAAATATTTTATATGTAACGCAAAAAAAAGAAAACCTACAACTGCAAACATCCATTTGGACAAAAGAACCAAAATAACTATAAGTGGAATATATGCACCATAAATCATATAAATTCAATAACCATCTTAAATTTTTGAAGTATAGTTGAAAAGATGTAGCCAAGAAAGATGTGTTCTTCACTTGGTTAGTAGAAAAAGTGACTTTGACAGGTGAGAACGTGAAGAAGAAGAAGATTACTTGTGTCAGCTGTTGCTTTATGTGTTAAGGATGTTAGAGTGGGTAAAAGTCCCACATTGGTTGGGGATTGGGGAATGGACTGGTAGTTTGCTTATATGGATTTGAGCAATCCTCACCTCATGAGCTAGCTTTTGAGGTTGAGTTAGGCCCAAGATCCATTCCTTACAAAGGACTCAGGCTATGATATAGACCACCTCCGACATTGTCGGGTTGCCTTAAGGATATGCCAGAAAATTCTGGGATGGTTTAGCATCTCTTGGGTGATGCCAGGCATTGTAATAGGTTTAATATATAGTTGGTGTGGCGGGAGATGAAGGAGAAGGTGTAGAGCCTGGAGCGTTGCCCCACTTGAACTTATGTGGGTTGTTTGGATTAAAAAATAGGAGAGCTTTTGAAGGTATTTTAGATGAATTTTGTCCAATGGAGGAGGAACCTCCTATCCTTATTTTTTTGGTGCATCCCTGAGGTTTCTTGCTGTATAGAAGATTGAACGTTATTAGTAGAAAACCATCTCTCTTTGTAGGTTTTAGTAGAAAGTCATCTTTTTTTTTTTTTTAGGTTTTCTACTTTTTGGGTATGCCTCTTGTATACGGGTGTTTTCCCCACGTTTTAAAGGAGCTTATTTACTTTATCCAAAAAAAAAAGTTTTCTATCTTTTTTCGATCTAGTTTCGTATACTAAAATTTTAAGTTCTTATTCCTAATCACTGAAATTCATATGGTACTGCTCTTCAACAATATCTTTTACCAACTATAAAATGGTCTTATTGCCTTCTTAATGATAGAGCCAAGGTGAGATGGGGCAAAGCGGTTCAGCACACGACCTGGTTTTAACCTAACTTTAGGGCTTATTCATGCCTCAGATGAGCCATTAAAAATCCTACACTGGTACCTAGCTGTCTTCTTGATGGTATCTTATTATTTTATGTCACTTTATTGGCGCCAAATTTATACGGAATTCTGCGTGCAGCATTCTTTAAATGGTTTAGCATAATTTCTGTGATTGAAGCTGATTTTTACAAGCTGTACCTATTATTTATAGGGCTAATATCTAGAGGTCCCTGGTTAAATTTTGATTCAATGTTTTTTGAAACATCTTTGCATTTGCTATTATCCTCGCTAAAAGGTATACATGTCAAGTTACTTGCATATAATTATTTTACCGTGAAATGCATTTTGTCTCACACTAAAGGATCCAACTCTAATTGACTCTGCTGAGGAATTCAGTCCCCATTTGTATAATTTCAGTCTGATGTTAAACACATTCACATTCAAAGTGTTGTAAGCTAGAATTTTTTGAGAATTCCAAATTTGATGTGTTTTCTCTTGATCTCTAGTGTTTTGGAAGTTGGATTGAATTACTGATAGAATACTTTTATGCTCTACTTAAGATCTCTAGTGAGTGGAGTCCCGCAGGCATATATCAGAGCAATTAAGGACATGTATGAGGGAGCAAAAACTTAGGTGAGGACGGCGGGAGGAGACTCAGAGCATTTCACCGTCTTGACAGGATTGCATCAGGGATCTACTCTTAGTCCCTTTTTGTTTGCTTTGGTGATGGATGTGTTGACGCGGCGGCGTATTCAAGGGGAGGTGCCGTGGTGTATGCTTTTTGCGGACGATATAGTTCTGATTGATGATACTCGAGGGGGCGTGAATGATAAATTAGAGGAGTGGAGACAAACCCTTGAGTCTAAAGGGTTCAGGTTGAGCAGAAGCAAGACAGAGTATTTGGAATGTAAGTTTAATGACGTAAGGATGGAGGATGAGGTGGTAGTGAAGCTGGAATTACAGGTGGTATGTAAGAGGGATAGTTTTAAGTATCTCGGGTCCGCGATCCAGGGTAACGGTGAGATTGACGAGGATGTCTCGCACCGTATTGGGGCGGGATGGTTGAAGTGGAAGCTCGCGTCGGGGGTGTTATGTGATAAGAAGGTGCCGCCCAAGCTTAAAGGCAAATTCTACAGGGTGGTAGTCCGTCCGGCCATGTTGTATGGAGCGGAATGTTGGCCAGTTAAGAATTTCCACATCCAAAAAATGAAGGTGGCAGAGATGCGGATGTTGGGCTGGATGTGTGGGCTGACTAGAGGGGATAGAGTCCGGAATGAGACTATCAGGGAGAAGGTTGGTGTGACCCCAGTGGAGTGCAAGATGCGGGAAGTCCGATTGAGCTGGTTCGGACACGTGAAGAGGAGGGGCATGGATGCCCCGGTTCGTAGGTGTGAGAGGCTAGCGTTGGATGGTTTTAGGCGGGGTAGGGGTAGGCCGAAGAAGTACTGGGGTGAGGTGATTAGGCGGGACATGGAGCAGTTACAACTCACCGAGGACATGACCCTAGATAGGAAGGTCTGGAGGGCGCGAATTAGGGTAGAGGACTAGGGCCAGTTTGGGTCGCTAGTGTAGGAAATTACTTGCTGGGGGTAGTATCCTGGTTATGATTCTGTGTTCCTTGTTCCTTGTTTTAGTACGAATCTGGGTGCTTTCCTCTGTTTTCTTTCTGTTTTCTTTTTCTTTTACTTATGGCTGCCGTATTTATGTTATGTATGTTATGTTATGTAACCTTGTAACCTTGTTCGGTGCTTTACTTTGTATTTGTGTGGTATCTTGTGTCTTGAGCCGGGGGTCTATCGGAAACAGCCTTTCTACTTCTTTAGAGGTAGAGGTATGGACTGCGTACATCTTACCCCCCCAGACCCCACCAGGTGGGAATACACTGGGTTTGTTGTTGTTGTTGTCTACTTAAGATTACTATCTCATGCCTTTTCTGTTTCCTGTTGTTTTGTTAGGTTTATTGGATTCCTATTGATTATCTTGCGGTTGCAAGGTCTGCAATTGTGAGTGCCAAACTTTTTTCCAGGCTCTTCTATTCTCCTTTCTCTTTGATGTTCTTTCCTTTCTTACCTTTAATCCCATGCCATTGTATCCAATGACAGACTTCTGGTGCTTACTTTACTGCTGTCCTTTACGTGGAACACTGGTGTGAAGAGAATTTCAATTCCCTGACATTGGGCACTCCAGATTTCTCTCATGTTGAGATTGTGAGTTAATATATGCATTTTTGTTTATCTGAAGTTATCATTTCTTTGAGTCTCCTGTTTGTCAACACTCCCCTTGCGCTCATTTAGCATATAGAAAGTAATGATAAATGCAATGAAGCTATCCTATATTTTGAAGGCATGACTAATAGTTTCTCTGATGTTGCAGCTGCCACAACACACTGAAATACTCCTATCTGCAGTGACACACATAAATGAACCAGACAGCCTCTATGGAATCATCCAATCCCACAAGGTCTGTTCACATAAGCACCAATCTCTGCTGTCTATTACATTTTTATTATCTACTCTGACCTCTCATTTCATAATCATCTCTTGCCTGCTATGATGAATCCCTCAAGCCATGCTTTACTTCCTGGACTCATTGCAAAGTCTGTGAAGAACTACAGTTAGGTTGATACTTTTGGACGTAACTAGTAGCACTCTCTCAATGCTGTTTCACTCAGTAATGTTACCTAATCAAAAAAGAAAAAAAGAAACAGGCTTCCCCTCTCTTTTGGATATTTCTAACTTGTTCTAATGTAATGTCTTCATTTATTTAGCATTTTGGTTGGAATAATAATTTTTTCTTTTTCATTTTCAATTACTACCATGTGCAACACTCATGTCAATCAAGTTGAAACTCAACTAGCAGTAGGACATTCAATATAAGATGAAGAATAATAATCATGATATTCTTCTTTCACATTGTTCACAACCTAAATACTGTTAGGTGTTACTTTGGGGACTCTATCACATATTTCTACTCTTTATCTTATACCATTACCCAAAGAAGTGTTGAATTTCTAAATTTACCATTAGTGACCAACTCTGCCCATTGCCTTCAATTCTTGTCTTTGCAGTTAACCTCTCAAATTATCACATTTGAACATGAAGGAAATTGGAGTAAAGCTCTTGAGTACTATGATTTACAAATAAGATCTGATCCAGTGGCTCAAGGAAGCAGTTATTCTCCTGATAATTTACTTCATTCATCTGGTTCTGAAGTAGATAAGATGACCGAAAAGAAACCATATAAGGGCCTTATTAGATCCTTGCAGCAAATTGGTTGCACTCATCTTTTGGATGTGTACTGCCAAGGATTAACCTCTCAAAAGGGAAGGTTTCAACATGATCCAGAGTTTACTGAGCTACAGGTTTGCCTCATATTTTTTCTTTTTTCTGTTACCAAACGAACATGGACACAATTTTTGGAATAGAGGGGGCATTACAGGTATATGACACGAAGGTGTAAAAGCAATAATATATTAATATTGCCTCAAATCTTTTGTGATGCCATAGATTTTTTTTTTATGTAAAGATTTTGCTGAATAATGTGGATTGAAGATTTGTGTCTTTCATACCAACTCTTAAGTTTCTTTTATGGGACAAAGACCTAATATATAGCTTTTATAAAACTCTGATTATACCATGAAGAAGGATGAAGACAACAACAACAACAAAAACATACCCAGTATGGTCCCACAAAGTGGGGTCTGGGAAGCATAGAGTGTATGGAGACCTTACCACCACCTCAGAGGTGAGGTAGAGAGGTTGTTTTGGAAAGGCCTCTGGCACAAGATAGACAGAGTCTAAAAAAGACGTAATGGTAGTACAAGAGATAGTAGTAATAATTAAAATAAGAGACAGTTGCAGAACAGTACTATAATAAAGTAATACTACAAATGAACTACACGAAACAATATATAGTAGCAGAAATCAAAGAACAAGAAACTACAAGGGTAGTCTTACAACTACTAGTAAGGGATGCAAGACAATGCATTCCTACCTATTATATGGACGTCCTCCTACCTACTAATCGTCTGCCCTAATACGTGCCCCATTGGTGTACAATAGTGTGGTAGCAGTAACCAATTTCATTGTTTTAATAGCACAAAATTGCTGTCTCACATCTTTCTGGATTTTAAGCTAACGTAATAGTGCCCCATTGGTGTGCAAAAATGTGATACTGGTGACGAAGCTGATAGCATCTTTCGTCTATGAACTAGTCATTCCTTCCCTGTCTGCAGCTGCATGCTGTACTCTTGTGGGCAGAAACATGTCTACCTCCACTGCTTTTACAGACTTTCCTTACAAGCTTCATGTTATAGATTGGTTCCTCATCAAGTGCTGCTTCTGCTATTTGTAGTATGAAGCTGCTTGGCGTTCTGGAAATTGGGATTTCTCACTACTTTATGGTGAATCTAATGTCCTCTCAATTCAGCACGGAGGTGACCATTTCAATGAAAATCTCCACAGGTATGATAGGTGTTTCATTTTAATGAACTTCTAAATTGGTATTTGCCATGTCATCAAATGGAACTATTACTAAGTTTCTGGATTTTATTTGGACCATTTTCTGGGTACTCCTGAATCTAGTTGATAAATGGAGTCTGCTTAAATTATTTGATTGTGTCACAAGGAGCGTGCATCTTGATTACACTTTGTTACAGAGGTATACGAAAGGGAAATATTGAAATTAACTACGTACCATTCAAATGAAAAAGCGGCAAAAGTAATAAATAAAAAAAGATTCTGGTTCAGTCCCTGCCAAAATTGTACACACTTACAGGACCTAACTGAATTGCTGAATGGATTCAGCTCCTAGCTCTTCTCTCTCTCTCTCTCTCTCTCTTCAAGTTCACCTGAATGTGCAGTTTCTACGAATTGCTAAGTTTTTACTCTCTCCCTCCTCTCGTACAATGATTCTTATCCCTTTCAAAATCTATCTCAAGTGTAGGAATAGGTGATTTGTCCTCTCTTTGCACTCTAGAACATTAAACAACTGTTGGCATATGTCTGCTTCGTTCCTTCAGGTCGGCTCTGTTAAGATTACCTTCCATTCTATCTCCCTCGTGTATAAAAGCAACTGGGCCTCCAGGATCTCATACCATAGTTATTTTGTCAAATTGTCTGTCCTCTATACAGTATTCCTTGAAGTTTACCCTTTCTAGAGATACCCGCTATGTGTATTCAGAATTACAGAACCTCCGTTACTCTTATGATTCATGATTTCTTTGATGTTACTTGACTTGCATTACCTATTTTTAATCTAAATTTCTGAAAAATCTCTCTTTTTATACTTCTATCTTTCTGCATGTAAGAAACTTACGTAAATATAGTTGTGTAATTGATTTATAATTATTTTTATGTCCTTGAAAAGGAGTTGGACAGTTTTACGTAAAACAAATGAAGCTTAAAAATCAGGATGAATGAGACCTTTCTGAATAGATTAAATCAAAGATTTATCAGTTATCACTGACGAGTTGGGGAAGTCCTTAACATGGTTGTGTATGCTTAATTACTCACCTGAGAAGTTATAGTAAATTCCCACCAAGACAGTGCTTTATCAAATTTACTGTTATACTTAACCTATTTAACATGATTGTGTATACTTAATTACTCGATCGAGAAGTTATATCAACTTCCTACCTAGACATTGCTTTCTTCATCAAATTTACTATACTTAACTTATTAAGTTCTTTTTGAGAACCTATCCTGAGCAAATTTTTTAAATGGTTTTCTTTGAATGTCTAGCCATTTAAATGCTTTTTTAAAGCATCACTTACACAAGGTAAGTAACTTCCAGAGCATCACAGAGAGAAGGAAAGTAACTTTCCCTCGACGTCGCAAAACTATCACATTACCCAAAACTTAAAAACTAATGGAAGTTTCTATAATCTTAAGACCTATGGTAAATGTCCATAATTGGATGACCTCTCTGGGGATTTGTACTTTGCCCGTTCTCTTTAAAGCATCTGAGCTTTGTTAATATCAATGTATCTGCCTCATACGGACTGATATATCTGCCAAGTTTTAGATGGTACATATTTTGATAACATTATTTCTTTGGCATGTTACTTATTAGATTTCTGCTGCAATTTCTTACACTAGTTAATACCCATATTATGATTATGATTATTTATGGTTTATGATGATGGAAATAATTTTTCTTCCCTGTTTGCCTTCTAATAAACAATCGCGGATCAAATGGTTTAAATTTCCAATTGATAAAATAATAAAAGTATGAATATAATCAAGCAAATAAGATAATGAATTTTTCAAACATTTCCCGCAAATCGCGCAGGCACATATACTAGTTACATGTAAATGTGCTATCCATTGGCTTTTTCCTCACTGCATTCTACTGTAATTCAGCTGCTTGAGAGCATTTAAAGAAGGAGGTTTCAATGAATTCCAGATAAAATTAAAAGATTCCAAACAGGTAACAGAAGTCCGATATAGTATTTATTTTTTCGTAGTTGTGTGTTTGGACATTTATAACTTTTAGCTTCTTTTCAATCTCTTTAGGAGCTTTTGCTGTCTATCTGTCATGCAAGTGAGGAAAGCACTAAATACATTTATCAGGCTATAGTTAAGCTTCAGGTATCCTGATCTCCCGGGCTGGCAATTTGTGGTTTTCCATTTGCATGTATTAGAGTATGCTTAATATTCCTTCTTATGAACGAACTTACCCATGAAAGAATAACTAAATATGTTAGTACAGATCCTTTATAGGTTTTACCATTTTTATGCAGATACTTTATCACCTTGGGATGGCATGGGATTCACGCTGGACTTCATCTTGCAGGATGCTTGATTCTTTGAATATACCGAAGGTCTCATCTAAACCTGTACTCCCATCAAGTGCTCAGGTATTGTATAGTTTCTGTTTCTCTATGATTTAAAAAAAAACACAATAATTACGCTTCAATCCCAAGCAAGTTGGGTCAGTTGTATATTCTCACTACCATGCTACTCTATGCAAGCTCATCTTGGACCCATAATATACAAAATAACAACAATAATAATAGTAGTAATAATAGTGATAAAGAAATGGACCTTGGACCTTACTCAACCGTAAAACTAGCTTAAGAGATGAGGATTGCCCAAGACCATATAATGTGACTAAGTTTCCACATTCCCAGTCCCACTGCATTTAGGCACCACAATCCCATCTGATATCACCTCAACTTCATTCTTCTTAAATTGGCTAAAATTACATTACAAATATTCAGTCTTACTTCTACTTGCCCGGGAACTCGTGCTCTCTAGAGTCCTTCTCTACAATTCAAGCTCATGGTTGACAATTGACACCCTTGCTGGTTTTGTCAACTAGGGCAAATTTAACATTGAATCATTCTTTCTATGTATAAAGCGTGTGCAGATAGTCTTAGTTATTCTTTCCCATATAAAATTAAATTTTTCTGGTACCTATTTTTCCTCTGATAGTATCAGTTTAAGAAGCATTTTGCATGTATAGTATTTTTGACACTTATCATGAACCTGGTCAGTAATGTACCGGATATTGTACCTTTTTACTTGGAATTGGTCAATGCAGTTATCGTGTCTAGATATGGACTGGAAGCGCACTTTAAAGCAAGCACAATTACATATGAATTTGCTGGAGCCATTTGTAGCATTTAGAAGAGTTTTGCTTCAGATATTAAATTGCCAGAATTATACTGTACAACATCTGCTTGAATCTGCAGCTACTCTCCGCAAGGTGATTCTGCTATAATTGGTACTTCCTATAGAAGTGATCACTATACTCTTTCCCTAATTGTATTCTTCGTGATGTACAGGTGTCCAGGTTTTCACAGGCTGCTTCAGCTTTGCATGAATTCAAGTTTCTTTGTGCTGAAATAGGAGAACAGTCCAACCTTTACTGGCTTGGACGGGTACGCACATGCTCTTTTACTAAATTGTTAGATTCAATGGGACAGTTGTCCAGTTTGATTATTCTGTGTGCTGTACTATATATGTAACTTGGGAGTGTATTTTTGAGTCCCACATCAGCATGAGGTGTAATATGGTCTCTTTTTTTTGTACCCATGAGCTAGTTTTTGGTTTGAGATTTGCCCAGGTCCACGTATCGCGCCAAAACCATCCCAGTTCTTAGCTTACCTGATTTTGGGCTATATTATATTTTCGACACTAGTCCTGAACCCGGGGTTAGTTTTTTTTTTTTTTGGGTGGGGGTGGGGGTGGGGGGTGGGGAGGGTTGTTATCGAGTACCACATCTGTGAGAGGTGTAATATGGTCTTGGGCAATCTTTAGTATATGAGGTACCATTTTGGGGTTGATTTTTGTGCAAGGCCCATTTTCTTATCACGCATGCACATGGTTTTCATTTTATTTCATGAATATTTGCAAGTCGGCGACTGTGCGATTTAGTTCTCATATGTTTATATTGATGTTTCTCAGGAGCTAAACAAAATCCACTTCTAAGAATTTGAGATTTTAGACAAGGTGAAGCAAATGATTTAACAAAGAATAGCAAATGAAACTTTAGAAGATGTCTGTCAACTATAATAGCAAAAAAGAATGACGTTTATAACCATGCTGAAGCCTATATTGGTATGATATTTTAATAAAGTGCTAATACATTTTATTATGGGGTCTCTGAAGTTTTACGTGTTTCCACATGTTTCTGGCTTCTTGATATTTTATGAGTTAACTGGCAGAAATGCGTGTACTTTCTGTTTAATCCATGTTGTGTAAGGTCTCAAGTAGTTCTTTTAGCTCGGGCTTACTTTATAGATCTTCAGATATTTGTTTCTCTGCAAGTTGTTGCTCTTCATTCACTTTAAAATTTGATGCTGAACTCTGGTTACTGATTCGCCACTTCCTGTTATTCTAGCACTACTATGGTTCTTTTCATGTGGTGCAGCTTGAAGAAGCTAAGCTTCTGCGTGCTCAAGGCCAATATCAGATGGCGATCAATCTTGCAAAGTATATCTCGCAAAACTACCAGATGAGTGAAAACACATCTGATGTTTTCCGGTTAATTGGGAAGTGGCTGGCTGAAACACGAACAAGCAAGTCAGTAGTTTGATGCTTTTCATCTGTTTAAGTGTGATATTTTTTGACTTCTTACCTGGCTCTCCTTCTCCCCACTTGTCCTAGTCTCTGCAGCTCCTTGATCTTATGTTTCACTTTAAGCATGGGTATTCCATCTTTATTGTTTCTTTCTCACAAGTTCTTTGAATGTCCACCAATTGACAAGTTACATTAGGGATTAATTCTTGTGCAATACACCCTTGTGGTCCGTCCCTTCCCCGGGACCCCGTGCATAGTGGGAGTTCAGTGCACCGGGTTGCCCTCTTTTAAATTTATTGTTGCTTTGCTGTTACCCTTTTCTTCATAGCCTAGTACACCATCCCTCCCCAATAGAAACATCCTTAATCAGAATGCTCCCAACAGGGCCAACACAAGACCCAGAAGAAAAGGGAGAAAGAGAGGGGGGAGGGGGTATGAAAAGGGAATCTAACATACAATCTATAGTCATACTAAAAGGGCTCCCACCGAACACCGGACCTAATAAAAGTATCTCTAGAAAATAGTTACAGAGATTAATGGGTGATACTGCATTTCACTTTCTGTACAAAGAAAAATGATCCCGCTTTCTCATTCTATAGTATGATTGTGCAGCTCAAGAACTATATTAGAGAAATACTTGAAGCATGCAGTCACTCTTGCTGAGGATTGCATAGCAAAAGGAAAGGTTTCCACCACAAAACGAAGTCAAATGCATTTCCATCTTGCACACTATGCAGATGCTCTTTTTCGTAGTTATGATGAGAGACTTAATTCCAATGAATGGCAGGCAGCAATGCGTTTAAGAAAGCACAAGGTATGCTACCATTATCCCTTTAACAGAACTGAAATAAACCAAGGAGTAACTGAAAGTCATGTAACAAATTAATAATCCCATGGTTACGCATGCAAATTTTTATTTTCAGACAAAGGAGCTGGAGGCATTAGTTAAAAGATTAAGAAGTTCAACAAAGGTATGCTTAATGATGTATACTTTCTTTTTGGTGTTATATTGATGGGATTGATTTTGATTTTGCACCTACTTGTGATACTCTAATACAAGGGGGAGAAGACCGACTGTTCAGCAAAAATACAAGAGTTGCAGAAGCAGCTGACAATGGACAAAGAAGAGGCTGAAAAGTTGCAGGTGACATGATAATTACACTCTTTAGCGTGTTAGTAATGCTTCGTGGAAACCCTTTTTATCTTTTTGAAAATATTTAACTTTTAAGGTGGTCTATACTGTGTTACAAATGATTTTCTCATTGGTTCACGTGTAATGTTGCAGCTTTTGATGCATTTAGTCTTAATTTCGATTGCTAATTGTAACAATTTGAATTTAATAACAGAACTAAGGTGCATTGTATGAGCTTTATAAATGATCTTGTAGGTTATATTAGCGGCAATTACCATTAAAATGATTTCTTTTTTGTTCTCTTTCAAGTGAAGCACTTCGAAAAGATGATTCAAGCTGAAGTAGCTTTTGTACTTCTCCTTGCTTTTGTTATATTAATAAACCTTTGCCCCAGCCTTCACCGTATTTAAAACTTATTGAACTGTTCCTCATCCTTTTTTAAGTTTAGTTAGAGTAATTTTAACCACTAACAATTATTTCATGTGGAAACTGTTGCGCATTAGCTGCAGCAGATATGTATGTGCTAATTTTCATAATTTGCTTTATTTTTATCTTGACTGTTCAGGAAGACAGGGACAACTTTCTAAGCACTGCGCTTGATGAATATAAACGCTGTTTAGTCATTGGAGATAAATATGATGTCAGGGTGGTATGTATTGCTTGTTGATTTCTGATTTTATGGTTTTTTTTTTTTTTCTGCTGAGGCCAAGTTCCCTGGATCTTTTTTTTGGTTTGCGGGGGAGGAAAAGAGATGAAGTCATTTGCTTCTAAATCAGCTGCAACAATGATTATAGATGAGTAGAATGACTAACTTTTTAAGTATTTAGTTAGTCAAGATTTATTTAATGAATGAAATGCTTCTGCTTTACTCTTTTACAATGTAGGAAAATAGAAGTGTGTAAAGTTTCTTTTGGCAAATCGAATGCTGTATGTGGTCGTTAAATATTTCATTAAGCTGTCTATGGCTTTATCTAGATTCTTAGAGCTACTATTTTTTTTCAGGTATTTCGACTTATTTCTCTGTGGTTTAGTCTCTCAATCAAGCGAATTGTTGTGGATAGCATGGTCAGTACAATAAAAGAGGTATACCCAATCTTTGTTGCGAGTCGACGCCGGAAATTTTGCAGTGTTGTATATTCCAAAACGTTTTGTTTTGTATTTGTGTATTTTAGACTGAAGATTATTCGGAATACAATTTATCATTTACTTTCAGGTTCAGTCTTATAAGTTTATACCACTAGTATACCAAATTGCCTCCAGGATGGGAAGCACAAAAGAAGGTCCGGGAGTTCAAAACTTCCAGGTATAACTTGAGACTTTACAGTGCCTGAGCTTGCTGCTCTTTCACTTTGATTTATTTTTATCTGTTGTTTGAGATGATACTTCTTTTCTTATCTATTTTTAGGAAGAGTTTATAGGTGATTGAATATAGATTTTGTATGTTGTGCAGTTTGCTTTGGTTTGTATCATTAAAAGACTGGCCATTGACCATCCATATCATACGATATTTCAGGTAAATAGGCAGGATAGAGATTCTTATATGTGAAACTGAAGGTTCCTTATTGTTTCAAACTTCGCTTTCTTCTAATTTTATTTGTAGTTCACATAAGAAAGATCTCTGAAGTTTGTAGGCATCCTAACTTGATGGATTCTACTTTCTTAACTTTGTCATGTTGCAAACTACCCCCTAGACGTGATTGGCACCCAACACAATCCACTGGCCAGGCAAACCCAATTTTTATACCTTAACCAATAATTCACAGCCTTTGATAAATTAAATATATTTTCAAACATTATGATAATTGATTACGAACAATTCGTATCTCAAATATTAATCTAAAACTCTTGCCTATGAATCCCACACTAGCCCATGGAGCATCTAAGATTGTTACAAAACCTCAATAAAGAAAACATCGATGAATAAATGATAGACTCTTTTGAACGTGTCCACGAATAATGTGGCAGCTAACTTTAACTACTGGATCAACTCTTGCGAACTCATCAGCTACTAGCATCGTTGTCACCAATAGTATTGGCGAGGTCATGCCGGGAAGGAGTGAGTTGTGTATATACATCCCAGTAAGATCTTCGACCTGCCACTTTAAATATCCCTGTAGCAAGTGCTAGAAAGTACAGTCATACGACGAACACAAAATTGATATACACAAATTTATTTCATAATATAATACTCACATATTGCTCGAACTCTTAAAAAATGTCGATTGTTGCGTGTCAGATCCTCCTAAAGTAGTGTATATTTGGATGATCCGACACGGGTACAACAACATTTCGGTGAGTGCAAGCAACATAGTAATACTCAATGAGGTCCAAACAAATGTTCAAGAGGACACTACATATCTCAACTCAGTTCCACTCTTAGAGCTTGTAAATAACGGTAGTGAAGGAGATCAGCCTAGCACCCTGACAAGTCCGCGACAACATATATAATGCCCCAAAAATATACTACGACAGTATGTCCAAGACCCAGATCATATTACTGCAGCATAGATATACCCCTAGTAACTAATGATAGTGAAGGAAGGAGGTCCCACGCCCCAACGCCATTGTACTAGACCACACCACACCACAAATCACTTATTAAATATTTTCAGTGTTCACAAAAATAACTTATCTACGGCAATATGGCTGATCAAATACCACTAATTCTACCAAACACACGCCTGTCCTAATGCCTAGACTTGGCAGATAGCACATTTGCAAGCAGGTTTGTAAAGCAAGTGTCGAAGCTTAAAGCCCCACTTGCCTGAAATTTGCAACTCAAGCACCCTTTTCAATGAATCAAAGTTAGGCTCTCGTGTCTCCGGATACTTCAAACTACACAAAAATAGGTTTAGAATTGTCAGAAACCCTTAGGTGAACATTCACTTAATTTATACAGCAAGTCAAACTCGTGCTCAAATATTGACTCAGAAAGTCAACTCTGGTCAATGGGCAGAATTCTCGTACCATGATCGCCAACAAATTCTCCTCCACAAGAGGATCCCAGGATGCTACATATTCAGAATTGCATTTTGATAACGTTTGCCATTTCAAATCAATGATATATGTTGAAGATCTCTAGGGCTAAAATTTCTCAATTCCTCATAATTTTCTCCATTCTTTCACCCATAATCACGTAATAAACTTGAACAAAAAATTACAGTCCTTACCTTGATGTCCTTTCGTGCTTCAGCTTCGGCAGAAGCTTCTCTCAATGTCACATGTACGCAGCCTTTTGCTAAATATTTCTTTTTTACTCCATTTTGAGCTTGGCCCACTTCTATTTATGCCAAAAGACATAATTGCCCCACTTATACTTTCTCTTTCTTTTATTTGTCATGGTTTTAATTTTTTTTATTTTTTATTTTTTGGGTGGTATATTACATTCTATTAGCTCTTAAATATGTTTGTCAAAAATATTACATCTGGATTTAATTTCTGTGGTGGTTGTGTCAGCTTCTAGCTTTGGCAAATGGTGATAGAATCAAAGACAAACAACGTAGCAGAAGTTCTTTTGTGGTTGATATGGATAAAAAAGTTGCTGCAGAAAATCTGCTGGAGGAGTTATCTTCGTATCATGGAGCTGTCATCAGACAAGTACTAGCTCATCAACATTCTGATAAAATTTCGATTATACTTCAGCATTTTGATTAAATTTCGATTATACTTCTGCAAATTTCGGTTATACTTCAGCAAGTGGTTCTCTCTTTGTTTAACAGATGAAACAAATGGTAGAGATCTACATTAAACTAGCTGAACTAGAAACTAAGAGGGAGGTAAGCAGCTGTCTTCATGTTCTTCTTATTTTGATATTTATCTGCTTTGTTCCATTCCTCTTACCCCTTTTCTCTATTTTTCTCGTCAGATAGGGGGTGGTTGTAAGAATATGTATGGTAGTAACTTATATTGTAATTGACAATCATGTCGGTATTGAGTTTTCTTCTACAGGTTGTTTTACTATTAGTAGAATCTGCAGCATCTTTTGCTATTTCACAACTAACAACTAGAATTTATGTGCAGGATACCAACAAAAAGGTTAATCTTCCGAGGGACATTCGCAGCATCCGAGAGCTTGAACTTGTAAGTGCAATATTTATTTATTTCAAACTGTAATGTTAGTCTGTATTACTGCTCTTGGTGTCCAATATCTGGGAGACTGGGACTGCACCATGAATGACAAGCAGTGTCTTGGTTGAAAATTATCCTAGGCCTTTTGTTTTAAGATACATCAGCCTACCCAGTTGGTTATCCTGGTTATCAACCTGGGAATCATTTAATTAGGCCATCTGTTAACTTAGCATGGTACTTTGTAAGTTGCTCTTCACCGTATTTGTCACTGCACACACATCATCAGTAGAAAGTTTATCCAGGAAATAATTCTTTTCCAGATTGTATGACAGGGACCTTCTACCTCCCTGCTTCATTCTCTTCCATTCAAAAAATATATAATAACTTAATGCATTTGTCCAATTTTATCTCTTTTCTTAACATGATTCCATTGAATTAGGACTTTCGAGATTTGTTGCTTCATTTGTAATAGTGAAGCCCATGAAGAAGCTAGGGAATTTCAACATGCATAATGGTTTCAGGCTTACTTGTTGCGGCTGACTTATCCATGTTGCTTTTATCAGCTAAACAGTGAGGGTTGGGAATATAAGAACAGATTTTCTCTCTTGGGTTGTGGGGGGGGGGGGGGGGGGGGGGAGTTATTCTTACAGTATTGTTTTAAGCCCTGAAACTCAAGGTAGAGCCTCACTTAGGTTGCGCTTCACTTTAGGTAAGGCACTAAGGTGTGTGATCCTCATTGCCCATAAGTTATATCTTGAATAGAGAGATGTTATACAATAATATCTTGAAATCATTATGAATGCAATTATTGTTTTCTAGCATTACATGTATACAATATCAACATGTCTAGAAAAAATCCCACAAGTGGCGTTTGGGGAGGGTGGGGTGGGTGCAGTCGTACCCCTACCTTGTGAAGGTAGAGAGGTTTCCGATCGACCCTCAACTCAAGTAAATCGTAGTCGTACCCCTACCTTGTGGAGGTAGAGAGGTTTCCGATCGACCCTCAACTCAAGTATATTGTATCCAAATCATTAAGCAAAAGGAAATATAGTAGTGAAGAAGCCATATAGAAAATAATGGGATAAGGAATGCTAGCCACAACTATAGTGTGATAAACGATGCAGATGAAACAGTTGGTAAAAAAATTAAATCAAAGAATATGGTAGTATGAGTACTAATAATACTGCTCATGTCCTTCGGAAGCTGCAGGTGTACCATGTCATGTCTAATCACCAGGGCTACTTATCGGGCCAATAGCTTGACGGTTCGGCTTATCTTATTACATATATATTTATATTTTTCTTGTTGCATCTTTTTAAACTAGAGCCCCCACTTTAATTGTGCTTAAAACCTTGCAGAATTTACCAGTTTTAAAAACAGTACAGTTTCAGTACTGTTTTTGAGGAATATACAAAGTTACCAGTTTCAAAAGAAAAAAAACCGTAGAATTTAATGCTTTTTGCTTTTAATAACACTGTCATGTTTGCTATAGAATCTTCTGAATTTAGTTTCTCTTGTTGGAAGTTGACTGATACAGCTAACACCTCTTTGTATTATGTGTCTTCAGGTTCCTGTGGTAACAGCCAATATACCAATTGACCCAAATTGTAAATACACTGAAGGTTCCTTTCCACACTTTAAAGGATTAGCAGATTCTGTCACGTAAGTAAAGAAATATACATGCTACTCACTAGCAGTTTCTTACTGTTCTCCTGATAACTCAACTTTTGTGTTTCAGAGTGCAATAAATGGTATAAGTGCACCAGATGTAGTTTAATACAATAGGCCTTTCTGATACAGTTACCGGTTTCCAGTGTTTTAACTATTGTGCCTTTTGCAGTGTGATGAATGGTATAAATGCTCCAAAAGTTGTCGAATGTTTCGGCTCCGATGGCAATAAATACCGACAACTTGCTAAATCTGGCAATGATGACCTGAGACAAGATGCTGTACGCGTTTAAACTATTTTTTTCTTGCATTCGCATTTTGACAAACTGAAATTTATTTGCAAGAAAACGCATGACATTTGCTTATTGCTTTTCTTTACATCTCTGTGAGTATTATGGAAGAGTGTGGAGTATCAGATACCACATAGTTATTTCTTTTCTTTACATCTCTGTCAAATTTGAAAGCATTGACCAGCATGAATGTTTAAGGCTTATAAATTTTTTTGCTGGTTATTGTGGAAGCATTAATTCCCTTGTAAGGTGTTACCAGTGATTGCTGGTCCTTTCCCTGATTACTTGATGTAGTGTATTACCCTGTTGGATCTTAGCCCTCTGTAAGAGCCTTACAGGTGCTGGTGAGATCTATTAGTTCGCCTCTTGTTTATGTGATTTCTATGGACGCCTTTCTTTTCTGCTTGTAATTTGTGTTGCACGCATTGAGGTCAAGAAATGTTATGTCATGGATTGCAAATTCTTGCTATGAATTTTCTTATTGATGTATGTTTTAAACTTAATACACAGGTGATGGAACAGTTCTTTGGCTTAGTCAATACTTTCTTACAGAACCATCGGGACACTAGGAAAAGAAAGCTAAGAATTCGCACTTACAAGGTAACATCTTAAAAGGGTAAAAGGACCTTTTGTCAAAATGTAAATTATAATGGGAAGCAAAATCCTCGACTTAAGTTCCTCTTTGAAGGGGTGCTGATCAAAGTATTTAATTCTTTTCTGTGACACTACTTCAGATCTCCATGCTCTAATTACACTTGTTTTACTTGGGTTAATCATTTAAGTATATTTATTATTCTCTGAAGCCTAACATGACTATTAAATTTGTCACCTTAAATGCTATTGAGCAGATTGTTTAAAACTATCTTGCTAAGAGTTGTATAAATAGTGATTCAAGATTCTATGATACTTGTCAATCATATCCTTGCTACTGCATTCCCCACGGTTCAGCAGGAATGAGTTGTTATATGTCCATGTACAAATTCCAAAGCTCTAATGATCAAATTAGTTCACCAAGCCAGGTTTCTTTGCACCAACAATTAAACACAAAATTTCTTCCTCTGGCCACTTATTTTAGGCGTATCCTTTGTGTTTGTGAGATAGGTTGTACCTTTTACTCCAAGTGCGGGTGTTTTGGAATGGGTGAATGGCACTATTCCACTCGGTGAATATCTTATAGGCAGGTCAGTAAAACTAGCCTCTGCATTATTCACCTGTATATTTCATATATTAGTTTCTTATTGAACCTTTTATATTCAAAAAAACAGCGCTAGAGATGGAGGTGCCCATGGACGCTATGGAGCAGGAGACTGGACATTTATGAAATGTCGGCAACACATGACTGCGGTAAGGGCTGCATTATCTGCATTCTGCTTTTTTTGTTCTCCACTTTCAAGCCTTTGTTGTATATATCACATCCTTTACAAGTGCATGCACTCTTCTGCTAGCACATTAAGCTGGTGGCTAATAGTCTTTTGAGATTTTGAAGCCTTGGTGCCTTGCCTGATTAAAAAAAAGTTAATCACTAAACGTTTTGACAAGTTTCTCTTCCCTACAAGAATAGGGATGATAAGGAACTTTGTCGATGAACCCTTTTAGTAGACTCCATAAGCTTGTATCAAAAGGTGGGAATGCGAGAGGAGAAAAAAATGTATAGATCAGAATGATTGAAAGGCTAGAAGGATAAAAACTTAAATCCAGTGTATTGTCTTTAGGACAATTATTGTGGATGCGCTGGAGCAGTTAAATTAAGTGTTTAATTATATTTTAAGTAGCTTTCTTTATTATTCTATAATAGGATTTATGTTTCATAGTTTCATAAGGATTAGGGTTAGCTATAGTTATTAGTTTGGAGTAGGATTTATGTGTCCTACTTCCATAATAATTAGACTTTCTCTTGCTGTAATAGTCCTCCAATTTAAAGGGTTTTTGGAGGTATTAATCTGTAAGTCCTATTTCAACTCTCTTCCATTGAACTCTTAAGGTTTCAACCTCCCTTCAACGAGCTGAAGTTAAATACAAAATAGGTTGATCTAGGAATTCGAACAAAGGCAAAGGGAAGTCGAAGTCAATTTGATTTAGACTTTTTTGTTTATCGTCATGTGACTCGATCTTTCTCTAAAAATCCTAACAACAATTCCCAACAATTTTGGTAAGAGATAGAGATCACTAGTATTTGGGAGCCTATCAATAAAATACCCAACTCAAATCAAGATGACAACTTACATATCTCCTTACAACCGAGCAGAACGGAAAACATATGCCAACCGAGCAGATCAGAAAACATATGCTAACTGTGGGTTTAACAATTGAAATCTGCTTCAAGCATGTACTTGTTTACTTTAGTTATGTACGGATTTAATATCATACAGGGTTTTTTCTTTTGTGGTGTATGCTACTCCAGATGATATTTTGTGAATTGATGGAATTATTGAGAAAATAAATCGAACAGAAGCACTCTAGAGAGTGAGGGTTTTAGGACAAGTAAGACCAACTCTATGCACTGCAGGTTTAGCTAGCATTAGAAAATTGCAGTTGAGATTAGATGATTCAAATATTTTGGGTTGTGATGGATAAACGCGACGTTTTATGGAAGTGTTGTGCAATAGGTAGATACTTACCCATGTGAAGGTAAACGTGTATACAATTGCAAGACCAGCCATATTATATGAGAGTGAGTTCTACCTAATCCACCAAATGTAATGATTCATAGATTTTTTTTCCTTGATAAGGTAAATAATTTTATTAACAAATTGAGATTAGATGATTCAAATATTTAGGCTTGGTCTTTGATGAAAATAATGATGGAATGAACGTGATGTTTTATGGAAGTGTTGTGCAATAGGAGGACATTTACCCATGTGAAGGCACACTTGTATACAATTGCAAGACCAGCTGTTCTATATGAGAGGCGACTTCTACATAAACCACCAAATGTAATGATTCATAGATATTTTTTTTTGATAAGGTAAATAATTCTATTAACAAATTGGGGAAAAGACCTCGCATATACCAAAAGAAGAGAACCTACATCAAAGTATGGTTCTCAACAAAAGAGATCCAATCTATAATGTACTGATTCATTTTTAAATATTTTTTTTTTGATAATTTGGTAAGATTTGTATTCTTCAGCATTAAAGGTGTGCTGGCCACCAAAAAAGAGAAGCAATTACAAGTCCCCTATTAATTCCACTATTTGCTCTGTATCCATTATACACAGGATGTTTACACCAAAAAAGTAAAGATACAATGCAGTTCCATTTAACTTTGTGAATAGAATTGGACCTATCTTCGAAACATCTACCATTTCTCTCTAACCATACAGACCACCAAATGCATGATGGTACTAATCTCCACCATTTCTTTTGACTTTTACTACCTCCCCTCCTAATCCAGCAGCTCTAGATCTGAGGTGTGCTCTGGCATGGTTCAGCTGTAGCCTGTTATGTTAAGGAAGAGGTTCCATAGTTGTGTAGTGAAACTGCAATGTAGGAAGAGATGCTTGTTTGTTTCCCCTGTCATATTACACAAGAAACATCTGGGAACTAGCTGTCTTCCTTTCTTCTGTAACGCTTCTTGAGTTAAGCAATGCTTTCATAATCACTAACCAAGTAAAACACTTTACCTTGGTGGGGATAATACTTTTTCAGAAGTAATTCCAGTGATATTGATATCCCACCCCAGATACTTCTAGACCTCTTTTATATGCACTACTTACTGTGAAGGCCCCATCCTTCGTGTGATCCCACAGCAACCTATCTGCCACGGGAGTGATAGTGCTAGCCCCTCCTAACTTTCCAAGCAAGGTAGCCACCCTATCCACTTCCCAATCATTTAGCAACCTTCTGAAAGAGATGTCCTAGCCCCGTAATGACCAGCAATCACTCACTTTAGCTTCTGGATTTGCACATATCCGGAAGAGGTCCGGAAATTGATCCTTGGAGGGGAAGTTGGTCAATCCATCCATCATGCCAGAAGCTTGTCTTGATTCCATTACCTACCTTAATACTTAGGTTGGCTTCCATCTGCCAAATATTCCTGATAGTTCTCCACACCCCCACACCATGATGGCTGAAGGTATTGAGAAAAAGTTTGAGTGTCAAATGATTTCCCAAAAATAAAAAGAGGAATTTATGTGGACTCGAAACACATTAGGGTGAAGTATCATATTGCCTATACCAGTTATTTGGATTAGGGTTAGTCGTCATGGGGACACATCTACTAGATCCGGTTGTTTACAGGAGTCTCTTAAGTTTGGGTAGAAACCATTCGCTAATGTAGGGACTGGTGTGAGATTTAGAGAGTCCATAGTTTTAGAGAATTCCTATTGCTGAGTTATCTAATGAAAGGGGCGCGCAAATGGAGTCCAGTAGATAGAACGATTCTATAATCAACTCCCTCTAGTTCTGAGTGAGACATAGTTGTTGCATCCTCTCTCAGTATATATGGTGATAACACTTGCATTGTTTCAATACCATCCATGATATGTTCGTTCGTTACTAGAAAAACATCACTTAGGTTAAAACAGGGAAAGAGCTGCTTAGCTGTGTGCATGTTTGGAGGAGCTTTTGAGAAAATCCTTCAACTTTTGCAATCCTGCAATTTTTTTTGTTTTTTTAAATAAAGTAATAACATTTCATTAATGAAGGGCATGGAAGTAGAGAACCTCACAATACTATATGGTTCTCTACTAAAGACACCCAAGCATCTATGCTTAAGAGTCTCTCATGGGTGCACCAAAACATAATGAGGAAGAAGAGGCTACTTCTCAAATGTACAATTTTTTTCTATCTCAAAAGCTGTGCTATTTCTCTCTCCAGATAGTCCACATAAGTGCAAGTGGAGCAACATCCCAAGTCCTCTTGTCTTCTTCTCCTTCTCCTGAAGACCAACTATAAACATTTCTTCTTTAATTGTGTTTGGCATCACTCATGGAATGTCAAACCCACCCACAACTTCCCCCTACAATCGAGACGCAACATGCCTTCCGATGAGCATTTGCACATGAAGAACCAACTAGCCCATGTAATTCACATCTTTCTCAAATCCCTCTCCCCACGCCCCACCCCCCAATTGCTATGCATGTAAAGAAACACATCTTTCTTGATACTTTGGGGATCCATACTGAAAGAGAAGGAAAAGCTGTCTCTTTAGCAATCTCTTTTGATATGTAGGCTACCTAAATAGAAGATAGTAAATGAACGAGAAACTTTATATGTACCTAAAAGCCTGAACTTTGAAAAGGATTAAGAAAATGGATTTTGCGTGTAACCCAACTTCAAAAATTAGCTAATGGGATGAGGATACAAAGACTATATAATGAGGTTATAGTCCGATTCCTAAACCAATGTGTGACATTTTAACTCTTCGCATGCCCATGGATAGACATTTGGAGCGTGAACTGTGCAGCATAGGGCCCAACATTGTGTAAGTCAAGACTAGAGTTGGGTCTAGTTTTGATACCATGTTATGAAGTAGCTAGTGCATGAAGATGAGGATTGCCAAGGATCATATTAGGAGACATCAGCTCGTTCCCTCAGGCCAACCAATGTGGAACACTTCTAACAAATAGTTCAAGCGATTGGAACTCATTTAGTCATACCAATAGATGTTGCTTTTCATTCCACATGCATAACTCTGTTGTTTTTCATTTTTTTCTTCTCTTTCAAAAGTTGGGATGCTCGAACACTATATCTGGTTGGGGTGCTGTCTTTACACTATAGATTGCAATAATAAAATTGAACAACAAAAGAAGCTAGGTTTGTTTCAAGAGAAATTTTTGTCTGGATGAACTCAATTGAATTCACGGGTAAACTAACCTATGCAGCATGGTAGTCTTGCCAACTCAACCAAAGATGTAGTTGTGCATATAAGATCATCCTCTTAATAAAATAAGCTTGTAAGGAAAATTTGGATCCTCTGATGGGGAGCTCCCGTAGAAAAGGTTTCCTGACCAAATTTCAGTATGCATCAGGAGTCTTGTATATGACTTTCTTTCAAGAATTTTCACTTTTCTGTGTAGGAAAGTGACAAGAGGAAGGCCTTCCAGGAAGTCTGTGTTAACTTCAGGTATTACTAAACCCTCCAAGATTTTGAGCTCACATTGTTTGAGCTATATCTAATTTTATTTGCTGCAGGCCTGTCATGCATCACTTTTTCTTGGAGAGATTTTTTCATCCAGCTGACTGGTTTCAAAAGAGGCTTGCTTATACCAGAAGTGTGGCCGCGAGTTCAATGGTGATTCTTCTAGTGATTTAGCAGCATTCAGAAACAGCACCCTCTCTTTTAATAATTCCTAGTAAATCAAAAAAAATGTAATCATAGACATAATGTTCATACTTTTTTTTACACTCAGGTTGGATACATAGTTGGACTAGGAGATCGGCATTCCATGAATATCCTTGTAGATCAAGCCACTGCTGAAGTTGTTCACATAGATCTTGGGGTTGCATTTGAGCAGGGCCTTATGCTGAAAACTCCCGAAAGGGTTTGTTTATTTCCATCTGAAGTACTTCTATTCTGTTAGATTAGTTATATTGAAGCTGGCCATATAAATATTCACAAACAAAAGTCAATGAGATGTGTAAATGTGTTAGTGTCCCACGTTGGATGATTCGTTATATACATGATATAGAGTATCTAAAGAACTTACGTCCAAGTTACTCGTCCTCATGCATTCCGAATCTTTTCTCATATATCCTGAGTCACTCTTTTTTGTTTTTGAGGGATGGCTCTGGCTCAGCGGTAAGCTTGCTTACCGTGGTGTGCCAGGGTCGGGGGTTCGAAACGTCCCTCCAGCAAAGCTGGGGTGAGGACGCGTAGGTAAGGCCAGGTGGTCCCCCCCTCCCCGACACCTACGGAGTAGGTATGAACCGGGTCGTCCCCTCCCTTTACTCTTTTTTGTTTTTCTAAGATCATGTCATTGTTAAATTTCTTTGACCTGTTTCAGTTTTCATCCATAATGATCTGTTGCAGGTACCCTTCAGGCTGACTAGGGACATAATAGATGGCATGGGCATAACTGGGGTGGAAGGGGTTTTCAGAAGATGCTGTGAGGAGACCCTGTCTGTTATGCGGACAAACAAAGAAGCACTATTAACCATTATCGAGGTGCAACATCTCAGATACCTATTCCTACCACATTAGGAGTTTTAAACTGTGCCTGTCATTCATACTTATGGACCTTCACTGCAGGTCTTTATCCATGATCCTTTATACAAGTGGGCTTTATCCCCTCTAAAGGCTTTGCAACGTCAGAAGGTATATAAATGGTTTTGAATTTTATTCCCATTTTGAAGTCCACTTGCAATTTTAGCATCATGTTCATTCAGAAAACCGAAAGTGAAAAGTTCTTTTAAATACAAGGTAAAAGTGGTTAAAAGAACATTTAATGATGAAATGTCATTATCTGTGATTCTTAATTGAATGGGATTTTATCAATTCTGGGGTCTTGCTATGTTACTTAGAACGGATATCGATAATTTAACATGGCGCACTTGCAAAGAATAAATGTCAGCTGCCAAGACAAGAGAAGGAGAAAGAATATACTCCCTCAGTTTCATCTTCTTGTTAGGCTTTGACTTGCCAAAGTTTAAAGAAAGTAAAGAAGATTTTTGAATCTTGTTGTCTTAAATTAATGATATGTATGTACAAAAATGTCCTTTTATCTTGTGGTACTAAATATGTCATGTGGAAAATTGAAATTGAGTTGCCAAAATAGGTAAGTGGCATTCTTTTTTAAACGGATTAAAAAGGAAGTAAGACAAACAAATTGAAGCGGAGGGAGTATGAGTGAAGAATATCCTGTATTAACTCTCATGATTTCTGTTAAGACTCACATTGATACAAGAGAATTGGTTGTTGTCTCCTTAAATTGTCTTGGACAATTCTCACTATGAGCTAGCTTTTCGTATTGATTTTGGCCAGGCCCGTTTTCTTATCATTGTATTTGTCCCATCTCTACCCTAGGTTTACAAAAAGTTGGGACTCCCATGTAACTTTTTCTCTTATTTCTTGCTTTTTGTGAGGATAAATATTACATTGATGCCGATCAAGATTTTGCTGTTACATTTAGGAAAGTGTGTCTTGACACAAAACATTGATAGGCATGTTTCCATAATGCATTTATAGATAGTGGGCATGCATCTATAATGAAACTGAAGAAGAAACAACCCTGAAGAATCACCTTTACTGGAACGCATCAAGGTGAGGTGTCCATAAATATTTCATTATAGACACTTTCCCAAATCTATAATGATACTGTGTCCAAGACAATCCATTGATCACTGTTCTTGTGGTTGCTCCTTCAGACATACTCAGGTGAATAATGCATTATGCATAACATGCCTAATAAATGTATCATTAATAGACGCACTTTCCCAAATGGGCTGTCTTGGACATTACAGCTGGTGAGACACAATATGCATTTTGATCCTGACAGTTGTAGTTTCGAAAAGGTTATAGTAGTATACATTATCTGGGAATTTTTTCTGCTTTTGAAGTTCAATGAATGCGATAAAATTCAACTCTCTTTTTCACTCTCAAATTAGTAGGCAAAATTAACTTCTTTATGCCCAAATCAAGTGTTAGTCCTTGACTGCACTCTTAATTTGAAAATTTTAGTTGGGAACAGAGTTGTCAGAAAATGTGGCTTGCAGACCCCACTTATGAGAATGCACTGGTGTTTTGTTGTTATGTGGCTAGCAGAGGTGTAAAACTAATCGAACGGTTAAGAGTATGAGCAAGCCATGATCATGAATGGAATGCAATACATAAATCAGTTAATAAAAGAATAGAAAAAACTTTTACTGTGTCACTTAAGTTATATAGGAATTCCTGAGCCCAGGAGTTAAGAATAACAAGTTTTTCATTATCCAAAGTTGAATACCCGGTTAAGAATTATAAAACAGATGATGTTTGTTGAGAAGTGCAAAATCATATGGATACGATTCTCTGCTCTGTCCCAAAGTACACTTTTGTAGAAACCCATTAGTCTTTAGGCGGTGAAACTAGTTGAAAGCTCAAGCAAATCCTTGTCTTACTGGTAAAGCACTTGACTAACTATACTTGCCCCATTAGAATGATCTGTAGCCATGTTTCATTTTATAATTCAACTTAAAATATGTGTATATTATGAACTACTTGATATCTGTATAAGGTATCATAAAGTTCATCTTCCCATTCACGAAGGCTTATTGAACTTTTCTTTTTTTTGATAGGAAACTGAAGATGATCTAGAAACCAGTTTGGAAGGCTCTCAACAGGATGACTACGAGGGGAACAAAGATGCTGCTAGAGCCTTGATGCGTGTTAAACAAAAGTTAGATGGATATGAAGAAGGTGAAATGAGAAGCGTTCATGGACAGGTAAATGTTAAACCAGAATAATGCATCAATTCACACACACTATACACTAATAAACAGTTCCTAGTTTTCTATCCTAACTACTAAAATTATTGATTCCATCCATGCTAGCCAGTGATATTTCTAGCTGCTATTTGTTTAATTACAACTTGGAAGCATCTATATTTACCTACTACACATAATTAGGAAAAATAATGCATGCATTAATTTTATGAAACATTAGTGCCTTGTTTGGACACTTTTTCAAACTAAGTATAACTAATACAGTGTATAACTAATACATGGAAATTCATGGTATTAGTAATGCTATGGGTTCTAATGCATGCATCAGCATGGTTTTAAGGCAAAATTGCCCCTCAAAACATTTTCCACGTGCTTTCCACCATAATTATGGTGGGTACTTATGTAAATTAAATATTCATTTTTTAGAAGTTATGCCCAAACCAAATAATACAAAAGCAAAATCTCGGCATAATACCAACATTACTAATGCAAACATTACTAGTACACCGTATTCTGCACTATTTTTATACACTTTACCAAGCGACCCCTCAATGAATACTCTTCTCAGAAATTGTGCTTTCAGGTCAGGCAACTCTAGTTATCTTCAGTTGCTTTCTCTTGTCTGTCGGTATTGACATTACTAATGCAAACATTACTAATACACCATATTCTGCACTATTTTTGTACTCCCTATCAGACGACCCCTTAATGAATAATCTTCTCAGAAATTGTGCTTTCAGGGTCAGGCAACTCCAGTTATCTTCAGTTGCTTTCTCTCGTCTGTCAGTATTGGTTTCCGAAAATGAAGAAATGGAAGAAACACAGTAGCAGGAATGAAAAGAATAGGAAACGAGAAAAAGTAAACTATGGTTCTGGTTATCAGCTAGAATCAAGTGCATAACAAACAAATAAAAATCGAACTCCTACGCAGTTGGACTGACTTGTGTACAACTTATAAAATTACTGTAGTAAAAAGATTTTGCAGTTCTAAAGCAATATTCAACAGTTAGAAAGAAGGAAATTGATCAACAAATTCTTTCCAATTGCTATACGGGTTTAGATTGGTCTCCTTTGTTTTCACTTTTTTTTGGAAGAAGGGAGGTTTGAGTAATGAAACTAAACTCATCCTGAATGCAAGTTAATAGTATAGGCAAGTGGAAGCAGAGTTCTATGACTAGCATAGAGACAAACTGTAGAATTGGCTAATAGGGTACAGTGCTTCTAAGACACATAATTTCCTTTTACTCAAAACTTGAATATTCTGGCACCCAAGGGTGTGGCCTAGTGGTTCAATGAAGTTGGGATGAGCACCATGAGGTCTCAGGTTCAATTCCCAGCAAAGACAAACACTAGGTGTTTTCTTCCCATCTGTTCTAGCCTTGGTAGATAGAGTTACCTGGTACCTGTTGCTGGTGGGAGGTGGCAGGTATCCTGTGGATTTAGTCGAGATGCGTGCAAGCTAGCCCGGACACCACGGCTATCAAAAAAAAAAAAAAAAACCTTGAATATTCTGATGGTATCTCAACCTATGCTATCATTAAAGAAAGTAAAGAGGTAAAAAGTGCCCCCTTTTTTGCAGGTTCAACAACTCATACATGACGCCATTGATCCTGATCGTTTGTGTCATATGTTTCCTGGATGGGGAGCTTGGCTATGAGAGCTTCTATACAGTAAGAGCGCTGATTAGAAGTTTTGGGTTTCTTTCTTAGCTTTTGTGAGTGTAAATCTTGTGCGTGATCATAGGTTATTATTGGTGTAATTAATGTACTGTAATGAACTTGACCTCCTGTAAATATATCAGCAACACTGTCATTTGTTCTAATCTGTATTAGTTTCAGTGTTTATGTTCGATTGTTCTGGTTTATGTTAGAACTAATCTATACCTGTCAATGACCCAGGCATCTTTTGTCCTCCCACAAAATTGACTCTCAACAGAAAAACACTTGGAAATGTTATTTCCTTTTCCCTCATGTACATGTTCAAAAATTATTATAAGAGTGGCAAAATACCATGAGTTCTTTTTAAGGTAATTTTTTTTCTTAGTATTTGATCGTAAAAGATAATTTCTCATGGTTGTATAATATTTACATCTATCTACAAACATGATATAGTGTACAATTCGTGTATGTCAGATAATAGCCTAGGAATCCTAAAAGAAATTCGATCAACCAACCTTTTAGCATTCGTTTGGGTTATAGCAACACCAAATGTTGGAATACACTTTTTAGGTGCTGAAATCGGTTTTATAAATAAGAAATTCTGTGTTTAGGTAAAAGTAATGAATCTAAAAATAAAAATAAGTGGTAAATATATGATGAAAAAAGACGTCGAATAAATTATTGAATGGCTATTTATGAAAATAAACTAAAAATTACACAAATATACAATACATACACAGAATGTTATGTATATGTCGGCTATGTTACCTATATTAATAGGGAAAGAGTAAAGTAAATAAAAAAGTGGGAGAGGGTGTAATTACTTCCAAAAGGGTTGGTATTTTATGTTATTTATACAAAAATAAATCCTAACCAAATGTCCTAAGAATTGGTATTCTCATATTTTAGCCCCGCGAATTCTGCTGGCTACTTGCCCACTTTTGTTTTATTTCATCTGTTTTTTCTTTTTTATTGTTGTTGTCATTGCAGCTTTTTTTGTGTGTGTGTAAACAACATAAATTTCCTAGCTTAAGAAAGTAATTACACAAAATTCTCTTTTAATTTCTCTCTTCCAAATTTTGGTAAATATACTCATACATTCGGACAAATATTATACATTTGTCGAATTTATAATGAAACAGTTATTCTTAAATTTAAGATAATTGAAATTAGTAATTATATTCGTGTTCCTTAATTAACGGCAATAATTAGTTGACATTAACTCATTTATGGTTAAAATTAGTAACTGAAATTTGAATTTCAAAAAAAAAAAATCTACGAAGTCAAATTTTTTTTTCTATAATATTTGATTCAAGATCTGGAAAGCAAAAAAGCTCTATTACTGCAACAAAATTCTTCTACATACATTGTTAAATAATTCAAAAAGCAACATGAAAATTCTAATATTGTTGCGGCATTCTAAAATTTGGGAGTCAGAAACTAGTTTTAAGTCATACAAAAGTGACGCAATAATTGTTTCGGAAAGTATTACTTTCTAGAAATTGGTTTCTACGATCGCCATGGAGTTGGATATAGACGAAGTGCGTAAAAAAAAATTGAAGTGAAATATGTGGTTGAAGAAAACTCTTCTTCAATTGTAATAAGAAATGACAATGGAGTGAGGATTTACGTTGAGTTAAAGAAACAACTTGCAGGTTTGGTTAATTTTCCACTTTGTATTTCAACTTGCGACAAAGCCAAAGTGAAATAGAGTTTGATAAAGCAACTGCTGCTGTAATGTGTATCGAGGGTAGTGAATATGATTCGGTTGCGTTACCAGTTGTTGAAACGGATAATCAGTATGCTCTATATGTGTCTGAAATGGAAGTAAAAAACTTCATTATTAATTGCAAGAACACTGAAATAATGGTGAGTCAGATATACAAGGATAAGGAAACTCTTGTTTTAGTAATGGCAAGACACGCAATAGCAAATGGATTCAACACAAAAGCGAAACGATCCGACAAAAAAAGTATGATATAAGACTATCAATTGTATGTCCTGATCTTATAAAATATGTAAATTTTCTATTTTTTTTAAGAAGTTTATGTTGTGTAGTTTTGTGAACTGTTGATGTTTAATGTTAATATACGAATGTATAATGTGATATTATATGTGTTTGGTAATGTATAATTAAATCGTGCCAGTCAAAGAAATGTATGATACATTGGTTTAAGAGATTGTGAAGTCGTTTGTGTATTATTACTAGTTTGTTAAGTTAAATATTCGAATGTATAATTTTAATTATACATTCAGAGATATGTATAATATAACTGGAGCAGTGAAAGTATTTCTTTCTTGTTATTGCTGTTTTAATTTTTAATATTTCTGTTTTATACATTTATTAAGTTTTTATTTGGTGATGCAGATATGTACTAATAACATGAATACAGACTTTCTGAAATTTAATGTGTTTAATGAATTATTTTTATAAGTTTAAAAACGTATGTATAATGTAAATTATACATTCAAATATATGTATAATATAATTAGAGCAGTTGCTGGAATAAATATTTTTTGTTTCTATTTTCAAGTTTAATAATTTTATTTCATACAATGACTAAGTTTTTATATTTTGATGCAACTATGTACTGATTTGTCGCAACGAAGACTGCAAGTGGGTCATGAAGGCGTCTTGTATGAATGAATCGAAATTGTTTGTGATTAAGACATTTGTTTCGGAGCATAGTTGCAGTCTTAGGGACTGAGTGCTGAATAATGTGGTTGCGACAACTAATTTTGTGAGTGAATTTACTGCTCCAAAATTAATCAATCACAAAAGAATACACACCCCTGCGGACATTATCGAAGACATGAAGGTTGTTTAGGGAGTCAACATTAACTACATGAAAGCATGGCGTGCAAAAGAGAAGGTGATTGCGATGCTTAGAGGTGGACCAGCAGATGGATATAGGAAAATGCCTCATTATATCTATATGTTGAACCAAGCGTATCCACAATTGCACATTCGAATGCATAAAGTAGTAGATAACGAGTTTAAATACTTGTTCATTGCACTGCGTTCGATGATAAGTGATTTTGAATTTTGTGGACCTGTTGTAGTTGATGGGGCACATTTAAGCGGTCCATATGAAGGAACATTTGTATCGGCAAGCACATTAGATGGTGCAAGTACTGTGCGTTCATATTTTTTTGTACTCTTTTTTTGTTTTGTTATTTACTATTTATTATATTAGCTTATACATTAATGTTTTATTTATAATGATTCATAAAGATGCTAAAATTAGCACCTTTATAGTTGGCTTATTTTTGTTTTACAATGATTGCCTTGTTTAATTTATGTGTAGGTTGTATTCTGCCATTAGCTTATGGTGTTGTTGATTCGGAGAATGACAATGCGTGGATTCGATTTTTTCAACAGTTTAGAGAGGCATTTGGTGAAAGAGACAACATGTGTGTTGTTTCAGACAGAAATGAAAGTATCATAAAAGGTGTAATCATTGTTTCTCCTAATGTCCCTCATCTAGCTTGCATGTGGCATTTATGGAAAAATGTTTGCACCCATTTCTGGAAAAGCAAAGATAGACTTAGTGACCTATATTATTCCATGGCTAAATCTTATAAAAAAAAGAAGATTTTGAATATATTATGTCAAAGGTTGCTAAGGTTGATCAAAAAGTTAAGTAATATCTGGAGGAAGTTGGGTATGAAAAATGGGCTAGGTGTCACTTTCCTATGAATAGAGGTAGAATGATGACTTCAAATATAGCCGAATGTATTAATGGGTGTTTGGTTGAGGCTAGAAAACTTCTTATTCTAGGTTTCCTAGAAGAAGTTAGAATCTTATTTGCTGCATGGAATTGTAAGAACAACGAAATTGCATCGTACAAAAATACAACTCTTGGCAGAAGATTTGAAGAAATTCTAACTCATAATGGTGTTAAAGTTTTGCGGATGACGATATGTATTAGAATAATTATGGAACAGAAACTTTGTTTTACATTGATTGTATATTAATATTTTTACATCTGAAACATATTATGCTTTTTGGTAACAGGTTAAGCCAGCAGGGAGTTATCTTTATTGTGTTTATGATTCGAGACGAAGGTACATTGTAGATATTGAATGTGACACGTGCAATTGTGGCTGGTATCAAATCGATGAAATACCTTGTCCACATGGAATTGCCGTATTAAAAAGTAAAAATGTGGATGTAAAGGATTATGGTCGTTATTGCTCTGAATTGTACAGGCCACAAACCATAGTGAAGACATATGAACTCCCGATAGTTCCAATGCTAGACAAGAAGGAGTGGAATATTCCAGGTTTTGTTGATGATGAAAAAGTTTTGCCGCCCAAATATCGAAGACCTCCTGGTAGGCCAAAAATAGGAAGGCATCTGAAATCAAGTGAATCACTGTCTTCAAATTCGATCCTTTGCGGTAAATGTGGACGAGCCAGTCACAACCGTAGGACTTGTTGTTTCTTTCCAAAGGAATCATGATGAAGATAATATGTTTTTCTACATGTTGATGGTTTGATTGATTTTAGTAGTATAATCATTTTAATTAGATTTTGTTGGAATGCTGGAACAATTAATATTAGGATTTTTGGTTGCTATTTGAGTTTCACTTGTTCAGTTAATATTTAACAGTATAAGAACAGTTTACGTAATTTTTCATTTATCATATTTCGTAATCATATTAATGTAAGTTACAACTGATTGTTATATGTATTATGTAACCTGGGAAATATATCATTCACTTAAAAAAATGTTGAAAGAAATATATGATGTAGCGTTATAATTTTTGTTGGTGAATTATGTTATACAGGAAAAAATATCATTTTAATGACTCTTATTGATTACACGTTATACGTTCATTTAAAGTATATTTGTTCAGTTACGAATGTATAAATTAGATTATACATTTGTATCATTGTATGAAATAGTGTAATACTTTATAAAAGTGATTGTGGTGAACTTTGTTTGTAAATTTTATTTAAGAAAAAAAAAGTGTGACAACATGTATTATGTTATGTGTTACATATATTTAACGTATTAATATTAGTGCAATGTAGTTTTAACTTATAAGAAAATGTACGTTATAGTAAAAATATAATGTGTTCAAATGCAATGTTAGTATATTTTTATTTTTGTTTATACACGTCGTAAAAAAAAAAAAGGCAAACTCAATATCAACCAAGAAATAGTTTGTATAATTACAGTATTGTGTTAGAAACTGCAAATAAATTATTTCAAAAAAAAAAAAAACATCCATAAAATGTTCATTAACATTAAGAAAGTAATCCTGAAAATGTGTAACATTAACCACGAAAATAAGAAATAGTTCATTCAATGCCAACAATTAGAAAACATTGCTACTCTAAAGTAACAATTGCACTTGCATCAATTTCTTTTATAACACTTTTCCTTGGTCGAGGCGGATCTCCATTATCACTCGTGTACCCTTCATTTGCCTTTTTCACTCTGTAATGCCACAGTAAGGAAGCATAGCTTGCACGTTGACTTGCAGCATCAAACCCACATGAATGAACTTGCAGTCCTTTACTTAATATTTCTGCATAGGCACACACAAAGACGCCACAGTCCTTGATTTCCAAAAATAAAATAAAATAATAATCAGTACATCAATTATAACATTATTATACATGAAAAATAAACTGTAATTTACTTACAAACTATCAGACGTTTGTTGTGGGATGTTTTGCACATAGTCAACATCAAATGGGATTTCATTTACAAGACCAGTTTGCTGAGTAATCTTCCCTTTGTACGCTTCAAGTGATGACCAATCAGTTTGCTCGGTCTTATCATAAAAGCCATTGTCTGACAAGTAAGTAGGAAGCATAACTGCAAGCTTTTGTATTTCAATTGTAGGTTCTTTTTTCCTTTTACTTGACAGTGAGTCATACACACATATCAATCTTTCCTTCAAGACAATCACAGCCAATACCCAATGAAATTCTTTACCATAGTTAATTGGAACATATACTTCATCAAGCATATACCATGGTAATCCATCAGGCATACAAAATCGATGAATTATATTAGCAATAGCATCTTCATTCTTAGCCACTACAATTGATTCTGTATGGTCTTGTTGCGTCGATAGATCAATTGCCGGTTCCGCTGGATAATAGCGAGTATGTGTCTTCTCAACATATGTTTTAAAGAAGCAGCTTGTCGTCGTATATTTATAATTATCACCCAGCTGAATCTTTAATTTCTTTCTCAAGTGATAGAAGATCACATCTAAATGCTACAAGTGAAACCAGGATAAAATAGTAAAAACGATTGAAAGAAATCAGTAGCTTCGATCTTACTTGTTGATTAGATGTATGATATACAGCTATGCTGGAGTTACATGTTATTATACATGACATGTTGATTAACGTTGAACAAATGATAATGAAAAATACTGCATGTATGATATGTTATTATACATTGGCTAACATGTGTAATATGTTATTATACATTGGTTTACATGTATGATATGTTATGGTGTTGTAGTATATTAAGTATCAACAAAAGAAATTATGATATGGATAATATTTATAATAAGTTACCTCATCGTTCCAGCATGTCTTGCGTTCGGACATCAAGTAAAATCAATTCTTGGACTGTGGATATGCAACGACAAAGTCCAATTGTCTATAACCTAACCTAGAAGCATTTACTCAATAGTGGTTGTCTGTTTCTTTCCTGGAAAAACATCATTGATTATACATGACAATAACCGTTTAGTTTAAGATGGAATAGTATTGTTAGGCAAAAACATAATACCAAATTTCTTACTCGGCAGAATGAGTTTTCAGTAATCCTACGGCAATCCACTGGGAGTAATCAATCATCAATTCGTTCGACAAATCTTGATTAATGGTGTATCCATCAACCGCATCCTTCAGCTTCTCCTCTTTATCGAAATCAACCGCATCCTTAGAGCCAGAACCATACTTTGAAATGTATGATGACCTTAAAACCTTGGACTTCTTTCTTTCTCGTTTGACAGGTGCTTTTGCTTTTGAGGCTTGAAGCTCTCGAACCTGAGCATCAGCGAAGTCAGGTGGAATCTGACTGTCTGGAAGGTCCCAGTGTCTTTCGGTCATTTTATTTGAAGCACCAACATCCAATGACTTTATAGTCGAAGGTGTTGACAGACCAAATAAAATTGTATTTACAGCTGCTTGTATTGAATCAGTTATTGTCCCACCAACTTCATCCTATGTAAACACATATGGATTTGTAATGTATACATACAATATCTGAATGTGTAACTATATTAATGCTTACGACATTTATGTTAGAAATCATGACAGTATCAATATCAGTAAAATTTGATATGCAACAAAGAAAAGAATCAATATATTCCGGTTGGTTCAAATCCACAAAAAAAAATTGATATGCAACAGAGAAATAACATTAAGTCCCAGTATGTACTTTTACAAGGTCGAACGCGTAGATAGATATATTTTTGAAAAAAAAGTATTAGGGACAAAAAAATACCTGCACATCTGTCACATCAGTAGATTCCTGATTTTCCAAATTCACTTCATTAACATCTTCTTTAGCAGTTAGATTTACATCCTATATTAAATAACAATTATCGTATATTAGCATTTATTCAAAGTATAATATAAAAGATTGAGATGAACTTTTACACCCGTGATAAGAAATTTCTATCTGTAATGGGTGCATATGAATATGTAAATATATCAGTAATAACAAACGATGTCATATGTTATCCACAAACTATTTTATAGCATTAATAACATAAATATGATTGTGGTGATCATAAACTACAAGCTTTATGTTTATGAAAATGTTTGTATGTTGAATGTATGACTCTTCTTGATACATTCGATTGACTGTTTTATTTACATTTAACTGCCCTAATATGAAGAAGTTAGAAGAAACTACATGTGTATAGAAACTTATAGTAGTAATTAAACAATATTAGAGACATACAAACGTAACACCCAGTAAAAGTCGTGCATGGATTAGCCTTTAATAGAGTGCTCTTAGACTTAAAAACTTGAAAATTTTTCTAAGTGTAACTTAGAGTCATTTTGGCTGACAACCTTCGGGATACAACTTCTCGACCTTCTCGACCTTCATTTTTAGATTTTCAAGTTGCGTTATGATCGGACAATCTCATAGTACATCTCGGATAAGTTTTGGAATTTTTCGGAATGCATAAGGCTGCGTTTGGATTTCAAAACAGTAGCAAAACGCATAGCCTGTTGCCCAGTTTTTTTTCAGCATTTCAGGGTCAACTTCAAATGATCATAACTCCCTGTATATAATGAACTGTGTGAGCTATAATATATCAAACGAAAGAGCTTTGAGTCCTCTTTCCACTGCAACTGGTTTCATCCAAATCCAACATCTGAGTAAGAAGTTATATCCGTTTTACTTCAGCCTTTCAGTTTGTCAACTGAGGGATAGTTTCGACTTTTCTTGTTTTCTTAGGGGCATTTTAGTCATTTCACTTCACCCAATTCCGTCTATAACACCAGATTTAGCCCAAATTCAGCAGAATACAATCCTTTTTCTCAAATTCTCTCAAGAACACCTTTTAGGTTCCAAACAAAAATCCCAAATAACTCAAGATTCAACCGTAGAAAATTCAAATGGGTTCCGTAGTTGTGTTCACCATCTCGAAAGCTTCGAGAAGCACCCCATGGTTATGTAAGGAGGATTCTAAATACAAGAGTCCATTGTTAACGTATGAATATTGTTTATTCTTGATTCTTATCCATGAATAAGTATTGATAAAGGATTATGAGTATTGTCTTGATATTGAAAGATAACTAGAAACATAGTTATGAATTGTTGTGTATAAATTGTTAGTAGTAAGTTATGGAAGTTGCTGTATTGGATTATGGAGGATGAATTGTGGTGATATATCATTATATTAGTGGTTATGTATGCCTAGTGATCATGTTGGTATTGGATGATGATTAAGAAGGGAAATAAAGGCTAAGAGTGATGTTGAGGGATATTTCATGAAAATGCATGATATGTGAATGTAATAAGAGTATAAGAGGATGTATGTAGTACTCTTATTGATGAGCTAAGGGATTACTTCCTAGACATTAATTGGTGAAGTTAATACCTAAATGGTAAGGTTTGATTGCTAATACTAGTTTGCCACAAATGACTTATTGTAGATAAGTGTTCGAAGAGTACGGGAAGTCACTTGTATTGAAGTGGTTATATCAAGGTATGTAAGACATACTCTATCTAATATTTGGCATGAATAATGACCCATGGCACTCTCAAGTAAGCTTCCAACATTGTCCTACGACACATGACACATACTAACATCATATGATCTTCGACACTACCAATTGAACTTGTTTTCACTTTTAAGATGTCCGGCTAGTCAAAAAAAAATATCCATATACTATTGTTGACTCCGAAATGGTTTAATGAGGAATCCATGATTCTCTACTTCATTTTCATGATAATGATTACCTATTTACATGTTTTTCCTATTGAGGTATCATGGTTTCAAGTTCCATAAAGTGTGACCACAAAGTAACCAATCTCAAAGATTAATTGAATTAAGAAATGGAATGTCTATATTTTAAATTGATGATATGATGTATTATATTAGTACCACTGATCAGTTGGCCATTGTATTATAAAGATTATGTATATATATGCTATTCCAGGGGTGGTCCCTGATGTATTGTATTAGTACCACTGATCAGTTGACCATTGTATGACATATGTTATGTATTGATAAGGATTACGGGAAGTAATGATATGAAAGTAATGTGCAGGTATCCCATCAGTTCTTTTAAGTGTGGTCTACTCATACTGTTTATTCACTGGTATCTGGGTTCTGTTGATCTTTTGTATCTCATGTTGATACTCCCTGCCTTACATACTCAGTACATATTTTCGTACTGACGTCCCTCACGGGGGACCTGCATTCATGCCTGCAGGAACAGGTACTTCAGGTCGTACACCTCCGCAGTAAGAGCCAGGACATTCTATTGTTAGTGGTGAGCTCCAGTTGTTTCGGGGCATCCCAAGTCGTCTCTATATGTACCTTCGGTATTTGTCTAAACGTCTTTTGTGGGCGGAAGTTCGTCCCGACCCCAACTCAGTTGTGTATCTATGTAGAGGCTTTTGTAGACATATTGTACAGCCATAGGAGTGTTTGGTTGATAGACTTGATGGCTCTGACGGCCAATTACTGTTCATATATATATTTATGCGTGTCTGTTGGGCTGATACAGGTACTGTTTTCTTCTATTTACAACGATGTGTTGCCCAAATTTCTAATTGTCATAAGTAATGTAAATGTGAAAGTATAGGTTATGAACGGGTTCTCCCGGGCCTTCTCGGCTACGGGTGCCAGTCCGCTCCAATGGGATTTGGGGTGTGACAACAAATACCGGCAAATCTTCTACATCTGGAATGTTCTTTTTTCCTAATACATTCTTCATATGCCATAATATCATCCTATTATTTATGTGATAATTATCATCATCCAAGTTTCATGAAGACAAAAATTTATATTTATTAAGACAACTGTTAAACAATGTGCAAAATATTGAAAACGTCAAGATCGATACAACTTTATATTCAGCCGATAAGGTTAATATCCTTTTTCCAACCAATAACAGAAGCTACATTTATATAGACATATGTTTTAGGAAAAAAATAAATTTGATGTACAGAAAGATACCTCCAAAGCTTGCAAATCAGAACAGTCCTCATTTTCGAAATCATCCTCACAACCTGCCTCTTTATCGGCCGCATTCACATCCTAAATTAAATAACAAGTAGCTTTAATGAACAGTTATTCATAAACTTGTTTTAGGTGATTCTAGAATGATGTTGTCTAAGTAATTGTAAATGACATGCATATTTATGAAGAGATTCATAAATAAAATGTATTTTGCTGAAGGAAAAAGTAGTAAGTTTAATGTATAACTGATCATTATACATTCAAGTTAATGTATGATGAAAAATTAAACTGCCCAAATTTAGTATGTAACAAGTATTAAGGGAAAAAAAATACCAACAATGTTGCTCTTCAAGAATGTGCCACTTATTAGATTCTTCATCACGAGACACTTTCATATCGTTGAGTGATCCCTTATCATAATCTCCGTGCTGTATTAAAAAAAAATATTTGTTTATGATAAGACAATTATGTAGATTTATAGTAAACGAACAACAGAATTGACAAAAAGTACCTGCATATCCTCTTTATGTGGTCTCTCCTATTTGTTGGATTCGTCTTCTTGATTTTGTTGTTGTTCATCAATTTTGTCCTCCTATATAACACGAACAATCTGAATGTATGAACATTTCATCAACGTTATGCAAAATATAATAAAATTAAATTGTTATACCTGTGATTGCTTATTTGCTTCATTCTTCAATGCTTTGACAACCTCAGTAGGTATTTTTGATATTAGTGTAAACAGTTCGGCCATCTTTTCAACAAATTTATCACGTAACGAAAAAAAAAGTTAGTAGAAACACATCATGCTATTTAGAAAAAATGTATGATAAAGAAACTAAACTTACACATTTGTTGATGTAATTCTTTATTTCATCACCATCTAAACTTGATTTAGAAGTCCCTTCAGGCTGTGTGAAAGATGAAGGAACAGACTTGTGCTGGTGACTCTGAGGAAACACCCCAATTTCTCCATGATGATGATGTTGAATTTCAGACACACCAATTTCTCCCTTGTCTGCTGCATCCTTATGCATTTCACAATACAAATCAGACCCATGATGTACTACATGACCACGTCCAGATGTATCATCATCCATCACCGCTTGATTATCTTGCTCGAACATGACAGTCTTTCTTTTCTTCAAAGGTTGGTCGGGTGATACAGGCCTTTATGAGGACTTCCCGCGGTAGTATAATGTTGAAATCACCAAATTCTTCAGCAAGGGTACCAACACGCTGTTTAAGTTCAACTGTTGTCCTTTTCAACTTTCTAGAATCAGATGTTGAAGCATAAGTTGTTGGATCACATGTCTCTAAATCTTTTGAAAAGGATAAATTCAACCTACTAACTTCATCGGTTGTAGGTCGTATATTCTTGTAAGAATGCTGGAAAGAATAGTTTCAAAATAAAATACTTGCACATAAATAAAACGACTTGAATAAATAAAATAAGTACAAAGTTAAACAATTATCTTACTGAACATGCCAGACATAAAATATTCGTACTTAGGCCTTATACACTTCACCGACCAGTTTAGTATTCTGGGAATAGCGTTTCTCTGACGAACAACAGTTTTTTATTCTACCTCAGAGCAGCACTCAAATATCCAAACATTTAGAACGTGTGACATTCCACCCAATGAATATAACTGCTTCGCAGTATTGAAATCCTGTTGCCAGGAACCCATTAATTTTTCAAATGTGACCTTTCCCCATGAAAAGTGAATGTACCGACCATCCTCAACAATCCGAAAGTGCGCAACACTGATTGGTGCTTCCTTATGCTGAGAAAACATGAATGTATGAACAAAGAACAATATCGCTAGGTTCAGAGCATCTTCAGCATTATCAAAGTTTCCCATCTGCACCCGTGTTATCAGTTTTGACCGAGTTATTGCTCCTTTATTGTTGGAAAAATACCTCGACATCAACGTTGATTTAGATGATGAAGTATACATATAATCATTAATATTACCGGTACACTTCAGACCGGTAATAATGACGAATTCAAGCATTGTGAATTTGAGGATTTCCCCTTGTACCCAAACATGAAACTCATCCTTGTTATCCTACTGAATTTCAAGCATGAGTAGGCATTTTGAAATCTGTCCTATCCAGTTGCACCATGAAAAATTCAGAAATATGCCAAAAATCATATTTCTAAATGCTCCCAGTACATCCTCTCCAAAATATTCCTTTATCTCTTCCCCGACAGCACAGTTACATAAGCTCCCCATATGTAATTGGTGTGGTGAGACTTTATCAATTCGGTATTTCATGCCCTGAAAAAAACATAACATAATTAGCTAACAGTTACTAATTGTATGATGGTCATTTATACTTTCATAACATAAATCAGTCTAACATTAAACAATTGTTAGTCATGTATGAGGGTAACTTATAACTGTACAATTAAACTATTTAAATGTATAATAATTTCAGTCCAACATATACACTACAGTAACACCTGTATGAGGTTAACTTATACATCTAAAATTAAAATAAGTTGTTAGACATGTATGACGGTTACTTATCCATTAACTAAATCAGACCCACATTAAACAACAGTTAGTCATGTATGAGAGTTATTTATACATTGACAATTAAACTGTTTAAATTTATAATAATTTCAGTCCAACATATACACTATAGTAACACATGTATGAGGTTAACTTATACATCTAAATTAATATAAGCTGTTAGGCATGTATGATGGTTACTTATCCATTAACTAAATCAGACCCACATTAAACAACAGTTAGTCATGTATGAGTGTTATTTATACATTGACAATTAAACTGCTTAAATGTATAATAATTTCAGTCCAACATATACAATACAGTAACACATGTATGAGGTTAACTTATACATCTAAAATTAATATAAGCTGTTAGACATGTACGATGGTTACTTAATCATTAACAAATCACTTGCATTAATGTATAATAAAGTACAACCCTAACCATTCTATCCATACATATGTATGATTGTTACTTATACATCTAATAAATTCTTATTATACTCAAAAAGAAACTACATCTAAAAATGTATGAGGGTGACTTATATACATAAAATTTTCAAAGAGTATCATAATTAAACAACATATACAAATGTATGATGGTTATGTATGTATTTAACAATTTATGTCAGACAAAAACATAAACAAAAACTACACATGTATAAGGGTAACTTATACATTTCAAAAATTAATATCAACTTTATTAGAATGTATAACCTTTAGAATAATATTTCAGAACAATTATATTATACATTCCTGTGATGAAACACTAATGTATCGTGTCTTATTATACATACACTCATAATAAATACCTTCGGCAGACGTGGTAGGTCGGAATCATCAAATTTCTTTTTACTTGTTTTTGAAGTAGACTTCTTCGATTTAGAAGCAGCCTTATTCCTCAATTTCTTCATTGTAACGGGGTTGTTTTTGTGCTTTGAGTGATTCTCTGCCCAATCAGGATCCTGTTCATCAAATGTAACAGGAACAAATCCAAGTGGAATATCTTTTACAGTTGCATCTAACTGAGCAATTCCTAAATTAAAACTTAGAGGATTATCCATTACCAATTAACACTATTTTAACTTAATTGTTAAATCGAACTACAAAACAAGAAAATCAAAGATCTAACTTGTACCATATGAAAAATAACTAAAAAATAAACTACTTAACTTGAATAAGATTGAACAATACTATAATTTGAACATGCAAAAAAAACAAAAACGGGAAACTCCTGAATTGATAAAGTTGAACAAAAAAAAATCAAAAAAATTAATGAAGTACAATATTAAAAACAATTAACTGTTGAATAACTTACAATTTGATAACCACAAGTAGAGGTTACTTCAATTATGACGTAAAAGAGGGGTTTCAAAAATGGAGTAAAAATCGTCTTGATAATGGGAGCATTAGGGAGTAAAAGACGAAAGCCAAAAACTGGTTGTTGCATGTATAATATTGATGAGAGAGAAACTACCAAATAAAGGGATTTTTGTAATTATTATGGGATTTGTGTAATTACTTTATCAATTAGGGATTTTGTGTATATATGTAATTTTTAGTTTTTTTTTTCCCGCTAGTTTTATTTTCTCTTTTTCCCCCTTTCTGGGTTGTATTCGCTTTTTTTATAAAAAAATTGATCTTCTATTTATTTTTTTAATTCTACCGATAAAACAATCAAATGAAATTTTGTAGTTTTATTTAACAATCAAATATAAATTTGTAATATTGTAATTGTTACTCTTTTTTATCAATCGGCTATAAAAAAGCGTGTTTTTTTAGTTTTTATATAAAATAACATATTTTATGCAATAATGATACATATACATATATTATACGTCAATGATACAATTTATATACATATTTTATGTAATAATAATATAATTTTTATACATATTTTATACAATAATTTTACAGTTTCTACACACATTTTATACAACCTTTAGATGCTATAATTATTTAGATAAATATTCTATATAATAATTATATACTTTTTATACAAATCCTATACATATTATCTTCTAATTATACAGATTCTATGCACATCCTATATAATAATTATATAGATACATATTTTAATTATACAGTTTCTAAACATATCTTATATATATACAAAGTCAATTTCAGCAAAATGGAATTTTTTCCTCACACTGCAACTAAAAAAGGTCAACTTTCAGCACACCCAACAATTGAAAGATGCAAAAAAAAAAGGAAAAACTGTTTTGTTTTCCTCAAACTCCGACAACTAAAATATCATTTTCCTGGCAAATCGATCACTTAAAAAATACTCAAAAAGTTGACAAGGAAGCTATTTTTCTCAAACTCCAGCAACTAAAATGTTAATTTCTATCAAACCTAACACGTAAAAAGTGCTTTAAAATAAAAAATGAAGTTTTTTCTTTTCTTTTCCTCAAACTTCGAAAACGAAAACATCAATATTCAATTAGTGAAAAGTACCGAACAAAAGAAAAAAATAGTTTCTCAAATTCCGACAAATAAAACAAATAATGACCCAAAATGAAAAACAGATTAAAAATGACCATTTTCAAGAATTACTTTGATCGATGGGCCATTCAAGGTCTATTAACTTCGGGCCATTTATTTTGAAATGGGCAGCACATATTTTTTCCCCTTCCAAAGAATCTAGTGACAAGTCAACAACATGGTAGTCAAACAAAGATGATTTTCAGATCTTGCAACGAATTTTGCAGAAAATTGATATAAAAAAACCCTAAAATATGTTTAGAATTTCTTCTTCTTTGCATGTTCCACCAATTGGTGTCAATTTCCTTTTCCCTTTCTTGAAAAATCCAACTTGTAGCAATAAAGTTTCATCTTTTACTCGTTTAGCTTTACTTCACTCAAGTACCCTTTTGCCTAATTCGGGTAATATACAGTTTCCCAGCTGTAAAAGGGTGTTAACAATGGTGGGTGGCAGTCCTTCTTGTTTGAGGGGTATTTCAGGTATTCTTGATTTTATGAGCAATATCTTTTATGTTACTGTTTCTTGTTATTTGTAACAGTAAAGTTGCTGGGAGTAGGGTAGAGTTGCTCTTGTTGATGATCTGTAGGTAGTGGCAGTGTCGGAGTCAGGATTTTCAGTATGAAATATTCAACATTTATTACCTGTAGGGAGTGGTGAGGCCAGGATTTTCATTTAAAAAGTTAAAAGATTCAACATTTAGCATATATATACCTGGGGATCTTAGTAGCTCAATTGGTTAGCTCAGTAAAGTTGCACTTTTGGTCACATGGGGGAGGGGGAGGGGGGTTGAAATGTAGGTCAAAATGGAGGGGTGGGGTGTGGTAGAGTTGATCTTTTTGATGACATGTAGGCAGTGGCAGAGCCAGGATTTTCAGTACACAAAAAGCCAAAGATTTAACATTTCATATATACACTCACACACGTGGATTTTAGGAGCTTAGTAAAGTTGCCTGTTTGGTGAAATTAGGGGGAGGGGGTAGAGTTGCTCTTTTTGATGACATGTAGGCAGTGAGAAGCTGGGGTTTTCAAGAAAAAGACAAAAGATTCAACATTTACTATAGACACATAGGGATCTTAGTAGCTCAGTTGGTTAGGTAAGTAAAAGTTGTTGTTTTATTGAAATTTGGGGGGTAGGGGTTGCCGTAGAGTTGCTCTTTTCGATGACCTGTAGGAAGTGGTGGAGCTGGGATTTTCAGTATGAAAAGACCAAAAGGTTCAAATATTTCCTATATGTACCTGAGGAGATCTTAGTAGTTCAATTGGTTAGCTCAGAAAAATTGCTCCTTTGGTGAAATTGGGGTGCGGTGGGGGTGGGGTAGAGTTTCTCTTTTTGATGACATATAGGCAGTGGTGGAACTGAGATTTTCAATACGAAAAGCCAAAAGATTGAATATTTACTATATATAGGGTGTGGCCTAGTGATTCAATGAAGTTGGGATGAGCACCATAAGGTCTCAGGTTCAATTCCCAGCAGAGACAAACACTAGATGTTTTCTTCCCATCTGTTCTAGCGTTGGTGGACAGAGTTACTTGGAACCTATTGCTGGTGGGAGGTGGCAGGTATCCCATGGATTTAGTCGAGGTGCGTGCAAGCTGGCCCGAACACCACGATTATCAATAAAAGAACCCCCCCCTCCCCCAAAGAAAAAAAAAGATTTTGACCTTGAGTCTACAGTGTACTTTTCTGCCCTAGCTCTGCCCATGCCTGTACGTCATGGTTTGAGATGTAAAAACAGCCTATTTACAGAAATATTAGGGGAAAGCTGCACGGTTTGTAGTTTAGTAGTACTGAAGTTTCCACGCAGTAGGCTTGAGCTCCATTCTCACTGTCCCCTTTATCCTTTCCCGTTTATACCATGAAATTAAAAAATATTCTTGAATATCATAGTTGGGATTTGAAATTATGGTATACTAGGATTTCTTGGGTTTCAAATCAAGGGGATTCAATACTTTGCATATAACCAAAAAGATATCATTTTTATCATGTTCATTCAGCATAATTGTTCGACGAAGGGGATTTAGTTGAACCCCTTTCCTTCTACTTAGTTCCACCACTGGCCTTCCTTCTCTCCATATGTGATTTTAAACAAAGAGGGTGGGGTGGGGGTGGGCGGGTGGTAAAGCTCATGTCACCTACTCTGGCACTAGTGGATAGCACTTTGTGTGCGTTAAGGTAAGTACTTTGGCTGCTGAATTGTTGGAAACTAGATAGGCTATACAATAGTAGGCAAGACCTGGTTATCATTTCAACCAAATAGCCTAACTTATTCTAATTAAGACTAGGTAATTTTGAAGTACAATGAACAGTAGAGACGTGTCTAGAATGCTATAGCAATACAGAGTTATGGAACGCCACCAACGTGAGCTTCACAAAGCATAGCAGGTAGAAAGGAGGAGGGTAGTGGTGGCTTGACGGAACTATGACGAATCCGCTGAATATTGTATTTGGAGATAAATATTCATATGGAACACACTAACTTTTAGTATGTTTTACAAGAGTAACCCCCATCTGACAGTCGACCTCAAACCTGTGCTTGTCTTGGAACTTCAAATACAAGAGAATTGCTTTTCTTCTTAATAGTCAGGGAATGATTATCTGTCAATGCATCAGGGCTTGAATAATTCAACATTATGGTTTCGGCCCATTGAGCTGCTTTAATATCTTTGTCACAAGGCTCCCTATGGTTGGAAATACACGATTATGTTGCCCAAAAGTGGCTTCATAAGAAATGTGAGTGTCGCTTATTATAGGTTTTACCTGTCCATGGTCCTTTGGATCTTGAGATCGCATAGTGGTTGTTCCAGAATCTGAAGTGAAAATAGAGTTCTTTTCCTTTTGTAATCATCTAATAAATGCTGGTGTTCAATCTCAAAATATATAACTTTCAGCTTCATATAGTGCTGGGACTAGTCCTGGAGGTAGTTCTGCAGGCGGTCGGGAGATATTGGTACAGCATTTACTTGTCAGAGAAGAACTTCTACCGGGGCTTCAGAAAAGAGCTGCAGAAGGTCAGGTTTCGACGTTATTTCTTTGTGAGAAAAGCCTCAGTAACATTTTCTTCCTAAATATAAGAAGCTAAGAGCAATTGAGGACCAAAATTTATAGGCTAAGTTATCCAAATGCCATGATTACATTTGAGAACTGGGTTTATTAGTATGAAAACAAGTTTTCTCTTGATGCTTGTTTTTTCATTTGTATTATTGACTGAAATGCTTGTTATATTCAGGAGAGGATTTAAGTGATCTGGCTGTTGAGTATTCTATGTGTCCATCATCAAAAGATGGGGGAATGCTTGGCTGGGTGAAAAAAGGGCAACTGGTATGCTTCTTAATTGTATCTTCAAAGTATTGTTCTTCTTTTTATCCCGGTCTTCGTGCAGGAAGCAAAATTTTCTTGTGATTATGTTTCCGGAACATTAATTTTCATACTGACAGGCCTTCAGATGATGGCAAACAAATATTATACATGTGCTGCCTTACAAATATTTAGATGGAGATTTGCCTTTCTTATGATTTTAAACTTCCAACTGGACATAGCTACATTGTTGTTGCCTTTGGTTATTTGTATCCTAATAAGTACCTTTCTGCTTTTCCAGAAGCTGCATTTTTTGGTCACTTGGATGCCCAGGATTGGTTGACTTGATTTATCTGTTTTTGTATGTTGTTGTTAATATTATTAGCTGCCAGAATTTGAAGAAGCTGCGTTTAGTGCACCTCTGAATAAGGTTGTAAAGTGCAAAACTGACATTGGGTGGCATTTGTTGCAAGTTCTATCTGAAAGGTAATCCAAGAAATCCTTCTTCACTTGAACAGCTCAAGAACCTTGTTCTTACTTGTGTTACTGCTATATGCAGGGAGGAATCTGTACTTGAACACATCCAACCGAGTGAGATTCATGTGAAGTTGCAAGATCCCTCATTCCTGGAGGAGGCTCAATTGATTGATGTTCGAGAACCAGATGAAGTGTATGAGCTCATTTCTTTCCCACTATTTTGGAATACTCACTTGCAGCTTTTATATCTTTTAAAAGCTTGTGAATACTCACTTCCCAAGTAATGGATGTGGCTTTCAGTTTCAAAGTTTCTCCACATGGTTCCTGTCAGGTGACAAAGATAAGAGAGAATAGCTATATGACTTATGGGTTGGCAATAGCTTTTGATGCTGGGCAGAGGTGACCTGTCTTTCAGCCTTCAAATGTTAAGGAGAAACTAATTGAAGTTGCCCCCCCAAACTTGGGGGTGCCTAAGAAAACAAGAACGTTGCTAAAGACAAAATAGCTTAGAGTGGTGTACTTGTATCTGAGAAGAATTTTAAGTTTCAAGATTCTGCATTTCTTATCTAAGATATCACTGTTGGACTGATTAAGAATAATAACATAAATAAAATGGTTTCTGATGACCAAACAGTGGACATAGAATGGCTAGACGAATGAAGCTTAGCCCTCAGGCATGCTAAATGGATTTGCTAGGATCCCTTGGCCGTTTCCTGTAGGAGGCCATAAGCATATTGGAGACATGAAGGATATTTCTCTTGTCATGGGGGTTATATGCAAATTTATTGAAGTTTAATACCAGTTGCCAGCGTTCCACGAAACTGAACAAATATGGAAGAGGAGAACAAAGAGATCAGAAATAAAAGGAATCTCTGATGTGAAGATAACTTTGTCAGAACTGCAAGTTTCTATCAGACATTTATGCTTTATGACATGCCACTTGGGAGTGGAACATTTTTCCTGATGCTTCAGGCCATGAGTGGCAGCTCAATTTTAGTTGCGCTAGGCTGGCCTGGACTCTCAACTGTAAACCTAATTTGGGGAATTTATAACCCTTCAACTTTGACACCTAATATGTGTTTGTTGTGACATTAGATCTAGGTCTTCATAGTGCTCCTAAATTGCCAATCATGTGCCAAAATAAGCGTACTTTTCTAGCAGTGGCATCATTTTGCAAGAGACCTGGCCACTAAAAATATTCATGAGCTTTTCATTTGTATGGGTATTTGACTGATAATTTTGCAAGCCAAATTTCTCAACTACATTAAAGTTGCACAAAACTGCTGAGAAACAGTTTGGATATATGCTTATATGGCAAAAAACATGTTGGAATTGTATATATAATAGGAAGTTTATGAGTTTTAGTGTATCCCACAGTTTAGTTTATACGAATTGAACTTGCCAAAAAAATTCAAGTCACCTGGCTTGTCGAGTAATGTTAGTAGTTTTTTTTTTTTTTTTTTTTTTTTTTTTAGAAGGTAACATAGAGTAATAGTAGTAGTAACTGTAGTAGCAATGACAATAACAAGTTGTGCAAGTCAATAGACTGGTCTTGTTTGCTTCAAAATTGAATTATCTCAGTTTTCATCATTAGACATATTTAGCAGCATTGGTAAAGCTAGGGCATGATACTTAAACGTGTAAATGCGGTGGAAGGAGGAATGGGGTCGCTATATTTTTCTTTAGAAGACCAAGAATCATGGTTACACTAGTCAAATCTGCTTTGTGTGTTTGTGACAGGGCCCAGGCTTCTCTACCAGGATTTCAGGTTCTTCCTCTTCGTCAATTTGGAAGCTGGGGACCAGAAATAACTACTAAGTTTGATCCTCAGAAGGACACTTACGTGTTGGTTAGTGCATGTTCTTCTTTACAGACTCTTCTTTACACTGTTTAGAAGCTGGTCTTCTGTTCTCTAAGCCTTGAGCCAAGAGTTTTTCCTTAAACAGAAGCGTTGAACTCAGGATATTGACTGCTTATTTGTAAAATTCTGACATGTTAAACCATGATAACATATGGAAGGTCAGATGGTTGAATATCGCTTATTCAAACATATGCTTCTCCTCTTTCCTTCCCACTCTTTTCCGTGTCTCTTCTCAAAAACTTGTGTCTGTTCTGCAGTGTCACCATGGCATGCGATCACTACAAGTCGCGAAGTGGTTGCAGACACAGGTAGTGTCTTTACCTTCATTTGTAGTTGGGTATAATGTTGAAAGATAAACCTGTTTTTTGAAATTGATATTGTTTTTTTTTTTTTTTTTGAAATTGAAACCTGTTCTACATGTAATGAAGGTTTTTGTGTTCCTATCGTCCTTCAGAGATGCAAGGCATTAATTGAACATTTATCACTCAAGCCAGTAGATGAAGATGTTCTTTAGATCTTCACTTGTAGACTTCGATGCATAAGTATAGTGCGATGTGTACTAGAAGAAAGTTGGGTTTTGGGTTGTGAGTAAGGTTTACTGAAGCATCTCGCCAATTGAGTATGCAAAAAGCCTAAATACCTCTTTATATGTTATTTAGTTTCACAGCATATACTGATCGAAACTGGATCTTTCTAAAAGGTGCTTCTTTAAGCATCTTCCTTCACATAATGATGAACCTAACACTGGCTAAGTGAACAGTCTTTTGGCAACTTGCCGTGAATGCAAAAGCTATTAACGAATAGTACTTGATTTTCCTTTTTTGGAAGGAATTGATTTAACTTGTCGGTCCTGAGCCGAGGGTCTATCGGAAACAACCTCTCTACTTTACCTGGGGTAGTGGTATTGTCTGCGTACACTCTACCCTCTCTAGACCCCACTATGTGGGAATACACTGGGTATGTTGTTGTTATGGAAGGAATTGATTTAACGAGCTTTTCTTTCTCCATCTCACACCTAAGAGGGAAAAGAGACAGGTTACATAGGAATGATAGTAACTTCTGGTTGTAGCACATACACCTGGCATTTTTTGTTAGTGGGTGTAAAGTCCCACCTCCAGAGGCTTATATTATTCAATTCAGTGTACCCCAAAATGCATGTTAGTTTTACATTTGGTCCTCTTTAGTTTGTTGCATGCTATGACATGTTTCATACACCAAATGATTTGAGAAATGGTGAAAATAATTATGATAGTTTACTTTTACTCTTTCAGTATGTCGATAGATCTTAGGTGATATTACCACAAGAGCATCAATCATAATGCGGAAGGCAGGCTATGCTGCAATTCTGTACTTATTCACCTCTCAGATAAACCTTGTTGCTTCTTTACATTTTATTTATCTATTTATTTTTAATTTGCATTCTCAGGGATTCAGGAAAGTATTTAATGTGGCCGGAGGAATCCATGAATATGCTGTCAAAGTTGATCCATCGATCCCAACTTATTGAGGCGGGTATCCTTCGTGTCTCTGCTCTTTCCCCTGCCCAGTCTCCCGATGACAGAGCTAAGTTTGAGCAAAACCATTTTTGTTTTCAATTTGTACTACAACTTTCACTCAAACATCCTGGGAACGCAATCGATGTGAATGGTTGATGTCAGGACATCTTTTTGTCATACAATTTGCTATGATTTTCACTATATTAGTGATAGCACAATGCATAATTTTAAAAATTTCTCCATATTTTGAAGTGCTGGTAGATTTTTATTGATTTCTTGGTAGTGATTTTTGACAAGTCTGGCTTGTATGAAGTAGTGATTATGAGGTTTTGCTTTTTGTTTCAAATTGGTGTTGGCATGAATATTCCATTGGAAGGGAGAGTTGGAGCAACAGTCAAGTCATCTCCGTGTAACCTATAGGCTATAGATCACGGGTTCGAGCCGTGAAATAAGATGCTTGTGTCAGGACAAGTTTCCTACACTACACCTCCTTGGGTGCGTCTATCCACGGACCCCGCGTTTTACGCAGAGTGTTTTGTGCACTGGGTGAATAAATGTTAGTGTAAAAAATTTATACATCTAAACATCTCAATTGGTAAGAAAATATTGCTCTTAGTCAGAAACTACTTTGATACATGTACAAACTAATATCCAAAAGGTTATTGATTAGAAAACAACACTTAATATCTATCTCTAGTTTTGCACAAAATATATATACACTTGTATGTATATATTATACATTATGTTATATTATATATAGATTGATACATTGAATACCTCATGGTTTCCAACTCAAAAACAACCATTAACCAAAAAAGACCCTCAAAGTCCGACCTATCCATCAAATTCTACAATCTTATTATTGTTTTCGTTGCATTTTTCTTCTTTTTTTCGTTTAATATTTTTAACAAACTAGTTGATATACAAGAGCATCTATAACTTTGAAACTCTCTTGAAATTTGGTTTCCCTCCCTAAAATAAAGACACAAATAACTTTGCTTTTTTTTTTTTTTCTTTTTTTGTTGACAATTTCTTCTGATATCAACAACAACAACAATTAATCGACAAATACCTCCCTTTGCTTCTTCGCCTTTGTTGCTGCTTCTGGATTTCCTTTCTTCATCATAGCTACTTACTCATCGTAGCTGACACGACCATCCTGCAAAAGAAAAGTTTTTATTTATAAATTAATTTGTAAAAAATTGCAGAACTATAAATCAGTATATGCATAAAGTGTGTGCATGTTTAGATGTGTTTTTTATTTGCATTGTCAGAATCAACTTCAGAAATGATTTCCTTTATATCCTTTGTATCATTCATACCAAATTCTCTTAAAGCTTGCTCTAACTCTTCCATTGTAATATACTTGAAATCAAAAAAGGAAAATTGTATCTTATAATATAAAGTCGTACAAAAAATATTTGCGTAATCAGGTCAGTTACTACTTAAATCTTTTTGTTTTTTCACCCTTCCTTTTCCTTAAGGAATTTTGATTTGGGGAATAAACTTACCCACTGCTATCCTTATCAAAGTATTGGAAAGCTTTGTAAAGATGTTCTTCTCTGTCCATTCTATTCATATGCATTGTTGCTGTGATGAACTTTTCATAAACAATTGTTCCATCTCCATCAGCATCAGCCTATAATTGTTATCCAAAAAAAATATACACGTCCCAATAATTAGCTTAATTACATGGAAGATGTAAAATACAAATTAATCTTCATTTATTACTTTTCATCTAGACTGTTAAGAGTCCCACGTCGGAAAAGGAACGGGCAATTAGTCTCCTTAATTGGACTTGGACAATCTTCACCCTATGAGCTTTCAGGGTTGAGTTAGGCCCAAAGTCCATTTCTTTACATGGTATTAGAGTTAGGCCTATCTTAAATTTTTGTTCGCCGATGTTGGGCCCCATCTTATTTTGTCTACACTCCGGTTAACGAGGCCTGGGGGTGGGGGTGTTAACTGTCCCACATCGAAAAAGGGATGGACAATTGATCTCCTTATTTGTACTTGGACATTACTCACCCCATGAGATAGCTTTTGGGGTCGAGTTAGGCCCAAGGTCCATTTCTTTACATAGACAAAGTTTAGTTAAAGACTATGTTGGTCGGACTCTTCAAAATGGTCGACTAGTGTGCGTCGGATCCTCCAGAAGTAGTATATTTTTGGAGGATCCGGCAGGGGTGCTTCAACATTTTTGGAGAGTTTAAACAACATAGGTTTTGGACATCAAAATTGAAGAACTCCCTCCAATAATATTGAAACCAGACACTAACTTGATTCATACCACAAAACCTTTTTTTTCCACATAAAAATTACTGTTACAGTATCGAAATTCAATTAACGAAGTATTTGAATATTAAAAAGACTCATTTTTGAAAAACTAAAAGATGCTTAGAGAACTTACAGATTCCATTAATTGCTTTCTTCCATAATCTGATAATTCGTTGCCTTGTTTGGCTAATCCTTGCTTCCAACTCCTCAAGTGTAATTGTGCCACTATTATCAGTATCTATTCCTCTGAACACCTGCTTTAATCCCATATTTCTTCCTCTGAGAGGCACCCTGCAATAACCTATAATTTTTTCCAAGTAAATATATATTGATATATTTGATGAGTTTATCTACATTATCAGCATATGTAATCAGACCTCTCTATAACAGTCATCCTCTATAACAACATTTTACTATAACATCGAAGTTTCTTTAGAACCTATTTTCATGTTATGTTATATTATTTGTCCTCTATAACAACATATTTCCATAGCAGCCAAAAAATATACAGACAAAACTATGCTGTTATAAAGATGTTTGACCGTATAACTTACCCGAAGAGCAACTTTCTTGAACTTGTTCATAGCTCTAAAGTTTTTGAGCTTATTCAGAACAGCATTGTCAAGTGATACATCTGGTGCCTCTCCATCCTCCTTGATCCATGGATGATCTAATTCATATTATAATATATATACACACTCAATTAGTTAGAAAATTGAATAATGCAAAAAATACTAATTCAATACTTGTGTGTTTGTAATTGTGTATATGTATAAAATACTTACTTAGAACTTGTTCTGTGAACCTTTGACTGGGATCTGAATTCAACATTTTCTTAACAAGGTCCTTAGCTCACCTAGATATTGAAGGCCATGGGTCAGTTGAAAAATCAACATGTCAACGCAATATTGCGTTGAATATTCCATTTTCAGATTCTGAAACATACCACCATTCTAATGAGTTTAAGTTCTATATTAACTGTATAGAAGATCCGGGCCTCCAAAGCTAGACTAAAGTATCCTCTTAGAAAAGAAGACCTAAAACATCAATCTAGAAAACAAGGCTGCTAACAAAAGGAAATCTCTCTTTTTCACCTAAGTGTGTACTGGAATGGGATTGGGATAATATAGAAAGAACGTGAAGCGCTAGTGCTACTGGTGTCAATTCTATTGGAGGATAGACAATCAGATTATTTAAAAGGTAATTATAAATAACTTTGTGTAATTTAGTTACCTGCCCAAAAAGGAGGAACACCACAAAGAAGAATATATAACATGACTCCAATACTCCAAATATCAACTTCTGGACCATATCTTCTGTTCAACACTTCTGGTGGTATGTAATATGCACTCCCCACTATGTCTTTAAACACATCTCCTGTAAAACAGAAGGAAAATAAAAACTCGAAGGTGAAGGATATATATATAAAGAGGATCATAGTTTTGTTAAATCTTACAAGATTCAACAAATATTCAAGATCTGTGTTAGGCAATTTATGATGCATGATTTGGAATGTGTATATGCAGGGATGTTAAAGAACACAAGATACTAAGGTTATTTTTGATATGTTAGATATATTTAACTCATGTGTCAAAAGTTATTTTTCTTTAAACTTCGTGCCGACCGGTTAAGCACTGTCATATAAAATGAAACAAGCACCCAAGGGTGTGGCCTAGTGGGCAATGAAGTGGTTGAGACTTGTCTCAGGTTCAAATCCTAGCAAAGACAAAAACACTGGGTGATTTCTTCCCATTTGTCCCTAGTCTTGGTGGACAGAGTTACGTGCTATCTGTTGCTGGTAGGAGGTGGCAAGTATCCCATGGAATTAGTTAGGGTGAGCACAATGAGATCCGGACACCACAGTTATAAAAATAAATAAAACAAATGGTATTACTTGCTTGTAGAACACAGAAAGACCAAAATCAGTAGCCTTGAGAGGTGCATTTTCATCCTTGCTAAGTAGGAGGAAATTTTCAGGTTTACGATCTCTATGAATGACCCCTATTGGATGACACGTATGTACAATTTGCACAATTGTGCTCAACAATGAAGCTGCTGCTCTTTCTGTATAATGTCCTCTAGCTATAATCCTATTAAAAATTTCCCCTCCAGCACACAATTCCATGACCAAATGCACAGAATGTTTGTCCCCTTTGAGTTCAACAATGTTTGGTGGTTCTGTCAAATGGTGCATAATTTGCACTTCCCTCCTTACATCCTCAATATCCTCTTTATTCACTAATTTCCTCTTGGCAATTGTTTTGCATGGAAATTGTTCCCCTGTTTGTTTGTGTGTGCACAAATGTGTTATACCAAATTGCCCTTTTCCTAGTTCTTTTCCTAGGGTGTATGTTGCCTTTGTGTGTCCTCCATCGGCCTTCCTAAAACTGGCCTTACTGGGGCTGCCTTTGATGGCTTTGAGGAATGGTTTGGTGATGCATGTGGTAGACCTTTGATGGTGTGGTAGAACCTTGCATGTCATTGTTTCCTGCATGCAAGAACAAGTGATGTCATCAGACACCATTTCGTCGAAAATTTTCAGTATAATACTATGTATGTCTGTGGGCATGCCTATGTTGTTATGCATGTATTGGCAAGAAATATCATCAGACATTGATTCATCGATAATTTTCAAAATAGTATGTGTACGCGTGCATATGCATTTTGTGAACATGTACACACGCATGTGTATGTTTTTATGCATGTACAGAGAGATAAGACACTGTTTTGCGCAACACTGAATAGAATGTGTTGTGCATGTTGCATATGCATTGTGAGCTTGTGCTCACACGCATATTTGTGTTTTTATGCATGTAACAAGAGATGTTATCAGACACTATTTTGTCGAAAAGTTTAGATATAATATGTGTATGGTTGCGCATATGCATATTTGTGTTTTTATGCATTCATTAACAAGAAATGTCATTGGATTACAGCTGCTCAGGATTTCCTCTGTTGTGGTATCTTGTCTCGCCTCAGCAGTTTCAGGTATTTTACCGACATTAGGAGATTTAGTCTCAGCTTACTTCTAGACAAATATCTACCTACTGACCTCAATTTCCTGTAATACTTTTCGCTGCAGTACCGGTAGCAGTCTTTTTATTCACATTGCCATTACCATACCTTGGTGTCGCGTCCTCCCTCCCTCCCAGTTTCAAAGCAGGAGCCATAATCCTTGTCCTGGGAATGCATGTCTATACTTGGCGACCAAAAGTCAGGAAGTTGATTGTCACTGTTAACTTCCGGCCCTTGTCCCATTTGAGGGAGAAGAAGATAACGACACCATTCTCCAACATCCACAAGATCCTAACGAGGGATCAAGACGTGCATGGTGAAATGTGTTTTAAGTTATAACCTCTCAAACCTCTTTTCGGGATCATTAGCAATCATCAGTGGAGGTTTGTCAGGATTATTTCTCAAATCCACTGCTCTTTTTAAGTGCATGGAGTCTGTACCATTCATGTCCTTAGAGATTTGTTCCAGTGCCCGGATAAAGTTGATTGTTGTATATCTAACAGTGCAGAAGCAGGGGCGGAGTTAGAAGCTCAGATACATTGCGGCCAAATCCAGTAGCGTTTGCTCCAGTAGTGTACTTGTGTTACGAAATTCATTGAATGTGTACACATATTAAATTTAGAATCCATTATTAGCATTTGAATTTGTCGTTCTAAAATTCAAAACCTATAAAGTTGAAATCTTGGCTCAGAAGGCTGGTTCTGCTGTAAGTTGTCCAGCAAACCAAAAAATTTCATTTAGATATTGTCCAACAAAACAAAAAAATTCTTAGTCTTTTCTTTTTAGTTTGTTAGAATGTCTATTTTTTTTAAGTATTTTTTTTCTTTTCACATTTAAGACCACAAGAATAAAGGATATATGATTTTTAAATTAAAATTACACAATTAAAAAAAGTTATATTTTTAATATTCATTTTAAGTCAAAGTCAGACTAAAAAATTGAAACAGGGAATAAACAAGAAACTTCAATCACTGAAGTATCAAAAACAATAATTAACAAAAGAACGTAAAATGCTGAGTTTCCATCTCCTCTTTCTTAGGTTCGACTTCAGCAATTAAAATAACTTCAATCTTCACTCCTAAAGCTTCGAAAATTTTCCAAACCTCTTCAAATAAAAAAAAAATGGATGAATCAATCAATAACGAGTACCTCTTGCAGGGTCAAAAAACTTTTTCAGTAACCAAAAGATGTTTAGTTAGGTATTGAAAAATGATTTGGAGAATAAATAATTAATATTGACGGTGAAACATAAAAAGAGATTTGGTTTTTTTTTTCTTCTTATATGTGTAGAAATTTATTTTAAAAATAAGTGAAGTAAAAATGAACGGAGAGTAGATTTCAAACCATCCACAATTTCATTTATCCATCCAAACTACAAAGCTCTTTCTCTACAATACACTTCAATGAATTGATCTACTTGTGCTTGTTGTCGAGTGAACCAATATTTGGTCAACTTAATATCTAGATGTGTTTTAATTAATATAAAAAAGGTTAATGGTGCGAATATGTTTTTTGACCATTTACTTAAGAAAAAAAATACTCCCCCGTCTCATTTTACTTGTTCTAATATGATATTGTATATTGATTAAAAAAATAATTAATAACATGACTATTTTATCATAATATCTCTATTAAATGATGTTTATATTTTAATTTGGAGATAAAACAATTAATATTAAGGGTAAAAAAATATTATCTTTATTTTGAGTAATGAAAAATAACAAAGTAAAATAATAAATCAAATTAAAAAAAATTTCGCCGAGTAAAATAGTAGGGAGAGTAAGTAAAGAGTTCAAAGTAACAAGAAAATAGTAGCACTAATTAACAAAAAGAACATAAATGCGAGTATCCGCCTCCTCTTTCTTAGCATCTTCTTAGCTTTGACTTCCCAAACAAGAAAAACTTTGAACTTTCAATTTAGCTTCAAAAAATTTCCAAAAATAAAATAAAAAATGGACGAATCAACGAATAACCAGCACCTCCTACAAGATCAAAAATCCTCTTCAATAACCAAAAGAAAACTCCGATTGATGATCTCATCAATTATCTATTCATCAATAATACTTGAACAAGAAACTGAATCAAAATCACTTTCATTCAACCCAATTGCCGCTTTCGACTCCATTTTACTATGCCCAAACTCCGTCTTTGGATAAAATTAGCCCATTCAGGATCTTCATTTTTTCGCTTTACGCTTCACGAATCGAGCTGGAGAACGTCGCTGCTTCGCTTCAAAATGCAATGTCAGGAGTACATGTGAACCCGAAGAGTGTTGGAGTATTGAGGAATTGTCAGGGAATGATTGAGTTCTCTTTGAAGCAAATTAATGAAGCGGAAATGAGTCTGGGTGTTGATCCAGATGAGAAAATTTGGGGGGGTTAATGAAGTTGTATGGGATTTACAGCGGTGGGTTGGTGAAGCAATGGGTAAAGTACAGACGTGTGTTGATTTATCGAAGGAGATTCCGGAGAATGTTAGGGTGGAAATGCGAGAGAAAAGTATTGTAGCCCTGAGGAATAGCAAGGGAATTTTGCAAAATGTGGATGAGATTTTTGGCCTGTTTTATCCCAGAATTGGATCGGCCTTGGGATCTTTGGTTTGGGAATTTGAATATGGGCTAACTGTTTGGCTGTTTTGTTTTGGGTATTTGCTCTTGATTTTTCTTTTTTGTATGTTGATCTTCATTTCTAGTTAGTGTGTTTTGGAGCTACAAAAGTTGTCAATGTTGTTGTTTTTCCCTTTACCATTTTTGGTTGGAAAATTAGCAAATTGCAGATGATCGAAATGAGGTCTGACCCCTACATAATCCGTGGCAGTTTCAAACTGGTCCATCATAAACATACAAGTCAAATTTGGCGTTCCAACTCTTACTTGATCTCAATTGGCTAACACCCAATGCCAATGCCAATGCCAATGCCAGTGTCTAGATTATCATTTGAGAAGTTTGAGTTTTTAATGAACACATTGGAAATGAAGTCAAGTTGTAGCATTCACTTACCCACAGAGAACATATTTCAGTGTTTATTTATGTTTATGCCTTGAAAATTTCCCACCAAACTTATTGGCAGAAAATGTCGTTCATTTGTTGATTTAATTGTTGGGATATGAACCAGTCAAATGATAATCAAGATCATGGAATTGAAATTTTATAAAATGAGACGCTCATTAGGCATTATTTCAAAATTTTCCCTAGAGGTTTGGATGCAATTTTAGAGCAAATAATACTATATTCTTCCATTAGAGGAATAAAATATAATTTGTTAACTTCTTCATACTGTATGCCAAGTATTCTGAGAAATATTATCATGGTAAACAATGCGGATCCCCCTCAAACATACTTGGCTCTCAAACAGTCACTAGTGAACTAATCAATAATGTAATCAAGTAATTGTTATGATTATCCGAGAAAATGCAAACAATAAAATAGAAAGTATAAATGAATAACTTCCTCATATTAATTTTATTAATCACGAGTGTTTTATATAGGCAAATAAATAAAGTACTATACAGGCGGCTTGTGAGACCTGTTTGTTTGTCATTTCAATGCAAATGAGACAGTGTTGTTCTTGTTACAAAAGGGAATAAATTACAATTTTGTTATCTAGGTGACCATATTTATCTTTTTAATTAAATTGTAATATGGTCCATTACTATCATGGTAAACAATGTGGACCTACTCAGAGTCTAGAGTCAACTCATCATTAATCACTCATTGGAAAAAAATCACCATGGTGGAAGAATTGACCCGGTCTTTGGCCTCTCACAATTTAGCACTATCTTTTTGCCTTTCTGTACATTTACACTATTTTCATCTAACAAAAAAAAATCCTCAAAATTTCAATTCCATTCCAAACTGTGCCATGGAATCATCAGATTCTGCCAACAAAATCTCAAAGAAGACATCACTTATCCTTAATTTGACTGATCAAACAAACTCGAGAAGAAGAATGCATGCAAAGATGTTCATTACTTTATTCATCTTTTTCATTATCATAATGGCCGCCATTATCTCTATCTCAACGATGATTAAGCAAGATTACGGTTCAGAATTACCTGCCAATAATCCAGAAAAGGCAATCCAGTCCATTTGTATGCCAACTGTATACTACGACACATGCTTCAAGTACCTGTCTAATCACCTCTTTAAAAACCACAAATTTGGATCATCGAAAATCACATCATCTCAAATCTTCTCCATCTCTCTTCATACCGCAATCGACGAGCTCCAAAATATCACTAACGCACTCAAATCATACCAGTCAACTGCAAGATGGTGCAACTATATGTATTTCAACAGCTCCTTGAGTCGACTGAACAGTTATTTGGCGATCAATGAGGAGAAGAACTCGACAGCAATAATGACTATGAGAGCTGAAATGATTGACTGGCTCTATAATGAAAGATTCAATATTACTGGATGCCTGAATTGGTTGGCGTACGAAAAGGGACTGGAAACGGAAAACGCGAACAATTGCTTATCTATTCTGGAGAATATGAACAACATTTCAGAGATGCTTGATCCATCAATTAACAGTGTTTTCGATTTTGATGCATTTCGAAGATCAGGGAGAAGTATTGTAGATTTACTTTTCTCAGATTGGGCTATTTTTGGTGTGCAGTTTATTTACTGGATGCTTTTGGTTTGTATGCTTGTACGTGCTTGGTGATTAATATATGTGATTGTTCAATTCTGTTGTTGTATTTGGTTTGATGATCTTTGAGATCTCTAAAGTTTGTGAGTAAAATGATATATGGGTACTTATGTTGTTGATTCATTTGTAAACACGAGAACTAAATTTCAAGTTGTTTATGGAAGGTAAACACATACGGGGCTAAAAAAAATTAAGTACCGGTTAAATCCGCATATATAGAAGCTGGAACTAAGGATATGTAAAATGTTTGTAGACTTATATATATCACGTGCAAAGTTAGATTAGAGAGTTGTTAAAAAAAAAAATGGGAGATATACTTTTTAAATAAATTAAAAAGAAAAGTAAGGCAAACAATAAAAAACGGAGAGAACACAAATTTATCAATTCCAAGAAAATGATCAAAATTGTATTCAACGTGTGGTGTGGACTTTGGTTTGGTTTAGTTCTTAATGTATAAACATAGTGAAAATTATCTGTAATGTATTTCAAAAAATAATCAACAAACCCACTGTAATCCCACCAAGTGGGGTCTGGGGAGGGTAGAATGTACGCAGTACATATCGCTATCTCCGAAGAAGTAGAAAGGCTGTTTTCGATAGATCCCCGGCTCAAGATAAAGAACAGTAAAACAAGGTTATAGAATTACATGAAACAGAATGAGTGGCATAACCGAAATAAGAAATGAAAAATAATAAAAATAGAGTTAGGGGAGACACGAAAATAAGAGCAATACTAATAAAAGGAAAATAAGAAATAAGAAACGATCAGCCCAGTAGTCCCATCCACTAGCGGTTCCTACCAATGAACACAGTCCTAAGATTACTAACCCGACTACACCAGAGCTCCCTAACTACTCATTACCACCCACACACGCACTAGCCTTCTATCCGTATCCGCGACCTCCACACCTTCCTTTCTAGATTCATGTCCTCAGTAAGCTGAAGTAGCCCCATATCATGTCTAATCACTTCTCTTCAGTATTTTTTCGGCCTGCATCTTCTCCTCCTGAAACCATCCAAAACTAATTTTTCACACCTACGAACTGGGGCATCCGTGCCCCTCCTCATCACATGCCCAAACCATCTCAGCCTTCCTTCTCGCATCTTATCCTCCACCGAAGCCACACCCACCTTCTCTCGGATAGTCTCATTTTACTATTTTTATAGAATTATTATTTAATTATATTTATTATATTCTAATTAAGGAATTCTAAAATATATGGTAAGTTTTAAAAATTAAAGAATATTAAAATATATGATACAACACTATATATGGTAAACACAATATATGGTATGAATTATTAGAAAATTAAAAATTATTAAATACTAAAATATATGGAAAAAAGGGACGAAAATCTTGAAAAAAAGGGTACACGTTTTTTAAGATCAAAGTACACCTTAATGACTAAGTAGATTGTTCCTTTTTCTCCATGTAATTATCCTTTAATTTTTGGATAAATATTTTTTAATAACTAATAATATTATTAACTTCATAAGATTTGATTATTTATATTAGGTAAGAAATCATAATATTTAATACTTCTAAATTAATTAGAATTTTACCTTATATAAAAAAGAATTTGTACAATCCTATTATAGCAATATTTTGAATTAAAATTTACAAGAAACTTATTCTACGTCCCTTTTTCCTCTTATTTTGATTTTGATTTTGATTTTGATTTCAATTATCTTGTTGCATTTATATTTATAATCTTTTGTTCTTGTATGCAACATAGTCAAATTAATTTTAATGTGGGAGCTAAATTTCTTTTCTTTTAACTTTTACTTGATTGATTTTTTTCTATTTGAGTTATTAGTATGAATAAGTTGTTTTTTCTTTGTAAAATTATTATCTTACTCAATTAATATATGAATAAATCTATATAAGTCATTATTAATTAATTCTTTGATATTTTTGTACAGCAGGAGAAGGATTCATGAGGAGCATGCTATTGAGACTTCTTCGATTTGACTTAAAAGAGTCTCAATTCCAACAAGAACGTATTAAAAATATAATATATGTATATGAAAGAAAGATATGCTATCACGGACATGTGATGAAAGCTAGCTAATAAGATGCGGTTTCGAATACCTGAAGAAAGCTCCTAGGTCAAGCTAAAAGTGTCAAGTGACGTGTATTAGTTGGTCAGAGCCTTGCTACCAAAATAACAAAGAAATTTAAGGAGAAGAGTTATGAAAGTTATAGTGGTATCACCTTAGTCCTCAGGCTTGACTTCTGATTTGATCTTCCTCCTATACAAGTACACTATCCTTTTTTTAATTACTTATTGGTGTTTTATTTCTGTCGCACAACTATTATACTCGAGATTCTATGAGGTATTGCATATGGAGTTAGAAAGTTGAGTTGTTATGTTTCAGGTTATGTTTTTAGGTAATTTGTGCATCTGCTTTATGAACTATTCAAATTTATAAGTTGTTCTTCTGCCAATCTCTTCTTTTTTACTTATCGGTTTAGGATTTTTCGAAAGTCAACGCTTTCTAGCTAAATTATTGAGAAAATGATGGCTTTAGATTGGAGTAGTAACTATTCAATCATTATTGTTGTAAATTTTTTATATGTATTTATATTTTTTGGTGATTTTGTTTATTACAAGTATAAAAGTGCATTAACAGTTATTTTTGAAAAGAGTTTGCAAGGACATAGAAATGAATTTAAGATTTTTAAGAAATATTTGACCATGAAAAATATTTACTTTTTTCGGAGTTGAATTTCAAAATAAAATTTTAGAATGTTGATGTTTCTTAGCAACTAATAAACATGATAGGGATCCATTTCAGCTCTCATTACCATAGAAGGAAAAATCTAAATTGATTGATTAATCAAATAAATTATTCGTGGACTAACTAAGTTGATTATTGAGTGACATGAACAAGACTTGATTTAGCATTGTCGCAAATCAACTTTCTTCGTCATTGGAAATTTCACTATTATTGTTCCATTTTCTATCGTAGTTTTCTATTTATTTCTTTTATCTTATTTATTTTCATCAGTTGATGAAATTTGGCGCTAATTAAAAACTCTTTACATTTATCTATTTATCTCTATAATAGTCTAAATGTGCAAAGGTAAATTAATAATTTCAAAGTTCAAGATGTGAAATATTTTAGCCATAAATCTATTCATGGTAAAGTTTTTATGCGAAATTTAATGAAAAGAACAAGTGGACCGAAAACTATACGTCTCAAAAGAATCTTTTTATGCATAGAGAAATCTTTGAATAAAATTATAATATCTTAACTAAATTTTTAAATATAATTATATCTAAACTAGCTAATAGTCCATTAAAAAATATCAAACTAAAGTTAACTAATATTTAATTAAACACTCAGAAGGGTAGAAGGAATATTTTAAATATAATTATAGCTATTATTTACAAATTGCATGAGTCGATATTTGAGAAAATGAAATAAAACAAATTAAATAATTTTTTTTATATTTAAGAATAGTCATTTGATTATTTTTCTAATAGTTATACACAACTATTTTAAAATATATTTAGCACTTTAATTGTTTAATAATTTTTTGTTTATAATTCCTCCACATCCTAATTAACTACAAAAATCAACTCTCAACTTTGTTAGGAATATTAAATTTCAATAACTTTCAGGTTACACTAGGAAAGTTTCAACTGATTGTATTATCCTTTTAGGTTCGTATGACATTTTGTTTTTTTACTAAAATTTTATCTTATTAATATATATAATTATATATAAAAATACAACTTTCTTACAAAATATTAACAAAATGACATTCATGTTATGAACTAATAAAGAATAAAGAAGAAGAGTAGAGAGAATAGAGAGCGTGGTTCTTATTTCTTCTTTTGAGGGATCAATTACAATGAGGGAAAACTCCTTTATTTATAGGGAAAAACTGACCTTGGAGTTTGTAACTTTTTCCTAAATAGACATACATAATATATGGTAAAGTAAGTATTCATATATATGGTAAAGTAGACATTCACTATATATGGTATATTTATAACACTCCCCCTTGAATGTCTAATTGATAGATAATGTGCCTCGTTAAAACCTTACTAGAAAAAAATTCAGTGAAAAAAAAAATCTAGTGAAGGAAAAAGAGTACACATCTCTAACAATACGTATATAGGCTGCCTCATTAAAAACCTTACAAGGAAAACCCAGTGGGATAAAACCTCGTAAGGGAAAAAGGGTACAACGCGTATTAACTCCCCCTAATGAGAATATCCTTGAACCTTTGCATTTCGATCTTGTGCACCATCTTCTTGAAAGTTGCAGTTGGAAGAGACTTGGTGAATAGATCAGCCATATTGTCACTTGAACGAATCTGTTGCACATTAATATCACCATTCTTTTGGAGCTCATGTGTATAGAAAAGCTTTGGCGAAATGTGCTTCGTTCTATCTCCTTTTATGAATCCTCATTTAAGTTGTGCTATGCATACTGCATTATCTTCATATAAAATTGTGGGTACATTGTCACATTTCACACCATATTTTTCTCGAATTAGACGTATCATAGATCTCAACCATACTCATTCTCGGCTAGCTTCATGAATAGCTATTATCTTAGCATGGTTTAATGAAGTGGCTAGATAGACTGTTTTGTTTATCTTCAAGATATAGCAGTATCCCCACATGTGAACATATAACTTATTTGAGATCGAGCTTTATACGGGTCAGATAAGTACCCAACATCAGTATAATCAACAAGATCGAGACTACAATCTTTAGAGTAAAATAAGCTCATATCTTTGATCTCATTCTGATATCTCCTAGTAGGAGCAGAACTATACCTTTCTAACAAATTGACCGAAAAAGGCTATGTCATGCCTTATAGTATTTGCAAGCTACATTAGTGCACCAATTGCACTAAGATATGGTACTTCATAACAAAGGAGTTTCTCATTTTTTTTCTTGAGGTCGAAATGAATCCTTATTCAATTATGCATGTTTCTCATCTAAGCAAATATTATATTGCTTTTGAAAACTCTCCAAGAGTTTCAATAATTTTCAAGCTATAAGCTTATACTATATAAGGATTCTAAATAAGTTTCCCAGAAACTTTTATATGCTTCAAACATTTTGAATCCTTAGAAAGTTTTCATTTAAATTTTGTCAAGTGACAATAGTCAACATTTCATATGTGACATCTTCAAGTGTCCAGACTGCAAATCAAATAAATTTTACACTTACCAAGATGCATCCTTTCATGTCACTTGATAAATATTTCTACGTTAGCATTCTTAAATAAACATAGAATTTAGATCCTCATAATCTTTTGCAATATTGCGTCAATATTGTATTAAAGATATTGTCGACGGTTTTTCATTTTGTATCGGTTCGCAATGTGACATAACATTTTGACATCTCATCACTTCATTATTTTCAGGTACCTGAACCTCTCATAAGGTTTCATGAAGTGTTATGTCGTAGGCTCTTCAAGAGCACATTGTCTTCTTATTATGATTATTTGCTTCTTATTTTTCAGGAATTATTTCATTTGGAACTGATTAGTCTACCATGCTTCATGCATGCGTAGACATTTTCCTTTATGAACACAAAATAGGAGCACTTGCAGCTTAAATACGAGATGCATTCGGCGTTCGACTTGAATTATCTTTTGAATGAGGATCTGACGATAATTCCTAACATATTTCATGGTTGCTTATAATCTCCCCCTTATATTAGAAAAACTAACATACATCCTCCATATTCTTTGATGAATCCATCTTTGTGCATCATGGTATATTCATTAATCGTATACCGCACATTAACTAGTAGATGGACAACGTGTGGTTCCTGACTTAGAATCAACTTTGAGGGAAAATTAATCATAATTTATTGGTTTGATGCATACAAGTACTTTTGTATATAATATTTCAAACCAACACATAAAACTTTTGTTCTCAATGGTTTAACTATTTATTGAAGGCATTCAATGCTAAACAATGATCATCAAGATGAATTGTCTTGATTGCACAATTTTAAAGTTATGCTCTTAACTCAATTTTATTGAGCAAGCAATTTTACGAATGTCAAACTGCAGGTTGACAATAAACGCACATGTGAATTTTATATCGATACATCTTAATTGATCATGTGACTGGTGAACGGGCCCATATTCACCTTTTATATTTTTCAGATTTTAAGGGATCTAATCCCAAAATTTTTTGGTCCAACCAACGTATCATGAGAACAAGCAACATTAAAGTTCATAAAGAATTTTCAAATTCTTCAATATATGTTTAATTCTTAATATACACATTTTAAGATGTCGCAATCGTTCATGTCAATTTATGAACTTTTATACTAGTAAACTCCAAGTTTATCATGGCATGTATTTTTCACTTTAGTAAATTTCAGATTTACTATTGCATGAATAAATTTTAGATTTACTACTTTAGAAGTAGATTTCACAATAACTCTTCTCAATTATTCAGCCTCTTTCGGAGGTGAGTTGTGATACCATCACAATCAAGTGCACGTTTGTATTGAAACAATCGAAATCATCATTCCCCAAGAATGAAATATAATCGTGCCTTGAGCCTATAAAATTTTGATAGCTTATAACCTCTTTCATGATATTGCTACTTCAGGAGCAAATTGAGGTATACATATAATGTAGAGAATTTTTTTCTTAACATATATTTAATTATAATTGCAATAAGTATGTGAAATATCATTACCTGTCTTCTTTAAGACATATTATGCACTGCTACCACATTCACTTCAAGAATGAAGCAAGTTGTCAACTTTCAGATTCATCATATATTGCTACCATATTCACTTCATGGATCATATCAATGGGATATCGTAATTTTTTCATCAAATATTGCCTTAGCCATCATAATATAAACAATATGGTGCATTGAGATTCAAACTCAACGTCTTATCCATGTATAGGCGTCTTAGGCATAAATCGATAGGGCTTGAACCCAACATCTTATCATTTATCAGGACTTAAACCCGATGTATTGCACTCTTGGTACGATAAAACTTAAATCCATCAGACATAATAGGCCAATGTAAAAAAAGACTCGTCCTTGAGCCTTAATATTTAATTAAACTGTTGAATCAATACAAATTGGTATAACACATATCTATCCGAGATCAAACTTAACAATTAGTCATCAAATATAAATTTTTCAACTTACCTCAATGTTAAAATTATTGATGGCCAGATTTGTAGCAATGACTCAACGATAAACCACATAACACTGATATTATGGGCTATACTTTTAAATCCTTGAAGCCAACTTGGCAAAAGGTATTTTACTTACCGCAGGCATCATTATCAAAATCATTGTGTGGGATAATATATTTTTCCTTTTATAATTTCTAATCAATCACAAAGTGGTCATGTGACACTATTCTTATTTTTAAGACCTCAGTTGCTGCCCGTGACACGAGAACACCAATAACAAAAAACAATAATTTGCAACAAATTTACTTCTTACTGCAGTACCCAAATAATATAAGAAATTACTAACCTTAAAATTACCTTTATATTTCTAATCCCACCTTATTTGACAGAGTCTCGTGCTGATAACGTGTTATGAACTAATAAAGAATAAAGAAGAAGAGTAGAGAGAATAGAGAGAGTGATTCTTATTTTTTTTTTTTGAGGGATCAATTGCAATGAGGGAAAACCCCTTTATTTATAGGGGAAAACTGACCTTGGAGTTTATAACTTTTCCCTAAATAGACATACATAATATATGGTAAAGTAGGTATTCATATATATGGTAAAGTAGACATTCACTATATATGGTACATTTATAACAATTCACATTTTTTTTGTAACATTTAACTTAGTAACTTAAGACCGGTGAATAAAACATTAACTATAGAAAATCGACGGAGAAAAATAAAACAAAGAGTCAATACACTCAAGTTTTTGTAGATACAAAATTTTAAAGTTATATGTTCCATTGATTTTCTTACCATTTAAAAATAGAAAGAGATAGTATGATTGACAAGAGTAAAACATCAATATATTTATTTAAAATTTTGAAAGTTCAGAAATATTTATTTATTTTTATACTTTTTATTCATGCAATTTTCTTTTTTAGCATTGAATACACGTGCAACATACATATACTAAACTAGTATATATTATAAAGCAGAGGACGAATTTAAGTTATATAATATATCTAAATATAATTTATTTAACTATTAAATTAAAGATGAAACTATACTTATAATAAAAAAATTATAGTTTTAATAAAACACTATTAAATTAACGTTATTAAGGATAATAGTAGTAGTATATTAAATTAACGTTATTACAATGTTATTAAATTAACGCTATTAAAATATTAATTAATTAATGTAGGGGCGGACCTACGTAGTTGCCATGGGGTTCTCCCGAACCCCCTCGGTAAAAAAATTACGTTATATATAAGGTAGAAAATCTATATTTATGTACGTATATTAATGTTGAACCACATGAAACAAGACATTTAGATAGTCAGTGGTGTTATTTGCTCTTCTTGGGTGCTTCCTTCGGCCTACGCACACAACTAGAAAAAAAGAGAAAACCAACCACCAAAACCGACCACAAAACCGACCAAAATCTGTGGTCGAAAAACCTGTGGTGGCTTTTTAAAAACCGACCACAAGTGGTCTGTTTTAAAAATAAAATAAAAATAAAATTCATTATTATTTTATTAAAATAGAAAAAAAATAATTTTAAGAATTAAAAAATTCAAAATAAACAGACCACAAGTGGTCGATTTTATTTTAAAATTAATTAATTAATTTTATAAAAAACAACCACAAGTGGTCGGTTTTAAAAAAAAAATTATAAAATTTTTATAAATATTTTTTAATTATTTTTTTTAAAAAAAATCTACCACATGTGGTCGGTTATTTTGATAATTTTGTAAAAAAAAAATCAATTTTTTTAAAAAAACTACCACATGTGGTCGGTTTTTTTGATAATTTTGTAAAAAAAATACTGAAAATTTTTAAAAAAGCTACCACACATGGTCGGTTTTTTTGATAATTTTGTAAAAAAAAATATTGAATTTTTTTAAAATATAAAAATTAAAAATCAAATTATTTACAATATAGCCGACCACAATCATTTACAAACATTGATTATTATCTACAATACATCCCACCAATTATTTAATATACAATCAACCAATCACTAGAAGAATACAAACATTATTTACAAAATTTATCGAGGTTCCAAATCCAAACTATAAAACATACAAAATACTAAAAACTACAACTCATTATCCGCAACTTCATTCTCAGCCTCATCCATTCTATTATCGACATTTCGTTGATATATCCAGCTATAATCAGATTTCACAATCAATCAAATTCAACTGATTAGTTCAAGTCACAATGTTCACATTTCAAATACCTACACCTAAACATTTTCAAGTAACTAATTCACTTCACAAGTTACTAAACTAAACTTAATTCAAAATGAAAAAACGTACCTACACTTAAAAACATTTTGAAGTCACTATTTCACTTCTCAAGTGACCACACTTTACTAAAATCAAAACGCAAGTTCACATTTCAAGTACCTAACTTCAAAACAAAAGTCACTATTCCACCTTTCAAGTAACTACACTTAAACATTTACGACTCACTAATGCACTTCTCAAGTGACTACACTCACTTCTCAAGTGACCACACTTAACTAAATTCAAAACACAAGTCCACATTTCAACTACCTACACTTAAATATTTTCAAGTACTTATTCACTTCTCAAGTGACCACACTTAACTAAATTCAAAACACAAGTACACCTTTCAAGTAACTACACTTAAAACATTTTCGACTCACTAATGCACTTCTCAAGTGACCACACTTAACTATATTCAAAACACAAGTCTACATTTCAAGTACCTGCACTTAAACATCTTCAAGTCACTAACTCACTTCTCAAGTGACCACACTTAACTATATTTAAAACACAAGTTCATAATTCAAGTAACTACATCTAAACATTCCAAGTCACTAATTCACTTCACAAGTGACCAAACTTAACTAAATTGAAAACACAAGTCTACGTTTCAAGTACCTACACTTGTGCATTTTCAAGTTACTAACTCACTTCTCAAGTGATCACACTTAACTATATTCAAAACACAAGTTCATAATTCAAGTAACTACATCTAAACATTCCAAGTCACTAATTCACTTCACAAATGACCAAACTTAACTAAATTCAAAACACAAGTCCACGTTTCAAGTACCTACACTTATGCATTTTCAAGTCACCAACTCACTTCTCAAGTGACTACACTTAACTAAATTTAAAACACAAGTCCACATTTCAACAACCTACACTTAAACATTTTCAAGTACTTATTCACTTCTCAAGTGACCACACTTAACTAAATTCAAAATATAAGTCCATATTTCAAGTACCTTAAAACAAAAAAAATCCCTTTAAAGTCCCTACACTTAACCATTTTCAAGTCATGTACTAGCATTTGAAGTCACTACACTTAACTATTTTCAATTAACTAATTCACATTTTCAAGTCACTATACCTAACCATTTTCAAGTCACTAGTACACATTTCAAGTCACTACACTAACTATTTTTAAATAGTTATTTCAGAATAGTTCCAATCAGATCCCCTAGATGGAATTGTTCTTGCTCAAGCTTTTCTAAATCCCCAATCATATCTCTGTTTCAATCAACTTAGAACCTGTCTTATTTTCAAAACTAGAAATTTAACATTTTAAAGAATTTTACCCATAAATATTCCGTGAATGACTTGATAGTCTTTTTTTTTCTTTTTTAAAGTAACAATATATAGAATTTAAAATAAAATTATAATAACATAACACATGGCTACAATTTTGTATAATCCTTGTCAGTCAAAAAAGGTAATTTGAACGATTAAGCAAGTGGTAGAAAAAATAATAAAAGTTGTGCGTTGCTTTATGCCCTAAACTAGTGGTCCAGGAACCAATTAACTAAAATCAACTAATAACACCAAAAAAATCAATTTACAACAATTCATAATCAAGTGTGTGATTTTTAATTAGTCCCAGACGTCATACCTACACCTCCTTTCTAGTTAGAATTTTGTTCTTCTTTCTAGTATTGTCGGTAAGGAGCAGACACAGTCAAATACCTTACTAGTTTAATTTTTCGATATGAACTACGTCAAAACATACGCACATATAACAATTTCAAAAAAACAAAAAGAAATTCCCAATAATACAATAAAATTGAAGAATCCCTATGCATAACAACATAGATAATTAATCAAACTAAAGCACACAAGATTTTATCAACATACTTAATCAAATTAACTTCTAATCACATAAATCTGTCACGTTAGGAGAGAAAAAATAAAATATGGAATCAAGCCTAGGATGGGTTCTTGAGAACCTATCGTTTTATGGCGAAACGATGGTTGTTTCGGCGGTGGAGGACGGCGCTGGTTCGCTGGTTTCGTTGGAGAGGACGGTGCCGGAGGAGAGATGGTGAACGGGGAGAAGGAGGAGGCGAGGGGGACGGCGCCAGTGTTAGGCGTTGACGGCGGTGGCTGGTTCCACCGGAGGGGCAAACGGAGGGAGGCAGTGTTGCTGCCATCGTTGGTGGCAGAGTGGCGACGGGGAGGGGGATCGGAGAGAGCTGGCAGCGGAAAAGGTTTTGAGAGAGAGAGAGGAGGCAGAGAGAGTGGTGGTGGAGGCTTATGAAATGAATTTAGGGTTAGGGTTTTGGTTTATTTGATTTTTTAAAAGGAATGAATGCTCCTTTCGATCTCAGTCGTCGGTTCATCTTTGATCAACGACTGAGATTTTGATTAAAAATTGAATAAAATTTTTTGAATTGAGTCCCAATTTTGGCTACAATTGTAATAGACCAAGTGATTAGGTTAAAATTGACATGACTGAATGGCAATTGGCTGAATATGTAATAGATTGAATAAAATAGGCTAAGATTGTAACAAATTAAATAAAAGTGAATAAATTGGGCAAAGTAATTCTAATTGGTTGTCATTGAAATAACAATAGAGATAATATAATAAGGATAATAATAAATAATAATAATAAATAACGAATAGTAATAATAATAATTATAATAATAATAAATAAATAAATAGTACTAAATAATGAAAAACTAGGCAATGTAAAAAAACAATGTGTGTGCACAATTACGTGAAAAGGTAATTTAATTAATAAAATCATGTAAAATGTCGTATTTGATTAAAAAATTAAAAAAAATGATGCTAAAAGATAAAAATAATTTATGCATTATAAATGTGACACGTTAGAAATCTGTTTGATGCAATAAAAATGATCAAAAATACTAATATTTAAAAAATTAATAATTTTGTTAAAATAATAGCCTAAATGTAGTATCGGAAGGTCAAAATTGGATGTCAACATGGAGGGTACAGTGTACGCAGACCTTCTTGAAAACCTATTCAAGCTTGAAGATTCTTTTGTATGTTTTGTAAAAATATTTTGTATGTTTTTTAAATCACGAATGTGACACGTCAATATCTTTTTGATACAAGATTTATGTGTCAAAAATATTAATAGTTGAGGTCAATAATTTTTACAAAACAACAACCTAAAAGGAGTATCTAACGGTCAAAATTGATCAGATGAATTAATAATATACAACGTATTTCACATATAACCAGATGAATTATTGTTTGATTATCTTATGTCATTAATATACCTTCACTATATAATATGCATATACCTATACATACACATGCATATACACACCATCAACTATATCAAGTTCTAAATACGTATTATATATATCACATACATACACAAATATATGATCCAATAATATAATACGACGTATTTCATATACATACTTTGATGAGTTGTCGATTAATTTGATTAGAGTTATCGATTAATTTGATTAGCTTACATTAATATAACGTCAACGTACACTATATATTATTACTTTTGTCGTTTCAAATCAAGGTATTCAATATGTTTGGATAGATTCTAATAGTCTTTGACTACATCGTTCATCAATCGATCACTAGATCATATATATATATATATATATATATATATAGATACTTATATATGAACTCTTGAATGCGTACTATATACATCGCATCCACAGGTATATTACATTATAATAAAATGCATTCATTATATATATATATATATATATATATATATATATATATATATATATATATATATATGAACTCTTGAATGCGTACTATATATATCACATCCACAAGTATATTACCTTATAATAGAACACGTTCATTATTTTCAGATGAATTATCGTTTATATATTACATTATTAAATGACTGAAATAGTAACATAATATCATTATCTCAACGGTATGACATATAGATATACAAATATTCATTGTACAAAGATTATGCATGTTTAACGTCATTTACCGTATATACAAAGGAAAATATTTATTTTATATATTGAAACATAAGTAAAAGATAAAGATTATGTTTAACGTAATTTGTTTATTTTATTTGAATTATTATTTTAGTGTAATTTTGTCACAAAATTTAAGAATTATTGAATTTTATTATTATTATGCTGGTTATTGACTACGTGTGATCATTGTAATTTTAAAAAATTAGATATATATTACATTATATATATAATTATTTTTAATGAAAATAATATATATATTTGATTACAAATATATAATTAGGTGTTACTAAAACATATTTACTTTTTTTTAGTTCAAAAACCAACCACAAGTGATCAATTTTTTAAAAAATAAATTAAAAAAGAGTTTTTAAAAACCGACCACAGGTGGTCGGTTTTTAAAATATTTTTTAATTAAATTTTAAATTGAAATGTAAATAAAGGATTGAACTTCAATCACTGAAGTATCAAAAGAATAATTAACAGAAGAATATGAAATGCTGACAACTTTTTTTAATACAAAAAGGGTTGATGGTGTGAACATGTTTTTGACCATTGACCAATTAAATCTGCCACCTCTTTCTTAGCTTTGACTTCCGCAATTAAAAAAGACTTACTTTCAATTTAGCTTCAAAAAATTTCCAAAGAAAAAATAAAAAATGGACGAATCAACGAAGCAAATTAATGAAGCGGAAATGAGTCTGGGTGTTGATCCAGATGAGAAAATTTGGGGGGGTTAATGAAGTTGTATGGGATTTACAGCGGTGGGTTGGTGAAGCAATGGGTAAAGTACAGACGTGTGTTGATTTATCGAAGGAGATTCCGGAGAATGTTAGGGTGGAAATACGAGAGAAAAGTATTGTAGCTCTGCAGAACCTGAGGAATAGCAAGGGAATTTTGCAAAATGTGGATGAGATTTGAATATGGGCTAACTGTTTGGCTGTTTTGTTTTGGGTATTTGCTCTTGATTTTTCTTTTTTGTATGTTGTTACGTGTATATTGATCTTCATTTCTAGTTAGTGTGTTTTGGAGCTACAAAAGTTGTCAATGTTGTTTTTCCCTTTACCATTTTTGGTTGGAAAATTTGCAAATTGCAGATGCAGTTTCACTTACATCCATTGAGACCACATTTGAGTGTTTATTCATGTTTATGCCTTGAAAATTTCCCACCAAACTTACTGGCAGAAAGTGTCAATTATTGTGATTTTGTTGCTGCGAGGGGTTGGGGTATTGGGGAAATTATGGTTTGAATTAAGGTTAGCTGTATGAACCAGTCAAATGATAATCAAGATCATGGAATCAAAATTTTATGAAGTGAGACGCTCATTAGGCCTTATTCCAAAATTTCCCTAGAAGTTTGGATGCAATTTTAGAGCAAATAATACTATATTCTTCCATTAGAGGAATAAAATAATAATTTGGTAAGTTCTTCATACTGTATGTGTCAAGTATTCTGAGAAATATTATCATGGTAAACAATGCGGATCCACCTTAAACATACTTGCCTCTCAAACAGTCAATAATGAACTAATCAATAATGTAATCAAGTAATTGTTATGATTATCCGAGAAAATGCAAGCAATAAAATAGAAAGTATAAATGAATAACTTCCTCATATTAATTTTATTAATCACGAGTGTTTTATATAGGCAAATAAATAAAGTACTATACAGGAGACCTGTTTGTTTGTCATTTCAATGCAAATGAGACAGTGTTGTTCTTGTTACAAAAGGGAATAAATTACAATTTTGTTATCTAGGTGACCATATTTATCTTTTTAATTAAATTGTAATATGGCCCATTACTTTCCTGGTAAACAATGTGGGTCTACCTTGTAAGGCTCTCATAGAGTCTAGAGTCAACTCATCAATAATCACTCTCATTGGAAAAAAATCATCATGGTGGAAGAATTGACCCAGTCTTTGGCCTCTCACAATTTAGCAATATCTTTTGTCTCTCTGTACTTTAACACTATTTTCATCTACCAAAAAAAAAAAATACTCAAATTTCAATTTCAATTCCATTCCAATTCTATCATGGAATCAGATTCTGCTAACAAAATCTCAAAGACATCAGTTACCCTTAATTCGAATGATCAAACAAACTCAAGAAGAAGAACACAGTCAAAGATGTTCATTACTTTAATCATCTTTTTCATTGTCATAATCGTCGCTATTATCTCTGTCTTAACGATGATTAAGCGAGATTACGACTCAGAATTACCTGCCAATAATCCAGAAAAGGCAATCCATTCCATTTGTATGCCAACTGCTGCATACTACGATACATGCTTCAAGTACCTGTCTAATCACCTATTCAGAAACCACAAATTTGGATCATCAAAAATCACATCATCTCAAATCTTCTCCATCTCTCTTCATACCGCAATCGACGAGCTCCAAAAAATCACACGCACACTCAAATCGTATCAGCCAACTTCAAGTCGGTGCAACTACATGTATTTCAACAGCTCCCTGAGTCAACTGAACAGTTATTTGGCGATCGACGAGGAGAAGAACTCGACAGCAATAATATCAATGAGAGCTGAAATGATTGACTGGCTCTATAATGAAAGGCTCAAAATTGCTGGATGTCTGAATTGGTTGGCGTACGAAAAGGGACTGGAAACGGAAAACGCGAACTATTGCTTATCTATTCTGGAGAATATGAACAACATTTCTGAGATGCTTGATCCATCAATTAACAGTGTTTTCGATTTCGATGCATTTCGAAGATCGGGGAGAAGTATTGTAGATTTACTTTTCTCGGATCGGGATTTCGTGGGTATACTATGTATTTTTGGTGTGCAGTTTATTTTCTTGCTGCTTTTGGTTTCTATGCTTGTACGAGTTTGGTGATAAATATGTGATTGTTCAATTTTGTTGTTGTATTTGGTTTGCTGCTCTTTGAGATCTCTAAACTTTATGAATAAAATGATATATGGGTACTTATGTTGTTGATTCATTTGTAAACACGAGAACTAAATTTCAAGTTGTTTATGGAAGATAACATGGAGCTAAAATATTATTTACTGGTTAAATTCCCATATATAGAAGCTAAAATTAAAAATAAGTAGAATGTTTGTAATCTTAAATATATGTTACTTGCAAAATTAGAATTAGAGAGTTATTAAAAAAAAGAAAGAAATATAATTTTTAAATAGATTTAAAAGGAAAGTAAGACAAATAATAAAAGCAAAGAGACAGTACGTTTATCAATTTTAAAGAAAATGATCAAAATGATTTTTAATGTATGGTATGGACTTTGGGTTGGTTTAGGTCTTAATGTATAAAGATGGTGAAAATTATCTGTAATATATTTCAAAAAATAATTAGTTTGATCCTAAGTTATTTAAGTAAAACACAATATTTACTTTTTGTTGTTAAAATAAAGGGAGTTGTCAAATTACAAAATAAAATTATCTTTTTCATACGGTTCAAGCTAATTTCAACCCACAACAAATTTTTTAATTATACTTTGAAAGATATAGGGAAAAATTTTCTATATAAAAATAGCATTTGTAGATTGTAATTTTTTTATTTTAACAACGATCAATGAATCAATCCGACAAAGGCTGGTCAGGAAAAATATCAAGAAAAACGGAGAGATACGTACGAAAAAAGAGAGCTTGAGATGGCGAAACCTCTGAAATGTGCTAGATTGGTAACAGAATATATCAGAAGCGGTGATTTTTTCTAATTATGAACAAATAAAAAGATCTAAAAAAAACAATTGATACAAATATAGTACTTGAAGATTGTAATTTTATAATTTTAACAACGATCAATGAATCAATCCGACAAAAGCAGATCACGAAAAATAATCAAGAGAAGCTTAGAGATACACACGAAAAAGCAAAGCCTAAGGTGGAGATATCTCTGATACCAACCGCGTTGAATTTTCTTAGTTGTGAGCAAATTATTATTTTAATAATGATCCATGAACCAATTCGATAATGACAGAATGAGGAAAACAACCAAGAGAAGAAAATAGATATACACAAAAAAAACAGAGTCTGAGATGATAACATGCTAGATTGGTAAGAGAACATAACAGAAGCGGTGAGTTTTCATTGTTGTGAACAAGTTAGAAATCCATCTGGTAGCAATAGTCAGAATAGTGATGAAGTAGAAATATATGAAATGATGAAATTGTCATTTGATGAAACAGATATGTTAATCAATTAGTAAAAGAATATATCAAAAGCAGTGAATTTTTTTAACTATGAATAAATTAAAAATCTACGTGATAGCAATAGCCAGAGCGATGATGAAATAGAAACACATGAAATGATGAAATTAACCTTTGATGAAACAGGCATATTAATCATAAAGTGTGTGATTGATAGTAGCATCCCACTTAAATATATTAGGAATAGATATTCAATAAAGTATGAAAGGAAGCATATGTTACCTTTGATTAAGCTAAGTAAATTATGTACCAAAAAAAGACACCAATCGTCCTAATTTATATAATCCAAGATCAATTAATCATTTTCTTGAAATACATTAATCATTTATAATTTTGCATCATGTTTATATATTAAAGAGCTCATAATCTTAAGGATTATTTGATGTTTTCTCGATAGAATTCAATAATTTTGCCAATTACCATTTATTACCATCTCCTATGACAATCCAAAAATTTGAAACAAATAAATATCAAATTCAAATTTTATATTTAAAATATATATTATTATATCCAAATTGCATTTTTTAAATTAGTCGGCAAATTTAATACTCCTAAAATAAAATAGAGCACAACGTGCTAGCACTTAACATCCCCAAATTCTCCTCCTCCTTCCATTTTCTTTCTCCATTTGCATTTCAATGGAATCCATCAACTTAGTTAAAGGCTATGGCAAAGTTAAACCTTCTGAATATCCTCCTCCTCCTTTCCCAACTGCCGCCGAAGCCGCTGCCGCCGCCGCCGTCCACAAGCGTCGCCTCACTATCATCCTCTCTCTCACCCTCCTCCTAACTATACTCGTCTCCGCACTCGCCCACGCGTATTCCCCCGCGCCGCCCAAATCCAACCAACAGCACAGGCCATCACCATCCACATCAGCCGATTCACTCAGAATCGTCTGTGCAGTAACTGAACATCCCGAGTCATGCTTTAACTCCATATCTTCCATCAAAAACCTCACCGAACGGAAACCCGACCCGGAAAAATACCTACACCTCTCTCTACAAGCAACTTTTCGCGAATTAACGAACGTTTCATCCTTACCGAAGGCATTGATCTCCAAATTAAACGATCCCGGAACGGTGTCGGCGTTGAAGGACTGTATCAGCTTGTTCGACGACGCGCTGAGTCAACTCAACGAGTCGGCGGCGTTGATGAATGTGGGTCCCGGTGAGAGTGCATTGACGGTGATGAAGGTGAAGGATATGCAGACATGGATAAGTGCAGCGATGACTGATCAGGACACGTGTCTCGAAGGATTAGATGAAATGGGATCACCGTTGCTTGGAGAAGTAAAAGCGCGGGTGCAGAATGCTAAGGAGTACATGAGTAACACCTTAGCAATTCTCAGTAATATGCCTAGTCTTCTTCAAAAATTTGGCATCACTATGCATTAATGAGTTAACATTTCATGTCCACAACTTCCCCAAATTATATATGTATCCTTGTGCCTTTATTAATTTGTTTGTATCTTAAATTTGTGCATACTTCTTTCCCCTCTTAGTTAGAGTTTACATGTTTCAAGTAACACCATTTCATTCTTGTTTTGAAACTTTTAAATTCATCAAACTACAATGTTAAATTTAGAGTTTTGATGCATAGTTTCATTTTATTATGACTAATACTTAAATTTAATTTATCATTTAAAATTTCGTATCCAATCAAATATCATTGAATAAAATGAGAGAGGTGGTGTCACGACCCACCTAGGCCATGACCGACACACAATAAGCCTAGACCTACCAAGCAAACCTGGTCAAATTCTCGCTAAAAATTTGACAAAGTTTCCTTTGTATCGGAAACGATCCATATATTTAAACCTATTAACATTCAATCAATCAACACTACATGCTACACTACTAGCAAATTAAGTCTAAAATATTCTCAAAATTAAATTGGAAATCGGTGACTTCCACAAAACTTTTGAAGTTTCAAGTCAAAATGATAGCCCATTCGAAGTAAGTGCGGGGCTTACTAGTTCCGGCCTCGGCTTTATCCATCTCTCACCCTCAGTAAAGTTATCTATAAGTGAAAAACAAGAGGGAGTGAGTAATAATATCAACCATAACGTTTTCTCTGGGACAAACATATAAAAGAAATCATGCAATTTATAAATCATTAAAATAGCTTGTTTCAATCAAGTTGGCAAACCATGTATGAAAACAATTCATCATCATTTATTAGGAGGATTTAATACCAGGTCGAGTATATATTCTGACACTACGGATTTACCATAGTCATTTGACTCTCCCGTTAGGTTCCCTTCTAGAGAGTTTTTGTACCACATTATTTTTCCTATAAGGTGCATCAGGTCTAACGATTACGGCGTTAGATAGCGGACGAACTGGCAAAGTTACCTTCCTAAATAGTTCCTTATACTACAATATATAGTATCATATTTTTCTTGTGTATATTTCAAATTCAATCAGTATATAATTGCTCATAAATAGCATAGATTCAAGTAATCATTCACAAATATTTGATCATAGTATCACGTGTCCATATGCAAGTAAATTAATTTCTAGATAATCAATTCAATGCAAGAAAAACAAATTTTAAAACATGTTATAATTAAAAATCAACTATAGAAGAGCTATCACTCACTGCACTTTCGTTGAATAGCTCCAACCTTGCTTCCAATAACTACAACAATATAATGTTTAGATGTTAATTATCCCTAAAACTCACGAACTCTTAACTTATTCTTGTGACAAAATTGAAACTCCCAATTCCTATTCTTCCGCTACCAATTTAATGTCATAAGTTACAGTTTTCATACTATAACTTCTCAAGAGTATTAGATGGCTGGGTGTCCAGTTTGCGTATAGAACCTATCATTAGTTGGTGTGATTGTCTACATTCGTAGCTAACTAATGGTACTTATTTAGCCATAGGGAGTACTACCAATTTCTTGTTTCAATGCTAGAATCGTCTTAAGAAACTAAAGTTCTTCCATTTTCAAACTCAATTACTACTTCTATTATTACCTAGAGATCAATGAAGAACTATCAGGTGAATCAGAAATTAAATACTTTGTCAATGCATAGCATTTATAACAAGATAGATCAATAACCAAACTCTGCCATAGAAGCTTTAGAGAGAGAAAATGAATGTCTTAACTTGGAACTGAATATTATATTCTGTGTCTAGAAGGGATCTAATTGATCCTTTATATTCAAGAGTGAGCCAAACAACCCGGAAAATATAAATTAGGCTATTGCTCTACTACTAGCACAAAAGAATGAAATAAAGTGACCCAATTATATATGAGTAACTTACATAAATCCCTGAACCTTTAAGTGATATTACATAAAATTTTGATTATTTTACTAATTACATCTTATCCCAGATTTTTGAAATGGTGATACATATGTTAAGAGGTGACACATATAAAAAGGTGATACATATGAAACAGATCAGATCTTTATTAAAGGAAGAAATGGATTTTTTCTGATTTCAACAACGCAAATCACGACAAAACAATTTCAAGCATTAAAAACGCAATTCCATTCAACAAGAGCTCAAAGTTGAAGCAAACCAATATTTTTGAACCATACCAGATTACAAGATCAAATTTTTTGAATTTTGGGAAAAAAATCGATCTTCCTTCTAAAATTTCTGGTAATCCTCAATGAAACTCGTGACAGTGTTGTTGCGTCATTCCGGAGAATGAGTTTCAAAAATAAGGTACTATAACTATCGGGTCGACGGTATTGTAATTCATGAAAAAACGACGTACCACGATTTAATGGACGCCATATCAATTCAATTGAAAATTGACGTTTCTCTGAAAAGAATTCATGCCAAATACGTCGTTTAAGACAATTTGTTAGCATTGGAGATTCATAATGATATGGCTGTGAAACTTTTTCTTTAGATTTTGAACGAGGCAAAGTCATGCGTATGATGGTAAGTTGATTTGCAGACTTTTTTTAACTATCTGATAACAGATGTATCATAGTGATACATCTACACAAATATGCTCCACTTGAAATCTAGTTCTGCATACAATGCACAAAGATTTAGGAATTTATGTAAGTATGATTAGTTGGTGATTCATATATCCGGTGATTCATATAACTTGTGATTAATATAACTGGTGATTCATATTAGTGATGCATATAAATGCTCTTTCAAATAACTAGTGATTCATATAACATATTCGTATAACTGGTGATTCATATTGGTGATGCATATAACTGGTGATTCATGTAACTGGTGATTCATATTGGTGATGCATATAATTGGTGTTTCATATAAATGGTATGAATAATTCATATTGGTGATGCTTGTAACTTGATATATTCTGTTTACAATTGAAAGAGAAATGTTTTGTATATTAGTTAATTGTTGATTCATATAGTAGGTTATTCATATAACTGGTTTTTTTATGTTTGTGATTAATGTAACTGATGATTCATGTAATTAATGATTCATATAGTTGGTGATTCATATAAATGGTGATTGAGATTACTGATTTATGTAACTAATGATTCATGTAATTAGTGATGCATATAATTGGTGATTCATATAAATAGTGATTCATATTGGTGATTTATGTAACTGTTGATGCAAATAACAAGTGATTCATATAACTGGTGATTCATATAAGTGATACAAATAACTAATTATTCTTGTAAGTAGATATTCATATAAATGGTGATTCATATAACTGGTTATTCATGTAATTGGATATTCATATAAATGGTGATTCATATTGGTGATTCAAATGTTAGGCCTTATGCGAGTTAGATCTCTTCTACATTATGAAATCAGTAAATTAATACTTTGATGTGAGAATCCTGTGTTCTTGTTTAAAGTGATGCTGGGGATAACTGCCAACTTCTTGTGATTCTTGCCTAACAAGAGTTTAAACAATTTCTGTATATATGTCGAGTCCATGGAGCATTATTTAATTTATCATAATTCGTATGGTTAGATTTGATCCTAACTTTGCCTTATCCAGGAAAATTGTCTCCTTAATAATGGAGTATATAGATGATTCACTATGGTTGGCTACTGATTTTAGCTCTTGTAATGAGCAGGTCTTGAGTTTATTTGTATAAACAACAATTAGTCCTCAGTCCTAAATAAGTTGGGATCGTCTATATGAATCCTCATTAACCATATTAAACCAAAACTTTAAGAGTTCTAGAAGCTCTCTAACTTTGTGTTGTCATAAAAGTCTCCTACTAGAGCTAAGAAACTCCTAGAAAGCATAGGCCCTAAAGTAAATATATTTACATGGCTAAATATATTCCCCGTTGATTGGTACGGGCATATATTCTATCTTTTCATTATGCCCCATCTTTATTTGTTTGTCAAAATAATTAAATTTTGTTTTTGCATATACTTTACTTCTACTTTCTTAGAAATTTATACAAATTTTTCTTGTATGTTACAGGTTGCTTCCTGAGAATTCATTTGTAGAGAGGCAACACGATTAAGTGTAATGGTGATGAAGAATTCTAAACTTGGGCTTGCTTTGACACGTGATATGTTTATTCTGCTCTTAATTGATCTCACCGTTAACCAACCTTTTCTTTTGTCATTTCTTTCTCTCTAGGAGTCCAGATATACCAGTATTGTTTGCATGTTGGTGCTTGCTATGTGTCTTCAGCAAAATGATGTATCTTTATAGATTCTACTTTTATAGAAGTCTACCTAAAGAATTTTTTATTTTTATTTCTCTTTCAATTTTTTGTTCTTTTGAAGGAAATACATGTTGTATTATTGGCTTATTGCCACTATATTTTTTATCATTGTCGAGACTAAATTTTGATAAATAAGATTACAATAATTTCTCTCTCCCTCTTTCTCTCTCACACACACACACATATTTGGCTCTTTTGTGAACTAGCTACAAATCGAGCCTTGATGTGTGGTGGTAAGTATTGACAGAAATGCACACACACCAGTAAAACTAATACATGTTTCCTTGATATGGGAGAACAAATAGATGCATTTGGTTTGAATATGTTTTCTTGGGAACAGTTGCATTTTAATTTGATTTTGAAGGGATTGTTTCGATGTTGGAAAGCAAAAGTTTGGTATCAAGAGAAAAATACAATTGTTGTTCTTTTAGCTTTCTACACGAACAAATCCTCAAACTCAGTAATAATGTTTATTAGATGGCTAGTTGTTGGTGCATCATTCTCATTTGAACAAATTTAACACCAATGTCCTATTTTGATTTTGTTAAAGCCTTATATTTTCTCCAAAGAGGACTGCAAATTTAAACATGGTACTGAAATAGTTCTCACCACTACACAGTAACAGAACAATCTTTTGGCAAAATATAACGCTATCCTATGTTACAAAGACAAGCTCCAATACAGAGGAAGGCGTATGTGTTCTAATAGTTAGGAATTACTGATCCTGAAAATATCTAATGTAGCTGGTAGCAAGTCAAGAGTACACAAGGTGAAATTTCAAACAAATATGATTCTATTTTTGCAAATCGTATCAAGAATAATCCCAAGTCTTCCCTCTATTCGCTCATTCTTCCCGGGTTCATATGCAATGGCGTAGACATCAGCTTCTTTTGATCGCTCTGCAATCAACTTTCCTATTATCCTAGCATCATCGTTATCAGTAAGGAATGGCAATGTGTTCCTCAAGTCTCTCACGTTTGTGGTAGCAACGGAGATCACCTTGCAGGTTACTCGATGCATGATATCAATGTCGAAAAGAAGGAACAAATTTAGCAACTATTTGGTTCCTCGGTGCATGATATCAATGTCGAAAAAAGAAACAAATTTAGCAACTGTTTAGATCACCTTGCTATAACACCCATATGAATCACCTATATGAATCACCAAAAAAATATGAATCACCAATTTATCAGTTAATCTGCAAATAAATGAATCACATGTTAAAAGAACCAGTTATATGAATCATCATTTATGAATCACCAGTACCACATATGTATCACCAATTAAAATATCATTGTAGTGTTTCACACATATGAATCACCCGTATGAATCACCAAAAAAATATGAATCACCACTTAATCTGTTAATATGCAATTATATGAATCACCCATATGAATCATCAGTTAAAAGAATCAGTCAAATGAATCACTATCTATGAATCACCAGCACAATATATGTATCACCAATTAAAATATTATTTTATTAATTCACCCATATGAATCACCAAAAAAAATATGAATCACCAAGTAACCAGTTAATCTGTTAATCTGTTATTATATGAACCACTCATATGAATCACTAGTTAAAAGAACCACTTATATGAATCATCATTTACAAATTAGTTGCGAAAATAATACCTGCTCCGACGGGGATTTGAGGATTTGTTCAATTTTATCTTGATCTTCCATTTGCATGTCAGAAACTTAATTTTTAGCAGCAAAATCTTCTCTGAAAATCTTCAATTTTTCAGGATCATTCCACTGCTTTGATCGATTTTCAGTAAAACCTAATTTGGTGTAATCAAAATTGCCCGAAGTAAAATTTAGGACTTGATTACTATCATGAACAACTTTTTGTGTTTCAATTTGTGAAATACCCAAGCTGAATGAGGGTGAATCTTCATTAGCCATTGAAGATAAAATAAATTAACACACAAGAATTTAAAGCATAAACCAAAAACAAACCTCTTTGAAGAAGTTGTCAATTTTTGAAATTAAAGGATGAATGATTACGGTTGAAATCAGTTGAAATATTAGAGAATGAAGTTTACTCAAAATCTATTAAAAATAAGAGAGATTTAGGGGAGTAATTTGTGTGTGGGGGGGGGGGGGAGGGATATGCGTAAAAGGAAGAGAGAGATGACGTGAAAAGAGGAGAGAAAGTAGGGTATGCAAGTTATAGAATATTTATCAAGACTCAAGAGTAAATATGCAAATAGGAATTTTATGTAATTTTTAAAATATTAAGGGATATTATGTAATATAGTGTCTTAAATATGAGATTTGTGTAATTTTTTCATTATGTATAGATACACGAACAACAATTTATTTACAACACACATGTAACTAAGCTAAGCAACTAAGTAACGCCAACACCCCCGGCAAGTTGGAGGGGCCTCGAACACCCAACTTGAATAAGAGAGGATGATGAACGAGTCCAGTGAGCGGCTTGGTGAATATATTAGCAAGCTGAGAATCTGAGGGAACATGTCGCAAGGTAATCAATCTATTAGACAACTTAGTGCGAATAAAGTGACAGTCCACTTCGATATGCTTAGTCCGCCAATGAAATACAGAGTTCCGAGCTATGTGAATAGCAGTTTGGTTGTCACAAAATACTGGAATAGGAACTGAAAAAGTGATGCCCAAATCAGCAAGCAAACACAACAACCACACCAATTTAGCCACAACTTTGCTAATGGACCTATACTCGGCCTCAACAGAAGAAAGAGATACAACAGGTTGTTTCTTAACCTTCCAGGTGAGCAAAGAACTACCCATGAGAACACAAAATCCAGTAACAAAGCGACGAGTGTCGGGGCATGCTGCCCAGTCACTGTCACAAAATGCAGTAACAGAAAAATCAGGGGAATTAGATATAAATACACCCAAAGTAGAAGTACCTTTCAAATAGCGTAACAAATGTAATGCAGCCTACATATGAAAATCTGAAGGTGTTTGAAGAAACTGACTTATATGCTGAACTGCAAATGATAAGTCAGGCCTCGTATGAGTGAGAAAATTAAGCTTCCCCACTAAACTGCGATAAGCCTCGGGATTGGGTAATGGGGTACCCATGTATGCCTTTAATTTAATAGACAAATCAAGAGGACAAGCAACTGGAGAAACCACATCACAATGAAACTCATGTAGTAGATCACTAATGAACTTCTTCTGATGAAGAAGCAAACCATTATCAGAATACTGAACCTCAATTCCCAAGAAATAACTCAAAATTCCCAGATCTTTGATGCGAAATTAAGATTCAAGAAAAGACTTAAGGGCAGAAATTTCATCAAGATCATCACCAGACAATAAACCGCAATAAGCACAATAGAAGAGGTAGACTTCTTAATGAATAAAGAATGATCATTAAGGGTGAGCATAACCCCTGGAATAAAGTGCATGTGAAAGTTTAGCATACCACTATTGAGAGGCTTGTCGAAGCCCATAAAGAGACTTTTGAAAATGACAAACCAAAGGGAAAGAGCCAGCTGGATAGTCAACAGTCAGACCAGGTGGGAGTCTCATATATACTTTCTCCTCTAAATCACCATGCAAAAATGCATTGTTCACATCGAGTTGGAACAAAGGCCAACTCTGTTTTACAGTCATAGCAATAAGGCATTTAACAGTAGAAAACTTGATGACAGGTGAGAAGGTTTTATTAAAATCAACCCCTTATACTTAGGTGTCACCTTTAACAACCAAACGAGATTTAAAATGCTCAACAGAACCATCGGCCTTATATTTTACCTTATAAAGCCACTTACAACCGATGGGTTTCTTGCCCGGAGGTAACGGGACAATAGACCATATGTTGTTGGCCCGAAAGGCTTTGAATTCCTTAGTCATGGCATCCTGCTTATAGTATTGTGGTTCAGGTGTATCATTGTTAAGAAAGTGACTAGGGCACGTGGAAGATAGACTAAAGCTACAAATAGAAGGGGAAAGATCACATGCGAACTGCTGAAGATGGGCCGAGGTAGTGTATGATCTGGTGGATTTTCTAGGAGGGGTAGGAGTAGCAACAGAAGGAGAAATAGTGGAAACAGGTAGAGATGAAGAGGTAAAATAAGGTTTAAATAGAGAATATGTGATAGGAGAGGAAGAGGGAGGATTGAAGGATGTAAGGTCATGAAATGGGAAAGAAAATTCATGGAATACTACATCTCTAGATATAATGGTGAGGTGAGTCTTGAGGTTATAGAGTTTGTAACCTTTTTTGGTCAAGGGATAACCAATATATACACAAGGATCAGCCCAAGGCTGAAATTTATCCTTGTGACACTTAGGAATAGTGGAAAAACATAGCAACCGAAAGACTTTAAGTGAGAATAAGAAGGCATGTGACCATGTAGCAATTCAAAAGGAGTTTTATTATTCAGTATAGAAGAGGGAAATCGATTAATGAGATAGGTGGCAGTCAAGACACAATCACCCTAAAATCTTAAAAGTAATTTTGATTGGAACAATAAAGCCCTTGAAGTCTCAAGGAGGTGTCCATGTTTTCTTTCTACGACACCATTTTGCTGTGGAGCATGAGGACATGAAGTTTGATGAATAATACCATTCTCAGAAAAGAATTAAGAAGCAGAATTGCTTGAACCAAGTTCCAGCGCATTATCACTTCTAACAGTAAGAATAGAGGCATTAAATTGAGTGCGAACCATGGCAATGAAAGATTTGACCAAAGGAAAAACATTGCTTTTGGACCCTAAAAGGTGAGTCCAAGTGGCCCTTATGTAGTCATTGACTAGTAAGGAAATACTTACAGTTAGAATATGTAGGGGTATTGTAAGGACCCTAAGTGTCTATATGAATGAGTTGGAAAAGATGAGATGTTTTGATAGAGCTATCAGGAAAGGGAAGTCTGGATTGCCTAGCTAAAGGAAAAATGGTACAAGAAAAAGACTGTTTAGAAGAAAATTTACATAGAATAGAAGCAATTTTTTTCATTCTTGCAAAAGGCATGTGACCCAAACGGTTATGCCATAAAATTTCTTCATTATGTAATAGATTGGAATCACTAAAATGGTAAACAATAGAGGGAATTAAATGTCAGGAGAATAATTAGCAGAAAACTAGAAGAAATACGGGCAACAATAGGATCAGGATCAGCAGAAACAGGATCTGGACTATGAGGTACTGAAGACTGTATCAATTTGTAAAAGGTCATGCTCCAATCTACCAAGCTCCACTGGCCTCTTCATTGAAGGGGCCTGAATAAAATCAGAGAGTTTGTAAAGAGTACAAAACAATTTAATTGAGTAATGAGCTTTGAAACAGACACAAGATTATATTGGAAACTAGGTATATAAAGGACATGATGAAGGGTGAAAGAGAGAAAATGAATAGAGCCCATGCAAGTCACCTTCTCTTTGTAACCATTAGGAAGGGTAACCAGGTAAGGTGTTACTAAAGGCTGAATATTGAATAATAAGTCCTTATTTGAGGTCATGTGATCAGTAGCACCAGAGTCAATAATCCAAATGCACCTATCTACCTAACTAATCATGCAAACACCAGAAGAAACCACAGACTCTACAGGAACAGGTGAAAAATGCATACCAGCAAAACCAGTAGAAACCATAAGACTAGAAGGTTGATTTGAAATCTTGAAACTCTATAGTAGACTTAGAACTTGGCTATGCTGCTCCTTGGATAACCTAGTAAGTGAGAGATCATTAGGACTGTCAGGGGAATGAGCAACAGAAGAAGTGTTCGGCCCAGAAGACTCTTGAATCTCAGCAGAAGCAGCCACTCGCTTACCCTAAAAATTAAGAGTGGAAGGCTTGAAATCAGCAGGATACCCAAACATCTTATGACACTTTTCAATGACATGTCCACTCCTTTTGTAATATTTGCAAAACAAGGAAGATTTATCTTGATCAAAGCTGATTCGAGGAGCATAAGATTTATTGGGATAACCACTTTGAGGTTTGGATGAAACAGGATAAGAGTTGTGGACCTTGGGCCTAACTCAACCTCAAAAGCTAGCTCATGAGGGGAGGATTGCCTAAGACCATATAAGGAGATCAAGGACCCTTTAACCCACTGATGTGGGACTCTAACACCCCTCCTCACACCCAGGGCTGGACATCTAGAGAGTGGATAATATAAGACGGAGGGCCCAACATAAAAAACAATGAACTGGGTGAACCTGTCTCTAATACCATGATAAAAAAATGGACTTTGGGCCTAACTCAACCTCAAAAGCTAGCTCATGAAGGGAGGATTGCCCAAGACCATATAAGGAGACCAAGGACCCATTTAACCCACCGATGTGGATATTCCAGGCACATCAGAGGAGGAGAGATATAGTGGGCTGAATAATCAATGAGAACGGGGGTCGAAGCACCCGAAGAACTACTTGTGTTCACCATGAGAGCGAAAAACGACAAAAAATGCAGAGAATACTGTCAACACAGCAAAGGAAAATGTCACAAAGATGAGCGAGAACAAGAAAAATTACCCCTCGTTTTTACAACTGAAAACGGCAATAACCTTGGTATAACAATGAAAATACAATACAAAACAACCACGGCAAAAAATTATGCGCAGGAGATCAAACTCCGATGAACTGGAAATATGCCATCGATCGAGAAGAGTACCGTGAAATACCATAAGGGTACCATCGGAAGTGGAGAATCAACCAAAGGTCACGGATCTCTCTGATACCATGTCAATATATAGCATTTATCATAAGATAGATCAATAACCAAGCTCTGCCATGGAAGCTTTAGAGAGAGAAAATGAATGTCTTAACTTGGAACTGAATATTATATTCCGTGTCTAGAAGGATCTAATTGATCCTTTACATTCAAGAGTGAGCCAAACAACTCGAAAAATATAAATTGGCCTATTGCTCTATTACTAGCCCAAAAGAATGAAATAAAGTGACCCAATTATATACACATACAAGAACAACAATGTATTTACACCACACATGTATCTAAGCTAAGCAACTAAGTAACGCCAACATACTTACTATTGAATTGTTGAGAATAGGTTCAGGGGTTGGGTCTTATCCTTCATCAGATATTAAAGATTTTGAAGGCAGTAAATAATCACTTCTCTTCTACTTTATTCTTCTTTCTATCGCAGTTTCTCTATCTCTCTATTCATTCTCTTTTTTTAAAAAAAAAATCACTGTTGTTGGACAGCTTAATTTGAAGCCAATGGCTTGTTTTATTATTTGTTGAACCGTTTTCTTTTTTTTTTTAAATTCTATTGATTAATAGTTAAGGAGGTGAGTCAAGTGGGTTATCTCTTCGGGTAGCTTACATAAATCTCGAATTTTTAATGAGTTTTAATTTTTTTTCTTATAACTTTATTTAATTACATAATATCTCAAATTTTGATATTTGTGATACATATCTTTAACCTTGATACATATGCATTGTGTTAAATTTATAATTGAGTGATTAGTTAAATAAGTAAGTAATTAAATTTCAATTATTACAGGAAGTAAAATTAAGCGCAAATCGTGGTATAAATACATCTGCTTTCAAATATATCATAATTATACATTTGATAAAATTACTCAATACCTATTAAAAAATCATTCTCACACAAAACTAAATAGTTTACATATGTTAAATGTATCAAACAATTATAAATAAATAAAAAATAAGAATCGCTATCACAAAGTATCTGCAAATGTATCACTAGTATTCCAACAACAAATGTATCATATTGATAATGCATATATTTTTGATAACTGATTAACAACACCAATACATATTTTTTATACTATTATATCAGTGTTACACATGTCGTTTCTCACGGAATAAAATGTAGCAATGGTGCACGTATAAAATATATCATGGAATTAAATAAAATATCATATGTATCAATTGAAAAATATCCAAACTGAATGATGGTGATGAAATCATTAAATGACCAAAAAATATATGCACCATCCTTAAAATTATGAAAAGGATACACAAGTTCTTGATATGTATCTATATATGTGTTAAATACATTTATTTGATACATATGTATATGTATTGATACTTATGATTGATACATATAATCGACCACCATCATCCCCTTCATCATTCGTATGCATCATCACCGCCACCTTGACTATCCCACCCTCTCTGTCGTTCCTCCTCACCACCATCGCCACTTTATCATTCTCATAAAAAATCTAACAACTAATTGTTCAATTTCTCCTTTTTCCCTTAATGGATATTGACTTAAAAGTTGAAAAAAATTCAAAATTGATAAAAGAATAGTTGATAAAAAGATATAAGAAAAAAGACAATAAAATTGGTTAAGAAGTTGCAGTAATGGAGATGAAAGTTGTTGCAATTAATGATAATTTGGGAGAGATTTTAAGGGATGAAACTTTTGAAAAAAAAATAAATTACATGCGTTAATTATGGAGAAAAAGGATGGAGGTTTTGTTCATATGTATCAAGAGTAAAATATCAAATCCAAAATTTTAGGTAATTATTTAAAAGGTAAGGAATTTTGGATAATAAGATCTCTTAAAGATTTATAATTTGTAAATTTTACATATATACCGACATGTTTACCATTAATTACTAAAAATCTCAATATCTTTCAAAATCTCCTAAAATCCCAACATTTGACCTCTGATGATACAAGTTAATTACATTAGATACATACTGTAGATACAAGTATCTAATGTGATTAACTTGTATCACAGTAGATACATACATTAAATACATGTAGGGTTAACTTATTTTGTGTAATTTTTCATATCTCTTAAGGATGAAATAGCTTAGTGGATTGGGTTAATTAATTAATTGTCCATTCTAAATGGGTCAGGCCCAAATCTTTAAGTCATAACAATCTCTCCCCCTTTTTGAAAATTTAGGGATCTATACTCGCGGACATGAATAAGTGAGGACACCTTACTCGCATGTCTTCTCATCTTCTCATGCCGCCTTCTCATTAAAATGATTTTCAATGCTCTTTTCACTATCGCAATCTCTTTGGAAGACAACTTTCTTATTTGTTTCTTCATAATGTATACTGGTTCCTCAACATAAGTTAGATTTCCGTCTAACTGAATATTTGATGCTTTAAGCACATGTGAAGGGTCTGGTATATATGTATTTCCACAGTATGTTGGTGAGCAAGATATCAAATCCAAAGAATGAAGATGACACAGGAGATATATGGACTTTGTAAGAAGAATTGGACACTTATATCCTTATTAATCATCACCGTCCATTTATATTATGATGGATTAAATCACAATCGTTCATTTATTACCTCTGTAAATAGGAGTTGTTATATGTCATGACTTCTGCACATATTCACACGATGTAAAGCACACACACTTAGGGGGTTTAGGATAAGTTCACGTATTTATCTTTGTACATTTTTGTATAGTTTGTTATTAGGTAGCCAGTTTGGGGCGTTAGGGTAGGGAAGTATTTGGTGGGGGTTTTATTCCTGTTATTTTTCCTATTCTTATTTTTATTCCTATTTTCTAGTCTTCTTCTTGTTATGCTTTCGGTGTTCCATATTTTATTACGAATCTGGGTGCTTTCCGATGTTTCCTACTACTTATGGGTGCCGTATTTACGTTATGAAATCCTGTTCTGTGCGTTACTTTATATTTGTGTGGTGTCTCCTGTCTTGAGCCGGGGGTCTATCGGAAACAGCCTTTCTACTTCTTCAGAGGTAGAGGTATGGACTGCGTACATCTTACCCCCCCAGACCCCACTAGGTGGGAACACACTGGGTTTGTTGTTGTTGTTCTTCTTCTTATTTTTCCATCATGGTATCAGAGATTTAAGGCTACGATCTGCTTCAACATTGCTTTTCTCTTTTCTTTCAATATTTGTTCAACTTTCCTATACTTCAATCATGGTGAATTCCACGATAGAACCATAGAATTTTCTCCTGAAAATCCACCTGTCATCGCTCCTACTGTTCAATTTGGATCAAGCACTGGAACTTTTGATTCCACGCATTCTTTTTACCTTCATCCTTCTAACTCCCCTGGCATGATCTTGGTGAACTCCATTTTCGATGGAAAAAGTTATGGAGGTTGGCGCAGGGGAATCCTCATCACATTGTCTGCTAAAAATAAAATAAGATTCATCGATGGCACCATTGTCCAACCTAATTCTGCTTCAGAATCGTTCAAGGCTTGGACTAGGTGCAATGACATGGTGATCTCTTGGCTCTTGAACTCGCTATCTAAAGAGATAGTTGAAAGTGTTCTTTACTCCAAGACTGCAAGGGATATCTGGAATGAACTCGATGAGAGATTTGGCCAATGCAATGGACCTCAACTTTTCCAACTGCAAAGGCAAATTACTGAATTAGCTCAAGGCGGTCTGGATATTGCTGCTTACTACACTAAGCTCAAAAGTCTTTGGTATGAACTGGACAACTTAAATGTTTATCAACATTGCACTTGTGATTGCTCCTGCGGTGGAAAAGAAAATTTTTTCAAGTCTCAACAAGATGGGAGACTCATTCAGTTCCTTATGGGACTGAATGACAGCTATGCTGGACCAAAGATTAACTTACTTATGCGTTCCCCTTTGCCTTCTGTAAACTATGCCTACTCTTGGCTTATCAGAGATGAGAAACAAAGAGAGGTACATGTTTCACACCATCCGGGGAAAGCAACTTTCTATGCCAGTAAACAGTCCTATGGAAATAAAAAACACAACTCATAAAAGAAAGTAGTTTCAGAGGGAAACAAAGGATCTCAATTTTGCACCTATTGCAAGAAACAAAATCACACAATAGAGAATTGTTAAGGTTAATTGGTTTCCTACCGATTTAAAATTTACTAAGTCAAAAAGATTTGTTGATGGACCAAAGAGTAATGCGGCTTTTCCCATAGAAGATACAGTCAGACAACCAGTTCACAACAGTGACAAACCAATGACCCAAGATCAGTTTCACAGCTTATACTAGCTTCTTCAACATGTTAAAGTTGGTTCACAGGTTGATCAAGTGACTGAGGACAATGCCACTGCCAATTATGCCGGTATTTCAAAATCATTATCTTCAAAATCATATAATAGTATTTCTTTAAACTCAGTTACTTGGATTTTGGATTCAGGTGCAACAGAACACATGACATCTGATTTAAGTCTATTATTTAATATCAAAATACTTCCAAAGCCAATATCTGTTACCCTGTCTAATTCTCTTAAGGTTCTGTAAATGTATTACGTGGTTTTACCCTCCAAAATATCCTATTTGTACCTAGTTTTCATTACAATCTCTTATCTGTGGACAAGTTATGTCTTGAATTCAATTCTGTCCTAATCTTCTTTATTTTTTCTGCTACTTTGCAGGCCACTTCAATGAAGAGGCCAGTGGTTCTTGTAAAGTCAGCAAAGGTCTCTATCTTTTAAGCTCAACCAATCCTAACTTCATCAAATCTAGAGTTGCCGCCTTTAGCTTAGGAAATAAATTTACTCATTCTGTCTGTAATAAAAGTGCTACTGGAGCACTAGTTTCTGATTCAGCTTTGTTCTCAGGTTCTGTTTCTATTAATGTAAGCACTTGGCATAATAGATTGGGGCATATGCCATTTTCTAATATGAAAAATATTTCTGCCACTTTTTCTAATCGTATGTCTTATATTATACCTCCTTGTGATGTTTGTGCCAAAGCCCGACAAGCTAAGTTATCTTTCCCATCCAGTACTATTTATACTAAACACATTTTTGATCTAATTCATGTGGACACTTGGGGTCCTTATAAGTCATACACTCACGATGGATTTAAGTACTTTCTCACCATAGTAGATGATTATAGCAGAGGAACATGGACTTTTCTCCTGAGCACAAAGTCAAATGCTTTCACTATTTTAAAATATTTTTTGGCTATGATCGAAAGACAATTCAATACAAAGGTGAAAGTTATTAGATCTAATAATGTATTGGAATTAGGTAGCAGTCATGAAACTTCTCAATTTTTAGCTTCCCAGGGAATCATTCACCAGACTTCTTGGGTTTTCTCTCCTCAACAAAATGGAGTGGTGGAGAAAAAATACAGACATTTGCTTGAAACCTGTAGGGCTCTTTTATTTCAATCTAATCTGCCTGTCAAATTTTGCGGAGAATGTCTCTTAACGGCTACTTTTCTGATTAATAGATTCCCTTCCAAGCTTCTTAAAATGAAAACTCCTTATGAGCTTTTGTATGGACATGGACCTTCTTATTCAAATTTAAAGGTCTTTGGATATTTGTGCTACGTGTCTTCTCTTTCATTACATAGATCAAAACTAGATTCGAGATCAATCAAATGTGTCTTTTTAGGTTATCCTTTTGGAAAAAAGGGATACAAATTACTTAATCTTGAGACTATGAAAATTTTCATTTCTAGGGATGTAATTTTTCATGAGAATGTTTTTCCTTTTTCCTCCATTAATAATCAGATTCCTATATTTCCTATTCCTCATTCAACTCCTATAGATCCTTCCGGTTTATCAGATAGTGATCCAACATCACCTTCATCTCCACAATCGTTTTCTTCTCCCTCACATTACTCTCCCGTTTCCTCTTCTTCTTATTTACTTAGAAAATCTGATTGTTCTTCGGATTCAATGCATCCTGAACCTACACCTTCCCCTGTGCCTAAGGGAAGTTCTGAAACATATCCTAGAAGATCAACTAGGGTGACTCATGTGCCTAAGTATTTGGATGATTATGTTTGCAATTCTGTAATTTTAACAGATCTTACTCCTAGTTGTTTTGCTTCACCAGTTTCTCCTACCATTTTACCATTTTCAACTCTTTCTTCTTCTAATTAATCTCTTTTAAACTCCATTTCCTACATTCACGAGCCAACCACATATTCCCAAGCCGCTTTGCACCCAGGTTGGCAGGAGGCAATGACAAGGAATTTGAAGCCTTGGAAGCCAACAAGACTTGGGATATTGCGGTGTTACCAAAAGGCAGGAAGGCTTTGCCTTCAAAATGGGTTTATAGAGTCAAATATAATCAAGATGGGTCAGTTGAACGATTCAAAGCTAGATTAGTCATAAGAGAAGACATACAAAAAGAAGGCATAGATTTCACTGAAACTTATTCACCTGTTGTGAAAATGACTACAATCAGATGTTTATTAACAGTGGCAGTCAAGAAAAATTGGAAAATTTCTCAATTAGATGTGAATAATGCCTTCCTGCACGGTGATTTGCAGGAAGAGGTATACATGAAATTTCCGAATGGTATGCAGCCTCCTAGTCCTGTTCATGTATACAAATTAAAGAAATACCTATACTGGCTTCGACAGGCTTCAAGGCAGTGGTATGCCAAACTCATTGCAGCCCTCAATTTCAAAGGTTATTCTCATTCTCTAAATGACTATTCCCTTTTCTTCAAGAAATCAGAAAGTCGTATATCTATCCTAGCAGTTTACGTGGATGATATTCTATTAACAGGTGATGACCCAATCGAAATTAACATACTCAAATCTTTTCTTCATTCAAAATTTCAGATAAAAGGTCTAGGAAAAGCTCATTATTTTTTAGGCATGAAAATTATCCGACAACCTCAGGGTATCATTTTAAGTCAAAAAAGGTTCACCTTAGATTTGTTGTCCGAGTTTGATTGTCTCGATTTGAAACCAGTTTCTTCTCCCCTCGATCCAGCTTCTAAGCTTCAACTCAATACTGGTACTCTTTTATCAAATCCCACGGTTTATAGACAGCTTTTAGGCAAACTCAATTTTCTTACAAATACCCAACCCGACCTTTCTTTCGCTTTGCAACACCTGAGTCAGTTTATGCAAGCACCGCGACAACCCCATCTTAAAGAAGCTTTCCAATATCTTCGTTATCTTTTGCTCAATCCAAGTTTAGGGCTTTTTCTTTCTTCTTCCTCTACTTTCAATTTAATCGCATTTTGTGACTCTGATTAGGGACGATGTGTTGATTCACGTTGCTCAATCAGTGGGTTCTTCATAACTCTGGGTGGATCTCCGGTTTCATGGAAATCAAAAAAGCAATCTTTGGTGTCTCTATCCTCTGCTGAAGCTGAGTATCACTCAATGCGTCGGATCGTGGCTGAAATCACTTGGATGGTTCGACTTCTCGATGACTTCTCAGTCCCACCTTCATTGCCAGTACCTCTCCATTCCGACAACCAAGCTGCCATACATATTGCCAAAAATCCAGTATTTCACGAGCGTACTAAGCACGTTGACCTTGATTGTCATTTCGTGCGTCAACAATACCTCGTTGGACTTATTTCTCTGAGCTATGTTCCATCGGAATCCCAAATCGCCGATGTGTTCACCAAGCCTCTTTCTGACACTTTGATTTTGGGCAAGTTGGGAATTGCTTCACCACCCTCCAACTTGAGGGGGGGTGTTGGTGAGCAAGATATCAAATCCAAAGAATGAAAATGAAATGAAGATGACACAGGAGATATATGGACTTTGTAAGAAGAATTGAACACTTATATCCTTATTCATCATCACCGTCTATTTATATTATGATGGATTAAATCACAACCGTTCATTTATTACCTTTGTAAATAGGAGTTGTTATATGCCATGACTTGTGCACATATTCACACGATGTAAAGCACACACACTTAGGGGATTTAGGATAAGTTCAAGTATTTATCTTTGCACATTTTTGTATAGTTTGTTATTAGGTAGCCAATAGAAATAGGACAAATGTATGCATAGGATTGGTTCCTACTTTTAGTTTTGTATTATAAATTCTTGTATAAATAATTATCAGATATACACAACAAATTTTCACAACATTTCTTCTTATTTTTCCATCAATGGATACATGAAATATTGAAATGTACAGACGATAACTCTGGTGGAAGTGGGAAATGATAAGCAACGACACCAATTCTATCGAGTATCTCATATGACCCAATGTACCTCAGATTTAATTTTTCCTTCTTGACAATTCTCAAGACGCCTTTCATTAGTGATACTCGTAAGAAGACACGGTCTCCAATACGTACCCTTGTTTCACCAATCTCAAATCATATCAACACCGCCTTTCGTATAATGCTTCATAAGATGCTAGCTGTATGCTTGCTTAGAAGCTGTTATTGTAAGCAAACTCCATCAAAGGTAGATATTTGTCCTAGCTACCACCAAAATCGAGGATACAAGATCTCAACACATCTTTCAATGTTTGTATGCTTCGCTCAGACTGCCCATCAATTTGTGGGTGGAATGTTGTACTCAAGTTCACCCGTATTTCCAACACTCCTTGGAATGCTTTCCACACATGCGAGATAAATTCAGATCCCCTCTCCGATATAAATAGAAACTAGAACTCCATGAAGCCTATTTCATCCATATAAATTTAGGCATAGCTACACCATTATAGGTTGTTTTGACCAGTAGGGAGTGTGCTGACTTCGTCAATTGATCTACAATTATCCATATAGAATTATGACCCTTAACAGTGTGTTTGGATGGTGGTTTGACATGCATGGTTTCATAATGTACGGTACAGTATAGTATAATACAATATTTGGATAGACTGTATCGTTCACTTTTGTTTAATATCAGTTCTATTATTTGGTTTGATGGTATGACACTGTATCGTAACTGATAAGTTCACTAAAATATCCTTAAATATTATCAATATTAACTTTATCAATAATTGCTAATAATTAAATTTATCATAATCGATTTTTAAGATGCCCATCAGGCCAACAGAGTTAAGAACACAAAGAGAACAAACAATAGATCGATGAGCATAGCAGTAATCGATAAAGAGTGGCTTTATATAGAATCTCAACTTGCATCATAAAAGTAAATATCAATAAACTGTTACGTAGACTTCATGAAGAATGCAGTTACAAAGATGAACATTAAGCAATTGACAAAGAAAGCCTACCAAAACCAATCATCAAGCCCTGTCATTCTGAGGCAGATACCGTTCAACAGGAAAATTATGGATACATTTGAACCATGATTGCACACTTACATTTACAACAGAGATGAGAAAGATTCAACAGAAACATTCATTGGTACGTAACTAAACTGTAACCATCGTTAGCGATGAAGTTCATATTAGATACAGAAATTGAAGTTCAAGGTTGTCGAAGAGGTTCTAACAAGAAGAAGCAACATAATTGGAAGAATGGTAAAATAGGATTATAAAAGATTTAGTAAGGGCATAATTATATTGAAAAAATAAATTAGGTAACATGGGATACCACCAAATTGATGGTTCAAAAAATTGAGGGTTTTCATGGTACCTTAATCATGAAATTAAACCATACCATACCATACCATATATTTTGAGAAACAATCAAAACAAACATGGTATTGCTACTAACCATACCATGGGAAACCACCATCCTAACAGTCTGCAAGAATTTGTGGTAATCCAGTTATGAAGTCCACGGTAGGGGCGGAGCTACCATTTGGTGAGGGGGTTCTGAACCCCTTTGGTGAAAAATTATACTATTTATAGATGGTTAAAGTTATTTTTTATGTGTATATAGTAGATGTTGAATTCCCTTCGATTTGTTCGCATGTTATTATTGAACCCTCTTAGTGAAAATCCTCGCTCTACTGATCCACGGTGATTTGTTCCCACTTCCATTCTGGTATCCTAAGTTCTTACATTAATCCTATGCGTCTTTGATGCTCAACCTTTACTTGTTGGCAAGTCAAATATCGATTAACATGATTCTCATCAATACAACTGACGCAGGTCCTGGTACAATCGATTAACATGTGCTTCTTTTAGTAAGGTTTGTGATCTCAACCCATCTTCATCTGGTACACAAATGAGAATCCATGACAAAATCTTTATTCTTGTTGTCAACACTTTCATCTCTAATTTTGCTCAACCATGGATCTTGATTTTGTTTTGCCTTTATATCTTCTATTAATGCTGACTTGGCTTGGCACATATAGGCTAACAATGATCCTACTACTCCCCCCAAACTGAAAATCACACGCTATTTCTTTCAATTCGTGAATTTCTCTTGCTAAAGCTCTCCTTAATAAGGTAAGGTGGGCGAAACACCATTTTATTCTTGTAACTTTGAAATTCATCGAACTGTTTTGATGCAAGATTTTCTTTTACTATAACTAATACTTACATTTAATTTTTCATTTAAAACTCCATCTCCAATCAAATATCCTAGTATAAAATGAGAGAGAGATGGAGAAATTTCGCCTCAAAATTTATATATAGACATTGTAAAGATCTTTTATACCAAACACAGGGAAATGTAACTATTTACCATACGTGTTGTTTTTTATTTCTAACCCGGTGTCTAGTATCTGTTTTAGGGTCCGACTTATATGGATTTGTGGGAGGTCCCATTTTGAGAATAGAATAATCTCTATCAAAGGTGATTTCATTTCTCGAACTAGAAATTTTTTATTAAGAATAAAAGAGTACTTGTGAATGTCGCTAATGAAGAAATATGTTGCCTGATTAACTAAATAGTTGTATAAATCAACTGAGCAACTCGAGAACTAAAGTAGTAGCTTCTTAGGAACAAGTTCTCTTCGTTGTTAGACTGACTTTCACAAAACACTCCTTACAACGACAGCTATTGCTAAGAATAAATCTCCATTTATGAGAATGGTAGCCATCTTCAGTAATCGTATAAGTCATTCAATCACTGATATGACTTCCAAGATTTTGACTTGTTCAGTAGAGATACAAATGGGTGGCTCAACAAGATCGCTGGCCTAAAGCCAACTTTTAACCGGGGGTTGGGGTTGTGATATAATTAAGTTGTTAATAATTTTCTTAAGACGTTATTGATCTTAGCCTTAGATAATAGAATCTAATTTAACATGTTGATAACTTGATATTAAAAATTAATTTTTGATTTTTCAGTATACTTGTTGCAATGCTTGAAATCTGATGGAAAAAAATAAATCAATATCCTTAACTAGAAGTGATGAGTTTAAATTTCTGAATTAAAAAAAAAAAAACTCTTGCTAGAAAGAACTTTTTTCTTCAATCGACCTTGTGTGGCAGAATTTAAATTAATTTTAATATAAATATTAAACACTGAATGAAAAAATAAACGTAAAAATATTGAGGTTTAAAGTCCTTGCTCTAAAAGCTTTACCTTCTGGCCGGACTTGTAGAATTTATGTTGGACCGTCCAATTTGGACAGCTTCACAGGAATTTGGCAAGTGGTGCCATTCGATATGGATCGATTATTGATTGTTGCAAACATCACACCGTGTAGTTTAGTAAGGGTTTTGAAAAGAAAAAAAAAAGGAAAAAGAACAAAAAAGATATTTAAAATTAAAATAATATCACAAAAATAATATTAATAATTAAATATTCACTAAATAGTCACTTTCGTGTATCATTTCATCTTCTTCTCCTTGCTTTTCTTCATTTCAACAGGAATTAAAATATAGAATCTACCTACTGGAAAAGAAAATAAAAGAAAAGGAAAATCAAAAAACTCTTCATCACTACCATCTTTAATTCAATCTTCTCCATCAACTCATGGTGTAGATCTAAACATGACCTGGAACAAGACACACATTCACTTCTTTTCAACTGAGCACAAAATCTATAAGGTCCATATGAGTTTTGATTGATTTCATCTCGAGCATGAAATCAAATCAAGTAAAAACTTTTTGAACTCCTCGGCCTACAAATCTATCCTCCTGAAACCAAGATAAGTGTTAAACCTCTCCCACTTTACTGAAGCTACTCGATTTTAGATGTTAATTTCACCTTAGATTTACCTTCTTGATAGGTTGAGCTCAATGAAGAGCTGATACCAATGTCTAAAAAATGAGGAAGTTTTGCATCTTATCTACTATACTCATTTTTATTGTTTATTGTTTATCCTTCTTCTTTTTCTCCGTTCAGGTTTTGCCGGAGCCCCAATGAGTGTAGTTTTGTATTTGTGAATTGTAGAGGAAAAAAAATTAAGGCATGTTTGGACAGTGAGGGTACAGGATTTAATAAATTTTGTATATGCTTACACAAATTTTCACAAAATTTTAGGTGAAATTAACAAATTCACGAATAACAAATTACTGTACATGCTTGCACAAATTTTCTCTATAAAAGGTGTATTTATATGGTATATATATTGTATCAACGTGGTATAAAAGTTTATCAATCTAGTATAAAAGTGTATCAATGCGGTATCAATGTGTATCGATGTAGTATAAAAGTGTATCAATGTAGTATAAAAGTGTATTAATGTAGTATAAAAGTGTATTAATGTGGTATAAATGAGTTTATTGGGTATAGGAACTGCCTGTGCTTGTATAGAATTTTCTTTCTCTTTTTTAAAAACTATAACAATTTGGTATAAAAGTGTATCAATTGAGTATAGAGACTGCATGTGCCCAATTGGGCCAAATGACTAAAAAAGGGAATTAAAAATAGCCAACTGACTACAGTTGTCTACCTTTTCAAATTGTGGCCATTTTTTTTTTTTAAATGGTCAACCCATATCCTTTTCCCAAAAAGAAAAGAGTAGTTGCTTTGGTTAGGATAGTGCTACTCTTAGTATTTACACTAAATTAGTGTAATTTATCATGATTAAGTATAAATTGAATTGAAGACATATAAAACATTTTTAGTGCTACTATACTAAGGAGTCGTTTGGTAGAGTGTGTCGGTGCATTAGTTTTAATGTGTATTGCTAATACCTTATTTGGTATACTTTTGCACCCTATGTATAGCAATGCATTAGTTATACACTCTATTGTGTATTGAGTTGTGTATTACTAATAACTCAAAATTCATGGTATTAGCAATGCAATGAATCCAATACATGCATTAACAAAATTAAAGACATTATTATCCCTCGAAAGAAATTTCACATCCTTTCCAAATATATAAAGGATATTTTTATAATTTTTCTTTTTTAAAAATTATTTAATTCATGATATTTTTAATACATCAAATCAAATACTATATAAGAAAAATATAAGTATAACTAATACAAATATAGTTAACATAAGTATTATTTATACAAGTATTATTAACACATCATATTTTATATTATTCTTATACATTCTACAAATGAGCCTAAAAGTATCTCACTTGTGCTACTATTTACTAGACAAACAGACAGAAAGAGCATGTGTAGACCAATTAGATTTAGATTTATTCTGTTTTCACTTTTTTGTGGTCAAAATCTTCACTGGTCAGTCCTTTCCACATGTTACGATAGGCCCCAAGAGTATTTGCCATTTTATGATAAAGCAATAAATAATTCTTTGCTGATCACTAATTATCAAACTGAATTCTCCATATTTGGTATTGTAGGCAAACTAGTAGGCTGATCCTAATAAAATCGTTTGCTAGACCCCTTTTTAGCTGTTACACTTGTTATCTACCTGTGTTCCATACTTAATAATAATAAATTAGAAAAGTAAAAAATCTGAAAAAATAAAAAAAGTAATGAATTTATTAAATATTAGAGTCTACAATTTTTTTGTGCGTCCTTAACGAATTTAATTCCATCATTATACTCAAGATTATGGATTACTTCCTCCCAGGATAATACCTATTATTTGTGTATAGCGGTACCTCAAACGTTAATAACTTCGTCGAACTTAAATTCAGCAACTAATCATAGAAAGATTCAATATTTGTTTGTAAGAAAATATGCCGACGAAGTTCAAAAACTTTTGGTTAATTAAAAAATGAAGTTAGTCCTCTCAATTTATAGTCAATGAAGAGTTGCTTGAAAAAATCACAACCTATCTAAAAAGTCAGAATTTATCGGAAAAGTTACAACCCATCGAAAAGATCACAATCATTCAGGTATTTTTAACATTCACCCTTTCCTTTGATGTCTCATTCACACCTCTTAAAAACCTAACACCATTACATCACACCAATTACTCCCCTTCGATCTTTTGTTCCCAAAAGATTAGTTCTAAGCTGGTAAGAATATGATTCCCATTTTTCCCTTCTGATTTGTCTATTTCTTTGGGTTGGGGTGAAAGTTATTATAAGAGGGTGTAGCTATGTAACATTTCAACTTCGTCACCGTCATGTTTATCTTATATTTTAGTTCCCTTTAATTTGTTGCTGAATTTCGAACGAGAAAAGTTAATTGCACTTCTTTTATAACCACATTATATGCCACAACTTAATTAACTAGATTCACGATGAGTAGGCTCATTTAAAAAAATTGTTTTCTAGTAGAAATTATTTTTATTTGTAAAATTCAAACCTGAAATTCGATGAAGAGTGAAAATTTTTTATTCATTTGCCACATCTTTTAACAGAAGATAAGTTTAGTGGTAAAAAGGTCTTTTAAATTCTACTTAGAATTTATAATTTGGAAAAAGGTCAAAAATACTCCTGAACCTATTTGAAATGGATCAAAAATATCCTTCATTTATTTTTTGGCTAAAAAATATCCTTATGTTTGATTTTTTGACTCAAAAATACCCCTCCATTATGGTTTAGGCACAAAAATACCCTTCTCTCTAACGGAATGCCACCAGATATGCCACGCGAATAAAAAAAGTCACTTGATCAGTCAATGTCAACATACAGAAATAAAAAATCGCTCCATTTAATCTATCTAACCATCAACCCATTTTTTTAATTTAAAGACCCACTCATATTGGAAAAAAATCCGGCCCAAGAGGAAAAATATTGAAGAATTTGATTGCTTATTTTTCATGTGATGGGATCAAATATTTTGGATTGATCAAGGCGAAAGATGAGGAAACAATTAGGTCCTTAAATTGTTGATCCGAAAGAATCGGATTTTAATAGGGTCGATCCTAAACAATTGGATCCTCAAATAGTTGACACGATTTTCAAGAGCTCAGATTGCTACTGGATATCCTATCTGAATTTGTCCAATGAGGAACCCGATTGTAGTGAGAGGAATGGTAATTCAGATACGAAATTGAAATTTGAAGAGTGAAAGTTTAGTGGCAATGTAGGACAACCACAAGTTGATGAGGTCAAGAATTTCTCTAGTGAGTCTCGTAGCTTTGAAAATGTAAAATAATAAAATATAAGGCGGTGAAAGGGATGATACGAGGAAACAAATTAAAGAATTGAATTTTGCCTCTTGGTTCGGATTGAATTTTTAAATAAAATAAAATGGGTTGATTTTTAGGTGGATTAAATGGAGTGATTTTTCACGTGTATGCTGACGTGGACTGATTAAGTGATTTTTATTTTTTATCTACGTGGTGTGTTGGTTGTATTCTATTAGTGAGTTGAGTATTTTTTAGCCAAAAAATTAACGGAGGGGCATTTTTGAGTCAAAAAATTAATGAAGGGATATTTTTTAGCCCAAAAAATAAATAGAAAGGTATTTATGAGCCATTTTAAATAATTCAGAGATATTTTTTACCCTTTCCATTTATAATTTCTAATCATGTGTCTCTCTTGGAGTAACACCTTGACCCTTGGCTAGTCCTTTCCCCTTTATCATGGGTCCTTGGCTCTTCATGTCCAATCATTGGATCATCACCATAAAATCCAATTTTTTTCCAAAGTTCCTCACTGGGACCAAAGTCCAAACTATCAGATGCTTTCACATTAGAATTACCGACACAAACCAAATACACCAATAAAACATAATGTACTTGTACTGTATTATCTACGTATTAATTATACAAGACATATATAATAAGATACTATAGTAACTGAGACATTATTATATAAAACTCTAGGTAGAATGCAACCTAGTTTAGCACGAATTAAGTAGATCTATATTAATTAAAAAGACTTAACAACCACTCAGAGATGCCTAGATCCATGGGGTTTTTCTGTTTCTTTTTATTTAATCTTTACTGTTGAAGAAGAGTTAATAAAGTGTCTACAAGATCAACGGTATTGGTGTCCGCAGAATCCAGAACTTGGGAGAGCTTCTCACTGAGATCATCCACTTCACTGTGCAGCTTTCTGATGTAATTACACGTCTCTTCCAGTATCTTTGATGATGATGATGCCTGTATTAATTAATACGTTATCAAAAGTTAATTAATTAAGGAGAAAGTTTATAATTAAGTGTACTAACTAACTACTACATAATGATTAAATCATGAGACACTACTTGGTAGTAATGATTAAAGATTTAGTCATGTGGTAAAATTGTTTAATTAAGGCCATATTAGGAGACAAACAACCTAGCTATTCTCTTATCAAGTAAGACTCCGTATAATATCGCAATCCGTCTTTTTCGCATGCATAAAGCTAGACATCTGGAGAGCGAAGAGTATGACACGTGGGACTCGACATTGAATAAGCTTAGAATAGGAAGGATTTAATTCTTAATCATACCATGTGAATAAAATGAACAGTTAAATTTAGCTCAATCTTAAAAACTAGCTTCATGAAAATGAGAATTATCTAAGGTTATCTTATGAGACAACAATCTTTTCTTTAACAAGTGTAGGACAACCCAACAGCCTTCCAACGTAGTATTTCATAAAATGCTTTTGCACATTAATTACCATATCTTTTCTTAGTGACTTAATTAATTAATAATCACATTTCACTCAATGGCTTACTTCACAAAATTAACGTGTCGTAAGAAAAAGTAATGACATCGATCCTAGCTACCCAATATATAATGTCTACTATTATGATGGCAATAGAGGCCACCAAAGGCAGATCCTCGCAGACGGGGTTTACGAATTCAGTAGCTTTTGTTCAACTTTGTGTATGTATTAAAACATTTACTAAATATTCATTATCGGATATTATCTAGAATTCGGTGAAGAAGCCCATAAACTTCAAATTCTGAATCCGTCTATATATATAGTCAGGAGAAATGAAAATGTAAAAAATAATAGAAAATAAAATAGCATCATATATTATATTGGACGTACGTACCCTGGAGGTGCACCTTGAAGAGGAATTTGGCAAGAGAGATTGCAATTTCAAGACAAGATCATTAATCTCATCTTGAGTGAATCTTGAATTATTTGATCTTCTCCTGCTAGACATGACTAATAAAACTTTATTATATTTGCTATATATGAACTCCCTCTCCACTTGTCTTCCTTCTTTCTACTATGATAAGGATAAGCCAAGTGATAAGTTGAAGAAGAAGAGATCTGCTTTGCTTTATAAGGCCATGTATGTTAAAGAGTTTTGGAACACAAGCTATATGTATAGACAAAACAAAAAAAACAGTAGCCTAGCTAGGAGGTCCCATATATTCCTCTAAAAGAAAAAAACAGTAGCAGCTACCTAAACATAAATTAATGTAATTAGATTGGTTCTGTTTGGATAACTTGACCCAATTATGTTGGCCTTAATTAGGACAAACTATCAACTAACTAAAATTTTAAAAGAAGCTCAAACTCTTGATCATTAAATTGTGCTTACTTAATTTTTGGTAAAAAGGAAAATGTTTTCTTGGAACGATTATCTCGCTTGTTTTCTAATGTTTGATACATAAGCTTAAAATATTATCCCAAAAAAATTTATACGTAATCTAAGGAAATACTATATATATATAGGATTAGGTGGAGGATGGGCGAAGTTGAATGCATGTCATTTAGAGAAGTTGATTTTTTTTTCAATCAAAGAAGTCATTTCATTTTAATTAAGAAACATTTTTTCCTTAAAAAATAAAATAAAAATTGCATGCCAACAAGAAGATTCCTATATGCCTTTTCATTTCTGTAGTACATAAGCTGTGAGAACCATATGCCCCCCACCCATGTCTCTGCATTGCCTTGACCGTTCCGTTATAGAAACTTCGAGATTTAAGACTTTTAAGTTCACATCAGCATTATATTCTAGTTTTAACAAATTAAGTATGAATATTCTTTTGCAGATAACACCTTGTCGACTGATATTTTATCTGTGTGATGAATATGTTTTTGGTATATATTTATATATTATCATCTACACTCATAACGATTTTGGACTATCTATAGACAAAACTAAAAAGGGGGGTGAATTTATGCTATCTTTATATATATTATTATTATAAACATAATGTATTAAATCAACTTTTTTGTTTATCAGATGGGGGAATCAAAATGGTTGCTTTCATAGGACTCATGAAAAGCAAATTTATAGATGTTAATATAATGACCAGAGGTTTCAAGACAAATCAAAAGGTTAGGCGTTCAATTGGCCACATCCTTAGTTGAGAATTGAGATGTTTAAAAAAAAGATATAAATGTGCACGTATATATTCGGAAGAATACTCCCAAAAATATATGAAGTTTGACCAGATTATCAGTTGAGCATATTGAACTTTGTGGGGGTCCTATTACCCACCTATATTTTTTTAAGTGGAATTAATTCCCCCGGGACTTTTTTAAAGTGGAATTAATTGCCTCCAAAACGTTATAACCAGTTTTTACGGTAGAAAGTATAGTACACGCGCCGTTTCTTCTCTATTTTATCACTTTTCAACATTTTTTCACCATTACAACCATATTAAATATTTCACAGCTCAAATCCCTCCTACAAATCAAATTCCAAATGATTTCATTGAGTCAATTTCAAATTCCAAGTCCAAAAAACTGGAAATTCAAATTCAAATTTCAATTTTCGACTGTTGAACACAACATGTAGCAAATTGAACGCAATGAAACTGGAAATTGAATTCGAATTCAAGTATGAAATTGAATTTGAATTTGAAATTGAAATTATTCAAAGTTTCAAATTGAAAACTTTCTTCAAGAATTATTCAAATTTGTTTCTAGTTTCGACGAACAATCTTTCCCCCTCTCTTGGTGGATTTTCTTTTTCGATTTTTCCCCTTGGTGGTTGAACAATGGTGGTTGGTTGGTGGTGGCAATGGTGGGTTAAATTTTGTCATTTTGATGGAATTGAAGATGACCCATTTGATGTATGTGTTGAAATTGAATCAAATTGATATAATTGAATTGGATGTGTTGAATATGACCCATTTGGGTGTGTATGTGTGTGATGAAATTGTGTTCAATTTCAATTCAACAATGGAGCAACCATTGTTGAAGAGAAGAAAGAAAGAAGAGAGAAGAGAAAGAATGAAAAAATAAATAAATAATTAGAAAATTTAGGAGTTGTTTGGCAAAAATAATAATTTTATAACGTTTTTTAAAGCTTTCACGTGCTCAATGAGCGTGACTAACACACAATGGGTCAAATGACAGATATATGCCATTAAAATACGAAAAAAAAGTCTTGGGTAATAGAATCCCCGCAAAGTTCAGTATGTTGAACTGGTAATCCGATCAAACTTCAGGTATTTTTGTGAGTAGTCTCCCTATATATCCAAATGTAAATCTTGTCTTTTTTCAAAAAAATAAAAATAAAAAAAATCTCTATTATATTTGAGAACGGTAAAAAGGCAAGGATCACAATAAAAATTCTGAACACTCACTAGCTAGACGATTTTTATAGGTGTCACAGTCACTTAACTATAAGCCTTTGATAACAATGTAGTAAACCTAGTGAATTATTTTCTACCATCAACAATATTAGTTTAATCATGGCGTTAACCTTTTTTTCTGGACATTATTATTATTGCTTACTCATTGGATGAAAAGGACTTCCTTGTCAGACAACTTTTGACTACAATCTTAATATTGGAACTTGTTTTTTTTATTTTTATTTTATTTTTCATCCGATGTTCGGTACCCGTATTGAAGCCCCGACTTATTCGGATCGCGCATTGCAAGGCCATTGAAACTTGTTTTCAATTCTTATTAACCCCTCGTCATTTTAACACAAATAGAGGATATATATTAGTCTCAAATGATGTATCATATTTTTCTTTTATACGTCTTTCTTAAGAAAATATTTTGATTATTTTATTTTTATTATGTCTTAAAATAGAGAATTGTTTCCTCTATTATGTGCCATTATATCTCCACATAATTGAGATGTTTGTAGTAAATGAAAAAATTAATTAATTTTGTACATAAATTTTAAAAATTATGACATATTGAGACGAAGGGGGCTTGCTAGGCTATATTAATGGTTGGAAAATGTACTTTACAAACATAGAAACTTTTTCTTTTTTGAGGGAAACAAGGTAATAAGCGAATGATTGTTTGTGATGCTTGTTATGATCGGGCAGAAGATAAGCAAACCACAAGTAAAAGAAATCAAGAACATATAAATTTACGTGAAAATTCTCGCGGGAAAAAACACGGGCAGAGGCAGAGGAATTCACTCTAATGGAGAGAGAGTACAATGTTAGAGACGATAGTCTCAATTTAGTGTGTATAAGAATGACCCGAAACAGTCCACTAAATCGCACTTATATAATACGTGCGTACAAATACGTCCTAGACCTAAGAACATAAAGGTCCATACTATCGGCCCGATCCCTACGCTACCACCACAGACCCCATTGAAAATCACAAATATGGATCGCACCGCGAAACTTTCATGGGTGGATCAACAAAATTTGGGTCAGAACTCTACCTATGCTGAGAATCTAATGAAGAGCACCTGATCTTTTGGTCAAAAGGGGTTTGAAAAAATCGATGCATGTAATTGTGGTTCATTGATTTTGGGATTGAACTGTCTAATCTAGGTTGACTATGGAGGTGGAATTTAAGTTAAGAAATTGGAGATCTCCTGAATTAAGTAGTAGTATTAATTTATGTTTGAGAAAAATAGGGTTCACATGATTTGGTTCGACCTATTTGAGGTTAGGTTTGCCAAAAATTCAAAGAATTGTATCAAGTTTTGGCAAGAGTTGAATTGACATGCAGTTGAATTGAGAACGTAACGGTTTGCTAGTTGCTTGTGCATTTCCACCGCTAGAAATTTTTAATTTTGACTATAAAAAGATGATAGCCAGCTAGGGGAAGGTATATATTATACGTTTGAAAATCTGGAGTTCATAAAATTGGAGGAAATGCAATGAATCCCAGCTGGATCAAATGGTTTATGTGCAAGTAATATATAATATTTGACATGAGTATGCACAAAGATTGTGGTGAAGAGGTAAATACTCTTTCATTCTTAATTAGAGATCTTAGATTTGATCTCTGAGTATGGAGTTGCCTTTGATAGGAAGCATTGTACCCCATGAGACTTCCCGGAAGAAATTCGGATCAGTCGAGTTCCAATGTAGGTACCATGCATACACCTAAGGAAACCGAATATGAATAAATTGACATGAGTATGTACCATGTATAATTTTTACTTTTTTTCTAAATAATCGTGGTGTCTGGATTAGAAAATTACTTATTTTTATTTGTCTTTATTGGGATTTTAATTCGAGAGCTCGTGATTTTCAAACTATATCATTGACCGCTAAGTGATGCCCTTAATCTTATAAATGTTGTACTAAGTATAATTTTAAAACTATAATTTTTCGATAAAAAATGTTCTAAGTGATCACAAGCCGGCTATGGCGCCACCTAGCCCAAGCCACAAGCTCCTCTTTCTTATAATGATGATTTGTGCAACAGAAGAAGCTGCAAAGTGACAATATGGTAGTTTTAAGTCTTTACCTGTAATAATGGGTAACTGTTTATAACAAAGAAAGCTATGTTAACTTGGAATGTGAAATACTTAACCTGCTATAGTGGATTAAATTGGTCGAATAGTGTTAGAATTTGATATATATAGCTAGACTAGAAGAGCTAGCGACTTTTTGCGTACATATATAGGTATCGTTTTGCAATTTGCATGTGGCGATATTGAAGGAATTTATATTAGAAGTTCACAATTGGCAAGCAACAACATCATATTATTCGGTGTAATCCCATAAATGAGCCTTGAAAAGTATAGAGTATACGCAAATTTTAACGTCGCAATCCACCACGAAGTAGTTGAAATAATACTTACTATTAGATATACTAGTATGTTTTAACGCATCTTTTTTCTTTTCCTGGCCGGTTAATGATATATATTTATTGGCAGTTCATTCCTTTTGCCACCGTTTTCGAATCTAGTTTTCCCCATAACAATTACGGAACTCAATATGGAAGGAAATAACACAAATCAAATATGGAAAGGATATGTGTGTGCAGGTACAAATTTGAGTAGAGGTAAAAATATTAGATTACTTTCTTTCATCTTTCTATCCCAAACACCATAGTCATAACAACAACAACAGACCTAATGGGAGGATAAGATGTACGCAGTTCATACAGGGATGGATGCACAGCTTTACGTGCGGGTATCTGGAAACCCATAACTTTCATACGGTTTTTGAATTTATATTGAAAAAACTAGTAAATATATAAGAATTATAAGTTGAGAACCCACAAACAAAGTGTGTTATTGGTCTAGTGGTAAAAATTATAAGTTAGGAACCCACAACTTTTAAATTCTAGATCCGTCTCTGAGTCCATACTGCTACCTCCAAAGAAGTAGAGAGGTTGTTTCCGATAAACCCCTGGCTCAAGATAAAGAATAGTAAACGAGGGGTTGGATGACATAATAGAAAATAAGGAATAAGAAATAATAAAATAGAAATCAGAGAAATACGAAATAAGAGAAATAAGGGCAACACGAAATAAGAAAATAGGAACTAAGAAATAAGAAATAGGACACCCACCTAGTAGTAACATACACTCACATACCAAAGACGCCTATGTACACAGTCCTAGGATTACTAACCCGGCTACCCAAGATCTCTCCTGACTACTTGCTACAACCCATACGCTCTCACTAGCTTTCTACCCTTATCCGCGACCTCCACACCTTCCTATCTAGGGTTATGTCCTCAGTAAGCTGAAGCTGCTCCATGCCATGTCTAATCACCTCACTCCAATATTTTTTCGGCCTACCTCTACTCCTCCTGAAGCCATCCAAAGCTAGCCTCTCACACTTACGAACTGCGAGATCTGCGCCCCTCCTTATCACATGTCCAAACCATTTCAGTCTTCCTCCCCGCATCTTTTCCTCCACCGAATCCACTCCTACCTTCTCCCGGATAATCTCATTCCTAACTCTGTCTCCTCTAGTAAGCCCGCACATCCAACGCAACATTTTCATTTCCACCACCTTTAATTTTTGGATATGGGAGTGCTTGACTGGCCAACACTACGCTCCATACAACATGACCGGACGGACTGTCACTCTATAGAATTTGCCTTTAAGCTTAAGGGATACCTTCTTATCGCACAACATTCCCGAGGCGAGCCTCCATTTCATTCAACCTGCTCCAATACGGTTAGAGACATCCTCATCAATTTTACCATTCTCCTGAATCATATACTCAAGATACTTAAAACTATCCCTCTTATAAGCATCCTGAGAGTCCAACCTCACCGCCACTTCGTCCTCCTGTCTCAAGTCACTAAACTTACATTTCAAATACTCCGTCTTAGACCTACTCAACCTGAACCCCTTAGACTCAAGGGTTTGTCTCCAAACCTCCAATTTGTCATTTACACCACCACACCCCCCTCCCACGTCTCATCAATCAGCACTACATCATTCGCAAATAACATACACCAAGGCACCTCGCTTTGAATACTCTGCGTGAACACGTCCATCACCAACGTAAATAGGAACGGACTAAGAGTCGATCCCTGCTGCAATCCTGTCTCGATCGAAAAATGCTCTAAGTCTCCTTCCTCCGTCCTCACCCGAGTCTTTCCTCTATCGTACATATCCTTAATAGCTTTGATGTACGCCACCGGGACCCCTCTCACCTCCAAGCATCTCTAAAGAACCTCCCTCATGACTTTATCATACGTCTTTTCAGGTCGATGAACACCATGTGTAAATCCCTCTTCCTTTCTCTCTACTGCTCCATCAATCTCCTCACTAGGTGGTTTGCCTCTGTCGTCGAGCGACTAGGCATAAATCCAAACTGATTCTCCGAAACGGACATGACCCTCCTCAATCTCCGCTCAATCACTCTCTCTCAAATCTTCATAGTGTGACTCAACAGCTTAATACCCCTAGAGTTGTTGTAACTCTGGATTTCACCCTTATTTTTATATAACGGAATCATGTACTCTATTTTGTTGTTTATTCTCTCATATGTTTCTGTTAAAATTTTTGTCCCGATTTTCTTACCAAATTTAAGTTTTACTTTTTCTTGTAAGGAAAATAAAAGTAACCATAAATATTTTTACTTTTACTGAAAGGAAAATATAAAAAAATTTCATATTTGGCAAACCTCTTTCTTGGAGGAAAGGTTTTGGGCATCTATAAATAGAAGACCCCTTTTCTCATACAATAACACAATAAACATCCGTAATGTAGTCTTTAATTTGTTTAGGAGGAGTTTTCTCCCAATAGATTTTAAGTTTTTTTATTTAGATTTTCAATATGTAGGTCTCTTGACCAAAACATATTAATAATATTATATTTTTTGTTGAGTTTTCTTTGTCATCTGATTTATCGTCTCATGATATGCAAACTTTAAGCTTCCGCATGACGCCCTCTCGGTTTCGAACTCAACAAGTGGTATCAAAGCTTACGGTTCAATGGTCCAATGGTGTGGTGAGACGAGATTAAACAGGTTCAAAGCGGTTTCAAAATCAAGCTGCAACAATTTGGGCAATAGTGAAGATTTTTGTCAAACTACATGTGGAGGAAAAATTTCAAACAAAATTTCAACAATCCTGCTGCTAATCCATCTTTAAAATCAAAATCAATTTTCAACCCATACTTGCTTTAACGCTTGAGCTCCTTTCAACTCGTGCATTTATTTTTAACGCATGAGCTCCACTCTTAACCTGTGCTCACTTTCAATGCATAAGCCTCTACTTTTAATCTTATCAACCCGTACTTTAATTTTTAATGCATAGGGCTCCAACTTTTAACCCATATCAAATTTTAATAATGGTAAGCAGCAGTGGTATGTGAAGATCATTGATATATGAAGACCGTGTGAAAAAGAAGGATCAAGAATATTTTGCCAGAAAATCAAGCCAAAAAGGGGAGATTTGTTAGGATTTTTGCCCCAATTTTCTTACCAAATTTAAGTTTACTTTTTCCTTGTAAGGAAAATAAAAGTAACCATAAATACTTTTACTTTTACTGAAAGGAAAATATAAATTTTTTCATATTTGGCAAACCTCTTTCTTGGAGGAAAGGTTTTGGGCATCTATAAATAGAAGACCCCTCTTCTCATACAATAACACAATAAACATCCACAATGTAGTCTTTAATTTGTTTAGGGGGAATTTTCTCCCAATAGATTTTAAGTTTTTTTATTTAGATTTTCAATATGTAGATCTTTTGACCAAAACATATTAATAATATTATATTTTTTGTTTAGTTTTCTTTGTCGTCTATTTATCGTCTCATGATATGCAAACTTTAAGTTTCCGCATGACGCCCTCTCGATTTCGAACCCAACAATTTCTACCTCTCATGCTTGCCTATTTATAAGTCTTTTTCCTCCAAATAAAAAATGTGAAAAGCCATATATAAATTAGGACATGACATTAACTATAAATATCTTTTCATAGCCATAAATTTTTCATTCCTTATTTAAGACTACAAAGTAAAAAATGATCTTTATTTTTAAAACTCTGTATTTCGTTAAATTAAGTTATAGGAAGAGAGAATTTGTCATTTTACTAATACTAATATAAGGTACAGAAAATTAAAAAGAAAAAAAAAGAGAGAGTTGATGTGACAAAACATGAGAAGAGAAGATGAATGACAACCTTAAGCAACGCATGCAAATACAAATACCGTATTGAAATGCCTGACCCGTGACTCATTCTTTCCCTTCTCATTGGTTGTTTTGTTTTTGCTTTTTGGCCTCATTTACCAAACAACCAATTTCCCTACTAGTACTACTTTTTTTCCCTTCCAACTCCCTAATTTTCTGCAACTTCTTTTCTTTTTCTATGAAATAGTGCTAGTTGAGCAAACAGTTGACAGTTTGTATTGAGCTAAGAATGGATTGGTACGTGGTGTGGGGTGCAAAGTCATGTCATGTTAGTTACTTGTGAAGTGGACACCACATCACCTAGCTCTCAATTTTACCAATGTTGTACGACGGGGGGGACTTGAAAATGTACAGAGTATGTAGTGATTAATACAGATTCACATGGGGCAAGTTCATCAAAGGTGTAAGACCCATTCATTACCGAGAGGTTCGACATTCTAGAGACTCGAACTTAAGGCCTGTAACTAAGGGTAGAGGAATGTTACCCATTTCACCACATCCCTTTCCGGGGGTAGTTACTCTATACATAGTAAAGTGCTTTTCACTGTCGAAAAATCAATGGCCTGATGTTACAGTTCCCGAAAGTACTTGCCAATTCCAGGATTCTGATTCAGAATTCCAATCTTATGATGTCAACTTTGCTACGAGTATGAGCAGTGAGTCTTCTTCCTCTTCTGCAATGCTATCTTATCAAATCCAACAGCGATATAAACATGCAGAAAGCGTGTACAAAAGGAAGAAGAGTCAAAGAGTACTCTGAGTATTGATAGAAGTACTTGTTACCATCAAAGCATATATGCTTTATTGATAGTACTTTTACCACCGACTGATACATTAAGTAACAGTCATGGGGAATAAGAAAAATCTCATGGGACTACAGGTAAAAACAAAGGCTAGCAATCAACCAAAACCAGTTAATTACTTGCTATCCAAATTGAAAGACACCAACAGCAGCCAAAATAGCTTCTGCTTTATCTTATAGTCCAATCTTAATTGTTCTGGTGTCCAAAATAGATGAAAAGGAATCATATTTTCCAACAAAAAAAGATGATCAGGATATACCAAGTCCAATGTACAGTTTATTTCCCTGCTATTTGCTGGTGAAATATAACTGATCCTCCAAAATACAGTTCACTGAAGAAAATGTGAGCATAATTATAACAGTGAAAACCACTATATCAAAAACCGAGTACCACCTCCCATGTTTCTGTGATGCATTTGGTAAATCTCTACTGAAAAACTTCCAAAACTAAAACTTATACATGGGACATGATTTATATCCTATTCTTCGCTACTTTTTCTGACTCGGCTGCTGTCAAATGTCTTATCCCATTCTCTTTCAACCATATTTCACTTCCTGCCAAACAATTCTTGAGCTGCTTCTTTTCCATTTTCAATAGCTTCAGACCTTCACTCAATTTGGGGAAGAAACCTTCAGGTCTTAAGCACCAAGCTCCGAACACCCCGAATAAAGCTGACAAATCATTGCTAAACCTCTCAACCCCACCGTCAGAAAATTTAGCATTGGTCATCAAAATACCATAAAAAATTAACTTGTCCAGCCCAGGGGCCAAACTCCTCCAGACCCCAACAAAGTCCATTTTATTCAAACCGTCTTCAAGTACTGACATCTTTCCCTGCAGATAATCTAGTGCTCTAACAAAAGATTGGGATACCATCCACCCTTCTTCACCTTTTTCCTGCCATTGCTTCTTGTTCTTTAGATAGTCTCTACAGCAAACATCGAATCCCCTCAAAACAACAGTAGACAGCTTCTCGACCCATCCTGTTCTAAATTCTTCCAACTTCTTAATTTCTTCATAGAGAATTCCATTTCCAGATGATTCCTCCAAACCAAAGTCATTTCCATCAGTAGACGTGTCCAACTGAGTGACCTGGTCCAGCCCCAACTCAAGAAAAAAGATATCCTCGCACCACTCCTTTAAAATAGACTCAAAATAGCGTGCCGCATTTACAGACTCTGCAACTTTCATCAAACCATCATCATCTGTCAAGGCAGTTAACCCTTCGGCTACTTGGCACCTGAAAAGCAAACAACCCAAAAACCTGTGTATTATTGGTGCACCAGCCAATTTCAAAAATCTTGATCTCAATTCTATGCTAGGCAGTGAACGACAACGATCAATGACAGACGAAAAACGCTGATGAAAGACACTGGCAATTGCTGGAGATTTGTTGTCTTCTTGGGCAGATAGAGCAGCCACTCCACGAACTTCTATTGACCAACTTCTTTCATTCTCAATCTCAGGTTTCAATTTATCAAATGCATCAGTAAGCTCTATATCAGCCCACAAATCGAGCCAATCAGGCCTGTCAATAAATACAGAAAATGACGAAAGTTTCTCTAGTTTTCCATCTTCCTGCAAAGAAAGCAAGATACCAGAGTGTGAAGCAAGAGATTGGACTCGCTTATCAAATGCTATCATCAGATCAATAAGATGGAGCCAGGATATCCTAGCCTGGGAGTGCGCTCCGCTTGTGCTCTCTTCATCCAGCTGACTAGCATACATGGGAAATATTTCTTTTGCCAAGTACGTCGATAGAGAAGTGACCATAGCTGAGATCCATTCTTCTCTGCAACTGTAACCTGACAGCATTGCCTCATCCACCAGTGGCTGCAGTAACTCGTCCATTGAATCAACATAATCCCGGGTCACCTTGTATACAAGGGCAAATATGTACTCTGGTTTATCAACCCACTTGGAGAAGTGGCGCTGAGATACAATTGTTATCGGATTGACGAGCTCTTCAATGGCCCAAAGTGGCTGGTGCAACGCAATTTCTCTATTCTGTCCCTCAAGTTGACGGGATTTTCTTTGCCGCTGCAGTTCCTGCAGACTGCACAATGCTAGAAAACTTTCACAATATTGTTGTTTAAGGTCCCCTTTCATTGTGAAAAGTGGGTTCTGGACATCAGTTGACCGCTTTGACTCTGGGTCTGAGGAATTTAAAGTGGACAGAGGTGGTGGCCAGCCAAGGGAAGTCAGAAGGGATCTGTGATCTGCAATTGCCTGAGGTCTCAAAATGGCTAGAGATCGATCAACTCTATGATCAACTGCTGACACAAGTCGTGTCCACTGAGGATGTGTTTCAGCCACTAATCTTAGTGTGTCTTCGGTTAACTTTAATATTCTGATGGCAACACCCCGCATCTCCTGAAAATCGAGAAATTAGAGAAGGATATGAGCAGAATTGTTACAAAACATTACTTCCAGTACAAAAGGGCACTAACTTCTGAACTTTTTGTCGATGGTTCTCTCCTCAAAGTTCTCTTCACGGTTGACGAGACAGCATCTTCAATGTCACCAACCAATGAATCAAGTTTCAATGCCGTCTCTGGAAATTACAATAAAACGATGGTTGGAATGAAATATCTCCAAATCAAAATGAGTAAGAGATCAGCATGTGTTAGGCACAACACAATTGCTATTTGATGATAAGCAACACAGATAAGAGACGAGAACATGGATGGGTTCGCACCATGCGTCTACATGGAAAGTATAACCCAGATCAATAAAAACTACGCTTCAAGCTAGCTGGATCAACATAAGAATCCTCACTGTCCATATTTCTCTTTTTTGGCCCGTTTTCATGTTAACATTTAATCATTTTGGTTATTATAATAAAGGTTCTCTACAAAGATTTACCTCATGCTAAAGTTAGTAAAATTATTACATCTGTATAACCCAAATTCCCACCTTTATGAAGGAAGAGATTGATCAAATTTACTGAAAACGAATTCAACAAATAGGTAGCAAGAAAAATTTATAAGGAATCCATGGCCCATCTAGCATATAGCAACCATGTCACAATACTTATTTTCTCCTCAAGAAAATGTTACCTGTTCAAAGTGCCACTAAATATATGTCAATCACCGACATAAACATTGTATATCAATGATCAATGGCACTAAACCTTAAATGCACTAGCTTTTCTAAAATATTCTTTATTAATTTAAGATATGAGCAAAACTTGACAGACCAAAATGGTACGTGCTAAACTTGAAGATGCCCCCATTACCTTTAACATTTTAAAAGAAAGGTTGAAGACACCCTCCATTTCTTATTGAATGTAAAGCTTCTCATCTTGGAACCACAAATGCAGCCCAACAAAAACTTACATTAGCAACAAGATTTGCAAGAACTAAATAAGAAATGACAACGCTTGCAGAGCGTTATCTTTTAACCAAAATCCTCTATTTTGACAGCAGAAAACTCTCTTAAGTGTTGAAGGAAACAATAATAACTTAAATATTCCAAAGAAGCACTGTTATATCTCCTTTAGGTGATACGAGAATAATGGCCACCTTAGCTTTCGCCGACATCATTCAAAGTTACTATGTGAAGAATCAAGCTTTGGTCGCATGGAGGACACGGGATTATACTTGGAGGGGACGTTTTGAGCCTACCATTGATCAAACCCGAGTGTGGAAGATTGCTTGGAGAATTGAAGACTTATGGACTCTCGGGTTTGGACCAACTTTGTTGGTTCACGGTTTTGATTCCCTTTATTAAGGGCATTTTGGTCACTTATCTTTGTCCAAGTGACACTCCATGACCATCCCTCCTCATTAAGGGCATTGGAGTCATTTTGTGTTCATTTTGTAATAGATTGTAAATAGGCTCCTTTAGTCTTAATTTCATTAGTTTATGAAAGATGAAATATTGAAACACTTAAAATCCTCTCTCTTGAGAGTAGACCAACTTAGTGTAGTTCTAATATAGGGCTTGGAAAAGCTAACATTGTTCTTTGCTTGGAAACGGTGGATCTTGAGGTGAGTTGATTCCCTTGGCGGTCGCCGTAAGAGTGTGGTTTTAATTATTACATTCATTAGGGGTTTTTGAGTTTAATACACTCTTTAGTTCTTAATATTGTAATAATCTTGGTCTCACTATCTATCCTTTACTTTTGTTGTTATCTGGTGTAGTGGACTGTTTTGAATCATTTATTGAATCCGAAGCTTGTGTTATTGTTGTTGATATTATTCATCACGTTTTATAGCTGTTTTGGTGTTGAAATACACCCTTGTATCTTGTATTTTTGTTGTTGGTAGAGAATCCGAGTGTGGTCTCCATCTTGGTCCTCGAATCCTTAAGATTAATGGACTGATTTGGAGTATGATTTTGTGTTTCCATTGTCATTCCCGTATCATTTGGTATCAAAGCATGGCTTGATTTTGTTCACACAAGATCAATCTTGGGCTTGCTTGCTTGAAAATTCAAAAAAAGAAAAAAATTTGAAATCTGAAAATTCCAGAAAAAGAATTATCGGTCCATTTTGTGTTCTTGGCCAAAAATTGTGTTTTTTATTGTGTCTTGGCCGAGATTTTTACTTGTCTTTGTTGTCTCTAAGTGTTAGTTTTGTTCCTCTCTAACACATTGAGTCTACATCTTGATTTGAGCTTGTATTTTGATGTTGTTGTTGAGAACATAAGCTTGGCCCATTGTTGTTGAAAATTGTTGTGGTAGACATTGTTGTTGAGAAACTTGATTGGCCGTGTGTTTGGTTGTAGTTGTTGAAAGGAGTGTTGTTGTTGTTCTTGGTGAATGTTGTTGTTGTTCTTGAAGTTCTTCACAACCTTCATCTCTTGTTAAAACCGAAGACACAACACTAAAGAGACTTGGCCATTTGTTGTTGTGGATTGGAGTTGGCCGTTGGAATTGTTGTTGTTCTTGAAGATTGTTGTTATTGTTCTTGGTGTGGTTGTTGTTGTTCTTTAAGTTCTTCACCTTCCATCATAAAGTGAATGATAGATCCTAAAAGGTGAAGGAAAGAGGTGTAAGTAATTGTTAGTCTTGAAAGACACTCCAACCACCAAAAGGCTTTACATCACTTCTAAACCACTTTCCCATGAAACAAGGGTTACTTTCCCATGAAACAAGGGTTCATGTTTTAAGGAAAAGTACTACAAAAGTCAAGTCTTGAAGACTTATTCTTCCCTCCTTAAAACAAATTTCACCAATCCAAATTAAAATTGGTCAAGACTTGGGCTTTGGAAAATAAAAATTGTAGACACCGCAACCAATACGTGGCTGCCACGTCATCAAGTTACTGTTCACGCATCAAATTTTGGCTCAAATTTTAGATCATTAGTTTCACTTTATTGTTTCCTTAGTTTCTTGTCTTGATTCTAGAATTAATTAACAACTAGTAATCACCTACTTAGTTGTAGATTAATTGTTGAATCTGTTCCTTTCGTGTCTTCGTTATTTGTGTGCTTTTTCTCGTTTTTAACTCGTAACTTCTTTGTTTCAAGTTCGTAAGTAAATTTTGTTTTTGTGTCTTGAGTCGATCAAACAAGAATCTATTCCGGCCACCAAGTAGAATTGACATCCTATTGACTACCGGAGTATAAGCAACTTTCAATATTCGCCGCCCAATTGTGAGAATCACAAAGGTAAGAGTATACGAGTGTTTGTAAGTACAAAGGTGATATAAGGGGAACATGTCTTCGATAGCCAGGGATTATTATGACTACAACATGGAAGACTATGATTGTACCAAGGGATTTTGTGGCTACGAAGTTGAGGGAGGCTATGAAAATTGCCATGAACAAAACTTGGGCAGATTTGAAAGTTACTGTTTTGAGGGAGAAAATGAGGTGAATGAAGTGCCTAGTGCTTATGGTAACTTTGGAGATGATGTAGGACCTCTTGATGGATCTTATGATGATGGTGGGGCATGTGAGGAGTCTTACACTTCTTACTCCGAACCTAGATTTGGTGTTAGGTATAACCCTTTCGTTCGCAAAGTCTATGAGAGCTATGATGAGAGTACACGTGAGGAGTATGAAGATCCATATTCTCCACCTTATAGTACTTCTTATCAAAGTCGATATAGTGTGAATGGTTATACTAGCTATAGCGGAGGTTGTCCAACGAGAAGAAGAGGGTATGTATCTCCAAAACCGAGGGGTACTCGTATGCTTTACAATGTTGATCCGAGAAGGAGTGTACACTCCGAAAAGGTGACCATCTGTGGGATACCAGACTGCCTCGTTGTGTTAAATGATAGGTACTGTAGAAACTACATCGTTCCATCCATGGTTGACTACTTGGGGTTGTTTTGCGAGCCTTTACTTGTTCCATACTTCTTGGACGGGTTCAAGGTTACTGAGAGGGTAAAAGTTGTCTTCTCCCAATATGAATACCATGAGGAGGTGTGGTGTGATATTCTTCCCTTGGCCTACGGTCATGTATACTTAGGTGCCGATTGGTTTGCACGACATCAAGTTCCTAACGTGCAAAATTGGCCTAATGTTGTAAAAGACCAATGGGGGAATCGCCTTATGACTTACTTGTTGCCCAAGCCACAAAGAGTGCCTACCTACTCCAATCCAAATTATTATGACAGACAAAAGATTGAGAGGAGTAAGGGAGTAAGGGAGAGCAAGGTGGTAATTCGAGAGTGGAAAAAGGAGAGGTTGTGTGGAGCGAAGTGAGGGGATTACCACCAAATCGTGCTAACATTGGTTGTCCTTCTATTTCTAAGGACATTTGTGTAGGTACCAACATGGCAAGCGAAGGCGAACAATGCCGAAAGGAAGTTGCTATCCAAGCTTGTGGAGAACCTTCACACCATGACAAAGAAGAATGTACTCAAGGACTTCAAGGTAAAATAGCTAACTCTTACACTTTTGTGCATGTGAATGATAATTGTGTGGCGAGTAGCCCATTGAGTGTGAGTTGTAGCTTGCCTATATGTGAGTCTATTGTTTCTTTGCCACTTGATGATGATGTACATGTTGTGAGTGTGGATACACTAGTTGATCCTATTGATGACCGAATTGACTCTTCTTGTAAGATTGATTTATGTCCAACTAGTGTTGAAACCATTGTGTTGAATGAAAGCACATTATCTTGTGAAATTTGTGTTGATCAACTTATGTGTGAAAATAGCCCACCAATTAAGGACGTGTATGATGTGATTAATGAACCTCAAGTGTGTGATGATGTTGAAAATGTTGATCAAAAGAATAGGAGTGACCCCGTGAGCTTACCCTTTGACTCTAATATTTGCTTGGATCATAGGGATAATCATGTGCTTAAGACATCTTAAAAACTTGATAATGAACTTTTAGAGAGTGAACTTACTTGTTCCAAATCTGCCCGTGGGATAGATCATGCTCTCTTTAGGTATAATGTCTTGTTTGAAGATGATATAAACACTCCTAATGAACCTAGTGGTGAAAATGATGGTATAGCTTGCTTTGGAAGCTAGAGCCGATATGCTAACCCACTATGGTGTGACAACATTCCTCCTAAAGATGGAAATCTCTTTTTGGAAGATGAGAGTACTCTTAAAGATAAGGAATGTGTAGTCCTTGAAAACCCGAGGGCAAAGGTGTCATTGACTCGTTGGGGTAACGTTCCTAAATGTCCATCCTTGTTTGACACACTTGTGCCTAAATTACATGAATTTCAACTTGTGGATGCCAAGTTGTCTAGTTGTTTGAAGGAAAGAATGTGTATGTGTTTAAATGCTTATTCTTCACCTGTGAATTCCTTTGCACGTGATTCTTTCCTATACTACCTCTTTGCCTATGATGATGTCCATGCTAATTTTGGATTTGTTTTATGTCGAGGTAGGAAGTTTGTTGGTCTGTCCATGTGTGTGTGTGATAATGCTATATGGATTTTACGGACTTTAGAAACAATCGAAACACCCCTCTTGGTGTTGTCTTTTGACGAGATAAAGAAGCAATGGTGTTTTATGGCTTATAAGATGAAGGAAGTTCTACCTTGTGGATTATTTGATGCCATTGGGACCTATGTAGTTTCTTTATCTCTTGGTAATTCCCATAACCAAATCCTTTGTGCACATTTTATTGGGCTTTTAATATTTAATTCAAAGGATCCTTGGTTATATTACAAATATGTGGAACCTTGGCATGTTGAGATGATTTATTGTGCTAACCCTAACCCTCATGCCATGAGGAGTTTGTATTTGTTTTCCCTCTCTCCGTTTTTGCAAGGTTTGGATTCGAGGTCGAATCCTTTTCAAGAAGGGGAGGATGATACGAGAATAAGGGCAACCTTAGCTTTCGCCGACATCATTCAAAGTTACTATGTGAAGAATCAAGCTTTGGTCGCATGGAGGACACGGGATTATACTTGGAGGGGACGTTTTGAGCCTACCATTGATCAAACCCGAGTGTGGAAGATTGCTTGGAGAATTGAAGACTTAAGGACTCTCGGGTTTGGACCACCTTTGTTGGTTCACGGTTTTGGTTCCCTTTATTAAGGGCATTTTGGTCACTTATCTTTGTCCAAGTGACACTCCATGACCATCCCTCCTCGTTAAGGGCATTGAAGTCATTTTGTGTTCATTTTGTAATAGATTATAAATATGCTCCTTTAGTCTTATTTTCATTAGTTTATGAAAGATAAAATATTGAAACACTTAAAATCCTCTCTCTTGAGAGTAGACCAACTTAGTGTAGTTCTAGTATAGGGCTTGGAAAAGCTAACATTGTTCTTTGCTTGGAAACGGTGGATCTTGAGGTGAGTTGATTCCCTTGGCGGTCACCGTAAGCGTGTGGTTTTGATTATTACATTCATTAGGGGGTTTTGAGTTTAATACACTCTTTAGTTCTTAATCTTGTAATTATCTTGGTCTCACTATCTATCTTTTACTTTTGTTGTTGTTATCTTGTGTAGTGGACTGTTTTGGGTCATTTATTGAATCCGAAGCTTGTGTTATTGTTGTTGATATTGTTCATCACGTTTTATAGCTGTTTTGGCGTTGCTTGTATCTTGTATTCTTGTTGTTGGTAGCGAATCCGAGTGTGGTCTCCATCTTGGTCCTCAAATCCTTAAGATTAGTGGACTGATTTGGAGTGTGATTTCGTGTTTCCATTGTCATTCCCGTATCATTTAGGAAACCATCTTGAAATGTGAAATAAAAATGAGAAAATATCTTGTTGTTCTGGACTTCTGGCACATATAGCAACTGGGTCACAATATTTATTGAGTCCGCAAGAAACTCTACTTGTTCAAAGTACCACTATATTTATGTCAAGCTCAAAGACATTGTACATCGATTGCACCAGAGTTTAAATGGACGAGATTTTCTAAATATTGTTAGATTTCGGATACCAACAAAACTTAATAGACCGAAAAGATACGCGCTAAACTTGAAGATGCCTCATTACCTTTTTCTAGTTTAAAATAAAGTAAAAAGCTGAAGAAGCCCTCTATTTCATACTGATGGTGACCTTTTGCTATTCATAGAAACTCGATAAGAAATGACCTCGTCTGCAGAATGTTACCTTCTAATCAAAATCTCTATTCCGACAGCAGAAAACTCTCCAAGTTTAGAAGGAAAAAACTCAAATATTCCAAAGAACCGCTGCTATATCTCCTTTAGGAAGAACTGTTGAAACTTAAAACAAACATGAGAAAATAGCTTCTTCGTAGATTTTCAATGCTGCATATCAAATAGTGGTAGCCTAGAATGTCTAATTGTCCCTGCTACCTAAGCACTAAATATAGCACTTAATCCAGCGAAAAGACATTGCTTCTGCAAGCTAGTTTACTGTACCAATATTTTTACCACGGCTTCTTCTTTGGTACTTTATCCAAGTCTTCATCTTCATATGTCAATGAGCAACTGAATTGATTCATGTGCATCAAATCATCAAGTTCTTTAAGAGATCAAGACAGCTACATCTACTAACCATAACCTTTTGAATATAAGTAATCCTAACACCTAATATTCTGCAAAACTAAATGAGCAACCTAAATTTAATATACCCTATCTTAGTATTTTCCTTCAGAATCAAATAAGTTGGTGTCCAGTCGCTAATACACGTAAAGTAAGATAGCAGCTACGGTTTTGTATCCCAATAACTAAAGCTACTAACCGAGATTTCCTTCCTCTGGATCCACCAGACACTTAGATACTCAGCTATCATAAATGTGTCTCAATGTCTTGTCATGGCTATAATATCTAGAGTTGGTAAAACAAGCTAGCTTGGTCTCTCATAGCCTAGATATACAAGATTGCAACAAGGTCTTGAATCAGTCGTCCAATAATGTGGCAGAATTTGTCAACGTAAAACTAGCTAGATAAAAGAACAAAACTGATATCTGATATCTCTTCGCAATGTACCTAAAGGCTACTGTTTCATTCCCCAATAGATTCACAATGCAACATATTTCTTCCTTGTTGAACTCTGAATTTACTTACTCAATGCATTTCAGATTATGTGTTAGGGACAAAGTAAGAAATTCAATCCATAAGAAAACATAGAGATTAGAAAAGTTCAACAGATTTTCAAATGTGAACTCACCTGCATACATTCGCACAGTGTTAACCCTGGCAACCTCCTTAGCCAATGCCGGTAGCTCCTCTCCCAGTACCTTCCCTGATCCTCCATCTAGGCAAACAAAGGACAATTATATATTTTTTTTGAAATTGCACATAAAAGTAAAGCAATAAATAACAAATTGGCAAGTCTATGAGATATCAGGTTCAAATTTCAACAGAGACAAATACATTACTCCCTCCATTCCTTTTTAATTGCTCCCCTTGTTTTCCATGAGTCAAACTCCCTCCATTCCTTTTTAATTGCTCCCCTTGTTTTCCATGAGTCAATTTGACTAGTTTCAACGCAAAATTAGATTAGATTAATTTGATTTTCTAAAACTGAAACTTAGATGTTCAAAAACTACAGGAAAAGTAGTATAAATTACAATTTTCCTTTTTCCAATTTGATTAAGAAATGCAACTTAAAATGTTTGTCAAAATTTATAGTGTTCGACCCTAAAAATGAAAAGGGAGCAATTAAAAAGGAATAGGAGTAGTTGATTTCTTCTCATCTGTCTGGTCCCAACACTACAGTTATAAAAAAAAAAAATGGCAGGTGTACCTGATGAAGAAGAGCAAGAAGCTAAGTGAAGATCTCCTAATTTGGCATCAATATCACTGAGAAGAGCACCAGTTTTCTCCGAACGGGAATCGTGATTGATCAAATAGTTCCGGAGCTGTGTATTGAGATCCGAAAGGTTTTGATCGAGTACATGACACTGATTTCGGAGCTCCGAAAGAAGAACCGGAGCCTGTTCAAGGTCTTCTTTCGCATTAATCTTCGCGTTTAGGAAAGAAACGACGGAGGCGGAGAGAGATGATGGCGGAGGTAAATTTCGAATTTTCTGATCCATTTATTGATGCATTCGGATGTATAATTAATTAAAAAAAAAGGAATCAAAATTGCAATGTAAAGTGCAGTGCAGTTAACGGCTTTGAGACTTGGAATACATGGAATTGAAATGTGAAACAGCACCAAGAGGCAAGCCCCTATAACCAAAAAAGTTGAAGTCAACTGGAACACAGCTAGGGAAGAAGATGCTTTGCTGATTATTTCGGTGGAGCTGAAGAACGGCGAGGATCGGAGAGGGTTTTGGGTTTGACTTTTTGCGGAATTAATTAATTCTGATTTGGCCGCTGAAATGGGAATTTAACATAAGGGCAACTTCGTCATTATATTTGTTCTAAACAAAAAACAGAACGGAAAAGGTATAAATATACCCTGAACTTTGATAAATGGTACATATATATATACTCTTCGTCATACTTTCAGTATAAATAAACTCCTGCTGTTAATAATTTGGTACAATATACCATCCTAACTAACAGCATGTCACGTGTCACGATCCTACCCATTTATCCATTTTTATACGGAAAAGGTACAAATATACCCCTGAACTTTGATAAATGATACATATATACCCTCCGTCATACTTTAGGTACAAATATACCCCTACCGTTAATGATTTGGTACATATAGGCCCTCTTAACTAACGGCATGCCACGTGTCATGATCCTAGCCATTTACCCATTTTTATTTATCTTACCCTCCAATAATTAATCCACTATAATTAAAAATCCACTACCCGACCCATTACATTCCAACCCGACCCGATCCAAATTGAAGCTTCTGAGAGACGCGTTTATGCCAAAAGCTTCTGAGACTCAAAATTGAACGGCGGATTGATGCAAATGGCAGCGACGAACCAAATCTGAAGGCATTTTAACCCTACAAATGCGTATCTTACCACTAAACCGATATCCCTAATAAATTTCGACCATCCTTTGCATAAAGTCATCCACATTTTCCTCCTGATGCAACGAACATTCTACTTATTTTCATTAGAATCTTGAAGTTCAATTACACCTGAAGTCTTTGGCATATACTCTCACACAAAGTCAACTAATATAATCTGCAAATTGTGATGAGTTTTGAAGTATGCATCAAGAAGAATGAAAGATTAATATGCATGAGTATGAATATATTGACATACATAATAGTTTACAGAGAAAAAAAATTGACACATTCAATTTAACCTCACCAGAATCTGATTTCTTACTACGTTATAACCTCCAAGAGTCATCATGAAGTAAGAATTTTCTCGCGTAAATATTTTGGTAGCATTAGTTGCCTTGTTTGCTTCTGCAACTCTTAGAAGCTTTGGGCGTACACGCGTGAAGCTTCAATTTGGATCGGTTAGGATGGATTAATTATTTGGGAATAAAATAAATAAAAATGAATAAATTGCTAGGATCGCGACACGTGACACGCCGTTAAGGAGAAGGTATATATGTACCAAATCATTAACAATAGGGGTATATTTGTACCTAAAGTATAACTGGGGTATATATATACCATTTATCATAGTTCTGGGGTATATCTGTACCTTTTTTCATAAATAAAATGGATAAATTGTTAGGATCGCGACACGTGGCACGCCGTTAATGAGAAGGGTATATATGTACCAAATCATTAAAGGCGGGAGTATATTTGTACCTAAAATATAATGGAGGGTATATATATACCATTTATCAAAGTTCGAGGGTATATTTATACCTTTTCCGAAAAAAGAATAATCCTTGCTTGATTGGACTGCCTTATTTAAAATAATTTTGAAGTCGAAATAAATTTTAGGTACTATAAAATAGTGTTTGATTAAAATTTATAAAAAAAAAAAATAAATTTATTTTAAGCTAAAAAAACAAAAAGGCAAAGGCTCAAATATGAACTATTGAAAATGGCTATCTATTTCATTCTTTATAAGTTTGGTTTATCTATGTCAAACTTAAAATATTTGAGTCTTTTCCCAAAACAAAAAATATAAAGTCCATCCAAATAGATTGTAGTCTATTTTCCTTGCCGTATGGTATAAAATTATATACTACTCCCTCCGTTTTAAAAAGAATGGTCTGCTTTTCTTTTAGTTCGTTTAAAAAAACATTACCCCTTTCCTTTTTTTTTCAACTATTTAATTTTAACTTTTTTCATGACATGTTTCAGATCACAAGATTGAAGGATATTTTGATATATTTAACATATTTCTTTAATTTAAAATCAGAAGATTCAAAAATTTTCTTTATTTTATTAAATTTCATGTCAAATCAAATTAGGTCTTTTTTTTTTAATCTACTATGACTTGGAATGATATGCAAGAACCGACACTAGTGACATTTGATTATCTCTATTGATAATCCCTTAGAAGTAGTAGGACATTTAGGGCTCGTTTGGTAGGCCGGATAAAAAAATAATTCCGCAATAAAATTTGAGATTAACTTCATCTCATGTTTGATATAAAGTATTACTTTATTTCTGAACTATTTTATCCCACCGTGAAGGGAAGGATAAAATAATTCCATGGAATATCCCAGATATCCTTACTTATCTCATTCAGTGTACCAACCGACCTCTTAGCGTAAAGCAAAAATTTTGAATTTTCCAGAATTCGTCCATGAATCCAAGCGCAGTGTTAAAGTTGCACACATTATTGTAGGCCTGTTTCTGAAAACTTTCCCAGCTTCACTGTTGGAACTGACTGCACAAAGATTTTCAACCTTTCCCTGCTTGGAAAAAAAAGTTAAAATGTGTAGGGACACTTACTGTGGGAGACACCCAAATTAAAAGGTACTCTAACAAACAAAATGGGATCTCTGATAGTTAACAGAATGGTACTTTGAACGACAAAAATCTGTACCCACTATGCTTCACAGTCTTCAGGATTATAGAGGACGTGATTTTGCAGAGATTGTTCTTTCCAAACAAATATGGTGTTCGAGTTAACCTGCACACATCTCGTCTAATATAACAAAATATATATGCTATCTACCATCATCCCACCAATGCAAGTGCTTGTCCACCAAAACTTGGACAAATGAGGAAATACTACCTTGTGCTTTCGATGCTGTCATCTATTGATAAAGAAAGAGAACCACAGAAATAATCGACCTACTATAGTAGCACAGAAAATACATGAGACACCTCTATCATGAAAGCGGGACAGAAATCAAAGGTTCATGTGACATTATAGCATACAAATACCCATCAACAACAGTGCCATTCGTAGGGATACCTTTTTGGGACAGAAGTGAAAAAACACTGGCATTTCGCGGGCAGCATGAGACTAAGTAACTAATAAGAATACATGATAGACACCTCTACCAAAAAACATTATATTGCATGCATAAAATGCTGGAAAGACGGAGAAAATACAATGCATAAGCACAAACGAACAGTTTCATGGAAGAACGAAAAACTAAAATATAAATGAAATTTAAATTATCAATTTACAACGCTGTTCCGCTTATGTTTTCAGTCCTATTTTTCAAATCTTCATGGCAAACTAGAACCTTACCTCTGTTTCAACTTATTGCTGTATGTCACTTCTACACATCATGAATTTTTCACGTGAACCGATTGACAAAGATACAAATTGGCAGCAAAAGATCAAACGTAAGCAAGTGAGTTTGAGAATCTAAATGCAGAGAGGAGATCATACAGATTTCGGTCCTCCTATCCAAAATAAGACACCTTAGCAACCCATCACTGCACAATTATAGACAAAACTTCCTGAATGTTTTCTCCCCAACAAATTCCAATTTGGTTCGCCTTCTGTAGGTTCCCAAGAATTAATCTCAATGAATCGCCCATTTAATGACCTAGGTCCTCCAATAACTATGAGCTGATCTCCACATGCCCTAAATGCTAGCCCCCAACCATTCATAGAGGTCGCCTGCTCGGGCAATCTTCCTATAGTAATCCATAAGTTTCTTCTCTTATCATACTTCCAAACTTCATTTTCAGCATAATAAGCAGCATATAACTCATTCTTTACAACTGCTAAGAGTGGAGGTGCCTGAGCTATTGCAGGAGCATCATTAGCTCCAGCTCCTCTGTGGAACATATCAGGTACCAAATTCCAAGACCTTGCTTTGAAATCATACACTTCGCCACAAGTAAGTACATTTGAATTGCCAACACCAACCCCACCAATTATATAGAACTTCCCATCCATGAATACTCCAGAACACAATTTTCTTGGTTTATGCATGCTCGGCAGAGCCTCCCATGTTCCTGTTTCAGAATTATAAAGCTCTGCAGAGCTTAGTACATTGCCCCTTGAGTCACAACCGCCTGCTACGATTGCAATTTCCCCAAGGCTTCCAGAGCCGAAGAGGCACCTAGGTGTATTTGTCTTCATCCCAGATGACCATGAGTTGGTCACGATGCTGTATTTGTAGATAACATGGGACTCAATTTCCTTTCCAAAGACAAGAAGTTCAGTACCAACCGCCAGCGATTCCTTGTCAGAACACATGAAGCAATTATTTGATGTCATTGCTGGCAAATGCATCCACCTACGGCGAATGGGATCAAAAGCTTCCCACTCAAGAAGGTTGCACGAGAAATAAACCCAATGTTCTACAATACCCATCTGTCTCCTGAGCTTATACAGTTCTCCACTCTGAATTAAAGACCTAAAGCTCTGGTTCAAAGAAGCAATTGACCCATAATCTGACCTTGAGCAACGAACCAGGCAATTTACTGAAAGGTCTCGCCCAATTTGGTGGATTAAAGAGCTTGAATCAGAGCGAGTGCCACTATCATGCTGCTTATCTGAGTGTTCCTCTTGACAGAGTGAAAGATTATGAAGGCACCTCGCAGCTTCCTCCTTCTCTTGGGCATCAAGCAGCTTGGATGACTTTCTCCAACCAATGTCTGCTACATCCTCCAAAGGGCGCTTTCCCTTCGACTGTTCAATGACATGGAAAGCATAGTATATCCATTTGCTCGCTTGCTCGCACACGCAAGGCAAATCCCTTGAAACATGATTCGATCCCTCCAACATGATGCTTGATATGCACAGTGGTCACTGGTCAGAAAATCACACCTAACCTACAAAAGCAAAGCCAATAACATGTCCTTAAGAAATCATGCCAAATAATCAGATCAGAATTTTAATTTTATAGATATTCCAGTAAGAATACCACATCTACAAGAACATCATCTTCAACAGAGTGCAAACGTTAACCAACACAACAGTAAGCTTTGCTGTCTCCAAGTGCCAGACAAAGCAAGCATATAGTATTCCTACAGATCTATAAAAAGAGTTCAACATAAAAGCATGGAGGTCAAATCAAAAGATTTATGGTCCTTCTTACAAAGACAGGTGAAAGTCAGACACAAAATTGTTAAGCGTAAACAATTTTTAATGAGCTAAAAATCGCTATTGGAGTACTGGTCATCTAAAATTTTAAGTATAACTGAAAGGAATGATACTACAAAAAGGAAGGGCAGAGAAACAGCAGGTCTTTACTCCTTCAGGACATGTAATTAAGGGGATTCTGTGGGAAGAGAAAAGGGTAAAAGGATTACCACCATTGACAAGTTTGGATTCATTAGGAAAGAAAGAACAAAAAAGCATAACCACCTTTCACAAGTTCTCTTGTTGTGCAAACACTTGTAATCGCTACAACCAGTTTTTTATGGGAAATGTTTCCAAACATGTGACGCAAGATGCTTCCATGGGAATCCTTTCGCTACTTTGGCAATTATATCCTCACCAAACAAAACCAATTAATTTTTGTCCACCTCCTCATTTTCCTCTTTTTTTCCTCAATGTAACAACTAAACATATATCCTCCATGACTCAGAAGTATTTAACTCAACAATTCACAATGCAAGCACATAACACAGAAAAGATGATGTCTTTATCAACATAATTTTATGAATTAAAACTTTCTCTAGCTAATCACTTCCCACTTTGCAGTTTGTGCAAGTACTTGAAAGTTCTCACAACTTACAAATAAATGATAAACTTCATTTGATTTTCTTGCAAGTTGCAAGTAAACTATTCAAGCCAATTGATTAGCCACCTGCTGCCTCCAATCAATTTTAAAAAATCATCAATAAAGCAACAATTTTTAGAACACAAAATTACTTTAAAAAATCCTTACTTTGGAAGTTGTTAACACTGATTATATCGTCCATAAATTTGAATTAAACAGCTGATAACCTGAGCACTTTTTCCCCTTCACTTTCGAAAAGAAAACTAGATTTTTGAATAAATTTAACTTGAAATCTCAAACAAAGAAGGGTTTAAAAGTGGCATCAGCAAGTTAATTCTTTTTTTTTTCTTGAATAGACTAATTCTAACACACCCGTCACCTCACACCACCAGCAACAGGTACCAATAACTTTGTGGTAAAAAAATTTCTCTCCCCTGTGTCATATCTATAGATGACGAATCTTTTAACTTCAAGATAAATTACTTGAGGCAAATTATCCTTATCCTGATAGAAGGTTTCACAGTTACAAGACAAAAAAAATAAAAAATCATCTTACTCAATTGAAAAAAGAAAACAAAAACAAATGATTCTACCTAGAAAACACCAAATAGACCTAATAGCAATCTTATAGAATCACCCGAATTTCTGCTTTTTCAAGGGTCATATCAAGTGGAACATTTTAACAATCACAAATGAAAAAACTGACAGATAAAAAATCAAAAATCAGAGCACAGAAAATTCAACATGATACTAATAATGGAAAGTGAAGATAAAGGAACTTACAGATTTTATGGAAAAGGAAGGGTGGAGAGGAGTGAATGAATTGGTTAGAAAGGCATGAATGAAAGTAACAATAAATGTTAAAGGAGGTTAGAGAGCACTTGTATTTATCTAAGTTTCAGTGGATGAGTGTTGTTGGTTTTAGGTTGGTTTGTCTATATACATTTTTAAGGCCCCTTTCCACTTCCAATCTCACACACAGACAGCTGTTCTCTTTCTCTCTCTCTTTTATTCAAAACATGTCTGACAGAGAGAGAGAGACTGAAGTTAGAAAGGAAGAGGGATTGATAATTGCTGCGGCTGGATTGATTATTAATAAATAATAGCAATAGCTGATATTATTTTTATTATTATTATTATTATTATTATTATTATATTATTTCATTCATTTTTACTCATCATTTCTTTTATTTATCATAATATTTTTTTTAGAATCAAATTATATCAATTTTGATTATTATTTTAAAATATATTTTCTCATGAGAAAATTGTAACTCAGGAGTATATTACTTTTGTATACTCCCGTTTTTAAATATTCAAATATTAATATTAAATTAATTTAATTTAATTTTAAAAATTAATTAAATTAGCTTTCAAAAAATAAAATGTGATAATTAAAAAAAAAGTGCATGTAGTAATAACAATACAATGGGCAACCTGAATGCACTTAAATTACTAAACCCCACAATTATATGAAATTTTATCCAGCATTTTTGTAAGTAAATATTTTCATATAGCATGAATTCAAAACCTCCTACTATATCCAGGCTTTAAGAAAAGGCAAATATTAAGCACCTATTGCGTACGCTCAAGGACAGCTCTATCCTTGTAGAAAAAAGGCGACTGTCTTATGCTTCGAATTTGAGGGATCTTATTTTATTTTTTAGTAATAATAGATTATAGATTTTTCTGAAAGATTTAAATATTATTTGTAGAAAAATAAATATTTTATATAAAAAGAAATAATTCGAATAAGTTTGATTTATCTAGAATACTATGTCACAAAAAAAGATTGAACGCAACAAACTTTATAAAAAAAATAAGTTAATTTTTACATAAAAATTTAAGGTCTTCATTTGATTTTCGCCTTGGACCTCTAATGCGCTTGAGCCGTCCTGCGCTCTTACTTAATATTTTTGCAAAAAACATTATTACGATTTAAATTTGTGATTTCTTAATCAGGTAATAACAATTTTAATATAATATTATGTACTATTATGTAATTATGAACTAATACTAATAAAAACAAGAATGATTCGACCTTTAACGGAAAAGAGGTGGTGGCGGTGGGTGGGACCAGAAACGGCGGAGCGAGAAAGTGATAACGGACGTTGTGGCACGTGTAAATTTTGTTCGCATGCGTAACGCCCTTCGCCTTTTTCCACAAGAGCCCGTTTGGAATTATTGTTACAAAACTACTTATTTGATAAGCATTTTTATAAAATGACTTTTCAGAAAAATATTTTTTTTTTTAAAAGTTTGTATTTGATAAATTCATTTGAAAAGTATTTTTGATAATCAAATTGTGTTTGGATAATCTTTTTCAAGAAGTGTTTTTTGAGACAAATGACCAAAGAGGACATCTATCAATAGACTTTTATTACTAGAATCTTTTTTTAATATATTTTTATGGTATCAAAATTTACTACAAATAATCAGTCACCATATTCATATATACTATTCCAACTACCAGTTTTAACATCGTAATTACCAGAAACAGCAGCACGCAGGAGCACCGGTAACATCTAAACTTTCACATCTTAACTTTAATATTTAGTCATTACATATAGTTTGATTTTCTATATTATTTTGTTTCTGTTCCTAGCTTTTGTTTCTGTTTCTTGTTTCTGTTTCTTATGTTGTGTGTTTGTTCTAGCTACTTGGAGGATCAGTGCACTTTGTGTGTGCCTTCCTTTACTGTTTTTGTACCGTTGCTTTGTTCATTTTGTGCGTTGGTTTGGGGCTTTATTTAGGTTTTGAGTAGTGGCTGGAAGGATCAATGGTGGATTAGGGTCAAGTCCGAGAGGGTGAGGGGTGGGGACTGTTTTGGGAGGGGGTGAGGAGGGAAGGAATGGGGTAGGTGTGGGGTATAGGTCGGGCGTTAGGGCGGGTTCGGTGAAGGGTGTTAGAGGTGGGCGAGAGGCAAGAGAGGATAGGTTGAGGGTAGGGTCCTTGAATATTGGGACCCTTCAGAGTAAGTCCGTAGAGCTGGTGAAGATTCTTAAGAAAAGAAAGATTAATATTGCGTGTGTGTAAGAGACTAAGCGGGTGGGATCTAAGGCTAGGGATATAGATGGGTACAAGCTGTGGTACTCATGGAGTGATAGGCGTCGGAACGGAGTGGGCATCTTAGTGGATGAAGAGCTTAGAGAGCAGATGGTAGAGGTTAAGAGGATCAGTGATAGGCTGATGAAGATTAAGTTGGTCTTTAGGGGTTTTCATTGCACATGTATAGTGTGTATGCGCCGCAGGTGGGCTTAGATGAGGAGGCAAAAATGAATTTTTTGGGAGGACTTGGACGAGGTGGTGAGAAGCGTTGCCTAGCTCGGAGAAGATTGTCATAGCAGAGGACTTTAATGGCCACATTGGGGTCTTATCGGGAGGTTATAGCGATGTAAATGGAGGTTATGGTTTCAGTGACAGAAACGGTGATGGAGCTGCTATGTTGGATTTTGCGAGGGCCTTTGGGCTGGTTGTAGTGAATTCGAGTTTTTCGAAGAAGGAGAATCACCTAATTACCTTTCGAAGTGCGATAGCCAAGACCCAGATTGACTTTCTGCTGCTTAGGTAAAGTCATTCTGAGTGAGCATCTTTCGACCCAGCATAGGCTTCTAGTGTTGGACTTGTCTATCAAAAAGTGCAAGAAGAGAAGGGCCGGGGAGTGTTGTCCTAGAATTAAGTGGGGGGGCTTGACGTCGGTTAGTGTTTTAGAGATAGGGGAAAAGGTGGCGGGATTATGGGTGTGCAGGGAGGACGTGGATACTATATGGGATAAGGTTGTCAGCTGCATCACGAAGACTGCTAGAGAAGTGTTGGGTGTATCGAGGGGTCGATCAGGACGTCATAAGAAGGACTGGTGGTGGAATGAAGAAGTTAAGAAGAAAGTAGACTTTAAGAAGGAGGTGTACGTTAAGTTGATTGAGATTAAAGATAAAGAACAGAAGCGGTTGAATAGGGAGGTCTACAAAGTAGGAAGAAACGAGGCTAAGTTAGCAGTTACGGTTGCTAAGTCGGCAGCGTTCGAGAGCTTGTATGCGGGGTTAGAGGAGAAAGATGGGGAAAAAAGGTTGTATAGGCTTGATAAGGCTAGGGAGCGAAAGGGTCGTGACCTCGATCAAGTGAAGTGCATCAAGTAAGAGGATGACAGTGTTTTGGTGAAGGGTGTTCACATTAAGAAGAGATGGCAGAAATACTTTCATAAACTTTTGAACGAGGAGGGGGATAGAGGCATCGAGTTAGGGGAGTTAGCTCACTCGGAGGAAAGCCATGATTTTAGTTACTGTCGGTATTTTAAGGTTAAGAAGGTCAGAGAGGCTATTCGTAGGATGCGGAGGGGTAGGGCGACGGGGCCTGACGAGATCCTGGTGGATTTTGAGAAGTATGTTGGTGAGGCAAGTTTAAGGTGGTTGACTATTTTGTTTAACGGTATTTTTAAGACTACGAAAATGACTGAGGCTTGGAGATGGAGTACATTGATTCCGCTGTATAAAAACAAGGGTGACAATGAGAGTTGCAACAACTATAGAGGTATTAAGATGTCGAGTCACACTATAAAGATTTGAGAGAGAGTGGTTGAGCGGAGGTTGAAGAGGGTCGTGTCCGTTTCAGAGAATCAGTTTGGATTTATGCCTGGTCGTTCGACGACAGAGGCAATCCACCTGATGAGGTGATTGGTGGGCAGTATAGAGAAAGGAATAGTTATTTGCATATGGTGTTCATCGACCTAGAAAAGGGTATGATAAAGCCCCGAGGGAGGTTCTTTAGAGATACTTGGAGGTGAGAGGGATTCCGGTGGTGTACATCAGAGCTATTAAGGACATGTACGATGGAGGGAGGACCCGTGTGAGGACGGCGGAATGAGACTCAGAGCATTTTTCGGTGGAGACAGGGTTGCACCAAGGATCGACTCTTAGTCCGTTCTTATTTGCATTGGTGATAGACGTGTTGACGCGGAGCATTCAAGGCGAGGTGCCTTGGTGTATGTTATTTGCGGATGATGTAGTGCTAATTTATGAGAGACGCAGGGAGGTGTAAATGACAAATTGGAGGTTTGGAGGCAAACCCTTGAGTCCAAGGGGTTCAGATTGAGTAGGTCCAAGACGGAGTATTTGGAATGCAAGTTTGGTGACTTGAGGTAGGAGGATGAAATAGTGGTGAGGTTGGACTCCTAGGATGTCTGTAAGACGAATAGTTTTAAGTATTTTGGGTCTACAATTCAGAGGAATGGTGAAATAGATGAAGATGTCTCTAAACGTATTGGAGCAGGTTGGATGGAGTGTAGGCTCGCCTCGAGAGTGTTGTATGATAAGAAGGTGCCTCTTAAGCTTAAAGGCAGATTCTATAGAGTGGCAGTCCGACTGGCCATGTTGTTTGGGGCAGAGTGTTTGCCAGTCAAGCACTCTCACATCTAAAAATTGAAGGTGGAAAAAATAAGAATGTTGCGTTGGACGCGTAGGCTTACTAGAGGGGATAAAGTTAGGAATGAGATTATCCGGGAGAAGGTGGGGGTAACTTTGGTAGATGACAAGATATGGGAAGGAAGACTGAGATGGTTCGGGCATGTGATGAGGAGGGGCGCGGATGCCTCAGTCCGGAGATGTGAAAAGCTAGCTATGGATGGTTTTAGGAGTAGTAGAGGTAGGCCGAAGAAATACTGGAGGGAGGTGATTAGACATGATATGGAGCAACTCCAGTTGACTGAGGACATGACCCTAGATAGGAAGGTGTGGATGTCACGAATAAGGATAGAAGGCTAATGGGAGTGTGTGGGTTGTAGCTTGCAGTCCGGAGTGTTATGGTGTAGTCAGGTTAGTAATCCGAGGCTTGTACATAGGTATCCTTGGTTTGTGTGTGCATGGTACGACTAGGTGGGGGCCCCTATATCTTATGTCTTAGTCCCTATTTTCTTTTTTTGTGTCGCTCTTATTTTCGCGTATTTCGTATTTCTCTCATTTCCAATTTACTATTTCTTATTCCTTATTTTATTATGTCATCCACTTGTTACTATCCTTTAGCTTGAGCCGGGGGTTTATCGGAAACAACCTTTTTACTTTTTCGGAGGTAGCGGTATGGTCTGCGTACATCTTACCCTCCCCAGCCCCCACTTTGTAGGAATACACTAGGTTTGTTGTTGTTGTTGATATTCATATATACTAGTTTAGTGTACGCGTTTTACGCGTGTACTTATGTCGAGTAAATAATTTTTTTTTAGAAAAAACGTCAATCAACATTTTAATTAGGGATTTAACTATAATAAAGAATCCAAATTTTTTTTAATATAAAATAAAATTCATTTAATGTAAGATTGAAGGTGATTGACGTACTCTTTAAATTCCTTTAAGTTTTTTGATCACTATCATATGCAAGCTTATTACCTAATTTGTTTACATGAGTAACTAAATTGGCTGCCGACGTTCATTTCGTAAGATATAAAATTAAAATAATAATATTTTAATATAATACGTGACTTAAAAGAAAAATTATCTAACTTATGTGTATTAAAAATGAAGCTTGCAGCAGATGGAAATTTCAGTTTTTGAAAATAACTAATTTATTATTAGATCTAAGATTATTCTTAATAACAAAAAGTACAATAATTCTTCAAGTAACCAACGAATATATCACACCAACACAAAAAAGTTACATATAAAAGTGTACATGTGTTGAATATATGTGTAACATTAATCAATAAAATATGCAAATTAAATATATTTTGTACAATAAAAATAAATATTATATTTAATATCGTTACTTTAAACATAATAAAGAAGAACAACACATCCAATTTAATTTTAAAATGGAATTTGAAAAATATAGAATTTAATTTGAACATAATAAAGAAGAACAACACATCCAATTTAATTTTAAAATGAAGTTTAAAAAATATAGAATGTACACAGATTTTACCTTATATATTGTGAGGTGGAGATATTGTTTTCCATAGACCCTCGACTCAAAAAGAAAAGAAGTGTGAGACACATAATTACAAAAAAAAGAAATAACAAAATGGATAAATACTAAGATCTAATTAACCAAATAATTCTAGATAATCATATTTATGTTGTACAATGTACATAAGTTTGATTGTACCACAAAGTGATTCCTTAGACAACAATATTTCAACTTTAAAAGTGAAAAATAAATCGGCTGCCCTTAGAAACTACCTTCTATTTTGTCATTCTATATTTCTATTTATGAGTTTAATTATTTTATGTCTAATGTGTCTCAAAAAAATCTTTCGCATCAACTACTTCATATTGACATTAATTACCCTTTAATATAATATATTTTACAAATTCTTAATCTTTCATGGTTTAAGAGTTTATTTTATCACAATTCTTTCTACATATTTTAGGAGTAATATTATAAAATAATTAAATAAAAAATTGAATAAAACTAGTAAACAACAATTTTATCTATTGTTTTAAGGACCTTCAAACTTTATTAATTTATAATTAAGATTAATAATATATTAATATAATTCAAAAGAAAAAAATCAAACACTTTTAAGTATTTATAATAACATAAATTGAAATTAAAAAATTAAACAAAAAATTGAAAAAAATAATAAATACCGATTTTATTTATTGTAGAATCTTTTAATGTTTCACAAAAAGTTCTTTCTAAGGACCTTCACACTTTATTTATTTAGGTTTAATATTAATAATTTATTAATATAATGCCAAAAAGTAAAACACTTTTTTCACGACTCCTAACCAATTATAATAACAAAAATTAAAAATATAAATTTTATTATATTTTCTGAACACAACAAAGTTTCGAATCTTACTTAAAAATTTCGGTCTCGCTACATTCTTCTAGATCAGGTCACCATCTAATTAACATAAATTATGACAATTAAACAATATAAATAAATTTTAAAAATATTAAGTATAAAATCTCAAAATACAATAAAATATGCACAAAAAGTCACAATTAGGTTTAAAAAAAAAATCAAACCAACACTTAAAAACAATGAATTTAAACTGAAGATAAACGTGTGCATCTTATGAATCAAAATATTAAAATATTTTATTTTATTTTCTAAATACAATAAAGCTTCGAAGTCTACTTGAAATTTTTTAGTCTCGTAGCATTATTTTGAATCAGGTTACAACTTAACAAACATAAATTTTGACAATAATAATATATGAACCAATTTAAACAAAAGCGAAGGATAAAATTTCAAAATACCATAAAACACATATAAAAATCACACAATCAGGTTAAAGAAGAAAATCAAAACAACTTCACAGTGTCAAGAACGTAACCGTTAAATTATATAGAAAAAAATAATGAAGATTTCTACAACTATCTTGATACTTGTTTGAATAATTAAATCACCTTAAAGAGGACTTTCAATTTATTTTGTCTTTAGGATGAAGATTTCTACAATTATTCAAATAATTGTTTGAATAATCAAATTTCACCTTAAATAGGACTTCGATTTTATTTTGTCTTTAATTTGGTTTGTCCAGTTCGTACATATTTAATTTGTTTGTTTAGTCATTTATGTTGTTTATTAAAACCAAAATTAAAAGGATGCCAAAATATTAGGTTTTCTTATCTAGGTTAAATAAAAAACTACTAATTTATTATATTTAATTTTAAGTGATTTTAAATTATTAAATATAAAAATTAGTAAATGATAGTTTTGTCTATTGTGATATTTTTATTGAAGGACAAAAAGTTTAAATCACTTTTATAAGGGGGCCCACTTTAGTATATTATTATTATTATTATTATTATTATTATTATTATTATTATACAGATATATAGATTATAGGTATAAATATATTGTTTAAATTGACCTAAAAAAATTAAATAATATATTTGCATTTTGTGATTTAAAATAAAACTTATTATTTATGAGATTATAAATTATTAAGAAAATAGTAAAAAAAAAAAAAAACCTTTACCTCAAATTCCAACTACACACTTATACTTTGTTGAGGTCCTATGACCCCTCTAAACTATTTTATAGTAAAATTATTACCCCTTGAACTATTTTAAAGTGAAATTATTACCCCCTCGAAAACTAACAACCAGTCATTTGAGCATGCGGTGTGATGCACGCGCTGCTACATCATGCCACGTCATTTTTTATTTTTTTTTACTCTAGAAAAATTAATTATTTAACATTATTATTTTCTTTTTTCTTCCCCTTTTCCATTTTGCTCCATTTTCTTCTTCAACCCAATTTCATCTTCTTGGGTCAAAAATAGAAAATGAGTGTGTAAATGTACCTCACACATACATACGTATGTTCTTGTTCAACCCATTAATGGCGGATAAATGCTCCTCAAAGCTTTTTCATCTCTTTTTGCTCAAGATCCTCATTAATGGCGAATGGTGAATTCTTCCCCATTGATGACGAATTCTTCCCCATTGTGGAAATTTAAAGCTTTGAGCTCGCCATTAATGGCGGATCTTGAGCAAAAATAGAAAAAATTGGAGAAATGGATTGAAAATTATACGTGGGTTATGTTGGAAATTATATATGACATTGTGGAAATTCAAAGATTTGAACTCGCCATTAATGGCGATCTTGAGCAAAAAGAGCGGAAATCGAAGTTCTTGAATTTTTGCAAGTTTTTTGAATCGGAGTTCCTCATTCAAGAATTCATTAATCGGAGAAGTCTTATTGTTTCCTTAGTTCAAGTGTTTCTTGGTTCCGGTAATAACATTTTTCAAATTATCAAAAAACATCATTAATCAAAATTTGGAGATGAGAAAGATGAAGAACTCCATTAATGAGTACTTGAATTTTTGTTTTGAAAAAAAGAAGAAGAAGACATGATGTGACAATTATAATAACACGACAATCAAAAAAATAAAGAATTTTAAGTGAAATGGACTCAACTGACGCGCTCATGGGCGGTGTAGTCACGTCCGTTGACACGTCAGCAACTGGGGGTAATAAATTCGGTAAAAATAAGTTTAGGAGGGTAATAGGTCACCTTTAAATGTTGAGTGTGTAGTTAAAATTTCGACTAAAGGTTGGGAGGTAATAGACCATTTTCTCTAAATTATTTCATTAAAAAATAAAAGTAATAACTAAAATCAATCTATTTTTAGTTATAAAAAATTACAAGATTTTTTTTTTTTTAAAGTAAAGAGAATGGTTAGGTTTAAAACTGCTTTGGTACCATAAATATATGAGACCCACAGTAAAGCTTTAAATTTATTTTGCCTTTGATGAAGATTTCTACTATTTATTCAAATAATTGTTTGAATAATCAAATTTTACCTTAAATAAGACTTCTAATTTATTTTGTCTTTAATTTGATTTGTCCACTTCGTACATATTTATTTATTTAATCCATTTATGTTTTTGATTGTGACCAAAATTAAAAAGATATCAAAATATTAGGTTTTCTTACCTAGTTTAAATAAAGAACTACTAATTTATTACATTTAATTTTTAAGTGATTTTAAATTATTAAATATAAAAATTAGTAAATGACAGTTTTGTCTATTGTTGAAAATTTTAATGAAGAGTAAAAAGTTCAATTCACTTTTCTAAGGAACTTTACACTTTTAATATATTATAGATATAGATATAGATATAGATTATAGATTATAAATACACACTATACTATAACAAATATGTCACTTTTCTTGAATTATTCATTTAAAATTAAATATTCGAGAAAAAATTTACATGTGCTGTCAAAATACCATCTTGTAATGTGATTCATCTGTCAATTGTTATCATTAATAATAAAATATAAAAAAATTATATATTCTTTAGTCATCATCATCAATTATATTTTAAAATTTATTTAAAGAAAATGAGTGAAAATAAAATAATAATATATAAATCATAAAGAATTATGACATAAAAATGAATTGTAAAATTTTAAAAATCAAACGTTAATCAAACTTGTAAGGTATGTTAATTAATTAATAAGGAATATATATATATGTGTGTGTGATAGAAATATTTTTGTCATAAAAAAATAATTTTCTGCTTCTGCTTTTTTTTTTAAAAGCAGAAATTTTCTGCTTCTCCCCAGAAGCAGAAAAACTTATTTTGAGAAATAAGCAATTTCAAACGGGCACTAAACTTTTTTGTCTATAAAAAGGCTTTTCCCGTTTATCTCCGTCTCCCACTCCGTTTAATATATAAAATATATTTTATTAACTAAACAACTATTTATATTAATTTCTCATTTTTATTTTTTTATTGCAACTTCTTTTTTTTTTTTTTTTTAATCCTAACTTTTGTTGTTAATTATAAGTGTACTTACCAGTGAATCAATGTCTAACAAAAAAATGCAACAACTTTTTTACCCGGTATAGTAATGTTACGTAGACCAGATTTGTCATGATCAAATTAGGAAAAAATAAATAATGAAATTAGAAATTTATAAGACTCGAGCTATCATCCTTTCGATCCATCAAGATTCAATGCATCTCAAACTAAATAATCATTAAAAATATATATATATATATCAAGTCAAACACGAATAAACAAAAATAATCTATGATTCTTAGTCCATAAATATATAATAAGTATCATAGTTAGAAACAAGGGAAATTGTTGGAGTAAATGATAGCGGGTCCAGATTCCACATGTTAGGTGACCCACAAATTTACAGATATGGACATTAGTTGTAACGTACGTGTAAGTGCATGAAAACAGTTCTACTATATTTGGGTTATTTTACCAAACTTGGTAATGTCCTCCTTTCTCTGCAATTAACAGTTGTTCCCCACTTTTGTATTTTATTTTTATTTCATTTCTAACTAACTCAAAAGTACCAGTTTTGTCGTTTTACCAGTTATAACTAATTTATGACATCGAATTTTACTAACAGAGGTTGGTGGAGTAGTAAGTTTTCGTATTTCAAGCTTTGAATGTTACTTAAATTCAGATTTTTCAATACAAATTTAAATCTTTATTAAGGTTTTAATATCATGAAAATACATTGAGTATATTATTGTTGCTGTATTCAGGTTTTAATATAAATATCAAATACTCGAAATTATTAGTTGAAGCCTAAAAATATAAACTCAAAAAGTATTAGTGTTCTCTTTATTTCGTTTTAGTTGATCCTCTTCTTAAAAATATTTATTTTAATTTATTATCTTTTTTATAAAAATCAAGAGAATTTTATTATGTTCTTTCAATACGACTTTTATTATTAAATTACTATATAAAATGTATATAGTCAAATTTATATTTTTAAAACATCATTATCGAGGCTCATTTGATAAAATAAAATTCCTAACAAATATTTTGATTATCATGTTATCAAGGATCAAGTATTTTAAAACAGCGAGAGTATAAGCTTGTGTTTTGTAATATAATCTTTAATCATTTTGCATTTAATATTTGTAGAGAGAGAAAATTAGAGGTCAGAAAAAGTATAATGTTTTGCCTTTTTAAAAAAAGAAATTTAGAAAAGATTTTCATGACATTTCTTATGGGAAACAATTAATGAATAGATCGTGAACACAAAGGAGTTCATCCATCTTGTAATAATTCTGAACGACAGCAACATATTCATTATATTCCCATTAACAGAGGTGGAGTCAAAATTTTCAGTAAAATAAATTTTAAATAAAAAAAATAAGCGCACAAACTAGCTGAAGGAGTTCAACATTAGCTATATATATATAATTTTTTTTTTTAACCATATATATAAATAATACTTCCTCCGTTCTATTTTATGTGTGATAGTTTGACCGGACACGAAATTTAAAAAATAAGAAAAGACTTGATGATGTTTACCATATTATCCTTATTAAAAAATGTACTATTACAATCTTTAATTAAGTGGGTGGAACTACTAAGGGTAAAAATAGAATTGTGTCTTTAAAAAATGATTTCCTCTATTTCAAAATAATTGAATTGTTGGGGGTATGACACACCTTTTAAGAAAAATTATTGAGGACATAAATTATAAGTTATTTTTTATTATTACCCATTTAATTGTTGTTAAATTACTCTCATAGAAAATGTAAAGTACTTAAATTACCTCATTAAGTAAAAAGGTAAAATTAGAAGATATTTCTAAGATAACTCTTGAAGAATGAACAATTCATTTATTTTGAACATTGAAAATAATAGCTCAATAATTTAACTATTTTGCAATGGTGAGAGTATCAAATAAGAAATGATGACATTCATTTTGGGATGGACAAAAAGAAAATGGCGACACATAAAATGAGACGAAGAATATAATTTTTTCATCAAAGGATATTCGGATGACCCCCTAGCCATATGGTGGCTTCGCCCCTACCCATCAAATGGATCTCGAAAAAAGTAAATTTAGGCAATCCATATCACAATTTACTAACCTATACATTCGCAACATGCATTTGTCTTTTTCGAGCATCACGATTAAACAATGTCTTAAAAAAAAAGTTTTATGTATAAAGTACATCTTTTTAGTGGAATCAAGAGATATTCTTTCAAGATGAAATGCTAAGAAAATAAACAATGTTCTTTTATTCTCCTAAAAAGGTGAAATAAAGGTTTCACATTTTGAAAGGCACTTAAACCATGCTTTCTACAATGCTTTAATTAAGTACACTATCTTTGTGGTTATGCTAAATGCTAATCACTAATAATAATTCACTAGAAATCTTTCTTAACCAAAAGGTTGTCCTGATCTCTATGATATGCTAAATTAATTTGAGTGATTTATCAAATCTTATTAGTTTTATAGTTTAATTAATACAACACATAGCTTTTTATGGAGTATTACCAGTTTGTGACACTTCAATCACTAGCTAATCATATTTAATTTAATTTAATGAATGGTGTCAAATAAACACCTATAAAGACGGATATATATGTGAGTAATATATTTCTACGTAATAAAATATGAGCACCGAGAAGTTTTAAACTTCTATAATTAACAATATTTTCTCTTCCCATAACAATCTAATAGTGTTTAAAATGTAGTTACTAAAGCAATATTTTTAGAGAGAGTTTATTGTATGTATATCAATTAATCAAATCATTTAAAAATTTTTTTAGGCAGAATATCAAATCTTGCATCACGATTAAATAATATCTTCTAAAAAAAGTTTATGTATAAAGTACAACTTTTTAGTGGAACCAAGAGATATTCTTTCAAAGATAAAATGCTAAGAAAATAAATAATGCTCTTTTATTCTCCTAAAAAGGAGAAATAAAGGTGTCACGTTTCTAACGGCGCTTAAATGTGCTTTCTCCCTTGCTTTAATTAAGCACTCTCTTTGGTTATGCTAAAAAGTCAATCATAAGAGTCGTTTCAAAATAGTTGATCTTTTTTTAAAGAATACTCAAATATATTTTAATTTAATTGTATCTTTTATAAAATTAAGAAATTTTTTGCTATTTTTATTTTTAAATAACTAAATAAAGTGTATATAATAAATTTTATATTTTTAAAATATAATTAATAAAATAAAATTGACAATATAATCCTAATAAATATTTTTTTAACGAGAGTATCAAGTTATCTTTCATAACCAAGAGGTTGTCCAAATCTCTATATATATGTTAAATTAATCTGATTAGTTTAATTAATACAAAAAATAACTCTTTTTATGGAGTATGACCGATGTCTGACACTACTTCCTTTGAGAAAATATTTTTGGAAAAATTAGAGAATCTAGAATCCTTAAAACTATAATTAAAATAAATAGCAATATTTTTTATAAATTACAGCTTATAGCAAAAATAGTAATATGTTTTTACCCACTTCATAGTAATGGAAGAATATGTATTTTTCAGTTGTTCATATGTATTTATGAGTAATACATATATATTTGTATATGTATTTATATAACAACATTTTACTTAAATACAAAATATAATTTGCTACTTTTCGTAATTATGAAACTGTTGCTATAAAAGTTATAATTAAGGCTAAAGAGTTGCTATTTCTGAAATTTTTCCAATATTTTTTTCCGTTTTATTTTAGTTGACTTTTTTTAAAAAAATATTTATTTCAATTTAGTTGTTTTATTGATGAAATCAAGAGGATTTTAATATGTTCTTTCAATAATATTCTTATTATTAAATGACTAAATAAGTTGTAATTGGTGTGCCAAGTCTATAGGGGTCAACTAATATGAAACGGAGGGATTATTTAATAGATGCTCATTTTACTAAAGTAACCCTATTAATTATGCATTGAATATATAAATTTGACTATATACTTTACATAGTCATTTAATGATAGGGGTGATATTGAAAAAATACAATAAACTTCTCTTGATTTTAGAATTTGAACAATTAAAATGAAACAAATGTTTTTAGTAAAAAGGTCAACTAATATAAAACGGAGGGAGTAAATGAATGGTGTCAAAGGAACACGTATAAGGATGGATGTAGAGGTGAGTAATATGAACAGCGAAATCACCAGAGTTGGCATAGTGGTTCAGCGCTATGTTCCTTAAGCAAGAGGTCGGGGGTTCAATCCCCGCCTCTAGCGAATAGAGCAAACTCTGTGGCCACCAGTTCCCTACCGCAAAATGCGCTGACCGAGGAACGGAAGATTAGTTTCACGGCTGCCGGCTATGGGATACCTTGGGAAACAAAAAAAAAAAATATGAGCAACGAAGAGTTTTGAACTAACTCCCTCTCCCTCTGTTTCATTACTTCATATTAGTTGGCCCGAAAGAATGCCGGTTATGGGATACCTTGGGAAACAAAAAAAAAAAAAATGAGCAACGAAGAGTTTTGAACTTACTCCCTCTCCCTCTGTTTCATATTAGATGGCCCATAAGAACTTAATACATCCATTAAGAAAATATTAATTAAATATTTATTTTACCAAATTAACTTTATTAATTATATTTTAAAAGTATAAATATGAGTTATACACTTTATATATTCATTTAATAATAGGGATAATCTTGAAAGGAGGTAATAAAATTCTCTTAATTTTAAAAACACCATTTGTGAGCATCGCTATTAGAATCGCTGCTATATTACAATCAACATAACAGAGATGGATTTCAAAATTGAAAGCGTCAGGACATAACTAAATGCAAAACTATTTTTTAAATAACATAAACATGTCTCTTACTTGCTACTACAAAGTTTGGGGATGAAACTGTCAAAGAACTAAAGAAAAAAAGCAAACAAACAAAAAGAAAAAAATAGGCAACGGCAAAACATTAAAATTTGGGAAAATGCTAAGAATTGAACTTATAATATATGCAATATTTAAGATTATACATGCATTTTTAATTTTCTGAAATTATTGACTACTATATGACCCAACGCTAATGATAGTCCCCCTCCCCTCTAATTACCAAGTACCAACTATACCTTAGATGCGCGTGCTTGAAATTCTTATAAAAAAATCATGATGGGGATGTATGATGTAGAAAATTAGAGATATATTAGTACATGTTTACCGTAACAGTAGCAAGTCATTAAATTCTTTAACCAACAATCCAAGATATAAAGTGTACATAGGATGATCAGAAGTTTAGAACAAATTAAATAGTTGAACTAAACGTCTCAGATAATAATGCCACGAAAATGTTATGACGACATATTTAAAAGGGATAGATCCATGAACAGTTACGAGAAGGTTTGGAGGAATAGTATTAAGATAGAGGAGTAAGGTGTGTGGTCGAGTCACAGACAGTAGTTAGGAGAGTTTGGTGTAGCTTGGTTGGTAGTGCTAGGGTTGGGGGTAGGGGTTGTCCCCTGTTGGTCTACGTAATATATTTTTGTGTTTGTTGTACCTTGTGTTTTTTTAATCATGCTGTATGCTTGTCTACGGTCCTTTGTCTTGAGCCGGGGGTCTATCGGAAACAGCCTCTCTACCTCTTTGGAGGTAGTGGTATGGACTGCGTACATTTACCCTCCCCAAACCCCACTATGTGGGAATCTACTGGGTTTGTTGTTGTTGTAGATCCATGAACATATATGAAACAAAAAACAAGCTAAGGTATAAACTGGAATATTTTTCTTACTTGTATGATGTTAAACACGCATGAATGACCTGATTTACTTGCTATTAATTATATTAGCATTGCAAATATTTTGTCCTGGGACAACTCTAAAACTTTGAGGAAAAATTGCAATGATTAGGGGAAAAAAGAGAGAATTATTCAAAGCTTAAAGCAGCTAGCAGAACTTTTGTTTGGATACCTTGACTTTATTTTGTGAGAAGCAAACATCAACTGTAACATCAGTCAGCTCATGCCATAAATTACTCCCGTGTGGAAGAGCAAACACCCCCTTAAGTTGTTTGGACTGTTGTTAATAATGAGAGCCTCACACACACGAGTCAATCTCCAAAACAGAAAAATCTTGACCAGTACTGCATGCAATGATGCAGAAGAAAAAATTTGTATCTGCTTTCACTGGCCTCTGTTGTATCTCAATTACTTTGCCCATTCAACACAAAGTGAATGATATCAAAGATGCAATCAGATACTGGTAGGCAATAGAGGAAGAAACAATTCACAACTAGTGAATGATTTGACTGTTAATTATGCTTATATTAAATAGGATCTTTCAAATTTTTGAGTCTTAATATCACTACTATGTATGCTGTACGTCCGCAAAAGATTCTTCTATTATTTAATTTATTTTGATATACAAAATCAGCGACATTATTTCCTCTTTGGATGAAATTAGTGATGGAGGAGCTAGGCTGAATGTTGTGGATATACTATTCAGGAAGAAAATCAAGTATTGCTAAATTTTTTTGGATAAGAAAGACAAGCTAAAAAGGCAGATGCCATCACTTAACCACATTTCATTGCTAGCTTATCTGTCATAATTCTACTTGAGTAAATACTTTTTAAAGGCTACAAGGAGAAAAGTACGTACGTAGCAATGGTGCTCCAAAGTATATATTAAGTAGAAACGACCACAACAAGACCATCAACTCTGCTAATGAATTTAGGTTAAGAGTGTTAAGTAACATCTTCAAAAGGAGTAATGGTCTCATCAACTTTTTCCAGTTCCTCTTGGTGAGAGATTGAGATTCAAGAATTTACTTTAAGCTATAACTGAATATGTCATAGAAGAAAGACAGAGAATTGTTAGGGGTGGCTCATGGGTGAGCTAGTAAAATATTTTAGAACTTTCAATTAAATAACTCAAATTTTTATATTAATAAATATATTTTTTACAATTATATCCAAGATAATATAATGCAAACACACTAATGACATTTTATTAAGTACAATTAATCTTTAGTTTTATATATGTCATTTACATTCAAAACAACAAGCATATAAAAATAAAAAATATAACTCTAAGTTATTATTTTCTTGTGTATATATGTATATTTTAAAGTCTTTTATTAAAATTTACTTCAAAATAAAACTTACTTTAAATCATTAATTTTATTGAGACAATATCGATGTGGCAACATTACAACAAGTGTAATCAGATCATTCATTGTTCCAATCAGAGTAAAAGCACGAAGAGGCGAGTTCCAATCGAAGTAAAAGCATGAAGAGGCAAACATGCAAAAATGTAATATTGATGTGACTGAATTTTGCTACATATCTATCTACTTATAGTAAATCTACACAGTTTTCTTCTATAGTTCATAATCAAAAAAATGAAGTGATGTTCAATTTCAATTTATTTGTTACCTCATTTTAATTTAATATTCTTTTAAATTATTAAAAATTATTAAATACAACACATAATTTATAATATTTTTTTTTAGTAATTAGATGTTTTTTAAATATTAAAAAATATTTCTTTAATATTAACAATATATAATTAAAACTAGTTATCAACATTTAATATTAAATTTCTGAAGTAATATTATTTAAAAAAAATATTTTTGAGCTAGAAAAATGAGCAGAGAATAGATCATTTTGATTCATGAATGCAATGGACTAAATTTATATATTTAGTTAAACATGGCTACTTCAAGATTCAAACAAAAAAATGGTTAAAAAAAAAAATTGTACACGCATCATTAAAAATAATTTGACCGTTTCGCAAAATGATTATTGGTGGAGTCTCTAATAATTAAATAACACGTAAGTAAAAGAGCTATTAGACCTTAGCAACAATCTTACTGAAAACATAGCAAGGGCTTATCGACTTAATACCTCTCTCGGTGCACGCTTAGCGCCTCTATGCTAACGCGCGCCCAAGAGGGTTTCCATGGCTAAATGAGGGCGAGGAAGACCACGTAACTCAAAGGTAGTAAAGAAAAATCTAGCGAATCAAGTTCTGGAGGTTATTGTATCAATCTCTGGGGTAAAAAAAGCCTTACAAGAAGAAGAGACGACGATTACGAAGGAGCAGGAAGAGAATGAGATCCAAGTGAGTGCGCAAGGAATTGATAAGGGTAAAACGCCGGTTTATGGAAGCTATACTAAGGGAAAAGTTGTCATTAATGCTAGATGGAATCTGAATTTGGGGAAGGAAACAGAGCCTGCGGAGGGGGGGAATAAAGAATGGTCTGAACTGTTCATGAACAATCGTTCTGTGACGAATGGTATGTCACTTGATTTTATCACTCCGATAGTAGTAGATGGGAAACCAGTGGTTCAAATTGAGGAAAATGAGATAGCTCAACAAACAAAAATGTGGGAAAATGCTTTGGTTCTCTTTGTAATGGGGGCAAAGACTAGTTATGCTTATATGACCAGCTACATAACACGTATATGGAACCAAGTTACAGCCCCTGAGCTTTTTCTCCATGACGATGGGTGGTACATAGCTAGATTTCAGTGCCAGGATGATAAGAATGAGATACTGTATGGTGGACCTTATACACTGAATAACAAACCCTTAATTTTAAAGGAATGGACGCCTAATTTTGATTTTCAATAAGATTTCCACGCACCATGCCTCTTTGGGTAAGACTCCCAAATCTCCCACTAAATTGTTGGGAAGGGTTTGTACTGAGCAAGATTGTGAGTAGATTGGGATGACCTATATTTGCCAATGAATGTACTAAAAAATAGACAAGGGTATCATTTGCAAAAGTACTGGTGGAAAATAGATGTCTCGCAGGGGATGGTAGATGAGGTTAAAGTATATGAGCCAATAGGGAAAAGTTTCTTACAACAAATTGAGTATGATTGACGACCACTATATTGCCACGATTGTATGCAAATAGGACATGATTGTAAAAAGGAGGCTGCTCATGTAACTAGGCAACAACAACATCATAATCGAGCTTACCAGAAGCGAGAGAAACCACAGGAGCCAAAGAAATTGATTCCTAAATGGGTACCTCAAGAAAAAGGGGGTTGTTATAGATCCTAAGGTTACTACCATGAGAAGGGGGAAGAAAATTCAGTTGCAGGATGGAACTCAACATACCCAAATTGTACAAGTCACTCCTAAGAATAATGATAATGAATTCATTCAGGTAGCAGGCACAAGGATGGCTGGTAGTCTTACTTATGCAATAGTCCATCATAAAGCTACTGATAGGACTACAATTACTTAGAATTATTTCTCGCCACTTACCATTGGAGCTTTGGGCCAGGATGTATCTGGTCGACCCCCAAAGGTGGAGGGAATCCATATTTCTCTATGAAAAGTCTAGTATGGAATGTTAAAGGCATGAACAAGGTTTCTAAAGAAAGGGAACTAGGGAGATATTTGAGAAAATTTTAGATTATTTTTATAGGTATTTTGGAGACTAGAGTGAAGGAGTTTAGCACTTGTGTGGATAGAATTGCTAGAGGGTGGAGTTCAACTCATAACTATATGTATGGTCCAAATGACAGAATCTGGCTATTATGGAAGACTAAGAGAGTGACTGTTACCGTAATATAGGCCAAGTCTGTGCCCTGTTTAACCTTACTGACATAAAGTCCATGGGAAGATTTTGCACCTGGACAAATAGGCATATCTGGAGTAAGATTGATAGAGCATTGGGAAATGAGAAGTGGATTAAAGACTTTGGACATTTAAATGTAGAATTTACAGAAAATTATTTCTCTGGTCACTCCTCTATATTCATGGAGGGTTCCTTAGCAAGCATGATGCTTTCAAAGCCTTTTCGATTCTTAAATGTGCTAGCAGATGATAAAAGTTTATTCAAGTGGTTTCAATAACTTGGAACCATACCATATAGGGTATTGGGATGTACAAATTATGGTAGAAATTTAAGATGTGTAAAGATCCTATTAGACAACTGAAGAAAGTCCCAATGGGTAGCGTAGATAGTAGAATTCAAGATGCTTAGGAGAGTCTCAGTACAATTCAAATGCATATTACTGTTAATAGTAGGCCAGAGTTGTTGGAACAGGAGAAAAGGGGACAACAGGAGTTGATGAAATGGTTAGATATGCAGGAAAAAATCTATAAACAAAAGGCAAAAATGCACTGGATCAAGGTTGGTGATGGTAACAATAAATTCTTTTTTAATCATATGAAGCATAGAGCTGGATCAAATACTATCAATACTCTAAAAAACATGGATGGGAAGATTTTACATTCTCATCAAGATATTGAGGCTGAAGTACTGACATTCTATCAGAATCTGCTTAGATCATGTTCAAATGAACTTTCCTTGATTGATTTAACTATCATGAGAAGGGGTCAACACCTTAATAGAACACAACAGAGAAAGATGTGTGTGAACGTCACTATGCAGGAGATCAAAGAGCCACTATCTAGCATTGAGGAAGGCAAATCCCCAGGTATTGATAGCTATACATTTGTATTTTAAAAAAAAGCTTGGGAGGTGGTGAAGGGTGATATATATGATGCTGTTTCAGATTTTTTTAACTACAACAGAATGCTTAGGGCAGCCAACAATACTATAGTTGTTCTTGTACCAAAAACCAGTCAACCAGAAATTATGAGAGACTATAGACCCATAGTGTGTTGTACAACTCTGTACTAGATCATATCTAAAATAATCTCTAAGAGGATTAGAGGTGTTCTTAATGATGTAATAGCTTAGAGCCAATCTGCATTTATACCAGGAAGGTTAATTACAAACAATATCCTCTTGAGTCATGAGCTGATTAAGGGTTATACCAGAAAACTTATCTTTCCAAGATGTGTGATTAAGGTGGACTTACAGAAAGCATATGATTCAGTTGAATGATTTTTTATTGAATAAACGCTGAAGGAGTTAGGCTTCCCAATATAGATTGTGGGATGGATAATGACTTATATAACTACTATAAGCTACACTTTTATGGTCAATGGAAGGTTGTCTGATACTATGCCAGCCAGGAGAGGGCTAAAACAGGGTGATCCTTTATCACCTTATGTCTTTGTTATGGTAATGGAATACTTAAGAAGTTGTCTTGACACTCTTAGGGACCTTCCCGACGTCAACTATCACCCTAAATATCAGAATTTGGGTATTACCCATCTGTGTTTTGCTGATGATTTACTCCTATTTGCGAGAGGAGATACCATGTCTATTCAATTGATGAGAGACAAATTTCATCAGTTCTCAAATACTTCAGGTGTAAATGCTAATTTCAGCAAAAGTCAAGTATATTTTTGGGGAGTGAATAATACATCAAAGGCTAATGTGATACGAATGTTGGGGTATGAGGTGAGATAGATCCCTTTTAAATATTTAGGAGCGTCATTGTGTGCTAAAGGGTTTACTACTATGCAATGTAAACCTTTAGTTGATAAGATTACTCCTCGTATTACATCTTGGATGGCCAAGGGTCTTTCTTATACTGGTAGAGTGCAACTTATACGATCTATCCTATTTGGGGTCCAAGCCTATTGGACTCAAATTCTCCTACTCCCACAGAAGGTCATAAAGTTAATAGAGGCTGTGTGCAGAAGTTACTTGTGGTCTGGTCAAGCTAGTATTACTAAAAGAACTTAATAACATGGGATAAAGTGTGTTTACCTAAAGGGGCAGGTGGACTAAATATCACTAATTTGAAGGTTTGGAATGAAGCAACAATATGTAAACTTCTCTGGGCATTAAGTTAGAATAAACAAAACTTGTGGATAACCTGGATCTACTCTTACTATATTCAAGGGGGAGCTTACAACATATGGAGAGACCCGCCCAGGCTTCATGGATGGTGAGGAAAATCTTCAACATGAGAAATTCTGGAATAATGTCATCAATAATGAGCAGGTCGTACACTAAGGAAAGTTTAAAATTATTGCGGCTTATAGAATACTAAGGGGAGAGATAGAGAATGTAAACTGAAAGAATTTGGTATGTAGCAGTGCAATTGAACCTAAACAGGTGTTCATACTTTGACTATCATTGCATAGAAAGCTTAGAACCAAGGATAGGTTGCTAAACTGGGGACTCATAAATGAAGATATATATATGTCCGTTCTATCATGCAGAAAGGGAACAAACGGGTACCCACTGATTTTTTAATTAGGAAAATTTTATTATGCATCTCATACGTCATGTCATTGTTGTATGAGACACTTCCTATTTTGACAAATGGATCTCTGGCCCCACCTGTCAAGTAGTTTTCCTTGTCCCCTTTGCATTTTCTTTTTCATTTCCACTATAAACTTTTTTTTTCACCATTCATTTTTTGCTTTTCTTTTTTTTTGGATTTACTTTTTCTTTTATTTTCTTTCTTTTTATCTTTCTCGTTCAATTTTATTGCGTGCTCGTGATATCAAGGAAAATGAAAGCTTTTCCCTTTGGTTCTTATTTGTAGATAATTTATTACCAAATTAAATTTATAAAATAATCATTGTATTATATGCATTTGTCTCACTTTTTTTAAGTCTATTTCAATTTTTTTTTATTTTATTAATTTTTCACGTGACATATTTAAAACTGCACGAGTTAAAAAGATATTTTGATATGTTTTATATATTTAAAATTTAAGATCGAAAATTTTAAAAATCTTTGTGCCAAAACAAAAATCAGATAAACATATTAAATCTAAAGAATACTATCCCTATCTGTTAAATATACAAACGATCACTCAACTTATAATAATTGACCGTCAAAGTCACAGACTTTATTTAGCTAGTTTTCATTGCTGTTTTAGCTCGAACTACAGTTTTTAGTTTTTAATGATGTGACAATTCTAAGTTTTAGAGAAAAATTTAAAAATTAAAATTTAACTTTATTTAGGACCGAACCTATTTAAAATTCGATCCAATTCTTATCATAACCCGCTTAAAATATTATTTCTATATAAAAGATGCATTTAATAAAAAAACTATATGATGGTTCTCCATATTAGATATTTTTTAAATTGCAAATAGAGTTGGAGTTATGTTTGACAATAGTATTTGGGAAATAGGATATTTTTGAAGTAAAAGAATATATAAAAAGTGAAAATAAACTTAAAAAAAAAGATTTTTATAAAATTTAAGTTATTTTATGAAAATAAAAAATATTTTTTTTAAAATAAATTAAAATATATAAACGAACCCCAAAATAGTGAAAACACCTCTTGAGGTGTTTTTCAAAAATTCAAATATTATGAAATATATTTTGTAATATTTATGGCTAAATAAATATTTTAAAATAAAGTAAAAATATATTTTAAAATATTATAAATAATATTTATGGTCTAACGTATATTTAGTATCAGAAGCACGGAAAAAGAATTGAAAGGAAAAAAAAGAAAAGGTAACACCAATAAAGAAGAGGAAAAAATGATTTTTCAAAAAAAAAAAAAAAAGTTAATAACAGTGAAAATGAAAGAAAATTCTTAGAGGAATATGAAATGCATGATAAAATTTTTCCTTTAATTATCCTTTTACTAGGGAAATCTGGCAACAATTTACCAATTGGATAGGTGGCTCACATAATGTAGCTGACTGGAACGAGGAATGGCAATGGGTGAATATTCAAGCTAGACGAATGAAGATGTGGGGCCCCATTCTTAAAGCAGGATTAGCTGTGGTAATACATAAGGCGTGGATAGAGAGGAATGCACGAGTATTTCAATGAGTGTACAAAATCAAAAAGGCTATTCTGCATGATGCAAAGATAAGTTTATGTACTAGACTTAGTTCCAATAGGAAGTTTTTTGAATTGTTATGTTCAATCTAGTGATACAAGTAGTAAGTGGAAGGTTTTATGGTAGTATAGGCAAGTTGAGAGGGATAGGCAGGATGTGTTGTACGCCCTGTATTGTTAAGCATTACTGGTGATTAATAAAAAATTTAATTACCAAAAAAAAAAAAATCAACCTTAACTAACATAACGAGACTGATATATGAAAATTGTTTGGCATATTAGCTCCACTGAAAAGAAGGATACAATAGTATTAAAAACCAATACAAACTACGACCATGATAATCGCTCCTAAATCACACTATTAATAGAAGTGGATTCAAAAGTTAAATGTGTCAATGCGTCACCACATGAAGAGTTATTATATCAGATGGTTAACCAACTTGTGTCTTTATTATCTCAGAAAGTTACTGAACTTTAATCTTTACTCAAAAAGTCACTTAACCTGTATTCTTCCCTTCGAAAATCACTCACCTTCAATTTTTACTTCAAAAGTTGCTCAACTCAAAATTGAGTGACTTTTGAAGAAAGAATTGACTTTCTGAGAGAAAAGTCATAAATTAAGTGACCATTTAGGATATTAACTAATTATATGAATAATTTTTTCTTTAAATAACATAAATATGTAAATTTCTTACTACAAATTTGGGATAAAAACATAGAGAAAAACAAGCCAAAAAATTAAAAGAAAAAATAAAAATTAGGCCGTAACTAGTAAAATATAACATCAAGAAATTAAAATTTGAAAAAAAATGCTAAGATCAATCGAACTAAATGTGATCCCCCTAAATGTCCACTCGTGTACCATTAATCAACTAATGAAACTATTTTAGCTTTGTTTTTTAGGGTGTCAATACAGAAATATATACAATATTTATAATATATGTATGTACATGCATTTTTTCTGAGGGCCAAAATACCAACGATTCCTTATTAACGCGTGCTTGAAACCCTTGTAACCAGTCATAATGAGGATACACAAAAATTAAACTAAAAATTAAACAAATACACAACTTATATTTTCAATATTACAAAAAATTCAACTTCTTAAATATATTACAAAATCCAATATATATACAGAATGATATGTATATGTCGACTATATTATGTATATTAATAGGGAGAGAGAGTAAAGTAAATAAAAAATAAAAGAAAGTGTAATTACTTTCAAAAGGGTTGGTATTTATGTTATTTATATAAAATTAAAAGAATGTAGAAAATTGTTTTAGCCAATCTAGCTAAAGATACATTAATATGTTTACGTAACAGTAGTAAGCCATTAAATTCTTTATTCTATGACAAGTTGACAACAATGCTATGTAAATAAAAAATTGTAAAAACCAACATAAATTTCAATTTTTTCAAGTTAATTATTCCGTATCACAATTCTTCTTAATATTACAAAAAAAATATTGATTTAGTCTACACGGATACATCACTTAAATTTATAAGGATACATCATATTCTTTCGTATACGCCACTTAGTTTTGTACAAATACATTATATTTTTTCAGATACATCACCTAATTTTACATAGATACATTATATTCTTCTATGATATATTCGAGCTTTTAATAGAAAGAGAAAGTAAAATCAAGATTTGTGTAATTGTTTAGCTATGATAAGTTAAGTAGTGATAAGGGGTGGAGCTACATGTGCTCCCGGGGTTCATCCGAACCCCTTTCGACGAAAAATTATACTATTTTAATACTATTTTTATATAGTTGAAAATATTTTTTTTATGCATATATAGTAGATGTTGAACCCCTTCAACTAGTTCGTATATTTACTTCTAAACCCCCTTAATGAAATTCCGACTCCGCCACTGATAGTGATTTTATGTAGTTTTTCTATGTACACATTTTGTAAACCTAAACCAGATGACCAAAGATATGGGGCCGTAATTTTCTCTATTTAAAATCATAATTCAAAAGATATTTCTTTCTTTATAAATTTTGTACCTAATCAAATTACATCATATACTTATAAATACATCAGTAAAAATTTATAAGATTAACCATATTGTTACTCGTCTTATTTTCCACAAAGATTGCCAGAAAAAGCATGAAGGATTAGACATATGAACGTGTATCATCAAGGCATAAACTGGCAACTACACCCTTAAGTAATCTGTTTGTTTGGACTACTGTTAATAATGAGAGCCTCACACACACAAGTCAATATCTAAAAATCGAGAAATATTGACATTATTGGTTTCAATGCTTAACTATATCAATGTCACTCGTTGACATTCATTTAATTAATACTAAGGGTAGTATAAGGAGCTTGTGTCTTGAAGGCTGTTTATATTAGTCTATTGCCCCCAAAAGATTCTTCTATTATAGAGAACTTAGGGAACAATTTAGCGACACAAAATCAGCTGATAAGTTTCCTTTTAAGATGAAATTACGACAATTAGGGGAAAAGGCATGTTCACAGCAATGTCAATTTTGCTTCCAGCAGTTTTCCAGGTAATAAGGATTATGTGGTGGGCCGTTAGTGCACAAAATATTCTACACTATCACTTAACTTGATCTGCTATTGCAGGTTACCCAATTATTTACATAAAAAATTAAGTAACCTGCAATATAGCAAGTCAAGTTTACACGATAGTGTAGAATATTTTATACACTGACGGTGCACAAAACTTAAATTCTTTATAAAACCACATTCCACTACTAACTTATCATAATTCTACTTGTGTAAATGCTATTTAAGAGCAACAAGGAGAAAAGCAGCCATGGCACTCCAAAGATGGAGTAACTAAAGCTCCCGCTATACCATCAGCTCTGCTAATGAAACCCAGTCGATCGAAGCATTAAGTAACATCTCCAAAAAGCGCAATGGTCTCCAGAGATCGAGATTCAAGAATTTACTTTAAGCTGCAGCTGGATATGTCGGAGAAGGAAGACATGGAAGTTCATACAAGGTCAGAGTTACGTTGTTAAACATCGGTCACTAGGATTAAGGGCTGGGTAGGTTCAAAGGATAATGTCAAGGTGGATTAGAGGATACATCAACTGAAACATCCTCATTCTTTTTCCCCTTGTTGCTTCTACCGTTTCAAGCAAGAGATGCTAATGATTATATAAGTAACAGCAGAATGGCAGTCTCTTTAAACATCCGTCGTATATTTTGGTCTTTCTGCGGAAAACTCACTATATTTTACCTTGTAATAAATCAATTCCCATTTGAAATTCAATCAAGCAGTTGAAGAATTAGTTACAAAACACTTAAATTGAAGCATAGTAGTAATAGAAAGCATCTTATACCCTCCTCCTTTTCCTATAGACAGGTAGAAGATGGTAACACCGCCTAGTAAAGGTGACTGTGTCTCAATATCAGGCTGGGCACCTTCTTTCTCTTCAGTTCGTTACAGGAAGAAGAAGAAAGACAAAGTTCTATCCAGTTGAGGATCATTAGATGTTGAACAATTTCTAGCAGCATTCCAATACAACAAAATTAAGGAAGTATAACTACTAATAGAATATCTTTTGTCCAATTATATGAAACAACAAAGATACAGCAACCAGTTCGATCTGAAGGTAAATGATACTGTATCTATTTAAATTAAAAGCATTCGACTTTATTGTTAAACAATAGTAACATATAGCATAACAAACAGAATAAATAAAGGACTTCATACAAAGTTGGTGTTACCCAAATAGGAGGACAAAACCAACTGAGGGAAACACCATCGTAATGCGGCTGGATGCTGCCATCTGCTACGTTGAACACCCCCATGTCCAAGCCGCCTCCTTCTTCATAGCAGAGGTATGATTCAAAACAGTCGTCTGTAAAATAAATATGATTGGGCTTGATTCCTGGAAATTGAGAAGCTTGGACTGAGAGAGAAGCATTAGCACCCAAAAAAAAAAGCCATGTCTCCTAATTCCTCAGTTTCAGTCACTTTGCCGGTCGCTAAATCGACCTGAAAAACTCGAAAATCTGTTGTCCCATATGTGAACTCACCGTCCCCCAACAATTCGCGTTCATCCGGCCTCAGCGTCAATGGAAACCATATCGCGAAATTACAAATAATGATCCTAGTGATTCTAGGATGTACAAGTGTTCTACAACTCCTTGAGGTTCAAATGGTATCTGCGCTATGATATGACCTTGAGGGCCAACAACATCATCAACATCACAAACTAGTACTTCACCCGAATAATTCACGGTATAAATTTTGCCATTAAAATACAGCAAATCGACAAATAGATTCTGATAGGTTCCTTCCCAAACAACTCTAGTCCATCTCAAATCTCCAGGTCTCCTGAAACTGAGGAACCCCATGCCCTCCTCAATGACCACGACAACGTAATCGGATGTATGAGAAGGACTAGCTGACAAAACTGCCTTGCGAATAAAGGTCATCATCCAGTCAGCCAAGTGATCGTCGGGATCGTCATAATCTAAGGTGGTATTTTGATGGGGCAATTCAATGTGAACATCAGAGAAGGGATGTAGCAGACTAATTTCACCCTCGTCAGCTCCTACTGTGATAAGTCAACCCATAGACTCCATACATCGTTTTCTGCTGGCTTTTGGAATCCTCTTCTTCAAGATCATGCCATCATAAAGGCTGAAGAATCTTCGAAAGGAATTTCCCTCATTATCTTCTTCTTCCGCTAACATCAGCCAAGGAACTCTTGGTAGGTCACTGTTAAAGTTGTTCTTGGTGGCTGCAGAGTGCCATGATTTGCAGAATTTTATATAGTCTACAATCAAATTCAAACATCTACCTATCAAGACCAGCCGATCATATGGAAGTTCCGACCAATCAGGCACGTCTTGCAACATGTTTAAGGTGTACTATAGGGTCTCTGAACAGCTGCTTTTATAACAATATATCGCCAATTCAAAACAAGCTTGGGATTACAGCAATTGAAAATCTGTAGAATGGAAAAAGCTATTTATGAACAGTTCATGACCCTCGACAATAAACACTATGCTTCAGTGATTTATATATGAATATTTAACCGTACTATCGTTTAGTATTAGGTTTTAAAAGATACTTGAGAAATAAGTAATTAATATTAAGACTAAAATATGAAAAAAAAAAAAATTCCTGTTTTTTGTGGGACACTGACAAATAAAAACTATCAACAAAGTTGGAAATAAAAGCCTCCCTTCGTAGTATCTTTTTAGCTTCTTTCCGCATAGGAACTTCATCCGGAAATAGCACCATCCATTTATTATTAAATTATAACTAATTATAATTAAGAATATTATTAAATTTATATTTTTCTAACTTTATTAATTAATGAATGAATAGTTTTAAAATAATCATTATATGACCCAAGTGAGTCAAGCCGAATAGGCTCAACTGGGTCCGAACTTTGACCAAACTTTTATCGGGTCAAACTAAGCCGAGTATACATGTCAACAGAGCCAAGTCCCGAGCTAGCTCGGCACCTGAGTAGAAGCGGAAGGATCATATAGTTGATTGACCTAATCCTTCACCTGTTAGGTTTATTTTTGAAACAATCAACTTAATTCTCTTTTTATTGATAAAACCATAAGAAGCAAGAAGTAGAGAGTAAAGGTTAAAGAAAAAGAATGAGAGAGAAACTCGGAGTGACCAAAGGCAAAAGAGAGAGGAAGAAAAGCGAAGAGTGATCGACAAGCAGAGCGGCACCACAAAGAACACATGTAAAAGGCGAAAATGTCTTCACTTTTGATGGGGCAAATGATCAAATATACTCATGCACTATTCAAAACGGTTAGTGTAAGGCTCCTTATGTTTTTGGTTCAAAAATTCTCTTGACCATTATATTTTTGGCTCAAAATTACTATTCCTCCTAACTCCAAAACAAGAAAAAATACTCCTGTTAGCAAGAATTTTGTCCAGTTTTCATTGCACCACCGTTAGCAAGAAAGGTATTTCTAACCTAATTTGCTCATTGAAATATATTTTTGAGCCAAAAATATAACAGCAAGGGCCTTTTGAGCCAAATACATATTAAGGGTAAAACTATTCCATTTTGCATAGTTCAAGAATTTATTTGACATGTTTACCCTTTTATTTAAATAACTAAAGGCAGAAGTCTCTCCAATTTTCACTATACAATGTATAATAACTTAAGTTGTGGTCGTCCTGCTATTTATGCTTCTATAATAGTAGAAGAAAAGAAAAATATATTTTTTAACGTATGAACATGCAATTTGAAATCATAATTTCAAATTTCAAATTCTTTAAAATGCACTATTTGAAATTTTAAATTGTATTTGATTTCCTAATTTATAATACTTGGCCCATAAATTTAAATTTTGTAAAAGAAAAATCATTATTTTAATGATGAAAAACTTTACAAGTTATGAAACTTAGCAGGAGAAGATTTGACATGATTGATTTGAAGCTAACGTGAGGGACAAATCACATTTTAAACATAAAGGAAATAAGTCACATTTTAAACATGAAAAACAAAACTAATAAACAAAAAATACAGGAATAAGTTTTTACTCTTTTCCCTAAATAGGTAAGAAAGTATAACTATTTAAGGTACATATATGGAATAGAATTTAAGTTTCTATACTGCTAAACTTGACCTACTATTTCAGGTTACTAAATTTTTTTATTTTTTTTTTTTTTGTAAAAAATTGAATAACCTACAATAGTAGATCAAATTTACCTAATAGTGTATAATATTTATACACTACCGTTTTCAAAACTTAAACTCGATGGAATATGCCCATACATAGGATCTTCCAAAATTGAGTCTTAATATCACTACTTTGTATAAGGAACTATCTCTTAAAAGGCTGTTTATTTTAGTCTACTGCCCACAAAAGATTCTTCTATTAAGGGCAACAAAGAGAAAAGCAGCAGTGGTGCTCCAAATTATAGAAAGAATTGTTCACAAAAAAACCATCAACTCTGCTAATGAATCCAGGTTATAATATTAAGTAACATCTTCAAAAGGCCAATGATTATCTTATCAACTATTTTCAGTTCCATTTGGTGAAGAGATTGAGATCAAAGAATTTACTTTAAGATATCACAGAGAAGGAAGACATGCAAGTGTCGGAGATGTGTTTAAAACCGAACAAAAAAAAAAAGAAAAGAAAAGGAAAGGAAATGCTACAATAGTTCGTTGAAATGAGGATGTGGGGTCCATTATATTATAAATATAGAAAACAGGAAGCAAAAAGAAGTGGGCCCTACCCGCTTTTAAGTGGATACACAATGTAGTAATGAAAAGGTAGATTGGGCCGAAGTGTACATGCATAGTCAATTATGGGTACAACAACTTGAAACACCGACAACTATAAAACGTCCAAAATATCCAATAGCTAAGAAACAATACCAACAACCACTCACACTGTTATCTATGTTTAATAACCTGTAATGACTAAGAAGATAAATTATGACATGTTATGGTCTTATATATAGTAAAGATTAAAATGAAAGCAAAATATATTGAAAAAGATTAGCAAAATTCGACTGTGAATAATTAATTCTCTATACACCATGACACAGTATTATGCTCCAAAATATTAATCTCCACCCCCAAGCAGATGTAAGAATATGCTCTTAGCTCTTTTATCTGCATAGTATGCTCTGATTTCAATGATGAATGTCTCTATAAGAAGAGAGTTTCACGGTCACGGTGCAGCAGATGCCACACTCATTGTGGTTTATCTAATATCTTACCATGAATGTCAACATTGTGCTTCTGTATTCCTGAGACATGTGGCCAGTGAAAACATGTTAGGTTGTTGTCCCATGATATAATTTAGTTTTAATTAAATTTTGTAGAAAAAAATATGTAGGAATTTTTAACGTACTCAGAGAGCCTGTTGATAATTTAAGGCCTGTAGATACTAGTACAACGTCTCCTATTTATAGATCTGCGCCCATCTTTATACGATTGGATACAAAATTATCTAGTTTTAAAACAGGAATTAAAGTAGCAGGTCTTTTATCCCCTTATCGCTGTGGAGGAATAATCAGACTATTCGGGAGAGCTGAAGTGGGGAAAACAAGATTTATTATGAAATTAATTAATAATATTGCTAAAGATCGCGAGGATGTATTCAAAAGCAGTGTCGATTTTTATATAAGAAAGGATAAATATTTAATTATCACAAGTATAATAAATTTTGTAGAAAAAAGTAATTGTTCAAGTGCGATAAATCTTGTCCCATTCAAGGTGTGTAACCACTGAGCCAAGGGGACCTTGAATTAAAAGGGACAAACAAATTTTTCAATTTAGTGAGCGTCCTTCAAGTTTTAAAAATTAGGTAAAAGGGACAAAAAGATTTTAATCTTTTTTAAACATTTTCGCTCCAACAACTTTGCACAGTTGTCGAACAACTTTGATAATTGTTCGATAACTTTACAAAGTTGTTCAACAAGTATCAAAGTTGTTCGACAACTTTGCAAAGTTGTTGAACAACTGTGCAAATTTGTTTGATAACTTTGATAGTTATTGAGACAACTAATGCAGTTGTCAAACAACTATTTCAGTTGTTTAAGCGACTTTATTTTTTTAACTTAATAATATTGTGGAATCCACTTATCCTCATTTTTTAATTAAAAACTTGGGAGGGTCTTTCAAGTCATTTTTCTCGCGGGAAGGGGAGCTCATAGTTAAGCAGTGCCATTTTCTTGAAAATTACTGTTTGCGCACAGTATTAATATATATAATTGTGTATATATTTAGTAAAATCACTTGACACCCCTTCGCCAAACCCTGGTCACAACAGTCAGAAATCAAAATGGGTAAAAACTGAGTATTCGCCTTTAGTTATCACAATTATTTCCTCGTTTCTTTTTAGTTGTTACTGTTCACTTTTTGATAGTTAGTTTGATTAATTTTTTTATTTAAATCAGATTTAGTTAATTTTAAAATTAAAATATTTAAAAACTATACGAAAAGTACTATAAATTGCATCTTTTTCTCATATAAATACGATAAAAAACCATATTATGTTATAAAACAAAAAAGAATAAATAAGAAGAATAGAAAAAATAGAGAAAGTAATTCTTATTTCTCTTGAAGGATGAGAGATTATATGATTGTAAATACAATGAACAAAACCCCTATTTATAGGGGAAATTTACTCCTAGTCTGAGTAAAAGACGGATGCTTCAAATCCTAATAGATATCAAAGTAGATCTTGATAGACATTGACCATAATGTAAATACATTTATAACACTCCTCCTTGAATGTCTAATTGGTAGATAATGTGCCTCGTTAAAACCTTACTAGAAAAAACCCAATAGGAAAAAAAATCTAGTGAAGGAAAAAGAGTACACCTCTCTAATAATACGCATTTCGCCTGCCACATTAAAAACCTTACAAGGGAAACCCAATGGGACAAAACCTCGTAAGGAAAAAAGAGTATAACGCGTATTAACTCCCCCTAATGAGAACATCCTTGACCTTTACATCTCGATCTTGTGCAGCATCTTCTTGAAAGTTGCAATTGGAGAAGATTTGGTGAATAAATCTGTCACATTGTCAGTTGAACGAATCTGTTGCACGTTAATATCATCATTCTTTTGTAGCTCATGTATGTAGAAAAGCTTTGGCAAAATGTGCTTCGTTTTATCTCCATTTATGAATCCTCCCTTAAGATGTGCTATGTATGCTGAATTATCTCTATATAAAATTGTGGGTAGATTGTCATATTTTATACCACATTTTTCTCGAATGAGATGTATCATGGACCTCAATCATACACATTCTTGGCTTGCTTCATGAATAGCTATTATCTCAGCATGATTCGATGAAGTTGCTACGATAGACTGCTTTGTGTATCTCCAAGATATGGCAGTGCCACCACATATGAACACATAGCCTATTTGAGACTGAGCTTTATGCGGGTCAGATAAGTACCCAACATCAGCATGACCAATAAAATCAGACTGCAATCTTTAGAATAATACAAGCTCATGTATTTTATCCCATTTTGATGTCTCATAGTAGGAGCAGAAATATACCTTGCTAACAAATTAACTGAAAAGGCTATAGGCCTTGTAGTATTTGCAATGTACATGAGTGTATCAATTACACTAAGAGATAAACCAGAACTTATAAGTAAGGCATTCATCATTGTTTTGTGAAGAAATTTTGACTTTTTGAGAGAGTCGCCACTTAATTTTGAAAAGGAATTAAGAAACCTTTAGAGAGTTACTTCAAACGATTCAAAATAGGAAAATTATTTAAGTTAGAGATTCTGAATAAGCAGTTCCTATTAACGTTTTAGGAAGGTGTTAGACACCTAAAACATCCGCTAACTTGCGGTTATCCGAACTGTTTGAAAGTCGTCTTTGATTAACCTTGAAAGAAGTTGATTTTTGAAAAGAAAACGATTTTAGGAATATTTTGGTGTTTATGCAAAACCAGTTTTTTAGCGACTTGACTAAGGATTTAACTAGGTTCGCAAAACACGTAAGGCAAACAAGCATAAAGAAAAAGGAGAAAGGGAGAAAGGAAGGGATTTAGACCATTGGGCCCAAATCAACGAGACCTGTCCTAGTCTAGTTGGGCTTTCGATCCATTTTCACCTGTTCTAATCTAGTTTTCGAGCATTTGGCTCGAGTCTTGCTCCACCTATATTAAATTTACAACTTTGGATTCGTGGCCCAGATGAATGAATAAAAATAAATAACTGAATAAATAAAGACAACAATAATAAATGAAATGGAAACCGAGACTTTCAAGTCTCTTGGCCGCTTCAAATGTGGGTTTTTAACCCGTTCTTCTTCTTTCAATTCCTTGTATCCATGTACTATGAGATTGTCTCCTTAGGGACTTCGAAATCGACTCATGAGGGATTGGCTCCAATGGCCCACATCGATGATGCAACAATGGGAATAGAGTCCATTTAGACTCGAATGTTTCCACATACAATAGGAAAGAAGGAAAAATAAAGTAATTAATACACGTTCAAACTAATATTCAAAAATACTAAAATATCATGCATCTTATTTAATAGCGGGCAAATATTAAATATATGAGATGGGCACGTTAGTTCAACGAAGTTAAAACTTCAATCAAAAGTTCAACAGGAGATAATTTACCTATTGGTCAGGGCGCATTCGAATAAACTTACTGAGCGATAAAAGACCAAATTTATGCACAACATGCAGGAAAATTTAATAAATCAAATTCACATTAGGAGTATTTTCCTATCTGCTTGGGCATAACAGTCTATAATTCTTTAGCTAATAAGAAACCAAATTCACATTATGTCTAGGTATACTTTTTCTCAATGAACACTACAATCAGGCAAACAGACAAATTATTTACTATCACATAAGCACTTAGATAATCAAAGAAGCATTTAGGTGAAGCACAGGTAAAACTTGACTAGAAAAATTTCCTCAAAGTAGAACAAATCAAGGCTAGTCAACTTATATAGTGTTCTAGAAGCAAACAGTTATATTGGATATAGTACAAGAGCATGAAATGCACAAATAATATCCAATCATATGAAAATATTGTTACTTCGTTATCCCACAAAACAATTCACTACAAGTAATGAAGCTTTGATGCCGATGAGGATGAAAAGAACATTGCCACAGGTGATTTCGAACATGAACTACAATGGATAGAAAAACTAGCCAACATTCTGACAAACCATATGTTGAAAAGTAACGCTTTCTTCTGCATTGATAGGTGCAGGCAAATGAATAAAGGCATGAATCAACTAACAGAAATCGACTTATTAACTGGACTTGGATTTCAAATACCCTTTTTAGTTTTCAGCTTCAGACGAATATTCAAATCGATCCTAAAGATTAATAACGAGATCATGTTAATGAAATGTAGGTTCAGCAAACAATAGACTCAATGTGGTCCATCCCTTTAACGACCCTTACTCATAACGAGAGCTTAGTTTACCGAGATGTGAATCCACCACTAACTAAACAGTAAAAAAAGTTTAGATTTTACCTAAATTTTAACCTCTATCTTAAGCATATGAGACTTACTAACCAACACAAGTAGCCAAATTTTTCCCATTTATACATTTGAAATTATGAAATCGAAAATTAATATTAGTTAAAAAATTAGCAACTTTACACACCACATATATGTATACATGACCGACACACAATTGAGTTCATACATATTTAAGCTATTTATGCATCTACTTGAACGAATGCAAGATGAAATGACACAAAATACACTCAATATGGTCCGGCTATTCAATGGATCCTACACATATGGAAACTTCGTACACCAACAACTAAAATCGCACAAAGTTCCAATCTTTACCTGAATTTTCAACCTTCGACCTAGGCACATGAAACTTACAAACGAACTCAACTAGCCAAAAATTTTCCAGCAAACATATCAATTCAAATAAAGCATAATGACAACTATCATGAACGCCACCTATGGCTATTAAAGCCATCTACCAGCAATCAATCTCAGCAAAGAATGTTACCACAAAAAAAAATTAGTTATCGCTACAGAAAATTGAAATGAAGCAGAAAAGATCGACATTTAAAATGGAAAAGGAATGTTACCTTTTGGAGAGTAGCAAAACAGGACCACGAGTTAATCGTCAGGATATTGATCACCACCCGAGCTTCACTACTACTTCGATGATTTCGACCAACTTTGAAAACAAGAACAAGATTTCTACTAAAGAATTAATATTTCTCCAAAAGTTTCATTTCTTTTTCCTTTCTTCCTTCTCTCTCAATTTTTCCAAACCAAGATTTCTCTCAGAAAAACGTCCCCCCCCCCAGCCTCTCAATCAATTTTTCAAACCCAGAGTTTCGAAACCTAGAATTTCCAGCCTCCAAAGAAACCTAAAAAAATTCTTCAAATTTTCCAGCCCCAAACTTAGAACCCTAGAGCCAAGAATCCTCCAAAAAAAACACCTTGATTTTTCGAATCCAAAAGCGAAGAAGCAGCAAAAAAAATCCCCCTTCCTCAAAGAACAAAAAACTTCTTATATAGGAGATGAATATGGGTCTTCTTAGGACTTTTGAAAACGTCCTAATTTTGGATTCCCCTAACAGATTTCAGAAAAGCAACCAATAGAAATTGGTGAAGTGGATCATTCCCCTAAGGACCAATGAAATTTTACCAAATATGTACGAAATCGTATGGATTAATCTAAATTTTTAGGGATTTAAATGTTGGGAGGAGACACCTGGGCGTGTTTCTAAAAGATTTCTTGGCTTTTCTGCATGCCAACTCAACGGGTCGAAGTCGGGTCGATTACGGGATCGGGTGCAACTATCGGAGCAGTCCGATTTTGGATTTGGAAAGGTTTCGCTGTTGAGGAAACATGCAGGTGGGTTGAAATCGGGTCTGATTCAGGTTGATGGTTCATGATGTTGAAGATGTTGATTGGGATTAGGCTGGTGTTAAGGCTGAAGGTCGATTGTTGCTGCTGATTTTTGTTTTTCCTTTGTTGGTTTAAAAGAAAGAAGATAAGGGGTAAAGGGTAATTTGGCTGGACCGGATCACAAATTGTTGGGCCTGATATTGGTGATTGGAGAGGAAAAAAATGCATGGGAATGGGCCACTGAAGCTGGTTGTTGCTTGGGCCTGTAGAATGGTGTTAAAATGGGTTTTAATTTGGGTTATTTAATAACCCCTATTAAATATAATTGTGTTATTAAATAACCCTAATTAAAATTAATTAGATTAGAATAATCATAATTAAGTTTAATTGGATTAAGAATAACTCAAATTAAATTTAATCGGATTAAAATAATTTCAATTAAGAAATGGTAACTTTTGGGATTAAGATTAAATTACAATTTAAACGACTTATTTAAATTATAACCAAATTGAATATCTATTGGTCAACTACATTACAATTGGGCCAATTGGATTTCAATTGAGGTCATATTCAATTCGTTCGCTAAATTGAATCGCAATCTGGCACGAATCAAGTAACAAATTAACCTCGAGTTTCTTAATTTGATAAAAATCTAAAAAATATTCTCCCAAATAAAATATTTTGAGAACAAGTCATATTTAAAATCAAGACTTTATCCATTTGGATTAGTTTTCAAGTTTAATCAATAAAAGTCTAATTTGATAAAATATTTATTTAAATAACAAAATGTATAATCGTCAATTAAATGATAAAATTAACTCAAATAAATATTTTAAATTACATGTATTTGAATAAAATAATTATTGTGATTTTATCTTAAAATTGAACAAATTCAAAATTAAATTGGATTATGAAGGACAAAAATTAGGTGTCAACAACTACCCCCTCCTTTTGGGTAGGATGGATACAAGTAATCCTTGGCAAAGGGAGGTTGACGTTTCTAATTTTTGTCGGACCACAAATTCGAATCTGAAAGAGGTTGGTTTTCGCACAAGTTTCATAGAATCATGGCCGGACCTCGATATCAAGTTTCCTACATATCTCAGGTAATATGAGAATTCAGGCCACTTGTAGTTCATAAATCATGAGCACAATTTTCAAGAAAATTCACAAGCTATCTTAGTTTTAGAGATTTTGATAAAACCGAGAAGCTGGGGAATAAAGGGATTTTGGGGGAGGTTGGAATGCAGTCGAGTTTTCTACACAGATCTCAGCCTACATATCCCCAAGATTTTAGGGAATCAGATTGCTTGTAGTTTGACTCGATCGGTAGAAAAGATAGTCTTTTATTTCAGACGATCTTTGGCTCAGGATGAGTGACAAGTTGATCGAGTTTCTGAAAAAAGGCCTGTAACCTCTTAAACATGAATGTGGGATCCTTCACATCCATAGACAAGATCTTACCCGGATATAATTTCCAAACTCTGAGTATGTTGTCACTCGACTTTGAAAGAAAGAGAAGGTTACCCTCGGCATGAGTTCAGAAATATCTCGGAGTTGAAGCTGAGAGTTAGAACATCCAAAAATACCCACATGCCTTATAACAGGGGTGTGGTTGTATGGTGATAGTGATCATCCTATAGCTCGCGTCCAAAGAGTTTGATGCCCCTCTCTAGACTATGTCCCATTTTGCTGCTAAGAAAGCGTTCCATATTATGCTGTATCTTTTTTGGAGTCGTCCGCACCTGTGGGTTTGATTTGAGATTTTCATCCCCTCGAATGCTCTCAATAATATCTCAAACGAAATTGTTAGTGCTAAACATAATTCACCGAAGAGGCATATAGTTTTTTTATCATATCTCCATGTGAGGTGTTGTCTAAGAAGCGAAGTCATCCTTCCATGTACCTATTTGGAGTGAAATAATTGGTAACGACAAATACAACAACCCTCTTGGTTGTTGTATAATTATGACGTTTGTCGGTTGAATATGTCTTCAAAATGGGGTGGCTCTTTTGGATACCGGCGATACTTTATGCAAAATAGTCCCTACAACCGTGTAATCTTGTGCTGGTGTGGCAACCCTTTTGGTTACCTACATCACTGTTGTATGTGGAATGATAACTTCTCCGGTTATAGCCGATGATCGATTTATAAATTTCTCTTAAATTGTCAATCTTTGGATAATCTTGCGCATTATTTGATGTTGGATACGAGGCAACTTATAGATATCCTTTGAATTGCTAGCTTTTAGGTAATCCTGCACATTATCTGACCTTGGATAAGATATGGCTTACAGATATTCCTGCAATCGTTAGCTTTTAGGTGTTCCTACACATCATCTGACCTTGGATACAATATGATTTATAGATATCACTCAAATTGCTAGTCCTTGGGTAATGCTGCACATAATCGATCTTGGATATGATGCAGCTTATAGAGAACCCTTGGATGTATCAATTTGATAATCTCGCATATTCTCCAGTCAGGATTTAGTTGCGACTTATGGATAAGCTCTAGACTATCAATTTTTGGGCGATCTTGCACACTATTCGATTAGGATGTTGTTGTAACTTACGGATGACCTACAGGCTATCAACTCATAGGTGATCTTACACACTATCCTATTTCAAATAATATGACTTATAGATGATCCTCAAGTTGTCAATTTCTAGGAAATCCCAAATATCATTCATCTTTAGATGGCGACTTAAAGGCGTCCCTTCAAATCATGTGCTCTTGATGTATTCAGATTCTGATTCATAAAATGATGAGATATCCTCGACACCAGCGTTTATGTCTCACGTGTCAACAGATATGAAATACTGATGATATCCTCGACGCGAGCATTTATGTCTTGCGTGTCGACAGATATGAAATGTTGATGATATCCTCAATGCCAGGGTTTATGTCTTGCGTGTCAACAGATATTGAATGGTGATGATATCCTCAATGCCAGTGTTTATGTCTTGTGTGTCAACAGATATGAAATGCTGATGATATCCTCGATGCCAGCGTTTATGTCTTGCGTGTCTACAGATATTGAATACTGATGATATCCTTGATGCCAGCATTTATGTCTTGCATGTCAATAGATAGTGAATGCTGATAATATCCTTAACGTGTCAACAGATATTGAATGTCCCTTTTAGCAATAATATACAATGGCCCTCTCGGCGATGATATGAATGACCCTCTTGGCAATGATATGAAATGACCCTCTTGGCAATGATATGCAATGGCCCTCTTGGCAATGATATGCAATGGCCCTCTTGGTAATGATATGAAATGACCCTCTTGGCAATGATATAAATGGTTCTTTCGGTAATTTTAAAAATAATTTCACCTGAATTCATTTGTCAGCGTCTTGCTTTTTACATGTACCTGTACTCAAGGTAGACGATTAGTAGACACAAAGTCGCCTTTGCTAGCGACCATTTTTTAGAAAAATTCTAAATACAATGTTCGTAAAGAAAAGAAGAGGCCTTTGTTTGTCTTCCATGACCTTAAGAAATGGGATAGGTAATTCAAATAGTCCTCGATAAATGGGTTTTAAACCCCTTTTTGGGCTACCCAAAAGTACCATTCTTAAGCATTATATATTCTGGCATGACTCCCAATTTGCTTGGGGATTCTTTGAAATCATCACTCATTTTTGTGTATTGATCCCTGCATCCACAGAAAAATAATTAGTTTAAATAAAACTACTCCTTGTGACTTTCTTGTCTGCTCGGTTTGCTCCTCGCCATCTTTCAGGTGCCCCATCACATTGGTAACTCCACCCTTGACTCTCCATATCGATTGATGTCTAGGAAAGTACTAAATAAAAGATTTGTATAAATTGTTGAAAGTATTCTTAATTTTTAGAAAATAGTTTCGAAAGCTTCTAGAAAAACTTTAGAAAATCTCTGCCAGTTATGTCATGTACTAGCTCAACGAACGTCTGCCTCTTGGTTCTGACTTTATCCAACGATGGATTTCTAAAACTCATTATCATTGCTGGAGGGTTCTTCAAATAGTTCTGTCATAGCCAAAATTTAAGTCCACCTAGATTTTGTCGCAGCTGTTGACTTTAAAGGTTTGACTTTGCCCTCTGGTGCTGGGGAATTTGAAATATATTTCAATATATTAGTGAAAATTTTGAGGACCTCCTTAAAATTTCTGCCCCAGTTTAAAGTTGTTTGATATGATATTAACTCGAGAGGATCCAAAGTCTTTGTTGGTCTTTGTTCTCCTTGTTGGATGTCGATCTTCCTCTTGTGAATTTTTGAGATTTCTTCTCAAAAAATCTGCCCCAGTTTCCATTTCCTAGGGTTATATGACCGAGCCATTGGGACGCCTACGTATCCCGTTGAAGCAGGAATCAGGTCAAACGTAGTTCAGGACACGTAGTTCAGGATTACGCTAAGGATATATAGAAAAATCTAATGGGTTGATCGAAGCCGACATAGGCCGCCTGCGTATCTCATTCTTGAGAATTCAGGTCATCACGTAGTTCATACATAAAAGGAAATGATAAATTTTCATAAGGGATTGATCGAAGCCTACGTAGGCCGCCTACGTATCTCATTCTTGAGAATTCAGGTCAAACGTAGTTTGTACACAAAGGGAAGGGGTTTTAGTCAATTACACATCATGAAATTGATACTATTATAAAGATGAATACAAATAAGCCAAGAAACAAAAACTATAACATCTTTCAAGCACAATATCTCTTTACCGCATCAGAATTGATTGGTTTGGTCCACTCTTGACCATCCATCTCAGATAGGATTTGGGCTCCTCCAGGTTGAGCTTCTTTTGTTTTTCACATTCCTCTGTATCTACTACTAACTGCTCCTTATCACCCTTTCTGTTCATTATTATTTCCTTCACTTTGTTCGTCTAACCCTTGACATGACATGACATGACATTGGCAAATTTTTAAATTATTGCTACTAAAATAAACCATGCTAGATAATCATATTTTAAAAAATAACTTCTTAAATAAAGGGAGGCCTTTTGGAAAATAAATAAAAACTATGGCTCATGACCCACACAAATGTGGGCCCATGCCTTTTTGAAAGTTGTAAACACGAAATAAAAATTTGAGACATAAAAGGGTGGATCATGGGGCCTCCTCTGGATCATCACCGATATTAAAAACTATTAGTAATTTCCCTTTTCATCTACCACGATGGGTGACTGGTTATGAGTGGATTAGAGGTCCAGTTTTGCATGGCCTCCTCTGATGCAATCTTCTTCACCCCACCGGACTTTGGCAAATAATCTGGTAGAGCATTGCATCCTTTGAACAGATCGCCTATTCCATCCCCAAGACCATCATTTTTTGACATCTCATGTACGGGAAATGACTGGTACAAGATCGGCAAGGGCCTAAATAGACTCTCCTTTGAATTATCTTCGATCTTATCTTTCTTTCTTGATTGGTATCCTACTCCACTCTTAAATGCTCTTTCCGGGACCATAATAGGCTCAATAATTCCTTCCGAATTCTTACTCAAGGCAGCCATAACTTTCTATATCATTTCCACTCCTTATGTCTTTTTTGAGTTTCGTGAATCCACATTAGATATTATCTCGCTAGATACCCATTCACTTGTTATTTTGATCATGCTAATCGTGGCTCCCTCATGATTAGGCAATGGGTTACTAGCAATATTTGGTGTCGGCGCCTGACGAGTGATGATCTTCTGGTCAATCAAGTCCTGGATCTTGTGTTTCAGATTGATGCAATCTTCAGTATTATACCCGAGAGCTCCTAAATCGGCATGAAAGAATAGAGAATTGAGATTGGTAGTCTTTGGTGGAATAGGCTATAAATAATCGGCCTTCATCAATCTTTCGAAGAGATGGGTACGACTTTCAGCCAATGGAGTGAATTTTCTGGGAGGCTTCTTCTCGAGGCTTACATGTGGGTGGTTATACTAATTTTGATTAGCAGGAGAAGGTACTTGATGATAGTTTGGAGTCTCTTGGACATTTATTTGATTTTTTGGAAGAATATCTTGAACATGAGATTGATAATTTGCTTACGGAATTTGGCACTAGGTAAAATATTTGAAATTGGAGCTTGATATTGGGGATGGGCATAGAATACAGACTGAAAATTTGGTGACGGTGGTGAGGAAAGAATATTCCTAGGCTTAAATTTTCTCTTCAATTTATCAACAAAATCAGTAGAGACCACAGTCACATCCTCTCTTTTCTTCTTTGAGAATGCAGAAGATTCAGATGATATTGGGGTTTTAGCAATTTTCCTGTTCGAATGCCTTCCTCTAAAGATTCCCCAATCTTTACTAACTCTGTGAAAGTTGATCAGACTGCGGATACTAACCTGGTATAATATTCTTCCTATTGAACGCGATAGAACACATACACCATTTCTTCCTCAGACATGAGAGGTTGTACTTTGGCAGTTTCTTTTCTCCAATGGAAGGTATAGTCTTGGAAACACTCATCATTCCTCTGCTTGATCCGATCTAATGAATATTGGTCAGGGACTATTTCAGTGTTGAATGCAAAGCTATTAAGGAAACTTTTGGCCAATGCCCTCCAACTAGTCCATTTTTTCAGTTCTTGAGACGTGAACCAATCCAAGGCTTCACCACTTAACTTCGGCTGAATAAGCACATTAATAATGCCTCATTTTTCCCTACTCCCACCATTTGATCACAATACCTTTTCAGATAGGCCATTGGATTTTAGATGCTATCGAACACTTCAAATTTAGGAACCTTATACCCTTTTGGTAGATCTACTCCAGGGTGAACACTTAAATCATCATATAACCCAGCGTTGTTCCCCGCTCCATGAGATTCCTTGATCCTTATGATCTCTTCATTCATAGCTAGCAACTTCATTTCATGCTTGGTCCTCCACTCTTTCTCCTTCTCCTCGTAATGGTCCACCTCGGGATTAGGAAAGAAATTATAGATGCCAGGGGATATGATGACATAAGAAGGATTTGGAAAGATGACTTGATTTTGTGGATGAAAAGAAATTAGTTGGTGGGTGGGGAGAATGTTTTGGAAACTAGAATTTTTTTGAGAAGTTTGAGAGTAGCTTGGTGGGATCTGAGAGGGATTCTGCGGATTAAGAAATGAAGTTTGTGGGTTCGGAGATAGATTTGGCAGATTTGATAGATCTGGGGATGGATTTTGTGGATTTACCAATGGGTTCTGAGAATATGGGAATGAATTTTATAGATTGGAGAAGGATTTTGTGGGGCAAGGGTTGGATTTTGTGGATGGTAAGCATCTGAGTTATTTTCACGATTGGTATTTTGGACAAGTGGAGGGGCAGAGTCGAACGATATGTTATTTGGATGATCCCCAAGAATAGGTGTACTAAGGAAAGGGATTTGGAGTGGAGTCCCCTGTCCTCCTGGAGCGGGAGCATTAACAGTGATGGACAGGTGAGCCAAATCTCAAGTACGATTTATTTCCTCCTGTAACATTTCAATCTTTCTGGTGAGTTCTGCAATTATCTCACTCTGTTCCGCTATTACATTGTCCCTGATGGTCAATACGTTTTCTTCATCATTTCCAGTCATTATTGAATGATGGTCAGAGGATGGGATTTTGTGCGCTTTTGACCGGGGTGAAGTAGGGATGTTCTGCCAGCTTATATCAACACGGAGTAGTTTCTATTATCTATAAAGTAAAACAACTGAAAGGAAGATGTGTTAGTTTTCGTATGTGATAAGTAATGCAAAATATTTGACAAGAAATAACCACGTAGATTTGTTTGAGTCATAGCCAAATTTATCCATAGGAGCATAGAGGATAAACTTGCCTTTGATCCAAACAAACACATATAAGCACATTATACAATTATATTACACAAAACATTATAATAATGCGTATCCTAACTGGGGTGACCCTTTTTGAGCTAAGGGTTCAGGCCTAACGATTTTGAAGAAAATATATGCTTCCTTAAAGACAATCCATTATCCCCTAACTTATATAGACATGAAAAAGGACATAAATGCCTACAAAATATAACAAAAGAGAGATACAATCTTTATGGAAAAAGGGAAATAAAAGAAAATAAGTTCCCGCGCAGGGGAAATAGAAAAACTAGATACCGGAGGCTCCTTCGTCTGCCTTTGCCTTCTTTGCCTTGTTCACCTCCTGTGCTATTTGATACCTATTGATGATCAGATGACTCCCGCATAACTATGCCTTGCTGTCGTAAGTCATTTTTCCTATACTATCGAGTTGAGAGGCCATGTTATCATCCAAATCGATTAAACACTGCCTAGCATCATCAGCCTCTTACCTAGCTCTTTTCAACTCTTCCCTCAACATATGTATTGTTAAAGCATCTTATACATGTATCTGTCGGTGCATGATTTCACTTTTCTGAAACTCATCCTGAATTCTGTGGAGTCGAATCTGATGCTCGGATTCTACATCCACGACCCGAGTGGGCACGTTCGGCCCCGAAATCAATGCTTCGTCGAGGCTCTTTTTTAACCACTCCTTGTAAGTGTTGCTGACTTCAGGTTCATACCCTATACAAAAAGAGACTTCCATCCACCTTCTTCTTCTCCATCCGTTTATCATGTAGTCTTTGAGCGGGTGCTCACTTTCATTATATTTGGTAAAGAATCTGAGCATTGAATCGATTTGAGGCATCTCCTACTTGATCTGGAATTGCCTAAGAACTCTGTCAGGATTGTAGGGATGGTTTCCCCTGAGACCTGAAAGCACTAGAAAAGTCCACTCTCCCACTCGAATAATGTATTTCCCTGAATGAAGATAGTTAAGGGACCATTGGACATCGTCATCTCTTAATTCTCCAAGAGTCTTAAACCAAAATTCATGAGATGCTTTCATTTTGAACTTGTGTAAAAACAACCACATGTCGTACGATTCTAGAAGATTCCTCCTTGTTTTGTGGTCAGGTTGTGCCGTTCTAGGATTTTTCACCAAATGCATCATCATCCACCATTGTAATATAAGGTTGCAGCCTTGAAAGAAATGATTCTCAACTTGACATCTTCCTAAAGCTCGATATATGTCGGCGACAATCATGGGAGCTAAGTTGTGGAATCCCTTTTTAGAATCGTACTCCATTCCAAAGAAGAGTGCATGGGTCACTGAGACAACCCTCAGATGAATTATGACATTTTACCTCTGTGGGAACACCATGGTTCCAAGTAGGCCTACCGCAAACACAAAGGCTCTCGTCTCCTTTCATTTTGCTTCTGACTCAAATTTATGCCCAAATTTGTGAAAAACATTGAATCTTCCGAACTAACGATACAACTCACGAAAAGTAATATTTGTTCCATCACGTTCTCCTAGCCAGGTGTCGTAGTCAGTTAAAAATACCTCCTTGATCTTTTGACGATCCCATACAACCTGGACTAAAATGTTCTTATCAGGTGTCTCCCTTCTCTTAAAACACATTTTTGTACTCTCGTAACAAATCAATACCTCTTCAATGATAGGAGATAATACAACATTCCCGAAGTGAAATACCATATTCTGATCATCCCAAAAAGTTGTTAGTACATGGATCATTTCGGGCCAAGCGTCCATCTCGATCAAAGAAGGGAGATGCCCAATGTGTGTTCTAATAATCTTTCTCTCTTCTGCACTTATGTGGTCCCACCATAGTTTCAAGAAATCATTAGATTTAGTAACCATCTTGAAACTTTCGTGGGAATGTAGTTGAGCCATATCCTACATGAAAGCAGACGAAGATAAGCCTTCTTCTCACCCCAAAGGATAATGGATTGAATTAGACAAACATGTATTTTTTCAACACATAAATATGATTCATTTGTAATTGACTCGGGGTCAATAGACGCAGGGCAGGTTTTCTAATGGGTCCAATACCCCGCTCGGGTATTGGGTCGTCGTAGGCTCATGCCGAAAATAGAGTTTTGGTTTTATTCTATCCTTGGTGTCTAGAGTGGGTTTGAACACTGGTTCACAAGCGAACAACTTGAGTTTGAAAATACGAACAACATTAGACGACTCACGTGCTAATAAACCGTTCGTATTTCCAACACATTATTCAAATTGAACAATAGGGGCCGGGACATCCATAAAACCCCAAAATAGTTTAAATAATGCAGGAATATATCATGAGATGCGATAGTTAAACTTTACAAAAGTGAAACATATAAACACATAAACAGTTAATCAAGAGACAAAATAAAACATTTGGTTAGAACCTAGTTAAAGTTCCCCAACAGAGTCTCCATTTATGTTTTGCGAAGAAATTTTGACTTTTTGAGAGATTCGCCACTTAATTTTGAAAAGGAACTAAGAAACCTTTAGAGAGTTACTTCAAACGATTCAAAACAGGAAAATCATTTAAGTTAGAGATTCTGAATAAGCGGTTCCTATTAACGTTTTAGGAAGGTGTTAGACACCTAAAACGTCCGCTAACTTGCGGTTATCTGAACTGTTTGAAAATCGTCTTTGATTAACCTTGAAAGAAGTTGATTTTTGAAAGAAAGCAATTTTAGGAATACTTTGGTGTTTATGCAAAACCAGTTTTTTAGCGACATGACTAAGGATTTAACTAGGTTCGCAAAACACGTAAGGCAAACAAGCATAAAGAAAAAGGAGAAAGCGAGAAAGGAAGGGATTTAGACCATTGGGCCCAAATCAACGAGACCTGTCCTAGTCTAGTTGGGCTTTCGATCCATTTTCACCTGTTCTAATCTAGTTTTCGAGCGTTTGGATCGAGTCTCGCTCCACCTGTATTAAATTTACAACTTTGGCTTCATGGCCCAGATGAATGAATAAAAATAAATAACTGAATAAATAAAGACAACAATAATAAATGAAATAGAAACCGAGACTTTCAAGTCTCTTGGCCGCTTCAAATGTGGGTTTTTAACCCGTTATTCTTCTTTCGATTCCTTGTATCCGTGTACTATGAGATTGTCTCCTTAGGAACTTCGAAATCGACTCATGAGGGATTGGCTCCAATGGCCCACATCGATAATACAACAATGGGAATAGAGTCCATTTAGACTCGAATGTTTCCACATACAAAAGAAAACAAGGAAAAATAAAGTAATTAATACACGTTCAAACTAATATTCAAAAATCCTAAAATATCATGCATCTTATTTAATAGCGGGTAAATATTAAATATATGAGATGGGCACGTTAGTTCAGCGAAGTTAAAACTTCAATCAAAAGTTCAATAGGAGATAATTTACCTATTGGTTAGGGCGCATTCGAATAAATTTACTGAGCGATAAAAGACCAAATTTACACACAATATGCAGGAAAATTCAATAAATCAAATTCACATTAGGAGTATTTCCCTATCTTCTTGGGCATAGCAGTTTATAATTCTTTAGCTAATGAGAAACCAAATTCACATTATGTCTAGGTATACTTATCCTCAATGAACACTACAATCAGGCAAACAGATAAATTATTTACCATCACATAAGCACTTAGATAATCAAAGAAGCATTTAGGTGAAGCACAGGTAAAGCTTGACTAGAAAAATTTCCTCAAAGTAGAACAAATCAAGGCTAGTCAACTTATACAGTGTTCTACAAGCAAACAGTTATATTGGATACAGTACAAGAACAGGAAATGCACAAATAATATCCAATCATATGTAAATATTGTTACTTCGTTATCCCACAAAATAATTCACTGCAAATAATGAAGTTTTGATGCCGATGAGGATGAAAAGAACATTGCCACATGTGATTTCGAACATGAACTACAATGGATAGAAAAACTAGCCAACATTCTGACAAATCATATGTTGAAAAGTAACGCTTTCTTCTGCATTGATAGGTGCAGGAAAATGAACAAAGCCATGAATCAACTAACAGAAGCCGACTTATTAACTGAACTTGGATTTCAAATACCCTTTTTAGTTTTCAGCTTCAGACGAATATTCAAATCGATCCTAAAGATTAATAACGAGATCATGTTAATGAAATGTAGGTTCAGCAAACAACAGACTCAATGTGGTCCATCCCTTTAACGAACCTTACTCATAAAGAGAGCTTAGTTTACCGAGATGTGAATCCACCACTAACTAAACAGTAAAAAAGGTTTAGATTTTACCTAAATTTTAACCTCTATCTTAAGCATATGAGACTTACTAACCAACACAAGTGGCTAAATTTTCCCCATTTATACATTTGAAATTATGAAATCGAAAATTAATATTAGTTGATAAATTAGCAACTTTACACACCACATATATGTATACATGACCGACACACAATTGAGTTCATACATTTTAAAGCTATTTATGCATCTACTTGAACGAATGCAAGATGAAACAACACAAACTACACTCAATGTGCTTTGGCTCTTCACTGGATCCTACACATATGAAAACTTCATACACCAACAACTAAAATCGCACAAAGTTCCAATCTTTACCTGAATTTTGAACCTCCGACCTAGGCATATGAAACTTACAAACTAACTCAACTAGCCATAAATTTCCCAATAAACATATCTATTCAAATAAAGCGTAATGAAAACTATCATGAATGCAACCTATGTCTATTAAATCCATCTACCAGCAATCAATCTCAGCACAGAATGTTACCACACAAAAAAATTAGTTATCGCTGCAGAAAATTAAAATGAAGCAGAAAAGATCGAAATTTGAAATGAAAAAGGAATGTTACCTTTTGGAGAGCAGCAAAACAGGACCACGAGTTAATCGTCGGCATATTGATCACCAACGGAGCTTCACCACTACTTTGATGATTTCAACGAACTTTTAAAACAAGAACAGAATTTCTACTAAAGAATTAATATTTCTCTGAAAGTTTCCTTTCTTTTTCCTTTCTTTCTTCTCTCTCAATTTTTCCAAACCAGGATTTCTCTCAGAAAAACGTTCCCCTCCCCAGCCTCTCAATCAATTTTTCAAACCCAGAGTTTTGAAACTTAGAATTTCCAGCCTCCAAAGAACCCTAAAAAAATTCATCAGAATTTCCAGCCCCAAACTTAGAACCCTAAAGCCAAGAATCCTTTAAAAAAACACCTTGATTTTTCAAATCCAAAAGGGAAGAAGCAGAAAAAAAAATCCCCCCTCCTCAAAGAACAAAAGGCTTCTTATATAGGAAATAAATAGGGGTCCTCTTAGGACTTTTGAAAATATCCCAATTTTGGATTCCCCCAATAGATTTCAGAAAAGCAACCAATAGAAATTGGGGAAGTGGATCATTCCCCTAAGGACCAATGAAATTTTACCAAATATATACTAAATCGTATGGATTAATCCAAATTTTTAGGCATTTGAACGTTGGGAGGAGACACCTAGTCGTGTTTCTAGAAGATTTCTTGGCTTTTCCACATGCCAACTCAATGGGTGGAAGTCGGGTCGATTACGGGATCGGGTGCAACTATCGGAGCAGTCCAATTTTGGATTTAGATGGGTTTCGCTGTTGAGGAAACATGAAGGTGGGTTGAAATCAGGTCTGGTTTAGGTTGATGGTTCATAATGTTGAAGACGTTGATTGGGATTTGGCTGGTGTTAAGGCTGAAGGTCGATTGTTTTTGTGAATTTTTGTTTTTCCTTTGTTGGTTTGAAGAGAAAGAAGATAGGGGGTAAAGGGTATTGGGATGGAACGGGTCACAGATTATTGGGCCTGATATTGCTGATTGGAGAGGAAAAAATGCATGGGAATGGGCCACTGAAGCTGGTTATTGCTTAGGCATATAGAATGGTGTTAAAAATGAGTTTTAATTTTGGTTATTTAATAACCCCTATTAAATCAAATTGGGTTATTAAATAACCCTAACTAAAATTAATTAGATTAGAATAATCATAATTAAATTTAATTGAATTAAGAATAACTCAAATTAAATTTAATTGGATTAAAATAATTCCAATTAAGAAATGGTAACTTTTGGGATTAAGATTGAATTACAATTTAAACGACTTATTTAAATTATAACCAAATTGAATATCTATTGGTCAACTGCATTACAATTGGGCAAATTGGATTTCAATTGAGGTCATATTCAATTCGTTCGTTAAATTGAATCGCAATCTGGCACTAATCAAGTAACAAATTAACCTCGAGTTTCTTAATTTGATAAAAATCCAACAAATATTTCTCCAAATAAAATATTTCGAGAACAAATCATATTTAAAATCAAGACTTTATCCATTTGGATTAGTTTTCAAGTTTAATCAATAAAAGTCTAATTTGATAAAATATTCATTTAAATAACAAAATGTATAATCGTTAACTAAAAGATAAAATTAACTCAAATAAATATTTTAAATTGCATTTATTTGAATAAAATAATTGTCGTGATTTTATCTTAAAATTGAAGAAACTAAAAATTTAATTGGATTATGGAGGGCAAAAATTTGGTGTCAACAATCATTTCCTTCAAAGTTCGGTTTTTTCTTTTCGCAATTTGATGTTGGGCGTATTTACACGCCTAAACACCATAATTTACCCATGTTATAGCTAAGTTTTGAGGATAAAAAAATATAATTCCTGCACTTTTAGTCCATCTTTCTGTAAGTGAGCTAACCAATGTGATTAGCATGTTTTCAGGTATTAATGATGAAGATTTTAGCACTTTGTGGACCCTTGGGCAGCAAAGGAAAACTTCACGTAAGAAGGAAGGCAGCTTTTGGAAGCTTGTGGACTGAATATGGTGCATGGAGAAATTGTCCCGGGCAGAATCAGTATTTCTTAATACTTAGGGGTGCAACAGTAACCTAGTAGGACTAGGACAGGGATGTTATAAAAATCCTATTTGCTGAATTTTTCAGCATTCATTCTTATTGTCATTATTTTTCTTTCATTCGACACTTGGGATTATTCACGTTACAATTTCTGACAGAGGAACACGACTCTCTTGAGAGCAACGGACCAAGAGGAAAAACATCATCCCTCTTTGACGTTAAAATCATCCCCTCGCGAAGATTATTCGAGTTGTGGTATGATGATTATATCTATTGCGAATTCCGTTGTAATGATGAGTAGCTAACTTCTCTGTTAGAGTTATGGAAGCCTTGTGATATACTATCTATTGCTATGAGTTTGTGAATTCTTGATGTGTATGCTACTTATATCATTACTCTCTTCGTTTTAATTAAATTCTTGTGGTTGCAAACATATAGAATACGCCATTATAGCATTAACTTGTTCGAGAGAAAAGTTACATGTTTGGAAAAGAGAGTGTGACAAGGAAATAGGGCTACCAACCCCTGTTTACATGTTAATGCCTTAACCGGATTAACCTCTTGGAGTGTTTGTACCGTTAGTTATACACTTTAAGCTCGAGAGAGTTAAAGTGAAATAATCCTGGATGGTCGAGAGACACTAGGATTTACCATTAGAATACGAATCTCTGTAAGTGCATGCATGGCTGAATTCCGCATAACTCATAGTCAATAGGTACGTAGAACTCATAAGGTGGACATAACCCTAACTTATTATTCTCTGTGATTAAATCTTACTACATTAATCGCTTCAGTCGCTACTTTGATACTCTTAATTCACGCCACAATTAAATCCCCCCTTTCCATAGAATTTTAGACCAACAATCTGCTAACGATTACAAAACTTAGTGACCAAGTATTCCCTGTGGGATTCGATACCCAACCTAGTTGGGTTCTATATTTGACAGCGACCGCTTACACTCTTACAAGAGCTGTAGTTTGGGCGTTATCACAATTCCATTAGATTGAGGTGAATATGGGGTCGTAGTTTGATGGATTATTCCATTCTCTACACATATTTGCGAAAAGAGAGATTCATATTCTCCGTCCCTATCACTTCTTATTATTTTGATCTTTTTGTCTAACTGATTTTCAACTTCAGTTTTATATTGTCTAAACACATCTATTGCTTCATCTTTATTATTTAGCAAGTAGACATAACAATATCTAGTGCAATCGTTAATAAAAGTTATGAAATACTTTTTCCCACCACGAGATGGTGTTGACTTCATATCACAAATGTCAGTGTGTATTAAGTCTAAGGGATTGGAATCCTTTCAACGGACTTATAAGGATGCTTTGCATACTTTGATTCCACACACGTTTGACACTTAGATTTATTGCACTCAAAGTTTGGCAAAACTTCTAAGTTAATCAGTTTTCGTAATGTATTGTAATTAACATAGCCTAAACGTTCATGCCATAAATCATAAGACTCAAGCAAATAAGAAGAATTTGGACTTTTATTTATTTCAACAATCATTACATTCATCTTATAAAGGCCTTCGGTCAGATAGCCTTTCTCTACATACATTTCTCCTTTGCTAATTACAATTTTTCCAGAAACGGTTACACATTTGAATTCGTTCTTATCTAGGAGTGAAATAGAAATTAAATTCCTACGTAACTCTGGAACATATAACACGTTGTTCAGTGTCAAGACCTTGCCGGAAGTCATCTTTAAGCAAATTTTCTCTGTTCCCTCCACCTTAGCAGTAACGGAGTTAGCCATGTAGATCATTTCTTCTACTTGAGCCGGAACAAATGACGAAAACAACTCCTTGTTGGCACAAACATGGCGGGTGGCACTAGAATCCATCCACCATTCGCGAGGATTCCCCGTCAAGTTGCATTCTGAGAACATAGCACACAGATCATCGCTTTCTTTGTTGGATTCAATCATATTTGCTTGATCCTTCTTCTTGCCTTTCTTTGGGGCACGACAATCTGTGGACTTATGGCCAATCTTGCTACAGTTGAAGCATTTTCTCTTGAACTTTTTCTTGGGTTGATTGCTTCCTTGTTCAGCTTTCTTTCTTTTCTTGGAATTATTTTGGTCATCTTCTACAATATGTGCTCCATTAATTGTAGAATTCCCCTTTGACCTTCTTTCGGCAGTTTTATTATCCTCTTCAATACGAAGTCGGACAATAAGATCTTCAACGGTCATCTCCTTGTGTTTATGCTTTAAGTAGTTTTTGAAGTCTTTCCACAAAGGTGGTAGCTTCTCAACTATCACTGCTACTTGGAAAACATCATTCACAATTAAACCTACAAAACAGTTTATGTGAGTATTAAGAACATTTTTAATTTGTTCAACAAAGGTATTTTTTAAAGATATACCTTCTGCTAGGAGATCATGTATGATGACTTGCAACTCCTGTACTTAAGAGACAACAGATTTGCTATCTATCATTTTGAAGTCCAAAAACCGTGTAACAAAAATTTTTTTAATTCCCGCATCCTCTGTCTTATATTTCCGTTCAAGTGCCCCCCCACAGTTCCTTTCATGTCTTGGCCCACTATAAACATTCTAGAGTTCGCCTTGGAGACCACTCAGAATATAGTTCCTGCAAAGGAAGTTTGAATGCTTCCCAGCCTCTACAATTACAAAACGCTCATTGTCCGAGGTTCCCTCGAGTACCTCAGGAGCGTCTTCGCTGGTGAACCTTTGCAGACATAAAGTGGTGAGGTAAAAGAACATCTTTTGATGCCATTGCTTGAAATCAATGCCCGAAAATTTTTCGGGCTTCTCCGCCGGTGCCATTGTTGGCAGAGCATTTGTGCGGCTTGATGAGGCAATATTGTTTGCCCCCACAGTCATAGCCACATCATGCATTTTACTTTCAGTTGTCATTTTTCGTGTCACCACAAGACAGAAAACTTAATATTTTTTAGAATACTATTTATAAAGTTAAATAACTTGAAACTCTTCTTCTTGTTTCTAGTTAACGATGAAGTTTTTATAACTTTGAATCGTCAACCGAGTGAACCTTAACTTGTGATGAAGATTTTATGTCTTCTAATCACTAGTTAAATTCAAGCAGAATAGAAAGCTTAAACTTTAATCTCCAAAAACAAGCAATACAGATTCTGTAGGAAAGTTATTTCCTTAAGATTGTTATTTCCCAATATATTCGGGTATGCAAAATCTGTATAGCATAACAACAACTTCAACTAGTTCAAGTTTATAAACAAGAACACAATGAAGTATATCAAATACCCTCAACACAAGATCAAAATGACCTTTCCAAGAGATGTATTCTACTTTTCAAAGAAATAGATGAAACAGAAATGAATAAGGCCAAGTCGTCCGAATTCACGGAGTTTCCTTAAGGAAATAATTCCTCTCACTGTACCCGAGGTTGTGAATTTTTTCCTCCCAGGATAAAATGGCCTTCAATTCGACTATAGCGGTATCTTAAATAGTCGGATTCTTTGAACGCACTCAACAGTTTGATTGATCACAAAGAGTATTTTGAAGACAAGAAGAGTTTTGTAATCTGAAAATTTCTATATCAAAACCTGTGGATGAAATCAGGTTTATATAGCCACAAGATGTCTCTTCAGAAAGGTGGCATTGGTTCAATTTAAAGGTGTGTGACTTTTCTGAAAATGCATGTCTGTTTACTTAAAATAGTGCATCATTTTGCTGAAACAGTACACACCAGTTCGTGTGAAACATTGTGTCATTTTATCAAAACATTGCATCAGTTTGTTGAAATAGTGCATTTGTCCAAAAAGATAGACCTTATTGATCAATCATTTGCCGAAGCCAAAGCCCAGCGAGCGACGACGACGGCGCGAGGCATCTCTATTTTCTTGCCTCACTTATCATGTGGAGTAAGTGTTCATTAATATAAACACTACAAAGTTTCCTTCTCCCATCAAAGTGGAAGGATTAGTGGACTTTCCAATTTGGGAGTATACCTTCTAAATTGATATCTCCTTTCTTCCACTATTTTTCTCTCCATTTTTTTCATTCACACTTCATTCATATACTATGAATCCAACACATAATACTTTGAACAATGTTTGTAGGAAGAACACAAGACAAAGTTATTTCATCCCATTTTTGATCCAACATGAAATCTTTAACACACAATTTGGTGAAAAGCCCATCACAGTAGATAGAAGGAATAAGAGCCAAAGGGTCGAAATCTGTCCATCTATCCCACCAAAAATTGCAATTTCCACTATTGATGTTCCATTTGATATGATTTTCTGCAATATTCCTGGCCCAAACAAGACTTTTCCATCCTTGAGAGTTACCAGATATCCATTTCTTTTGAACTAAATGTTTATTAGCGCAATACTTGTTTTTCAAAAATTCAGCCCAAATAGAGTTTTTCGTTCTCAATCTCCACCACCTTTTGATAGCCAGGGTGTTGGAGATATCGACCATACTTCTAATACCTATACCACCTTCATTGAGTGCACACAACTAGATACACAAATAATAAATCTAAACTAAGAGCTCCAATAATACTATCTACATACAGTAACTAATAAACGCAAAATATAAGAAGAAATTTTAAGGAAAATATGTAAAAATAAGAATTAGACCTAGGCCTGGGTGTTGAGCCGAGTCCGAGTCCAGCTCAACCGAGCTTTGATCAGTACCGAGCTGTGCCGAGCCCAAGCAGAACCGAACCCACTCTTTAATTTTTAGTTCTGTATAATATTATATTATTCAAAAAAAAATTATGATATGTTAGTTATATTATAATCATTATTAGTTTAAGTTGATAATTGCATTCCACTTGATTTAATTATATATTATATAGTCTAAAGTAGAATTCAATTCAAGTTCTTAACTTAATATTGAACGAAAAATAAAATTTTAAATAAAAAATATAAAAGAAAAAATAATAAATTCAAAAAAAGTCGCACAATGTTACATTTCTTTAATTTGAATTTTTAAATATAAATTCTTAGAGTATCTTAAATAACAATGTATATAAGAAGCTAATTACATCAAATTAATTTAAAAGGTACAAAATTAGAGAGTAACTAATTATAATAAAGAATATTATTAAAATTACATTTTTCTAACTTTATTAAGATTAATGAATAAAAATATTTTTAAAATAATTATTCCATGACCCAAGCGAGCCTAGTCGAACCGGCTCAACTAAGTCCGAGCTTTGAACAAACTTCGATCGGTCGAGCTGAGCCGAGCTAAATACATGTAAATCGAGTTGAGTCCCGAGCCGGCTCGGCACCTGAGTAGAAGTTGAAGGTTCATATAGTCGATTGACCTAATCCTTCAACTGTTAGGTTTATTTTTGAGAGAGAGAAACTTGGAGTGACCGAAGGCAAAAGAGAGGAACAAAAGCGAAGAATGATCGACAAGTAGACTGGCAGCACAAAAAACACATGTAAAAGTCGAAAATATCCTCACTTTAAATGGGGCAAATGATCAAATATACCCATGCACTATTCAAAATGGTTTAGTGTAAGGTCCTTTATGTTTTTGATTCAAAAATTCTCTTGACCATTATAATTTTGGCTCAAAATTACTATTCATCCTAACTCCAAAACAAGAAAAAATAATTCTGTTATTTAATTTTCATTGCACCACCATTAGCAAGAAGGGTACTTTTAACCTATTTTACTGATTGAAGGATATTTTTGAGCCAAAAATATAACGATAAGAGCATTTTAAGCCAAAAACATATCAGGAGTAAAACTGTTCCATTTTATATAGTTCAAGCCTTAAACTTCAAGGGTATATATATTTGACACATTTACCAGTTTGATTTAAATAACGAAAGGTAGAAGTCACTCCTATTTTCACTACACAATGTATAATAACTTAACTTGTGGTCGTCCTGCTCTTTATGCTTCTATAATAGTAGAAGAAGAAGAATTTTTTTTTTATTTTTATACTAACTAGGCTTTTAGACATGTAATTTGATTCATGATTTTAATCAACACATGAATATGCGATTTGAAATCATAATTTCAAATATCAAATTCTTTAAATGCACGATTTGAAATTTCAAATTATGGTTTGATTTCCTAAATATAATATTTGCCCTATAAATTTAAATTTTGTAAAAAATATTATTATTTTAAACATGAAAATTTTTCACTAAGTTGTGAAAATTAGCAGGAGAAGATTTGACATGATTGATTTGAAGTTAACGTAAAGGACAAAGTCATATTTTAAACACAAAGGAAATAAGTCCCATTTTAAACATGAAAAACAAAGTTAATTAATATATGAAAAATAGAGGAATAACTTTTACTCTTTTCCCTATTTAGGTAAATATGGATTATGCTCATACATAGGATCTTTCAAAATTTTGAATCTTAATATCATTACTTTGTACAAGGGAACTGCGTATCTTATATAGCACTTGGTGATACTATAGCATGGATGGCATGAATTACACATGTGATGATGTTTATTGAGCTTTGAAGTTTGTAGTTTTTAGGTGAAGCTTAGCATTTAGCTTAGAGTTTCTAGTGAATGTGGGAATTATAGTTTTGATGATTGATTTATGAACCAGGTTCATGTTTATTATGAATCAGGCTCTCGATTTTTATGGGGCTAATAATTGACTTTTAAATCAGGTTCATGTTTATTACGAACCAGGTTCTCGATTATTGTCGGGCTGACCTATTTGGCTAGGTGACGTGCAGCGGCGTAGTTGTTTAAATAAGGAATGCATAATTAACATTTTGAAAAGAATTCGAAATCTTACTGTCAAAAGGAAATCCTTTTATTATGGTAAAAAAGTGTATTCTAGCAGGTTTCCTTATGCAAGTTGATTTCCACAAGGAAAAGTTTTTTTGGTGACCTAAACGGAGTCAAAGTGCAAGCAGTATATATGCAGCATTGCTGTTAATTGGCGTATACTCCTCCTTGCAAACACACAGATCTGAAAATCGCTAAAAAGCAAGAAAGAGCAAGCACATAAACGAGCAATAACTATTTGGTGTTGTCAATAAAAGTGTTTCTTTTGAGTTGTAATTGTCTTTGTTTTATTGATAGAAGTGAAGTGCTGGTGAGGTGTTGTAACAAGAAGCGAGTTTGACTTCTTGGAGCGATTAAGTTGTGTGAAGAGCAGTTGGAGTTAACTGTTGAAGGGAGGTACTCGAGTGAGTCCCTTAGATTGCGGAGTTGTAATCTGAAACGTTATGAAAGTAGTAGAGATTGGAGTCAAAATATTCTAACAAAATTCTGTGTGAAGTTTGCTTTTATTGTTATTATGTTTCTCTGAACCAGGTTCCAAATACGCGTGGTGAAGTTAGCAGTTTTATCAATTGGTATCAGAGTTGCTCTTTTCAATATAAGGTTAACACCTTGAAAAGAATTCATGGATGCCCCACCAACATCCCAGAAAGGAGCCTCACAGACCCGTCCTCCTATTTTCAACGGACAGTACTACGGATTGCAGAAAAATAGAATGATGGATTTTATTATCGGAGAAAATCACGATCTATGGAATGTTGTGCTTGATGAACCAACAATCCCTACCAAGCTTGGTGAAGACGGCAAGACTCAGGTTCCGAAAGGAAGATTGGAGCTAGATGCAAATGATAAGATAAATGTTCAGAACAATGCGAAGGCCAAAAAAATCCTAATATGTGGCATTGGTCCTGATGAATTCAATAGGATATCATCCTGTGCCACCGCAAAGGAAATTTGGGACACTTTACAAGCAGCCCATGAATGTATCAGTCAAGTGAAGAAATCTAAAATTGATGTGCTTAACAGGAAATATGATCTATTCAGGATGAAGGAGGGAGAGACCATTCAGGAGATGCATACCAGGTTCACGTCAATTCTAAATGAGATTTACTCACTCGGTGAAGTTGTTCCCAGTGGAAAGACAATTCGAAAACTTCTCAGTGTGTTACCAAAATCATGGGAGAGCAAAGTTAAAGCAATCTCTGAAGCATGTAATTTGGACACTCTGACCATGGATGAGCTAATAGGAAAATTGACTACTTTTGAGCTAAAAAGGAATCAAGAACATGAGATGACTAGTGGTAGAAAGTAAAAAAATCTGGCTCTAAAGGCCACTGATAATGATCAGAAGGTTCCAAAAGATGTTCCGAAAAGGTATGAACTCACAGAGGAGGAACCAGGTCTTCAAGAATAATGAAAAGGCAAATCATGACCAAGTATGTCATAAATGTGGGAGCCCAGACCACTTCATTAAATTTTTCCCATAATGGGAGATTGAGTACAAGAAGAACAAAGAAAGGAGTACACCATTCCTTCATATCGAAGGATGACTGCTCATAAAGCCAACATCGCGGTAAAGAAGGCATTGGCTGCAATAGGTGACTCTTCGGAAGGAGAATTTGATGATGATCTTGAAAATCAATCTCTACTGGCCATTGACTGCTTAAACGGAGAGGACCCTAGCTCTCATGGCATTTTCAGATTCTGATGAGGAGAAAAGAGACAAGGAGTCAAAGGAGAACATTCTTGCACTGATGGCAAGTTCTGATTCATATGAAGATGATGAGAAGCAACTCGAGGTAAGTTTTCAAGACATAAAATCTAAAATCAACACTTTCTCAAAAAAGAAACTAGAATCCTTGTCGACTGTTCTTATAAAGGCATACTACTCAGTGTCATCTGAAAAAGACCAACTCATGAATGACTATGCCCCTTTGAGAATTGACTATAAGGATCTTGAGGATAAAAATACTTCACTTGAGAATTCTGTTGTAAATTTTGAAGAGGAAAATAATTGACTTGGCTTACTCCTCAAAGGTAAAAGTGAAATCGATTTCTCTTAGATTGCATTAGAAGAAAAAGTTAAGAAATTAACCGAAGATCTTCAAGCCACAACTGAGAGAAATAGAATTTTAGTAGAAAACCTTGAAAAAATCAAACTTGATTTGGAACGACATGTCAAGTGGACCAATTCCTCATAGATGTTGCTCCAAATTCAAGAAAGCCAATCTACAAACAAATATGGCTTGGGATATGAAAAGGAGAAGCATCCTGAACAAGAGACACTTGTCTCTCAGGAAAGTCTTTGTACTCACTATGGTAGAACCGGTCACATTAGAAATCAGTGCCAGGATAAATTTAAGGGGATTTTGAAAAATAAAGATTTTGTTAAGAAAGCCTGGCAGCAACATTCTAAGAACCTGGTTCATAGTTCGACTGCGCGCTTGGGTCAGAAGAAACTTGATTCATCCATTTTTCCATAAAAAGGGACCCAAGTAGATCTGGGTGCCCAAATCCAACTTCTGACTATTTTTATAGGTAAAGGTGAGGAGAGAGAACAAGTCTTGCTATCTGGATAGTGCACGCTCGAGACATATGACAGGAGCACGTGACAATTTCCTCTCACTCACAGATATGGCATCTATTACTTTGTCCATTATTCAACACAAAATGAATGACGTCATATACCAAGATGCAACCAGATATAGGAACAGAATAAAGAAAGAAACAATTCAAATGATAAACTGTAATTATTTAAATTAAAAGCATTCGACTTTATAGGTAAACAATAGTAACATACAGCATAACAAACAGAATAAATGAAGTCTGAGTATGACTCGATACAAAGTTGGTGTTACCCAAATAGGAGGACAAAACCAACTGAGGGAAACGCCATCGTAATGCGGCTGCTGGATGCTGCCATCTGCTACGTTGTGCACTCCCATGTCCAAGCCTCCTCCTTCTTCATAGGCGGTGTATGAGTCTAAGAAGTCGTCTGTAAAATAAATACGATTAGGCTTGATTCCTGGATATTGAGAAGGTTGGACTGAAAGTGAAGCATTAGCACCCAGAAAAAAAGCCATGTCTCCTAATTCCTCGGTTTCAGTCACTTTGCCAGTTTCTAAATCGACCTGAAAAACTCTAAAATAGGTTGTCCCATATGTGGGATCTTCCCCCAACAATTCGCGTTCAGCCGGGATGACCGTCAATGGAAGGCTGTCGCAATCATCTTGGATTGGCCTAAGTTGAACACCATATCGCGAAACTACAAATTAATAATGATCCTAATGATTCTAGGAGGTAAAAGTGTTCTGCATATCCTTCTGGTTCAAATGATATCTGAGCTATGATTTGACCTTTAGTGGGTTCAGGACCAACAAAGTCAGCAACATCACAAACAAGGACTTCACCGGAATAATTCACGGTATAAATTTCGCCATTAAAATACACCAAATCGGCAAATAGATTCTGATGGATTCCTTCCCAAATAACTCTAGAAACTGAGGAAACACATGCCCCCCTCAATGACAAAGAGAACGTAATCAGATGTATGAGAAGGACTAGCTGACAAAACTGCCTTGCGAATAAAGGTCATCAGATATTCAGCCACGTGGTCGTAATAATCTACGGTGGTATTTTGATGGGGCAATTCAATGTGAACATCAGAGAAAGGATGTAGCAGACTAATTTCACCATCGTCTTCTCCTACTGTGATAAGCAAACCCATACATCGTTTTCTACTGGTTTTTGGAATCCTCTTCTTCAAGATCGTGCCATCATAGACGCTGAAGAATCTTCGAGAGGAATTCCCCTCATTATCCTCTTCCTCCGCTAACATCAGCCAAGGAACTCTAGGCAGGTCACTCACTGTTCAAATTGTTCTTGGTGGCTGCAAAGTGCCATGACTTGCAGACAGTGCCAAATTTTATATAGTCTTCAATCAGATTTAAAAATCTATCTATCAAAACCAGCAGATTATATGGAAGTTCCTACTAATCAGGTATCTCTTCCGCCATTATGGAATCTCTTTCAAGTTTAAGGTGTACTGCAGGCCATTGTGGAATCTCTCAAGTTTAATATGTACTACAGGGTCACATTTGCTAAAAATAATAGTATTTAATAACAACTTTATTTCTTAAAAATTGATTATATAAGGAAATAAAAAAATATGACACTTTACGTGTGTAGTTTAATAAAAACCTTTATCTAAACTAAATTTTCAACAAAATTATATAAGTAGTTTGAAGGAAAATAATTAAAATTCAAATTGCAATTGATTTTAAAATCTATAATTTCAAGTATATCTCATGAGATATATATGTTTGTCTCATGAGATATGCATGTCTACTTCATCCATATACCAGACGAACCCTAATGAACTAAAACAACAGTTAAATGAATATTTGATTCATTCCTAAATCAGAATTCATGTCCCATGTTTCTCGTAATTGATTTTTATATGAAATAATATTTTGATTGTAAGGTTTATTTTGAAACTAAGATTAAACTTAATTTGCTCAGCTTGAAGATGATGGATTCAATAATTGAAAGTATAAAATTAAATAAATGTCAAACATCCACAATTGACAAATAATGATCTATTCTCCCACCACGTAAATTTAAGTAGTTCTCACAAACCAATTCACTTTGTAAAACTAAAACAAGAATGCACAAATATACACTATAGTTGCAAAATATAGATTTAGAGAAAAATAAAATAAAAAGAAATTACAAATTGTAATGATCCAAAGTAAATGGGTCACGTGGGAGGCACGCGTTTAATGAGCAGAACTATCAAGGGCCAAGATTAGTAGTTAGCTATTCATATCAATGCATCATATTCGTCCAACTAGGAGCCTGTCAAGATCCAGCTTTATGTTAATAAATATCCGGAGATCCACCTTGCAAACAGTTATTGATTTATCGGTATCCTTCACCCAAAAATTCTCTCTCTAGATTCTTCTTCCTCTCCTTCCTTCCTTCTTCTTATTCTTCATTCACCCTATATAGACACGTAATTTTTTACCCTCCCAAATTTAATATATATTTCTGTATTAAATATTTATATTTGATCCGATATTATTTTAACTCTTATTTCATTTTTAATAAGTTTTAGTTGAAAATAAATAAATAAAGTTACATTTTAAGATATTTTATTTTTATTTTTAAAATAATATAAAAAAAAATCAACAAATATTTTTCTTTTAATTTAGATTTTTATAAATAAGCTAGTGATTTTATTTTCTCTTAATTATATTTTATTTTAAGATAGTTATATTTTTATTTTTATTTTTCATAAGTATAAAAAATAATTAGTTAATATTCTTTTATTATTATTATTTATTTTATATATAATTTATTTATTTATTATAAGAAAAAAAAAGAAGGAGATCATTATCCTAAAAAAAAAATTCAAAATTTGAATCCTAAACTACCCTAACTACTCCCTCAAATCCTCCTATTTAAGGACTCCCACCCTCAGACTATTATGCCTACATTATTATACAAAAAAATAAAATAAAAAGAGAGCAGAAAAATCAGCAGAGAAGAAAAACATAAACTGAGAAAAAAATAGAGAGTAAAACGAAAGGGAGAAGGAAAAACAAAGAAAGAATAAAGAAGAGAAAGAGTCAGAATTCGAGTTTTAAATTTTCGTTCAAGTTTTTGATGATGATTTGATTTGTAATACAGGTTTTATCTCATCTTGTATTATATTTCATAAGTTTATCATAAATCGAAGAATGAATGAAGTTATTCTTGAAATCTTTTTCCTTTTATATTGATACTGCAGAGGCAGTGGTACACATGTTGTTAGTATGTGTATAAGAAAAAGTTAAGATTAGCGTGTTTGCTTTTCCTGTTATTTGTATACTTCTGTTTTGAGGGGTGTTTACCAATTTTACGGAGGGAAAAGGAGACCGCTTCCTTCTCCAAATGCAATCTATTTTCCATCTCGTTCTAACAGTCATGAAAATTCAGTAGTATGATTTTTTTATTTTTTTTTTATTTTTTAAATCAATTTCTAGAGAGATGGGCCACTAAGTAATCAATTTTGTTCTTAAAATATATTGAGGAAACGTGAAGCACAGTAGCATGCATTAGTAAACATAGGTTTTTTACTTAAGTTGTTATCATATGTTAATTGGTGTCCCTTTTATAATTGGACAATGATTACCATTAAATTCAATTTTCAATAAATTGGTATATGATCTTTAACCAATATATTGTGAATGGAGTATAAGTTACTATTATTTTATTATTATAAAACCTTTGTTAACAAAAATAATTGTTACTTATTTTAAAGAAGAAAAAATGACATCTTATAGAATTTAGTATTATTTTGTGCTTTGATTCGGAACAAAATTTGTGATTTGGGGATAAATAAAATTTATAATAAAATTAGAAATAATATGGTTAACTTTGTATATTTGTATTATTTTATTATTATTATTATTATTATTATTATTATTATTTAGTATTATTATTTTTTTTAATTTCATTGTCACTAACAAAGCTTAATAATTATTTGTTAAATTAACTGGCCGCTTTGAATAAATTTTGCTTAAAGGTTATTGTTAAAATTAAGTAGCATTTCGAATAGATAAAATTGTTACGAGTTTACAAGGGCGAACCAACGCCTTTAACGTTAGGCAAGTTTAGGCACGTTTAAAAATTCGTCTCAATTAAGAATACGGCGTACGCATCTTTCTGGGACATTTTAAAATTCAAGGATGCAATAATGCACCTTCGCAAATATTTTTTCTAAAAAATTAACTTTTTACCAATTTATTTAATATAAAATATATAGACAGTTTTACTATAATAAAAATGAGCGAATCTAGGCCTACAAACATAATTATTAAAATAGTTTAAGTCAAGATAAGTCAATGAAATCAATCGTGCTAGAACCACGGGACTCGAGTGGTGCCTCACACCTTCCCCTCGGTCAACAGAATTCCTTACTCGATCTTCTATTTCTGCAGACCATAATAAAGAGTCATTTCCTTTTAATTAGAGATTCAAAAAGGTGACTTGGAACACCATAACTCAATTCCAAGTGGCGACTCTGTAAATGATAAAATAATCCCAACTCAATGCCGTCACTTTAATTGGAAAACCCTTCGACGTCGATCCCTTCGGACGAAAAAGGGGTGTGACACCCTAAACTTCATTACATGTAATCAAAAGCTTGAAGTCATCTATGGAGTTGTATTGTAGCTAAATTCTTAGTTGATTGATTGTAACCGTTGACTCATCTATCAATAAAATTCCTTCTTCAATTTATTAATTCATTGTGTTTGTGTTGAGTACATTACAATTGGTATCAGAGAAACGAACCTGTCTCGACTGTGGGTAGTAATTCGAAGAAGATATTTGCGGAATCTACTATATATGGCTGAATTGGTTGAACGAAATAATGCAAATAAAAGGGCCCTTATGGATGGAATGTCAAGAATAGTTGTGAATGTTAAACAATTGCAGAGGTAGTGTGAGGATTGCATATGTAGTGTTGACTGCCAATGCAACTCTTGCGTATATGGTTGCGTACGCAGTGTTGACTGCCAATGCCACTTTTGTTTTGATGATAGTTCGGGGAAAAAGAATGAAGGAGACAACCACACCGCGGTGGTTTTAGATAACCTTGCTATAGATGAACTGTCGAAGGTTAAAAATAGATGGGCGGCTAATTCAGAATACAATGAGTACAATATGTTCGACAAATGTCTTCAATGGGTTGATTCTGAAATTCTAGTTAAACTCCACTCCACCCGACTTACAAGCACCACTGAGACCAAGATAATGAACCCACATATGGATTCACGACTCTATGCTCTTGTCGTTGAGAACTTTTAGGATTCATCATTTCCTATATTTTAGGAGCTAATATTATGAAAATAATTAAATAAAAATATGAGGAAAAAGGTAAAAAAAAAAATTATCTATTACTGAGACTTTTAATGAAGGGCAAAAAGTTCAAACAACTTTATAAGACCTTTCACACTTTAATATATTAAAAATTAAAAATTAGAGATTAGAGATATTTTTAAAAAAATGTGTCGAACAGAAAAATTAAAACTTTTATATATGATTTGAAAATTTTCAATTTCATATCAAACTTTGTGAAGGACCCATTGAAGTTGTTTCAGTTTTATCGCGACTCTTCATGTTATCAACAATAATTTATCTTTTAATTCAATAATTAATTTTAGGTTTTGTTTATGATTTAAGGAGATCGACTACGCTTTAGGATTAAAAGTCATGGGAAGCAGCTCATTATTACTAAGTTAAGAAGTAAATAGGATAATGAATGAGATTTTAGTTTTTCGATTTACAAGAGACACTTTATGTATCTAAGAATAAAATTGAAAATATAATAATTTTTAATGGGTTAACAATTTATCCGATAAAAAAATTGATTAATTCACCTCACATTGATAAGTCATTATCTATAAAATTTTAATTAGTTCACCAACTGTTAATCTTATAACTCATTATCAATAAATCAATTAGCTAATTTTACGAATGGGTTATCGGTTTCGGTTGACCGATCCAAACTTGAACGTTTTGGGCCAAATTGGATTTGATTTTGCCAACTCTAAGAGTGATGAACAAGTAGAGTGGTAGTATAAAGAATGGATGTAAAACACGAAAATATCCTATTTTTGATCTGCAAATGATCAAATATGCCCCAGGACTATTAAAAATGATTTAGTGTTATGTTTTGTTATGCTTTTGGTTCAAAAACCCTCTTACCATTACATTTGTGGCTAGATATGTAGAGAAGGAAGAGATGAAAGTGACTTAGTTGATTCATGGGTGAAGTTAGTAAAACGTTTTCTTTAAGCCCAAAAAACATTGAGCTTCGAAAAATTTTTAAATGATTTATTTTTACTTAAAACAATACTAAAAAATTGAGAAAAAAAAAAGGTTCAAAGATTGTATATACATAAAAAAAAAAAAAAAAAAAAGCATTATGTATTTTTATCAAAAGTATTTTAAAACTTTGAATTAGATAACTCAAATCTCATATTAATAAATAAAATTTTTACAAAAATATCCAAGATAATGTGGTGCAAACACACTATTAATATCTTATTAAGTAGAATTGATCTTTAGTTTTATGTATGTTATTTACATTAAAAACAATAAATATATGAAATAAAAAAGATATCTCTAAATTATGTGTATTTGAATAAATTTAAGCATTAATTTTATTGAGACGCTATTGTAGAAGATTTACAAGGTCAAATTTATGAAAACATTAGCGAGTAGCGATGGAGCACGAGCATAGACCGGCAGTGCTGGAGTACTAATACACTGAAGTAATGAATTGTAGTGGAGCACTTGCACGGTACGGTAAGCCGCCGGAATAACGAAGGGAGATTGAGCATAAACACAAATTGAGTGAATCAAAGCAACGAATGACAGCGGAGCAAGAGCATGGACCAGAGCAGTCCTAATAATTTACAAAAAGACGATGTAGTTAAATTATTACCATGTTACACCACCAACTTACATTTAGAACTATTTAATGTCATGTTTCCGTTTCAAGCTAATGATAGTTGTTTTTTTTTAAAAAAAAAACATAATATTTTCAAATTCAAATATCTTTAATCCTCTAATTCATAAAAATTGCAAACTGATTTTGCTTACCATTTAGTTTTTGGTGCTTTCGCCTCTACTTTATAATATAATATTATAAAATTTAATATTTAGAAATTTTAAAATCATTAATATTATTTGGTAAAGAAATAATTACTTGTTTGAATAAATTGTACTTATAATTAATATAAAACAATCTTAGACCAGCTAACGTGCACACTTTCAATTGGAAAATGGTATGTGAACGACTGCGCATGAAGGAAATTATTACAGTAAAATCGAATCAGGTGTCAGGAAATAGTATTACAGAGTCCACTACGACAAATGGCAAAGGAACAATGACTGTCATTACTTAGTACCACCGGCACTGAGTTTTATTAAAGACAACTTTTTCTGGATGATCACTCATACTTTTCAAATTGCCTACCCAAAACACATTTCTTAGAGATAATAATATGAGTTAATTATCACTATTTTTTTTTTTAATACTAAATGTCTTATACATCTCTTTCTCTTTTAATTGGTATGTCACGTTATTAAAGTATTTTTTAATAATAGACTTATTTAACTCATCAAATTTATTTAGTCGAAATTATATTTTTATTCTTTCCTTGGAAAAATATATTAGTTTATTAAGAAGGAATTTTCATGCATAGGAATCTTTTACCAGTGCTTAAATTTTCTATTTTTTCTAAAATTATTTTCTTAAGAAATACTAAATACCTCAAAAATCTCCTCCTCTTCTATTTGAAATGTCATATCAACTTTTTAAAAATAATTAAAATATTAATCCGTAAAACTCATTTAATCAAAATTATAATCTTATTTTTACAATTTATTGAATTTCCATTGTTTGCACGTAATAGCTCATTCTCTAGATTTTTTTTTTTTATGCTCAATCTTTCCGCTTTCCCTTTCCATTGGACCAGGTCAAGGCTGCTGTAAGCAGTTCTGATCTCAAGCACCTATCACGGTTTTCGAGTAGCTCTGATCCAAGAATTGCATTAATTTATTAAGAAAAAATCCCCATACTTAGGTACCTACACTTTTTTTCTAGAGTTATTTTCCTACATTATCATTCATGTTTTCATATAATTGCCTCCGAAGATCACTTAATTTTTAAAGAAATAGTATTACTAAATTAAATAAGTTATCTAGGAATTTTAATTCACAAGTAAAATAATATGTTAAAATTTAAGTGTGGTAAAGAATTTTTAAGCATGAAAAATAAACTGACGTATTTCCTTCAAAAAATAAAATTGTAATTTTGGTTAAATGAGTTTGATGAATTAATAGTTTGGTATTTTCTTTTTAAAAAAACAAGATTTTAATGGCATGACATGTCAACTGAGAGAAGACGACTTTTGAAGTGTTTTATATCTTTTGAGGAAAATAATGATATTGAAGTAATTTTATGACACTGAATGAAATATAAGTAATATTTGAAGGAAATTTTAAAAACATAATCTCTGTTTGACCATAAATAATAATTTTTCAAATTTGGAATTGAAATTAAAGTTGATGTTGTGTTTGACTATGCATATAATATAAATTGAAATTATTTTTGAAATTTTATGAGAGAAACATGAGTGAAAAAAGTAAAAATAAGTTTTATTTTATTTTTTATTAAATTAAAATAATTCTTATGATCAAACACCAATATTTTTAATTTTTTCAGTGAAATAGAATAATTTAAAAAAAAATAAAAAATCTCACGGCCAAACATAGAGGTATTTGCTATTTATGACGACGGGGTTCATGTGAAGTAGAAGGACAAAGTTGGAGAACAAATTGAAAATACCAAAAAAAGGTAAAAAAAAACGACGTCGTACCCCTCCCTGGTTTAATGGGCAAAACCCGATTTGATTACAAATTTTCCAACTCGTTAATTTTGATGTACTATTATTGTTGTGGTAGATTTTGATCGTTGATTGAAATTTGAGAGAGAGAGATGGTGCTGGTTTTAGCGCTGGGGGATCTACACATCCCGCACAGGGCTGCTGATCTTCCTGCTAAGTTTAAGTCTATGCTTGTTCCTGGAAAGATTCAGCATGTTATTTGTACTGGTAACCTGTGCATTAAAGTGAGTCTTCTTTTTTTTTCTCGCCTTTTTATTAATAAAAAATTAGTATTAGTAGATCATTAAAACTAATTGATATAGATTATTGTTGTTGTTAATTGGTTATTGTTTGTTTGCGCCTCTGCTAATTCAACTTTGATGGAGAGATTGTGCGGCCTAGTAGTCAATGAAGTGCGTAAAGAGCTAAATGTCCCATGTTCTAGTCTCAGCAGAGAAAAAAATACTGATTCTTCTCATTTGTTCTAGCCTTGGTGGACATAGTTACCTGGTATTTGTTGCCTCCACCAGAGGTGGCAGGTATCTCGTGGAATTAGTCGAGGTACGTGAAAGCTGGCCCGGACACCATGGTTATCAAAAGGAAAAAGGATTAGGCGGCTTCTATGCTGAATTAGTTATGTTCTTCCTTTACGGGATGCTGTAGTGTGTGATTTTCCTTTAGAAGAAGCTAAAGCCCTAGGGTGATTTCTCTTTGGTTGCAATTTTTGCATTTTTTTTTTTTTTTTTTGACTCTAGGCTCCATCGAAAATTTACCAACTTTGGAGAGGTTTTTTGGCAATTGAATTGCTTTAGCATTGTGCTACCAAGATACATTTTATAAAATGAGGTGCAATAGTTGTTTAATGTTTGGGTATTCTTTTCCAATATTGTTGTAAGAATTGGGATAAGTTTGTCTTGACAGATTGAGTAATAAACAGACTTCTAAATAACAGAAATTTTGGAAGCTGTGAAAGGGAATGTCAGATAGGTTATTATAGCTAGAGATGGATGTGTTTTGAGTAAATTTCATGGTAGAAAGCATATTAGAGTGTTGTGAATGTCTTTGGATGATCAAATTAGCAGAGAAAATGAATAATGTTCTTTATGTCTCGTCCAAGGCAATGAGTTCAGCTTTCTTCCTGAGGAAATGAAAGAGTTTATGGTAGTACCTGTCAACAAATTTGAAGAATTAATTGCTGGATAGGCATATTTCTCCCACTTCTAAACCCTCAGGGGTTGGCTTGGTGGTAATTGGCTTGAGCTTTGGGGTGCTCCCTTCCAAGGTCTCAAGCTCGATATCCACTGGGTGCAAACAATTTCTGAGGGCCATCGGACTGGGTGAAACCCTGAATTACCCGTGGTGCACTTGCGGGAAACTTCTTGCCGAGGGTCTGTTCACCCCTGGGATTAGTCGGGGCTCGAAGAGTCTTGGACACCCGGTGCAAGTCAAAAAAAAAAAATATATATTTCTCCCACTTCTATGCCATCAACTGTAACATAAGTAGAAAGATCAAATGTCTCATTATTCATGTTTCTTATTTGATGTTTTACTTTTATAAGTTACCTGCTTATGTATCCTATGTTTGTGTAGAAATCTTTTGCTCCAAATGTTTGTAGGTATTTGATTAAACTTGGTGTTATTTGTAGGTGTTTGTTTAAATTCACTTTTCCAATGTCATGGTTGGATAGAAATGTGACTGGAGTTTTTTAATTGAATAACCTCTAGAAACAATTCTTTTACATTATGCTTGTTTTGAATTGGTTTTTCTCCTTGATAAATTCTATTTCCAATAGTTTGACATTAGTAATTTCGTGCCTATACTTCCTGGTTGTTGACTTCTTGTAGTTTCATCACTTGTAAAACTGGCGTTCTCTCCAAAATCCTACAATTCCTTTTCAATTTGGCTGGTCAAAATCAAAAAATAGAAAAGAACTTTTCTGAAATTGTTTCTCTGAAAGTTTCTAGTTTTCTTGCTCACTCTTCTACATAGCCTCAACTTTCAAGGTTGAACTTGATAGTTGCATATGCATGAGAGCAAATATCTTTGATGTGGTTCGTGCTTTTGGCCTGGATATTCTCCTATTAGTAGTTGTAGTTGAATAAGAGAGGTAACATGTATCTGTCAAAATGTTGTCAAAGGCTTTAATGTAAATTGCAAAATAGTGCCAAAGCACATTGGATTTTTGAGTGCTGAGCGCGCAACCAAGGGTAGCGCTTTGATAAAGAAAGCCACTTAAAAGTAAAATTATATGTAATATATACTTTAGGTAGAAGAATTGAAATAACTACAATTGAGTAAACTATAGAATCACATTCAAAAGAGCATCTTAAATCTCAGAATCAGTTGCAAGGATGCAACTTTAAATTTCTAATTGTGATCTGGTCACTTTTCTTATGCTATAAATTTCTAAATTTCCTATTCCTAATCACTAACATTTTCATCCTTAATTTGCTTAAGAGTTGACATAGAGTTTGCTGACTAATTTATTTTGAAGTGTTGCCTTTTTCAAGACAGAGTTCATGGATTAGTCCTCGTGTATTTATTCAAAAGACATTTCTATAAACCATGGAGCCTTGAAGCCTTGGTTTACACTGATGGGTGATGCGAAGCGCAGTCTGCAGAGTGCCTGGCTTAATTGTTTAAACATGCTTGAAACCACATCTTTGACAGCAATGTTCTATCCTGTGCACACGGGGGTTGGGGTTGGGTGGGTGGGTGGGGGTGGGGGTTCTGTGTTATGGGATCAATTTATGATTGTTTCTTCTTTCTTATTATCTGAAGTAGAAAGATTGAATCTTTTCAGTAAACCATGCTAAGTGTAGAATGAAGACATTGCCCTTGGTTTCTTTAGGAAATTCAAATGCTTCTACTCCATCAGTACTGTCTTATCTGTAGGCTACGTCCACAATATGCTGTAATTACACATTGTGCCTTCCAAGTTGCATTGAGCAACTTCTAAGTATAACCATTCCTAGAGTTTTTGTGTGATATCTTTCGCCTTAACAAATTCTTTTGTTTTTTACTCCCAATTACATACTTCATTGGGTGTGGTCATTCTTGCTCTAGGTCTTTTGACTTCCAAGTAATATGTGGATTATCTATGAACATGTGTTGACTGCCTCATCCGAATTACATTTGCAGGAGGTTCATGATTACTTAAAGACTCTATGTCCTGACTTGCATATTACTAGAGGCGAGTATGACGCAGAGACACGTTACCCGGAGACCAAAACTCTGACCATTGGTCAATTTAAACTTGGATTATGCCATGGCCACCAGGTCTGATTCACCATCTTTTTGTTACTCTTGTTGTCTTGCTATACGCTGATGAGGTAATTTTGGTTATTCAGGTGATCTGATTCTTTACAGCGCAGAAACTAACATCTAAGTACTCTTACTTTGTTGTATGGTATATAGCAGATACATATGTATTAACATGCACCCTGCCCTATCTCTGTGCATGTTTATGCTTCTCTTGGCTGCAGGTTCTTATGCTTGCCTTGTTCTATATATAAGTGCTCAAACCAAATTTACCGATTCATCTTGCTAAGGAACTTCTATTAGTATGTTATTGTAAAGAGAGTTAATTTACGAGTTAATAACTCAAATGGTCACTCAACTTTGGACTTTTATCTCAGAAAGTCACTCAACTTTGGACTTTTATCCCAGAAAGTCGCTCAAATTTGATCTTTACTCAGAAAGTCACTCAACTTTGAGTAAAAATGTGAAAGTTGAGTGACTTTCTGCGTAAAAATGTGAAAGTTGAGTGACTTTCTGTTTAAAAATGTGAAAGTTGAGCGACTTTCTGAGTAAAGATCAAAGTTGAGTGACTTTCTGGGATAAAAGTCCAAAATTGAGTGACTTTCTGGGATAAAATTTCAAAGTTGAGTGATCATTTGAGTTATTAACTCTTTTTAATTTACTTGCCCTAAAATTTTTGCTTAGCATGAGATTGAAGTTTTGTTGCATTTTGCTAGATCTGAATGCATGTATCTATACTGCCGAAAAAGCCCTGCTGTATTTATTGTTGGTTTTCCTCAAGGTGTAGTACCATGTCCATCCAATATTTCCTCAACTTCAAAGGATATTAAGGCAAAATTTGTACTCTATTTTGGTCTGTCATTGAACTTCCCCACTTTTTGACCCACTATCTCCTGCTATTGTTCTCCTTCAATCTTTTTATGCATACAATTCTTAGAAGTAGCTTTCCACTTTGAAATTCTTTGTTCTCTAAACTGAAGTAATCATGTGAGAATTATTTGAGAAACATGCTTACTCCACAAGCATGCAACCCTTTCTAGTAGTAATGGTATCTTCCACTTGTTTTCTTGTCCTACAGGTTGTTCCATGGGGTGACTTGGACTCATTAGCCATGCTTCAAAGGCAATTAGATGTAGACATACTTGTTACTGGCCACACCCATCAGTTCACTGCATACAAACATGAAGCAGGTGTTGTTATAAATCCAGGATCTGCTACTGGTGCCTACAGTAGCATCACCTATGATGTCAACCCTAGCTTTGTTCTCATGGACATTGACGCCCTGCGTGTTGTGGTCTACGTTTATGAACTCATTGATGGTGAAGTCAAAGTTGACAAGATTGATTTCAAGAAGACAACAACACAGAATGCTAATTGAATAACAAAACTTGTAATTCAGCTGATTTTAGTGGAATCCTAAGAGTCGCTAAGACATCATTTTCCTTTGCTTGATTATTTTCAAGGCTCTTTATTATGCTGTCTTTGCTCTTTATTTTCCAGTCTATTGTGGTATTCAGGTTTATGTCCAGTTACTTGAGTATGTGCATTGAAAATTCAGTTGGTTAATTGGAAAGGTTCACCGTTTTTGGTGCTCCTAAATTCCCTTTTCTTTATATTTATCTGTTTCAAGTTGATAGACTGATTGTGTTGTTTGCAGAGATATAATAGTAGAAGGAAGTGTCTGAATTAGTCTCTTCTCATGTAAGCACGAAGGGATCTCTATCTGGAGACTATGCTCTTTGCATATGTTATTCGAAGATTTATCTGTTTCAAGTTGATAGACTGATTGAGTTGTTTGCAAAAATAGAATAGTAGAAGGAAGTGTCTGAATTAGTCTCTTCTCATGTAAGCATGAAGGGATCTCTATCTGGAGACTATGCTCTTTGCATATGCTATTCGAAGTCCATGGGTCTGGCCGATTTGAATTCAGGTTGGGAAGTTCACTAATGGGGCACAAACATTCCTTACTGGAAAGCTCTCTATTTCCGGAGCCCAGACTCTAGATTTCTCATTAAAGGTGAAGATATCTGTTATCATTTTACTACATTCTTCGATGGTAGTCTTGAAATTAGTTGCTGCAACATTGTACCTGATCAGTTCCCCTGTTGAACAAACCTTATGGAAGAGGCTATTATTTGCTTTAAGAACTTCATATACCCCTCTGCATATGCTGAATATGAATCTCAATTTTATTAACGAAATTTATGTACTGCTTCATTGGGAATGAAAGTTTTCATGACTTGGGAATTTGCTTACAAATTGAGAATGATGTATCATTAACATCAGTAGCAGTCAAACAAAAGTAGGGGATTAAAGTTCATCCAGAAATAATCAGTGAAATATGATATCTAAGTGATGACTAAGAGCTACTCCCTCTGTTTCACATTAGAGGCGAAGTAAAATGAGACGGGGAGTGTCTTTATTGTTAAGACTTCAGCAGCATAAAAGTAAGTTGCTCCTAATACAAATGCATGTGACGCTAAACAAGAAAGGTCTGTCAACTGTACTTAGAACAATGAAAAATCTAAAAGTTCCTACGAGGCAGTGAACCTATAAACCATGACGTGCTTATAAGTTTCCCCTGGATTCACAATTTGTGAAGGAAAATTGGGATGATTGACAGAATCTGGAAATCCTTGTGTCTCCAAACAAAGTGCAGCATACTTTTTGTAAATAAATCCACCTCTTCCCTCAACATTGTCCAACATATTACTTGTATAAAACTGCACACCAGGTTTGTTAGTCCACAATTCCATCTTTCTACCTGATTTGCTTTCCTGGACAGTTGCAGCCCTATGAAAATGCTTGCCCTTGGTATTATCCAACACGTAGTTGATATCGTATCCACCTGGGATTTCACTTAACTCACTCCCTATTGTCCGAGGCTGGAGGAAATCGTAGCCTGTTCCTTTAACCGGAGTGATTTTCCCTGTGGGGATGAGCTGATCATTAACAGGAGTAATCTGGGACCCGAAAATCTGAATAGTGTGGGACAAAATGTCGCCACTGGTGTCTCCACCAAGATTCCAGTAAGTGTGTGATGCTAAATTCACTGGTGTGGCTTTGTTTAGTGGCTTTGCTTGCATGTTTATGGCTAATTTGTTTGTCCCAATGAACACGTATGTCACCTTGACAGAAAGATCACCAGGAAATCCTGTTTCACAACATTTGATTATCAATATTTGTCTAGCTAGAAAATAAATAGTAGTAACAACAGTAAAGTTCTGCCATGTGACCAGACCAGGAGTTCACGGGAAATGCAAGATAAGACTGCGTACAATACACCCTTGTAGTGGGGCCCTTCCCCGGACCCTACGCATAGCGGGAGCTTTAGTGCACCGAGCTGTCCTTTTTTTTTTTTTTCTAGCTAGAAAATAAATAGTACTAGTAAAAAGGATTTGATTTGAACACATAGTGATGCTGTATTACTGCGAAAAACATGCTAGATATGCTTAATAAGGTGAACATTTTGAATTAGATCGCGATACTTTAAAATCTGATGGTATTTTTCGTTAACGCCTTATTGTTGATTAAACCAAATAAAGCAAAGGAGGAAAATTATATATGTGTATACCTCCTTCACCATCAAAGCTATTGTACGTAAGAGTAATATGACTATCTTCTTGGAAATCTTCCACAGTCCACATTACATCACAGAATCCTCTGCTACCCCCTGATTTAAATCGATTTTCGACACGTTAATCAAGTGTTAAAAATTATTAAAAATGGAAAGATTTAATAAACAACAGAAAAGGATTATGAATAATTATAAATACCATGTAGTGTATTTCCATGATCATTAGCTGGTAATTTATATTCCACACCATTCAATTCAAATTTTGCTCCTCCAATTCGATTAGCAACTCTTCCAATTAGGCCACCAAAATATGTTGTGTCATTCTACAAGTACATTAATAACTTCAATCAAGAATCAAACACACAGTTTTTTTTTTAAATAACCATAGTGTCAAGGCTAGTTTGAGCGCACCACAACAAAAATTTCCAAATCTTTTACACAATTATGAGAGAAATGAACAAATCAATTTATTTCAGAAAAGAGGATTATGAAAGATGTTCATTTACAAAAAAACACCAATGCCTGATCCATAGAATAATGTACGTATTCATGAATATTTATAAATATTCGTCTATAAATCTAATTATTATTGTATATTAATTCTTCATAAAAAAAATTCTCAGAAACTAACCTTGTAATCATCGATGGAATTGTAGCCAAGAACAACATCATCCAATTTTCCTTAAAATGAGTAAAAGTTAAAGAATATGAAATTGACAAATGCATTAAAAAAAAGTAATAAGAAAATTAAGATTTTTTTGTCATACCATTTTTATCAGGGACTATAACAGAAAGAACAGTTGCACCATAATTTGTGATTTTTATAGAAAAATCACCCTTCTTCAATTCATACAATTTTATTTCTTCAGCTGCTGTACATGAATTATTATTTTTACAAAGAATAAGAATGACAAAAGCAAAAAAATAGAAAAAAGATTTTTTGGCCATTGTTAGAGGGGGAATTAATCACTGATAATTTACTATAGATGGGCGTTCATAAATAGGTAAGTTTTGGATTTTGTTAAATGACGAAAATGGTAGTGGATAACAAATAAATAGTAAGATATAATTATTATTGAGATCAGAGATGTTGATGAGGAAAGATTTGGAATATTGGATAAGGACAAATATTCAAACTAATTAAAGACGTACTCTTTTTTAACATTTTAGTGAAAATATGATGCCACTGCCAGATTCTTGAGATTCTCCATAAATATAAATGTATTTTTTAGCTAAAAATAGCCTGAATATATGTGCAATATCGTAAGCAAGAGCATTATTTCTTTAAGTTGATTGACTATAATTTTTTATTTTATCGGTGAAAATTTGATTCGTATAATTTTCTCTTTGATGTCAAGTAATTTAAGACGAGGAAAATAATAAATATTTTTAAGAGAATTATTAATTCAATAAAGACTAATTAATTTAAAACAAAAAAAATATATGAGAGATTTCAAATGAATATTAATAGGAAGATAAGATTACCGAACCATAAATTTTGTCACGGTTTGTTCGTATTAGTAAATGAAAAGTTATATCTTTTTTTTTTAACTAAAACAAAAAGAAAAAGTTATACGCATCTTTTTTCCTTTTTTTCTTTTTTTTCTTCTTCTCTAAAAGGTGTTCAATTATTGAAAGGAGAAAATGCACGTCTGTTAATTCCAAGCACGAGGTCTGACTTTACATTATGCAATCAAATTCCTCTCCCTTTTATTTTACATGACAATTCATAAAAATATATTAATTAAAAAAATAATTTGATTAAATTTTTCTATTTCTTTTTATCTTTATTTAATATTACTCTTTTTTATCAAACTAATCTACCTCAATACCAATTCAGTAAAGGCAAAGATGGAAACTGATAGTTAATTACATCTTAATTTTTTAAAATATAACAACTATTTTAGTAAAGGCAATAAATAAAATGAATTGGAGGGAGTAATACTTTTTCTTTTTAAAAATTTCCAAATTGTTGCAGAAACCTTGATAATAGAAAAGTACAACCTCAAGGGTCGAATTTATAGTACCATACAAAATAATAACAGTTTTATTAATTTGGCACAAACTATTGGGTCGTTTGGTTGGTGCCTATTGATAAATATTAGTATCTCAAAAACAAAAAAAAAATTATATTTCTCTAAATGAATTTGTTCAAAGAATTTATTTTATATCTACATATTATATGAGCGTAATGAATTTGGAGAGATTATACTATTTTCTGTCTTTACATAAGCTTACACATTAACAATTTGAAGGATAAATTTACTACAAAAATAGGATATGAAGTAGGGCTACGATAAAAAGGTAGAATAAAAGATAAGATTATTAAATAATAAATAAAGGTGAAATGAGAAAAAAAATTAAGATAACGATGTGATATCATTAGATCGATGGTTATATGAAATGAGGTTTTTCATAATTGCCTAACCATGGAATAAAAACATACATATCATATATTTTAAAAAATAATTAAAATAAACATGATACTCTTACTACACCATGACTAATCAGCACCCAACCAAAGTGTTAGCCTTCTTGTACCATATGTTCAGACAAATAATATTTTATCAATTTTAAAAATTTATAGTTTTATAAGGAGACCATATATTCACGTAGTCCGTTTTAAACACGTAGTAGAATCGCCTACAATTATTCATGTAATAAGCCCATAATTAATATCTCAATCTTTTAGTACAAAATATTTCTCAAAATTAATTAACAATTATAATATTACAGATACTAAAATATTTTTCAAAATTAATTAATAATTATAATATAACAGTGGATAAAACAATCTTACAAAACATTTCTAAGATTATAATCTCTTATTCCACCATGAACCACTTGGTTCTATGAATAGTTTCACTCAATTATCCTCTTATCCAAACAATCCATAAATATCTCAAGTTTATTTATTTATTGCTGGCTTCACATAGAAAATGTATGAATAAACTACCAAAAAGTCAATTACACATATAGGTGATAGGTCTAGAAATTGCTTTCAGTATAATGTTTTTGAAATTTCCACATGCTTTCAAATAATTTGCATTTTCTCTCTTTTCATTTTTTCTTTGACTTTGGTTTCAATACATAAAGCAATACATAAACTAGTAAAGTTAAATTTAAAGTTAAAAATTATTATTAATTAATAAGATTAATTTATTAAATATATTTTTAATTAATATATTTTTAAAGATTATGTCAACTCAATGAATTCTAAGTAAAATGAAATGGAGAGAGTAGACAACTCTATATATAAATGGAGAGAGTAGACAACTCTATATATAATTAAAATTTTTTTTAAAGCATTGGAAAAAAAGATAAATTGTTAAAAAATAAAAAAAATCCTCTCTAAAAGAAACAGGATTTGACAATTGTGATGATAGCAGGAAGTGGTAATGGAGCACGGAGGTTTGCAACGACGTGCGGACTGAAACATGGTTGACATCGGTGGACTAATAATGATGAAGTAGTTAAGTTATACAAATTTAAAAGAGAAAGAATAAAATTTTCTTTATTTTCAAACAAATATATAACATAAAGTCTTTCAGATTTTTCATTATTAATAAATGTAAATATTATCAGTAATAACATATTAATTATAATCCTTTAAAGATTTAGATTTAATGTAACCGTTTATTTCTAAATTATATAAGATATTGAGTACAGCATATTATATGCACAAATATTTCATCATTAAAAAAAAAAAAGTGAAAAGTACATTTCCTTTTACAATTTGTTGAGTGTTATTAGCAGAGTTAAATTGTATTGTTCTAGCAAAAACAAGATTTAACAAATAATATTAACTATAAACATTATAATGTTTTGTGATTTCCCTTTTACTATAGTCTTTTAACAGGTAAATTTATGTAAAAATAATAAAAAATTCATATTTGAATTCGCATAAAAAGTACATCAACTTAAATTTCAGTGTTCTTAGTATTCATAATAAATATGAAAAGATAAATTAATTTTGCTAATGTATAAAATTATGCAACTGCATACTAAGACACCACTAAATTCAGAATTGATCAAAGGAGGTTTCATTTAATATTCTTAGATTTAATTTATCCTCAATTATAAGTCTTTATGTAATAATTTAACTATAGATGATAAGTTAATAATTGTCCAATTGTATATCATGTTCAAAATATTTTTATGTACAAGATGAGACTTGTCACTCACAAAGTATAAATTGATAGTTAAAGATGAGGTCAATTATTATATCGTTAGAAAACTTTTTTATTTATTTTTTCTAGATATCTAGTATACGTATTAAAACTTGACTATATCAAAATTTTGCGTTGTAGGGCATGAGTGCAATGCTCTCAAGAAGATGTTTTCCATACATGAGGTTTGAATTCGAAACCTCTGATTATTGTTACTCACATAGAAGAGATTCAACCATCCCACCACAACCCATGTTGGTTCTTACTAAGGATACTGACTTATGTGTGCCCATAAGCATTATTTGATACCCGGTCTAACTTATTTCAATTTATTTATGTTATTAAGAAAAATAATTAATACAATATATGATTTATAAAGTTATTTTTATTTGTTAATGTTTTCTTTTGAAGATTGAGATTAAAAAATAATTTTTTTAATATTAAGAATATAAAATTAAAAGTAATTCTCAATTCTAATATTGAATTTCTAAAGTAATAATATTTTAGAATAAATATTTTTGAGCTAAAACAATAATTAAAATAAAATGACAAAGTAATTGATATACTACACATCTTACACTTTGTTGGAATATTTAAAACTTACTACTTGAAAGGTCCTCAAATTGGCAATTAATCAGACTGACCTATAATTATCTTCCCATAGATGACTCCTTGTTTATAAAAATATTCAAATTCAATACTAGTTAAATTGTCTGAAACCACTATTTTTATTGTTCTCCATACAAAATATTAACTAAAAAGATTTGATCTTTATTTGATATTACTTTTTTCTTCCATCATATTAATCTTTCTCAACACTAATTGAGTAAAGGAAAAGATAAAACTGATAGTTAATTATACCTTAATTTTCTAAAATGACAACTATTTTGAGTCATCTGTTTTTAAAAAACAACAAATAAAGTGAATTGGAGGAAGTAATACTTTCTTTTTCTTTTAAAAAATTTTCCAAAATGTGGACGAAAAGTTGATACTAGAGGGAAAAAGGACAAAATCAAGGATCGAATATCTAGTGCGATACGAAATAATAAGTAACAATTTTATTAGTTAGGTACAAACTATTAAGTCATTTGGTTGGTGGGATGAGATGAGATAGATAAGGATATCTCATGGGTAAGCATAGTTAATGAAACTAGTTATCCATATTTTATAGGAAATAATTGATTCTACCGTTTTAGTATAAAATTATTCTCAAAACTAATTAATAATTATAACAAAATTGAGAATAAAATAATTTTTACAAAACATTTTAGGATTATAATCTTTTATTCCACCAATCAAACGACCGTTAGTTGTATCTGAATTCTTTTCACTCAATTATTATCCCAAGTCTATTTATTTATTGCTGCCTTCACATTGAAAAATGCATGAACGAACTACCAATAAGTCAATAAAACACATAGGTGATAGGTACATTGCTTTCAATGCAATAACACTTTTAAAAGTTCCACATGCTTTCAAATAATTTGCATTTTCTCCTTCACTTTCTTACACTTTGCTTTCAATATCCAAATTGGAAGAAAAGCCAACTTTTTGTTTGATTACTTCAAATTGCTATGGTGAACAACTCTATAAATTACCAAAATTAGTAGAACACTAAAAAGAACTTCAAGGAAAATCTTATTGAAGGTAAAAAAAATTATAACATTAGTGTTTCAAATTAGCAGTTTGAACTAGGTCAATATTGATAATCTAATTAATTAGTTATTTGAACATTCACCGTATTATTAAGTGCTTACTTCACACCTTATAACACCCTCATCCCTTTTCCTTTAAAAAGAAAAAAATAATATTTTTAGTGTTTTTTTTTTGTGCATCATTTTAGGAACTAGTTGTAGTTCAACTAGACCCCTCTCCTTTTTTACCTTTCTCTAAAAATTCGTAAATATCCCAATCCAAAATTCACAAAAAGAAAAAAGAACAAATTTTTTTTCCATGAGCTATATTATAATATAAACAATTTTTCAAAATTTGATAGCGTGGTCCTTGACTGTCCATATCTAAACTGAATAGTACTGAAGTACAGTGTGTTTGAATTTCCAAGTGTTATTAGTTATTTTCACAATTTGATGAAATATTTTTAAATTAGTCATGATCATATTAAACTTAGCAACATTTACAGAAACAAATACAACTTAGCTGAATGATCTTCTCTAGGCAGTTAAAACTTCAGTAACGTTCCATTGAAGTAATGCATATTTATCATTCAACATATATATGCCAAATTTGACAAAGATTCCAGCAAAATTTGCCCACTTGACACTCTCGCACCAAAAATACTGTCCGCAGAGTTCAAAAGTAACGTATGATCCATATGATATGAGTAGTCATTTAAATGAGAAACATAAAGTATAAAGACATATGAAACAATTGAGTCATTGACAATTCAGTATGAAACAAATGTTGATAAGCAAACTATATATATATATATGTCGTTTTATCACAAATGATATTTACATTATATTCCAATGTATCCAAAATAATATCTATTCTACATTAAATGAACGTATATATAGCTGTATAATTTTGTTTTTTTTATTGGTGAGAATTTGATTCGTGTAATTTTCTCCTCTTAAGTCTGAGAGTTTGATGTTAAGTAATTTGGGATGAGAGAAGTAATAAGTATTTTTTTTAAAAAGAATATTAATTTAATAAGGATTAACTAATTTAAAACGAAAAAATTTATCACGATTTCAAATGAATATTTACAGAAAAATAAGATTAACAAGCCATAAATTTTGTCACGGTTTGTTCATATTAGAAAATGAAAAGTTATATTTTTTTTTAACCAAAAAGAAAGAAGTTATATCTTTTTTTCTTTTTTCTTCTTCTCTAAAGGTTCAATTTATTGAAAGGAGAAAATAAACGTCGATTAAATCCAAGCACGAGCTTTGAGTTTACATTATGCAATATGATTCCTCTCTGATTTATTTTACTTGTCGTGTTTTTTTTAAAAAATTTTTTATAAAAATATATTAATTAAAAAGATAATTTAATTAAATTTTCCTATTTATTTTTTTATCTTTATTTAATATTATTCTTTTTTTTTATCACATTATCTATCTGATTACCAATTCAGTAAAGGTAAAGATGGAAACTGGAAGTTAATTACATCTTAATTTTTTACAATATAACAACTATTTCTGTAAAAACAACATATAAAGTGGATTGGAGGGAGTAATACTTTTTCTTTTTTAAAATTTTCAAATTGTTGCAGAAAAATTGATAGGAGAAAAGGACAACGTCAACGATCGAATTTTACCATATTAATTATTGGCACAAACTATTGGATCGTTTGGTTGGTGCCTATTGATAAGCTAGATGTCGGGCCGTGATATATGTTATTTTTTGTCAGTGATACAAATAAAATTTAGAAGTTATTAACTATCGTAAGTTATAACACTTTTTATATAATTTTCAAATAATATGTTACTCTTCTTATTCAAATTTTTGTAATATTGATAGTCAATTATATTTTAAAAATAATTTAAGTTTTTAATTATTGAGATTTATAATACCTTTTTTCTATTTCAATTTCAGTGGCACTAATATGATTTTGAGAGTCGATCAGATATTTTATATCTTATAAATTTTTTTAGGTTTTTAATTATTATGATTTATCTTATTTTTATACAATTTTTTTAAATGTATAACAGATTAAACTTTTTTTTATATAGATATTTTAAGTTGTTAACAATTGTAATTTATAATAATTTTTATGTAATTTTCAAAGAATACATATTATTCTTTTTATCCAAACTTTGGTGCAATTGATAGTCAATTATACTTTTAACTATTCTAATTTAAGCGGCACCGATAATTCGGAGAGACAACCAAATGTTTTAAATTTTAAATTTTTTTTAAGTTGTTAATTATTGTGATCTATAGTATCTACGCATTTTTTTTGGAATATATAACAATTTATTTTTTTAAAGATATTTTAAGTTGTTAAATATTGCAAATCAATTTAAGTGTATTGATACAATTTCGATAGTCAGACAAATATTTTATAAATTTTAAATTTTTTTAAGTTATTAATTATTATAATTTACAATATTTTTTTTTTGAATTTTTTTGAAATATATAAAAAAAATTAAAAAAATACAAATAAATTAAAATGGATGAAAAAAATGAAGGCAAGAGAAAAGACCAATGAAGTTCTGCCAAAGCAGGCAGATTGACCTTTAAATTATTAAAGTTGTTAATTATTGTGATTTATAATATCTTTTTACATATTTTTAAAAAAATATATAACAAATTAAATTTTTTTTCCAGATATTTTAAGCTGTTAACTATTGTAATTTATAATACTTTTTATGTAATTTTTAAACAATACTATATGTTACTCTCCTAGTCCAAATTTTTATGGCATTGATACTTAATTATATTTTTTTAAAATAATTTAACTTTTTAATGATCATGATTGATAATACTATTTCTTCTATTCCAATTTAAGTGGCATAATTGTTAGATGACATAATAATTAGTTATTGGTGATATAATAAAATCATGATTGCAGTAGCGAAACAGACATGTTTTAAATGATCCATAATAATTAATTAGAAGTGATATAGCAAATATATTATGAAAAAATTGTGAAAAAAATTAAGTGGGCCTCATATAAGACGTCAAGGTAATTTAACAATAAATATTATTAATTTTTTAATACTTAGATGACTTTATAATAATTTATTGTAAAAAAATATTTGTGACAAAAAATTAACTGGCCTCATATAAGACGTCAAGTTAATTTAATAATAAATATTATTAATCTTTTCAATGCTTAGAAGACTTTATAATAGCTTTTTAATATTATTTTTTTAATTCTTAGATTACTTATAATAACTAATTAGGGATGATATCGTAAAATTACGGTTGAAGCAGCTGAAGCAGACATGTCACAAATGTCTATTTTACTTTATTTATTAAATATTATAAATTTTTTTAATATTTAAATGACATATAATAATTATTTAGGGGTAATATAGTAAAATCACGGAGCAAGCAGCTGAACAGTCAGCAAGCAACACGACCCTAAGCTGCTCTTCCATTCACGATGAAAAAATTAAGTGGGCCTCATAGAAGAAGTCAAGGTAATTTAACAATAAATATTATTAATTTTTTAATACTTAGATGACTTTATAATAATTTATTATAAGAAAATATTTGTGAGAAAGAATTAAGTGGCCTCATATAAAATGTCAAGTTAATTTAATAATAAATATTATTAATTTTTTCAATACTTAGAAGACTTTATAATAGTTTTTTTAATATTAATATTTTAATACTTAGATGACTTATAATAATTAATTAGGGGTGATATAGTATTATTACGATTGAAGCAGCTGAAACAGTCATGTTATAAATGTCTATTTTACCTTTTTTATTAAATATTATTAATTTTTTAATATTCAAATGATATATAATAATTATTTAGGAGTAATATATTAAAATTACGGAGCAAGCAGCTGAACAGTCATCAGTCAGCACAACCCTAAGCTGCTCTCCATTCACTCTCATATTATAGAGTAAAAGTAAAGTAATTTAATATCAATTTTTTAATACTTGACTTATAATAATTAATTAGGAGTGATATAGAAAAATTACGGTTAAAGCAGATGAAGCCGATATGTTATAAATGTCTATTTTACTTTTTTTATTGTTAAATATTATAAAAATTTTAATATTTAAATGACGTATAATAATTATTAAGGGGTGATATAGTAAAATTACGGTTGAAGCAGCTGAAGCAGACATGTCATAAATGTCTATTTTATTTTTTATTAAATATTATTAATTTTTTAATATTTAAATGATATATAATAATTATTTAGGGGTAATATAGTAAAATCATGAAGCAAGCAACTGAAAGGTTGGCAAGCAAAATGACCCTAAGCTGCTCTCCCATTCACTCTTATATTATAGATTATAGAGTAAAGTAATTTAATATTAATTTTTTAATACTTAGCTGACTTATAATAATTAATTAGGAGTGATATAGTAAAATTATGGTTTAAGCAGATGAAGCTGGCATGTCATAAATGTCTATTTTATTTTTTTATTATTAAATATTATTAATTTTTTAATATTTAAATGAAATATAATAATTATTTAGGGATGATATAGTAAAATTACGCAGCAAACAGGTGAACAGTCGGCAAGCAGCACGACCCTAAGCTGCTCCCATTCGCTCTTATATTATAGAGTAATATTAATATCTAAAAAAAAGAATTATATATCTGTAACACCCCAGAGTACACCCTGAACGCCACGCAGTGTTAGGAACCACAAGTGATCCCAAGCTGACTCATGAACTGATATACTATTAAGCAACTGAATTATAACACATTAAATAACTCTGTGCAGAAACATAATCATACTGGAAATCTGAAATAATATGTAATTGATAAAGTTTTACAATCTTATAAATCTGAAGGAAGAAACTGAAATTACATGACTGACTCTAACTAACATCTCTGAAGCCTTTACTATACTGACTATAGATAGCTGGAACATGCCTCCAACTACCACTAATCAATACCTATGAAAAATAAATTAACTGTACATAAATTTAAACTGTCTGGAGTTTTCGAAACAAGAGAACTCATCACCTATTGGCTGGAAACTGTAACTGCCTGATCATAATGTGCGGGCTACAAATGGTACCTACATTATGAAACAATGTTGCCACAAACGTATATGTGGATCAGTACTTCTGGAATGTACTGAGTATGCAGGGGTGAAAACAATAAGTAAAACTAATTTCATACGTAATCTTAAAACATGCATGCTAAGTGTAAGTAGACTCACCAATAGGCTGGAATAAACTAAAAATTGAAATATCTTAAAACATGAATACCACATAATCTGATAAGTTGACGAATTCCTACACTTAGTTTCTTAAAATATTTACTTTTGTAGAATAAGTAGAACTGAAACTGAGATACGATAAAACATGGATACATAAACATACGAGACCAAATGTACTTGTACTGAGTTGATCTGATTAACTGAATAACTGATGTCTGGGTTACAATTGAACTTTAAGTAAAGGGGGTAACTAGTGCCTATATATTGAGTAGCTGATATATGAATATGGAGTACTGATATTCGGACACTGAATAGCTGATGGCTGACTACTGATCACGTAATACGGAACAGTAGTTAGTCTGAATAACTGGGTTGAAACTATGAGATAAGGACTAACGGAACAACATAAGATAATTTGAGTAGAATGCATGAAAACTGTATTATCTAAAAATGCAAGACTAAGTGTATATCTGTTATGGTACTGAGATAATATATAATCTGAAAGACTGGAAGCTGTAAAACTGAGTGTCTGAAAGTCTGTACACTTACTAAAATTGAACTCTAAAATTGAATACTGAACTGAGACTATGAAAGGTATCATCTAACCGACATGTCCCAATCTGAGCTAATTGGGGCCCAACCTGTAACCCCAGTTGAAAGGGTGTCAGCATCGTGCCACGGGTACTAACTCTGGCCGTGTGGATCCACTAAAATGGAGTCTCAAGAAACTAAAGAGTCACCCTCAACTGGCAGGTGCTCTGGTGAGATATGTGTCAACCCTCAACTGGCAGGTTAACATCTCTAACCTGCGCTAGCTACGTAGTTCTGAAACGCAAGAATTGTTGCTAAGGGTCACACCCTCAACTGGCAGGTGAGCCCCCATCCTTGGGTTCACTCGGTGCTAAATATTACTCCCAACTAAACTGACACAGATTATTAACTGGCGCATGCACTGATAACTAATAACTGATAAGCTCAGATTATGATATTCTGAAAATAACATTGCATACGAATTCTGAGGTAATTATTAATATGTAAATTGATACTGGAACTGAAACTAGACTGAGCTAAGCTTAATTGGACTCACAACAAACCATATTACTGACTGAATGATATTGCTCATAGTATAACTGAAATCATTCTGTAGATATTGAAAACTAAGTAAATAGCTAAATTTTGGGTATTCATAACCCCGAAGACTCAATAACATCAAGAGTAAAAGCATACCAAAATTTCAAAAGCATAATGAGTAGTCATCGCTCAACATTCATCTCTTAGGCATTTCATCAAATACATAGGGATCATAAACTTGTGTATGGGAATGAGCAAGCATGCGAAAATATCATGGTCACACAAATCAATTCACAACTTAGGGATTTGATATGAAGATCATAACATTCAAAATATGTATTGGCTCATTCCACTTGAAAACACATATATTCTTAACTTGAAATAAAACTTATGGGGATCATGTACTTAAACATGGGAATATCTTAAATATGGGAAAACAAAAGGATAACATGACTAGTTTCATAACTTGGAGTTCTTCCTAAAATTAATTGAACATGATATGGAAATTTCATCAAAAATGTGGGAAGTAATAATTTAAAACATGAAAATCTTGCTAAAAATCATGAATTTAGGATCTATCATGAAATTCACTTGAATGGAGCATGGGAAACTCAAATTCATGGCATGGAGAATTCAACATCTTGCATGAAATCACACATGGACTGAATTGAATTAAAAACACTATGAAATGATGAAACTAAATCTTTCTTGAACATACAAAACTCCATAATAAGAATAAAATTTCATTCTTTAATTGAAAAGAGGGTTTTTGGGTTCTATGGGTGAAAGAGGACCCATGAATGAACTCCCACATACCTTCATAGTTTGGATTTAATGTAGAATCTTGAACTTTGTATTCCTAATGATGTTCTTGAAGTTCTTGAATTGGGAAGCTTGGGTTCTTGCTTTTCTTGAAGAAAATTTGATGAAGTTATTGGTGTTCTTGAGGGGGCTATGGTTTTCTTAGAGAGAAAAGGATGAATAATAATGTATCCTATGCTTTTAGGGGCTAAAATTAAGTGTTATGGACAGATTTGGATGAGGAAAATTGACCAAAGTGATCCTAGACCTTTTAGAAATTAAAACAACGTGTGAAGTAGCTCTATATCGCATTGTCCATCGCGTTGGGAGAAGCAACGTGTCACGTCGATCATAGCATTGACAACCGACGTGTCGCGTCCCAATCGGGTCGACTTACTGCCTCTTACGAAAAATGTCATTACTTTTCACTCGGGTATCGGATTAAGGCGAAATTAGTATAGTTGGAAAGCTAATTCAATTATCTACAATTTGGTGGGTCTTGAAATAAAAAAATTCTATATATATAAAAAGTTATACACGTTCAAAGTAGATCCTTGTAGAATCGAATACCAAACTTTGGACGAATCAAAGGCTCTAAAGCTCAACTTTGTTTTAAGTGATTCTTATGAACGTTTTTCACCTCGAAAGCACATCAAAAACGAGGGTAAAGATCATGAAACTTATATTCACATGGAAATCATTTGGATTATAACTTATAAACGTAAGAACGACGGTTCAAAGACTAGTCCGAAAATGCGGGGTTTTATAATATCTCTAAATGAATTTGTTCAAAGAATTTATTTTATATATACACTAACATTATATTAATGTAATGAATTTGGAGAGATTATATCGTTTTACATAATGTCACATATTAATAATTTGAAGGATAAATCTACTAGAAAAGTAGGAAATGAGGTAGGACTACTATAGAAAGATAACAAAAGATAAAATAAGATTATTAAATCAAATCTAATCATATGTGACATGTCTTAGAGGCTTCCATTCCTATTTTTCTTTTTTCTCTTTTTTTTGAGCTTTTTTCTAATTTTTGCTTTATCTTTTTAATGTTGTAATAATGAATGACTCTATAATTAATACTCATTACTTCCTTCGTCCCATTTTACTCGTCCCAAATTAACTTGGCACATTGATTAAGAAAAATAATTAATAACATGATTAGTTTACCATATTACTCCTATTAAAGGAAATTCTAATTTTAGGTATTTAAGATCGAAAAAATTCATTAAAGCTTTTTTTAGAGTAACTAACTATATCGTATAAGTATATTCTTAATTTCTTCTTGCTAGAATGAAGAAGAAAGATGAACAAAATAAAATGTTGAGAAAATTGAGAAACTAATCAAGTTATGGTGATTATAGAGACAAAATAATGCAATTCTATTATCATTTTCAAGAAAAATGTAATAGTGTCACCAATGACAAAAAAGTGCCGCTTAAATTTTTTATTTTGATGCTTGCCCCATATTTTCACAAACAATAATATATTGTTCAAAGAAAGTAATTTTAGTTTTTCCTACTTTATGGATACATTGATATAAGTTTCTTTTACTTGAACTTAGATTTATTTTATTATAATGCTCTTTGTGACAAGAATTAATTAAGTTCAAGAATATTATTTACAAAGACTTATGATTATTTATTTTTATTATGAAGTCTTTCAAAATCTTCTCTTAGATTGATTTTTATATATTTTTAGACTTATCATAATTAAGTATGTGACTTTTTAAAAGTTAAACTACATGCATGATTGAATAAAAATTTATAGTGTGTAAATTATTATTGATTACATAATCTAATAAAATAAATTTAAAGCATTAATCTTAGTTTAATTGAATTTATTTTTAACAAATAAATTAAAACACTCTCTTTATACTTGAATATTAAGAAATTTACATATTTAATAAAATTTTAGTACCGCGTGGATCATTTTACTAGTATATATATAAAGGAGACTTAGAAGTATGTTGATGTGACATACTTCTAAGGCCTTCATTCCTATTTTTTTCTTGTCAAATTTTTTCAATTTTTTCTCTATTTATTTGCTATATTAAAATAATTAATAGTAACACATGACCAGCTGCATTCTCTTGCTACAATATTCATTACCGTATTTAATTGCTTTCAGTATTTATTACAACCATTAGAATACTAATTTAATTGTTGTAAAGTTCTACCTTTTTACAATAATACAACGAAAGTAACAATTCTAATCAATGTCTATTTTCTCGGATTTTTAACTTTTTTTCTCTCATTTTGATGCAACAGTAGAGTCCAAAGATTTACAATAGTTATAAAAGGTTTATAAGTATTTAACAGTTGAAAAATTTATTCTTCACTTCTTCATCTCCTCATTCAACAATTGTAGCTGCGGGAGATGATTGGGGAGATGAAAATGTATGTATGTGCTTCTTGATCTTTTTGCTTTTTCTGTTTGAATGTAAAAGCTTTTGTTGATAATTTACTTTTACAAAGATTATCAGCTTTGTGTATGTTATAAAGTTAGAATTTTGATGAGATGTCGTGCTTCTCAAGTCTTTTATTTTTGGAGTTAGTTGGTAATGACGAAATCAGAAATTTTGTTAAGGGAGTTCAAGATTTTATAAATATACATGAAAATAATAATATTTCACTAATATACTTCATATAATTCTTCATACATATAGTATAATTTTTCAATGAATGGTGTTTAATTGTGGCTACGCAATAGTGGGAGGAAATGACAAGAAATGCGCAACTGTTTTTCATCTTGCAAATGATGGAAGAACGAGAAAAGTCTAATAATACTGTAACATAAATATGTGATAAATTAAAGAATTCATAAGATTTAGTTCGTCTTTTACTTTTCATACATAATATTATTTTAATTTTATATGAAAATATCAACAGAAAAATACTCTTTGTCTACATGGTTTTATTGTTTCTATTGACAAGGCACAACAAGGTTACTCTTTAACATTGATTCCACACTTTACAAAGGTAATCAACTTTCTCCCTCTTTTTCTGGAGTCGTGCCTAGCTTATAATTATAACCAAAAAGTTGTACAATTTTGACTTTTTAAATCCAAACTAGAGTTTAGACAAATCAATACTTTCTAGAATTGAATAATGCTAATAGTAAGACAATTTTGATCAGGGACACATTGTTTGGATGGTTGTTACATATATTGTTAAATAATGTATCATATTGTATTGTGTTATATTATATCGTACTATATAATTTTAATAAATATAATATTGAATAGGTTGTATCAGTTTTCTATCATTACATAATGTAATACATCTATGATTTGAAAGATAAACCTACCAAAAAAATAGGATATTTGGTAGAGCTAAGGAAGGATAAAGGATAAAATAGGATAACTAAATAATAGATAAAAAATAAATTTAAAAAAAAGAGTAAATTGGCAATCAGACCATATAGGTCTTGCACAAAATGGGATTTATCATAAGCCTCCCCTCAAAGTCAAATCCTAAGATTCCAGACATTGCACTTTAGCTTTTCAGGGGTATCGATCATTTATTCTTCGGTTCCTTGCATAAATTTGATTAACATGACACTAGCTTGGGATGATTGTATATCCGTTATGATGAGCTAATTTCTCTTCAAACTAAAATCTCTAGAAAATTTATTGTCTTTGTTGTTGTTAAGTGAATTTGGTTTAACTTGCAGGTGAAATTGGTGTTACTATTGAAGGATTAAAAAGTGAGTTGACACCAAACAAAAAATAGAAAAGGTACAAATATTCCCCTGAACTTTGATAAATGGTACACATATACCCTTCGTCATACTTTGGGTACAAATATACCTCCGCCGTTAATGATTGGGTACAGATATACCCCTCTCACTAACGGCGTGCCACGTGGCAAAATCCTAACCTTTTATCAGTTTTTATTTATTTTATTTCCAAATATTAATCAACCCTAATTTTAACCCACTAACCGACCCATGAGTTGACCCGATTCTGTCGGATATTCAAGAGATGCGTCTTATTACCCAACACAACAAACTGACGCGTCTCTCCCACTCTCTCACATAAAACCCTAACAAAAATATCTTCGATTTGTTCTCTAATTCCTCACGAAGTGATAGAGAATTGAGTTGAGCTTTATGGGTGTTTCTTCTTCATCTACATCTCATTTAATTACCATACATTGTAACGTGTAGTTGTTCATAGTATTTCATGAATCCTGATTTCAATTTTTTGATTTCATCTTTCCAAATTGATCATTTTATGGTTAAACAATTTTGTTTTATGTAGACATTTTCAGATTACACAGGAGTTGTATTTAATTTTAACTTGGCATGCACATTTTATTTAGTTTTTTCCTCATGTTTGTTTTAATCTAGCTATATTGATTTATTTCAGTAGACTAGATATCCTAAAAACATGTCACAGACTTTCCGACCTCCTCGATTATCTCCTTGTATGTCATTGTAACTTCAGAAAAAAGTTTACACTATGAGTCCTGCTCATAAATGTTTAACTGATTTAATGAATACATAGTAACAGTGTACATTTTCACAAGTACTGCAAAGTTTATGGTATAAATATCTTATAAATCTCGGCATGTCCTTTGCCTTTTGGGGGGGGGGGGGGGGGGAGTAAAATTATAATTCAAGTCTTCTAGGTGCTTTTATTCTAAGTTTGGTATTGTGGATACTGGAATCTCATTTCTTTTTCAGTTTGCTGGATAATGAAAGTGGTATCCTGTTTTCTTAGTCTTGTTATTCCAGGCATAGTTATGTTATATAAGTTTGTGTGATGGCACAAAAATTGTGTGTGGAATGATACGATTAGATCAATTTCCTCTTAGCTGAACTTATGATCTTGTGGAGCTCAAATTTATTTTCTTTTTCTAATACATACTGGTTACTAAGATTTACCGGTCTTTGCGTGATGACATGAAGCTTAATGTGACGTGATTAGTGAGATTTGTAATATGCTCTCATTTTTTGCACCTCCTAATATAGTTCCTGTTTTGATCTTTATTCTTCTTAAACTAAGAAATGCTTATTTGATTCATTACTCACTTTGTTAATGGTATAAAAATAGTCTCAGGAAACAATAATTTTTTTGTGAACTCTAATGATAGTGTGACTTGTTGTCCAAAATTGTGTATTTGTGAGAGCATCAAAAACACCAGCCATAAATGATATAAGTACGACCACGAGGATGGACGTGAATGAGTGCGTAATGAATCCGTCCAAGGAAGTGCACAAGTGAAGTGTAAAAGAAGGGCTAAACACACCAAAATCAGCCCACTTCACTTGATGGGCACCTCACCCTTGAGGGGTACTATAGACATTTCACACTATTTTTGTAATATCTATAAATAAAACCTTTTAGGGTTTCATTCATTAGACTTTGATGATAATGAATGTTGTATAACATTGAAAGACAAGTCCTCTCTCCTTGAGGCAAAAATCTGAAACTTATAACTAGGGTGATACTAGGGTGGAATCACTAGTGTTACATTCTTGCTTAGAACGTTGGGTACTAGAGGAGGTTGAGGTCTACCTTGTGCTCACCGAAGAGAGTAGGTGTTCCTATTATCATTGTATTAAGGGTCTAGGTGCTTGAATACACTTAGGTTCTTAGTTCATGAGATAGTGTATGCCACTCTATCTATCCTTTCTATTCTTGCAATCTTGTAATATTTGTATCTCGTATTGTACCCGTTTGTGTTGTTGTTATTCCCATTGTTAAGTTCATCTTGTTCTTCATATTTTTGTTGCTAATCATAGTTGGGTTGGCTGATTTGGTGTTGAAAACACCCCTTTCTATCTCGTTATTGTGTAGTTGTAGCGAATCCGAGAGAAGTCTCCATTTAGTCCACGGTTTGTTGTGATTTGTGGACTGTTTGGAGTGTGTTTTGTGTTTCCATTATCATTCTTGTACCATTTGATATCATATCATGGCTTGATCTTGTTTCTACAAGATCAAATCTTGGGCTAGCTCACTTGAAAAAAAATTGAAATCTGAAAATTCTAGAAAAAGAATAATCTGTCCATTTTGTGTTCTTGGCCAAAAATTGTGTTTTTGTTGTGTCTTGGCCGAGATTTTTACTTGTTTTTGTTGTCTTTAAGTGTTATTTTTGTTCCTCACTAATACATTGATTCGATATCTTGATTTGAGCTTGTATTTTGATGTTGTTATTGTGAACATAAGCTTGGCCCATTGTTGTTGAACATTGTTGTGGTAGATATTGTTGTTGAGAAACTTGATTGGCTGTGTGTTTGGTTATTGTTGAAAGGAGTATTGTTGTTGTTATTCTTGGTAAATGCTGTTGTTGTTCTTGAAGTTCTTCACAACCTTCATCTCTTGTTAAAACCGAAGACACAATACTAAAGAGACTTGGCCATTTGTTGTTGTGGATTGGAGTTGGCCGTTGGAATTGTTGTTGTTCTTGAAGATTGTTGTTATTGTTCTTTAAGTTTTTCACCTTCCTTCATATATTGTTAGAACATAAAGTGAATGATAGATTCTAAAAGGTGAAGGAAAGATGTGTAAGTAATTGTTAGTCTTGAAAGACCCTCAACTACCAAAAGAGTTTACATCACTTCTCAACCACTTTTCCATGAAACAAGGGTCCATGTTTTAAGGAAAAGTACTACAAAAGTCAAGTCTTGAAATTTGAAACTTGAAAAAAGGCCCCAAGACTTATTCTTCCCTCAAAACAAATTCCACCAATCCAAATTAAAATTTGTTCAGATTTGGACTTTGAAAAATAAAAATTGTAGAAATCACAACCAATACGTGGCTGTCACGTCATCACGTTACTGTTCACGCATCAAATTTTGGCTCAAATTTCAGATTTCTTAGTTTTCTTTTGTTGTTCCTTAGTTTCAATTTCGTTGGTTCCACTACTAATTGACAAACTAGTACTCATCTACTAGATTGTTTGTTAGTCTTTGTGTTCGTTCATTCGTGTTAAGCGTTTATTGTGTGCTTCTCTCTTTTGTGAATTCTTTGTGTCTTGTTGGTTCAAGTCCATAAATAAAAAATTTTTTTGAGTCAACTCAAACGAAAATCTATTCTGGGCAAAGATAGACTCATCCCTCAATCACTCACGAAGTACAAGCCGGCTTTCAACACTTGTGAAACCAAGTGTGAGGTAAAAATCGAGAGTGAGAGTGTTGTGAGACATTTTTTAGCTAACAAGTTTGTTTGTTTTTTTGTTCGTTGTTGTCTTTTCTTTTAGGTACCATGGCTACCACCAATCTTGATGCCACGTTTGACTGCATAACCGACTATATTGAAGAATGAAATGGCACGTGGAAAGGCTACGCCTATTGCTACCTAAACTTATACCACAAAATTCAACTTCCCTTGTCCAAACACCTTGTGACGGAGTTTCCCGAAGGAAGAGGTGGGCTACCCCGACCCACACCAAGGTAAAGTTGAGATTGAAACATCTTTGGTACATGATAGTGAACTTATAGAGAGCGAAGTACTTGCTAGTTCCAAATCTGTCCATGAGATAGACCATGCTCTCTTTAGGTTTAATGTATTATTTGAAGATGATATAAACACTCCTAATAAGCCTAGTGGTGGAAATGATGGTATAGCTTGCCTTGAAGGCTATAACCGATATGCTAACCCACTATGGTGTGACAACATTCCTCCTAAAGATAGAAATCTCTTCTTGGAAGATGAGAGTACTCTTATAGGCAAGGAATGTGTAGTCTCGGAAATGAGTACTCTTGGTAGTAATCTTGGTGAGCATGATGATCAATTTACTCTTAAATTTAGTTCACTACTTGAGCATGTGAATAGTGTGCTTAAAAATTCTCAAGTTAGTGATGATGTCTATAGAATTGATCTTGATAATGCACATGACTCTTTGAACATCTTGTGTGGTAAAAAAATTGTAATTAGTTTTATTTATAGAGACTGTGTATGAAAATATTTTTGTGTGTGAATGTGGGAGTGACATTCTAGGGGAAGGAAGGGATAGCCTCGGTTTAGGCCCTTGGCTAATTTTTTCATTTGATCCCGGCACCCTTTTGAAATGTGGAAATCTCTACACTCCCCACTTAATGCTTGGTCAAGACGTCAAGCAATATTTGGTTGTGGGTGCTAATGAAGGAAGACAAAGTTCTTCCTTATCTCTTTTTGTGGATGATTACCGCTTTCTTTGTGTCTTTTTTACTAAGCTTTTTATGTTCAACACAAAGGACCGTGGATATACTCCAAGTTTGTCCCCCCCTCGACATGGAATGTGATGTGTGTATTTTTCTAACCCTAACCCCTCATATCTTGAGTATGTGTGCTTGTTGTCTTCTCTTGATTTTGCAAGGTACGAATTCGAGGTCGAATCCTTTTCAATGAGGGGAGGATGATACAAGTACGACCACAAGGATGGACGTGAATGAGTGCGTAATGAATCCGTCCAAGGAAGTGCACAAGTGAAGTGTAAAAGAAGGCCTAAACACACCAAAATCAGCCCACTTCTTGCACTTGATGGGCACCTCACCCTTAAGGGGTATTATGGACATTTCACACTATTTTTGTAATAGCTATAAATATAACCTTTTAGGGTTTCATTCTTTAGACTTTGATGATAATGAATATTGTATAACATTGAAAGACAAGTCCTCTCTCCTTGAGGCACAAATCCGAAACTTGTAACTAGGGTGATACTAGGGTGGAATCACTAGTATTGCATTCTTGCTTAGAACGTTGGGTGCTAGAGGAGGTTGAGGTCTATCTTGTGCTCACCGAAGAGAGTAGGTGCTCCTATTATCATTGTATTAAGGGTCTAGGTGTTTGAATACACTTAGGTTCTTAATTTATGAGATAGTGTATGTCACTCTATCTATCCTTTCTATTCTTGCAATCTTATAATGTTTGTATCTCATATTATACCTGTTTGTGTTTTTGTTATTCCCATTGTTAAGTTCATCTTATTCTTCATATTTTTGTTGCTAATCATAGTTTGGGTTGGCTGATTTGGTGTTGAAAACACCCCTTTCTATTTCGTTATTGTGTGTTGTAGAGAATCTGAGAGAGGTCTCAATTTAGTCCACGGTTTATTGTGATTTATGGACTTTTTGAAGTGTGTTTCGTATTTCCATTTTCATTCTTGTATCAATAAAGATGTATGAAAAGGTAATAATGCTTCTTGTTTAACCCTGTTGGTGTTGGAGTTGTATCTGGATGAGTATTTGTTCTTGTTACTAATCTTGTTAATTGTTTCTCCTTTTCTATCTTGATTATGTAATATATAGGAGAGTTTTACGCTATTACTCAGGGGAGGAAGATGGTTTGCGTGAGTTGTCATATTTTATGGTGACGTAATCTGTATTTGGTCTATGATGTCGTTATGACCCTTGTTTCCTTTTTGTTGTTCCAGATACGAGGAAGGCGTTATCGTGAGTTATAGAAAAGAAGTCTATAATCTCTCATACATGGCCGATGACTCCAGATGAATTGGAGTATGACCGAATCAGTAAAGATTATCACCATGTAATCTTTTAAGAAGCTAAGTTTAGGCATCAATAATTCTATCATGTTATTGATGTCGTTGTTGCCTTGTCGAGCTTCTGTAGTTAGTGTAATTTGAAGGATATGCATGTCCAATATATGATGATTCTTTAGCAAATTTTCAGTCATAGTTCTCAAGGTATAAAATATGTAACATACACAAGGACAAAATGAGAAGAACAATAAGTAGTGTTGTATCCCAGGATCCAAGCTTTCACCTAAGATTTTATGAGGCTTTATAAAAAGATTAAGCCAAAAAAGATCAAAGAAATAATTTTCATATCCATTACATATTGTATTGTACTGTTTGTTTAAATACAATACTTTATTTGATTGTTGATTAAGTTTTATTTTATAATATCATTTATTCATAGTTCGGTAATTAAGAACAAGCACGAGCAGTGACAAGAACTATTCAAATTCAGACCTAGATAGGAAATTGCAACAAAGTTCAAGCCAAAATATGAAGCTAACGTGCCAGCACTTACTGATTTTCTTAACTGATGAAAGCAACCATGCAAAATCACCATTTATAGCAGCATAAAATTAATGAAATTCATTATCATTGAACTTGTTAGCAGGTTGCACAAGAAAACATAAAGTTCTAATTTAGCATGTTAGTACCCGTGACAAATTAGTCAAAAAGTACTAGAAATTGGAAGCCCAATTTAGCAATCTATATTAGGACTTTTTTTCTTGTGTAATTTTTTGGGCATGCATAACTACATGAGACATACTAAAATGAAAACAAGAACACAAACAACCAATCAAAAGATGTCTTAAGAATTTAAATTGGAGCAATCAACTATGCCTCAATCCCAACTAAGTAAGTAGGCCATATGAATTCTCACTTCGTCATTAAAAAGAGATAGCCTAACCATGTCGTGAAGGAGCATAACATCATAAAAAATACACATAATCATCAGTATCATCATTACATAATAATACACATCAACACCATAACAAATACACAACCATCAATACACATCAATTCCATCAGTCCCCAACAACACCATATCAATAAGCAACTACTCGGTATCAATACCATCAGTCCCTAACAACACCATATCAATACACAATAATCGATAGCATAATCAAAATTAATAATCATAATAGTGATCATAACATGTCCAAAACAGTCATCAAAACGGACCCAAAAAATCATAATCATAACATATCTAGTAAGTACATCTTGTTTGCAACAAAAGCATATCATTAACACAGTCCCAAACCAGCCAAAGGAATATCAAGACGGACCCACAATAGACTATCCTCTTCTTGTCCTTAACATTTCAGCCCTTTGTGTTTGTAACTGGTTGGTTGTAACTTCGTCTTTTCCCTTCCAAGTTAATCCACTTGGTGATATTGGAAGGTTAGTTGGTATCACCTCTGAAGCTTATAACTCTACTCCCAGTTGATTGTTGTGGTCTTTGTCTTCTTTATAGTCTTTGAAATAAGCTTCTTCAGATTCTGTTTTAGCAATTAAAAGAGATTTTTCATCATCTTCCTCAAGAGGGAGGGGGGCAGTTAAGTTGATGTCTTCTTAATCAGGTTCCTCTTCATCAATTTGTTACCTTTTCCTTCCCCTAGCAGGCTGTTTTTGCATAGTAGTAGCTTGCTTTACCTACTTTATCATAACATAAAAACATAATAATTACAAAGTCTAATTAAATAAATAGCCTAAATAGCTCTGAAACAGCCAAAATAAATTCAAAGAAGACTAAAAACAGATCCAAAACAGATCAACTTAACGTAAAAATACACCCACAATAAACCTATTTAACTTACAATATTAAGTAAAAATTATTATAAATGTAATATATCCAAAACAACAAAAACAGATTCAAAATAGTCCTTAAAAGATTCACTTAACTTACATTATAAGCACTTTCAATTATAAATATAACAACTCCAAAATAGATCCAAAACAGACCAACTTAACTGATGTTATAAAGTAACAAACTATTATAATGTAACATACCCAAACTAAATTATTCTTTCTTTTTAAAAAGACAAATAAAAAGCTCAACTGAATTTGCGTTACTCCTAAGAAAATATACTAATGCCCTTTTAATACCCGAGCAAACTTTGAATAAATACATAAATCATTTATACTTCTATATTGTAGTTTTGTACTAAAATGTTTGTCATACTTTCCTTTTTAGAGTTGTATCAGAATGTTGTCCATTTTGAATGAGAGGTATTGGTACATTTTGAAACACACAAAGTTGACAAGCCCATTTTTTCTCTTCTTAAAAAAACTTTCTCACCTGTTCTATGACACAAAATTGAAAATATTACTCATGTTTCTAAAGAAATATTAAACACTTCACTTTTTCAACTCTTCTTATCGAACATGTATAGAATTGGGAACAGATTGAATAGTAGCTATTTTTGTAACTTAAGCTTGCAAAATATAAAATTTAAGATTAAAAAACAATACAGTTGGAATGCCAATTGAACAAGAAACTCAAGGAAAAGGATTCATTCATAAAAAAGAGTTCATATGAACCTTAATTTCTGTAATAACACCTTCTGTCACCAAGACATTATTGAACTTTTAAAATCATGCCTGATTACTTGCACAACCAATTAGATGATTTTAAAACTCATGGACTTTTCACTGCCCTCTCTTTTCTATACTTCAACTTTCCCGACAATCTAGAAATCCTTAGTCAGACTCAAACAAGAATAGATCAAAAGTCTAAAATCAACAATAAATAAACGCATAATCACAATCTCAACAAGAACAAGAACAAGAAATTCTTAAAATCGAACCCAAAAATAATTTTTTAGAACTATGGATTCAAACAACAACAAATCAATACAAGACAATATTTAAATGGCGGGTGTAGATGAAGAAGAAAAATACATCGATCTTACTCGATTCTTTATCATGCCGTGAGAGAGTAAGAGGCTGAGAGAGTGGGAGAGACGCGTCAGTTTGTTGTGTTGGGTAATAAGACGCGTCTCTTGAATATCCGACGGAATTGGGTCAAGTTATGGGTCGGTTAGTGGGTTAAAATTAGGATTGATTAATATTTGGGAATAAAATAAATAAAAACTGATAAAAGGTTAGGATTTTTCCACGTGGCACGCCGTTGGTGAAAGGGGTATATCTGTACCCAATCATTAATAGCGGAGGTATATTTGTACCCAAAGTATGACGAAGGGTATATGTGTACCATTTATCAAAGTTCAGGGGTATTTAATAATGATTCTAATTTATGGGATCATTGTTTTTGTCTTTGGCTGAATCAGTTTCCTTATAACTAAGCTTGGTGATGAAAGGTTCGGGAAAAAAAATATAAAATAGAGTGTTATATTTTGACCGTTAATCAAATCATACCATGCCATATATTTTGACAAATAACTAAAATAAACATGATACTCTTATAAACGATACCATACTATACTATGTTAATCACCATCCAAACAAAGTGTGGCCTTCTTAAATCATACGTTTCAATAAGTAATATTTTATCAATTTTAAAAATATATAATTTTATAAGAAAACCACATATTCATGTAGGCCATTTTGATATATGTAAAATCCTGTAAGATTCGAGCTCAATTCAACTCATTGTTGCATGTCAAAGGGGTCCAAGATTTAGAAAATTTAACTAAGTGTTACGACTTAGTCATTTCTAAAGCCCCTAAACTTTGATGATTTAATTTTCAACTTTTTCGGCCTTAGAATATCGATTTTAAAGTTGATTCATGATCGGGGATGTCAATAGTACATCTCGAGTGAGTTTCAAAATTTTTGGACCGGCGTAAGGATGTGTTTGCACTTCCAAAATAGAAGTTGCCCGCGATTAGCCCGCGGCGCGCCCGGTAGTGCACCGTAGTGGAGCCCGTGATGCTCGCTCCAGTGCACCGCACCAGAGCCCGCAGCGCCCGCTCCATCGCGTGGTCCTTATTTTTCAGCTCTTATTTTCATTTTTAAGGCCAAATGGGTCATTTTTCTCGACCCGAATTCATTCATAACACATAATTAAAGCCCTCAAAAAGCATTCTTTGCCCCATTATTCATAATTTCACTCCAAGAAAGCCTTCCTCACTCAAGAACAAATCCTAGCCTCTTCAAAATTCAAGTTCAAGCTTCAAGAAAGCAACCAAGAACTTCCGGTAATTCATCAATTAAGGTATGTTGAGTTATGAACAAGGGATTTCTTTCATCCTTGTGCCGAAATTACATGATTTTAAGATTTTATTAACTTGTTTTGAAGGAGGATTTATACCCAAGTTTATATATTCTTGAAGCATTGTGATTATCATGAGATTTAAAGCTTTAAGTATATCAAGAAGTGCTGATATTTATGTTCTTAACTTACTAGATTTATATTAGGAATGAGATTGCTCTATCTTGACTTGTATTGATGAAGTATTTCAGGAATTATATTGAGTATGAAGTTTTGGTATGCACTACCATGAGTTTATAGCATGAATTTTAAGTCCTAAGTTTAAGTATTGAGAATTTTAGAAGTTTATGCTTTTAAGCATTCTATGATAAGCTTATTTCAAAATTTAAAGCAAGAATTGATCTTTTGATCTTCAGCTAAGAGATGGAATTCACATTTATTCATTTTAATTACAGTTTAAAGCAAAGAAAAACATAACTGGTTTGCATTATAAACCCTTATGGTATTTTAAGGTGGATTTTCTAATGAGAGAGCATATAAGTAATATGAGAGTAGTATTTAGCACCGAGTTAGATATGAGACCAAGGTCACATGCCCCAGAACTACGTGTCATCGTAGGATTAAGTCTCAATATGGGTTCAACATAGTGATCACTCTAGCTTAGGTTCTATTTCGATGGCAAGGATAAGGCAGCCCTACAACGTAGGTGCGAGACGTTGGACTCTATAATAGCTCACATGGTTTATGTCGGTTAGAAGGACCTCCCAAAAGAAAGAGTAAAAGTAAAGGTTTTATAACTAAGTGTTATGGCTCACAAAGATTATCCTTATGCTTCATTACTCAGGTTTATGATTTTACAGCTTTTGTTTTATTCAAGCTCAAGGTGAGTCATCTACATTTAGCATACATTATTTTAAAGTCTATGTGTACATTTAGTTATTGTTTTACTTATGCATTTACCCCTCACATACTTAGTACATTCCAAAAGTAGTGATCCATATATATGTCTATGTGTTACATTGTCTTACAATGTAGGTACCAATTATAACCCACACATCATAATCTGACAGTGTGTAGCTTCCAGTCAGCAGGTGATGAGTTCTTTTGATTCAAGAGCTCGAGTCAAACATAGTTCGAGTAGTATCTTGTTTTATTTATTCAGTCGTATTGATTAGGGATAGTCGGGGGTCATGTCCCGGCTATCTATAGTCAGTATAGTAGAGGCTTCATAGATATCAGTCACAGACAGTTAGTAGAGTTGATGTATTTGATTTCAGTTTTGTGCTGTATATCCAAAGTTGTAATCGTTTTAATAGTTTTATTTTGAAGATGTTCAACTAAAGACTTTTCTTCCGCTCATTTCTTCAAGATTTATGTATCTTATTTAGTTGATCATGAGTTATGCCAGTACAAGGGTTAACTTAGGATCACTTGTGGTCCTAAGCACCGTGTGACGTCCAGAGGTAGTCTCGGGGCGTTACTATATAGTAGAATCTCCCACGATTATATATGTAATAAGCTCATAACTTGATATTCCAATTGTTTCCAACATAATTTAATTCATGGAAAATAAACTTCAACCACAAATAAAAATATGAAAAAACAACAGTTTTATTGATAAACGATGGGGGTACAAATCTGTTCCTCCCTTGATTCTTCTCTCTTGATTTTCTCCGTAATTCGAGGGACGTTAGTAGCATATTTCTCGAATGTATGAATCTTTGGATATGAATTTCTCCATAATTCGAGAGTCGTTAGTGGCGTATTTCTCGAACATAGGAACATTTGGATTTGATCTCCATGAAAGGAGGATTTGTCTTCTTGATGTATTTGATTATCAAGAAGAGAGCATTTTGATCTTTATGAATATCCCATGAAGGGTTTGATCTTTATGATTATCCCATGAATTTATTGGGACTTTCCAGATCTTTGATCTCTTTGTGAATATCCCGTGAATTTGTGGGATACTGGAGATGCCTCTTTAAAGGGATATTTTCCCCCTTTATATCGACGTAATTTAGGTTTTAGGTTGAGTAGACATCAATCTAGATTTAGGGTAAAGTAGTCCCCAATAACTCTAACCAAAATTGAACTCTTTTTGTAGAGTCCACAAAATTTCAATATCTACAAATGCCCCTGCTTCAAGGCTTGTCGGAGTGTAGACTTGATGAAACTCAAAGACGAGTCTTGAAGTACCGTTCTATCTTTACGATCCTACGGTTACAGATTTGCATATTTGATTTACAAGAGAAGAGATGAAGGGCGGATTTGGTCCCACTAGGCGTGCCAAAATTTGTTGGACAATAAAGTTTTCGAGGCCAAAAAATAAATAATTCGAGACCAGAAAGTATTGCAACAATCAATTTTATTGATTTCAATGCGAGTGTTACAATCTCTATGAATCCTCTGATTCGCCTTTTCAAATATAAATTCAAGGGTTTGAAGCTTAATCTTGAATTTGAACTTGATTTGTTGGACTTGAGGGACTTGATCTTGACTTGTGTTTGAATTCAAGGGCTTTTGAGCTTGTTCTTGAATATTGCGGTATAGATCTTGAATCTTGATGAACTTGATTTGAATGTCTGAGTTTTTTAGAGAAATTATGACATTTGATCCACGAGTTTTCTCTTGCTACTTGTTAGAATTCTGGGGGCTTTTTTTTCAGTGAATTATGAGACCCCTATTTATAGTTGTGGGAAGGGAAGAGTCACGATGAATATGAACTTCCTTTGACCACTTAGATTTAAGTGATGTGGCGCCTTTTTATGGGCTTTTATTTCATGGGTCTGCTGCATTATTTTGACATGTAGCACGGTCCTATTGGCTCCTTCACTTGACTTGACATGCCACGTCATTTGACACATGACGCTTATTTAGGCCTCTAGAATATGATAATATCTTGGGCTTAGTAAAGTGGGCTCATCATTTGTAGCCCAAATTAATGGACTAACCCAATAAATATTAGGCCTTAGTTAAACCAATGCCTATTTGGACTTAAATAATTAATTCAATTATATTAATCCGCAATATTTATTTGGGACTAACATATTTTGAATTTAATATAATTCGAATTTTGTACGAATTTAAATTTAATAAAATTTTGTTGCATGCACTATAAAATATTTCTCAAAATTAATTAGTATTTTAGTATAAAATATTTCTCAAAATTAATTAACAATTATAATGTAACAGAGGATAAAACAATCTTAGTATAAAATAATTCTCAAAATTAATTAGTCTTTTAGTATAAAATATTGCTCAAATTAATTAACAATTATAACGTAACAGAGGATAAAACAATCTAAGAAAATATTTCTAAGATTATAATCTCTTATTTCACCCATGGACCACTTGGTTAAGTTTCACTCAATTATCATCTTATGCAAACAATCCATAAATATCTTAAGTTTGCTTATTTACTAGCATGTGCATCAGATCTTCATATATTCATACCTAATTTGCCCTTAGGTAGACACAACCCCAAAATTTTCTCAATATCAAAGTTAAATTACAATTGTTGCGTAGTTCGTGGAATTGAGTTACTAGTGACATTCTCTCAAAACCAAACCCTCTCCCCCATTTTAAATCATGCTTTTTTACTTTATTTGTCCTTGCGATGTTTTCTTAGTAAGTGTCAAGACCCATAAGACTAGGATTCTAATTTCACTCTTTGTGGATTCGACTTCAACGAAAGTTGGGATATTGACAATGACCGTCCTCTATCACTTTACATGATATAAGTGAGCATTATCACTATGTTGTTGCAGCTTTCCAAAAATATTATCTCTCTCACATCAAATCCTCCAGCAACATTCAAAAGTCTTGCATGAATCTAGTGACATTTTCGAAAGAGTCCTAGCAGCATAACTACTCAGGAAACTTAATTTTACACCTAGAACGTGAAATCTCTTATCTTCATTTTACCGTACGTGATGCAGGTATCAAATACATGATCAATGTCCATAGTGCTCCTAGTAATTGTGAAGTTTGGGAAAAGGTCTCAGTTACTGATTTGCATGTTGTATTATATGATGCTCTCCTCCAACATTACACTAAGAGAGGCTATATTACCATGCGCTCATAGAAAGGGAGAAAGATTGGGTTTTATAACTATATGCTTGAGAGGGTGAGCAACGTCGCTGCCTCCAGCATGCTTCACAAACTCAGCAGGTGACAAAAAATTTGCATGACACGCACATAATTCTAATCTCTTCTCCCTTACCATACTTATATAATATACCGTCTATTCTCCTCCCATTAGGACCATCTCCTTTTGTGAAAACACATGGCATATCCCCCAACACGTTTGTCCTAATTTCCTGTACTCGACTTTTTGATTTATCGACCATGTTAGATGGACTAATTTTCCGCTCTTCTGGTGTTCTGCTTCCAAAATCTCTCTTTAATGATTGGATACTGGGAGAGCTCGCGTCAACCGATCCTGCAAGGAATATTTTATTTGTCAATGTATTGGAAGAAAGAAGAGAAAGCAAAGATGGAAGGAAAATGTTAAAAACATATCAGGCGAAAATGGCACGTATGCACTTCCAAACTTTTTGCCAATACATAATTGGAGTAACAAAAAAAAAAAAAACAATTCACAGGATCATCATATGCATTTCATCAGTACATATGTCATAAACACAAATTATACCATATGAGCCGCAGTCTATAATGGTACCTGTTATAGTAGTTTGTTCCGACACATATTTTCAGAAGGTTCTACACAAGAACTTCACAGGAAACTTTGGAAATAGAAATTTTTTTTGTTTTCTCTGCTTCGATCATTTTCTTTTTTCAGGACGAAAAGAAAGAGACATTAAAGGGAACGGGAATATGCATTTAAATAAGAAATTTTGTGTTTAAATAACACCTATTTTTATCAGTCGTATTGATTAGGGATAGTCGGGGGTCATGTCCCGGCTATCTATAGTCAGTATAGTAGAGGCTTCATAGATATCGGTCACAGACAGTTAGTAGAGTTGATGTATTTGATTTCAGTTTTGTGCTGTATACCCAAAGTTGTAATCGTTTTAATAGTTTTATTTTGAAGATGTTCAACTAAAGACTTTTCTTCCGCTCATTTCTTCAAGATTTATGTATCTTATTCAGTTGCTCACGAGTTATGCCAGTACAAGGATTAACTTAAAATCACTTGTGGTCCTAAGCACTGTGTGACATCCAGAGATAGTCTCGGGGCGTTACTATATAGTAGAATCTCCCACGATAATCTATGTAATAAGCTCATAACTTGATATTCCATTCTTTTAGTATAAAATATTTCTCAAAATTAATTAATCTTTTAGTATAAAATATTTCTCAAAATTAATTAACAATTATAATGTAACAGAGGATAAAACAATCTTAGTATAAAATATTTCTCAAAATTAATTAGTCTTTTAATATAAAATATTGCTCAAAATTAATTAACAATTATAATGTAATAGAGGATAAAACAATCTTACAAAATAATTCTCAGATTATAATCTCTTATTTCACCCATAGACCATTTGGTTCTATCAGAAGTTTCACTCAATTATCCTTTTATGCAAACAATCCATAAATATCCGAAGTTTATTTATTTACTAGCATGTGCATCAAATCTTCATATACTCACACCTAATTTGCCCTTAGGTAGAAATAATCTTAAGATTCTCCCTATACCAAAGTTAAATTACAATTGTTGGGTAGTTCGTGGAATTGAATTACTAGTGACAAACATTCTGTCAAAACCAAACCCCCTCTCCATTTTAAATCATGCTTTTTTACTTTATTTGTCCTTCGGGGGTGTAAGAGTAGAATTCCAATTAGACTCTCTGTGGATTCGACCTCAACGAAAGTTGGGATATTGACAACAACCGTCTTCTACGGTTCAACCATAAATGTAAAGACTCAACTACTACCATCAGCTAAGCCCCTCCGCGCGTTCCATCGGTTGATTTATTCTTTCTAAAAGAGAAGCAACAGCTAACACATGTACAAGAAATAACCCAAATCAGACTACATTTTAAATTCTCTAAAATAACCCAAATCAGACTATATTTTAAATTCTCTAATTCTCTAAGACATATGTACAAGAAAATTGATTTTTCTTTTCCCTGAAATAGCACGATGTAGTGGTGAAGCAGTAAATATAGAGACAAAAAGAGAGATAACAAAGAAACAAGCAGTAAATATCCTTCAAAACAGACAAAAAGAGAGATAACAAAGAAACAAACAAAAAAAAAGAGAAAAAAGAGGTGATATAGAGCAGCAGTTCATGCCAAATGAGCGTGTGGAACTAGATCAAAGAATTCATGATCAATATTATTTTGCACTTTAGAAAGTGGTGTAATTTGCACTACTGAACCTGAAACAAAATATTTTGCGAACCATTAGAAAAGAGAGATTGCAGTTTGGAGTTGCACCCTAGCTTGAAACAGTAATAGGTATGCATATGTCAAAGACCCCAATTTTATCTGTGAGCATTTTGTTTATAATTATATCACATGTGAGTTGATTTAGCATTATATTCTATGATCTTATCTCTTTCATGTTAATCTAGCAGTTTTATACAATATTTGCAAGCCAAAAAGAACCTCTACAAGTTAAAGATCCCACAATTTTTAATATATTTTATCAGTTAACATTACGATCATGAACCTTATGATAAAAAACAATAGTTCATGGATTTTTTGTTAATCAGCAACTACAACTTAAGATCATTATATGTTCCAGAGAAAGGAATAGGTATTGAGTGCTTCCATAGCCATAAGATGAGCAACTAGCTGAGCAGAGGAATATTTGATCCTCTCCTTCTTGCATAGAATTTTTCAGGAAATTGAGTACTTGATATGGAAATAAACAAATGAAGGATACTGTAATCAGGGATTGAATAGTATTCTGATCCAAAATCTGTTTACAAATTTAGGTCGATAAAGCACTTCAGCATTTTTTTTCCATCAGATGAAACACATCATAAACAAGTTCCCATGATTCTTATCATCCAAAATCTAGTAATGATCAAGAAAGAATTATAGAGCTTTCCAACCATTTTTAGGCGAGTAAAATTTTAAGTAAAACTAAACGTACCCAATATCATATATATATATATATATATGATAAGAGCACTCTTCAGACATTTTCCCACTTTGTAGCAAGTTGCACATTCAGGTTCGGTACGTGGCAAAAGAGAAATATATATCTAGATCAAGTTTTAGATGATTTGTTCAATGCTTTTCTTTTTACAAAGCCAAAACCAGAAGAAAACATTTCGTAGTAATTTCCATAACAAAATGAATAGCCTCATCCATAATAACATTATTACTGTTTAATGCGTAAATGGTTCAAAAGATTTAGGTAACAAGTACAATAAGAAACCTAATGATAGCGATAGTGATGGTCTTGGCACTCATCATGCAAAATATTAACACGTACCGTGCATGAAACTTTTAATCAGAAAAAGCTCTATTAACAAAATGCTAGATGACTGAAGTTCTATCGACATTGTGCACCTGTTTCAACTTATGAAGGTTTTCCATCAATGCAAGCAGTGGACAACTTCAATTTTATTTAGGTCTTATCATCTTGTTTTGCATGATAAAAAAGAATATCAGAAAACTCATCTTTTCTAGCATTTTCATATGATCTTTTGCCCCGTACGATAAGTAATTAACTTCTGAATCACGTCATTCCACAATTAGCATGTATGTCGAACACCTTCTCTAGAGGTCTGCTTGGAAGATCTATCATTTGACAAATGTAAGCACAAAGGTTTCCAATTCGTGTTATGGCCAAAATGGAAATAACAAAAATTCCATGCAGAAACGTATTAAATCAAAATGATAATCAAGTAGAAGTCATCAGCAGTTACAATATTAGGGGAACGGTAAGTGCATAGATACCAAAAAGTAATAATCTAAAGAGAACCAAAGGCATCTGATATGATTGGGATAATCCACAAAATCTGGTTTATTTTCTTTTAAAAACGCTTGTCAAATTTTATTACCAAAGATTTTTGAACATTAGCCCCAGCATGAGAATCTTATCCTTCATCATAAAGCGAGAAGATCAAATTAATGAGAGAAAAGAAACAAAAAGCAAAAGAATAATTTTATTACTCAATAACGATGCTTATGCAAACAGGTAATGTTTGATATCACAAAATCAACAACTCCTCAGATTTGATTGAAGAACTAAATAGACCTCAGTAACCATGCAGAGTCGGACTTCAGGAGAAAGAAGTGAGATTTTACCATACAGAAAGGTTAATTAATGGTGAGTTACCTGCAAATTAACTCTCTACCAACCAACCTACCTTGCTTATTGCGTCATATGTTTTCATTTGTCACACCAATAAAAGATTGCCTCCTATTTTTTTTCGTCATCTAAAGAACCTAGGAGATAAGAATATTGACTGCCTGTGATGTTTTCTAAAAGTTATACAGATTAATATCACAATTGGAGTGGTGTCACATATTCTACAATGTCCCAAACTAATAGAGAGTTTCACATAAACTACAACGCAGGTAATATTTTCTAATCAACATTTCCAAATTAGAAATCAACAATGTCAGAGTCTCTCTCTGAGGAATAAAGCAATTTATAAAAACATTTCACCTGCTATGTTTACATCAATCAACCATGAGAATTAAAAGAAAAGAGTATATCATTTGAGCCTAGTTGGTTTATCAAACACATCAACTGGTTTATCTTAAGCATTTTAACAGTATGTCAGATATGATATAATTTTCTTTCCATTTTCTTTGGCAACAACAAGAAAGCTCCTAAAGCCAATTCAGTTTTATGTCAGACTAAGTACTGATAAAGAAATGGATCTTGGGCTTAGCTCAACCTCAAAAGCTAGCTCATGAGGGAAGGATTGTCCAAGACCATATAAGGAGACCAAGGACCCTTTAACCCACCGATGTGGGACTCCAACAAGTACCTCTAAATACTTGACACAAAAGAAAACTCCTAATGTGTCACCAGTAGAAGGAAGTGCAAATAGCAACAACTCTGGGATAAAGAACATGGAAAATAGCAATTAGGAAGAACACATGGATGTGGGTGTAGATAAAAGCAAAAGACAAAAGATTTGGAGGATCTTTGACAGCAAGATTCAAAAAGAACCATTAGACTCTGTTCCACTACAGTAATGTAAAATGTGACAACACCCCTACTAAGCCAAAAATAGCCTACTCAAAGAAGGATCAAGAGTTCAATGCCAAAGTAAAAAAGTAAAATGTACTACTTCCCCTCTCTCAATTTAAGTATGTTACTTTTTTTCTTTTTAGACTGTTATCAAAAATGTCTCTCTCTCTATATTTCGTAAGTTTTCAATTCTAACATCTTACATAAGCAAGAAAATTCCAATTCTTAAACAATTGCAAATTGTCTGATTCTAAACTCGAAGCAATTGATTGATTCATCAAAGTTGTAGGAAAAGTAAGCCATAGTAACAAAGAAGCAGCATATAAACAAGTAAAACAATACGTATATAAGTTAAATTCATAAACAATTTTACCATACCTAGTGCAGGTTTACTTTCCAATTCAGATATACTTGAAGAACAACCACCTTGGGATTCGATCAACCCTTGTGATGCTTGATTCCTTTTATCTTGCATTTCCATATCAGCCCCAAAGGCAGCCAATGTTGGCAACTTACAACCAAACTTTTTTGCAGTAGCCAAGAAATGTTCCTTCTCCATTAATTTACTACCTTTCAAATTCATATGATCAGTCCCTCTCTTTTCATCTTCCATACATTTCTCAGTACCTCTTAAGAAATTCCTCTGTACTTTCTCTGATCTTCTCTTCTTAGCCTCCATCCTTCTCAAACTCAGTAGTTCTTTCCTTTTCCTCCATTCTGCCTCTGTTTCCACTGGCAATGAAGAAGTTCTCATCAAGCTGCTAGGAATATTATAAGTCTCTGCTGGTGATGATGATGCAACTACATCATCATCTCTAATTGTTGGCAAACAAGCAGCTATAGAAGATGACCTCACCAATGAGCTTTTGTCCACACCAAATCTTCCTCCTAGTGACAATCCAAGATTCAACTCATCTTCATTTATATCCTCTTTTGCTTCCTCAGCTTCAGATTTTTCTGAAGTGCCCATAAACCTTTGCAATAAATCCCTTGGAAATCTGTTTGTATCCAATGAAAGATTCTCCATCTCCACTCTACTTCTCCTCCTCTGATCATCTGCATCACCCATGGTAGAACCATACACCAAAGAAACAAATAAAATAAAATCAAATGTAACTGTTTTCACATGTTTCTGCAATTCTATCCAGTTTAAAAACGCCCTGATGAAAATATGTTATCTTTAACTGCATTTTTGCTCCAAGATTGAGTTTTTACACCAAGAATATCAGAAAAAATTGCAAAATAAACATAAAAATCAATTAAACATGTCATACAAAATGGATGGTAGAAGCAAAAAACAATCAAGAAGGGTGGCTGTAAAAATGAAGAAAACAAGAAGAATAGTTAACAGAAAATGGAAAATGGGGCATGGAATTCGAGGGTGGACAGGAAGGGGGACAAAGAAAGTAGTTTGCAAAGGACAAGTGGCTGAAATTGGAAAGGAAGAAGGGCGACACGTGGGTACGACTGAATAGCCCCCTTTAGGTGTTGTCTCTAATCAAAGAGTTTCTACAGATGGAGATGTTTTAACTATGGGATATTTTTGGATGTGATCACTGATCACTCACACGTGTCAACCTTTTATATTTGGGTCAATAGTTTATTAAATTTTGATTAATCATATAATTGAATAGTTGTAAAGTCCTCCATTCCATGAAAAATTTATGAATTTAAGTTTGGTACACCGTTGGTATAATTTTTTTTTTATATAAATAACATAAATATTAATTCTTTTAAAAGTAATTATATTTTTTCTTATTTTTTTAATTATTTTACTTTTTTTTCTATTAATATACCTGATATATACGTAGTATTTTGTGTATATATTGCAATTTTTGTAATATGTTTAAGGAATTAAGATTTTTTATAATATTGGAAATATAAGTTGTGTATTTGTATAATTTTTAATTTTTTTTACACCATCATGTAACTTTTACTTGCTATAGTAGGTCATTCATTTCTCACACAAAAATATAAGTCACATGATGATGTTAAAAAAAACGATACCAATGATGCATTAAACTTAAACTCAAAATTTATGCCTTATATTTCTTTGTTGGATTTGTGAGGACTCAAAGTTGTTGTAAGTTGTGATTTTGAAATGCAAGGTATAATCGATTGTCATATTTTAAGTTTAAATTTTAGTAGAATTATAAATAATAAGTTGGATTATATATGTGAGGATTTAAAATTATTGTGACTTTAAAATGTGAGGTATAGTCTGTTGTGATGTTTCAAGTTTAAATTTTAATAAAAATATTAACAATAAATAATTTTTTTTATATTTATTAAATCTTGATAAAATTAATACAAAGTAACAATTATTTTTAAAAAGTTAATTGAAAAATAATTAAATTAATATAGACACTATAATTACAAACATTTTTATTTTTTAAAAAAAAAATATTGCCTCGCTATAGGTTCCTTCATTTAATAACATGAGTTTTATGCAAAAAAATACCTAGATATATTATCGTTCAAAAATATATAAAGATAAATATAATAAACATCTTTCTTTTTTTTGGGGGGGAATCAGGAATGCATAAATTTAAAGGAAGTTTAAGCTACAGCTGATGCCAAGTTTGGCTCCAAAATGAAAGACTCATAATTGTTTATACATGAATTGATGGTTCTAATTGATTGAGTTCCTTGCATGTCTGCCCAGACAAGTGCTAGAGCAAACATCGGAGAACTGCAAAAACTTTAATTGTCCCAAAAACTTGCTTCTTTGCTGCTTCTTTTGCCAATATATCCGCAACCTTGTTCTGCTCACGGTAGCAATGGACTATTGCTGGGCTCCCTAGCTGTCTCAGCATACACCTGCAGGCATCCAAGAAGGGATCATAATGTAAGTTCCCTTGTTTTAACATATGAATGACTTGTAATGAATCTATATTAATCTCAATGGGTACAAAGTTATGTTGTTTCGCAAGTTTGAGGCCTTCGAGGAGGGCCATGAGTTCCATGTGGTTGTTGGTTGTAGCGGAGTAGGCTTTATGGAATCCCAAAACCCAGTCCCCCCTGCTGTTGCGAATTATGCCCCCCATTCCCCTCGTTCTTGGATTTCCCAAGCACGAGCCATCAGAGTTTAAATTAAATCCGCCTTGTGGAGGGGGTTTTCAGATAAGAAGGAGGGAGGTTGTTAGGGGTTGGGAAATGGTAGAGCTACAGGTGAGGTGAGTGAATTCCGCAGCGGCCCCATAGGCATTATTAAAGGAGGGTGTTTGATTTGAGTTTTTGAATAGCGTTGCATTCCTGCAGCTCCAAATATAATAAATATCTTTCAATCAGTCATGCATATGGCTAAAGATGACCTTTCGAATCATATGCTTTAAATTAAGTAGTCAAAAAGAAAGAATTATTTTTTATTTTTTTATAAATAAATAAAATTTGAAGGATTTCTCTCAATGTAATTGTGAGTAATTATACCTCTACTAGTGAATTTTTCTATATATTAGAAAGAGTGGTTTCAACATGGCATATATTTGATATTAAATTCAAAGTTAAGGGCATTAAGGTCTTTAAAGAAAATTGTTAGCTCATGAAAGTTTTTTGAGCTTCTCTTGATGAACCTATCAAAAGTCTTAAAATAAAGCCCACATTTTTTTTATTAATTACGGATAATGTCATTTAAAAAATTTACATAAATGCCATCACTAGCCTTGCATTCATTTCCACATGTGAGCCCTCTATTTGTCATCTATTTTTCATTTTTAATAATTAATATGATAAATATAATTTAATACATTTTATTCTTTATTTACATTTCATATCAAACATATAATTTGTTTTCTTCCTTATTTGTTACATGAAATACAAGTTTGCCTAATTTAAATTTTTAATGTATAATTAATAAAGCTAATTTAATAAAATAAATTTTTAATAAATATTTTTTTTAGATTTGTGTCAAGTCAATATATACCAATAAAAAGAAATTAAAGAAAAATACCTAACATGATTTTATTTATATAAGGTTAAACATAATTTGTTACTAAATAATAATAATAATTAGTTATTTTTATATATGTAAATCATATTATCCGTATTGGATTAAGCATACTATCCCATACGAGTTAATGAATTTTTTAATTAAAACTTTGAACATTAATTACTTGTTGGATTGTAGTTATTTTAATCACCTCAAACTCAAACCAAAAGTTTTAATATTTTATATAAATCTAATAATTAGTGTTTCTTCGATTTTTAAAAATTCACCAACATTCCTGTATCACCCTTGATTAATTATTATTATTATAATTTATTTATATATTTAAAAATTAATAATATTTAATTAAAAATAAAATAGACATTTACGATATGTCTGCTTCAATCGTAATTTTACTGTATAACCTCTAATTAATTATTATAAATTATTTATATATTAAACATTTAATAATATCCAATCCATAATTTTATTATATCACCCATAATTAATTTTTATAAGTCATTTATATATTAAAAAATTAGTGTTTCCTCCTTTTAAAAAAGAATGACTTACTTTCCTTTTTAGTCTGTTTAAAAAAATGACTCATTTCCTTTTTTGAAAATACTTTAATTTCAACTTTTCACATAACATGCTTAAGACCACTGGATTAACGGGCATTTTGGTACGTTTCACTCAACTTTAATTTAAGTTCACACGATTCAAAAGTCTTTTTTATTCTTTTAAACTTTGTGTCAAGTCAAAATATGTCATTCTTTTTTAAACCGAGGGAGTAGTATTTAATTAAAAAGGTAAAATAAACATTTATGGCATATCTGTTTACCCTTAATTAATTATTATAAGTCATATAAATACTCAAAAATTAATAATATTTTTAATAAAAAGATAAAATAGCTACAAAAATGACAAACTAACTCTCGATGTTTTAAATTAACTTGACGTCTTATATGAGATTCACTTAAATTTTTTTCCACGGGTATTTTTATAGTAATTTTGCTATGTCGCTTCTAATTAGTCGTTGTAAGTCATTAAATACATTTATGCTTCGCTGCTCAATCGTGATTTAATTATATCACCCCTAATTAATTATTATGGCCATATAAGCATTGTGCCCCTTGAATTTAAATAGAAGAAATATTATAAAGTACAATAACTAAAAATTTAAATTATTTAAAAAATATAATTGGCTATCAATGACACCAAACTCTGGACAAGGAGAGTAACATATATTATTCATAAAAAGTATTATAAATTACAATAGTTAACTATAGGTTTTAAAAAAATATGTATAAAAAAAATACGATAAATCATAATAATTAACAACTTAAAAATTTTAAAAAATATAAATATTTGATTGACTCTCGAAATTATATTAGTGTCACTTAAATTGGAATAGAAGAAAAGTATTATAAATAGCAATAATTAAAAGCTTAAATTATTTTTAAAATATAATTGACTATCAATGCCACAAAAGTTTGGACAAGAAAAGTAATGTATATTATTTGAAAATTAAATAAAAAAATTATAAATTACAATAATTAACAACTTAAATTATCTAAATACATATTAAAAGTATGATTGATTTTCTAAATTCTATTTGTGTCACCTAAATTGAGGCAAAAATAGCATATATTGAATTCGTGCTAGATCCCGGATGAATCTTAGAATGTATATGCAATTCTTTTTTTAAAAAACTTTTATTTAAATATATCAAAAATTGAAAAGACAAGTTCTAATACAACACATCAAAAAGTGTATAAGAAATAATGTTAGCATAAATAATATCAACATTACTAATACAAGCATTATTAATGCAAACATTACTAATACATTTTATTCAAAATTATTTTTATACACTCTAACAAATGACTCCTACATTTCAATGGAAGAAACATATACAAAAGCAAAGTTCGATAAAACATTTACTGAAGTATGTTTTATCGTGTTCTCAAAATCAAATAATTTAAATTAATATGACAGATGGTAATTAATAGTTTTTTTTTATAGTTTTCAAAACAGTTAAAATTTAAATTTAAAATATTAATTTAATTTATCTTCAAAGAACAAGTTGACAAATCAAAAAGAATGAGAAATAAAAGAAAATGATGTTTATGTCGACTTAGTAGGGGAATACATTGCAATTTTGGGCTATTAATTACAATCCACATGTGATGTAATATGCAATGACTAGATAACCCTTTATTTTTTTAACAATTATTCTCTATTTTACACAACATGTGTCAAGTCTTATGTATCAATTTTAATCTCATATTTTATACTTAATGTATCAAATTTGCGTCATATGATTAAAGATCTAAATTTCAAAATGCATCGAATTTTGTTATTTATATGAGTAAGTCATACATAATTATCTTATGAAATAATTTGGCTCCTTAAAAAATTACTATCAAGTAGTTAATATGTCTTGCTATTCATATTTTATAATTGGCCAAAGTCATCGAAAGATACTCAAACTTGTTGCCAAAATTCACTTAGACCCCTAAACTATGGCATGTTCCTATCAGACCCCTAAACCCCCCGAATTTTGTTCCAATTGGATATTTTTTTTCTATCAGCTAAAAGGTAAAATGTATGTTGCACACGCGCTGATGTGGCAAAAACGACGTATCAAAAGCTGACATATGGCATTGTGGGTCCAATATATTTAAAAATAATTATAAAATTATTTAAAAATAAAAATATAAAACTGATTATTAAAAGCAAATTATTAAGAATAAATTATAAAAAATTTTAAAAAATGAAAATAAAACTCCCCCACCTACCCCCAACCCCCCAGCGTTCATCGTCTTTTTCTCCCCCCCCCCCCCCCCCCCCCCCGTTCCTCTTCTTCTCTATGAAATAATTTTATAATTTCTCAAACTTTACACTAACACACATCACAACAAAAACATATTCACATTACAAGAAAAAACCTTACTTTTCTTCTTCTTAGCGTGATAATTAGTTTCCACCATATTCATATCAACAAAATAGCAGCAATGGGGTGGGGTGGGGTGGGGCACTGTGAAATGATGAAGACGCGGGGTGGGGTGGGGTTGAAATGATGAAGATGTGGTGGGTTTAAAGACGCAGGGGTAGGGTGGGGTACTATGAAGAAGATGACATAGGGGGTGGGGTGTTTTTTTTTTAGAAAAAAAGAAATTATAATAATTAAAAATTATATTATTAAAATAATTTAAATATAAATTTTGTAATTAATTTATTTGGGGCCTCTCAATGGCACTTGGCATATTTCAATTCTTAATTTAGTATTTTAATGTTGGGCCCGTGCTGACACGGGCCATGCTATTCTAGTATCTTAAGAGATAAGAGATTTTTTAGTTTTCAATTATTTCAAATTCTATCCAATTATACACACTCTAAAGTATATACATGCATTTTTCTGTAAATTTTCGTCACTCACATATTTTCAGTTTTCTAAAATATTTAATTTTTATATAATATATTCTACGTGAAACAATATTGAATTTATTTTCATGCATATTTTTAATAAGTTTCAAACTTGCTTATTATTTGTATATATAACACTAATTATATGAATTTCGTATTCTCTTTTTATCTTATTTTATCCTTTTTATTTCTCTTTAAATTATTTATAGTTAATATTTTTTTTTGTGTGTGTATGTGTGTTTTCCTTTCTTTACTTCCCTACATATATGCAATTTTAGAAAATGAAAGGTTTAGCAAATTGGAGTTTCATCTTTCATTTTGTGGAATGTCTTTTTCATTTTAATATATTAATTATTAGTTAATTTTAAATGAGTTTTTAATAAGCTAAAATTCTTAAAGGTTATTAAATAAAGGAAAACGAAATAAATGATAGTTAATATAAAGTAATTATTTTAAGAAGTAACTTTCTTTTAATACGTGGTTCATCATAAGTGAAGAAATATGGGAAAATATCAAAAATATTAGTAAAAAAATTAATATAATTAACATTTTTGGCCATAGAGAGATGACGCATAACTTTGTTTGTGTCTAAAACAGGGGGGAGGGGGGGGGGGGGGGGGAATAAAATTTGTTACCAGCTTCAAAAATTTATTTTTTGATAAGTGATTATTTAAGGTTGAGAGAAGAATCAAGATTCCTCTCTTGGGCAAGAAAATGAAATAAAAAGAGATAACCGATTTCATGAAATCATTGTTATCTTAGCAACACTTTTGTTTTTCTTAAGTTGTAAGCTTGAACGGTTCAAACCAACAAACAACAGAAAGTAGTAATGATCTTTAAAAATGTTTAACAAAAATTTTATGAAATGTGAAAAATCAAGAACTATAATTTTACATACAATAAAAAAATTTCTTATGAATTAAAATATTATTTGAAAATTATACACTAATGTTACATTCTCATATTTTATTAAAATATTTACTAAATTTGACCTACATAATTACGGAATGATACATAGATACTTTCTTAAGTAGCACATGTATACGTTTGCCTCCTTCCCTTACTTTTACTTCAATAAATAAATATTCTGGTCTAGACATGCACAAAAAAGTGGACCTCACCAACGAAAAAAATAGAAAATAGTTATCTAAATAAATATAAACTTTTGAGAATGTTATATTGTAAATCTATATCTATATATAACAATAAAAAGGAATGAAGACAACATGATGTGACACTTCTCTTTCGTCAAGAATCCTATTTATCTCTTTTCTCATTTTTTGGGATTTTTTTTATTTTTAAAATCATTTTCATAACTCACATCTATTTATATTCATAATAAATTACACTCTTAATTAATATTAATAAAATTCATAACTCTAAAATCTTTTATATTCATAACCCCCAATTATTTAATTTTGCATTAAAATGTTCAATGACAATTCTTCTTCTTATGCATACAAATAATTTTTTTCGAAAGAATTCTAAAAAACAATAGTTAGATTCTTGTCATATCAATATCCTACTTCATTTGTATGTCAATCAAGCCTTAAGAGAGCCAAATTTTTTTTTTTACATGAAATGAAAAAGTAGGACAGTCAAATTGTTAACTAAAAGTGTGAGAGCAGTTGAAGATGAAATTTAACAAATTAAAAATGTCAAAAATAATGCAATTTAAACTATATTTTGACTGGTAAAATTTTTTTCTATTGCTATATGGTATCTCTCATACCCATAGTGAGATGAGGACAAAAAAAAATACCATAGTAGTAATCTTCTTTTTATCTATAATAAAAATTTTAATAAAATTAGGATAAAGAGAAATACAATTAATTAATGGACTACACATAATATAAAAAAAAAGTTTCTCTTACAAAATAATACATAGCTCTTAAATAAATATAAAATTGTAAAAGATTTATTGATAAATTATACTTATAATTAGCATAAAAGAAATCTACTCTAAGAAGATAAATAAAACTTAGAAGAGTGACTTTCAGAATGCCCATATTATAGGATCATCTGCTCCGCAACAGTTATAAAACCTAGCAGAATAAGGAGGATCATTAGGTCCTAGTTCATAATACCTAAAAAGCGAAAAGAAGGCAGAGACTATCAAGTCAAGCATCCTTGAAAAAAAAATCTTGCATGATATAATGACAAAATGACTAAAATACACTTAAAAATACCACTTCGAGATCGAGTGAAACGATGCAGAGAACATGTTTATCAAATTTCAAAATCAAATTCTTCAAAGGCATAGTAATATAAGAAATTAAAATTACACAGAATACATATTAACAATTAAAGTTACTATTTCATAGTAACAGAAGGTGGCAACATGAAAGTAAACATTAACCTCATCTTCTCTTTTTCCTCAAAAGGAATACACTAAAATTTTGCATTCGAGCTAGAGGCAAAATTGATCTTTTTTCATTCGAGATAGAGCAACCGATACGGGGAAGACATTCTTTAGCTATGTGACTAATGGCAAGGACACTCTAGGCCAAAAACAAAAAGGAGAACAAAATTGTCTCATGTTGAATAATATGGAAATTGGCCCTTTCCCCATTTATTTATAAGAAGAAGAATTGTCATTAAATATTTTAATGCAAAATTAAACAATTGGAGGTTATGAATATAAAAATTTTTAGAGTTATGAATTTTATTAATATTAATTAAGCATATAATTTATTATGATCATAAAAAATGTGAGTTATGAAAATAATTTTAAAAATAAAACAATTGAAAAAAATGAAAGAAAAACTCCAAAAAAAAAAGAAGATAAAAAAGATAAATAGCATCATTGGACAATCAATCACCCTCTTTTGATTCTTGTTTTATTACTCGAGGTACATGGCACGGGCCCAACACTATAGACATCTTTTACCACCAATATTCAATATTGATGAGATACAAACATAAATGTACATTGATTTAAAACGACAATTTTGTAAATAATAACTATTTGACGGTACTCGCTAAGGAGTGAAGTTTTATAAGATAGTTTTTTTCCACATGATAAAAAAGTGTGATGTGTCGTGTAGTCGGGTTATTTTAATTGTTTGATGATAAGATTGAGACCTATTACAAAATATAGAAAAGATGTAGAACTAACATTCATAGGATTATTTCATATAAAAACTGGAACAAAAGATACTTCAATTAACAATAAAGTCTTGGATCATCTTCTCAAAGATGATTATGGTTGAAGCAGCTGCAACAAACATGCCATAAACACATATTTTTCTTGTTTTAATTAAATACTATTAATTTTGTAATACATAAATGACTTATAATAATTGATTAGGGGGTGATATAGTAAAATCACGGCGCAACCATGTCGAAATCAATGTTTTAATTAAATATTATGAAATTTTAAATACATAAATAACTTATAATAATTAATTAGGGGTGATATAGTAAAATCACGGTTGAAGGAGGTCAACTTAATTTAAACATCAAGAGTTAATTTATCATTTTATGTCTATTTTTTTTTTAAATATGATTAAATTTTTAACACTTAGATGACTCATAATAATCAATTCTAAGTGATATTTAGCAAAATTATGGTTGAAACAGCTGCATCAGACATGTCATCTGTTTTTTTTAATAAAATATTATTAATTTTTTAACACATAAATGATTTATAATGATTAATTAGGGGTGATGTAGTAAAATCACGGTTAAAGCAGCTGAAACAAACGTCATAAATATCTATTTTTAATTAAATATTATTAATTCTAATATGTAAATGACTTATAATAATTAATTAGGGGTAATATAGTAAAAATTTTATTAATTCTAATATATAAATGACTTATAATAATTAATTTAGGGTAATATAGTAAATCACAAAGCAATTAGGGATAATATAGACAAACATGCCATCTTTTTTTTAATTAAATATTATTAATTTTTAATACATAAATAACTTATAATAATTAATTAGGGATGATATAGTAAAATCACGGTTAAAGCAGCTGAAACAAACATCATAAGTAGCTATTTTTTAATTAAATATTGTTAATTCTAATATATAAATGACTTATAATAATTAATTAGGGTTAATATAATAAATCACTAAGCAATTAGGGTAATATAGTAAATGACGAAGCAACTGATTTTTTTAATTAAATATTATTAATTTGTAATGCATAAATGACTTATAATAATTAATTAGGGATGATATAGTAAAATTACGGTTAAAGCAGTTGAAACAAACGTCATAAATATCAATATTTTTAATTAAATATTATTAATTCTAATATATAAATGACTTATAATAATTAATTAGGGGTAATATAGTAAAAAATATTATTAATTCAAATATATAAATGACTTATAATAATTAATTACGGATAATATAATAAATCACGGAGCAATTAGGGGTAATATAAGCAGACATGTCATCCATTTTTTAATTAAATACATTTAATTTTTTAATACATAAATGACTTATAATAATTAATTAGGGATGATATAGTAAAATCACATTAAAGCAGCTGAAACAAATGTCATAAATATCTATTTTTTAATTAAATATGATTAATTCTAATATATAAATGACCTATAATAATTAATTAGGGGTAATATAATAAACAATGTTATTAATTTTAATATATAAATGACCTATAATAATTAATTAGGGATAATATAGTAAATCACAGAGTAATTAGGGGTAATATAGACGAAGCACTGGTCGAAACCATAGACAGACATGTCATCTATTTTTTTTAATTAAATATTATTAATTTTTAATACATAAATGACTTATAATAATTAATTAGGGATGATATAGTAAAATTACGGTTAAAGCAGTTGAAACCAACGTCATAAATATCTATTTTTTTAATTAAATAATATTAGTTTTAATATATAAATAACTTATAATAATTAATTAGGGGTAATATAATAAAAATATTATTAATTCTAATATATGAATGACTTATAATAATTAATTAGGGGTAATATAGTAAATCACGGAGCAATTAGGGGTAATATAGTAAATGATGAAGCAACTGATTTTTTTAATTGAATATTATTAATTTTTTAATACATAAATGACTTATAGTAATTAATCAGGGATGATATAGTAAAATCACGGTTAAAGCAGCTGAAACAAACGTCATAAATATCTATTTTTTTAATTAAATATTATTAATTCTAATATATAAATAACTTATAATAATTAATTAGGGGTAATATAATAAAAAATATTATTAATTTTAATATATAAATGAATTATAATAATTAATTAAAGGTAATATAATAAATTATAAAATAATTAGGGGCAGAATAGTAATTGATGAAGCACGGATAGAAATCATTGCTTCTATTATATAGAAAAGAAAAGAAATATATATATAGATCGTTGTCTTCACATATAAAATGTATGAACAAACTACCAAAAAAGTCAATAACACACCTAGGTGATAGGTCTAGAAATTGATTTCAATATAATACTTTTAAAAGTCCCTCATGCTTTCAAATAATTTGCATTTTCTCCTATTTCATTTTCTCTTAAACTTTGGTTTCAATACATAAATTAGTAGTGTCAAATTTAAATTTAAACATTATCATTAATTAATAAGATTAATTTATTAATACATCTCTAGTTAGTATATTTTTAAGAGAAATGTTAAATCAATGAAATCTAAATAAAATAAAAGGGAGAGTGTATATTGAACAACTCAATATATAACTATAAGGAATTTTAGAGTACTAAAAACAAGATAATTTATTTATTTTTTTTAAAAAGAACTTCTGAAGTAAGGGATTTGACGATTACAATAATAGCAGCAAATGACAGTGGAGCATTGAATTATGGGAGCAATGCGAATTGAAGCATGGATCGGAGTCGACGGAATTATTCAAATTTGAAAGAGAAAAAGAAGATTTTCTTTTATTTTCAAACAAATGTATAATATAAAGATTTTCATCTTTTTCATTTTATTAATAAATGTGAAATATTACCAGCAACAATATTTTAATTATAATCTTTTAAAAATTTATGTTTAATGTAGTCGTTTACTCCTAAATTACATAAGATATTGAGTACAATGCATTATATTCAAAAATATTTGATCATTAAAAAAAAGTGAAAAGTTCATTTCCCTTTACAATTTGTTGAGTGTTATTACTATTAGCAGGGTTAAATTGTATTATCTTTTTAAGGAAAATTAGTTTTAACAAATAATTACTACTATTATTAATAAGAGTGAAGAAGCAGGCAGCTCTTCGTCAACATGCCTGCTTTTTCACCTGCTTCAGCTGCTCCGTAATTTTGCTATATTATCCCCAATTAATTATTTTAAGTTATTTATATATAAGAAAATTAATAATACTTGATTAAAAAAAGGTAAAATAGACATTTATGACATGTCTGTTTCAGCTGCTTCAATCGTAGTTTTATTATATCACCTCAAATTAATTATTATAAGTCATTTAAGTATTAAAAATTAATAATATTTAATAAATAATAAAATAGATATAAATGATAAATCAATTCTTGATGTTTTAAATTAATAAAACATCTTATATGAGACTTATTTAAAAAATTCACAAGTATGTTTGCTCCATGATTTTACTATATTACCCCAATTAATTATTGTAAGACATTTTTACATATAATAAAATTACTAATATTTAATAAAAAAAAGGTAAAATATACATTGATGACATGTCTACTTCAGTTGCTTCAATAGTAATTTTACTATATCACCCCTAATTAATTATTATAAGTCATTTAGATATTAAAAATTTAATAATATTTGATAAAAATAAAATTGACATACAATAATAAATTAATTCTTGATGTTTTAAATTAACATGACATCTTATATGAGACTCATTTAAATTTCTTTCACAAATATTTTCTTATAGTAATTTTGCTATATCACTTCTAATTAGGTATTATAAGTCACTTAGGACATATCCGCTTCGCTGCTTCAATCATAAAATTTGGTTGACTCTCGAATTTATTTCAGTGCTACTTAAATTGGAGTAGAAGAAAAAGTATTATAAATCATAATAATTAAAAACTTAAATTATTTTAAGAATATAATTGAATATCAATGCCACAAAAATTGGATAAAGAGAGTAACATATATTATTTGAAAATTAAATAAATAATATTATAAATTACAATAGCTAACAATTTAAAATATTTAAAAACATATTAAGAATCTGATTGGTTATCTAAATTATATTTGTGTCACGTAAATTCGGGATAGTTTTGGCATTTTATAATTTGCATGTTTTATTATTTTAATTTATTAATTTGTTGATCCAAATGATGTTTTCGAATTTAACATGTTTTAAAAATTTAGTACTTTATTTATTTTAATTTATTTACTTTATTTTGGTAAAATATTACATATTTAAAAATTATGCAAAAAAATAATTATAAATCATAACTATTAACATCTTATAATATTTTACAAATATATAGTAAAAAATATGATTGACTTTTGAAAGTCTAATAGTGTCACATAAGTTGCGATAAAGTAAGTAACATAAATTATTTGAAATTACATTAAAAGATACTAAAATCATAAAGATTAACAACTTAAAATATTTTAAAAAATATATTAGTAAAAATAAATTGATTGACTCACTAAATTCTAAAATTGGGACAAAGCGAGTAACATAAATTACTAAATTACATAAAAGATACTATAAATCACAATGATTAACAACTTAAATTATTTAAAAATTTATATTAATAAAAATTTGATTGACATTCCAAATGTTATTTGTGTCACATAAATTGAGATAACGTAAATAACATATGTTGGACCCGTACTGGCACGGACCACGGTATCTAGTATTAACTATAAACATGATAATGTTTTGTGATTTCCCTTTTATTTTAGTCTTTTAATAGGCAAATTTATGTAAAAATAACAAAAGATTCACATTCGAATTCACATCAAAATTATGATATATAAAGTACATCAACTTAATATTCAGAATTCTTAGTATTACATAATAGATATGAAAAGATAAATTAATTTTGCTAACGCATAAAATTATGCAACTGCATGCTAAAACACCACTAAATTCAAAATTGATCCAAAGGAGGTTTCTTTTAATATTCTTAAATTTAATTTAACCTTAATTATAATTTAATTAATAGATAATAAATTAATAATTGTCTAATTGTATGTCATGTTCAAAACATTTTTATGAGACTTTTCACTCACTCAGTATAAATTGATAGTTAAAGATGAGGCCAATTATTTTATCGTTAAAGATATTTTATTTTATTTTCCTAGATATCTAGTACAGATATTGAAATTTGACTATATCGGGATCTCGCGTTGCAATGCATGAGTGCAATACTTTCAAGAAGATATTTTTCATACATGGGGCTCAAATTCGAGACCTTTAGTTATTGATACTTACGGAGAAGAGATCCAATCGTCTCACAACTCATGTTGATTCTTATTAAGAATATTAACTTATGTGTTCCCGTAAGCATTTTTTGATACTCAGTCTATCTCATTTCAATTGTTTTATGTTATTAAGAAAAATAATAAATACAATACATGATTTATAAAGTTATTCTTATTTATTATATGTTTTTTTTTTTTTGAAAATTGAGATTAAAAAGAATTATTTCTTTAATATCAAGAATATAAAATTAAAAATAATTGTGAATTTTAATTTTGAATTTCAAAAGTAATAATTTTTTAGAATAAATATTTTTAAGCTAAAAAAGCAATTACAATAAAATGACAAGGTAATTGATATATTACATATCTTACACCTTGTTGGGATATTTAAAACCTACAAATTAAAAGGTCCTCAAATTAGCAATTAGATCAGACTGGCCTATAATTATCTTCCGATGACTCGTTGTTAATAAAAATATTCAAATTCAATAGTAGGTAAAATTCTCTGAAACCATTATTTTTATTTTGCTCCATACCAAATATTAACTAAAAAGATGTAATTTTTATTTAATATTACTCTTTTTTTCCAGTCATATTAATTTATCTCAACAATAATTGAGTAAAGATAAAAATGAAAACTGATAGTTAATTATATCTTAATTTTCTAAAATGACAATTATTTTAGATTATTTATTTTAAAAAAATAACAAATAAAGTGGACCGAAGGAAGTAATACTTCTTTTAAAAAAAAATAATTCAAAATGTGGGAGAGAAGTTTATACTTACAGGAAAAAAAGGCAACGTCAAGGATCGAATTTATAGTGTAATACAAAATAATAGGAAGTAACAATTTTATTAGTTAGGTATAATTATCGAGTCATTTGATTGGTGGGATGAGACGAGATAGAAAAGGATATCTCATGGTAAGCATATACAATGAAATTGTTATAAATGTACCATATACAATGAATGTCTACTTTACCATATATATGAATATCTATTTTACCATATATTGTGTATGTCTATTTTATAAAAAAGTTACAAATCCAAGGTTAGTTTTCACCTATAAATAAAGGGGTTTTTCCTCATTATAATTCATCCCTCAAGAGAAGAAATAAGAATTACTCTCTCTATTCTCTCTAATCTTCATCTTTATTCTTTAGTTATTTAATTACATGTTATTAGCATGAGACTCTACTGTCTCAAATTTGAAGGCTAAGGCTAAGACATGAATAATTTTTAAAGTACGCAGTCCAACTGCAAGGATATTTGTTTGATTGATTCTGGCACTACACATACGATATTCAAAGATGAGAAATATTTCTCTCATCTAAACATGGGGAAGATTAATGTTACTACAATTTCTAGTAGTGCTAATTTGATTGAAGTCTTCGAAAAAGCCATTGTAATCTTGTCCAAGGGAACTAAACTCATCATAAATAATGTCATGTTTTCTCCTAAGTCTCAGAGAAACTTGATGAGTTTTAAAGATATCCGTGAAAATGGTTATCATATCAAGACAATTGATGAGATGAATCTTGAATATCTTGGTATCACCAAGAACGTTTCTGGGAAGACACGTGTTATTGAAAAGTTCCCTGCTTTATCTTCTGGCCTGTATTGGACAAATGTTTGTGCAATTGAGGCACATTCTATAGTAAACCGGAAGTTTACTAATTCCAATACTTTCGTACTTTGCATGATTGCTTGGGACATCCTGAATCTATAATGTGAGGTCATCGCCAACAAAAGTTGAGATTGAGTCCCCAGCGTTCTTGGAATGCATACATGGGACATTTGTGGACCTATTCACCCACCTAGTGGGTCGTTTAGATACTTCATGGTCCTAGTAGATGCTTCTTCTAGATGGTCTCATGTGTGCCTTTTGTCATCTCGCAACTTGACATTTGCAAAATTATTGGCACAAACAATATGATTATGGGCACAGTTTCCCGATAATCAAATTAAGTCTATTCACCTTGATAATTCTACAGAATTTTCATTCCAAACATTTAATGACTATTGTTTATCGATTGAAATAAGAGTGAAACATCCTGTACCTCATGTTCGTCAAAATGGCCTTGCCAAGTCATTAATTAAATGTCTGCAGTTGATAGCAAGACCATTGCTTATGAAAACTAAGTTACCCACTTCTGCTTGAGGTCATGCAGTTTTGCATGCTGCAATACTTGTTCGTCGTAGATCAATAAATTATCATAAATTTTCTTCGTTGCAATTGGTTTTGGATTAAAAGCCTAATATATCTCATTTGAGAACTTTTAGGTGCGGTGTATATGTGCCTATAGCACCATCAAATCGCACCAAGATGGCCCCCCAAAGAAGGTTAGAAATTTATGTTGGGTTTGAATCACCCTCCATTATTCGCTATTTTGAACCATTAATGGGAGATATGTTCACTGCTCGATTTGCAGATCATTGGTTTGATGAGATAGTTTTTTCAAAATTAGAGGGAGAAGATAGTGACATCAAAAAAGAAATTTTGTGAAAAAATTTATCACTATCTCATCTTGATCCACGTGGTTCTATTTGTGAGCAAAAAGTACAAAAGATTATTCATCTGCAGAAAATTGCAAATCAAATGTCAAACGCATTTACAGATTTGACCAAGATCACTAAATCACATATTCCTGCAGAGAATGTCCCAATTCGAATTGATGTCCCTAGAGGACCATCCACTAGTGTCATAGCTAATGAATCTAAAGCATGCTTGAAGCGTGGCAGACCATTAGGTTCAAAGGATCGAAATTCTAGAAAAATAAAAATAAATGGTCAAGATGACACTATGAAAGATCCTCATATGGAAGTTCAAGATTTGAGCAAAGTTAATATTTCTGAAGAAATTAATGGGCCTGAGACTCAAGAAAATGAGGAACGATTCATAAATTCAAGTGATGTTGAAACTAATTTGAATCGATTTGAAATAGTAGTGGAGTATGTCTTTGCATATAATGTTGCAACGAAAATCATGCAAGACAGTGAGGATCTTGAACCTCGATCTATCATAAAATGTCAACACAGAAATGACTAGCCAAAATAGCAAGAAACAATTCAATCTAAATTGAATTTACTTACCAAACGTGAAGTTTTTGGACCTATAGCTCAAACACCTAATGGTGTTAAGCCTGTTGGCTATAAATGGGTCTTTGTGCGAAAAAAAAATGAGAAAAATGAAATACAAAAATATAAAGCATGCCTTGTTGCACAAGGATTTTCACAACCGCCTGGTGTCGATTATGATGAGACATATTCACCAGTTATGGACGTAATAACATTGCGTTATCTTATTAGTTTCACTGTTCATGAGAGACTTGAGATGCATTTGATGGATGTGGTAACAACATATCTATATAGATTACTTGATAATGAGATATACATGAAAATTTTCGAAGGATTTAAAATGCCGAAAGCATATAGTTCAAAGCCTCGAAAAATGTATTCCATTAGTTGCAAAGATCATTGTATGGTTTGAAGCAATCTGGACGCATGGTATAACCGACTTAGTGAATATTTATCTAAGGAAGGTTATACGAATGATAAAATTTGCCCAAGTGTTTTCATAAAGAACACAATGTCAGAGTTCGTTAGACTTGCTGTCTATGTTGATGACATAAACCTTATTGGAACGCCAATAGAGCTTCAAAAGGCAATTGATTGCCTAAAAAAAGAATTTGAGATGAAAGATCTCGGAAAGACAAAGTTATGCCTTGGTTTGCAAATTGAGCATTTGACAAACAGTATCTTTGTCCATCAATCTGCCTACACAGAAAAGTGTTGAAATGATTCTATATGAATGGAGCACATCTATTAAGTTCTCCGATGGTTGTTCGATCACTTGATGTGAATAAGGATCCATTCCGACCTCAAGAAAAGAATGAGGAACTCCTTGGTCCTGAAATACCATATCTTAGTACAATTGATGTACTAATGTATCTTGCAAATACTACAAGGCCTGATATAGCCTTTTCAGTTAATTTGTGAGCAAGGTAAAGTTCTGCTCCTACTAAGAGACATTGAAATGAGATCAAACACATATTACGGTATCTAAAAGGGACTACCGATATTGGCTTATTTTATCCTAAAGATTGTAGTTCTGATCTTGTTGGTTATGCTGATGTTGGGTACATATCTGACCCGCAGAAAGCTCGATCTCAAACTGGCTATGTGTTCATATGTGGGGGTACTGCCATATCTTGGAGATCAACAAAGCAGTCTATCGTAGCCACTTCATCGAATCACGCTGAGATTATAGCTATTCATGAAGCAAGTCGAGAGTATGTGTGGTTGAGGTCCATAATACATCTCATTCGGGAAAAATGTGGCTTGAAATGTGACAAAGTACCAATGATTTTATATGAAGATAATGCAGTATGCATAGCACAACTTAAAGGAGGATTCATAAAAGTAGATAGAACGAAGCACATTTCGCCTAAACTTTTCTATACACATGAGCTCCAAAAGAATGGTAATATTAATGTGCAACAGATTCGTTCAAGTGACAATGTGGCTGATCTATTCACCAAGTCTCTTCCAACTGCAACTTTCAAGAAGATGGTGCATAAGATCGAAATGCAAAGGTTCAAGGATGTTCTCATTAGGGGGAGTTAATACACGTTGTACTCTTTTTCCCTTACGAGGTTTTATCCCACTGGGTTTTCCTTGTAAGGTTTTTAATGAGGTAACATATATGCGTATTATATATCAATTAGACATTCAAGGGGGGGTGTTATAAATGTACCATATTATAGTGAATGTCTACTTTACCATATATATGAATACCTACTTTACCATATATTGTGTATGTCTATTTATGGAAAAGTTACAAACCCCAAAGTTAGTTTTCCCCTATAAATAAAGGAATTTTCCTCATTGTAATTCATCCTTTAAAAGAAGAAATAAGAATTATTCCCTTTATTCTCTCTACTCTTCTTCTTTAGTTATCTTCTTCTTTAGTTATTTCATAACAGAAATTAATTATTTATCTTTTATAGGGAAAAATTGATCCCACCTTTTTAGTACAAAATTATTCTCAAAACTAATTAATTATTATAGCCAAACTCAGAATAGAATAATCTTTACAAAATATTTGAGGATTATAATCTTTTATCCCGCCAATCAAACGATCCGTTAATTGTATCTGAGTTATTTTCACTCAATTATCCTCTTATGCTAACAATCCATAATATCCCAAGAGCGCGTTTGACAACATTCCATAAGTTATTTCGTGAAGCTGTATCCAGTTCAGTACTGGGCTCATCCATGTAAACAACCTGGAAAATTTCATAAACCACAAGAATGTCAATACACCTTTGAACATCTGATCTTTCCATGAGGATGTATGGTAGGACTAACATATCTTGGGAATCAGTGGCGGAGCCAGGATTTTAATTGAGGAGGTTCAGAAGTAAATATACGAACCAGTCGAAGGGATTCAACCTCTACTATATATGAATAAATAATATATACAACCATGTAAAAATAGTATAATTTTCCGTCGAAGGGGGTTCGTATGAACCCCCTGAAACACATGTAGCTCCGCCCCTGCTTGGGATCTCCAATCAGTGAGAAGGCAACACTTAGCCTCCTCTTCATTCCTCCACTGTATTTCCCAGATTGCTTGTCAGCAACACCTCCTTGAAACAAGTTGACACTCTCAAGAGATTCGTCAACCGCCTGTAGGCAAAAAGTATTAGCAACTCAAAAACAAAAAAAAGCATCTGCTTTGGATGAGGAGTCCAGTTTATCAACATTTTGACTTGCAGGTTGCCTAGACAAGTCATTGCCTCTTTTCCAGCCCCAAACTTGAGGGTTATGGTGTGGGGGGAGAGGGAGAGGGAGGAGTCGACGAATTGCTTGTGCTTATTTAATCAGTTATGATAATTGGCTGTAACTTGGCTGAACAACGTTTCTTCTCTAACAGCTTTTGGATGATTAGTGACAACTTCACAAGCACTCCTCATAAGCCCAAGTAAAAGTTAAGACGTGAGGTATTAACTTACTTGTGTCAAGACTGCTCCTTTAAGATTTTTAAGCATTCCATAGAAAAGTATGTGCTCCCTTCCTGATAACTTTTCCCAAAGTAAGCTGAAATAAATTTCCAAACGTAAAAAAAAGACAATTAGTATTACGACACTGACATTTTCAGGAAGGAGAAGGGATCAAATGTCAACTTGACTTGAGAGAAAATGGATTCTTACTCATGCTGCGGACACACCCATGTTGCTGTATATCATATCCATGTCTGTTTGTATATCCATACCCTGAGCATATGCAGTCCCAGAGATTGGTTTTATGAGCCCAATAATCTGTTAGCAGAAAATTGTCAGTAACCGGTGTAGATTTTTCAGTTTTAGCAATCTAAGTAAATGAAAAAAGAATCAGTACACATTAAATCAAATTACAAAATGAAGGGCACTAAGAATGTGCTTTTGAAGTTAAAAAGGACACATCCTCGAGTGACTGAAACTTAAGATTTATAAAGATACATCTAACACAAAACAGACAACAGAACTGACCATGTTAATAAAAGTAGTTTTGCCAGCACCATTGGGACCTAGCATAACAAAACACTCTCATTGAGGCAAAGCAAGTGACAATGTTCTCACTGCAAATTTCTCAAGGTTACCATCTTGGATAAACCTTTTTCAAATTGTCACAGATGCTAGTTTGACTTGTACTTGATTCAAGCAACAGTTCAACTCTCTCCCTCTGTTGAAAGGAGGTCCAGATAGTCAGTTTTGTAGATGGGAACAAATAAAAAAGGATAGCCCGGTGAACTAAAACAATCCTACAAAATATTTCTAAGATGACAATCTCTTATTCCACCCATGGACCCCTTGGTTCTATCAGAAGTTTCACTCAATTATCCTCTTATGCAAATAATCCATGAATATCCCAAGTTTATTTATTTGCTAGTGTACTTCAACTTGACTAAGAAACCCCCCGCCATTATCACATAATTCAATTGAGCTGCATCCAGCTTCCTTCCTCCCACTGAGAGAAGATCCCACTTCTTTTTCTAATATACCTTCCTTCACCTCTAGCATGTCTCCCTCCTCGGGCAATATCCCAGCGATGGCATAAGTACCGTTCAGAAGTAGTGAATCAGCAGGGTGTTCGCCAAATCTCTGTTCTAGTTCTTTCTTGACTTGTTCTCCCAACTCAACACTACCATGGACTCTGCATGCTGCTAGTAACGTACGCCATGCACTAGCATCCCCCTCAATCGGCAAACCTTTTATTAGTTCTCGTGCTGTTTCAAGCAATCCAGCACGGCCTAAGATATCAATCAAACATCCATAATGTTCAATTTTAGGAGTCAAGCCATATTCCAGGACCATTCTTCTAAAATAGCTGATGCCCTCTGCCACCAGTCCCCCATGGCTACAAGCACTAAACACTGCCAAGAAAGTCACTTCATTAGGCCTAAAACCTTCATCCTCCATTCTGTGGAAGAGTGCAATAGCATCCTTTGCCTTTCCGTGTACCCCGTAACCCATTATCATTGCTGTCCAACACTTCACATCTTTAGTCTCCATATTGTCAAAAACATTAACTGCCTTCACAAGCAACCCACACTTAGCATACATATCTATCAATACCGTGCCATGAACAGGATCCAAAGCTAATTTCTGGTCTTCTACGAAGTCCTGAATATATTCACCCATATTAAGAGCTCCGGAGGAAGCACAAAATGAAAGCAAACCTGCCAAGGTCGACGAATTTGGCTTCAAACTTTGAACCTTCATTTCCCTCAACAGGAACAATGCCTCTTCTAACAGTCCATTTTTGGCATATCCATCTATCAAACAGTTCCACAAGACAACATCTTTCGGATAAGCTTCATCAAATAAAGTACGACCCAAACTAATGTAGCCAATCTTCCCATACATAGATATCAAGGCAGTTAACACCTTCAAACTATAACAAAATCCAAACTTTATACAATAACAATGCATGGATTCCCCTACCAACACAACCTTTAACTCACCAATTGCAGACAAAACAGACAACATAGTCGTAACAGTAGCACAAATTCCATCCCTACGCAATTCTACAAACATATCCAAAACACCAAAACAATTACCTGCACAAAGATGACCACCCATCAAAGTGTTCCAAGAAACCAAATCCCTCTTAGGAAATTCATCGAACACTTGGCGCGCGCAACTCATTCCCACACAAACACAGTAAAAATTCAAAAGGGTATTCCTCAAATCAAGAAACAAATCAAACCCATATCTCAAAACAACTGAATGAACAGCTAACCCGGTCCGACTCTCCGATAAACGTATACAAGATCTAAGCACAGAAACAAAAGAAAACTGATCAAGAATCACATTTTGTTGTCCTCTCATGTAATTGAAAAACACAATACCCTTTGTTGGGTCATTACTAATTGAATAACTACGAAGCATGGTATTATACATATACAGATTCGGGTTTTGTATACATTTGAATATTGAAGATGTATACTGTGTATACTGGATTGAACAAGCGAGGAGTTTGCTTAGCGCGAAAGGGATTTGGTCTTTGCCAGTTTTGATCATTAAGGCATGAAATTGAGTGATTTCGGAGATTTTATTGCATGCTTGTAATTGAGAAATGAGGTTTTGTTGCGAAGAAAATATAGAATAATATCTTGATAATTGTTTGAAGTTTTGTCTTAGATGCAAAAAGGAGGAATTAACGGCTATGTTCATGAGTAGGGATGACAATGCTATTATTTGAACCTCAAAACTAAACTGTTGCCATATTAAATGGTTTTAACTTTGTCGTTATATTTATAAATTAGTTACAACAAGGAATACAAGGTGACTCAAACAATTGACCAATCCAGTTAGAGTATCTTTTATAGACTAGTAACAACCTGAAGATGGTTACATTCTACGCAAAGCATACCAAAAACATCAAAGAAGCAACAATACAGATGAATATTTTATCTAGAATATAATATAATACGATGTATCAATCATGGTTATCACCAGGATTAGTTTTCTTTTTGCTGTTCTTGACAAGGGAAACAATTGACTGACCAATCTTCTCCCCCATCATAGTAGAAACATGCTTCTTCTTTTTAGGAAGCACACTTCCCTTCTTGGGCTTGAACGGGAATATCCCGTTGCTGCTCTCTCCGCTGCCTGCCGTATCTGCTTTTCCCTTATCTGCCATCTCCTATTCACTCTCTTAATTCTCTCTGTTCTTTAAGTACTTGAGATGATAATAGTGTTTGTTGTGTCTCTCTCAGCAAGGGATTAAAGGCTTTTTATAAGCCTAAGAAATCAATTCTCCTTTACCTTTTTCATATTCATGTCATTTGTGTGTGTGTGTTGAGGAAGAGAGACTTCTAGTTGTACGCCAAATTTCCTTTGTATGTGTGTTTGTGTGTGTTCAACACAAAACTGGAGCTTACATTTGGTGGTTTGAGTCCTAAGTGTTCCCCAGTCAAAATATTGCAGTTCGGATGTCTTACTATTTCCATTACTAATGTCTTTTGTGTGTGTGCATTTTATTAAGTCTACGTGAAGATCATCTAGTATTGTGTATGTGCGGAGAAAGAGAACCTTTAATTATGCACCAAATTTCCTTTTGTGTGTGAGGGCATGCAGGTGTATACTCAACACAACTTCAATTTACATTTCATGTTTTGTGTTCCTAAGCGTGACAAAACGATCAAAATGGTCCTTAATGTATGTGTTTGGTTCCATTAGTTCCTTAACGGATAAACATGGAACGTAAACCTAAAGTGTATTCGATTAGGCTAAGTAGGTTGTATATGGAAAAGATGTCAAGGGTCTTTGATTTATTTTGATAGCAAAAAATAGCATTTGTCTACTCATATAACTTTAAGACCAAATCGATCACCTTTTGGAATACATTCCCATCATGTTTATACATTAAGGATCAAATGAAACGAAAACCCACAAGTTAAGGGCCATTTTGATCTTTTTCTTGTCAGAGTGTTGCCGAGCTGACACAATATAACTAAATATGATTATTAAAAAAAATATTCAAGAGAGAAATGCGTCTTAAGTTATGCACATGGTTTGCCCCATCAGACTATAGGTCCAATATTTTACATAGGACATGCAAAATCAACCTCCCATTGGTACAATGTACACACCCTTAATTCACATTTTAGACATTGATTAGGCAAGAAGAAACCTAAAAGATTAGTCCACATGATAGAAACTACACCAGAAACTACAAAGGAAAATCAATTAGTTTTAATTTGCAGGAATGAAAAGCATGATTTTCTAGAAAGGATTTTTAAGAGGATCCTAAAAGATTATCGAGAACTCATTAAGATAAAATAATAAAAATTATCAAAACGATCAAGTTTCTGCGACATTTCTATCAACTTTCCCCTGTTTTTTTTCTATCAAACTTCTTGGCGATCCATGGCATGTTTCAGAATTAGAAAACAAATAGACTCACCTAGAAGATGACAAATTTGAAACTTTTGCAGGGTCGGAGCAGTGTGAGGATAGTTCAAAATAATTTCTTCTAAATACGAAAAGGTTCAAAATACCCTCGAACTATTGAATGAAAATGAAGCAAATATATCCCTCGTTAAATTTTGGTATCAAAAATACCCTCACCATTAGTTAAACGGACCAAAAATACCCTTATCCACTTCCACAAACCCTTTAAAATTTTTTGAGATAATACCCAATTACCCTTGGACTATACCCAAAAAAGGTATGACACACCTCAACTTAAAGGGGGTTCTATTACCCCCTGAACTAATTAAAAGTGTAATTTTGACACCTGTAGTGCTTACGTGGTGCCTACGTGGGACATACATGGCACAACACACTGGAGTGTCCACGTAGGCACGCATGTGTGCCGCGTATGTGCCACGTAGGCACTAAGGGTGTCAAAATTACACTTTTAATTAGTTTGGGGTAACAGGACCTCCTTTAAGTTGAGGTGTGTCATAACTTTTTTGGATATAGTTCAGGGTAATTGGATATTTTCTCATTTTTAGCTGACATGAAATTTCCAACTCAATATTTTCACATAATTATTGCTCATTCACCATAAGCTAGCTATACAACACAATAACATGTTCATCTCCTCAGGTAGCCATGTCCGACATCAAATTCAGATCGATTTCCTCCATCACCCATAAAAACAATCAAAGACTTTCGGTGTTTCTCGTACCCAAAAAGGTCAAGCAAAACTCACCAAATTTTTTCAAAAATTCACAAATTTAAAATTAGATTATGCAAAAAAAAAAAAAAAAAAACGAAAGTCTTTTGATCTATGAGAGAGCGAGAGAAAAGCGAAGCAACATTTGGGTTGTACACTCGAGGATAGATAGATCTTGTGTATCTATATCTGATTTTGGAGGTTCTTTATCACTGAAAAGTCGCTTGGAGGTGGCGAGCCATTGAAAGAGGAGATAAAATTTAACTTTTTTTTTCTTATACCAAATAGTTATGGGTTTCATTGGTGAGTAAAGGTATACGAAAACAAAAGAAAGAAGAAATTGAGAAAATGGTGAAGCTCCTGTAACAGAGAAGAAACCTGACGAAATTAAAATCAATTTATATGAACTATTATCTCTAAATTTTGAAATCCTGTGTTGTTCTTGTTTATTAAGTGAACAATATGTTGAATTGAATTTGGTTTGTTGATGAATTCTGTAAAAATATTACAATTTCAAAATAGGTAAAAAAAAAAGGGGGCGTGACGAAGAAGATAATACACATAAGAAATAAGTTGTCCAAATTGAAAATTTCATATCAGTCAGAAATAATTTTTTAGAAAGTTTTTATGGGTGATTGAAGTTCGTTAAAGGATAAGGGTATTTTTGGTCCGTTTAACTAACAGTGAGGATATTTTTGATATCAAAATCTAATGAGGGGTATATTTACTCTATTTTCGAAAGTTTAAGAGTATTTTTGAACCTTTTCAGATTAAGAAGTAGGTCAGATGAAAAACTAAATGAAACTAACAAGTGTTATTGTTTGACCAAAAGCTGGGCATTGACATAAGGGAAGCAAAACGAGTTTATGCAAAGCCGATAAAAATAGAAAGAAATTCTAAGTGAGCGGCAGGTGAAAACAAATATTAATGGTGTAATTGTTTTAATTGCTTAGTATAGGAGTAAAAGAAAAAAAGTGTAATACAATGAATCGATGTTAACATAATATACACCTTTAGTGTAGTCATTTAATAAGGAACAAAAGCATATTTATAAAAAAATACTATCATGTATAATTCAATTACAAAGATCTAAATAAAAATATTATTAAAATAATACATGAACATTGTTCACTTTAGACACCTAAAATAAGGTCCAACTGTGTCATTTTAACAGTTTTTGCCGATCTAGCAACTTATCTGATTTTCACCTCAACTGAGCGAAAATCACCTCAACTAAGGGCGTGAAGAGCCTAAAAATCACATTTTTTAAAATTTTTATTCTTTTTATTTCCTTCTTCTTCTTCTTCTTCTTCTTCTTCTTCTTCTTCTTCTTCTTCTTCTTCTTCTTCTTCTTCTTCTTCAGCTTTCTCATTTCTTTCTTCTATTGCTCATTCTTCTCTATTTAAGATTCTACCATTAAGAAATTCAATGGAAAAAATAAGATCACCCTCATTCTCTTAAAACAGGTACACTTTCTTTTGCGTAAAATCAGAATCAAAAATAAATTTTAAGTTTTTTAAAAAAATCATCAAAAAAGAATTTCTATGAAACTCCATTTTTCTTTCAAGATTTTATCCCAATATGTTACTATATTAATGCAGTTGAAAAATTCACCTATTAATTAAAACTAGACAGAAACAAATTAAAAGAAAAGAGGTGCATAATAAGAAGAAATTGAAACTGAATTTCAAGAAATTTCTGACAAACACTTTATTTTTGTGACAACAATCATACAAATTAATAATTCATTTCATTTGCAAATTTCTCTTCCTCGAAGACTTGCAGAAATACATTTAGGGAAGGAAATATTGGAGAAGACGAAATTTTGAAGGGGGAAGGGGGCTGTTGCAGCAGACGATTTGGGGCGGGGGGTGGTTGGGATGTAGATGACGATCGGAACAACCGATCAACCATGACCAGATCAATTCCAAGCTGCTCTCTACTCAAAGGCAAGTCATAAGGACAACAAAACAAAACAAAAGCTAACTTTGACAAAATTATATAGACTATTAGTAATGTTTAACTTCAGAATTACACAATCCAAGACACAATGGTGAAGATTTCTAAAAATAGTATGCATGCGTTTTCTTTTTCTTAATAAAAATATGAAACACTAAATTTAATCCTAGAGAAAAAAAATATATACAACAATGAAATATTTTAAGTGGCTTTAGTCAAAATGCACTACTGTTCGGTATTGCAGATCGCGATTTGGGAGCGGATTTGGTAGGTTGGAGAAGACGATTTGGAAGGTAGGTGGGTGGGGGGAGGGAGGGTGGAGAAACAATTTGGGGGTGGGGGTGGCGGCAGATGTTTTAGGGGTGGGGGTCGTTGGGAAGATGATATGAGGTGGGGTGGTTGGTGAAGATGATATGGGGATGGGGTGGGGTTATTAATATTTTTTTAATTTAAATTAATTATATAAAAATTATTTTTATAAAAATGACAAATATCCTTTTATAATTGGTTGCTTTCCACGTCATAGCGCGTGTAATACACACATAATATATATTTTTGCTGACTCAACAAATAGTGTCAAAATGACACACTTTATAGCTACTTGAGGGGCCAAAAGTAAACAATATTCATTTGAGGTGCCAAAGTGAAAGATGACGCAAACTTGAGGGGCCTGATGATGTATTCTGTCTAATAAATATAAGGAAAAAACCATCTATATGTGTAACAATTTTATTTACTACTTTATATAAGTGAAGGTGGAGGTAACTAAAATTACCGAAATACCCTTAGTAGTCACCCAACCTTCAGTTATATATAATACTCCCTCCGTTTAAAAAAGAATGACCTACTTTTTTTTTAGCCCGTTTAAAAAAGAATGACCTCTTTTTATTTTTTGCAATACTTTAATTTCAACTTTCCACATGGCATGTTTAGGACCACAAAGTTAAAAAATATTTTGGTACATTTGATACAACTTTAATTTAAAGCCACAAGATTCAAAAGTCTTCTTTATTTTCTTAAACTTTGTGTCAATTCAAAGTAGGTCATTCTTTTTTAAACGGAGGGAATAGTAAAGTAAAAAAGCAATATGCATGTGTAACCATTTTATTGCACCATAAAAATAGGACTAAACTAGTAAATATAAAGGAAAAACCATATACATGTGTAACCATTTTATTTACTATTATATGTAAGTGAAGGTTGGGGTGACTAAAATTACCGAAATACCTTTGGTAGTCACCCCAACCTTCACTTATATATAGTAGTATTAGTAATTTATTAGTTTTATCATCATTTTTATGGTGCAATAAAATAGTTACATATGCATATTGTTTTTTTCTTATATTTATTAGTTTTGTCCTCATATATTATTTTAATACTCATATTTTTATTTAGATCTTTGTAATTGAATTATACATGGTAGTATTTTTATTATAAATATCTTTTTATTCCTTATTAAATAATTACCAAGGACATTTCAGTAATTTTATGGTGCAATAAAATGGTTACACATGCATATTGTTCTTTCTTTATATTTATTAATTTTGTCCTCATTTTTATGGGAAAATAAAATAGTTAGACATGCATATTATTTTTTCTTATATTTATTAGTTTTGTCCTCATGTATTATTTTAATAATATTTTTATTTTAATCTTTGTAATTGAATTATACATGGTAGTAATTTTTATAAATATCCTTTTGTTCCTTATTAAATTACCTATTTTTTATACTCCAAGGGTATTTTCATAATTTTATGGTGCAATAAAATGGTTACACATGCATATTGTTTTTTCCTTATATTTATTAGTTTTGTCGTCATTTTTATAGTGCAATAAAATGGTTACACATGCATATTGCTTTTTTCTTATATTCATTAATTTTTTTCTCATGTGTTATTTGAATAATATTTTTATTTAGACCTTTGTAATTGAATTATACATGGTAGTAATTTTTTATAAATATCTTTTTGTTCCTTATTAAATGACTACCAAGAGTATTTTGGTAATTTTATGGTGCAATAAATATTTCGGAATCGATGTATGTCCATATGCGTATGTAACTATTTTATTTACCACTATATATAAGTGAAGGTTGGGGTGACTAATATTACCGAAATATTTTTGGTAGTATTAATAAAGTAATAGTAATAATAATAATAATAACAAGAAACCCAACTTCATCTTCTTTCTAACACCCCACCCCATTTCTTCATCTACTTTGAACCCCCGCCCCATTTCTTCATCTATTTAGAATCCCCACCCCGTTTCTTTGTGTATTGATGTGTTTCTTTCTTAGCATTTTTACTTGTGGAAGATTGATTTTTGAATTTGAATTCATTGAGTTCTTTAATGATGATGTTTTTTTGGTTGTTTTATTCTTTGGCAAAGAAGAGCTGATTTTGGATAGATCTGAGGAGGATTTTTTAATTGTAAGGGAAATTGTTTTGGTTGAATTTGAGTATTTGGTGGAAATAGAATTGAGCTATTTCATTTGGGATTTTAGTGCAAGTTTCTCTTCTAGGGTGGGCTTGATGAGCTTGATTTTGATTTTGGTTGAACTAAAAACTGAATCAGATAAAGAAAATTTTATTTTTACAAGCTTGATTTGATTCTGGATTGTACCAAAATCAAAGGAAGAAGAAGAAATCTTGGTTAATTTGGTTTGATTCTTGGAAGTGCTTGTGGATTCGATGAGCTTAGTTTAACTCTTGGAACTAGAAAGTGAACTTATTTTGAATTTTTTCTTGATTGATTGCAGAGAATCATCATCATCAATGGTTGAAATGAACTTTTCTTGATTGGCTTAGGAAAACCATCATCTTCAATGGTTGAAATTAATTTCTTCTTGACTGATTTAGAAAAATCATCATCAATATCTAGCTCCAAAATTCTTCTTCTAATTCTTATTGATAAAAACATTAAATTGATGTCTTTATGGTTGTTCTTTAGTGGTGTTAATGGCGAAAATAAAAAAAAATTGAAGGAAAAGGCATTTTCGTAATAGTGGTGGGGGATGGAAGGGGAGAAAGAGTGTGGGCGGGGGGGTTGTGTCTGCTGAAGAAGAAGAGAGAATTGGGGTGGGGTGGGGGTGAGGGGCTGTGAAGAAGAAAAACGAAGGAGAGTGGGGTCTATTTTATATGATATTTTTTTATATATATAAAATATATATATATATATATATATATATATATATTTAAAAATATATATTTTATACATATATAAAAATAGTATATATATATATATATATATATTTTAAAGAAAATATATAAAAAGTAAATGTGTGAGATTATTTTTTTTAAAAAAAAAAATTATAATTTCCTACGTGGCAATGACATGGCACTGATGTTGCAACGATGTGGCGCATGTGTAGAGCACTCTCCATTGTGAGAGTGGATTTTTAATTTTGGGGGTGAAATTAATTCACTTGAAAGTTGTTAGGGGGATAAATAAACTGAAGTTAAGTTTAAGTGCTAAAATGAGTTTGGATGACAAGTTCAGGGGAGGAAAATGTCTTTTCTCTTTAATTTATGCTTGATTTTAGTTGCATTTATGATTTGAACACTAAATTGACATACATACCTCATAACAATCATAATTTGTAAATATAACAACAAGTTTCATCCTTTGCAAAGAGGCAAGCATAATAACAGATCATATTGAAATTAGGATAACAGGACATAAGAGAAAATAAAACTACTTCAATGCCCAAAAACAACCACTTCAAGTGTGAGAATGTTAATTATTCTTTGGCCAATGGTAGATCAACTTCAAAATCTAAATTGAGAGCTTAAGAGCTTAGTATCTAGATAACCAACAACTAGGACAACTGATTGTGTAAATTCTTTTTCAAGTATCTCTTTTTCATCTTTTTCTATCCAACGTGATTCTTGTTTTGACTTAGAATACACATATGTTGCGCTTCAAAATATATATCTTTCTCATCTCTAAATATACAACCTAAAAAGAAAGAGTTGATGATGTAACATGGTGTTAGCCTTAAGTATAGCAACTCAGGTTATATTTAATAAACATTTGCATTCACATAAAGGTGGAAATCTTCATCAATAGAATAAAGGCTTGACAGATTTTATTTTCAAACCGTACATTATGGAAGAAATGTGTGTCATGACTATACAAATACAGGCTATCTTCATTAACATGGAACTTCATGACTTATTAACTCCCAACACTCACTTGATAAGGCACACATGAACAAATAGATATAAAACTATCAACAGTTTTTAGAGCAACCGTTAACCATGAATGATACTCCAGGAGCGTGCATGAATGGATTCAAGGAATCTACAGACTTGATGACGCTTTCATTATAATCTCTGAGTAAGAGTGGCCTTTCTTCCTCAAAACCTCAATCTGTATGTATTTTCCAAAGATAATTTTAGATGACAAGGAATGTCTGAAAACTGCACATAACATATTCACATAATCTTTCATCATTTAAGAAACTTTCCATTGCGATTTTATGGAACTTAAAAAAATAAGAAAGGCCCATTTGTGTTTCAAAAGAGCCTCGGGCAAAACTTTTCTTCAAAAAGCATAAATTTATTAATTCAGATTCAGATGTTCAAGTGGGGCATGCTAACACCATTAGAGTTGGACGTCCTTAAAGTATCAAATCAAGGACACATAGGAAAAGAGTAAATATGATTATTTAAAAGGAAGAGAAGGCGATCGAAGCAAAAGAGCACTTCAAGCATATCCTGAAATATCGTGTATCTACTTCCATAGCTCAAGCACAAAAATAATGCTAACCTAGGCCATCATCATGCCACAGACACCAGCAGTGAAAGGATACAGAGGACCAAGATCACCCGCTGGTTGTGTTGCTCGAATGCGCTCACCAACCTTGCACATCATTTTTTTTCATTGGGAAGGCTGGTAATCTATAATGCCCCGAGTATGATACCCCAAACGCTACATGGTGATAACAATCCCGAAGGACCACTAGCTAACCCATGACTGATATCTGTATCTGAGCACTGAATAATAGTAATACTGTAATAACATAACTGAAATAAATGCGGAAATCTGGCGGAAAACTTGCCATAAGGTTCAAATACTAAACATTACTGAATATAACAAGGTTTGAACAAGGTATGATAATACCAAGACTGAAATAACTGTCTGAACATGCTATAGTCTGAAAGCCTCTAAACTGAATAAGGAGTTGATGGGACATGTCCCCTACCAACTCCTCCATCTACTGAAAATGACTAAGTACTGAAATACTGAAAGAATGAAATAATCATGTCCTCAAAATATGAGGACTCACCACTGAATCTGACTGCTGATATCTGAGCTGTTAAGCTCGATCAGGAACTTGACAAAAGAAAAGTATGTGTCAGTACGTGTGAATGTACTGGTACGCAAAGTGAGGTAAGGCTGAATGCAAAGGTTTCTATGCATGAACAAAACTGACTGGATAACATGAACATAACTATGTGAGGATACTTGCATAAATACATAACTGTAACTGAAATCATAAAGATTCTGAATACTGAGTTCACTGATAACATGGATTACTGATAACCGATATAACTGATAATTGAGCGACTGTATCTGACAGACCTAATTCTAATGGAACTAGCTGAGTTCCGTACTAGTCGAGTGACTGTATCTGACAATCCTGAAATCTGTAGAACCATCTGAGTTTTAAACTGACAACTGAGACTGAGACTGTGGGAGGTAGTCATCTAACCGACATGCCCCAAATAAGATATTATAGCTGAGTTGGAGTCCAATCTGTAACCCCAATTGAAAGGGTGTTAATATCGTGCCACCGGTAAGGACAAGCTGTGAGTGACCCTCATCTCTCAGGTACTCTAACGAGAACGGAGGGACCCTTATCTGACAAGTTAAGTCACCTCATCAACCCTCATCTAACATGTTTTGATGTCTCAACCAACGCTGGCTACGTAGTTTTGGAACATAAGGACTGCTTCTAAGAATCACACCCTCTGTTGGCAGGTGAATTCTCATCCTTGGGTTCACTCGATGCTGAATCATACTCCCAACTGAATAGACACTGAACTGAGTTCACTGAATTTCTGTTGACTGATGAAATATTACTGAATTTTGTTAACTGACTGAGTTACTAAGGACTGAACTGAATACTACTGAGTTTTCCTGAGTTCTGAGACTGACTGAATTTTACTGGTCGTGGCTTGACTGAGGTTATCTTGAAAACTGACATTGGCTATAGGCACACAACTAAATTTTCGAGTATTAAATACCCCCAGGACTCGATAACATGAAAATAAATGAGACATGACACTACTTGAACACATGACCATAGTCAACAATTCATAATACTATCATTGAGGGATTTCATGAAGCAATCACAAGTGATAATTTTACACATGAATGGGAATACATGCTAACGTAGGATAATTTCACAAATTCATACTTATGAGCATTCCACCAAATCATTACAAGACATAGCTTTAGCATGGGAGTCATTTTGAACATATGGGTACATCATGAATTCATCATTGAGATAAAAAATAGGTCATAATACACAATTCTTATTCACTTAGGCATTTTTACAAACACATGGAAGGTATAACCTTTTCTAGGGAATGAATCAACAACTAATACATCATGGCTATATCAAGCATTTCACATTTAAGGATTTCAATCCACATACTAACATAAAGTCATGAGAATTCAATAAAGATTCAATCTTGGAAATCATATCACAACATAAACATGTGTACAATCAAACCCCCCACCATGGAATTCAAATTCATATTTTAAAAATGGTTTCTTGAGCTCCAAGGGTGGAAGGGACCCTTGGATGAACACTTTACATACCTTGGTTGACAATTTCTTGAAGATTGATGAAAGAAAGCTTGAGTTCTTGAATTGAAATTAATCACCTAGGGTTTCTTGTTCTTGAGTACTTGTGAAATAATGAATGTATTTAGCCAAAAGAGGGCTAAATTTCGTGTTATGAGCATTGAAAGTCGGAGATGACCTAATTACTCTTAAGAACGCGGGTTTAAAAGACAAAAAAATGTGTCAGCGACGCTACAGCCGCGCAGTGCGTCGAGGGTACCAACGCAATAACCGACGCAACGCACTGACATCGCATCGGTTCACTTGAATTTGGCTTGAGCTGAGGTTAATTTTATCTGTCGACGCGATTGGCAACGTAACGCGCCAATATCGCGTTGACTCACTGTTTTGGGATTCCAAACAATGTCTAAAGGAGGTTCGAAAAATCTAAAACTTGTCCGGGGACACCTATTGACCTCCTTGATCAAGAATTAACAAAAATATAGGCCTTTAAAGGACTTTAAGGTCGCAAAATGAGATAGTCAACTTTCGAAGACTAAAAATAAACTAAGTCTGGAAACTTAGCTAGAATTTTCTAAGTCTGGGACCCCTTGACAAGCTTAAAGGACTGAATTAAGCTTAGAAATTTTGCGGGGTCTTACAATATCTCCCCTTTAGGAACATTCGTCCTCGAATGAGACTGACTGAGATGGGCAAAATGATAAGCTGATGTTCATACTGAACATGAACGACTGAAACATGATTACATGACTACATTACTGATATACTGAGCATGCATATCTGATGCATGATTTCATGACTGAGCTGATACATGAATGCATGACTGGGAGTACTGATAAGCTGATTATGCATATCTAATGCATGAATACATGACTGAACTGACTCATGAACAGGCGACTGAACATGCAATGGTAAAGGATACCAAGTTTGAAATGGAAAACTGAGCATGAAACTGAATACTAAGTTTGTAACTGAAATTTGAACATGAAACAAAATAAGCTTAAGGAAAGCCATTACCTTGGGCTAAGTCTGAATCAGCGGAGAAGAGGTGAGGATACTTGGTCCGCATGTCTGCTTCTGCTTCCCAAGTAGCTCTCTCAATGGACTGATTCCGCCAAAGAACTTTGACTAGAGGGACTTCTTTGTTCCTCAGTCTGCGGGTCTGATAGTCAAGGATTTCGATTGGAATTTCTTCATAAGAGAGACTGCTCTGAATATCTATGCCCTCAATAGGGACTACAACTTCTGGGTCACCTATGCACTTCTTAAGCAAGGAGACATGGAACACTAAATGCACTGAAGCTAGATCTAAAGGCAACTCGAGCTCATAAGCTACTTTGCCGAAGCGACTGAGAATTTTGAAGGGACCAACATATCGGGGAATGAGCCTTCCCTTTTTCCCGAACCTTTTCACTCCCTTCATGAGAGTGATTTTCAGGTACACATAATCACCAATCTCGAACTCTAGATCCTTTCTGCATACGATTTCTGTTGGCTTTGAGTTGCCTTGAGCCTTTCTCTGATTACCTGAACTTTCTCTAAGGTATCGAAGACCAAGTCAGGCCCTACCACTACGGCTTCACCGACTTCGAACCAACCGATTGGAGATTTGCATATCCTACCATAGAGAGCTTCGAATAGAGCCATTTGAATACTGGAATGATAACTGTTGTTGTATGCAAACTCAATCAAAGGCAAGTGGTCATCCCAATTACTCTTAAAGTCAATTGCACACGCTTACAACATATCTTCTAAAGTCTGGATGGTCCTTTCTGCTTGACCATCAGTATGAGGATGAAAGGCTGTACTGAGGTGAACTCGGGTACCAAGACCCTTTTGGAACACTTTTCAAAAATGAGAGGTGAACTGGGTACCTCTATCTGAGACAATAGACAACGAAACACCGTGCAATCTGACCAACTCTCTGATGTAGAGTTTGGCGTAATCCTCGACTGAATAAGAGGATGGTCTGGAAGGAAATAAGCTAATTTGATCATTCTATCTACAATGACCCAGACTGAATCATGCTGACAACGAGTACGAGGAAAACCCGTTACAAAGTCCATGTTCACTTCTTCCTACTTCCAAGTAGGAATACTAAACTCCTGTATGGACCCACTTGGCTTCTGATGCTCAATCTTAACTTGCTGACATGTTGAGCACTTAGCCACAAACTCTGCAATATTTCTCTTTATCCCACTCCACCAATAGATCTTCCGCAAGTCGCGGTACATCTTGGTGGCCCCTGGATAAATAGAGTAACGCGCACCATGCGCTTCTTCAAGAATTTTCTGCCTTAAGTCATTATCACCTGGCACACACAGACGACCCTGACAACGCAAAACACCATCTCCCCCTTGGGAGAAAACCTCTACCTTCTGATCTTTGACTGACTCTTTCATCTTGACTAGACTGGGATATCTATCCTGCTTTTCCTTCACCTCGAAAACTAGAGATGATTCTGAACTGTTCAGAACCCACACACTACCTTCTGCTGAATCGACTAAGCAGACACCTAGTCGGGCTAACCTCTTCTTACTGTCCTCAACGTGAGTAACACTACCCATAGATAGTCTACTGAGAGCATCAGCGACCACATTGACCTTGCCCGAATGATAAAGGACACTTATGTCATAATCTTTCAAGAGTTCTAACCATCTTCTCTGACGGAGATTAAGATCTTTCTGAGAGAAAATATACTGGAGCGTTTTGTGACCTGTGAACACATCTACATGTACCCCATACCAGTAGTGCCTCCAAATCTTTAAGGCAAACACTACAGCTGATAATTCAAGATCATGAGTCGGATAATTCTTCTCATGGGGCTTAAGCTGTCTGGAGGCGTAGACTATGACCTTACCACGCTGCATGAGGACACAACCCAAACCTACCATGGATGCATCAAAGTGCACGACATACCCATCTGGACCATCTAGAAGAGTCAAAACTGGAGCTGAGGTGAGTCGAGTCTTCAACTCTTGAAAACTCTTCTCACGAGAATCTGACCACTGGAACTTGACTTTCTTCTAAGTCAATTTGGACATAGGGGATGCAATAGATGAAAATCCCTCAACAAACCGTCTGTAATAGTCAGCCAAACCCAAGAAACTCCTGATATCTGATGGAGTGATGGGTTTAGGCCAGTTTCTCACTGCTTCAATCTTTTAAGGATCAACTCTAATGCCATCACCGGAAATGACATGACCAAGGAATGCTACTGACCTTAGCCGAAATTCGCACTTACTAAATTTGGCGAATAACTGATGATTTTTGAGAGTTTGCAATACTATGCTGAGATGGTCTACATGATCATGCTTACTACGGGAATAGACAAGAATGTCATCTATGAAGACTGATGAACATATCAAGGTACTGCTTGAACACACGGTTCATCAAGTCTATGAAAGCTACTGGGGCATTGGTAAGACCAAATGACATGACTAAGAATTCGAAGTGACCATACCGAGTACGGAAGGCTATTTTTGGAATGTCACATTCTCTGACTCTGAGCTGATGATAGCCTGATCTGAGGTCTATCTTAGAAAAGTAACTAGCACCCTGGAGTTGGTCAAACAAGTCATCGATTCTGGGAAGTGGATACTTATTCTTGACTGTGACCTTATTGAGCTGACGGTAGTCTATGCACATTCTGAGAGAACCGTCTTTCTTTCGCATGAATAAAACTGCTGCACCCCACGGGGACACACTGGGTCTGATGAAACCCTTGTCTAAGAGATCCTTCAACTGTTCTTTTTTGAGTTCTTTGAGTTCTGCTGGTGCTATTCTATATGACGGAATAGATATAGGCTGAGTATTTGGGAGAAGGTCTACGCCAAAGTCTATTTCCCTTTCAGGAGAAATTCCTGGAAGATCTTCTAGGAACACATCTAAATATTCATTCACTATTAGGACTGATTCAAGGCTGGGAGTTTTGGAACTAGAGTCCTTAACTTGAACAAGATGATAGACATATCCCTTGGATATCATTTTCCTTGCCCTTAGGTAGGAAACAAGCTGACCCCTGAAAGCTGAAGCATTTCCCCTCTACTCTAGGATGGGTTCATTCGGAAATTGAAATTGAACAATTCTGTTTCTGCAGTCGACTGTGGCATAGCAGGAATAAAGCCAATCTATGCCGAGAATGACATCAAAATCAGTCATCTCTAATTCGACTAAGTCTGCTGAATTAACTTTCTAAAATACCATAACCAAACAGTTCCTGTATACTCATCGGGCTATGATAGTTTTACCCACTGGGGTAGAGACTGAGAAGAGCTCTGCTAGAATTTCGAGACTGACTCCGAAATTAACTGCTATATAAAGAGTAACAAAAGACAAAGAAGTTCCTGGATCTAGCAAAGCGTAAACATATATATGAAAGATCTATAACGTACCAGTGACCACATAAGGAGAATTTTCCTGGTCTGTCAGGACCGAAGAACATAAAATCTGTTTGGGCGTTGCCCATTGGTAGCGCTGGAAGTGGCACCCTGCTGATTCGAGCAATCGGACTGAGCCGAGGAACGGTTAGGCTGACCCTGAAAACCTGAATGGGGACAATCTCTGACTCTGTGGCCTGGCTTGCCACATCCGAAACAAACATCACTACCAGCTCTGCAAATACCCTGATAGTGCTTGCCACAAGTCTGACAAAGAGGATGAGTTCGGGCACTGCTAACACCACTCTGAGACTTAGAGCCTGACGCCCTATCTTTGTTACCATTCCTGAACTTAGGAATTGGAGCACTAGCTGAGGAAGGGGCTGGAACTAAGGACTTTGGGCGGAACTGAGAATGATTCCCACTCTCTGACTTAGGCTGATTGAAATTAAAGCTACTTATTCTAGCTCCCTTATTCTATTTTTCTCTCTCATTATTTTTCTGCTCCTCTGTCTGCTGAGCATGGATCATGAGCCTAGCCAAGTCTATCTCACTAATAAACATCGCGGTCTTACACTCCTTGACCTCACTATCATTCACTCCAGACACAAACTTACTCATTCGGGATCTGCTATCTGCTACCACATGAGGAGCATATCTAGCTAGTTAAGTAAACTTGAGAGAATACTCTTTCACTATCGTGTTGCCCTACTTGAGGTTGATAAACTCTAACACCTTGGCTTCTCTCAGCTCTAGGGGAAAAAAATCTATCTAGAAAAGCGGTGGCAAACTCTTCCCAAACAATGGACCCTGTATCTACAACCCTCTCTGTTTTCCACTGGTTGAACCAAGTGTGAGCCACATCCTGCAACTGATATGCAGCTAGCTCAACACTCTGGATAGCAGTCACTCCCATAATATCAGTAATCTTCTGCACCTGATCAAGATACTCCTAAGGGTCCTCATCTGTCTTAGACCCAGAAAAGAAGAAGGATTCATTCGGGTGAAGTCCCGAATCCTAGCTGCAGTAGAATTGGCCACTTGGCCACTAGGTTGGCTGGAACGACAGCTGAACGTTCGTTCTGGGCAGTAATTGAATGAGAAAAAGTAGTGAATGCAGCTCTGAATTCTGCATGGGAGACATGTTCACCTAATGGATTAGGCTGACCGGGCTAGGGCTGGCTGATCTCCTATTCCTCTTCCCCGAGTCCTCTTTAGAGGCATTTTTCTGTAGATGGAAGAGAAAGAAGGATTAGACTGAGAGATTAACTGGAGCTCATGCTCACTCGCACGATTAGAATACTGAGAGAAGCGAAACTATTCCTAAAACATTTCATAGCCTCCTGCACATAAATGTGGCGTGCAACACACCCTTGAACAAGACTCTACTAGATATGGCTTTTCAGACTTCCTAGGACACTGCTGAACCTTAGGCTCTAATACCAAGTTTGTAACACCCTGAGTTTGGTACCCCAGATGCTATACGGTGCTAATAATCCTGAAGGACCACTAGTTAATCCATGACTGATATCTGTATCTGAGCATATTACAATAGTAATATTGTAATAACATAACTAAAATAAATGCGAAAATCTAGCAGAAAACTTGCCATAAGGTTCAAATACTAAACAATACTGAATAAAACAACGTATGAACAAGGTATGATAATACCAAGACTAAAATAACTATCTGAACATGCTATAGTCTGAAAGCCTCTAAACTGTCTGAATAAGGAGTTGACGGGACATGTCCCCAACTAACTCCATCTACTGAAAATGACTAAGTACTGAAATACTGAAAGAATGAAATAATCTTTTCCTTGAAATATGAGGACTCACCACTGACTCTGACTGCTGATATCTGAGATGCTAAGCACGATCGGGAACCTGAGCTGTCCGAACCTATGGTATAAAACACCATAGCGCAAAAGAAAAGTATGCATCAGTATGTGAATGTACTGGTACGCAAAGTGAGGTACGGTTGAATGCAAAGGTTCATATGCATGAACTAAACTGACTGGATAACATGAACATGACTACGTGAGGATACATGTATGAATACATAACTATAACTGAAATCATAAAAATTCTGAATACTGAGTTTACTGATAACATGGATTACTGATAACTGATATAACTGATAACTGAGTGACTGTATCTGGCATTCCTGATTCTAATGGAACTAGCTGAGTTCCGTACTAAGCTGAGTGACTGTATCTGACAGTCCTAAAATCTGTAGAACCATCTGAGTTATAAACTGAAGACTAAGACTGTGGGAGGTAGTCATCTAACCGACATGCCCCAAATAAGATATTATAGATGAGTTGGGGTCCAATCTGTAACCCCAAATAGAAGGGTGTTAATACTGCACCACCGGTAAGGACAATCTGTCAGGTACTCTAATGAGAACGGTGGAACCCTCATGTGATTGGTTAAGCCACCTCATCAACGCTCATCTGACAGGTTTTGATGTCTTAACCTATGTTGGCTACGTAGTTCAGGAACGCAAGGACTGCTTCTAAGAATCACACCGGTGAGTTCACATCCTTGGGTTCACTCGGTGCTGACCTACTCCCAACTGAATAGACACTGAACTAAGTATACTAGACTGAACTGGACTGAGTTCACTGAATTTCCATTGACTGATGGAATATTACTGAATTTTGATAACTAACTGAGTTACTGAGGACTGAACTGAATACTACTGAGTTTTTCTAAGTTCTGAGACTGACTGAATTCTACTGATCATGGCTTGATTGAGGTTATCTTGAAAACTGACATTGGCTCTAGGCACAGCTAAATTGTCGGGTATTAAATACCCCTAGGACTCGATAGCATGAAAATAAATGAGACATGACACTACTTGAACACATGACCATAGTCAACAATTCATAATACTTTCATTGAGGGATTTCATGAAGCATTCGCAAGTCATAAGCTTTCACATGAATGGGAATACATGCTAACGTAGTATAATTTCACAAATCCATACTTATGAGCATTCCACCAAATCATTACAAGACATAGCTTTAGCATGAGAGTCATTTTGAACTTGTGGGTACATCATGAATTCATCCTTGAGATAAAAAATAGGTCATAATACACAATTCTTATTCACTTTGGCATTTTTACAAACACATGGAAGGCATAACCTTTTCTAGGGCATGAATCAATAACTAATACATCATGGCTATATCAACAAACAACAACAACAACAAACCCAGTGTATTCCCACATAGTGGGGTCTGGGGAGGGTAAGATGTACGCAGTCCATACCACTACCTCCGGAGAAGTAGCAAGGCTGTTTCCGATAGACCCCCGGCTCAAGACAAGGAATAGTAATTTAAAAAAAAAATGATAAAACATAAATACGCCACCCACAAAGGATAGTAAATAAAGAATAGTAAGCAATCGTAATATAGCATGCAACAAGGCAACATAACAAGAATAAACACCCACTAAGTAATACCCTACCCTACCGACCCAAAACTGGCCCTAGCTTTCTATCCTAATACGCTTCCTCCAGATCTTTCTATTTAGGGTCATGTCCTCAGTGAGCTATAATTGCTCCATGTCCCGCCTAATCACCTCTCTCCAATATTTCTTTGGCCTACCCCTGCCCCATTTGAAACCATCCAAAGCTAGCCTCTCATACCTACGAACCGGAGCATTCGTGCCTCTTCTCATCACGTGTCCGAACCATCTCAATCGGACTTCCCGCATCTTGTCCTCCACCGAAGCTACTCTAACCTTCTCCCAGATAATCTCATTCCGAACTCTATCACCCCTAGTAAGCCCACACGTCCAACGCAACATCCGCATTTTTGCCACCTTCAATTGTAGAATATGAGAATTCTTGACTGGCCAACACTCTGCTCCATACATCATGGCCGGACGGACTGCCACCCTGATGAAGAATTTGCCTTTAAACTTGGGTGGTACTGAAACATTTCTAAAACACCCTTTTAATAATTACAAACAAAAACAAAATTTGAATCTTTTAAGTGTCTGGACCAACTTGCGCACACCTAAGCTAAATCCACGGGATACTTGACACCTCCCGCACAGCAACAACAACAGATATCAGTTAACTCTGTCCATAAAAAAAAAATTGAATCTTTTTGATGTCTGGACCAGCTAGCGCACACCTAAGCTAAATCCACGGGATACTTGACACCTCCCGCACGGGATACTTAACACCTCCCGCACAGCAACAACAATATATATCAGTTAGCTTTTTCCATCAAGGCTAGTACATATGGGCATAATCACCTAGTGTCAAAAAAAATTGAATCTTTTTGCAAGTTCAAGAAGAAGAAGAAAACACCCTTATCACTAAATCTCATTAAATAATTGACCCAATTCTCAAACACCCTTTTTAGTTCATCCCAAAAAAAAAACTACCAAAATCAAAATCTTTAAAAAATATGCAAGAAAAATTGAATCTTTTTATCAATTTTTTGGATAACAAAGCCAAAAATAAGAGGGGATCTTACAGTGCAGCAACCATGGCGAAGGCAAACACCAAGAGGTGGAAGAAAGATTGCTAGTAAAGTCATGAGAATTCAATAATGATTCAATCTTGGAAATCATATCACAACATAAACATTGTACAATCAAACCCCCAACATGGAATTCAAATTCATATTTTAAAAGGGTTTCTTGAGCTCCAAGGGTGGAAGGGACCCTTGGATGAAAACTTTACATACCTTGTTTTACAATTTCTTGAAGATTGATGGAAGAAAGCTTGAGTTCTTAAATTGAAATTATTCACCTAGGATTTTTTGTTCTTGAACACTTGTGAAATAATGAATGTATTTAGCCAAAAGAGGGCTAAATTTTGTGTTATGAGGGTTGAAGGTCGGGGGAAAATGATCTAATTATCCTTAAGGATGCGGGTTTAAAAGACAGAAAAACGTGCCAGCGACGCTACAACCGACGCGGCACGTCAAGAGTACCAACGCCATAACCGATGCGACGCGCCGACATCGTGTCGGTTCACTGGAATTTGGCTTGAACTGAGGTTAATTTTATCTGTCGACGTGATTGGAAACGCGACGCGCCAACATCGCATCGACTCACTGTTTTGGGATTCCAAACAAGGTCTAAACGAGGTCTGAAAAATTCAAAACTTGTCCGGGGACACCTATTGACCTTCTTGATCGTGAATTAACAAAAATATAGGCCTTTAAAGGACTTTAAGGTCGCGAAATAAGATTGCCAACTTTTGAAGACTAAAAATAAACTAAGTCTGGAAAATTAGCTATAATTTTCTAAGTTTGGGACCCCTTGACAAGCTTAAAGGACTGAATTAAGCTTAGAAATTTTGCTGGGTCTTACATAATCCCTCCTTTTCCTGCATGTACAAAACCAAAGATAAAATAATTTTATTTTCATATTTGACGTTTTTCTTCATCTATCCCCTTGAAAACTTAAATTACCAGGTCTAACATGTGATCAAAATTAAAATGACCAAGAAAAGGCCTCATTAGCTAGGTAGTGGTAGGATTTTAGTCTAAACTTCAATAGAGAAAAAACCAATGCCCTTCTGCTATAATTGATTAGAAAAGTTTCTAGATAATTCTCCAAACTTGAAACAATTGTCTGTTTGTAAAACAGACTCTTTTCAGGAATCATACTTATTTTCCTATAACTGAAAAAACAAATGTCTCAGATATATCGTGAAAAAACATTTTCTCAAATTAATCCACTTGTGCAAAATTTCCCCAAAATTGATCTTTCAAAAACATCTTGAAATCTAACTTCAAAGAACTAAACTAAACCCAAAGTTCAGAGCAAGCCAAATGACTATTATAAAACTACAGATTCAAAAATGACTTACATAAAAGCGACAGCCAGCGAAGACAACACTCCTGATCTCGCTACCTGCAGCTACATCTTCATAGCACTCATACAAAATCTCCATGCAGGGGTAAAATGAAGCACTGTATGCAGCCTCAAACTCCCTCTTGCCTTCCTCAATAATGAGTTGTACACGGCCAACATGCCCTGAAAAATGGATACACATGCATAAACAATTTAGAGTGATTCTAACAAAAATAACACATATATGCAAAGATTTGTTATATTATTATCACGTTGAACAACAATACATGTTTGATCTTCATGTAAAGCTTGATATGATATCCTAAACAATGAAGTAATTAACTTATTACAGTTGGTAATATTGTGATGATAGTGTTTCAAAGATATTCAACATTATTAGTGTGTATATAAGTTTAAACTTATTTATAAAAAGGTGACATTTTTTAATCTAATATCATAAAACACAATAGGGAAGTGTTGAGGAAATTGGCAAGCGACTTCATTGTTAACATAAGCAATAGCATTGCATTTATCTAATATCCCTTTCATTCCGCTTCGACCAATCCCCTCTCTTGCGGATTTCACTATACTCCCATTTTTTTTTATGTATGTATACCAGGCACCAGCAACTGAAACAGAATCATCCTTTTTATCAAAAATTCCCAACTACGCTTTTGCTATTGGCAGCTGGGCCGGCCCATGCTGGGACCCACCCCACGAAACTTCCTACAACTGGACCTACCTAATATCTCCCCCTGGCCCCTGCCACACTACAGTTAGTAGTTTGACAAAAGAACAACACACAAAATAAAATGATTGGAATCAACCAACCAACTAAAGAGAAAATTTTGGTAAAAGTATAAAAGGTATAATTCCAGATCCAATTCTCAGGAGGAGAGAGGTCGATAAAATTCACAAACTCCAAAACATGCTAAATGAAAAAGTCACAGATTTTCCAAGATTTTTCCCCTCAAATGCTACAGTCTGGACAAAATGTCGAATTCCCATTTCCAATTAAATAAAATAATTTAGAGGGTCACATGAATTACTTCTCACCTTTTAAAACCCTTTTTTCTATTCCATTTCGCTTGAGTTGTGTTTCTTCACAACTCTCATTTTATGTCTCATGACAACTTTATGTCATAACCATTTCTAATTTCCCTGGTAATTATTATATAGGACATCAAATCTCATAATAATAAAAGTTGACAAAATTAGCAGAAAGCAAAAAGTAGGTGCAGTGGCCGATGAGTGTGATGAACAATTCTCTGTGTGGGAGCATGGGGAGATTAAAGAATGACATAAAAAGTGAGGTTGGCAGCTTAAAGAGTGAAATAGGAAGTTTCAAGAGTGAGAATTCATACAGTAAACTACTGCCAGATGACTCTCTTGCTTCTTCTGAATCTAAGAAAGTGACTCCTGTCTCCTCTGACTTTGAACTCAATTGTAGCAGCTTAGCACCTACCAGTCTCAGCATTCCTGATAAATTCCAAGTGAACGATGACGTTGAAATCCAATCTCCTGATAACTCAATTTGGGAGTCCTTCTTCGCTGATCAGCTCAAGAGAGATTTCATGATCTCTTCCCCAATCAGGAACCTTCCCTCGCCTCAGCCTGCTTCCAGTTTCAATACTACTACTCACAGTAACAATAACAATAACAATAATTACAACTATACACACATCATCAGGGAATTCATGGGCAGAGCATGATGATGTTCTCCCCTCCCTGCTCTCTCCTCGAACCTAATAATTACAACTCGAGTAATAAAGGCAAGGGACTGATCCCACTCCAAAAAGTTTTCAACTCTCCTAATAACCAGTTCATGCAAATTGAGAGCTTTAACCTGCCAGCTCTTGAGAGTTTCTTGGATGATGATTATGACAAGGAAGATTTGGCATTCTCATACTCCACCCTCAAAGTTTCAGGCAGTGGAGTAGCTGGATCTACTTTCAAGTCATTCGATGCTCTGTCGGTAATTCCTGATTTTTTAGAGTGCCTGGTGTTGCCAAATTCATCATCCAATACGTCTAGTAGCTTTGTGGGATCATTGCTCGGCAAAACATTTTCCAGCCAAGTACTTAACCAGGACGATGAGATTTTCCAGACGAGTTCTATCATTCCTTTGTCACAAGAACGGCAACATGAGAAGCAACAAAAACAAAGACCAACATATGTTCAACCATCATTAACACAACAACAACATACGCAAATTTCCAATCACAACTTGGTTGTTGTTGCTTCTGATCAGGTACTACTTTATCTATGATATTCTGGTTCTCCTTTCTTAAATCTAATGTTGATACTTATCGAGGGTTTACCACAATGCCTGGAAAAACCGTATCTACTTGTACTCATGCAACTATATCAAAATTTACTCTCCTTTCCAATGCTTCTGATTTGGTGTTGAACGTTCCTGCTTCACAACAATAGTTTCAGATCTTTTTAAATGCATGTAGAAACCAACCATGTCAAGATTAAATTGCAGTGCGTCTACAGTGAATTATAATGTCTGTCTTAGTAACGATCGTGGAGCAAGAAGCGAGTCATAACGGACCGTATTTCCTAGGCCGTTTCCTGGAAGCGTTGCACTACTATTCAACAATATTTGATTCGCTGGATGCAACATTTCCAGGAGATTCATCACAGAGAGCAAAATTGGAACGGTACATATTCGGACCGGAGATAATGAACATAGTGTTGTGCGAGGGAACGGAGAGAGTAGTGTGGCACGAGAGGTTGGAAAAGTGGAGGAGGGTGATGGAAGGGAAAGGGTTCAAAGGAGTAGCACTGAGTGCAAATGCAGTGACACAGTCCAAAATATTACTGGGTCTCTATTCCTGTGATGGTTATAAATTAACAGAGGACAATGGTTGCTTGCCAAGCTTGGACGTCAATAGAGCCATGAAAAGTACCTGAGACTCCAACACGAGCTGAAACTGTTTAAACACAACCTGTTTAAATTCTACTTGTAATATCTTGCTCCAAGCCTTGCCAACATTCAGTGCGATTCGTGACAACAACATAAGAACAACCTACGTCTTCTGTAACTCCTTTATGGTTACCATAACAAACTGGAACAACAAATGCATTGCAATAATTGGTGTGGCAAGTGCAAACCTTTCAAAAAGTCATGGTTAAGGATGATGTTAATAGCGTCATATCTTCCTGTCCATCTATATCTGAAAAAAAAAATCAAGAAAATTAAATCCCATTTATTTTTTTTATCTAAATCCACTATAATATCAAAATTGTTTTTAAAAAAATAAAGAAAATTCAACCTAAAATATCAAAGAACCTCGAATCCTTGGCAATCAGGTAACATACTTGCCATGGGCTTTCCCAATCAAGTGCCATTGGCCAAGTACCAAACCACGCTCCAATAATAGCTCCATATGCAGATAGACAGATCATATAGTCTGTGGACTCATTTGGCCTACAAGAACAAACATACTAAATAAGGTCTAGGATAGCTCTAACATACAAATATCTAATTCCCATAACTGAGAAAATGAAAATTACTTTGTTCTAGAAAATATTCTGTGCCAATCAGTCCATGATGAGCCAAAAACACAAGCCGCTGGTACAAACTGCAAAACCAATATTACTAAAAGCATGAGTTGAATCCTGCCAAACCAATATTCTCCAACGCAAACACATTCAATACAGCACTCCAAGACATAACATTTCTCACAGGTATTTCGTCAAACACTTGGTAAGCATCCACAATTCCTCCAAAATTACTATAAAAAGTGATGAAAGAACTACCAACATACACATTTGATAAAAACCCATTAACAATAAGCAAACAATGTACTTGAATCCCTACGATAAAATTCTTTTTCGATGCACATAAACTCATAGCATTTGATACTAAACTCACACCAATTGTTAACCCTTCTTTATGAAACTTAAATAACAATGAGATTGAATCACCTTCTGTTGAACACGGAAAAAATGAATTTTTATCAAATGGGTGTTTGCAATTATGCTCATTACCTTCCACTGAACACAAAAAAGACTGTTCTTCATCAAATGGGTGTTTGCAATTTTGCTCAGGAGATGTTTGAAGAAATTCCTCAATGAGATGAAGCTAATTTTTTTTGGTAATTTTTGGTCACATTTGGCATCTTTGGAGCTAATATATCAAGAAATCTTTGTCCCTTTAATAGCCTGTTTGTCTTGATTAAAAAAATAGTAGAAGATTGAGATGAAAATTAAGAGAAAAGCTAACCTAAAATTGCATATTTAGGATTTCTTTTCATGCCTACTTCAATCAATTGAGTTTTGTTTGCAACTTTTTAATACTTATTTATCAGAAAAAGAATAGTTTGAGATGAAGCAAATGGAGAAATAGAAATTTTGGAGATGAACTTATACAGAAGGATTGATTCTCGAACTAATTCGACAACAGTTTGAATAGAGCTACTCGAGAAAATAAAAAATTAGAGATGAACTTGATGGATGATTGTCCAACTATGTTAGGACTGCAGTGAAGAAGAAGAGAAAGTTGTCTGATTGTGAGAGGAAAGGAGGAGAAAGGAAGAATCTGGAATGAGTATGAAAGAGGTCGTCGTTTGCTAAAAAAAAATCATCTTACGTATCAATTTGCGATTGAATATTGAGCATATTTACATTTTTGTCCTTGGTCGTCCAAAGACTATCATTTCTATATAATAGAAATAATAATAATAATACTAGATAATGAAAGGCTCGGGCCCAATATTATAATTTTAAATATTTATATATGTATTTAATAAGTTTTTTTAAAAGGATTTTTTTGATACTTTTAAATAAACACGATTGAAATGGTAGTAGAGATAAAATTTTATAATACAACATATTTATCATTTTTATAAAATAAAATAATAATTTATTTTCTTTAAATTGTCCTCAGTAACATTAAAATGTCATAATAATATCACACGTTCAATGCATATTTTAACAGTTATTTTAACAGCAGGTGACACAGATTTTATTGAATTAAACAATCAATCTTTATTTGAAATTGTACAAGAGAATAATTTAAAATTATAAGTATCAATATATATTAATAATTTTTATAGAATCATATAAAGCAATAAAGGATACTAATCCATTAAAAAATTCTACCTAAATATATTTAAATACATTTTACAGGTGTTTAACAAATGAAAATAACGACCTACTTGATGAACATTATGATGAATCATATTATTACAAAGTTATAGAGGATTAAAAAAAATTATAACTTCAAAATAACAACAATATTGAACGAAAATAACAAATCTCTCTTGAATAGCTAAATAATAAATAAAAAGAGAATTTTATTTTTAGTATAAAGGTCAAACAAAATGAAAAAAAGAGAAAAAAGGACACTCCCTCAATTCCTTTTTTTTTTTTGACTTGACAAATAACTTAACATAATACTATTTTTGTTAGATTTATATATTACCCGTGCCCTTAGATTTATATATTACCCGTGCCCCTTTCTCAAACCTCCCCTTCCCCTCTTATAATTTTTGATTTTTCTTGTAGTTAAAATAGGAAATGATTAGTAATAATTAATGTTATATTTTTTTTTAAATTTTTTGAGTATAGTGTAATTTTTAAAAGAATTTGTCTTTTCACTTTATTGCCATTCATAATATGGTATTTTTATTGTGTACAATGCTTTTGAAGTCACTCACCTTTTGAAAGTAAAATATATTTTTACTAAATTATTCTTAATTAATATTCTTTCCATCTCAAGATAGTTGACACGTACTTCTTTAATTTCAAATTAATTGACATGTATATAGTTTGCACATATCTTAAGAAAAATTTAATAAAAGGCGTAAACTGACTAATATAATCCTATTATCTTTTTAAAATTGATTATATGAATCTTGTTCAATTTATGTGGGAATTAATTACTAAGGGTATGATTGAAAAAAGAAATTTCTTGAACATTTAAACATGTCAACTATTTTAAATAAATTTTTTTGACAAATATACCAAAAAATTTAAATTTGTCTATTAATATTTTATGTAATTACCTAATAATAATAATAATAATATAGAAAAAAATTATAAATCTTTTGATTTACTAAAATAAATAAGAAAGTAAAATAATTAATTTTTAATATAAGAAATAAGTGTAAAAGAGCAAGTAAACTAATAAGGAACAAAAAGAGATTTATAAAAAAAAATAATTACTATGTGTAATTAAATTATAAATATATATAAATAAAAATATTATAAAATAATAAATGAAGACAAATGTAACAATATGTATAAAAAAAATAATAAATGTGTGACTATCTAGTTGCACTAAAACATTTTTGGGAACTACCAAAAAGAGAGATTCTTCCATATATATAAAGTATAAATAATAAATGAGTATAAATGTAACAATACGTATGAAAATAATAATAAAAGTGTGACTATCTAGTTGCACTAAAACATTTTTGGGAACTACCAAAAAGAAAGATTCTTCTTATATATAAAGTATAAATAAAAATAGATAAATAGAGAGATAGACAGACAGATACATAGATAAAGAGGAAAATCATAGTTGTCCAGATGTTTCTATAGAGTTATAGGTGCACAAAATATCTAAAATGTCAATTTGCTAGCTGTGAAATTACTATAATGCTCTTGGTTATCATGGAACTCACCTTTCTATATAAAAATAGAAATGACTAATTCAAACTATCCAGATTTAAGTGAATGGGACGAACGATACTTTCATTAGCAGGTCATTTTGAGCATAGTCCACATTAATTTATCTAAAAACTTGGGCTAGTTTCAATGGCATATGTAGCCCAAAGTTATTGAAACTATAATAATCTTTTCTCTTTTGATGAAATCATGATATATGTATAAGAAAAAAAATAGCTGAAGGTTGGGTAGAAGTGGCCGAAGGTGGTAGAGTTGGGAGTTGGGTATGAGTGGTTGAAGGGTAGGTTGGTAAGGGTTTGGGAGTGAAAGGAGTACTCGAGTGTAGAAAGGAGACCATCAACATAACATATCATTTGAAATTTTTTTATGCTTTGCTGAACAAAATTTATTTTTTTGGAAAATCTTAGTAGCTAAGTAGGTTGATAGGGTTTTGGTTGAAAATTTGGCGAAAGCCTCCAACTACGAAAAACCCTATCCAATCATGCCACTGGTCTTCCCTCCATGGTAGGCCAGTTCCATCGTGACCCTAATACTGAAGAACTTCCTCCACTACCTATAAAATCTAGTGAAAAAGTGTGTTACAGTATGCTGGATCGCCCATGCATGCAACCATATCCAAGCATGGTCAATATGCTGATTTGCTCAAACCTATAATCATTAACAGTCCAAAAGTGCCAAAGCATACAGTTGAACCGATTCCAATTAAAAACTTATCATATGTTGATGGAGTTCCAAGAGTTATATGGGCAGAGAAGGAGGTAGATCACATGAGCACTACTGAGAACCTACAAGACGCAATAATAGAAAAGTTTTCATATGGCTGGTTGGAGTTGGATGAATTGAGAACTTTAATTCCTAAGCTGATTAATTTGAAAGGTGAATATAAGATAGGTTTGTTAAGACACGGACATATCCTTATTAAGTTTAATCTTATGGAGGATTTTGTAGACATTCTGTCTAAAAATATTTAATACCTCACTGCTAAAGATGGGTATTCCTACCAAATGAGATTGTTGTTCTATGATGCTAAATTTAATGTGAATGATGAAACGACCCAAGCAATGGCTTGGATATCATGCCCTGATCTAAAACTAATCTTTTTCATCAAGGAATCCTTATTTACTATTGTCTCGGCAGTAGGGAAACCAATCCTCTAGATGTGGCCATAATGAACAAGACCAGACCAAGTTGTGCTAAGGTTAAGGTGCACGTGAACTTACTACCTCACTTTCCCAAGTTTGTTGAAATGGAAATTGTCAATGAGGTAACTAAGGAATCAAGAGTAGAAAAGATGAATATACAATATAATTTCTTACCAAAATATTGTAAGGAATGCATGTTGCAGAGGCATAATGAGAGTGTAGGGTACGTCATCCAGAACTAAAGGAGCAACATAATGAGAAAGAACGTAAGGAGAGTACCAGTTAAAATGATAGAATAGAGAATATAAATACAAGACAACAAACATATCATTCAGGACAAGTTCAAAAGCAGTGGAATCTCACCAGGAGAAGATTCATCAACAAGAGCTATCTGAGTGAGAGAGCAAGCACATCGAAGAAGAACATAGGCAATGAAAACTCCTTTGGAGTTCTAGCGGATGAAGAGGAAGAAATGAATAGCGCAACAACAACAGATATACTAACATTAGGTGCAAGAGATAATATTTCTAATGAAGTTCAAGGGAATAGGGAAGAGGCAAATCAAAAAATCACTAAAGAGTGGATAACCAGGTCATTTCACAACAATCAAGGAGATAAGTCACCTGCAAAAAAAATTGATAGCAACCAGGAGTTAATTGATAATGCAGTCTTTATGATTTCAGAGAATTAGAAGGGAATAAATATCTCACTAGTAGTAAAAGAAAAGAAGGAAAAGGTTATAGATGATAATGTAGTTCCCTCAGGTTCAACTAATGAAGCTCTTGCTGTAATCAAGCATCAGATGGTTAGTAATTTAGTAGAAAATTGTTAGAGATAAATTAGGATAGATAAGTTTGGTTAGCTATATTTTAGGATAATGTCTTAGTGTCATAGGTTAGCTATAATATCTTCTTATTCTTTTGCAGTTTGTTGCAAAACAACCGTGTATATATTCAGCTATCCTTCTCAATAGAAAATATACAGAAGTCTCTGAATTATTTCATCTTGTAACATGATACCAGAGCCTACCATGGAATATTCTTCTCAATTCTCAAATTCCACCTCTACAGCAGCAACGACATCAACCACTCCAAGTTTTTTTGCTACTTTACCTCATGCTCAGCTTTCTTTTTCTATAAAACTCAAACCAACAAACTACCTGACTTGGAAAACTCAATTTGTTCCTATCATCAAATGTTACAATCTATTCACTCATATCGATCGTATACCAGCACCTCCATCCGCTCTCATTAATACCACAACAAATCAATCAGAACCAAACTCTGATTATCTAAAGTGGTTACAAGAAGACCAACTTTTGCTAAGTTGGATCTTATCATCTTTAACTGAGGAAATTTTTCCTTATGTGACTGGTTTAGATACTGCCTTTGAAGCTTGGACCGCTTTTTCAAATGCCTTTGGCATAAACAACAGTGCTAGAAGAGTCCAATTATACATCACCTTGCAAAACATGACACTTGGTGACAAATCACTGGCTCAATTTCTTCGCGAAGCTAAAGCTATCGCTGACGAGCTTGTCACGACTGTCACACTTATATCTTCTGATGAATTCAATGCCACCATTTTTTGCTTACTTTCCTTTGATTATCATCCTATAATTGCAACGTTATCTGCAGAGAAGTCACAAGTATCATTTTTTTATCTTTCTGGTAGACTTATGGCTCATAAGATTCTCAAACAGAACTCTCGCAAACCAATCTCTGTTGTTTCTAATATTGCTCGACAATACGCTTCACCTGCACATCCATCTAATCAAAGCTCTCAGAAAAATAATAGTTACAGAAATAATGGTGCATCCTCAACTAGAAACAAGAAGTGGTTTCCTAATCCTTATCAGATCTATGGACTGAACAATCATCAAGCTAGGTGGTGTCGCAAACATTATAATCGTGATAATATCACAACTAATGCCTCAAACGTTACTTCTTCTTCCAAGGATTGGTTTCCTGACACGGCTATTTCTCATTACATGACTCCTGATTTGTCTACACTTGAAATCTCAGAGGAGTACAAAGGGCCTGACAGGGTCACTATAGGTAATAGACATGGCTTGCACATTAAAAACATAGGTCACACTACATTATCTTCTAGTAATAATCAGTTTCATTTGAAAATATTTTACATGTGCTTGCCCTACAACAACAATTATTGTCTTTTAATCAATTTGCCAAAGACAATCACTGCTCTTTTAAATTTGACTCTACTGGGTTTACTGTGAAGCATCAGACAAATAAACAAGTGTTGTTGAAGAGACCAGCTGCTGACGGAGTTTATAAGCTTTCTATTGTTGCATTCAAGAACCTTACCAGCCAGACCAAGGCTTTTAAATCAGTTCAGACTACTGCACCTGATTGGCATGCTCGGCTTGGTCATACTCAATAATCAACTGTTTCCTTTATTGTTAATAATTTTTGTTTGCCTAGTCATTCAATAAAATCATCGAGCCTCTGTGAAGCTTGTTGTTAGACAAATATTGTCAGATTTCCTTACCTATCACTGGCTCTATTGCTAGTAAACCATTGGAATTGATTCATGGAGATGTGTGGGGACTAGCTCCCAACTTGTCCTTTTATGGAGACAAGTATTTTGCTATATTTGTGGATGACTTCTCTCGTTATTGTTGGTTAATTCCAATTAAACAAAAACATGAAATTCTTTCTACTTTTGTTGAATTCCATAAATTGGTCGAAAAATAATTTCAAACTAAATCATTAATCTTTAATAAGATTGGGGTGGTGAATTTCGTCCCGTCAATACTTATCTGAAGGAAAATGGTATTCAATACCGCATTACTTGCCCCCATACCCACCAGCAAAACGGTCAAGTTGAAAGAAAAATCCAACACCTAATGGATACATGCCTCACTCTATTTGCTCATGCTGTAGTTTCATCTAGATTTGGGAACTTTGCTATGTACACTACTGCATATTTAATTAACAGACATTAGCTTTTATGTCTGTTTTGGATGGTAAAGTTCAATCTTCCCCAATTACTCTTTCGAAACCAACATGCTACACAAAAGTACTTAAATTTCCATCATGGAGAAAAGCCGTGAGCTCTGAAATAACTGCTTTGATACGATATCAAACATAGGTACTTGTTTTGAAACCATCAAATGCCAATATTGTGGGTTACAAATGGGTCTTTTGACTCAAACACCATCTTGATGGCAGCATCGAGCGTTACAAGGCTCGCTTGGTAGCCAAAATCTATAATCAAGTTAAGGGAGTAGATTATGATGCCACTTTCAGTATGGTTATCAAGCCTACAACGGTTCGAGTTGTTCTTTCCTTGGCAATCTCCAATAAATGGACCCTTCAGCAATTGGACATTTCCAATACATTTCTCGATGGAACCTTAGAAGAGGATGTGTATATGTCTCAACCTCCCAGCTTTATTGATCAACGATGTCCTGATTATGTGTGTAAATTGAAGAAATCAATCTATGGCCTTAAATAAGCCCCACGGGCTTGGTTTCACAGACTCAGTTCTTATCTTCTAACAATTGGTTTTGCAGGCTCTCATACTGACTGCTTGCTCTTTATTAAACACCAAAATAGTGATGTTCTTTATATCCTTATCTATGTCGATGATATTATCATCACAGGGAGTTTGATGCAGTTCATACCTGCATAACTCAGCTGTCTAAAGAATTCAAGTTGCGAGATCTTTGAAAACTTCACTACTTACTGGGAATTGAAGTTAGATATCTCAGCAATGGTATTATTCTTTCTCAATAAAAATACCTTCAAGATCTTCTCACTACTACTCACATGGAACATGCCATATCTGTCAAGTCTTCTATAGCTAGCACATGTAATTTGAAACTTCATAAAGGTGAACCGTTGGCTGATCCGAAGCTTTACAGGAGAATCGTAGGCGCATTATAATATGCTTGTCGAACTTGTCCTAACTTGGCATTTGCTGTGAATAAATTATGCCAATTTTTATCTGCACCAAAACTACTCACTGGACAGCTTGCAAACGTGTTCTTCGGTATGTCAAAGCAACCTTGCATCAAGGACTATTTATTACTCACTCAAATAGCTCCCAAATTCAAGCCTTTTGTGATGTTGATTGGGAGGGCAACCAAGATGATAGGAGATCCATGGAGGTTTTATTGTGTATATGGGACGAAATCTAATATCTTGGTCAGTGAAGAAGTAACCAACAGTTGCTCGATCATCAACCGAGTCTGAATATCGATCCGTCGCCAATACCACAACAAAAGTAATTTGGCTTCGTTCTCTTCTTCAAGAACTCAAACAACCAACCTATCTACCCACGATCATCAGGTGTGAAAACATAAGAGCTTCATATCTAGCAGTTAATCCATGTCTTAAGGCTCGAACGAAGCATGTTGAAGTTGACTTTCACTTCGTCAGAGAACAAGTAAAGGCTGGTCATATATCAGTGCAATTCATATCCTCTATCGATCAATTGATAGATAAATTTACTAAGCCCTTATCCACCAGTCTGTTTCAATTCATCAAAGGCAACCTAAGAATCTTGGACAAACCTATTTAGCTTGAGGGGGGATGTTAGAGATAAATTAGGATAGATAAGTTTGGTTAGCTATATTTTAGGTTAATGGCTTAGTGTCATAGGTTAGCTATAATATCTTCCTATTCTTTTGCAGTTTGTTGCAAAACAACCGTGTATATATTCAGTTTTCCTTCTCAATAGAAAATATATAGAAGTCTCCGAATTATCTCATATTGTAACAAAAATGATCCAGTTAGATACTTACCAACTCGAGCTTGAATGAGTTGGATTGAATTGGACAGATTGAGTTTGATTTTGCCACCTCTAATTTTAAAGAAAGAAATAGCTGAATTTTTTGTGTTTTTCATTGAACATTTTGTACATGTATTTATATAACCAAAATAAAGGAAAGTGCATTCCCAACTAAAGGAACGTGTGTTCCAATCATTTATTCATTAGTTCCTCTGTTTAACAATACTGTCCACTCTACTAAAAATAAATGTCCAACAATACTTATCTAGTTTAAAAAATCAATGAATAATTTATACTCTTCTACCATTTTACTATTACTATTAAATACTATTAATCCCTAAATGCATTTTTTAAGAGATTAAATTTATTATAATCAAAGCTAATATAGTAAAATTAGCCCTATTAATTATTATTTCTTAACTTAGTGGACAAGTATTGTTGGACGGAGAGAGTAGTTGTCTCTTTTGCAAAACCAAGAGAATTTTATTATATTCTTTTAATACTATTTCTATCATTAAATGACTATATTAAATGTACTAAAAGACCAGCTTCAGAATTTTTTAAGCAAGGGATTTATTCGACCAAGTGTACCATCTTGAGGTGCTCCAATTTTATTTGTGAAAAAGAAAGATGGGTCTATGAGTATGTGCATTGATTATCGGCAGTTGAACAAAGTGACAATCAAGAATAAGTATCCTCTACCGCTCATTGATGACTTGTTTGATTATCTTTAATGTGCTTCAGTGTTCTTGAAGATTGACTTGACATCGGGGTATCATCAATTGAAAATTCGAGCTTTAGACATTTTGAAGACAACTTTTCAGACTAGATATGGCAATTATGAGTTCTTGGCTATGTCATTTGGGTTGACTAATGCCCTGACAGTATTCACGGGGTTAATGAATAGGATATATCGACCATATCTTGATTCTTTTATGATTGTAGTCACCGATGACATTTTTGGTGTATTCAAAGAGCGAGGTAGATCATGCAAACTATTTGAGGATTGTACTCCAGAGGTTGAGAGATGAGAAGTTATATGTCAAGCTTTTGAAGTGTGAATTTTGGCTCAGTTCTATGGAATTCTTGGGACATGTGGTGTCCTAGGATGGTATTATGGTCGATTCGGCAACAATTGAGGCAGTTAGGAATTAGTTTTTCCCTACTTTGCCTTTAGATATTCGAAGTTTTATTGGGTTGGTAGGTTATTACAGGTGGTTTGTGAAGGGTTTCTCTTTCATTGCAGCTTCTATGACTCGATTGACTCAAAGGAATATAGCTTTTCAGTGTTTAGATAAGTGCGAGGAGAGCTTTCAAAAGCCCAAGACTTTGTTGACTTCAGCTTCTATATTGATCCTACTGGTGGAAGGTGTGGGCTTTACTGTATTTTGTGATGCTTTTAGTATTGACTTGGATGGCGTGTTGATGCATAAAAATAAGGTGATAGCATATGTGTTGACACCTAATTTTTGCCCTCCACGACTAAATTTAATCCTGAGTTTCTTCAGTTTTTAATAAACCAAAATAATTATTTCATCCAAATAAAAAATAAACTTAAAATATTTTTCGTACGTGATTTTGTCATTTTAAATAGCGATTATATACTATCGTGTTCAGTTATACGAGATTATATAATTTGTTACTTAAATATTTATTTTACAAAATATCGGATTTAATTAAGCCTTATCTTGAAAATAAATTCAAATGATTAAAATCTTAATTTAAATATAATTTATTCTCAAAAATAATTTATTTGGATAAATATGCATTTATTTTATTAAATCAAGAAGCTCGGGATTAAAAAAAAAAGTATTAATTCGTATCGAATTTTAATTTAATTTAGCCAATCTATTAGATTTGACCATAATTGAAAATTGGTCATAATTCCAATGCAATTCGTCAATTAATTTTTAATTTGGTCAAAATAAATAAATATGACTAAATTTTAAATTTCAATTGGGGTTATATTTTAAATAACCCCAAAATTCTCAAGAACTCTCATAACTTTTACCCAATTCCCACCAAAAAATAAATTCAAATTGTACTATTCCCACCAACTTTGTCCTTTTCCAATTTTGAAATTCAAAGATTGTACTACATTGTACTATTTCCCCCCACATTATCTTCCACCTCACCTTATCTTTAATTTTTACATTTCAAAAATCCCCCGAAATGCTTTTTCTCCCACATTGGTAGATGACAAGAAATAAATCTCTATCCTTTCCTATAAATACTTTTCTCCCACATTGGTGGAAAGAAGAAAAAAATCCCATTCTCTCCTATAAATACTATCACTACTTTGGTAGAGAGAGGAGGAGAAAAGGAAGAAAAAAAAGAGGTTAGAAAGGTGAAAAAATCATTTTGAGCAAAATAGTTATTTTTATTTAGTAAAAAATTTTGTTTCATAGAGTTGGTCGGCTAATCAAAAATTTTGAGTTGCCGACGATGTTTTTCGGTGGTAGTTGATTCCGACGAAGCTCGTAGTCTCGTTTTGCTGCCCCCCAAAAGGTAAACACACCTTTTTTTTATTTTAGTTTTTATTATTGTTTTCTTCTTCATCTTTTTTCTTCTTCGTAGTTCGTAGATATAATTTTATTTGTTGGGATTGTATGTTGTAGATGGCCTTGAAGGCCCTAGGATGTTGTGGTATCGATATTCTAATTATTTTCATGTTCATGATATAAAAATAAGCTAGCAATAGTTGTATGTGCCTTTTTTGACTTTATTCTTTGATTATTTTGGATAAAGTTTCAATTTTTGCTTAAAAGTTATATTTATGCTTTGTTTAAACTCATTGTTGTTAGATATATTTATTTTTAGTATGTAAAGTTATTTTCTTTATATTTAAAAGAATAGTTAAATGTTGAATGTTTTGCCTTTTCGCCTTATTCTTTGATTATTTTGGATAAAGTTTAGATCTTACTTGAAAAGACATACCCATGTCTTGTTTAAACTCATTGTTGGTAGATATATTTTTTTTAGTATGTAAAGTTGTTTCTTTTATGTTGAAAAGAATAGATAATATTGATTGTCTCTCTTCTTTTTTTTTTTTACTTTATTCTTTGATTATTTTGGATAAAGTTTAGATCTTTACTTGAAAGACAATACCCATGTCTTGTTTAAACTTATTGTTGGTAAATATGTTTTTTTTAGCATGTAAAGTTGTTTATTTTATGTTGGAAAAATAGTTATTATTATTTGTTGTGCCTTAATAAAAATAGTAATTAGTTAAGTTAAGAATTTGTCATTTGCTTACTAATTATTTTAATGGATTTCAAAACCCTCATATAAGATATGAAGTGCTAGCTTTATTTTTCATCCAAAATGTCTATTCCTTTTTGTTCGCATGTTGTTTTTTCAAAATGATAAGAAAGTTCGAACTTTCGCGGCTAAAAAGAATTATTTGGATATTTTTGACTCAAGCATAGTATGATTGTGAAACGATATTTCACTTTTAGAAATGCTAAACTTGTATTCTTATTTTCTTACTCAGGATTGTTATATGTGCTCTTTGTGTGTGTAAAGACTTGATTCATGTCTCTCTTTTATTCATAATGTCAAAAGAGAATCAACGATGTCTTAGAAATATAAAACATAGGTCGTTACGCGTTTTTCCATAAAATATTGATTGTGATTTAGATGTATGAATTTTCATTAATGTCGCCTTAATTGAGATTTAGGATTTTCTTACTTGAAAAGTTGAGCTTTATTTTCTTTTGTTATATGGATTAGTATCTATGTTTGTTCAATTTTAGAAGTCATGAGTATTTTTCTTGTTGCCTCATCCCTTTACTTTCGCAAGCTTACGTTGTTTGTTTCTTGTATTAATTCATTGAATATGACCTTCTTCCTTTTACCTTTATTCATTCTTGTATGAACATAAATCATGAGGCATGTAAGTGGGTGTCTTTGCTTTGCATTTTATTTGTTGACTCTCATTCTTGTGCAAGTGTGCTTATCATTGTCATTCAAAAATTGGTTCTTGATATTTTCTTTTGCTTTGAAATATGTCACTTTTATGCCTTGAACGTATATTAATTTCTTTATCTTTTCTTTGCATGCAAAAAATGTCTCGAGTCCAAATGGACTCCTCTCCTCTTGCATTTCATAATGGGTAAATGAGGCTCACCCCTTCAAGTCAAGTTTGAAGTTTGAACTCAAGGTCCACTACATGGCGTGTGGGTGCTAGAAGATAGACGAAGAAGGAAAATGGGTCAAAACCCATTGATGAGGTCACTAAGAGACTGGAAAAGTCTCAATTTTTATTATTGTCTTCTTTTTGTTTATTCATTTGGTCATTTATTTATTCATTCATTTCGACCTCGAAGCCAAAGTTGTATTTAATACAGGTGGAGCAAGACTCGAGCCAAAGGCTCGAAAAATAGTTTAGGACAGGTGAAATGGGTCGGAAGCCCAACTAGACTAGGACAGGTCTCGTTGATTTAGGCCCAATGGCGTAAATCCTTTACTTTCTCCTCCCTTCCCCTTTTATGTGTTTATTTATTTATTAGTTTTTTTAGACTAAGTTAAAATCCCTACTAAGTCGCCTAAATCTATTTTACACAAAAAAAAATTTTGAAAAAAAATCAAATCACTATTTCAACAAATTAATCTTTTCGAAGTTAATCAAAAGACGATTTTCAAACAGTCCGGATAACCGCAAGTTAGCGGACGTTTTAGGTGCCTAACACCTTCCTAAAACGTTAATAGGAACCGCTTATCTAGAATCTCTAACTTAAAATGATTTTCCTGTTTTGAATCGTTTGAAGTAACTTTTATAAAGGTTTCTTGATTCCTTTTCAAAATTAAGTGACTCTCTTTCAAAAGTCAAAATTTTTGCAAAACAATATGTATTAAGGTAATTGAAGCCACATGAGAGGAAGTATCCTACTCATGATTTAGAGTTACTAGCGGTTGCGTTCGTATTGAAATTATAGCAGCATTATTTGCATGGAGTTCATTGTGAGGTGTACACTGATCATCGCAGCGTTCAGTATATCTTCAAGAAAAATGAGTTGAACTTGAGGTAGCGTAAGTGGATGGATTTGTTGAAAGATTATGATATGATTATCCTATATCATTCGAGAAAGGCCAATGTAGCAGCAGATACCTTGAGTAGGAAGGCAATTAGTATGGGTAGTCTTGTATCGTTGAGTATGGAGGAGCGACCATTATCTAAGGAGGTTCAATGGTTGGCTAACAGTTTTGTACATCTTGATATCTCTGAGTCAGTAGGGTTCTTACATGCATAGAGGGGAGGTCCTTATTAATCGAGCGAATTTGAGATCGTCAGTTTAAGGATGAAAAGTTGTGTATTATCAGAGATAAGGTGATGCGAGGTGAGGCTAAAGAGGCAATTTTAGACCTGGAGGGTATTTTAAGAATTAAAGGGTCGATCTATGTTCCTAGAGTGGGTGATTTAACTAGATCTATTATGGAGGAGGCCCATTGTTTGCGGCATTCCATTTATCCAGGCTCTGCGAAGATTTGTCATGACCTAAAACAACATTACTAGTGGTGTAGGATGAAGAGGTAGCAGAGTTTGTGGCTAAGTGTTAAAATTATTAGCAGGTAACATATGAGCACTAGAGACCAGGTGGTTTGATTCAGAGGATGCCCATTCCCAAGTGGAAATGGGAGCTTATCCGTATGGATTTTGTGGTTGGGTTTCCTCAGACCTTAGGGAGGTTTGATTCTATTTGGGTAATTGTGGACAAATTGACCAAATCAACTCATTTTATGCATATGAATATGAACTATAGTGCAGAGAAATTAGTCAAGATCTACATTCATGAGATAGTTTGATTACATGGTGTGCCCATTTTTTTTAATTTCAGATAGAGGTACTCAATTCACTTCAAACTTTTGATGAACTTTACAACGGGAGTTAGGTATTCAATTGGATATGAGTACAATATTTCATCCATAAACAGATGGCCAGTCAGAGTGGACTATTTAAGTGTTGGAGGACATGTTGTAGGGTTGTGTGATGGATTTTGGGGGTCATTAGGATCTATTTTTACCTTTAGTAGAGTTTTTCTATAATAATAGCTACCATTCTAGCATTCAGATGGCTCCGTTTGAGGACTTGTGTACTAGAAAGTATAGGTCCCCAGTTAGATGGTTTGATTCTCTTGAGGTTAGACCTTGAGGCACCGATTTGTTGAGAGATTCGACGGACCGAATGAGATTGATCCTGGATAGGATCTTGGCGGCTAAGAGTAGACAAAAGAGTTATGCTGGCATGAGGGTCCGTGACTTGGAATTCATGCACGGTGAGCGGGTATTAGCAAAGGTGTCACCCATGAAGGGTGTGATGAGGTTTGAAAAGAAATAAAAGCTCAGTCCGAGGTTTATTGACCATTTTGAGATTCTTCATCATGTTAGAACAATGGCTTATGAGTTGGCTTTGCCACTGGGCCTCTCTTCCGTGCATCCAGTTTTTCATATTTCTATGTTAAAGAGGTGCCATCCTGATGATTTGCATGTGATTCAGTGGGACTCAGTGAGCTTGGATTAGAATCTAGCATTTGAGGAAGAGCCTATAGTTATTCTGGATAGGTAGATTAGAAAGTTGATTCCAAAGGGGATAACATCGGTGAAGGTTCATTTGGGACATTGTCCCATAGAGAAATCCATTTAGGAGGTGGAGTTCGACATTCGAAGAAAGTATCCTCATCTCTTGACAATTCAGGTACCTTTTTTCTCTGTACATTCGAGGACACACATTTATTTTAGTGGTAGATATGTAACGACCCTCCAAGTCATTCTGTGAATTTTTCTTATTTTAAGCCTTCTTATAGTTTTTATACATGAATTATGACTTGCGAGGATATGCTGTGACATTTTGAATGCCCGATAGTGATTTAAGTCAGTGATTGGGTTCCTGAGTTTTAACAAAGTTAAACTTAATTGCGGTCAATGTTTGATCAAGACGACCATGGATTAGCATTTTAATAATTTCAATAGGTTCGGAATATACTTTTTAGTTAATGTATATATTTGGTTTGTTTTCTCGAGGTTTTGATTAAATTTTGATGTTTTATTAAAAAAATTTGGGGGTATTTTTAGATAATTAGTTTAATTAATAGTTTAATGACTAAATTTGTTTTCTCTTTGTCATGTTATCGCTGAGTGTACTACACTTAGTTGATTGTCAAAAGAGTATTTAAATGGTTCAAAATTAAAGTGATAGAGGTGTTCAATAGGTACAAAGCCAAATAAAGGTGTCCAAATGAACTATACAAACAACTTTAACCCTCTGTTTGGATGGTGGTTTCTCATGTTATGGTATGGTACAGTTATTAAGGCCTCATCTGTTTGTACTTAATGGAGGTTTAAATCTGAATGGTTTAGACTTCAAACCATTAAGTGCATTTATTTTTTATTAAGATTTTAGCACTTAATAGGTCTGAATAGGTCTTAATCATTCATATCTAGAACCAAGTCTTAATAGGTCTGAAGAGATATTTTGGTGTTGGATAATATTCACTACTCTATTCATAATCAGCAGTCACCACCTCTGTCACCGCCATAATTGTCAACCACCATCCACCACCTCCACCATCACAACCACCATCGACAATAAATATCTCTACTAACCACTATTGTCAACCGCTACCACACCTACTGCCTGTATAATTCTAATTATATTCACCGCCACCACCGCCGTCAATAGCACCAGTATCATCAACCACTATCGGAAAATCCCTACTACCGACTAACTCATTTATCACAACTAGCACCACCAGTAACTACCACTAATACATCACAATCTCCACACATTCTTCGGCTGCCATCACCATTGTCACTAGTAACGCCACCACTTCAACCACTACCATCGCTACAATTTATCTCTACTAACAAACATCTCCACCATCACAACAAACAATATCTCCAACTAGCACCAACACATCGTCAACCATCATGCATTCATGTTTCAACCAACACAATCAACACCTCAAACTACTAATATCAAGCAACGTCACATCTAACCACCACCACAACCATTAATCGCCACCATACTAACAGTCACTACAATACCAACTAACACAACTATCACCACCAACATTATTAATCACTAACATCAATCATTGTCACTGCAACCACCATTATAAACCATCTCCACTATCACTAACAAACATAAATATGTTTTCTCAATCAAATAATAATTTTGTTGTATTAGATTACATACTTTTATAATATATAATTAATTTTATTTGAATTATATTTTTATTTTATTATATATACAAATAAATTTTTTTTGCACATTCAGATGTTGAAAAACAAATAGTCTTAATCATTCAATTTTCAGATCTAGAGACAACGTCTTAATCATTCAGATGTGCATTCAGATTCAAACGTCTGAATCTTTAAAAAAATAAATGCAGCCTAAGAGAACCATATTTGTTTTGATTATTTCTTAAAATGTATGGTATGGTTTGATAACCATGAAAACCCCCATTTTATGTAACCACCAATTTGGTGGTATCCCATAGTTTGCTTATTTTTTTCAATTATGCTCTTACTTAATATTATATAATCCTATTTTACCATTCACCTTTTATTATTTAACTTCACCTCCTACCTCGACCGCCACCCCACCAGCCTTGCCCCCGCCCCTACCTTGACCCGACTCCACCCGCACCCCAATGTTTTTAATTTATTTTTTAAAAATATTTTAAAAACTTGTTCTTACTCGACCCAAACCCACCACCCACCACCTAGTAATCCCCCTCCCCTACCAGTTTATTTTTTATTTTTATAATTTATCTTTTAAAACTTTCGTGAAAATTTTCTTACACCCTTCTCCCTACCAGCCCCCCCTCTACACACACACATAAAAAGAAAATTTAAATTAATATTTTTTAAATAATTTTTAGAACTTATTTTCTTACCCCCATCCCCTACCCCTACCCCTTTTCCCGACCACCTACTCCACTACCCCACCCCTAAATATTTTTAAAAAAAAATTTAATTTTTTTGTTACCCTGCCCCCCTTTATCATATTCGTTTTTATTATTTTGTATTAAATATATACAAATATTTTTAGAATATATTTTTCTACTTGTGTTACGAACAAAAGAAAATAAGTAAGAAATAATTTATTTTCTTGAAAAGTATTTTTTTTTTGAATTCCATAGCGAGCACACCCGTAGCATACACAAAAAATGCATTCAAACTTTCTACTTGTCATTGGTGTCACATTTCAAAACACCAAAAAGAAATGAAACTTGTTACTATAAAAAATAAATTCGGTTATATTTATTTGATCTACTATTTTATTTACTTTGTTAGAATTTATACGAATTCAACAATTTAATATATCTACATGGAATAATTTATGACAAATTAATAGAAAGAAAATTATTTTATTAATAATTATTGATAAGTTTAACATTTATAATAATTAAGAGCATTTTAGTAAACTTACCAGCTACAATACACTATCATACTGTCAAACCAAATAATAAAACTCTCATTAAATAGTAGTGAACGATACAGTCTATCCAACTATACTACACTACACCACACCACACCACACCACACCATATAGTACTGTACATTATAAAATCATGGTAAACCACCGTCCAAATAAAGTGTAAGGGGTTCTAGATGATTAAGCATTTAAATTTATATACATATGTATATATTTGTATAACTATATATCGTATTGGATAATTGTATATATAACATTATACAATACAATAAAATACTTTATTGTATATACAACAATGCACAATACTATATACATATGTGTACAATGTTAGACGAAAAAAGTCACTTTTTATTCCGTGACAAATTCAAGCTTTAGGCTATAAAATGTAATGTACTTTTGTGGCCATGAAATTGCAATGCATATGTGCTATGTATTTTGTTTTTAATTATCCCCTAAAATTATCCAAATTAGATCTATGCTAGAAGATACTTTCTCTGTTTCAAAATAGTTTACCCTTGTTGACTTGATACTACTCTTAAGAAAATATTTATTAGGAGTTTATTTTATCAAATTAGTCTCATTAATTATGCTTTGAAATATAAATTTGATATATTGTTTCAGCCCAGCTGGTGTCATCCTATTAGGAGGAATAGAAATGGACTTAGTGCTCGGCTCCAAATCAATGCCAAAGTCAATATCTCTATCAGGAGGAATACCTGGAATATTAGTAGGAAATACATCTATGAACTCTCTAACCACCTCCATTGACTCCAAATGAGGTGTCTCGGTACTAATATCATGAATATAAGCCAAATATGATAGACACCCCTTCTCAACTAGCCACTGGGCCTAAATGAATGAAATCACCTTCTTAGGATAGAACTTCAAACACCGCTCCACTCTAACCTTGGATAATCAAACATAGCCAAAGTAATTGTCTTGGCATGACAGTACAATATAGCATGATAGGGAGAAAGCCAATTTATGCCTGAAATCACATCAAAATCAACCATATCGAGGATAATCAAATCTACCCAAGTATCACACCCCCGTAAAAAAATAACACAATATCGGTACACTCGATCAACCACTAAGGAATCACCTACTAGGGTATTAACACGAATAGGAACAACTTTAGACTCACATATCATATCAAGGCTGGAAGCAAAATATGCAGTCACATAAAAGAAAGTAGAACTAGGATCAAATAACACTGAAGCAGGTCGATGAAAAACTGAGAACGTACCTGTAATGGCTGCATCAGAAGACTTTGTCTCAGGACTTCTTGGAAAGGCATAACAGTCAGCTCTATCATCTATCACCTGAGTTACTCCTCTGCTACCTCTCCTGCCATCTGGTGGTGCATATCTACCTTCCTGAGGTCTGCCCCACCCCTAGTTGGAGGCGCTACTGCTTTATTAGAAACCTAGTGACCCAACTGTGGACCCCTTTATTTGTATACTGGATAATTCCTCTGAAGATAATTCAGACTACCACACTAAAAAATAAGACCTGGGAGCTATCAACTATCGAGAGTGGCCTGAATATCTGGTATAGCCACCATGACCTGAAAACCCCTGAGATGAAACTTGTGAAGCCTGTCCTTAATCATAAGAACCTCGAATTGAATGTCCACCTTCTGATTTCTGCATCACTTCCTGAACTGGTTTACCATGATGAAGGCGAAAATCTCCTCTAAATGAACCCCTACCTGTAGATGAGGTATTACTAAATCAACCTGAAGTGCGGGACCTCTTGTCCCTTAGATCTGCATACTCTTCACGATGCATCATCTCAAACTCCTTTGCTGACTCAACTACCCTCTGAAGAGAAGCCCCAGATTGGGATATAACAAACACAACTTTTTTTATCCTAAGTGTTAAACCCCTCATAAAGCTCCTGATCATCTCGACCTTATATGGAAAGATCATCATAGCATAATGGGACAAGGCATAAAATTAAATTTCATACTCAGCCACATAAATGCTCTCTTACCTCAAATTCTTAAACTGGTGCCTACGTTCCTCCCTCAAGCTACGAGGAATGAATTTGTCAAGAAAAACCTGTGCAAATATAGCCCAGTTATCGATGGAGAACCCACTGGCTTGGAATCAATATAGGAGTGCCACCATTGCTTGGTAGGACCACTATCTGTAAGACAATATAATCAACCTTGTGGGATTCAACCAATCACATACTCTGAAGTCTCTCATGGCAATTGAGCAAAAACTCATGGGTATCTTCTCAAACCGCCGCTGCTCTTTATCAGATATAACTGCTCTAACTCCATTTCTAGATTCTACCACTAGTAAAGGCATACCATCATACCTCGATGCTGGCTGAACCATTGAACCCTGATAAATTAGGATGGGTTCCTGATTTGGGGTCTATACCCCTACCCTAACATGTGAATCCTGTAGAGTACCAAATGATTTATCCCCATAAACTATAGTATCTAAAACACCCAATACTTTAATCAAAATATCCTGAAGAATTGGTATAGCAACAAATTCAGGTGGTTCTTGACCTGCGCCCATATTATTAGCTGCAACCTGAACATCATCATCACCTACCTCAAACTCAACATCGAGATACCCCTCCATATCAGGAATCTGAGAAGCCCCTCAAGCTCCATCTCTACCATGGCCTATGCCTTTACTATGTCCCCTTTTCCATCCATATATCCTATCTCGAGTGATCGACTTGGGGGCTGGGGGGGGCGGATCCTGACCATCATCCTGAGTTGTATGAGTCCTTAACATCTATGAGAGAATAAGATAAGAATTTCAGTATTTCAAGTTAAAGAATCAATATTGCACGATAAGAGAGAGAGGAAAAATACATATTTTTGAAATTCCTATAGCCTTCTGAAGATAGGTAATAGATGTCTCTATATCGATTCACGAGACTCTACTAGACTCAGCTTGTATTAGTAAGACCAATAAACTTGGGGCTCTGATACCATCTGTCACGACCCAACTTTAGGACCGTGATGGCACCTATCCTACTTTTTTGTGATAGATAAGCCAGGAACCCAATTCCAAACACGATATCTCAAACTTATAAAATAAGAATAAAATAAATCTCAAATAATCTCAAACATAAATTGTTAGACTAGTATAGTCAAAATACAGACAATCCTAAGTTTGGTAGTCACTAGCACAAACCACTAAGTATAAAAATCAAAAAAATATTTAAATATTTTAAAATGCGAAAATGCATAAAGATAAGGCTAAAAAAGATTTCAGTAGTCTATGAAAACAACAAAAACTACCTCGAATCTCTAATGATGCTAACTAAGAGGAAACACAGGAATCAATGACCGAAGGTGTAACGCACCGAGAGTACACCCTGGGCATCACATGGTGCTTACAGTCCCGGAGAACCATAAGTTAACCCATGACTGATATCTACTGTGAGAATTGAATAATAATACTAAAATAAATGTGGAATTAAGTTGAATTGCCATAATGTTCAAAATCTAAATACTGATAAATAATAACATCTTGTAGAAACATCTGAAAAGTAAACACTGTCTGAACTGGTTTAGTCAGAAAGCTTCTAACTGAACTGTCTGAATATAGAGTTAATGGGATAATCCCCCAACTAACTTTAACTACTAAACTACTGATAAACTAAAATACTAAAATAAAAGCACATCCTCGATAGATGATGACTCACTACTAAATTTGTGACTGCTGACTGGATCTGCCTAAGCACGGTCGGGAACCTGAGCCTTCGAACCTATGATATGAGATATCATAGTGCAAAGAAAGAGTATATGTCAGTACGTGGAATGTATTGGTATGCTAGATGGGGTAAGGTTGAATGCAAGGGTTCATATACATGAACAGTAACTGACTGAATAATATAGAGTAACTGAATATGAGAGTACATGAATAACTAAAACTACTGTAAAAACTGAGTATGTAATATTGTGCATATATGTATACTATAACCGAGTTTTTCTGAAGCTAAGTACTGAGTTCTGATAACTGAGTAACTGATAGCTGAAGTTACTGAGAACTGAATTACTGACACTGAGTGACTATGTCTGACAGTCCTGATTTTTTAGAACTGAACTGAATTCTAAAGTGAGACTGGGGAGGTAATCATCTATCCGACATACCTCAAATCTAAGCTGATAGGGGTCCAACCTGTGACCCCAGCTGGAAAGGTGCTAATACCGTACCACGGGTACTAACACTGGAAAACTAGGATGCCAAGCCTAACTGACGGGTGACACCTGGGCGGAGCCAAGCCTAATCTAACAGGTGGCCCCTAGGAGGTAGTCACGCCTAGTCTGACGGGTGACTCCTCATCCTACGCTGGCTACACAGTTCTGGAGTACAGGGATTGCTACTAACGAATCTGCCTCTCTGACGGGGAAGCCGTCATCCCTGCACTCGCTCGGTGCTAAATTCTACTCCCAACTAAAAGACACTGAACTGAGTATACGGAACTGGACTGGACTTATACTGAGTTTTCTGAGTTTTCTTGAGTTCAGTAATTGACTGAGTTCTACTGAATTCTGTGAAAAAAGTGAAAACAAGTTTTACTAATACTATTCTGTAACTGACACACTGGCTCTAGGTAAACAACTAGATTGTCGGGTATTAAATACCTCCAGGACTCGATAGCATAAAAAAAAAGACATAACACGATCATAAAGGCATAACAATACTTGCTTGCTAATAATGCACTCATTTAGACATTTTATCAAACACTTGATATACATGAACTTGTGGATGAATGAGATCACATAATAACATGTCACGATTTCACTATTTGCTTCACATAGGCAATTTAGCAAATACTAGGGAGCATGGATTATTTACATGATAATGGCCAACATATGAACATCATGATACATTAATCAATTTGTAAATTCAAGGGTTTATCAAGATAATCACATATTCATCACACATGCTATTCAATTTTCATGAAACTTGCAATTAAATCATGGATTGAAACCCAACTATATCATGAACATGAATTCAATCTAATTCAAATATGAAAATAATGAATCTGAGATCTTGTATGTTAAAAAGGGTTCTTGGACTTCATGGGTGAAAGGAACCTATGAATGAACACCTAACATACTTGAGAAGAAGAGTTCTTGAAGGTTCTTGGAGGATTTCTTGAGGATTGACCTTGATTCTTAAAGCTAGGGTTTTTGCCTCTTGAGAGAGAATGTTTTAAATCTTGAGAAAAGTGAGTGAATAATGAGATATTAGGTTATTTAGGGTATAAATCCCGTGTTTAGGCTGATTAGGGGTTTTGAGAATTGACCAAACAACCCCTAAAATTAAATAACAAAAGTTGGAAATCACGATTTTCACCCTGGCGCGATGCGGTACAATCGCGCCGGCTCACTAGAAAGTGGACAACTGAGAACTGGGCTGGTGGCGCGACGCGGCGCCTCACTGGATAGGAAATTGGGCCTTGGCGCGACGAGCCATTACTGTGGAGCAACATTGGAAAAGTGACAATTGGGAAATTGGTTAGTGGCGCAATGCGGTGGTATCGCGTTGGCTCACAGGAAAATGACAATTGCCATTTGGACTGCCACCGTAACGCGCTGAAGTACCAGGTGGTACATTGTTTCACAAAAATGGCTCTAACTCTTCACCCGGGTATCAAATTTGGGGGAATTTTATATCGTTGGAAAGCTGATTGAATTTCCTAAGCATTGGTGAGCTCTAAACTGAAAAATATGGACTATTTCAAAATTTTTACATTGAATAAATCATGGACTGAGAGTTAATTTTAGCTAGAAAAATACGGGGTATTACAGAAGGTTTTCAAATCGGTACCACACGTAAGATGCAAAAAAAGCAAGGATGAGTATGAAACCACGTGTACTCAATAAGCATCATCGACCGATCCTAATCCAAAGTGGTGACAAGTAACACCACATCAACCATCTAAAATAATCATACAATCTGCACTCACGAAAACCACCATATTCTAACTGACTAATCAAATTTAACAGTCATAAAGATATTATAACACAGTCCGAGAAATTCTCAGTATAGTAAAATCAAGTAAAAAACTATTCAAGTACTTAATAAATAATACAAAGTTAAAATATACACCTTATTCAACCTGAATAAAAAATGGATGAATGCAGTGCACTGCAATGCATATGCTATGTACACACCTACCGAGCAATGACTTCAAGGTTGGGACTCATAGGGGACTCACAAGGTCCATGTACGGTGCCAGCATGCACTCAAGTCCCTATAAATATATTGTATAGGCGTGCAACTTTGATCCTAAATCAATGACAAAATTAAGCAAAACACTTCATGTCTTAAGACGGACCAAATATCAACTTCAAAATCAACTCAACTTATCAAGAGCATTTTCAACAATTCATTTATCATAACAAATCAGCCCATCGACTAGCAAATTGAGAAAAAGGTTCAAAACGTATAATTAACTTATTTTACCCCTCAAATAACATTGATGCCCGCATAGATACTCGTCACTTCCCCTATACGGGACTCTCATTTCCTATTAATCCCATTACACATAACTAACAAATAAGCATTTTAAAAAAGGGTCTAAGAAAGTCTTAACTTGTCTCAAAGGAAGTCCAAACTCCAAATATCAATTAACAAATTTATTTTTCCGTAAAGTCTCAAAATGATCAAAATTTGTCTAAATGTATAATCATCATAAAAGTACGAACCTAGTAACACCTATTTTATAAATTGTTACACTAAAAAGCCTAGGCCTAAATTCTAATTTGTAAAAATTTGTGACTAATCAAAGCTCATATGAGAAAATTAGAAGAGCCGAAGTTAACAGAGGATCACGGAAGCCATGACTGCCAACAACCAATTAATTCCCATGCGTTCTAAATGATTAGGCCATCATTGCCCAATCATTACCTATTTTGTCCACTAGTAAAGGGAAACAAAGAAAGGAAAACTAAAGAATTATAGTAGCCGTTTGATCATTTTTTTACTTTTTTTCGGAAGATTATTTTACTTTCGTGAAGACAGTATGTGTTTGGTCATGAGAATTTCAAATACAATTTGGAATTATATTTGAAAAAGTGAAAACAAGTAAAACTTATTTTCACTTTTTTCACTCCTACTTCTCTCACAAAATTTCAAAAAACAAATACAATATATATTTATGGTCAAACACAACTCCAACTTTAATTCTAATTTCATCACCAAAAAATTATGACTTTTATGACAGAAAGGGCCGTAATCTTTGACAATTATGCACGCACAGTAACCACTACTAACATAACCTCACATTCGCTACTCACCATTGGCCAATTACAAAAGATTAATACTTTACCAGAGATGCCGACGCCGCAACAATTAACTTCTGTTACAATTTTCTACCCCTTTTCTTTTAATCATCAGTTATCATCCAAAAGGGTTAGAAAGTTAATATGCGATACTAAAAAAAAATTGTGATTTTTACCCATTAAACTATTAATTGAATTAATTATCTAAAAATACTTTAAATTTTTTAATAAAATGCCAAAATATAGTCGAAATCTTAAAAAAATAAATTAAATATGTAAATTGATTAAAAAGTCTGTTTCGAATCTATTGAAATTATTAAAACACTAATTCAAGATTGTCATGATCAAACATTGACCGCAATCAAGTTTAATTTTGTTAAAATTCAGGAATCCAATTAATGACTTAGATCACTATCGAGCACTCAGAATTGATACTACCTATCCCCACAAGTCATAATCCACGTATAAAAACTATAAGAAGATTTAAAATAAAAAAAAATTCACAAAATGACTTGAAGGATCGTTATAATATATATATATATTATAAATTATTTTTCAAAAGAAAAAAGGAAAACACCCTATCCACCTTAATACCCCTTCCCCCCAACTTTATTCTGCCTATCAACATTGTTCAATTGTTAGCTCCTCCATCTCCATCCCTTTTCTCACATGTCAATTCAAATTCATAGCTATTTTATTTTTTTCTTATGTTGTGGGTTGTTTAGGATTTGAATTACTTCATAATTTCAAAAAAAGATAATTTCAGATTTATATAAATTTTATAAAAAAAAATGGAGTTCGTCAAAAAATTTTTTGACCCAATTTGATTTTCATTTTTCTGATGGAATTCTCTTCTATAACTTTAATGAAAGTCTTCGTCAGACAACTCTTTTGGATTTTTTTGTTTTGGCTGGTCAATCATTTGATTGGTGCTTTTCTGGAAAAGAAAAGATCGACGACGACGATGGCATTGGTGATGGCAAAATGATGATAGGAAGAGCAAATGTAGAAGAAAGAATGAAAAATAGGAGTTGGAGAAGATACTGCCTTGGAGACGATAATGCCAAGGATTTTTCTTTAAAAGATTTTGGCTCTTTCGTTTTTTACTGGCTTGTAAATAAATTTTCTTGGCTTCATGCTCGTCTTAGATGTTTATTACACTGAAAATGCCATGTCAGCAAAAGTTGCTTATAAATATTTGCTTTGAATAGTTGAAGTATTCAATAAATACAAAGTCAAGTTGAGAAGTTTAAGTGAATTAAGCAAATAACTTTAAGGGGCTACAGATGGCTTAAGCATGTTTGAACAATGTATCTACTCATACATATATTGTATAGTGTGCATTAAGGGTGTAATCGGATTGGGCCGGGTCAACCCGGAACCAGCCCATTAAAGTTTTCCGGGTTGTGGGCCGAATTGGGTCTAGGTTGGGGTTAAGTGGACCGGGTCGGGCTCAACAGTAAAATTTTTAAAAATAGCCCTAACCCGGTCCACTTAACTCAACCCGGTCAAACCCACCTAAACTCGATCAAACCCGGTTAAGAATCAGGTCAAACTCGGTCAAAAATATTTTTTTTTTTTTTTTAATATACACTATATGTACCTACCTATATACATTTTAAATACGTTAAACAATATATATACACAATATATATAGTATATACTACATTAAAATTTAAAAAATATATATACACATATACACAATTACACACATATATGCATCATTCAATGTATATGTACTACTTTAAATAAAATATACTATAATATATATACATTACAATATATATATATATATATATATATATATATATATATATATATAGTTATATATATAGTTATATACATATATAGTTATATACTAATATATAAAACATATACACATGTACACGTTAAATATACACCTCTATAGAAGATATATACACATACATACGCACCATTCAATATATATGTACAGCTTTAAATAAAATATACTACAATAAATATACATTACAATATATATATATATATATATATATATATATATATATATATATATATATATATATATATATAGTTATATACTAATTTATAAAACATATACACATGTATACATTAAATATACACGTCTATAGAAGATATATATACATATATAGGCACCATTCAACGTATATGTACTACTTTAAATAAAATATACTATAAGATATATACATTACTATATATATATAGTTATATACTAATTTATAAAATATATACACATGTATACGTTAAATATACACGTCTATAGAAGATATATCACATATATACACACCATTCAATGTATATGTACTACTTTAAATAAAATATACTACAATATATAGACATTACAATATATATATATATATATATATATATATATATATATATATATATATATATAAATTGTTATATACTAATTTATAAAATATATACACATGTATACATTAAATATACACGTCTATAAAAGATATATGACAATGTATATGTACTACTTTAAATAAAATATAATACAATATATATATAGTTATATACTAATTTATAAAACATATAAACATGTATACGTTAAATATATACGTCTATAGAAGATATATATAAATATATACACACCATTCAATATATATGTACTACTTTAAATAAAATATAATACAATATATATGTACAATACAATATATATATATATATATATATATATATATATATATAGTTATATATAGTTATATACTAATTTATAAACATATACACATGCATACGTTGAATATACACGTCTACAGAAGATATATACACATATATACGCACCATTCAATAATTATGTACAACTTTAAATGAAATATACTACAATAAAATACAGATATTACTTTAAATAAAATGTATATATATAGTTATATATATAGAAGATATATACACATATATACGCACCATTCAATGTATGTGTATCTATAGAAGATATATACACATATATGTGCACCATTCAATGTATATTTACTACTTTAAATAAAATATAGTACAATAAATATACATTATAATATATATATATATATATATATATATATAGTTATATACTAATTTATAAAATATATACACATGTATATGTTAAATATACACGTCTATAGAAGATATATACACATATATACGCACCATTCAATATATATGTACTACTTTAAATAAAATATACTATAATATATATACATTACAATATATGTATATATATATATATATATATATATATATATATATATATATATATATATATATATAGTTATATACTAATTTATAAAATATATACACATGTATACGTTAAATATACACGTCTATAGAAGATATATACGCACCATTCAATATATATGCAATACTTTAATTAAAATATACTACAATATATATACATTACAATATATATATTGTAATATACTAATTTATAAAATATATACACATGTATACGTTAAATATACACGTCTATACAAGATATATACACATATATATGCACCATTCAATGTATATGTACTACTTTAAATAAAATATACTATAATATATATACAATACAATATATATATATATATATAGTTATATATATAGTTATATACGTTAAATATTCACGTCTATAGAAGATATATACACATAAATATGCAACATTCAATGTATATGTACTACTTTAAATAAAATATACTATAATATATATACATTACAATATATATATATATATATATATATATATATAAATATATATATATAGTTATATACTAATTTATAAAACGTATACACATGTTTACATTAAATATACACGTCTATAAAAGATATATACACATATATATGCAGTATTCAATGTATATGTACTACTTTAAATAAAATATCCTACAATATATATACATTACAATATATATATATATATATATAGTTATATATTAATTTATAAGACATAAACACATGTATACGTTAAATATACACGTCTATAAAAGATATATGCACATATATACGCTTCATTCAATGTGTATGTATTACTTTAAATAAAATATACTACAATAAATATGCATTACAATATATATATATATATATATATATATATATATATAACGATAGTTATATACTAATTTATTAAACATATACACATGTATATGTTAAATATATACGTTAATAGAAGATATATACACATATATACGCATCATTCAATATATATGTACTACTTCAAATAAAATATACTATAATATATATACATTACAATTTATTTATATATGTATATATATATAGTTATATACTATTTATAAAATATATACACATGTATACGTTAAATATATACGTCTATAGAGGATATATACACATATATACGCACCATTCAATATATATCTACTACTTTAAATAAAATATACTACAATATATATACATTACAATATATATATATACACACACACACACACACACATACTACAATAAATATGTAATTTATAAAACATACATACATGTATACATTAAATATATACATTTATAGAAGATATATACATAAATATACAAAACATATGCTACTTAATATAATAAATTAATAATACTTGGTAATAAATTAATAATATATTAGAATTAATTTTTTAATTTAAACTAGAAATTCAATTTAAATCATTAAATGAAAAAAATTACAAAGTAAGGACTAAGGAGTGAATGAATGTTGAATTTTATTGATTGCGAAATGATCCAAAATTTATAATTTATATGAATAAAAAATCTACAAATTATGCACCATTTTTCTCAACTCATTCATGTTAATATTAACGGAAACTTGAATAGGATAGTCAAAGTCAACGTGGGCGAAACCATGCATTGGACTTGATTCTACTGAGTTCTCCCGTGAAGACATACTTTCTTCAAGTTTCTGCTCGTCATTCGGCTTCGGTTCCATTCCTTGATTTCTTTTTTCCATTCTAATCCAATCTTTGAGGCAAACTAGAACATTCATTGCATCGCTTCCCAATGAGTGTCGATTGTCTCCACGCTGTTGTCGTTGTAACACCCCAATCGTTCCTTAAGCCTAAGTCTGTCTTTTGAGTGAATATGGATGACTTTCAAAGTGATTTATGTTTATACCGTATATTATTTCTCTAATTTCTACTTTCTATCATGTAGAGCATTGAATATGCTTTCCATCGATACCAATTTCATCAAAATCCGACATCGAACGAGGAAGTTATAGTCGTTTTACTAAGCGATGTCGGAATCGCCCAGGCCTGACGGTAGACCTGAAGGACCGCCAAGTCCTTGGTGGACCATCAATTATCCCATCAAGCCAAGGCAGTAACCCCTTTTTCTGGCCATCATGCAACGGCCAAAATTGTGGGCTGCCAAAAATTTGACGGACCGTCAAGGGGACCGTCAAGTCGAGACAGAATGTCCCATTTTTGTCCCCCCGAGTGAAGGACGATCTGGTGGATCGTCAGTTTTCTGACGGGTCTTCACTTCGACCGTCACGTCGAGGCAGAATGTCCTAGTTTTGACACTCGAGTGACGGACGATCTGGTGGACCGTCAGTTCCTTTGACGGACCGTCAGTTCGACCGTTACAGACCCGATCGATAATTTTTTTAACTCATTTTTTAGGGGCATTTTGGTCATTTTCGCCCATTTTGGTCTTGTATATATATATATATATATCCAAGTAGAGAAGAGAAGTTCATTTTTCTTTTTTCTCTTCCATAACCCTCTAAAACTAGGGTTTCTTCCAAAATCCTAAATCAAATCTTCTACAAGAAATTCAAGAATTTTTCAAAGATTTCACCAAGTTGTTCAAGAATGAAGTTCTCCAAGTCAAAAGCATCAAGAAACTTAGCTCAAAAGTGTAAAGAAGAGTTTCCAATCAAGCTTGTTCATCTTAAAATTCATAATCCAAGGTATGTGGGGCTTGAACAAGAATATCCTTTCATTCTTGTGCCCAAAGAATTGATTTTTACTATTGGAATTCATGATTTTGCAAGCGGGTTTATATCCAAATTACTTTATCATTGATTTATGAGAATCGAGCTATTTAAGATTGATATACATGACTATTTTGTTGTTTTATTTTTTAAATTGAGAATTTATGCTATGAATTGTACATTGCTACTATGAATTGATGATTTCTAAGTGATAAATGATAAGAGTCATGATTTTAAGATTTTCCATGAGAAGTTGATTATTGAATATATATATTGATATTGAGCTTGAGAGTCAAGAATGAGTCCTATGATGTTTCCTTGAAGCTTTTGATATTTGAAATGATTTGATAAGCAAGCGTACTTGGTGTTGAGGAAGATTGTTTTGATTTTAATTCGAGTTAGGAATTCACAGTTGTATATGATTTACAGATGAGATATATTTATGCTTTGGTATTTATGATAGACCCATGAGTTGATATTGATTAAGGTGGATTTCCTAACGCATTCTGAGATGAGTTTGGGAATAGTATTTAGCATCGAGCAGGAAATGTGGTATTTCTTCGAAACTACATGCCATCGTAGGATTGATATTAATAATTGTGGGCCAGAGGCCGACTATGAGCTTGTGATCATGAAGTTGAGGTTGTACTCCCTGGCAAGAGTATGACGCTCCCGCCAATGTGGGGTTCTCTCCTTAGGAAGGAAAAACGTTGGACTCCATGCGGCTCACATGGTTTATGTCGGTTATAAGAAACTCCCAAGTCCATAATAGTCTAAGTTTCTTGAGTTACCAAGTCACTCTAAGTCATGAGTCAAAGAGTTTGAGTTGAGTCCAATGATTTGTGAGATTTATGAAGCATGCATTATTATTGATGATTTATGGAAATTATGTTTCAGGAAATTCAAGCGAAGAGAGTCATTATTGTCAGCATGCATGATTTTATATTATATTTATGATATTGTTTAAAAATATTGCATAAACCCCCACACACTCAGTACATTCCCAAGTACTGATTTTCATACTCTTATGTGTTCTATATTTCCTCGTGATGTAGGTTCAGGTGCTCAGTCTCAGCAGCGACAGTGATATTTGAGTACCTTCATCTATATTTTTGCAGTTGGTGAGTTCTCATGGTTCGAGGACCTATGTCCCTGATTTTGTCTTGTTAATAGATGGTTGTTTCCTTTCAGATCAGTACGAGTCAGTTGGGGGATCTGTCCCAATGGCTCCTTAGTCTTATGTAGTAGAGGCTTTGTCAGACTAGAGTACCAGTATGTGAAGAACTTTAGTAGTTTGATTGTACATGACAATATCTCTTCATATTCCAGTGTGTTCATGGCATGATTATTCTTTTTTACTCTAGCTTGATTTTCGTTGTAGTGAGTTCTGAAAGTGATGACAGGCTTAGAGGGTTAACTTGAGGCCACGTGTGTTCTTAACTACCATGTGACGTCTCGGGATAGATTCTCGGGTGGTTACAAGCTTGGTATCAGAGCTTAAGGTACAAAGAGTGCTTCGGAGTCTGACAAGCTGCGTTACGTAGAGTCTTGATCATCGATGTGTATCATCGGTGTGTAGCGCGCCACATCTATGAGCAAGAGTCTATGGGGCATTTTAGGAAAAAACTGTTTCTTTCTTTCAAAAGTCTATCGTGTCTATGACTATTTCTTTGTGCTGTTAATTCGTGCTCTTCTACGACAGAAAATGCCTCCTTGTAGAGCTTGCAGAAATAACGAACGACCTCAATCCGTTGATCCTTTAGGTGAGATGGTGTCCCACGTAGAATTTTGGGAAGATTTTCAGGCGCTAGTCCAGGTGGTTACCGCCAATGCTCAGACCCATGCACAGGTTATAGTTCCACCTCTGCAAGAAGGTAATTCAGCGGCAGCTCGAGTTTGTGACTTTATGCGGATGAATCCGCCAGAGTTTTATGGGTCAAAGACAGGTGAGGACCCGTAGATGTATCTTGATAAGGTGAAAAAGATCACCCAAATTATGCATGTAACAGAGAAAGAGAGTGGAGCTAATTTCATATCGCTTGAAAGATGTTGCTTATGATTGGGTGGAGATGCGAAGGAAGAGTAGAGGGGAAGATTCCGCTCCCATGACTTGGCAGTTGTTCCAGGACGCGTTCTTAGATAGATTCTTTCCCCTGGAGCTGAGGAAAGCAAAATTAGAAGAATTTATGAACTTGAGACAGGGCTCTATGACAGTTAAGAAGTATTATCATAGGTTAAACCAGTTATCTAAGTATGCTCCCGGTATGATGGCTGATTCTAGAACTAGTATGAGCAAGTTTTTGGCTGGTGTATCTGGTTATATTATGAAAGAGTGTAGGTCTACTATGCTTAATAGGGACATGGACCTTTCTAGACTAATGATACATGCTCAGCAGATTGAAGCGGACAAGGTGAAGGAAAGAGAAAGAGTAAGGGCATATAAGAGGGTTAGATCAGACTAGCAGGGGTATAGTTAGAGTAGATTTTCGGGAGGGATCCGCCCTCAGTTCCAAAGTCGTTCAATTGTGTCAGTGCCTTTATCAGCCAGTTCTTGAGTGGTCCAAAAATTCTGTAGCTCCCAAGAGTCATTTTATATCCTACCTTAAAGCCAGGAAATTGATATCCAAGAGTTGTGTCTATCATTTGGTTCGAGTTAAAGACACTAAGTCTGAGACTCCGACTATTCAGTCTATTAGTGTTGTCAATGAGTTTCTTGATGTTTTCTCGAAAGATCTCTTAGGGGTACCTCCCGCTAGAGAGATAGAATTTAGAATTGATCTTCTCCTTGATACACAACCTATTTCTATTCCTCCGTATCGTATGCCCCCCACAGAACTTAAAGAGTTAAAAGAGCAACTCAAAGATCTTCTTGATAAAGGTTTCATAAGGCCCAGTGTATTTCCTTGGGGAGCACCCGTTCTATTCATGCAAAATAAAGATGATTCATTGCGTATGTGCATTAACTATCGTCAGCTCAACAAGATCACCATAAAATATAAGCACCCTCTTCCCAGAATTGATGACCTGTTCGATCAGCTGCAAGGTGCCATTTATTTCTCGAAAATAGACTTAAGATCTGGTTATCACCAACTTAAAGTCAGAGAGTGTGATATTCCAAAGACACATTTCCGCACCCGTTATGGTCATTTTGAATTCCTGGTCATGTCCTTTGGGCTAACAAATGCCCCAGCAGCTTTTATGGACCTTATGAATCGGATGTTCAGACAGTACCTGGATATGTTTGTTATTGTATTCATAGATGACATTCTTGTGTACTCCCGAAATAAAAACGACCATGCAGATCATCTTCGAATTGTCTTGCAGTCCTTTAGAGATCATCAGTTGTTCGCCAAATTTAGCAAGTGTGAATTTTGGCTAAGATCAGTTGCCTTCCTAGGTCATATTGTTTCTTCTGAAGGTATTCGAGTTGATCCTCAAAAGGTAGAAACTGTGAAAAATTGGTCTAGACCTATCTCTTCGTCTGATAGTAGGAGTTTCTTAGGCCTAGCTGGTTACTACCATCGTTTTGTGGAAGGTTTCTCTTCTATTGCTGCTCCTTTGACCCGATTAACCCAAAAGAAAGTTAAATTCCTATGGTCAGATTCCTGCGAGAAGAGTTTTCAAGAGTTGAAGACTCGACTCACTTCAGCCCCTGTGTTGACCCTTCCTAATGATGTAGATGATTTTGTGGTGTATTGTGATGCTTTGAGAGTTGGTTTGGGGTGCGTGATGATGCAGAGAGGAAAGGTTATAGCCTATGCCTCCCGACAGTTGAAACCTCATGAGAAGAATTATCCGACCCATGATCTCGAATTAGCTACAGGGTTTTTGCCTTGAAAATTTGGAGACACTACCTATACGGTGTTCATGTTGATGTCTTTATGGATCACAAGAGTTTACAGTATGTGTTTACTCAGAGAGAGTAGAACCTTTGACAGAGGAAATGGTTGGAATTGCTAAAGGACTATGATATGAATATGCTGTATCACCCGGGCAAGGCCAATGTAGTGACAGATGCCCTTAGCAAATCGTCCATAGGCAGTGTAGCACATATAGAAGAAGATAAGAAGAAATTGGCCTGCGAAGTGCATCGTTTGGGTAGGTTAGGTGTTAGATTGCTTGACTCAGCTGAGAGTAATGTTTGGGTTCAGAGTAGTTCCAAATCTTCCCTAGTTTCGGAAGTGAAGGAGAAACAAGATATGGATTCTCATTTGGTTGAACTGAAAGGGTCCATCAAAGACCAAAAGGTCGAGGTTTTTTCCCATAGGTGAGATGGTGTATTGAGATTTCAGAATAGATTGTGTGTGCCTGATGTTGACAATTTAAGGCAGAGAATTATGGCTGAAGCGTATGACGCACGACATTCTATTCATCCCGGTGCTACCAAGATATACTACGATTTGTGGGAAATTTATTGGTGAAATGGTATGAAAAAAGATATAGCGAAGTTCATAGAGAAGTGTTCAACTTGCCAACAAGTTAAGATAAAGCACCAAAGACCCGGTGGGATGATGCAAGAATTTAGCATTCCTACATGGAAGTGGGAAGAGGTGAACATAGATTTTGTGATCGGTTTACCTCTTTCTCGTCGTTATCATGATTCTATATACGTCATTGTAGACAGGTTTACTAAGTCTGCACATTTCCTGCCAGTACATACATTTTCACAGCTGAGGACTATGCTAAGCTATACATCCGAAAGTTAGTCAGATTGCATGGAGTTCCCTTGTCTATCATTTCCGATAGGGGTGCTCAATTTACTTCTCAGTTTTGGAAGGTTTTTCAGAAAGGTCTTGGTACACAAGTTCATCTTAGTTCCACTTTTCATCCCCAGACGATGGTCAGGCTGAGAGGACTATCCAGACTTTGGAGGATATGTTGAGGGCATGTGTTCTTGATTTCAAAGGAAGTTGGGATGAACATTTTCCATTGGTTGAATTTACTTATAACAACAGTTTTCATACTAGCATTGGAATGGCTTCATTTGAGGCTTTATATGAAAGGTGATGTATATCACCCATAGGCTGGTTTGAAGTGGATGAAGCTGCTGCGATTGGACCTGATGCTGTGTTTGAGGCTATGGAGAAAGTTAAGCTGATTTGAGAGAGGTTGAAGACAGCCCAGAGTCGTTAGAAGTCATATGCAGATGTGAGAAGAAGGGCTCTTGAGTTTGAAGTTGATGATTTGGTGTACTTGAACATTTCACCCATGAAAGGGGTGAAAAGATTTGGCAAGAAAGGAAAGCTTAGTCCCCGATACATTGGCCCTTATAAAGTTTTGAATCGTGTAGGGAAAGCAGTTTATGAGATCGAATTGCCTGTAGAGTTGTTAGCTGTCCATCCTGTCTTTCATGTTTCTATGCTTAAGAAGCACATTGGTGACACTGTTGTTGTTGATCCGTCAGGAAGCTTTGCTGTTCAGGATATCCTTTTCTTTGATGAAGTTCCGGTTGAGATCCTAGACTATCAAGTGCGTAGACTAAGGAACAAGGAAGTTCCCTTGGTTAAAGTTCTGTGGTGAAATCAATCAGTTGAGGGTGCTCATTGGGAAACAGAAATAGATATATGAGCTAGATACCCTCATCTATTCTCCGTGAATTCAAATCAAGCCTAAGGTACCATTCTTCTTAAATTCAATTCCCTACTAATCCAGCGTATTCAATTATATAAATGTCTATTTTATGATTCGTGCATTCTATGAAGTATTCTGAAATCTAGAGTGAAGTAAGTCGATTGAGCAAATTGTTCCCATAAGGTAATTCCAATTTTCTCTTTGGTCTTGAACCTAACTAGCAACATTCGAGGACGAATGTTCCCAAGGGGGAGATATTGTAATACCCTGATCGTTCCTTAAGCCTAAATCCGTCTTTTGAGTGAATATAGATGAATTCTAAAGTGATTGATGTTTATCCGTGTTGTATTTCTCTAATTTCTACTTTCTATCATGTAGCGCATTGAATAAGCTTTCCATCGATACCAATTTCATCGAAATCTGACATCGAACGAGGAAGTTATGGCCGTTTTACTAAGCGATGTCGGAATCACCCAGGCCTGACGGTAGACCTGAAGGACTGCCAAGTCTTTGGTGGACCATTAATTGTCTCATCAAGCCAAGGCAGTGACCCTTTTTTTTGTCCATCGTGCGATGGCCAAAATAGTGGGCCGCCAAAAATTTGATGGACCGTCAAGTCGAGGCAGAATGTCCCGTTTCTGGCCCCCCGAGTGACGGACGATCTGGTGGACCGTTAGTTTCCTGACGGATCATCACTTCGACCGTCACGTCGAGGCATAATGTTCTATTTTTGGCACTCGAGTGATGGACGATCTGGTGGACCGTCAGTTCCTTTGACGGACCGTCAGTTCGACCGTCACAGACACGATCGATAATTTTTTTAACTCATTTTTTTAGGGGCATTTTGGCCATTTTCGCCCATTTTGGTCTTGTATATATATATATATATCCAAGTAGAGAAGAGAATTTCATTTTTGAGAAGTTCAGTTTTCTCCTTTCTCTTCCATAACCCTCTAAAACTAGGGTTTCTTCCAAAATCCTAAATCAAATCTTCTACAAGAAATTCAAGAATTTTTCAAAGATTTCACCAAGTTGTTCAACAATTAAGTTCTTAAAGTCAAAGGCATCAAGAAACTTAGCTCAAAAGTGTAAAAAAGAGTTTCCAATCAAGCTTGTTCATCTTAAAATTCATAATCCAAGGTATGTGGGGCTTGAACAAGAATATCCTTTCATTCTTGTGCCCAAAGAATTAATTTTTACTATTGGAATTTCATGATTTTGCAAGCGGGTTTATATCCAAATTACTTTATCATTGATTTATGAGAATCGAGCTATTTAAGATTGATATACATGACTATTTTGTTGTTTTATTTCTTAAATTGAGAATTTATACTATGAATTGTACATTGCTACTATGAATTGATGATTTCTAAGTGATAAATGATAAGAGTCATGATTTTAAGATTTTCCATGAGAAGTTGATTATTGAATATATATATTGATATTGAGCTTGAGAGTCAAGAATGAGTCCTATGATGTTTCCTTGAAGCTTTTGATATTTGAAATGATTTGATAAGCAAGCGTACTTGGTGTTGAGAAAGATTGTTTTGATTTTGAGTCGAGTTAGGAATATCCACTGTTGTATATGATTTACAGATGAGATATATTTATGTTTTGGTCTTTATGATAGACCCATGAGTTGATATTGATTAAGGTGAATTTCCTAACGCGTTCTGAGCTGAGTCTGAGAGGAGTATTTAGCACCGAGCGGGAAATATGGTATTTTTCCAGAACTACGTGCCACCATAGAATTGATATTGATAATTGTGGACCAGAGGCCGAGTATGAGCTTGTGATAACGAAGTTGAGGTTGTACTCCCTAGCAAGAGTACGACGCTCCCGCCAATGTGGGGTTCTCTCCTTAGGATGGCAAAACGTTGGACTCCATGCCGCTCACATGGTTTATGTAGGTTATAAGAAACTCCCAAGTCTATAATAGTCTAAGTTTCTTGAGTTACCAAGTCACTCTAAGTCATGAGTCAAAGAGTTTGAATTGAGTCCAATGATTTATGAGATTTATAAAGCATGTGTTATTATTGATGATTTATGGAAATTACGTTTCAGGAAATTCAAGCGAAGAGAGTCATTATTGTCACCATGCATGATTTTCTATTACATTTATGATATTATTTTAAAATGTTGCATACACCCCCACATACTCAGTACATTCCCAAGTACTGATTTCCATACTCTTCTGTGTTCTATATTTCCTCGTGATGTAGGTTCAGGTGCTCAGTCTCAGCAGCGACAGTGATCTTTGAGTACCTTCATCTACATTTCTGCAGTTGGTGAGTCCTCATGGTTCAAGGACCTATATCCCTGATTTTGTCTTGTTAATAGATGGTTGTTTCCTTTCAGATCAGTACGAGTCAGTTGGGGGATCTGTCCAATGGCTCTTCGGTCTTATGTAGTAGAGGCTTTGTCAGACAAGAGTACCAGTATGTGCAGAACTTCAGTATTTTGATTGTACAGGACAATATCTCTTCATACTTCAGTGTGTTCATGGCATGATTATTCCTTCTTACTCTAGCTTGATTTTCGTCGTAGTGAGTCTAAAAGTGATGATAGGCTTAGAGGGTTAGCTTGAGGCCACGTGTGGTCTTAAGCACCATGTGACGTCTCGGGATAGATTCTCGGGTCATTACAGTCGTCCCTGACTAAAGGCGCTCTCTGATGCAACGGTTGACATTGAAACATTCAAGATATCTCTAGCTAATCTTGAAAGCACAAGATATTGTGTTTCATTACTCCTCCACTAATTCAATGTGTTGATCCGTCGTCTGCGATCCTCTGGTGGCGACCAAAGATAATATTTCAGCTCTTCCCAATAAGTTGATGTGTAAGCTCTCTCATCAACACTGTTCCAACAAGGTAAATCATAAGAAGAATCAAAAAATATACTATGTGCCGGCCTTTTAGAAGATGATGGCTCCTCGGGAGGATGAGGAGCGACAGTTGGAGTCATATTTGTAGGTACAGCTAAATCAAATAAATCAGCATAGTGATTATATAATTTTTCTATGTATTCATTCGCATCACCCATAGCCGTTCACAAATCAGGTTGTACTTGTTCAGAATTAGTGTTAGTATTTATTTCTAAGTTAGCATAAATAATAGTACTAAAGTGGCACATAGTATTATATTTCATGCACGGATTTAGCATAGCACCAACCAAGTAAATAGGGGGAATCAGGAAAAAATATTTTTTAAATTTAGTAAACAAGGCACCAACAACTTCTTTATAATCTTCTTTATTTTTATATTCTTTGAGCAAACCAGAAATATCGGCTATATATGCCAAAATATTACAAACAGTAGGATAATAAGCACCATAAAATTCAACCGTATCTACATAAATTTTTTCTGAAAACTTAACAAGATCATTAATTACAACCCAATCAGAATCATGTAGCATGCAATCAGCAGAATCAACAAATGAACCACAATGTTGGTTAAAAACTAGTGTAATAGGAACTCTATATTTATAACAAGTTTTTAAAAAATCATACGTAGAATTTCATCTAATATCAATTTCCTCAGGCATCAATATCGGTGCAAGTTTGTTTTCTTGACATTTAACTTTAAATTCTCTAATTCTCTATCTATGATTATTTCCTTGAATAAAACCAACAACAAGAAGGATTTTTTCAATATAAAACTCAAAAAACTCAAGACCATCTTTTACAATTAAATTATATATATGACATGCACACTTAATATGAAAAATTTCAGGTAACGACGGAGATAACTTAGATTTTAACTTTTTTTATAGCAGTCTTGTTGATAGAAGCATTATCAAAAGTAATGCATAAGATTTTATTTTCGATACTATAAAATTCGGCAACTTTAACAATAGAATAAACAATAAAATCTCCAGTATGTTTACGATCTTCATCATATAAGAAAGCAAGAATAAGTTTTGGCATCACAAAATTACTATCCATCCAGTCACAAGTAACGGTTAAATAATCATTTTTATTTACAACACGACCAAGACCATAAGTTAGGGACAATCTACATTGAATATTTTTTAATAATGTTGATAAATAAAAATAATATTGTGAATGAAGTCTAAAAATATCAGACCGACCAGTACTTCTAGGAATACCATTAAACATAGGATTATAAATAGCTTGAATATAATGAATAAAGACATCAGAAGAAGAAAAACTAAAAGGCAAACAACTAACAGCTACCATTTTAGCTATTTCTTCTCGGTCCCTCAATTTATTATACTTCTTCGTTACCTGACCGGTTGCTGGATCCATTCTAGTTTGCGTTGTCACACCAACATCCCCACCACCTCGTGCAATATTTAACTCTCTTTTGTGAGCATCACCTATATGTCTCATTAACGTATCCGTACCCCCTTACTTGCCTCCGCTTTTATGCTTATATATTTGTTGATAAATATTGTATTACACCTTAATATCTGATATACGTTCAAAAAATTGTCATGCAATACTAGTTGTTTTATGAGCTCTTTGGGCACGGGGAGTACGGAAAGGGAGATTAACCGATCCAGATCCAACGTTAACATTTTCTACTACGGGTGTCTCACCAATATTTTCATCATCTTTGTCTAAATTAACCGCATCTGCCTCATTTTCTTCTTCTATACCGTAATTTTTGTGAGCTTCTACATAATCCATATCGTGAGCACCTACACCTATTTCTTCCTCAAAAGGTGTACCAAGCGGTATCGGAGGCGAAGACACACAGGTATATCTACTATTTGAAGTACCTCTACCGCTAGTAATTCGCTTTTTACCACCACTTCCGAGACAAAATTTTTTAGCACTTTTAGTAGTGAAGTTTCTTAATTTATCCGTAATATAAATTAAACTAAAAAAATTCAAAATACACAAATATAATAAAATTAAATATTCAACAATTAATACACTAAATAAAAATTAAACGTAAGAGATGGAACGACAATACCAAAATTTGAAAGTATCCAAAGGTTGCGACTTTAGAAACTTGCACTCATACTTTGTAATCGCAAAATTAAAAAGATAAAGTGAGCACTTTAGGAAATTAAATATATAGAATATTTGAGAATTGAGAATTGAGATTTGAGTGAGAATGAGATTTGAGAGAATGAAAAAGTGTGTGAAAAATGATTTGAAGGTGTAGGGTATTTATAGAATTTTTTTTGGGATTAAGAAATATTTTAAATGATTTTTTTTTTAATAAAAGGGCCCAAACTAGCTGTTTGGACCCAAAAATAGCTAGTTTGGCCCAAATCTCAATATTTTTTTTAAAAAAGTTTAACCGGGCCTGGCCTGGCCGGACCGGTTAACCGACGGGCCTGACCCGGGCTTGGTCCGGGTCGGGTTAACCGGGCCTAACCAAAAAATTAAACTGGCCCGGTACCCGGTACCCTACAACCCATGGGTTGACTGGGTCGGGTCAAATCGGATCGGTTTTATTAAATGGGCGGGTTCGGGGCCAGGTCAACTCGGCCCGTTTGACAGATTTAGTGAAAATTATCGAAATAACAAGACTATATATTATAGTATAAATAACATAAATACCAACCCTTTTGAAAGTAATTACACTTTCTCCCACTTTTTTAATTACTTTACTCTCTCTCCGTATTAATATACATAACATAACCGACATATACATAACATTCTATGTATATGTTAGGATTTTTGTAATATGTTTTGGGAGTTGGGATTTTTTATAATATTGAAAACATAAGTTGTGTATTTGTGTAAATTTTAGTTTATATATAGACAACAATATATAATACAGTATACAAAATAATAGACTCCGTCTTCTTTCACAAATTCAAACACCAAATTCATTCAAAAACACTTCAAAACTACACCAAATCATTTAAAAATTCAGACTTGGGCTCCTCAATACATAACCGATCTTTTCTAATCATACCCATTCAAAACAGAGCTTATTTAAAGAAGTTCAATTTTCAAATTTTGAAGCTTTGAACTTAACAGTGGCTCAAAAAGCTCGAGCTACAGTTGTAATGAGTCACAGAAGCAAAAGAAAAATTTAGGCCTATACAATTGAGCGATTTTTTTAAAAGAACTTAAAATGTGAGTTATATTTTGTAATATAATTTTATTAGATGTATTTTTATGTTATTTTTCCTAATAACCTAAGTAAAGTCAGAAAGTTTTCTTGCCAAGAGACTTCAGGCACTAAAAAAAAAAAAGCAAACTTAGTTAAAGAATGACTACAAGTATTTCCACGCTCATTTATACAAGTATAGGATACATTATTCATATTTAATATCTGAGATGCTTGGTATCCTTACAAATAGTAATATCCCAAGAAAGAGTTATTCTCTTATTCAACATTTGAGTCATTATGGATGAGTTTGACAATATTTGTATATTCCTCCATCTTTGCTACACTGCAATTTGTATTGCTAACGCTTCAGTTATCATAACTTTCTCAACAAAACATATTAGACTACCATAGGCATGAAGCATCTGACCATTAGCCTTCAAAGCTACTATTGTAATACTCATTTTTTGAGTATTTGGAACCAAACCTGCATCAACATAAAGCAACACAATTTCTGAAGGGAAAAGTTAGTAAAGTTGAACTTGTCAAAACACGTTGCTTCTATAGCATAGGGCTTGGACCTTTTTTTTTTATTAGAAAACTATGAATAAAACAGGGCTTGGACTCTTCATTTCATCTGTAAACTCATTGAAGTCCGATAACGCTTTTGATGAAATGAAGCCAGCATCACTCCATAATAAGGAATTAAAAATAGTCATTTCTATCCCTCCAAACCATCCATAAAATAGATATTGAGAATTGCAACAAAATATTAGGGCATGTTTTGGAAGCAATCATGAAAATTGAATTTGATGTAATTGTGTGTATTACATAGTTTATGCTGTGTAGTGGTTATGCGCCGCAAGTGGGCTTGGAGGGGGAGAAGAAGATGCGGTTTTGGGAGGCTTTGGATGAGGTGGTGAGAGGCGTGCCTAGCTCGGAGAAGATTGTTTTAGCAGGAGATTTCAACGGGCACATTGGGGCGTTACCGGGAGGCTTTGGTGATGTGCATGGTGGTTTTGGTTTTGGGAAAAGAAATGAAGAGGGGGCTACTCTATTGGATTTTGCGAGGTCCTTTGGGCTGGTGGTGGTGAACTTGGGCTTCCCGAAGAAGGACGATCACCTGATCACCTTTCGAAGCGCGATAGCCAAGACCCAGATTGACTTTTTGTTGCTTAGGAAAGGGGATAGGGTGTTGTGTAAGGACTGTAAGGTCATCCCGAGTGAGAATCTTTCGACCCAGCATAGGCTCTTGGTTATGGATTTGGGTATAAAGAAGAATAGAAAGAGGAGGGGTGAGGAGTGTAGACCTAGAATTAAGTGGGGCGGCTTGACGCCAGTGAATGCGTGAGAGATAGGGGAGAAGTTGGCGGGAATGGGGGTGTGGGAGTGTAGGGGGGACGTGGATAGTATGTGGGATAGGGTGGCTAGGTGCATCAGGGAGAATACAAGTAAGGTGTTGGGTGTTTCTAGGGGCCGGGCCGGGCATCACCAGGGGGATTGGTGGTGGAATGAAGAGGTTAAGAAGAAAGTGGGGACCAAGAAAAGGGCATATACTAAGTTGGCTGAGAGTAAGGACGAAGAAGAGAAGCGGGTAAACAAGAAAGAGTACAAGTTAGCTAGGAAGGAGGCTAAGTTAGCAGTTACGGCGGCTAAGACGACAACTTTTGAGAGCTTGTATGCAGGGTTACAGGAGAAAGGAGGGGAAAAAAGTTGTTTAGACTCGCTAAGGCTAAGGAGAGGAAGGGTCGTGACCTTGACCAGGCGAAGTGCATTAAGGGAGAGGACGGTACAGTGTTGGTGGAGGACGGCCACATTAAGTAGAGATGGCAGTCGTATTTTCATAGGCTCTTGAATGACGAAGGGGATAGAGCTATTGTGTTAGGGGAGCTGGAGCACTCAGAGGAGTGTCGGGATTTTAGTTATTGTAGACGTCTTAAGGTAGAAGAGGTTAGAGAGGCTGTTCGCAGGATGCGAAGGGGTAGGGCGACGGGGCCGGATGAGATACCAGTGGATTTTTGGAAGTTCTCTGGAGAGGCTGCTGTAAGGTGGTTGACTGGATTGTTTAACGAAATCTTCAAGACGACAAAAATGCCCGAGGCTTGGAGGTGGAGTACTATGATCCCTCTTTATAAGAACAAGGGTACATTCAGAGTTGCAATAACTATAGGGGGATTAAGTTATTGAGTCACTCTATGAAGATTTGGGAGAGAGTGGTCGAGGTAAGGCTGAGACGGATAGTGTCTATTTCGAAAAACCAGTTTGGATTTATGCCTGGCCGCTCGACGACGGAGGCAATTCACCTGGTACGGAGGCTGGTGGAACAGTATAGGGAAAGGAAGAAGGACCTGCACATGGTGTTTATCGACCTGGAGAAGGCATACGACAAAGTCCCCAGGGAGGTGCTTTAGAGATGCTTGGAGGTGAGTAGAGTCCCGCTGTCGTATATCAGAGCGATTAAGGACACGTATGATGGAGCGAAAACTCAGGTGAGGACGGCGGGAGGAGACTCAGAGCATTTCACTGTCTTGACAGGATTGCATCAGGGATCTACCCTTAGTCCCTTTTTGTTTGCTTTGGTGATGGATCTGTTGACGCGGCGTATTCAAGGGGATGTGCCTTGGTGTATGCTTTTTTCAGATGATGTAGTTTTGATTGATGAGACGCGAGGGGGTGTGAATGACAAATTAGAGGTGTGGAGACAAACTCTTGAGTCTAAAGGGTTCAGGTTGAGCAGGAGCAAGACAGAGTATTTGGAATGCAAGTTTAATGACGTGAGGCTGGAGGATGAGGTGGTAGTGAAGTTGGAATCACAGGAGGTATGTAAGAGGGATAGTTTTAAGTATCTCGGGTCCGTGATTCAGGGTGATGGTGAGATTGACGAGAATGTCGCGCACCGTATTGGGGCGAGATGGATGAAGTGGAAGCTCACATCGGGGGTGTTGTGTGATAAGAAAGTGCCGCCCAAGCTTAAAGGCAAATTCTACAGGGTGGTAGTCCGTCCGGCCATGTTGTATGGAGCGGAGTGTTGGCCAGTTAAGAACTCCCACATTCAAAAAATAAAGGTGGTAGAAATGCAGATGTTGCGTTGGATGTGTGGGCTGACTAGAGGGGATAGAGTTCGGAATGAGACTATCAGGGAGAAGGTTGGTGTGACTCCAGTGGAGTATAAGATCCGGGAAGTCCGATTGAGATGGTTCGGACACGTGATGAGGAGGGGCATGGATGCCCCGGTTTGTAGGTGTGAGAGGCTAGCTTTGGATGGTTTTAGGCGGGGTAGGGGTAGGCCGAAGAAGTACTGGGGTGAGGTGATTAGGCGGGACATGGAGCAGTTACAGCTCACTGAGGACATGACCCTAGATAGGAAGATATGGAGGACGCGAATTAGGGCAGAAAGCTAGTGCCAGTTTGGGTCGCTAGTGTAGGGAATTACTTGGTGGGGGTATTATTCTTGTTATGATACCTTGCTCCATGTTTTATTACGAATATGTTTGCTTTTATCTGTTTTATTACTTAGGGGTGTCGTATTTATGTTATGACACCTTGTTCTATGCTTGACTATGTATTTGTGTAGTATCTCGTGTCTCGAGCCGGGGGTCTATCGGAAACAGTCTTTCTACTTCTTTAGAGGTAGAGGTATGGACTGCGTACATCTTACCCCCCAGACCCCATTATGTGGGAATACACTGGGTTTGTTGTTGTTGTTGTTGTTGTGTGTATTACATAGTTTGACCTATTTGGTTGACTATTTAATTACTTGATTAGCAGGTAATTGAGTGTAATTGGAGGCAATTACACTCTCCAATACTCGGGGGCGGGGGCGGGGGCGGGGTCTGAAAGCTGTTAGTTGCTGGTAATTACATGGTGTAATTACAAACTGATTACTTTTTAATTTCTTCCTATTATTTTTATTTTTTATTTTAAATTCTTTTTAATTTTTATTTTTTTAATATTTATAAAAATATATTTTTATTTTTTATTATTTATTTCCTTACTTTTTACATCCCAATCTTTACTTCTTGTGATTCCATGCGATTATTTGAATTATCTATTTTTAACTTATTTTGCATTTACTTTTTTATTTAACATAATTGTGTGAATATTCTAATTTTTAAACTAAAGTAAAATTTGTTGTTAAATGAGTTGATAGACTTACGTTTACTTTCCTTTTAAATTTATTTTATGTATACAACTTTGAAATTTGAGTATTACGTTAACTTTTTGTTTTGAATTTTGAACTTATGTTATATTCTTGATTTTAATTAATTTATTTATTTTTATAGTATTGACTTGATGTTTCACATTGCAAGTCATTCATGTTATAGCTGTTAGAATTAATAGATTATCTTTTTGTCAAATATTTTAATAATTTTCTGACATTATATTTATAATATTAATCTTTTTGTCAAACATACATTCATGATATTTGAAATCATGTACTTTTAGTTCTTATGATTAATGCAATTAAAATATACTAATTTAAAAAATATACTATCTATTTTTTTATAATGTTAATTAAGAACGTATGTTTATTAATTAATATATTTTCAAAAAACAATATGTGTCTTGAATATTTATTTTAATATTATTTATAAAGTTTCTTATTTGTGAAATATTAATTTTAAATTTTTGGTGATTAAGTTTTATTTTAAAAATTTAATATAATCATGTGATTATATATGTGCAACTAAATAATACACTTGCCATTAAACTGTAATTACAATTATTAGATTAATAATTACTATCCATATAATTACACTAATTTCAATTATCAAGTGACTTTTCAAACAAACCCTTGGTATCTGAAAAATCTTTAGTATCAAAATATAGTTTATACCACAGGAAAATCTGAAATAAGGTGTATGTCATATCAAAGAATAGAACTGCTTTTCCACATCTTAACATAATATGGAGCATTTAAAAAATACGTGCTCTAAAATTTCCGGTTCCATTACACAAATTAAATAGGACAAGTTCAATTTGTGGACCTAGTTCTCTTTGCAATAATATTTCTAAAGAGAAGTATTTAGGATCCATTTTCTTAAAAAGTGTTTCAGCTTGTTTTAATTTTTAAAGACCAAAGATGATTCCAGAAGGATTTAGGAAAATATTGAGATCTGCATTCAGGTAAACTAGCCAAAATTTTGTCATTTGCTAAGAATAATGACTTCATAGTTACCACTTACTAGAATCAGTAAAGTGCCAAATGCGTCTATCATTGTTTCTCCTAAGAGATGTTGCAATGGCAAGAATAATATTGACATGATCCTCATTAAATAAAAGTATTGAGGAGTTGGGTTTTCAAGATTTTGTATTATCATCTATCAAGTCGAAACCTTTAAGTTTTGAGAAATATCACTAATCATACTAAACAGATAGAAAGAGCTTTCTAATGGAAGCCATGGATCCTTCCACACTCTCACTGATGCACCATTGCCGATATTCCATCTAACAGCCCAACAATATGCTTTTCCAAATTCAAGAATTACATTTTATTAGATTGCACATGTAACAAAGACTCATTCGAAGAAATACATATTTTTTAGCATTTGAAAAATTAATAAGTCAGGCTGCTCCGTCAAAATTCTCCAAGCTATTTTGCTAGAAAAGTCATATTAAAAGCTTTTAAATCTCGAAATCCTAATCCTCCTCTAAATTTAGGTTCACATAATTTTCTCCATCTTTCAAAGTGCATTTTTCGCTTATCATCATTTTGCCCCCACCAAAAATTTGAAAATAAACTAGTGATTTCCTTGCAGAATTCGTCAAACATTTGAAAATAGGATAATCCTCAAGAAGAAGGGATAGCAGCTAAAATCGATTTTTGCAGGACCTCCTTTCAAGCCTGGCTCAAAAACTTTCCTTTCCAGCCTTTTATTTTAGATAAAATTCTCTCTTTTATAAAAGACAATATGTTTTTTTGATCTACCCACTACAACAGGCAATCCTACATATTTCCTATTGTACACGATCTAATATTACCAAGTGAGGAACATATTGTTGAATATATAAAGAGGGCAGCAGAACAAAGAATGAACAAAGTAGACTAATATCCATTTTTCTGTTATAATTGTTTCTAGCAGTTAGTTATCTAGACAGTTTAACGGCTAGGAAGTTAGTTGTTAGCTCTTAAACAAGTCTATATATTGAAGCCAAGTGTGCATTGAATCGTAACAATTAAATACAACTCTACTTCTCTTTCTCTAATGATTCTTCTCTCTTCTTTGCTTCTTCCTCCTCCTTCTTCTTCCTAAATCTGTACTTCATCTTCATGATCTTCTTTTACCAAGAAGTGTAGTACTGTATGGTTAATTACATGGTCTCAGAGCTATACTCACTAGAAAATCTAGTTGAGCAAAATCGATTCTGGGGTATTGATCTCTTCACGACAAAATCAAGAAGTCTTGAATCAAGAATTGCAAGTTTGCAACAATGGTGAACGAGAATGCTGCTGTTGAATCTGGTGAGTCATCCAGAGTTACTCCCAGTATATTGGATTATAATTATCCTCTCTTCCTAAGCCCTTTTGATGTAAGTGGCATACCAATCATCTCCTTTCAATTAACAGGAGTTGAGAATTTCTCAATCTGGTTTAAGTACATGCACATAACTTTATTAGGGAGAACTAAGTTGGGTATTGTTGATGGAACATGCTATAAAGATAAATTCTCTACTGAATTTTGTAATCACTGAGAGAGAGTGAATGCAATTGTGTTTTCTTGGATCATGAACTTTGTTTCTAAAGAATTGCTTGGTGGAGTTGTGTATGTATCTGTGGTTAGTACTATCTGGAATGAGCTATATGAGAGGTTTAATAAGGTTGATGGGGCCAGAACATTTAATCTGCATAAAGAGATCTACCTTGTCTCAAGGAACTATGTCTATGTATTTCTCAAAACTTGAAGATTTGTGGGAAGAATTTGAGGCTCTTGTGCCAGCACCTGCGTGTGAATGTGATAAATAAAAGGAATATGTGTTACATCTACAAAAACTAAAACTGTTTTAGTTTCTTATGGGTCTAAATAATTTCTACACACAAGCAAGGAGTCAAATCCTGCTTATGACCCCTCTCCCAAATATCAACCAAGCTTATGCAATGATAGTCGGTGATGAAAGTCACAAATCTGTTGCAATCAGATAGGGATTTTGGGAATGAATCCTACAGCTACTGGTAAGAGTTTTGAGATAGCCATGTATGCAAGAAATGAAATAGGTGGAAGCCAAAATCACGAGTACAAGAGAAATTCACTCTGCAGTGTGATTTTTGTAAACTCAAAGGGCATAGCAAAGAGAATTGTTGGAAGTTGGTTAGCTATCCTCAAGATTGTAAGGCTAAGAAGAAGCTCAGGCATGATAGAACTAATACAACATATAATGTGTCCCTGGGTTCTCATGAATATCCATTAGATCAAGGTGGTTGTTATACTAAAAATGCAGGACAACCAGTGATTTTAAATAATCAGATGACTTAACTAAGTCAGATTGGAAATGCAACCTTTACGAAGGAGCAATGTAAGCAAATCTTGCAAGTGATAAACAAGAATAACTCTGTCAATACATCTACTAAATCTGCAAATGTATCAAGTGTAGGTATTTCTACTAGTCTAGCTTCTTTTAATTCATAGAAATGGATTATAGATACTGGTGCTACAATCACATGGTTGATGACTCAGAACTGTTACTTAACAAGACTATTACAAAGTTACAAAAGTCAAAGAAAGTGTATCTACCAAATGGTGATACTACAATGGTCACTCATGTGGGAACTAGTTGTTCATCAGAAGGAAACACCATTACAAATGTCTATCATATTCCATAGTTTCCATGTAGTCTCCTATCAGTGTCACAAGTGACTAAGGAATGGCATTGCTCAATGAATTTCTTTTTTGATTTCTATGTTTTTCAGGATTTTTATACTGGAAAGGTGAGGGGGATTAGGAAGCTTGATGGAGGTTTATATCTGCTTATAGATCAGTCAAAGAAAGAAGTTACAATAGCAACTAAAGCAACTACTGAAGTAGCTATGGAAAAAACTCAAGCTGAAGTGGATCTGTGGCATCAAAGGTTGGGACATGCTTCAACTGGTGTGCTGAAAAGGATTGTATGTCAAGGAGTAAAAGTAGCTCAGAAGTGTTTACTCACTTTTGTGCCTTCTGTGTTGAAGTCAAAACTCAACTCTATACATCGGTACATAGTCTAAGGAATGACAATGATAAAGAATATATGTCAGAAATATTTCATTCATATATGAGACAACACAGTATTCTCCACTAGTCATCATGTGTTGCTACAAGCTCTCAAAATGGAGTTGCTGAGAGAAATTATAGGCGTATATTTAAGACATCTCGACCACTTTTATTCCAAATGAAGGTTCCTTAACAATTTCGGGCAGATGCAGTCTCTTTTCTGATTAATCACATGCCATCTATTGTGCTTGTTGGTAATGTGCCTTATGGTGTTATTTTTTCAAACAAGTCACTATTTTCGATGGAACCTAAGGTATTTGGAAGCACATATAAAGTTCGAGATGTTCAATCATCTGTTACCAAGTTGGATACCAAGGCACTGAAGTGTGCTTTTCTGGGGTATTCTCGTCTTCAAAAAGAGTATAACTGTTATTCTACTAAATTTGACAAATACTTATAGTCAAATGATGCAGCATTTTTAGAGACTAGACCATTCTTTTAGGCACCTCCTATTTCTACAAATCGGGGGGAGGAAGATGAATGGTTAGTCTATCAGATGAAAAATGACAAGAATTACATGAACAAAATGGTGCACATTTCTTCTGTTGTTGGCCATATTTTTTGGTTGCAAATAATTAGTATTCTACAAATCCCTTATATTTACAAGATAGTCTTCACTAAAAAAAAATTTGACAATGCTAAAGTTTCAAAGACATTCCATGAAAATTCAATGAATTCTATTATCTTCCATGAAAAATCTCATAGTTTCTCCAAAACATTCCACTAACTAGTTTCTGTTACGACTCGGCCCGAGGCCCTGGCCGCGATGGGCATCGCCCAGGCCCGCACGGCTTTAAAACGCGTCACTAGGGAGTAAGTCTTTCTCACTTATATACCCAGCATCCCTCGCGTCCTTGCTGAGGTTTGCCCCACCGAATGGGATTTTCATGGGCATCCCAAACCACACAGGCCCAAGATACCCCTGTCTTTGCCCAACCCACTAGTGATATTGTCCGCTCTGGGCCTACGCATCACTAAGGAGTAAGACTTTCTCACTTATATACCCAGCATCCCTCCTGTGTTTTGTCGATGTGGGACTCCTTCCTAAGTTGGGGTGTTACAGTTTCCTTCCTGTGTAAGCCTTCCACATGGACAACTTTGTGTCACTTAGCACCGAAGTGGCATTGATAACATGACAGCTCATCACACTCTCTCCCACTTGATGTTGCAGCGACTGCGGTGCATTATTGCTGCATAAACTCTAAGTCTATCAAATCTTTGATCGTCTTGTACAATGGCTTCCTCAATAGTACTAACTTGTTGGAGATTCAACTGTCTTGGCCCAAACTTTAAGCTAAGAATAACATGTTTTCATCTGTAAGGTTAGGGTCATATTTCTAAGATGGAAGGACAAATGTAGTTGTAGTTACTGGTGTAGTAATAAGGATCCATTGCATCTTTTTTCTCTCACTTTGTATTCAACTATATTTACCGATGAAACGTGTGTGCATATCATATAATACAACCACATTTACCAAAAATGACAAATTATGAAGGTAATACATTAGAAAAATCTATCACCTTCATTGTCCATACCTAACTCAAAATACAACAATTAACTATAGCATAACTAATCCTTGCATAACATTTGTGGGAGTAAAAGTTTTAAGTAGACTATAAATCCATCTAAGCTAGAATACTGCAAACATATTACATATCAATTAGCTTTTATTGGATAATTGAATTTTATTTATATATATGCATGCTGCCAACTATGTTCTGAAGAACCAAGTTTCAAATCCATCTTTGCGCGGATGGGAGATGATGATTGATGTCAGACATGATTAAAGGAAATGAAATGAATGAGATAGGCCGCTTACACACGCTTCAAGTCTAATTTTGCTGATTCAATAGCAGTCTGGAAAATAGACCGAACAATTTTCATCAGCAATCAAGATGTAAATACAGAATAGTAAAACACAAGTTTATTGCTAAAGGGAATAAAAACTAGGATTTACCTCAAATCTCCACTTAAAAAAATGGTATTAGGTTACAACTCTATAACCAAAGGGGCTAACTCTAACATCTTTCACCCTTGCTAGTATAACTGCCCTCGTCAAGATTCTACCACAATCTTGAAAGCCTTTAAAACTCATGAAACAAACACCTATTACAAGTCTTCTATGGACGTAAATATGTATTGGGAAACAATATTAAATTTCACTATCAATTGTGAAAATAAATAATCTGCAACAATAATAATATTTCTTCTATAGTAGTATCAACAAGTTACAATAATAATAAGAGATAATACCCAATTACCCCCTAAACTATACCCAAAAAGGTTATGACACAACTTAACTTAAAAGGGGTCTTATTACCCCTTGAACTATTTAAAAGTGTAATTTTGACACCCTTAGTCCCTAGGTGGCACATATGTGGCACAACACACTGAAGTGTCCACGTAGGCACACGTGTGTGCCACGTATGTGCCATATAGGTACTAAGGGTGTCAAAATTACACTTTTAATTAGTTTAAGGGGTAATATGACCCCTCTAAGTTGAGGTGTGTCATAACCTTTTTGGGTATAGTTCAGGGGGTAATTGAGTATTTTCTCTAATAATAACAATAATAATAATAATAATAATAATAATAATAATAATAATAATAATAGTTAAATAATTATTATGATATTTTAAGTAATACGTAAAATACTTGAGTCATGCTAGGCACTGTCCTAAGAAACTATTTTCGCAATGTAAAATGTTTTTCCAAGATTAAACAAGCACTTCCCTAATTAACTAGAGGGTATCCAAAATTATATAAATCTTTCCTAATTAATCAGAGGATACATGAATCAACAAAATTAATTATAAACTAACAAGTTAAATGCAAAATCAGAAGATGATTGAATAAAATAGAATTAAAGTAAGAAACTTTAGAGAATGATAAGAGTAATGAAAAGAGAATGTGTTTTTGGTTGATAAGTGTAGGTTAGTATTTTGCTTGGAAATGATATGCCTATTTATAGAAGTGGAGGTATTATACAAAATTAATGCACATGCACAATATTTTCTGGGAGACAAAGAAATAATTCTTGGTCATCATTCAAAGAAAAATACTTGGTCTCCAAGTATTTAACTGTACACGTGTTAAAATTAAGCACCAATACTTATTATTATTATTTCATTAAAATTTTACTTTCTCTCAAAGTAAAAATTAAAATGTCATTTAAATTATTTTAAAATATCTAACAATCCCCCGTATATTTTAAAATAATTTGTAAGTAAGAAAAATTAACTTGTTGGATTTATATGGACAAAATGCAATAGGTTTGGTGTCTTTTGGATTACGAACCAAACTTAAACCAATAAAATTTAACTTACAGAATTATTGGTGAAATATAATATTTCTATGAACCAAATAACTCTTATTGTAAGCCAGAGACTTTATCAATCACATTTTGATCGTAATTTTTCCGTTCAACGCGGTTTTGTGCCAATAGGCTTTGCGCGTGCCTGGTATTCATGAGAGCTCTAGAGATTAGGTCGAAGTCTCATAGGAACGGCCTCATTCCACTTCTTATATAGGTGAATTCATCAAGTACACACTGCTTTAAATATACCATCTGTAAGGACTATGAATTCATTAAGAGTTAATAACTCATCCCTCAATTTTGGTAGCAGTTCAAACATTCTCAATAAGTACGCTGTGTCAATATTGACTTGTTATTACCCATATAAACCTACTTCATGGGATCTTCAATCACATAGGTTAGGTTACCATCTCTATTGACAATCATGTTGACTTTAACCCTATCTGTTTTGAGGTTTAAAGAATTAATTTTCTTTCCACAGGTTTAGTCAGTGAATCGGCCGAATTCAATTCTGACTCCACATAATCAATGAAAACTATTCCATCTCTCAGTAGTTGCTTAACAACATCATGCCTCAATTTCATATGTCTACTCTTACAACTGTAATATTTATTCTTCGCAATAGCAATTGCGGCTTGACAATCACAATGTATATATACAGGAGGCACCAGATCATCCTTTTTTGAAGGGATATTAGATGACAGATCATTCTTTTTCAAAGGGATATTAGGTAACAGATTGTCCTTTTTAAAAGGGCTATAAGGCGACAAATCATTCCTTTTTAAAAGGTCTATGAGACAACAGATCATCCTTTTTAAAAGGGATATTCACTAAGAAATTTTTTAGTCATTCAGCCTCAGTACCAGTAACTCCAGATCTACAAATTCTGATTCCATAGTTAATCTAGCAATGATCGTTTGCTTAGATGATCTCCACGATACTGCACCACCACCTAATGTTGATACAAGTCAAATAGGTGCCTTAACTTTCGATGATATCTATTAAAGTAACTACGTGAAGAATCAAGATTTGGTCGTATGAAAGACACAGGATCATGCTTGGAGGGGTTATTATGAGCATGCCATTGGACAAATCCGAGTGTGGAAGATTGCTTGGACCCTTGAAGACTTGAGGACTCTTGGGTTGGACCACACGTTGTTGGTTCACGGTTTTGGCTCCCTTCATTAAGGGCATTTTGGACAATTCATAGTGTTTTCCAACACACCAAGGCCACCCTTTGGTCATTAAGGGTGTCTTGGTCATTTTTCCATGTAATAAGCTAGGCTATATATAGTCTCTTTTAGGTCTTTTCTTACTAGTTTAATGAATGATGAAATATTGAAACATTGAAAGTCCTCTCTTTGAGAGTAGAACACCTTAGTGTAGTCTTAGTTAGGGCTTAGAAAGCTATTGAAGTTTAGGGGTTGGAAAAGTCAATATTGGCATTTGCTTAGAAACGGTGGTTCTTGAGGTGAGTTGATTCCCTTAACGGTCATCGTAAAAATATTGGTGTTTGATTATTGCGACTTTGAGGGTCTCTTCGTTCAATACACGTGTTGGTTCTCATTGTTTCGTAATATCTTATGTCATCTTGCCTATCCCTTATATTATTTCACTTTGTATGTTTGTATCTTGTATTTTTTATCTCGTGTATTTTGCATTGTTGTCGTAACTTGTCTCTATCTTGCTCTTGGTTTCTCCTTGTGTTGTGGACTGTTTTAGCACTTCGTAGATTGTTTCTGTATCATTTGGTATCAGATCAAGGATTGATTTTGTTCCAACAAAATCAATCTTGGGCTTGTTAGTTGAAAAATAAAAAAAAAGTGTTGAAAAATCGAAAATCTCAACAACAAAAAAATCTGTCCCGTTTTTGTGTTTAGCTGAAATTTGAGACTTAGATTTAGGAGATTTTAGTGTGTTTTATTTGTTTCTAGTATTAAGTTCTTGTTCCCTAACACTAAGTGAGTCTAGATCTTGGATTTGAGCTTAATCCGGGTGGTTTTGAGTTGTTCACCATTGTTGAGTTTAAGATTGAAGAAACTAGTAAGGTGAAGCTTGAAATTGAAAGAGTTGATGTTGATATTGTGGCTTGAAAAACACATTGTTGTGTTGTGGAGTCTAACGTGAGCAAAAGAAATCCAAAATCATTCAATTTGGAGTTCATTTGGTTTAGTTTCAATCTTTTGAGTGTTCTTGTTGTTCTTCATGTTCATCATTTATTGTTGAACAACAACATTCAATAGGTGTGGTTTGATATTAAAGAGTGGAGAAAAGAGTGTAGTCTTTTGTTAGTCTTGAAACATATCAAAAAGAACATACAAAAGAAGAAAGGAGACAATAGGACTTTAAAAAAGACTCATTACCAAAAGGGAGTAAGGGCACATACCAAGACAAACAAAAGAGGAAAGGGGACAAAGGCTTTCAAAAAGGTGTCTTGCCAAAAAGGTGCAAGGAAAGTCAAAGTCTTTTGAATTTTGAAAAAGGCTCTAAGTCTTGTGCTTTCCCTACTTTAGCTGATTTTTCACTTTCTCAAATTAAAAATTTGACCAATCCAAATTAAAAACTGCCATGTCACCAAAATTGCCATGTCACCAACTGCAACGTCATCTAAGTGCCACGTCATCAACTTTTAAAAAAAACCTTGAAGCTCAAATTTTAGATTTTAAAGTTTTTTTTCTTTATTTCATTAGTTTTATTTCTTGATTCTAGTACTAATTAGCAACTAGTAATCACCTACTAGATTGTGAATTAGTTTTTGAATTTGTTTTTATCGTGTCTTCGTTATTTGTGTGCTTTTCTCATTTTTAATTCGTCGTAACTTTTTGTTTCAAGTTCGTAAGTAGAATTTTTTGTTTTTTGTCTTGATTCGATCAAACAAGAATCTATTTTAACCGCTAAGTAGAATTAACATCTTATTGACTATCGGAGTATAAGCAACTTTTAATATTCGCCGCTCCAATTGTGAGGATCACAAAAGTGAGTGTGTACGAGTGTTTGTGAGGAGCTTTTACTACTAATCTTGTTTATTTTCTTTTATTTGTTGTGGTCTTTTTTTTTAGTTAGGTACCATGGCTGCCCATAATTTCAAGGCCATGTGTGATCGCATCAATGATGATCTTGAAGATATGCAACGGCACATTGAAATTATATGCCATTTTTACCTAAGCTTTTCCCTCAAAATCCAATTCCTCTTATCCAACTAACTTGCAATGAGAGCTTCTCGAAGGAAGTTTCTGCCCAAATTCTTGAAGGACCTTCACACCAAGGTAAAGACGAACATACTAATGAACTTCAAGGTAAAATAGCTAACTCTTACACTTTTGTGCATGTGAATAATGATCGTGTGGCTAATAAGCCGTTGAGTGTGAGTAGTAGCTTACCTACATGTGAGTATATTGATTCTTTGCCATTTGTGGATGATGAACATGTTGTGCAAGTGGATACATTATTTGATCCTATAGATGACCGAATTGACTCTTCTTATAAGGTCGATTTGTTTTCACCTAGTGTTGAAGCAATTGTGTTGAATAGAAGTACATCATCGTGCAAAAATTGTGTTGACCAACTTGTATGTAAAACTTGCCCACCACTTGAGGTTATGTGTGATGTGATTAATGAATCTCAAGTGAGTGAAGAATTTAAAAATATTGGTCAAGGAAAGAGGAGTGAACCCGAGAGCTCTTCTTGGGGTAATCTAGTGCTTGAAACCTCCTTGGAACTCGATATTGATCTTTTAGAGAGTGAGGAAATTTCTTGTTCCAAATCTGCTCATGGGTTGGATAATGCACTCTTTAGGTATAATGTCTTGTTTGAAGATGATATAAACACTCCTACGGAGCCTAGTGGTGAAGATGATGGTATAGCTTGCCTTGAAGGCTATAGCCTATATACTAACCACTATGGTGTGACAACTTTCCTCCTAAAGATAGAAATATCTTCTTGGAAGATGAGAGCACTCTTAAGGGCAAGGAAAATGTGGTCTTGGAAGCTGCTCCTTCTTCTACTTTGTGTGACTTTATTGTTGAGAGTACTCATGGTGATGGTTGGAAAACTAGTAGTGAATACACATATGAGGGCACCCTAGTAGAAGTCAATTTGAGTGATACCTTTATCTCCTCTCTACTTGTTTTGGATTATATATATGCTATTATAGAGAGAGTGACGTTTAGATTGGGTGGAGAACAAGGGAAAGGGAAGTATTGTCTACACCTGTGTCTATGGCCACTCTTCCCGTTTAAATCCGGTGCCAAATGTAGAAATGGTAATGTTGGTGCACTTAAATTGTTGCTTGGTCTACATGACAAGCAAAGCATAGTTCTTGATGAATCCCATAACTAAATTCTTTGTACATCTTTCATTGAATTTTTAATACTCTTCAAAGGTTCCTTGGTTATATTCCAAGTATGTGCCGCCTTGGCATGAAGATATTTATTATTGTGCTAATCCTAACCCTCATTCCATGAGGATGTTGTGTTTATTTGTCCTTTCTCTAGTTTTTCAAGGTACGGATTCGAGGTCGAATCCTTTTCAAGAAGGGGGGATAATACAAGTCAAATGGCCGTCTTAACTTTTGATGATATCTATTAAAGTAACTACGTGAAGAATCAAGATTTAGTCATATGGAGGGCACAAGATTATTCTTAGAGGGATCGTTATGAGCATGCCATTGGACAAACCCGAGTGTGGAAGATTGCTTGGACCCTTGAAGACTTGAGGAATCTTGGGTTAGACCACACTTTGTTGGTTCACGGTTTTGGCCCCCTTCATTAAGGACATTTTGGACAATTCATAGTGTTTTCCAATACACCAAGGCCACCCTTTGGTCATTAAGGGTGTCTTGGTCATTTTGCCATGTAATAAGCTAGGCTATATATAGTCTCTTTTAGGTCTTTTCTTACTAGTTTAATGAATGATGAGATATTGAAACATTGAAAGTCCTCTCTTTGAGAGTAGAACACCTTAGTGTAGTCTTAGTTAGGTCTTGAAAAAGCTATTGAAGTTTAGGGGTTGGAAAAGTCAATATTAACATTTGCTTAGAAACGGTGGTTCTTGAGGTGAGTTGATTCCCTTAGCGTTCATCATAAGAAGATTAGTATTTGATTATTGTGACTTTGAGGGTCTTTTCGTTCAATACACGTGTTGGTTCTCATTGTTTCGTAAGATCTTATGTCATCTTGCCTATCCCTTATCTTATTTCACTTTGTATGTTTGTATCTTGTCTTTTTTATCTCATGTATTTTGCATTGTTGCCGTGACTTGTCTCTATTTTGCTCTCGATTTCTCCTTGTGTTGTGGACTGTTTTAGCACTTCATAGATTGTTCCCGTATCAAACGTGAACACAGAACCACTAGTAGATTTCATCTCATCTGAATCAGAGATCCAATTTACATCACAATATCCTTCTAAAGTACAAGGAAATCCACTATATTGAATACCATAATTCATGGTTCCTTTTAAATACTTCCTCCGTTTAAAAAAGAATGACCTACTTTGACTTGACACAAAGTTTAGGAAAATAAAGAAGACTTTTGAATCTTGGGGCCTTAAAGGAAAGTTAAGTCAAATGTACCAAAATTCCATTTAATCTTGTGGTCCTAAATATGTCATGTGGAAAGTTGAAACTAAAGTAATGTCAAAAAAGGAAAGAGGTCATTCTTTTTTAAACAGACTAAAAAAAAAGTAGGTCATTCTTTTTTAAACGGAGGGAGTATTTCATTAATCTCATTAATGCTGACCAATGCTCTTTATTGGGGTTGTGAGTATATCTACTTAGTGTACACACAACATACGCTATATCAGATCTGGTAAAATTTATCAAAAATATTAGACTCCCAATAATCTGTGCATATTTAGACTGGGCAATTGGGTCACCATTATTCTTTTTCAATTTAGAGTTAGCATCATAAGGAGTGGTTACAGGAGTTACCTCCCGACATTCAAACTTTTTAAGAATCCTTTCAACATATTGTTCTTGTGTCACCATTATTCCATCGTCACTTCTTATAACTTTAACTCCCAATATCATATTTACTTCACCCAAATCTTTTATATCAACGTTAGTGGACAAAAATAATTTGGTACGTTCTACAATATTTAAACATGTACAAAAAATAATCATGTCATCAACATATAAGTAAATTATCACATAATCATTTCTACCATTTTAGTATAAACACATTTATCCACTTCAACAAGAGAAAATTCATCTTTTACTAAAATTTGATCAAATTTCTCATGCCGCTGTTTAGGAGCTTGTTTAAGTCCATAAAGAGATTTAATTAATTTATAAATTTTATATTTTTGTCCAGGAACTACACATCCTTCAGGTTGAACCATATAAATTTCTTCTTCTAAATTACCATTTAAGATACTTGTTTTTACATTCATTTGATGTATAAAAAGCTTACGAATTGATGCCAAAGCGATTAATAATCAAATAGAAGAAATTCTTGTCACTGGTGCAAATGTATCAAAATAATAAATATTTTATTTTTGAGCAAATCCTTTTTCTGCTAAACGAGCTTTATATTTATCTATAGGTCCACAGGATTAAATTTCTTTTTGAAAATTCATTTATAGCCAATAGTTTTTTCATCAGGAGATAAATCAATTAAAATTCATGTATTATTTTTCATGATAGAATCAATTTCAATTTTTATTGCCTATTACCCAAATTTAGTATCAGAAGAAGATATAACTTCAAAATAATCTGATGGTTCGTTATCTATGAGAAAAGTTTGAAAATCATCTCCATAAGAAAAATATTCTTTTCTAGGACTTTTACTTCTTCTCAATTTCTCAATATTAAAAGTAGATTCATTTTCTCTTTCAACAGGTACATGAGATATTTTACTACAGAGTGGAAAAATATTTTTAAAGAATTCAGCATTCTTTGTCTCAATTATACTATTGCTATCAAGCACATCACTTTTTAAAACAAGAAATCTATATGCAACATTATGTTTAGCATATCCAATAAGCATGCAATCAACAGTTTTAGAACCTATTTTTCTCTTTTTGGGTTCAGGCAAAAGAACTTTAGCAAGGCACTCCCATACTTTTAAATATTCCAAATTAGGCTTATAATCTTTCCACAATTCATAAGGGGTTCTACCAATCCATTTATGAGAAATTCTATTTAGCTAGTGACATGTAGATAAAATAGCTTCACTCCACAAATTATCAGGTGCATTAGAGCTAATTAACATGGAGTTCACCATTTCTTTTAATGTTCTATTTTTTCTTTCAGCTACACCATTAGACTCAGGCGAATAAGGCGGAGTTAATTCATGAATAATTTCTTCTGTTTCACAAAGAGCATTTAAAGATACATATTCTCCACCTCTATCAGATTTAATTCTCTTTATCTTTCTACTAAGTTGATATTCAACTTCAGTTTTATAAGATACAAAAGCATCAAATGCATCATCTTTATTTTTAAGCAAATAAAACTTGATAAATCTAAAGAAATCATCAATAAAAGTCACATAATATCTTTTTTCACCTCTAGTCAAAGTTTATTTTAGATCACCCAAATCAATGTGAATCAAAGATAATAATTTAGTTTCTCTATTAACTGAAAAACATGACTTTTTATTAATTTTAGATTTAGCACATATTTCACATTTATCATAATTATTTGAGTTTAAATCAGATATTAAACCAAGTGATTGCATATTCTTTATACAAGAGAAATTAACACGTCCTAATCTAGCATGCCATAAAGAAATAGATTTAGTCAAATAAATAGAAGTAGATACATTTTTAGAAATACCATTATTTTTAGTTAATATATGACCTCATTGTTTTTAAATAAAACCTTTATTCCAAATTTTCCTAATAATGCCACAAAAATTAAATTAATTATGATATTAGGAACATGCAATACATTACTCAATGCCAAAGTTTTATCAGATGTGAGTTTGAGAAGAACTTTGCCTTTTTCAAGAACTTGAACAGTTCTCGAGGTCCTAAGATAAACAATTTCTTCTTCTTTCTCAACTTGGGTGTATGATACAAAATTATTTTTATTTATACAAATATGCCTACTAGCACCAGAGTCTATCACCTAATTTCTCATGTTGGTCTCAATATTCATTTCTGAAATGACCGCAATGATTATATCATCCGTTTCAGTCAAATTTATTTTTGACTTAGCGGGATTGTCATTTCTTTCACATATTCTCTTGCATTGAGATGCATCTTCTATGAAGATTTTATTATTAGTATTAGATGCATAACCAAGTTTATTTGCATACCTGTATTCTGCAGTATCATAGTCTGACAAATTGACTGAAATGGAAGCAACCATAGCAACACCAACATCAGTATTATCGACGGTCTTAAGACAAATATTATATGTCATAGTTTCTTAGATTGTTGGGAAACATTATTAAATTTCACTATCAATTGTGAAAATAAATAAACTGCAACAATAATAATATTTCTTCTATAGTAGTATCAACAAGTTACAATAATAATAACAACAAGAACAATAATAATGATAGTAGTAGTAGTAGTAATAATAATAATAATAATAATAATAATAATAATAATAATAATAATAATTAAATAATTATTATGATATTTTAAGTAATACGTAAAATACTTGAGTCGTGCTAGGCATTGTCCTAAAAAACTATTTTCACAATGTGAAATATTTTTTCAGGATTAAACAAGCACTTCCCTGATTAACTAGAGGGTATCCAAAATTATATAAATCTTCCCTAATTAATCCGAGGATACAGGAATCAACAAAATTAATTATAAACCAACAAGTTAAATGCAAAACCAGAAAATGATTGAATAAAATTGAATTAAAGTAAGAAACGTTAATATTTTGCTTGAAAATGATATGCCTATTTATAGGAGTGGAGGTATTATACAAAATTAATTCACATGCACAATATTTTCTTGGAGACGAAAAAATAATTCTTGGTCATCACTCAAACAAAAATACTTGGTCTCCAAGTATTGAACTTTACACATATTAAAATTAAGCACTAATAATTATTATTATTATTTCATTAAAATTTTACTTTCTCTCAAAGTAAAAAATTAAAATGTCATTTAAATTATTCTAAAATATCTAACAATAGGTTACAATATTAAGAACAAGAGATTCAAACCTAATCATGTCAAAACCCGAGCCTAGGCCCTAGCCATGACGAGCATCCAGAACCATGAAGGCCCGGAACACCCATTCTCTATCTGGTTATCATGCACAACGTTCGTAATCATAATAAAATGCGGAATTGAAACTGAGTACGGAATACATGGTCAAGTTCTGCAACATTTCTGAATAATACTATCTGACATCAGTCTGCGAAATCTCTACTAAGAACGCAAACATCTGTCTGAGAAGAAACTGGGACAAGGCCCCCAGTAAACCAAAAACATAATAAATAAGATAATGTCTGACATAATTAGGCCTTCCGAATAATAGAAGGCTCACCACTGCGAGATCAAGTCTGCAAATCCGAGAATGTCTACTAAGTAGCTGGACCCCTAAACTGTGCCTCGGGACCTGGAAAAGGGGGGGTCAGCACAAAAGTACTGGCACGCGAAGCAATCCAAAAATAGTATAATGGAACATACATACATACATATATATATATATATATATATATATATATATATATATATATATATATATATATATATATGTATATATATATATATTAAGTGAAAGCAATTTTTCATCAAGACATCATGTATAAAACTGTTTCCGAAAAATACATGGGCACTTTCTGAAAACATGTAACCTGCCTGTTCATTTCAAATCAAGATCTGTGTTTTACTTCTGAGTTAGGTAGTATTCCCCTACAAGTCTGATATTCCACGGTCTGTATGGAATCCGCCATTGACTCGGCGGGGAAGCCCCCAACCCAAGTGTGCCGCAAGGGTTGGAGTGTCTGAGTCTGATACGCCACAGGACATTTAAGTCAGCGCATAATAGTATACCCGGATCGGCAAACCACGATTTTAGGCAATGAGTCGCTTGAGCTCAAGCCCTCTTCGGGGAACCACCTAACATCTCTGTATGCCCATTTTTAACCTTTTCTGTACATGCAACATTCTGAATGTCTAAAATCATGAAAGTCTGAAATGTCTGTTAGTCTGAGTCTGATATGGTGTTAGTCTGAATCGGTATCGTCATACCAAGACATTGCAAGTCATGATTTTTCTGAGCCATAATGTATTAAGCAAGAGCTTTCATTCAAAACATAGTTTAGACTACCAAAACATGTAACTGATGTAAAGGATTTCATATTCCGAAACTTAAAGTTTAATTCATGCAGAAATTTCATCAAACACCTGGTGGTCAAATGTCTTTAGCAAGTTCATGTATTCAAAATTGAAACACATTCATTCATATATGTATATAAACTGTCAAATCGCTTTGGAGATGGTCAAAAGACCAAAACAATGATGTTAAAACATCTTATACATAAATATATATACATAATTTAAAAACCCCATTCTAAAACATGATTTTTTCTATGCCCATGAGAATTTAGGAAAAGTCCCGCGTACCTTGTTCTCCACGAATTTTGGGTGTCTATCGAAGCCTACGTCAAGAGGATTCCAAATCTGTAATTTGTTTCACGAACCCGCGGTTAAATCTTGAGTTGCTTGGGTTTTAATGTTGAAACCCTAGGGAGAGTTCTTGAGCAAATTTGAAGAATATAATGATATTTTGGCTCTTTAGGGATTTAATTCCCGTGTTTAAGTTGATAGGAGAATGAGTATTTACGGAAATGCCATTAAAAATTCGGATGGACTGAACATTTTGGCCGGGCGCGATCCAGCAGGCGGCGCGGGCTAATCGCGCGCTGCCACTGGATCGAAATCCAAACGAGGCCTTAGGCTCATCCAAAAATTCTGAATTTTCTCCGAGACGTACTACAACCTTGCCCCATCGTAACGCAACAAAAAAATCCAAAAATGAAGGTCGGAAAGGTCGAGAAGTTGTATCCCGAAGGTTGCCAGCTAAGAATGAGTCTAAGTCATTTCAACACTTAGAAGAATTTAAAACTTAAGTCTAAAGCTCAGAAATTATAGTCTAATACATGCATGACTTTTACGGGGTGTTACATTATCCCCCCCTTGGGATCATTCGTCCCCGAATGATGACGCGGGAATAGTCACGCACGATTTCAAGCAGATTCATACATAGAAGGAAACATAAAGCAAGAATTGTGCCTTCCAATTCGTTATTTGCTGGTTCAAATAGGCTTGGGTATCTCACTTTCATGTCATGCTCCGACTCCCAAGTTGCTTCTTCAACTTTCTGATTTCGCCATAACACTTTAACTGAGACTATCTCCTTACTCCTCAATTTTCTCACTTGTCGATCTAGGATTTCCACGGGCTCTTCCTCGTAAGACAAGGAATCGTCCACCTTGAGCTCATCAATGGGCACCACCAAAGAGTGATCTCCGATGCACTTCTTGAACATGGATATGTGGAATACTGGATGAACAGAACCCAAACTTGCAGGCAATTCTAATTCATACGCAACTCCACCTATTCTCCTTACAATCTGATACGGGCCTATATAGCGAGGACTTAGCTTACCCCTCTTCCCGAAACGCATAACTCCCTTCATGGGAGAAACTTTGAGGAAAACCCAATCTCCAATCTCAAACTCTAACTCTCTTCTTCTGACGTCGGCATAGGATTTCTGATGACTCTGAGTTGTCTTAAGTCGTTCCCTAATGAGTTTCACATCCTCCATTGCCTAATGAACAAGATCAGGCCCATACATCTGCATCTCACCTACTTCATACCAGCCTATTGGAGACCTACATCTCCTACCATACAATGCCTCAAAAGGTGCCATCTTAATACTAGAGTGGAAACTGTTGTTATAGGCAAACTCTATCAGTGGCAAGTGATCAACCCAACAACCTTTAAAGTCAATCACACAGGCCCTCAACATGTCCTCCAGGGTCTGGATGGTGCGTTCAGCTTGCCCATCAGTCTGAGGGTGGAATGCTGTACTTAAGTTCACCTGGGTACCTAAACCTTTCTGAAACGATCTCCAAAACTGAGAAGAAAACTGCGTACCTCGGTCGGATATAATGGAGATAGGCGCTCCATGCAAACGGACAATTTCTGCAATGAACAACTTAGCATAATCTTCCCCCGAATAGTTAGTCCTGACAGGCAGAAAGTGAGCTGACTTGGTCAGCCTATCTACAATCACCCATATAGAGTCATACTGATTTCGGGACTTTGGAAGTCCTGTATTAAAGTCCATATTGATCATTTCCCACTTCCACAAGGGCAACGCTATTTCTTGGGAAGTACCTCCTGGCCACAAATGTTCTACTTTCACTTGTTGGCAATTCAAGCACTTAGAAACAAAGTTAGCCACATCTCGCTTCATATTATTCCACCAAAACATAGATTTCAAATCATGGTACATCTTAGTAGAACCAGGATGGACAACATACCTCGAGGTGTGAGCTTCATCAAGAATTCTTTCTCGAAGCCCGTTGACATTCGGAACACATAATCTACCCTGAAACCTCAAAACGCCATCACCACCAATTTCAAAAGACATCACCTTCTGTTGACCCACATCTTTCTTGATTTGCATCAAGATGGAATCTTCAACCTGCTTCTCCTTCACTTCAGCACAAAGGGATGACTTAGCTAACTCATGAACAATCACCCCTCCGTCTTCGGAATCTAACAGTCGCACTCCCAGATTCGCAAGGCGGTGAATGTCCTTCACCATCTCTTTCTTTTCTTCTTCTACATGATAAAGGCTGCCCATAGACAACCTGCTGAGGGCGTCGGCTACAACATTTGCCTTGCCTGGATGGTAATGCAGGCTCATATCATAGTCTTTCAGAAGTTCCAACCACCGCCTCTGCCTGAGATTCAGTTCTTTCTGTGAGAAAACATACTGCAAACTCTTGTGATCAGTGAAGATATCAACATGAACACCGTACAAGTAGTGCCGCCAAATCTTAAGGGCAAACACCACAGCCGCTAACTCCAAATCATGAGTAGGGTAGTTCCGCTCGTGCACCTTCAACTGCCCAGATGCATAAGCTACCACTTTACCATGTTGCATCAAAACGCAGCCAAGTCCCACACGGGACGCATCACAGTAAACCACAAAACCATCAACACCCTCGGGAAGAGTCAAAATAGGTGCAGTGGTCAGTCTGTCTTTCAACTTCTCAAAACTATTTTCACATAAATCAGACCACACAAACTTTACCTTTTTCTGAGTCAGTTTAGTGAGTGGGGCCGCTATGGATGAAAAACTCTCTACGAACCTTCTGTAATAACCTGCCAAACCCAAGAAGCTCTGAATATCGATTGGAGTCGTGGGTCTGGCCATTTTCTCACTACCTCAACTTTCTGGGGGTCCACTCTAATCCCGTCACTGGACACAATATGCCCTAAGAAGGCAATAACATCTAACCAGAACTCACACTTGGAAAATTTGGCATACAACCGATGATCCTTAAGGGTCTGAAGAATGATTCGGAGGTGATCGGCATGATCCTCTTTACTCTTAGAATAAATCAGAATATCATCAATAAATACAATGACAAACGAGTCAAGAAACTGACGAAAAACTCTGTTCATAAGATCCATGAAGGCTGCAGGGGCATTAGTTAACCCGAAGGACATGACAAGAAACTCATAGTGACCATATCGGGTTCGAAAAGCTGTTTTGGGAATGTCTGACTCCCTAACTTTCAACTGATGATAGCCCGAACGAAGGTCTATTTTTGAAAAACATCTAGCACCCTGAAGCTGGTCAAAAAGATCAGCAATCCTAGGAAGAGGATATTTGTTTTTAATTGTGACCTTATTCAACTGACGGTAATCTATGCACATACGAAGGGAACCGTCTTTCTTACGCACGAAAAGTACAGGTGCACCCCAAGGAGATACACTGGGGAGTATAAATCCCTTATCTAGGAGGTCTGCTAGCTGCTCTTTCAACTCTTTTAGCTCTACGGGAGCCATTCTATATGGCGGAATAGAAATGGGACGGGTATCTGGCAACACATCAATACCAAACTCTATCTCCCTATCAGGGGGTATCCCTGGGAGATCTTCGGGAAAGGCTTCTGGAAATTCATTCACCACAGGGACAGACTGAAGAGGAGGATTTTCAACTTTAGAGTCCTTGACTCGAATAAGGTGATACAAGCAACCCTTAGAAATGAGTTTTTGGGCTCTGAGATAAGATATCAAGTGCCCTTTGGGTGCTAAAGAATGTCCCTCCCATTCTATCATTGCTTCATTCGGGAAGGAAAAGGTAACTCTACGGGTCCTACAATCCAATATGGCATAGCATGAATGGAGCCAATCCATCCCTAAGATAGCATCAAATGCAACCATGTCCAACTCTATAAGGTCTACCACCTTATCCCGACTACCAATAGTCACCACACAACCCCTATATACCCTTCTAGCAACAACATAATCCCCCACCGGAGTAGAAACAGAAAAGGGTTCAGAAATCATACTGGGCTCAAACCCGAAACCAACAGCCACATAAGGGGTCACATAGGATAAGGTAGATTTGGGATCAAGTAACACACAGACATCACGGGAAAAGATTTGTAACTTACCGGTAACAACATCTGGGGAAGCTTCCGCCTCCTAGCGGTTGGTTAAGGCATATAACCGGTTGCGATTGTTACCGGCAGCTGATGTGGCGCCCTTCTGAGACAGGGGTGGCGCTGTGGAATTGCCCTGAAACTTTGCACCACCAACACTCCTCCTAGCAGATGGACAGTCCCTCTGAAAGTGGCCTGACTGACCACATGAATAACATACAAGTGTGCCCAACTGACATTTCCCCGGATGATTCCTACCACAATTTTCACATCGCGGGTAAGTGCGATGCTGCTGAGCCACACTACCCTGCATCTGAGTATCTGGTGCTCTAGATCTATGAGGAGTCTGAAAGATCTGAGTCTGTCTGTCTACAGGGGGTCTGGGCGCTGGGGCGCTGGCTGCTGACTGTGTATTATTCCAAAACCTCGTCTTCTTCGACCACCTATTTCCCCAGTTACCACTCTGCGGCTGACTCTGGTGCTGGTCTGCAGATTTGACTCTCTTGGCCTGTCTGTCCTTCTCTTTAGATTTAGCGATCTTTCTCTTCTTCTCTTCCACCTGCTGCATGTGGACTGTTAGTCTAGCAAAGTCTAACTCCCTATTCAACATTGCCCCCTGGCACTCAAGTACCAGGTTATCAGCAAGGCCGGATGCAAATTTCCTCATCCGGGCTCTCATATTGCTAGTCAATTCTGGTGCATAACGGGCTAGTTGATTAAACTTCAAAGTGTACTCCTGTACACTCATACTGCCCTGCTTCAGATTCATGAACTCTTCTGCTTTGGCCTCCCTCAACTCCAGAGGAAAGAATCTGTCAAGGAAAGCTTCTACAAACTCACCCCAAACTGTAGGCTCAGCACTCTCACCTTTTGCATCTTCCCAGTCTGCATACCACTGATTTGCAACATCCTTAAGCTGATAAGTTGCCAATTCCACTCCTTCAATCTCATCTACATGCATTACCTTAAAGATCTTCTCCATCTCATCCACGAACTCCCGTGGATCTTCCTCCACCTTTGTACCAGTGAACTTAGGTGGATTCATCTTCATGAAATGCCCGACTCTAGTAGCCTTAGACGTAATGGATGCAGACCCAACATCTTCCGATCGTTGAGCCTGGTTAGCTACCAGTTGTGTCAGCATATGGATAGACCGTCTGAACTCTGCATTTGAGATATCTCTCTGAGCAGTTGGTGGACGGTTGAAATTAGTCCACGGAGCCCGAGGTGGACTGGTTGGGACTGGAGGAACTCCCGGAGTAGGGACAGGTTCTGGCGTAGAAGCTCTATTACGGGTCCGCATCCCATGGGTGGGACGAACCACATCTGCCTGAGCACTCTGATTGATGTTGCGACGGGGAGGCATAGTCATGTTTCTGAAATACAAGAGATCATTGATTAGGGGACAGTTTAGACTCTGAAGCACGAACTAAATCACAAAGAAGGGAAACATTCCTAAACGCCTAGTAGCCTTCTGTTTATAAGTGTGGCGCGCTACACACCCATAAACAGAACTCTACTCGACGCGATTTCGCAGACACCCTGGGACCATGAACCGTGCTCTGATACCAAGTTTGTCACGACCCGAGCCTAGGCCCTAGCCGTGACGAGCATCCCGAACCATGAAGGCCTGGAACACCCATTCTCTATCTAGTTATCATGCACAACGTTCGTAATCATAATAAAATGCGGAATTGAAACTGAGTACGGAATACATGGTCAAGTTCTGCAACATTTCTGAATAATACTATCTGACATCAGTCTGCGAAATCTCTACTAAGAACGCAAACATCTGTCTGAGAAGAAACTGGGACAAGGCCCCCAGTAAACCAAAAACATAATAAATAAGATAATGTCTGACATAATTAGGCCTTCCGAATAATAGAAGGCTCACCACTGCGAGATCAAGTCTGCAAATCCGAGAATGTCTACTGAGTAGCTGGACCCCTAAACTGTGCCTCGGGACCTGGAAGAGGGGGGGTCAGCACAAAAGTACTGGCACGCGAAGCAATCCAAAAATAGTATAATGGAACATACATACATACATATATATATATATATATATATATATATATATATATATATATATATATATATATATATATATATTAAGTGAAAGCAATTTTTCATCAAGACATCATGTATAAAACTGTTTCCGAAAAATACATGGGCACTTTCTGAAAACATGTAACCTGCCTGTTCATTTCAAATCAAGATCTGTGTTTTACTTCTGAGTTAGGTGGTATTCCCCTACAAGTCTGATATTCCACGGGCTGTATGGAATCCACCATTGACTCGGTGGGGAAGCCCCCAACCCAAGTGTGCCGCAAGGGTTGGAGTGTCTGAGTTTGATACGCCACAGGACATTTAAGTCAGCGCATAATAGTATACCCGGGTCGGCAAACCACGGTTTTAGGCAATGAGTCGCTTGAGCTCAAGCCCTCTTCGGGGAACCACCTAACATCTCTGTATGCCCATTTTTAATCTTTTCTGTACATGCAACATTCTGAATGTCTAAAATCATGAAAGTCTGAAATGTCTGTTAGTCTGAGTCTGATATGGCGTTAGTCTGAATCGGTATCGTCATACCAAGACATTGCAAGTCATGATTTTTCTGAGCCATAATGTATTAAGCAAGAGCTTTCATTCAAAACATAGTTTACACCACCAAAACATGTAACTGATGTAAAGGATTTCATATTCCGAAACTTAAAGTTTAATTCATGCAAAAATTTCATCAAACACCTGGTGGTCAAATGTCTTTAGCAAGTTCATGTATTCAAAATTGAAACACATTCATTCATATATGTATATAAACTGTCAAATCGCTTTGGAGATGGTCAAAAGACCAAAACAATGATGTTAAAACATCTTATACATAAATATATATACATAATTTAAAAACCCCATTCTAAAACATGATTTTTTTCTATGCCCATGAGAATTTAGGAAAAGTCCAGCGTACCTTGTTTTCCACAAATTTTGGGTGTCTATCGAAGCCTACGTCGAGAGGATTCCAAATCTGTAATTTGTTTCACGAACCCGCGGTTAAATCTTGAGTTGCTTGGGTTTTAATGTTGAAACCCTAGGGAGAGTTCTTGAGCAAATTTGAAGAATATAATGATATTTTGGCTCTTTAGGGATTTAATTCCCGTGTTTAAGTTGATAGGAGAATGAGTATTTACGGAAATGCCATTAAAAATTCGGATGGACTGAACATTTTGGCCGGGCGCGATCCAGCAGGCGGCGCAGGCTAATCGCGCGCTGCCACTGGATCGAAATCCAAACGAGGCCTTAGGCTCGTCCAAAAATTCTGAATTTTCTCCGAGACGTACTACAACCTTGCTCCATCGTAACGAAACAAAAAAATCCAAAAATGAAGGTCGGGAAGGTCGAGAAGTTGTATCCCGAAGGTTGCCAGCTAAGAATGAGTCTAAGTCATTTCAACACTTAGAAGAATTTAAAACTTAAGTCTAAAGCTCAGAAATTACAGTCTAATACATGCAGGACTTTTACGGGGCGTTACAAATCAACTCTAGAATAAAAACAACTTCACGACGGACGGATTCTTTCATTGATCAGCTGAATAGGTCGAAGCACTTTCTCACAATGACGACTATTTGCTTAGAAATATATCTATGTTTGCGTGAAATATCGTGAGTACAATAGCATCAATGTGGTGCTTTATATAAGACTTGTGATAATTGAAATTCTCAGTTCTTGCTCCAAAATTCATCGAAACTTGGTGAAGAAATCCAATCCTAGTTGGAATTGAAAGCTTTTTCCTTTTATGCAAGTGCAACAATATTTCCTTGTTGATCACAAATTTCTTGATGCAACAGATTTTCTCCATAAGCCAAAATTCTTCAAGGAATTCAACTTGCAATAGGATTCAGCTTCGTAGCTTCTGATCAACACTTCACTGTGTGTGTAGAGCTTTTGCAACTCTCTTCCTTCTGCAGACTCTAACGGCCTGGTTTGTCACACCTACTAGTACATTGTTTGTCAGTCATCAAAACTGAATTCATCTCAACCTCAGCAAATTTGTAATCCCCAACTTAGCTTCTACTTTAGCTCAACAAATCTGCTTTTTTGATGATGACAAACTCATAGTAGCTTCATGACAATTCCATGTCAGTTCAAATGCACTCAAGTGCAGCATACTCTTGTATCATACATATTTGTTAATCATCAAAACTTCATATGTAACATAGCCCGCAGTTCAAAAGAGACACGCATTAGACATTTTGTACTGTGTAGATTCACTCGACCGTACTTTAACTATTTTATCAGAAACCTGTCACTCTCACCGGTACAAGTATTAGGTAGTTTTGCTCACGATGGTATAGACGAATGATAAAAAATCACCTAATATCTTTTTTGACTCGCTTAGAATTTGAATCTGAACTGTAAATTTGCTCACACTTCATTCTAATCTGATCTGACCGCCTTGTAACTTCACTTGGCTTTCTTAAATTAACATTGAGTACAAAGAATGAGAAGTCTTTCTTGAGATATGATACATTCTGTGACTTGCATTCATTGTACACCTTAATTCACTCTTATATGAATAACATTAATTTACTGTTTTAACAGAAAAAATATTTATTATTACCCTACAATACAATGTAGTTGTAATTCCCCTAATTCTATTTGCAAACACATATTACCCTTATGGATTACGATATTTGAATAAACACTAATATTTAACATGTAATCAAGAAATGAATGGCATCAAGCATTTTGAAACATCATAGAATTAAAAAGGGGTCACACAAATTGAGACAGGATGGATCATCATGTACAGTGATAAATGTACAAATCTTCAAAAAGTAATTTTTGTATGCTCATGTTATCTACCAGTAAGATTTGTGATACTGATACTGTTCAAAGTACTCTTAGCTTCTCTATTCTCATTGCACATTTTGAAGAAACTAGCATGTTTATCTGTAAAAGCAGGTTGTAATGGTGCTGGAAGACTTGTAGTTTCACCGGTAAGCATGACAAGAACAGATGAAATACTTGGCCTGTCTTCAGCAAATTCTTGAACACACAGTAAACCAATCTGCATGTATTTTCTGATCTCCATTTCCGTGCTCGGGTTCAATATGAATGGATCGATGAAAGTTGACAAGTCTTGTTCTTTCCATAACTTCCATGCCTGAAAACAGCGAAAAGTTGAGCATCAAACTTATTGATGCATAAATAGAAGTGATAGAGAAAGTAATACTGCCATCATAATGTAAAAATATAAGATACATATTGTTTGACCTCTCTATAACGGTTACCCTCTATAATAACATTCCATTATAACGGCCAAAGTTTTCTTTAGAACCAATTTTCATGGTAAGTTCTCTATAACAATATTTTGCTATAGCAACAAAAATAAACGATGTCGAGGTTTGACAGCACAGTTTTTCAGTATGAGCATTTTCAGTGAGAGTAGTCTTACATATCCCAAAAGGCTCAAAGAGGGTGTCTCACTCCAAGAACTTGTACTTTTTCGGCCACTTATGATCTCTAACACTAAAACTCCAAAGCTGAAAACATCGGATTTCTCAGAGAATCTTCCCTGCATTGCATATTCGGGGGCCATGTATCCGCTGTAAAGATGTCAACATTTTGGTAAGAATGTTACATTAACCAGATAAGCTTTCCAAGAACCAGAAATGAATGCTGTATATGGCCATTTGAAGGGAGAAAATGATGCAAAGTTTATAGAATGGCTTAATGTTCACTTACTAAGTACCAACTACTCTCCTTGTGTTTGCTTGATCTTGGTCAGATCCGAAAATCCTAGCCATGCCAAAATCTGAAATCTTTGGATTGAAGTTATTATCGAGCAAAATGTTACTTGGCTTCAGATCTCTATGAATTATCTTCAATATTGAATCTCTGTGAAGACAAAGGAGTCCTCGACTAACCCCTTCAATTATAGTGGAACGTTTCCTCCAATCCAAAATGCCTCGATGTCCTTCATCTAAATATTGGTCAAATATGAACATAGAATGTAGAGAAGAAGATAAGAGAACTTGCTAGATAAACTGAAAAATAGTAACAAGGGATTAACTTTGCTTCATAAGAAATGTGGAGCAATGTTGCTCGGATTCTCCAAAAATGCTGATGTGTACTCATGTCGGATCCTCAACAAATTGGAAGATCTAACACGCACGCATCGACATTATTGAAGAGTACGAGCAACATGGACGTGGAGTAACTAAGAACTGCATGAGAAATAATGAAGGACTAACCAAATAGAAACACATCCAAGCTTTTCTTTGGCATATATTCATAAATCAACATTGTCTCTTCTTTATCCACACAACATCCCAAGAGTCTAACAAGGTTTCTATGTTGGACTTTAGAGATCACCAACACTTCATTCATGAACTCCTCCAGCCCTTGTCCAGAGGCTTTTGAAAGCCGTTTGACTGCTATTTCCTTCCCATCTTCCAATTTTCCCTAGAAGGAAGCACCAATTTTAGCGACTGAAATTTAGAAAGTGATCGAGAGAGATGGAAATTGTACCCTATAAACTGGACCAAAACCACCCTGACCAAGCTTATTATCCTCATGGAATTGGGATGTTGCATTTGCAAGCATATCAAGGTTGAAGACTGGTAACTCTTCCATATGAACTGCACTTCTGTCACCAAGTAAAATTACCTCCTTTCTTTTCACTCCTAAGATCAGTAGGGATATAAGTTAACTATAGCTAACAAAATGCTTCAAAATGTATAATACAAAAACTTTACAGTCTGTTTTACCTCTACGTCTGGTCATCTTTGTACAGCAAAGGAACAAACAAACACAGAGTGCAAGAAAACCAAAGATTACTGGAATTATAATTTTCTTTCTGTCTTCATGATGATCTGCAACACATAGCAAACACCAAAGGTGAACAACTATCAGTTTTTTACTGAAGCAAGCAACTTAAATTATATATATGGTATTCAATTAAGTCCATGATATCTCAAATGACTGATTAAGCAACTCTGGGTGGATAATGAGTCTTTCATTGAGCTCCCAATACATACCAAGCTCTGAATGTGCCACGCGAATATAGAGATCTTTCCCCCAGCTTTGGAACTGCTGAATATCAATCAAGTTTTTACTCCATGACATACAGCCGATACCTGAGTCATATGCATACGCTATGCAGGAACAATTTCCCAAGCATTGGCTTCTACATTGGTCTTCTGCAGTAGATGACCTTTCAGCAAAATCAGGCAATTTCATTAACTCCATCTTTTGAAATCCGTCTTCTTTACTTGAATCCTCCGAGTTATTTTTATTCTTTACTTCACATTGCAAAGCTCTCCTCCTAACACATCCACTAGTCCAGTTCCCCTTTTGCCATTCTTCCCAATGCTTTGGCTCGAAACCTTTCAGACAAGAACAGATGGGCGACTCCAAATAATTGCAGCTCCCAAATGGACCACACGTTCCATAAACTTCACAATTGTTGTTGGGAGCTGACCATATCATCTTCCAGTTTGTCTCATTCCCATCCCAATATGATTGAACCAGGTTTCCTTTCCAATCCAAAATGAATTTCATTAAGAAATTAAAACCAACAGGGCCAGTAAGATATACAGTACCTTCACGATCATTCACTACACTGAATCCATCAATCGACACAGAATACATATCCTGCACTCCGATGAAGATCTGGCCATTCCATTGACCACTTCGCCAATAGGGGTGGCTGCCTTTCCAGATATACATCTGAGGAATGATTCGAGAGTTCATTCCTAAAGAAAAATTTCCGAAATTAGGATTCCAAGGGCTTCTCCAAGATTTTACTTCTACCCTCTCCCCTGTCCTTGTGTTTTCACTTATTCTCATTTTAGGGACAATTGAATCAGCAGGATGTTCAAAACTCTGCCATATTGTGCTCTCGTTGTTCAGATGATCTACAAGAACAAAGTTCCCGGAATCTTGGAGAAGGGCGACTGAGTTTACCTGAGAGGTTGGAACATTCGATGACCAAAGAATCTCCTCTTCTCGGTTTGTAACGACGACATTTCCATCACCAGATATCTCCACAACCCCAGAAGAATCTTTTAAAGGTTTGTCCCTATTAGCCACCCAAATAACAACTGTATCAGAAAAATTGTACCAAATACCAACATACCTATTAGTGCTGTTTAGAGGACTGAAAAATCCCAATTTGAAGAAGCCTCCTGGGGACAATAAAATTCCAGGATCTCTCAGAGATTGAGTGCTAGTAATGCTATCTACTTCTGTGCTTAATCCTGTATTGAAACAATGAAGAATAACAAGAATGGCATGAACAGAATGTTGCACATTTTTTCTGCTGTTGGTCATCTTTTTGGTTTTCCAAGCTTTCCTATTATCGTACTGTAAGACTTCTTTTGGATCTACTATCTTTACCAAAGCACAATAAGTTGTCAAAGTCCACTATCACAAGTTTCCAAATTGTCAAAGTCCATTATAAAAGCATTTGGTCGACCTCAAAGAGCTATCACATGTCAATCGGAGACTTTCAGGCCAATGGAAAAATTGACTTAATATGAACACTGCAAAATGTTCTTTGACAAGGCAACTGTCAAAGAAATGAGACTTGTTTGCATCTTCTGTAAATCAGGTCCATACCGTCAAGATTTAAAAATTCCAGTCTGAATGAACAATTTTTTTTTATTTTGAGAAAAGACTTTTTCAAGAGAATTGTTTTCTCATTTTTTCCACACTAACGTAAACAATGATGAATCCAATTTCTCTCCCTGCACAGTCTAGAATATAACACTGAAGTAAACAATCAAGGCTATACCAAAACATGTAAAATATTTAGTTACTTGAGTTTTCATACAACAAAAACGATTGCAAGAAAAGGATTTTACAGTTTTTTCCTTTAGACATTTAGTATCTAAAACTCACTGGCTCGACTAATCCAAATTCACTCCACACACTTGTAAAAGCGCCCCCCAGGGCTACAAGCTGAGACTACGAATTAAAGTTGGAGAAATTCCAACCATCACACCACACCTATGAATGGTTAAAAGGTTTTGTTATTTGTATGTCATGTCTGAGATGGATGAAGATTGCATGTCCAAACACTAATTTCAAATCGCATGTCCAAACGCCTACTAAATATCCTCTTTAAGTCATACAGAGTAAAAATTGAAATTCAAGAGGGGGAAATTAAAATTTTCTGTGAGTCGACTATTAAGTCTTCACAATAGACTTGCCTACAAATTAATACACTTCACAAGACAAATTATATTTAAAGAAATAGACAAGTAAATAATCAACTTAAAGTAAAAAACACGAAGATTTATACTGATTCAGAACACAGAGGGAATTGAAATTTTGTATGAGTCGACTATTAAGCCTTCACAGTCGACTTGCCTGCAAATTAATACACTTCACAAGACAGATTATATTTAAAGAAATAGACAAGTAAATAATCAACTTAAAGTAAAAAACACAGAGATTTATCCTCGTTCGAGACACCGATGTGGTGCCTACTTCCAGTCCCCTTGGGTTTCAAGGTTTTCTTAAATCTTTCAAAGTCGGGCTCGAGTTTCTTCAGATCTTGTGACACAAGTTCAGTATGTATTACAAAGTTGACTCATGTTTTTATGTAACTATTGTAAATTGTTAAGTACAAAGCTTTGTAAGACTATGATTGAGACACTTCGAAGTTCTTTCTTGAAGTTGCCTGCTTGCTCCAATCTTCAGCCCTCTCTTTATATTCTTCAACTACTCCAGCTTCTTTTCTTCGTAAGGGAACCCAAGAGATTTCGTCCCATTCAAGGATTTTAATTGATTCCTTGATTGAGGAATGCTACCGTATAGTATGTCCATATCAGATATGTCCATGCACGGTACTCATACACGTCCGCATCAGATACGTCTGTAATCTTCTTTTCTTTTGCTCCCGTGGTGATTGATTCTCTTCCCAGGTTTTGCTCCGGTCAAGTTGTTGTTGGATGCTTGCTTTTCATTTGCGAGTTATTCTTGACTGATATTATTCCAATTTTAGCGTCAACCGTCTCACTATTGAATGTTTGCTTTCTTTGCGAGATACTCTTGGATATCTTTGAGTTGATTCCTTAGAGATTCTGGAATCTCTTTCGATCTCTTGTATCTTTGGTGAATCCTGCAAGATATTTATTTATTAGTTTGTCTTTATTAAAACATATAGTGAGAGTGTGGAGTTAACAATCTCCCCCTTTTTGATAATGACAAATAATAAACATCAGTTGACTTTTCTATTTCTGCAATCAACTTGCTTCCCCTTTCTTGCTGATCCTTTTAAATTTGAAGCATTAGTTGACTCTTATCTTCCTAGTCAACTTGCTCCTTCTGACTTGAAGGTCTGCTCTGATGTTTCTACTTTCTCCCCCTTTTGGCATAATAAAAAAGAAACAACACATACATAGAGAAAACCAGATAGAATATACAACAAAAGAGCAGTTAAGTTGTTTTTAATAATAGAAAAAACAAAACAAAAAAGTAGATAGTATCATTTTACAACCCAATAAAAAAGGGATAGGACCCCTTTTGAATCAAAGTCATCATTTGGCAAGGAAATATATGAGTGTGTTGTGCATATTGTGACAAAATCATTCATAGGATTTATCGATGTTATTAAAGAAGGAGGAATAAGAGTTCTGGACAGAGATAGAAAGGTCATTGTTAGAGGAGTTGGATTCGATTTTGAGGGAATCCAAGCGTGAGAACACCTTAGAGAATAATTTGACGCCCTCTTGCTTGAATCCATCGATGGTCAACCTCACCTTGAGTTTGTATCCTTCCTAAGCTACATTAATTTGGAAGTCGACTCTTGCAGCAGCACCACTTCTTTCTCGATTGTCCTCATGCGGTCCTTAAGTTCTTTCAGTTTCTTTAACATAGGGAGCATGGGGTTAGAAATGGGTTTGCTTACCTTGAGGATATTGAATTTTGCTTTTGTTGAGTCTTTTCTGCACCACTAGTCATCTGCTAGGATGCATCCCATACTTGCAAATATCTTTGAATCATATGTGGCAGAAATTTCCATAGTTGGTTATGCAGATAGGTCGATGGAGTAGTATTAGAGAATTCGGATGATCAATAATCTGTATGACAGGCTGGAGAAAGAATGTGCATCTGCAGTACTCTCAAGCATGTACTCACAGAACCAAGCGGCCCAATTAATCTTATATTTTTTCACCAAGCAGTAGAGAACAAATACGTCATGGCAAGTACTGTTACTAAAGGAACCTTTTTTGGGGATCAGGGTGGTGGCTATGATATAAGCTAGAATACGATACTTAAAACAGAGAGAAAGTGGACCAAAACTGGATGATGCAATGTATGGATCGAACACAATCTGTTTGGCTTCCTTGAAACTGACTTCAAACTCGTCAGGCCAACATCCATTCATTAAGGGAATTGCTTCAGAAAACTTCGTATCAAACACTTTTTCAAAAAGAAAGTCATTTAGGATAATTCTGGTGCCCATCACCAGAGCCTCTAACTCACCACTGTCAGGAGAGATGCGGAGATTTGCATAGAACATGCGTACTGGGTCTTCATACACAAGCAATCCACAAAGATGGAAAACCAAGGATAAGTCTTAAAATTTAAAATGAACTTACATTGCAGTGTGCATCCTTTAACTGGCAGAGATTCACAATACGCTCGGGTACAACAACACGGTTCTTAAAAGCAGAGAACTTTTCATTTTGCATATCAGTCCAAAACTTATGAATGTCCTTTGGAGAGAAAGGATCTAAGGAACGTGAGCGAGGTTTTTTGATTGATGAAGTAGGGTTAAGAGCAGGACGTTTCTTGGTGACAGCCAACTGTTGAGAATCGGAGGAGGATTCATCAGATGAGTGCGAGTCATTTGGTAAAATAGGATGTCTATCAAGGGGTTTTTAAAGAGATAGAGAGGAAGGTGGAGAGATGGAAGATGAAGAAGGGGAAAGAAATGAGAGGAAGATGAAGGAAGCGAAACGACTGTAGAAGTGAAAGGGTGGCAGAAGGTGGGTGTTGGGAAGGTAAAAAGTCAGAGGTGCATTAAAGGATGCGTAAAAAGAGGTAAAAATAATGATAACTCCTTTTAAAAAAGGTTTACCAAAAATGCAGTTTTCCCTCTTTTTTGATATATATATATATATATATATTTTAAAAACTGGACAGACAAATCATAAGTCATTAGTGTTGATAATATCAAGTCTTTTTTTGAAGAAAATAAAATCTTTCTTCGAGCAGAAGCTTAGTAAAAATATTTGCCAATTGATTTTCAGAATCAGTCATGAAAAAATCATCATTTTCAACATGATCACGAATAAAATGATGTTTAATATCACTATGTTTAGCTCTATAATGATGTACAATATATTTCAACAAATTAATAGTGCTGGTATTATCACAAATTATAAGAACATATTTAAATGATAAATTAAAATCAAGTAGTTGATGCATAATCCATAAAATTTGAGTACCAAAATTTCCAGCGGCTATGTATTAGACTTTCGTTGTTGACAAGGCATCTGAAGTTTGTTTCTTACTATGCCATGATATTAAACCATCATCAAGAATTTGACATATTCCACTAGTGCTTCCACTAGTGCTTTTTCTATCACTCTTATCACCTGCAAAGTCAACATTTGAGTATCCAATTAAACCAAAGTGAGAAGAGTGAGGGTACCATAATTCGATGTCTTATGTCCTATGAGGTATCGAATGATTCTTTTGATGGCAGTCAGATGATACTTTTTCAAAGCTGACTGAAACGTTGCACACTTACATATGCTAAACATAATGTCTGGTCGACTAGCGTTTAAGTAAAGAAGCTATCCAATCATTTCTTTGTATGTATTTTTCTCAACATCCTTTCCATATGAGTTTGAGTCAAGACTCATGGATGAACTCATCGAAGTACCAGCGGCCTTTCCTTTTTTTCTGCCGAACTTTTTGATAAGTTTCTTTGTGTACTTGGTTTGATTGATGAAAGTGCCATTGGATATTTGCTTGATTTGTAATACCAAGAAAAATATGAGCTCTCCCATGAGGCTCATTTCAAATTCTCCTTTCATCAGATTAGCAAAATTCTCACACAAGGAGATGTTAGGACTACCAAAAATAAAATCATCAACGTATTTGTACGACAAGAAGATTTAAGTCAAGCTTTTGTATGAACAGAGTTGTATCAATTTTGCCTCTTTGAAAATTATTATTTAGAAAGAAAGTACTTAATCTCTCATACCAAGCTTTTGGAGCTTGTTTGAGACCATCAAGTGCTTTCGATAATTTAAAAACATGATTTGAATAAGTAGGATTTTCAAAATCGGGGGGTTGTTTTACAAAAACTTCTTCATGAATAAATCCATTTAGAAAGGCACTTTTGACGTCCATTTGATATAACTTAATATATTTAAAAGCAGCAAAAGCTAATAAAATTCAAATTAACTCTAATCTTGCTACAGGAGAAAAGGTTTCATCATAATCAATACCTTCTTGTTGGGAGTAACCTTGGGCTACAAGTCTAACTTTATTTCTAATAACCTTGCCTTCTTCATTCAATTTATTTCTGTAGACCCATCTAGTTTCGATTACTGAGCAGTTCTCGGGTCTTTCAACTAGAGTCCAGACTTATTTTCGTTCGAATTGGTCCAATTCTTCCTTCATGGTTGTGACCTAGGATTCATCTTTTAGGGCCTATTGGTTTTTTTTTGTTTGATTTGAGATACAAAGTCAATAATCGTTTGCTTTCTCAATGATGCTCTTATCTACATCCTATCATCTGAATTTCTGATGATAAATTTATTTGGATAGCTAGCATTGTATTTTCATTCTCTTGGAACACTTGGTTTGACTATTTATTCTTCAGGAGTCAACTCTGAAGGGGGTGTAGTCGACTTGTCTTATGGTGACTCGGGAGTAGTGCTGGCATTGGCTCCAGATTGTAGATCACTCACCTGTTCTTTATCAATACTTAAACTCATAGGAAGGTGATTAGTTTCATCAAATACAATATGCATAGATTCCTGAACATATAATGTTTTTTTCTTGTAATCCCTGTAAGCACGACTGGTGGGAGAGTACCCAAGAAAAAACTTTCGTCGCTTCGTGGATCAAATTTGCTCAAGTTATTCTTATCGTTGTTGTGGATGAAGCATTTACATCCAAAATAATGAAAGTAGCTAATGTTTGGTTTCTTCCTTCTCCATAGCTCATAAGGCATCTTCTTTAGAATATGTCTAATGAGGCATCTGTTGATGATATGACATGCTGTGCTTACTAACTCTACCCAAAAATGATCTGAAACATTGTGTTTTAGCAGTATGGTCCTAGCAGTTTTCTAGAGGGACCGATTCTTTCGCTCTACCACACCATTTTTTTGAAGAGGCCGAGGTGATGAGAAGTTCTGAGAGTATCCATTCTGAGCACAGTATTCCTCAAAGACTTTATTTTCAAATTCTCCTCCATGATATTTGTGAACATAGGTGATGAAGAGTCCAGTTTCTCTCTGTACTTTTATACAAAAGATCTCAAAGTTTATGAAAGCTTCATTTTTATGAGCAATAAACATTACCCAAGTAAAACATGAATAATCATCAACGACAACGAAAAATATCTTTTTCCACTCATACTTGCAATTTTGGTAGGTCCAAACAGATTCATGTGGATTGTTTGAAGGGGTTTGGTAGTAGAGATAATGTCTTTGACTTTGAAAGATGTCCGGGTTTGTTTACCCACTTGGCAGGCATCACAGATGTGATCCTTTTTAAACTTGAGATTTGGCAAAGCGTTCATCAGTTCTAGTTTAGGCAATTTCTCAATGATATGCATACTGGGATGCACAAGCTTTCTGTGCCACAACCAAGTGTCATTGGTTTGCATAGTGAGGTAGGTTAAGGTAAAAAAATTAGGACTATTTAAGACATAAATATTCAACACGTTTACTGATGAGAGAGATATCTCTTTTATCATGCTTGATGGAACAACTTTCAGCTTTGAAGGAGACTCTAAATACAGCGTCACACAACTCACTGATATTGAGCAAGTTATGTTTGAGGCCTTCTATGAGATACACTTCAATGATTTCACATAAGGAGTTGAGCTTTACTGAACCGACTCCTATGACGTTGCCTCTAGCATTATCACCAAATCTGACTGATCCTCCTTCTATTTTCTTAAAAGCACAAAAAATTTCTTTCTTTCTGATTATATATCTAGAACATCCGCTATCGATGACCCACATTCCCTTTTTCTAGCTTTTGTGGACATATTCCTGCAAAACAAAAAAATTAATTTGGTTTAGGTACCCAAGAGGTCTTGGGTCCTTACGGGTTAGATGTGCTTTCATTAGACCGCCAAACCTACACACTTTTAGGCTTTTACCTTCAAGTGTAAGATTTGTGCCCTTTCTATCCGCAGGTATAACAGACTGGTCCTTGAAAGGAGAAAGAGGTCTTGGCTGATTTAAAGGATTTTAATGAGGAACTTGAGTTAGTGTTAAAAGAATTTGATCTCACAAAATTATGACTCGGTGACTTTTTAATTCTAGTCAATTGCATTTTTACATCATCAAGTTCTTCTTGAAGTAAGTCGATTTCAATTTGACATGCTTCAGTTTTAACTTGACAGTTTCTTCGTTCCTCTTCGAGTTCTCATTTAAGTCAACCTTCCCATTTTTTCTTCTCTTGTGCAAGACTTTTTGAAGCTCGTTATTTAATATATCTAAGGTAGATTCAAGAATATTACAATTATGATAGTCGTGTGGTCTTACCTCGCTTGATTCACCTTTTTCCATGAAGCACATATTAGCTTCTTCAGTTTCTTCAGTTTCTTCAGTTTCATCCTCATCACTTCAAGCTCCAAAATTTTTATTTTTTCTAGACGACCATCTTCTTAATTCAGGACAATTTTATTTAAAGTGGCCTGGTTTTCCACAGTGATAGTAGCGATCATCATTTCTTGTGGAATCATTGTTTCTGATTCTTTGGGATCTTTGTTGTCTCTGTTTCATGATTTGCCTTACTTCTTGATTTTAAGAGCCATTTCTTCACTGTTGGTTTTTCCATGAGATCTTCCTCTTCAGTTGGTATGACATTGAAGGCTACTGGTTTCTTCTTTTCCTCATTGTTGTACCTATTGATATAATTACATTCATATGCAATTAGATTACCTTACAACTCATTATATGTCATGTTGTGAAGGTTTCCATCTTCCAGGATGGCAGCCTTATTTTCGTATACTTTTGGGAGGCTTCTAACCAACTTTTGGACTTGCAGGCTATGTGAATAGATCATCCCCAATGATTTTAGCTCACATACAATTTTGCTGAATCTGATAAACATTGTTTCAATGTTCTCATTTTCTTTCATTTTGAATAGCTCATATTCATTGATTAGGACATCAATCATTGACTTTTTAACTTTGGTGGTTCCGTCATAGGTTACCTCCAGTTTATCCCACATCACTTTTGCAGTCTCGCAAGTTGATATCTTATCACATTCTTCTCCACTAACTGCACAGAGAAGTAAACTTAGAACTCTTGTATTAGTTTAAATTACCTCTTGTTATTCTTTGGTGACCTCGAAGTTTTTAAGGTCTTTTATATCAGTATTGCTTGTTTCTTTGTCTTTGTCCTTCTGCTTCTCCATGAGTCCTAGAATTGGCTTTAGTCTCTTCTTGATGACAACTCATGCTTGGAAGTTGTTTGATTGGACGAAAATTCTAAATCTGTTCTTCCAATAGGAATAGTGTTGTCCGTTGAAGTATGGTGGTCTTATGGAGGAATGACCATCTTGAAGAAGAGCACTGGGAATTTGATAGTTTTCCATTTGGTCTTTGCTCACGTGCGATTAAGCAACATTGTTGGTGAGACCTGCTCTGATACCAATTGAAATTCAAGAGGAAAGTGAATTGAAATTTTCTGTGAGTCGACTATTAAGCCTTCACAGTCGACTTGCCTTCAAATTAATACACTTCATAAGACAGATTAGATTTAAAAAAATAGGCAAGTAACTAATCAACTTAAAGTAAAAAAATATGAAGATTTATCCTGGTTCGGAACACCAATGTGGTGCCTACTTCTAGTCCCCTTGGATTTCAAGGTTTCCTTAGATCTTTCAAAGTCGGGTTCGAGTACAATGATGATAAACAAGTTCCCAAGACTTAATTTATTCTTCAGATCTTGTGACACAAGTTCAGTGTGTATTACAAAGTTGACTCGATCCTATTCTTTATGTAACTATTGTAAACTGATAAGTACAAAGCTTGTAAGATTAAGATTGAGACACTTTGAAGTTTTTTCTTGAAGTTGCGTGTTTGCTCCAATCCTCAGTCCTTTCTTTTATATGCTTTAACTGCTCCATCTTCTTTTCTTCGTAAGAGAACCCAAGAGATTTCGTTCCAATCTGGGATTTTAATTGATTCCTTGATTGAGGAATGCTACCGTATAGTATGTCCATATCAAATATGTCCATACACGATACTTATACACGTCCGTATCAGATATGTACGTGATCTTCTTTCCTTTTGCTCCCGTGGTGATTGATACTCTTTCCAGGTTTTGCTCCAGTCAAGTTGTTGGATGCTTGCTTTTCGTTTGCGAGTTATTCTTGATTGATGTTATTCCAAGTTTAGCGCCGACCATTTTGCTGTTGAATGCTTGCTTTCTTTTGCGAGATATTCTTAGATATCTTTGAGTTGATTCTTTAGAGATTCTGGAATCTCTTTCGATCTCCTGTATCTTTGGTGAATCCTGTAAGATTTTTATTTATTAGTTTGTCTTTATTAAAACATATGGTGAGAGTGTGAGGTTAACAAAAATAATGCTACTTACAATAATTGTGTGGCCCTAAGCTTTCCAGGTTCATTTGTAAGGTGAATTGCTTATAGCTAATATCCTGTAACTTTTTTTTTTTTTTTTTTTGGGTGGGGTATATATGAACCAGGGGAAGCTAAAGGGTTCGTTTGAACTTTCTTTGTCGGTAAATTACACTATATATAAGATAAAAAAAAATGATGGAAATATTGAATCATAAACAATATATCAAGATCTTTTGTCAAACTACTTGTACCCTTTCTTCCCACATGTAGATCAGAAATTTTTTTCTTCATGAACAGTGGGAACTTCGTACAGCTCAAACTGATACTGTCTTCAATCTAGATGTGTTCTTGAACTTCTACTTCTTCCTCTTATCAGTAAAGAGGTAGAGTTGAACCTCCGAGTAAAATCTTTTCAGTATAAAATACTTAATTCCTGAAATGGGACTTTTCAGAGCGAATTGAGATTTATAGAATGTTTCTTTCGCTCACTCTCTTAATCCACAAAGCAAGCTAGAAATCAAACATACTTCAATTGCAAAATAGTAATAATCAACTATATAAGTCACGTATATCCATTAATCCAGGAGGTTCGATTCCCCACCTTGTAATCCCCTCTCCCTAGCCCATTTTTTCTAAAAAAAATTAAATTGGTGATTAATTGTAATAGTCAAGATGATAGTGTTAACCAAATAATAGCTTACCAATAAAACTTAATGTGTTTTTGGTATGAAGAAAGTCATTTTCGAGGAATGCTTGTGATGAGGGAGTCATTTTCTAGTATTAGCTTGCCCAAACATTTGTCATCAAAAAGGGGAAAATGACTTGCTCATTTAAGGTCGCATAAGTTGCTCCAACTAACTGTGAAACATTTTTACTGATCTCTAGCATTCAAAATTTCATCAAGAATCTCTCCGGTATGTTAATATTATTATTAACTTCTATTATATATGCTTCAAGAATGTTTTTCACTCACCGACTAAAATTTCAGAATTCAACTTAAGTTGAATTCATGAATTCTCAGAAACTAAAGAATTATTCACTTTTTTCACTCCAAATTATTCACAAAAACTCTATGCCCAAACATAACTCTAACTTTCAAATATCATTTTTCACTTTGAAAACAAAAACAATTATTTTCAAATACTCACAATTTTCATGGCTAAACGCCTCCTTAAAGAAACCTTAATTGGGGACTGAGATTTATTACCTCTACGATTATGAAAGAGGCTGGAATAGGAAATCATATAGCTCCATCAACGATGAATTCTCTTCAACCTCTCCACATCTTTCATTCTCTTGGGAATCTCCTTTAGCTGTGGACAGCCACGGATATTAAGACCTTTAATCAGAGGCATGGCAGTTGTGGCTAAATGCCATCTTTCTAGGTTCGGAAGTTTATTAAGACGAAGGAACTCCAATTGACAGAAGCTGTTGTCGCTGCAGCTAATTTCCTTTCCTTCATAAGCTCCTTTTAAGTCGAGATTCCTTAGTCTTGGTAAAATTCCCAATATAGGCATCGGATCTACCATGAGTTTTGAATACCGAAGGAACATCATCGTGATTGAATTTGGAAACGGGTCCGATAGAGGCAGTTTCTCTATTCTCCCTTTTAACCACAATCTCTGGAGCTTTTGACAAGAAGTAAGAAATTCAAGGGCTGGGAATGATTCATCACGTATACAACCCAAGAAGAGAGTGTGAAGGAGTTTCAAGTTGCCAATGTTTTTCAGGGAGTAAGTTTTGGCAATACAAAACATGCGTAATTCTCGAAGATTGACTAAATCAATAGGGTCAACATCTTTCCATTGATCACAAGAAATGCCATTAAGAACTTGAAGACTTGTGAGTTTGCTTAAATGTTTCAGAGGGTTTGAATACCAAGCAACTAAATGTCTTAGATTTATTAGGTCAGCTGTCTCAGGAGGTAGTTGGCATAAGTGTCTGTATTTATTGAAGACACGAAGTGTCTGTAAATTCTTGAGATTGCCAATGGAGGAAGGAAGATCATGGATACCTCTCAATGTTAAGAACTTGAGGTGGTACAAACTTCCTATGGCATCAGGTAGTTTAGTGCCAGAATGGATCTCCAAGTGCAACACATATAAATGTTGGAACTCATTACGGAAGTTTATTAGACCCAGCTTACAAAAATCTCTATCATACAACATGATTGACCTTAACTTCATGTTAGAACGATCAAGTGAGAGGTACCTTTGTGCTCGACCATGAATCACGTGTCTGAGACAAAATGAGGATATGGAGTGCTTTCTTGGATTATAAATGTCAAAAATGTTTAGCTCCAATGCCTTTTTAATAGCAAGATCCCGAAGTAGATCATGGATCCTACATTCAGCAACTTTTTCCCACATTGTACTTACCACTTGTATCAAGCTTCGTCTTATCAGCTCATTCAAAAAGCCTTCAGCGACATCCTCCATTCTTTCTTCCCCTCTTGGTATGAAACCCTCTGCCATCCACAACTGCATGATGTCGTCAGCATAGATCACACGATCCTCTGGAAAAACACCGAAGTAAAGAAAACACTGCTTGAGCACAGTTGGCAAATCATTGTAGCTCAATGATATTATGTAGGAGATTTCAATTGAGTCGTCTTTAATGTTCTTCCAAAGGTGGTCCTCCACCTTTTGCCATTCTTCTAGCTCCCTTTTATGCGAAAGTAGTCCGCTTAATACAACAATTGCAAGAGGTAAACCTCCACACGTATCCACCATATCTCTAGCTAACCTTTCCATTTCTGGAACCATTACCTGAACATCAAGTAGTTTCGTTAAAAAGAGATTCCAACTTTCTTCTTGGCTTAGGAAACGAAGTCTATGGACAAAACCTTTGTCATCTGCTCTTTCAGCAACATCCTCTTTGCGTGTGGTAATAATTACTCTGCTGCCGTTCTTGATATCTGGAAATGCTCGTTTCAAACTTTCCCAAGCTTCTCTATGCCATACATCATCAACCACCACAAGGTATTTGAGTCCTTTTAGTAGATCACGCAAGTAAATTTCTAGATCTGTCTGAGTCATCTTTTCCAATAAATCTAGATTTTCCTTTGTGCGTCCTTGGATAGATTTGATGATATCCCTAAGAAGATCCATGGTTTTGTACTCTTGAGAAACACATATCCAAGCGCGTGTTGGGAAGCTAGAGACTATGTTAGGACTGGTGTAGAGGTTTCTCGCAAGAGTTGTCTTGCCTAATCCGCCCATACCATAAATGGAAATGATGCTTCGACGAGGTTCTTCTTTGAGAAGTTCAGCCAGCAATATTTGCACAACATCCTGAAAGCCAACAAAAATGTGATCCTCATCTACATATGAGGCAGTTCTCCTCAATGTTCTAACGATAGCAGGCTGATCGTTTGACCTATTACTCGCCCCTTCTCCTGCATTATTGATATCTGTAATACCATAAGTTTCTCGTTTGCGAGAGACATCCATGATTCGTTGCTTGAGTGATTGGATCTCCTTGGCAACTTTGTAGAATTTGGTCTCCTTCCTACAGATGCAAGCGCAAGCCTTCAGATGACTAGCAAATTCATCATCATCACCTTCTCTTGCCACGAAGCTGTGAGTCTCGAGTATAGAAACAGCTTCATTAGCAATAGAGTTGATTTCAAACACCCATTGTTGAACTCTTTGATCTCCACTTTGCTTTTCCTCTGCATGTTTGAGGAATGATTGCATGAAGAGCAGCTCATTTCTGAGCCACTTCACATCCTCTCTAAGACTTAAGCGCAGGTTAACTTCCTGTATGAGGAAATCACCCAGTTTTTGAACTGCAAACGACACAAAGGCGTCAGCCATCTTCACTAGATCAGAGATAGAATCAGTATAGATAAAATTGAGAACAAATATCAAGTTGAAGTAACAGAATCTGAGAGTCAAAAAATATCGTAGTTATTATGGTGACAAAAATGTGGATGAAAATCTGATTTATAACCATGTGGTTAGTGGACAAAAAGAAAAATTAGAGCAATGAAAGTGAAATGTGGCCCATTAGACACGGCAAGAGAAAAAGAAAGTCTCCACTATCAAAAGGGACAAAGATGCTAGATAAGTGAAAGGTACATTTGTACAAATATCCCACTAGTCCTTACCTTGGCCTTCAAAATGAGTGGTTGAACATGTTGTATGTTTTTTGTTCTTTTCGGTGCAGTGAAAAAAACCAAAGTAGGTAACGATCTTAAAATTGTTCAAAAGCACATACGACACTTGACAACTCGCTCACGAATCTTCCATGATCTTGCAAGCTCAAATAGCTCTCTTTAACACTAGATCACTAATGGAACGCTAAAGACTTGAAAGATTTACTTGATGCTACAAATGAATGTGTCTCCTATTTATAATACTTACTTAGGGTTAATATACAAATAATAATTATTATACAAGTTCCTTATATTTACAAGATAGTCTTCTCTCAAAAGTCCAAGGAATCTATGACGTTCCTTGAAAAGTCTCCCCGTTTCTCCAAAATATTCCACCAAGGACTAGTTTCCTTACTAAGTCTTCCACATGGACAACTTTTTTTCACGTAGCACCGAAGTGGCATTGATGACATGGCGAGTCATCACACTCTCCCTCACTTGATGTTGCAACGACTGCAGTGCATTGCTGCTGCATAAACAAGTCCATCAAAGCTTCGGCTTGTACAATGGCTTCCTCAATAGTACTAACTTGTTGGTGTTTCAACTCTGTCTTGGCCCAATATATTTTCAGCCAATCGACATATATAGCTGTAGTTACTGGTGTAGGAATAAGGATCCTTTGAATCCTTTTCCTTTCAGTCTACATTCAACTATATTTACCAATGAAACGTGTGTGCATATTATATACTCCCTCCATTTAAAAAAGAATGATCTAATTTGACTTGACACGGAGTTTAAGTAAGAAAACTTTTAATTCTTGTGGTCCTAAATTAAAGTTGTGGCAAATATACCAAAAGACCCTTCAATCTTGTGGTCTTAAGCATGCCACGTGTAAAGTTGAAATTTAAGTATTGTTAAAAAAGGAAAGGGGTCATTCATTTTGAAACGGAAAGTAGTCATTCTTTTTAAAACGGAGGGAGTAGTAATATATACACATTTACCAAAAATAACAAAGTTATAAAGGTAATAACATCACAAAAATCTATCACTCTCATTGCCCATACCAAACTCAAAATACAACAATTAACTATAGCAAACTAATCCTTACAAAACATTTGTGGGAGGAAAAGTTTAAGTAGACTACAGAATCCATCTATGCTAGAATACAGCACACATATTACACATAAATTAGCTTTCATTGGATAATTGGATTATGTATCATATATTGTGCATATCTTAAAAAAGTAATTTCATATGCTCATGTTATCTACCAGTAAGGTTTGTGATGCTGATATTATTCAAAGTAAACCTAGTTTCTCTATTCTCATTGCGCATTCTAAAGAAACTAACACGTTGTCTTTCAGTAAAAGCAGGTTGTAATGGTGCTGGAAGACTTGTAGTTTCAGTGGTAAGCATGACAAGAACAGATGATATACTTGGCCTGTCTTCAGCAAATTCTTGAACACACAGTAAACCAATCGCATGCATTTTCTGATCTCCATTTTCATGCTTGGATTCAATATGAATGGATCGACGACACTTGATAAATCTTCTTCTTTCCATCACTTCCATGCCTGAAAAAAGAGAAAAGTTGATCATGAAACTAGTACATGCATAAATAGAGGTGACAGCAATAGTAATTCTACCATCATAAGGTGAAAATTTAGTTAGGACCTCTCCATAACAGTCATCCTCTATAACAACATTCTACTATAATGGTGAAATTTTCTTTGGAACCGATTTTTAATGTTATGTTATCTAATATGTAGACTATAACAACAATTCGTTATAGCAGCCAAAAAATAATTGAATAATGACACTGTTATAGAGAAATGTTTGACTGCATAGTTTATGTACTATGAGTATTTTCTGTAAGAGCAGTCTTTTGAAAATTAGCATATAAAAGGAGTCTTACATATCTCAAAAGGCGCAAAGAGGACGTCTCATTCCAAGAAATTGTACTTTTTCGACCACTTATGATCTTTAACACTAAAACTCCAAAGCTGAAAACATCGGATTTATCAGAGAATCTTTTTCTTTTTCCAGATAGAATCTTCCCGCCGTTGCATATTCAGGGGCCATGTATCCACTGGAAAATTCGGCAACTTCTTGTAGAATTTTTATTTTTAAAATAAAAATTGGGGGCAACGGAAGGGGAAAATCAGGCAGAGAATTACAAGATGGAAAATCGAACCACACTAACAAGGTGACAGTCCAGGTAGTTGCAGTGTGAAAGTTGATAAGTTAATAAACATGTATGATACGGTCCTTTTACGGAAGAAAATTATGGAAGTTATGGTATATATAGATCAATGTTCACTTAATAAGTACCAACTACTCTCCTTGTGTCTGCTTGATCTTGGTCAGATCCAATCCTGGCCATGACAAAATCTGAAATCTTTGGATTGAAGTTATTATCGAGCAAAATGTTACTTGGCTTTAGATCTCTATCAATTATCTTCAATCTTGAATCTTTGTGAAGATAAAGGAGTCCTCGCCCAACCCCTTCAATTATAATGGAACGTCTTATCCAATCTAAAATGCCTCCATGTCCTTCATCTAGATATTTGTCAAATATGAACATAGAATGTAGAAAAGAGGATCAGAGAACCTTTTTTCTAAATTTTCTGAAAAATAGCAAGGGATTAACTTTGCAGAGACTCTCTAAAAGTGCTGATGCACACATGTTGGGTCCTCCAAAAATGCAGTTGATTTGGAGGATCCAACATACATCCATCAGACATTATTGAAGAGTTTGAGCAACATAGATGTGGAGTAAATAAAAACTGCGTTGAATGAGATGTAAAAAGCTTTGATCAAGAGTAAGTACAAACCAAAGAGAAACACATCCAAGCTTCATATATTCATAAATCAACATTTTCTCGTCTTTATTCACACAACATCTCAAGAGTCTAACAAGGTTTCTATGTTGGACTTTAGAGATCACCAACACTTCATTCATGAACTCCTCCAGCCCTTGTCTAGAGGCTTTTGAAAGCCTTTTGACTGCTATTTCTTTCCCATCCTCCAGTTTTCCATAGAAGGAATCAGCAATTTCAGCAACTAAAATTTGGAAAGTGATCAAGAGATGAAAATCGAACCTTGTAAACTGGACCAAAACCGCCCTGACCAAGCTTATTATCCTCATGGAATTGGGATGTTGCATTTGCAAGCATATCGAGGCTGAAGACTGGTAACTCTTCCATATAAACTGCACTTCTGTCAGCAAGTAAGATTACCTCCTTTCTTTTCACTCCTAATATCAACAGGGATACAAGTTAACTATAGCTAACAAAGCGCTTCTAAATGTATGATACATAAACTCAATAACCTGTTTACCTCTACGCCTGGCCATCATTGTAAAGCAAATGAACAGACAAACACTGAGTGTATGAGTACCAAGGATTACTGGAATTACAATCTTCTTTATGTTTTTATAATGATCTGCAATGTAGAGCAATCACAGAAGGTGAACAAATATCCGTTCTTTACTTATTGGTATTCAATTAAGTCCAAGATATCTCAAATAACTGAAAATGAGCCTTTTATTCAGCACCAGAATACATACCAAGCTCTGAATGTGCCACACGAATATAGAGATCTTTGCCCGAGCTTTGGAACTGCTGAATGTCGATCATTTTACTCCATGACATTATGCCAATAACTGTGTCATATGCATACACTATGCAGGAACAATTCCCCGAGCATTGGCTTCTACATAGGTCTTCGGTAGTAGATGACTTTTCTGCTAAATCCGACAATTTCATTACCTCAAATCTTTATAAATCCGTCTTCTTTACTTGAATCCTCTGAGTTATTCTTATTCTTTACTTCACATTGCAAAGCTCTCCTCCTAATACAACCACTAGTCCAATTCCCCCTTTCCCATTCTTCTCTATGATTTGGCTCGAAACCTTTCAGACAAGAACAGATCGATGACTCCAAATAATTGCAGCTCCCAAAAGGACCGCACATTCCATAAACTTCACAATCATTTTTGGAAGCTGACCATATTATTTTCCAGTCTGTCTCATTCTCATCCCAATATGATTGAACAAAGTTCCCTTTCCAATCCAAGACTAACTTCAATAAGAGATTATAACAAACAGGGCCAGTAAGATTTACCTACCTTCCCGATCGTTCACTAAGTTAAATCCATCAGACACCACAGGATACATATACTGCACTCCGATGAAGGTTTGGCCATTCCATTGGCCACTTTGCCAATAGGGACGGCTGCCTTTCCAGATATACACCTGAGGAATGACTCCAGAGTTCATTCCTAAAGAGAAGTTCCCAAAATTAGGATCCCAAGGGCTTCTCCAAGATGTTGCTTCTTCCCTCTCCCCTGTTCTTGTGTTTTCACTTATCCTCGTTCTAGGGGTAGTAGAATCAGAAGGATGTTCAAAACTCTGCCATATTGTGCTCATATTGTTCAGAGGATCTACAAGAACGAAGTTCCCAGAATTTTGTAGAAGGGCAACTGAGTTCACCTGAGAGGTTGAAACATTTGATGACCAAAGAATCTCCTCTTCACCGTTCATAACAACGACATTTCCATCACCAGATATCTTCACAACCCCAGAAGAATCTCTTAAAGGTTTGTCCCCATTAGCCACCCAAATGACAATCGTTTAAGAAAAAATGTACCAAATACCAACATACCTATTACTGACGTTTAGAGGACTGAAAAATCCCAACTTGAAGACGCCTCCTTGGCACGATAACTTCCCAGGATGTCAGATATTGAGTGCTAGTAATGCTATCTATTTCTGTACATAATCCTGTAACGAAACAATGAAGAATAACAAGAATTACATGAACAAACTGTTGCAAATTTCTGCTGCTGCTGGTCATCTTTTGGTTTTCCAAGCCTTCCTATTAACACACTGGAATACTTCTTTTGGCTCAACTATCTTTATCAAAGCACAAGATGTTGACAAAATCCACTATCACAATCTGCCAAATAGTATTTTTAATTTGTCGACCCCAGAGAAATATCACAAACATGTTAGAGGACACACATGTCATCGTCAATCAGAGTCTTTCAGGCCAATGGAAAAATCATGTTTTGGAATTCATTTTTTCTTCAGAAGAAAAGACTTCTTTCCTACGGAAATTTTTTCCATACAAAACTACAACTTCTCATATCTTTCAGAATTCAAAGAATAAATCAGATTTCACTCCTTGCCCAGCCCCGGTAAATACTTGCCTACACTGGGTTTTATCACCAAAATCAAGCAATTTACTATGGTGGTTGAAGTTAAAGTGAGAATGCATATTACTTCAACGCGTTTAAGAGACAAATGTGTGTATGCAATACATGTGTCTTACATTCATTGCTTTAGTGTAAGCACCGGGTGCATACCATATTGATACGGGATTGACCAAGAACACACAAAACACACACTCAAAACAGTCCACAAGTTCAAGAGAACCGAGGACCCTTTGAGTGACCCCTCTCGGTACACAATGTAATGAGGTGATTAACACCTATTTTAAGCGGATAACAAACTAGATTAACAACATGAGAATAAAGAACAAGATGAACTTAACAATGGGAATAACAACAACAACACAAACGGGTACAATACGAGATACAAACATTACAAGATTGCAAGAATAGAAAGGATAGATAGAGTGACATACACTATCTCATGAACTAAGAACCTAAGTGTATTCAAGCACCTAGACCCTTAATACAATGATAATAGGAACACCTACTCTCTTCGGTGAGCACAAGAGAGACCTCAACCTCCTCTAGCACCCAATGTTCTAAGCAAGAATGCAACACTAATGATTCCACCCTAGTATCACCCTAGTTACAAGTTTCGGATTTGTGCCTCAAGGAGAGAGGACTTGTCTTTCAATGTTATACAACATTCATTATCATCAAAGTCTAATGAATGAAACCCTAAAAGGTTCTATTTATAGATATTACAAAAATGGTGTGAAATGTCCATAATACCCCTCAAGGGTGAGGTGCCCATCAAGTGCAAGAAGTGGGCTGATTTTGGTGTGTTTAGGCCCTCCTTTACACTTCACTTGTGCAATTCCTTGGACGGATTTATTACGCACTCATTCACGTCCATCCTCGTGGTCGTACTTGTATCATCCTCCCCTTCTTGAAAAGGATTCGACCTCGAATCCGTACCTCACAAAATTAAGAGAAGACAACAAGCACACATCCTCAAGATATGAGGGGTTAGGGTTAGCAAAATACACACATCACATTCCATGCCGAGGGGGGGACAAACTTGGAGTAGATCCACGGGTCCTTTGTGTTGAACATACAAAGCTTAGTACAAAAGACACAAAGGAAGCGGTCATCATCCATAAAAAAAGACAAGGAAGAACATTGTCTTCCTTCATTAGCAACCACAACCAAACATTGCTTGTCATCTTGACCAAGCATTAAGTGGGGAGTGTAGATATTTCCACATTCCAAGAGGGTGCCAAGATCAAATGGAAAAATTAGCCAAGGGCCTAAGCCGAGGCTATCCCTTCCTTCCCCTAGAATGTCACTCCCATATTCACACACAAAAACATTTTTATACACATAATCTCTATGAACAAAACTAATTGCAATGCTTTTACCACACAAGATGTTCAAAGAGTCATGTGCATTATCAAGATCAATTCTACAGACATCATCACTAACTTGAGAATTTTTAAGCACACTATTCACATGCTCAAGTAGTGAACTACATTTAAGAGTAAATTGATTATCATGCACACCAAGAGTACTCATTTCCGAGACTACACATTCCTTGCCCATAAGAGTACTCTCATCTTCCAAGAAAAGATTTCCATCTTTAGGAGGAATGTTGTCACACCATAGTGGGTTAGCATATCGGCTATAGCTTTCAAGGTAAGCTATACCATCATTTTCACCACTAGGTTCATTAGGAGCGTTTATATCATCTTCAAACAGAACATTAAACGTAAATAAGCATGATCTATCTCACGGACAGATTTGAAACTAGCAAGTGCTTCGCTCTCTATAAGTTCACTATCTCGTACCAAAGATGTTTCAATCTCCTCTTTACCTTGGTGTGGGTCAGGGTAGGCCACCTCTTCCTTCGGGAAGTTCTCGTCACAATGTGTTTGGACAATGGAAGTTGGCTTTTGTGGGATAAGTTTAGGTAGCAATTGGCGTAGCCTTTCCACGTGCCATTTCATTTCTTCAATATAGTCGGTGATGCGGTCAAACGTGGCATCGGGATTGGTGGCAGCCATGGTACCTAAAGAAAAGACAACAATGAACAACAAAACAAACTTGTTAGCTCAAAAATGTCTCACCACACTCTCACTCTCGATTTTTACCTCACACTTGGTTTCACAAGTATTGAAAGCCGGCTTGTACTTCGTGAGTGATTGAGGGATGAGTCTATCTTTGTCCGGAATAGATTTTTGTTTGAGTTGACTCAAAAGAAAATTTGTTTACGGACTTGAACCAACAAGACACAACGAATTCACAAAAGAGAAAAACACACAACAAACGCTTAACACGAATGAACGAACACAAAGACTAACTAACAATCTAGTAGATGTACTAGTTTGCCAATTAGTAGTGGAACCAACAAAATTGAAACTAAGGAACAACAAAAGAAAACTAAGAAATCTGAAATTTGAGCCAAAATTTGATGTGTGAACAGTACTTGATGACGTGGCAGTCACGTATTGGTTGCGATTTCTACAATTTTTATTTTCGAAAGTCCAAGTCTGGACCAATTTTAATTTGGATTGGTGGAATTTGTTTTAAGGAGGAAAGAATAAGTCTTGGAGCCTTTTTTTCAAGTTTCAAATTTTAAGACTTGACTTTTGTAGTACTTTTCCTTAAAACATGGATCCTTGTTTCATGGGAAAGTGGTTGAGAAGTGATGTAAAGTCTTTTGGTGGTTGGGGGTCTTTCAAGACTAACAATTACTTACACCTCTTTCCTTCACCTTTTAGGATCTATCATTCACTTTATGTTCTAACAATATATGAAGGAAGGTGAAGAACTTAAAGAACAACAACAACCACACCAAGAACAATAACAACAATCTTCAAGAACAACAACAATTCCAACGGCCAACTCCAATACACAACAACAAACGGCTAAATCTCTTTAGTGTTGTGTCTTCGGTTTTAACAAGAGATGAAGGTTGTGAAGAACTTCAAGAACAACAACATTCACCAAGAATAACAACAACACTCCTTTCAACAACAACAACCAAATACACGGCCAATCAAGTTTCTCAACAACAATGTCTACCACAACAATGGGCCAAGCTTATGTTCACAATAACAACATCAAAATACAAGCTCAAATCAAGATATAGACTCAATGTATTAGTGAGGAACAAAACTAACACCTAGAGACAACAAAGACAAATAAAAATATCGGCCAAGACACAACAAAAACACAATTTTTGGCCAAGAACACAAATGGACAGATTATTCTTTTTCTGGAATTTTCAGATTTCAATTTTTTTTTTTTTTTTTTTTTTGAATTTTCAAGTGAGCTAGCCCAAGATTTGATCTTGTAGGAACAAGATCAAGCCATGCTCTTATACCAAATGATACGGGATTGACCAAGAACACACAAAACACACACTCAAAACAATCCACAAGTTCAAGAGAACCGAGGACCCTTTGAGTGATCCCTCTCGGATTCAAGATTTACAACAAAAACACAATGTAATGAGGTGATTAACACCTATTTTAAGCGAATAACAAACTAGATTAACAACATGAGAATGAAGAACAAGATGAACTTAACAATGGGAATAACAACAACAACACAAACGGGTGCAATACGAGATACAAACATTACAAGATTGCAAGAATAGAAAGGATAGATAGAGTGACATACACTATCTCATGAACTAAGAACCTAAGTGTATTCAAGCACCTAGACCCTTAATACAATGATAATAGGAACACCTACTCTCTTCGGCGAGCACAAGAGAGACCTCAACCTCCTCTAGCACCCAACGTTCTAAGCAAGAATGCAACACTAGTGATTCCACCCTAGTATCACCCTAGTTACAAGTTTCGGATTTGTGCCTCAAGGAGAGAGGACTTGTCTTTCAATGTTATACAACATTCATTATCATCAAAGTCTAATGAATGAAACCCTAAAAGGTTCTATTTATAAATATTACAAAAATAGTGTGAAATGTCCATAATACCCCTCAAGGGTGAGGTGCCCATCAAGTGCAAGAAGTGGGCTGATTTTGGTGTGTTTAGGCCCTCCTTTACACTTCACTTGTGCAATTCCTTGGACGGATTTATTACGCACTCATTCACGTCCATCCTCGTGGTCGTACTTGTATCACATATTGTACAATCATATTAAACAAAAATGACAAAGTTACAAAAGTAATACGTTACACCAATCTAACACCTAAGAGTCCATACCAAATTCAACGTACAACAATCAACTATAGTTAACTACTCCTTAGACATAACATGTATGGGAGGATAAGTTTAACTAGACTAGAGAATCCCTCAAAGCTACAATGGTGCACAAATCTTGCACACTAATTAGCAGACACCAAATTTCACTTCAATGTTCAACCATTTCACTTCACAATAACTTCTCTAGGGCAATCATGTTTCGAATCACCTTACCTGCATAAAACCATAAATCAAAGGAAATCTTACATATATTTGATAGGATTATAAACAATTCTGACAGGGTTTAAAACTTAGAAACATACCAAAGGTCGGCGAAAAATGCTCAACTCCAGCTGGAGATCTGCTAGATATATTGCAGGAGGCCTTCCTGATTCAGCCCGGTTGTCTCTAGCCAAGGCAGCTCTTTCTTCCATCTTTTTGCAATGATCTCTCATCTTTGACTTGAGGAATGGCAAAAAGCGATTCAACCCCATAGACCCATGGAGAAATAAGCTGAAAGCAATAGAAAGATAAACAAGATGTAGACAAGTGAATGAGGACAGGATGATTATCAGCAGGAAGTTTACACGTTAAAAGTGTAAGGCTCAAAGTTTTCTAATCTTTCAGTCTTCTCTAACATTCTCATAATATAATTTATTCAAAGTCACCAGAATCAGTACACTGGTTCAAATTAGAAGCTGTGGTAGATATTTTTGTGGAGTAAGCAGCAGTATTGAGGTTCGAGAGAATTCTCTTTTACCTGTCAGTATTAGTGCCTGCATAATCATCTGCCTGAAATACTTCAGTTCAGCAGTTTCGCAATATGTTGAAGGTTCCCTTAAAGGGTCAAGATGAGTAGCAGCTCTTTCAGGGTGCTATTTGGTACACCACTTTAGCAGAATGCTAAACCCTTATTTTGGACGTTGCACAAGAAAGGCATTTAAGGTGTTAAGTCATTCAATAGAAGATTAATGCATCCATGCATTAAATGGATCAATTTCTTATTGTAAAGAAAAATAAATGCTTCACTCTGAACCTCAGGTCAAAATCAATCCAGAGCACAAAATAAACAGATGAACTTTAGGCACGACTTTACTCATAATTGACACCATGTTGAGGAACAAAGCAGTATTATAAGCAATGGAGACTGATCTTCAAAATCAGCCATCACTAATACGTTTTCCTTAAAAGCACGCACATAGAAAGCATGATGCATCTCACCGATAAGACTTATTTTGCAAGGCAGTTATGATGATAAGAAACTGAATGATCAGAAATTAATAAGAATGAAATCCACAGAGATGTCTTGATCTGCTAGCATCAAGTGATGGGCCGGAACATTGGGATCACCATGGAGATCCAGTCATTTTGCTGTCAGCCCATTTAAGAACTATCAGAGTAACAAGTTCCAATATTGAAGGGTAATGTACTTGAGGCTATAGACGATAAATCTTCAACATAACCCAGCCCATCTCTTAAAGTTCAACGCTGCCTCTCTCTTTTTCATCTGGGATTCTGACTGAAATTTTGGAGACTTCCCCTTGTAGAGTGTTTTGTGGTATTTTAAGAAGACGGCGCGATATTTGTACTTGTCAATAAACATATTACCTTTCTCCATCATCTCTACAACTTCATTTGCTCGAACAAAAAAACCACCTCTAACAAATGTATAAAGTACAGCATCTAACAGTTCCTGATCAAACTTCATTCCATAAGAAAAAGCAATAGACTTCATTTCACCCCATAGTTCCGCCACCTCGACATATTTTCCACCAATGGTGGCATAACCTGTGACCAGAGAATGAAATGTTTGTGCATTTGGAGCATGGCCCAAACTCCTCATCTTCTTAAAAGCCTTTTCAGCATCTTGCATCAACCTCTTTTTGCAGAAAAAGTGAATTACATTATTCCAATCATGAACTCCATAATCTACTTTTTTCCCTTCCTTGATTTCATGCAAAAGTGTCACCATTAAACTAGCTTCACCTCCTTCTGCAGACCCTTTCACCAATTTCTCAAATTCTTGATGACCAGCTCTTGGTATCTTGGCCTCTTTCATCTCCTTGAACAGGTGAAGGGCCCCTTGAGAGTCCTTCTGTATCACCTTGGACTGGATCAATACTTCATAACAGCTTGCATCTATCTGAATCCCAGCTCTACGAGCATCTCTAAGCAGTGATGCAACTTCCCCTGCTCGATTCTCTTTACAGTATGCTTTCAAAAGAGATGTATAAACAGAAGAACCTGTTCTAACACCAGCCAATCGCATTTCATCCAGAAGGTCATGTGCCTGATCTAACCATCCGAGTGAAATACAAGAGTTTATCACATGAACCAAGGCAGAATCATCAACTGAAACTGGAGAATCTTCTTTCTCTGCTTTAATTAGAAATTCCGCAAGATCTTTTGTTCTTCCAGCTTCTAAGAAAGCCTTTACCAATTTAACATATAATTTCTCAGTAGGCTGGAGAATACCATGTTCAGTTGTAATAAATTCAATTTGTTTCTGCAACTTTATTACCAAGACATCAAGTAAGTTTTTAGCAATGGTCTGCAGTTCTGAAAACTTTCTGTCCCTACAGAGGTCTTCGTATGATACCCAATTTTCTGATCCATCTGGCTTTTGATGATGTGCATCCTCGGTGAGAACATTTGAACGCAATGTATCGCCACTTCTAGAAGCTTCTAGGAGCAAACTAGCTGTACCAAGCGAACTTTTAGCTTTCTCTGCCTTGCGAAGCATTTCTAGAACCATGTGGGATGTAGATTCAAGATCTCCAAATTTCAGATAGCATGAAAGCAAACAATTATAGAACTGACGAAATTGCATCTCCGTCACATTAGGGGCCTCTTCCATGTCTCTCTTAAGCTTATTGAACTCCTCCCTTCGACCATTCTTCTCATAAATATGAGCCATTATGATTAGTAAAGTAGCATCAGCTTTCAAATTGATTCGAGGCATCATGTCAAGGAGCTGCTCCGCTTTTCTAGTAGTTCCAAACAGAAGACATCCAACTAAAGCAATGTTAAAACATGTAGCATTAGGCTTCATGGAAAGCAGAGATTCATTGCTCTTTTTACGGGGATCAACTCTTCCATCCTGGAACAAGTAACCTATTTCAAGAACCAATTCAACAGCAAGGTATGCTCCAGTAGAGGTTTGTGACATATAAGCAAGGATTGCAGACCAAGCACTCACAGGTGGATACCTCTCTGTTTCCACAAGCTTCCTTACAAGAGTAGATGCGGGAATAGGTGATCCACATTTGGCAAAAGCTAAAGAGAGATATATAAGAGTATTTCTCTCAAGCAAGTCATGCTTGCTCTCCTCAAATGCCTGTTCAATCATGCCATAAGCGCTCTCCAGCCGTCCAAGATCTGAGCTTTCAGCAAAAGCTGCTACAAGTTTATTAACAATTGTTTTTCTAGGAAACCCTGCCATTTGTATGTGTCGCACATACAAAGCCCATGCATCGTCCAATTTATTTTCATCAATCACATTTTCTAACTCCTCGGACATTTTACCAATGTCTTGAGCCTGGACAAGGATTGTCCCAGCAATGGTAGAAAAAGGAGCAGTCTGAGCAAACGCAGTGCGGTCAACTCTACTCTGAATCCCAATGTTGCCCCAAAAGAAGCCAACTGACCGATTGACAATCTCATTACTCCAACCAGACTGAATTGCTTCTCTGAAAACTATAGAAGCCCCATTAACAGGAAAAATCCGAAGCAAGGAACAAGGCCAGGCTGTTAAACCCAAGTTCAACTTCCGGAGACTGATCATTTTCTCCCAGTAGCATTCCTAGATCTTCATTTCATGTTGAATCTTGGTTGACAAAAGAATTAAAAAAATATTAGAGATTAAATTATCAATTTCTATTTTGTTAAAAAATAATTTCCATTCTCTGAAATGCTAAACATAACTCAAGAGTGCATGACTTATTTAGATGTTAGACATATTTTGAATTCATGGAATTCAGATGATGCAGTTTGAGAAGGCCAGAAATTGAAGTTGGCTGTATGAGGGATCGAAAGGATTTCCTAAGTGAGTTGACATATAATGTTTCAATTTAAGTTGCTAAAACTTGCAATATAATGATAATTTTGCATCTTTTATATCATTAGTTCTTTTGTTATCTATTTATATAAAAAAGATATCAGTATTAAAATCATACAAATTCGAGTTGATTTCAAGTGGACTCGGAGCTCGGCAATCCCAATTCATAGTTCATGTTCTGTCATTAAGAAGCATGCTGAAAGCTTGCAACAAAATGGTTAATATTAGACTTTTTATAGCCTAATTCTTGTTTTCCTTTATGCATTATGAAGATTTCAGAGTAATTAACATGGGAAGTAAATAAGAAAGCAGAATTAGCTTGTAAAAATCATAAAGAAGTATCAAAATCATTTGTTTATGCATTGATAGTAGTCACTAAGCATGGCAACCCCAATTTCGAATTAGTGTTTTACTATTAAAAACAGCCTCTCTGCTTTGTCTGAGGTACTGGTATGGACAGCATAACACTTTACCCTCCCCAAACCTCACTTTGTGGGAATACACTGGGTATGTTGTTGTTGTACTATTAAAAGCAGGCTGAAAACATGCAATATAGTGACAGAGATTACACCTGTATGGCCTTATACTCCTTTTTCACTTCCCTATTCTTTTAGGAATATCTCAGAACCCTAACTAGCATCACTACTTGGATGGCCATCCAAGTTATGGAAATTACAGAATACACAATAAAATCACTTTTGTTTCTTTATAACAACAACATCACTCATGTTTTGCCAATTATCGCACAAAATAACTCATAGTGGTAAAATACTTCCTCTCACCAAAAAGCTCTCTCTCATTATCCCACAAAATCACTCCTGCAGATCAGCTTACTAATCTCAACTATCGATTCCAATCTAAAGGATGAAAGGAAGATATCTACTCCAAGTCAAACTGAACATGAATCATGGAACAGTGATTAACCGAAGAACTCATGTCACATGCATTTCCTCCAGCTACAACCCCCTCGCATCAAAGACACACTTTTGGGGGGTTTAAAGCTACAGTATGAAAATAATTTGGGTCTTAAACAACAGCGCAATGGAATATGCAGACAGCCAATCGCATAATTTAAAGCTAGATAGAAAGAATAGCGACATTAAACAGAATCAGCAATCAACCCAATACCAGCATTCACAATAGCTCAGTGTTTCTGTATCGGACAAGCAACTCAGACTTACACAGGAGTCCATAAGATAAGAACTTGAAATGGAAAAAAGAAAGAGACAAAGCAAAAGAAATCAAGAACTCACAATCTAGTAATGCAATGACAGTACAGTCTGGCTGACAGCAATCCGAAGAACGTAGCTCAAGAAACAAAAGCATACACCAAGCAGCAAAATAGCACAACTTTTTCCCCAGTATCATTAGCCACACCAATAATAAAGCACTAAACAATGGGAGAAATTGCTTTTAAGGGAGAAAAGGAAAAGAGTTAATGGTCAAAAATACACCGAAAGTATCCTGATTTTTTGAACTTTATGCCTGAACTATATGGTGTGCCTTGAATTAAAAGGGACAAACAAGTTTCCCAATTAAGTGAGGCTTCAAGTTTTAAAAATTAGGTAAAAGGGACAATTTTTTTCCAGTTTTTTTTAAACATTTTCGCTCCAACAACTTTGCACAGTTGTTGAGTTGTTCGACAACTTTGCAAAGTTGTTCAACAATTGTTCAAAGTTGTCCGCCAACTTATAACTGTTGAGACAACTAATGCAGTTGTCGAACAACTGTCCCAATTGTTTAAGCGACTTTATCTTTTTAACTTAATAATATTGTGGGACCACTTGTCCCTTTTTTTAATTAAAGACTTGAAAAGGTTTTCTACGATGTCTAGGTGAACTATCACCAACTCTTTATCAAATGACTCAAAACACAACTAAACTGTCAGTTGTTACTTTTTCCTACTTGAAATATCACCATAGTTCATGTGTGTTTTGGGAACAATTTACAGTTGAGGTGGTCGTGGTACCCAAGGTTGTGGCCTAGTGGTCAATGACGTGGGTTGAGCAACATAAGGTCTCAAGTTCAATTCCCAATTCCAGCATAGAAAAAAATACTAGGTGATTCTTCCCATTTGTTGTGGCCTTGGTGGACTACCTCTTGCTGGTGAAAGTGTCGGGTATCCCGGGAAGTAGTCGAGGTACATACAAGCTGGCCGAACACCACGGTTATCAAAAACATAATTAATAGTTGACGAGTGTTTTGATAAATAATTGGTGATAATTCATGTTGGAACTCAAAATATCGGGATAGTTTTAGGTACATTTACACTTCACTCGAAAAAAAATGATAATTTTTGGGGATAACAGGGTGATTTTATTGTTATAAAAGAACTGATTTTTAGTGAGTAATTTTCATAACTTGGATGACCACAAAAGTAATTAACTGTAATAAAAATGCATATTAATTAGAAGAAAAAGAAAATCAGAAATTGAACTGAAAACCAACAATATAATGAGTAAAAATTGCACCTTTTATGGCATCTTTTTTCTTTTATAATTTTCTATGTTCATAATACTGATTCGCACTTCATTGGAAAAAAAAAAAAAAAGATTAGCCCAAAAAGATAAAAAAGGAACTCACAGTTGGATTTTTTATTTGCTCAGAGAGAAGTAAAGTTGGGTGGAGAAGGAGAGCGTTGCTAAACTGTGGGCAGAAGAAAAAGAAGACTGTTGACATAAACTAATGTTGGGCCTCTTCAAAAAAGAACTATTTCGGGCTGTATTACGAGAAATAGTTCATGTATTAAGTGTGGTATTAATTAATATTATGTTTGGTAGAATTTTGAATCAATGTATTATTAATATCATGTATTAGTTACACATCCTATATGGTATTATAGATGTATTACTAATACATTACATATGATGGTATTAGCAATTCATGGATTTTAATATCATGAGATTATTATGTATAAAGGCAAGAATATCCCTCAAATTCTTTTAAATATTTTTTTATTTTCTTAATTTTATTTTTTATATTTGTACTAATAAATTTGTTCAAATAAATTAGTTTACAAATTTTATTATTATCTACAAAAAAAGTCCTCAAATTTCTTTAATTTTTTTCTAAATCTTTTTCAATTTATTCAATATGAGTAACTTTTTTTCAATTTATTAAAATAATAATATCCCTCCAAATAATTTTAGTTATAAAAAAAAACTACTCCATTAACTCAAAAAAATATTTATTAGTCAAAATCCGAAAGCAAATTGCATACAAGCTTTAATTTTGTAGATAGGATATCCATAAATAAAAATATTTTTTTTACTTAGTTTTAACACTCTATAGAATAGAATTTTATTTTAATAATAATTTTATTGTCCCATCCAGAAGTTATATGTACCTTCCTCTAACTTAAAAACAACACAAAGTGGGAACAACAAGCAAATAATGAACGAACAAAGAAAAGATAATAAAAAATTAATTTTTGTAAGTGAATAGTTAAATCTTAAAATTCTAAAGTAAATAATTAGTTATATTATTAACTTTTTTTATTTAAAAAAAAAAGAATAATAAGCTTTTGCAAAAAAAATACACAAAGTTATAATATGTCGAGGGTATTTTTATAAACAAATAATATTCTTTTTAAAATATAACAATACATATTACTTTTAATACATCAAACCAAATACTACATAAAAAATAATTTCAGTATTACTAATCGTGCCTAGTAATCTCAGTATTACTAATACAACATATTCGGTATTATCTTATACACTCTACCAAACGACTAGTAGAGGTCATTTGGTAGAGTGTATAAGATAATACTAAGTAGGTTGTATTGGTAATACTGGGATTAGTAATGCAGGGATTAGTAATATTGAGATTATTTTTTATGTAGTGTTTGGTTTGATATATTGAAAATAATATGTATTGTTATATTTTAAAAAGAATATTATTTGTTTACAAAAATACCCTTTGAGTACATATTATAACTTTGTGTATTTTCTTTGCAAAACTTTATTATTCTTTTTTTAAAATAAAAAAATAAAAATATAACTAATTATTTACTTTGAAATTTTAAGATTCAATCATTCACTTATATATCTATTTTTTTTCTTATCTTTTCTTTATTTGTTCATTATTTTTTTGTTGTTTCCACTTTGTGATGTTCTTACGTTCGAGGGAGATACGTGTAACTTTTGAATGAAACAATAGAATTATGATTAACATAAATTTGTGTTCCGTAGAGTGTTAAAGCTAAGTAGAAAAATTATATATTTATGAATATCCTATTTACAAAATTAAAGCTTGTATGCAATCATGCAATTTATTTTCGAATTTTGACCAATAAGTATTTTTTAAGTTAATGGAGTAGTTTTTTCACGACTAAAATTATTTGGAGGGATATTATTATCTTGATAAATTGAAAAGAAATAACTCACATTGAATAAATTGAAAAGATTTAGAAAAAAAATTAAAGAAATTTGAGGGCGTTTTTATATTGACACATATTTATCCATGGATTACTAATCCCACCAAATTGGATGTATTAGTTATATACCCATATAATACCATGTATGGTGTATAACTAATTCATGTATTAGTTATACATAGCTTCAAAATTGCTACCAAATAATGTATTAAGTAATCTCATCATTTAATCCATGGATTATGAAAATAATTCACCCTACCAAACGGGTGTTTAATACATGGACTAGTATTAATTAAGGGTCACTTGCAATTTTTTTGCAGGAAATTAGATACAGGAAGTTGCATATCATAGAACCAAATATGGGTGGCTTTAGATATTGACAAAATGACCTTCTGGACCCTCCTACTATGTCAGTTTTGTAAGTTGGACACTTCTACTTACATGTTTATCATCTGGACCCTTAAACCCATCAACAAGCAACATTTCGCACCCTTTGACCGTTGACCTTGCCTATGTAGCAAGGTCATGGTGACTAGGACAAAGAGAGTGAAACCACTCGCCTAGGGTTGCGAGTGGGGATCAATTTTTGGCCAATGTTACATTAAAATAATTACAAAAATAAAAATAATATTAAAATTTTAAAAATAAAATAAAAAGGGTCCTTTTTTTCCTCCATCTTTTTAAATTTAATTTTTAAAATTTTTTTAAAATAATTTAAAATATATTTTTAAAAATTTAAAAATAATTTTAAAATATTTTTAAAAATAATTTAAAACTATTTTTAAAATTTTAAAAAAAAATTAAAAAGGATCCTTCTTTTCCCTCCATTTTTTTTAATTTAAAAATATTTTTAAAATTTTAAAAAAAAATTAAAAATATTTTGAGAAATTTAAAAATAATTTTAAAAATTAAAAAATCATTTAAAATTTTTTTTTTTAAATTTTTTTTTCCCTCCCCACCCCATCCCAACCTGTCCCCACCCCACCCCCAGCCCCCTACCCTACCCTAACACCCGTCCAGCCCTTCCCCACCCCCACCCAGCCCATCCCCACCCCCCACACCCTACCCATCCCCATCCCATCCCACCCCACCCCCAGCCCCTCCACCCCAACCCCATACCTACCCCCACACCTCACCAGCCCCGTCCAGCCCCTCCCCATCCCACCCCCAACCCCCACACCCCTTCCATCCCCATCCCCACCCCATCCCTAGCCCCTACACCCCACCCCAACACTCTTCCAGCCCCCCCTCCCCCACACGTTCGCTTTTTATTTTTTATTTTAATTTTTTCTCTCAATTCAATTCTTTTTTTAATTAAAATTTAAATTTGAAATCTTTTTATTTTTTGGGGGATTAAAATTTAAATTGAAAGTGAGTGATAGTGAATATTGAAAAAAATTAGTGAATTTCGCTTGAAAAAAATTAAACCTTTTGTAAATTTGTTAAAAATATTCAAATATAAAAATAAAAAATTTATTATGTTTGTATATATGAATTTATAGTTAAAAATTTAAATTAGTTGGAGAAGAATTTTAATTATTTGGAATGAATTTGATGTTTAATTTGTGAGCAAAATTAAAAACACAATTATTTAAATTTTTCTACAATTTATAAATTTTTCTTATTTAATTAAATTAATTCTAATATTTAATTTGTTATGTATCATTTTAAAAATGACTTGGAATTTAATGTAATATTTTTTTTAAATGATGTGGCTGATGACGTGACAGACATGTCAGGCGTGGCAGACGTGGCAGCTGACGTGAGGGAGAGTGTGTTACACTCACCAAAAAAAGGGTTTAAAATGTTGCTTTTTAGTGGGTTCAAGGGTCCAGATGACAAAATGTAATTAGAAGTGTCCAACTTACCAAACTGACATAGTACAGATGTCCAGAAGGGCATTTTGCCTTTGATATTTGATCCCAATAAGTAATGTCTTTATAAAAAAAAAATAACCTTCCTTACTTTTTAAGTATAGTACAAGTACCATTTTACCCCTCTACATCTCAAATATATTTTTAAAACTTTCCATACTTATTTGTCTCTCAAATTTTATTTTTTATTATTTTCACTTTTTTATTTTTTTCTTTAATTTATTATTCATTTTTTTTTAATTATTTTCACTTTTTTATTTTTTTCTTTAATTTTATTATTTTCACATTTTATTTTTTCCATTAATTTTATTTTCATGTTTTAATTTATTTTGTCTCAACCTTTATTTTTTTATCTTTTTCCTTTTTTCTCAAGCATTATCTACTTTTTCTTTTTTGCTTTTTTTGAATTCATTTGTCTTTAACCTTTATTTATCTTTTATTTTTGTTTTTTATCAGTTCTCTTTTTTCTCCTCATTTTTCTCAATCTTTATTTTTATTTTTTCCTCTAATTTTTTATTTTCTCAATTTTTTTAATTCTTCGTTTTTTTCTCAATCTTTATTTTTTGCCTTTTTTTCTCACTCTTTTTTTTTAAAATTTCTCTATTTTGTTTGATCACTTTTTTTTCAGTTCTCTTTTTTTCCTTCATTTTTTTCAAACTTTATTTTTATTTTTTCTCTCATTTTCTTTCAATTTTTTAATTCTTCGCTTTTTTCTTTCCTTTTTTTTCTCTATCTTTTTTTTTATTTCTCTATTTTGTTCGATCGCTTTTATTTCTCAACTTCTATTATATTTTGCTAATAAATAAAAAATTGGATAATCCGCAAAGAAATTTTCTTTTTTTGACATCAAAGCAAATTTAAGGGCATGAATTGTTGTTACGAAGTTCTTTGAAAGTTCTTGAGATAAGTCGTGTCTCAAAGGCGAGAGTTGTAGAATATCTCATAAATAAAGACATAATGTGGTAGTGTCAACTCTTGCCTCTGGGGCATAATTTATTATTTATAAGTCCTTGAGCTAATGTAGAACATCCCATAAACAAAGACATAACGTGGTAGTGTCAACTCATGCCCGTGGAGAATAATTTGTAGTTTGAAAGTCATTGAACTAAGCCTTGCCTCTAAGCCAAGAGTTGTAGAATGTCTCATAAATGAAGACATAACGTGGTAGTGTCAACTCTTGCCCGTGGGGCATAATTTGTAGTTTGAAAGTCCTTGAGCTAAATCTTACCTCTAAGGCAATAGTTGTAGAACATCTCATAAATGAAAACATAACGTCGTAGAGTCAACTCTTGCCTGTGGGGCATAATTTGTAGTTTGAAAGTCCTTGAGCTAATTAAGTCTTGCATCTAAGGCAATATTTGTAGAATATCTTCTAAATGAAAATACAACGTGGTAAAGTCAACTCTTGCCCATGGGGCATAATTTATAGTTTGAAAGTCCTTGAGCCAAGTCTTATCTCTAAGACAATAGTTGTAGAACATCTCATAAATGAAAATATAACGTAGTAGAGTTAACTCTTGCCCGTGGGGCATAATTTGTAGTTTGAAAGTCCTTGAGCCAAGTCTTGCTTCTAAGACAATAGTTGTAGAACATCTCATAAATGAAAATATAACGTGGTAGAGTTAACTCTTGCCCATGGGGAATAATTGTAGTTTGAAAGTCCTTGAGTCAAGTCTTGCCTGTAAGGCAGTAGTTGTAGAACATCTCATAAATAAAAACATAATGTGGTAGAGTCAACTCTTGCTCGTGGGGCATAATTTGTTGTTTGAAAGTCCTTGAGCTAAGTCTTGTCTCTAAGGCAATAGTTGTAGAATATCTCATAAATGAAAATATAACATGGTAGAGTTAACTTTTGCCCGTAGGGCATAATTTGTTGTTTGAAAGTCCTTGAGCTAAGTCTTGCCTCTAAGGCAATAGTTGTAGAACATCTCATAAATGAAAACATAACGTAGTAGAGTCAACTCTTGCCCGTGGGGCATAATTTATAGTTTGAAAGTCCTTGAGCTAAGTTTTGCCTCTAAGGTAATAGTTGTAGAATATCTCATAAATGAAAATATAACGTAGTAGAGTCAACTCTTGTCCATGGGGCATAATATATTGTTTGAAAGTCCTTTAGCCAAGTCTTGCCTCTAAGACAATAGTTGTAGAATATCTCATTAATGAAAAAAATATGTGGTAGAGTCAACTCTTGCCCGTGGGGCATAATTTGTAGTTTGAAAGTCCTTGAACTAAATCTTGCCTTTAAGGTGATAGTTGTAAAATATCTCATAAATAAAAGCATAACGTGGTAGAGTTAACTCTTGCCCGTGGGGTATAATTTGTTGTTTGAAAGTCCCTGAGCTAAGTCTTGCCTCTAAGGTAAGAGTTATAAAACATCTCATAAATCAAAATATAATGTGGTAGTGTCAACTCTTGCCCATGAAACATAACTTGTTGTTTGAAAGTCCTAAGTCTTGCCACTACAATGTAGTAGTATCAACTCTTGCCCATGAAATGTAGCTTATTGTTCGAAAGTCGTAAGTCTTGCCTTTATAATGTGATAGTGTGAAGATGTAACTAGAATGAAAGAAATTGAAGAAAAGAACAAAAATTATAAAAAATTCCGAAAAAACAAGAAAATGAAGAAAAATATTAAAAAAATAAAAATAAAAGAAAATGTAGAAGTTGAGAGAGAATAGGAAAAAAATAAAGGTTGATAAAAAAAAGAAAGATTAAATAAAAATAAAGGTCGAGAAAAATTTAAAAATAAAAAATTAAATAAAAATAAAAAAAATAATTTTTTTTTTTTTTTTTTTTATAAAAATAGATGTTTAAAGGTGTAAAGAAAAAAAGTAAAGGTTGAGAGAAACTAAAAAGAACACAAAAAAGAGGAGAGAAAAAAATAGAAATAAAAAATAAAAAAGAAAAAAAAAGTTGAAAGGAAAAAAGTAAGGGTTGAGAAAATAAAAAATAAGAAGAGAAAAGAAAAATAAAAATCAAAGTAAAATAAAAAAAATAAAAAAAATAAAAGTTGAAAGATATAAATATGGAATTGTTATCCATTATAAGGATTATTTATTTAATTTACTCCGTTGATCAGGGGCAGTTTTGTCCAAAAATATTTAGTTAATAGGTAAAGGCTATTTTAAGAAAGTTTCTTTTATTTGGACTAAAATTTGAAAGCCACCCTAATTTAGGTCTATTTTCGAGATTCACCCGGTTAGGTAGGATGACCAAAAAGTGGGTGAATTTTAATTTTTGACCTCCATAAGAAAGGTCTTTAAACACTAGTCTTTCTTCTTTTCTATATATAGTACAAGTAAATTTTTGTTCTTCTAAGTATTTTTAAACTTTTTCATTCTCATTTGTCTCTCAACTTTTTCTTTATTTTTTAATTTTCTTAACCTTAAATTTTATATTATTTTTCTATTTTAATTCATTTGTCTCAACTTTTATTTTTCTTTTACTTTTATTTTTCTAATTTTTCTTTTTTTTTTTAAACATTATTTATTTCTTCATTTCTCTCTCTTTTTTAATTCATTGGTCTCAATATTTATTTTTTTATTTTTTTATCATTTCTCATTTTTCTCAAACTTTATTTTTATTTTTTTCTTCTCATGTTTGTTTTTCTCAATATTTTTTTTTACTTTTTTATTGTTGTTTATTCTTCTCTTTTTTCTTAACCTTTATTTTTTCTTGTCTTTTTTTCTCAATTTTTTTTTTATTTCTCTATTTTGTTTGTTCTCTTTTTTTTTCTTAACTTCTATTAAATTTTGTTGATAAATAAAAAGTTGGATAATCTGCAAGTAGGGTCTTTTTTTTTTTTACATCAAATCAAATTTAAGGGCATGACTTGTTGTTCGGAAGTCCTTTGGGATAAGTCTTGCCTCTAAGACAAAAATTATAGAACAACTCATAAATCAAGACATAATATGTTAGTGTCACGTCTTGCTTGTGGAGTATAACTCGTTGTTTGAAAATCCTTGAGTTAAGTCTTGCTTCCAAGGCAAGAGTTATAGAACATCTCATATGTCAAGAAATAATGCGGTAGTGTCAACAGTTGTCCATTGGGCGTAAATTGATCTTTTGGGAGGTTCTTAGGCTAAGTCTTGTCTTAGAGGAAAGACTAATAGAGTATCACATAAATTAAGACGCAATATGATAGTGTCAACTCTTGTCCATGGGACGTACCTTGTCGGCTAAGTCTTGCCTGTAAGGCAAGAGTTATAGAATATCTCATAAATCAAGACACGATGTGGTAGTGTCAACTCTTACCCATGAGGAGTAACTTACTGTTTGAAAGTCCTTGGACTAATTCGTACCTCTAAGGCAAGAGTTATAGAACATCTCATAAATCAAGACTTAATGCGGTAGTGTCAACTCTTACTCATGAAGCATAACTTGTTGTTTGAAAGTCATTAATTTATAAAATATATCATAAATTAAGACGCAATATGATAGTGTCAAATCTTGCTCATGGAGCGTAACTTGTTGTTTAAAAGTCCTTGGGTTAAGTCTTGCCTCTAAGACAAGAGTTATAGAACATCTCATAAATCAAAACATAATGTGATAGTGTCAACTCTTACCTATGGGGCATAACTTGTTGTTTGAAAGTCCTTGGGTTAAGTTTTGCCTCTAAGTCAAGTGTTATAGAATATCTCATAAATCAAAACACAATGTGGTAAAGTCAACTCTTGTCCACAGTGCACAACTTATTGCTTGAAAGCCTTTGATCTAAGTCTTGTCTCTAAGGGAAGAGTTATAAAGCATCTCATAAATCAATACATAATATGGTGGTGTCACTCTTGCCTGTGAGGCATAACTTGTTGTTTGATGGTCCTTGAGTTGAGTCGAACCTCTAAGACAAGAGTTATAAAGCATTTCATCAATAAAAAACATAATGTGTTAGTATTGACTCTTGCCCAATGTACATAACTTATTTGAAATTTCTTAGGATAAGTCATGCCCCTAAGGTAAGAGTTGTAGAATATCTCATAAATGAAGATATAATGTGGTAGTGTCAACTCTTGCTCGTGGGGCATAATTTGTTGTTTGAAAATCATAAAGCTAAGTCTTGCCTCTAAGGTAAAAGTTGTAGAATATCTCATAAATGAAAACATAATGTGGTAGAGTCAGCTCTTGCTCGTGGGGCATAATTTGTTGTTTGAAAGTCCTTGAGCTAAGTGTTGCCTCTAAGGTAAAAGTTTTAGAATATCTCATAAATGAAAACATAACGTGGTAGAGTCAGCTCTTGCCCGTGGGGCTTAATTTGTTGTTTGAAAGTCCTTGAGCTAAGTCTTGCCTCTAAGGTAAGAGTTATAAAACATCTCATAAATCAAAACACATGTGATAGTGTCAACTCTTGCCCATGAGAAGTAACTTCTTGTTTGAAAGTCATAAGTCATGCCTCTACAATGTGTTAGTGTCAACTCTTGCTCATAGGGCGTAACTTGATTGGAAGAAATTGGGAAAAATTGCCAAAAAAGAAGAAAATGAAGAAAAATACTAAAAAATAAAAATCAAAGAAAATAAAAAATAAAGAAAATATAGAAGATGAGGGAGGAAAAGAAAAAAAATAATGGTTGAGAAAAATAAAAAAAGAGACAAAATAAAAATAAAGATTGAGAAAAATTTAAAAAGAAAAAAAGAGAAAAAATAAAAACAAAAAAATAAAAAGGAGAAAAAATTAAAAAAATAAATAGAGCTTGAGAGAAGAAAAGAGAAAAAAATTAAGGGTTGAGAAAAACTAAAAATAAAAAAATAAAATATTAAAAAATTAAAATCAAAGTAAAATAAAAAAAGAGATTTTTTTTTAAAATCGAAGATGAGAGGAGAAAAGAGAAAAAAGTAAGCTTGAGAAAAACTAAAAAAAGAAAGAGAGATAAAAGAAAAGATAAAAATTAAAGTAAAATAAAAAAGAGAAAAATAGTTGAAAGATAAATATTTATGGAGTTGTTTAAAAATATTTGAGATATTGAGGGGCAAATGGGTCATTGTGCTATATAAAAAAAAAAGGGAAACTAACTTGAGAAAATTGAAGGAAAGGTATCTTTTAAGTTTTGAACGAAGGATTGGTGACATTGACCAACTTAAAGGGTCAAACATCATTAGGAAACTTGATTAAGTTAATTATGGACTTGATTAATATTTTCAAAACTTTCTAATCTTTTCAAAAATACAAATCAACCCAACCCACACCCCTCTTCAATCCAAATCAACCACTCTCTCTAGCTTCTCTCAACTCTCTCCCAACCAACAGTTCTGGAAAATTTATCCCTTCAACCTCCGGCGACAAATAGTCGAGTGAGTTTCTTTTTGACTTTCAACCGTCAATCGACATGAAGTTCTTCGGCGATAACAATTTTGAGTTCTTCGTTGTCCCATTTCTTTTTTCACAGGTAAGAAATTATAAAGAAACAGAGGAACTTGAGCCAACTACTCTTTTAGTTTGAAATATGGACTGAATAAAACCCTAATTTTTGACATTTTTTCTTCTTGTTGTCGTATTGTTGATTCGAATTTGTTGGTGATTTTCGGTCACAGTTGATGTTCTTAGTGTGTGTGTGTGATGTATTGGTGTTGCTGGGTTGATTTGTTGTTTGTCTTGGTAAAAATGGTATTGCAACAGATGAAACATCTGATGTAATAGATGAAACATATGATGCAACAGATGAAAATCTGATGCAACAGATGAAAATCTAATGCAACTATGAAAATCTGATGCAACAGGTGAATAATCTAATAGATCATTCATCTGTTGTGACATACGACTCTTCTGTTTGGAAGAAATCTAAATAATATTGATCCAATAGATAACTGATTAATGATCTATTTTTATTCTTTCCAACGGTTTACTCTTCATTGTGCAACAGATTAGGACTGTTTTTATTATTTCCAATGGTTTACTCATCCGTTGCAACAGGTCGGTTATATGTTGCAACAGATAACATACCTGGAGCAACAAATTAGTGATCCATTTTTATTTTTTCCAACGTTTTACTCATCCGTTGCAACAGGTCGGTTATATGTTGCAACAGATAAAATACCCGGTGCAACAGATTAGTGATCTGTTTTTATGGTTTTCAACGGATTACTCATCTGTTGCACTAGGTTAGTTATATGTTGCATCGGATAAAATACCAGGTGTAACAGATTAGTGCTGTTTGTATGGTTCCCACGGATTACTCATCCATTGCAATAGGTTGGTTATATGTTGCAACAGATAACATACCTGGTGCAACAGATTAGTTGTCTATTGTAACTATTATATTACTGTTATGCATTAATCAATTATAATCTATATTATGTTTCTATTAATTTAAGATAACATGGCTCCTAAAAGAAAAGAAATCGAATTAAGTCCAAGTAAAGGAACAAGTGTAGCAGCTCAGCTACATCCACCACTCTATGAGCTTGCTTTACAAGCGTTATCTCAATTAGGAGTAGAAGATAATGAACACGAGAAGGAGGAATCTTTCAAAAGAGATGATCCAAATGCTAATAGTCCTTCCACCGAAGAGTTGGTCAAAACTTCCAGCATTGATCGTTATCCTGTGAGAATGCAGTGCGATGGTGCCACAGATTTAACGGGTGATCTCGTGGTTAAGTCAGTCATGGGAAAATCTTTCGACGCCTTCAGAAAAATACTTCTAGAACAAAAATTAGATTCTTATTTCAGGGAAAGATACTTTGGGCAATATCTTAATTTGTTGGAGGACAACAATGCTCGTTTTCAGATGAAAATGGTATATGATCTACTCAAGCGCAGGTTTATATATGAAAACAAAGATAAGATGGATGAGGTGTGGATAAATTACTATAGCATGCCTGTTTGTTTTGGTTGGAAGGAGTTTACCATAGTTACCGGACTAAAATGTTATCCTCCTTCTTCTTCTCAAGTTTTACCTATTCTGACCCCAAAAAAAAGCACTCTGCACACCTAAAAAAAGAAAAAACAAATTGAGTGATCGTGATGACCTGGTGTCCATTGTTGGTCCAAGCTTCAAAAATAAAAATATGATAGAAGCGTTGAAAGGTAAAGGACTTTCAAAGAAGCACAATCAATCATTGTGCTTGGTTTGGTTTGTACATAATGTTCTTTGGGCGAGAGACGTTAACAACAACATAAGCCTCAGTTTAATAAATCTCTCCGAGGATCTTGAGGCATTTAACAACTATCCTTGGGGTTCTGAAAGCTTCAAAATGACTGTCGAATATTTGTTGACTTCGTTAACGCCAAAAATAGTCAACTTATATGGCTTTCCATGGGCCTTCATGGTAAATATTTCTATTATTATTATATGATTCATCATTTTTTTATTCAATAATGCTTTTGATTTTTTAGTGTTATGTTATAGGCTTGGGTATTTGAAGTCATTCCTTATTTGAGATAACAAGTGAACTACCAGGAAGAAGTTTTCTGTCCAAGAATTCTGAGATGGTTGTCGGCCAAAACCGATAAAAATACAAAATTTCTTGATCTTTTCAATTCCCCCAAGGAAGCAGTAAGTCCAATTCTAATCAAGTTTTTGTTTTAATTAATGATTAAATAATTTCATCATAATTCTTAACATATGTACCGATTTATTTTAGATTGTCCATCCGTGGCTTGTTCCGACCTATCGAGAGTTACAGATGCCATTTTTTCTTACTTTACAATCTATGCAAACTTTATCGGACCCTAAGGTCGTTGATGGAATAAAAATAAAATTGTTTGGAGCAACAACCATTACAAGAAAAATAATTCTGGAGGGTGGGGCTAATGATGCTCATCTTACAGTTTTTGAAACAACAAGCCATTATGATTATGATCATAATGGTTGTACAAATTTTCTCCAGATTTTGCCGCATCTAGTGAATGTTCTTCATGCAAATGTCAAGACTGCAAGACAAAGTATGATGGAGTGATTAATGTTATTAATACACTAACTGCTTTTGTAAAGGAAATGCCATCTAAGAGAGGTGTCATTCTATCAAAGAGAATTTCATATCCAGACATTCCACGAGAGATCAAGGAGGCTAAGAGGAGAAGGAAAGACACTTCCAAGGCATCGTCAATCATAAAAAAAAGTAAGATTGCAATTCCTCTGTCTTTGTCTTGCACCAATGTTCAGTGTGCAAGGGCCACAGAAGAGCAACATAAGCTGAAGAAGGTGAATGTACATCATCTGTTCCAAAAAACAAAAAGGCACATATCTGTTTCAATAGATGATACATCTGTTGAAAATTATCAAACAGATATATATATCTGTTGCAATTATTGTCTAACCCATTACATCAGATTCGTTTTCTATTTTAACAGATGAGTCTTATATTGCAACAGATGGGTCATTTATTCAAAATTATTGTACTACTCTGATTTACCTATTCGAATTTATCCCAACAGATAATCTATCTAATGCAACATAAGACTCATCTGTTGCAATAGATGAAAAATCTATTGCAACAGATGAAAAATCTGTTGTATATCTCTACTTAGCATTGATAATTCTGTCTTTCCAGGTAGATGTCACAGCTACTGTCGAAGAGCATAATACCACAGTTGATAATCCATCAACTGTTTCCAAAGATGAAGAAAAAGTGGAGCCTGTCAGTTTGGGAGAACGAAAGAATTACCCATTTGAAGGGTTCAACATCTCGGATGAGGCTCCAAAAAAGTAACACAGTTGATCAACGACTATTCAGAATGGATTGCCGATGGGCTGTTAAAGCATCATGTTGGCGGGTACATAAATCAATTTTATAGATATTGGTTTATACAATTCTTGTCGTAAGAACCTAACATTAACACATATAAATCATCATATAGAAAAAAAATGACGAGCGCTACAAAGTGAATAAATCGAGTCTTGGTTTTGATATGTTCGACTTTGTTGTTGCATATCCCGAAATAAAAAATTGGTTCTATTTGATGTCACAAACCCAAACTTGCTGGAATGATGAGGTTTAAATGCCATACATATTACTATTAATTAATACTTTATTTAATTACATCTACGTATTGATTTTTTTGTCACGTAATCTAAAATATTTGATAATATGTGCAGCACATCGATGTTATTTTTTACTACGTACGAAAGAAGACCAAGTTGCAAACACAAGAACAATATAGATACGCAATAGTCAATTGTTTGTACAAAGTTTACATCAATAATGCCTACGATAGGTATTGTCAATAGCAGCAGGAAGTTTCTCGAAATGAGGAATGCTTAATCAACATCATTAAAGGTTTTAGCATTCTGGCTGGCTTACCTTGGCATTTGATCGACAAAGTGTACAACTAAATCAATTGTGGTGATGAATTCCATTGGGTATTGGCTGTCGTCGTTCTAAAAGAGAGACGCATCTGAGTTTATGACTTAATGTCGCGAGTTGAGATACAAAAGCTGGCCAAAATATTGCCTACTTATCTTGATATGAGTGGCTTTTTCGACCAAAAGGTTTGTACTGATTGGTCGACGATTGAAGCATACCGGGCTAAAATAGCTAATCCATTTGATATACAATATGTTGACGAAATTGCTCAACAAACCATTGGTAGCCTATAAGTTTAAGTGTCATAATTTAGTTTTATTTTACAAATTTCACAACGCTTGCATGAACTACAAGATATGGATTATCTATTTTTTTATAACGCAGGGATTGTAGTCCTTTTGTTACCGCCTATGCCGAGTATTTGAGCGATGGATTACAAGTACCAAATGATGGACTTGATGCCGGATTACTCCGCAAAACATATGCTGCTCTTTTATGGAAATACGGAGAAACGAAGCTCAGAAGCCGTACACAACCAACGTTAAAGATCCACGACGTCCAAAGCCAGATTCCGTAGCACCGAATGAAGAACAACTTATCCATATTGATTAGATCTTTATAACTTGAGTCCGTCAATGTAATAACCTATCCTCCTTAGTTTAACTTGTTGATTTATTTGTATAGTAGATCGTTTGTACCCATAATGATTTTTTTTACATTTCATTTATTTGTTGAGTTATTTCATGTAATTTTCGAAGGCTTCAATTTATTTTATTCTGTCTATGAATATAATTAATCCTTAATTTTGAATATGTTAATTAAAATGGAGTACTAGATTCAAATATCACAACAGATAATACATCTGCTGCAATAGACGACATATCTTATCAGACAAATTTAGACATATATTGCAATATGAGATGCAACACGTAGGTCATCTCCTGAAAATTATATAACAGGTCTTCCTACTTTTTTGATTTGCTTCAATAGATTAACGATCAGTTCAACAAATAAGTTATATGTTGCAAAAGATCGTAAATCTGTTGCGACAGACAGACTGGGAACATCTGCATAACGCAACAGATAACCAACCAATTCCAACAGATAATCAATCTATCACAATAGGTACTATATCTGTTACGACAGATATAAAATGTATTGCATTATAAAAATTCAACTTGGCCAGACATAAAAATTATTGCCACTACATGTAAAGTGAATTGGCTTGCAATAAAAATTTGTTATCGTGTTCATCTTTGTCTTTGTACATATTTTTTTTTATACATGGGCTCCAACCATTTAGTTAGTACCCCATATGCCCAGACCCATTGCATTTTTCCCACAACAGTGTCGCACACACCAGTCATTTATGTACCGATCAGCAAACACTCGATGTATGCAAGCGAGTACGGGCCGCACGCTACACCGGTTGTATTTCTTGGGAGCTGAATGTTCTTATTTCGAACTTCAAAATCCCATGATTCCTTCACCAATACTTCAGCCCACGAATGATCCATCAGCTTACTCTGCATCAACAACTTGTGCAACAACTTCAAAAGTGGCTGTATGTGGGTTAAAAATATCTTATCGCTGAAGACAGGTAAGTTGCAGTCATAAACCTTAATCTTTCCCTCGTATAGTAGTATCTCAACAATGAGAAAATGTGTCACATCCACGTTCATGACTGCAAGGATTCTTTTTGCCTTGGTCCAGCTCTTGTCGTGTGGATATGGCCTTTTTTCTCTAACATATTTAATCGCTTCTTCATCCCATTGGAATATGGAAACTAACTGATCAAATCTCGGACCACCGATATTAGCTATCTTGTAGAGTTTAGCGTACCCATCCTTGAAATTATTGTAGAAGTTGAGGTCCATTATCCTATAGGCAGCATCATAAGCATCTAGGTATGCTAATTGCCTGCCCCTCATGAGGCAGAGAATTTCATCAGCATACTGTGGAATAAGAAGATAATTTTTAAATAGGTTAGTAATTATAAAGAATAAAAACACAGTTGAAAGAATCTGATGCAGAGGGTTCTCTGAATCAGTTCACAGATTACCCAGCCAACACAACTTATGCAACAAATATGTATTATGTTGCAACAGAATACCAAGTTTTTGCAACAGATTACAAATCTGCTGCGTAGATTTTTCTTCATGGAGTAGATTGGAAGGGTAGGTTAGCAAAAGTAAAATTACCTTGTCCTCATACCACACACACATATTTGTCATATTCGAGAAGTCTTTGGCGACAAATGAATGCATGGTATATTCTTTCTGAACCTTCATTTTGATGAATTCTTTCAGTTTCTTCTTCTCCTCCTTGCCAAGCGCCGCAAATATGTCCACCTTCTTCGGCGGCCCCTAAACTTCAACAACTATTGGTGCGGGGTGAGTTGCAATTTTTGTTAATTTCAGAACGAAGAGAATTTGTCTAATTTTTCTTCTCTTCCTCCTAACCTCCACTGTAGGAGTGCTTGGCTCCCTTACCTCGTTGGATAGTATGACACCCCTCCTAGATTTTAACTCCTTAGAAGCTTCAGTAATAGTCTCTAGCTTGTCAAGGAGTTTATCCTCTCTGTCAGTGCACACTTTGTATTTGCAATGAGAACATGAGGGTAAGGAGGGGTAAGAGGGACCACTATAAGGGTGGGAGGGATCGGTGTAGGGGTCAGAGGGAGGACCTGTGCAAGGGGTGTTTTCAAATATATTTATTTTTTACTGAGCACCAACATGCTCATAATCACGACTAGTAGCAGAAGCAGCAGCAGGATGGTTGCCACTATCACAAACAACTCCACTAGCAACACCCTCAGAAGAAGCACCCGAATCTGTTGCAGTTTGAGGTTGGTCGTGAAGGCTGACCTTGCCTAACTGCTTTTCTTATGGATGTTGCTCCATCCAATTCCTTCTTTATTAACTCCACCGTTGGGTTTTCTTTTGTATCAATAAGACCCAGAGTAAGAAAAGAAGTCATCCCCAGCTCATCAATAGTAGGCAAGATCTAAGGATGCACAGAACCTATAAAAAAAGACATGAGGAATTTAAATCATATAATAATAATTTGTAGTCAGTTGGGTTACATGGGGCTCGGGTTATGTTAACACAACCAACTTATGCAACAGACGGCAATAGCTAATCTATATGTTGAAATAGATTGATAATATGTTGCATCAGATTATCCATCTATTGCATAATTTGCAGTAGATGGGTAATATATTGAGTAGGGTTCAGAGAACAGAGCAACATATGGTTAATCTATTGCGAAATATGGATCGTCTATCGTAATAGATTACCTATCTGTTGCATCAGTTCTAGTTGATGGGTAATCTGTTGCAATAGATGACCCATCTACCGCAACAGATGGAACATCTATTTCAATATATTTCTTTGAGGCAAATTATTTTAGTTAAAAGAAGACGTACTGCATCATCCAGAGGGTTAAAGAGATCAGCCTTGTTAATATTTTTTTTGCTGCTCTCTATAACAACCAACCACCTAAGGATCCTTGGATGAGAAACCTTATCCAGGTAATCCTTGAAATGCTTTCGAAGAGGAGGAATGGCTTTTACATGCCCAAGCCTAAAAATTGTAAACAGGAAGCAAGGAAAAAAATTCACAAGTATATTCAATATAAATTAATGAATGAGTAAAAATAGTGATAAATTTTACCATGAAAGCCCAAGGAAAGCCGTATAATGTGGTCGTCTTTAGCTTTAGCTCTTTCAGTAAATATTTTACAGTTAAGTAGTAGTTGTTGTATCCCCAGGGATAATCGTTGAAGTTCCCAAAATCATCAGCAAGCGCCAACAAATCATGTTCTATGACTTTCCTGACGTCTTTTGCCATTAAAACAGAATGGACAAACCAAACTAAGCACAATTTCTTCCTGTAGTGCTTTTGTATGTCTTTATTCTTGAGATTCGCCATCAAATCCTCCACTTTGTAGCTAGGTCCAACAATTCTCAATAACCCATATTTTTTTACCTTGCATTTTTTGGACCCTTTTTAGGGTGATTTCTTGATGGGAGGTTCTTCTGGACGATCACATCTCAAGCCCATCATAATGGTAAACTCTTTCAATCCAAAAATAAACCGGCATGCCACAGTTGTTGGTCTAGACTTCATCCATCTTTTTTCCGCCCTCCTTTGGACCTCCATCATCCCCCACATCTATGATCCTGCAGTTGAGAAGGCCATATACCATGATCATTTGGAAACGGAGAGGGCGGGGCCCAGACAGCTCAAGAAAGTGTGCAAAGTTGCTCTTCTTAAAAAGTCCATCTATGTTTTTTTTCTTCATAATACTCCTAAGTTCGTCGAAAGATTTCCCCAACTGACATTTAAGTACAAGATCACTAAATACTGCTTTAGGGCTATTCATCGGCATCGCAACTCGAAAGTTGTCAATACTAATGGTTTTGACAGAATCATGCTGGAATTTTAATATTATTTCACGCCTCATTGGTGAGGAGGAGTTATCACTTTCCTCGGCTTCATTTTGCCCTGACTGAGATTGTTCTGAAAGTTCCTCCGAATCTATCTGTACTCTAGCCTTTTTTGTTTGGTGATCAGAAGTTGATCCACTTTCTCCACTTTCAGTTTCTTTTTTTTTTTGGGAGACCTCTTTTAACTACAAACAAAAGAAAAACAAAAAATGCATTGCATTTGATCTCTACATAATTTTTTTAAAAAAAGTGAGCAAATTTCAATAAATTATTCTTGCCACAAACAAAAAAAAAAAAACTCCAATGGACAACCCATCAGTTAGAACAGATGGGGAACCCAAATCTGTTTGAAGACCTATTTAATATCTCCCAACAGATATTCTACTTGTTGCAATAGATGGACAAATTTCAATAAATTATTCTATGCCACATTACAAGAAAATACTCTAACGGATAACTCATCAGTTGGAACAGATGAGGAATCTGTTTGAAGACCTATTTAATATCTCCCAATAGATCTTCCAGCCGTTGCAACAGATGAACCACCACCACCACAACCAATGCCACCAAGACCACCACTAATGCCACCAATACCAACACCAAGACCACCGACACCACCACCAAAAAACACAAATACCAACACCACTACCAACAGCTACCAACAATACCACAAACACCATCCAACAATACCACGATAGTCAATCAAACATTGAGAGAAAAACTAGGGTTTTCTCGGGTGCTTCCTACTTTTTTAGCATCAAAACTCAAAATTGTTAACCCATTCTCGAAGATAATACAATTAAAAGTCTTTTTTTTCATCATTAACTAAAAAGCCCTATTTTTTTTAGAATAAAGAACAAATGTAGAACTCTTCTCGAACTCTGTTACCTGCGAAGATAGAGAAAACGACGGATACAAGTGAGAATGAAGTCGAAAAAAACAACTATATGTAGTCGTAAATGGGAAGAAAATTGACCTATTTTGAAGGGTTGAGCAATATGTTGACTAGTTGTTATTTGTATTATTGAGAGGGAGAGGATACCCTGAGAGAGAGAGAGAGAGAGAGAGAAGAGAGACAACTTAAGATTTGAAATGAAAAGTTTTTCGCGCAAATGGATGATTTGTAATTTTGGAAAAGAATAACAAGTTTTGAAATTGCTAATTTGGTCTGAATTGATCTTAATTAATTTTAAATTTTTTAAAAGATATAGTTTTTAAAACATTGAGTTGATGAGAACTCATTTCAACTCAGAGTGATCGATCGACGACTCAGGTTGGGATGAACACAATACCAATGCCATGCAATTGCAAAAACTCAATTGGATTTGTAGTTGACCCTGTGAGCTCATTCATTCATCTCTAGTTCCACCTAAATCAACTTAGGTACTATCACTATCCTAACATAGAGTTGATGAGAACTCATTTCAACTCAGAGTGATCGATCGATGACTCGGGTCGGGATGAACACAATACCAATGCCATACAATTGTAAAGACTCAATTGGATTTATAGTTGACCCTGCGAGCTTATTCATTCATCCCTAGTTCCACCTAAACCAAATTAGGTACTATCACTATCCTAACATTGAGTTGATAAGAACTCATTTTAACTCAGAGTAATCGATCGATGACTCGGGTCAGGATGAACGCAATACCAACACCATGCAATTGCAAAGACTCGATTGGATTTGTAGTTGATCCTGCGATCTTATTCATTCATCCCTAGTTCCACCTAAATCAACTTAGGTACTATTACTATCCTTATATTGAGTTGATGAGAACTCATTTCAACTCAGACTGATCAATCGATGACTCGAGTCGAGATGAACGCAATACTAATGCCATGCAATTGCAAAGACTCGATTGGATTTATAGTTGACCCCTGCGAGCTCATTCATTTATCACTAGTTCCACTTAAATCAATTACAATAAAATCTGTTGCAACAAACAACTGAGTTGTTAAAAATTTTCAAATAGGTATTCATATCTGTTGCAACAGATGACATATCTGATTTAATTATCAAATAGAAATTTGCATTTGTTGTGACAAATGCCTGAGTTGTTGGAAATTTTCAAATAGATATTTATATCTATTGTAACAGATGACATATCTGATTTAACTAATTATCAAATGAACATTTTCATCTGTTGTCACAGATGACTGAGCTGTTGGGGTTTTAAATAGATATTTATATTCGTTGTAACAGATGACTGAGCTGTTCGGATTTCTAAATAGATATTTATATATGTTGTAACAAATGACATATCTATTTAAAAATCTTTTTTTCTCTTTTAATTTTAAAGCAAGCTTCTGGTCCGAGTAGATAATATCAAGTAGTAGTACTTACTACTAAAGGTGGTAAAAAATATTTCTTGGATATCTCAAAAGTGAGTTCATTGTGCAGTCTTTTCTTGTTTTTTCAATTTCAGTAGTCTTAGTCTTCCTCGTGCCCCTCAAATTATTAATGAAATTAATGAATATTAATTAATGAATATTGAAAACCACCACGTCTATGTACACAATACATCTATAGAAATTATCTCATCTCTTCCTTCAGCTGCAGTTTATTTTGTTCAACTCTTATTTTTTTCCTCTCCTTTTTAGGGTCACAACCTTTTTTCTCTTTTTTTCTTCTCTTGTCATAAAGATCTTTTCGGATCTAAACCGATCCATATCTTTCCTCGACTTAAATTTTTGTTTTGATCCCCTTTTTGATATTAAGGTATGGTTCATTATTGCTCTTTCATTCTCGTCTTCTTATTTGCAAGTTATTTACATCTATTTTTTATTGAATTACTTTTTACCCATATCATATTTATTAAAAAAAATTGAAGTAACTTTTAAGTTTTGAATAAACAAATCGAGAATTTTTATTACAATATGAGAAAAAAGTCATCTGTTGGGAGAAGTTTAAAAGCCTTGTTGGCAGTATCATTTTTATATATATATTTTATTTATTTCTTTATTGTTGATGCAGTTATTGATGTTGTTGGTGGGGTTGGCGTTGTTGGAGCTTGTGGTGTGGTGTGTTGATGGTTCTGAAACAAAGGATGTTGCTTTTTTGTTTTTGATGATGTTGTTGGAACAAATGTTATTGTTTCTTTGTTATTGATGTTTATGCCGTTGTTGATGTTGCAACAGATGGAGAAACTGTTGGAACAAATCAAATCACCAGAAAGGCTGGTTTGATATATTCCATCAGACTCCACATCTGTTGCAACAGACTCCATATCCGATGCAACAGATGGATAATGTTCTTTTTATGACATCAATTTTTTCCCTCTTCTTTGTAGATATAAGGAACTAACAGTTGATCAACTTTTGACAGACTATCGCAAGAGGCTGCAGTAAAGATAGGTTTGGAGGAATAAGCTGCTTGCAGATAGAACCACTTCATATGTGAGAGGTATGTATTACTGATAATATTATTGTGGAAACACACATAGAGTGCTCTGATTTTGTGAATGTTGTTCTTACTGATTAGTCATAGATCGTTCAAACAAGATGTTTATAATTTTACAGTTAAGTTTGGTAGGTCCAAACTGATAAGGCTGAGGGACCATGAATATGGTTCTGATACCCTGTTAAGATTTAATGTCAGTTGTTGCTCATGTTTATTTATCAAGTATTGTGAAGGGATCTAATTTTGGTGTCATTGTAAAGAGATTCAATACCGATTGGACTAAATTTTAGGGTGCATTGGACCCTTAGAGGGCCTTCAAAGCTTAGCACTGCATCTAACAAGAACAAAAACCAATATAGTTATTGCCCTGGCCAAAATTTATAGGTTAGGTTGCTTGCTCGGGGTGATGATTATATTCCAAAAGGTGCGGTAGGAGAATGCTTTCGAGGGAAAATGGGTGGTTGATGAAAGACTATATCATCTGAGAGATAATTGAAGAAGAGACATAGGGTAGAAAGTAACTTCTAGCGAATCTGGCCGATGGAATTATCTTAAAAGATGCGAAATCTGAATCAAGTACAAATCTGAAAGTATATCCGGTAATGTAATTTCATTTATTGTCTATCTGATAAAAAAATAATACAGATGGACACTTTGCTAGGGAGATGCGTGGTCAGTATTATAACCTAGATAGAAAATAGAAGAAGACCAACAAAGAATCCTCATGGGCATCGATGGTTGAAATGATGTACAACAAGTCTAGAAAACTTATGCCAACAACAACTGCAGTTAAAACAAGGAATCTAAGCGAAGGCGGCAATTTCTGAATTTTAAATTTCATCCTATGCTTTCTTGGTTGTGTTTCCAATCAGGTCCATTGTCGTTGACCTGATCGAAACCACAAACGAGATTGAAAGGCAAATAGAGTATCATTGCTTCCTTAGTAATATGGTTATAGTTGATTGCATTTTCTTTCCTTAACATGCTTTAAATATTCCTTGGAGAAGATCAGATGCTTGCTGTAGTATATGAATCCCGATAATTTTCAAGCTTGCCTCCAGCTTGCTGATTTTGTATTCAAGTTGGTCGTTGCCATCTTCAAAGTTGGTAAGGAGTTGCTCATCTCTTGTGAGCACGATCAGGGATACCACCTTTAAAGTTGTGGCATTCTAGAAGCCCTTTAGAATACTTTCTTCAGAAGCCTTAAAGGATACATAGAGGGTCTCTGTGTTTGTTTTAGGTCAAAATGTGTTAATACACATTGAAGATGTGGTCCTAATAGTTGAACAACAAACTTTTATCGAGCGTTGCTCCATGCATCTTGCTCAATCAATTTGATAAATTAGTAAGCATGGAGTTACGTAGCATGTGATCTAAACTGTCTCTATCAAGCATATCAAACGTTACGTAACTCCAACCTCATTACCCTATCAAAAAATATGAACGAGTTAGTGCACAAATCAAACGAGCTCAATCTCTCAACCTTTTTGCTGATCGCTCTTCTCTAATCTAAATGACAAGATATCTGCTATGCAAAAGTCTACACCGTCGCTAGACATGCTTGCCTGGGAGCAATTCTTCTGAAAATATCTGTTGATGTCTTCTAAAGAATTTCTCCCAGGCAAGTATATCTGGCGATGGTGTAGACTTTTGTATAGCAGATATCTTGTCATCTATATTGGAGAAGAGTGATCAGCAGAAAGGCTGGCAGATTGGGCTTATTTGATTTGTTAACTAATTCGAGCATATTTTTTTGATAGGGAATGAGCTCAGAGTTACGTAATATTTGATAGGCTTGGTAGAGCCGGTTTAGATCACACGCTACGTAACTCTATGCTTACTAATTTATCAAATTGGTTGAACAAGATGCATGGATCAAAGCTCGATAAAAGTGTGTTGTTCAATTGTTGGGACCATATCTTCAACGTGCATCAACACATTTTGACCTAAAACAAACACAACGATACTCTATGTATCCTTTAAGGATTTTGAAGAAAGTGTTCTGAAGGGCTTCTAGAATGCCACAACTTTGAAGGTAGTATTCCTGATCGAGCTCACAAAAGACGAGAAACTCCTTACCAACTTTGAAGACAGCAACGACCAGCTTGAATACAGAATCAGCAAGCTAGAGGCAAGCTTGAAAATTATCGGGATTCACATACTACAACAAATATCTGATCTTTTCCAAGGAATGTTGAAATCATGCTAAGGCAAGAAAACACAATCAATTAATCCATATTGCTAAGGAAGTAATTATACTCTATTTTTCTTTTAATCTCATTTGTGGTTCCGATTAGGTCAACGACAGTGGACCTAATCAAAAATACAAACAAGAAGGTATAGGATGAAATTTTAAATTCAGAAATTGCCTCCTTCGCTTAGTTTCCTTAATTTAACTGGAGTTGTTGTTGGCGTAAGTTTTCTAGACTTGCTGAATATCATTTTAACCCTCGATGCCCGTGAGGCTGCTTTGTTGGTCTTCTCCTATTTTTTACCTAGGTGATAATCCTAACCACGCAATTCCCTAGAAAAGTGTCCATCTGCATTATTTTTCTTTCAGAGACACAACAAATGAAATTACATTACCGGATACACTTTCATATTTACACTTGATTCAAATTTCACATATGTTAAGATAGTTCCATCGGTCAGATTCGTTAGAAGTTACTTTCTACCCTATGTCTCTTGTTGAATTATCTATCAGATGATATAGTCTTCCATCAATTATCCATTTTCCCTCGAAAGCATTCTTCTACCGCACCTTCTGACATATAATCATCACCGCGAGAGAGCAACTCAACCATATAAAATTTGGCCAGAGCAATAACTATATTGATTTTCCATTCTTGTTTAATGCAGTGCGAGGATTCAAGGGCCCTCTAAGGGTCCAATGCACACTTAAAGTTAAGTCCAATCTCTATTGGTTCTCAGCAGTGACAACAAATATTGATCCCTTCTCAAAACTTGACACGCATAAACACGAGCAATAATCATCAGTAATTTATAATAGGGTATTTGCACCATTTCATGAGGTCCTCAACCTTATTAATTTCGAACCCATCAAACATAATGGTACAATGCAGGATCTTGTTTGAATGATCAATGGCTAATCGGTTAAAATCTACATTTACAAAAATATTGTACTTTGTGTGTGTTGTCCCGGTGACCTTATCAGTAATACATACTTAACTCCCACACATATGATAGTGGATCCATCTGAACGCACCTTATTTTTCCTATCCCATCTATGGCTTAAATTAAATAAATAGATGACTAACTAGTTGCAACAGATGACACATCTGTTTATATTGTCACACAATTGGAGACATCTGTTACGACAGTTGATCAACCTGTTGCAAAAATCAAACAGATATATACATCTGTTGCAAAAGATTTCCAGTATGTTGTAAGTTATCTAACAGAAAGAATATATTTTGCAACAGATTATCCATCTGTTAGATTTATTTTAAAGCAATTTTCTTTTCTTTCTGAGATACAATAATTTATAAATAGGTCCCTCCTTACAAATATAGATGTTCCAAATTCGTACAAGAATATTCATATCGAGTCCTTGCGTGAACTTCAAAGGCAGTTTGATAAACTCCAAAGAGATTTAGTTGACTTCGGAGCAAGGCTGTCAGATGAAAAATGTCCGATTGACAATAATAATAATTGTAGTAATAATAATTAGGTAATGTTTTTTATTTTAGAGCATGTATGTATTTTTCTCCTTTTGTATATTGGATCTACCCAAGGGATTCAAAATTCTATGAACATTCATTTCATTTTGTTGTCGACTTTGAATTTTTAATTCTTATTTAGTATTTAATAATAATCATTCTGTTTATTCTTTGTTCTCAATATGTCGACGGTTGGCGGTAGGGATTGAGAGCAATTTGTGTCAACAGAGGTTAATCTACTATGATAGATCGATCATATGTTGCACCTGGTGGTTATTAATAAAAAAGGGTTATTGTTGTTATTGAGAGCGTGAAAAGAAAAAGACATGACTTTCTGATTATTCAATATGAAAAATATTTCATAAATAAATAATAAACACAATTTATAAGCACAATTTTAATAACTGATCGTGACTTTTCACCATTTTTATTTTTGAATTTATTTTTAAAATTATTTATTATATAATAAAATAGTTATTATTTTATTAAGGAATTTGAAAAGGTGTTTTTTTATTATAAAATAAAAAAGTAAGCAAATTTGAATTAGTGATATGATGATAGTTATTTTTTTTTAAAAAGTAGATTATATGTTGCAACAAATAAATTATCTGATACAACAGGTTCACTATTGTTACAACAGATGATATATCTGTTGTCACAGATGATTTATCTGATGCAACCTATATCGAGTCACAACTCAATAAAAGTGGTTCTTGAAATAAACTAATTAATAATAATAATCTGAAAAGTCATGACTTATCACAATATTTCTTAATTTAATTAAGTCATTACTTTTCACATTAATCAAAAATGTAATTAATAAATGGAGGTGAACAGTTAGATTATATGTTGCAACAGATAGGTTATCTGATGCAACATATTTTATATTTGTTGCAACAGATAATATATCTGTTGTCACAAATGTGTTATCTGATGCAACAGATATAGAATTTATTGCCACAACTCAGTAAAAATGATTCTTTGAAAAAACTAATTAATAATAATAATCTGAAAAGTCATGACTTATATCACAATATTTATTTTCTTAATTTAATCAAAAATGTAATTAATGTATGGAGCTGAATAGTCGGGCCTTTTTGCCTCTCATTCAAATTCAATCCTCTATAAATAGGTCTCTCCTTACTCAATCGTTCATTCAACTATACTCTATTTATTTATTGCATCTTATCTTTCATATTACACTCTAGAAGATAAGATTATGATTGACCCAGTGTGGGACGTTGCTTTTCTGAAAGATACCATGAATGAACTTCGAAATCAAGTTTGTGACCTGCAATGAGAACTGGGAGGAGTTGGAGCAAGAATGCTCTGCGAGATACGCAGGCTGAGGAGGGCCTTGCTACTTTCGATTGAAGATTGGCCAGCTGGCAATAATGATGATGATAATAATTATAATAATTAGATTATTATTTTTCTTTTAGTCTATTATATGTATTTTTATTTATTTTTGTTTAATAAATAAATTATGTTTGATCTTTGACGTTTTAATCCATATTTAATTTTCATTCTATCTATTATCTTCTCAACAAACATGTAGACGATTCAACGTAAAAAAGAATAATTTAAAATCCAGTAGCAATAATAAGATTTATCTGTTGGATTTGTGGCAGGGGTTGATGTATTGTTCAAAATAGATTACTCATGTTGCAACAGATAAGAAGTTGATGTAACAGATAAATAGTATGTTTCAACAGATGACTAGTTTGTTGCTTTGCTTGGCTCTGACGTTTTAATTTGTACTCCCTCCATCTCAAATTACCTGTCCCAAATTGAGATGCCATATTGATTAAGAAAAATAATTAATAACATGTCTAGTTTACCATAACCCACTGATCAGTTGGTGGGATAGTAGATGTGTTTGAAATAACCATTGTTTGCTATTCAATCAAAATTTCATAAGAGAAGAAAACTTTTAACGTCGGTCGGCGTATAGTCCCCTTGTTAAATGATGTTTTTATTTTAATTTGAATAAAAAGTGATTAATGCAAAGGGTAAAACATGGATTTTTATTTTTTTTCTTGATTAATGAAAAAGACAAGCAAAATGAGAAATTGAATTAGGAAATTTGAGACGGGTAATTGGACGTAAGGAATAATTTTGAATCCAGTAGCAATAGCAAGAGTTGAAAATATATTGGTTATCTGTTGGATTTGTGGCAGGGGTTGATTTGTGTTGTTTCAAACAAATTAATCATTCATTGCAACAGATAATTAGTCTGGTACAACATATAAATATTCTGATGCAACAAATAATTAGTCTGGTGCAATAGATAAACATCCTGATACAACAGATAATACGTCTGCAACAGATAAACAGTCTGATGCAATAGATAAATCTTTTGATGCAACAGATTACTCATCTTATGCACCAGATGATTGATCTATTTAAATTATGGGAACTTATACTGGATTCATGATCGGGGTTCTATCCATTCTTGGAAAAATAGAAGTGTACCCAGATGACAAATACGAATAAAAGTCACCAAAGTCACCTATGAAGTAATGCCAAAGTGGAAAGTGTTGTAGTAAACAAAATTTGACCTAAGAAATTGGTCAGATCGCAACAGTAGTGTTGTACCAACAACAATAAATAGTCGACAAGAAAAAGATGAAGATGATAATGAAGTAGAAGATGATGATAATGAAGTAGAAGATGATGAATAAAGCAGCAGAAACATAAACAATAAACAACAAAAATCGCTAAGAGAGAGAAAACAACAATGGATGAGAAGAAAGAGAAAGATGCCTTTTTTCCCTCCGTTTCCCATTATTTTAGGTATACATTGGGATCAAAGTATAAATTTAAAAACTTGTGGGTTATTTTCAAACTCTTCCAACTTTCTTAATCCATAATAAAGTAATTGTCACCTCTAACTAATAATTAAGACTTGTGTCACCTACACCTCATTTTAAAACTCTTTTGTCACCTGTGGCCCAAACCCTCAACTAACTTTATAAAATTATTTTTATGAGGTACAAAAAAATACAACCACCCATTATAAGCGTCATTTATGTAGATTACCCAATCTTTTGGGCAAAATATCACAAATAGATAAATTTTAGACCATAATTACAAGGTGTTAAATTTTATATAATTATTACCAAATATAAATATGCCTTAAAAGTCCTCCATTTCTCGCTTCCCTCCTCCTTCTCTTTCCCATCTCTCTCGATGTCCCCTCTCTCTCTTTCTTGTTTTCTTTCTTTCTCCCCCCCTCTCTCTTTTATTTACAATTTTAGGAATTCTAGAAAAATACAAATATACATATACAATTTCAGAAATATAGATCTACATAAAAATTTCAGAAAATAAAAATATACAAATACAACTCTAAAAATATAAATATACATACAAAATTGGTAACTTATACATATATGACTTATACAATTGGCATACACGACTTATACATATATGATTTATACAATGACATTCAGATATACAAATAATATATAAATTATACATATATGAATATACAATTGCCACAAAATATACAATTAATAACAAAATAACCATTGAATTTTTAAAAAATAATGAATAATTTTTTTTTAAAAAATCATTTGTATACGAATATAGAATTGAAATAAATATACAATTACTAACAATTTGTATGAATCAAAAAAATAATTACTAATTTTTTTTTTATAAAAAAAGACACAATTGCATGTAAAAAACTAAATTAAAAAAAAGAATGAGAAAGTGAAAAGCCCAGCTTTGACCCTTAGAATTTTTTTTGGATTTCTAGTTGCTGGACATCATACGACTAGGGGGTACTATTCATATAATGGGGTACGGTTGGTATGTATGCTAACCAGTGTTGGTTGGTGGGTTAGATTGATTTTTGGAATGGGTACGACTTAGACGGTACAAGTCGTATGATAGTGTACGAGTCGTATCGTTGTCTCATATGGTAGACAGTGTTCAAACTTCCTTGATTTTATTCTGTTAGGTATATAGTTTATGCGTACTGATCATATGATTTGAGTATAACTTGGTTTGAGTAAGTCATATGGTGGACATCGTTGGGTCCAAGGGGGAGGCCTAGGGTACGAGTGGTGGGTACCACTCGTATTGAAGGGTATGACTTGTATGGGATAGTTGTACCATCTAACGGAAATTTTAAGTAGTTAAGTTGGGGGTAGTCTAGACATTTTTGACCTTAAAACCCTTAAGTCCCCACATCTTAAAACATGTTGTGGCTTCTCATAACAAGCTATTCAAAGATAAAATACTCCAAAAACTCTCTCTAACTTACTTTTGAAGATTGGAGGCTAGGGTTTTTACAAGTTTTCATCTTGAGGCTAAAAGAGTCAAGTTTGTTCTGTAAATCATCTCGCATAAGGCATGTGACTCTTCCCTCATTGTTAGTTCACAACTTTCATGTGATTTAAAGCTTGATCTTGATTCATAAATGGTAGTTTTGGAAATCAATGTTGAGGGTTTTGATGCATATTGTTGAGTATTGTTTACTCTTGGTTTAAATTGTGTTTATGCATGATTTTGGTAATGGTTTACATATGTGAGTGCTTGGTAATTGTGGTTTAACAATTGGGTCATGGGTTACCCTAAATTGAATGCTTTATACCTTAGTTTTGGTCTTGGTAAATGCATGCCCTTAAAGGGACTGTGAAATTGCCTAAAAGAATGAACTAGTCACATGACAATGTTGTTTTGAACTAAGGCTTGACCTAATAATCATGAATGGTTGGTAAATGGTTTGAAAGGCCTTGTTGGACATGTAATAAACTAAATGGTAACCTTGGTGGTTTAAATTGCTAAATGAATTTGAGTCCCTAAATATATACTTGAAATATGTCTTTGTTAGACAATGGGTTTGAGTCCCTAAACTTTGAATTGAACAAGTGTCTTTGTTAGACAATGGGTTCGAGTCCCAAAGTCAATTAAATGTTTTAATTGATTGATAATGACAATGGCATGTGATGTACTTGCAAAGTATTGGTATGACGATACCAACGTAATGCCTTGATAACTAATTGACTTATTGGTTGTGAATGTGAAATGATTATTTTGAATTAGGTTTAATGGAGGGATGTGTAGCCGATCCGTGAAAGTGGAGTCCAAATGGCTAATAATAGAAATCGTGCTAGCTGGTGTGGGTATTTTATGATAGGGTGGTTTGAGTCACCCGAATAAATATATGGATGGGAGGTTTGAGTCTCCCTTACTTCATGGTTTGGTGCTTAAGTCACCCTGATTATGCTGGGAGGTTTGAGTCCCTCCCGACATGGTATATATATATATATATATGTATCCTTTGGTTATATGCATTGATTGATTCATTTTGGAACTTTTTTATCCTTATCCTTGAGCTACATGCTAGCATTTCAACTTATAACCATCTTTGACTCTATATCCCCATGCGGTGCAGGTGTTGGTCATACTACACCCCCAGCTCAGTAGATTTGGGCTTTGGATACAACTTGTGCTAACTGAAAGTGATGAGCTTCCATACTCCAGAAGGCTTCATTTCTTATTTTGGATTATTATATTTCTTATTGGTTTAGTTTTGGAAATCAGTTTTGTCCATGGTTGGGGGCATATCCCGATCGGATATTGTTTTACTTTTGAATAGTGGCTTTATGGAACTTCTAGGGGTTGGTATGACGATGTTGGTAGTGGTGTCAGCCATAGTACATGCATTGGTATTGGGGTTAATACCTTATGACTGTATTATTGATTGTTCCAATCTATCTTATTATGTTATAAAATGGTCTAGTTATGGACTTGGTTGTTATTACAGTTTCGGTTACGACTATTTGGTTGGGTTGGTATCTGTAGGATCGAACTCGATTGGGTTGGTCATGGTCTTGAAGCTATCCCAGAGTTTTAGTATTGTTAGACAGGCTATCTTATTAAATATTTGAAATTTATCCGACTCAGGGTGTTCGCTTAGTTGGTTGGCATGGGAAATGAGGTGGTCTCCGATCCTTATTGGGCCTGAGATGACCATTACGACAAGGCCCTGGTTCGGGTCGTGTCAAAAAGAGAAGAGAGAGAGAGAGACAAGTGAGGGAGAGATAGGAGAGAGAGACGATTAAACTTATGGAACTTATCTAAAGATTGTAATTATGTTAAAGATCGACTAAATAGGGTAATTATGGTCTAATGTTTATTATATAGATTATTTTTTTTATTTTTTTATTTTTTTGTCCTATTTTATATTGGTCTTTAATTTATGCTTCTCATAAGAAATAATCTTACTGAGAACATGACCCTTAATATGAAGGTGTGGAGGATGCGAATTGGGTAGAAGATTTGTAGAAAGAAGTGTGTCCTTGCTAGTAGGTAGTGGTGCTTTTTATTGTTATCAATATCAGTTGTCATAGTGTTATGCTTGTAGTGTCTTGGCCTTGAAGTTTTGATGTTCTTTGTTGTTTCAGATAGTTTCTGGTATTATTTGTTGTCTTGTTACTATCTATTGTTTTCTATTCTTATATTATGCCTTTTCTAGATTGTGTTTTGACTTGAGTAAGGAGTCTATCGAAAACAGTTTCTTCACCTCATCCTGAGGTAGTGATATGGACTTTGTACACTATATCTTCCTCATACAATATATTGTCATGTTACAAGAAATATTTTTTTCATGGAGCATAAATTCCTATTTTCCTATCATAATATTCTATAAGTTTATGTTTGGACATGACTTCAACTTCTATATAACTTATATCGTGCTAAGCACAAGTTCGATTGCTACAAGTAAAAAATTAAAGACCAGTTCTTTTGAAAAGTAAAAATTAAAGATCACTTATTTGAAAAACAAAATATGTGATTTATGACAAGAACAACTTAGGGTCAAAAATCAACGTAGATAATAGAGCCGCTTAGTGGATATACTATTTAAACTTTAGCCAGTTTTTAAGAACTAACAAATTTGGCAAACTTCAAACTCCACTACTTCTCCTCGGGAAGGTTTGTGAAATGTATTAAACTATCAAAAACTGACTTTAGACTCAAATATCTGAAGTTTGAATTATCAAAACTAAAACTTCACTATTGCGAATAACACTTTTAATACCTTGTTTATCAAGGTTAAAGGTGCCAATGTACATATAGCTGATTGGAGGATCATTGATTCAGACATAGCCAAATTATAGAGTACTTAATATTTAACTGCTTTTAGAATCAACTTCAGATTTATAGGATTGAATTTGAAAACTGAGGTATGGGAGCTACAAAGTTCATACCTACAAGTATGACGGTGGATACTATCAAGACAAAGTCAAAACAAAATATATGATGTTTGACATGTTACCTGCGTAGTTCGAATTTCAAATATTTGAGTCTGAAAGTGGCATTGACCTATGTAGAAAATCCTTAAAAGATACTAATAATATTGTTACTACTAATAGTTAGGTTTTTTTTGGGCTTCTAACCATCAGTATTGATTAATTTGTACTACTTGTTTGGCCTCGATTAAGATTTTAAAACAGTAAAATTTTATGTAAAAATTGGAGAGCTTTGCTTGAGTAGTTGGTCAGTAACATTGTGTTGGGGGCTTTTTTCTCCCAGCGTATGTTAAGTAACATTGCCTAACGTGCGCCTTGGGATCGATAGATTGATGGAGAAAAGCGACTTCACGGCCGTCACTGGAGATGAATGGTGAAACACAAGGACGTACTATATCACCAGATTCTGGCATTCCCTACATGCTAGCTCCAATGAAGTTAGAAAGTTGGATACCTAGTGAAAGTGGTGAACCAACAACTATTTCTTTATCGGAAACGAAGTTAGATTTTGATGAGGAAAAGTTGGTGGAAACAAATGTTGTACGAAAATTCACTTTCTTAGTAGGATCTCAAAGCACCCCCATTCTTAGCCTAATCAACTATTAACGAATGTTGATGTTGTGCGAGGTAATCGACAAATTTTAAAATGTTATGGGTCCCTTTATTTTCCCTCCAGTTATGAATAATAGGCATAAGATTGTGAAAGTAAACCCCTTAGAGGAGAAGGTAGAATGCAGTAAATGAAAAAATGCATTGATATAGTTTGTAATTGGGTTTTCCCCAATTTCAAAGATATGCTGGAGTTTGTTTATAGTATCTGGAATTTTGTGAATGCGCCTCAAGTATACCTTCATACTGAAGGCTACTTTACTTACAATAATAAACCCATGGTGATGAAGAACTAGGTCAAGGATTCAAATTTCAGCCGAAGATGCTTAGAATTATACCACTATGGGTGATGCTACCAGGATTCCCACCATACTACGGGGAAGAAAAAACCTTTGAAAGATTGCTAGCTACATTAGTAACCCTATATGTGTTGATTGAATGACTGCAGAGATAGAAAGTGCGTCTTATGCTAGAGTATTGGTAGAAACATACCTTACACAACAACTACTTATGGAGATGTATATTGAAAAACCTGATGGTACTGTAGTCATTCAAGCAATTAATTATGAGTGGACTCTATAGTTCTGACATGAATGCATGAAATTGGGACACAAAAATGAAAAGTGTAATACAGAGAAACAACCCTAGCCTGCTAAGAGACAACAAAGGAGAAGAAGACCAGCACCACCTACATGCATGTTAAGACTCTCAAGGTTCCAAAGGCAGTGGTGAAAGGTAAACAAAAATGCACTTAAGATGATTCTAGCTAACAAAGGAAAGAAAAAAACTTGGAAGGATTTCCAGCTACATTGGTAACCCTATATGTGTTGATGTAATAACTACAGAGATAGAAAGGGTGTCTTATGCTAGAGTATTGGTGGAAACATACATTACACAACAACTACCTATGGAGATGTATATTGAAAAACCTAATGATATTGTAGTCACTCAAGCAATTAATTATGAGTGGACTCCACAGTTCTGTCATGAATGCATGAAATTGGGACACAAAAAATAAAAAGTACAATACAGAGAAACAAACCCAGCCTGCTAAGAGATAGCAAAGGAGAAGAAGACCAACACTACCTACATGGCAAGCTAAGACTCATAAGGTTCTAAAGGATAAAACAAAGTCAGTGGCGAAAGGTAAACAAAAATGCACTAAAGATGATTCTAGCCAACAAAGGAAAGACACCCCTTATCAGATGGTGGTAGGCTCGAGAGTTCGAAACAAACACACTGATCTAAAGACTCAAAATCATAATACTCATACCTCAAACACTTTTATACCACTGGATGAATAACAAAAAGATAATAACAGCGCTAAAGCACTGATACAAATGAGAGTGCCTCATGGCCAAGATTTAGAGACGAAAAGGAATATTGTGATCCCCATGAGAAGAGTGGGAGAATGAAGATTACTCTTTGTTATGTTTTGGTCCTAGGGTCACTTTGGGGACCAAGTTGCTTTTGAGGTCACTTTTGGGACCAAGTTGTAGTAAGTGACCTTTGGGCCTATAAATAGCTAGGACTCTCTTTATTTTAGACGTAGATGATTTTGAATGTAAGTTGACACTTGAGAGTGTTTTTATTGAAACTTGTTAGGAGTTTCTTTGGTTGTTGAGAAATGTGAGTGCTACGGAATCTGTTCCTATTGTGTCCTCGTGAGAGGTTGGTGTTATCCGTGATTTATAGGAAGGTCTTAAGGTTTAATATACCCTTTGGTTGTCCTCACTTTATCAGTTTATGTCAATCTATCTATCCTTTACTTTATTGTCTTATTTACCATCATTTTTGTTTTCATATTTACATCTTGTATCATTTGGTATCATATTCGAGCTTGATTTCGTTCTCGTGAAATCAATCTTGGGTTTCATTGTATTGAAAAATTGAAAATTCAGAAAAAAATTCACTATTCACGATTTTGTCGTTAGGTAAAATTTTGAGTCTTCAATTTTGTTGTTTTCTTGTGTTTTTAGTGTTATATTCTTGTTCCCTAACACTATTGGAGTCTAAATCTCAAATTTGAATTCAATCAGGGTTGAATCAGAGGGTCTACCATTATTGGGAGCTCAAGTTTGAAGGTTGAAGGTGGGAGTTAAAATCTCAAATTTTTGGTTAAGAATTTGAACAAAATGACATGTGGAATGTGTTTATAAGGTTGAAAATAGCCTTGGTTCGAAATTTCATTGCATTCCGGTCTATGGTTTAAGAGTTAAGAGATTTTGGAAATTTTGGTATTCTTGAGTGCTCTTGGAGAAATTCAAATCTTCAAGGGGAATTGTCTTCAAAAGGTGGTTGTTTGATCCTCAAAAGTGAAGAAAAAGGTGTACAAAAGTGTTTGTACAATCACCTTTTTGAAGATCCTAGAGAATATTCCAAGGAGAGGACAAAGAGGGACCATTTGGAGGAACAAAAGTACACATTGCAAGATGTGGGACCGGGTGAGGTGCGCCTGAGGTGCATTTGAACTGCTCCAGAAGGTCAGAAACATGCCAAACCAATGATAAAGCCTTCACCTTTATCCAACCTTCCCTTGAGGTGCGTCCAGCCTGCAGCCGCAGACCCAACGCAGGCCAAGGCAGTGAGCAAAAAGCCTTCTGCATCCAACCTGCCTTCCATATGCGCTCAAGGTGCGTCCACATCTCAAGGCAGCCGGATGTGCTCTTAACATGCTCCTAGGCTGCCTTAGCACACCTCCAACTCACCTCCATCCCTTTTAAACACATTTTCAACTTCAAAACTCTACTAAACCAGGTGCAAAACCATTAATTTCATCTCTTAATCCCTCCTTTTATTTATTGGTTCTTGTTTTTTCTTCTTTGTGTGTCTTAATTTCTTGTGTTTTTTCTTTCATTTGTCTTTTGTTTTTCTTAGTTTGTTTCCTTTATTTCAAGTCCTTTAGTTTTATCTCTTTTTTTTCTTAGTTTAATTCTTGAATTCAAGTTCTTCCAAGCCCTTCACCTCATATTAGAGTCATATACTAACACAAGCAACTAATACTAACAAGTTGTACTAAATCGTAAGCCAAAACAAACACTTGGATTGAGAGTGTTACTTTCACTAACTTTAACCCTGTTTTTAGTTGTGTTGAGTGTATTATTCATAGTTACCATGGCACCGGGAGATGATATCCCACCTAGTTCGAGTGGGGCAAACCTTGATACTCTTTTGGAGGCAATGATAGGAATGCAATAGAGTATGGATGCTATATATTAAAGGATGTTGGGTCTCTAGTAGAAAGTAGAAAATATGAATGGAAAGATGTGGACTTTGGAAGAGAACTCGAACAATAGAGGTTCCAATTCGGGCGGAAACGCTCAAGAACATTTCGCCACTGTCTCTCCTAGGACTCTACATCACATGTTCTATCCTCCCAAACAAGTAAGTGATTCCTTGCTTACTACTAATACCGATCAAACTCCACGACAAGTATCCCGACCACTATAATTCAACCAACAAACACCCCAAATCCCCACCCAAGCTCCACAAATTCTCACCCCCTTAACAAACACCACAAAATCAAGTGCCAAATTACCAAATTTCTAAAGGATTAAACCTATAAGGCCTCAATCCACCCTACTACCCACCCTATCATGTAACCTAAATCCAAACACCATGCCACCAAAGACCACCAAATCTGCATCCACCATACCGAGATCCACTTAACCAAATGCCACCAAACCAAGCCATTGGAGTTCAAGGAGAGCTTGTAGGACATATAGATAGAGGGTATAGATATGGTTTACAAGGACATGGCCCAAGGAACCAAGGTGGTTATGGAGGTTGTGACATGGGCCTCAATTCTATTAAGGTCACTCTTCCTAGATTTCATAGAGGTAGTGATCCCGAAGGGTACCTTAAATAGAAGTTGCAATGTTATAGGATATTCCAAGGTAATAATTTTCTCAATGTTAAGAAGACGACCTATGTCGTTGCTCAATTTGAGGGATATGTTTTGACTTGGTGGGAATTGACTAAGAGAACACAAGGGATCCTTTATGGAGGTCAATATTAATCATGGGATGTTATGAAAGCCCTTATGAGAGCCAAGTATGTATCAGAGAGATATAAACAAGGGTTGCTTGCCATGTTGTACAATTTGAGATAAGAAGACAAGAGTGTTTGATACAAGTGAGAGTGCCTCATGACCAAGATTTAGAGATGAAAAGGAATATTGTGATCTCCCATGAGAAGATTGAAAGAATGAAGATTACTCTTTGTTATATTATTACTCTTTGTTATATTTTCGTCCTTGCTTTTGGGCCTAGGTTGTAATAAGTGGCCTTTGGGTCTATAAATATCTAGTACTTTCTTTATTTTAGACTTAGATGATTTTGAATGTAAGTTGATACTTGAGAGTATTTTTATTGGAACTTGTTGGGAGTTTCTTTCGTTGTTGAGAAACGTGGGTGCTTGGGACTCTATTTTCGTTGTGTCCTCATAAGAGTTTGGTGTTATCGGTGATTGATAGGAATGTCTTAGGGTTTAATAGCCCCTTTGATTGTCTTCACTTTATCGTTTTATGTCAATCTATCTATCCTTTACTTTATTGTCTCATTTTCTATTGTTTCTTTTATTTTTGTGTCATTTTCATTTTTGTTTTTATGTCTCGTATCAAGCACCTAATTCACTACCTTATTCATGATTTTTATCTCTTAGAATATTAGATGGCTAAATCAACCCTACACGTAGAAAGAGTTGAAAAACGTTCTGCTTAAATATAGAGTTAATATTATAGGTTGTGTTGAGACAAAGGTATATGCACACAAAGATGATAAAATAAAGAGTAGATTGGGATCTGATTAGCAAGTATATACTAACCTATTAATTTGAATGGTAGAATTTGGATCATATGGCAAAGTAATAACATGGACATGACAATACTTGCTGGATTAGATCAACAACTACTCTGCAAGGTATAGGACAAGGACTCTCCCTTCTCCTGCTTACTTACTATAGTGTGTGGGTTTAATACACCTACTAAAATAGTAAGCTATGGGGTTCATTGACAAATCTGGCTACCAGTACTTTTGATCCATGGTTGATACTAGGTGACTTTAATGTTGTTTTGTCTCATGAAGACAAATTATATGGTGATCATATAGTCCCTTTGGAAACTGTTGAATTCTAGAATTGTATTAATGATATAAGGGTGGGGAAACTACTAAGGAAGTGAATATAATATGCATGGTGTAATAAAAGGCAAGTGGCAACAAAGATATATTTACACATTGATTTACCATTTGGTAATGCTGCCTGGCTGCTCAAATACACTGATGCTGAGGCTAATTTTATGGACCTTGGGTACTCTAACCACATTCCTATTGTAGTGGGTACATGTAATACCCCAAAAAATTCAAGCCAAGGATAGAACTGTGCTCAATTATATGCAGGATTAAATATCAAGTTTTAATATTATGAGAAGGAATTTAGCTATATACTAAGGCTACAAGTACCTCATAGCCTATAACCATGTCAAAACCATCCTTACCAATCAATTCCTTAAGAAATGATCAGCTTTATATAGACATAACCTCTATATTCTAAAGCATCTTTGATTCCTAGATCCACCAAATTATAGATATTTTATTTATCTTTCCAACATATTTAGTTTTGCCTTAATCTTGTATTAGAGCGAAAAGTTATGGCCTTTCTAGCGAAGCACTGTTATATAGTGAGATATCACGAGTCAAACCACAATCACGGTTATATTATATGACCATACGATGTTCTCATTTGATTGATACAACCCCAACATCTAAAAGTTGACAATTATATCTTCCAACATAATAGGGAACTAAGATCATGCTTTGAAACCACTATCCCTGACACAATCGTGAGTCCCATAAATAATCCTAATTGAACCTTCAAACCTACGAACCAAGGCATGATCATAGGTAGATCCCACAATTGTAATAAGACTCATCTAATCATTTTCAGAGAGCTATTATTGATCTCCCAACCATGAGTACAACCCACGATCGTACATTGGTCCCACAATCGTGGAATGGTCCTGTACGTCCCTTCTAGCAGCTTCTAGTTATAAATTTTACAAGGAAACAACAATTTTTTTCACTTAAGATCAAAACTACGTCATTTAGGTTATTTTAAGGTTGATTGTTAAGGTTTGTATTACCCTGAGTCCTTATACTCAGAGAAACATCCGACACTTAGTTTTAAATAAAGAGAGACAATTTCTTTCCCTAAGACAGAGCTAGGGTTCATATTCTTAAGTCTCCCAATTTTAAATAATCCTTTAGGGTTATGATCACTAGGTATGTGAAATTTCATCAATGGGACTCCTTTCACATATTGAGTCCCATAGTTAACCTAATTCTTCAGTTCAGTTCAATTCCTTCTTCAAAATTTAGGGTTTATAGATGATGTCAAATTCCTTTATATCTCAGTCCCTTGGTGTCATTGAATTGTAATTCATGTTTTATCATTAATTTCAGTATTCTTACATGATCATGATCATAAACCCTATTTACATTATAAAACCTATAATTTTGAACTTGAGTTATTAAATTTCTTAATTTTACCCAAATTATGAAGCTACAATAATGGTTGCATTCTTTGGTGATGGTAGGTTATGAACGCTCGATGATCTAGGATTCTATGCATATACTTTTAAGTACTATATCCTCCAATTACATGTTTTGAATGCTTTTAGATAATGCATTTATTTTCAGTCTTCAACTTATTATTAGCATTGAGCATTGTAGTTTTCAGTGTTATCTTGTTGGGAGTAGTACTTATCACCGAGCTAATGCAGGGATGAAGGCTCATCCATAAGTTAGGTTGAGACCCTTAGTAGAAGTCCCCAAGTCCCAGAACTACAGATCCACCTACCAATCTTGACACCTTAGTTCTTTTGAACATCGATTTAGTGCATCCACACCAGTTTGTATTCATACCCTTGTCAAGATATTGAACACCCTTTTAGATGGGGTTACAAGTTGGACCCCGGTTAGCTCAGATTAGAGTATGTAGATTTTTAGTAGCTCTCACAGTTCACGGTCCATAGTTTACAATATATGGTTCAGATTCAGATTCTTGCATGGCCTTGTATTTAGTTACTCAATTTATTATACAACACTTGTTCATCACTTGGTCTTGTATTAGTTTATCATATTACATACATCATGTTCTTCTTATATCAATTATTTCCTATCTCACATACTTAATATATTCAAAGTATTGATTGCATACTTTCTTTTGTGCTATATTGTCTTGTAATATAGGTTCTAACACACAACATTTGAATCACACTTAGTACGATCTCCTACTGCGTCAACAATAACCTTTTGGTGACTCCTCATCATTTGAGGTCTAATATCAACATCTCATTTGTCTTTGTCGTACTTCATTTTTCAAACAATTAGTCTAAGTTGGGGGCTTGTCCCAACAAATCATCTTAGTAGTAGGTTTCCAACTTATAGTTAGATGTTCAACTTATGGTCTTAAACTTTGATATTTTAGTTGGTTTTCCTTTAAATATTTATTTAATTATTAAATTCAGCTTCTGCATAAGTGTTTTTGTCAGTTATTTTTGGTATTGTTAGTGTCAAGTCAAGCCATGGTCTAGCTTGAGGGTAACTTGTGACTCTAAGAACCATGTTACGACTAGGAGATAGTCTCGAGTTGTTATGAATTTGGTAGCAGAGTATTAGATTTAAAGTGTCCTAGGGTGTTCGAAAGCCGCGTTAAATAGTCTTTTATGTTCATATCGTACGATAGACTGTGAAATCTATTAAACCTTTCTTCTAACCCATTCTCTACGCATTTGCAAAATATGCCTGCAAAGAAAACTAATAGAAGAAGGAGCGAGAATGATGACAGTGTTGAGAATCAATAAGCACCACCAACTCTAGAAAACCCTATGAATGAACAAGTAATCTATGCTGAATTCAGGGCGGATTTCATATCCTTAGCCCAGTCCATGAACACCCAAAATAACCAGCTAAATGTGGCTTCAGCCAACCCAATAGTAAATACGATAACAACCAGAGTTTGAGATTTCACTCGTATGAATTCTCTAATGTTCTTTGGGTCCAAGTCTGAAGAGAATCCATAGGAATTTATGGATAGTATTCAGAAAGTTACAGAGATCATGGTTATTTCCCCAACTGAAGTGACACTTGGTATAAGCAAGGGAATAAAGATAGAGGTGCAAATGTTGAACCGATAAAAAGGGATAAGTTTGTTATTGAATTTCTGGAAAGGTTCATCCTACTTGAGCTAAGGAAGGACAAGATATAAATATTCATAAATTTGAAGCAGGGTAGCATAAGCGTGAAAGAGTATTTCCTTAAGTCAACTAGTTGGCAAGTTATGCTCCGGCTATGTCAAATGATTCTAGGGCCCGTATGAGCAAGTTTTTGTCTGATATTTCTGAGGATGTGATCAAAGAGTATAGGACCGCTATACTGGTGAAGGAGATGGATATATCCAGACTGATGGTTCTTGCTCAACAGATAGAGGATGAGAAAATTAAGGAGAAATAAAGAGAGAATAAGAGGGCTAGAATAGGTAGCTTTAATTTCTCTCAACAGAGGTCAGATAGTGGAAATCCATTTTCAGTTTTGGCAGAAATCTTCAGCCTCAACCCCTTCTTTTTCTAGTGCCCCAGTGCCTAAGTTTAGGAAAGATAAGCAAGATAAAGCACCCGAATCTAAGTCTCAGGGTAGTGTGACTAATGCTTGTACCAACTTGGTATGCAAGAAATATGGTTGAAAACACAAGGGTGAGTATATGGTTAGTAGTGATGTTTGCTTTGGGTGTGGCAAGCCAGGCCACAAACTTAGGGGTTGTCCAGTGGATTAACAGAGAATTAAGAATGCTTGTTAGGAAAATTAGTCCAAATCTTTTGTAGCACCACAGGTCGACCGAATCAATAAGATACCTCATCTAGTGTAGTTGGCGGACAATGTTAGAACAGGTTCCATGCCCTTCATACCCAATAGAATTATGAGGGTTCTCCTTATGTAGTCATGGATACGTTAAAGATCTTTCATATTTATGTTTATGCAATATTGGATCCCAAAGTCACACTTTATTTCATAACTCCATACGTAGCAGTAGACTTAGGTGTTAGTCCTAAATTTTTTCAGAGCCTTTCATTGTCTCTACTCAAGTTTGTGACTCAATCATAACTATATAGGTATACAAAAATTTCCCAGTCATAATTTTCCAGAAAGTCACCTCAATTGATCTCGTAGAGTTAGACAGGTAGATTTTGATGTCATTCTTAGCATAGATTGACTACACTCTTTCTATGCCACCATTGATGTAGAAAGAGAATGGTCTAATTCCAAATTCCAAATGAACCAGTTCTAGAGTGGAAGGATAGTACCTCAAATCCTATGGGTCGATTCGTCTCTTACTTTAATTATAAAAAATTTGTCTCCAAAGGGTGTATCTGTCATCTTATGTGGATTAAGGATTCAAAATACAAATCCCTAACTCTTGGGTTAATTTTAATGGTAAACAAGTTTCCAGAAGTGTTTTTAAAGAATCTACCCAGAGTTCCTCCCGAATGAAAAATTGATGTCAGAATAGATCTTGTTCCAGATACCAAATTTATTTTAATTCCAACCTGGAGAATGGCTCTAATCGATCTTAAGTAGTTTAAGAAACAGCTGATGGTGATTTTGTCTACTTGAAAGTTTTACCTATGAAGAAAAGCTCAGTCCCCACTTTATTAGTCCTTATGAGATTGTAGGTCATTTTTGTAATGTAGCCTGTGAGTTTGATTTACCGACAGACTTAGTTGAAGTGTATCTAGTATTTTATGTTTCCTTGCTGAAAAAGTTCATTAGTGATCCCGTATCGATTGTGACCTTAAAAGTATGTCCGTGAAAGATAGTCTCTCTCACAAAAAGGTTCCCATTGAAATTCTTGACCATCAGGTTTGTAAGTTAAGGAATTAAGAGGTCGCCTTGGTAAAGGTTCTTTAGCAAAATCAGTGGGTTGAGGGAGCTACTTGGGAGGCAGAGACAGATATGATGGCCAAGTACCCTCATCTATTCCCTTCAAACTTAGTCCCATCTTGAGGTAATAATTTCCCTTAATTAATTAACTCTTTCTATTTCATGTCGCCTAACTATTCTTAGTCATAACATGCTTTTATGAGTTCAGTTCAGTCTATATTTCAGTTAGCGAATCAGTATCAGGTCAGCGTTCAACTCTTAGAGACTTAGTGTAGGAATTTTAGGTACAAATAGTATGAAAGGGTTTCAATAATATCAAGAAAGGTGGTTTAGAAAAATGTGAGAATTGTAATTGTTTTCCTCTAACCTTCTAGCTTAGTCGGTTTCCATTTGGGGAAGAATGACCCCAAGAGGGAGATATTATACCACCCCAAAAAATTTAAGCCAAGGCTAGAACCATGCTTTAAGTACATATATGATTAAACATTAGTTTTTAACTGTATGAGAAATAATTTGGCTATGTACCAAGGTCACAAGTACCCCTTACCCCATAGCAAGTCAAAACATTTCTTACCAATTGATTCCTTAAGAAATAATCAGCTTTAAGCAATCATAACTTCTAGATTCTGAAGAATCTTTGAGCTCTAGACCTACCAAATGATTGATGTTTGAATTATCTTCCAACACATAAAGTTTCTTCTTAATTCAGTGTCGAAGTGAAATGTTATTGCCTTTTTACTGAAGCACTGTCATGCAGTAAGATATCACGAGCAAAACCGTGACTGTGATTACATTATAATCCATACAATGGTATAATCTCATCGATACAACCCCAATATCTAAAAGTTGACAAGTATACCTTCTAACCACGAGAGGGAACCACAGTAATAGGCACGGTTTTAAGTCCCATAAATGATCCTAATTGAACCTTCCAAGCTATGAACCAAGGTACGTCTATAGGTAGATCCCCTGATTGTCTCAAGGATCTTTTGATCACGTTCAAAGAGATCTCATATAGCTCCAAACCATAAGTATACCCCATGATCTTGGGAAGGTTTACGTCCCTTCTAGTAGCTTCCAGAAATGAATTTTACAGGGGCACATCAATCTTTTCCTACTTTTTTAACTTCAGAACTATGTCATTTAGGTTATTTCAAGAGTGATTCTTGAGGTTAATACTACCCTAATCCCTTATTACTTATAAAACCATGTTACAATTAGTTTTAGACTGAGAAAGAAGCAATTTCTTTTCCCAAGGCAGAGCTAGGGTTCATCTTCTTTAGACTCCTAATTTCAAATACTTCTTCAGGGTTATCATCACCAGGTATCTGGTATTTCATCAATGGGGCCCCTTTTACCTATTTATTGACAAAGTTAACTCAATTTTTCAATTCAGTTCCTTCTTCATAATTTATGGTTTATGGATGTTGTCAAATTCCTTGATATCTCAATCCCTTGGTGTCATTGAGTTGTAATTCACATTTTATCATAAATTTTAATATTTTTACATGACCATGATCACAAACCCTAATTACATTGTGAAACCTATAATTTTGTAGTTGAGTTATTAAATTCCTTATTTCACCCAGATAATGAAACTGGCATAATAGTTACATTCCTCAGAGATAGTGGGTTATGAACTCCTAATGACTTAGGATTTCATACATATACTTTTGAGTACTATATCTTTCAGTTTACACATTTTGAATGCTTTCAGATAATGCATTTATTTTCACTCTTTAGATTATTATTATCAGTGAAAATTGCAGTTGTCAGTGTTATTCAGCAGAGAGCAGTACTTAGCACCAACAAACGTAGGGATGAAGGCTTACCAGTCAGTTAGGCTGTGAGACCTTTAGTAGAAGTCTCTAAGTACTTGAACTATGGTGTCATCGTAGGTTCTAAAGGTTCACCCATCAGAATAGGTTTGACACATTAGTCCTTTCAGACATCAGTTTAGTGAATCCATGTCAGTTAATGTTCATACCCTTGGCAAGGTACTGAACATCCTTCCAGCTAGGGTTCAGGTTGGACCCCAATTAGCTCAGATTGGAGTATGTCAGTTGTTAGTAGCTCCCACAGTCTACAGTCCACAGTTTACAGTCAGATTCAAATTCATGCATGACCTTATGTTCAATTACACAGTTTATTATACAACACTTGTTCATCACTTGGTCTTGCATTAGTTTATTATATTACATACATCATGTTCAACTTATATAAGTTATTTCCTATCTCATATACTCAGTACATTTAAAGTATTGATTTCATACCTTCTTTTACGATATATTGTCTTATAATATAGATTCTGATGCTCAACATTTGAATCACACTTAGTACAATCTTCTACCGCATCACCAATAACTTTTTAGTGAGTCCTCATCATTCAAGGGCTAACATCAACATTTTATTTTATCTTTGTTATACTTCAATTTCAGATAGTTAGATTTAGGTAAGGGCTTATAGACACAACTCGAACCAAGGCCTGTCGTAATGGGCATCTCAGGCCCAACAAGGATCGGAGACCACTCTGTTTTACCAAACCAACCAACCAAGAATGTACCCTGACTCAAATAAATTTTGAGCATATAACAAAATAGCATGTTAGATAACATGATAACCCTGGGATAGGTTCACGACCATGACCCACCCAACCGAGTCTGACCATACCAATACCCAACCAAACAACTATAACCAAATCAAAATAACAACCAAGTACATAACCAAACCCTTCCATAACATAATAATATAGGATAGAACAACCAATAATACAGTCATACGATATCAGTCCCATTACCAATTCCAATACGAAGGTTGACACCACTAACGGCACCGGCCATACTAACCCATAACAGTTCTACAAATCCTCTATCTGAAAGTAAAAAAATATTCGGTCTGGACATTCCCCTGAGTATGGCCAAAACCGATGTCCAAAACTAAACTAATGAAAAACATAAGAATTCAAAACAAAAAATGAAGCCTTCCTATGAATCGAAGCTCACCACTTCGAGTTAGCACAAGCTATAATCAAAGTCCAAATCTACTGAGGTAGTATGACCAACAACTGCATTGTATGGGGATACAGTGTCGAAGACGATTAGCCGTTGGAGCACTAGCATATAACTCAAGGATAAGGATAAAATAGTGCCAACAGTTCAAAACCAAGCAATCAATGCATATAACCAATGCACACGCACGCACACACATACACACACACACATATATAGAGAGAGATACACTATACTAGGATAGGTAACAAAAGTAGCATGAACTTTTGAAACTATTAACTTGGGTTGTGTAGCATGACCGTCCTAGAGCAAGGCACCCGCATGCTATATAGGCTCAGGTCTCTCCTAGCTTGAAGGTCCCCAATACGTGTAGCAGCACGAACTAGAGAATCTCCATAACCATAAAGCCTATATGGGGGACTTGAACCTCCTGGCATAATCAAGGTGACTTAAGCACCAATACATGTAGTAAAGGGGGATGCGAACCTCCCATTCATATAGTCATTCGGGGGATTCAAACCACCCAGTCATAAGACACCGGCATCGGCTAGCTTGATTTCCAATGTTAGTCCTTCGGACTCCACTTTCACGGTCTAGCTACACATCCCGCCATTAAGCCCAATTTGAAACCATCATTCCACATACACAACCAATAAGTCAATTATTTATCAAGTCATTTCATCGATATCGTCATACCAACACTACTTGAAAGTATACCACATGCCATTATCATTATCAATTAATTATTCATTCAATTGACTTTGAGACTCGAACTCATTGTCTAACAAAGAAACTTGTTTAATTCAAAATTTAGGGACTCAAACCCTATGTCTAACAAAGACATAATTCAAGTTAATGTTTAGAGAGTCAAACTTATTTAGCAACTTAAACCACCATGGTTACTATTTAGTTCATAACATGGCCAACTATTGGTATGCTGCATCTTTCAACTGGTAGGCGGAAAACTCTACGCCTTCCACCTGAATAGCATGAATAATACGAAGAATCTTCTTCATATCATCAATAAAGGCTTGAGGATCCTCCTCAACCGTTGAACCCATGAACATAGAAGGATTCAACCTCATGAATTGGCCAACCCTTATGGCCTCTCAGATGATGAAAGAGCCAGAACACCATGCTCCGATTCAGAAGCTACCAACTGAGTTAGCAGGTTGATAGAGTGACGGAACTCAGCATTAGTAGCCTCCCCTTGAGATGGATGAGAAGGGTTAGTGGGGACAGGTGGAACCCCACAAGGACAACTAGATGTAGCGACCCATTCCCTGGTCTGGACTCTAAGAGTTAGATGAGCTTCATCCATATGGTCCTCAAGTGGGAAAGATGAGTTTACATGAGCTTTAGATCTTCTCGAAGGCATGATATGAAAGACAAGCAAATAGAAATCAAAAGAATCCAAGACCTTAGACTCTATAGCTTGAAATAAGACAACAAGAAAGTGAAACATTTCTAAATGCCTTATAGCCTCTCCCTTATGAGTGTGGCGCGCTATATACCCTTAAAAAGGACTATACTCGGCACAGCTTTGTGGACTCCCATCCGACCATGAACCTAAAACTTTGATACCATTTTGACACAACCCAAACCAGGGCTTTGTCGTAATGGTCATCTCAAGCCCAACAAAGACCGGAGACCACCCTATTTTCCCAAACCCACCAACCAAGCATGTATCTTAAGTTGGATAAATTCTGAATATACAATATAATATCTTGTTAGATAACACAATGACTCTGGAATAGTTCATGACCATGACACACCCAATCGAGTTCGATTATACCAATACCTAACCACACAACCATAACCAAACCAAAATAACAACAAAGTCCATAACCAAACCATTCCACAACATAGTAACATAGGATGGAACAACCAACAATACAGTCATATAGTATCATCCCCATTACCAATGCCAATACTAAGGCTGACACCACTACCGACACCGCCTATGGCAACCCATAACATTTTTGCAAAGCCTCTATCCAAAAGTAAAATAATATCTAATCGGAACATACCCCCGACCATGGTCAAAACTGATGTCTAAAACTAAACCACTGAAAAACGTAAGAATCTGAAATAAAAATGGAGCCTTCCAAAGTCTGAAAGCTCACCATTTTGAGTTAGCACAAGCTGTATCTAAAGTCAAAATCTACTAAGCCAAATGTGTAGTACAAACAATACCTGAATCGCGTGAGGATACAACATTGAAGATGATTAGCAGTTTGAGCGATAGCACGTAACTCAAGGATAAGGATAAAATAGTGCCAATTGTTCAAAACCAATAAATCAACGCATATAACCAATGTACATACACATATATATAAATACACCATACTGGGATAGGGAATAAGATTAGCATGAACTTTTGAATCCATTAACCTAGGTTTTGTGGCAAGATCGTCCTAGAACAAGGCACCCACGAGCTATATGGGCCCAACTGGGATATGGGCTATATATAAATACACCATACTGGGATAGGGAATAAAATTAGCATGAACTTTTGAATCCATTAACCTGGGTTGTGTAGCATGACTGTCCTAGAACAAGGAACCCATGGGCTATATAGGCCCAAATCTCCCCTAGCTGGAAGGACCCCAATATGTGTAGCCGCACGAACCAGAGAATATCCATAACCATAATTTCTATATGGGGGACTCGAACCTCCTGGCATAATCAAGGTGACTTAAGAAACAATACATATAGTAAAGGGGGACTCAAACCTCCTATTCATATAGTCATTCAGGGGACTCAAACCACCCGATCATAAGACACCCACACTGGCTAGGGCGATTTCAGTGTTAGTCCTTCGGACTCTACTTTTATGGTCCGTCTGCACATCCTAACATTAAGCTCGATTTGAAACGATCACTCCACATACATAATAAATAAGTCAATTATATATCAAGGCATTTCATCAATATCGTCATACCAACACTACTTGAAAGTATACCATATGCCATTTGTAATACCCTGGGAGTACACCCTGGATGCCACGTGATGTTAGGAACCACAAGTGTTCCCAAGCTAACCCATGAACTGGCATACTATTAAGAAACTGAATTATAATACATTAAATAATAAGTTCTACTATGCGGAATAATAATCATAAAAAAATCTAAAAGAAATTATATTGTTGATGCAATTTACAATCTGATAAAAACTGAGAAGAGAATTGAGTCTACATGACTGACTCTGACTGATATCTATGAAGCCTCTACTATACTAACTATAGATAGCTAGGACATGCCTCCAACTACCGCTAATCAATACATATGAAAAATAAATGAACTGTACATGAACTAAAATTGGCTGGAGTTTCCAAAATGAGAGAACTCATCACCTGCTGGCTGGAAACTACAACTGTCTGATCATGATACGTAGGCTATAACTGGTACCTATATTATGAGATAATGTAGCACATATACATATATGTGGATCAATACTTCTGGAATATACTGAGTATGCAGGGGTAAATGTAATAAGTAAAACTGATTTCATACGTAATCTTAAAACATACATGCTAAGTTTAAGTAGACTCACCAATAGGCTGGAATAAACTAAAAGCTAAATTATCTTAAAACATGAGTAACAAACATGATCTAATAAGATGGTGAATCACTACACGTAGTTACTTAAAACTTTACTTCTATAATATAAGTAGAACTAAAGATGGGATAGGGAAAATCACCATGGAAACATGAAATTCAATCTTCTTAAGCATATAAAATATCTTAATGATAAAAATTCTTTCTTTAATTGGAAAGAAAAAGGGTTTTTGGGCTCCATGGGTGAAAGGGGACCTATGGATGAACTCCCACATACCTTAATTGAAGAGTTCTTGAAAGTTCTTGGTAGATTTCTTGAGAATTGATCTTGAATGTTGAATGGGCTAGGGTTTGTTTTTTAGAGGATTTGGTTTTAAATTGAGAAAATTTGAATAAAATATGACCAAATGTTCCTTTGATGGCTTTAATCCCGTGTTTTTCATAGATTGGGGCCATGGAAAAAAGATAAACGGTCCCTGGGAAGTTAAAATTCCTGGCTTTGAGGCTTACCGTTGAGCGGTATTGGTCCCACCTCTATAGCACCGCTGAGCGGTGTAATAGCGGTGACCTACTATTTTGGAAAATCCCAATTTTGAGGTTTACCGTTGAGTGGTATTGGCTCCACTACTATAGCACCGCCGAGCAGTGTAATCGCGACAACTTACTACCTCATACAAAAAATGCTATAACTTTTCACTCGGGTATCGGATTTAGGTGAAATTGGTATCGTTGGAAAGCCGATTCAATTATGTACAATTTGGTGGGTCTTGAGCTGAAAAATTCCATGTATATCAAAAGTTATACATATTTAAAGTACACTCTTGAAGAATTGAATACCAAATTTTGGACGAATTAAATGATCTTAGCTTAACTTTGTTATAAGTCATTGCTATGAAAAATTTTCACCTCAAAATCACATCAAACACGTGTATAAAGATCATGAAACCTATATTTACATGGTAATCATTTGGATTATAACTTATACACTTAAGAACAACGGTTCAAAGAATAGTCCAAAAATGTGGGGTGTTACACCATTATAATTATCAATCGATTATTCATTCAATTTACTTTGGGACTCGAACCTATTATCTAATAAAGACACTTGTTCAATTAAACGTTTAGAGACTCAAACCCGATATCTGACAGAGACATAATTCAAGTTAATGGTTAGAGACTCAAACTCATTTAGCAACTTACACTACCAAGGCTACCATTTAGTTCATAACATGGCCAACAAGGCCTTTTCAAAATCATTTACCAGCCATTCATTATCATTAGGCCAAGCCTTAGTTCAGAACAACGTGATCATATGGCTGGTTCATCCTTTTAGGATTTTTCACAAACACATTGAGGGCATGCATTTACCAAGACCAAAATCAAAGTAAAAATCATTTAATTTAGGGTAACCCATGACCCAATTGTTAAAACACATTTACCAAGAATCCATATGTGGAAACCATTACTAAAATCATGCATAAACACAATTTAAACCAAGAGTAAACAATAGTCAACAACATGCATTAAAACCCTCAACATTGGTTTTCAAAACTACTATTTATGAATCAAAAATCAAGCTTTAAAACACATGAAATTTATGAAATAACAATAAGGGAAGAGTCACATGCCTTATACAATATAACTCATGGAAAGAACTTGACCTCTTTAGCTTCTAGATGAACACTTGTAGAAATCCTAGTCTCCAATCTTCAAGAGTAAGTTAGAGAATGTTTTTAGAGTGTTTGATCTTTCAATAGTGGGTTATCAGAAGCCAAAACATGTTTTAAGATATGGGGACTTAGGGGTTTTGGTGTGGTAAATGTCTGGAATACCCCTATCTTAAAAGCTAAAAACTAATTAATAGGAGGGTACGACCATACCCCCTTAACCGTACCTTAGGGTAAAAATAGTATCCTATCATACTCTAGACCACACCTTGGACCCCCACACTGGTTAACGTATGACCCCATATGAACAACTTGCATCTTAGCATACAAGTGGTACCCTATAACTCGTACCCCAAGCAGAATCCACTAGGCTAAGTACAGAGCATCATACAACCCAACCACATACAACTCGTACACTATCATACGACTTATATGATACTAGTCATACCTTGGATAAAAACTATTCCCAAACTCACTGATCAATATACGAGAGGGAGGTACTAGACCATACCTTAGTATATAACCAGTATACTTAAACCGTACCTTGTCTAGAGACTCAAAAACTCAGGAATTTTTCTTAAGATCAGAACCCAGGGTGTTTCACTTATCCCAACAACTCGTGTTCATAGAGGCTTTTTGAATTACAGTTAGATGTTCAATATATGGTCTTGAACTTAGATATTATAGTTTGTTTTCCTTTAATATTTACTTTATTATCTAGTTCAACTTTTAAATAAGTGTTTTTATCAGTTATTTTTGGTATTCTTAGTTACTTGTCAGGCTATGGTTAGATTGGGGTCACTTGTGGCTCTAAGCACCATGTTATGACTAGGAAATAGTCTAGGGTCATAACAATATAGGGAACACTCAAGATTATAGGAGAAGACCCTTTAGATTACTCAATGTAATGATACAACAAAAAAACTTTTAAGACCTGATATGATACATAATATATGATTATCTCTTGTGAATAGGGTTCTAATGTTCAAAGTATGGACTAAGCTACAGAAATTAGCCTACCAAACTAAGAAGCTGAAGAAAGACTATAGTTTAGTTGACAAGAAGCTGAAGCTGCTAAGAGAAAAATTACAAGAAGGATAGGAGAATACGAGTGTAGATTTTTTAAATTAGTCTTTGATTGAGGAAGAGAGAGACATCCTATGGATGGTTAAGAAGTGAGAAGGGGAGCATGGAAGAATTTTAAGGCAGAAATCAAGATCCACTTTGATAGCTCATGGTGATAGGAACTCAAGATACTTCTATACTTACTTAAAAGTCAGACAAGTTAGAAACAAGATAGCTATTATTTATACTAAATAGGGTATGGAAATGATACACCCTTACTTGATTTAAGAGGAATTTTTATCTTTATTCAAGTCTTATTTTAGGGACAGCTATAGACACTTTATCATCTATAAGTGTTAATATTACTAGGAATATGCCATGCTTATCTCTACTGCAACAATGAAGTCTACTGGTGCCTGTTAATATAGAAGATGTTACAAAAGCTATAAAGGAGTTGCCTATTGATAAAGCTTCAGAAATTGATGGATTCAATATTGAATTCTTTGAGAATCACTGGTCTATGATTTAAAATGATGTAACTTAGGGAATTTTATAAATTTTCACCACTGGGAAGCTATTGAAAAGTGTTAATACACCTACTATAACTCTAGTACCTAAGGTAACTATGCCGACTTATATGAAAGAATATAGGATAGGTCAATAACCTGTTGTTTTAAGACCCGCAAATTTTTCTAGTCATTAAAACTCTTTCAACATGTCAAAGGAAGCTTCAAACTTAGAAAATTTGGCTAAATATTGGAACTTCTTCATTTCATAAGCCTTCAAACTTTGATGATTTATTTCATGACCTTCCCGACTTTTGGTAGTTGATATTTTAGCTGATTCATGACCCAGAATGTCAATAGGGATTTTTAGACAAGTTTTAAATCTATTTAGACCTTGTTCATACCACGTTTGGGGTCCCAAAATAGTAGACAGACACAATTTTAGCACGCCGCGTGTAATACCCCGTGTTTTTGTGCTAGAATTTTAACCGTTGTTCCTATGCGTCTAAGCTCTAATCCAAATGATTTAAATATGAATATAAGTTTCACGATCATTATCATAGTCTATGAAGTGTTTTAGAGGTGAAAAACATCCATAGCAATGACTTAGAACAAAGTTAAGCTAAGATCTTTTGATTCATCAAAAATTCGATGTTCGATTCTATAAGGGTCTACTTCAAACGTGCATAAATCTTTATATACATGGAATTTTCCAGATCAAATACCACAAAATTGTATATAATTGAATTATCTTTCCAAAGATACCAATTTTGCAAAAATCCGACAACCGAGTAAAAAGTTATGCCATTTTTTATGTGAGGCAGTAAGCCGACGCGATCTTGATGCGTCGCGTCGACTGCGCCTCGACACGAAAAGCTGACGCGGATCCAAGGCTATTTTACATGCTAATTCAATTCCAAAAGGGCCTAGGGTCACTTTGGTAAAATCCCTTTATCCAATTCCGTCCAAAACACATAGATTCACCCCCAAAGAAGCAAAGATACCTCATTATTCATCTTTTCATCTCAAGAAACAAAACCCTAAGAATCATACTTTCTCTCCAAGAAACCCAAAATTCCTCCATAAATTCTCTAAGATAACTCAATATTAAGGTTTCCTAATACAAGAACTTCAAGAATTCATCTTCAAAAGTACAAATATCATCCCAAAAAGCAAGTGTTCATCAAAAGTTCATCATCTAAGGTATGTGGGTTATGAACAATAACACCTTTTCATTCTTGTGCCCAAAAGCTTTATATTTTCTTAAAGATTTCCGTATTTTCAAGTCAAAGTATAATTATTTTGCTATAGTTCAAGTTTATGAGATTATAATTTGCCCAAGTCTTGTGTTGCATGATTATTTTACATAATTATGGTTGAATTGACAAGTCATGTTTTAAGTTGCACATTCCTATGTTCATGTCATATTTTAAAGAATTCCCAAGTCTTGTTGTTATGAATTGACCCTTATCGTTAAAGTATAAGTTGTTGAAGATTTTTAAAGAATTGCAAGAAGTATGTTTATATTTCCATTATTATGAGATTTTAAAGCTTGGCATATGATTGTATATCAAAGTTTCAAGAAAGAGTTGAATTTTAAACCCAAGTAAGAAAAGAAATCCACATTTGATTGATTTATGATAAAAGGGGTAGCATAATGGCTCCTGATGCAAATTGCTGAATTGTTTATTGTGGATTTTGTTTAAAGTTCTGAGCTAAGTTTGGGAGTAGTATCCAGCACCTAGCGGGAAGTGTGGTACTTCCCTAGAAATACATGCCCCCGTAGGATGTGAGCCTGAGGTTGATATAGTGATCACTAATGAATTAATATTTATATCCTACTCTGATGGTAAGGATAGGACAGCTCTCCCCAACGTGGGTTAGATGTTGAACTCCATGTAGCTCACATGGTTTATGTCAGTTAAGAGAAACTCCCAAAGTAAATCCCTACTCTATTTAAGATAAGTGTATATGTTTTGAAAACTATGATTTTCTGAGAAAGTTCCTTGTTTCTAAAAGATTGATATATCATGTTCTAAAGAGAGTTGTTTTACGAGTTGATTACTCTACAAGTTTGAAACCGAGAAGAAAGAGAACTGAGTACTTATTGTAATGACTCACTTGTTTTACTTTACATGTATTATTCATCCATGACTATGATGGTTTAATTCAAGCTAAGTGAGTCATTTATATCAGCATGCATGTTTTCTATAAGGACTTACGATATTGATTATTAATTGCATACACCCCCATATACTCAGTACATTCCCAAGTACTGACCCACATATCTGTCTATGTGCTACATTATCTCATAATGTAGGTATAAGTTGTAGCACACATACCATATTCAGTCAGATTACAGCTTCCAGTCAACAGGTGATGAGTCCTTTTAATTTAAGGGCTTGAGTTAGTTATACAGTTCGAGAAGTATTTTATATTCTTTGTTAAGTCGTATTGAGTTGGGATAGTCGGGAGTCATGGCCCGGCTACCTATAGTCTGTACTAGTAGAGGCTTCATAGACAGTCAGTAGAAGTTGGTGTATTTAGTTTCAGTTTTGTTTGTAAAAGTAGAGTTGTAATCTTGTAAACTCAGTTTTGTATCGATCAAATTCAGAAAAGAGTTATTTTTCACTAATTTGTACATATTTATACTTTTTATTCAGTTTCTTATGAGTTATGTAACAACCCGAAATCGCCTCCCGGGATGTCACATGGTGCTTAAGGCTACGAGTAGCCTCAAGATAACCCTTGGAGCCGGTTTCTACCCAATGACACTTAAATCAAGATAAGAATAGACTCAACACTCACATAGTCGTATCACGTAAAAAGGAAGTATATAAAAGATATTCGATCCATATGACCATAATATAGATAAATCTCAACAAAACCACAATACTGAACCCTCGATACATCACAAGTTTGATACTAGTCTGACAAGCCTCTACGAATTAAAATCTAGAGAGCCGTTGGGACAGGTCCCAAACTAACTCGAATGAAATAAATATAAAACACAGTCTCTCAAGTGCAGTGAATATCTGAAGATTGGCCCTCAAACCATGATGACTCACCACTATAGATAACGTAGGCAAGGTACTCGAAGAATCACGGGCGAGGCTGGGACTGAGCACCTGAACCTACATTATGACTGAGCACTTCGTCATTCAACCAAAATAAAAGCTCATTAGCTCTCATGTCAATAAGCACACTTTCAGTTGCGAGGAAAGGGCGTCCCAAGATTATGGGAACTTCAGAATCCACTTCGCAATCCAAAATAACAAAGTTTGCAGGAAAGATAAAGGTGGAAACCTTCACCAACACATCATTTAAGATACCAACAGGTCATTTTACCGACCTATCTGCCATCACGAGCCGCATATTGGTTGGTGTAGGGTCGCCCAACCCCAACTTTCTGTAGACGGATAGTGGCATCAAATTGATGCTTGCTCCCAAATCACACAATGCCTTAGCAAAATTCATAGATCCAACCGTGCAAGGAATAGTGAAAGCACCAGGGTCTGCCTTCTTCTGTACTAAGGACCTTGTGGCAATTGCACTGCAATAATGAATACTATCTGCCGGCTCATAGCTTACTTCCCGCTTCTTTGTTAAAAGGTCCTTCATGAATTTAGCGTACCCAGGCATCTGTTCCAGCACCTCCACCAAAGGAACATTAATAGTCAGCTGCTTCAACATTGTCATGAATTTACTGAACCTTGTATCATCTGCCTTCTTCTTCAGTCTCAGCGAAAAAGATGGTGGTGGAAGGGGAATCGTTTTCTCCACTACTTCTTTTTTATCTTGCTTCCGATTGTCAGCCTTTTCAGGTGTGTCATCAGCCTTTTTCTTCAATCTCTGAGGAAAAGGTGGGGGTGGAAGAGGAATAGTTTTCTCATGAACGCGCTCCTTCTGATTTTCAGCTTCTACAGAATCATCACAATCTGCGTCCATAACAATCTCCTCTATATCATCAACCACCTGCTTGCCTTTAGACGGATTGTGTAACACCTTACCGCTTCTGGTAGTAATAGCCTTGCATGATCTATCATTCCTTGGATTTTGCACAGTGTCACTAGGTAAAGTGCCAGCTTTTCTTTGGTTGATTGTCGCTGATAGTTGACTCAATTGTTGCTCCAGCTGTTTTATTGCAGTAGAATGCAAGTCAACCAATTGCTTCATTGAGGAAAAATCATTTATTACCTCAGTTACTCCCATGCTGGTTGCCTCTACTCCTTTCAATAGCTTAGCCATCATATCTTCCATGGACATATTTCCAGAACTAGATGTAGCGGCGTCACGTCTTCCAGGAGGAACATACAAACCACTCCTATCAGTCTTGTTCTTCCAACTACCTTGATCACGGTCCTTGTTTCCAGATCTATCATAATAGTTCCGACCTTGGTTTCCTTGGGCATTGCCTCGGAAACCCCCCTGATTATTCAAGTAGTTAGCTTCTTCTTCAGAATCGGATTCATCTCTTCCTTTTGACACAACTGCTTTGACTTTTTTGGTCTTCCCTGATAATAAGTGCTTGGTGAGAAGATCCATCTGTGTTTTCATGTGAGCCATATCTTGGTCACGTTCCTCTTCTCTTCGCCTTTGTTCTGCAGTCATGCCAATTGATGTGGTAAAGCTTGCTACCTCTGAATCCCTGGTATGCCAAGCTCTACTTTGCTTTGTCATTCGGTCTAACATATCGCTTGCCTAAATAAAAGTGAGGTCCATGAATGATCCTCCAGCCGCATTATCCACCACTGGCTTATTTACCAAATTCAAGGATCTATATAATATCTCCATCAAGTGGACATTGGTCATATGATGGTTTGGGCACCTCATAAGCTTCTTCTTGAATCTCTCCCATATTTCGTGCAGAGCTTCAGTTGAAAGCTGTCGAAAATTGCTGATCTCATCTCTCAACTGCACTCTCTTGGATGGCACAAAGAATCTTTCTAGGAAAGCGTCTTTCAATTGCCTCCAATTTGTAATAGAATCATGAGTCAGCCCATTCAACCATAGAGTTGCCTCCCCAGATAGAGACAATGGAAATAAGCGCAGCCGAATAGCATTCTGTCCAACGCCTGGATTGTCGAATGACTTGCATGTAGAGATAAAATTAACCAGATGCATGTTCGGATCATCACCTGCAAGTCCACCAAATAGTCCCTTGAGCTGCAATAACTGAATCATGGTGCTAGTGATATTGAACTTGGCTCCAGGTGCCAAGGGCAGAGGAATAATAGCTCCTGTGGCACCAGCTCCGTCCAGGTCATCATCATCATCATCAAAAGGGATCTGCATAACTCGGCATTCAGGTCTAAATCTAGCTTGACGATCTCTTCTATTAGCAGGTGTCGCCACCTCAGCATCACGCCTAGGGTTTAGTAACTCGTCATCACCTAGGTCCTTATCGTCAGGATTTGTTGCTCGCCCAAGGTTATCAATATTCTGTTGATGTACTTGGGCAGCAGCCAACGCAGCTAGTCTAGCCTGCTCCTGTTGAGCAGACCTTCTTTCAATGTCACGTTGCGCCTCCATTCTGCCAATACGATTTGGTTCAGGATTTATGGGTAATAATGGTTGTCCCGAACTTCGAGTATGGGGCATGCACTGAACAAAACCTGAATAAAACAAAAACAACAACTAAAAGTAAAATCTAAGAATCTTTGACCAAAGGGTCTAGTAATTATCACAAACTTAGTTGACAACAGTATTCCCCGGCAACGGCGCCAAAATTTGATAATGCCCAAACTACAGCTCTCGTAAGAGTGTAAGCGGTCGCTGTCAAATATAGAACCCAACTGGGTTGGGTGTCGAATCCCACAGGGAATACTTGGTCACTAGGTAAGCAATGATTAGTAGACTGTTGATCGAAAATTCTACCAAAAAGGGGGGTTTAGGGTTTGGCGTGAACTAGAAGTATCAAAATAGCATAGTAAAAATGGAATGTTTTGTTTAGCAAGATTTAAATCAATGAAATTGTAAGTTAGGGTTATGTCCACCTCATGAGTTTTACGTATCTATTGGCTATGAGTTATGCGGAATTCCGACATGCATGCGCTTATAGAGATTCGTATTCTATGGTAAATCCTAGCGTCTTTCGACCATCACAGATTATTTCACTTTAACTCTTTCGAGCTTAAAGCGTATCTAATGGTATGAATTCTCCAAGAGGTTAATCCAGTTACGGCACTAACTTTTAAATAGGGGTTGGTAGCCCTATTTCCTTGTCATTCTCTCTTTTCCAGACATGTAACTTTTCTTTCGAACAAGTTAATGCTATACTGGCGTATTCTATATGTTTGCAACCACAAGAATTCAATTAAGATGAAGAGAGTAATGATATAAGCAGCATACGTATCAAGAATTCACAAACTCATAGCAATAGATAGTATATCATAAGGCTTTTATAACCCTAACAGAGAAGTTTAGCTACTCATAAGTGCAATGGAAAACACAATAGACATTATCATCATACCAAAATAATAACAATCTCATGTGAAGTATGTTTTGGTGTCACTTGTGGCGTGATTTCCTTGCTAGTAGTGTTTCTCTTGTCGTGAAAATTAAAAGTCTAATAGATGAAGAATAATGTTTGAAAACAAATTTTTGAAGAAGGGAAAGAATGAATTAAAAGAGAATGAATTGATTGAGTGAATTGAATGAATTGAATGAGAATGAATGCTGAAAAGTTCAGCAAAATAGGGTTTTTATAACACCCATATCCTATTCCTACTAAGCTACTGCATACTTGTCCTAATCCTACTAGGTTACTGCTTCCTTATGCTAATCCTATTAAGTTACTGCTGATCCCCAAGTCTTTGGAAATACTGTTTTTGCCCGGGACAAGTTTTCCATGCATCACTTTCAGTCCACAAGCTTCCAAAAGCTGCCTTCCTTCTTACGTGAAGCTTCCTTTGGCGACAACCAGTCCATAAAATGCTGAAATCTTCATCATTTATACCTGAAAACTTGCTAATCACGTTGGTTAGCTCACTTACAGGAAAAAGGACTAAAAGTGCAGGAATTATATATTTTGTCCTCAAAACTTAGCTAAAATATGGGTAAATTAAGGTACTTTAGGCGTGTAAATAATCCTAACATCAGCAGGCTGCCAGAGTCAAAAGTATTGAGGCTCAATGCGGTCATGACGTGATACGTCGGGTATCGCATTGATGCCATTGACGCGCCGCATCGACCAGAGCGTCGGCATCCAATTTTCTAGTCATTAAAATAGCCGCGACCCCAGGGTTATTTCAGTCCTTTCTCCATTATTATATAATCCTAAAACACGTGATTCAGCCATTTTTCAGCCAAACTATAGTGGTTTCTCTTAATTTCTCTTGAGAATAAGTTTAGGGTTTCCAGTTGACGATCCAAATTTAAGAAAATTCCACAGTCAATCTTCATAAAATCAAGAACTAAGGTATGTTAGATGTTGATTCTTGGGTTCCTTATACCCAAGAAGTTTTAAAAAAATACTTTTTCACATTCAAAGATTATATATTTATGAGTTTTAATGATTCATGTGAATTGAAATTGAAGTTCATGTTGTTATTGAGTTTTAATTTATGTTTTGCTTACAAAGTTCCATGCTTTGTTCCTAGTATGTGATATTTATGTGGTGTTCATGATAAACCCCTTCAAGATGCATGTTGATTGATGTAACCATGTTAATTAGGTGTATTGAACAAAGTATGCCCCCATATGTTTGATAAAATGCTTATGTGAAGGAAATTGAGTCATTATAGCATGTTGAAAAGAAATTCCCAATTGTGTATAAGTTAATGCATGCCAAGTGTTTGTTGAAAGGCCTTAGCGAATGAATTATGATATGATGCATGCATTCCTACTCATATGCATTCCTTATTGAATGAATTATGAGATAATAGTATGCACTCCCTATACGTTTACATGTTTAAGACTTCCAAGTGCTTAAAGAGATATCTCATTGATTGTGTTATGAATGATAGACTATTTCCATGTTATGTACGAGTTGTCCTATCTTGTATTATTTATGTTATCGAGTCCTGAGGGTATTTATACCCGACAAATTAGATGCTTGTCTAGAGCTATTGTCAGTTTCATGATAATCTCAGTCATACCATGATTAGTAGTACTTTCAGTCAGTTACAAAACTCAGTAGAACTCAGACAGTTATAGAACTTAAAAAATCTCAGTAATCTCGGTATCATGTAATACCCCGATCGATCCTTAAGCTTAAACTCATCTTATGAGTGAGTATGGGTGACTTTCAAAGTGAATGATGTTTAAACCATGAATAAGCTTTCCATTGATACCAAATTCACCTAAATCTGACACTCGGGTGAAGAGTTAGAGCTATTTTAGTGAGACAGTGTGCCTACTGGCACTTCAATGCGCCGCGGAGCTAGCCAAAATGGAAATTGTCATTGTCCAATGATCCTCCGTGATTTCACCGTGTCGCGCCAAGGCACAATTTCAGGATTGTCAATTTTTAGTGCACCAACGCAATTTCTCCGTGTTGCGGTGCTCTTACAGGTCACGACCAAGTGGCAAAAATGACTTCACCGCGTCGCGCCACTGAACCATTTCCTAGTTGTCAAAATCTAGTGAAGATCCTCGATTGTGGCGCGTCGTGCCAAGACCAAAAATCGGGCTCCAGTCTAGAATTTTCTCAAGGGTAATTTGGTTTTTTCTGCCCATTTTGCTCTCTCTCTATATATTCTAGTAGAGGAGAGAAAATCCATTTTTTCTCTTCATTCCAAAAATCAAAAGAAAAGCTAGGGTTTCTTTCTCTCTTCCAATTCCAAATCTCCTTCAAGAAATTCAAGAAATCTTCCATATATTTCACCGAGTTGTTTAAGAATCGAGTTCTCCGAGTCAAAAGCATCAAGAAATTTAGCTCAAAGGTGCAAGAAAGAAGTTTATATCAGGTTTCTTCCTCTCCAAAATCCTAATCAAGGTATGTGGGGTTTGAACAAGAACACTCCTTTCGTTCTTGTGCCTAAAGATTTAATTTCTATTATTGATTTACATGAATTTGCAAAGTGGGATTACACCCAAATTTCTCTATTAATCATTTATGAGATTTGAGTTGATTAAGTTTGAAATTGTGATATATTTACCATCATATTTCTTGAATCGAGGATTTATGCCATGAGTTGAATATTCTTATTATGAATTGATGATTTTCGAATGATTTGAGATAAGTGTCATGATTTAATCGTTCCATGAGAAGTTGATTGTTGAATACATATGGATATTGAACTTGAGAGTCAAGAATGAGTCCTATGATGTTTCCTCCAAGCTTTTGATAGTTGAAATGATTTGATAAGCAAATGTACTAGATGTTGAGAAAGATTGTGTTGAGTTGAGTCGAGTTAGGAATCCATAAGATGTTTATGATTCACCGATGAGATATATATTTATGTTTTGGTCTTTATAATAAACCCATGAGTTGATATTGATTAAGGTGGATTTCCTATCGCGTTCTGAGCTAAGTTTGGGAGGAGTATTTAGCATCGAGTGGGAAATTTGGTATTTCCCCAAAACTATGTGCCACCATAGGATTGATGTTGATAATTGTGGTCCAAAGACTGAGTATGGGATTGTGATTGTGAAATTGAAGTTGTACTCCCTGGCAAGAGTACGACGCTCCCGCCAATGTGGGGTCTCTCCTCAGGAGGAAAGAACATTGGACTCCATGCGGCTCACATGGTGTAGTTTATGTCGGTTATAAGAAACTCCCATGTTCATAACTGTTTAAGTTCTTGAGATACCGAGTCACTCCAAGTCATGAGTTGGAAAGTTTGAGTCACATGGAAGTAATGTTTCAGGTAATTCAAGCGAAGAGAGTTATCACTGTTTCCATGCATGATTTCCTTACACATTTATGATATTATTTAAAATGTTGCATGCACACCCACATACTCAGTACATTCCCAAGTACTGACTTCCATACTCTTTTGTGCTCTATATTTTCTCGTGATATATGTTCAGGTGCTCAGTCTCAGCAGCGACAGTGATTTTCGAGTACCTTCACTAAATCTCTGCAGTTGGTAAGTCCTCATGGTTCGAGGACTTTGTCTATATTTTGTGATGTGGTTTTGTTGTTCTGGCTTTCAGTACTGTTGAGTCAGTTGGGTTTTGTTCTAATGGTTCCTTAATTTTGATGTATAGAGGCTTTGTCAGACTAGAGAGAGGGTATGTACAGACATTCAATATGTATTTTGGTTGTACAGTTTAGTATTTTTAGTATGTCTCTTGAACCCGATGTGGTATGTCTCTTTCTTATGCACGATTATTGTTGAATTGAGTTCCTTGAGGTGGTGTTAGGTTCCAAGGGTTATCTTGGGGCTACGTGTAGCCCTAAGCACCATGTGACATCTCGGGATAGGTTCTCGGGGCATTATAAGCTTGGTATTAGAGCGTCTAAGGTTTGAAGAGTCCTAGGGAGTTTGACAAGCCGCGTTACGTAGAGTCTTGATCATCGATGTGTAGCACGCCACATCTATGAGCAAGAGGCTACGGAACGTTTTAGGAAATGTTGTTTCCTTCTTTCAAAAGTCTATCGTGCCTATGACTATTTCTTTATGCTGTTAATTCGTGCTCTCTTGTGACAGAAAATGCCTCTTCGTAGAGCTCACAGAAATAATGAACTACCTTAACCCATTGATCCTTTGGGTGAGATGGTGTCCCACATTGAATTTCAGGAAGCTTTTCAAGCGCTAGCCCAGGCAGTCACCGCCAATGCTCAAACTCATGCATAGGTCACAGTTCTACCTCAACAAGAGGGTAATTCAGCAGCAGCTCGAGTTCGTGACTTTATGCAGATGAATCTGCCAAAGTTTTATGGGTCAAATACAGGTGAGAACCCACAGATGTATCTTGATGAGGTGAAAAAGATCACCTAAATTATGCATGTAACGGAGGAAGAGGGTGTGGAGCTAGATTCTTATCTCTTGAAAGATGTCGCTTATGATTGGGTGGAGATATGGAGGAAAAGTAGAGGGGAGAATGATACTCCTTTGACCTGGCAATTGTTCCAGGATGCCTTAGACAGATTCTTTCCTCCAGGAAAGCAAAATTAGAAGAATTTATGAACCTAAGACAGGGCCCCATGACCGTTAAGGAGTATTGTCATAAGTTCAACCAGTTATCTAAGTATGCTCCCGGTATGATGGCTGATTCTAGAACTAGTATGAGTAAGTTTTTCGTTGGTGTGTCTGGTTATGTTGTGAAAGAGTGTAGATCCGCTATGCTTTAAGACTAATGATTCATGCTCAGTAGATTGAAGCAGATAAGGTGAAAGAGAGAGAAAGAGTAAGGGCAAATAAGAGGGTTAGATCTGACTAGCAGGGGTATAGTCAGACTAGATCTTCTGGAGGGATTTTCCCTCAGTTTCAGAGCTGTTCTTTTGTGCCACCACCTTTATCAGCCAGTGCCCTCGCATTCAGAATCGGGCAGGAGTAGGGTAATAGGTCTACTATGTCCAGGTCCCAGGACAGTATCAGTAATAGACCTCGTCCTCCCCCATGCCCGAAGTGCGGTAGGGACTATCCCAGTGAGTGATTTGTCGATTGGAGGGGTTGTTTTGGTTGTGGTAAGTTGGGCCACCAATTCAGGGATTGCCCCTACGCTAGACAGGGGAGTCGTGATGTTCGTCCCCAGAGTCAGGCCGTTAGTACTCCAGCCCCTTTTGTTCATCCTACTCCTCCTCAAGGTGCCTCATCTAGTACTGAAGGTGGTCAATATCAGAATCGCTTTTATGCTATACCACCCCGCCAGGAGCAGGAGGATTCACCAGATATTTTTACTGGTATGCTCTGTGTATTTCATTTCGATGTGTATATATTGATGGACCCTAGGTCAAGTATTTCTTATATGACTCCAATGGTGGCTGTGAATTTTGAAATCAGTGCTGAAAAGATTCCTGAGCCTTTTCTAGTTTTTACCCCAGTAGGTAAGTCTGTTGTCTCTAAGCAAGTGTATAAGAAGTGTTCTATCACTGTCCTTAATAGAATCATGTTTCTAGACTTGATTGAGCTGAACATGGTCGATTTTGACGTTATTTTGGGTATGGATTGGCTTCACACTTGTTATGCATCTATAGACTGTCGTACTCGTGTTTTCAAGTTCTAGTTTCCCTATTAGCCAGTTTTTGAGTGGTTCAAAAATTCCGCATCCCCCAAGAGTTACTTTATATCTTACCTTAAAGCTAAGAAATTGATATCCAAGGGTTGTACATATCATTTGGTTGGAGTTAAAGACACTAAGTACGAGACCAAAGGGTCTAGTAATTATCACAAACTTGATTGACACTCGTATTCCCCGGAAACGGCGCCAATTTTTGATAACGCTCAATCTATAGCTCTCGTAGGAGTGTAAAGCGGCCGTTAGCAAATATAGAACCCAACCTGGGTTGGGTGTCGATCCCACAGGGAATAGCTTGGCCAACAAGTAGGCAACGATTACTAGACTTTTAGTGCAAGTCTCGTAAGAAGGGGGGATTGTAATGTGTAACCAAAACAATAAAGTAAAAGCTGAAAAATAGCAAAGTAAAAAGAGAAAGATTGTTACGTAAGTTGTAAACAATGAGAATTGAAGCGTTGGGGTTATGTCCACCTTCTGAGGTATACGTCTCTATTGGCTATGAGTGTGTAGAATTGTGACATGCATGTGCTTATAGAGAATTGTATTCGATGGTAAATCCAGGCGTCTTTCGACCTATTCGAGGATTATTTCACTTTAACTCTTTCGAGCTTAAAGAGTGTCTAACGGTACGAATTCTCCAAGAGGTTAGTCCAGTTACGACACTAGCTTTTTAATAGGAAAGGGTGTCCTACTACCTTGACACTATCTCTTTTCCAGACAAATAACCTTTCTTTCGAACAAGTTAAATGTTATACTGGCGTTATTCTATGCGTCTGAAGCCACAAGAATTTGCATTAAGATGAAGAGAATAATGATATAAGCAGCATACGTGTCACGAACTCATAAACTCACAGCAATAGATAGTATCTCATACGGCTTCCATAGCCCCAACAGAGAAGTTTAGTTACCCATGAGTACGAAGGAGATCACGATTGACATTGTTGTTAATATACCACAAGATTGATGATTTTCGTGTAGCACAAGTGGTAGGCGTGAGGCGTGAATTCCTTAGCAAAGTAACATTTCTCTTGTTGCGAAAATTAAGAATTGAATAGATGAATAGAAGAAGAAAAATAAAATTAATGGGAAGATTAGAAGAGTTGTAATTGAGAAGTAGAATGTATCTCTCCACTAAGGGAGGATTGTCTCTCTCCACTCAGGGAGGAATGTATCTCTCCACTAAGGGAGGAATGAATAAAAATCTCTAGCATGATAGGGTATTTATAATACCCATATCCTATTCCTACTAAGCTAATGAAATACTTAACCAAATCCTACTAAGCTAATGAAATACTTAACCCAATTGTACTAGGTTAATGTATCATTATCCTAATCCTAATAAACTAATGAAATACTTAACCCAATTGTACTAGGTTAATGTATTATTATCCTAATCCAAATAAGTTACTGCAAGTCCCCAAAGTCTTCAAAAATGTTGTTTTAGCCCGGGACAGATTTCCTATGCATCACTTTTGGTCCTTTAGGCGTCCAATCTTATGTTCCTTCCTTCGTGAGCTTTCTTTGGCGTCAAGTAAGCCATAAAATGCTGATTTCTGCATCATTTATACCTGAAACTTTGCTAATCATGTTTGTTAGCTCACTTACAGGAAAAAGGACTAAAAGTGCATGAAATATATAATTTGTTCTCAAAACATAGCACAAATATGGGCAAAATATATTGATATAGGCGCGTAATATCGCCTATCATCAACACCCCACACTTGCAGCTTTGTTCGTCCTCGAGCAAAATATCATGTCCCTCTAAACATCAACTTAGGGTTTCACAGTAACAACACAAAACATTCGTCAAGACAAGCACAACAATTATCAACAAAGAGTAGTTTTCCGATCATTAGTAGAAACCATTTAACTTCTAGCATAGACTCGTGATGGTGGTTAACTCATATTCAAAAGTCAAGACACAAAGAATCATACACAACTATCCAAAACTCATCAACCATGTGTGTCTCACAATATATTACCCATAGTCACTCACAAGTATAGCATATTTTTCAAACATGGGTATCAAAGTATCCTTGCTCTCGCTCTCACAAAGAATTCGTATGCAGCAACTGTTGACCATAGGCTTGCCCTTAGTGTAATACTCCACTAAATGTCAGAATGCTAAGATTAGGATCAAATAGGTCTTCTGATGGTTGTAATGTAGGCTAAGGGACGGGTAGGACTATTTTGGCCAGAAATAGTGACTAAGTTCCTAAGCACTTTAATACATCACATTGTATCATTGATATTTTTTTCTTTCTTTCAACCTTTCTTCTTTCTTTTATTCTACCACCCTTGTTCTCCTCTTTTATTTTTTCAATTTTAAGCACAACTCACTTTTCAGCTTTCTTTTCCTTTTTCTTTTCATAACATACCTCTTATACTAGCATTTTTCTTTTTTTCATAACACATTCAAGCACCATTACAATTTAAAGCATCATACTTACCCAATTTCCTCTTATGTTGTCACATGACTTTTTCACTTTAAAGCACTTAGGAATTTGGATCAAATTACGGTCTTGAAAAAAATGGATTAGGCTTACACACGAGGTTGTCAAAGAAATAGGCTAAAGGCTCAAAAGGGTTTAACTAGGATGATGTCCAAGGGTAGGTAAAACGAAGGTAAACATATGTAGGTTGCCAAATAAATGCCTAAATCATCTCCTAAACTTACACTCCTTATTTTCGCTTTGCATACATACCAGGCAAGTTCTAGCATCAGCCACAAACATAGAATATACTATTATCTCACACACACAAGGCACATGGTCGACTTGATTGGAAGTAATATAGACTCTCGACCCAACAAGTGAAGGAATTGAACCACACAATATCATATAATGAGTCACAGCTAGAGCCTAAACGTCTCAATCGTCATGATTGTAGCACATACTCTTGTTATAATCTCATGCGAAGCTAAAAAAATTTTTACTGCTAAAAATACTTAAAAACGAAACACAAACAAAAACAAAGTAAACAAATATAGATGCAAATAGAGAATTATAGCATGTAATATGCCACCCCACACTTAAATGGGACACTGCCCTCAGTGGAAAGTAAATACGAAGAACCTGGTTAGTCGAACTCATTCTCTATGTCTGGGGTCATACCCCTTGCATCGGAATCATTATCAGAGTCGTCATCCTTAGAAGTTCCTCATAAGTATCCCACTTAATTCCAAGAGTGAGTCGAGGTGTTTGCATTGAGGAGGGTTCTCCTTGCTCTTTTTGGCCTCTTTTCTTGCCTTTTTGTGAAGTGGTAGCCTTATCTTTGCCTTGTCTTTTGGTGCCATTGTATCTGAGATCTCGATAGAGTCATGTTAGCATCATCTCAATGGATACAATCTATAAACAAGCAGTAGAGGTACCACCCCACACTTAGGTTGTTGGCACCAACTAGTGAAGTGAAAGTGGTCGATTACTCAGACTTCGTCGACATACGTTTTAGGTGCTCTATTCCAACAATAAAATCAGTGAGTCATACTTCTTGTACTCTTGGCAATACTTGCATGTAATATTATATCAAGACTACTACAAAGGGATTACATCAAGGTATAGTATCTATCAATAATCACAACCGCCTATGTCGGTAGGCAACTATAAGTCTTATTCCGATGAACAATTCATTCCAACATGTAAGTATTCAAGTGACAAGATTATGCAATGTTAATGACTATAGCAATTCCGTAAGAGTATGACAATACATCAAAATCAAATTCAAGTTGGAAACAAGTTAAGATCATCCTAACGTATATGTTCACTCACTTGGTTGTGTATTAGCAATTCAAACACATGAATATAACCAATGCTTCTTCAAGATATAACAATTCATAATAGGCATAGCAACGTAGTACTTACGAAAAATGGATGAAGAACAAAAGAGTACTTACGTGATTGAAGCCTTTGGAGATGTTCTTGTGAATTGGAAGAGCAAAAAGAGAAATTTTGAGATGATTTGGATGGATGTGCGGCGCCTTTGGGTCAATTTCTAATGTGGTTATGTTTCAAGACTAAGTCCCCTTTATATAGGAAGAGAATGGGTTGGGTTTTGACCCCTTTACAAACGGTTTTGGAGACAAAAATGCCCTATATGCGGCGCATAATGCTTGGCATAGTCATGGTTAGAATTACTAAAGGACTATGATATGAGTGTGTTGTACCACCCGAGCAAGGCCAATATAGCGGCGGATGCTCTTAGTTGGTTGTCCATGGGTAGTGTGGCACATGTAAAGGAAAATAAGAAAGATTTAGCTCGTGAAGTGCATCGTCTGGCTAGGCTAGGTGTTAGACTATTTGATTCGGCTGAGGGTCATGCTTTTGTTCAAAGTAGTTCCGCATCTTCCCTAGTTTTGGAGGTGAAAGAGAAGCAGGATATGGATTCTCGTTTGGTTGAATTGAAAGGGTCCATCAAGAACCAAAAGGTGGAGGTTTTCTCCCAATGGGGAGATGGTGTATTGAGATTTCAAACTAGATTGTGTGTGCCTGATATTGATGGTTTGAGGCAAGGAATTATGGTTGAAGCTCATGGCGCGCGATATTCTATTCATCCCGGTGCTACCAAGATGTATCGTGATTTGCGAAAAATCTATTGGTGGAATGGCATGAAAAATGATATAGCAAAGTTCATAGAGAAGTGTGCAACTTGCCAGCAAGTTAAGATAGAATACCAGAGACCCAGTGGTATGATACAAGAATTTAGCATTCCTACTTGGAAGTGGGAGGAAGTGAATATGGATTTCGTGACCGGTTTACCTTTCTCTCATCTTCATCATGATTCTATTTGGGTTGTTGTAGACAGGTTGACTAAGTTAGCACATTTCCTACCGGTACATACATCTTTTATCGCTGAGGACTATGCTAGGTTGTACATTCGAGAGTTAGTCAGGTTGCATGGAGTTCCGGTGTCTATCATCTCCGATAGAGGTACTCAATTTACTTCTCAGTTTTGGAAAGCCTTTCAGAAGGGTCTTGGTACCCAAGTTCATCTTAGTTTCTCTTTTCATCCACAGATCGATGGTCAGGCTGAGAGAACCATCCAGACTTTGGAGGATATGTTGAGGGCATGTGTTCGTGATTTCAAAGGAAGTTGGGATGAACATTTGCCATTAATTAAATTTGCATATAACAATAGTTTTCATGCTAGCATTGGAATGGATCCATTTGAGGATTTGTATGGAAGGTTCGAAGTGGGTGAGGCTACCATAATTAGACCTGATGTTGTATTCATGGCTATAAAGAAAGTTAAGTTGATTCGGTAGAGGTTGAAGACAGCCCAGAGTCATCAGAAGTCGTATGCAGATGTGCGGAGAAGAGCTCTTGAGTTTGAAGTTGGTGATATGGTGTACTTGAAAATTTCAACCATGAAAGGGGTGAAAAGATTTGGAAAGAAAGGAAAGCTTAGTCCCCGATATGTTGGCCCTTATAGAGTTTTGAATCGTATTGGAAAAGCAGCTTATGAGATTGAGTTGCCTGTAGAGTTGTCAGCTGTCCATCCTGTCTTTCATGTCTCTATGCTCAAGAAGCACATCGGTGACTCAATTATTGTTGACCCGTCAGAGAGCTTCGATGTTCAGGATAGCCTTTCATATGATAAAGTACCGGTTAAGATCCTAGATTATCAAGTCTGTAGACTAAGGAACAAGGATGTTCCCTTGGTTAAAGTTCTGTGGCGAAATCAATTAGTCGAGGGTGCTACTTGGGAAGCAGAAGATAAAATGCGAATTAAGTACCCTCATCTTTTCCCTGCGAATTCAAATCAAGCCAAAGGTACTATTTTTCTCTAATTCAGCTCCTCATTCATCCAGCGTATTCAATTGTATAAATGTTTATTCTATGATTCATGCATTTCGGGAAGTACTCAAAAGTCTAGAGTGAAGTAAGTCATTCGAGTAGATTATTCCCATAAAATATTTCTAATTTTCTCTTTGATCTTGGGCCTAACCAGCAACATTCGAGGACGAATGTTTCCAAGGGGGAGATATTGTAATACCCCGATCATTCCTTAAGCCTAAATTCGTCTTCTGAGTGAGTATGAGTGACTTCCAAAGAGATTGATGTTTAAACCGTGTGGTATTTCTCTAAATTCACCTAAATCTAACACTCGGGTGAAGAGTTAGAGCCATTTTAGTGAGACAGTGTGCCAACTGGCACTTCAGCGTGCTGCGGAACCAGCCAAAATGGCAATTGTCATTTTCCAGTGATCCTCCATGATTTCACCGTGTCGCGCCAAGGCTCAATTTTAGGATTTTCAATTTCCAGTGCACCAACGCGATTTCTCCGCGTCGCGGTGCCCTTCCAGGTCACGACCAAGTGGCAAAAATGACTTCACCGTGTCGCGCCACAGAATCACTTCCCAATTGTCAAAATCCAGTGAAGATCCATGATTGTGGCACGTCACGTCAGGACCAAAAATTGGGCTCCAATCTAGAATTTTCTCAAGGGTAATTTGGTCTTTTCCGCCCATTTTGCTCTCTCTCTCTATATTCTAGTAGAGGAGAGAAAATCCATTTTTTCTCTCCATTCCAAAAATCAAAAGAAAAGCTAGGGTTTCTTTCTCTCTTCTAATTCCAAATCTTCTTCAAGAAATTTAAGAAATCTTCCATATATTTCACCGAGTTGTTTAAGAATCGAGTTCTCCAAGTCAAAAGTATCAAGAAATTTAGATCAAAGGTGCAAGAAAGAAGTTTATATCAATTTTTTTTCCTCTCTAAAATCCTAATCAAGGTATGTGGGGTTTGAACAAGAACACTACTTTCGTTCTTGTGCCTAAAGATTTAATTTCTATTATTGATTTACATGAATTTGCAAAGTGGGATTGCACCCAAATTTCTCTATTAATCATTTATGAGATTTGAGTTGATTAAGTTTGAAATTATGATATATTTACCATCATATTTCTTGAATCGGGGATTTATGCCATGAGTTGAATATTCTTATTATGAATTGATGATTTTCGAATGATTTGAGATAAGTGTCATGATTTAAGCGTTCCATGAGAAGTTGATTGTTGAATACATATGGATATTGAACTTGAGAGTCAAGAATGAGTCCTATGATGTTTCCTCCAAGCTTTTGATATTTGAAATGATTTGATAAGCAAATGTACTTGATGTTGAGAAAGATTGTGTTGAGTTGAGTCGAGTTAGGAATCCACAAGATGTTTATGATTCACCGATGAGATATATATTTATGTTTTGGTCTTTATAATAGACCCATGAGTTGATATTGCTTAAGGTGGATTTCCTAACGCGTTCTGAGCTGAGTCTGGAAGGAGTATTTAACACCAAGCGAGAAATATGGTATTTTCCCGAAACTACGTGCCACCGTAGGATTGATGTTGATAATTGTGGTCCAAAGACTGAGTATGGGATTGTGATTGTGAAATTGAGGTTGTACTCCCTGCCAAGAGTACGACGCTCCCGCCAATGTGGGTTCTCTCCTCAGGCGGGCAAAATATTGGACTCCATGCGGCTCACATGGTGTAGTTTATGTCGGTTATAAGAAACTCCCAAGTTCATAACTGTTTAAGTTCTTGAGTTACCGAGTCACTCCAAGTCATGAGTTAAAAATTTTGAGTTGAGTCAAATTATTTATGAGATTTATGAAGCATGTGCTTTATTGATGATTTATGGAAGTAATGTTTCAGGTAATTCAAGCGAAGAGAGTTATCACTGTTAGCATACATGATTTCCTTACACATTTATGATATTATTTAAAATGTTGTATGCACCCCCACATACTCAGTACATTCCCAAGTACTGACTCTCATACTCTTTTGTGCTCTATATTTTCTCGTGATATATGTTCAGGTGCTCAGTCTCAGCAGCGACAGTGATTTTCGAGTACCTTCACTATATCTATGCAGTTGGTGAATCCTCATAGTTCGAGAACTTTTTCTATATTTTGTGATGTGGTTTTGTTGTTGTGGCTTTCAGTACTGTTGAGTCAGTTGGGGTATATTCCAATGGCTCCTTGATTTTGATGTATAGAGGCTTTGTCAGACTAGAGAGAGGGTATGTACATATAGTTTAGTATTTTCAGTATCTCTCTTGAACCCGATGTGGTATGTCTCTTTCTTATGCACGATTATTGTTGAATTGAGTTTCTTGAGGTGGTGTTAGGTTTCAAGGGTTAGCTTGGGGCTACTTGTAGCCGTAAGCACCGTGTGACATCTTGGGATAGGTTCTCGGGGCGTTATATATCAGTGGCATTCCAGCTTCAGTTCAGTAATCGATTCAGAACTCAATAATATTTCGTCAGTCAACGGAACTCAGTGAATTCAGTTTAGCTTAGTCAAACAAATACTATCAGTAGCAGTTCAGTCAATCCTAGTATGAATTAGTAATCAGTTCAGTGTCTTTCAGTTGGGAGTAGGATTCAGCACCTAGCGAACCTAGGGATGGGGGCTCACCCGCTAGATAGGACTAAGATCCCTAGAAGCAACCCTTAAGTTCCAGAACTATGTAGCCAGCGTAGGTATAAATGTCACCCATTAGATAGGACTGACATACTCTGGGATCACCCGCTAGTACAGGACTGGTCTCAGGGGTCACCCGCTAGATTAGGATTGACCCCATAGCAGTTGTCTGTGCTCGTGGCACGGTACTGACACCCTTCTAGCTGGGGTTACAGGTTGGACCCCACTAGTTCAGATTCAGGGCATGTCGGTTAGATGACTACCTCCCACAGTCTCAGCTTCAGAATCAGTCTCAGTAAAAAAACTCAACTCAGTAGCACAGATTCAGGACTGTTAGATTCAGTCACTCATTATATTATCAATGGATTTAGAGATCACCCCGCTAGATAGGACTGATCTCAGATTTAGCCTAACAGTATCAGTATCAGTACCAACAGATTCAGGGATCACCCATTAGATAGGACTGATCTCAACTACAGACAATTAGTATCAAGCATCATTAGATTCAGAGATCACCCTCTAGATAGGACTAATCTCAGATTCAGTTATTCATCTTCATTATCAGTATATTCAGAGATCACCCGCTAGATAGGACTGATCTCAACCTCAGTCAATCAGATATTAGTATCAGTAGACTCAGTTATCAGAAATCTAGTTATTAAAATTCGGTATTCAGTGTTCCTACGATTTCAGTTATAGTTTGTGCATTCATGCATGTGTCCTCATTCAGTATACTCAGATTATTTAGTCAGTATTGTTCATGCATATGAACCCCTGTATTTAACCTTACCTCATCTAGCATACCATTACATTCCATCGTACTAATGCATACTTTTCTACGCTATGGTGTATAGGTTCAGAAGCACGAGATCCAAAGCACCCTTAGCAGTTCAGATTCAGGCAGAAGAAGCAGTAGACTTAGAAGCGAGTCCTCGTCATTCGAGGATGTTCTATTATTTCATTATATTTCTAGATTCAGTATTTTAGGAGATGGAGTTAGTTGGGGGATTGTCCCATCAACTCCTTATTCAGATAGTTTGGAGGCTTTCAGACTAGATGTTCAGACAGTTGCTTTAGTATTTTTGATACATTATTCAGTTGTATTTTAGTTTTGAACCTTATGGTAAGTTTTCGCCAGTTTTTTTTCTCATTTTTATAGTATATTATGCAGTGCTCAGTTACAGGTACCAGAAAAGGGTTAGCTTGTGGTCCTTCGGGATCATAAGCACTGTGTAGCATTCGGGGTTCAGAATCCGGGGTGTTACAGTTGTACTACTATATATAAGCATATCTATAAGATTTTAACTGCCAAATTAAGCTAGTGGTAGACTTTATTGTTAGTTCTTCTCAATCTTTTTTCATTAAGGGAAAGAACATACTTGATAATGTTATTATTTCCCATGAATTGGTGAAGGGATATTCAAGGAAAGGGGTCTCTCCTAGATGTACTATAAAGGACATAAGAAAAGCCTATGATTTTGTGGAATGACATTTCTTAAGAATGGTGTTACTTGAGTTTGATTTCCCAACTCAACTAATTAAGTTGATAATGGAGTGCGTTGACATTGTCCAATATACTTTATTGATTAATGAGGGGATTTTACCTATTTTTTCAGGTCAAGAAAGGATTGAGACAAGGGAATTCTATGTCCCCTTATCTTTTTGTCATAGTTATGGAATACCTCCACAAAATATTGCATCATTCAATACATGAGCCTTAATTCAATTATCACCCTAGATGTAAGAAGCTTAATATCTTTCACATTTGTTTTGCAGATGATCTGCTCATATGTTGAAGAGAAGACCTAGAGTCTACTAAGCTACTGCTTCATACTTTTCAATATTACTCAATAGTATCAGGATTGCAAAATAACCTGGACAAAAGCTCTATATACATTACAGATATGTCTGATCATACTAAGAATCAAATATTGATTAAGATTCAAATACAACATGGTGAACTGCCTTTTAGGTACCTTGGGGTGCCTCTGTCCACTAGGAAATTATCAGTTCATCAATGCCTTTCTTTGGTCTTGAAGATGATTGCAAGAGTGAAGCATTGGTTATCAAAATTCCTCTTTTATAGTGCTAAATTACAACTTATCAGGAGTGTCTTGTTTGAGATGCAAACTTACTGGGCATAAATGTTAAAATTGGTCTTGGGCCTAACTCACACCCCAAAAGCTAGCTCATGAGAAGGATTGCCCAATACTTAACACTCCCCCGCACGCCCAGGCTAACTGTGGCGTAGACAACACGCACAGGCTAACTGGAGCGTGGACAATATATATGGGGGCCACCATCGGTGAACAAATATTTGGAATGGACCTGACTTTGATACCATGTTAAAATTGGTCTTAGGCCTAACTCACACCCCTAAAGCTAGCTCATGAGGAGGAGGATTGCCCAAGCCATATAAGGAGACCAAGGACCCTTTCCTCTTCCAATGTAGGATACTTAACAATAAATATTTTTTCTTGTCCAAGAAGATTGTTAAAATGGTGAATGGTATTTGTATAAACTTTTTATAGGCTAGAAGCAATAATAATTCTAGAAAGACACTTGTAGCATAGAAAAAAATATGTCGAACTAAGGCACCTGGTGGGATAAATATTATTAACACTGATGTGTGGAACAAACCAACAATTTGTAGGTTGTTTTGGGCTATGGAACATAAGAAGGAAAAGTTGTGGATAGATTGGGTCTATACTTTCTACATAAGAAGGAGAACCTGACAAATATGAACACACCAAAGCAGGCTTGTTGGCTCATTAGGAAGATATTTGATGGAAGGACATGGTTTGCCAATAGTGGTGGTATGACTCCATTGATGCAAACTACTTATTATACTATTAAGAAAGATTATACCACTTTAAGACCATCATACCCACAGGTGGATAGGAGAAGTGTAATTCAGGTGCAAGGCATACTAGCCAGACACCAATTTATAGTATGGATGGCACTACAGAGGAAATTTTCCACTGTAGATAGAGTTAAAAAATGGGGTATAGTTGTGCATCGTGATTGTGTACTATGTAACACTACCAACATGGAGACCTTTGACCTCATGTTCTTCTCTCTGCTCATATTTGGTCTACTATCTTGTGTTAGTTGAGCTACAACAGACAAATTGGTGACTTGACATATGAAAAAAATTGAATGATCAGCTGGACCAAAAAAAGCAGACCAAGGGCAGGTATATTGGCATTCTGTTTTTCAGCTACTATCTACAACATATGGGTTGAGAGAAAACAACAGAAAATTTAATGCAGAAGGGGGCAGTGTTACACAAAGGCTGAAAGATATTGCATTGCAGCTGCACACTGAAGACCAAAAGCACCATAAATAGAGCAGTCAATTGAGCAACCTAGTAGGATATCCTAGATAGATAGAGACGGTTAATGTATTAAAGTTGTTTGTTTAAGCGGGTTTCCCTAGTTTTTTTGTATAGGATTGAAGATGAGCGTTAACTCTGAGTCACAAAGAGTTACCTAATTTGTACAGACTATTTTGGTTAATGGAAATTGTTACTATTGGGCCAAAAAAGAAATATTGTGTTATTATAATTTTCATGCTAAAAATAACATAAATATCAACCTTTTTGGAAGTAATTACACTCTCTCCCACTTTTTTAATTACTTTACTCTCTCTCCCTATTAATATACATAACATAGCCGATATATACATAAGATTCTGTGTATATGTTGGGATTTTTGTAATATGTTTAGAGAGTTGAAATTTTTTGTAATATTGAAAAAATAAGTTGTGTATTTGTATAATTTTTAGTTAATATATAGTTAGGTGTCAAACCGGTGAATTACATTAAATTTGCGGCGGATTAAAATGGACTGAATTAATAAATTGACAAGTTATTGGCCCACTCAAAAGTTAATTGGACTGAAATGAACTAAAATGGGGTCATAACTCAACCCAACTTGCTAAGTTTTACGAGCTTATTTATTCTTTTATATGTTTTCTTAGTACCTAACTTGTTATCCTTATTATGACTATACATACTATCAAATAAGAAGAAAAAAAATTAGTTGCATATTTTTGAGAAAATTTCTCACGGTCAATTTAGGCTTTAGGCTATAGGCTATGTATCAATCCAATTTTCAATGGAATAAAATGTGGGGAGTTAATAAGGGGGCAACTTTAATAAGTGAACGTGTCAATAATCCGTCCAATCTGCTCACCTGCCCAATCTTGAGCCGATTGGACGAGTAATTTCTTATGGGCTAATTTTACGACCTCTATATATAATACACTAATTATACATAACTTTCTGCGTGCTTCAACTGACCATAGAATTTGCCGGGTGATTAAGCAATTTAAATGGTTAGCATTTGCCATGCCCAAAAGCATGGTTCCAATTTTAAAATACATGCATGTAACTCTTGCTTTTTGCAATAGATTTGCATAATATATAATTTCAAACATAGCTATAACCATACATTTTGAGTGATTCTTTTTTATTTTTGGTCATTTTGGCAAATTAAGTGTGTGTGACCCTTTTTAATTTTTCTTTAAACACCTAGGTAATGAGGTTGGTAAGTTGTAACTAGTAAGTAACGAACTCCCTTTAAATTTTCCTGAATTCATTCTATCTTTGGTCCTTCTCTGATGGTGAAGGAGATGAAGGAGATGTCGACTTTAGATCTAAGCGGATCGAAAAAAAGGAAGAGGAATATAAATGAGAAGGTGTTTAAGTTCAAGAATTTTGGTGAACAAGGGTTTCCTATAGAGTTTATAGGGTGCAATTTTGAGCAAAATGTTAAGCTTCTTTTGGAATTTGCACAGCAAGAAAATGTTAGTATTTGGTCATTTCAGCTAGAAGTTCATAGACATCCACCAATGCATGTGGTTCTCTTTGTTGTTGAAGAACAAGTTGAGTTGTCCCTCAATCCTAATTGCAAGCATTGTCAATATATAGGTAATATCATTAATTATATGAGATTTGTTACAAGTTCATGTGAAGTCCGTAAATATAGATCGTTAAAAAAATCAATGAATCAAAAAAGATCAGTAGTATATTCAGAACATGTAGTGATGTAACTTCATTTGTTAGGTTTGTGTCTGGTGAAAAATGGTCGTGATTTGTCCCCATAGACACAAAATAAATAAATCAAATACAAAGCGAAATCACTAAAATCATGCAAACTTTTAAAAAATGCCAAGGATGAGTTCAATTTACTGTATATTTCTTTGCCTGCTGTTTCTTCCTCATCTTTACAACTTGCATATTCATTTTATACTTTCACAATTTTCACCGCCTACTTTAATATGTTATAGCAGATAACCTGATATATTTTCAAGATTATTATCCCACTTATCATATACAGTCGGTAGTGGTGGAGTCATTCTTGTTTAAGGGTTATCTAGTGTTGGTTGAAAAGTTACATTGTGTAAATAGGTAACATTTATGTGTATATACTATATTAGGGGTGACAAAATTAATCCAGGAAAACATGGCCCTCCCAACCTGCTCAAGTTTGGACGTATTAATACCCATTTATTTATTAGCTCAATTCATTTTGGTCCGTCTAATTCAGCATCTTTAAGATCTAGGTTAATATGTAGTTACCCATTTAGATCCCTCCGAATTTAATCTAGTCTGTTCATTTTTTGACACCTATACATTATATGTTGAATCCCCTTGATTTCTTTGTATATTTACCTTTTCATATTTTTGGTCTCTTAACAAAAAAGGTAGTTCTTCCCCAACCATCGGTATATAAAAGTTAAACTCATTCTAATTAAATCAAACAACATGAGATGAAAGAGTTACCCATTTAGACCCCTCCAAATTTAATCCAATCCGTTCATTTTTTGGCACCTATACATTATATATTGAATCACCTTAATTTCTTTGTATATTTACCTTTTCATATTTTTAGTCCCTTAACAAAAAAGATAGTTCTGCCCCAACCATCGGTATATACAAGTTAAACTCATTTCTAATTAAATCAAACAACATGAGATGAAAGAGTTGCTACCATCAAGAACTTAAGCATGGCCAAATTGTTTTTTTTTCGAACTCTCATTATCTCATGGATGTAGTAATTAAAATGTAGCTCAGGCTGGGGCAACCATCTAATGTGCAACAAGAAGTACCATTTCATGTTGCCCACAAAGGACACAATTGCAGCTTGTGTAGAGGGAGGCCAAAAAAGCAATATTGGTGGAGAAAATAGAAGTAAGTTGAATTTGATAGAAATAGAGGGTCATATGATGCATGGTGTGTTTCACTCTAATGGTTTTGGGCATTTGCTTTGTATCAATGGCTCATTGGAGATTGCTTCTTCTGACTTGCCTGGCCACTCTATCATGGACTTTTGGGATCGCCTTTGCATTGGACTTGGTGCAAGGTTTGTTATTCTCTTCATTTCATTTTAACTTATGTCACAATGTTTAAAGTTTGACAAACAAAGAATTTTAAAATTTATGGTCTTACACTTGTTGGGACATATTTTTAGCCAGGGAGGGAGTTGGGATGCCGCAGGAGGTCCCTCAACCACGATCATTGTTGATAAAACTAAAATATACACACACACGCACCAACATTAATTTTATGTATAATGGAGGTTGAATTTCTTTCTATTTCATTTGTTTACGTGTTTGTAATTTAAATTTCCTTAATGAAAAATTCAATTATGCTATTGTTTGTAGCATAACATTATTTTCAAAATATAAAAAGACGTTTCTAGTTTTAGAACATACTAAACAAATGTCACATAAAATGATATAGAATGTTTACTAATGTAGGTTTGAACTATTTTGTCATATCAATTATGTCTTAATTTCTATGCTCAATCAAACATCACATAATATTTTTTTAATCACTTCTTATTTTTCGAAAGGTCAAATATTTGGAAAAATATTTAGCTTATCAAAACGACTAATATTTGAGATCGGACGCATTAATGTCTTATGTTTCACTTGTTTTGAAGGAAAGTGAGCTTAAGAGATGTCTCAACAAAGAAAGGCATGGATCTAAGGCTACTCAACACAGTAGCCTATGGTGAGCCATGGTTTGGGCGATGGGGTTACAAATTTGGCCGTGGAAGCTTTGGTGTAACTCAAGAAACATACCAAAGTGCAATCAATGCCATACAAAACATGCCATTAGCCTTATTGGCACATCATGTAGGGGTCATAAATATTAATGAGATATTAACGGTGTTATCGAGGTACCAAATGTTATCTGGTCATTCATTAGTCACACTTTGTGATGCCATTCATTTCATGTTGGAGCTCAAATCGAGGATTCCGAAGGAAAGTAACCTTACCTCATGTTATCCGGGGTTATTGGTTGACACCACTTGTAGGTGGTCACCTAAACGTGTTGAGATGGCTATTAGGGTTGTTGTGGAAGCCCTAAAAAGGGCCGAGTCACGTTGGGTGTCTAGGCAAGAGGTTCGTGATGCTGCTCGTGCCTATATTGGTGATACAGGGCTGCTAGATTTCGTGCTTAAGTCATTGGGAAATCATATTGTTGGAAAGTACTTGGTTCGTCGATGCTTAAATCCAGTGACCAAAGTTTTGGAATATTGTTTAGAGGACATATCTAAAGCATTTCCTAAACAAGATCAAGGTTTTAGGGTTAGTGACTCAAAAGGGAAACAACAATACAAAATCACATGGGTGCAACTTATGAAGGACATATACTTCTTGTACAAGAATATTTTAAAAGAGGACAAGGGATTAATGTCCAATTATACGGGCGTCTTAGCTACAATTCCAGCAGCTTCTAGAATAATCCTAGACACGAAGTACTTCCTCAAAGAATACAAAGGGATAGAGGCGAATTCAAGAATTGAAGTAGACAAATCCAAGATTTACTGCGCGATTATGTTGGCAACCAAGGATGGATTTGGAGTAGAAGAAAAAGTAATGACCCCATTTGAGTGCTTCACATTAAGAAAAGATGTCACATTTGATGAGCTCAAAATTGAAGTGGAAAAAACTTTTGGGGCTATTTATCGGGGACTAAGGAACTTTGCTACAAGATCAATTAACAATTTGATGAGCCCGATTACTGGATCAGAATTGGTTTTTAATGTTATGAAACCAGGGAGCAAAGTTGTCCTAGGAGGGGTGATAATGTCAACTGATCATCATCATCATAATAATAACAATATTAATGGAGGGATATTTGAAGGAATTAAGAATAATATTATTGTGGATTGTCTTTGTGGGACTAAAGATGAAGAAGATGGAGAAAGGATGGTTTCATGTGATATTTGTGAAGTTTGGCAGCACACTAGATGTGTTAATATCCCAAATCATGAAGAAATTCCAGACATATTTCTTTGTAATAAGTGTGAGCAAGATATTTTACAATTTCCTTCATTACCTTAGATAATTTATCAGCAAAAGAAATCTTTAGAAACAAAAATAACATATATGTGTTACAACTTTTCATGCATTACTACTACTATTTGAGTTTGAAGAAATGTTTTATTGATATGGGAGGTACATTATTACTTTCTCTCTGTTTCCCTCTTCCTTTTTTCTGTTTCATATTCTCTAATTATTAACATCTAGGTGAAATTGAAAGCTGGTCAATGAGAAAAGTTGTTATGGTATTCTATACATCTTATTTTGTTTGTTCGTATATTTATCATAGTCATGTTAAGTACCAACGAGGTTAGGAATTTTGATAACGATATTCAATATTTATTGGGTGTTTGGCCATGAAATTTTTTATTTTTTTTTGAAAAATTATTTCACTTTAGTGAAAATTATAATGTTAGGCTATAAGAATTTCAAATTTGATTTCAAATTGTATTTGGAAAAATGAAAACAAATGAAACTTGTATTCACTTTTTTCACTTTCACTTCTCTCTCAAAAAGTAAAAAACAACTCCAATTTATATTCATGACCAAACTCCAACTTCAACTTCAATCAGGCCCTACAACTCAAAAAAAAAATTAATTTTCATGGTCAAACACCTACTTAATATATCTGTATAAAAATGATTTTGACCTATATAAGTAATATGATAGTTTTCTCTATATATGACTCCACAACTGGTGAAATGTAAACAACTAGAATATCTATTAATTGTATAAACTTAGGTGGATATATATATATATATTCCTTTAAATCTTCAAAAATATCACTGAGTACATGTATGATGCTTCAAAAATAATACATTTATTAAGAATTCGACACAATTAGAATAACATTTTTGGAAAATTTTAGCAACATAAACTAGTAGGAGTATCAAATACATGTGTCATGATAGTACCTAAGAGGCAAGAGCTATTTATTTATATTTTTCCTATTACTTCCTCCGTCCATCTTTACTTGTTCACTTTTCTATTTTGGGTTTATAAAATCAATAAATAATTTACCTATTTTATCCTTAGCATTAAGTACGATTCATTATCTGATACATTTTTCAAAATATTAAATTTATTATATTCTAAGGATAATATGGTAAAATTATTCATATCATTTAATGTTTCTTAATTTCTGTGTCAATTAGAAAGTGGACAAATAAAGATAGAAGGAGGGAGTAATATATTATTATCGACGCTCGGCAAAATATACAAAAGTTATATATTTATTATGTATATCATATGTACAGTATATGTATATTTATATTTAAATATACAAAGCCTCTACATTTTCTGACTATACATTTATTTATATAGAATGTATACATCTCTTGGTTATTGTGGAAGTCATGTAAAATAGTACAAACAACCAATAACTAAATGATTTGCTTATAATGATTACCAAAATAAAATTGCAATACACCTCGATCGATATAATTAAAAACCACAATAATTTTGTTTACAATTTAAAGCAAACAAACATATAAATATATGTGGGTGCACTATATTAACTATATTAAAACAAGAATTATCAAACAAATAGGGTAACTAAATTAAAAGGACATCGCAATGCATTAAGCATCCCGCATTCACGCCGGGAATGACCGCAACCAGAAAGCTAAATTAAAGCAACTGTTTTGTTTCAACCTTGATGTATTATCATGATTCAGACTTATGGAGGCTCAAAGATGATAAAGTAGAAGAAATTCCAGAGCTCACAAGTCCAGCCCAAAGAAATGCAGCTGGAATATACATCAAGTTCAAGAAATCGTGGTACTTTGAGTTGTCATCATTATAAACAATTTTCTTTAAATCCATTGTTGCACCTAATGCTGTACCAGCTCCTGTTGCTAGTATCCCAAATATAATCTGCATGAATTTAAGAAAAATTTAAACAGAAAAAGAAGTCACAAATGGAAAATAAAGTTTTACACCAGCAGTTTGAGGAAAAAAAAAAGGTAAAGAAGAATTAACCTTAATAGCCACCCATCGAATCATTTAAATAAAAAACAGTTGGTGGATGTATGCTATATGTATAATGCATGTATCTTATGTGTATAATTCTATATAACTAGATTATAATTTATGTATATTGACCAGAAAAAATAGAGAGGAATCCGGCCGGTTATTTGTGTAAAGATTTTAACAAGAAAAAGGCTTCTTATCTTTGAAAGGTCAGTTTAAAGTAATTTGGGAAAAGACTCTAATATGCCACTGAACTATGAGAAATGACTCATTTATGTCATCCGTTAAAAGTTGGACTCATTCATGCCATCGCCGTTACAAAACTGGCTCATCCATGCCATTACTTTTAACACCCGATTTTTAGAAAACAGCTTTGCCGCGTGGCGGCATATTAGAGGTCTACGTCAATTTTTTATTTTTTTAAAATTAATTTTTTTTTTTAATTTTTTTTTTTTTTTGATGCATTAAAAAGAATCCACCCAACTTTTTGATCCATTAAAAATTAGTTTGATCTATGCTTTTAAAATTTGAGATTATTTGTATATTGGCCCATATCAATAGTTTTTTTTTTTTCCTTTTCTGGGTTTCACGTGTGACTGTGTTCACAATACGGATCAATAATATGATTATCTCCCTTTGAACTAAGTTTTACTTGATTAATTACTGTTAATGAGTTAATTTTGAGATTATTTGTGTATCGCCTCATATCATCCGAGTATTTATAGTTACCAAGCTCATCGACTTTTTTTTTGGGTTGTATGCGGCTTAAAATTGTGGTCAAATATAGTAAATTGATCCATAGACAAGCAAAGACAATAAGACAATACGTCTCATGCCGTCACTCTATCATCCTCATACCCATCTTGCAAAAATTTCAGTACAGTGGCGTTGTTATCAATTATTGTGCTAATTAATTACCATAAAATACTTTTAATATTGTATGATATCATTCGCTTTGAATCAAAATGACATTTTTTTTTTCAAGAGACCTTAAATATCCGACATTTTATAAATAATTTCATTTCTTTTTTACTTTTCACTTGAGACATTATTCTCTCAAACACTCATTAAACTGCTCCCTTTCATTTTTTTAATATGTCGTTTAATGTTTTGACACAATCATATATTAAGATAATTATTTGACAATCAACATTAATCATTGGAGGTAGAATATTTGTCTAAATTACAATTATATCTTTCTTAAATTACAATTTGATTTAATGATATAGCTACATAAAAATTGGTGAGATGTCATAGTTTTATATCCTTATATAATTAATTTTAAGCGGTCCAATCCTAATTAAAAATTGAATAAAAACAATATATACGTCATGCATGTAAGTTACAACTCACAAGTATTATGTATGTATAGTCTTTATCATTTCATTATATACTTAATTCAATGAATTGATTAATTCCAAAATTTTATTGTTCTTTTCTCTTTAATGAAATAAAATATCTAAGAAGAAAGAATAAAATGAAGATGACATGGAATTTGTATAATATAGTTTAAGGCCAGTTGGCATATATAAAAACAAAAGTAAATCCAATATATTTTTGATATAACATGGGAGTATATATTTGTGTGGGAGTATATATAAAATAAATTAATGTATATTATATATATATATATATATATATATATATATATATATATATATATATATGTTCATTGATTTCTTCATATATATTTTTATGTTATTTTAAAATCTTTCAATGAAAATTTTGACTCTACTATTAACCTAACCGTCATAGATCAAACTAATTTTTAATAGATCAAAAAGTTGGGTGGATTCTTTTTAATGGATAATTTTTTATTTTTTTTTTAAATGACGTGGACCTCTAATATGCTGCCACATGGCAAAGCTGTTTTCTAAAAATCGGCTGTTAAAAGTAATGGCATGGATGAGCCAGTTTTGTTACGGCGCTGACATGAATGAACCCAACTTTTAACAGATGACATAAATAAGTCTTTTCTGATAGTTTAGTGATATATTTGAGCCTTTTCCCAATTAATTTCTTAAATATATTTTTGCGCAGTTTTAATCTTTTAAAAGTGAATACTTTATTATAATCCCAACATAAAAGATGAATACTTTATTATAATTCCAACATATTTAGCGAACTCTGTTATTTAAATGTGACTGGATGTATGAAAACAAGGGATTTACATATGGAGAATTCACATTGGGAAGTGCAACTTTTGTAGTTTTTGATATATTTGGTTTATTTGTAATGTCGCAATAACAAATTAAATTATACTAATAAAACGTGTTAACTTGTATAAATTAAACATATTAGGAGGAAAGACTAATGAGACTCTTTTACTTTCTTTTTCTTGATACTTATAATTTATAAATATATAAATGAATGAACAAATGAGTGGAATTGTAGTTAATTACCTTGTCACCATAGAGTTCAATGTGTCGAAAAACCTTATGATTTATCAAAGGCTTCTTTCTGATGAGGAAATACATTGCAAATGGGATGTGCAACAGATTGTACACTGCTCCTGCTATCACAGCAAAAAGTGTATAGCTGCCCTAAACAAAAAAAAAGAGTAAGTGATTTATTATTAATTGTTCAAAGTAAGGGTTAGAGCACCGTCGAACTTAGAATTTAGGGATCATGGGCTCAAAAGGTTCGAACACACATATTGATACTCAAAGTTTTACGGTTTTGCTTAAAATATAAAGCACCCAGCTAGCTTCTTGGTAAACTGAATATTTTTCTAAGTCTTATACCAATTTTCATACTTTTTTTGTACAATTATATATTTAGGCTATCTCAAATTTAACGAGTATCGAAGCACCAAAAAAATGATCATAGGTCCGCCCCTGGGATTGAGGGGTGGAGCTAGAAGCCGACATATGAATTCAGGCACATTCAATAGCTATAGTTCAAATAATATATTTGATGTCAAAAATTCAGAATTCAGTTACCAACATTTGATATCAACGACAGTAATGATATACCTAGTAGTCCTACAAGTGGGGTCTAAGGAAGACAATGATTATGCTTATCTTACCCCAATCTTTTAGAGATAGAATGTTTGAGAAAGACCCACAACTCAAAAGCAGTAAATCAAAGTAATCATGAAAATAAAATATGACAGTAAAAAAGATATGCCGCCTAAAAGAGAAGGAATAAACAAAATAATGCAAAACATAAATTAAAGAACAACAACTACGAGAAAAATGTTAATACCGTGATGACATTGTTCTTCAGATTATCGCCCAACCTATTCCGTTGAGGACACAACTTTAAATAAAAGGGTATGAAGGTCCTAGATTATGGTTAAAGAGTAGCTTCTCTAAAATTTCAAATTTAAATTCTAACTCCATCTATAAAGACCATGTTATGATACAATTAAAGCGCTTTGACGATATCTTTGAGTATTAGAAGTTCACAATAATATTCAAATTTTGACTCCGCCTTTGGGATAATTTCAGTTACCTGTATGAGCGATAATAATCATAGGTAAGTCTAGCTCCATTACTAAAAGTAACTTCACTAGTTTGTAACACACCCCATGACACAAGAAGAGTAGCTATTGTTACAACTCTAGCACCTAATGTAATTAATGGTATTTTTGATGATGATGATGAAGAAGACTTCACATCAAAATTATACTGAGGATAATTTGACATTTTATAAAAATTTCCTAATAAACTCAAAGCCTTTAACTTATTTCTATCATATGAAAATATTCCTTAATCCTTTATATATGTATGTAGTTTCTAGAAGAAGCTTCTAGCTAGTATTATTGAAATGTGTTTTATATGTCAACTTTTTTCAAAGACATCGTACGTTCTGAACAACCATATTGATTGAATCGAAAAGTGTCTTTTTGTTAGTGTTTGTTTTCTTTATTAGTCATATTATTGTTGGATTCTTTGATAATATAAAAATGGATAGCTTTCAAGTGTATTAAGTAGTTTTATTCTCGTTAATTTGCCGGCTACGTACGCTTATAGGAGCACAAGTTTGAACCTTTAATTCAAGTGTAGAAACTATGGCTATTCAACTAAGTTTATATCATGAAAATGATAGAGAAAGATAGTTTTTTTGCGGAAGCCGAATATATCGAGAGCGATTAAGTTGCACTTATTATATCTAAAGTTAGCTATATAAATAGTAAATGACACGATAATAAAAGAACATCAGATATTTACGAGGTTCGGCAAAACTATAATTTCTGCCGACACCTCGAACACAATCAACCAAATTTTATTTCACTCCAAAAGAATACAAGTTAAATACTACAAGAGAGAAAAGAGATTTAAATGCTTTAATGAGAAGACCAGATGAGTTATAAATGAACTAAGTGCCCATTGATGTCATCAGTGATATCATCATTATGCAAATATCATCAGTGACATCATCATTATACAAATGTCAAAGTTCAACTTGTGAAACCATTTAATGATAGTCAAAGATTTCAACTACAAATTGAACTTTGACGTTTCATCCCAAAGAAAAATTATCTTTTTTTAAATGTTCACACTAGTTCTAGTCAAATGTTTACATTAGTTCTAGTTAAATATTCACGCTAGTTCTAGTCAAACGTTCACATTAGTTCTAGTCATAGGTTCACACTACTTCTAGAATCTTGTTAAATTTAACAAGTTTTGCACTTAATTACGAAACATAGTGATAATTTGTATATTTACCAAAGATAATAACACGTACAATGTTTTTGTACGCAAGCATAAGTACACTATATCAACATATCCACACACATAATAGTAGTGAAATACTATATGCGCGCACATAATAAGTGTGTCTTATGTATAGAGTATCTTTATAGCTGAATGACACTGTATCCACACGTATGACGATAGTGAAACTTATTGTATCCACACGTATATAATATATTTTCTTAACTGTACCACTGAAACACCCTAGGTTTTGGCCCTTGAAAATTTTCTGAGCTTTGAGCTCACTGCCCTGCTAACGACTTAACCATACAAGTTGTATGGTATGGATACGGGTCAGACGACCCTAGTCGTTAGGTGTCTAGTGGGTGGTCGTTGGGTTTCAATCTAGGTAACGATTTAGTGGTATGAGTCGTTAGGAGTGGTGATGGGCTGTTAGGACGATCCTTACTCAAATCAGTAACTTAGTGACTTGACTAGACTCTAAGTACGATTGGCTCACTAAGAGTTGTAAGGATAGGTTATGAGTGGTAGGATTGAGTCGTATATTGTCCAGTACCCAATCCCCTTGGGTTCTGTCTTGGATACGACTAGAACATATGACTCGTATGGTCTGGTAACGTGTAGGATCATGGAATCGTATGGTGGACAGTGTATGGGTATCCACCTCACTGACTTGGTGATGACTCAAGTACACGAGTCATATATTATGGTCACGAGGGCCGACTCGTAACCACCTATGACCTTTTTTTACTAGTTTAAGTTGGGGGCATTCTGGATATTTCTCATTTTGACTCCCTTTGATACCACGACTTAAAACACTCTTTAGGACGTCATTAACACATTATTCCTAATAAAACACTCTCAAATTCTCTCTCAAACTTGTTGTTCAAGCAATAGCTAGGGTTTCATCAAGATAATCAATGAAGGCTTTCAAGGGTGGTTTGTCTCTGTACTTTTCGATGTCTAAGGCATGTTACTCATCCCTTATTGTTATTTTACTCAAGTCATATGATTTAATGTATGATTTTCATGGCATTGTTATGGTTTTGAAATAAAGGTTGGGATTTTTGGTTGTTCATGGATGAATATTGTTTATCATGGTTTAATTATGGTTTTCCTTATTTTAATTATGGTTTTGCACATGTCAGTGCATGAAAATAGTGATTTATTGAGGGGTCATGGTTGATCCCCAAAATTGATGATTTGGTTTTGATAATGGCTTACCCTCAACCTGTTTGTGAAATTGTCAATAAGAATGATATTGTCACCAATTTAAAATTATGCTTTTGAACTAAATCTTTAGCATAATCATGGTAATAACAAATGAAGGAATTATAAAGGCTTTGATGGTTATAAATCAAATTGGATTGAAAACCTTGTGAGGCACACGATATTCCCCTAAGTGATTTTAACAATGAAGTCTACAGGGTACTTGAAAATCCCCTAAGGGTTGGCTAATGATAGTGCTTGCATGCTATAGTCGATATGACGATACCACTTTATAATGCCTTAACAACTGACTCCTAAATTGGTGGTTTGGTTACATGTAAAAAGTTTAATTAAGCATTAGTGGTGGATTGTGACAGCTAGTCGTGAAGGTGTGAGTCCGATGAATGGACACTGAAAACTCATGTTTGCTGATATAAGGTTTGGTCAAGGTGACCGTGTGCATGATGTCACACTTATATTTTGGGGGATATACTAGTCATCCCAGGTTTTTCCCTGGTTAGTGCGGCTAATACCGGGACCCTTTCAGTAGGAGGAGTTGAACCCATGTAGACCGAGGGTGGATTTTATGACGATTAAGATACACAACCAAGTTAAAGGATTTAAATACATGCTAAACCTTGTTCCCTATCCCGATACAATATATATGTATACATATGATTGTATATGGTTATTTGATTTAGTTTTGAATGATGACATTAGTTTATCTTTATCCCTGAGTATATGCTAGCGTTCACTCCGCTAACCGTCTTCAGGCGATGTATCCTGATGCAAATCTGGGACCGGCCATACTACCATTCCTCATGCTTAGTTACTTTGATTTAGGGATAACTTTGAGTCTGATTGAAGTGGTGAGCTTCCATACTATAGAAGGCTCCATTTTATGCTATGGACTTCTTTTCATTATTGTTATTTTGTTGGTTTTGGTTTTGGATTTGGTCAGGGTCATGTCCCGATCGAATGTTCTTTGATTCTGGTTAGAGGCTTTATCGAAATACTATAGGCATGGGCAGTGTCGGTATTGGTGTTAGCATTGGTATTATCATTGGCATTGGGAATTGTATTGGTTGGAAATTTGGTTGTGGCTATTTAGTTATGATTATTAACTTACTTTATTGTCTTTAGATTATTATTGTTTTATCTTATTATATATTCGGAATTCATCCGACATGGGAGTACAGGGCGGTAACGGTTGGGTATGGGGGTGGTCTTCGATCCTAGTTAGACTTGAGATGCCCGACACGACTAGGCCCCAGTTTAGGTCGTGTCAAATTGGTATCATAGCCCTAGGTTCATGGTCAATTGGGAGTCCACAAAGCCGTGTCAAGTAAAGACTCTTTTAAGGGTGTATAGCATACACACTCATAAGGGAGAGGCTACGAGGCATTTAGGAATGTATCTCTTTCTTGTGTTCTATTTTTAAGATGTAGAGCCTAAGGTCCTGAAATCTTCTCTAATACTCGTTTGTTCACTTTTCAGATCATGCCTCCCAGACGATCTGAAGTTTATGAAAACTCTTCTGTCTTACCCGAGGATAATATTGATGGGACATGTCCTACTTATAGGGTCCATACTCGATCTAGGGGTCCAATTCCTGATTGTCCTCCTGGAGTTCCACCAATCCCCTTTAGTCTTTCTCGAGCTCCTCAGACTGATGTGATGAATGTTGAGTTTCATCAGTCTATTCATATATTGGCACAGTTGGTAGGTTTTCAGGCCCAGAATTATACCTTTGTTACTCCATCTTCTGAGGCCATAAGAGTTGGACAGTTTATGAGGTTGAAACCTTCAACCTTTACTAGTGTTAAGGTTGGGGAGGATCTTCAAGGTTTTATTAATGGGATGGAAAAGATCTTTCGTGTTCTGCATGATACTAATATGGAGGGTGTGGATTTTGCTTCCTATCAACTGAAAGATGTAGTATACCAATGGTATAAAGAATGAAAACTGTCTAGGGTAACTGAGTCAGCCCTGTAGGATGATTTTTTTAGTACTTTCCTAGATCACTTCTTTCCTCAAGAGCTAAGAGAAGCAAAGGCAGAAGAGTTTGTTAACCTAGACCAAGGCAAGATGTTAGTCAAGAAGTATGCCTTGAAGCTCCACCAATTATCTTGATATTCTCTGGAGTTGGTTTTTAGCATGAGGGCTAAAATAAGGAAGTTTGCTTCTAGGTTGTCTCGAGACTTGATTTTGGAGAGTAAGGCTGCCTTATTGAACAAAGACATGGACATACCCAGGTTAGTTGTTTACATGTAGTAGGTTGAGGAAGAAAAGAATAAGTAAGAGGAAATAGGGAAAAGGCAGAGCAAGAAGTTTAGATTTTCTAAGCAGAGTGGTGGCCAAAAGTAGTGTGGCAGGGATGGTGGAAAATGGTCCAAGAAAAACTGGAGAAATTCTGGATCCTACTCGATGTCTCATGCTCCCTACCCAAAGCTATCAGGTTACAGACATTTTTATGTTGGAGATAATTATAGGGTACTGGGTGCCCAATTAACTCCATCTCATACTCCCTATAATTTTATGGTCAGTTGCATCGGGGTTATCATGATGAAGGAAAGGATAAGTACTTCAACTGTGGTCAACCAGGGCATATGCTTAAAAGTTGTCCTATTATTAAGGTTGCCTCTGGGGAAAACAAGGTTCTTGTTTCCTCTTGAGCCACCAAAGGGTACACCATCTGGCTCCGGCACTGGTCGAAACTACCTCTATGCTCTCACTACTTGTCAGGATTCTGAGGCATTACTTGATATCATTACTGGTATGTTGAAACTTTATTCCCGTGATGTGTACTATTTACTTAATCTGGGATCTACTCTTTCATATGTGACCCCATTTGTAGCTGTACATTTTGGCTTCGGTCCCGAGTATATTTCAAACCCTTTTTTTATTTCTACCCAAATGGGTAACTCTATGGTTACCAGGAGAGTTTATAGGGGTTGTGTGGTGTCTGTGGGTGGTCGGGAGACTTTGGTGGATCTGTTTGAATCAGACATGGTTGATTTTAATGTCCTATTAGTGATGGATTGGTTGCACTCATGCTATGCTTCTCTAGACTTTCTGACTTGTAAGATACGAGTACGATCATGACCTTGGACACTTTTTGAGTATTTTTAAGATCACCTAAAAGGGTTCACAAGCCCAAGTGTGAAGAAGACCCAAACCCATTCCAAAAGTGCACTCAATGGGTGGTTTGGAGCCCATTAATGAAAGGGCCCTTTAGTCTTTTGTCTCTTATTTTGTAATGTAATATAAATAAAACATTATAAGGTTTCTAGTTCGTTAGTTGATTATTATTATTGAAAGAACACTTCTCTTAGAGTGAGAGGGAGTCCAACTGAAACTAGGGCATTGCACAAGTGTGAAATCATTTGTGTATTGCATTTTTCTTGATACATTGGTTCTTGGGTGGTGGACACCTCTTTTGTGTCAATTTTAAGAGATAAATGATAATTGTGCGTAGTGGTAAGGGTTCAAGAGTGGAATAAGCTCTTAGTTTCTTAGGATTATACCATCCATTTGCCTATTTTTCTATCTTTATTTTGTTGTAACCTTTAGTAGTGTCTTGTATTGTAACCCGTATTGTTCTTGTTGTTATAATGCTGTTGTTCTTCATCCTATTATTGTTAATATAGTTTGGGATTGTTGGCTGCCAATAGGTGTTAAACACCTTATTCTCTTGTGTTCTTATCGTTGTTCTTGAATCCGAGTGTGGTCATCAAAGAGGTCCACGGTTTCTTGACTTGTGATTTATTTTGGTGTGTGGTTTTTGTGTCTTCCTTAGTCATTATTGTATCATTTGGTATCATATCAGGGTTTGATTTTGTTCCAACAAAATCAATCTTGGGATTGTTATCTTGAAAATAAAAAAAATAGTAAAAAAGAAGAAAAAATAAAAAAAAGTTACTGTTCACATTTTTAGTGTCTTTCAAAAAACTTGGTTTTTGTGTGTTTTGTGTGTTTCTAGTGTTAGATGCTTGTTCCCTAACACTATTAGAGTCTAGAAATTGAAAATCCCAACAAAAAAGAAGTGTCAAAATCGAAAATCCCCTAAAAAAATAGTAAACCCGTTTTTGACCCTAGGTCAATTTTTGAGTTTTTGATTTTGTATTTTTCTTGTGTGTTTTAGTGTTAGATTTGTGTTCTCTAACACTATAGGAGTATAGGGTTCGAATTTTAGCTAAATTGGAGGTTATTTTAGCCATTCACCATTGTTGAGCTTGAGTTTGAAGAAACTTAAAGATGGGATCTCATTGTGGGAGGTTGTTTTGAACTAACGTGTGTTTTGTTTTGTAGGATTTGTATTGTATTGTTGTGTGTGATGTTATGGACTGATTGGGTGTCTTGTTGGAACGTAACTTGAAGGGTTATTTTTGGTACAACCATAATGGAACCCGGGGCTTCAAATGCTCAAACAATGGACAATAATGAAATGAATCTCATTTTGGCTCGCCTTGAAACTATGTCCCGAGATGTGGCTAGGTTGAATATGAGTCTTGAGAAATTAGATACGGATGTGGCATCAATGATAGGGAGATTAGAATGTGTGGAAATCCAAAGGAGTCGACCATCCACCCCTCAAAATAATTCCCCAACTAATACTCCCGAGACCTAGCACCAAATGTTATATCTACTAATTTCCACAAATCCAACAAATCTTTACTCCCAAAGCCGAGAACAAGATAGACCAAACCATTCTCCATTTCACCAAGTCCAACAAGAAGGTATTGAAAACCAATTACCATCGTCAAACCTTAACTCTCTCATCCAAACTCCACTTGGCCAAAGACCTCACTATCCAAATACAATCCCGCCACTACAAGCTCCACTTAACCCAAATAGACCTATCCATATTGAGGGATATGGTAGGGGAGTAAAACATGATGGTTATGGTTCGTATGATGATGTTTAATTGAGGGAAGAAAGAATGAGGGGTAGACATGGGGAGATAGGCTGAGAGGTGAGTGATGGCCATCCAAACCGAGATGTAGGCCTCAATTCCATTAAAGTGAGCCTTCCTATTTTCAAAGGTGAGAGTGATCCCAAAGCCTACCTTGCATGGGAGTCATCTTGTGACAATATATTCTAACTTAAAGATCTCACTGAAGAAAATAAAGTTGCTATGCTATAGCTTACTTCGAAAGGTATTTTACTATATGGTGGGAGTATGTTAAACGGTTTGTGAATGAGATGATTGGGGGACAACCTCCTCCTTGGTTTTGGTTGAAGAACCTTATGCGGCAAATATACTTTCCCAAGACTTATATACATGAGCTCCTTGACAAATTTTATAATTCGAGGCAAGGGAGCAAGATGTCACGGCTTACTACGACGAATTTCAAGAATTGATGTTGAAACTAGATCACCGGGGAGAACAAGTGAGTCATGACATTGTGCGTTTCAAAGTCGGGTTGAAAAAGGACATCTCCACTCACATGACACTTCATAAGTTTGACACCATTGATGGTATATTCCAAGTGGCATTGGAGGACGAAAGGGAGCTCAAAGAGAGCTCATTCATGGTTGTCCAAACTGAGAGCACAAGGCTTCCTCAAAATAGTATACTAGGTATGAAGGTAAAGCAATTTCCACTTCTAATTCCAAGGGATTTTAATTCTTCAAATGCCAAGGGTGGGGGCACAAGGCTAGTGAGTGCCCAAACCAGAGGAACGTGATCCTAAGGAAAGGAAAATTATAATATCTTAGGTAAGAAGTTGTAATTGAACTAGATAAGGTTGATGGCAAGCCTCAAGATGATGAGTAAAAAGAGGTTAAAATGCAAGGCAAGGAAGATGTAAAAGATGTGTGGCTGTCTGAAGGAGATTGTGAAGTACCATTGTAAGAGAGGTGAGGTTGTGAATTTATGGGCAAATTCCTCTCAAGATGGAGAGGATGATACGAGTACGATCATGACCTTGGACACTTTTTGAGTATTTTGAATATCACCTAAAAGGATGCATAATCCCAAGTGTGAAGAAGGCCCAAACCCGCCCCTAAAGTGCACTCAATGGACGGTTTGGAGCCCATTAATGAAAGGGCCCTTTAGTCTTTTGTCTCTTATTTTGTAATGTAATATAACTAAAATATTATAGGGTTTCTAGCTCTTTAGTTGATTATTATTATTGAAGGAACACTTCTCTTAGAATGAGAGAGAGTCCAACCAAAACTAGGGCATTGGACAAGTGTGGAATAATTTATGCATTGTATTTTGCTTGATACGTTGGTGCTTGGGTGGTGGATTCCTCTCTTGTGTCAATTTAAGAGATAGGTGATAGTTGTGTGTAGTGTTAATAGTTAAAGAGTGGAATAAGCTCTTGGGTCCTTAGGATTATACCATCCATTAGTCTATCTTTCTATTCTTATTTTGTTGTAACTGTTGGTAGTGTCTTGTATTGTTACTCGTATTGTTTATGTTGTTATAATATTATTGTTCTTCATCCTATTATTGTTAATATAGTTTGGGATTGTTGGCTGCCAATAGGAGTTAAACACCTTATTTTCTTGTGTTCTTGTCGTTGTTCTTGAATCCGAGTGTGGTCATTAAAGAGGTCCACGATTTCTTGACTAGTAGACTATTTTGGTGTGTAGTTTTTTTATCTTCCTTGGTCATTCTTGTATCAAAGGTCATTTTTAAATTTCCTAATAAGATGATTATTTAAGGGAAGGGTAGTTCCCTAGATCCTATGAGGAGGTTCATATAATATCTTAGAGCTCAGAGATTACTCTCCAAGGGGTTCCTCTATCATCTAGTTCAAGTTAAAGATTCTAACTCAGAGGGTCCTTCTTTACATTTCGTCCTGGTGGTTAATGGATTTCTTGAGGTCTTACCTAATGATGTTCCTAGTGTTCCTTCCGATAGGGAGATTGATTTTGGGATAGATCTTGTCCTGAACACTCGTCCTATTTCTATTCCCCCATGTAGAATGGCTCCAGCTGAGTTGAAGGAGCTTAAGAGGCAACTAAAGGATCTTTTAGACAAGGTTTTAATACATCCTAGTATTTTTTATGGGGTGCACTAGTTTTATTCGTGCATAAGAAGGATGGTTCCCTTCGAATATATATTGATTACCGATAATTGAATAAGGTAACGGTAAAGAATAAGTACCCTCTTCCAAGGATAGATAATTTGCTTTACCAGCTTCAGGGTGCTAAGTTTTTCTCCAAGATTGATCTTCGGTTCAGGTATCATCAGCTAAAGATTAGGGAGGTAGACATTTCTTTGGGCATTCATGGACTTGATGAATAGAGTCTTTTATCAGTTTTTGGGTTTGTTCATCATTATGTTTATAGATGATATTCTGGTGTACTTTAAGAGAGAGGTGGATTATGCCGATCACCTCCACATTATGTTGCAGACCCTAAAAGATCAGTAATTGTATGCCAGATTTTCAAAATATGAATTCTAGTTGAACGTTGTCACTTTTTTAGGTTATGTCATCTCTAGTGAAGGGATCATGATGGATCCGCAAAAAGTTCCAATGGGTATGAAGTGGCGTAGACCCATGACTCCAACCAATATTCAAAGCTTCTTGGTTTAGCTGGTTACTACAGGAGGTTTGTGGAAAGTTTCTTTACTATAGCTTCCCCATTGACTAAGTTTAGTGAACTAAGAAGAAGGTAAAGTTCTTATGGTCTGATGCTTGTGAGGGTAGTTTTGAGAATCTGAAGGATAAGTTGACGTCAGCACCGATCTTGACTTTTCCTGAAGGCACTGATGGATTTGTGGTCTATTGTGATATGTCTTGTGTGGATCTTGGTTGCTTCTTGATGCAGCATATCAAGGTGATTGCTTATGCCTCTAGACAGTTAAAGGTGCATGAAGAGAATTATCTGACTCATGACTTGGAGCTATTGGTTGTAGTGTTCGTATTGAAAATCTGGCGTCACTATTTGTATGGGGTGAATTTGGATATCTTTTTAGATCATAAGATCCTGCAATATGAGTTTAATAAAAAAGAGTTGAACCTCAGACAAAGAAGATGGCTTGAGCTGCTCAAGGATTATGATATAAGTCTTCACTACCATCCAAGTAAAGCTAACTTAGTTGCTGATACTCTTAGTAGGTTATCCATGGGGAGTCTAGCTCATGTGGATGAGGGAAATCGAGAATTGGTAAAAGATGTTCACCGTTTATGTAACGACCTGAGACTACCCCTTAGTTGTCACACAAGGCTTGGAACCACAAGTGATCCCAAGCTAACCCATGAACTGGCATACTGTTAAGCAACTGAATTATAATAAGATAAATAACAAGTTCTGATGTGTAGAAACATAATCATGGCATAATCTGAATAAATACATTATTGATAAAGTTTACAATCTGATAAAACTAAAGGAAGGAACTGAAATTTACATGACTGACTCTGACTGACATCTATGAAGCCTCTACTATACTAACTATAGATAGCTGGGATATGCCTCCAACTACCACTAATCAATACATATGAAAATAAATGAACTGTACATAAACTAAAACTATTTGGAGTTCCCAAAACAAGAGAACTCATCACCTGCTGGTTGGAAACTGCAACTATCTGATCATGGTGTACGGGCTACAACTGGTACCTATATTATGAAATAATGTAGCCACACAGAAGTATATATGGATCGGTACTTCTGGAATATACTGAGTATGCAAGGGTGAATGCAATAAGTAAAACTGATTTCATACGTAATCGTACAACATGCATGCTAAGTATAAGTAGACTCACAAATAGGCTGGAATAAACTAAAATATGAAAACATCTTAATGCATGAGTGACAAACATACTCTGATAAGACGGTGAATCTCTACACTTAGTTTTTGTAAAACTTGACTTTAATGACATAAGTAGAACTGAAGCTGGGATATGGTAAAACATGGATACTGAATGAATACTGGGTCTGAAACTACGTGATAGAGACTAACATAAATCGAGGATCTTAATACACAATCACACTAAGCACGAATGCACAAGCATACTAACTGATCTAATTAACTAAATTATTAATAGTTGAATACTGGTCATGTACTGAACTGTACTAAGTTTGAATAACTGGACTGAGACTATAGAGTATTATGTATATAAGGTAGGGACTGGCTGAGCAACATGAGATAACTTAGCATGAATACATGAAAACTGTATTATCTGAGAATGCAAGACCAAACGCATAACATGTTTCTGAAATAGTTTATAAACTGAAGTACTGAAACACTGATAACTGAATAGCTGATAATTGTATGCTATGGTCAAGCAAACCTGAAACTGAACTGAGTTACTAATTTGATTACTGGACTGAGACTGTGACTGAAACTATAACTAATAAGGTAACTAAAACTGTAATTGAGACTATAATTAAGAATGTAACTGAGACTGTAACTGAGTCACTGATAGCTACGATTATTGATAACTGAGTTACTGATAACTAGGTGACTATTTCTGATGGTCCTAATTCTGTAAAACTAAATTAAGTTCTATACTAAGCTGGGTGACTGTTTTTGACAGTCATAATTTATAGAACTAGACTGAGTTCCATACTGAGTCTGAAGCTAAAATTATAACTGTGGGATGTAATCCTCTAACTGACATGCCCCTCTTTGAATAGATTGGGGTCCAATCTATTACCCCAGCTGGAAGGGTATCAGTACCGTGCCACGGGTAAAGATAAACTAAAGAGCCACCCTCATCTGGTAGGTTCCCTGAATGAGAACTGTGGTGCCCTCAATTGGCTGGCAAAACACCTTATCAATCCTCAACTGGCAGGTTGATATCTCAACCTACACTGGTTACGTAGTTCTGGAATGCAAGGACTACTACTAAGGATCATACCTTTTACTGACAAGTGAGCCCTCATCCTTGGGTTTACTTAGTGCTGAATCTTACTCCCAACTGAATAGTCACTGAACTGATCACTAAACTATACTAAGCTGGACTGAACTGTTACTGATCGTGTTAACTGACTAAACTGGAATGAGTTCACTGAATTCTGTAACTGACTAAGTACTATTGTTTGTGACATTACTAAGACTATTCTGAAGCTACTATAATTCTAGGTAAACAACTAGATTTTCAGGAATTGAATTCCCCAAGGACTCGATAACAATAACACCAAGACCATACTAAGGCTTTGAGGACATGATAAAATATTCATTATTTAAAAAAACCCATCACCTGGGTATTTCATCAAACACTTGCGATACATGATTGAAACTAAGCATAGGGATAGTTTTAGACAAGTTGCAATAGCATGAATTCAATATTAAAATCGCCAATTAAGGGTTTAACATGGGATAATTCAACAAACACATGGGGATCATGAACTTGGACATAGGAATATCTTAAACATGAAAGCATGGCATGATTATAAAACTAAAATTATGAATTGGGAAATTCACATGTAATTCGCTTGAAATAGGACATGGGTGTTTCATCAAAACATATAAAGTTCATATCTTGAACGTAAGAATGTATAAACATGAGGGAACAATAGAGTTACATGGCAAAGTTCATAGCTTGGGTATTTATCTTGAAATTGAATTAACATGATATGGGAATTTCATCAAACATGTGGAAGGCATGAATTTAAAATATGGAAATATTGCTACATATCATGTTTATCTGTATTATCTGAGAATGCAAGACCAAACGTATAACATATTTCTGAAATAGTTTATAAAATGAAGTACTGAAACACTGATAACTGTACGCTATGGTCAAGCAAACCTGAAACTGAACTGAGTTACTAATTTGATTACTGGACTGAGATTGTGACTGAAACTGTAACTAATAAGGTAACTAAGACTGTAACTAAGACTATAATTAAGAATGTAACTGAGACTGTAACTGAGTAACTGATAGTTACGATTACTGATAACTGAGTTACTGATAACTAGGTGACTGTTTCTGATGGTCCTAATTCTGTAGAACTAAATTGAGTTCTATACTAAGCTGGGTGACTATTTTTGACAGTCATAATTTATAGAACTAGACTGAGTTCCATACTGAGTCTGAAGCTAAAATTATAACTGTGGGATGTAATCCTCTAACCGACATGCCCCTCTTTGAATAGATTGAGGTCCAATCTATTACCCCAGCTGGAAGGGTATCAGTACCGTGCCACGGGTAAAGATAAACTAAAGAGTCACCCTCATCTGTTAGGTTCCCTGAATGAGAACTGTGGTGCCCTCAATTGGCTGGTAAAACACCTTATCAACCCTCAACTGGCAGGTTGATATCTCAACCTACACTGGTTATGTAGTTCTGGAATGCAAGGACGATACTAAGGATCATACCTTTTACTGATAGGTGAGCCCTCATCCTTAGGTCCACTTAGTGCTGAATCCTACTCCCAACTGAATAGTCACTGAACTGATCACTAAACTATACTAAGCTGGACTGAACTATTACTGATCGTGTTAACTGACTGAACTGGAATGAGTTCACTGAGTTCTGTAACTGACTAAGTACTATTGTTTGTGACATTACTAAGACTATTCTGAAGCTACTATAATTCTAGGTAAACAACTAGATTTTTAGGAATTGAATTCCCCAAGGACTCGATAACAATAACACCAAGACCATACTAAGGCTTTGAGGACATGATAAAATAGTCATTATTTAAAGAAACCCATCACCTGGGTATTTCATCAAACACTTGCGATTCATGATTTAAACTAAGCATAGGGATAGTTTTAGACAAGTTGCAATAACATGAATTCAATATTAAAATCGCCAATTAAGGGTTTAACATGGGATAATTCAACAAACACATGGGGATCATGAACTTGGACATAGGAATATCTTAAACATGAAAGCATGGCATGATTATAAAACTAAAATTATGAATTGGGAAATTCACATGTAATTCGCTTGAAATAGGATATGGGTGTTTCATCAAAACATATAAAGTTCATACCTTGAACGTAAGAATGTATAAACATGAGGGAACAATAGAGTTACATGGCAAAGTTCATAGCTTGGGTATTTATCTTGAAATTGACTTAACATGATATGAGAATTTCATCAAACATGTGGAAGGCATGAATTTAAAATATGGAAATATTGCTAAACATCATGAAATTAGGTTCCATCATGGAATTTACTTGAATAAAGCATGGAAAATTTAAATTCATAGCATAAGGGATTTAAAATATTGCATGGAATCACACATGGGCTGATTTGAATTAAAACCACCATGAAAACATGAAATTCAATCTTTCTTGAACATACACAATACCATAATAATGGAAAATTTATTCTTTAATTAAAAGAAAAAAGTTTTTGGGCTCCATGGGTGAAAGACGACAACTCCCGCATACCTTAAAGCTTTAATCTTGAAAGATAAACACAATCTTGAAAGCATTCTTGAATTAGGAAACTTGAGTTCTTGCTTTTCTTAAAGAAAAATTGATGAAGTTCTTGGTGTTCTTGAAGGGGCTAGGGTTTTTCTTTGAGAGAAAAGATGAATAATAGAGTGTATAATGCTTTTGAGGGCTTAAATTAAGTGTTATGGGTGGATTTGGGTGAGGGGAAGTGACCAAAGTGCCCCTAGACTCTTTAGAAACTGAATTAGTGTGTGAAATAGTTTTGTAACGCGCTGGCCGACGCATTGTGTCGCTATCGCTTCGGCTTACTGCCTCACACAAAAAATGCCATAACTATTTTGCTCGGGTATCAGATTAAGATAAAATGGTATCGTTGGAAAGATAATTCAATTATATACAATTTAGTGGGTTTTGAGCTGCAAAATTGTATGTAAAAAAAAGTTATACACGTTTAAAGTAGACTCTTATAGAATCAAATACCAAACTTTAGACGAATCAAAGGCACTAAGCTCAACTTTGTTCTAAGTAATTCTTATCAACATTTTTTACCTCAAAAGCAAATCAAACATGAGGATATAGATAATGAAACTCATATTTGCATAGGAATTATTTAGATCACTGCTTATACACGTAGGAACGAAGGTTCAAAGATTATTCCGAAGATGTGGAGTATTACATTATCTCTCCCTTGGGAACATTCATCCTCGAATGAGACTGGTTAAACTGAGAGTACTGTACGGAGGTAACTAAGATCATATTCTGAACATGCGTGACTTGGAACATGATTGCATAACTGATTCTAAAACATGATACATGAACTGAATATCATGAATTAAACTGATTTCTTAAATACGTGCAATAGTATGAGAATTATTATAAGACTGCAATAGAAACGAGAGATTCAACTGATTAGTAACATTAATTCAAGGTGGATCCTATTTCATGAAGAAAAATAAAAGTTTAGGACATATATACCCGGGGTATTACAATACATCTCTCCTTTGGATAATTTGTACCTCGAATGGTACTGACTTGGTTGAAATACTAAGGAAAGACTGAGATGATGCACAGGACACTTACAAACTGAATCATGGCTGAACATTTGGAATCTGAATCTGATGTTTGACGCATGAACTGAACTGAATTTTATGACTTGCATGGTCGTGAATGAATTACCTCAAGAATAGGAAAGATGGGAAACCATAGGAACTTGTCTGTCTGACTGCTAGACTTTATTGCTAGCTATACGAACTGAATTATGCTGAAATCTTACACCCAACTATACATTCCACGTGTACACCAACATGACATTCAAGCCTATCTTCATTATTACACATGAACTTGTAGGCAAACAACCACAAAAGAATCTTTCTCATTTTCTCTAAACCTCTATCCTTAAAACTTTTATGCACTAGCCCAAAAAAAACACACATAAAATTTTAACTAATCATGACATAAGGTGAGGTCAATGAAAATTATAACATGAGGACTTGAAACATAAAAGAATAACTTTGACACTTAACTGAGGCCTGAAGAATAAAGTATCAATGACATAAATTCATCAAAGAGGTTTGAACTAAGGACACACATAACATAAACTAAATTTCGCTGATCATTAGAGGTGTAGCATGAGCACCTGGAAATGAACATACTGTAAGGCATGCGTACATGAATCATGAGTTGCATGACCTGAGTTTGGAGTTCATGATATCATGGAATATAATTCGTACTGCTGAGTGACTAGAACTCCTCATACTAGAAACTGAAAGCGTACATGATTTTTCTATAAATTTCATGAATATGAGTTGTGATGATGGAGCTGATATGTTAGGCATGAGTAGATATTGTGATAGTTGAAAAACTTTACACTGAGATAAAAATAGGTTGGGAATCATCCTCCCTTACTACTTTTCTACACATACTAGCACTACTACTAGAATCTGAGATCCTAACTTGGTTACTTGTTCTATCATTTCCCCCTTAGCTTTAAGTCATCATCTTAAGTCTGTAACCACTTTACTAAACTCTAAATTGAACTGCAATCACTTTACTCTAGAGTTTAGGGTATAATAATACACATGAATGATAAACTCATCCACACTATCATACTTAATCTCAAATTAAAAAACTTAAATTCTTGCATACACTATTCAAGCCTACTGATTCACCTTTCATACAACTAGCCCCATGAATATGTAATCTGCTCAATCTGGATAATGTTATCCCAACTCTACTACCGCTAAACTTTGGGGTTCATGCTTCTAACTCTAAATCATATTCTGAAAAAGAGATTCTGAGAGAGTGTCTAAAAGCACATCTGAATTTGTCTTAATGCACTATTTTCATCAACATGAATGAAAAATTTCAAAATATAGGACATAAGGGCACTGATGGGATACTTTATGAGCCAACATGTAATCCCATAACTGTCTATGGGGAATAGCTAAGGAAACACTGTCTGTCAGGACTTAAGCTTTACTATTTTTGTTGCCTCAAAACTAAGGCAGAGTTAGCATGAATAGAGAAAGATGAGGATCTGCATAAATTTCTTAGATAATACTTCTACTGCATAATTTGAGACTCGAAAGAAGGGAAAATTTTCCTAAATACCTTGTAGCCTCTCAAAGAAAAGTATAGATATCTCCGTACCATTCTACATGATTCTATTAGACACGACTTCATAGAAACCCTAGGACACTTGAACTCTGTGCTCTAATACCAAGTTTGTAATGACCTGAGACTACCCCCTAGTCGTCACACAGTGGTTGGAATCACAAGTGATCCCAAGCTAACCCATAAACTGGCATACTGTTAAGCAACTGAATTATAATAAGATAAATAACAAGTTCTGATGTGTGGAAACATAATCATGGCATAATCTAAATAAATACATTATAGATAAAGTTTATCATCTGATAAAACTGAAGAAAGAAACTAAAATTCACATAACTGACTCTGACTGACATCTATGAAGTCTCTACTATACTGACTATAGATAGCTGGGACATGCCTCCAACTACCACTAATCAATACATATGAAAATAAATGAACTAAACATGAACTAAAACTGTCTGGAGTTCCGAAAACAAGAGAACGCATCACTTGCTGGCTGGAAACTGCAACTATCTGATCATGGTGTGCGGGCTACAACTGGTACCTACAATATAAAATAATGTAGCCACACAGACGTATATGTGGATTAGTACTTCTAGAATATATTGAGTATGTAGGGGTGAATGCAACAAATAAAACTGATTTCATACGTAATCGTAAAACATGCATGCTAAGTGTAAATAGACTCACCAATACGCTGGAATAAACTAAAAGATAAAAACATATTAATGCATGAGTGACAAACATACTCTGATAAGACGGTGAATCTCTACACTTAGTTTCTGTAAAACTTTACTTTGATGACATAAGTAGAACTAAAACTGTGATATGGTAAAACTAGACACTGTAAGAATACTAGGTCTGAAACTATGTGATAAAGACTAACATAAATTAAGGATCTAAATACACAATCATACTGAGCATAAATGCATAAACATACTAACTTATATCTTAAACTAAATGACTGATAGCTGAATGTTGGTCATGTAAGACTGAACTATACAAAGTCTGAATAACTGGACTGAGACTGTACAGTATTATGTATATGAGGTAAGGACTGACTGAGCAATATGAGATAACTAAGCATAAATGGGTGAAAATAGTATTATCTGAGAACGTAAGACCAAGAGTATAACATGAATCAGAAATAGTTTATAAACTAAAGTACTAAAATACTTATACTTGTACGCTATAGTCAAGAAAACTTGAAGCTGAACTGAGTTACTGATCTGATTACTGGACTGAGACTCTGACTGAAAATATAACTAAGAAGGTAACTTAGACTGTAATTGAGACTGTAACTGATACTGTAACTGAGTAATTAATAACTACGATTACTAATAACTGAGTTACTGATAAAGGGTGACTATTTTTTATAGTCCTAATTCTGTAAAACTTAACTGAGTTCTATATTGAGTGGGTGACTGTTTCTGATAGTCTTGATTTTGTAGAACTGGAATGAGTTCCATACTAAGTCTGAAGCTAAAACTATAACTACAAGAAGTTATCCTCTAACCGATATGCCCTTCTTTGAATGGATTGGGGTCCAACCTGCTACCCCAGCTGGAAGGGTTTCAGTATCGTGCCACGGGTAAAGACAAGATGAAGAGTCACTCTCATCTGGCAGTGCCCTGAATGAGAATAGTGGTACCCTCAATTGGCAAGCAAAACACTTTATGAACCCTTAACAGGAAGGTTGATATGTCAACCTACACTGGCTACATAGTTTTGCAATGCAAGGACTGCTACTAATGATCACACCCTCTACTGGCAGGTGAGCCCCCATCCTTGGGTTCACTCAGTGCTGAATCCTACTCCCAACTGAATAGACACTGAACTGATCACAAAGCTATACGAAGCTAGACTGAACTATTACTGATCGTGTTAACTAACTGAATTGGACTGAGTTCACTAAGTTCTGTAACTGACTAAGTACTACTATTTGTGACATTATTGAGACTATTCTGAAGCTACTGTAATTCTAGGTATACAGCTAGATTTTTGGGATTTGAATACCCCTAGGACTAAATAACAATAACACCAAGACCATACTAAGTCTTTGAAGACATGATAAAATAGTCATTATTTAAAGAAACCCATCACCTGAGCATTTATCAAACACTTGCGATTCATGGTTTAAACTAAGAGTGGGGATAGTTTTAGACATATAGCAATAGCATAAATTCAATAGTAAAATCGCTAATTAAGGCTTTAACATGGGATAATTAATCAAACACATGGGTATAATGAAATTGGACATGGGAATATCTTAAACATGGAAGCATAGCATGATTACATAACTAAAATCATGAATTGAGAAATTCACAAGTAATTCACTTAAAATAGGACATGGGTGTTTCATCAAAATAGGTAAAATTCATAGCTTGAATGTTAGAATGTCCAAACATGAGGGATCAATAGAGTTACATGGCAAAGTTCATAGCTTGGGGATTTATATTGAAATTGACTTAACATGATATGGGAATTTCATCAAACATGTTGAAGGTGTGAATTTGAAACATGAAAATATTGCTAAACATCATGAATTTAGGTTCCATCGTGGAATTTATTTGAATAAAGTATGGGAAAATTAAATTCATAGCATGAGGGATTTAAAATCTTGCAAGGAATGACACATGGGCTGATTTGAATTAAAACCACCATGAAAACATGAAATTCAATCTTTCTTGAACATACACAATACCATAGTAATGGAAAATTCATTCTTTAATTAAAAAAAAAAGAGTATTTGGACTCCATGGGTGAAAGAGAACCCATGGATGAACTCCCACATACCTTAAAGCTTTAATCTTGAAAGAGAAACACAATCTTGAAAGGATTCTTGAATTAGGAAACTTGAGTTCTTGCTTTTCTTAAAGAAAAATTGATGAAGTTCTTGGTGTTCTTGAAGGGGCTAGGGTTTTTCTTCGATAGAAAAGATGAATAATAGAGTGTATAATGCTCTTGGGGGCTTAAATTAAGTGTTATGGGCAGATTTGGGTGAGGGGAAATGACCAAAGTACCCCTAGACCCTTTAGAAACTGAATTAGTGTGTGAAACAGTCCTGTAACGCGCTGCCGACGCGTCACATCGCTATCGCATTGGCTTACTACCTCACACAAAAATTGCCATAACTTTTTGTTCGGGTATCATATTAAGATAAAATTGGTATCGTTGGAAAGATAATTCAATTATCTATAATTTGGTGGGACTTGAGCTGAAAAATTCTACGTATATAAAAATTTATATACATTTAAAGTAGATCCTTATAGAATTAAATACCCAACTTTGGATGAATCAAAGGCTCTAAGCTCAACTTTGTTCTAAGTGATTCTAACAAAAAATTTTCACCTCAAAAGCAAATCATACATGAGGATAAAGATCATGAAACTCATATTTCCATGGGAATCATTTAGATCACTACTTATACACGTAGGAACGATAATTCAAAGACTAGTCCAAAGATGCAGGGTATTACATTATCTCCCCCTTGGGAACATTCGTCCTTGAATGAGACTGGTTAGATTGAGAGTACTTTATGAAGGTAACTGAGATCATATTCTAAACATGCGTGACTTATAACATTGATGCATAACTAATTCTGAAACATGATACATTAACTGAGTATCATGAATTGAACTAATTTCTTGAATACGTGCAATGATATGAGAATGATTATAAGGCTGAGATAGAAACGAGAGATCCAACTGATGAGTAACATTATTTCAAGATGGATCCTATTTTGTGAAGAAAAATTAAAGGTTTAGGACATGAATACTCGGGGTATTACAATACATCTCTCCTTGGGATATTTCGTACCCCGAATGGTACTAACTTGGTTAAAATACAAAGAAAGGACTGAGATGGTGCACGGGACACTTACAAACTAAATCATGGTTGAACATCTGGAATATGAATTTGATACTTGATGCATAAACTAAACTGAATTTTATGACTTGCATGGTCTTGAATGAATTACCTCAAGAATAGGAAAGATGGGAAACCATAGAAACTTGTCTGTCTGACTTCTAGACTAGATTGCTGGCTATACAGACTGAATTATGCGGAAATCTTACACCCAACTATACATTCCACTTGTACACCAACATGATATTCAATCCTAACTTCATTATCACATATGAACTTGTAGGCAAACAACCACAAAAGCATCTTTCTCATTTTCTCTAAACCACTATCCTTAAAACTTTCATGCACTAGCCAAAAAAAATACACATAGAATTTTAACTAATCATGACATAAGGAGAGGTCACTAAAAGTTAGAACATGAGGACTTGAAACATAAAAGAATAACTTTGACACTCAACTGAGGACTGAGGAATATAGTATCAATGATACGAATTCGTCAAAGAGGTCTGAATTGAGGACATACATAACAGAAACTGAATATCGCTGATCATTAAAGGTGTAGCATGAGCATCTGAAAATGAACATACTGTAAGTCATAGGTACATGAGTTGCATGACCTGAGTTTGGAGTTCATGATTTCATGGCACATAATTCGTACTACTGAGTGAACTAGAACTCCTCATACTAGAAACTGAAAGCTTATATGGTTTTTCTATAAAGTGCATGAATATGAGCTGTGATGATGGAGCTGATATGTTTGGCATGAGTAGATATCATGATGGATGAAAAACTTTACACTAAAATAAGAATAGGTTGGGAATCATCCTTCCTTACTGCTTTTATACACACACTAACTCTACTACTAGTATCTGAGAGACTAACTTGGTTACTTATTCTATCATTTCCCCTTTAGCTTTAAGTCATCATCTTAAGTCTATGACCAATTTACTAAACTCTAAATTGAACTGCAATTACTTTACTCTAGAGTTTGGGGTATAATAATACACATGAATGATAAACTCATCCACACCATTATACTTAATCTCGAATCAACAAACTTAAATTCTTGCATACACTTTTCAAACCTACTGATTCACTTTTCGTACAACTAGCCCCATGAATATGTAATCTACTCAATCTAGATAACATTATCCCAACTCTACTACTGCTAAACTTTTGGGTTCATACTTCTAACACTAAATCATATACTAGAAAAAAAGATTCTGAGATGGGATCTGAAAGCACATCTAAATTTGGTTTAACACATAATTTTCATCAACATGAATGAAATATTTCAAAATATAGGACATAAGGGAACTGATGGGATACTTTTTGACCCAACATAAAATCCCATAACTGTCTGTGGGAAATGGCTAAGGAAACACTATCTGTAAGGACTTAACCTTTAATGTTTTGTTGCCTCAAAACTAAGGAAGAGTTAGCATAAATAGAGCAGAATGAGGATCTGCATAAATTTCTTAGATAATACTTCTACTGCACGATCTGAGACTTTCAAGAAAGAAAATATTTCCTAAATGCCTTGTAGCCTCTCGAAGAAAAGTATAGACGTCTCCGTACCTTTCCACAAGATTCTATTAGACACGGCTTCATAGAAACCCTAGGACACTTGAACTCTGTGCTCTGATACCAAGTTTGTAACGACCTGAGACTACCCCTTAGTCATCACCCAGTGGTTGGAACCACAAGTGATCCCAAGCTAACCCATGAACTGGCATACTGTTAAGCAACTGAATTATAATAAGATAAATAACAAGTTCTGATGTGTGGAAACATAATCATGGCATAATCTAAATAAATACATTATAGATAAAGTTTATCATCTGATAAAACTGAAGAAAGAAACTAAAATTCACATAACTGACTCTGACTGACATCTATGAAGCCTCTACTATACTGACTATAGATAGCTGGGACATGCCTCCAACTACCACTAATCAATACATATGAAAATAAATGAACTGAACATGAACTAAAACTGTCTGGAGTTCCGAAAACAAGAGAATGCATCACCTACTGGCTGGAAACTGCAACTATCTGATCATGGTGTGTGGGCTACAACTGGTACCTACATTATAAAATAATGTATCCACACAGACGTATATGTGGATCAGTACTTCTGGAATGTACTGAGTATGCTGAGGACATGAGATAACTGAGCATGAATACGTGAAAACTATATTATTTGAGAACGTAAGACTAAGCGTATAACATAATTTTGAAATAGTTTATAAATTGAAGTATTGAAATAATGATAACTGAATAGCTGATAACTATGCGCTATGGTCAAGCAAACCTGAAACTAAACTGATTTACTAATCTGATTACTAGACTGAGATTCTGACTGAAACTTTAACTAAAAAGGCAACTGAGACTGTAACTGAGACTATAATTGAGACTATAACTGAGACTGTAACTAAGTAACTAATATCTACGATTACTGATAACTGAGTTACTAAAAATTGGGTGACTTTTTCTGATAGTCCTGATTTTGTAAAACTATACTGAGTTCTATATTAAGCTGGGTGACTGTTTCTGACAGTCCTGATTTTATAAAACTGGATCGAGTTCCATACTGAGTCTGAAGCTGAAACTTTAACTATGGGAAGTAATTCTCTAACCGACATGCCCCTCTCTGAATGGATTGGGGTCCAACCTTTTACCCAATCTGGAAGGGTATCAGTACCGTGCCATGGGTAAAGACAAGCTGAAGAGTCACCCTTATCCGGTAGGTGCCCTGAATGAGAACTATGGTACCCTCAATTGGCAGGAAAAATACCTTATTAACCCTCAACTGGCAGGTTGATATCTCAACCTACACTGGCTACGTAGTTCTATAACTCAAGGGCTACTACTAAGGATCACACCCTCTATTGGCTGGTGAGCCCGCATCTTTGGGTTCACTCGGTGCTGAATCCTACTCCCAATTGAATAGACACTGAACTTATCACTAAAATGTGCTAATCTGGACAGAACTGTTACTGATCATGTTAACTGACTGAACTGGACTGAGTTCACTGAGTTTAGTAACTGACAAAGTACTACTATTTGTGACATTACTGAGACTATTTTGAAGCTACTATAATTCTAGGTAAACAACTAAATTTTTGGGAATTGAATACCCCTAGGACTCGATAACAATAACACCAAGACCATACAAAAGCTTTGAGGACATGATAAAATAGTCATTATTTAATGAAACCCATCACCTGGGCATTTCATCAAACACTTGCGATTCATGGTTTAAACTAAGCACGGGGATAGTTTTTGACATGTAGCAATAGCATGAATTCAATATTAAAAGCACCAATAAAGGATTTCACAAGGGTCGATTCATCAAATACATGGGGATCAGTAACTTGGAAATGGAATATCTTAAACATGGGAGCATAGCATGATTACATAACTAAAATCATGAATTGAGGAATTCACATATAATTCGCTTGAAATAGGACATGGGTGTTTCATCAAAACATATAAAGTTCATACCTTGAACGTAAGAATGTATAAACATGAGGGAACAATAGAGTTATATGGCAAAGTTCATAGCTTGGGTATTTATCTTGAAATTGACTTAACATGATATGAGAATTTCATCAAACATGTGGAAGGAAGGAATTAAAACATGAAAATATTGCTAAACATCATAAAATTAGGTTTCATCGTGGAATTTACTTGAATAAAGCATGGGAAATTTAAATTCATAGCATGAGGGATTTAAAATCTTGCATGGAATCACACATGGGCTGATATGATTTAAAACCACCATGAAAACATGAAATTCAATCTTTCTTGAACATACACAATACCATAATAATGGAAAATTCATTCTTTAATTGAAAGAAAAGAGTTTATGGGCTCCATGGGTGAAAGAGGACCCTTAGATGAACTCCCACATATCTTAAAGCTTTAATCTTGAAGGAGAAACACAATCTTGAAAGCATTCTTGAATTAGGAAACTTGAGTTTTTGCTTTTCTTGAATAAAAATTGATGAAGTTCTTGGTGTTCTTAAAGAGGCTAGGGTTTTTCTTTGAGATAAAAGATGAATAATAAAGTGTATAATCCTTTTGGGGGCTGAAATTAAGTGTTATGGACGAATTTAGGAAAGAGAAAGTGACCAATGTGCCCCTAGACCCTTTATAAACTGAATTAGTGTGTGAAATAGTTTTGTAACACGCAAGCAGATGTTTCACGTTGCTATTGTGTCGGCTTACTGCCTCACATGAAAAATTCCATAACTTTTTGCCCGGGTATCAGATTAAGATGAAATTGGTATCGTTGGAAAGATAATTCAACTATCTACAATTTTGTGAGTCTTGAGCTGAAAAATTCTACATATATAAAAATTTATACATATTTAAAGTAGACTCTTGTAGAATCAAATGCCAAACTTTGGACGAATCAAAGGCTCTAAGCTCAACTTTGTTCTAAGTGACTCTTATGAACATTTTTCACCTTAAAAGAAAATCAAACATGACTATAAAGATCATGAAACTCATACTTGCATGGGAATAATTTAGATAACTACTTATACACGTAGGAAAGATGGTTTAAAGACTAGCCCAAAGATGTGAGGTATTACATTATCTCCCCCTTGGGAACATTCGTTCTTGAATGAGATTGGTTATATTGAGAGTACTTTATGAAGGTAACTGAGATCATATTCTAAACATGCGTGACTTAGAACATTGATGCATAACTGATTCTGAAACATGATACATTAACTGAGTATCATGAATTGAACTAATTTCTTGAATACGTGCAATGATATGAGAATGATTATAAGGCTGAGATAGAAACGAGAGATTCAACTGATGAGTAACATTACTTCAAGATGGATCCTATTTTGTGAAGAAAAATTAAAGGTTTAGGACATGAATACTTGGGGTATTACAATACATCTCTCCTTGGGATATTTCGTACCCTGAATGGTACTGACTTGGTTGAAATACAAAGAAAAGACTGAGATGGTACATGGGACACTTACATACTAAATCATGGCTGAACATATGGAATATGAATTTGATACTTGATACATGAACTGAACTGAATTTTATGACTTGCATGGTCGTGAATGAATTATCTCATGAATACGAAAGATAGGAAACCATAGGAACTTGTCTATCTGACTGCTAGACTAGATTGCTAGCTATATGGACTGAATTTTGCTAAAATCTTACACCCAACTATAAATTCCACTTGTACACTAACATGAAATTCAATCCTATCTTCATTATCACACATGAACTTGTAAGAAAACAACCACAAAAGCATCTTTCTCATTTTCTCTAAACCTCTATCCTTAAAACTTTCATGCACTAGGCCCAAAAAAAAACACATAGAATTTTAACTAATCGTAACATAAGGAGAGGTCACTGAAAGCTAGAACATGAGGACTTGAAACATAAAAGAATAACTTTGACACTCAACTGAGGCCTAAGGAATAAAGTATCAATGATAAGAATTCATCAAAGAGGTCTGAACTGAGGACATACATAACATAAACTGAATTTTGCTGATCATTAAAGGTGTAGAATGAGCACCTGGAAATGAACATACTGTAAGGCTTAGGTACATGAGTCATGAGTTGCATGACCTGAGTTTGGAGTTCATGATTTCATGGAACATAATTCGTATCGTTGAGTGAACTAGAACTCCTCAAACTAGAAATTAAAAGAGTACATAGTTTTTCTTCAAAGTGCATGAATATGAGCTGTAATGGTGGAGCTGATGTGTTAGGCATGAGTAGATATCATGATGGCTGAAAAACTTTAAATTGAGATAAGAATAGGTTGGAATCATCCTCCCTTACTGCTTTTCTACACACACTGGCACTACTACTACAATCTGAGAGCCTAACTTGGTTACTTGTTTTATCCTTTCCCCCTTAGCTTTAAGTCATATTCTTAAGTCTGTGGCCACTTTACTAAACTCTAAAATGAACTGCAATCACTTTACTCTAGAGTCTGGGTGACTATTTCTGACAGTTTTGATTTTATAGAATTGGATTAAGTTCAATATTGAGTCTGAAGATTAAACTGTAATTATGGAAAGTTATCCTCTAACTGACATGCCCCTATCTAAATTGATTGGGGTATAACTTGTTACCCCAGCTGCAAGGGTGTTAGTACCATGCCAAGGGTAAAGACAAACTGAAGAGTTACCCTCATCTGGCAGATGTCCTGAATGAGAACGGTGGTACCCTTAATTGGCAGGAAAAACACCTTATCAACCCTCAACTGGTAGATTGATATCTCAACCTACACGGGATATGTAGTTCTGGAACGTAAGGAATTTTACTAAGGATCACACCCTCTACTGGAAGGTGAGCCCCATCCTTGAGTTCACTCGATGCTGAATCCTACTCCTACTAAATAGACACTGAACTGATCACTAAACTGTACTAAGATGGACTGAACTGTAACTAATCATGTTAACTAACTGAACTAGACTGAGTTCACTGAGTTCTTTAACTGACTAAGTACTACTGTTTGTAACATTACTGAAACTATTCTGAAGCTACTATATTTCTAGGTTAATAGCTATATTTGGGAATTGAATACCTCTATGACTCGATAACAATAACGCCAAGACCATACTAAGCCTTTAAGGACATAATAAAATAGTAATTATTTAAAGAAGCCCATCACCTGGGCATTTCATCAAACACTTGCGATTAATGGTTTAAACTAATCACGAGGATAGTTTTAGACATGTAGTAATAGCATGAATTTAATATTAAAATCGCCAATTAAGGTTTTAACATGGGACAATTCATCAAACATGTAGGGATCACGAACTTGGACAGGGGAATATCTTAAACATAGGAGCATAGCATGATTACATAACTAAAATCATGAATTGAGGAATTCACATGTAATTAGCTTGAAACAGGACATGGGTGTTTTATCAAAATATGTAGCATAGCTTGAACGTAAGAATGTCTAAACATGAGGGAACAATAGAGTTACATGGAAAAGTTCATAGCTTGGGGATTTATCTTGAAATTGACTTAATATGATATGGGAATTTCATCAAACATATGGAAGGCATGAATTTAAAACATGAAAATATTGCTAAACATCATGAATTTGTGTTCCATCATGGAATTTACTTGAATAAAGCATTGGAAATTTAAATTCATAGCATGAGGGATTTAAAATCTTACATGGAATCACACATGGGCTGATTTGAATTAAAACCACCATGAAAACATGAAATTGAATCTTTCTTGAACATACACAATACCATAATAATGGAAAATTTATTCTTTAATTAAAAGAAAAAAGTTTTTGGGCTCCATGGGTGAAAGAGGACCCATGGATGAACTCCCACATACCTTAAAGCTTTAATCTTGAAGGAGAAACACAATCTTGAAAGAATTCTTGAATTAGGAAACTTGAGTTTTTGCTTTTCTTGAAGAAAAATTGATGAAGTTCTTTGTGTTCTTAAAGGATCTAGGGTTTTTCTTTGAGAGAAAAGATGAATAATAAAGTGTATAATCCTTTTAGGGGCTGAAATTAAGTGTTATGGGCGAATTTGAGTGAGGGAAACTAACCAAAGTGCCCCTAGACCCTTTAGAAACTGAATTATCATGTGAAACAGTCCCGTAACGTGCTGGCCGATGCATCGCTATCGCGTCAGCTTACTGCCTCACACAGAAAATGTTATAACTTTTTGCTCGGGTATCAGTTTAAGAAAAAATTGGTATCATTGGAAAGATGATTCAACAATCCAAAATTTGTGCGTCTTGAGTTTCAAAACTCTACGTATATAAAGAGTTATACACTTTTAAAGTAGATCCTTATAGAATCAAATACCAAACTTTGGACAAATCAAAGGCTTTAAGCTTAACTTTGTTCTAATTGATTCTTATGAACATTTTTCACCTCAAAAGCAAATCAAACATAAGGATAAAGATTATGAAACTCATATTTGTAGGGTAATCATTTAGATCATAGATTATACACGTAGGAACAATGGTTCAAAGACTATCCCGAAGATGTGGGGTATTATAGTTTGGCTAACCTTAGAGTTCGTATCTTAAAATCTGAGGATGGTGGTATGTTTGTTTAGGAGGTGACAAAGCCATCCCTGGGTGCTGAGGCGAATGATAAGAAAGTGTTAGATCCTATCTTAAAAAGGATCAAGGGTGAGGTAGATGGGTAGAGAGTAATGGCTTTTGAGGTTAGTGGTGATAGCACCTTGCAGTATCAAGGGAGATTGTGCATTCCAGATATGGATTTATTACGAGAGAGGATCTTGACTGAGGTGCATGAGTCATGTTACACTATTTATCCTAGTTTGATGAAAATGTATCATGACCTTAAGGAGATGTATTAGTGGAATAATATGAAGTGGGATGTGGCTATTTTTATGGCTAAGTGTATGGTGTGCCAATAAGTGAAATTTGAGCACATGAGGCCCAGTAGGTTATATCTATAGTTTGAGTTGCCTGTGTGGAAGTGGGAAAGAATCAACAAGGATTTTGTTACCGGTCTTCCTCAGTCTCGGAATCAGTTCGATTGGATTTGGGTCATCGTGGATAGGATTACTAAGTCTGCTTGAGGATAAATTTTCTAGCAGAGAATTATATGAGGTTGTATCTCCATAAGATTGTGAAGTTGTATGGGGTACCTATTTCTATCATCTCGGATCATGGTACGCAGTTTTCAATGCACTTTTGGCAGTTGTTTCATAAAGGTTTGGAGACCAAGTTGAGTCTTAGTACTACTTTCCACCTGCAGTTGGATGGGCAAGCGGAAAGAACTATTCAGACATTATAATATATGCTTAGAGCTTGCGTGATTGACTATGGTGGTAGTTGGTTTGAGAATTTTCCTCTTATAGAGTTTTCGTATAATAATAGCTACCACTCTGGCATTAGGATGTCTCCATTTGAGGCATTGTATGGTAAGATGTGTAGTTCTCCTATTAGGTGGTTTGAGGTTAGTGAATCAAAGATGTTTGGTCCGAATTTGGTTCACCATGACATGGAGAAGGTGAAGGTAATTCGGGATAGGCTTAAAGCTACCCAAAGTCGCCAGAAGTCCTATGTAGATATAAGGTGTATGAAGTTAAAGTTTGAGGTTGGGGATAGGGTATTATCGAAGGTGTCTCCCATGAAAGGAGTGATGTGGTTTGGGAGAAATAGAATCTTAGTCCCCAGTATGTTTGTCCGTACTTGGTATTAAGAAAGGTTGGCAATGTTGCGTTTGAGTTGGAGTTGCCTTTTATTTTGAGCTTCATTCACCCGGTGTTCCATGTTTCTATATTGAGGAAGTGTGTGGGTGATCTATCACAAATTGAGCCTATCAAGGATATTGGTATTTTGAATTCCCTATTTTATAAGAAGGTCCCTATTGAAATCTTGGATTATCAGGTTCGTTAGTTGCACACCAAGGACGTAACTTCGTTAAAGGTTCTATGAAGGAACTACAAGGTGGAAGAGGCTATATGGGAAGATAAAGAGGACATAAATTCCAAGTATCCATTCCTCTTTCCTTTCCAAAAAATCTTGCTTAAGGTGTGTGTTGATCTTAACATCTTTGTTAAAGGTAGATTATGAATTCCTTAGTAATCTATTTTCTATCTTAAAGGTAAGAGTATATATGTTTGGGGGTTTAATCATGCTATTCAATTCCTTGTCCCATCATTCGAGGATGAATGATCCAAGTGGATGAGAATTGAAACACCCTAGGTTTTGGCCCTTGAAAATTTCCTGATCTTTGAGCTCGCTGTCCAGCTGACGACTTAACCATACGAGTCGTATGGTTTGGGTAAGGGTCAGGTGACCCTAGTCGTTAGGTGTCCAGTGGGTGGTGGTTAGGTTTCGTTCTTGGTAAGGACTTGGTGGTACGTATCGTTAGGGATGGTGATGCACTTTTAGGACAATCCTTACTCAAACCAGTAACTAGTGACTTGACTCGACTCTGAGTATTAGTGACTCACTAAAAGCCATGAGGATAGGTTAGAGTAGTAGGGTTGTGTTGTATATTGTTCAGTGTCCAATCCCCTTGGGTTATTTCATGGATATGACTAGACCATACGATTCGTATGGTATAGTAGCATTTAGGATCATAGAGTTGTATAGTGGACAATGTATGGGTGTCCAACTTACTGACTTGGTGACGACTCAAGGGTACGAGTAGTATGTTGTGGTCACGAGTCACGGGGCCGACTCATAACCACCTGCGTCCTCTTTACAGTTTTAAGTTGGGGGCATTCTGGATATTTCCCCCTTTAACTCCCTTTGACACCACAACTTAAAACACCTTTTGGTACTTTATTAGAACATTATTCCCAATAAAACAATCTCAAATTCTCCCTCAAACGCTTTGTTTAAGCAAAAGCTAGGGTTTCATCAAAATAAGTTTCTCTCCATACTTCTCAGTGCCAAAGGCATGTTACTCCTCCCTCATTGTTTTTTACTCAAGGCATATGTTTTGATGCATATTTTTCATGGCATTGTTATGGTTTTCAAACAAAGGTTGGGGGTTTTGGTTGATCATGGATGAATATTGACTCTCATGGTTTAATTATGGTTTTTCTTGTTTTAATTATGGTTTTGCACATGTGGGTGCATGGGAATTTTGATTTAATTCAGGTGTCATGGTTGAGCCCCAATATTGATGATTTTAGTTTTCATAATGGCATGCCCTAAACATAATGTGAAATTGCCAATGAGAATGATATTGTCACCAATTTAAAATTGTGTTTTTGAACTAAAGCTTTGCCATAACCATAGTAATAACAAATGAAGGACTTAGAAAGGCTTTGATGGTCATAAATTGAATTGGATTTAAAACTTTGTGGAGTATGCAGGATTTGACACGATCTAAACCAGGGGCTTGTCGTAATGGGCATCCAGGACCAACAAGGACAAAAGACCACCCCATTTCCCAAACCAGTCAACCAAGTATGTACCCTGAGTTAGATGAATTCTGAGAATAGAACAAGATAGTGTGTATAACAACACTAAAACTTTGGGATACGTTCACGATCGTGACCAACCCAACTAAGTCCGACCAGACCAATACTTGACCAAACAACTCTAACATAAACCGTAGTAACAACCAAGTCCATAACCAAACCATTTCGTAATATAATAAGATACGATGGAACAATCATAAGTTTAGTCATACAGTATCAGCCCCAATACCTTTATCAATACTAAGGCTAACACCACTACCGACACCACCCATACCAACCCATAGCAGTTCTACAAAGCCTCTTTTTGAAAGTAAAACAACAACCAGTAGGGACATGCCACCGACTATGGCCAAAACCGATGTCTAAACCTAAACCAATGAAAAACATAAGAATACAAAACAAGAAATAGAGCCTTCCAAAGTATGGAAGCTGAACACTTTAAGTTAAGACAAGCTATATCCTATGTCCAAGTCTACTGAGCCGGAGGTATAGTCTGACCAACACCTGCATCTTATGGGGATACATAATAGAAGACGGTTAACGGTTGGAGCGCTAGCATGTAACTCAAGGATAAGGATAAAATAGTGTCAATAGTTCCAAAACTAATCAGTCAATGTATATAACCAATGCACACACATATACATAGATATACCATGCTAGGATAGGGAAACAAGATTAGCATAAACTTTTGAAACCATTAACCTGGGTTGTGTAGCACGACCGTCCTAGAATGAGGAACCCACAGGCTATATGGGCCCATCTTTCCCCTAGCTGGAAGGTCCCTATATGTCTATCCATACGAATTAGATAATATCCATAACCGTAATGCCTATATGGGGGAATCGAACCTCTCAAAATTATCAAGGTGACCTAAGCACCAATACATATAGTAAGGGGGACTCGAACCTCCCATTTATAGATTTCTTTGGGGGACTCGAACTACCCAGTCATAAGATACCTGCACCGGCTAGCGCAGTTTCCAATGTTAGTCCTTAAGACTCCACTTTCGTGATCCTGCTACATAACCTTCCATTAAGCCCAATTTAAAACCTTCATTCCACATACACAACCAATAAGTCAATTGTTTACCAAAGGCATTACGTTGGTATCGTCATACCAATACTATTTGTAAGTATACCACATGCCATTTTCATTATCAATAAATTAATTATTCAATTGACTTTGGAACTGAAACCCATTATCTAACAAAGACACTTATTCAATTCAATGTTTAGGGACTCGAACCCAATGTCTGGCAAAGACATAATTCAAGTGTATATTTAGGGATTCAAACCCATTTAGCAATTTAAACCACCAAGGTTACCATTTAGTTCATTACATGGACAATAAGTCCTTTATAAAACCATTTACCATCCATTCATAATCATTAGGCCAAGCCTTAGTTCAAAACAACATTATCATGTCACTAATTCATCCTTTTAGGCATTTTCACAAGCACTTTGAGGGCATGCATTTACCAAGACCAAAATCAAAGTAAAAACCATTCAATTAGGGTAAGCCTTGACCCAATTGTTAAACCACAATTACCAAGCACCAATATGTGAAAACGATTACCAAAATCATCCGTAAACATAATTTAAACAAAGAGTAAAGAATACTCAACAACATGCATCAAAACCCTCAACATTGGTTTTCAAAACCACCATTTAAGAACATAATCAATCTTTAAAACACATGAAATTTATGAAATAAGAATGAGTGAAGAGTCATATGCCTTATATAAGATGATTGACGAAAAGAACTTGAACCCTTTAGCCTCTAGATGAACACTTGTAGAAACCCTAGACTCCGATCTCCAAGAGTAAGTTAGAGAGTATTTATGGAGTGTTGAATCTTTGAATAGTGTGTTACGAGAGGCCACAACATATTTTAATGCATAGGGACTTAAGGGTTTTGGGGTGGAAAATATCTGGAATACCCCCAGCTTAAAAGCTGAAAATGAACTCGTAGGAGGGTAAGACCGTACGCCCTTAACTATACCCTAGAGTACGAGTGGTACCCTATCTTGTATCCTAGGCCTCACCTTGGACCCCCGCACTAGTCAAAAATGGACCTCACATGACCAACCCGTATCTTGACATACGAATGGTACCCTATGACTCGTACCCTAACAAAATCCTTTAGGCTAAGTGTAGAGAATCATACGATCCAACTACAGACAACTTGTACACTATCATATGACTTGTATGATCCTAGTCGTACCTTGGACAAAAACTAAATCCAAACTCACTGATAAACATACGAGAGAAGAACCCCAAGCCGTACCTAAGCATACGACTGGTATACTCTAGCCGTACCCTATCTAGAGACACAAAAATTTAGCAAATTTTCCAAGGGTTAAGAGCCGGTATGTTTCAATCTCCCCCACATAGATCATTCATCCTCGAATGATGGGAAATATGGTAATGGCACGATTTAAACCCCCAAATGTCTCTACTCTTACCTTTAAGACAGAAAGACAAGATGCAAGGACTCAACATTCCCTTTTGTAAACTTAGAAAATAAAGATGCAAAGAAATCAATCTTTCCTTTAAAAAAAACTCAGAAAATAAAGATGTGTTCAAGAAAACATACCTTCTACATGAATATCTGGAGAAGAAAACAAATGCGGATACTTGGACTTCATGTCCTCCTCTTCTTCCCAAGTAGCTTATTTTACCTTGTGGTTCCACCATAACACCTTAGCCGAAGCTACATCCTTTGTCCGTAACCAACAAACCTGTCGTTCTAAGATCTCAGTTGGAACTACCTCATAAGATAAGGAATTAAATATATGCAACACTCTCGAAGGAATAACTGAAGAATGATCACCCACATATTTCAACAACATAGAAACAAGGAAAATCGGATGAATGGAGCTCAAGCTAGATGGCAACTCCAAATTTATAAGCAACATTACCAACCCTCTTTAATATCAAGTAGAGACCAACATACCGAGGACTTAACTTCCCCTTCTTACCAAACTGCATTACTCCCTTCATGGTTGACACCTATAAGAATACCCAATTACCTAGATTGAACTCTAAATCTATAGGCCTCATATCCGCTTAGGACTTTTGGAGACTTTGAGCAACTTTTAATCTATCATGAATCACTTTCACTTTTTCCAAAGCTTGGCAAACCAAATCAGGGCCAAACAACTTACCTTCACCAACTTTATACCACCCAATAGAAGAATGACATCTCCTACCATACACGCCTCAAAAGGAGTTCTACCGATTCTAGAGTGATAAATGTTATTATAAGCATATTCAATCGAAGTCAAATGGTCGAACCAATTACCTGTATAATAGATCACACATGCACGGGGCATATCTTTTTATGTCTGAATAATCCTCTCCACTTGTCCATCCTACTGTGAGTGGAAAGCAATACTAAGGCACATCTTAGTTCCCAAACCCTTCTGAAATGACTTCTAAAAATAAGATGAGAACCGAGTACCATGATCCAAAATGATAGAAATCGAAGCACCATGCAATTTCACAATCTCCGTAAGATATAACTTAGCAAAATGCTCCACCGAAAAACTAGTCCACAGGGGCGAAAAGTGAGTGGACTCAGTCAATCTGTCCATAATAACCCAAATCGAAGCATATTGATTTCGAGACCGAGAAAGATCGGTAACGAAATCCATGTTAATCACTTCCCACTTCCACTCGGGCAACTCAATCTCTTGGTACAGGTCACCGAGTCTCATGTGCTCAACTTTCACTTGTTTGCACACTAAACATCTAGCCACATAGTTAGCCCATCTCACTTCATATTGTTCCACCAAAAGAACTCCTTAAGATCATAATACATCTTGGCAGAATCAGGATGAATAGCGTAATAAGATTCATGCGCTTCAGCGAAAATACTTTTCCTCAATCCATTGACATTGGGAACATATAACCTGCCTTGGTACCTAAAGATACCATCATCGCCAATCACAAAGTCAACAACCTTCTACCGGCACACATTATTCTTAATCTTCATTAAATTAGGGTCCAACGTTTGGTTTTCCTTTATCTCAACATCAAGAGAACACTGGGATACTTGATGCACAAACATTCCTCTATTCTCATAGTTTGTGAGACGAACTCTAAGGCTAGTCAAACGGTGAATGTCCTTTACCAACTTCCACTTGACCTTATCCACATGATCTAGACTCCCCATGGATAACATGCGAAGAGCATCAGCAACTACATTAACCTTATATAGATAGTAGTGAAGACTCATATCGTAGTCCTTCAGCAACTCAAGCTACTTTTTTTGCCTGAGATTTAAATCTCTCTGAGTGAACACATACTGTAGGCTTTTATGATCAAAGAAGATATCAACATGAACACCATAGATATAGTGACACCAAATTTTCAAAGCAAAAACCATGGCTAACAACTCTAGGTCATGAGTAGGGTAGTTCTTCTAATGAACCTTTAATTGCCTCAAAGAATAATCCACCACCCTACCATGCAGCAGCAACACACAACCCAGCCCATCACGAGAAGTATCACAATACACTATGAATCCATCGTTACCCTATGACAGGGTCAAAACTGGAGCTGAAGTCAACTTTTCTTTCAACTTCTCAAATCTACCCTCACACGCATCCGACCATAGGAACTTGACATTCTTTTGGGTCAACCTAGTCATGTGGGAAGCGATAGTCGATAAACCTTCCACAAATCTCCTATAGTAACCAGCCAAACCCAAAAAGCTTCAAATATCCGTTGGAGTCACAGGTTTAGGCCTTTTTTTAACCATTATAACCTTTTGAGGATCTACTATAATTCCCTCACTAGAGATTACTTGACCAAGAAAAGTCACAGCCTTCAACCAAAACTCACACTTGGAAAACTTGGCATACAAACGCTAATCTTTCAAAGTCTACAACATTACACAGAGGTGATCAACATGATCCGCCTCACTCTCAGAATAAACCAAGATGTCATCGATGAAGAAAATGATGAACAAGTCCATAAACTGACAAAAGACCCTATTTATCAAGTCCATAAACATTGTCGGAGCATTAGTCAACCCAAAGTACATAACTAGGAACTCATAGTGACCATGCCGGGTTTTGAAGTCCATCTTAGGGATACCCTAATCTTAAGCTGATGATAGCCCGACCTAAGATCAATCTTAGAGAAATACATTACACCTTGAAGCTAATCAAACAAATCGTCGGTCCTAAAAAGAGGATACTTATTCTTTATGGTCACTTTAGTCAACTGACGATAGTCAATGTACGTATGAAGGAAACCATCCTTCTTGCGCACAAACAACATCGGAGCACCCTAAAGAGACACTAGGATGGATGAAACCTTTATCTAAGAGATCTTTAAGTTTTTCCTTAAGCTCCTTCAACTTAGTCGAAGTCATTCTATATGTGGAAGAGAAATAAAATCAGTGTCCGCAACAAGATCAATCCCAAATTCAATTTCCCTATTGGGAGGAACATCAAGAAGATTATTAGGGAAAACCTTGGAAAAAGCATTAACCACAGGGACGGATTCTAGAGAAGGACCTTCTGAGTTAGAATCTTTAACTCAAACCAAATAATACAAAAACCCTTTGGAGATCATCCTCTGATATCTAAGATATGAGATGAACCTCCCCTTAGGCACTAGAGAAACCCCTTCCCATATAATGACCAAATCATTAGGGAATTTAAACATAGCCTTACATGTCCGACAATCTAAAAAAGTATAACACGAATGCAACCAATCCATCCCCAAAATGATATCAAAGTCAACCATCTCTAACTCTATCAAATCCACAAGAGTTTCTCTACCACTAATAGATACCACATACCTACTATAGACTCTTTTAGAAATAACAGAGTCACCAATCGAGGAAGACACAGAGAAATAATCAGAAATAAATTCAGGATTGAAACCAAAATGTACAGCCATAAATAAAGTCACATAAAAAAGAGTTGTCCCTAGATCAAGTAAGTAATACACATCACAGGAGAAAAGTTTCAATATACCAGTCACTACATTAGGAGATGTCTCAGAATCCTGGTGAGATACAAGATCATATAATCGATATCGGCTAGTACTGGTACCGAAACCAGAAATAGATGTAAATACAGTACACTTTAGTGCAGGAGCAAATAAAGAAGCCACAATAGTCGTACTAGCCCCAAAAGTCATCCTAGCACTACAATCACACTGTATGTGACCAATCTAACGATAGTAAAAACACATGTTCTTTCTTTCCTCACAAAACCCATGGTGCGAATGCCCACAAAATCTACAAGGTGGGTGGGATGGAGCTAACTGAGCCTCACTAGCCTGAGATTGGGCACCCTATTTCCGGGACCCACCATCATACTAAGATTAAGGATTACCCAAAGGCCTTGGGTAAGGAAAACTTGTTATAGATAAAGAACCAGATCCCCCACTTCTTCTTTGGCCACTTACCACCAACTCCATAACTTTGTTCAGAAGGCCTAAACTTCTTTCCCTACGTCTCACCAAACTCAGACTGCTTTCTTTTCTCTCCCTCTACTTGTTGCATAAACGTAACCAATCTAGAAATATCCATGGCCTTGATCAGTAGGGCAGCCTTTCTCTCAAGGATCAACTCCCGCAACAACCCAGAAGCAAACTTACAAATCCTAGCCCTCATATAGGACATCATCTCTGAAGAATAGTAAGACAGCTACTAAAACTTCAAGGCATACTCCTTGACAGACATCCTTTCTTTCCTTAGATTCACAAATTTCTCTTTTTTTACTTCCCTTAACTCTTGAGGAAAGAAGTGGTCCAAGAAGGCACTATAAAAGTCATCCTACAATGTAGAGTCAATACCATCACCCCTACATTATTCCCACTCCCCATACCATTAGTGTGCTATGTCTTTCAACTGGTAGGCGGCAAACTCTATGCCTTCTAACTCAGTATCATGTATGATATGAAAAATCTTCTCGATCTCATTAATAAAAGCTTGAGGATCCTCCTCAACCTTTAAACCCTTAAACATATGAGAATTTACTTTATGAATTGGCCAACCCTTATCGCCTTAGATGATGGAGTTCTCGAAATACCACGCTCTAATTGAGAAGCTACCAACTGTGTCAATAAGTTGATGGAGCGATGGAACTCAGCATTAGTAGCCTCCCCTTGGGGTGACTGAGCAGGATCAGTAGGGATAGGTAGAACCCTACGAGGATATCCAGATACGACGGCCCTTGCCCTATTATGGACTCCAAGAGTTGGACAAACTTCTTCCACATTATCCTCAGGTAGGACAGATGAGTTTTGGTGAGCTTCAGATCTTCTTAGATGCACAACCTGAAAGACAAGCAAATGAAAATTGTTAAAATCCGTGACCTTAGACTCTATAGCTTGAAATAAGACAACAAGAAAGTAGAACATTCCTAAATGCATTATAGCCTCTCCCTCATGAGTGTGGCACGCTACACACCCTTGAAAGAGAATCGACTCGATATAGCTTTATGGTCTCCCATACGACCATGAACCTAATGCTTTGATACCATTTTGATATAATCCGAACTAGGGCCTTATCGTAATAGGCATCTCAAGCCCAACAAGGATCGAAAACCACCCCATTTTCCAAACCAGTCAATAAAGTATGTACCCTGAGTCAGATGAATTCCGAACACAAAAAGATAGTGTGTCTAACAACACTAAAACTCTGGGATAGGTTCACGATCGTGACCAAACCAACCGAGTTCAACTATACCAATGCCCGACTAAATAACCATAACCAAAACACTAGTAACAACCAAGTCCATAACCAAACCATTCCATAACATAATAAGATAGGATGGAACAATAATAAATTCAGTAATATTAAAGCTCACCACTTCAAGTTAGCACAAAATGTATTTGAAGTCTAAGTCTACTGAGTCGGAGGTGTAGTATGACCAACACCTACATCGTGTGGGGATAAAGAATCAAAGATGGTTAGCAGTTGGAGTGCTAGCATGTAACTCAAGGAAAAGGAAAAAATAGTGCCAACAGTTCCAAAACTAATCAATTAATATATATAACCAATGTACACAAATATATAGATATACCATGCTGGGAATAGAAAAAAAGATTAGCATGACCATTTGAAACCATTAAACTGGGTTGTATAGCACGACCATCCTATAACAAGGCACTCAGGGCTATATAGGCCTAGCTCTTTCCTAGCTGGAAGGGCCCCAGTACGTGTAGTTTCACGAACCAGAGAATATCCATAACTATAATGTCTATATGAGGGACTCAAACCTCCCAGCATAATCAAGGTGACCTAAGCACCAATACATATAGTAAGGGGGACTCTAACCTCCCATTTATAGATTTATTTAGAGGACTCAAACCACACTGTCAAAAGACACCCACACCGGCTAGCGTGGTTTCTAGTGTTAGTCCTTCTAACTCCACTTTCACGGTTCAGCTACACATCCTACCATAATCCCAATTAAAAACCATCATTCCACATACGCAACCAATAAGTCAATTACTTACCAAAAGCATTACGTTTGTATTGTCATCCCAACACTACTTGTAAATATACCATATGCCATTATCATTATTAATTAATTAATCATTCAATTGAATTTGGGAACTGAACCCATCGCCTAACAAAGACACTTGTTTAATTCATTATTTAGGGACTCGAACCTATTGTCTAGCAAAGACATAATTCAAGTGTATATTTAGGGATTCAAACCCATTTAGCAATTTAAACCACCAAGGTTACCATTTAGTTCATTACATGGCCAACAAGTCCTTTACAAAACCATTTACTAACCATTCATATTCATTAGGCCAAGCCTTAGTTCAAAACAACATTATAATTTGACTAGTTCATCCTTTTAGGCATTTTCACAAACACTTTGAGGGCATGCATTTACCAAGACCAAAACTAAAGTAAAATCTATTAAATTTAGGGTAAGCCATGGAACAATTGTTAAACCACAATTACCAAGCACCCACATGTGTAAATGATTACCAAAATCATGCATAAATACAATTTAAACCAAGAGTAAATAATACTCAACAACATGCATTAAAACCCTTAACATTGGTTTTCAAAAACCACCATTTAAGAATCATAATAAAGCTTTAAAACTCATGAATTTTATGAACTAACAATGAGGAAAGATTCACATGCCTTATACAAGATGATTCATAGAAAGAACATGACCCCTTTAGACTCTAGATGAACATTTGTAGAAACCCTAGCCTCTAATCTCCAAGAGTAAGTTAGAGAGTGTTTTTGGAGTGTTTAGTCTTTCAATAGTGTGTTATGAGAGGACACAACATGTTAAAATTTAGGGACTTAAGGGTTTTGGGGTGGAAAATATCTGGAATGGCCCCAGCTTAAAAGATGAAAACTAACTCGCAGGAGGGTACGACCGTACCCCCTTAATCGTACCCTAGGGTATGAGTGGTACCTTGTATCATACCCTAGGCCTTACCTTGGAACCCCAAACTAGTCAACATATGACCCCACATGACCAAATCATATCTTAATATACGAGTGGTACCCTATGACTCATAACCTTAATAGAATCCTCTAGGCCAAGTGTAGAACATCATATGATCCAATCACACACAACTCAAACACTATCATATGACTTGTATGATCCTAGTCGTACCTTGGAAAGTAACCAAATATAAAATCACTGATAAATATACGAGTGAGGGACCCTAATCCGTACCTAAGCATATGATTAGTATACTCTAACCGTACTTTGTCCAGAGACTCCAAAACTCAAGAATTTTTCTTAAGTATATTTCTCCAAAAAATTAATTTTATCCATTTACCCCACTTTACCATACACCTCACCCCTATATAATAACTTCTACACAAAAAGACAAAATAAACAATTCATAACAAAATAACAACTTCCCCAATAAAATATTGACAACACACCATCCCTTATACCCACGTATCCCCTTCCTAGAGGCCTCCCCTTTCATGTTTTCCCTCTTAACAGAATTTATGCAATATGCACATACTCTCTAATTTTCGTTCAAAACAATAATACACTACCCACTACATAAAATTCACATGACTCATAATTTTTATTTTTTTATAGAATAATATGCACATACACTCACATACACATACAACATACGAAAGAGAGGGAGAGGGAGAGCAATAAAGAAATATTGCATTAACATTGAGAACACATACACACACAGAGCCGAGTGATAGAGATATTAGGTGAGAGATAACAGGGAAAGAGAGGAGAATATTAAGATAAATAAAAGGTTGGTCGGAAAGGGAGTGAACAAAAACTAACGAATTTCAAGTTTTCTGGCAAATAATTTGCCAGAATCATCCATCCCTCGCTGGATTCAGTCACCACAGACCCAAAATCCAACCCCACAAAGCAAAAACCACTAAATACCGACCAAATTTTCCCTATCCTTCACCATCCCTATCACCGTCAACCTTGTCGGCGAAGCTCACTAGAGTTCTCACTCGGTAATTTTTACATCGGTGACTAACATCCCTAAAATACAATAAATTTAGCATCCAAACCCACCATAAAATAACTAAAAATACCTGTAACATACGACATTAGTGTGGGTCTTCAATATTTTTGGATTTTGGTTCTGTTTTGGGCAAAAAATAGCAAAAGGGTATATCGAGATTGGTTTGTTTATATTGAGATTTGACTCGAGGTCTTCGGATGCAGATTTCATCTTTCATTCAAATAATATTTGAGTTTGAAAGATTTAAATTGAGATCTAATTCTACTCCTTGCATCTTTTTATTTCATTATTGATGATATTTGGTGCATTGGATTAAACATTATTGGTTAATCTCTGTTGGTGATGAATAATTGCTTGTGTTGATGCGTTGTTGATTTACTTGATTATGGATTGTGATAAAATGATATCTCATTTAGAAATTAAAATCATATTTCTTGGAAATAAATTTTGGGGAAAAGAGATTGACATTGATAAAAGTGAATGTGGATTTGTTTTGATTCATTGTTAGTGGTTTAATTTGGAGAATGTAAACATTGATGTCGTTGAATGAAATAGTATCATGATTGGTCAAAATTGATAGGCAAACGATAGGATGGGTAGGAAAATTTAGGAATTGTGGATTGTTGAATATTTGGATGTTTTATTGAATGGTTTCTATTTTATCACACGGAATTTAAATTGTATTCATTTTTCGGGGAATGCCCCGATGCACATTATACTTACTCACCGAAGAATGCTCTGAAGTATCATATACGTAAAGGAGGATCATTATCAAGGCCCGATGAATCGGGTAAAGCATAGCTAGAGTAATTAGAAAAGTTTAGATTTTTATTTCCATATTTTTATTTTGATTTGTAATAAATTGGATGGGACACTATTTTTGAAGTTTTCATTGTTTTGGTTGTTAGTTTTCTTGTTTATGTGTTTTGTTGGTTTATATATTTCATAATGTCATACAAGCCAATATACTCCACGAAGCGACCATGGTTGAACCACGGGACCGAGGGTGGATAACACCTTCCCCTCGGTCATTAGAATTCCTTAATCGGAATCTCTATTCATGAACTAGTTTAAAGAGTAAAATCATTTTGAAAAGGAATTTTCAAAGGCGACTTAGCACACTCGACTTATGCCAAGTAGCGATCTGAGTTTAATTGTAAAAAATCCTTTTCGTAATGATTTTTATTTTTAGTCACTTTAATAATGAAACCCTTTTTGAACTTAAAATCAATATCTTTTTGGAGGTAATAAAAGGGGGTGTGACAGCTCTGGCGACTCTGCTGGGGGCTTTTCAGAATTTGAGCTTATTTTTTAGTTGTATTAACTTAGTGTAACATAATGTTGTAAAGACATTTTATTTGTGTTATTGCTTTATCATTGGTAGATTACTACGTGCTCTTTGTTTAAAGCTTTATTTATGTGTTATTGCTTTATATATGTCATCATATGCATAACCAGAGTCATTTCTTTCGCAAAAAGTCCCGGAGTACACGTCGGGTACACGAACTCTAATTGAGTTACCTTTATTTTAGGAGAGCAATCCGTTAGATATATGAAGTAGGCAAAAAGAAATCGTAGCCACTATCGACCATATGCTCCCCCGAACAACCTTGTTAATGGACCCCAACCTAGGTCAACCTTTAGGTCATGCTTATTTGCATCATATTGAGACTTAGTGGGATTCGCTTGGTTCTTTGAAGGAGAATCGCCTCAGAGGCATCCCTACGTGCTAACTATTGTATCTTTGAGGATAGCAGAGTCATTTAACAGACTGATTTGGAAAAAAACATGTGCTATAATTAAAGGAAAGTGTGTTTGAAAAAAAAATGAGTCAAAAGAGAGTTTCGTAATTTTTTTAGAGCTCTTTACAACTTTTGTTTTACACAATTCAAAAAAAATTTACATTTTGCACTCATTTCTCAAAAAAATACATCAAAAAGATTTTTTTTTATTTCCTTTAGCAAGCATTCATAATTCGAAAATTTCAAAAAGTTTTTTTCAATAGGAGCTTTTATAAAAGAAAAATTCAAAAAAAAGGTAGAAGTTTTGTACATTTCAAATGACGAAAATACCAAAAAGATTTTTCTTTTACAGTGTTGGTGTCATTTTTATGTGAAATGCAAATTGAAAACTCAAAAAATATTTTATTAACCTTTTTCATCGTCTGTCTTTGATCGAGTCTCTCAAGTCAAGGTTTAGTAATTTATTTAATCCTTAATTATCCAATCTGGACGAACTACACATACCTATTTCTACTCTCTCGGGAGTGAGATACGTAGGCAACCCTTCTGGGATTCGGTGAGCTCATTTAAAAAATTCAAAAAGATTTTCTTCGCGCTTTATTTAGAGTAGGCATTTTATATATGCCTTGAAATGAAAAATACAAAAAGGTTTTCTTTAATAATCTTAGGTTTAATTTTGTGATGAAATAAAAAATTAAAAATCGAAAAAACAATTGTCAGCCTCTTTCGAAAATAATGAAAAAAGAAAAAGAAGAAAAAAGATTTTCTCTTCATTTTAGATTAGTCGTACACACGTGATGCTTCATCTGAAAAATACAAAAAGATTTTTCCTTTGATAATTTTAGGCTTCATATTTGTATGAGTTTCAAAATCAAAATTTTAAAAAAAAAATGTATAAATATCTTCTGAAAAAAAAAGAAGAATTCATTTGGTAATAGATTAGTCAAGTCATGCATTTCTCCATAAAAAAAATACAAAAAAAAATTTCTTGGTAATCACAGGTTTTATTTTTCATAGGGGATTTAAACCTGAAAAATTCAAAAAGATTTTCGTCATTTCTTTTGTCAATTTGTTATTTTCTTTTCTTTTAAAGTTTCAAGAAAAAGAAAAAAAGAGAATTTAATTAGTCATTTTATGGCCAATCTTCACTAACTACGCACACCAGATTCTCCTCTCTTAGGGGTGAGATACATAGGCACCCTTCTTGTGTTTGGTGATCTTTTAAAAAAAAAAGAGAAAAAGATTTTGAGAAAGTGTTAAACTCTAATGTATTTATTATCTCTTGTTCATCTAGTTTAAGGTGGTTGGTTTGTGGCATTCTGGATTGTCACGGCCCAAAACCCCATCGGGCCGGACTGGCACCCGAAGCCGAGAAGGCCCGGGAGAACCCGTTCAAATACCTGTACTTTCACTTACATGTCACCAAAAATTTGGGCAGCACTTCGCTGCATATAAAAGAGTCTAATTACCTGTATCAGCACAACACGCACAAATATGTATATATAAATATATAATACTTGGCCATCGGGGCCACCCCATATATGAATATAACATTACTATATAAACTTCCATGACTTTACCCTTCCTTATGTCTACAACGCCTCTAGGATATACATGACATAACTAGGGTCGGGACAAACCCCCGCCCACACATGACTCCTGTACAATAACAAAATATAAGAAACCAACTCGGAAAGCTCCGAAGCAAACTGGAGCTCACCAACAGTAGCTGTATGACCTGGCTCCTATCTATGCAGTGAATGAGCTGAAGTACCTGATCCTGCAGCATGAAATGCAGGTCCCCCGTGAGGGACATCAGTACGAAATATGTACTGAGTATGTAAAGCTGTAAATAATCATATGTGATATGGGGGATCAAGAAAATCGTACACATGTGAATAAATCATAATAGAAGTGAACCACACTTCATAATCCTAAAAGTGTTGCTAGGGTTTTTCACCTTTCCTAAAACTTGGGTAAAATCTGATAAAATTGAAGCTAATTGCAGGTTTTTAAGACAAGTTTTCGTCCAAAGGTAATAGAAAATGACCATTGTGCCCAAAAAAAATTTAAATAATGTCAAATATGTCCTCCGGTGGACTGTTTTGACAAGCTGAAGTAGATAGACCATAACTCTTTGCTCCGATATCGTATTTGGGTGAAATTGGTATCATTGGAAAGATAATTCAAAGGTCTTTCATTTCATATAAATTATACCACCCAGTTCGTCCTGTACAAGGAGTTATAATCGTTTGAAGTTGACCCTAAAAATCTGTTTTGAGAGGCTGAAGTAAAACGCGTATAACTCCTTACGCAGATGTTGAATTTGGATGAAACCAATTGCATTGGAAAGAAGACTCAAAGATCTTTCTTTTGATATATGGTATCTCTCCCAGTTCATTATATTGAGGGAGTTATGATCGTTCAAATTTGACCCAAAAAAACTGGAAATTTTCCTGCAATTTTACTGTTCACATCCCGGCCACCGTTTTATAGTTTCGAACGTGCTCGCTTATATCCGAAACTTATCCGTTTTTGAAAATATTTATATCGTCGGAAAGCTTATTCAATAACCTTCGTATGGAAACATCGACGGGCAAATTCCGGTATAAATAAGGTCGATTCCTATACACATATAATCAAACTATACACTTGAAACTATCTCAAAATAATCAATACTCATATATACCTAACTTAGGATCAATACATATACTCCAACACATATAACAATGGCTAATGCACGTAATTAAGCACGGGGTGTTACATCCTTCCCCCCTTAAGGACATTCGTCCTCGAATGTGAATGTAGTTATTTAGCCGAAACAAGTTCGAATTCATAATTGATATTCACGTCATCATATAGATGTTATGCAGATGTAAAAACTTACTTGTTAGTGTCCCAGTTCCACTCCTTGCACTTCTTTTTCATCTTTGAACAAATAAGGGTATTTCAATTTCATTGCTTCCTCCGCTTCCCATGTAATCTCTTCCCTTTGTTGATTTCTCCAAAGTACTTTCACCGATGCTACTTCTTTATTTCTCATCTTCTTAACTTGACGATCTAATATAGCAACAGGCATCTCCTCGAAGGTAAGATCTTCTGTTACTTGCACATCTTCAGTAGAAGTAATAAGGGACGGATCTCCGATGCACTTTCGAAGCATCGATACATGAAATACTGGATGCACTGATGAGAGTTCCTGGGGTAGCTCTAATTCATAAGCAACTTGCCCACATCTTCGAATAATCCTATACGGGCCTATACATCGTGGACTCAACTTTCCTTTCTTGCCAAATCTCATCACCCCTTTCATTGGCGATACCTTCAAAAATACCCAATCGCCTAACGAAAACTCTAGCCCTCTTCTTCTACTATCCGCATATGACTTGTGTCGACTTTGGGCTGTTTTCAACCGTTGCTGAATCACCTTGACTTTTTCTATGGCTTGATACACAAGATCCGGTCCGAACATAAGAGTTTCACCCGCTTCGAACCATCCTATTGGTGATCTACACTTCCTCCCATATAAAGCTTCATATGGTGCCATTTTGATACTTGAATGATAGCTATTATTGTAGGCAAACTCAATAAGAGGTAAATGATCATCCCAGCTGCCTTTAAAATCTATAACACATGCTCGTAGCATATCTTCCAGTGTTTGAATGGTGCGCTCTGCTTGTCCATCCGTCTGAGGGTGAAAAGCTGTACTCAGATTCACTTGTGTTCCCAAACTCCGTTGGAAAGACTTTCAAAAGTTTGCAGTAAATTGAGTTCCCCGATCTGATATAATAGAAGTTGGCACTCCATGTAATCGGACTATTTCTTTAACATACAGCTTCGAATATTCTTCAACTGTGTAAGTGGTCTTAACGGGTAAGAAATGTGCGGATTTAGTAAGCCTATCCACAATCACCCATATAGAATCAAATTTCCGAGCTGTACGAGGCAAACCTGTAACAAAATCCATGTTGATCATGTCCCACTTCCAAGTTGGAAGATCTATGCATTGCATATAGCCTCCGGGCTTTTGATGTTCCACTTTAACTCGTTGACAATTTGGACATTCAGCTACAAATTCTGCGATGTTCCTTTTCATGTCATTCCACCAATACATATCTTTCAAATCTTGATACATTTTGGTTGATCCTGGATGAATGGAATACCTTGAAAAATGTGCCTCTGTCATAATCTTCTTTCTTAGCCCGTCTACATCCGGCACACACAATCGGTTTTGGCACTGAAGTACTCCTTCTCGCGTAAGCTCAAATGCCTTGGTTGCCCCACTCTGAACGTTCTCCTTAAGCTGTAATAAAATAGGATCTGCATATTGCTTCTCTTTCACTTCAGCTACTAATGAAGATTCCGCAGCATTATGTACGATAAGCTCTTTGTCCGGAGTTTCAAGAAGGCGAACTCCCAAACTAGCTAACTGGTGAAGATCTTTAACCATCCCTTGCCTTTCTATAGGCACCATCACAGCCTTACGACTTAACGCATCAGCTACTATATTCGCTTTTCCTGGATGATACAAAATATCGACATCATAATCTTTTAATAGTTCCATCCACCTTCGTTGCCTCAGATTTAGATCCTTCTGACTGAAAATATATTGTAAGCTCTTGTGATCAGTATATATATCAACATGAACCCCATATAAATAGTGGCGCCATATTTTTAAAGCAAAGATAACCGCTGCCAGCTCAAGATCGTGTGTAGGATAATTTTTCTCATGTGGCCGCAATTGTCTAGAAGCATATGCTATTACTTTACCATGCTGCATCAATACACATCCTAAACCAATTCTAGAAGCATCACAATACACTGTATACCCTTCTGTACCTTCTGGAAGTACCAACACAGGTGTAGAAGTCAACTTATTTTTCAATTCTTGGAAACTCTCCTCACACGTATCATTCCATTGGAACTTGGATGCTTTATGCGTTAGCTTGGTTAAGGGTGCTGAAATGGAAGAAAAGTCTTTAACAAACCTCCTATAATAACCGGCCAACCCGAGAAAACTACGAATCTCCGTCGGCGTTGTGGGCCTTGGCCAGTTCTTCACAGCTTCTATCTTTTGAGCATCAACCTTTATCCCTTCACTAGATACAATATGACCCAAAAATGCCACCGACTTTAACCAAAACTCACATTTAGAGAACTTTGCATAAAGCTTACAATCACGAAGAGTCTGCAATGTCTGTCGTAAGTGATTGGCATGGTCCTCTTCTGATCTAGAATAAACTAGAATATCATCTATAAAAACTATCACAAATACATCCAGGAATGGCTTAAACACCCTATTCATCAAATCCATAAAAGCTGCAGGTGCATTTGTTAGCCCAAATGGCATAACTAGAAACTCATAATGACCATACCTTGTTCGGAAAGCTGTTTTGGGTATATCTTTTTCTTTGACCCTCACTTGGTGGTAACCTGACCTCAAATCAATCTTAGAAAAGCACTTGGCGCCCTGTAACTGATCAAATAAATCATCAATTCTTGGGAGAGGATATTTATTCTTAATAGTCACCTTATTCAATTGCCGATAATCAATACACATCCTCAGCGAGCCATCCTTTTTGCGCACAAATAACACTGGTGCTCCCCAGGGGGACATACTAGGCCTTATGAATCCCTTCTCCTTTTGTCACGGCCCAAAACCCCATCGGGCCGGACTGGCACCCGAAGCCGAGAAGGCCCGGGAGAACCCGTTCAAATACCTGTACTTTCACTTACATGTCACCAAAAATTTGGGCAGCACTTCGCTGCATATAAAAGAGTCTAATTACCTATATCAGCACAACACGCACAAATATGTATATATAAATATATAATACTTGGCCATCGGGGCCACCCCATATATGAATATAACATTACTATATAAACTTCCATGACTTTACCCTTCCTTATGTCTACAACGCCTCTAGGATATACATGACATAACTAGGGTCGGGACAAACCCCCGCCCACACATGACTCCTGTACAATAACAAAATATAAGAAACCAACTCGGAAAGCTCCGAAGCAAACTGGAGCTCACCAACAGTAGCTGTATGAACTGGCTCCTATCTATGCAGTGAATGAGCTGAAGTACCTGATCCTGCAGCATGAAATGCAGGTCCCCCGTGAGGGACGTCAGTACGAAATATGTACTGAGTATGTAAAGCTGTAAATAATCATATGTGATATGGGGGATCAAGAAAATCGTACACATGTGAATAAATCATAATAGAAGTGAACCACACTTCATAATCCTAAAAGTGTTGCTAGGGTTTTTCACCTTTCCTAAAACTTGGGTAAAATCTGATAAAATTGAAGCTAATTGCAGGTTTTTAAGACAAGTTTTCGTCCAAAGGTAATAGAAAATGACCATTGTGCCCAAAAAAAATTTAAATAATGTCAAATATGTCCTCCGGTGGACTGTTTTGACAAGCTGAAGTAGATAGACCATAACTCTTTGCTCCGATATCGTATTTGGGTGAAATTGGTATCATTGGAAAGATAATTCAAAGGTCTTTCATTTCATATAAATTATACCACCCAGTTCGTCCTGTACAAGGAGTTATAATCGTTTGAAGTTGACCCTAAAAATCTGTTTTGAGAGGCTGAAGTAAAACGCGTATAACTCCTTACGCAGATGTTGAATTTGGATGAAACCAATTGCATTGGAAAGAAGACTCAAAGATCTTTCTTTTGATATATGGTATCTCTCCCAGTTCATTATATTGAGGGAGTTATGATCGTTCAAATTTGACCCAAAAAAAACTGGAAATTTTCCTGCAATTTTACTGTTCACATCCCGGCCACCGTTTTATAGTTTCGAACGTGCTCGCTTATATCCGAAACTTATCCGTTTTTGAAAATATTTATATCGTCGGAAAGCTTATTCAATAACCTTCGTATGGAAACATCGACGGGCAAATTCCGGTATAAATAAGGTCGATTCCTATACACATATAATCAAACTATACACTTGAAACTATCTCAAAATAATCAATACTCATATATACCTAACTTAGGATCAATACATATACTCCAACACATATAACAATGGCTAATGCACGTAATTAAGCACGGGGTGTTACATGGATGGTCCTCCACATCATAGCAATTCTAAGAAAGAGTTAGTCATATCCAACAAGGATATAGAGAGTGACATCTTGGATCAAACCAAGAGTTGAGAAAATGAGAGTTTAAAGCAAGAGATTTTGAGACTAAGGCAATAAATGATAGAAACGCACCAAGTTTGGGCCAGTGGGTTACCTCATATTCCATTTCCCACAATTGATTCTACAAATACCTTGAGTTTTCTACCAAAATCGCAAAGTCAGTTTCCTACTGTTGTTGCTGCACCAGAACATGCCTCAAAATTTATTCCACGTCAACTGCATCCTAATATTTCCACTGCTCTTTCTCTAGCTCCTTATTTTAATCCTACAACATTCACAATACCACATATCGTCTGAGATTTTGTTACTCAATCCTTTACTGAGGCTTCTGATGTTAGGTGTATTTATGCATTCTAGTATTACTGTTCTAGCTTATTTAGCCTTGTTTTGAGGGCAATTCGTGAGATTTATGTGTGATAATGATATAAATAAGAATCTAAGTCTTCAAGTGTGTAATTATAATGTTTAAAGGTATTTTCAAATAAATTTTGGTTTAAATGGATCATTTAGAGTTCAATCAAGGAAAGTAGTGTTACTAGCTTGGGCTAGGTGCTTTTCTAGTCTCTCGATGGATTCTAATGTGTTAAATGAGTTCCAAATGATTTAATAGTGTATTTATATATGGAAAAAATTGTGTACAATGTGCAAGGGTCAATTGTATCAAGCCAAGAGTCAAAATTAAGTTAAAGATAAAAGTGAATGAAGCCTAGTCTTAGCTCGAGTTTCTAGTTCACCGTCTTAAATGTTGTGCTATTTTGAATTCTAAATTGTTGTGTTTTATGATACAGGATGATTGGTGAATGGATTATGATGATATATTAAGGATATAGAAGCTTTAAATCAAGTGGAAACAACTCAAAAAGGTTTGGAACAGATCAATAGAAGCACAATACACAACTTGGACTCAAGTTGGACACCTAGAATGTCTAGGGCGAGTGAGGGCATGTGGAAAGGACTCTTGGCTCGTTATACACACCAAAAGATTTAGAAGGCACCCAAAACAGTGTTTCCCCATAATTTTCCCGCGACATGGGCTCTATTTCGATGCAATGGAGCCCGTAGCGCCCCCTCCAGAGAGGAGCAATGGTGCCCGCGGCGCCCCCTCTACTCCCGGGCTGAATTTCAACTTCAAATCCAAGTCCACATGGATAAGTCTTGGATAAATATATATACACACCTTGTACACATTTTTGAGACACTTTTGAACGTCCTTGGATAATTAGAGGTTGCTCTACACGTTCTTTAGGGTTTTATTATCTAAACTTTAGTTTCTTTCATGGTTTGTATCATCAATCCAAGAAATTGGATGATGAATATTTCCATTAAAGGCTAAAACTCCCTTTCCGAGGTTAAGTCTAAGATCATGACTACTTTCGTTTTGAATTAATTTCATTTAATTGCTTATCATTATGGTTGTTTATTTATTCTTGATTTAATTATTTTGAGGATTGATCACCCTTATAATACATGTATTATCGATCTTATGATTTCGGGAGAGGGAATAGGGAGATAGAACGTAGGAATAAATAAAGTATATTTCTTATTTATTTATAAAATAAGGAATTTGAATTAGTATCTAGGACAGGAATGTACTTAGAAGCCTTACTTGATTCACTAGTAGAATGATAGCTTAAATAACCTAATTGGATTATTACATCCCCGCTCAACGATGTAGTTGTAAGGTTCAACTTAGGAAAAGGATTAGAGGTTAGGAAACCATGATCATGCAATTAACCCTATGACTCAACAACTAAGATAAGCAAGTTAACGAATGAAGTTAAATAACATAGTATGATTGTTTGTAAGCCTTAACCCTGGGCTTCTATCCATTGATTGTCCTAAGTCAGTAGTTTTTCATATTAGTTTAGTTTCATTTTAGTTTACAATTCTAAAACTTCTTATTTACTTTTCTCAATCGTTAAACTAGAATTTGATAGATGTTTAACACAAGTTCCTATGGGATTGATACTTGGGTTTCATTAGGTTACTTTCTACTTGATAAGACCACGTACACTTGCGTGTGCGCTTGGGCGTCGTTAGCTTCCACAATGGCTATCCGTCCAAAGATTGTGCTTCCCTATGCTTCTATTGAACCCATGTTCAATACTCTTGATGATCATTGATGTACTCTTGAGTCTACTTTTAAGTTAACTGAATCACCAAATTTTCTTAATAAGAAGACTAGTATTCCAGAAGAGTCAGATGAAATGGTTGGGAAAATGAAGAGTGCAAAAAATACTGTGAACAGTTCCTTAGGACTTGCGGGTAAAGAAGATGTTTCATATAAAGACTGAGATATGTCTTCAAGTGTTAAACTTTCCCCAAACTTTGGGGTATCAAAGCTTGGAGGGAAGAAGAATGAGATTGGGATGGTATTGCAATCAAGGGATACTGGAGGGAAGAAAAATGAGAAAGATATAGCTACTATTGTAGTTGGACAACGGGAACATTCGAGAATACCACGTCGTCATTACCCTTAATATCAATCCCAATCTCTATATAATCACTCTCAAATTCCATTATACTCTATTTTCCTACCTCCATATCCAGTATATAGCACACAACCATATGTCATCCCCTTTCTTGCTCACAATGGCACGCACTAACTCCTCAGAGTCATCCTCCAACTCCTCAGAGTCATCCTCTAACTCCATAAAAATATCAAAGCCCTTCTAGGATCGATGTTCGATCCAAGTCAAATAATGAAAAGAGGCAGAAGCCTAGGGGTAGTTTTACGCTAATTGGAGAATTGTATACCAGTCTATTCTAGAGATCAGCATAATGGGGCATGATCACTCCTCTCTTTGAGTATACTCCTGACCTGCATTCAAGAAATTTTGATCCTAATTTATGATATGCATATCATTCTAATGTTCAGGGTCACAGTATTGAAAATTATCGTTCATTGAAAAGAGAAATAGAAAAGATGATTCAAGATAAATTGATTATGGTGCGCAATATTGATAGTGGTGAAAGCTCTAGTCATGGTGATGGGTAAATCAGTAGCTAAAATATCAAGCTCAGTAATTAGAAATTCACTCCTCTCCTTACCAAGATGGATTATTGGTAGTTGTTTTATTTTCCTTTTTATTTTTCAAATTATCTCAGGGTTGTAGTTTGGAATGTATCTTGTTTTGTTTCTCTGTCGTCTTTGTTTAAACCCTTCTATCTTTTCTTTTAATGAAATATGGTGTCCCTTATTGTTTTGTCTTTTCTACAGAACACATTTTATGTAGGTTCTAGTGATATGACATGTTTGCAAAATTTTCAATCAGATCTTAAGATTCAATTTAATCATGAAACTTGAATCAGAGGGATAAAGTTAGAAAAAAAAAGCATCTTAGAAAATAGGTAGAGTGTTGAGACATTTGGTGACCAAGCCGAAGCCTTTTTATAAAATTAAAGCAGTTATTTTGAGAATCACAAGAATAACTTGGTCATTAATTGAAAGGCATATCAAGAGGAACAAATAGAAAATCAGCTCCACGGAAGAATGGGTCATTCAATTTGAGGAATGTACAACAAAGGTGGAGTTATATGCTGGACAAGTACAGAAGAAGTAGTAACGCACAAGCTCAGTTAGATTTAGTGTTATATAAAATATCATAAATGAGCTTTATCTCCTACTTTCATATTGCATTCTATGTTCTTGCATTTTAAGGATTGATATGATGAAGGCATTTCACTCTTCTATCCAAACATAGTGTCATCCTATGTTTACCCCGTTTGAGATTTAGTTCTATTTTTCTTTCATATCCTTCTTTTGGAATAAAGATAGAGTCAACAAAGTTTTAAAGAAAATCGTCGAGAAAAGGGATAGAGTCAAGAGTTAGAAAGGTTTTAGAAAAAAGAAAAAAATGTGTCAAAGAGAATGAAAAGAGATGAGTGTCAAGGAAAATTGAGTCAGGAAAGTTTCAAAGAGAAAAAGAGTCAATAAAGGGAAAAGAGGAGAAAAGAAATTAGAATCAAGCAAAAAAACAAGTTGTCAAAACTATGTTTTACCTGATTCTTCTCTTTCGGGAGTAAGATACGTAGGCAGTCCTTCTATGGGTTTGGTACAACCAAATAAACAATTTAGAATTACCCAGTCAAAAGAAATTAGGGCATGAGTTAATCTTTGCTGTTTGAGTCAATTCTGAAAGTTGTAAGTGTCACCCCACTCCAAGTGTCGTTTGGGCCTCACACCATCCTTTCTTTCTAACCTATCTAAAATCCAAGTTACAACCAAAGAAAGACCTTCCTTTGAAAATGTCAAGGCTAAGCATGCAATGGATATGATGAGGCATTTGGGTACTACTTGTCTTTCGTAGCATAAGAAATCAGGAGAGAAATAAAAATGAGAAAGTCTTGCTAGTAAAAAACCCCCCACGAACACCGTAAGTGGTGGTGAGTTGAGGAAATATGAATAGGAGAGGTTTGTTGGAGAAAACCCTTCAAGGTGTAACTAGTCGAATGAGGTCTATAAGTGCAATTGAGCAAAGGAAGCAACTCAGTTTCGGGGCCATTAACTCAATAACAATTGGTGGAAAGTTTGGATGGAAAGATCAGGCATCTTAATCCAAAAAGCATGGCATAATCATTAGAGTTGATTGTCATTTTCAAATAAATTTTTCTTTTCTTTAATTTTAAAAAGGGACAAACATTGTCTTTTTTTTTCTTCTCTCTATTTCTATTTTTGTCCTTTTGAGTCTATCATTCGAACAGAAATTTTTTTTTATTGTCTTTGATTCAAGTCCATGTAAAAACAAGTGAGAAAGGATTTCAAAAATTTCTACCAACTTCTTCAATTTCAAAAAGCAAGACAAAAGGAGCGCACATGAAATAAACATGTTTGTAAGCCAAAACATGATAAGCACAAAGTTTTGTCAGAATACAAGTTTAGGGAATTGAAGAAATACCAAGGTTCGAAGGATTCATCTGAGAGACATAGCAAAATAAAAATATTGTGTTTGTTTTAGAGTCACTTTTAATAATCTGAGTTTAGGTCAAGGGTGCAACAAGTTGATGACGTACACTATTAGATAAAAGTAAAACTAAATAGGATAAGTACAAGAGAAATCGCCTTAAAAGCCAAAGCCACAAGTCAACCACCATGTTTTAAACTCACAAGTTTTCTTTGTATAAACAGGAACACTAGCTACCTTCAAATTGAAGGCTTCAAAGCGTAAATATCCAGAGATGTAATTCCTTATTTCTACAAATGCAATAGGCAGTGTTGTTGTACAGTTTGGTAATCACAATTATAGTAAAACTCATCATCTTGAACCCCTAAGAAACACACTCTTTAATTTGGGTTTTTAATGTCTCATGGCTTGGAGGTGCACTTCCTAATTTGAGTTGTTAATCCTAAAGATGCACTTTTTAGTTAGAATCTCTCATTTTTAATCTTAAGAGACAGACTAGTTGGTTTTGGTCATTCAATTTTATCTTTAAGAGGTGTATTTATTTATCAGAGTCTTAATTTGTCTTTGCATTTTGTATTTTTTCAAGTAGTTGTGATTGGGTATGACACCCGCAAAAGTTTGTGATCATTAACTAAAGATAAAAGTTAAATTCTTGTTATTTGGAACTTTACTTCAGTGATCCTACTAGAAAATGAGATTTTACTTTTATGGAAAATAAAATCTTTCTTTATCATAATCTTTGTTTGGGATAATTTTCGTTCTAGTTTTGATTTTGATTTCAAGAGCCCGCCTGGAGAACAGGGTCATGAAATTGCAAGTCGGGAGCTTTCCCAGAGAACAGAGTGAGGAAATTACAAGTTGGGAGCCCACCCGAAGAATAGGGTAATGAAATTGAAAGTCAGGATCTCGCCTGGAGAACAGGGTGATGAAATTGCAAGTCGGGAACCCGCCCGGAGAATAACGTGATGAAATTGAAAGTCGAGAACCCGCCTGAAGAATAGGGTGATGAAATTGAAAGTCAGGAGCCTGCCCGAAGAATAGGGTGATGAAATTGCAAGTTGGGAGCCCTGATGGAGAATAGGGTGCTGAAATTACAAGTCGAGAGCCCGCCTAGAGAATAGGGTGATAAAATTGAAAGTTGGAAGCTCGCCAGGAGAATAGGGTGATGAAATTGCAAGTTGGGATCCCACCTAGAGAACAAGGTGATGAAATCACAAGTCGAATCCCACCCAAAGAATAGGGTGATGAAATCGCAAGTCTAGAGCTCAATCGGAGAATAAAGTGATAAGATTGAAAGTCAAGCAAAAAGGTGATAAGATTGAATGTCAACAGATTTGAAAAAAATAGCAAGTCAGGATCTCACCTGCAGAATATGGTGAAGAAATTGAAATTCAAACAACAAGGTAAAGGGTTGAAGAAATTACAAGTCAGGAGCCCACCTGGAGAATAGGGTAAAGATATTCAAACTCAGGTTCACATTAAGAAATACCACTTATAGAACATGGTCAATTTTGAGTTTATCTCCAACACCAAGTTTTGTATGGAGAAAGTATCTATTCTCAAAGTTCAATCCAAAGAAAACCAAATATTTTATCACTTTTGAAAGCATTGAAGACTCAAGTCAAGAGTCAAGAAAAGCTGCATAGATAGGATCTTTTGTAATTTCATTTATATTGATAACTTTTAAGTTTTATTTTTTATATAATAACAGAGTTGTGGATCGAAACCTCGACAAGACCTCACTCGACTCTCTAAATCAGTATAGTTCCTCTCTTCATCAATCCTGAAACTACATGTGACCTGACTCTCACATAACTTGGGATAGGTAGGATGCCCAAAATCAAGACTCGATTACACTCTGTCCTTTTATTTCTTCCTTTTGAATAATGGTAGGATCAAAATTTATCTCGTTGTCAACTTCTTTGTCTGCAAACATTTTGTGTTTACAAACAAAGAGGGATATGATGTAGGCACATAATTTTGCCCCTTCCGAAAGTCAATTTTATCCATTTACCCACCTTATCGTACACCCCACCCCTATTTAATAACTTTTCCACAAAAAGATAAAATAACCAATTCATAACAAAATAAAAACTTTCCTAATAAAATATTGATAACACACCATCGCTTAAACCTATGTATCCCCCCAGGCCTCCTCCTTCACATTTTTCCCCTCCCCTTAACAGAATTTACGAAATATACACATACTTCATAATTTTCGTTCACAGCAATAATACACTACCCACTATATACAATTCACACAACACATAATTTCTATTTTTTTAGAAAACAATACTCATATTCGCTTATAGAGACTACTCACATACACATACTACATACAGAAAAGAGGGAGAGGAACAGCAATGGAGAAATTGCACCATTAATGACAAAAACACACACACATATAGCCGATGATAAAAAGATTGGGAGACAGATAACAGGGAAAGAGAGGACAATTATAAGAGAAATAGAGGGTTGGTCGAAAAGGGAGTGGATGGAAACTGATGGATTTTAAGTTTTTCAATGAAGTTTTTGTTAGAATCATCCATCCGTCACTGTATTCGGTCACTACAGACACAAAATCTAACCTAGCAAAAGACATAAAATACCGACCAAATTATCCCCATCCTTTTGTTGCCCCATCCCTGCCGACCTCGCTGACGAAGCTCACCAAAGTTTTGATGAGATAATTTTTAAATCAGCGACCAACAACCCCAAAACACAACAAATTCAGAATCTAAAACAACCACAAAACAACTAAACAAACCCATAACATACAATTTGTTTGTATTGAGGTTCGACTCAGGGTCTTTGGATGCGAATTTCATCTATTAATTTGAATAATATTTGAGTTCAAAAGCATCAAATTAAGGTCTAATTCAACTCTTTCCATCTTCTTATTTCATTGTTAATGATATGTAGTGCGTTGGACTGAACATTATTTGTTGGTTGATCTCTGTTGATGATGAATAATTGCTTATGTTGATGCATTGTTGATTTAGTTGATTAGGGATTATGCTGAAATGATATCTTATTTGGAAATTAAATCCATATTACTTGGGAATGCATTTGGGGGAAAAGGGATTGACATTGATAAAAGTGAATGCGAATTTATTTTAATTCATTGTTAGTGGTTAATTTTGGAGTAAACACTAATGTAGTTGAATGCAATAGCACCATGATAGGTCAAATTGGTAGGAAAATGATACGTTGGTTAGAATAATTTATGAATTATGGATTATTGAAAATTTTGATATTTTGTTGAATGATCTTTAATTTATCACACGGAATTGAAATTGTATTCATTTGCCAGGGAATGGCTCAGAGAATTCTCCAAAGTATCATGTTCGCAAAGGAGGCTCATGATCAAGTCCCGAGGCATCAGATAAAACATAGCTAGAGTAATTAGAACAATTTAAATTTTTATTTTTGTATTTTTATTTTGGTTTGTAATAAATTGGACTGGACACTATTTTTGGAGTTTTGATTGTTTTGGTTGTTTGTTTTCTCTTTTATGTATTTTGTTGGTTTATACATTTCATAGTGTAATAAAATCCAATATAATTCATGAAGCTACTGTGGTTGAACCACAAGACTGAGTGCCTAACACCTTCCGCTCGATCAACAGAATTTCTTAACCGAAATCTATGTTCATGGATCAGTTTAAAGAGTCAAATCATTTTGAAAAAGGACTTCAAAAGGTGACTTGGCATACCCGATTTATCCCAAGTAGTGACTCTGAGTTTAATTATAAAAAAATTCAAAATAAATTTTCATTTTTAGTCACTTTAATAATGAAACCCTTCTCGAACTTAAAATCAATATATTTTTAGAGGTAAAAAATGGGGTGTGAGAGTCGGTATGATGATACCACTTTGTAATATCTTAATAATTGACTCCCAGAATTGGTGGTCTGGTTGCGAGTAAAAGATTTAATTGGGAAATAATGGCATGTTGTAATAGCTAGCCGTGAAGGTATGAGTCTGATAGACGAACACTAGAAACTCATGTTTCCCAATGTAAGGTTTGGTCAAGGTGATTGTGTGCATGATATCACACTTATATTTTTGTGGATGTACTAGTCATCCCAGGATTTTCACTGGTTAGTGCGGCAAAAACATACTGGGGCCTTTTCAACATGAGGGAGATGAACCCATGTAGCATGTGGGTGAATTTTATGATGGTTAAGCTACACAACCCATGTTAAGGATTTAATTGCATGCTAAACCATGTTCCCTATCCCATCACGATTTATATGTATACATGTGAATGCATATGGTTATTTGATTTAGTTTTGAATAATGGTATTAGTTTATCTTTATCCTTGAGTACATGCTAGCATTCACTCCGCTAACCATCTTCGGGCATTGTATCCCCACGCGATGTAGGGACCGGCCATACTATCATTCCTCCTGCTCGGTGACTTGGATTCAAGAAAAACTTTGAATCAGATTGAAGTGGTGAGCTTCCATACTCTGAAAGAGTCTATTTCATGTTATGGAATTTTTTTATTATTGTTATTTCTTTGGTTTTGGTTTTGGCTATGGTCGGGTGCATGTACAGACCGAATGTTCTTTGATTCTGGTTAGAGGCTTTGTCGGATAGCTGTGGGCATGGGTGATATCGGTATTAGTGTTAGAAGTGAAATTGGTATTGGTATTGGGAATGGTATTGGTTGGATATTTAATTGTGGTTGTGTGGTTGTGATTATAAACTTACTTTATTGTATCAAATTATTATTGTTTTATTTATTTACATGTTTTGAATTCATCTGACATGGGAGTGCAGGGAGGGTAATGGTTGGGTATAGGGGGTGGTCTCCAGCCATTGTTGGACTTAAGATGCCCGACATGATAGGCTCTGGTTTGGGTCGTTTTAACCACGTGGATAATAAGTGTATCCACAGGTATAACATGACTTAATTATATACTCTCAAATAATAAAATGTGACAAAAAAGGATTCTTGGAGTCTTTTGGGTTTTACATCATCCACTATAGCACCAGAATTCTTGATACCTTTGGATATCAGAGCCTAGAACTCTTAAACAGGATCTAAACTAGTCTAAAAGCCCAAGAGTTTTATGTTTGTGATTTGTTGTACCTTTTAGGTGGGTCATTTGTACTTTGCTCCTATTTTATAGTTGGTCTTTAATTTTTTCCCTCAATACAAATAACTTTTTCACAAGATGGTTATATTTTGACATTAGTATATTCCACAATTTATGCCCTACAGTCTTAAATAACTTATGCACTACTTGGCTTAAGTTTATAGGGGGAATAGTTTGTCATCATCAAAAAGGGGAAAAATGTCATACCCCAAATGTTTTGATGATCTGCAAACTATTCTACCAAGTCACCTGATAGTCTTCCTATTGTGTTTCCATGAGACATGGTCTCAATTGATGTGTTGCTTGGCAGTGGTGTGCTTGACTACAGCTGAAAGTTGTACTTTCCTACAGAAAATTGGTGGCGCAGAAATAGAGGAACTGTACCTCGACAACAACAAAACACTTAGGTTTTGTAGTCTCATTTATAAGGATCCTTTGCTCACAACAAAACCTAGTTTTTACAAACATTAGTATCGAATTTCAAAAGCTAGTAAAAGATGCTCAAGAACACAGTTTACACAGGGACCTGATTGCTTGCTTATCTTAAGTCTAATGTGTCTGTTGTATTGTTGAGTCATTTGGTCTTATACTGTAAATATTCTCCTGATTATAATGGATAGTGGATTTGTAGCTTGTCCAATGTTTAGTTCGAGTTGAAGCAACTAGAGTTGGTTATTCGAGTTGGGCATAAGTTGGTCAAGTATTTAGTTACTTCTTTCAAGTGTTGTGTCCTAAGTAGAATTACCTAGGATGTATGACTAGAGTTAGTCAGTTCTAAGTATGTTAGAGTTATCACACTTGTCTTGTAATAGAGTTATCACAAGGGTTAGTGATTATAGGAGTTTATAATCACTTAGTGGTTTGAAGAAGAATAAAGTTTTGGGAATCCTGAATGTCAGGTCGTGGTATTTACTTCCCTTGAGCAAGCAAGTTTCCACGTAAAACTCTTCTGTTTCTTACTTTGATGCATTATCTCTTCTCTCTCTAAAAGGTAACACCTAGAGAGAATCCACCTCAAATAGTTGCTTCATTATACCTGGAAGAAGGTTAGTCGATCACCATACCCTCGAGATTCAATGGCCAATACTATGGCTGGTGGAAGACAAGAATATATAACCTTATAATGCCAGAAGATAGTGATCTAATTGATGTTATTCTTGATGGTTCATATATTACCAAGAGGTAAGTAAAACAATGAAAGGTCACCAAACTCATCCCCAAAACTTAAAGAGAATATGATGAAGATAATCGTAAAAAGATTGAAAAGAACAACAAGACTAAGAAGTTTCTAATATGTGGGATAGGACCTAATGAGTATAATAGGATCTCTACTTGTAAATCCGCTAAAGAGATCTAAGACTGTTTGAAAATTGCTCATGGGGGAACTATCCAAGTAAAAGAGTCAAAAGTTGACATGCTTACCACTCAATATGAAATATTTACTATGAAGGAGGAGAAACTATACAAGAAATGCACACTAGGTTTACATCTATCACCAATGAATTGCACAGTCTAAGTGAGGACATCAGGCCCACTAACCAAGTGAAGAAAGTTCTCAACATTCTTCCCAAGTCATGGGAGAACAAAGTCAGTGCTATTACTGAAGCAAGGCACCTGAAAACTCTCATAATGGATGAGCTCATAGGAAACTAAAGACCTATAAATGAAAAAGCAACAGGATAAGAACGAACCAAAGAAAAAAGTATTTTGGTACTTAAAGTAGCTAATGTGAAGACAATGAGAATGTAGCTTACATAACTAAGAGATTTCTTAGGGTTATGAGAAAAAAATAAAGAATTTAAATAAAGAGGGATCTCTAGCAGATCAGCCACAGGAAATGACATGTGTTATAAATGTGGAAAAGATGGCCACTTCATCAAGGATTTCCCAATACACAAAGTAGAGCACAGGACTATAGAAGAGGTGTACCAAATAAAGGTACACAGAAGGATTGGTTTAAGACAAAGTAAGAAGTAGAACAGGTGCTGACTATGTTGTCAAGCAAGCCTTGGTATCCTGGGGAGATTCATCGAGTGACTCTGATAACTATCAACTCCCTTAAGATATTTTGATGATGGTGATTGAAGATTCAAATAATTCCTTTGATTTACTCTTTGCATTCATGACCAAGTCTGATGAAGAAAAGGTAACTCTTGTTGATTTCAAATAAAATCTTAATAATTACTCTCTAAAGAGATTCAAGGTTTTGTCAAGTGCCTTGATAGACTTCTGGTTAGAGCTTATTAATGACAAAGATCTATGGACTGAAATCTTTGAAGTGTCTAAAAATAAAAAAGATATCTCTTATTATCATAGTGTCTGAGTTGGAAAAAAGATTAATTATTTTGTAAAAATGATGATCTTAAGGAAAAGATATTGAGTAGTCATATAGACCAATCTAAGGGAAAAGGGGAAACTAATAGTTTGTAGCTAGAACTTGAGAAGAAGTTAGAAAAGTCTAAAAAACTTTTTGCAGCCTTCTTAAGTAGAAACTCCTAGCAAGAAAAGGACTTAATTCGAGTCAAAAAGGAACTTCATAAATCACTTAAGTAGACTGCTTATTCTAAATTATTGACCAGCCTAACAAATCAGAGATCTAATGGAGTGCAGGGTCTAGGTAGAAAGTATGTCAACCCCATTTATCATCCTCATAAGAAGTATGTCTCAGTGTCTGACAATCTTTTGTGTACCCATTATGGCAGAAAGAGGAATTTAAAAAGGGACTACGAGTCTAGAAAAATGGGTTAGAAAATCTTTGAGGTGTATAATCATGATAATAACAAATATGATAGGAAATCTGGACTGAGGCATTGGGGACCAGGTACTCATGTAACAAACTATCACTAAAAACTAGCTAACTGGACCAAAAGGTCTTTGATTACTCTTTTGTCATTTTATTGGGAACTTAGACTCGAATGAGTTCCCATGTCTAACAAGTGATTGAAAATACAGGTGAGAGAAAAATAAAGCATCCAATGCTGGTTCATGGACAATGGATGCTCCAAGCACATGACTGGAAGAATAGAAAACTTTCTCTCACTCAAGAAACTTCATGGTGGAATTGTCTCCTTTGGAAATAAAAAAGGAAAATATTGAAGGTATTGGTAAGAATGGAAGATGACCAGATCATGCAATTAAAAATATGTATTTTTTTCAATGGATTAAAGTATAGTCTTCTGAGTGTGTCACAGATCTGTGACAAAGGAAATAAAGTCAAGTTTATGTTAGATAGATGCACTGTTACCAATATCAGTTCAGGTGAAGTAATTCTGAAAGCTAAGGGTGCAAAAATAAGTATGTAGTAGATCTTAGCTCATTTTAGGTGATGAGCTTACATGTCTTAGTGCTAAATATGATAGCACTGAATTGTGGCATCAAAGTCTAGGACATGTGAGCTCATTATTGCTAAATAAAATAGTTACTAGGGACTTGGTCCATGGAATTCCCAAGATCAGATTTTTAGAAGACAAAGTTTGAGATGCTTGTGCTAGAGAAAAGCAGATAAGATATTTATTCAAACAGAAAAAGTATGTCAGCACTACAGACCTCTAGAGTCGTTGCACATGAACGTGTATGGACCAGTTAACGTTTAAAACAGAAGAGGAAAGAGGTATATCTTTGTAATAATTGATGACTTTTCAGGATTCACTTGGACTATATTCCTGAGAACCAAGGATGAAACTTTTGAATCGTTCATCTCACTTATCAATAAAATTCAAGTAAAGTACAACCCCAAGGTAATAGAGATTAGATCAGACCATGAGATTGAGTTTGAAAATGTAAAGGTGAGTCAATTTTGTGAAAATCGTAGCATCAGTCATAACTTTTCAGCACCTAGGACCCCTCAGCAAAATAAAATTGTGGAAAGAAAGAACAGGACATAGGTAGACATTACCAGAGCAATGCTGATAGATTCTGTTCTTCCAAAAAACTTATGGGTTGAAGGTATCAACATTGCTTGTTATGTGACTAACAGATGCCTTATCAGATTTATGTCGAACAAGACTCCCTATAAACTGCTAAACAACAGAAAACCCAAGCTTGGGTACCTGAGAGCCTTTGGATGTAAGTGCTTTGTCTTGAATAATGACAAAGATGATCTTGGGAATTTTTATCCCAAGAGTGGTAAGGGAGTGTTTGGCGGGTATTTATCAACTAGCAAGGCTTACAAGATTTTAACAAGAGGACCCTATGTGTTGAAGAAAGTGTTCATATCATTTTTGAAAAATTAGGCATATATCCAAATGTTAGTTTGTAAACAAGTCTAATATGGTCTTTTAAATTTTGCAGATATAAATCCATGGTGAATTAGTCAGGCTAAAAAGAGTTGTGGGTCAGGCTCAAGAAGAAGAAAAAGGTCTAAAGTAGGGACCTGGTCCATACTATAAGGTTAGTACCACTACTTTGTACATTTTAAAATGTCAAAATAACCGCCTAAAAATGTCACGTGTCCAACCATATCTCTTTCTCTCTCTCTCTTTCTCTTTTTCTCTCTTCAGACCATTGTCCCATCAAACTTTAAGATAAAGCAGTCTGTCCAATAGGAACCATGCACGTCACTTCACTTTAAGTCTAAGAGTCACCTCATTTGATCTCTATTATACACCCCCCTTTCCTACTTCATCTTCTCCAAACTAATAACATATAAAATTTCTTGTGAACCTCCATCCTCACAAACATAAATTCTCTTATCCATGTTTTTTTCTATTCTACTAGTTCAAAACTCTTACTCACAGTTAAATGCCTCTTCCTTTATCTCCTGTTAAAACATTCTCGGAATAAAATGCTCTCATTGTTGAACAATCTTTAGAAAATCCCTCACCGACTTTTGAAAACCCTTTCTCAGAAGAAAATCTTTCACTATCCTTGGTTATTGAAGGGCCCTTTGGGTCATGTATTGGTGAAAAAGAACTAGTTATAGACACTCAAATCCCTTTCTTGAGTGTAGACCCAGAAACCTTTGAAAAGATCCCCTCATATCCCAAATCCATGTCTCAATCACTCTCTATTATTGTTATTGAGAGCACCTCAACTAGTTCTATTCCTCAGTTAAGTGTGACACTTAAATTGTCTAAGGGACCAGTTCCCCATGCGTTTGTTAAGCTTCCTGAAGTAAAAGAAAGTCTGTTTGAAAAAAATTTGCCTGAGGGGTGTGGAAATCCCCAAGGGGTGTTGAGACAGGTGTTGAGTAGGTGGTCGAAAGTCTAACAGAATTAGCATCAAATTCTTCATAGTTCTTTAATTATCCCCTAAAATATTCCAGTCTCAAATACAATGGTACCTCTATTTCTACTAAGATAGCTAAGAAAGTTGTTCATTCTCCAGTTGAGGGTGATCATGAGGAGGATATGTTTTCAAATCTCTCCTGGAACAGAGTAGGAAAAAGAGGATATTTAGGAAAAGAGTAAGTCTTTGAGAATTTTGTTCAACGATTTTACAGTACTCGGGGGAAAAGCAAAAATTAAAGAGTGATGCATTAAAGTCAAGCAAGCGAGCCACTAATAAAAAGCAAAATACTAAGAAAAATATTGCAACTGAGAACATATGTTGCCTTATAAGAAGGTAGTGGACATGCAGGAGGATGATAGAAATAAGGAAATAGAGACTAATGATGACATTGTTATTGTTGATAGGAGAAAAAAAAGATTCAAGAGATGATTCCTGGTCTCACAAGAAATGAGAGGCATGTGGTCCTCTAATCTTAAAAGGTACTGATTGGGAGTGTTTTTAACACAAGAATTTGAGATGAACCTGGAATGAATGAGCTTGTTCAGTATGTTGAACACCAATATTGGTTGCACCTTTTTAAGACTCGTGCACTAATGGGCTATAAAGATGAAATCAAGGACTTCTTCTTTACATTAGAATATGTTGATGATGCATCCAGTATCATTGCAATGGTGTCAAGAGTCAAAATATTTCTAGATGAAAAGTTGCTTAGGAAGATCCTTGGCGTGCTTATTGATGGGATCAAGTCATTCTAGAAAAATGTCCTTCTCTTACCTTCATGTAGCCTTCTTCTAGGGTTGGTGGAGATTCCAGGTCTGGAGTCAGAAAAAAGTTTCTAAGAGGTGAGTTCCAGCTGTTTTTCAAATTTATTAATAAGGTACTGTTACCCTACTCAGAGAAACGTATGATAGCCTCTACAGTAGACCTATTCTTAATGGAAGTAAGTTTGAAATGATCAATCTACATACCTGCTCTAATTCTTGAGCATTTTCATAAAGTGTTGCATGCCAAGGACTGAAAACATAGGCTTTCTTATGGATACTTCCTCACTAAAATCTGTAAGCACTTCTAAATTAAATGTGTAGAAGGTATTCAAGGGACTGCCAAACAAATATTTACTATGACCACATTGATTGAAAATGAGTTCATCAAAGGAAAAGTTGGGACCAAGTCCTAAGTGTTAGAGTTGTTGGACATTTAGGAATGCCTAAGTGGTGAGTTAGAGAAGATAAGGATGGCAATGGCCACATGCGATTGAGATCTCACAACTGAAGGCTAGGATACAATAGCTAATATTTGAGAGACCTGGGGCATCTACTAATCTGAGGGTTGAGAATGCTGAGTTGAAGGCACAAATCACTGCACTTACTGATGAGGCCTTGAGTCTTCAGGATGAGGTCAAGTATCTTACCAAACAGTTATTGAATACTCATATTGTGGAGAGTGCTCAAATGGAACTATTTATTAAGTCCCTAGCTCCCAAAACGTCTTCTTCCTAGATTCATCTCCTTCTAAGCCCTTTGTATTTCATCTTATGTCCTCCTATTTTTGAACCTGGTTTTTTGTCTCTATTAATCGTATATTTGTGGTTGTTTAGTATTTTACTTCTTATAATGTAGCTGGTGCTAGCCTCTTGTTACTGAAGTATCTTCTCTTATTGTGGTCTACTACATGTATTATGTCTCTTCTCTTTTATTCATGACAGTGTAGCCTCAGTGGCAATGCATTAACTTTTCTTCTTACTCATTTCTTAGTTTATTGTTGTCTTTTTTAATGCTGCCAAAAGGGAAAAGTTTCTGGTTTTGATTATGAATGGACCTGGTGTAATTGATAGGGGTAACCTAATACATGGTAAAGTGGTCCTAATGGCAGATGGAATATTTTATCATCATCAAAAAAGGGGAAAATGTTATTGATAGAGGGAATGTGCTACAGCAAGTGGTCAAGTGGTCCTAACACAGGGGGAATAGTTTGTCATCATCAAAAAGGAGAAAAATATTATACCTCAAAGGGTTTGATAATCTGCAACCTATTCCACAAAGGGACTTGATAGTCATCCTATTATATTACATGGGACCAGGTCTCATTTGAAGTGTGCCTTCACAGTGACGTTCTTGGTTATAACTGAAAGTTATACTTTCCTTCAGCAAGTTTGCGAAATGGCAATAGAGGAACTAAACCTTGACCAATAGAAAGACACCTAGGTTTTGTTGTCTCATTTATAAGGATACTTTGCTCACAAGAAAACCTAGTTTCTACAAGCATTAGTATAGGATTTCAAAAGAAAGTAAAAGCTGCTCAAGAACACAGTTTAAATAGGGACCGGATTGCTTGCTTATCTTAAGTCTAGTGAGAGTGTTGTATTATTGAGTTTTTTGGTCTTATATTGTAAATCTACTACCAATTATAAAGGATAGTAGATATGTAACTTGTCCAAAGTTTAGTTCGAGTTGAAGCAACTAGAGTTGGTTGTTCGAGCTAGGCATAAGTTGGTCAGGCATTTAGTCACTTCTTTTAACTGTTGTATCCTGGATTGAGTTACCTAGGATGTGTGACTAGAGTTAGTCAGTTCTAAGTAGTTAGAGTTATCACACTTATCTTGTGATAGAATTATCACAAGGGTTAGTGATTATAGGAGTTTGTAAAAGCTAATGTTTGAAGAAGAGTGAAGATTGGAAATCCTGAATGGCAGGTCGTGGTTTTTACTTTCTTGAGCAAGAAAGTTTTCACGTAAAAGTCCTGTGTTCTTTAAGTTGATGCATTATCTCTTCTCTAGTTGTTATTTAATGTATTCATAAGTTCAGGGGCCTGTTCTGGTTGTGTTTCGGTGGACTCATATTCCATCAAATTCTTTTTTATTTTCTATTATATGTTCTTCTTTCCTTTCTTTTATAGTTACAACTTCATTCTTTAATATTGGGATGTTCCATATATTTCTTGAGTTAATATTGACTGTTAGTAAACATAGCACACACATATTCATTGTTGAGATATAATTAGTTAATTATTATCAATTAGTACATCATTGTATGTAAACAATATCCACACAAGACTAAAACTTGACATAATATTGCAATGACTAAGTACAAATGCTTCAAAATGCTTGCACAAACAAAAGAAGAAAGATTTTTATATACTTCTATTTTTTTCTCCATGACTAATCTTGAAAAAAAAATACTTCTCTTATTTTTTCCTTTTGGTTTTATTGATTTGCTCTTTAGCCACTATTGCTTGAACTACTTCCAGGCATAAGTTCTCTCAACATTGCATTGTTTTCTCTAAGTACCTTATTATTGCTTTCACTTCTAATACTTCTGCTTTATTATTCCCTTTTGTTACTGAGAACAATCCTTGATCAATTACTTCCATTGATTTCCCTTCTCTTACTTTCATTTTCACCCATCCTACCAAGTTTGTATCACCAAAATCTTCCTTATCGGTTGGTCTTTTACCCGTTAACAGTTCAAGAAGCACGACTCCAAACGAGTAAACGTCCCCCTTTGCAGTGCACCTAAAACTCTGATAGTACTCAGGTGGCACATATCCTGGTGTCCCTGCTAGTGTGGACACGCTGAGATGCGTGTCCAGAGCGCTTATGAGCCTTGCCATGCCAAAATCGGACACCCTGGCATCCATTTCGTTGTCTAATAGCACGTTGCTTGACTTCATGTCGCGGTGTATGATGTGTGGGATGCAATTGTGGTGAAGGAAGCAGAGTCCTTTGGCTGCTCTTCTTGCTATCTTTTCCCTTCCTCCCATGTTAGGATCCTTCTGTCGCTCGTTCTTGTCTTACCATGTAGCATTTCTTCAAGGCTATCGTATTTCATGAACTCATAAGCAAGAAGTCTCTCATCACCAACCTTGCAATTTGAAGGACTAAGTGCTTGATTGATAATACATGATATCTTGGGTCATCGAGTATCCATAATCCGTCATCTCTGAAGAATGTAATTATCATGATAAATTTTATAATCTAAAGAGAAATGTGAAATTTCATAACACATGTCTAAAATCATAAATTTATGAACATACTAAGGGTTCATAATTTTAGGTATGTAAAGAGACCAAATTTTATAGGAAAACATGATATATCAACTAATACAAACTGAAATCCACCAAGTTATGCATAAATTATTCTGAAAGGGGTTGAAATCTATAAAACATGCATAATACATCACATATTAAAATAACTGAGTTTAATCCATGAAAATCATGCATAATAACTTTGGATGAGAATTATAATAATATAATAAAATGAAAGAATCGGATTTTCAAGAATTTGAAATAATTGGTATTGACCCTAAATCATGAGTTCATAGAAATCATAACTAAAAATCATATTTTAAAACTAGGTTTTGGACATAAGGGTGAAAGGAATCCCTTATTGAAAACCCACATACCTAGACTAATGAAATCTTGGATTGAAGCCGTGGGAATCTGTCTTTGAGAAAAATTATAGGCTTAGGTTTGCTTGAGTGTTGAATGCTTGATTTTTTGACTTAGAATGAGTTGGGGTAAATAATAAGGGATTTGGGGTTATTAAATACATGTAAACCTCTTATAACATCTAAAAAGATGTAGTTTTGGAGTTAAAAGAGTGAAAAAAGACCAAATAATCCTTTTAAAATCATCAGAAAAGTTGTTGGAATTAGTCCCGATGAGTTTGGTAATGATCCGTAGGGTCTGGGGACGAATCATGGATAGAGTCGTCGTCTGAGTTGTTGTCACTGACAGCTTTGATAGTGCTTCAGTAAATGTCATAACTTTTTATTCTGATATCAGATTATGGCAAAATAGAATGTATTGGAAAGATAATTTAAATTATCATAACTTTTTACTCTAATATCGGGATTAAGGCAAAACAGGATGCATTGGAAAGATAATTCAAATATCTATCATTTGGTGGGTATTGAGATCAAAAATAATTCATAATCTAGGATTTATGTTCATTTTAATCTGACTGTAGCAAGATACTTTACAAGAAATCAAGCAGTAAGGGAAGTTTTAACTTGACTATGAGTTAGAAGTTACTTGTGGCCTTAATACATGTCTAAATCACATCCAATACTATCAAAACATGAACTGTTATTTTACATGTACTTGAAGCATGATTCTATTCTTAGTTTAAATTTTTGGGGTGTTACATTATCATGTCCTGAAGTGATTTATTTTCCTTCATTTTGAAGGCCTCATATTTAGTGAAAAAGTAAGGCAATTCTGAACTTCCTCACTTGACTTATACCTTCATGTGCATTCACCAAGGCATCCCAGAATTTCTTAGCCACAGTGCAGTTTGACACCCTATTGTATTCAGCTGGACCAAGACCACAAACAAGAATGTTTTGGCCTTTGCATTCTTCCTTAATGCAACAAGATCCTCAGGGGTGAATTCACTTCTGACTTTTTCACTTGTTCTCTATCAACTGTCTCCATAGGAATTATTGGTCCATCATTGATCATGTCCCATAATTCATAGTCCTCTCATTAAAGATACATTTCCATCATATCTTTCCACCAAATGAAATAAGACTCATCAAAGAATGGTGGTCTAGTTGTTGACTGATCTTCACTGTGTCTAATCGATGGTGTGGAGTTCATCACAATCTTATCTTAGGTGTTAATCCTTTCAAGATAACCTCGCTCTAATACCAATTTATAGAGTATGCAACATATAAATTTACTTATAGCTACTTAATTGTATCCTAAGAGTGAAACAAGTTGTCTAACGTGTTTCAACTATGCAGTAACTGAATAAGTAAAAGAGATAGTATTTTCACTTGGAAAATACCCACCTCAAAAAAGTGTGAAAAATTATGGCATGTACCTCTACAGGATTTCACTCCATTTCACTAAACAACTTAAGCCTCAAAAACTATAAATTACAAGACTTCAATAATCTAGGAATTATAAATTCTAACTCCTATTCAAAGCAAAACTCACAAACCTCCTAATGTATGTGATTCCAAGTCTTCAAGTTTCTTAACTTGAAGATAATGATTCTAATTCAGTTTTTACTTTACTGAGACTAGAATTACATTAAAATTACAACTCAAGAATCAATCCCAATACATAAAGACTAAGGCTTTTTATCTTTCTAGGTGTCAGGACCAAGTTCAGCAATGTGTTCCTTTAGTCTTCAAGCTGCACCTTATCAAGTCAATTTGGCAATTGCCTTTTGGCATTATTAGTGCGTGAGTGATTGTGAAAGTCACTGCCTCTATTTAAGCACAACTTTCTCTTCAAGGTGTTCTTCAAATCAGACTTCTTACTCTTTTAGAACTCTTGTCTCCATTAGAGTGTTATTCCAAGCAGAACTCCCACTTCAGCTTAACTTCTCTTATCTTCAAGTGTTGCATTCAAACTCAAATTCTTCAGATCCCCACATGATATTTAATTTGAGTGTATCAACTGTATTAGTTTATCCATTCGTGCAATCTAACACTCTTGTCTTCTTTCATCAATGAACTCTTTATGAACTCATCATGTTTTGCATGAGCATATGTGAACCACTTCAGCTAATATGTTTCAGCTTATTTATCAATCACCAAAACTTCATGAACTCCAACAGCAATCATTTAATGATAGTCAAAGATTTCGACTACAAGTTGAACTTTGACATTTCATCCCAAAGAAGAATTACCTTTTTTCAAATGGTTACACTAATTCTAGTCAAACATTCACACTACTTCTAGTCAAATGTTCACATTAGTTCTAGTCAAACGGTCACTTCAGTTGTAGTCATATGTTCACACTAGTTCTAGAATCTTGTCAAATTTAACAAGTTTTGAACTTAATTACGAAACGTAGTGATAGTTTGTATAATTACCAAAGATGATAACACTTATAGTGTTTTCGCACGAAGCGAAAATATACTATATCAACGTATCCACGTGCATAATAATAGTGAACATTATATCCGCGCGCATAATAAGTGTATCCTGTGTATAGAGTATCTCTACAGAGGAATGACATTGTATCCACACTTATAACGATAGTGAAACACATTATATTCACACGTATATAATATCTTTGCCTAACTGTACCACACAGATAATAATAAGTGTATCCACAGGTATAACATCCCTCCATTATGTACTCTCAAATAGGTAAATTTGACAAAAAAGGGATTGTTGGGAGTCTTTTGGGCTTTACATCATCCACTATAGCACCAGAATTCTTGATACCTTTTGATATCAAAGCCTAGAAATATTAAACAGGATCTAAACAATTCTAAAACCTCAAGAGTCTTATGCTTGTGATTTGTTGTACCTTTTAGATGGGTCATTTGCACTTTGCCCCTATTTCATGTTTGGTCTTTAATTTTTCCCCTCAATATAAATAACTTTTTCACACTACGATTACATTTTGGCATCATTAGATTCCACAAGTTATACCTATGACCTTAAAGAACTTGTGCTCCGCTTGGCTTAAGTTCAATTCCTTTTCATTTTCTATTATATGTTCTTCTTTCCTTTCTTTTATAGTTACAACCTCCTTCTTTAATGATGTTCCATGTATTTCTTGAGTTAATATTGACCGTTAGTACAAATAGCACACACATTTATTGTTGAGATGAAGTTAGTTTATTATTATCAATTAGTACATCATTATATGTAAACAATATCCACACAAGACTGAAACATGACATAATATTGCAAAGACTTAAGTACAAATGCATCTGAATACTAGCACAAAGAAAAGAAGAAAGAATTTTACATTCTTTTGTTTTTTTTGTCTCCACAACTAATCTTGAGAAAAAAACATTTCTCTCTCTTTTTTTTTCCTTTTGGTTTTATTGGTTTGCTCTTTAGCCACTGTTGCTTGAACTACTTCCAGGCATAAGTTCTCTCAACATAGCCACAACTTGCAACATATTAGGCCTTTTTGATGCAAAATCCTCTACACATTGCATTGTTATCTCTAAGTACCTTATCATTTCTTTCACTTCTAATACTTCTGCTTCATCATTCCCTTTTGTTACTGATAACAATTCTTGATCAATCACTTCCATTGATTTCCCTTCTCTTACTTTCATTTTCACCCATCCTACCAAGTTTGTGTCACCAAAATCTTCCTTATCGGTTGGTCTTTTACCCGTTAACAGTTCAAGAAGCACGACTCCAAACGAGTAAACGTCCCCCTTTGCAGTGCACCTAAAACTCTGATAGTACTCAGGTGGCACATATCCTGGTGTCCCTGCTAGTGTGGACACGCTGAGATGCGTGTCCAGAGCGCTTATGAGCCTTGCCATGCCAAAATCGGACACCCTGGCATCCATTTCGTTGTCTAATAGCACGTTGCTTGACTTCATGTCGCGGTGTATGATGTGTGGGATGCAATTGTGGTGAAGGAAGCAGAGTCCTTTGGCTGCTCCTCTTGCTATCTTTTTCCTTTCCTCCCATGTTAGGATCCTTCTGTCGCGCGTTCTTGTCTTTCCGTGTAGCATTTCTTCAAGGCTGCCGTATTCCATGAACTCATAAACAAGAAGTCTCTCCTCACCAACCTTGCAGTACCCCAAGAGGGGTACAAGGTTCTTGTGCTTGATCTTTCCTAATGTCTCCATTTCAGCCATGAACTCCCGGTCACCTTGGCAGCTTAGCCTGATGAGTTTCTTGATTGCAACACTAGATCCATCCTTCAATGTTGCCTTGAAGACTTCTCCAAACCCTCCAGAGCCAATGAGACTTGCAGCTGAGAATCCATTCGTGGCCTCGATAAGTTGTGAGAACTTCAACTTCCTAAGCTGTCTTTGGAAAGTGGCTACATTGATGCTCAATGGCTCCTTCTCTTTGTCAATCTTCCACGTTGAAGCTGCATAATTAGCGCTCAGACTACTAAGCATTTTCACTCCTTCAGCCTCTCTTCGCCTTGCACGCATAGCAATAGCCCAAACAATCAAAATGCAGACTGAGGCAATGGAAATGAGAACTCCAAGAACAATGCTATTAGCCCAAGATGAAGTTGAATTTCTTTTTCCTCCTCCTCCGTCTCCATTCGTATTGGTGGCAGGTGAGGTATATTGGCATTCGGGCAACGGAACCCCACAAAGTCCTGGATTGTTTGCATATTGGCTTGCAGGAAGTGTACTGAGCTGACCCCTTTGTGGAATTTGCCCTGTCAATTCATTATTCGACAGGTCAATTTGCACCAAGAAAGAAAGAAGTGAAAATGAATCAGGAATTTGACCCTGCAATCTGTTATGTGATGCATCAAACACTCCCAAATTCTTTAGCCCTCCAAGTGATGAAGGAATCTCTCCTGACAATTGGTTGTGTGATATAACAAGCACTTGCAAAGCTATCATGTCACCGAATTCATCAGGGATTTTCCCACGAAGCTCGTTGTAAGAAAGATCAAGGTACTCGATAGTTTGATACCGAGTAAAAGCACTAAGAACCGGACCAGAATACAACCGAGTGAAATCACAACTCTTTAGTGATGGAACCTGTAAAAGCCTTTCAGGGTGAATTCCATAGAACTCAAGCAATCCTCCAACTCCTTTGCATGAATTTCCCACATTTCGGACAAACACCAAAGTGTTACCTGAGAGAATTCCACTCAAAGCTTTAGCTCCTTGCTGCCTACCAAGTCGCGGTGGGATCTCCCCCGTTAACCTATTGCTGCTTAAGTCCAGCCAAACCAAGCTACTACAATTGACTAATTCACTTGGAATCTGACCACTCAAGCTGTTATTTGCTAGTTGCAAAACAGCCAGCCTTGAAAGATGGCTAAATTCTTTAGGAATCTCACCACTTAGTCCATTACTTGTAAGGGAAATCCACTCAAGATTACCACAATTGAACAATTCAACTGGTATTTTCCCACTCAAGTAGTTATTATTAAGAATAAGATTCTTCAAGTTGCTGCATTTTCCCAACTCCGCCGGTATATTCCCTTCCAAACTATTGTACCAAGCAATAAGCTGTTCAAGATTCTCAAGTTTTACTAGTTCTGATGGAATTGAACCATTCAAATAGTTCAAACTAAAATCAATTGTCTTGAGCTGTGAACATTGAGACAATTGAGATGGAATTGGACCATAAAGTGAATTATCTGGTGCTCTCAGCTCTTCCAATGAGGAAGCTCCAGGGCATAAATCCGGTGGTATTATCCCCTTGATCATGTTGGAGCTAAAGTCTATGACGCGGAGTTTCTTGCAGAATGAAAGGGAAGCAGGAAATGGACCAGAAATCTTGTTGCTACTCATTTGCAAAGTCTCTAAAGAAGCTAAATTCTGAAGGATGGAATCAGGAAATGAACCAGTTAGATTATTGTTCGACAAATCAAGATTCTGAAGAGAAGAACATGATGAGAAGGAATTCGGAATTGAACCAGTGATGTTGTTATTAGAAAGCTTGAGTTCAGAAAGTGAACTACATGAGTTTCCCAATTCAGATGGAATCCAACCTGTTAAATGATTCTTGGAAAGATCCAATCTCTGCAAGCTCTTAAGCTCACCAAAAGAATTTGGAATTGGACCAGAAAAGTAATTCTCAGCCAAAACAAGTTCTTGAAGAGTTGTACAATTAGATAAAGCAGCAGGAATTGAATCAGTTATCTGATTCCCTGACAAATCGAGACGTAACAAGGAATTACAAGTCTCAATCTTAAGATCAGAAATTGAGCCTGTGAGATTATTATAGTCCATTGAAAGATACTGCAACTTATCGGTATGCAACAAGAAATTCTGAGGCAAAGAACCTGTTAAGTTATTGAAAGAAAGACTAACATATTCAAGATTTGGACATCTTTCAAAGAAGTTCTCAGGTACAAAGCCTGCTAAGCCACCAAATGATAGTTCAAGTTGCTTCAAACTATAAGGTAACTGACTCAAAGACGTTGAGGCATTTACATGGAACGAATTTGAAGACAGATTAAGGACAGTTAACATATCTAGAGAGTTAAAAGGGGAAAAAGAAACCTCTCCAACAAGTTCAGATTGCTGAAGATCAAGAGTTGTAACTCTTCCAAGACTATTGCAAGTGACACCATTCCATGAACATGGATTATTTTTAAGCTGCCATCCTGATAAAACACCAGAAGGGTCTTTTTGTACCATGTTCTTGAACAACAAAAGTGCCTCCGCATCAGTTTTAATGGAGGAAGCAACCGCGTTTTCGGATGTAAGAATCAAGGCAAAAGCCAAGAAAATGAATGTTATAACATAGTGGAAGAATTGATCAAAATGGTGTGAATTAGTGTCCATTATCAATGCAGAAAATAGATAGAAAAAAAGATGAAAGAAGAAAGAAGAGAGAGCTTAGAGAGTAAGCTTTTGTGAGTGTTGGAAGATGATTGTGTTATTTTGAGGAGAAAATGAATGTCAAAAGGAGCACAAAAGGAGTAAAGAGAGTGCTTACTATGATGAGAAAAAATTCCTCATGGTGCAAAGCAGAAGAGCTAACTTTTGAAAAAGTAGTTGTCTTTCCTTTTCTTACAAAGGGCGCACTCAAGCTTCCGCTATAGGGATTTAGGAAATTCCGGACCACAAGGGCTTGTATGCAACCTTAAATTTTGTACTTGTGTACAACAACAACAATCCATGGTAATTCCACATGTGGGGTCTAGAGAGGGTAGTGTATACTCGACGTTATCCATACCTTGGGAGGTAGAGAGGTTTATGTTTTTTATAGACTCTCGGCTCAAGTAAAGCATCGTGTTTATTTATTGTTAATTGTCCTTAATTTTGTGTTTGTGTACAAAAACAATAACAACTCAATGTAATTCCATAATTTGGGTTTAGGCAGGTTAGTGTGTACACACTTTACCCTACCTTGGTAGGTGGAGAGATTGTTTCTAATAAACCCTCGACCCAAGTAAAGTAGAATCCTCGACCCAAGTAAAGTGTTTATGTTTGTTTGTAGTTGATTTGTTTAATGAAGATTTTTGTAAATTGAAAAAGGAGGGAACACGAGAGGAATTTTTTTAAAAAAATAATGAATTGAAGTATATTAGTCATTGGACCAAAGTCTTGGTAGGTGATGTAGTTTGATAGTGAAACCAATTATGTATTTTCAATTAATATTCTTTCTTTCTTTTTTTCCCTTTGTAGGTCCATATAATTAGATACTTTTTAAGTATATAGATTTAAATATGTTTCACATATCATAACTCTATACTATTACTCTTTTAATCGATTCCCTTAAGCGAAATTTTCTGCATTGTTTCACTTGTTAGAATTTGGCAACACACTTCACTTTCTCATTTAACTCCAAATGTATTGTGCCAAGTATGTCGTGGAAACAACCTTTTTACTTTACAAAAGTAGAGATAAATTTCACTTGTAGAATTATACTAGTATATTGTTGTTGGTGGTGGTTTAACACCAAAAGTAGTCGTTTAGACTTTTCTCATATAAACTTGTCAAGTCAAATAGAAAATATAATCCTCATTTCCGATTAATCAAGACTTTTTTTATGAGAATGTTTTCTTGAATATTTTTAATTATAAGAAACTATTGTCAGTAATACTTAATGTATATGTAACTTTTCAATATAGACAACATCGACCTAAGAAAACACAAAATACAACAATCATTCATCAACATTTTTTTTACATAAATTGTAAGATTAAACAGCCAAGAGGATCTCTTAAGACCATGAAAGAGGATAACATATAACATATATTGATGAATCATTATCATACATCTTTCTTTAGATTCCAAAAAAAAAAAAAAATGAAATCAAGAAAAGCCAATGTGATTATTAAAAGTCAACCTAATTTGATCTAAATTAATTCTAAAAATTACAAGATTTATTGTAAAGATGGTTGTAAAATTTAATGTTTGAGTTAAGAATAAAAGTTATTTGACCCTTACCAAATACCAAAATCCAAAATCCAAATTGGGTGAAAAAAATTATGTGCAAAATGTGTTCTAAGAAAATAAAGAAATAGTGAGCTTATGAAAGAATTTTATGAATATAGACAAAATAATAAAGGCACAAAAGAAGGGGGGATTTGACTTTTGGTCAAAAGAGGGACTATGTGGGGACCACAGACAAAAAGTCTATCCAAGATCGGTGCTCCTTTTAAAGAGGGAAAAAAATGAAGAATTAAATGAATTAGTTATTATTGTACTTTTATTACCACTTAAAACCTAATTTTTAATGGAGAAAGGATAAGAATGGTTTGTCGGTTAAAATATTTTTATAAAAATAATTCTTGAATTCATATTACCATATAGTAGTCATTTCCACTAAAATGGCTCCTGAATGTTGCATTTCTCTTTCTTTCTTCCTTTTTTTTTTTCACAAAAAACTGAATGAATGCAAATTACATTAAGAAACATGATGAGATCATACATGAAATCGGGACAAATTCAATACAAACTTAATATCTTTAGCAGTAGATTACTCCTTGCTTCTTTGTTGTAGTTTTCTCTTTCCGACATAAGTTTTTCTCTTAAACTTAGTACAAGTTTTTTTCCTGAACTTAGCGATTGTCACGCTTTTCTTATGAGACAATTATATGAAAGTTTCAAAAATATATAGTTTTATCAATTCAGAAAGGAACAATAATCATCAACTCAGTAGCAATAAAACAACTAACATATTAGCAGAAAACAATAAATAATATCCTTCCTTCGATTAAAAATACAATAACATATACTTTTAATATAATACAATTGTTAAAGATATATATTTATATATAATAATGATAAAGTTTCTATATATATACATATTTTATATAATAATTATAGCATTTTTATACACATTCTACATAATTTTTAACTACAATTATTATTTAGATACATATTTTATACGATTTTATATAGTTTTTATATGCATTCTAAAAATGTATCAATCTAGTATAAGAGAGTATCAATTCAGTATATGGACACTGCAAGTGTATCAATGTAGTATAAAAGTGTATTAATGTGGTATAAAAGAGTATCAATTGGGTATAGAGACTACATGTGCTTGCATAGAATTTTATCCTTTCTCTTTTTTATTAAGTGTATCAATATAGTATAAAAGTGTATCAATTTAGTATAAAATTTATCAATTGAGTATAGAGATTGCATGTGCTCGATTAAGCCAAATGGCTAAAAAGAGGAATTAATTTAGTCGACCGGCTATAGCATGTCCACCTTTTCACATATGGTTCATTTTTTAAAAAAATGAATATGCCATGTCCTTTTTCCATTTTTAATTAATTATAATTAATAACCCCCTCTTGCCTCTTACTTATTCCTAATTACAATTCATAGTTTTTCTCATATATTTTCTTTTTCTTTTTTTTTCTATTATTCTCTTCTTCTTTTTTTCTTTTTCGATTCTTTTCTTCCGTTTTTCTTTTCTTTTTTTTGTTGCTTTCTCTTTATTTTTTATTTTTTTACTTTTTTATTTTTATTTTTTATTCATTTTTTCTCTTTTCCTTTTTTTCCTTTTCATTTTTATCCTTTTTTTTCTTCTTTTTTCTCCTTCTTTTTTTTTTTCTTTTCAATTTCTCTCCTTTTCATTTATGTTAACTAGCAAACACAAATACAAGTGCGAACTATAAAATATAAATAAAAATGTAAACTATAACATACAAATACAAGTGCGAACTATGAAATATAAATTCAAATGGAAACTATAACATATAAATACAAGTGTGAACTATAAAATACAAATACAAATGCGAACTATAACATATAAATACAAGTGTGAACTATCATTTGTATTTTTTAATTATTGAAAGTGAACGATTGATTTTCTTTCTACGAATACTTTTTTGTATTTATTGATACTGGTTGTATTTATTTATACAAATAAATACAACTCAAATTTTTATACAAATACATATTGTTTTTGTATTTGTAAAATCATTTGTTTGTCATTGTATTTGTATCAAGTGATATTTGTTTATTTACAAATATGAATGATAATTTTGATAAACAAATACAAAATAGTACATTTGGATCAAATGATACATTACATATTTATATATTTTAGAATCACAGAAATACAATTAATACACTTACTTGTTCTTATACAAATTCAAATGATAAATTGTACATAGTCACGACTAAATACAATATGCAATCAACTTACAAATACAAATACAAAATAATTTCTTAAAAATAAAATAGTAATGAAGAAAATAGAATACAAATATAAGTATAATCCAAATATAATCTAAATATACAAACGCAATAAAACCATAATATAAATATAAAAAAATATAATATGCAATCACAAATACAAAATAGTTCTTTAAAATACAAGCGTCAATTATATAAAATATAAATGATGGCGCAAACTAACAAATACAAATACAAGTGCGAACTATTAAATACAAATACAAATATAAACTATAAAATATAAATACAAGTGCGAACTTTAAAATACAAATACAGTTATATCAATAAATAAAAAAATATAAATGACGGTGTGACTACAAATACAATAAATAATTTTGGTATTTACGTTATCATCCATGACTTGTGCTCGACTAGTCATATTTTTTAAAAATACAAAAATATAAAATAGAACGAAAAAAAATAATAAAGAAAATAATTACAAAAAAAATCAAAGAAGAAAAGAAAAGAAGAAAGAGAAATAGAAGTTAGAGATTAAGGAAAGAAAAAAAAAAAGAAAAAGAAAGAAACAAGAAAATAAAAGTAGAAAAAAATAGAAAAAAGAAGAAGAAAAAATGGAAAAAAAAATTAAAAAAGATAATGGTAGTGTTAGGCAAGAAAATATTCAGTTCAATGAGATAAACGTGATTGAGATTTTTTTTTCTTTTAAAAATATTGAATTCCATTTTTGGCGTGACTAAATAGGAACTATATTCATATTTTATATGAATACATACTATCTGTAAAATCAAATACAGTGAACATAAATCGAATACAACGATTATAAATGATAATTATGTAAACTGTGATTAAGAAAGGTGAATTTTATAGCAAAATACTGCTACTTTTGAAAGATCCCAAAAATGAATTATACACAAATAGCCAATTTACTAATACTTTTGTTGGTTTATCTTGTTTGACATATTTTGACTTCATATAAATTTTAAGAAAGTAATTACAAAAATAATATATTAAATATATTAATTTTTTAAAAATTTATATTTTTTTATTTCATTTTAATTAAATACTTTTTATTTTATTTGGTGTTTAAAAAATTATAAATAAAATAATCAATTTTATTATTATATCCCTTTTGTTCAAAATTAATGGTCATAAAGATAAGTTATAAAAATACTCATCAATAGATATTATTAAGACTTTCAAAAAGTAATTGTAGGGATAAAATAAAAAAAACTAATTGATTTTATTTTGACATAGTAAGTGATCAAATAATTTAAGATATATATTTTTAATAAAATGATTAATTAATATGAAACGGAGGAAGTACTCTTTAAATATGTTACATGAAAAAATGAAATTAAAAAGTTATTGAAAAGTAAAGGATCATTCTTTTATAATTGGATTAGAAAAAAAATCATGTCAAACAAATGGAAGCGAATAAAAAAAAAAATTAGTATACACGGGTTATTTTTAGTATAAGTAATTAAATTGGTGTATAGTTAAATTTATTCATATTCTGTTGTTTCAATTTATTCTTACTAAAAATAATAGCTACACAAATTTATGTTACATCACAAACTTAATTTTTTTAATTAAATTAAATTATGTCACATAAATTTAAGATAAAAATATTAAAAAGAAAAAGGGAAAATAAATGAAGTGCAATAGATCCAACTTGTAATGTGTCATACGTTGTCAGTGAGCGTGGAGAATGTTCCCTCCACATTTCTGATTTCACTTAGGATCTCATAGAGTCTCTGATTTTACTTTCACATACTATATAAAGTCAAAAAAAAAAAAAAAAAGTTTGGGTTAGAATTCTGAAAATATTTTTAATTTAATATGTTATGTAAAATAATATGTAGTCTTAACTAAGTATCTGTAAGGAGTTCAGTCGATTAGTAGTTCTTCACTTGTATTTAGCTAGATTCAGCTTTGTTTATATTCAGTTAAAATTTGATTTGATTTAGTTCGAACGCAATTATATACGATAAATTTTGATTGTACTTGATATTGTAAAAAGTTCGATTGGGCTTTGTTTATCTAGCTCGATGTCCTAATCTATTTTTAACTATAAATTTTGAATTTTGAACTTTAAAAATGAAGCCACATATTATAAGAAACACTTTAACCTTTAAAATGAAACTTTTCTACAGAAATTTGAATTAGTCAAGTTGCAAACCTCCACCAAACACAAAATATGAAACAAAAGAAATTGTCATTCTCTTGGTCTCTATCACAACTCACAACTAAAGTAATGAACAATAATAATAAAAATATACATGAAAAAACTAATCACATTTAGAATTATTAATAACACAACAGCTCAATTCTATCAGATCAATTGATGTTAAATATATAGAGAAAAATAGAATAATTACTCAAATTAAAAGAATCTAATGATGATCCAAATTGGAATTTATTCAAATCTAATTTTACTTTGCTTTACTGAAGATATTAATGTCTAAAGGTAGGTCCTAACAACTTATATATCTAGATATGGAATCATTAACATAGTGCAAAGACTTAATATAACCAATAATTAAAAAACTATTTTCAATTAAAATTATTATTTTTTTTTTGAGAAAAAAAAATAGGATGAAGGCCCACAAAGGAACAACATCAATGAGCCCTTATGGTTAATGGTATAGGTGGGCGGTGGCTATGATGCTTTCATTTTTTTGCCACCTCCGCCCCCCTCCCCCCCCCCAAACTTTTTCTTACCTAGTGAGTAAGATATATATAAATGAAAATGAATGGTTAAACAAAGTTAATAAAACATTTTGATCCCTTAATAGAAAGTATGTTGAAGGTATAATAGACGCTTTGTGATTTAATTCTTTTTCAAATTTTGTTTATAGCAAAAATTTTATTATATCTTGTTGCCCTTTCATATAGAAAGGGCGTTATAGTTGATTTTTAAAATTATATTCAAACCTCACCATAATAGCGTCGCTTGTTTCAATATTTTCTTTTATGCTAAAACTAAATATTTTTTTATAGAGAATATATAATATAAAATAATGTAAAGATGATTCCAACATAAATCTTATATATATATATATATATATATATATATATATATATATATATATGTGTGTGTGTGTGCGTGCGCGCGCGTGAAGTAATTAATAGTACAAGTATAACATAACACACATGTAATAAATGATAAAACGATTAATAAATATCACAAACAAAGGGATAAAAAATGCATATTCCAATCAATTAAAATAAAATATGGGTAATCAAATATTACCAGAACTAAAATGAGAATTTATCAATCATCAAGTGATTAGAAATTCTATTAATAATAATAATAATAAATGTAACTGACTTTTTTTAATCCAAGATTCAAATCCTTGTGGTTTCTCATATAAAGTTTAACTTCTTACAGTACTAGCTGTTTATGAGGCCCCCCCACACATTAATTTACTCATTATATGTCAATATTTATAATATTGCAAGATCAGCATGCTTGGGATCCTGGGACCATTGATATTGTTGTGGCCTCTTTTCTGGCAATCTTTTTATTTAAAAAAACACAGGACTTAATTATTACTTCTATTTGTTAACATCCAATGAATCTATGTATTTGAGAGCATGCACAGAATTTGATAACATTTTTAATGTTTGTGTTATGATTTGAAGATGCAAAATATTTTTCTACTCCCGTCAGTCTAGGTTATTTGGTCACTTTCTGTTTTGCACCTTACTAAGAAATTACAAATAAAATAAACATCAAGATCTTATGGAAAATATGTCATATTAATTTGTTTAGGCTTCCGAAGAAGAATATTAATTGTAGGAGTAAACTGAAATTTTTTAATTAGATTTGTCTTGATCTAATAAATGATCAGTAATTTGAGATATGTATTTATAGTAATTATCAATTAAGGTGACCAACTAAATTGTGACAGGAGAGTAACAGAAAAAAGTACACGCATAACCCATGGGAGCAAACTATTTATACTACCCCTCAAGAAGTCCACGAAAAATTGCACCAACTACTACTCTTAAGTAAGTAGGTGTTTCTTAAGATCAATTAAAACTGCAAAGTAAATAATAAGAATTTACCGCGTAAAATATTCCTACTTAATAGGATTTTCAACCAACTTCACTAAAAGCGATTTCAGATTACAACTCTATAACCTAAGAGACTAACTTCAATGCCTCACTTAACAATTGACTCTAAATGTTATGCTACTCTCGAGAAGATAAACTCTCTTCTGTAAATTATGGCTCGAGAGGAAAGACATACACTCTAAAGTTTGGTGTTCTCTTAAGTAGAAAGATATAGTGTAGTTTTATACAATTAAGAGAAGAAGAAAATGACTTGAGAGTAAACTGATTAGGAAGAACGAAGATTCATGATCTTGATGATCTTGAACAATGAAGAAGAAGAGTAGTGGAGAGAATTGAGAAGAAGATGATTCTAATATTGATCAACTTGTTTATTCAATAGGTAGAATATATCTATATATACAGATGATAAATAACTTGATTAATGACTAAATAACTTATAACTGTTTTATGGACATAACAGAATTTACTGGATTGCCCTTCTCTATCAACTAACTTTAATATCACCTTCATTAACACTCCACCTCAAGGTTGGAAGTGCAAAAATGTTTTGAACTGCTAGCTTGAAACTGAGTAGTTGATGTTGAAGTGTTGAACCTTAGTCAAGCCTTTAGTTAACATATCTGCTAACTGCTCTTGAGTAGGCATATATGTTGTACAGATCAATCCTTGTACAATCTTCTCTGTTATGAAATAACAATCAATCTTTATATGTTTGGTTCTTTCATGATAAATAGAATTTGAAGACAGTTGAATGGTTGCTTTGCTGTCAGTGAAGATAGCTACTGGCAGAGGAAAACCCAGGATTTGAAATCTGTGGGTGCACCGGTGTTGTCAAAGGCGCGTATAAGCCTCGAAGCAAGACTCAAAATGTGCTAAGCGTTCGATTCGCTTAATGTGCAGCTTAGGTTCTAATTTCTAATAGATACTTTCCCTTGTCAATAAGGCTTTCTAATTAAAGAGATGGACTATTTCACTTTATCAAAAAAATTAATTTTTTTGTTCATAAAGTTGTCATTCATGCTTATATTATTAGTTTTGGACTAGACATATATTTATATTTTTTCTCTCTTTATATCTTTTTCCGTTAAATCTCACACTTTATTTGTACTTTGTGCCTAAACACAATAGACCGTGAAGCTTTTTACACTTATTGCTTTTGATAATACTGTGGTGCACAATATTATCTTAAGAAGTTGGAAAAATTTTCAGTGTCGATTAAGGGATACTATCATATTCAATTGGTCGCCAAAGACATGAACAATACTGAAAAAATAAATATATAGAACAAATATGAGTTCTTAGCTAATAACTTTACTTTCTTATAATATGAAGCTTACTTTTAACATTATTGAATAATTAGTTGTGGTAGCTCAATGGTCAAGGATGATTCAGTTTACGGGATAATCGCGGATTTGAATTCCCAATCTAGAAATTTTAATGTTATAAATTTAGCAATAAGCCAAGTATTGAAAATAAAAGTAAAAATATTGTGTGACTCAGGGATCAATCCCTAGTCGTGTGGATGGAAGCGATGGCTTCAACCAGCTCAACTAGGTGCACTACCATTCATTGGGGTGCACTATTAACTTTATCCAAATTTCTGAAGGTATATATAAATATATACACATAATTTTTTCGACTTTAATAGGTTCACATGCAACCCCACTGACACACGTGGGTCTGCCTCTGGCTACTAGTTTTTGCACTTCAATGTTCAGTTCCTTCATGAGTCCTAACAACCAGGTTATCTTAGTTATAGTAGTGGCTATTCCTCTGTATTCAACTTCATCTGAACTCCTAGAAACAGTAGATTGTTTCTTTGATTTTCATGAGACTGAAAAATTTTCAACCTTAACAAAGTAGCCAGTCACAGACCTTCTTGTGTTATGACATACAACCTGTCTGCATCACAGAAAGTTGTGATTGTAATATCTTGTATACTTGACAATAGTATGACGTGACCTGATTGTCCCTTGATGTATATAACAATCCTTAATGTTGCTTCCATGTAAGATCTTTTTGGTTGTTGAAGAAACCGACTCTGAGTTTGTACTCCAAATAAAATGTCAAGTTTAGTCATGGTTAAGTAAAGTAACTTCCCAACTAGTCTTGGATAAACTCCTTGATCAATCAAAGAATCATCTTTGAATGCATCAATATTTGTATAGTCATCATATCGCTTTGTAGTTAGCTTACAATTAGTCTCAATTGGTGTTATTGCATGTTTGCATTTCCTAGACCTATCTTAAAGATGAGTTCTAGTGCATACTTTCTTTGGTGCATGAGTATTCATTTACTTGATCTTGCAATTTCAATCCCTAGGAAGTACTTTAACTCTCAAGGTCTTTTATCTTGAAAGTTTGATTCATCTTAGCCTTAGTTTCCTCAATTAGTTGAATGCTTCCTTCAGTAATCAGCATATCATCTAAATAGATGAGTAAAAATACAAATAATAACATCTACAACATAAATTTTGATGGTAGACATATTCTTATAACTATTTTTTTGATGAGCTTGGGAGGTGTGTCTATAATCGCAAAAAGGTTAGAATTAATTATATTATTTTAATATCTCGATTATCATATTGTTTTATTGTAATTTTTGTTCTATTTCGGTCTATATTATTGGTAATAAATGTTTGATTGGACTTTAAGAATTTTTTTGCGTTAAGGTTAGATTTAATAGTAACGCTCGCCTCGTCGGGCTTTGAGAATTTTTTTTTGTAAAAGTTTGGTTTAATCGTATTGTTCTGATATCTCGATTATTGTATTATTTTGTTATAGTTTACAGGTGGTAGATGTATGTTCGATCGTTTGAAGAATTTTTATGTAAATATTAGATTTAATTAAATTATTTTGTTATAGTTTTCCGATCTATTACTATCTAAATTTTTTTTATTAGTTATGTGATAATACATGTCATAGGAGACGATCAACATACTAATACGTCACACATGTCTGAATGCATAAAATTGCCTATATTTGATCTTTATATTAATTAATGATTTGACATGAAGCACGTACAATTGTCTAGTATATATATACACACGCACACCATTATAATGATGACTGTTATTTCTATAAATAAAGCTTTATTTAAACATAGGCAAAATTTAATAAAATGGTGTTATACTTAATTTAAAATACCAATTATTGTCTATGATCTTTTACTCTCAATAAATAATGTTGAAAGAGTAGTCTCTCTGCTAGGTTCCATTTTTAAATAGTATATTTATTCGACTATTGATTTTTCAAAAAAATGAAAATATTTTTTAATTTTAGATTACCGCATGACAAAAAATGAGTGGTGCCAAATATTCTCTTAAGACATTTTCCTGTCATGCCAACCTTGTGACTTTAGAAGACAATTCTCCATGGAGTTAGACATTGATCCAAGTAAACATTTTGTGGAGTTCTATAATTATATAAGCTTAAGACATAAGTGCAACTAGTAACAAAATATATATGGTCTTTGACAATGGATAATAGTTCGAAACAATGGAGGTCAAATGTCATATGACAGATTATGGAAAAAGTATATGAAACATTTTATAATTTTAACATAAGGATCTGATTAAATATTTTATGCAGAGAAGGATACGTGTATGAAAATAAGACTTCTACACGGTAACACATCATCTACAACGCAGTCGCAAAGATCGATATTACGTTTTTCATCAATATCATAGTTAATTACCTTACGAATATTAAGTAACAAAAACTCGCTTTGCTAAAATACGTCTAATTAACGAATATCAAGCAACAAAAACTCGATCTGCTAAAATACATATTATTTTTTAGTAGAATTATTTGTTATATTATAAATGAAGAGACAAATACCGACTCTTCGAGTCAACTAAATCAAACTGCTAATACTATTCATGATATGATTATATTTTAAGCAATGTAATGAAGATCATGTATTGGACACCGTCATTGGTTAGAATTAAATTTCAACCGATTCCTAGTCATAAAAATTTCTTACTAATTGTGAGATATGACTGTCTAATCAAACAAAGCATCAGCTTTACTCTGCTATCTGCTAATATTGATGCGAGCAAAAAGTGAGAGAAAAAATAAAAATGTTTCATATAAAAACATGAAAGAGGACATGAGAATTAAAGTTTAAATTAGGAGAGTTTTATTTATAGAGATATATGAAAACACATTTTATTGCTAGATTAGTACTAAGACCATATAATCAATTATATGAAGAAGTGAAACAAAGAAACAAAATTTTAAAAATAGAATAAACCTTAATAAATCAAATATAGGTATTAGAAACTATAGAATTATTAGAAGCAATTATAATTTCAAACCCTATAAATCTGTTGAACTGCGTAGACTATATAAATTTGTTAAAGTGTAGATTAGAAGGTATTAGATATTGTATAGAATATAGAAATATTAGAATAAAAATCATTAGAAAACAGTGTATTAGCGATACATTCCCGTTAGGGTAAGATTAGTGTTAAAATACATAACTTAAAGAACCTAGAATATTTAAATCTAAAAATTCAGACTGAGAAGAAATACAGACGTTTTAGAGACAATTCTCTAATTAGGTGTAATTTTAACAACGGAGGACATATATTATATGGAGAAGACCCACAACTAAATACTATTACAGAGTACAGACCTTATAATAAATTTAGGAGAAACGGTTCAAAAAGAAATTACTAAAATATTGAAGACTCTAGCGATATTAGAAGATCTGCAAAACAAGCAAAAGAAATTATTAGATAAAATAGAACAAAATTTTAATTTCCTAAAAAAATCAACAAGCGGAACTAGAAAAGAAAATTAAAGATTTAATTAATAAAGATAAAGAGGGTAGCTTATGAAATCCGGAAATAAAACTAGTTCTACAAGAAATAAGAAAGAAAATTATTAGTCAATTAAAAAAAAATAACACTCTAATGAATAATATTCCTACAAATGATCAACTCTACATAGCAATATTACAAAAGGCTGCTCAAATTCAACCAAATTTTAAAGAATTATCAGACTACCTACCTCATAGAAGAACTGACTCTATAGTCATAAAATAAAATAATATTATAATACTATTACTATTAGAACTTAATAAAAATTTAGAAAAAGCAAAACAACAAGCTAGTCAAGAAGGCAAAAATATAGAAGAATTAATAGAGCAACTAAAGAAAATAGAATTAACCCCTCAAAAAGAAAAAGAAAAAGTTAAAACAACCAAACCCAAAACATGGACCTTTTTTCAACATCCACAACCATACCAAGATCAAGCTTTACCCAAGATAGATTAAAAATCAACGTATTATCTAAAATCATAAATAGACCAAAAATGACTTCAAGACACAAGCTGGAAGAAATAGTAGATGTAGACAAAGATATACAACTTTTTCAACAAAATAAACTAAAATTATTAAGCGCTAAGACACTATATAATGAAGGAATGATTTCACTAGAACAATTATATAAATATTATAGGGAAAAACAAATGTGCGCTATTGAAAAATATAGCGCTAGTATAAATCTCATAAGTTTAGAATCCTTAAAATAAATTACCAAATCAAACATGAGTCTCATGCATATGGGACTCATAATAGTGGATTTGAAAGGCCTAATCATAAAAAACCTAAGAACTAAAGTATTAGTTTCAATATATGATAATAGGTGGTCAGAATCGAAAAGATCTATAATACGAATAACAGAAGTAGACATGTCAACGAATGAAGGACTTTTTTCCTGTAGTTCAGACTATATGATAAATTATTTAGAATTCGAGAAATATATAAAGATAGGTATTCAGACTAAAAGATATGAAGAGATGAATAATGAAAATAATTTACTAATATGTGTAGGATTTATAGGAAAACTTGCCACTAATAGTAGTACAAAATTTAGATTATACATAGATGATGTAGTAAGTTTAATGGAAAATAAAGGTATGAGATTAATGAAACCCCTAAAGATAAATCCAGAAAAATATGCAGGATTAGAATGGAATTTAGAAAAATTTACTAAAAAAGAAATACTAAAGACAACTAATCATTTAATATATATATAAACAATAAAGGAGAAATTTCAGTAAGATTCATAGACTATCAATACACAAATAAAAAAGAAACTGATGAACAAGTTGAAGAAGGTGAGAGTACTAATTTTATGAATATAGAAATACTAGAAGAAGGTTTTGAAGTAAATAAGGTCATAATAAAAGTAGAAGCCCTATACGAAATAACTAACAATAGAACGTTCAAATGTATAGGTTGTAAAATAGGAAATCTCAATCTTCCTGAAATTAAAGAACATTTTGTCAAATGTGACTTAAGAACAGATAATTATGGTTACACACTTAAAAAGGAAAGAAAAGAAGAAGATTTAGAAAAGAGTTACAGTATAGATGAGATAGAAAGTACGAAAAACTTTATGGAAAGTGCGGCAAGTACTTCAAGACCTTTCCAAAGGACAACTGGTATGCAAAGAGTAGATATAACAACAGAAAATTTACCAAGAGATAGAGTATTCAAAATAATCCCTGAAGAACAGATAGAACGGAACATAAAACCTAGAGGAAGAAGAATGCCAATAGAAGAACTCATTAGGTTACAAAAGGTGGTAATAAAGGAAAAATTTCAAATTTAGCGGCTCATGACACCCCAGACATGGAATATTGTAATAGACATATAAAAGAATGTAGTTATAGTAGACTACATACAACACATACAAGCTAATCACAAGCCAGATTTAGAAAATATGTATAGATATCTAGAAACGTTCCTAGGAGCGACTACTAAAGCATTGTAGGAAGCATACAAGACAATATTTCCCGAAGATTTTCAGGGATTGATAAAAATGGTCGCTAACCAATATAATTTTGTAAATAAAGTACATACTTTACTAACAGGTAAGGATCCCAATAGTGGATTAATAGTATTATAGAAAAGGGCTTCAATAAATTTAGAACAGTTAAGTATTAATAATTGGTTAAGAATTAAGGAATTTCTAAATAAGTATTGCTATTATTGTACCATTAGTGGAAACTCGTTTGACCAAACTTTAGAAAAAAGATTATTTAAGAAATTGCCAGGAGCATTAGGAAGAGAAATAGAAGAAAAATGGTCCAAAAGAGAAGGAGTGGTACAAAATTCAGACACAAAATGATTAATAGGACAAAGAATACAACATATAATGAAAATATTACAAGAAAAGTGTACGAATATTCAAATACAAAAATAATTAAAAAGAGGTGATACGGATTTCTGTAAAAATATATATACTACACAACATTATGATTAAGATTATAAGAAAAGAAGACATAAAAAAAACCATATAAAAGGGATTATCATCCTAAGAAAACATATTTTTTAAGAAAATCAGAAGCGAAAAAACCATATCTACATAAACAGAGACAAGTAAGAAAATATAACACCAATAGAACTTATAAAAATAAATTAGAATGTTTTACTTGTGGAAGTCTAGAACATTTAGCAAATACTTGTCCAAAAAAAATAATAGTAGATCTAAAAATGCACAGTTAATAGATGAAGTAAATGAAAGTCTAATACATGTAGATGAATATATGTCAGACAACGAAAGCATATACTCTATACGGAGTATGAAAGTATTCAAAGAAGAAAAAGACACATTAAATTCCTCGAATTCTGAAGAAAAAGAATTTATAAATGAAATAGGATTAGAAAAAATAAATTCAGACTATCATGATTTAGTCAACCTTATAGAAGAATGTGAACATAAATTTGAAAAAGGTAAAGGACTAGACAGTAACCAATATGCTTACTGTAGATGGTTTCCAAGTAAAAACAAATGAGAAAATGCAGTAAATGTTATATAGAAGGATGCATAAATTGTATAGAAACAGCCTCAAGAATCAAGAAATCAGAAAATAATTAAAAAAAAATTCACTAACAAGAGCCAATAAATAGAACAAACGATAGATTATTGAAACTAGAAGAAAAAACTGAAAAGATTGGAGATAAGAATAAATAACCTCAAAAAATAAAAAGAAGTAATTAAAGAAGAAGACTTATTAGAATTAGAATTATTGAATACATCTGTCAAAAATAATAAAGTCAAATGGAAAAAATCAATGAATATATCATTTGAAGGAATGATATGTAATGGAGAAAAGAACATTAGTACAGTCAAAATCTTAACAAGAATGAGAATTCAAGATTATGAGTTTGAAACCTTAGCTATAGTCGATTTAGGATGTACAAGGAGTATATTAAATTGTAGAATTTTACCACCAAGTCTAAGTAAAGAATTACAAAAATCCTAAAAATCCATGCGAATGGACGAAACTCATAATACTTATACAGAATATATACCAAGAGCAAAAGTAAGCTTTACTAACACTTGTGAAAAATTTCATCAACCCTCATACAAACTCAATGAAATACTAGTTAGAGACTTAAACATAAAGGCAGACTTTTTGTTAGGACTAGATTTTATGGTACAAAATAATGGAGGATGTTTTGTTACTAGAGATTGGGTAATCTTCGCAAGCAATGTTACTCACTCACCAGTACAGACACAACTTATACTAACTAAATATCATTTTCTTGAGGATAAATCAAAAGAAGAAAGCTCGGATAATCAGATAAAACCTGCAGAATCACTAGAATGTGATAAGGGAGAAAATTGCACATGTAGTGACAACAAAAAGATAATAATGTATGAAGAATTACAATATTTATTAATAATAGAAGAATTAGAAAAAGACTTCACTCTAAAAGAAATGAATACAAAATTATATAATTTTAAGAAAGGAATGCAACAAATAAAAGTAATAAAAGATCAAAAAGACCTAGATAAAATAATACAAATCCTAGAAAAAATAAAAATAATTGGAGAAAACCCTTGCAGCACTGAGACTCCAATCAAATTGCCTGCAAATTAAAAATAATCTGTAATATCCCGTACTTTTACCTAACTTAAATTCGTCCCAAAGATGTCAAAAACATGCTTTAAATATGAATACACTTTTATATACGAGGAATTTTCAAGATTTTCACTTTTTTTATGTGGGAAATTGAATAAATTTTTCATCGATATCAAATTTGCCTAAATCCAATAACCAGATAAGAAGTTATGGCGATTTAAAGTTTTAGTCATAAAATACCTCATTTCAGCCAGTGGCGCGTCACGCCATAAACCAAAATAAAGTTTTTCAGTTTTCAGTAAGACTTCGCGATTACATCGCATCGCGGAGGGCTCCTAAATCTAGTTGTCCTTTTTTTAGTAAATCTCCGTGATGTTTTCGCGTCACGCCAAACTTTCAGGTCACAAACAAAGTGGCAATGCGATAGCTCTGTGTCGCGGCCCCATGCAGATTCTCAATTTTCCAGTTTCAGTGGCTTGACCCAATAGTGGAGCATCACGCCAAGGATGAAAATCGAGAATTTTCCAATTTTTGCGCTTTTAAATTCCAGGGTCGTTTGGTCTTTTCCCATGACTCCAATTTAGCCTAATCACGAGATTTAACCCTAAGAATGCACTATTTGCTCACTTTTGCATTAGTCTCTAAAATTAAAAGCAACTCTATTCAAGAACAAGAACCCTAGCTCTCAAATTCAAGGGTCAAATCATAAGAACTCTCCATCAATCCTTCCAAATTCATTAACTCAGGTATGCATAATGTTCATTCATTGATTTCTTTCGTTCATGAAGCCGAAGGATCAAGTTTTAAACTATGAATTATGATATTCATGCTATGTATTGATTATGTGTATGTGGTTGTTGTTGTTGTATGATTTCCACGTTGGAATCTTTATGTGTTTTTATGAAAATATGCCAGCATATGAGTTGAAAACCATGAATTTTAGTTGGTTATGATATGTTAATTTGATGATTTTGCCATGCCTTAAGTCATGCACCTTAAGTGTTTGAAAAAATGTCTAAGAGACTAGAAATTATGTAATATGACTCAATTTTGACTTAAGTAAAGGATTCATGTTTTACCCTTATGTTCAGAATGACTCCCATGCTATTGATGTACAATGTATATGTTTGTTGGAATGCACATGATGTTAGAGTATGAAATTATGACATTGATTATATGCATTCCTACCATGTACAAAATTATGGTAACCATGTACTTCATGAAATCCCCAACTTATTGTATTATGGATTGTTGATGTTAGTCGTGTATTCAAGAATGTCATGCGTTGCCAATTTCCTTCTATCGAGTCCTGGGGGTACTTGTACCTGATAATTTAGTTGTGTTCCTAGATCCAGTGTCATGTTTTCACAATATCCTCAGTCAAGCCATGTTCAGTAGAATTCAGTTAGTCATGTGACTCAGGAAAACTCAGTAAACTCAGTAATCTCAGAAAGGTTAGTATTTCGATAATCTTAGTAGTGTTTCATCAGACAACGGAACTCAATGAACTCAGTCCAGTTCAGTGAATCATGTTCGTGTCTATTCAGATAGGAGTAGGATTTAGCACTGAGTGAACCCAAGGATGAGGACACACACTGACAGTTGAGGGTGTGATCCTTAAAAGCAATCCCTGCGTTCCAGAACTATGTAGCCAACATAGGTTGAGACATCAACACTGACAAATGAGGTTTGATAAGGTGGATAAACATTGTTAGATAAGGGTCCCACCGTTCTCTTTTAGGGGTTGATGAGGTGGATAAACACTGTCAGATAAGGGTCCCACCATTTTCTTTTAAGGACACTGTCAGATGAGGGTCACCTAAAGCTTGTCTTTACTAGTGGCGCGGTATTGACACCCTTTAAATTGGGGTTACAAGGTTAGAAATTGGACCCAACCTAGTTATATTGCTTTATTTGGGGCATGTCGGTTAGATGACTACTTTCCACAGTTACAGTTTTAGACTCAATCTCAGTAATAAAACTCAGATAGTTCTTTAGAATTTCAGGACTGTCAGATACAGTCAACTCAGAATAGTACGGAACTCAGTTAGTTTCATCGGAACCTAGACTGTCAGATACAGTCGCTTAGCATTAGTTATATCAGTTATCAATAATCAGACTCAGTAGTCAGTACTATAACGAATTCAATCACAGTCACTTATTCATGCATGTATTCTCACGTTCATGTTATACAGTCAGTTAGTAGTGTTCATGCATTTGAACCCTTTGCATTCAGCCTACCTCACATGCATACCAGTACATTCAATCGTACTGATGTATTTGCGCTATGGCGTTGTATACCATAGGTTCAAAAGCACGAGCTCCAAAGCATCAGTAGCATTCCAGTCTCAGCAGACAGAGTTAGCAGTGAGTCCTCATCCTTCGAAAACATGATCATTACTTTATTATTTCATTTATTAGTTTATCTCAGTAGTTGGAGTTAGTTAAGGACATGTCCCATCAACTTCATATTCAGACAATTCAATCAGTTAGAGGCTTTTCAGACTACAGTATGTTTAGACAATTTATTTCAGTTCATGTCTTGGTATTGATATACCATACTCTCAGATATTATGTTTTGTCCGTTTTGAACCTTACGACATGTTTCAGTCTATTATTTTTGCATTTTTACATGATGTTATACAGTATAGAGGTACAAATATCAGTCATGGGTTAGCTTGTGATCCTTCAGGGTCATGAGAACCGTGTAGTGTTTCGGGTACCAAATTCAGGGCGTTACATAATCAATCAAGAATCTACCATAAAAACGGCATCCATAAAAGCTACAAATGAAGATCTTAAAGATTTTGAAGTACAAATAAAGGAACTATTAGAACTAGAGATAATTAGAAGATCTAAGTCAAGACATAGATCAACAACTTTCATAGTAAGAAACCATAGTGAAATAGTACGAGGAAAAGCTAGAATGGTAATAATCATAAAAGACTAAATGATAATACTACGATGGATGGATATAAGCTATCAGACAAAACAAAATTAGTAAATAGAATACAAGGAAGAAAAGTATTTAGTAAGTTTGATTGTAAATTTGGATATTTGCTAGTTAAGATGCACGAGGATAGTATAGAATGGACAGCTTTCACATTTCAAGAAGGGCATTTTGAATGGCTAGTTATACTGTTCAGACTAAAGACAAATCCTTCAATTTTTCAAAGAAAAATGGATGATATTTTTGGAAATTATAAGAATTTTGTATTAGTATATGTAGATGATATTTTAGTTTTCAGTAATAACATGAGAGAACATCTAGGACATTTACAACAAATTTTAAAACTATTTGTAGAAAATGAAATAATAATAAGTAGAAAAAAATGAAACTATGTAAAAACAATATTAATTTTCTAGGAGTAGTCACTAGGGATGGAAGAATAAAACTACAACCACACATAACTAAGAAGTTATTAGAAATGCCAGACAGATTAGATAAAATCAAGGATTTACAAAAATTTTAGGAATACTAAATTGTGTTAGAACTTTTATTAAAGATTTAGGAAAGATAGCAGGGCTGGTATATTCTAAAATTGGATCAACAAGCCAGAAGTAATATTGAAGAAATAAAATTAGCCGAACAGCTTAAACGCATAATTCAAGACATCCTGGACTTGACGCTGCTGTTAAAAACAGACTATTTAATAGTCGAAATAGATGGAAGTCTTCGAGGATGGGGAGCAATATTAAAAGCAAAACCTAATAGACACAACGAGAAGAAAGATGAGAAAATCTATGCTTTTTCAAGCAGAAAATATAAAGAAAAAGGCAATCTGAATAGTATAGACGCAGAAACACTAGTAGTAATCTATGGTTTAAATAGTTTTAAACTTTATATATCAAATAAACCTGAAATATTAGCAAGAACTGACTACGAAGCTATGGTAAAATTCTACCAAAAAATAAAAGTAAAGAATAGTAGTAAAATTAATGAGTTTTGTTTCAGTAGGTATACAGGCAAGGGAAAAGGTAAGGCTGAGGCCTCGTCCTCCCAAAATATATGAGGAAGTTAATGAGCAAAACTCATTATAGATAACTTACAATGTTGAAACATCAAAAATTAGAAAGGATGATTTTTGGGCCACACAACTTGATCAGTTATGAGCCATCCAAACTGACTTTCAAACTTAGACCATATGTGCGAGTGGACAAACAAAAGATATGCCTGATCGATAATTTATGGATATACTACAATAAGGCACCCAGAAATAATAGTTATTTTATCTCAGTCCTAAATGCTTTAAACTATTATTTTACTAAGAAGAATAGCACTAACAGACTTAAATTTTATGTTGTTCTTAAGGGCCTGATAAAAAAAGTATTTTACACATGGATAGAAGTAATAGAATCTATAAAAGACTATACAACACCTCTCTATAAAGGTTTTAATGACCTCACAGCAGCATTAGACTATGCCCGAGGACATCTAGGGTCAAACTAGTGTATTACTCCAGCTTTAATACCAAATATGAAAAAATTTCTAAATATAATATCAAAAAAGACACAGATAAAATTTTATTTTACGATCATTGTTTTTCGAAGATCGAAGCTTTTAGAAGACTAATCCATGCAAATGAGACTCTAAGACAAGGCAATGAGAACATTATAAATGAAAAAGGACAAATGATAGAACATATAGGCATTATACAATATCGTATTAAAGTTCTTCATTACGAATTATCCCAACAGATTCAGCATACTTATGAAACCCAAATAGTTCCAAAGAGTTCTCCTAAATATGGATAAGAAGGGTGTGAATTTTCCAATTAATGTGGAAAGACCTACTATATCGGGTAATGATACAACTAGTCCAGTTCAAACGGTAGTTGGTAAAGACTTCTCAAATTCGTTAATGGCTGACACTTTGTCAAAAAGTGTAGGGGAATTCCCCTAATCAGTTTCTAAACAACAGATACACTGATACTAGAAGAAGGAACGTCGGTACCTACCCAAGACAAAAATGAAAAAAAGGTTCTACCTGCGAAGAAAGAAAAGTGGTAAAATAAATATAGAATAAATAGTAGCAGACTCTATCAAAAAATTACTAGCAGAACAGCCTAAAGAAATAGTAATGAAAAATCCAAAGCCTGAGCTAAGATCCAGGATTTTCTAAGGAGAAGAGACAAGACCTAGAACTGGAACAAGACTAGGCCTATCAAATAGAGACAGTGAAGAATATAATCAAGCAATAAAAGATGACTATAACTCAACTATGGATCAATTAGCTCAAGATCCAAATGCAGACGATAATTTTGGAATAAGTTTCGATCCAGAAGCGTTACACAATTTGAAAACATAAGCAGTGAAGATACCCATAAAAAGATAAAGTTCAAGACGTAAGTAATGATATAAAGAATGAAAGAATGGTGCTAAGTGAAAAATAAATGGACGGATATAACATGATCATGTGATGATAGGGACCAAAAAGCGTACCCGGCATATAAAAAGTTTCTTAAATACATTTGAAGTCTGAAATTGAAGTCCGTCAGTTGCCTATAAATACCCACTTCGTCAGGATTAATAAGACAAAATGAAAAAAATATTAGAGCACAAGAACTCAAGATTAGAAGGAAAACAAGAGTGAAAAATTCTTAGTTTTTAAGTTGGGTTAGAAAAAGAGAGAGAGAGTAAGTAAGTTTGTGCATAGAGAACAACCCTTTCAAAGTCTTCTACGGATTTTTCAAATCCCTAAAAATTTATAGATTAATCCATCGTTACTGCTAAAACACTAAGAGACTAACCATATACTGGGGTATATTCTACAAGTAATTTATAGGAATTCATGAAAATTTCATATATCAAACAACATAATTTACATAGTAGAGAAAAAAGATACAATCATTTTAAGTAACAACTACTTACATGTCTTAAGGTGAAGAGAGGTTTTCCTTTCGGGAGCCCCTAAAACTTTTGCAGCTACGGAGGAAAGGACTTAGATACTATACACAAACTTACTTACTCTCTCTCTCTCTTTTTTTAACCCAGCTTAAAAACTAAGAAATTTTCACTCTTGTATTCCCTCTATTCTTGATTCTTGTGCTCCAATCTTTTTTTCACTCTCTCTTTTTAAGTTTGACGAAATGAGTATTTATAGGCATCTGGTTCAATTATGGACTTCAAATATATTTAAGAAACTTTTTGCATGCCGGGTATACTTTGTAGGCCCCATCGTCATATTGTTATGTTTCCTCTTTAATTCATATCCATCCATTTATTTTTTACTTAGCATTAATCTTTCATCCTCTACATCATTTCTTAAGTCTAAAAAATTGTCTTTTTATAGGTATCGTCACTGCTTATGTTTTCAAATTGTGTAATGCTTCTAGATCAAAACTCATTCCAGAGTCATCGTTTGTATTTGGGTCTTGAGCAAATTTATCCATAGCTAAGTTATAGTCATCTTTCATTGTTGGATAATATTCTTCACTGTCTCCACTTGACAGGCCTAGTCTTGTTTCAGTTCTAGGTCTTGTCTCTTCTTCTTAGAAAATCCTAGATCTTGGCTCAAACTTTGGATTTTTCATTACTATATCTTTAGGTTGTTCTACAAGCAATTTTTTGATAGAGTTTGCTACTAATTGTTATATATTTATTTTACCACTTTTCTTTCTTCGTAGGTAGAAACCTATTTTATTTTTGTCTTGGCTAGGTGCCAACGTTCCTTTGTCTAGCGTCTGTGTACCTATTATTTTGAAACTGGTCAGGAGAATTCTCCCTACATTTTTGGCAAAGTGTCAGTAACTAACGAACTTAGTGAGACTTTATTAGCTACCGTTTGAATTGAACTAGCTGTATTATTACCAGATACAGTAGGTATTTCTACATTCATTGGAGAATGCACACCCTTCTTGTAATACCCTGAAAATTTTTTTGTTGAAATTTTGTGCGTAAACGTGTTGGGTTCTATATTCTAGAATGAATTATAAATTTTCTATGTGGAATGTCTTAGATTATGAACCACCATTTCATAGAGTATCAAATAAGATTTCCAACGATATGTGGATCATCCAAAACGGACACCCGAGCGATGAGTTATGAACATTCCGATCGAACCGTGAATAGTAGTGAACAGTAAAACGTGCAGGAAAAAGTACTGAGTCCTGGCGTATTTTGGGTCAACTTCAAACGATCATAACTCCTCTTACACAATGATCTGGGTGAGATACTATATATCAACGGAAAGATATGAGAGTCCTCTTTCTAATGAAATTGGTATCATCCAATTTGGATATCAGAGTAAAGCGTTATAGTTGATCTACTTCAGACTATCAAAACAGTCCACCAAAGGATAGATTCGAGAATTTTTTTGATTTTTAGGGGCGTTTTGGTCATTTTCCCTCACCCAAAATCCATCCAAACCCTATATTAAAGCTTATTAGAATCATTATATGTTATATTTCATCAAATTTCCTCAAAAAGAAAACCCTAAGCTCCTACACACAACTTCAAGAACCTCTAAAGTTCACCATTAATTCTACAAATTTATTCAAGATTCCAAGTTCCTAGTTCAAGAACTCCAAGAACCGTCATTCAAAGGCACGATTAACATCTCAAAATGAGTATCCATCAAAAGTTCATCATTCAAGTTATGTGGGGTTTTTCAACAAGAACTCTCTTTCGTTCTTGTACCCAAAAGTAATTTTCTTTACAAAGGCATGATTTTTATTTGAATTTTACGAATTTGAAGCATGAACCCATATCTTATGATGATGATTATGAAATCTTGATGTTTATGATTTTGAAAGATAAATTTACATGTGTGGAGATATAAAGCATGAAATTTGAAAGTGGAATTGTGAAAGTTATTCTTTCGAAAGATTTAAATGATATTTACATTATGAGAATTGATATTCTTGATGAACTGAAAGTGACTGACAAATTATATGATGACTCGCATTTGTTATTGTACTTATTTCATCCTCTCATGATTATGATGATTTTCTTCGGGCTATGTGAGTTTTTCATTCATCCTTCATATTTCTTATAAATATTTATGATGATGATGTTTATACAACTGCATACGCCCCCATATACTCGGTTCCTTTCCATAGTACTGACCCACATCTTCGGATGTGGGCTGCATTTTCTTGGAATGTAGGTTCAGGTGATCATTTCCAGGTTCGACAGTGATTCTTTGGGCACACTGTTCTACATCCTCTATTGTGGTGAGTCAGTTGGGGCATGTCTCACTGGCTCGCTGGTTTTATTGATTTTCTTAGAGGCTTGTCAGACTAGTGTAGATGTTGGGAATTGACTAATAAGTCATATTTTGTTATCTTTCTGAAATTCTTTTATTCTTGGATGATGATTACTCTGTTGATATTTGAGGGTTATTTATGGGAACCCCATTGATTTGTGTTGAACTGAATAAAAATGGCTCAAAGGATTAGCTTTTGTGTGATGCTTCGGGACCTGTTTTTTGGGGCGTTACAAACTTAGTATCAGAGCCTAAGGTTTTAAGGTATCTTAGGGAGTCTGACAAGCCACGTTAAGTAGAGTCTTGATCATCGTTGTGTAGCGCGCCACATCTATGAACAAGAGGCTACAAGATATTTTGGGAAAAAGTGATTCTTTCTTTCAGAAGTCTATCGTGCTTAAAGTGTCTCTCTCTGCTATTGATTCGTGCTCTCCTCTTTCAGAAATATGCCTCCACGTCGAGCGAGAAGAAATAATGATGGTCAGCAACCTCACCCCGCTGACCTATTGAATGAAAACGTGTCTCATGCTGAATTTCGGGCAGTCTTTCAGGCGCTGGCCTAAGCTGTTACTGCAAATGTTTAGGCCAACCCGGCCCCAGCTCTACAGCAGCAGGGAGGTGATTCAGCTGCTGCCAGGATCTATGACTTCATACGGATGAATCCACCAGAATTCTATGGGTCCAAGTCTGATGAGGATCCACGATTATTTTTAGAGGAGGTGCAAAAGATTACTCAAGTGATGCATGTATCTGAGGAACATAGTATGGAGTTGGCTGCGTATAGGTTGAAAGACCTTGCTTATGACTGGGTTGTTGCTTGAAGGAAAGGTAGAGGTGAGAGAGTTGTCCCTACAACTTGACAAGAGTTCGAGGATGCATTCCTGGATAAGTTTTTCCCTTTGGAGATGAGGGAGGCGAAGGTGGAAGAGTTTATGAACCTGCGACAGGGCTCTATGACTGTTAGGGAGTACTGTCTAAAGTTCAATCAGTAGGCCAAGTATGCTCCTGACTTAGTGGCTGATAATCAAGCTAGTATGAGTAAGTTTATGACTGGAGTATCTAGTTATGTGGTTAAGGAGTGTAGGTCTGCTATGCAAGATGAATCTTTCTAGGCTGATGACTCATACCCAACAGATTGAGGCAGACAAGATTAAGGAAAGAGATAGAATCAGAGGGAATAAGAGAGCTAGGTCCAAGCATCACGGACAGGGTCAGACTAGATCACAGGGAGGGAGTCGCCCTCAGTGTCAGGATTATTCATCTATGCCATCACCGTCATCTGCTAGTGCTCCCGTGCCTAGACGTAGGCAGGAGCAAGGTAGCAGGTCATATGCATCCAGGTCCCAGTACAGTGCTGGCAGTAAGCCAAATCATCCCCTATGTCCTAAGTATGGTAGGGCTCATTCGGGTGAGTGTTGGGGTGAGAAGAGGGGTTGTTTTCGGTGTGGTGACATGAGTCACAGAGTTAGAGATTGTCCATAGGATGGACAAGGGCGTCGTTAATATTGCCCTCAAACCCAGACTCAGACTGTTAGTGCTCCAGTTCCAGCGACTCGCCCAGCCCCAGCTCAGGGCGCCTCTTCTAGCAATGCTAGCGGGCAGCGCCAGAATAGATTCTATGCTTTACCGTCCCGCCAGGAACAGAAGGACTCTCCCAATGTTGTTTTTGGTATGCTTCATATATTTTAGTTTGATGTGTATGCTTTGTTGGATCCTGGATCCAGTTTCTCATATGTTACACCTTTGATTGCTGTGAATTTTGAAATAAGTCCTGAGATTATTTCTGAGCCTATCCTAGTTTCTACCCCAGTGGATGATTATATTATTGCCCAGAAAGTGTATAAAAAGTGTCCTGTTACCGTTCTTCATAGAGTCTTATTGGCTGATCTGATTGAGTTAGACATGGTAGATTTTGATGTGATTCTAGGTATGGACTGGTTGTATTCTTCTTATGCCTCTATTGATTGTCAGACCCGAGTGGTCAAGTTTTAGTTTTTGGGTGCATCCGTGTTTGAGTGGTCTGGAAATTTTGTGTCACTCAAGAGTCATTTTATCTCTTACCTCAAAGCTAGAAGGCTTATTTCCAAGGGGTGTATTTACCATTTGGATAGAGTCAAGGACACTAAGTCTGAGACTCCAACTCTCCAGTCTGTTAACATCGTCAATGAGTTTTCTGATGTCTTTCCGGATGATCTCTCAGGGATACCTCCTGATAGAGAGATAGAGTTTGGGATTGATCTTCTTCCCGATACTCAGCCCATTTCTATTCCTCCTTACCGTATGGCCCCTGCAGAACTTAAGGATTTGAAAGAGCAACTTAAAGATCTACTAGATAAGGGTTTCATAAGGCCCAGTGTTTCTCTTTGGGATGCTCCTGTGTTGTTTGTGAGAAAGAAAGATGGCTCTTTGTGTATGCGCATTGATTACCGCCAATTGAATAAAGTCACCGTAAAAAATAAGTACCCCCTTCCGAGAATAGATGATTTGTTTGACCAATTGCAAGGTGCAAGTTATTTCTCAAAGATAGACCTTCGTTCCAGCTATCATCAACTCAAAGTTAGGGAGTGTGACATCCCGAAAATTGCTTTTCAAACTCGTTATGGCCATTTTGAGTTTCTTGTTATGTCTTTCGGGTTAACTAATTCCACAGCAGCTTTCATGGGCCTCATGAATCGAGTGTTCAGACCATATCCGGATATGTTTGTTATAGTGTTCATCGATGATATACTGGTGTACTCCCGTAGTGAGGATGAACATTCTGATCATCTACAAACTGTCTTGCAAACCCTTAGAGATCACAAGTTGTCTGCCAAGTTCAGTAAGTGGGAGTTTTGGCTAAGGTCAGTTGCTTTTCTGGGTCGTATCACTTCTTCCGAGGGTATTAGAGTTGATCCCCAAAAGACCAAAGCTGCTACAAATTGGCCTAGACCTATTTCTCCGACTGATATCCAAAGTTTTTTTAGGTTTAGATGGCTATTACCGCCGTTTTGTTGAGGGTTTCTCCTCTATAGCATCTCCTATGACTCGATTGACCCAAAAGAAAGTGAAGTTCTTATGGTCCGAATCTTGTGAGAAGAGTTTTCAGGAGTTAAAGACTAGACTCACTTCAGCCCTTGTTTTGACTTTGCCTGATGGTGTTGATGGTTTTGTGGTGTACTGTGATGCTTCGAGAGTTGAGTTGTGTTGCGTATTGATGCAGAAGTGTAAGGTGATAGCTTATGCTTCTAGACAGTTGAAACCCCATGGAAAAATTACCCCACCCATGACCTTGAGTTGGCTGCTGTTGTGTTTGCTTTGAAAATCTGGAGACACTATTTGTATGATGTCCATGTTGATATTTTCACTGGTCATAAGAGTCTTCAGTATGTGTTTACCCAGAGAGAATTAAATCTTAAGCAGAGACGATGGTTAGAATTATTAAAGGACTATGATATGAGTATGTTGTACCATCCGGGCAAGGCCAATGTTGTGGCGGATGCCCTAAGTAGAGTGTCCATGGGTAGTGTTTCGCATGTGGTAGAAGGTAAGAAAGAGTGGGCTCATGATGTACATCGTTTGGCTAGATTGAGGGTTAGGTTGTTTGACTCTGCTGAAGGTAGTATAGGGGTTCAGAGTAGTTCCGAATCCTCTTTGGTTTCAGAAGTGAAGGAAAAGCAATACTTAGATACTAGTTTGGTCAAACTGAAGGAGTCAATCAAGGACCAAAAAGTAGAGGTTTTCTCCCAAGGGGGAGATGGTGTGTTGAGATTGCAGGGTAGATTGTATGTCCCAAATATTGATGATCAATATGGACTTCAAGATTGGTTTACCTCCTTCCCGACGCCATCATGATTCCATTTGGGTTGTGGTTGATAGGTTGACTAAGTCTGCTCATTTCTTGCTTGTTCATACTTTATATACTGCTGAGGATTACGCTAGATTGTATATCCGAGAGCTAGTGAGACTGCATGGAGTTCCCTTGTTTATCATTTCGGATAGGGGTACTCAGTTCACTTTGTAATTTTGGAAAGCTTTTCAGAAGGGTCTTGGTACCCAAGTGCTTTTGAGTTCTACTTTTCATCCGCAAACCGATGATCAGGATGAGCGGACTATCTAGACCTTAGAGGATATGTTGAGAGCTTGTGCACTTGACTTTAAGGGAAGTTGGGATGATCACTCATCGTTGATAGAGTTTGCTTACAATAACAGCTTCCACTCTAGTATTGGCATGGCTCCGTTTGAAGCCTTATATGGAAGGAAGCGTAGATCACCCATAGGTTGGTTCGAGGTGGGTGAAGCGGCTGTGAGTGGTCCTGATTCGGTATTTGAGGCTATGGAAAAATTTAAGTTGATTAGGGAAAGGTTGAAAACTGCGCAGAGTCCTCAGAAGTCATATACGGATGTTAGAAGGAGAGACCTTGAGTTTGAAGTTGGTGACCTAGTGTATCTAAAAATTTCACCCATGAGGGGCGTGAAGAGATTTGGAAAGAAGGGGAAGCTTAGTCCCCATTATGTTGGTCCTTACAAAATTCTTAGCCGTGTTGGTAAGGTAGCTTATGAGGTCGAGTTGCCTTCCAAGTTTTCCTCTGTTCATCCAATATTCCATGTCTCCATGCTTAGAAAGCATATTAGCGATGTTGTGGTAGTAGATTCCTCTGTGAGTGCTGACATTCAAGAAAATCTTTCTTTTGATGAGATTTCTGTTGAGATTCTTGATTTCAGTTTCCAAAGACTAAGGAACAAAGAAGTTCCCTTGGTCAAGGTGTTGTGGCGAAACCAATCAGTTGAGGGTGCAACTTGGGAAGCTGAGGCGGATATACGATCCAAGTACCCGCACCTATTTTCTGCGAACTCCGATCAAGCTGAAGGTACCGTTCTTTCCTAAATCATGCACCTTTGATAAAAGTTGCAGCAGTTCAGCTGTCATTTATTATGTGTTCAGCTGTAGTTTCTTGAATTTATGCATTCTATGTTGCATTCGGAGTGAGAAACGATGTGGTGATGAGTCTAACGAATGGTTTTAGTTGTATGCTCTATTCCCTATCTAATCTTGGCATGTCTAGCGTCATTCGAGGACGAATGTTTCCAAGGGAGGGATGATGTAATACCTCGGGAAATTTTTAATTGAAATTTTGTGCGTAAACGTGTTGGGTTCTATCTTCTAGAATGAATTATAAATTTTTGGTGCGGAATGTCTTAGATTATGACCCACCATTGCGTAGAGTATCGAATAATCTTTCCAACAATATGTGGATCATCCAAAACGAACACCCGAACGACGAGTTATGAACATTCCGATCGAACCGTGAATAGTAGTGAACAGTAAAACGTGCAGGAAAAAGTACTGAGGCCTGGCGTATTTTGGGTCAACTTCAAACGATCATAAATCCACATACACAATGATCTGGGTGAGATACTATATATCAATGGAAAGATATAAGAGTCCTCTTTCTAATGAAATTGGTTTCATCAAATTTGGATATCAGAGTAAAACGTTATGGCTGATCTACTTCAGACTATCAAAACAGTCCACCAAAGGACAAATTCGAGATTTTTTTTGATTTTTAGGGGCGTTTTGGTCATTCTCCCTTACCTAAAATCCATCCAAACCCTATATTAAAACCTATTAGAAGCATTATAAGTTATATTTCATCAAATTCCCTAAAAAAACCCTAAACTCCTACATCCAACTTCAAGAACCTCTAAAGTTCACCATTAATTCTACAAATTTATTCAAGATTCCAAGTTCCTAGTTCAAGAACTCCAAGAACCATCATTTAAAGGCACGATTAACATCTCAAAAACAAGTATCGATCTAAAGTTCATCATTCAAGTTATGTGGGGGTTTTCAACAAGAACTCTCTTTCGTTCTTGTGCCCAAAAGTAATTTTCTTTACAAAGGCATGATTTTTATTTGATTTTTATGAATTTGAAGCATGAACCCATATCTTATGATGATTATTATGAAATCTTGATGTTTATGATTTTGAAAGATGAATTTACATGTGTGGAGATATAAAGCATGAATCTTAAACGATATTTATCATGATTTTGATATTTGGATCGTGAATCCCCATTGAAAATTATGTTTTTTTGAGAAAGTGTGTGTTATAAGCACGTTGATGTTGAATATTTGAGATATTTTGAATGATTTGACCTTTTTGTCTTAATGGAGTTGTTTTGAACTCGAGTGTGAAAGAAATCCACAACGTGGTTGATTTTGATAGATGGGAAACATGATGGCTCCCGATGTATATTTATATATTACTGAAATTATTTTGTTGTGGATTGTCTTTGAAATGATCTGAGCTAAGTCCGGGAGAAATATTTAGCACTGAGTGGAAGGTATAAAGTGACCTTACTTTCCTAGAACTACGTGCCCCCGTAGGAGTGAGCCTGAGGCTGATTTATATACTGATCACTAGTTTGTATGGATTTGATATCGATAGTCCTACTCTGACAGCAAGGATAGGACGGCTCTCCCCAACCTGGGTTGTACGTTGGACTCCCTGTAGCTCACATGGTTTATGTCGGTTATAGGATCTCCCAGTGTGTATGTGTTTCCTTGTGTCTATGGTGAATGGTGAAGTGATTTGAAAGTGAAATTATGAAAGTTATTCTTTCGAAAGATTTAAATGATATCTACATTATGAGAATTGATATTCTTGATGAACTGAAAGTGACTGACAAATTATATGATGACTCACATGTGTTATTGTACTTATTTCATCCTCTCATGATTATGATGATTTTCTTTGGGCTATGTGAGTCTTTCATACATCCTACATATTTCTTATAAATATTTATGATGATGATGTTTATACAACTGCATACCCCCCCCATATACTCGGTTCTTTTCCATGGTACTGACCCACATCTTCGGATGTGGGCTGCATTTTCTCGAAATATAAGTTCAGGTGCTCATTTCCAGGTTCGACAGTAATTCTTTGGGCACACTATTCTACATCCTCTGTTGGGGTGAGTCCTCATGTTTCGAGGACGTGATGTCTGATCTTAGTTTCATGAAATTATTTACATTTGATAACTGAGTATGAGTCAGTTGGGGCATGTCTCAATGGCTCACTGATTTTATTGATTTTCTTAGAGGCTTGTCAGACTAGTATAAATGTTGGGAGTTGACTAATAAGTCGTATTTTGTTATCTTTCTGAAATTCTTTATTCTTGGATGATGATTACTCTGTTGATATTTGAGGGTTATTTATGGAAACCCCGTTGATTTGTGTTGAACTGAATGGAAATGGCTCAAAGGGTTAGCTTAAGGCTACTCGTAGCCTCAAGCACCGTGTGACGCTTCGAGACCCGTTTTTCGAGGCGTTACATTTCTTATCCATTCTTAGGATAACTCTTTGGAACCATTTGACTTTCATAAGTCTGTTGATTCTGCTGGGATAACTCGTAATGAAGAACTTTAATACGATCTTGTAGAATGCCTATATGTTCTATCATTTGTCTTTTTTCATTTATAAGGTTCTCATTTTCTTGTCTTAGAGTTTCATTTGCGTGGTTTAGTCCTCTAAAAGCTTCGGTCATTGAAGAAAAATGATCGCAAAATATAATTTTATTTGTCCTTTTTGATATTATATTGGGAAACTTCTTTCATATTTGGTCTTAAAGCTGGAGTAATAAAATACTTTGGCCCTAGATTTCCTCAGATATAGTCTAATGCCTCTTTGAGGTCATTGAAACCTTTATAGAGAAGTGTTGTATAGTATTTTATAAAATTCATTACCTCTATTCATGTCTGAAATACTCCTTGTGTATGGCCCCTAAGAACAACATAAAATTTAAATTTGTCAATGTTATTCTTCTTAGTAAAATAATTGCTTAAAACATTTAGGACAGATAAAATAGCTATTATTTCTGGGTGCCTTATTATAGAATATCCATAAATTGTCGATCAGGCATATCTGTTGTTTGTCCACTCGCACATCTAATCTAAGTTTGAAAGTCAAGTTGGATGGCTCATAATTGATCAGGTTGTGTGGCCTGAAAAATCAACCTTTCTAATTTTGAATGTTCCAACATTATAAATGGTCTGTAATGAGTATTGCTCATTAACTTTCTCATATAGTCTTGGGAGGACGAGGCCTTAGCCTTACCTTTTCCCTTGCCTGTTTACATACTGAAACAAAATTTGTTAGTTTTCTTCTTTTATTAGTCTACTAAGTTGATCTGTTAGGTTATTATCTTTTCCATTAAGATGTTCTAGCACAATGCTATAAATTGAAGTGGCGTCTAAAAAATTTAACCACCTTCTTTTACTACTATTCTTTTATTTTATTTTTTGATGGAATTTTACTATAGCTTTATAGTCATTCTTACTAATATTTTAGGTTTATATAATACATAAAGTTTAAAACTATTTAAACCATAGATTACTGCTAATGTTTCTGCGTCTATACTATTCAGATTGCTTTTTTCTTTATATTTTTCTCTTGAATAAGCACAAATTTTCTCATCTTTCTTCTCGCTGTATCTATTAAGTTTTGCTTTTAATATTGCTCCCCATCCTCGAAGACTCCATCTGTTTTGACTATTAAATAGTTTGTTTCTAACGACAGTGTCAAGTCCGGGATGTCTTGAATCATGCATTTAAGCTATTGGACTAATTTTATGTCTTCAGTATTAAAAGTCTTCTAACCTTTTGATTCGATTTTAGAATATAGCGGCCCTGCTATCTTTCCTAAAGCTTTAATAAAAGTTAGCATAATTTAGTAGTCCTAAAATTTTTTGTAAATTCTTGATTTTATCTAATCTGTCTGGCATTTTTAAGACCTTCTTAGCTATGTGTGGTTGTAATTTTATTCTATCATCCCCAATGACTATTCCTAGAAAATTAATACTGTTTTTATATAGTTTCATTTTCTTTCTACTTATTATTATTTCATTGTCTGCAAATAGTGTAAAAACTTATTGTAAATATCCTAGATGTTCTCTCATGTTATTACTGAAAACTAAAATATCATCTACATATACTAATACAAAAGTCTTATAATTTTCAAAAATACTATTCATTTTTGTTTGAAAAAGTAGAGGAGTTGTCATTAGTCCGAATATCATAACTAGCCATTCAAAATGACCTTTGGACATGTAAAAACTGTCCATTCTATACTATCCTCATGCATTTTAACTTGCTAACATCCGAATTTACAATCAAACTTACTAAATACTTTGATTCCTTGTATTCTATTTATTAGTTCTGCTTTGTCTGGTAACTTATATCCATCCATCGTAGTATTATCATTTAGTCTTTTATAATTTATTATCATTCTAACTTTTCCTCTTACTATTTTACTATGGTTTCTTATTATGAAAGCTGCTGATTTATTTCTTGACTTAGATCTTCTAATTATTCTTAATTCTAATAGTTCATGTATTTGTACTTCAACATCTTTAAGATCTTCATTTGTAGCTTCTATGGATGCTGTTTTTATGGTATATTTTGGATTGATTATTTCTAATTGTAGGTAATTTGATTGGAGTCTCAGTGCTGCAAAAATTTTCTCCAATTATTTTTAGTTTGTCTAGAATTTGTATTGTTTTATCTAGGTCTTTTTGATCTTTTGTTACTCCTATTTGTTGTATTCCTTTCTTAAAATTATATAATTTTGTATTCATTTCTATTAGATTGTAATCTTTTTTCTAATTCTTCTATTATTAATAAATCTTGTAATTCTTCATACATTGTTATCTTTCTGTTGTCACTACATGTACAATTTTCTCCCTTATCACATTCTAGTGATTCTTTGAATTTTGTTTGATTATTTGAGCTTTCTTCTTCTGATTTATCCTTAAGAAAATGATATTTAGTTAGTATAGGTTTTTTTTGTACTGGTGAGTGAGTAATATTGCTTGCGAAGATTACCCAATTTCTAGAAACAAAACATCCTCCATTATTTTGTACCATAAAATCTAGTCCTAACATATCTGCCTTTATGTTTAAGTCTCTAACTAGTATTCCATTGAGTTTGTATGAGGGTCGATAGAATTTTTCACAAGTATTAATAAAATTTACTTTTGCTCTTGGTATATATTCTGTATAAGTATTATGAGTTCTGTCTTCTTGCATGAATTTTTGAAATTTTTGTAATTCTTTAATTAGACTTGGTGATAAAATCTACTATTTAATATACTCCTTGTACATCCTGAATTGACTATAGCTAAGATTTCAAACTCATAATCTTGAATTCTTATTCTTGTTAATACTTTGATTGTACTAATTTATTTTTCTTCATTACATGTCGATCCTTCAAATGATATATTCATTGATTTTTTCGTTTTACTTTATTATTTTTGATAGATGCATTCAATAATTCTACTTCTAATAAGTCTTCTTCTTTAATTACTTCTTCATGTTTTTTGAGGTTATTTATTCTTATCTCCAATTTTTTCAGTTTTTCTTCTAGTTCCAATATTGTATCATCTGTTGTTCTATTTATTGGCTCGTGTCTGTAAAAAATTTTGAAATTACTTTCTGGTTTCTGGATTCCTGAGGCTATTTCTATACAAGTTATGTATCCTTCTGTATACATTTACTGCATTTTTTTCGTTTGTTTTTACTTGGAATCCATCTACAGTAAGCACACTAGTTATTGTCTAGTCCTTTACCTTTTTCAAATTTATGTTTACATTCTTCTATAAGGTTGACTAAATCATGATAGTCTGAATTTATCTTTTCTAATCCTATTTCATTTATAAAATCCTCTTCTTCAGAGTCCAAAGAATTTAATGTGTCTTTTTCTTCTTTGAATACTTTCAAACTCCGTATAGAGTATATGCTATTATTGTCTGACATATATTCATTTACATGTATTAGATTTTTATTTACTTTGTCTATTAACTGTGCATTTCTAGATCTACTATTATTTCTTTTTGAACAAGTATTTGCTAAATATTTTATACTTCCACAAGTAAAACATTCTAATTTATTTTTATAAGTTCTATTGGTTTTATATTTTCTTACATATCTCTGTTTATTTAGATATGATTTTTTTCGCTTTTGACTTTCTTAAAAAATATGTTTTCTTAGGACGATAATCCCTTTTATATCATTTTTTATGTCTTCCTTTCTTATAATCTTGATCATAATATTGCGTAGTATATATATTTTTATAGAAATATGTATCACCTTTTTTTAATTATTTTTTATTTGAATATTCGTACACTTTTCTTGTACTATTTTCATTATATGTTGTATTCTTTGTCCTATTGACTTTCTTGTATCTGAATTTTGTACTACTTCTTCTCTTTTGGACCATTTTCTCTTTCTAATGCTCCTGACAATTTATTAAATAATATTTTTCTTAAAGTCTGTTCAAACGAGTTTTTACTAATGGTATAATAATAGAAATACTCATTTAGAAATTTCTTAATTCTTAACCAATTATTAATACTTAACTGTTCTAAATTTATTAAAGTCCTTTTCTTTATTAAAGCCCTTTTCTGTAATATTATTAATCTACTATTGGGATCCTCACCTATTAATAAAGTATGTACTTTATTTATAAAATTATATGGATTAGTCCCCATTTCTATCAATCCCTGAAAATCTTCGGAGAATATTGTCTTGTATGCTTCCCATAATGCTTTAATAGTCCTAGGAACGAATCTAGATATCTATACATATTTTCTGCATCTAGCTCTTGATTAGCTTGTATGTGTTGTATGTAGTCTGCTACAACTACATTCTTCCTTATGTCTATTATAGCATTCTATGTCTGGGGTCATGAGCCACTAGATTTAAAATCTTTCCTTTATTACCACCTTCTTGTAACCTAATGGTTTCTTCTATTGACATGCCTCTTCCTCTAGGTTTTATGTTCTATTCTTCACCATATTTTTCGAAAAATAAAATCGTTTCAACCTTGCTGCTTGCTCATATCTGCGTACTTATACTTGTTTTACACATCAATATTATATTATATCTGTTTACTAATTTTCTATATTCGGTATTATATCTGTTAACGAATTATCTATATTATTTTTAATCTGTATTAGGTAAAGTTTAATCTTAATTTGTTCGTAGATGTTGAAAAAAGGTCCATATTTTGGGTTTTGTTGTTTTAGCTTTTTCTTTTTCTTTTTGAGGAGTTAATTCTATTTTCTTTAATTGCTCTATTAATACTTCTATATTTTTACCTTCTTTACTAGCTTGTTGTTCTGCTTTTTCTAGATTTTTATTAAGTTCTAATAGTAACAGTAGTATAATATTATTTTATTTTATGACTATAAAGTTAGTTCTTCCTTAAACTTGATAATTTGATAATCCTTCGAAATTAGTTGAATTTAAGCAGCCTTATATATATATATAATTCATACTTAGATAATATATAGTATGAATATAAAGTAAGATTATATTTTGACCGTTTGAAAAGGGTTACCACATCCTATCCATTTAATCATTATTATGTTTACATTTATTATTACAAATTGTATTTAGTGGATCCTTCAATAAAATAACATTATTGGATTCATGAGTGGGTTTTTCCACACAAAATCTTCTTAAATCTAGCCAAATATTCCACTGTCGATCTTATTGACGTAAAAGTGAATATGTATTGACTTTGAATTAAGGAGCTTAATTCTCTTACTATTGTCAAGGTATTTGAATTAATTTCTCTCCAAATAGAATGGAAAATTATTCTGCAATAGTGGCAAATGAGAATGCAACTTGTTGGAAAAATTTTATAATGGAAGAGTCATAACCAATAAAAGTTATGTGATCCTTCATTAATTATTTGACACATAAGTTATGGGCCCCTATCTTTTTAATTTTGTAATGAAAGCAATGAATAAGAGAGAGAAAATATATTTATATAATCATATGGGTCTTAATTGGTAAAACAAATTATGTTAAATAAATATAAAAAATTAAAAAAATGAGAATTATATGGCTCTTGTATACAAAAACATGTACGGTAAAAATATAATTTTTTTTCTTTATGATTTCAATAAAGTTCACGTAAACCTTTGATCATTATTTGAGATAAAAATTACATCAAATTTATGTATTGATCCTATTTTTATTAATAGATATTTCATTCGTTTAAATTTATGATTTCTTTTTAAAATTTAAAAAAAAACATATTTTTGTATTTAGAACAATAACATTTCCCATGAAATATCACAAATGAGATTTGAGAAAGGTAGAATATATGCAAACTTTATCAGAGAGGGTGCTTCATTTTTTTTATTTTATTAATAATTTAATTATAAAATAATATATAATTTTTACTCCCAATTAATAATTTATAAAAACACAAATTTTCGGGTTATAAAATACTATATTTTATCTCAATCCAATTTATTTTATTTTTTTAAATATTTACCAAGTCAAAACTTTCACATAAATATATAAAATAATATTTCAATATTTTAGATTAGTAGAAAAATAAGTTTTTAACATTTTGCACATAAAAGTGTAAATTCTATTGGAAAACAAACTTAAAACTGTTTTTAAAGTCAAACATTCAATTTTAAACATAAATAAAAAAAAATATTCTGAAAAAAGAGATACTAACATTTTAATATTCTATAACCAAGAAGATCCTTATAAATATTGATAGATTGAGTTTCATTGCATTTTAATTATAAAATTGAATAAACAAGGCATATTATTTATGTGTCAATTTTACACATATTTTATATATTTTAGTTTATGTGAAAGTATTGACTCAGTATATATTTAAATAAATAAATAATTTTGAATAGAGATAAAATATAGTATTTTATAATCCAAAAATTTATGTTGTTATAAATTATTAATTGGGAGTAAAAATTATATATTAGTTTATAATTAAATTATTAATAAAATAAAAAAGATGAAGCACTCTATCTGATAAAGTCTCCATACACTCTACCTTTCTCAAATCTCATTTGTGATATTTCATGAGAAATATTGTTGTACTAAATGTAAAAATATGTCTTTTTAAAAATTTTAAAAAAAATCATAAATTTAAACGAATGAAATATCTATTAATAAAAATAGGATCTATACATAAATTTGGTGTAATTTTTATCTCAAATAATGATCAAATTTTATGTGGATTCTTAATCATAAAGAAAAAAAAATGATATTTTTACCGTTCATGTTTTTCATACAAGAGCCATATAATTTTTCTCTTTTTTATTTTTTATATTTACTTAACACAATTTGTTTTATCAATTAAGACCCATATGAATTATATAAATATATTTTCTCTCTATTATTCATTTATTTTATTATAAAATCAAAAAAATAGAGATCCATAATTTATGTGTCAAAAAATTAATGGAGGATCACACAATTTTTATTGATTGTGAGTCTCCCATCTTAAATTTTCCCAACTTGTTGAACTTCAAAGATTTCACATGGAAAACAAATCACACAACATTTACTTTATTTTGAAAACAATTAAGAAATGAGAAGAGAAATTAAGTTTGCAAGTTTCGATTATTGATGTATGAAATCTAAGGTAAAATCTTAAAGTTGTAGACAATAAGAAAAATGAAATAGAGAGATGCAATCCAGAACTTATCTTTCCTCATTTCTCATTCACACCTAAAGTCCCCCAACAATTTGTACCTAGTAACAAGTTTGGTTATTCATAAATATTAGCTAGTAATATAATTCACTTTCATTTGACAATAAAATCCCAACATCTCTAAATAAAATACGGAAAAGGTTCAAAAATATCCCTAAACTATCTGAAATAGCTCAAAAATGCCCCTCGTTAGATTTTTGGCTCAAAAATACCCCTCCGTTAAATATTTGGTTCAAAAATACCCCTCCCTCTAACGAAATTCGAAAAAGGATCAAAAATACCCCTGAACTATCTCAAATGGCTCAAAAATGCCCCTCTGTTAAATATTTGGCTCAAAAATATCCCTCCCCTTAACGAAATTCCACCAAGCATGCCACCTAGATAAAAAAAAACTACGTGACTATGCCACATTACCATCCACATGTAAAATGTTAGCATTTTTTAATTATATGACATTCCTTTCTTCTTTATTTTTATTTTTATTTAAAAACATCAGTGAAACAGACAAAACTTACACGACTTTTTTATTTTTAATCAAAGTAGTAAAATGGTGGTTACATAATATTTTTTTTGAAAAAATTTATTAAATTTAAAAACGCTATTATCAAATTCCTTTGATCATCTAAAAAATAAGTTTTTACCTGTTAATAGGTTTAAAAGTGTGAAACCAACAAAAGAGTCTTATTAAACTGATAAATTCATTAATTATTAGGCCAGTATAAAAGTTAAAATTAAGATTTATTCGTAAAAGTAAAAAATTTCAAACTAAACTTCAAATTAGTTACTCAAAAGATGTGTTTGGTTTTGCTAGCTTTTACTCAAAATGCTCATGTTAAAATGATTTAATAAATACCTCCTCTAATTTAAAATTAATGAATCTTTGAATATGACACACATCTTCAAAAAGTTAATGAATGATATAATTAAAGAATAATTTATCAATATTAAGTATCATTTTACTTCTTTTCAAACTTGTTCTAAAAATAATAAGATTATTCATCAAAACTGAATTTAGAAAAATGAATTAATTTCGAATGATTAAACAAGTGTTAAAAGGAATTCATTTATTTTGAAAAAGAATTTGCATGTAGTAAATTCAACTCAATTATTAGTACATCAACATTTGCTAGCTTAAAATTTAAAATTCTAACTCCTCCTCCGAGTCAATATCTGCTCAAGATCAAGTTATCCCTCATCCCAAACGATAATAACAAGATGAAATTTAGAACTTTTAAACACTAATTAAAAGGTGAAATTTAGAACTTTTAAAACACTAATGAAGTAATTAGCAAAAGATTGGTTTCTTGGTTTTTCCGTTTCACTGCTTTGCAAAAAAATAAAAATAAAAAAAGAAGAAGAAAGGAATGTCATATAATTAAAAAATGATAACATTTTACATGTGGCATAGTCGCGTGATTTTTTTTTTATCTAGGTGGCATGTTTGGTGGAATTTCATTAAAGGGAGGGGTATTTTTTAGCCAAATATTTAACAGAGAGGTATTTTTGAGCCATTTCAGATAGTTCAGGGTTATTTTTTATCCTTTTTCGAATTTCGTTAGGGGGAGGAGTATTTTTGAGCCAAATATTTAACGGAGGGGTATTTTTAAGCCAAAAATCTAACGAGGGGCATTTTTGAGCTATTTCAGATAGTTCAGGGGTATTTTTGATCCTTTTTCGAATTTTGTTAGAGGGAGAGGTATTTTTGAGTCAAATATTTAACAGAGGAGTATTTTTTATCCAAAAATCTAACGAGGGGCATTTTTAAGCTATTTCACATAGTTCAGGGTTATTTTTAAACCTTTTCCAAATAAAATATGAATGTTAACCAAAAAAGTACTTAGGAAGTGAACCATATTAAGATTTAGTGCCTCTATTTAATGATTGAAAGATTAATATTTCTACAGTTAAATGCGCATGGCTTGTGAATAGTCAAAAGGAGAAAAATACTTTTAATATATATACCCCTCACATTATTAAATTAAAAAACCACTAGTTTAATTTTTGTTTAATGGACAATGAAAAAGGCAGTGTTAACTCATTGACATATTATGGATGTAGATATTGTTGCTAATATCTATAAAGATGATGGACAGTAAAACTTACAGAAAAAAAAAAAGAGAAAAAGATGGAAGTTGTTTGACTTAAAAAGAATCTTTATCACGCTTGCAATTATTGATTAACGGATCCCACAATTATCCTGTCATGGAAAACATAACTTACTTTTACGACGGTGTGCCAAAATTGAATTGTTGTATAAGAAAAAAGAAAGATTTTTAAAATTTCGTCTAAAATAAGTTATTTGTGTGACTTTAAAATCATTTCTATAAGGGTAAATGGGCAAAAAAATGAAATTGCCATTAAATATAGAAATGTGTATTCTTTTTGCGATTCACTAAAAGGAGAAGTAAGTTACTCCCTCTATTTCTAAACTAGTTTAATTGCACGTGCCTCACACGTGTAATTTTTGATTAACTAAGATTAGACGATTTTGTCTATCGCGAATATTTTTAATAACGTGCAAAAAGTTTAAATCACTACTCAAAGATTATGTATTTTATTGTCAACACATATATATTTTACCACCATAAGTTTCAAGTGGTTAATGCATCGTCACTTTTACGTATGTCTTTCCCTTGCTGTTAGAGGCTAAGAGAGACGCATCGATTTGAACCATATTTGTAATACGACTATTTTTTTTTATTATATATTTAAACTTTTTCTTATTTTTAAAGTTTAAGTAAGTTACTCCCTCTATTTCTAAACTAGTTTAATTGTACGTGTCTCGCACGTGTAATTTTTGATTAACTAAGATTAGACGATTTTGTCTATCGCGAATATTTTTAATAACGTGCAAAAAGTTTAAATCACTACTCAAAGATTATGTATTTTATTGTCAGCACATATATATTTTACCACCATAAGTTTCAACTGGTTAATGCATTGTCACTTTTACGTATGTCTTTCCCTTGTTGTTAGAGGCTAAGAGAGACGCATCGATTTGAACCATATTTGTAGTACGACTATTTTTTTATATATATATATTTAAACTTTTTCTTATTTTTAAAGTTGAATCTTTAAAAAAAATTTGATTACTTACTTAAAATTTTTAAAAATCTAATATTTCGTATATTTTTCTTATTCTAACTCTTTCATATTTATTTCTAGATTTTTTCATTCTTCTTAAAATCACCTTTAGTTGATTTAGAATTTTTAAACTAATGAAAAATATATTAATTGTCATTAATTTTGATGACTTCTAATAAGAAAATATTTTACTATAAATATTTAGTTAATTTTCAACTGTTAAATATTAGAAAAATAGTGAAAAGATGATTTTGTCTAAAGTAAAGACTTTTAATGAAGGACAAAAAGTTCAAACAATATTTTTACGGACCTTCACATTTTAATATATTATAGATATAGATATAGTTTAAGGGAACGTGCAGTTACACGTTTATTTCATACTATATAAAATTTGTACATGTTTAAGACGTTATAAAAAGTAGTCCAATGACACCTTGAAAAAGCAATAGATACAAAAAATTAAATTTATTCTAATCAATGGTAATATATAAAATTATCTCTATTATTTATTATTTCTTAAAAGATGTGTCAAGTCAGTAATGAACACATAAAGATGGACGGAAAGAATAACTATTTAATGCATAATGTTTTTCTAAATAAATCTATATAGATTAATGTGTTATATATAGAGCTTATATTTATATTAAAAAGGAAAAAAGTGTGATTTTAATTACAAACACAATTGCGTTTGCCAATACCATAACTTAATTTTTAGTCATTTAATAGAAAATATAAAATAATGAAATATGTAAAACATAACTATCTAAGATAATGTAGCATGCGGCATTCAATGTAATGGTGTAAATTCCGTCTAAATTTAAGAATAAAAAACTAACAACGTCACCAGAATATTATTGTATATTATATCAAATATATATATTAATGTATAGTATATCAAATATTTAATAACAGAGACATGCAATCATTTTTTTCCATTGCTAAATTTCATAATTAAATATTTATATTGTTTAGGACATGCACAATTTTTATATTTCATATTTTATTATAATTTATTTATTTTATATAACTATTTGTATATATTAAATCTTGAATTTCCTTAACGAAATTCTTGACTTGGCTCAAGACCTCTAGTATCTAGTTTACGACAAGAAATTCTATCTATTTCACCACATCACTTGATAGACGAGGCTATCATTTTTTTGCTCACCTCTTGACGGGATAAAAGCTAAAGGCATGGAAAACAATTATATGGTGAAAATATTCTTTTATGATCATTTAGCCCTTTCTTAAATTTCTTATGTGTAAAGATAAAAGTATCTTGTAAAGGGGACTATATATAGCTCAACTTTTTTAAAATTGATGTCATACTCATGTTGAATCCTGCAAAAATATATTAATCTTGAAAAATTCAACATACGTCTATTAATATTTTTAAAGTATCCGGGCATCATAGAAAAGACATAAAAAATAACTTTGTAACCAGCACACAAGCAAGCTAGAACGATTTTGGAGATTGAAAAGAGGATTAAGAAAATCAGCCGATATAAAATAACATCTTGTTGAACTTTTATTAATGAAATAGAGATTGTAGTTGTTTTGAAGCCAGTATCTTCTCATTTCTTTTCAACTATTAATTAATTGCGTAATGTCAACTTACCCTGAATATTATGTTTTTTTGTGGTGAATCTATTTCAATGTAGCCAAAAAAAATAAAAAATGCATATTCATTTAGTTACATCCTTTGCCAGAAAAAAAGAAAAAGAAAAGGAAAGTGCATACCTATTGACATGAAGGTGAAATCAGCAACCCTCTACGGTATAATTTCCATTTATCTTCAGTAATATAAGCACGAAAATGCAAAAATATGTTTATCTGCGGTTTAATATTAAAGATTAAATATGATTCTTTGTTAACTTTCTTCGAAAGATAGATCGAGTTGATGAAGTATGCCCATAAATACACTGCAACCTAAATCAAAACTACGTCAGTAGAAAATAAACACTTTTTGATAAATCTAAACCATATTCATATTAAAAAAAAAATTAACTAATCTTAACAAACCCTAAACCCTCTACCTAAAAGTTGAAATTGAAACAAATACATGAATAAAATTACAAAATATACTAAGCATACATATTGAAATAGAGAAAGAAAACAAATTAACCAATCTAAAAAAACCCTAAACCATCTGTCCACTGCACATATATATTGAAAGGAACAGGGAAGGAAAATAAGTTAAAAATATGACGAGTTTTACGTCTAAATAAATTCTATATTTAATGACTTGGACGTGTAAAATTAATATTCTATAATTAAAATCATTTTATTTGAGCAATAGATACATTCTGCAATTAATTATTATTCCCTAATTCACTATTAATTAAGTACGTTTGTCTGCAATTATATTGGGATTTTTAATGGGTATTTTTTTATTTTTTATTTTTGAATATTCTATTTGGGGTTTTGGGGTTGTCCTCTTTTGGTTGTGAATGATAAGGTTTCTTTAGATGGTGAAAAATAGATCCTATTTTTGTGAGGAAAGGTTTTACTTTTTGTAATATAGTAAATATTTAATATTATTAAAATAATAGAGGATAGGTGAAAATACGATTTTGTATAAAGCGAATATTTTTAATGATTAAGATTCTTTTCATATATTTTAGGATTCCTTAATTTAATAAAATAATAATTGAAGAAAAAAAGGTGAAAATACGATTTTGTTTAAAGGAGAGGCCTTTATTGAAGGGTAAAAAAGGCAAACGCCAATTATAAGAGCCTTCACACTTTTAATATAATAGAGATAAGTGTTCATTTTGAATTGCACACGCCCTTTTAACAAATTACTAATTAATTAACTCCAAGAAAATAAAAGACTACTTTACCAACTTACTCATCATTAGATTTATCTCTTTGCAAGTTGACATTGATTGCATTTTATCTAAATAAGAATAAATTTGAAAAAAAAATGACCAATTTATTCTTTAAAACTTAAACAAACACTTATTAGATATAAAATCAAAAGACAAAATGAGCACTTGTATAGGAACAGAAGGAGTATATAAATTAGGACAGAGGACGTATTTGGTAGTGTCATTTTCCATTTCACAATTCTATCTCTTGTAACTTGTTAACGTTTGGTAATTAGCTAAAAATGGCTTGAGGGTAAGAGAGTGTTGGAATTTTTTTGGAATACCGGGATAACTTGTATGCCGTTACAAATCTGCCACGACCTCTGTCCTTAATTCGAGTGAGCACTTTGTGCGCATTGGGTAAATCTCCAACCATGTAATAGTCTGCAAACCACATTAGGAATATAAACCGCACTAAATAAGCCCTGTGCGGAATTATACTAACGAATATATCATATATATCCTTGCTCAATCAAATCCTAAGTGAGAATGCATGAGTCGTATATGCATTGCTAGACATTTTTCGTGACTTTTGTGGTTTATTTACTCCAACTTTCAGAATACTACATTACGTGTCTACACGTACGAATCATGAATCTTTACATATTATGTGCACCGAATTGTCACTTTTCTGATCACATCAGTTTAGATTCAACTATTGGTGTGATCACATTCAGACTCCAACATAAGGAACAGTCATATGTTTTCAAATTTGTTTCATTGATGATCATGTTTATGTTTAGATATTGAGTTTACAGTCTAGTTACATATTTTGTCAATACGTAGTCTTTATTTATCTATTTACTGTATCAATTTAGTTTCGTTGCTTATAAGACTAACAAGATATTCTATAGATGGTATTTAGCCCCCTGTGATGGTATGCTTTCATTTTCTTGTATGCAAATACTTTTAGATCATGTTCTAATAAATACAACTGAATAGGTGCAGACTTCAACCCAACTCACTTTCTCTCGTTACTTCATTTGGGAGCTCAGTCTTTATTGTGTTATATCAGATAAGTAGTACTTAGGGAATGTCCCAAGATAATATATTTTTGAATGTTATCAGAGACCTATCTCTTAGCCTAGTGGGTATTTATGAATTTCAGTTTAAATTTTTGGCTCGCCAAAAGGGTCTGTGACCTACACTAACATATATTAAAGATGAGGGTAACAAATTATTGGAGGTAGAGGCACACATTAAACAAAGATGCATGACATGTATTACTTTCGTGAAACCTTAAATGTTGGAGGGAAAATATTGTCATCTATACTTAGGAGGACTAATGTGCCGAAGAATGGAGGTGTAGTAGAATGATCTCGTTGTACAAGAACAAGAACAATATCCAAAATTGTAGCCACACTATGAAAGTTTGTACTTCACGTTCCGTTATATGTATTTGTGATTCAATTTTTTCCATTTGAGTAAAAAACTCATAATGTTTGTAAAAACTTCCAAATGGCCAACAGTTCGATGGGTTGGACTATATTTCAAAGGTAATTTTTCATGCTTAAAGCATAGTCTATTAAGATTTTGACAATATTGGTCGTTGAAGTTAGGGCAAGACCTAATTTTACACAATTTTTTTATGCATTATGTTGTATCCTTTTGAATTTAGGCCATTGCAGGTAATTAATTCTTCCATTTTAACAATTCCAACTTGTTCCAATTTACCTATCCTAACATTCTAATATCCTTACAACCTTCCAAACATGTCTACCTTGCTCCATAAATCTATACACATCATAATATATTCTGCACGTCAAACATCAATTCCTCTGTAGTCAAACATTCAATAGTACGATAAGGAAACCAACTTCAGATCTAAAAAAAAAAATATAATACACTAAAATTTTAATTATATGTGGGGTTCGAGAAAAAACACAACTACAGGAGTCGATCTACTATTATTAAATAATATAATTCAAACTCTTAGATGGTCAAAACTTGATCGTCCTTATCTATTCTAATAATAAGTAGGATCCTGTTGGCTGACTGCAGTTTTTAATAATTGAAATGTATGTCTTATACTTTGATCTTTTTAAGAAAAAAAAAAAAACTATCTCCTACTTCTTTTAATTTCGGAGAGCATTATTATGGCGATAATGGGTGGGGCTTTTTATGCAAATTAAAGCAAAAGAAGATAATTAGAGGTGAAGACCAAAAATTGTTTTATAGCATGCACTTGTACAGTTGATATGTCACATACCACTTTGGCTAATTTTTTTTTCTTTTCACAACATAAAAAAACAAATACAAATGATTTGGTGATGGCCTCCAAGTACAAATTTCTTTCTTTTTTTCTTTTCCTCCTTTCTGTCTCTTCACTGGTTCTTTGAAATTTTTTTTGGCACTATACAAATATTTGCTTGTATTTAGTATTAATATTAAAATAAATAATTTAATTATGAATGTCACAAACTACATCGAGAATACAAATCATGTAAGTAAACCAAGGGATGCATGCATCTTTCAAAATTAGAGGACTAATTCAAAGTTAGAGTCATAAATTAAAGGCATAATATATAAATGTGTCCTTTAACTTGGCCTAGCCGACATCTATTGCTTTCAACTTTTGGTGTGGAAAAGTAGACACTTAAATTTATATAAAGTTGAACAAGTAGACGCATGCGTCCTAATTAAGTGGCGTCCTATATAACAATTCATGTCCTGTGTGACATCCTATGTGCTTAATGCCACATATAGAATATGTGTGTCCGCTTGTTCAACTTTATATCGTTAGATTCCGAAATCTCTTGAATCGCCATTAATTTGTGGATTGAAAACCCTAGTATAAAATGAGATGAGAGAAAGGGAAAGTGAAGAAGATATTTTTATCTCTCTGCCTTCTAGAAGCTGTCAAAAGATAGTCACATATATGCATAATGTATAAAATCAGTAACCAAAATGTAAAGTGGAACAATATACAACTGGGCTCTTATTATCCAAGTTGGCCTAAGCTAGGCGTCCCGGTGTCAATGTTAACATCCCCTCCCCTCAAAGCTTGAAGGGGAGTGGATTGACAGCTTGGAGAGGATATGATGATGGACAAAACCTGAAAGGGACTTGGTTATAATATCAGCCAGCTGATCTGCAGAGTGAAGAAACTTAAGAGAAATTAATCCATCAAATAAACATTCACAAACAAAACGACAATCAACATCGATATGTTTGGTACGTCTATGTAAGACATGATTCTTAGCAATGTGAATTGTAGCTTGAGAATCACAAAACACATGAATAGGGGAGCAAATATGAAGGCTAATATCACCAAGAAGATGTTTCAGCCATGATAATTCAGCAACAACCTTGCAGAGTGCCCTATATTCGACCTCCGCTGATGATAGGGAAATAGTAAGATGCTTCTTACTCTTTTAAGAAATTGGACTACCACACAAAGTAATTAAAAAATAGTAACCGACTTGCGAGAGTTCGCGCAACTGGCCCAATCTGAATTTGAATATGCAGCAAGTGAAAAATCACTTGAATTGGATAATAAGATTCCCTAATCAGGAGAATTAAAAAAATACCAAAGCATATGTAAAGCAGCCAACATATGAGATACTTGAGGCTTGTGTAAGAATTGACTTAAGTGTTGTACAGAAAAGGAAATGTCAGGTCGAGTATGTTGTAAAAAGATTGAGTTCTCCAATAATACATTGATATAAAGTAGCATTAGTGGAAGAAGCATGCATGTCAACAAGCAGCTTAATTGAAGGGTCAAGAGGTGTAGAAACAGAACTATAGTTGTGACAATAGAACTCATTTAGAAGATCATAAATGTATTGTCATTGGTTGATCAAATAACCAACAGGTTTGGTTTCAATCTCCAGCCCCAAGAAATAATGAACATGCCCCAAATATTTAATCTTAAATTCGTCTTGAGAAATGATAAGGGAGCAACTAGTTGTGAAACATCAGTACCAGCAAGTAAAATATCATCAACGTAAACAACAATTACAATGAGAGAATTAAAAGACCCCTTTGTGAAAAGAGAATATTCATTTTTACTTGAAGAAAAGACTTTGAATAGTAAAGCTTATAATAAATAAGAGAACCTCTATTGTGAGGCTTGTTTAAGCCCATAAAGACTCTTTTTGAGTCGATAAACCAGAGGTTCAGAAGAAGATGTAGAGACATGAAGGCCCGAAAGAATTTTCATATAAACCTCCTTATCAAGATTACCATGGAGGAAAGCATTATTAACGTCAAGTTGAAAAATTGTCCAACCTCTTTTGATGGCCAAAGACAAAATACAATTAGTGATAGTGAGCTTTATAATAGGAGAGAATGTCTCATTATAATTGATGATTTCTTTTTGTGTGACACCACGTATGACAAGTCTAACTTTGTATATTTCAATCAAGCTATCAGACTTGCATTTGATTTTGTAGACATATTTACATGAAATTGCTTTTTTGTGAGATGGAAGTGGAACAATGTACCAAGTTTGGTTGGCCTCAAAAGCTTGAAATTCTTTCAACATTGCTTTCTACCAAGTAGGGTTTGAGGCAGCTTGTTGATAAAATTGAGGTTCATGGATGTGGACTTCAGTATAGGATGACTGGGGAGCAGTAAAAACAGAAGCATGGAAAACTAACTGTAGATATAATCAGTAAAGTGGAAAGGTTGGTGGATAATTCTACTGAATCTTCTAGTAGAAATAGAGGAAGCAAACCTAAGAGGGATAGATTGAACAACATAATAAGAAAGAGGTGTAGCAGTAGGATGGGAATGCACAGCAGGAGGTGAAGATGGATCAGAATGAGGAGAAAGAGATATGGTGTAGTGGTGATGGGGATAATGTCAATAAAAGGTGGTTGGATAATAGGAGAAGATGTAGATTAATAAGGATTGTCATATGGAAAGATATGTTTATGAAAAATAACATCTCTAGAATAAAATATAATATGGGAATGAAGGTCTAAAAGTTTGTAAGTTTTGTTACCAAATGAATAACAAAGAATGACAGCAGAGATAGGCCTAGATTGAAATTTATCCCTACTAAGATTAGAGAAAGCAGCATAGCAAAGACAACCAAATAATTTGAGATGATTCTATGAGGGAGGAAACACATACAATTTTTTAATACGGGATAAATTGTGTAAAACAGTAGAGGGTAATCTATTAATAAGGTAAGCGACTGTTAAGATACATTCACTCCAATATTTTTTAGGAAGGTTAGATTGGAAAAGAAGTGATCTAGACTCTTCAAGTAGATGCTTATGTTTCCTTTCAAGAACTTTATTTTTTAGGATTCTGAGGAATGGAAGTCTGATGAAGTATTCCATGGTCATTAAAAAATTATTTATAGGAGTGACTACCCCCTAATTCAAGTGCATTATCTATCCTAAAAATCTGAAATTTTATTTAGAAATGAGCCCGCACTAAATGCACAAAAGTTTTTAAGACAGACAAGGCATTGCTTTTGCATGACGATAAGTGAGTACAGGTGACTCTAGTTAAATCATCAACAAAAGTTAAGAAGTTCTGTAATTATTATATGTTTTGGTGTTGTAAGGTCCCCATATGTCAACATATACCATTTGAAATAGAACAGTTGACTCAATGAAACTCATAGGAAATAAGGATTTTTTTGTCTAGCCATAGAATAAATTGAACACAAAAATTATTGTTTAAGAGATAGCTACTCAGCTAGGTTAGGAATAAACTTCATTCCGTGAAAAGTAAATGACCTAGTCTTTTATGCCAAAAAATATCTATTTTGTTAGCAAGTGGAATATTTACAGATGCGGCACTTGATATACATAGAGTATTATTAGAAATAGATAAAACACAAGTACCAGATGAACAATGAATAGAAGATTCAACAAATTCATATGTAGGTAATGAAAAATTACAAGGAATGCTTGAAACAGGTAACTCATGAGTAGAAGAATTGGAAGATGAGGAAGTAAGGTGATCTTGATGGAGAAAATACAACTCATTTTCAACTTTATTAATTTTCAGTGGCCTCTTCAGAAAAGGGCCCTGTAAAAAGCACGCAGAATGGTAAGAATAGCATAATAGCAAAGTTGTACAAGCAGTTTGCGGATGAAAATCAGATTAAAGTGAAAGTAAGGAACAAGAAGTACATTGTGCAGAATTAAATCATGTCTAAGTGTAAAAGAACCAGTGGGTGTAACTTTCACTTTGTATCCATTTGGTAGAGTTATTAGATATGGAGTGGATAAGGATTGTATATTATGTAAAATATTTTTGCATGGGGTCATATGGTTAGTTGCCCCTGAGTCTAAGATCCAAAGATCAGCACTACCCAAATGAGAAGTAGCACACATATATGAATCAATTTTGTTAACAGTAGAGCCGCTGAATAAACTTGCAAAAGGCATTAAAAACAACAATTTCATCAAATGATCTTTCTGATGAAGAAGGGTGTTGTTGCAGACTTAAGATAGATTGATAGTGCTGGTACTGTTTATTATTAAAACTAGCAGGGATAGAAGGCCAAGATCCAGGTTCAGATGCAGATTTTGTATTCTGTACACATGATGTAAATCTTTCTTGTTCTTAGTGAATTTAAAATCTGTTAGGAACCCATAAAGTCAGTAGTAATTATCTTTAACATGACCAGGTCTTTTGCAATATTTGCAGAGGTTATTGGCATAAGTGGTAGAATTGCTTGTTCTGGAATCAAATCGAATTCTCTAATTATAATTTATATATCCTTTTCTTGAGACAAAAAGAACTCTCTGATTGTAACTAGTATGATTCTTTTTCCTATAAGAGTTAGAATAATTGTTGGATGCTAGTAAAGATGCAGAATCATTAGAAAACTTGGATAGAAGATGAATGTTCTTTTTTATGTTCATCATGTTGTAACATAAAGTACGCTTTATTGATAGACAACAGGGGAGACATCATCAAGACGTTGATTTTGCATTATGAATAACATTCATTTGAACCACTTAAAAACTTAAATAACTGTTGCTTTTCAAGTAATTTTGGTAGAGCACCACATGTATAGTTGGGGCCAACATAAGAAGTATGAAGTTCATTCTATAAACTTCATAATTTTGTGAAATAGGTGGCTATATTCGAAGATCCCGGAGTAGTGGAACTAATTTCTTATTGGATTTGGATATACTTGAAACCATTTGAGTGCCCAAAACTCTCATTGAGGTCCTGCTAAATTTCTTTTACTGTAGTATATCCTATCAGACAAAGAAATATTCATAGATACAAAATTTATTATCTAGGCTATTAACATATCATAACATCTCTCCCATCTCAAATAATTGTAACCTCCCGAGTCTGTACTCCAAATGCCACACAGTGCTTACGATCCCAAAGGACCATAAGCTAACCCATAACCGGTACCTGCTGTGAGCACTGAACAATAATACTAAAATAATGCTGAACATAGACTGAAATGCCATAAGGTTATTATTTTGAATACTGATAAAGAATTGCAACTGTAAATAACATCTGAAAATCGAATATTGTCTGGATTAGTCTAGTCTAAAAAGCCTCTAACTGAACTGTCTGAATATGGACTTGACGGGACAAACCCCTAACTAACTCCGACTAATAAAATAATGAATCTACTATAATACTGAAATAAAAGAATATCCTCAATAGGCAAGGACTCACTAATGAATCTGCTACTGCTGATTGAATTGGGCTAAGCATGGTCAGGAACCTGAGCGTCTGAACCTATGATATGAGATATCCTAGCGCAAAGAGAAAGTATGCGTCAGTACATGAAATGTACTGGTATGCTAGATAAGGTAAGACTGAATGCAAGGGTTCATATGCATGAACAGTAACTGACTGAATGACATGGAGTAACTGAATAGGTGTTGACACCTAATTTTTGCCCTCCATATTCCTAATTAGTTTTTGAATTTCTCGATTTTAAACAGTTTTTAAATATTTATTTTAAGTTATTTTGAAATAAATTTCAACCCAACCTTTTGAATTTAGGTGAAAATAATATATTTAGTATTTAATTTTACATGATTATATGATTATCAGTTAAACAAATTGCTTTAAAAAATCAGTGTGAAAATTTTGATTAAACTGCAAATATTTTACTTTTCTAAATATTAATTGAAAATAAGAAATTGACAATATAATTAGTTTCTTAATTTTTTATTTTTATCATTAATGTTATTATTATTATTTTTGAAAAAAAAAAGAGAAATAAAATAAAATTGTGTTTTATTTAATATTTATTTTTACACTATTGAATTTGAGAAATTCGTTAAATTAATTAGAAGTTAATTTCGTCTCAATTTTGTTCAATTAATTCAATCGTAGCCATTCTTATAAATGGCTATAATTTTTAATTGAACTCCCTTAATTCCTAATGTACCCAAAAATAACCCAAAACCAAGAAATAACAAATTCCAACCAAATTCCCCTTAACCCAATAGCCCATTCATCCCTTAAATAACAACAACAAGCACTAGCCCAAAAATTTTCAATCAGGCCCAATTCAGAAAAACAATAAAATCAGCCCACCAACCCAACCCAACCCAACCCGGCCCCACCTCCTTTTCTTCACCAAAGCAAAGACAAACACACCCAGAAAAATCATTCGATTAGCAGCAACAATAATTCAACATATCAACAGTAGTAATAGCCGACAATCCTAGTAGGTACAACAATAATATCAACCACGACATTCAAACATCGCCAGTCAACAATAGCTGCAACTTCAGCTCAGTACCAACGGTTACCCAATTTCAAATTTTAAAATTTTTTAGAAATCCCTCAGTCCCAAAAATCTTCTATAAATACCCATTGAAAACAGAAGGAAAAGGGAGATTTTTTGGGGAAAAAATTTAAGAATTTGGGAGACGCGTGCTTCTAATCCTACGCAACCAAAAATTCTCGAAGAAACACCGGTTTAAAGTCGTCCACTCGTTGTTCCGTTCGCTGCTCCGAAAGAGGCAATACTCTTTTTATTTCGTTCTAATTCAATGTGTTTTTGATATCTGTTTTACAAGTTTAAGTGAAATTTTTTTTGTGCCTGGAATGGTTCTTATTTTATTCAGTTTAATTTTCTTTCTCTTGCCTATAGAAATAAGTTCATAAGTAGATCGTGATTTTAGTATGTTTAAGTCAAGTTCTTTTTTTTTTTGTTCGTTCTTTCTCTATTAATTCTATTTTGGAATAAAATAATTTTATTTTGGCTAGCCGTTGAATAAAAAATTTATATACATATATGTATGTTCTATTCAATGTTTCAAATGAGTCAAGAAATAAGATTTGTTGTGTTCCCTTAACTTTGTAACAGATGTTTTGTTCATAGTTTAGAAGGTGGTGATTTAGTGAAAAGCTTTAAAGGAAAAATCATCATGAAAGGAATTTTTCTGTCTTGTTTACAAATATGGTGAATTGACCAAATTTAAATGTTTGATTTAATATATTACGAGTTCACACACTATCCTTGAATTACATTTCATTTAGTGGTTTAATTTGAGTACTACTAATTCCTTGTCTTTTCTTTATTTTGCATGAACCCATCTTGAACGAGTCCAATGGGACTTCCCCTATCATTGCATTCACCCACAATATCTCGAGTCAAGCCTTAAAAGTTCAAAACTGGACTGATATACATGGGATATACACTTAGATACAGTTTGTGTACAGTGGAAAGCAGCTGATAATGGCGTATATTAAAAGTGGAAGCGAGCATACAGCATTTATACACAGATATACAGTGCGTATACAAAAATGCAGCAGCAATAGCGCTTGATATACAGTCAGTATACAACTGATATACACTTCAGGAAAATGGACTGAAGTCCATAATTTAAGCCCAAAATTGGGCAGCTTCATTAATGGGCCAATTGAGGGCCCAATTTTAATTCTCACATCATTTTTGTAACTTATATTGTTTATTTGTGCTAACTAACATATTAAATTAATTAATTAATCTAGATAAATCCCCTAAGTCGTTACCATTTTATTTTATCACGTATTTTAGTTGATTCGTGATTTTCTCACCTAATATAACTAAATAGTTTATTTGAATCAAAGATAGCTCCTTTTAAACTCAAGAAACTATTTTTTTTTTTATAAATTTCAACTTATCATAATTAATAAAGGTTTTTAATTCGACACTCTCTTAACATTTCTTAAAGGTGTTATTTCTAATACAATCAACCTTTTTTTTTTATAACGGTTAATAATAAGAAAAATAAAATAATTTATAATTTAGTTCAGTTCAAAATAATTTATTTTCACCTTTGAATAAATAAATGTCATGTTTAAATGTTAAATAATTATTCTTATTATTTTCTATAAAATCAAGTATTTACAAAGATTAACCTTTTTGCAAAATTAGCCACTTTAATTATCCAAGTTAGTTCTTTTTGGTACACCATTTTAAACAGACGCTCCTAAGTGCCTTAAAAACCTTCTTAGGGCGTTAATTGAACCCTTACCCATTATTTCTAGTTTTAAAGGCTTATTGCTATTTTTGAACCTTTGAAACTCTTTTAAATTTTTTCTTGATTTTTCTATAAAAATCAAGTGGCGATTCTGTGAATTTTCCTAGAACTATTTCATTATTCAATTCACATAGTCCTTTTATCAAACACTTGGGAAGCATGGTTATTTCACATAATAATAGTAAACAAATAAACGTCATGGATACAATACTCGATGGTAAATTCAAGGTTCAACATGCAAATCATCTAATTCATCACACATGCTACTTTAATTGCATGAAACTTGTAATTAATCATGGATTAAAACCCAAATAATATCATGGACATGAATACAATCAATTTCATGCATTGAATTCATAAATCTGAGAAATTGTATGTTTAAACAGGGTTTTGGACTCCATGGGTAAAAGGAAACCCAGGATGAACACCTAAAATACCTGAAAAGATTAATTCTTGAATGTTCTTGGTGAAATTCTTGAGGATTATTCTTGATTTCTTGAAGCTAGGATTTTATTAATTTGAGAGAGAATGATTTATTCTTGAGAGAAAATGAGTAAATAATGACTTAATAGGTTATTTAGGGCATTAATCACGTGTTTAAACTGATTAGGACCGTGAAAAAAAATACCAAACTACCACTGGGAAGATTTAATATTTTAGTCACTGGGTACCCAAATTTGGCCTTCATCGCGACGCAGTGGCATCGCGATGAGCCACTGAAAATTGACTGGGAACTATACATAAGGACGAGCATGAAATTAACCCTTGACGTGACGCGGTGGCATCACGTTGCCTTACTAGAAAATGATAATTGGGAAAATAGCTAGTGGCGCGACGCGGTGGAATCGCGGTCTCTCACTAGAAAATGACAATTGTGAACTGGAACTTTGGCGTGACGCGCTGAAATTGCAATGACACAATGAAAATTGACAATTTCCATTTTGACTGCCTTCGCAATGGGGTGATGCACCATTTGACACACTGTCTTACTAAAATGCTATAACTTCTCACCCGGGTATCAAATTTGAGCAAAATTTATATCGTTAGAATGATAGGTCTTAAACTAGAAAATTATGAGTATTTTAAAATTTTTATATAGAAATACTCATGTACTGAGATTTAAACTGAGCTAGGAAAATATGGTGTATTACAATATCTTCCCTTGGGACCATTCGTCCTCAAATGAGACTGATTAAGCTGAAAAACACTGATAGACTGAGGTTACACACTGAATATGTGCAGCTGAAGTATGATTTCATGACTAAAACTACTAATAATCTGAGTTTTTATACTGAACATACATAGCTGACGCATGAGTACATGGATGACTGATTCATGAATGCATGACTGTCATGAAGATGATATGCAACGGTAATGAATACCAAATTTATAACTTTAACTAAACAAGGAACTGAATAAATCTAAGGAAGACTGTTACTTTAAGCTGAAGCTGTGTTTGCAGAGAAGAGGTGACAATACTTAGTCTGCATATCTTCTTCTGCTTCCCAAGTAGCTCCCTCAATGGACTAATTCCGCCAAAGAACTTTGACCAAGGGAACTTCTTTATTCCTTAGTCTGCGAATCTGACGATCAAGGATTTGGACTAGAACTTTTTCAAAAGAGAGGTCATTCTGAATATTTACTTCCTCCAAGGGAACTATGACTGCTGGGTCACCAGTACATTTCTTTAGCAAGGAGACGTGGAATATTAGGTGTACTGAAGTTCGGTTTGAAGGCAACTCAAGCTCGTAAGCTATATTTTTGAAATGGTTGCGAATTCTGTAAGGACCAATATATCGGGGACTGAGCTTTTTCTTCTTATCGAACCTCTTCACTCCCTTCATAGGAAAGATTTTCAAGTACATGAAATTGCCAATCTCAATCTCGATATCATTTCTTCTCATATCTGCATACGATTTCTGTCGGCTCTGGACTACCTAAGCCTTTCTCTGATCAACTGAACCTTCTCTAAGGCATAAAACACTAAATTAGGCCCTACTACTGAAGCCTCACTTACCCCGAACCAATGAATTAGGGATGTGCATTTCCTACCATAAAGAGCCTCAAATGGAGCCATCAGAATACTGGAATGATAACTGTTATTATATGCGAATTCAATCAAAGACAAGTGGTATTCCCAACTACCTTTAAAATCAATAACACGTGCTTTTAACATATCTTCTAGAGTCTGAATGGTCCTTTTTGCTTGACAATCCGTATGAGGGTGAAATGTTGTACTAAGGTGGACTTGGGTATCAAGACCCTTTTGGAATGCTTTCCAAAAGTGAGAGGTAAACTAGGTACCTCTTTGAAATGATGGATAGTCGGCCTCCGTGCAACCTGACCAACTCTCTGATATAGAGTTTGGCATAGTCCTCGGATGAGTAGAAAGTGTGGACTGGTAGAACATAAGCAGATTTGGTCATCCTGTCTACAATACCTTAAATCGAATCATGCTAAAGACGAGTACGAGGCAAACCCGTTACAAATTCCATGTTAACTTCTTCTTATTTCCATGTGGAACTACTGAACTCCTGTATGGACCCACTAGGGTTCTGGTGTTCAATATTAACCTGCTAACATGTAGAGTACTTAGCTAAATCTGTGATATCTCTCTTCATCTCATTCCACCAATAGATTTTTCGCAAATTATGGTACATCTTAGTGGCCCCTAGATGAATCAAGTAATGCGCACCACGCGCTTCAGCAAGAATTAGTTTCCTTAAGTCATCTATACCTGGCACACATAGCCGACCATGGAAACACAACACACCATCACCCCCTTGGGAGAAAACCTTTACTTTCTAATCTTTGACTGACTCTTTCAGTTTGATTAGACTGGGATCTCTGTCCTGATTTTCCTTTACTTCGAAAATCAGAGATGATTCTGAACTATTCTGCACCCACCACAACCCTCTGTTGAATCAACTAAGCGGATACCTAGTATGGTAAGATGATGAACTTCTTGAACTAACTTTTTCTTACCATTCTCAACATGAGCAACACTACCTATAGACAGCCTACTGAGAGCATATGCCACTACGTTGGCCTTGCCCGAATGATACAAAATTCTCATATCATAATCTTTTAATAGCTCTAACCACCTTCTCTGATGCAGATTCAAATCTACAGAGAGAATACATACTGTAAGATTTTGTGATCTATGAACACATCAATATGCACCCCAGACAAATAGTGCCTCAAAATCTTTAAGGCAAACGCTACAGTTGCTAACTCAAGATCATGGGTAGGGTAATTCTTCTCATGGGGCTTAAGCTGTCTAGAGGCATAGGCTATGACCTTTCCTATTTGCATGAGGACACAATTTAAACCCACTCTAGATGGATCACAGTACACAACAAATCCATCTGAACCATCCGGTAAAGTCAAAATTGGGGTTGTAGTGAGTCGAATCTTCAACTCCTAAAAAATCTTCTCGCAAGTATCTGACCACTAAAACTTAGCTTTCTTCTGAGTCAATCTATACATGTGTGATGAAATAGATGGAAACCCTTCAACAAACCGACGATAATAGCTAGCTAAACCTAAGAAACTCCTAATATCTGACAAAGAAATAGGTCTAGGTCAATTTCCCACTGCTTTGGTCTTCTGAGAATCAACTCTAATGCCATTACCAAAGACAATATGACTAAGGAATGCTACTAACCTTAGCAAAAATTTGCACTTACTAAATTTGGCGAACAACTGATGGGATTTGAGAGTCTGAAGTACGATACTGAGTTGATCTGCATGATCATTCTCGCTACAAGAATAGATAAAAATATCATCGATGAAGACTATAATGAGCATGTCCAAGTACTATTTGAACACGCGGTTCATTAAGTCCATTAAAGTTGCTGGGGAATTAGTGAAACCAAAGGACATGACAAGAAACTCTAAGTGATCATATCGGGTTTGGAAAGCTATTTTCAAAATATCACATTCTCTGACTCTATACTGATGATAGCTTGATTTGAGGTCTATCTTAGAAAATTAACTGGCTCCCTGAAGTTGGTCGAACGAGTCATCAATTCTAGGAAGTGGGTATTTGTTCTTGACTGTGACCTTGTTCAACTAACGGTAGCATATACACATTCTGAGTGAACCGTCTTTCTTACGCACGAATAAGACTGGTGTGCCCCATAAGGAAATATTGGGTCTGATTAATCCCTTATCTAGGAGATCTTTCAACTGTTTTTTTAGCTCTTTAGTTTTGGTCGGAGCCATTTTATATGACAGAATAGAGATAGGTTGAGTGTATAGAAGAAGGTATATTTCAAAGTCGATTTTCTTTTCGGGAGAAACTCCAGGAATATCTTCGAGAAACACATCTGAGAATTCATTTACTATTGGAACTGATTCAAGATTAGGAGTCTCTTAACTAGAGCCTTTAACTCGCATATGATGATAAACACATCCCTCTGATATCATTTTCTCGCTCTAAGGTGCGAAATCAACTGACCCTTAAGCGTTGTAGTACTACCCCTCTATTATAGGACTTTTTCATTTAGAAATTGAAAATGGACAACTCTGTTTTTACAATCAACTGAGGCATAGGATGAATGGAGTCAATCCATGCCGAGAATGACGTCAAAATCTGTCATCTCTAACTTTATTAAGTCTACTAAAGTGACTTTTTGAGATATCATAATCGGACAGTTTCTATATACTCATCGGGCTATGATAGACTGACCCACTGGGGTAAAGACCGAGAAAAGTTCTGTTAAGATTTCTGGTCTGATTTTGAAATTGACTGCTATGTAAGGAGTTATAAAAGACAGAGAGGCTCCTAGATCTAATGAGGCATAAACATGTAAATGGAAGATCTGTAATGTACCAGTGACCACATCAGGAGAACTTTCTTGATCTTATCGATACTAACGTGCCTAGAGCTTGTTTGGGCGTTGCTCAGTGGTGGCATTAGAAACGGCACCCTGCTAATTTGGGTGATTGTACTGAGCTGGGGGACGATTTTTATGACCCTGCGAACCTGACTGAGGGCAATCTATGATTCTATGGCCTAGCTTGCCACACCCAAAACATATATCACTGCCATTTCTATAGACACCCTTATGGTTTCTACCGCATTTCTAACATAGAGGATCTATTCAAGCACTGCTGACACTTAGAGCATGGTGCCCTATCTTTTTTACTATTTCTTATCTTAGTTGTTGTAGCACTAGTTGAGGACGGAGCTGGAACTGAAGATTTTAGGTAAAACTGGGAACGGTTATCGCCCCCTGACTTAGGCTGAGTGAAATTGAAGCTACCTGGTCTAACTCTCTTATTCTCCTACTTTCTCCTTATTTTTTTCTTCTTCTATCTGTTGAGCATGGACCATTAGCCTAGATATGTCCATCTCCTTAATTAGCATCGCGGTTCTATACTTCTTAACCACACTCTCTGACACTCCAGACACAAACTTGCTCATTTTGGACCTATTGTCTGCTACTATATGGGGAGCATATTAGGCTAACTAAAAAAACTTAAGGGAATACTCTTTCCACTCTTGTTGCCTTGCCTGAGATTGATGAACTCTAACACCTTTGCTTATCTCATCTCTAAGAAAAAGAATCTATCTAGAAAAGCAGTAACAAACTCTTCCCATTCTATGGGCTCTGCATCTATACCCTTGTCTACCTTCCACTGCTTAAACCACGTATAAGCTACATCTTGTAGCTGATAGGCAGCTAGCTAACTTAGTACTCTCACTAGAAGTCACTCCCCTAATATTTGTGACTTTCTGCACTTGATCCTGGAACTCCTGTGGATTCTCTTCAAACTTAGATTCTAAAAATAGGGGAGGATTTATTCGGGTGAAGTCCCGAATCCTGGCTGTAGCAGTATTGGACACTGGATTAGCCTGAAGAACAGTTAGCCGTTCATTTTGAGCAATTACAAAATTAGATAAAGTGGTGAACACAACTCTGAATTCTGAATGAGAGTCATTCTCATCTAGGGGATCTGCCTAAAGGGGCAGAGGTGCTGGCTGGTTTCCCATGTTTCTTCCATTATTCTTTTTGGGAGGAATATTATGTAAATGGAATGAAGAAAGAATTAGACTGAGAGTTTAACGTGAGCTCATGCTTACTCACACGACATGAATACTGAAAGAAAGGAAACTTTTCCTAAAACATCACATAGCCTCTTATTCATAAGTGTGGCGCGCTACACACCCTTGCTTAAAACTCTATGAGACGTGACTTTCAGGCTCCCTAGGACTCTTTTGAAGTTTAGGCTCTGATACCAAGTTTGTAATGCCTCAAGTCTGTGCCCTGAATGCCACACAGAGCTTACGATCTCGAAAGACCATAAACTAACCCTTGACTAGTACCTGCTGTGAGCATTGAATAATAATATTACTGAAATAATGTAGAATATAGGCTGAAATGCTATAAGGTTCATAATTTGAATATTGATAAAGAATAGCAACTGTAAATAACATCTAAAAGTTGAATACTGTCTAACTAGTCTAGTCTGAAAAGCCTCTAACTGAACTGTCTAATGTAGAGTTGATGGGACAAGCCTCCAACTAACTTCAACTTAAAAAATATTGAATATATTATAATACTGAAATAAAATAATATCCTTAATAGATGAGGACTCACTACTGAATCTGCTACTACTGACTGAATCAGTCTAAGAACAGTCAGAATTCTAAGCGTCTGAACCTATGATATGAGACATCATAGCGTAAAGAGAAAGTAAGTATCAGTATGTGGAATATACTGGTATGTTAGATGAGATAAGGCTAAATGCGAGGGTTCATATACATGAACAGTAACTGATTGAATGACATGGAGTAACTGAATAAGAGTACATGGATAATCGAAACTACTGTAAAATACTGAGTATGCAATACTGTGCATATAGATGTATACTGTATCTGAGCTTTTTCTAAAGCTGAGTACTAATTTCTAATACTAAGTAATTGATATATGAGATTACTGATACTGAGTGACTGTGTCTGGTATTCCTGGTTCTGTAGAACTAACTGAGTTCTATACTGAGACTAAAACTGAAACTGTGGAAGGTAATCATCTAACCGACATGCTCCTCCGTAAATGGATTGTGGTCTAACCTACAACCCTAGTTGGAAGGGTGTCAGTACCGTGCCACAGATACAGATACTGGCCGTATGGATCAACTGAAATGTCATCCCAAAGGATTAAGGGTCACCCTCCACTGGCAGGTTCCCTAATGAGAATGGGATTACCCTCAACTGGTAAGTAAACACCTTATTAACCCTCAACTGAAAGGTTGATATCTCAACCTATGCTGGTTACGTAGTTCTGAATGCAAGGACTACTACTAAGGATCACACCCTCTGCTGATAGGTGAGCCCCCATCATTGGGTTCACTCGGTGATGAATCCTACTCCAAACTGAATAACACTGTTTACTAGACTGAGCTGAGCTGAGATGAGTTTAACTGAGTTCTGTAACTAACTAAGTACTATTGTTTATGACATTACTGAGACTATTTTGTAACTACTGTGGATCTAGGTATACAACTAGATTTTCGTGTATTGAATATCCCTAGGACTCGATAGCATTAAAAGTAAAGCATGGCATGGTCTTAAAAGCATCATAATTGTTGCTTGTTAACAATGCATTCATTTAAATATTTTATCAAGCACTTGAGAGGCATGAACTTGTACATGAATGGGACCACAGATAACATGTCATGATTTCACTATTCAAATCACATAGGCCTTTTATTAAACACTTGGGGAGCATGGTTATTTCACATAATAATAGTCAACACATGAACATCATGGGTACAATACTCAATGGTAAATTCAAGGTTCAACATACAAATCATCTAATTCATCACACATGCTACTTTAATTACATGAAACTTGTAATTAATCATGGATTAAGACTCAAATTATATCATGAAAATGAATACAATCAATTTCAAACATTGACTTAATAAATCTAAGAACTTGTATGTTTAAATAGGGTTCTTGGAATCCATGGGTGAAAGGAAACACAAGAGGAACACCTAAAATACCTGAGAAGATTAATTCTTGAGGGTTCTTAGTGAAATTCTTGATGTTTATTCTTGATTTCTTGAAGTTAGAGTTTTATTAATTTGAGAGAGAGTGATTTATTCTTGAGAGAAAGTGAGTAAATAATGACATAATAGGTTATATACGGGGTTAATCACGTGTTTAGGCTGATTAGGACCGTGAAAAAAATACCAAACTACCCTTGAGAAGATTTAATGTTTTTGTCATTGGGTACCCAAATTTGGCCTTCACCGCAACGCGGTGGGCCACTGGAAATTAATTGGAAACTGTACAAAAGGACGATCATGAAATTAACCCTTGGCGCGACGCGGTGGTATCGTGTTGCCTTACAGGAAAATGACAATTGGAAAAATGGCTAGTGGCGCGACGCGGTGGAATCACGGTTGTTGACACCCAATTTTGGCTCGCTCTTTGCCTCTAATTAATTTTGTAAATATTCTTGGCCTTAAATAATTTTTTTAAAAAAATTAAATAGAGAAATATGATAAAAATTTGTAATTTGGTCTCTATTTCTAAAAATTTTTAAATAAAAGAAAATTTATTTATTTACTTATTATTTTTATTTTATCATAATATAAAGTATTTTAAGTATAATTAAATATTTCTAACGAATGAAATAAAATAAAAATATTATTTTGGTAGTATCATTTGATTTTTTTCTAATGTTATTTTTTTTAGGTGATGTTATGACCATATATTGTTAAGACCTAATTTTCTTGTACCCTCTGCAACTAAGTTTAGTCTCGAGTTTCTTTAAATTTTAAATAAAATCACAACATTTATTTTATCCTTATAAAAGTTTTCCAATGTATTTATCTAGGTAAGTTTGTCATTTTAAGTGATGATTATATATTATCGTATTTAACTATACGAAATCTTATAATTTTGCTACTTAAATATTCATTTTACAAAATATCAGATTTTAAGCAAAGCTTATCTTGAAAATAAATTATAATGATCAAAATCTTGATTTATTCTAAAAATAATTTATTCAGAGATATATTGATTTTATGAAATCAAGAAACTTGGGATTGAATTGGTTGTTAATTTATTTCAAATGTTGTTTTGATATAGTCATTTATTTAATTGAGCCCTAATTAGAATCAATTCGGCTATCATTGCAATGAAAATGATCATTTGAATTTTATTTAGGTGAAAATTTAAATTTTATTCATTAGCTGTTTAATAAATAGCCCAAGTCAGTTCAACCCCATTCTTTTTAATAATTTACAGTCAATTTTGGTCCAATTGCAACAACACCCAACTAACCCCCAAACACATCACAAACTAGTCTACTTGATTAAACCAACACCCCAGCCCATTAAGAACTATAACCCGGCCCATTTGTCCTTTTCCTTTCTCTGTATAACAACATCAACAGCAACATACAATTGCAAAACAAGTGGACAAGACTAGTACGCACAAAAGCAACAATTTTCATACAATTCCAACACCAATCAAACTTCAACTCCAAACCCATCTTCACTAAACCAGTTTTCAATGTAACAACAGCAACTTCAAAGACAAACCTCCCTAAATCACGAAAAATCTCTCCTTTAATTTATCTCTGTAGTTTTCAAACCTCGAACCTTGGTTGTTGACTTTAAATTTTTGTATTTTCTTGCAAAAGCTGATCCAAATCAGGTAATAAATTCAAATTCATTTCGATATTATGTTTTCTTATTGAATTTTGATTTCAAATTTGGACGTTCAAGTTTGAATTTAGCTTATAAATAGGGTGTTCTTCAACTCTAGAAAGGGAAGCATTGAAGAAAGAAAAAAAACCAGGCTTTGGAGGTCGAAAATTGAAAGAAAAAGAGTGAAAAACTAATGTTAAAAAGAGTGAAAGTAGAGCAAATTAGATCAAAGACTTTAGAAATTCTTAGAGTTGAATCAGCTGTTGATGAATCCTTGTCGTTGCCCAGTTTCGCTGCCCCAATAAAGGTACGAAATTCCTCTTTTCACTTCACTTTCTTCATCTCATTCTGTTTTACTGTTTGAGTTTGGTAGAATGTTGTTTTGTTCAATGCGTGTTCATTTTGGTTTGTTGTGTTAGTTGATTGCTTTGGTGAAATTAGTTGCTAATGTTAAAAAGAGTGTCTTACTGCATATCTGAATTAGTGAGGATGTAAATATTTTTGCTTTTTCGCTTCATTAATAGATAGATAAATTGTTAATGAGGTGATTGATGTTTTGTTGACTGTTTGGTGCTTTGTTGATTTACTGTGCAGCCTACTCAAGGGATTGTATTAGTGATGTGTAGAGAATTTTGAGTAGAAAGAAGTGTGATCTTTTTGATCGGGCTGATTTTCATTCCTCTTTAGGATGAAAATATCAACGCTACATTTCTTGGCCGAGAGTGAAATGAATTACTTGAGTTAATGATACTTCAGCGTTCTATTGTCTCAAATGTCTTACTATTGTCATACGACATGTTATTCAGGTCTTTTAATATTCTTTAACACCCTTTTCCAATATTATGTGGTAATGTTTTACTCTCTCTATCCATCTCTCTCGCCACTCAGTCTTCACTTTGATGCCTAAAGTCATAATTTTTGAAGAGAAGATCGATCAATTTCTAGTTTGTCAAAACATTCAATTCTTTGGATATGATTGAAAATGGTAGAATCGTGTTCAAGTAACAAATCTTTGCTACCCAGATTTTGAATTCAATTTTTTGTTTGATTGTTAATGGATAGGTTTCTATTTGTGCAAAGTTTCTTTATTTAACCTTTAATGGGGTTATGGATCTTAAGGCAAAAGTATATATAGCTATTTCTTTCAGTTTCTAGAAATTGTGCTTTCAATTGTTAATGGGTATTTTTTCTTTCAATTTTATTCAAAAGTACTTTCAAAAATCTTTTCTTTTATTTCAGGTAAAAGAATTTGATATTTCTTAAAGTATTTTTAATGAACCTGATATTGGAGTAAGCTTATGAGTACTCTATTTGTATTTTGTAATATGCTTTGCTTATACAATGTTCATCTTGCATTTTTATTTGTATTATTTTTTATTTTTGCTCCAAAACTTGTGTATAATGTAGTAAAATTTAGTAGCAATTTGATTAGGAAATGGATTTTTAGTTAGTTGTTTATAAACATTATTTCTTAAAAATATTTTTATTTGCTTGTATTTTCTCTTATTTATCTAGGAAATATGTGTCTTGGCGTGTGAAATGAATACAGTAACAGAACATCATTTTTTGCTATTAACAAAAGAATTGAGAGTTCCTGTTTCTTGGAAAATTAAAGTATAGTCTTGCTTTCTGATTGGTGTTTATGATGCTTGTTCATTTTATGAGCAATTGAAATCGTTCGTACGGAAAGTTTGGTTAAAACAACCCCAACAAGGAAGGGGTAGCGTCACATCTGTTCTTGTGGTTTGGTATTCAAGTCGTGTGTATATATATGCAGAATAGTGAATGTTAAAAGATAAAAGCTAAATTTGTATAGAATTAATATAGGAGGTGGATTACATTGAATTTTTTGTTGGTGAAAAAAATTACATATGGGTGTTCTAAATGTGTATGATCGTGAAGTATGTTCCCCTGAAAAGTAAGTTGATCCCATTTTCTGTCGTGTTATACTGGAAAAGAAAAAAAAAGGGCAAGGACCAAATGTTTAAGTGAATAAAAGCAAAAGAAAAGAATTTTTATACTTGATTGTTCAGGGTTCTCATTTTTTTTGTGGTTCTTAGTACTATTATTGTAAGACCCCGGGAGTTTTTAGAATCGTTAAAGCTCTTTTAAGCTTTCCAAGAGAAGCTTAGGACTCAAAAATTTAGCTAAGTGTTGAAACTTTTTTCATTTCCATAAGCTTCCGAACTCCGACGAATTATTTTGTGACCTTCCCGACCTTCGTTTCTTGATTCTCAAGTTGCGTTTCGATCGGGCAAGCTCATAGTACATCTCGGGTAAGTTTAAATTTTTTTGGGTAACGTAAGGGGTGTTTAGATTTTCAAACTAGTAGCAAAGGGCTAAACGCCCGCGCAGCCTCACTTAGACCACCGGTCTAAGCAGGGCGCTGCCCAGGCTAGACTGGGGGGTCTAAGCAAGGTGTCGCCCTAGGTATAGCCTTGGGCCAAAAATCAGCCTTCAGCTCCATCTTTTGAAGGGCAAAATGGACAATTTCCAACCCCTATATATACTCTTTAACACGAGATTCAACATAAGTTAACCTAAAAATACTAGTTTTCTCTCAATTTTCCTCAAGAACAAATATTAGGGTTCATAGTTCAAGACCCAAATCATCAAGATTTCTCCATCAATTCACTCTAAATCAAGAAACTAGGTATGCAGATGTTGATTCTTAAGTTCTTTCCACCCAAGAAGTTCAAAAAAATCCTCTTTAAAGTTCCAAGATTATATATTTATGAATTTTCATGATATATGTGGTTTGAAGTTGAGGTTTATGTTGATTTGATCATACAGATATTGACTTTAGTGTGTGTTGATTATGTGATGTTCATGACAAAGTCTCTTCAAGAAGCATGTTGAATTATGTAATTATGTTAATTAGTGTAATCAACTGTTGTGTGATCAAAGTGTGCCTCCCATATGTTTGATAAAATGCTTATATGGAGAAAATAGTACCATTGTAGCATGTTAAAGTATAGAAACCCCCAAAGTGGTATAAGCCATGCATATCTAGTGTTTGTTGAATGGCCATAGAGAATGAATTGTTACATGTTAGCATAATATTCCCCAAATTATGTACACTTGAATGCATGTTATGTGTTTATTGCAAGACCTTGTGGGATGAGTATGAGGTATTGACATGTATTCCTTATGCAAATACATATTAGTATTTCAAGTGCATGAAGAGATGTTTTATTGAATGTATGGTGAATCTATTATTATGATGTTGATGTTGGTCATAAATTCAAGAAGTCATGTCTTGTCAATTTTCTTCCATCGAGTACTGGGGGTACTTGTACCCGAAAATATAGTTGTGTGGCTAGAGCCGAGTCAGTCTCAAGATAATCAGTCGTGCTATAATCAATAGAATTCAATTAATGACAGAACATTAAGAAAACTCAGTAATCTCGGTATTCAATCTAATCCATCTCAGTATTCAGTTCAGACCTCAATAGTATTCAGTTCAGATTCCAGTAAAGCTCAGTAAGTTACAAAACTCAGTCATATTTCGACAGAAAATAGAAACTACAAGTATTCCGTCAGATAACGGAATCAAGTGAACTTAGTCAGATCAGTCAAGTAAGAAAATCAGTAACAATTTTAGCTCAGTCTAAGTCCAGTTAAGCATTAGTTTAGTGTCTTTTAGTTGGGAGTAGGAACCAGCACTGAGAGAGTACAGGGATGACGGCCTCCCTGTTAGAGGGTCAGAGTCGTTAGGAGCAGTCCTTGTACTACAACAGGAACTAGCACTGAAAGTGTGCAGGGATGACGACCTCCCTGTTAGAGGGTCAGATTCGTTAGGAGCATTCCCTGTACTACAAAACTGCGTAGCCAGCGCAGGATTAGGACTCACCCATCAGATAAAGGCTTGACTAAAATGCTGCCTTAGGCTTGACTTCCTGTTCAGGGTTACCCATTAGAGAGGCTTGACCATAAAAGTGTCTTTACCCGTGGCACGGTATTGACACCCTTCCAGCTGGAGTTACAGGTTGGACCCCACTTGTTCAGATTCAGGGTATGTCAGTTAAGTGAGAAGTCCTACAGTTAAAGTTTAGTCTCCATCTTCAGAGTAGAATTCAAAAATCAGGACTGTCAGATACAGTCACTCAGCTCAGTAAGGAACTTAGAGAGTTCCATAGATTCATAGACCACCCGCTAGATAGGCCTAGTCTCACTTAAAGATATCAGTATCAGTATTATTAATAGATTCAGAGATCTTCCGCTAGATAGGTCTGATCTCAGATTCAAACGTTTTTTATCATTATCTGTATATATTTAGAGATCACCCATTGGATAGGCCTAATCTCAAGCTCAGTCAATTTTATCATTATTAGAAGATTCAGAGATCAACCGCTAGGTAGGCCTGAACTCAAATTCAGATTTAATCATTCCTTATCATTATTAATAGATTTGGAGATCATCCGCTAGATAAGTTTGATCTCAGTTTCAGCCAGTCAATATTAGTAAGCTTAAAGATCAGTCATCAGTAGATTTAATTATTCTGTATCCCAGATTTAGTGAAATTCAGATATCAGTATCAGTAGACTCAGCCATCAGTAAGTCAGTATTCAAAATCTAGTAATCAAAGTTCATATTAAGTGTTATCACGTGTTGAGTTTTATTTTGTGAACTCATGCATATATCCTCATTTAGCACTCTCAAGACATTCAGTTAAGTTATGTTTATGCATAAGCCCTTGCATTCAGCCTTACTCCATCTTGCATACCAGTACATTCAAATGTACTAACGCATTTGCGCTATGGTGTTTTACTTTATGCCATAGGTTCACAACCACAAGATCCAGAGTACCCTTAGCAGTCCAGATTCAGTCAGTAGCAGTAGACATAGCAGTGAGTTCTCATCATTTGAGGATGTTCCTATTTCAGTTTTACATTAGACCCAGTTTATTTTATTTAGACGGAGTTAGTTGGGGACCTGTCCAATCAACTCCACAGCTCAGATAGTTTAGAGGCTTTCAGACTACAGAGTTTTTCCGACAGATGTATTAGTATTCAGTTTTTAGTATTTGTATTTTAGATGTTTTGAACCTTATGGCAAATTTTAGCCAGTTTTCACATTTATTTCATTATATTATGCAGTGCTCAGGTACAGATACCAGAAAAGGGTTAGATTGTGGTCCTTCGGGATCATGAGTACCGTGTGAAGTTTCGGTTATATAAAATCAGGGCGTTACAATTATTTTCCTTAATATGGTTTCAACAATATGTTTTACTTGTGGGTTTAGCAACTAAGACCCCTGATATCATTTTTGTTTTAAAAACAAGTGCATGTGACACCTCTTGCTACTCTTACGTAATTCTTAACATATATTCTAGACATATTTGCTCTTTAATCTATTTACATATATTGTAGCTATGTTAGTTCCTTAATCCTTCTCTGCATTATCATGATAACTAGTCCATTTTATGTATGCCGCACAACAAAAATTATCCAAGTGTGTATCATTTAGTTCACTTTATCGATTATATTTCTAATCCTTATCTTTTCATCTTACATGTACATGTGGACTTGGGAGTTGGATTTCCGCAACGGAACTCGTCTTGACCTAAATTGGGTCAATCGCTATTAGGGTCGCAGAGCTTCGGGATCACATTGCTTGAAACTCAAACCCCAAAATGGAGTCTAATTTCCCCTCTAGTTTGTCCTCCATTAAATTATCCATATTATATTGTTATTATTATTATTATTATTATTATTATTATTATTATTATTGTCTCGTAGCTAACTTTATCTTCATTATAGCTTTATTGTGATAACTTTACTAATTTTTTTATTACGTGTCAATCTTTATTTAAAAAATGAGACATTATTGTCATATTAACGCCTAATTAATCTATAGAAGTGATTTTTAAGAGGGATTAGTGAATCTTAAATTTAGTCAATTATCTAGTTAAGTCACCTTGATTTTAAAGTGCTAGATAATAAATGAAAATAGTAATTTTCATCATTATTTTTAGGATAAAAGATGAATTTTCAGAATTAAGATAGTAAGTGAGTAAATCGCCAATTTTAGATTTGAATCACCATTTTCAATATGTTTCATGAATAATGCTAACATGTTATACTATTTTACAAACGTTATTAAAATTTTTCAAACCTCCAAGGAAAGAAATACAAAGTATAAATATTCATCCGCTACTACGTACAAGGTACATTATTTTCGATACTACTAAAATTATTTTCATTATTATTATTATTTATATTAATTGTTAATATTACTATTTATTTATTTGCACCATAGTTATCATCTTTTTTAAAACGTCATCAATATTTGTATTATTACTGTTGTGCTTGATTACCACCATTATTATTACTATTATTATTATTATTATTATTACTATTATTATTATTATCATTACTTTTATCATTATTGTTGTTTACTATTGTTGTTGTTGTTGTTATTATTATTATTATTATTATTATTATTACTACTACTATTATCATTGTCGTTATTATTTTTGCACAAGTTCAACGTGATTACCTATTTTCACACTCTTGAAAGTATCTTTAGTAAAGAAAATTCATGCTATAAAATACTTTATTTATTTCATAAATAATTAAAATTAAATATTTAAATTCATTTATCTTTTCAAAATCCCTTATGGAACTATGCGACCTTAAATTTTCTAGTGTATAGAAATTATGATATCATTCTTTTCATATTTAAAATGCATGCATATTTTTGCAAATAATTACATTACTTCCTTGTACATGGTAGCGTTATGTTTACTATGCCTTGAATTTTCTTCTTAAGTCAATAATAACAAAATTTCTTATCACTGTTTTAAGCAAATAACGAATTAGAAGTTTTTCCAAATATTTTCCTAAACTAAAGCGTAAGGACTATCTTCGGATAGGCTCTGAGGGGTGCCTAACACCTTCCCCTCGAGTAACTAAAACCCTTACCTAGACTCTCAAATATTTTCGATAGACTAAAATAGAGTTTTGCAATAAAAAATATTTTTTTCTAATTTTCCTAAAAATTTAGGTGGCGACTCTAAAAATAAATTTTTAAATCCCAAGAGTCATTAAACGCCACCATATATCGTGTGCTATTTCGACCTTTTTGAAATAGGGCTCGACAGAATGGCGACTCCGCTAGGAATTTAGTGAACTTAGGTTTAGCCTTAACATGCTTAGTTTAGGATTTTCATGCTATATTATGTTATTTGCTTACTTGTCTTTAGATGATGTTTTCTATGAAAGGACGCAAGCCAAATCCAAACTTGAGCTCCTTATTTGTTTGTACAACACTACTTGTTACTGCTTTATCACTTGCACTATTTCTATTGAGTCTTGATCGTACACAATTCACACACTGAACACGCGAGGGGTGTACTGCACCCCTCCAAAACCTCTTTGGATTCCTTAGTTTCAAAGTTGGTGTAGTTAGGATAGTGCACCTTCTTGCAAATATTTAGTCCCACTCTCGAAAATCTTTAGGAAAAAATCTTACTTTAGAAATAGGTCATACTGCATAAACCTTAGGCGGAACGGTCCAAGGTATCGTTCCACCAGTTAGGAAGCCACCCTTTATGTAAACGGGTTCTCTATGAACCCAACGACGCTATGTGTGTGAAATGATTAATTGATCCAAACATTAAAGAACATAATAAATTCAGGACATGAACTTACCCCACCCTTTTTTTTTCACAGATGGAAATCAACCAAAACCTTGCCAACATCTATATAATAACCGACATTCCTCAGGTTCTAATACATTGGTGGGGAAATATGATGATCCACCCAGCTGGCCTTAGGACCCATATGCTATCTATGATTCCTGAAGGGTTTTGCATGACCTATTTGTACTTTTTTTCTTATTCTTCTTCTTCTTCTTCATTTCTACTTTCCCTAAAGTGTCTTGCATAACCTCTGTTGATGCCTATCAGATGTAATCTTTAGTTTGAAACATTTCCCTTTGTAACCCATGGCTTCGCACTTTGCCCTTTTCATTAATCAAAAATACTTTTGTCTTGAATTTAATTATGTTTTGAAACATTGGATCAATTAATCATACTTTTATCGTAGGCCTACCTCTGGAAAAAAGAGGCTCTATATTAGGACGCATTTGAATGTCACCAACTGGGTGTATATATGTGTTACTTACTTGTTACATTTACGTTATCTCCCAAACTAACATAGTTTCCTTTTTCTTTTCCTTTCTTTCTTTTTTACTTATTCCCCCCAAAAAAGTTGATTTCTGTCGACACGCAAACTGGTGGAATCCCAATATAACCTTCGATCTAAGAGCAAAATGACCAACAAAGACTAAACCAACAAAGCTGTGATGATCCCAATGGATGACACTGAAAGTTCTCACAGGCCGTCAGATACTCAGAATGATGATCAAATGGCTAACATAGCGCAGGAAATTGAGGTCCTAAAAGAAGAACTCTGTCAAATGTGGGATCTAACCAGGCTTACAATAGATAGATTTCTTTCTCAGTTGTAGGCTCCAAATGTCAAATTACCTTCGGGAACTGACCAAGCACATATACCGTATGCTCAAGCCCCACCAGTCCTTCAGCCTACTGCTGGGACATCACCTGGCTATTCATTTCCTGTTCAGAACTTCACTGTTCCAGTCCATATAGAAATGTAGCATATGCCCGAGGCACATATCACACATAAGATACCTGCGCCACCGGTACATGCTATCGAATCTCCCACGTTCGCAATATTTGTAGTTGTAAAAGCTTCATATGAGGTGGATAAATATGTAAGGTTTGAAAAGGATGTTCAATCATGTGAAGAAGGTTCGTTAGGAGCCCAATTTGAAAGTCTCAAGAGAGTATTTAGAAACATGCAGGTTAGTAGAGGGACTAAAATCTTAGACTATGACGACTTATGTATTCATCCAGACATCGACATGCCAGTAGGATACAAACCACCAAAGTTCGATGTGTTTGATGAAAAGGGTGATCCCCATGCATATCTGAGGGCTTACTGTGATAAGTTGGTCAGTATTGGAAGGAACGAGAAATTGAGAATAAAGTTGTTCATTCGGAGCTTGTCGGGAGAAGCTTTGACCTAGTACACCCGACAAGACCCCCGCAAGTGGCGTGACTGGAGGGAAATAGACGAGGACTTTATGAGTTGCTTTAGGTTTAATGCCGATATTGCCCCAGACAGGTTCTCATTAGCTAATATACAAAAGAAGCCATTAGAATCATTTCAAGAGTACGCATGACATTGGAGGACCGAGGATACTAGGATATAGCCACCACTGGATGAGAGTGAGCTCTCCAAGTATTTTATCAGAGCTCAAGAAGGTGTGTATTTTGACAAGATGATGTCAATAGTGGGCTAAAAGTTTGCAGAATTGGTAAAGATGGGATACTTTATAGAAGAAGGCATCAAATCAGGGAAGTTCTAATCTATGGCTACTTTGTAAGATGCAAGTAAGGAAATACAGACTGGATCCATTAATGGTAATATTAAGAAAAGGGAGGATGTCTCAGTTTCCATACCATACTACCAGCCTGGAAATTCTTCCTACCATTACCCTAACAACCCCAAATTATTGCACATGTCCAAGTGTACAATACTCAACCACATTATAATTCACCTAGAGCTCCAGTATACCAAAATCCACCAAGACAATATGCCCCCATCTAAGCTCTAGCTCACCAAAATAGACCAGCCTATGCGCCCAGACCACGTCCAAACTTTGAAGCTAGAAATACCCGAACTTACACACCAATTGCAAAACCTTTAGGCTGGTTGTTTGAAAGATTGAGGGCAGCTGGTTTGTTGCATCCAATTGAGGGAAATAACCCTAATACAACCTCTCGAAACTTTAATAACAATAAGTGGTGTGCCTATCACTTAGGAGTCTAGTGCATGACACAAAAGACTGTTATAGCCTGAAGAATTAAATTGAATCCCTAATAAGAAAAGGTAGAATCAACTGCACTGCCATATCTCCAAATGTGAACAATAACCCCTTGCCAAATCATGGGAATCAGGAAGTCAACATGATTACTCTAGAAGAGGAGTATGATTTGGAAGAAACTATTGTGCCCATATGGAATGCAGAAGAAATATCCACTATATCCCCATCACAGCCATTTATCACCGTTCAGTTGAGGGATCTTATAACCGTTCAGACTTACCAGCAGAGAGTCGTAGTGACCACATTATTCGCTAGAAAGCTCGACTACGACACCAAAGCAGTCCCATGGGCCTATCAAGCTAAAGCCAAGGGTAAAATGATAGACGCTGCTACAACTCAAGGGATGACCAGGTCAAGAAGATATTACGTGCCAGAGGATCCAAATAATAGAGTTATCGGAAAAGATCAAAACCTAAAGAGAATACTATAGATGCTGAAGCCACAGAATTTTGGAAAAAGATGCAACCTAAGGACTACTCTATTGAAGATCAGCTCATGAAGACACCGGTTCACATATCTTTCATGTCCTTGCTTATGAGTTCTGAAGCCTACAGGAATGCTTTGATGGAAGTGTTATATGTATTTAACATACTAAAGAGGACCACTAGTGAGACTTTGGCTGCATTAATCGAGTGAGTTGTGGAGGCAAATAAGATTTCTTTCCATGATGATGAGTTACCGTCGGAAGGGGCTGCACATAACAAAGCACTCTATATTGTAGTCAGATACCATGATAAGATTGTAAATAGGGTTTTAAATGGTGGTTCAGGTTACAATATTTGTCTATTCTCTACTCTAAGGGATTTGGGCGTGAATATAGAAGGTATAAGAGAACGTGGGGTGAAGTTCAGAGCCTTTGATGGGTCACAAAGGAATGTCATCGGAGAAATCTACTTAACACTGCAGATAGGATCAACAAAAGTTCCTATCCCATTTCAGGTCATGGATGTGTCGTATAGCTACAAATTACTGTTTGGAAGGCCATAGTTCCACATGGCAAGAGCCGTTCCTTCCACTCTTCATTAGTGCGTAAAGTTTGAATGAGGTCACATAGAGGTTACTGTCCATGGAGAACTCAATCATCCTATTTATTCTATCAATTTATTCCCCGTCACTAAGGAGTTAGATGGATTCACTTTCCATTCTCTGGAGATCATTCAAGCTGCAAGGATCAATGAGAAGGAAATGCCAGTTGAAGTGAAAATGTTGAATGATGAAAAGATGGTTGCGTCGTAGATGTTGAAATATGGGTATCAGCCCAAGACAGGAATAGGACCCAGAGTCGATAGTATAGTCAATCCAATCCAACTAAAGCAGCAGAAAGGTACTGCAGGGCTTTGATATGAGCCCATTTCTGGAGAAGCCTACAATAAAAAATTTGAAATGACAGTATTCGTGCCAGGATAAGTTCCAGTTTTAGGGCAAACAGTTGATGAAGATTTCATAGAAGGGATAGGAAATCTATTTGTGGTCGTTATATAAGAAGAATCAGATATAGATTTCAAGAAAATTACCATCCGTGATGCTGAAACAGGAGAAGTCCTGCAGAATTGGACAATTAGCCCATCCCTATTCTGTCAGGAGTCTTAGTAGTGCGGAACTATTTTTGCTTTTAAAGATTATTTTATTTGCATGATCAATTGAGGCTTGAATCATGCCGAAGATCTTTTTGCTACTTGCCTTTTGCCAAAACCCAGTGCTTTATTCAATAAAGTTCTTATTTTCCAAAACTTATTTAATATTTTCAATATCTATTTATTTTTCAGCATCTATTTAATTTTCTCCCTTTTATACTTTTCAGCGCAAATATTAATAAAAATCCTCGTTCCACGATTATGACATGTATCGAATCCGTTGAGCAAAATACAAGCGATGAGCAAGACTATGAGGAGTACGATGAAAGAATGATGCCTGAAAACCTGCTGCCAGAGATCGAACAACTCAAAAGTCAGAAGAAGCCTAATATGGATGAAACAAAAGTCATCAATTTGGGTGATGAAGGGACAACAAAGGAAACACGAGTCAGCATATACTTGGAGGATAAAAGAAAATAGGAATTGATAATTCTACTCAAGTAATACATCGATGTATTTGCTTGGTCTTACGATGACATGCCTGGTTTAAGCACCGATATCGTTTTGCATCGAATTTTAACTAACCCCGCATGTCCGCCCGTAAAGCAAAAGACGAGGAAATTCAAACCCAACTTGAGTTTGAGATTTAAGGAGGAAGTGACTAAACAAGTAGAAGCCAAGGTCGTGAGGGTCACAACTTATCCTACATGGTTGTCCAACATCGTTCCAGTACCCAAGAAGGATGGAAAAATAAGAATATGTGTGGATTATCGGGATCTCAACAAGGCTAGTCCGAAAGATGACTTTTCTCTCCCGAACATTCATATTCTCATTGATAATTGCGTAAAACATGAGTTGCAGTCATTTGTTGATTGTTTTGCAGGATATCATCAAATCTTGATGGACGAGAATGATACAGAAAATACAGCCTTCATCACTCTGTGGGGAGTGTACTGCTAAGGGTGATGCCGTTTGGAATCAAGAATATTGGTGCAACATACATGAGAGCCATAACCACCCTTTTCCATGATATGATCCATAAAAAGATCTAGGTATATGTAGATGACATCGTTATCAAATCCAAAAAGAGTTCGAATCACCTGGATGACTTACAAAATTTTTTTTAAAAGGCTGCGAAGGTACGACTTAAAGTTGAATTCAGTGAAATGTGCCTTTGGAGTTCCCGCAGGAAAGTTATTGGGATTCATTATTAGTAGGAGAGGTATAGAGCTGGATCAATCCAAGATAAAGGCAATCCAAGACTTACCACTTCCTAAGACCAAAAAGGACGTAATGAGTTTCTTGGGAAGACTCAATTACATCAGTCGGTTCATAGCCTAGTCCATAATAATTTATGAACCAATACTCAAGTTGTTGAAGAAGGATGCCGCCACAGGATGGACTGAAGAATGTCAGAAGGCTTTTGATAAAATCAAGGAGTATTTGTCTAATCCACCAGTAGTGGTTCCACCAAAACTGGGAAAGTTGTTGTTGTTATGTCTATCTGTTATGGATAATACATTTGGATGTGTGTTAGGATAACATGATGATATAGGGAGGAAGGAGCAATTTATCTACTACCTAAGTAAGAACTTTACCCCGTATGAAGCAAGGTATACATTGTTGGAGCGAACCTATTGCGCATTGACTTGGGTGGTGCAAAAGTTGAGGCACTACCTATCTGCATATACCACGTACTTGATCTCAATAATTGATCCACTTATGTACATCTTTGAGAAACTAATGCCCAATAGAAAATTGGCGAAATGATAGATTTTGTTATGCGAATTTGACATTATGTACGTGACACGAAGGGCCGTTAAAGGACAAACTTTAGATGATCACCTCGCAGAAAATCTAGTGGATCAAGATTATAGGCCGCTCAAGACCTACTTTTCCGATGAAGAGGTGTTGTTCGCAGGAGAAGACATCTCAGAGCCGTATGATGGATGGAGAATGTTCTTTGATGGAGTGGCAAACTTTAAAGGAGTTGGAATTGGGGCGGTTCTAGTTTCAGAAACAGGTCAACATTACCCGATCTCGGCAAAGGTTAGGTTTCCTTGCACGAATAACATAGCAAAATATGAGGCTTGCATTCTTGGGTTTAGGATGGCAGTAGACATGGACATCAAAGAGCTATTGGTGATAGGAGATTCAGATTTGTTGATCCATTGGTGATAGGAGATTCAGATTCAGCTATTGGTGATAGAAGATTCAGATTCAGCTATTGGTGATAGGAGATTCAGATTTGTTAATTCAGAATGGACCACTAAGAATGACAAAAACCTTCCTTACATTCAATGTGTTAAGGAGCTGAGTAAAAGGTTTACGAAGATTGAATTCAAGCATGTCCCTCGAATTCAAAATGAATTTGTTGATGCCTTGGAAACAATATCCTCTATGATTCAGTATCCAGATAAGAATTACATCGATCCCATCAAAGTAGAGATACACGCTCGATAAGCGTACTATTTTTATGTGGATGAAGAGCCACATAGAAAGCCATGGTACTACGACATCAAGAGGTTACTCAAATTGGGAGAATATTCAGAAGGCGCTACTGGCAAGTAGAAGAGGGCTTTAAGAAAGATGGCCCCGATCATTTCTTTCTCAATAAGGAAATCCTATATAGGAAGACTCCCGACTTGGGATTTCTACGATGCGTCGATGCCACAAAAGCCATAATATTGTTAGGGGAGATACATGCAGGAACATGTGGACCCCACATGAACGGTTTTATGCTTGAAAAGAAGATTTTGAGATTTGGATACTTTTGGATGACCATGGAAAGGGATAGCATTCGATACGTGCAGAAATGTCACCAATGTCAAGTTTATGGAGATTTTATACGAGTTTTGCAAAATGAGCTCAATGTGGTGGGTTATTCTTGGCCATTTTCCGCTTGGGGCATGGATGTTATTGGGACCATAGAGCCTCCTGCATTGAATGGACATCATTTTATCTTAGTCGCTATCGATTACTTTATGAAATGGGTTGAAGCCTCAACATATAAGGCAGTAACCAAGAAAGTTGTAGCAGATTTCATTTGCAACAACTTAGTCTGTTGGTTTGGAATTCCAGAGTCAATCATAATGGATAACGAAACCAATCTCAATAGTGACTTGATGAGAGAGATTTGTGAAAGGTTCAAGATCTCTCATCAAAACTCTATGGCATATCGACCATAAATAAATAAAGAAGTTGAAGCTGCAAATAAGAATATCAAGAGGATTTTAAGGAAGGTAGTGGATGACAATAGGAAATGCCATAAGAAGTTGCCATATGTTTTACTTGGGTATCATACCACAATCAGAACTTCTACTGGGGAAACTTCCTACATGTTGGTTTATGGTTCGGAAGCAGTGATACCTGCAGAAGATAAGATACCTTCATTAAGAATTATCCAGGAGGATAGTCTAGATGATGCTGAATGGATTCATAGCAGGATCGAACAATTGATGCTCATTGGTGAAAAGAGATTGGACGCAATCTGTCATGGTCAACTCTATCAAAATAGAATGATCAAGGCGTTCAACAAAAACATCAAGCCTCGACGATTAACACCAGGACAGTTGGTATTAAATAAAACATTCCCTTACCAGGATGAAGCCAAAGGTAAATTTGTGCCAAATTGGCAAGCTCCTTACATAGTTCACCGAGTACTCTCAGGAGGAGCAGTGATACTTGCAGAAATGGACGGCACAGTAAGCACAAAGCCAATTAATTCAGATTTTATCAAGAAGTACTATATTTTGAAGACATTAGGAATAGTACTTATTTCTTTGTACTTTTACATTTTTCTCTAATGTAACAGAACTATGTATTAGCCTGACTTCCCACGGTGGGATATGTAGGCAGCCCACATAGGGTTCGGTTTCCCTTAGAAAAACTCAAAAACATTATCCTTTCATGTATTTAGAATTACGCTCGACCTGACGTCCAACGACAGGATATGTAGGCAATCCACATCGGATTTGGTCCCCATTATATTTTATCTTTTCATTATACTGAACTACGACATGACCTGATTCTACTTGGATACGTAGGCATCCTGAGTCACGCTCGATCACTATATTTCATATTTTTATTTTTTCCTATTGTATTTGAACTACGTTATGACCTGATTCCACTTAGATATGTAGGCAGTCTGAGTCAGACTCGGTCATTGCATTTCAATTTTTCTTTCTCCATACTCGAACTACGTACAGACCTGATTCCTATTGTAAAGATAAGTAGGCAATCTAAAAGACTTGATCTTATCTTTAGGAAAATCCCTTTTTCTCATAGTATAACCTCAGAATATAAGAGATCTCGATGCCAGAATTGACGTAACATCGACAGTCAGAGAAGCTCCACCAAGAGGATAAGATTATGAGGATCGTGATCAATAAATGAAGGCTTAACGGATTTTTGAACGTGTCATAATCTAAAAAATGATAGAGTATTACTATATAAACTTCATATATAAGTAATATATTTTCGAAAATATAATATATATACATATTTAAAGATACTTTCTTACTTTTCCGCCTACTGAGACTCCAGAGTTGGAAGTGATCGAGCAGCCAAAAGAGTGTTGAAAGATTCCGTAAACAAAGTCAGGATCCCCAAGTCGACACAATCAATACCCCTTCCTAACTAATAACTTTTCTTTGAGCGCCGAAAAATAATAGATGAAAGACAACATCAAGTCAAGCTTTGGGATGGACCAGGGGTACCAAGCAGCTTATCGTCATGACATGAGCCAAACATTCTTCCTTTATTTTATTCTCTTTACATACTTTTATACTGATTCTCACAAGCTCTAACAATTTTATTCGAGTTTTTTCGCTGGTATATTTTGAAGACCCGGGTCAGAGAAGACGAAAAGAGGATCCTCATTGGATTATTGAGCCATTTATTTCTCCCAAAAAACCACGCTAATCGGAGCTAACCACCTGACTGCATCAAATAATTTTGCCAATTGAAGAATCATCATTCAGTTGCGTCAAATAACTTAACCAATCAGATAATGTCGTCCTGTTTCAACAAAGTCGAGCTTTTGCATTTTGAGGATTGTATATAAGCAAATAAAGTCGAGCTTTCGTATTCTGAGGATTGTATATAGGCAAACAAAGTTGAGTTTCTGCATTTTGAGGACTGTACATAGGCAAACAAAATGAGCTTTTGAATTTTGAGGACTGTATATAAGCAAACAAGGTCGAGCCTTCACATTCCAAGGACTATATATAAGCAAACAAATCAAGTTCCATATTTTTAAGAATGTACATATGCAAACAAATCGAGTTCCACATTTTAAATATTCTATATGAGCAAGCAAAACGACCCTTTACCAATTCGGAGGATGAATAAATGATACAAATTGCCGCTATATCGAAAGTTGTACACCAACTAGGGGGATGCCCCACCGCAAATCAAAGAATGTATATAAGCAAAGTAACACTCTGCTATATTAAAGAATCCTATTTCAGCAAACAGAGAACAACCTTCCAATCAGAAGCTCACACCATAGCAAGCACGCAAGAAAGCCACTATCACAACAACATCAAGTTCCAATAACAACACCATCGTCTAGTTCAGACTGAAGATTGTCTTGCCAATACAAGGAACTTTACTTGTGGAAAAATGTCTTATCATCAGAGGCTTTACTTTTCAAACACTGCTCGCCAGTTGGATGACATTTACTTTCAGTAATTGCTCAGCCGACGGAGGCTATTTTAATTTTCAGTCGATGGAGGTTATTTACATTTCAGCCAACGGAGGCTATTTACATTTCAGTCGATGGAGGCTATTTACATTCAAGCAGTTGCTCGGCCGACGAAGGCTATTTATATTTCAGTTGCTGCCCCGCCAGTCGGAGGCCCTCCCAAACGAAGACAATACTAGTTTGAATATCTGGACTCTACTCTTTACATTACAATTTCAATTTATAATTTTGAACAAACAGGTACTTTTCACCTTTTTTTTTACCTATTTTCCAGGAACATGCAATATAACGTAGAACTACCCTCTTAGTAGCAAAATAGGGCAAGCTAGCGGAACGTCAAGCATCCCTAGCTATGTCAAAGATTTTGATGAAGAAACTCAACTCGAATCGGCTCAGTCATCTCTTTTTCTCAGTGTCATCACTCAGTATCGTCTTAATCCAATACTGGGGCAATTTTTAAAAATCCACAATCTCTTTTTCCCTTAAAATCCTCAGAAGATATATCTGTCCAATGTCTCCTTATTCCCAGCTATCCCAAGTAAACAATTGAGGGATAATCTCATATCTATTTCATTTGTGCTGAAATCTTTATTATTCTCGAAGGAACCTAGTGTCATCATAATTCTACACTAGGGAAAATTTTGATATCTATCAAAATTTTGTTATGATTGGAACTACAAATGGCCTTAATTCTCGTAGAACCTGAGATATGTAGGCAGCTCAGAAATCGTAGCCCAGTCATAATCTTTGAAACATTTTGATTTGCCCGAGACAAAATTGGTTACGTCAACGTGATTGTCCAAAGATTTTTACATAAATCTTTGTCCACTCAGGGGCAACTATTGACACCCAATTTTGGCTCGCTCTTTGCCTCTAATTAATTTTATGAATGTACTTGGCCTTAAATAATTAAAACAAATGAAATAGAGAAATATGATAAAAAGTTGTATTTTGGTATCTATTTCTACAAATTTTTAAATAAAAGAAAATTTATTTATTTACTTATTTTTTATTTTATCATAATATAAAGTATTTTAAATATAATTAAATATTTTTAACAAATAAAATAAAATAAAAATATTTTTCCGGTAGTCGCATTCTATTTTTTCTAATGTTGTTTTTTCAGGCGATGTTATGACCATATATTTTTGACATCTAATTTTCTTTTACCCTCCACAACTAAGTTTAGTCTCGAGTTTATTTAAATTTTAAATAAAATCACAATATTTATTTATCCTTATAAAAGTTTTTCAAAGTATTTATCTAGGTAAGTTTGTCATTTTAAGTGACAATTATATATTATCGTATTCAGTTATACAAATCTTATAATTTTGCTACTTAAATATTCATTTTAGAAAATATCAAATTTTACACAAAGCTTATCTTGAAAATAAATTATAATGATCAAAATCTTGATTTATTCTAAAAATAATTTATTTGGAGAGATATTTGTTTGATTTTATGAAATCAAGAAACTTGGGATTGAATTAGTTGTTAATTTATTTCAAATATTATTTTGATATAGTCAATTTATTTAATTGGGCCCTAATTAGAATCAATTCGGCCATGATTGCAATGAAAATGATCATTTGAATTTTATTTAGGTTAAAATTTAAATTTTAACCATTGGCTATTTAATAAATAGCCCAAGTCAGTTTAGCCCCATTCTATTTAATAATTTACAGCCAATTTCAGCCCAATTGCAACAACACCCAACTAACCCCCAAACACGTCACAAACCAGTCTACTTGATTAAACCAATACCCCAGCCCATTAAAAACTATAACCTGGCTCATTTGTCATTTTCCTTTCTCTATATAAAAACATCAACAGCAACATACAGCTGCAAAACAAGCGTACAAGACTAGTACGCACAAAAACAACAGTTTCCATACAATTCCAACACCAATCCAACTTCAAATCCAAACCCATCTTCACCAAACCAGCTTTTAACATAACAACAACAACTTCAACGACAAATCTCCCCAAATCACGAAAAATCTCTCCTTTCATTTATTTTTGTAGTTTTCAGACCTCGAGCCTTGGTTGTTGACTTTAAATTTCTCTATTTTCATGCAAAATTTGATCTGAATCAGGTAATAAATTCAAATTCATCTCGATATTAGGTTTTCTTCTTGAAAGAGTGAAAATTGAAAGAAAAAGAGTGAAAAGCTAGTGCTTAAAAAAGTGAAAGTAGAGTAAATTAGATCACATACGTTCGAAATCCTTAGAGTTGAATCTGCTGTTGAAGAATCCTTGTCGTCCGCCTAGTTTACCTGCCCCAAAAAACTTGCAAAATTCCTCTTTTCGCATCACTTTCTTCATCTCGTTTTGTTTTACTGTTTGAGTTTGGTAGATTGTTGTTTTGTTCAATGCGTGTTTATTTTGGTTTATTGTGTTGGTTTATTATAGTTGATTTGGTGAAATAGGTTGTTGATGTTAAAAAGAGTGTCTTGCAGCAAATCTAGATTAGTGAGGATGTAAATGTTTTTGCTTTTTCGCTCCGTTAATAGCTGCTAGATAAGTTGTTAATGAGGTGATTGATGTTTTGTTGACTACCTAGTGCTTTGTTGATGTGCTGTGCGGTCTGCTCAAGGAATTGTATTAGTGATGTGTAAAGAATTTCGAGTAGAAAGCAGTGATCTTTTTGATTTGGACTGATTTTCATTTCCCTTTAGGATAAAAATATCAGCTTTACATTTCTTGGCTGAGAGTGAAATGAATTACTTGATTTGATGATACTTCAGCGTTCTATCTTACTATTGCCATACGACATGTTATTCGGATCTTTTAATATTCTTTAACGCCTTTTTTCCAACATTATGTGGTAATGTTTTACTCTCTCTCTCCCTCTCCCTCTCTCTCGCCGATCACTCTTCACTTTGATGCCTAAAGTCATTATTTTTGAAGAGAAGATTGATCAATTTCTAGTTTGTCAAAAAATTCAATTTTTTCGATAGTATTGAAAATGTTAGAATCGTGTTCAAGTAACAAATCATTGCTATCCAGATTTTGAAGTCAATTTTTTGACTGATTGTTAATGGATAGGTTTCTATTTGTGCAAAGTTACTTTAACCTTTAATGGGGTTATGGATCTTAAGGCAAAAGTACATGTAGCTATTTCTTTCAGTTTCTAGAAATTGTGCTTTCAATTATTAATGGGTCGTTTTTCTTTCAATTTTATTCAAAAGTACTTTCAAAAGTCTTTTTTTTTTTTAATTTCAGGTAAAAGAATTTGATATTTCTTATAGTATTTTTAATGAACCTGATATTGGGGTAAGCTTATGAGTACTCTATTTGTAGTTGGTAATATGCTTTGCTTATACAATGTTCATCTCGCACTTTTATTTGTATTGTTATTTGTTTTTACTCCAAAACTTGTGTATCGTGTAGTAAAATTTAGTAGCAATTTGATTAGGAAATGGATTTTTAGTCAGCTGTTTATAAACATTATTTCTTAAAAGTGTTTTTATTTGCTTGTATTTCCTCTTGTTTATCTATGAAATATGTGTCTTGGCTTGTGAAATGAATACAGTAACAGAACATCCTCTTTTGCTATTAACAAAAGAATTGAGAGTTCCTGTTTCTTTAAAAATAAAAGTATAATCTTGCTTTCTGATTGGTGTTTATGATGCTTCATTTTATGAGCAATTTACATCGTTCGAACGAAAAGTTTGGTTAAAACAACCCCAACAAGAAAGGGGTAGCGTCAAATCTATTCTTGTGGTTTGGTATCCAAGTCGTGTGTATATATACGCTGAATAGTGAATGTTAAAAGATAAAAGCTAAATTTGTATAGAATTAATATAGGAGGTGGATTGCATTGAATTTTTTTCTTGGTAAGAAAAAATTACATATGGGTGTTCTGTGTATGATCGTGAAGTATGTTCCCCCCGAAAAGTAAGTTGATCCCATTTTCTGTCGTGTTCTGCTGGAAAATTAAAAAAAAAGGGGCAAGGGCCAAATGTTTAAGTGAATAAAAGCAAAAGAAAAGATTTTTTTTAAGCTTGATTATTCAGGGTTCTCATTTTTTTTGTGGTTCTTAGTACTATTATTTTCCTTAATATGGTTTCAACAATATGTTTTACTTGTGGGTTTAGCAACTAAGACTCCTGATATCATTTTTTTAAAATAAAAACAAGTGTATGTAACACCTCTTGCTACTCTTACGTAATTCTTAACATACATACTCGCTTTTTAATCCATTTACATATATTGTGCTATGTTTTTTCCTTAATCCCTCTCTGCATTATCATGATAACTAGTCCATTTTATGTATGCCACACAACAAAAAATTATTCAAGTGTGTATCATTTAGTTCACTTTATCGATTATATTTCTAATCCTTATCTTTTCATCTTACATGTACATGTGAACTTGGGAGTTGGAGTTCCGCAACGAAAATCGTCTTGATCTAAATTGGGTCAATCGCTATTACGGTCGCAGAGCTTCGGGATTGCATTGCTTGAAACTCAAATCTCGAAATGGAGTCTAATTCCCCCTCTAGTTTGTCCTCCATTAAATTATCCGAGGAATGAGAGTATTACCGTTCTTCTTCAATAGTTTGAAAAAGCAAAAGCCCTGTTCAACAAAACTCATCGAAAGAACTAGAAGTGCAATGAAAAAACAAAAAATACACTGGATTATCAAAAATCGCTGGAGAAAACCGTCAGAGAAACACCTTAAGGGTAGGATCGGAAGGTAGCTGAGAGCGACAGCTATGCAATTTCGTTCTCTGATACCATGTTAGATTTCAAAATCGCTTGAATCGCCATTGATTTGTGAGATTAAAAATCCTAATCTAAAATGGGATTAGAAAAAGGGAAAGTGAAGAAGATATTTTTATTTCTCTGTCTTTTAGAAGTTGTCCAAAAACAGTTACATATATGTATGATGTATAAAATCAGTAACCAAAATATAAAGTGGATCAATATACAACTGGGCTTTTATTATTCAAGTTGGGCCAGTTCTAGGCGGCCCAGTGTCAATGTTAACATATACACCTTTATATCCTAAACGTAAACTTAGAATTCAGGACACAGTGATGGATCTAGAAATTTTCTTTAGGATGGTCAAAAAAATAAAATATAAATATGTGAATACATCAACAAAATATAATTTCAAGGGATGTAACAGTATATAATCTATACATATAAAATACTTAAATTTAAATATGAGTGATTAATAAGTAAAGCAAGAAGTTAGCCCTTTACAAAATGTCAACCAGAACTAGAGAGCTGCGTAAATAAAAAATTAGTCCTATAAAATGTATCAACTAGAACTACAGTACAAAGTCAAAATTCCAAAAAGAAATCACTGTCAATACTTTTCAAGCACATTTACAATACCACTCGACTAGATTTCATTGCTTGAAAAGACAAAATAATATCATCAGTTGAAGCGTTATTAAACACATCTTTTTCAACCAAAGGAACATAAAATCACTCTTGAATTTGAGATTTCAGAAAAATATCTCTTCATTACTCTTGAATAGAAAGCAATAATAAAAAAAAGAAAGAAGAAAGAAAAATGGGTTTTAACTTTGGGTAAAGAACAAGAAAGTGATTTGGGGATTTAATTTTAAGAATTCTCAAAATCCTATTGCAGTTGAGGTTTTTAATTTTGGAAGAATAAAAAAAGGGTTTTAAATTTTTTAGTTGATTTTATGTTTTAAATTAGTTTAAAGTTTTTTATTTTTAATTCATATAGTAGCAGTTGGAACATCCGAACATGCATTTTTTTCTTTTTTTAATTATAGCTACAGGGGCCAAAGGGGCAACCCAAGAAGTGGACTTAGAACCACTGAGTTATCCAACAATCTTGTTTCAAGTGGTTCAAAATTAAATATATGTACATAAATACTGATTTTCTACCTTATATATATAAAATAATTTTTTATCGATGGGGTTCGGATGAACCCCTGACTACATCGTGGGTCCACCCCTGAGGACACAATATCCTAATGTTTGAACTGCAATGTATGAACTTCATGACACATTGCATTAAAGTTTGAACTGCAAGGTTTGAATTTTATGACATAATGTCCTGAACTTTGAACTTTAGGACACAATATCCTAAAATTTGAATTATGAAATTTTCGAACTGTTCTTCTAAGTTAAGTATTTGAAGCTATACCTTGAATAAAATAATTTCACATCATTAGACTCGTTATCATCCGCGAGCATCCTCCACTATTTGCAATTTCTTTTTTTAGGTATAATACTTCACGATAGTCCATCGGGTGAATTTAGTTATCCTTCTGATATTGAGGGCCTTTTCTATTTAAATTAAACTATTAGCACTTTGGCCAAATATTGCTTTGTACATTTAGAATTTATTAGTCTAAGTGTACGTGCACGTGTATCTGATGTCAAGCTATCAATCAATATAATATATATATATAAAAAAATATTTAATTAAAGAAATAGCAATTGACTTTAAAAATTAAAGATAAACAACTTTATGCCTCAAGCTAAGGGATGCTTGAATTATCGGTATTTTAATTGTTTACTACAATGTGAACTATCACATAACGGATGATAACAAAAATAATATCATAGTAATAGATTAGAAATTACAACAAAACAATATGATTAAATCTAACATTTACACAAAAATTCCTCAAAGACCAATCGAACATTCATCTACCACCTGTAAACTACAACAAAACAATACGATATTCGAGATATTAGAATGAGACGATTAAACCCTAACCTTTTGTAAAAAAGTTCCTCAAAGTTCAACTGAACATTCATCTACCACCTGTATTACACAATAATCGAGATCTTATTAAACCTAACCTTAACACAAAAGAATCTTCAAAGATGTGGCCGAACATCTTTCTACAATATAGACTTAAATAGAATAGAAATTACAACAAAACAATATGATAATTGAAATATTAGAATAATTAAAATATTAAAACAATACAATTAACTGTGACCTTTTGTGATTATTAGACAACCCCCTTAAAACTCATCTGGCGCACTAACAAAAATTTCGTAACAATAATATAGTATTAATATAAAAATAATAAGGACTCCCAAATATAGCACATGTCTTACACGTTCGAACAATAATATCATATAAAAATAATATTTCTTTTTTATTTTGTCAAAAATAGAACAGAGGCCCAATACTATCAAATTTTGAAGAAACAAAATTCTCGTGCTCTTGATTAATTTCCTTGTTTTAATTTATAAGAAAAAGTTGATTGTTAAATTTATTATTCTAATTTTGACGAAAATCATCATATTTTCCTATTTCCTCTTATTTTATATTTAAGAATCCTTTCTCGAATACAAAAGAAGAAAAAAAACTACCAACAATAAGTCTCCATATATTTTTTACTTACCATATATTTTAGGATTTTTTTATTTTAAATAATATTATAAATATAATAATGATATAATAATTGTAGGAAATAAGTGAAAAGATAATTTTATAGCTTTGTTCTTTTAAAGAAATTCAGGGGGATTTTGACATAAAACTTTTACCTGTACAATTATAAATATCTAATATGTGTACTGGTAATATCTCATTATTGGGAGTGTTGAGTAGGGATATATTACAAGATTGCTCGCTAAGTATGTCAAAAGTGAATTCAAAATTTCAAGTTTTTAGATTTAAACACATTGCAAGTGTTGGATATTTCCTAGACAACAATCCTAAAATTGGCTCTCACCCTCCTTTCCTTGAAGGCATGAATTGTACGTTTTTCTCTTCAGAGTTGGTCTTTAAGTTGTATTTTTAAAAGGGCTAATCTTTAATATTTGTTCTTTAGTGATTGAACTTTGTCTATTGAGCATAAATTCTTTAGAAATTGAAGTCAATTCCTGACATAACTTATGAGATTTTATAATATTAAGAAAAAAAAATATACATCGAAAAGAAAAATTATTGAGACCAACACACAAGGAATAAAAGTGCAAATGGCCCCGGATGAATTAAGAGTATGTTTATTCCCTTATTCGTTTATTTATAAAATTTTGATGGGATATATATATATATATATATATATATATATATATATATATATATATATATATATATATATATACTAGTAAAGTGTATGTGCTTTGCACGTGTGTCACGTTAATTAATACTAATAAAGTTATGAGAAGAAGCACGTGTCTCACATTAATTAATTCTAATAGAGTTATGATAAGAAATTAAAATAGTACAAAATTATACTATATAAACATAATAGTAAATTACTTTCGTATAAATCAATACCACGGTCTTTGACTATATTAGCATTTTCATATCGTGTATTTAAATAAACACTTTTTAATCGATTAACTCAAAAATCTAACCGTTAAGACACACATTGATAAGAAATATCTTATTAATTTAGTTATCGATTTAGTACAACAACAACATACCCAACATATACCCACCAAACGTTGGTTATCGATTTAATATGTTTAGAAATTTAAAACTAATAAAACAAACAGATAATGCATAATACCGAACTATAAATCATCCGATGGTGAAGTATCTTAGAAAGGAGTAAAACTTGTGCCAACAAAAAAGAGAATCATCGTTCTCATTTTATAAATTTACATTTCTAGGTAAGATAAACATTTGATTTTTACTGCTACTTCATTCGGCGGCAACAAGTTCAATTAACACAGGAAATTATTAAAAGGAGATAAGCCATTGTCAATTGCTATTTTTGTATAATTCATATACAATCTTTAAACCTATCACTGATGATAATGAATGAAAGAATACGACTTCAATCATAATCAAAATAAGAAGAAAAGTATAGCAGAAGAAGTGACAACTTTTCTTTGTTAAAGTTTGATCAAAGCATTATTTAAATAAAATTATAGAATTTTTATATATATATAAAATAAAATTCTAATTGATTTAGAAGTCCAAAACATTTTCTTTAAAAAATAAATTATCTAAATATAATAGATTTTTACTTTTATTTCATAAACTATCTATCAATACTAAAATAATATGGATTCCAATATAAACTCACAATTTTTTTTTTATCTTTTTGTTTACTTTTTTTTTTTAAGACGTTTTTTTTTTCAACTTTATATGTTATATTTTATTTAAATAAATGGCCCAAGAAAAAAAAAATTAAAACTAACTGTATTTAAAAAGGATACTTATGATTAGCCATGTTTACACATATTTACTTTTTTTATTAAAAAGATATTACTTATCAAAAATATATACTTACTTTTCGTAAACAATGAATATAAAAGATTTAGTACATATAAGTTCTAAATATTAGTGTCATAATTAAATTTTTTATTTTTAAATGCTTGAAATGTGTTCTATACGTATATCTCAAGTCAATCAATAAAAAAACATAAAAAAATAAAATTATTAAAAAAATCAATCAACTTTAAAATAAATAAATTCATGAAAAGACTTTAACTTTGGCATATATACAAAGAAAAACGAAAAAAAAAACACATAGTAAAAAAGAGGTATATCTAAATTTTGAATAAAAAACATTAGAGAAAGTTATTTTAATTGACAATAGAAACTAAAATTACCTCTGAAAAGAGTGTTTGATCATATTTTGTATGTATGATAACAATTGGAACCCGTATCCAAAAATAATAAAAAAATTATTGAAGTATATGAATAAACATAATGATGATATGTTAAATCTCATGATTTATTTACAATTAAAATAATTTCATATAATCAAAATTTTAAAAGGAACTTCATATAAAAAAGAAGGATAGAAAAACTTAAAGAATCCAAGAAGAAAACGTTAATTAATGATCAATCAAAATCAAACCAAAACTAAGAATAAGAAGAAAATACGGAAGTAAAAGATATTTTTTAGTAAAATTTGATTAAATAACTACTTAAATAGAATTGTAGACATTCTTTTTTTTTTATATAAGGTAAAATTCTATTTTATTTAGAAGTGTTAAATATTATAAATTTTTATGTAAATAAAAATATATTTTTTTCTTTACATACATATGTTTTTTAAAAAAGGTATATTTTGGTTCCTAAAATTTTTCCATTAATAAATTAAATTTTTTATTTAATAAATTGGTACCTTTTCTTTTCTGTCTTTTTCTTAACCATAGTGTTTGATTCTTCTTACCAAAAAAAGAAAATTAACGTTTGGTTCTTAATTTTCCTTTTTTCCTTTTCATGGATTTTTTTTTTCTATAGGATTCCTAATTAAAAATTTGCCATATTACATTTAATTTCTTTTAATGAAGTGATTCTTTCTTATTTTTTTTTGTATCCTAAATATTTGAATAATAATTTAATGATAATTATTTAAAAAAAAGTGAAAAGACGATTTTGTCTATTGCGGGGTGTTTTAATGAGGGCAAAAAGTTCAAATCACTTTTCAAAAGGTCTTCACACTTTTAATATATTATAGATACTAGTCTAGGTTTACGTGCCTCATGCGTGTACTTTAATTTAGTGAGTTCAATTTTATGAAATTACTTAAAATATAAAAAAACATGACGGTATTTTAATATTTTTTTTGTGTTTTTTATTTGTTAACATTTTACACTATTATCCAATTTTATGAAAAAATAGAAATTAACCAACCGAAAAGCATCTATATGTATATTAATTTAAACACAAGAAAGTTTACTAAAAAGAATATATTTTCTTTAGCCCTCTCTTGAGCCATTCTTCTTCACCTCTTCTCGCTTTCTTTAATCCCCTCAATCTCTTATTTCAACTTCTTCAATTTCATATCAACACAATAATCATTTTATTTGGATTCTTTAGGCTTGTCAGCTTCTTCAAAAGTTTCCTCAACTAATCTGTTTAACTCACTCAATCTCTCAACTTAATTGGTTGATGTATAGTTTTCAATATATTGAGAAGATTTCTCAAAAGATATTTTTGTCAATTAAAATTTATATTCAGAATTTTATAATAGCAGATAGATAGATTAGACTCGATTTACAATGAATAATGTATTTAATCCGCCTTCTAACTTAATTAGTGAGCCCAAAATTGAAAAAGTCGACTATAATCCTAAATTCATATGTTATCATTCAAACAAAAGTTATGCATATCAAGATTTAACACTTATTATAACCTTATATTTAGAACTCATAATCTTATATTTAGAACCGAACTAAAAAGCTTAATTAGACTCAAGTATAATACAAACGAAATAGTTAAATAACATAATCAAATCAAAGTCACAGTTAAACAAAGAAAAAAAGAGATAATCCTTTGATATTTTTGACCACTTTGTTCGATGGCAACATGCTTATTTTTGTTAATTTTCGATTAAAAATTTTTTACTCAAAGAAAAAACACGGGAAATTATCAAAAGAGAAGAAATCATTATCCGTTGTTGATTATTTAATCATAAGTTATATATAATCTTTATAGTCATTAACTAAAGGAATAAATAAAGACAAAGAAGATGATAATAATGAATAAACACACACAAAAAATAAATAAAGGAAACTTGAATTAATAACGAAATAAGAAAAGAAAAGTAGAAGTAGAGCTATGTTTTTTTGTAAATTTTGATCCAAAATATTATTTAAATAAAATTGTAGATTTTTTTATATATATATATATATAAGATAAAATTCTAATTGATTTAGAATTGTTAAATATTACAAATTCTTACTTAAATTAAATAGCCAAACCAAAAGAAGTTATAACTAAAATTAGTTGTAAACAAAATTACTACCCATAAGGACACATACGTAAAGGGAAAAAAAGAATCTAAAATAGTACTACCAATTGATTAAGTTTTTAAAGATTTATTTAAGATACAATTTTTAATTGATTTAAAATTTCTAAATTTAGGTATATATTTCAAATAAGGAAAGGTTTAGAAATTATATTTTACTGAATTTTTAAGGTTTTAAATTTTTTTAAAAAATAATAAAAAGATGATTTTATCCATTGCAAAGTTAAGTGTTGTCCTAATTTATTAATAATAGAATTCCTACAATATTTCCATATACAAACTAATTCCTAATTGATTAATAATAGAACTCTCATAATTTTTTCATATATGAACTAAAAGACGAATTCCACATAATCTTTCCCTATATCAACTAAAAATCCTACTTATTTTTTGCATATATTTATTTTACTCAATATTTGATATTATTAATATAATAATTAATATAAAAAATAAGTGAAAAGATGATTTTATCTAAATTAAAGTGTATATATATATATATATATATATATATATATATATATATATATATATATATATATATATATATATATATATATATATATATATATATATATATACACGTGGCATGATAACTGAAATTTAGCAATAATTAGTTAATTTATACCAAAAAATAATAATAATTAGTTATCCCTAACCTGCTTTTTTAGAGGGTGTTTTCCCATGATTTTTCTTTTTAAAGAAAAATCCGGAGTTGAACTTCAGACAACACTTTTGGCCATAAAAAATTTACAAAAGAAACTTGAAATTTAACTTCAAGTTGGATTCCAAAATCCTTAGGAATTTGAAAAGTGACCAAAAAAAGCTATTTTCAATTTAAATTGCTCACAAAAATTTAAAAACAATTCCAATTTATATTTATGATTAAATACAATTTCATTTTTAAATATCATATTTCACTTTAAAAATAAAAACTATTTTTTTCAAATACTCTTAATTTCCATGGCCAAATGGTCACCTACACGTTGATTAAAGTAAAAATTACCTAAAACCACAATATAAATATATAAATTTAAAACAATCTCCCCAGTTCTAAAAGATTACCTTAACCCCAATATTTCCCAAATTTTCCTAATGTTGAGATACAAGATAACCTTCATCTGAAAAGCCCTTTTTTATTCCCCTTTTAACCAAAAGTACTACACAGATCCTCTATGAACAGCGCAAAATTTGGAGCAAAATCTGACAATTTTAATTCCATCTAATTCGAAGAATTCAGTCAAGGTAATCCCCCCCTCTACCCACCCATAAAATCAGCTTCAATTTAATTAATACCTTTTTTGACCTTTTATTTTTCAAATTTTATTTTTGATGCGAGTAAACCTATCTGAAATTTTAGTGTTTTGGTAGAGAGATTATTCAGTTTCACTATTTTTATGATTCATTGTTTGAATTATGAGCATGAATAGACATTTTGGACCTTCTTTTAGTTTTGGGGTTTCTCAATTACAGAGTATCAAAGAAGGTCAAGAAGTTGTAAATTTCGTTTCGGAAGATTTTGAATCTGAAATTGATGATTTTCATGAAAATAGGTTAAAACATAGAAATGATCCCCAAACTATGAATAAATTACGTCAAAAGCTTGCTAAGAAGGAGAAGAAAAAAGAAAGTGGGTCAAAGAAAAGGGGACCCGACAGTCCTGAAAGTAAAGCACCCGTCAAGAGAAGAAGAACTGTCGAGGAAATTTGTAGAGATAAGCTTCCTAAGGTAATTACATGTACAAATTTATTCAATAGTAGGCCGACATACATAGATTGTGATGGATGATGCGTTTGAAAAATCATTTTTTATTCATGTCTTTAGATACATTTTATGTTGACTAGTATCTGTGTGATGTTCATAATGATTTCAGCTGTATGTATTGGTGTTTAAACTTGATTGGAAGTTATATTATAAGAGATACAAGTATTGACATCATAGATACATATTATGTTAACTTGTATATGGTGCAATTGTTAACCAAAGATTCAAGTTTTTATTTGATAAGATACAAGTTAATATAACATAAGATACATATGTTGTTTAATTATAACATATGTATCTTGTGATTTATTTTGACATTGTAATTAACATAATAAGGATACAAGTTTCATGTCTTTAGAAACATGTTATGTTGTCTTGTATGTATGTGTTGTTTATAATGATTTGAGCTGTATGTATTGGTGTTTAAAACTTGACTGGAAATTATATTATAAGAGATACAAGGTATTACATCATAGATACATATTATGTTAACTTGTATCTGGTACAACTGTTAATAAAAGATTCAAGTTATTAATATATAAGATACAAGTTAATACAACATAAGATACTTATGTTGTTTAATTATAACATATGTATCTTCTGATTTATTTTGACATTGTAATTAACATAACAAAGATACAAGTTTCATATTTTTAGATACATGTTATGTTGTCTTGTATCTGTGTGTTGTTGATAATGGTTTGAACTGTATGTATTGGTGTTTAAACTTGACTGGAAATTATATTATAAGACATTCAAGTTATTACATCATATATACATATTATGTTAACTTGTATCTTGTCATTAGATACATGTTATGTTGTGTTGTATGTATGAGTTGTTGTTAATATTTTGATATGTATCTATTGGTGTTTACACTTGAATGGAAAATGTATTATAAGAGATATAAGTTATGACTTCATACAAATCTATTATGTTAACTTGTATCTTGTAAAAGTTATTACTTAATAGATACATGTTGTATTAACTTGTATCTGGTAGTTATTTGGTACTTAAGCATACAAATTTCTTATCATTTGATATATGTTATGTTGTCTTGTATGTATGAGTTGTTGTTAATGCTTTGATATGTATCTATTGGTGTTTATACTTTTCTGTAAATTATATTATAATAGTTACAAGTAATGACTTCATAGAAACATAGTATGTTAACTTGCATCCTATACAACTCTTAACAAAAGATACATGTTTTTTATTTGGTACATGTTATGTTCACTTGTATCTTTCATTTGCTTTTAATGCTTTTATAAGTATCTATTTATGTTTAATTTTTATTTAAAGTCTTATTGTAAGATATACAAGTTATTACTTAATAGATATATGCTGTATTAAATTGTATCTGATAATTACTGTAGATACATTGAAATATATCTATTGTTGTTTAATTGTTACTAAAAGTCATGCAACTTATGATACAAGTTAATACCTACATATATGCATGTTCTATTAACTTGTATCTAATGTATGCTGTTATTACAATATTTATTTTTATTGTACCATTTTCTGAATGATTCTTCTGTGCCTTTTTTTCATTACTGTTTCTTTTTGTTTGTAGGAATTGAGTTATGTTATAAAGAAAATTTCAACACATCCTCTTATATTTGTAAGTTTATCCAATTTAAGATTTAAGGATGAAATAAAATAAGTTGTCGGACAAGAAATTTTACAATTATTTGCGAAGACTAGTTTCGAATGTTATCTGAACATACCTCTTTCTAATTATATTGGACAAATAACAAAATATTTTCTTATGCTCGAGATCGAGAAACCAAATCAAGAAGAGATACATGTTTTTGTCAAAAGCCAGATTCTTACAATTTTCATCAATGAATTTACTTTGATAACTGGCTTAAACTGCATTGGTAATGTTAATGATTTTAAATATGAATATTCTTCTACGAGTAGGCTTATGAAAAGGTATTTTCCACAATCGATCAATGGTGTAGATAAGGAGGCATTGATGGAACGTTTTTTGAAGGAAAATTTTAAAAACAAAGAGAACGCCCTCCAGATGGCAATTCTATATTTCATACACACCTTTTATCTGCTCACAGCTGGATGCTTCTCCCGTGCCATTTTATGATTTTAAAATGGTTGAAGATGGAAAATATCAATTATTTTCTTGGGGTAAAGTGTCTTACTCCAGGTTGATGGCCTCACTTAGGCAAGAATTTTCAATGGAGAATCAGCTTTATAGGTTAGGTGGTATCCCACAGGTTCTTAATGTGTGGATGTTTGAACTTTGTTCCAATGTTGATATCAAAGTTGAGGTTAAGAAGGAAAATAACATACCTTGCATACTGAATTGGAGGGGTATTGTAGTCCGGCCTCAGTTTAACCAATTTATGATCGAATGTTTAGTAAGGTACGATACTAATTGAATTTTTTTCATAAATTGCATTATATTATTTGTAGTTTTTAGCGTAATAATACTTAATGGATAATTTTTTTTCCTGTGTAGTGTTCATATGCCAACATTATTTCTACTGCGGACGAGATTGAAAAACTTGATTTGGGACGCAATAGTTTTGCATGTGATCACCATGCTACATCTTCAATGCCTTCTTCATATTTTAATCAACATCAGAGGAGTTGCAGAGCGAATTTACCCCAAGTTATCGAAGATCATGACAATTTTGATGACTTCAGTTCTACTCCACCACAATTCTTGATGAGGGGGTCGATACATGTTTTTAGTATAATATCTGCAGCTATGAGAAAGACTAAAACAAATGTTACGACTGGAAGAAGAACAGATCGAAAAAAAGAACCATAGTTTAGTAACGTAGCTAGAAAACGGACAACAGGTATTTTCGTAATCAACATTTCTTTCATTTTTCTCAAAATACAAATATTTTTTTATCGTGTTAACACTGACATACTTAAAAAGTACTGCCGAATCAAGTAAATAAGGAAGAAAATACTAAAGTTGATGTTGATTCAAGATGAACATTAAACAACAAAGAAGTTGTAGTTAAAGCGGACCTACATTCATTAGAGTCCGAAATAAAGACATATATGAAGACATACGTAAGGATCTTGAACTAAATTCTGTATAAATATATTATTTGTATACTTTTGACCTAAACAACATGCATTTTTACTAGATTGACCAAAAATTCAAAGATTTGGAACGACTTCTGAATGCAAGATTCACTGAAGTTTTGAATTCAGTGCAGCAGAAGAATGACACTGTGAAGGAGGATAGATGCTTGGAAAACACATATTTATTAATGCGTACATTGAACTTATTCATGCTTCTCATTCTTTTGTTTTACGAAAAATTGCAAAACAGAGCCTGAAAAAATATAAATAGTCAGATGATGATGCTTATTTTGAATGCCATACTAATCCCGTCACTCCATGTTGTGTCTTAAAAAAAAAAAAGGAAATGGAGGTGTGCATTAATAAATTTTAAATATTTCAATTATCTTACACAAAAATATTTATATATATCAACATTTACTTACTACTAATCGGTAGTAGTTAACTAAGTAGAAGGTACTGATTTTTTGTATTATCTTATAAAAAATCTCCAGAAAACTACTGTAAAACAAAGTCGGCATGAATGTGAACCTTCAGATGCAGTTGTTGATGATGCAGGAACTCCTAGTTCCAACACTGTAGTGAATGAAACTAACAAACCGATTCAAATGGCGGACGCAAAAGCCAACAAAACAACATCAGTTTGCAAGCAGGGTGAACAACATAAAAAGGTAATTAATATTCATTATGTGTTTTTTAGTTAACATGACTATTTTTTCATGTTTTAAATGATAATTGTAAACTAAGTCATAGATATAATCAGCATGTATTTCCCGGCTTTATAATTCATTTTCTGATTGTCCCTTTTTCGAAGAAATCCTTCCCTGCATTACAAGTTAAATTAAATTTAGATACATGTATAAGTAAATCCTAAAGACAAGTTAAAATAAATTACAAATATAATTTAACACAAAGTTCAGATATAATTTCATATAATGTTTATATACAATTTATTACATTTTTAGCTATATGTTAAATAAAATTGTCCAATATTTTGAAATAAAGTATAGATACAAGTTAACACTTACAGGTAAACTCCAGCTACATACATGAATATTATTTGTAATAATTTAATTTAGGAATGATTGGAATTTAGTGATACTAAGCTTGTTAAGGTTTCAAATCATAAGCTTGTTAAGGTTTCAAATCATTTTCAGGATGTTGGAATTGAGAAGCATAATGACATAGTTGTTGAAGAAATTTAGCCGCTTGAAAGTGTTATTTCGGGTGCTGAATAGGATTTGATTTTGATGATTTACAAACCTCCACCAACAAATCTAGCAGAGAATGGGATTAGTGACACGCGATTTGGCCGGCTTTTTCTACCCCAAAAAATAATGTTTTGAATGATAAAAAAGTACCTCCAGTATGCTCAAGAAAGCCATCAAAGATTTATCATTCTCCTTTCTTGACCAATTTTGGATCAAGTTCTAAAGGAAAGAAAAAGTTGGCTACTAAAGAGCGGAAAAAATATCCGTTCGAAGGTTATCACATTAATGGGGATTCACCTACTCTTAAGATGAAAATATTTGAAGAATGGATTAACGATGGACTGTACCGGAAATACATGAAAAAGTAAGAAACACATCTTATTCTAAATTCAGCAGTAATAAACAACTTACTTTTTAAAAAATAAAAAAATTCAGCTGTACTCTTTTATAACCGGAAAGATAATGACGATCACTACAAAGTTTATTGTTCAACACTTGAATTTCGTCAACTAAATTTTGTGATTTTTTTTTCAAAGAGCAAGAACTGATTTTACTTGATGTATGAACAAAACAAATGCTGGAATAATGCGGTATTACGTTTTCTTCAAACTGTGTTTAAGAACCTATTCAATATGAAATTGAATATATCTAATTATCTGATTTATATGATGAAGTCCTACAGTCTACTACATAAGTTACATTATCTGAACAAGTTATAAATTTTTTTTTAGATAAACATCGTGCTAACGAAATATGTCTCTTAAACATTTGCAACTCTCATGTTAGTAAAGATTATTGAAAATTTTTAGCCAAATGTACTTTGTATTTCATACATACTAACAAAAATAGAATCATTCAACATGAATAAATATGTTGTTCATTTGTTGATCTTACACATACCAGTACTAATAAAGTTTTTAGATTAGATACATAATCAATAATTCGTATCTACTTACTACTTATTACAGTTGACATTGTAATTAACATAACAAAGATACAAGTTTCATGTCTTTACTATCAAGTTATGTTGTCTTGTATCTACGTGTCGTTGATAATGGTTTGAACTACATGTATTGGAGTTTACAATTGACTGAAAATTATATTATAAGAGATACAACTTATGACATCATAGATACATATTATGTTAACTCGTATATGGTACAACTGTTAATAGAAAATTCAAGTTATTAATAGATAAAATACAAGTTAATATAACATAAGATACATATGTTGTTTAATTATAACATAAGTATCTTGTGATTTATTTTGACATTGTAATTAACATAGCAAAGATACAAGTTTTATGTCTTTACATACATGTTATGTTGTCTTGTATCTATGTGTTGTTGATAATTGTTTGAACTATATGTACTGATGTTTAAACTTGACTTGGAATTATATCATAAGACATAGAATTTATTACATCATAGATACATGTTATGTTAACTTGTACCTTGTCAGTAGATACATGTTATGTTGTGTTGTATGTATGAGTTCTAGTTAATGCTTTGATATGTATCTATTGGTGTTTAAACTTGAATGAAAAATATATTACAAGATATACAACTTATGCCTTCATACATACATATTATTTTAACTTGTATCTTTAATAAGTTATTACTTAATAGATACATTTTGATTGCTATAACATATCAATTTATTATAATTTGAACAACATCTGAATATTATTATGTACTACTTAAGAAAGAAGTACAAGCACACTAATTTACCAATCAGCTGATATACTACCACAAATTGTTTTTTCAAAGTGTACATCGATAAGGCATATGTGAATTACTATAATTCAGACTTTGCTAAGGATCTTGCAACCCAAGTTGAGTCTGCCAGGAATGATGAGGTTGCTGATATGGAGAAGTCACTCATTACCACCATCAAAGGATTGAGTATTTGTGCAGGTCAACCTTGGCATATGGTTCGTGACGTATTTGTTCCAACTAACTGTGATGGCGCCTTTCACTGGGTACTGGCAGTCATTGCTTTAAAGGACCGATGCATTCGTGTTTATGATTCAATGTCCTCGTCACGAAAACTTAAACAAATAACTGAGATTGAAAAGTTGGCTGTAATGATTTCGACTTATCTTTAGTAAAGTAATTTCTTTGATCACAAAGAAATGAAGGACTGGATAGGACTAAACTCATACAAGGAAAAGTCCGAATGGAATTCATTTCAAGTGGAATATGTCTATGAGATAGCACAACAAAACAGTGGTAGCTTGTACGTAATACAATACTTTTTTCATTTGTTTTCATTACCTTAGTCATGTATATTGAGGTTTTTAACTTAATTATTTTTTGAAATGTAGGGATTATGGTGTATTTGTGGCTGTTTATGCGGACTATCTGAGTGAGGGATTACACGTTCCATGTTCAGGTATTGACGCTCAATACCATCGTCTGAGATATACTTCTCTATTGTGCAAGTATGACTCTGAAAAAGCAGAGAACGTATATTTTAGTGAGAATGAAGTTCCATCAAGACCAAGGAGCAAGTTCGCACAAAAAAACAGACCATTTTTTGCATATTAAGTAGCCGCTTATTTGTTGGAAATTTATTTGCTTTTTGGATATTACCATAACTATGAAGTTGATTGAAACTTTAATGATTTTTTTATGATGTTGGTCATTTAATATATTCATATAGTATGTTTTTTATTTAATGATATAATATTTTTACTTTCATAACCCATTATAATGCAATGCTTCCATTATAATGCAATATTTGCACATTATAGAGTCATAATATTATATACATAATTTATAATATTCTTACATTCATATGTATCTAATATAATGATACATGAATTAGAATATAATGGTATTAACCTTTACAATCTTACATTGTTTAGAATATGCAATACCTGTTGTCTCTAGAATGCACAACACATTATACTACAACTTAATTGTACTATATCAAAAAACTAATGACATATTATATTATATAACTGAATATTTAAACTTGTAGCTATAAAATTAACTGGGAATTATCTTATTATATTAAATAAAACTACTTAAATTTTTTTCTCAAAACATATAGTCCAACATGACACAATTATATTTAACATTTCTTACACATTCTGCTATCTCCAAATCTAGTAAAGAAACATGGAATAAATGTGTAAATCTTTACAAAATTTTAATACAGCATAACAACTACAACAACACTATCATTTCAATATTTCTTAATTTCTAAATGATGTTTCAACACAATTTCAATCTCCAACAACAAAAAGGTAAAAAATTAACAACGCCCAATAACAACTTCATAGAATTTCAGAAACAATTTTTCTAAACAATCTTAAAAACCAACAAAACATCTTCAATTTAAGCATCCCATTAAAAAGGAAAGAAGTTCAACTACAAGATAACAAAATATTTCACATTACCAATCTGTCAACTGCATTGTCAGTCATTCTTTGGGAAGAAGTTACAAGTACGCCTGTTGTGACCTGCATAACCACATCGCCCGCAATAGTTACTACTCGATGTCATAATTTCACTTGATTTCTTATGCTTGTTTTTCTTTGATTTTTCGGGTTGACGTTTGTATTTTGGTGGTAATACAACTTTCTCCATAACTTCTTGTGGCACAACCCATTCTTTCTTATCGGGCATTGGAAACATAGATTCCACATACGTCTTTCTTAATATTTCAGGATAATAAAACTCTGAGCAATAAGGCTTCATATCAACTACATGTTTGATTTTCAGTACTGCAATCGTGTGTTCACATGTTACCTCGTCCAATTGAAATCTACTACAATTGCAAGTCCTCCTATCAAGACATACTATGTATTTCTTTCCGTCATCACTAACAAAATATACATATGTTGATGACGCGGTCACCTATAAGATTAGTCATAATATGTTTACACATACATACATATTGGTATTTTTAGAATATTTTGTTTAACTTCAACAGATGCTGATTGCTTAACTTAGACCAACGTTTTTCAAAACACAATTTATAATAAAAGTGTTAGCCAGTATTAAGAATCAAATATTCTATAATATGTAAAACAAAACATAACATCAAAACTAACCATAAGCCTTGTAGATTTTGAAGTATTTAGCTGAAGAATTTCTTCAAATCGACTACCAAGTGACGTGTTTGCATACGATGCTCTCTCTCTATTCTTGCAATTCCACTTTTCAAATAATTTTCTAGCCTGTTCCAGAAAATCTATTAACGACAACTCACGTGCTAGCTTCAATTTACCATTTATGCACTCTGCTATATTTGAAGTCATAATTCGACCACGATTAACATGTGCATATACGCGTGCCCACATTTTAAATCCAACATCCTCAAGATACGACTTTACCTTCTTATCAATCTTCCCAACTTGATTCCAAAAAAAATCAAACTCATCTTTGTGGTAAGCCTTAGCCATAGCATAGTAAATTTCGTTAAGTCTATCTTTTCTCTTCCTGAAGTTTGTGCACATATTCTTCCACAGGTGCCAAATACATGTGAGGTGCGGTATACTCGGATATACAACACTCACAGCCTTTATTATACTTTCACGACGGTCGGATACAACACACATACTATCGTGCTCTCCAAAAGCAATTCTGAAGTTCTCAAAAAATCAAGTCCACGAATTATCGTTCTCACTATCAACAACACCATACACAATTGGCAGAATGTGTCCTACAATTTTCATAATACAAAAAATAATTAATCAGATACAAGTAAATAAATTCTCAAACAAATAATAATATACATTCAAATAAATATAAATTACCTGCTCCATCAAGAGTTCTTACGGAAACAAATGTACCTTTATATGTACCACTCAAATGTGCACCATCAACCACGACTACAGGCCTGTAATACTCGAATCCACTCTTCAAAGGTAGCAACACAACGAACAGATACATAAGTTTATTATTATCGGATTTATGCATTCTAATATGTGAACCTGGATATACAAAATTTAACATGTATACATATTGAGCCATTTGTCGATATCCAGCCGCAGGATTTCCCCTTAACATCTCAATTGCACATTCTTTAGCCCTCCAAGCCTTCTGATAGTTAATGTCAACACCAAAAGTATTTTTCATATCTTCGATTATATCATTCAGGGTGTGTACTATCTTATAATTGACAAATTTTGGTGCAGAAAAATCACTAACAAACCCAACGATAGCTTGAAGTTGAGTAAAAACACGATTTTTCAACGGACAAGTGTGAACATCTTGGAAAAATCTTACTTTAAATAGTTCAGTACCCCGACGAGCCGATGCTTTAAAGATCCAAACACAATCCTCCGAACGACATTGAAGAACATAGCTGAATCAACCATAACAAAATTTCAAATAATTTTTCTTACTAAATATTGAAAAAAACTAATTTCTATATTCATTAACAGCATTGCATACGTGATTAACGGGTATCTATAAATTTCACATCATGTATCTAGGTCATTAATATGTATCATGGACATTTCAAATATATATGCAAACATAAAACTCAACAGGAAACATAATTAAACATAACTTCCTAAACTGCGATACAAGATAAGCCAAATGTATCATCTTCATAACAAAATGTATCTCGACATAAAACTTGCTAAACTTGTTTCTACTATAATAACAATATGTATCTATGACATTTATAATATATATGCGAAACTAAATCTCAAAAAACATAATTAACCAAAATATCATACCCTGAGATTCAATATTAGGTAAACGTATCATTCACATAACAAAATGTATCTTCGCGTTACAAGCATAACAACACAAAGCACAACCTGTAAAATAATTCTCAACCAAATATTGAATACAAATTACAATTAACCTACATAAAATTAACATTAATTGCAACAACAACAAAAAATAACATACCTTTTCTTGTCCAATCTTTTCGCATAGTAATTCAAACAATACTCAATTACAAATCGCGCCATAACAGATATGAGAGTCGACTTTTCTTTGTAGATTTGTCCAACCTTCACATCACTATGTTTGTAATCAGTAATGATCTGGTTCTCTTTCATATCCAACAAAAGGCATTCGAAATTTAGAATTACATTTATAACTAATTGTTTCTTCAACTATTTTAGGTGGACATTCCAAACACATTACAACACCAACTTTTCCATCAAAAAACATTTCACCACAAGACTTATCTAGTGTAGTAATGACAAGAGGATATGTCCCAAATCTACACTCAGTTTTTTTAATTTCGACATAGAGCTTCATAGTCATTTCATTCCGAATGAACAACGGACAAGAATTACCTTCAACAATGTAACAATCTTCTATTTTTTTTCTTGACTCGTTGATTTTAAGTTCTACCGAAATTGTTGAAATCAGTTTATCATAACTAACATGTTCACTTACAACAATTCCATCACTCTTACACCGGAATGACATAAAAGGACCAAAATATTCATATCAAATAAACGAAATTAACAAATCAAAATAACAAAAAAATGTACGCTTTGTCTGAACAAGAAGAATGAAAACTTTTGTATTTCAAATATTTTATAAAATAATCTTTATGTTCAAACAATGTGTATTAATAAAGGGATGATTTCCACTAATTGTGGGATTTGATTTCTCTTTTTACCTTTATTAGTTAACTTTACATAATATCAATTAGAAATCCTAAAATGTGAATAATGATTGCTTTAAAACATGTATCTGAAAAGTGTATGTAATGTTATTGACTTGTAACACAGAGGTGAAAAGTTGAGATTTTTTGATATTTTGAAACATGTTGAGATTTTTGATAATTAGGACTAAACATGTTGGGATATATGTAACTTTCCCTTGATTAAATATGGAATTGGTACATAATTCGCCAAGGCTTGGACTTACTATTTTTTTTTTTTTTTTTTTAAATTATAGGAAATTTAAAGTCACTCTAAACAGGCCGGACTTGTCTTATTTGCGGGCCCGTATTCAAATGGACTATTCAAATTTTAGGTACTTTTACATGACTATTTAGGTGAGGTGAAAATAGCCTAATACTTAAATTTATCCGAGTATTTCATTTAGACATATGAACAAAGTTTGTTTAAATCGAATACATTAACTTCTAATAAAGTATCTTAATTAGTTATTTTTGATTTGAATTTTTTTAAAAATATTTCTTCGTATTTTCATTCATCTATTAAATTAAGTTAACCACATAAAATATTTTATCTCTATTCTGAATTGTTCTTTTTCTTAATCCTTCAGTAGATCAAGTAACAACAAATTGTCTGAAAATATCTCGACAACAAAATAACGAAAAAAATTTGCAAACTATAAGTTATGTCTTATAAGAGGAAAAAAATCCGCAAGGCATAAGTTTGGTTTCAAAATCCACAAAGTTATGTCTCTTAATTCTCTAAACTTTTATGGGACAAGACAAAAGTTATCAAAACTTATACCTTATAAATTAAATAATACTACACAATTTATGCCGGCCACAATTTTTTATTAAATATGAAGCAACTGCAAAAATTAAAAACCACTACTTTAGAGGGCAATGACAAAAACCACCTCAAAAATAGTGGTTGTCCATGCAAAATCTTTTAAATTGTAATAATATCAGATTATTGCTTCCTCCGTTTATATTTACTTGTCCAAGTTTAATTTTGGCACACTTTTAAAAAAATTATAAATGAAAGAGAAAAGAAATAAAGTGACCCCTAAAGTTGTCTCAAATTTTTAAAAAGACACCTAAAATTTGCGGGCGATCTATTGCCCCACAAAATTAAATGCAGACCTTTGTAGATACACCATTTTGACTTATTTTTAGCCCATGATTGCATTAACGCAATAGGACACACGAGAGGCCAGAAAAATTATTGCAACCACAAGTTAAAAAATGTCACATGTCATTTTTTTTGTCAATTATTTTAAACATTCATTTTCTCTTCTCTATAATGGAACCAATTTTTCAAAATCTCTATTGAAAGAGCAGTTGGAGCTTTGAAAAAAAAGGTGACTCTTTTCTCAAGCCATTCTTAATTGAATCGGCCTAAAATGGCAATCTCTTCTTCTCCCATTAATGGGATGATGATGAATTTTTACCGTAGAAAATGTTTATTTTTTGATAAATGATAAAGATAAAATAAGGTTGGTAAAAAGTAAATGGTATGTTAGCCGTCATTTTTTCGACGAAAAGGCATTTTACGATGCCAAAAGAAGTAATGAAATTTCGTCGATTGTTGATTATAATGGTGGAAGAAATCAGTGTTAAAGTGAGCCAAAAATTTAAAGAACCAAATGAATTCAAAATATTATGTTCAATTTTAAATTTATTAAACCTACTATAATTATGAAAGCTTGGACAGTGGAAGAGAGGAAAGAAGGAGAAGGAGATTAGTTGAAGAAAAGAAGAAAAAAAGGTGGGGGTATTGGATGACGTGTAGGAAGGGGATTGGGTAAAAGAGCAAAAAGAAAATCAAAGTTGTAAGAGAGAGAGAAAACAAAAAGAGAAAAATAAAAAAAATACATTTATAATTAAATTAACACGTGTCAATTAGTGATTTGTGCGTGTTTAGCACCTATTTTTCAGAAATTGGGATTGATTTTAAAAAGATGTATTAATATCATTTCAAAATTATTTAGGGAGGTAATAGTATACCTGCAAACTTTAGGTGTCTTTTTAAAAATTCGGGACAACTTCAGTGATGTTTTCATATCTTTTCTCTAAATAAAAAGTAATTTTACTATATCTTAATTATAAGTTATCTAAAATTTTGTAAATGAAGTAGTATTGATATCAAGGGCAAAAGTAATATAAAATAATAAATTATATATAAAATTGTAAATTATTTCTTAATTCTTCAAATTGGAGGAGTAAAATTAGATAATTATTTTTAGTATTGTCACAACCTTAAATTTGAGGTCATGATGACATCTACCTTGGTACTAGCCTTAGTTGATAAGTCAAATCTCACACGATACAAGATAAGCAAAATACAAAAAGAAAATTCAAAAAGGTGATACTTTTAGAACGATGTCAAGCAATAATACACAACATAGTGAAAACTGAACAAAATACATAAATTATCAGAAATGGTGTCATAAGCAGAAGAGCATCTAATACATAGTTAGAAACTGAATACAAAGTCAATCTCTGAATGCTAATAACGACAAGATAAAGACAAATGAAAGTGAAACAAGGATCTGGATGGGGAGCTTACCAAATACTTTTAAGATCAATTGTCACTGCACGATCAGCTACCACGGCTTATACTCGAACTAGGATCTATATCGAAAGTCATAGTAGGGGTGAGTACAGTCCAGTTGTACTCAGTAGATATCATAGGTCGATCAAGTAAAGCAAAAAATAATATAAATAGAACATACTATGAGAACGTCACCTACAAACAGAAAAGTTCTTAAATGGTAGCTCACTCTATTTTCATTAATAGTTATAAGATATAAGGGCAATAAAGAAAACTAACTACACAATAAAAACACAAAAGGATTACACAACAATATAAATAATTGATAACGCTCAAACTACAGCTCTCGTAAGAGTGTAAGCGGTCGTTGTCAAATATAGAACCCAACTGGGTTGGGTGTCGAATACCACAGGGAATACTCGGTCACTAAGTATGCAACGATTAGTAGATTTTTGGTGAAAGTTCTGCAGAAAAAAGGGGGGATTTTATACGTGAAGTAAAATTATCAAAATAGTAAAGTAAAAACGGAATGTTTAGTAAGATTTTAATCAATGAGAATTGTAAGTTAGGTCTATGTCCACCTTATGAGTTCTACGTATCTATTGGCTATGAGTTATGCGGAATTCAGGCATGCATGCGCTTATAGAGTTTCGTATTCTATGGTAAATCTTAGCGTCTTTCGACCATCAAAGATTATTTCACTTTAACTCTTTCGAGCTTAAAGCGTATAACTAATGGTACGAATTCTCCAAGAGGTTAATCCAGTTACGGCACTAACTTTTAAATAGGGGTTGGTAGCCCTATTTCCTTGTCACTCTCTCTTTTCTAGAAATGTAACTTTTCTTTCGAACAAGTTAATGCTATACTGGCGTATTCTATATGTTTGCAACCACAAGAATTCAATTAAGATAAAGAGAGTAATGATATAAGCAGCATACGTATCAAGAATTCACAAACTTATAGCAATAGATAGTATCTCATAAGGCTTCCATAACCCTAACAGAGAAGTTTAGCTACTCATAATTGTGAAGAAAAACCACGAGGATATCATCATCATACCAAAGTAATAACAATATCACGATAAGTAAGTATTGGCGTCACTTGTGGCGTGAATTCCTTGCTAGTAGCGTTTCTCTTGTCGTGAAAATTTAAAAGTCGAATAGATGAAGAATAATGTCAACAACGAATTTAAGAATAGAAGAGAATAAGAATGAATTGAAAGAGAATGAATTGATTGCTGAAAAGTTCAGCAAAATAGGGTTTTTATAACACCCATATCCTATTCCTACTAAGCTACTGCATACTTGTCCTAATCCTACTAGGTTACTGCTTCCTTATCCTAATCCTAATAAGTTACTGCTGATCCCCAAGTCCTTGGAAATACTGTTTTTGCCCGGGACAAGTTTTCCATGCATCACTTTCAGTCCATAGGCTTTCAAAAGCTGCCTTCCTTCTTATGTGAAGCTTCCTTTGGCGTCAACCAGTCCATAAAATGCTGAAATCTTCATCATTTATACCTGAAAACTTGCTAATCACGTTGGTTAGCTCACTTACAGGAAAAAGGACTAAAAGTGCAGGAATTATATATTTTGTCCTTAAAACTTAGCTAAAATATGGGTAAATTAAGGTGCTTTAGGCGTTTAAATACGCCTATCATCAACACCCCACACTTAAAGCTTTGTTCGTCCTCGAACAAAATATCATGTCCATATAAACATCTACTTATGGTTTCACGGTAACAACACAAATTGTTCAACAAGACATGCACGGTAATCATTAACAAAGAGTAGTTTTCTTGATCACTACTAGAAACAATTCAACCTCTCACATAGACTCGTGATGATGGCTAATTCGTATCCACAAGTTAAGGCACAAAGAATCATACACAACTACCCAAAACTCATCAACCATGTGTGTCTCACAATATATCACCCATAATCACTCACAAGTATTTCATTTTTTGAAACATGGGTATAAGATTTTCCTTGCTCTCACTCTCACAAAGAATTCATATGTTGCAACTGATGACCATAGGCTTGCCCTTAGTGTAATGCTCCACTAATATCAGAATGCTAAGCTTAGGATCAAATAGGTCTTTACAGGTTGTAATGTAGGCTAAGGGACGGGTTGGACTATTTTGGCCAGAAATAGTGACTAAGTTCCCTAAGCGCTTTAATACATCACATTATGCCATTTACACTTTCTTTCAAACAACCTTTCTACTTTCTTTTAATCTACCACCCCTTCTCACCTCTTTTGTAATTCGATTTTAAATAGAACTAACTTTTTAGTTTTCTTTTCATTTTTTTTATAACACACCTCTATGATAGTGATAACGCTCAATCTACAGCTCTCGTAGGAGTGTAAAGCGGTCGTTGTCAAATATATAACCCAACTGGGTTGGGTATCGATCCCACAGGGAATAGCTTGGTCAACAAGTAAGCAAAAATTACTAGACTTTTAGTGCAAGTCTCGTAAAAAGGGGGGAGTTTTGTCGTGCAAGTAATGTAACCAAAGTAATAAGGTAAAAACGGAAAATAGCAAAGTAAAAAGTAAGAATGTTTGGTAAGATGTAAAACAATGAGAATTGAGAAGTTGGGGTTATGTCCACCTTCTGAGTTGTACGTCTCTATTGGCTATGAGTTGTGTGGAATTCAGACATGCATGTGCTTATAGAGAATTGTATTCGATGGTAAATCTAAGCGTCTTTCGACCTAAACAAGGACTATTTTACTTTAACTCTTTCGAGCTTAAAGAGTATCTAATGGTACGAATTCTCCAAGGTTAATCCAGTTACGACACTAACTTTTTAATAGGGGATGGGACCCTATTACCTTGACATTATCTCTTTTCCAGACATATAACTTTTCTTTCGAACAAGTTAATGCTATACTGGCGTATTCTATGCGTTTGCAACCACAAAGAATTTAGATTAAGATGAAGAGAATAATGATATAAGCAGCATACGTGTCACGAATTCACAAACTCATAGCAATAGATAGTATCTCATATGGCTTCCATAACCCCAACAGAGAAGTTTAGTTACCCATGAGTGCGAAGGAAATCACAATCGACATTGTTATTATACCACAATAAAAATCTCGTGTAGTAGAGTGTGGTAGGCGTTAGGCGTGAACTCCCTTGCAAAGTAACGTTTCTCTTGTTGTGGGAAAATAAGAATTGATTAGATGAATAGAAGAAGAATAAAAAGTAGAATTAATGGAAGAATTAGAAGTAGTAGTGAATGAATAAAAATCTCTAGCAAAATAGGGTATTTATAACACCCATATCCTATTCCTACTAAGCTACTGCATTACTTAACCCATTCCTACTGGGTTACTGCATCATTATCCTAATCCTGATAGGTTACTACTGGTCCCCAAAGTCTTCAGAAATGCTGTTTTTGTCCGGGACAGGTTCTCCATGCATCACTTTTGGTCCTTGGCGTCCAAGCTTTCCCTTCTTTCGTGAAGCTTTCTTTGGCGTCAAGTTATCCATAAAATGCTGAAATCTGTATCATTTATACCTGAAAACTTGCTAATCATGTTCGTTAGCTCACTTACAGGAAAAAGGACTAAAAGTGCATGAAATATATAATTTGTCCTCAAAACTTGGCTAAAATATGGGTAAAATATAGTACTTTAGGCGTGTAAATTCGCCTATCATCAACACCCCACACTTAAAGCTTTGTTCGTCCTCGAACAAACTATTATGTCCATCTAAACATCTACTTAGGGTTTCACAGTAACAACACAAAATATTCATCAAGACAGGCATAACAATCATTAACAAAGAGTAGTTTTCTGATCATTAGTAGAAACAATTCCACCTCTGGTATAGACTCGTGATGATGGTTAATTCGTATCCACAAGTTAAGGCACAAAGAATCATACACGACTACCCAAAACTCATCAACCATGTGTGTCTAACAATATATTACCCATAATCACTCACAAGTATTGTATATTTATCGAACATGGGTATACAATTATCCTTGCTCTCACTCTCACAAAGAATTCATATGTTGCAACTGATGACCATAGGCTTGCCCTTAGTGTAATGCTTCACTAAATATCAGAATGCCAAGCTTAAGATCAAATAGGTCTTTTACAGGTTGTAATGTAGGCTAAGGGACGGGTAGGACTATTTTGGCCAGAAATAGTGACTATGTTCCTAAGCGCTTTAATACATCACATTATGCCATTAATACTCTCTTTCAAACAACCTTTCTACTTTCTTTTATTCTACCACGCCCTTTCTCCACCTTTGTTTTTCAATTTTAAACATAACTAACTTTTCAGTTTTCCTTTCCCTTTTTTTTTCTTTTCATAACACCTCTTATGATAGCAATTCTTTTTCATAACAAATTCAAGCAACATTACTTTCTAAAGCATCATACTCACCCAATTTCCTCTTATTTTGTCACATGACTTTACACTTTAAAGCACTTAGGAATTTGGATCAAATTATGGTCTTGAAAAAATGGATTAGGCTTACATATGAGGTTGTCAAAGAAAATAGGCTCAAGGCTCAAAAGGGTTATCTAGGATAATGTCCACGGGTAGGTAAAAAGAAGGTAAACAAGTATAGGTTGCCAAAGAAATGCCTAAATCATCTCCTAATTTGCACTCCTTATTTTCGCTTTACATACATACCAGGCAAGTTCTAGCATCAGCCACAAACACAGAATATACTATTATCTCTCACACACAAGGCACATGGTCGACTTTATTGGGAGTAGTATAGACTCTCGACCCAACAGATGAAGGAATTGAACCATACAATATCACATAGTGAGTCACAATTAGAGCCTAAACGTCTCAATAGTCATGATTTTAGCACAAACTCTTGTTATAATCTCATGCTGCCTATTAGAATAATTTCATGTGAAGTTAAGTAAAAAAAAATTAACTACTAAAAAAAATGAAAAACAAAAAAAAAACTAAAACGAAAAACGAAAAAAAACTAAAGCAAACATAAATGCAAATGCGGATAGAGAAGTATAGCATGCAAATACCACCACCCCACACTTAGACAGGACACACTGTCCTCAGTTGAAAATAAATACGAAGAACCTGGTCAGTTGGACTCCTCCTCAATGTCTGGGGTCATACCCCCTTCGTCGGAATCATCATAGGAGTCATCGTCATCAGAATTCTCCTCCACGTCGGAGTCTGGCATTCGTCGATCATCATTGGTTGGCACATCGTCATCAAGAGGTTCCTCAAAGTATGTACCTACTCCACACATCTCCCTTGCATGCACATTCATTGGATAGTCATGATCCAGCTGTTGGAGCTCTACAGCAGTTGGAACATGACCTCCGCTCATCATTGTAAATCGAGTTATGCCATAAAGATGGCAAAAGAAACTCTCATCCCGAGCATGTCTCTCTACCGTAGTAAGGTTGACGTCATGTGTTGATTCAGCATATTTGACCTTTGTGAGGTCAACCTTCTTTGGATTGTGTGGGAGTTTATGATCAGCCGGCTCCTCTTCGATGTCCTTCTTCCTCAAGATTGCAGTCAACAGATTGCCGAAGCTGAAGTGGGACCGCTTGTGTAGCCTAGCTTTCCGCATTATGGAGCGAATGATTGCCCCGATGTTGATAGGGACATTCGTCATCAATGCATATACCAGGCACACTCTATCTCTTGTTATCTTGGTGTATTACATCCCTAGAATGAGGCAAGAGTTGACTATACGCAACCATATCCTTGCTTCCCTATTCAAAGGAGCATATGGGAAGGTGTTGTGTCGTTCGGTGTCTTTATGTCTGCTCCACCTTGCCATGGATCTAGTTCCACAAAAGTGTGTGTCAAATTGCTCTATATGGAGGTCTACTATACAGCTCTTTGAATGGTGATGGATCGACTGAAGGCAAGCCAAGAAAGGAGTTGAAGAAATCCGCATTGAGTTGTAAAACTTGGCCCCGAATCTTGACCTCGCTGCCTGTGGTTTTCGGCGACCAGTTGGCATAAAATTCTCTTGTCAAATCGAGATTGCACTCTCCCATGTCTCGGAAGATGAAATCGTGATGTAACGCCATGATCTTGGCCAACATGCGCGGTTCTTTCTTTGCTAGGCTTTCCTTGTTTATCAAGTCTACATGAACATATTTCTTCTCTTTGTTGTTCCTATACCATTCCTTTGCTTCCTCCTCTAAAACCCATTTTATTCCGAACATGCGGCGTGGTAATTGCATCGAGGATGATTCTCCTTGCTCTTTTTGGCCTCTTTTCTTGCCTTTTTGTGAAGTGGTTGCCTTTTCTTTGCCTTGTCTTGCTTTGGGTGCCATTGTACCTGAGACTAAAACAATGTTCAAGTTAGCATCATCTCGATGTATACAATCTATAAGCAAGCAGTAGGGGCACCACCCCACACTTAGTTTGTTGGCACAAACTAGTGGAGTGAAAGTGTTCGATTATTCAGACTTCATTGTCATACATTTTAGGTGCTATATTCCAACAATAAAATCAGAGCAGTCATACTTCTTGTAATCTTGGCAATACTTTTATGTTTGATATATCAAGACTACTACATAGGGATTGAATCAAGGTATATCATCTAACAATAATCACATCCTCCTATGTCGGTAGGCAACTATAATTCTTATTCCGATGAACAAGTCATTCCAACATGTAAGTATTCAAGTGACAAGATTATGCAATTTTTGTGACCATATCAATTTCACAGAAGTATGATAGTGCATCAAAATCAAATTCAAGTTGGAAATAAGTTAAGATCATCCTTACGTATTCATTCACCCACTTGGTTGTATCACAATAATTCAATCACATTCAAATCATCAATACTACTTTCAAGATTCAACAATTCATAATGGGCGTAGTAGTGTAGTACTTACGGATATAAATGAAGAACAAAGTATTACTTACTTGATTAATGCCTTTGGATGATGTTCTTGTGAAGTAAGAGAGCAAAAGGAAAATTTTTGAGAGGATTTGGGGACTATAGGCGGCGCTTAAGCTAGGTTTCCAATGTGTTTTTGGTCCAAGACTAAGTCTCATATTTATAGGAGAAGGTTGGGTCGGGTTTTGACCCATTTAAAATCGGATTTGGAGACAAGAAGTGACCATAGGCGACGCCTTTTGCTTTGCCTATGCTTGGCATAGGCGACGCCTTTTGCAAAGCATTGTCTAGCATAGGCGGCGCCTTTAGCATGGCATATGAGATTCAGAGACAAAAGGCATTAGCATAGGCGGCGCCTATGCTATGGCATACTTGGGCATGGGCGGCGCCTATGCTATGGCACACTAGATTCCAAGACCTTAGGCCATAGTATAGGCCTTGCCTTGTTCGTGGCCTGGTTTTACCTAGGCCTAGGCTTGTTCGATGCCTATATTTTCATGAGAAATGCTCAATCCATAGCCTTTTGTTTCTTCATTCCTAACTTACCACCTTTAACATGCAATACGTCCAAATCAAAATTTGAAACCGACCTCCTCGTTTTACACCTCTTTGCACCTATATTTACTCAAAAACAACAAAGACGATTAGAACGATGGGTTGCCTCCCATCAAGCGCCTTAGTTTTGGTAGTGGCACGACTCTTCTTTTTGGATTTTTATTTATCAAAAGCAAACAATTAGTAGAACGAAAGAAAAAAAATGAAAAACGATGGGTTGCCTCCCACCAAGCGCTTGATTTATTGTCGCGGCACGACATAGCTATCTCGATTACTTAGACTTCATCGAGATAGATGGTGGATCGTTTTCTGAATGGATTCAAACGACAATGAGGCTTACTTGTAGGCATGCAATCTTCTTCGAGATGACCCTTGTGCATGCCTATCCCGGGAGGGATACCAATTATATCATCAATAGTCCAACCCATGGCTCTCTTGTATCTCTTCAGAGTAGAGATGAGAGCCTCTACGTGCTGTTCACTTAAATCATCCTCCATACTTACCGGAAGTATATTTCCACTTTCCAAGAACACATACCTTAGATAATCGGGGAGCTCTTTCGATTCTAGCATTGGTGGCTCTTCAATGGAAGTCTTCGCTGTTGGTGATGGTTGATTATTAAGATCAAGGTCCGGCTGTTTAGGAGTATGAGAATAGGACCCTATTTCTGTTAGAGCACATGTAGTTTCTTCATAATCTTCATCATCCTTATGCTCAACATTCAGTAGCGCAGCAGACAATGGCTCAACAGTAAGCTGTTTCGCTACAGATAATGCTTTCTTATCCTAATAATAAACATCAGCTACAGAGAACACATTCATATCGCTGGGCTGCTTCATTGCTTTGCATATATCAAAGCGTACCACTTCATCATTCAACCGGAATAAAAACTCATTAGCTCTCATGTTAATAAGCACACTTCCTGTTGCAAGGAAAGGACGTCCCAAGATTATGGGAACTTCAGAATCCACCTCACAATCCAGAATAACAAAGTCTACAGGAAAGATGAATGAAGAAACCTTCACCAACACATCATTCAAGATACCCACAGGTCGTTTTACCGACCTATCAGCCATCACGAGCCTCATATTGGTTGGTGTCGGATCACCTAACCCCAACTTCTTGTAGATGGATAGTGGCATCAAATTGATGCTAGCACCCAGATCGCACAATGCCTTGGCAACGTTCAAAGATCCAACAGTGCAAGGAATAGTGAAAGCACCGGGGTCAGCCTTTTTCTGAACTAGTGATCGGGTAGCGATTGCGCTGCAGTGATGAACAGTATCCTTTAACTCATAGCTTGCTGCCCGCTTCTTTGTCAAAAGATCTTTCATAAATTTCGCATACCCAGGCATTTGTTCTAGTGCCTCTACCAACGGAACATTAATAGTCAGCTGCTTTAACATATTCATGAATTTGCTGAACTTTGTATCATCCGCAATCTTCTTCAATCTTTGAGGAAAAGGTAGTTGTGGATAAGGAATTGTTTTCTCCATGGCTTTCTTCTCCTCTTGCTTTCGTTTTTCAGCCTTTTCAGGCTGCAACATACTTGGTGTGATTCCTTAGATTTTGCACAGTGTCGCTAGGTAAGGTGCCAGCTTTTCTTTGATTGAGTGCTGCTGAAAGTTGGCTCAATTGCTGCTCTATTTGCTTGATTGAAGTGGAATGTGAGTCAACCAATTGCTTCATTGAGGAAAAATCATTTATTACCTCCGTTACTCCCGCGCTGGTTGCTTCCACTCCTTTCAACAGTTTAGCCATTATATCTTCTATGCTTCCGGAACCAGATGTGGTGGTGTCACATCTTCCTGGGGGAACGTATAAACCACTCTTTTCATTCTTGTTCTTCCAACTACCTTGGTCCTTGTTTCCAGATTTATCATAGTAGTTCCGACCTTGGTTTCCTTGGGTATTACCTCGGAAACCCCCCTGATTGTTCAAGTAGTTGGCCTCTTCTTCCGAATCAGATTCGTCTCTTCCTTTTGACGTAATAGCTTTGACTTTTTTGGTCTTCCTTGATAATAGATGCTTTGTAAGAAGATCCACTTGTTTTTTCATGTGCGCCATATCTTGATCATGTTCTTTTTCTCTTCTCTTTTGGTGTGCAATCATGCCAATAGATAAAGTGGGGCTTGCTACCTCAGAATCCCTGGTATGCCAAACTCTACTTTGCTTCGTCATCCGATCTAGCATATTGCTTGCCTGACCAAAGGTGAGGTCCATAAATGATCCTCCAGCCGCATTATCTACCACTGGTTTAGTTATTGAATTCAAGGCCCTGTATAGTATCTCCATTAGGTGAACATTAGTCATGTGATGGTTTGGGAACCTCATTAGCTTCGTCTTGAACCTCTCCCATGTTTCATGAAGGGCTTCAGTTGGAAGCTGACGAAAGTTGCTGATTTCATCTCTCAATTGTGCTCTTTTGGATGACGGAAAGAATCTTTCTAGGAAAACGTCTCTCAATTGCCTCCAATTTGTAATAGAATCAGGAGTCATCCCATTCAACCATAGAGTTGCCTCCCTAGACAGAGATAATGGAAATAGGCGTAATCGAATTGCATTCTGACCAACGCCAGGATTGTCAAACGACTTGCATGTAGAAATAAAGTTGATGAGATGCATATTCGGATCATCGCCTGCTAGTCCACCAAATAATCCCTTGAGTTGCAATAACTGAATCATGGTGCTTGTGATGTTAAACTTGGCTCCGGGTGCCAATGGCGGAGGAATAATAGCTCCTGTGGCTCCGGCTCCATCAAGATCATCATCATCAACGTCGAAAGCTGGTTGTACAGGTCGGCGTTCATGCCTAAACCTTGCTTGACGATCTCTTCTGTTGACAGGTGTTGCGATCTCAGCAGCATGCCTAGGGTTTAGTAACTCATCATTACTTAGGTCCTCGTCGTCAGGATTTATTGCTCGCCCGAGGTTATCAATATTTTGTTGATGCACTTGAGCGGCGGCTAGAGCAGCTAGTCTCGCCTGTTCCTGTTGAGCATCCATCCTTTCAATTTCGTGTTGTGCCTCCATTCTGCCAATACGTTGTGGTTCAGGATTGATAGGTAATAACGGTTGACCAGAACTTCGAGTGTGGGGCATGCACTGAATAAAAACCTGCAGAAAACAAAAACAAAAACTGAGAGAAAAGTACGAGAAAATCTTTTACCAAAGGGTCTAATAATTATCACAAACTTAATTAACACTCGTATTCCCCGGCAACGGCGCCAATTTTTGATAACGCTCAATCTACAGCTCTCGTAGGAGTGTAAAGCGGTCGTTGTCAAATATATAACCCAACTGGGTTAGGTATTGATCCCATAGGGAATAGCTTGGTCAACAAGTAAGCAAAGATTACTAGACTTTTAGTGCAAGTCTCGTAAAAAGGGGGGAGTTTTGTCATGCAAGTAATGTAACCAAAGTAATAAGGTAAAAACGGAAAATAGCAAAGTAAAAAGTAAGAATGTTTGGTAAGATGTAAAACAATGAGAATTGAGAAGTTGGGGTTATGTCCACCTTCTGAGTTGTACGTCTCTATTGGCTATGAGTTGTGCGGAATTCAGACATGCATGTTCTTATAGAGAATTGTATTCGATGGTAAATCCAAGCGTCTTTCGACCTAAACAAGGACTATTTCACTTTAACTCTTTCGAGCTTAAAGAGTATCTAATGGTACGAATTATCCAAGAGGTTAATCCAGTTACGGCACTAACTTTTTAATAGGGTATGGGACCCTATTACCTTGACATTATCTCTTTTCCAGACATATAACTTTTCTTTCGAACAAGTTAATGCTATACTGGCGTATTCTATGCGTTTGCAACCACAAAGAATTTAGATTAAGATGAAGAGAATAATGATATAAGCAGCATACGTGTCACGAATTCACAAACTCATAGCAATAGATAGTATCTCATATGGCTTCCATAACCCCAACAGAGAAGTTTAGTTACCCATGAGTGCGAAGGAAATCACAATCGACATTGTTATTATACCACAATAAAAATCTCGTGTAGTAGAGTGTGGTAGGCGTTAGGCGTGAACTCCCTTGCAAAGTAACGTTTCTCTTGTTGTGGGAAAATAAGAATTGATTAGATGAATAGAAGAAGAATAAAAAGTAGAATTAATGGAAGAATTAGAAGTAGTAGTGAATGAATAAAAATCTCTAGCAAAATAGGGTATTTATAACACCCATATCCTATTCCTACTAAGCTACTGCATTACTTAACCCATTCCTACTGGGTTACTGCATCATTATCCTAATCCTGATAGGTTACTGCTGGTCCCCAAAGTCTTCAGAAATGCTGTTTTTGTCCGGGACAGGTTCTCCATGCATCACTTTTGGTCCTTGGCGTCCAAGCTTTCCCTTCTTTCGTGAAGCTTTCTTTGGCGTCAAGTTATCCATAAAATGCTGAAATCTGTATCATTTATACCTGAAAACTTGCTAATCATGTTCGTTAGCTCACTTACAGGAAAAAGGACTAAAAGTGCATGAAATATATAATTTGTCCTCAAAACTTGGCTAAAATATGGGTAAAATATAGTACTTTAGGCGTGTAAATTCGCCTATCATCAGATAACCACTCTTTTTCATGACTAATTCAAGCACCAATACATTCGAAGGCATCACTCTCACCCAATTTCCTCTTATTTTGTCATATGACTTTACAATTTAAAGCGCTTAGGAATTTGGATCAAATTATGGTCTTGAAAAAAATGGATTAGGCTACCTATGAGGCTGTCAAAGAAAATGGCTAAAGGCTCAAAGGGGTTGACTAGGATAACGTCCACGGGTAGGTAAAACGAAGGTAAACAATCACAGGTTGCCAAAGAAATGCCTAAATCATCTCCTAAACTCACACTCTTTATTTCGCTTCACACACACACCTGGCAAGTTCTAGCATCAGCCACAAACACAGAATATACTATATCCTCACACACACAAGGCACATGGTCGACTTTATTGAGAGTAGTATAGACTCTTGACCCACCAGATGAAGGAATTGAACCACACAATTATCACACAATGAGTCACATTTAGAGCCTAAACCTCTCAATAGTAATGATTTTAGCACAAACTCTTGTTATAATACCATGCTGCTCATCAAAACAATTTCATGCAAAGTAAATTTTTTTTAAAAAGTTTAACTACTAACAAACAAAACAAACAAACATGAATAAATGCAAATACAGATAAAGAAGTATAGCATACAAATACCAGCACCCTACACTTATATGGGACACACTTCCCTCAGTGGAAAATAAATACGGAAAACCTGATTAGTCGGACTCTTTCTCTATGTCTGGGGTCATACCCCCTGTGTCGGAATCATCATCAGAGTCATCATCCTCAGAAGTTCCTCAAAATTTATCCCACTTGATTCCAAGAGTGCGTCGAGGTATTTGCAGCACAGAGGATTCAGCTTGCTCTTTTCTTCCTCTTTTCTTCCTCTTTTCTTACCTTTCTGTGAGGTGGGCGCTTTTTGTCTTCCTTGTCGTCCTTTTGAGGCCATTCTACCTGAGATCCTAATAGAGTCATGTTAGCTTCATCTAGGAAGATTCAGTTGAAAAACACGACAATAGTGGCACCACCCCACACTTAATTTGTTGGTACAAATAGTTAAGTGAGTGATGTCGATTACTCAGACTTCATCGACTTACGTATAGGCGATATGTTCCAACTATATGTTCAGCACAGTCATACTTTCATGTCATCTTAACTCTCCTATGCAACTCTATTTCATGTAATCTTGATTATACTTTCATGTTTGGATTAATGCACCTTTTGAACAAAAGTACTACATAGAGATTATATCAAGTTATGGCATAGAAATAACCACAACATCTCATGCTTGTATTCAATCATGATCTTTATCTCGATGAACGATTCATTTAAACATCCAAGCATTCAACTTTGAAGAGTATGCAATTAACTTCACCATTTCGATTTCACAAAAGTATGACAGTGTATCAAAATCAACTACAAGACGGAACCAAGTCAAGAACACTCACACGTATTCTTTCACTTAACTAGATGTATCATAACAAATCAACTACATTCAAATCACCAACACCACTTTAGGATCTAAAATACCATTATAAGCGTAAGATTTTAACACTTTACGGAATATAAAAGAAGAACTTACTTGGTGATGGACTCGGAATATGATCTTGCAAGGTTAGATGAGCAAAAAGAAAAGTTTTAAGAGATTTGGAGAGTAAAAGCGGCGCCTAGGTTGAGCAAATAAGTGTGTTTTGTTCTAATATTGAAGATCTATTTATAGAACCAGCTATGGATCGGGTTTGACCCATGTAAAATCGGGTTAGGAGACCAAAAAGTAAGGATAGGCGGCGCCTAATGCTTTGCCTATGCTTCGGATAGGCGACGCCTATGCTATGACATTCTAGATTCAGAGACCAAAGGTCATAGCATAGGCCTTGCCTTGTTCATTGCCTAGATTTACATAGGCCTTACCTTGTTCATTGCCTAGATTTGCATAGGCAATGCCTAACCAAAAGCCTTTTTCTCCTTCATTACTCACTTACCACCTTTAACATAACTCACTTTCAAATCAAAATTTGAGACCAATCTCCTCCTTTATACGTCTTGCACCTACACTTACTCAAAAATAACAAAAACGATTAGAACGATGGGTTGCCTCCCATCAAGCGCCTTAGTTTTGGTCGTGGCTCGACTACAAAAACAAACTCCTAGTAAAACAAAACAATTAAAGACGATGGGTTGCCTCCCATCTAGTGCTTGATTTATTGTCGCGGCACGACATAGTTATCTCGATTACTTAGACTTCATCGAGATATATGGTGCATCGTTTTCTGAATGGATTCAGACGACGCTGATGCTTACTTGTATGCATGCAATCTTCTTCGAGATGACTCTTGTGCATACATATCCTAGGAGGGATACCAATTATATCATCAATAGTCCAACCCATGGCTCTCTTGTACCTCTTTAGAGAAGAGATGAGAGCCTCTATGTGCTGTTAACCTAAATCAGCCACAACACTCACCGGAAGTGTATTTTCACTTCCCAAGAATGCATACCTTGGGTGACTGGGGAGCTCTTCCGATTTTTGTACTAGTGGCTCTTCAATGGAAGTCTTCACTGTTGGTGAGGGTCGATTCTTAAGATCAAGGTCTAGCTTCTTAGGGGCATGAAAATAGGACTTTATTCCTGTTAGAGCACAAATGGTTTCTTCATATTCTTCAACATCCTCATGTTCACAATTTGAAAGCACATCAGATAGTGACTCAACAGTAAGCTGCTTCTCTACAGATAATTCTTTCTCATCCTCATAATAAACAGCATCTACAGAGAACAAATTCATATCGCTGGGCTGCTTCATTGCTTTGCATACATCAAAACGGACCACTTCGTCATTCAACCAAAAATAAAAGCTCATTAGCGCTTAAGTCAATAAGCACACTTCCAGTTGCGAGGAAAGGGCATCCCAAGATTATGGGAACTTCAGAATCCACCTCGCAATCTAAAATAACAAAGTCTGCAGGAAAGATGAAGGTAGAAACCTTCACCAACACATCATTCAAGATACCCACAGGTCATTTTACCGACCTATCTGCCATCACAAGCCGCATATTGGTTGGTGTAGGGTCGCCCAACCCCAACTTTCTGTATATGGATAGCGGCATCAAATTGATGCTAGATCCTAAATCGCACAACGCCTTAGCAAAATCCAATGATCCAATCGTGCAAGGAATAATGAAAGCACCAGGATCTGCCTTTTTCTGAACTAGTGATCTTGTAGCAATTGCACTGCAATGATGAACATTATCTGCCAGCTCATAGCTTACTGCCCGCTTCTTTGTCAAAAGGTCCTTCATGAATTTAGCATACCCAGGCATCTGTTCCAGTGCCTCCACCAAAGGAACATTAATAGTCAGCTGCTTCAACATAGTCATGAATTTATTGAACCTGGTATCATCAGCTTTCTTCTTCAGTCTCTGCGGAAAAGGTGGTGGTGGAAGGGGAATTGTTTTCTCCACCACTTTCTTTTTATCTTTCTTCCGATTATCAACCTTTTCATGCTGCAGACGTCTAGGGGTGACGTCATGAACACACTCTTCAGCTTCTTCGGCCTCTTCACATTCTGCATCAATAACATTATCCGCTACATCATCAACTACCTGCTTGCCTTTGGACAGACTTTCCAATACTTTACCACTCCTGGTAGTAATAGCTGATGATAGGCGAATTTACACGCCTAAAGTGCTATATTTTACCCATATTTTAGCCAAGTTTTGAGAACAAATTATATATTTCATGCACTTTTAGTCCTTTTTCCTGTAAGTGAGCTAACAAACGTGATTAGCAAGTTTTCAGGTATAAATGATGCAGATTTCAGCATTTTATGGATAACTTGATGCCAAAGGAAGCTTCACGACAGAAGGAGAGCAGCGTTTGGGTGCCTATGGACTGAAAGTGATGCATGGAAAACCTGTCCCGGGCAAAAACAACATTTCTAAAGACTTTGGGGACCAGCAGTAACATATTAGGAGTAGGATAATAATGCAGTAATTCATTAGGATTAGGATAATGATACATTAACCTAGTAGGATTGGGTTAAGTAATGCATTAGCTTAGTAGGAATAGGATATGGGTATTATAAATACCCTATTTTGCTAGAGATTTTATATCACCTTTCAATCTTTCTACTATTCAATCTTCTACTTCTAAGACATTCTTCTATAATTCTACAACTCTTCTAATCCTTCCATTAATTTTACTTTTTATTCATCTATTCAATTCTTAATTTCCTCAACAAGAGAACCGTTACTTGCAAAGAAAGTCACGCCTAAAATGCCTACCATAATTTGCTACACGAAATCTTTATTGTGGTATAATAATAATATCGATTGTGATTTCCTTTGCACTCATGGGTAACTAAACTTCTCTGTTGGGGTTATGGAAGCCTTATGAGATACTATCTAAGGCGATGAGTTTGTGAATTCATGACACGTGCGTTGCTCATATCATTATTCTCTTCATCTTAATGCAAATTCTTGTGGTTGCAAACGCATAGAATAACGCCAGTATAACATTAACTTGTTTGAAAGAAAAGTTATATGTCTGGAAAAGAGATAATGTCAAGGTAATAGGGTCCCATCCCCTATTAAAAAGTTAGTGCCGTAACTGGATTAACCTCTTGGAGAATTTGTACCATTAGATACGCTTTAAGCTCGAAAGATTTAAAGTGAAATAGTCCTTGTTTAGGTCAAAAGACGCTTGGATTTACCATCAAATACAATTCTCTATAAGCACATGCATGTCTGAATTCCGCATAACTCATAGCCAATAGAGACGTATAACTCATAAGGTGGACATAACCCCAACTTCTCAATTCTCATTGTTTTACATCGTACTAAACATTCTTTCTTTTTACTTTGCTATTTTCTGTTTTTACTTTACTATTTTGATTACATTATTTGCACATTAAAATCCCCCCTTTCACGAGACTTGCACCAAAAGTCTAATAATCTTTTCTTACTTATTGACTGGCTATTCCCTGTGGGATCGATACCCAACCCAGTTGGGTTATATATTTGACAACGACCGCTTTACACTCTTACAAGAGCTGTAGATTGAGCGTTATCAAAAATTGGCGCCGTTGTCGGGCAATACGAGTGTTAATTAAGTTTGTGATAATTACTAGACCCTTTGGTCAAAGATTCTCGTACTTTTACTCTTAGTTTTTGTTTTTGTTTTTTGCAGGTTTTTATTCAGTGCATGCCCCATACTCGACGTTCTGGTCAATCGTTATTACCTATCAATCCTGAACCACAACGTATTGGCAGAATGGAGGCACAACACGAAATTGAAAGAATGGCTGCTCAACAGGAACAGGCGAGACTAGCTGCTCTAGCCGCCGCTCAAGTGCATCAACAGAATATTGATAACCCTGGGCGAGCAATAAATCCTGACGACGAGGACCTAGGTGATGACGAATTGCTAAACCCTAGGCATGCTGCTGAGATCGCAACACCTGCCAACAGAAGAGATCGTCAAGCTAGGTTTAGACCTGAACGCCGAGCTATGCAACCAGCTTTCGACGATGATGATGATGATCTTGATGGAGCCGGAGCCACAGGAGCCATTATTCCTCCACCATTGGCACCCGAAGCCAAGTTCAACATCACAAGCACCATGGTTCAGTTATTGCAACTCAAGGGATTATTTGGTGGACTAGAAGGCGATGATCTGAATATGCATCTCATCAACTTTATTTCTACATGCAAGTCGTTTGACAATCCTGGCGTTGGTCAGAATGCAATTCGATTACGCCTATTTCCATTGTCTTTGTCTGGGGAGGCAACTCTATGGTTGAATGGGCTGACTCCTGATTCTATTACAAATTGGAGGCAATTGAAAGACGCTTTCCTTGAAAGATTCTTTCCACCATCCAAAAGAGCACAATTGAGAGATAAAATTAGCAACTTTCGGCAGCTTCCAACTGAAGCTCTTCATGAAACATGGGAGAGGTTTAAGACGAAGCTTATGAGGTTCCCAAACCATCACATGACCAATGTCCACCTAATGGAGATACTATACAGAGCCTTGAATTCAATAACTAAACCAGTGGTGGATAATACGGCTGGAGGATCATTTATGGACCTCACCTTTGGGCAAGCAAGCAATATGCTAGATCGGATGACGAAGCAAAGTAGAGCTTGGCATACCAGGGATTCTGAGGTAGCAAGCCCTACTATATCTATTGGCATGACTGCTGAACAAAGGAGAAGAGAAGAAGAACGTGATCAAGATATGACGCACATGAAAACACAAGTGGATCTTCTTACAAAGCATCTATTATCAGGGAAGACCGAAAAAGTCAAAGTTGTTGCGTTAAAAGGAAGAGACGAATCTGATTCGGAAGAAGAGGCCAACTACTTGAACAATCAGGGGGGTTTTCGAGATAATACCCAAGGAAACCAAGGTCGGAACTATTATGATAAATCTGGAAACAAGGACCAAAGTAGTTGGAAGAACAAGAATGAAAAGAGTGGTTTATACGTTCCCCCAGGAAGACGTGACACCACCACATCTGGTTCCGGAAGCATGGAAGATATGATGGCTAAACTGTTGAAAAGAGTGAAAGCAACCAACGCGGGAGTAACGGAGGTAATACATGTCTTGTCCTTGATGAAGCAATTGGTTGACTCACATTCTACTTCAATAAAGCAAATAGAGCAGCAATTGAGCCAACTTTCAGCAGCACTCAATCAAAGAAAGGCTGGCACTTTACCTAGCGACATTGTGCAAAATCCAAGGAATGACGGATCATGCATGGCTATTACTATCCGAAGTGGTAAGGTGCTGGAAACTTCATCCAAAGGCAAGCAAGTGGTTGATGAGGCAGCAGACATCGATGATAAGGCAAAAGGAGAAGCTGCCGTAGAAACCACCCACGACGCCCATGACGTCACACCGAGTATGTTGCAGCCTTAAAAGGCTGAAAAACGGAAGCAAGAGGAGAAGAAAACCGTGGAGAAAACAATTCCTTATCCACCACCACCTTTTCCTCAAAGATTAAAGAAGATTGCGGATGATACAAAGTTCAGCAAATTCATGAATATGTTAAAGCAGCTGACCATTAATGTTCCGTTGGTAGAGGCACTAGAACAAATGCCTGGGTATGCGAAATTTATGAAGGATCTTTTGACAAAGAAGCGAACAGCAAGCTATGAGTTGAAGGATACTATTCATCACTGCAGCGCAATCGCTACCTGATCACTAGTTCAGAAGAAGGCCGACCCTGGTGCCTTCACTATTCCTTGCACTGTTGGATCTTTGAACTTTGCCAAGGCATTGTGCGATCTGGGTGCTAGCATCAATTTTATGCCACTATCCGTCTACAGGATGTTGGGGTTAGGCGATCCGACACCAACCAATATGAGGCTCGTGATGGCTAATAGGTCGGTAAAATGACCTGTGGGTATCTTGAATGATGTGTTGGTGAAGGTTTCTTCATTCATCTTTCCTGCAGACTTCGTTATTCTGGATTGTGAGGTGGATTCTGAAGTTCTCATAATCTTGGGACGTCCTTTCCTCGCAACTGGAAGTGTGCTTATTGACATGAGAGCTAATGAGCTTTTATTTTAGTTGAATGACGAAGTGGTCCGCTTTGATATATGCAAAGCAATGAAGCAGTCCAGCGATATGAATGTGTTCTCTGTAGCTGATGTTCATGATAAGGATAAGAAAGCATTATCTGTAGCGAAACAGCTTACTGTTGAGCCATTGTCTGCTGTGCTACTGAATGTTGAGCGTAAGGATGATGAAGATTATGAAGAAAATCCATGTGCTCTAATAGAAATAGGGTCCTATTCTCATACTCCTAAACAGCCGAACCTTGATCTTAAGAATCAACCGCACCAACAGCGAAGACTTCCATTGAAGAGCCACCAATGCTAGAATCGAAAGAGCTCCCCGATTTTCTAAGGTATGTGTTCTTGGAAAGTGAAAATATACTTCCGGTAAGTATGGCGGATGATTTAAGTGAACAGTACGTAGAGGCTCTCATCTCTGCTCTGAAGAGATACAAGAGAGCCATGGGTTGGACTATTGATGATATAATTGGTATCCCTCCCGGGATAGGCATGCACAAGGGTCATATCGAAGAAGATTGCATGCCTATAAGTAAGCCTCATTGTCGTCTGAATCCATTCAGAAAACGATTCACCATCTATCTCGATGAGGTCTAATTAATCGAGATAGCTATGTCGTGCCGCGACAATAAATCAAGCGCTTGGTGGGAGGCAACCCATCATTTTTCATTTTTTTTCTCTTTCTTTCGTTCTACTAATTGTTTGCTTTTGATAAATAAAAATCCAAAAAGAAGAGTCGTGCCACAACCAAAACTAAGGCGCTTGATAGGAGGCAACCCATCGTTCTAATCGTCTTTGTTGTTTTTGAGTAAATGTAGGTGCAAAGATGTGTAAAACGAGGAGGTCGGTTTCAAATTTTGATTTGGACGTATTGCATGTTAAAGGTGGTAAGTTAGGAAGGAAGAAGCAAAAGGCTATGGATTGGGCATTGCTTATGAAAATATAGGCAACGAACAAGTCTAGGCCTATGTAAAACTAGGCCACGAACAAGGCAAGGCCTATACTATGGCCTAAGCTCTCAGAATCTAGTGTGCCATAGCATAGGCGCCGCCCATGCCCAAGTATGACATAGCATAGGCGCCGCCTATGCCAATGCCTTTTGTCTCTGAATATCATATGCAAAGTGAAAGGCGCCACCTATGCCTAGGAATGCCATGGCATAGGCGCCGCCTATGCTAGACAATGCTTTGCAAAAGGCGCCGCCCATACCAAGCATAGGCAAAGCAAAAGGCCCCGCCTATGGTCACTTCTTGTCTCCAAATCCGATTTTAAATGGGTCAAAACCCGACCCAACCTTCTCCTATAAATAAGAGACTTAGTTTTGAACCAAAATCACATTGGAAACCTAGCATAAGCGCCGCCTACCTCTCCAAATCCTCTTAAATGTTTTTTTCTTTTTACTCTTTTTCTTCACAAGAACATCATCCAATGACATCAGTCAAGTAAGTACTACTTTGTTCTTCATTTATATTCCGTAAGTACTACGTTACTACGTCTATTATGAATTGTTGAATCTTGAAAGAAGTAGTGGTGATGTGAATGTGTTTGAATTGTTGTGATACAACTAAGTGAGTGATTGAATACGTAAGGATGATCTTAACTTGTTCCCAACTTGAATTTGATTTTGATGCATTGTCATACTTCTATGGAATTGATATGGTCACAAAAATTGCATAATCTTGTCACTTGAATACTTACATGTTGGAATGACTTGTTCATCGGAATACAAATTATAGTTGCCTACCAACATAGGAGGTTGTGATTATTGTTAGATGCTATACCTTGATTCAATCCCTATGTAGTAGTCTTGATATATCAAACATGAAAGTATTGCCAAGATTACAAGAAGTATGACTGCTCTGATTTTATTGTTGGAATATAGCTCCTAAAACGTATGTCAATGAAGTCTGAATAATCGATCGCTTTCACTTCACTAGTCTGTACCAACAAACTAAGTGTGGGGTGGTGCCCCTATTGCTTGTTTATAGATTGTATCCATCGAGATGATTCTAACATGAACATTGTTTTAGTCTCAGGTAAAATGGCACCCAAAGCAAGACAAGGCAAAGATAAGGCTACCACTTCCCAAAAAGGCAAGAAAAGAGGCAGAAAAGAGCAAGGAGAATCATCTTCGATGCAATTACCACACCGCCTGTTTGGAATAAAATGGGTTCTTGAGGAGGAAGCGAAGGAATGGTATAGGAACAACAAGGAAAGAAAATATGTTCATGTGGACTTGATTAACAAGGAAAGCCTAGCAAAGAAAGAACCGCGCATGTTGGCCAAGATCATGACATTACATCTTGATTTCATCTTCCGAGACATGGGCGAATGTAATCTCGATTTAACAAGAGAATTCTATGCCAACTGGTCACCGAAAACCACAGGAAGTGAGGTCAAGATTCGGGGCCAAGTTCTGCAACTAAATGCGGAGTTCTTCAACTCCTTTCTTGGCTTGCCTGCTGTTGATCCATCACCATTCAAAGAGCTGTACAGTAGACCTCCATATAGAGCAATTCGACACACACTTTGTGGAACTAGATCCATGGAAAGGTGGAGCAGACATAAAGACACCAGACGACACAACACCTTCCCATATGCTCCTTTGAATAGGGAAGCAAGGATATGGTTGCGTATAGTCAACTCTTGCCTTATTCCAGGGATGCAATACACCAAAATAACAAGAGATAGAGTGCGCTTGGTATATGCATTGATGACGAATGTCCCTATCAACATTGGGGCAATCATTTGATCTACAATGTGGAAGGCTAGGCTACACAAACGGTCTCATTTTAGCTTCGGCAATCTATTGACTGCAATCTTGAGAAGGAGGACATCGAAGAGGAGCCGGCTGATCATAAACTCCCACACAATCCGAAGAAGGTTGAACTCACAAAGGTCAAAGATGCTGAATCAACACATGACGTCAACCTTACTGCGGTAGAGAGACATGCTCGGGATGAGATTTTCTTTCGCCATCTTTATGGCATGACTCGATTTACAATGATGAGCGGAGGTCATGTTCCAACTGCTGTAGAGCTCCAACAGCTGGATCATGACTATCCAATGAATGTGCATGCAAGGGAGATGTGTGGAGTAGGTACATACTTTGAGGAACCTCTTGATGACGATGTGCCGACCGATGATGATCGACGAATGCCAGACTCCGACGTGGAGGAGAATTCTGATGACGACGACTCCTATGATGATTCCGACGAAGGGGGTATGACCCCCGACATAGAGGAGGAGTCCGACTGACCAGGTTCTTCGTATTTATTTTCCACTGAGGGCAGTGTGTCCCGTCTAAGTATGGGGTGGTGGTATTTGCATGCTATACTTCTCGATCCGCATTTACATCTATCTATGTTTGTTTGTTTTTTTTATAGTAGTTAATCGTTTTTTTTTGTAGTAATTTTTTTTTTTAACTTAGCTTTGCATGAAATTATTCTAATAGGCAGCATGAGATTATAACAAGAGTTTGTGCTAAAATCATGACTATTGAGACGTTTAGGCTCTAATTGTGACTCACTATGTGATATTGTGTGGTTCAATTCCTTAATCTGTTGGGTCAAGAGTCTATACTACTCCCAATAAAGTCGACCATGTGCCTTGTGTGTGCGAGGATATAGTATATTCTGTGTTTGTAGCTGATGCTAGAACTTGCCTGGTATGTATGTAAAGCGAAAATAAGGAGTGCAGGTCTAGGAGATGATTTAGGCATTTCTTTGGCAACCTATGATTGTTTACCTTCATTTTATCTACCCATGGACATCATCCTAGTTAACCCCTTTGAGCCTTTAGCCTATTTTCTTTGACAACCTCATATGTAAGCCTAATCCATTTTTTCAAGACCATAATTTGATCCAAATTCCTAAGTGCTTTAAAAGTGTAAAGTCATTTGACAAAACAAGAGGAAATTGGGTGAGTATGATGCTTTAGAATGTAATGGTGCTTGAATTTGTTATGAAAAAGAATTGCTATCATAAGAGGTGTTATGAAAATAAAAAAAAAGGGAAAGGAAAACTGAAAAGTTAGTTATGTTTAAAATTGAAAAACAAAGGTGGAGAAAAGGCGTGGTAGAATAAAAGAAAGTAGAAAGGTTGTTTGAAAGAAAAGTATTAATGACATAATGTGATGTATTAAAGCGCTTAGGAACATAGTCACTATTTCTGGCCAAAATAGTCCTACCCGTCCCTTAGCCAACATTACAACCTGTAAAAGACCTATTTGATCCTGATCTTAGCATTCTGATATTTAATGGAGCATTACACTAAGGGCAAGCCTATGGTCATCAGTTGCAGCATATGAATTCTTTGTGAGAGCGAGAGCAAGGATACTCGTATACCTATGTTTCGATAAATATACAATACTTGTGAGTGATTATGGGTGATATATGGTGAGACACACATGGTTGATGAGTCTTGGGTAGTTGTGTATGATTCTTTGTACCTCAACTTGTGGACACGAATTAATCATCATCACGAGTCTATATTAGAGGTTGAATTGTTTCTAGAAGTGATCAGAAAACTACTCTTTGTTAATGATTGCTATGCCTGTCTTGATGACTATTTTGTGTTGTTACTGTGAAACCCGAAGTAGATGTTTAGATGGACATGATATTTTGTTCGAGGACGAACAAATCTTTATGTGTGGGGTGTTGATGATAGGCGAATTTACACACCTAAAGTGCTATATTTTACCCATATTTTAGCCAAGTTTTGAGAACAAATTATATATTTCATGCACTTTTAGTCATTTTTCCTGTAAGTGAGCTAACAAACGTGATTAGCAAGTTTTCAGGTATAAATGATGCAGATTTCAGCATTTTATGGATAACTTGACGCCAAAAGAAGCTTCACGAAAGAAGGAGAGCAGCGTTTGGGTGCCTATGGACTGAAAGTGATGCATGGAAAACCTGTCCCGGGCAAAAAACAACATTTCTGAAGACTTTGGGGATCAGCAGTAACATATTAGGAGTAGGATAATAATGCAGTAATTCATTAGGATTAGGATAATGATACATTAACCTAGTAGGATTGGGTTAAGTAATTCATTAGCTTAGTAGGAATAGGATATGGGTATTATAAATACCCTATTTTGTTAGAGATTTTATATCACCTTTCAATCTTTCTACTATTCAATCTTCTACTTCTAAGACATTCTTCTATAATTCTACAACTCTTCTAATCCTTCCATTAATTTTACTTTTTATTCATCTATTCAATTCTTAATTTCCGCAACAAGAGAACCGTTACTTGCAAAGAAAGTCACGCCTAAAACGCCTACCACACTTTGCTACACGAAATCTTTATTGTGGTATAATAATAATGTCGATTGTGATTTCCTTTGCACTCATGGGTAACTAAACTTCTCTGTTGGGGTTATGGAAGCCTTATGAGATACTATCTAAGGCTATGAGTTTGTGAATTCGTGACACGTGCGTTGCTCATATCATTATTCTCTTCATCTTAATACAAATTCTTGTGGTTGCAAACGCATAGAATAACACCAGTATAGCATTAACTTTTTTGAAAGAAAAGTTATATGTCTGGAAAAGAGATAATGTCAAGGTAATAGGATCCCATCCCCTATTAAAAAGTTAGTACCGTAACTGGATTAACCTCTTGGAGAATTTGTACCATTAGATACGCTTTAAGCTCAAAAGAGTTAAAGTGAAATAGTCCTTGTTTAGGTCGAAAGACGCTTGGATTTACTATCGAATACAATTCTCTATAAGCACATGCATGTCTGAATTCCGCATAACTCATAGCCAATAGAGACGTATAACTCATAAGGTGGACATAACCCCAACTTCTCAATTCTCATTGTTTTACATCGTACTAAACATTCTTTCTTTTTACTTTGCTATTTTCTGTTTTTACTTTACTATTTTGATTACATTATTTGCACATTAAAATCCCCCCTTTCACGAGACTTGCACCAAAAGTCTAATAATCTTTGCTTACTTATTGACCGGCTATTCCCTGTGGGATCAATACCCAACCCAGTTGGGTTATATATTTGACAACGACCGCTTTACACTCTTACAAGAGCTATAGATTGAGCGTTATCAATAGCCATACATGATCCATCATTCCTTGGATTTTGCACGGTGTTGCTAGGTAAAGGGCCAGCTTTTCATTGATTGAATGCCGCTGAAAGTTGACTCAATTGCTGCTCTAGTTGTTTTATTGCAGTAGAATGCGAGTCAACCAATTGATTTATTGAAGACAAATCATTCTTCACCTCTGTTACGCCCATGTTGGTCGCCTCCACTCCTTTCAACAGCTTATCCATCATGTCCTCCATGGACATCTTTCCAGAATCAGATGTAGCGGCCTCACGGCTTCCAGGAGGAACATACAAACCACTCCTGTCAGTCTTATTCTTCCAACTACCTTGATCGCGGTCCTTGTATCCAGATTTATCATAATAGTTCCGACTTTGGTTTCCTTGGGCATTGCCTCGGAAACCCTCCTGATTATTCAAGTAGTTAGCTTCTTCCTCAGAATCAGATTCATCTCTTCCTTGCGACACAATAGCCTTGACTTTTTTGGTCTTCCCTGATAATAAGTGCTTGGTAAGAAGATCCATCTGCGTTTTCATGTATGCCATATCTTGATCATGTTCTTTCTCTTTTCGCCTTTGTTCTGCAGTCATGCCAATAGATATGGTAGAGCTTGCTACCTCAGAATCCCTGGTATGCCAAGCCCTACTCTGCTTTGTTATACGATCTAGCATATCACTTGCCTGAATAAAAGTAAGGTCCATGAATGACCCTTCTGCAGCATTATCAACCACTGGCTTAGTCACCGAATTCAAAGACCTGTATAATATTTCCATCAAGTGGACATTGGTCATATGATGATTTGGGCACCGCATAAGCTTCGTCTTGAACCTCTCCCATGTTTCGTAGAGAGCTTCAGTTGGAAGCTGTCGAAAATTGCTGATTTCATCTCTCAACTGTGCTTTCTTGGATGGCGGAAAGAATCTTTCTAGGAAAGTGTCTTTCAATTACCTCCAATTCGTAATAGAATCAGGAGTTAGCCCATTCAACCATAGAGTTGCCTCCCCAGATAGAGACAATGGAAATAAATGCAGCCGAATTGCATTCTGTCCAACGCCTAGGTTGTCGCATGACTTGCATGTAGAGATAAAGTTGATCAGATGCATATTCGGATCATCGCCTGCTAGTCCACCAAATAATCCCTTGAGTTGCAAAAGCTGAATCATGGTGCTAGTGATATTGAACTTGGCTCCGGGTGCCAATGGCGTAGGAATAATAGCTCCTGTGGCACCATCTCCGTCCAGATCATCATTATCATCATCAAAAGGGATCTGCATAACTCGACGTTCAGGTCTAAATCTAGCTTGACGATCTCTTCTATTAGCAGGTGTCGCTACCTCAGCATCACGCCTAGGGTTTAGTAACTCGTCATCACCTAGGTCCTCATCGTCAGGATTTGTTGCTCGCCCAGGGTTATCAATATTCTGTTGATGTACTTGGGCAGCAGCCAACGCAGCTAGTCTAGCCTTCTCCTGTTGAGCAGCCCTTCTTTCAATGTCACGTTGCGCCTCCATTCTGCCAATACGATGTAGTTCAGGATTTATGAGTAATAATGGTTGTCCCGAACTTCGAGTATGGGGCATGCACTGAACAAAATCTGAAAAAAACAAAAACAACAACTAAAAGTAAAATCTGAGAATCTTTGACCAAAGGGTCTAGTAATTATCACAAACTTAGTTGACAACCGTATTCCCTGGCAACGGCGCCAAAATTTGATAACGCTCAAACTACAGCTCTCGTAAGAGTGTAAGCGGTCGTTGTCAAATATAGAACCCAACTGGGTTGGGTGTCGAATCCCACAGGGAATACTCAGTCACTAAGTATGCAACGATTAGTAGACTTTTGGTGAAAGTTCTGCGGAAAAAAGGGGGGATTTTATACGTGAAGTAAAATTATCAAAATAGTAAAGTAAAAACGGAATGTTTAGTAAGATTTTAATCAATGAGAATTGTAAGTTATGGCTATGTCCACCTTATGAGTTCTACGTATCTATTGGCTATGAGTTATGCGGAATTCAGGCATGCATGCGCTTATAGAGTTTCGTATTCTATGGTAAATCCTAGCGTCTTTCGACCATCAAGGATTATTTCACTTTAACTCTTTTGAGCTTAAAGCGTATAGCTAATGGTACGAATTCTCCAAGAGGTTAATCCAGTTACGACACTAACTTTTAAACAGGGGTTGGTAGCCCTATTTCCTTGTCACTCTCTCTTTTCCAGACATGTAACTTTTCTTTCGAACAAGTTAATGCTATACTGGCGTATTCTATATGTTTGCAACCACAAAAATTCAATTAAGATGAAGAGAGTAATGATATAAGCAGCATACGTATCAAGAATTCACAAACTCATAGCAATAGATAGTATCTCATAAGGCTTCCATAACCCTAACAGAGAAGTTTAGCTACTCATAATTGTGAAGGAAAACCACGAGGATATCATCATCATACCAAAGTAATAACAATATCACGATAAGTAAGTATTGGCATCACTTGTGGCGTGAATTCCTTGCTAGTAGCGTTTCTCTTGTCGTGGAAATTTAAAAGTCGAATAGATGAAGAATAATGTCAACAACGAATTTAAGAATAGAAGAGAATAAGAATGAATTGAAAGAGAATGAATTGATTGCTGAAAAGTTCAGCAAAATAGGGTTTTTATAACACCCATATCCTATTCCTACTAAGCTACTGCATACTTGTCCTAATCCTACTAGGTTACTGCTTCCTTATCCTAATCCTACTAAGTTACTGCTGATCCCCAGGTCTTTGGAAATACTATTTTTGCCCGGGACAAGTTTTCCATGCATCACTTTCAGTCCATAGGCTTCCAAAAGCTGCCTTCCTTCTTACGTGAAGCTTCCTTTGGCGTTAACCAGTCCATAAAATGCTGAAATCTTTATTATTTATACCTGAAAACTTGCTAATCATGTTGGTTAGCTCACTTACAGGAAAAAGGAGTAAAAGTGCAGGAATTATATATTTTGTCCTTAAAACTTAGCTAAAATATGGGTGAATTAAGGTGCTTTAGGCGTGTAAATACGCCTATCATCAATAATGCAATGAAAATGCAATAATGGTATGGTTATGATGAAAATAAGTCATCACATGTCTTTTTGCATAAATCTTCAAAGCTTAACGTTTCAAGACAGGACCCATGGGGGGTTTGCAACCCGTATACTTTACCTCAATTCACATCTTCAGCTAATGTTCAGGGATCAAGAGTTTTATAAAGTATCTCATTGTAAGACCCCATAAAATTTTGATCATTTAATTTTTGACCCTCCCGCATACGTAATATCAATTTTCTAACTTGAATTATGTTTAGGCATGTTAAAATAGAGTTTTGGGAAGGTTCTGAAATTATTGGAAGGGGTTCAAGGCTAAATCAGGACTCCGAGGCAATAAGCCTCCGGGATAGTAACATGTCACACCACTTATCCTCCTCGATAAGGGCGTGGCATGGAGGCTGAGCTCCACGATAGCGATGTGCCACGTTGTTATGTAATTTTCGTTCAGTTTTTGATTTTTTTCACTTGGGATGAGGGGTTTGAAAACATCAAAGTTCATTCTTTTCCTCTTTAACTCCCAACCCAAGAAAGCTCAAGAGTTTTTCAAGAAATCACTACTCCAGGCTCCAAACTTTGAATTGTCTTCAATATCTTGTGTATTTAAGATATATTTCTCATCCTTAACTTGAATTTTTCATTGTTACATTTATTTAATCATTATTCATATGATTTTAATTGATCAGTTTGAAATTGAGTTGAGGACATTTGATGGTTATTACTAAATTGTATTTTCTATGATTTAAATATGTTGTTTTTACTTTAATTAATGGTTTTTGGGGATGAATGAGTGCATTGTTATAAGGACTAAAATAAGGAATATGAGTTTTCCTAAATTGATGAAAATTTGGCTTGACAATGGAATTAATCTCAATCCACCTTTATAACTTTGGTTTTGAATATGTTATTTGGTTAATTTAACTTACTTTTGAAATATTGCATTGCATTAAAGGATTAATGGATAAAAATGATTTTGGAATGCCTTGGTGGCCATGGTTTCAAATTTTAAATGAAACTTAGGAGTCTAATGGTTAAATGAACTGATTTGGCATAATTAAAATCTTAATAAAGACTTCTTGGTTAATGATTGGGTTTATGTGCAAACTGTTTTAATTTGAGATTAAAGGAAATTGTGTAGCTCACCGTTAAGGTGTAGTCCAGGGGGAACCAACACTAGAATCCATGTTTGCTAGTGTGGGGGTCTATATGATCGTGTGTCTGGATACACACTATATTTTGGATGACTATCATCTTGGTGTCTTGATCCTTTCCTTGGTTTGTGAAGATAACATGCACTAGGCCCTTCCAACAGGTAGAGCTAGACGTATATAGCCCGTGGGTGCCTTTAGGATGGAGTGAGTTACATAGTTCAGGCTAATGATTTAAAATTCTATACTTATGACCCTTGTGCCGAGCCTGGCATCCTATATATTTATATAAATGTTGTACATGTGGTGTTTGATTGATTTTGGTAAATTGTATTATTTTGTCCTTGTTTTTGAGTTATAGTGCTTGCCCCAGTACTGACCATCTCTGGACGCTGCATCATTTAATGATGTAGGATCTGAGGGCTTTTTTGTTGCTCCTATACAACGTTAAGTGGTTTGATACTTTTAAGGATTTGCTGTGAAGTGGTGAGCCTCCATATTTCTTTTTGGATTCTTTTTTGTCATAGTCGGGAGCATATTCCGACTCGATTTGGTATTCAAGTTTTAGAGGCTTTTGTGGGTAGTGTTTGAATGATTGGTTGTTTTGTTTATACTCTTAGATTTCATTTGATTCATCTATTTTATTTATTATTTTTGGTTGGGTTCCATTGTATTTATTTATTGTTCTCCGGAGGTAGGCTAAGGGGGTAGTTTTCGACCCATGGTTGGCGTGAGATACCATCACGACTAGGCCCTGATTTGTGTTGGGCACGGTTCAGGGTCACTGGCTGTCTACAAAGTCATATCGAGTAGAGTCCCTTTTATGGGTATGTAATGCACCACACTTATAAGGAAAGCTACATGACATTTAGGAACGTTTCCCTTTCTTGTGGTCTATTTCGAGCTATAGAGTCTAGTTATCATTGTAGACACATGATTTTTGACCCTCCCCGAGCTTTAACCTATTTTTGATATTAAATCTTTATTTGCATCAAATTATAATTTTTAACTCTTATTTTATTTTCAGTAAGCTTCATTTAAAATTTTTCAAAAAACTAAAGTTATTTTAGGACATGTTTTATATGTTTTATTTATATTTGTAAAAAATTAAAAAAATATTTTTCTTTTAATTTAGATTTCAGTAAATAAGCTAGTAATTTTATTATTCTCTTAATTATATTTTATTTTAGGTTAGTTATATTTTCTTAAATATAAAAGTTAATTAGTTAATATTATTTTTTTTTTATTATTATTATTATTATTTATTTTATATATATTTTCAATTTAAAAAAAGGAGAAAATCTTATCCTAATAAGCCACCCACACCTATCTGCACTCACCCTCCACGTACCAAAAACTACCTCAACGTCCTATTTTTCCATATTCTCTCAACTCCCATAACTGCACACAAACATATCATATGTACACCCCAAAAGAAAGGAACACACACTTAGAAAAGTGAGAAGAAGACACGGACAACAAGTGAGAAATGATTAGGGAAAACAAAGAGGAGAAAAACTGAAAGAAGAGGGAGAACAAAAAATAGATTTGAGAAAACAAGAAAAAAAGAAGAGGAAAGAGGCAAAAAACATTAAAAACAAAAGAGAGAAAATACATGCAGACCAACCCAAAAGAGAAAAGCAACATTAGAAGAATAAAAAAAGATAGACGGAGAAGTGAAAAACAAGAGAAAAAGGAAGAAAACGTAGTGGAGAATTGAGTTTGGGTTTCGTTTCAAATTTTCGTTAATGGCTTTCTTGTTTCTATATTCAATTTAATTCATCACACAAGTTCTTATTCAATCATGTACTCTTATTTTTATGTGTTCTATTATGATTCAAAACATGAATATAATTTTTTAAATGGCATCATGCATTATTTAATATGCAAGGTTGATAGTTTGTGTGAGGTCCATCTTTTCCCTTTTTGGTTTAATTGTAACATTTCTTTTCAGATTATCTATCAAAGAGTGTTTAATATTGCTTACTATTTGTCTTGACAAAGTTAATGCTAATGAAATATAACGAATAAGTATGTCTTGGGGTGATAAGTCAAAATAATATTTGATGAGATTAAAAGAGGTAGCGCGTCTAATTAAAGCGAATTAAGATTTGGAATTGATAAAGAAAAAAGTGCACATTGAATTGATTATCATGACTACTAAAGATATGAAATATTATGAAAATTGGGTTCTAATTGATCCGGCCACTTTATCTTATATATTTGAACTCGAGGTTAATGCAAATAGGACTTAACTAAGCATATCTAGAATCCTAGTTTTAATGTTAATAATTTTAAAGTCACATTCTCTAGTTTAAGTTGCATGTATTAACATTTTGTCTTAAAGCCAAATCCATAATAAACATGTGTATTGTTCCAGTGAGTTCATCCATATTTAACTTTGTGGTAGTAATTGTGGACTTGTTTTAATTTATTTGATATTCATTTATTTAGTCAAAAGCATGAAAATATTGAATGGTTGTTTGATTTATTTTACGTGAGGATATAAACGAAAAAGAACAAAATAAATTAATTAGGATTGAGGTTTTAGGCTCGATGGAATAATCATCACTTTTATTTTATCAAAAATGAGATTTTTTTTATCTATTACGATTAGTCATTGTTTAACCAGATTAGGATAAAAACGGAAATGTTTATATGTGTCATTATTAACATTAGTTGTAAGGTCAATTAAAATCAAAAGATAAAAAGGGAAAAATGTATCGTAGAAGTTTAAATCTATTATGTTTGATTTTGTTGCAATTTCAATTTGCTTTCATCTTTTAGTTTATTGCTGTATTTGATCATGTACTAAGAAAACAAAGAATTATGACTTACTTTGTTCGAGCATTAAAAGGAATTTGTTTTGGGCCTACAAAAACTTTCAAAGGCGACTGAAATGGGGTGCATATTCATTCTAAATCTCATTACATCGATAAAAGAGAAGAGAGCAAAAACAATGGCAAGGGAGTGACGTGAGGTGCGGTTTTATCCAAAACTCTTTGCAAAAAAATAGAAAAAAAAGAATAAAAATGGATATGATAAATTTGTATCGAGTTTACAAGATATGAACCAATGTATTTAATACTAGACAAGTTTTAGGTTTAATATATTTGACTCGATTAAGAATGCGCGTACATATCTTTCTGAGACGTCTAAAAATAATGCATGGATGCAGCTATGCACCTCGACAAAGATCTTCCTAAAGTTAACTTCTACTAGCTTAATACAAGATTTATAGACATATAGTAGACATTAAAAGTAAGAGAATCAAGGCCTACTAATATAATTTATCCAGAATAGCTTAACCTAGAGGGGTCCGTCATACCTTTCCCTCAGTCAACAAAATTTCTTAACCGGTCTTCTATTTTTGCATATCAATAAAGAGTTATTTTCTTTTAATTAGGGATTCAACAAGGTGACTTGGAACACCATAACTCAATTTCAAGTGGAGACTTTGAAAATTATAAAAATAATCCCTATTCAAAACCGTCACTTTAATTGAAAAAAGTCTTCCGACCTTGATCTTCGACGAAAACGGGGTATGAAAATTTTGAAACTTCTTTAACTTCTAACTCACTAGAATTTTAGATCATGCCTCCCCGCAAAATCTAATGGTCGTAGAGACTCTGTTGGAATGTTTGTTCTGCCTGGGAAAGATGTGGAGGAGATTCGCTCTGCTTATGGAGTCCAGACCCAGTCTAGGGTCCATGCTCCCGACTGTATTGTTCCATGTGGGGTTCCACCAGTCCCTAGGCGGAGTTTTGTCAGTTTATTCATATGTTTGCCAAACTAGTGGGACACAGTCTTGTCGATTTGATCATATTGGTTCTGTTGTTAGTTCATTTGAGGTCACTCGGGTTGTCCAATTTATGAAGTTTAATCTCCCATATTTTACAACCTCTAAGGTTGAGGAGGATTCTCAGGGTTTGTTGATGAGATGGAGATAATTTTTAGGGTTATGCATTCTACTCATTCAGAGGGTGTGGTGTTTGCTACCTTGTTAGTTAAAAGATATGGCTTACCGGTGGTATAAGAAGTGGGAAGCAATGGGGGGTGTTGAGGCTGAATCGACAGTACTATGTGGGTTTTTAGTTGCCTTTTTTGATCACTCCTTTTCTTGAAGTTGAGGGAGGCTAAGGCCGAAGAGTTTGTAAACTTGAAGCAGGGTAAGAAGAGTTAAGAAGTATGCTTTGAAGTTTCAACAACTGTCCCGTTATGCTTCAGAGTTAGTGTCTAAAATTAGGTCTAGAATGAGAAAGTTTTCTTCTTGTTTGTCCCATGAATTGGTGTTGGAGTGTTTGTCCCATGAATAGGTGTTCGAGTGTAAGTCTGTTATGTCGAACAATGATATAGACATTTCTAAACTGGTAGTTTATTTGAAGTTGGTAGAAGATGAGAAAAATAAATAGGTAGATAGGAGAGATAGTAGACAATGGACTAAGAAGAAGAATTGGGGAAATTCTTATTTGATAGCTAGTTCTCCTTATCCAAATTATTTCATCATTTTTAGGCTAGCAGTGGTCCTAAGGCACAGAGTGCCCAGTTTTAGGTTAGTAGAGCTTAGTCGGCCCCACCCTACCCTCCATGTCGATTTTATGGCAGCTTCACTGTGGATATTGTAAGGAGGGAAGGAACTTATGTTTCAATTATAAGCAGCCTGGTCACTTGTAGCAAAATTATCCCATAGCTAAAGTTGCCACTAGAGCTAATAAGGTTTCGATCACCACTTCTTCGGCTCCTGTACTTAAGGGTGCCACTTTAAGTACCGGTGCTGGTCCGATATATCTTTATGCACTTGCTACTCGTTAAAGAATATGAGGCATCACCTGATGTAATACCCCGAAATCGGGTCCCGAGATGTCACATGGTACTTAAGGCTACAAGTAGCCCCAAGCTTACCCTTTGAGCCTGTTACTTCATATATTCACTTACTTAAAGATAGAATGCATGAACTCGAACATTGTTATATCAAATAATAAGAGATATAAATGAAATACTTAGTTTGAACAATCAGAAATACTAAATGAAATCTCAAAATACTGGAATTTTGATGACTAGTCTGACAAGCCTCTACTGCTCTAAACTAGAGAGCCATTGGTACAGGTCCCCAACTGACTCATACTCAATTAATAGAAAATAAACAACCACAAAATAAGCTGAATGTTTGAAGGTAAACGGTCCCCAAACCATGAGGACTCGCCACGGCTGATATGTAGATAAGAGTGCTCGAAAAATCAATGATGAGGCTGGGATTGAGCACTTGAACCTACATTATGAGAAAATAGAGCACACAGACAAGTTTGTGGGTTAGTACTTTGGGAATGTATGAGCATATGGGGGGCGTGTGCAATTAAAATAGTCAATATCATTAGTCTTTATAGAAAACATGCATGCCATAATAGATAACTCACATTGCTTGAATGAAATCCTCATGAATCAAAAAGGGAATAGATATGTGACATAAATATAGTAAATAATCATACTTTTACTTAAAATCTCAAACATCATGACACTTGAAAATCTTAGAATCATCGCTTTCAAAACACTTATACTTTCAAAACTCAAACCTTTGTCTTAGAGAGAGAGTAGGACACTTAGGGACTTCAAAACTTTTGACTTGGGACTTAATACTTTGTAACTTTAGGATTCGAAACTTAGGGAGTTTCTTCTAACCAACATAAACCATGTAAGTTACATGGATCCCAACGTCTTACCCACGTTGGGGAGAGCTTTTCTATCCTTGCCATCGGATAGAACCTTAACTTTTAGTGATCACTATCTTAACCCACTTGGGGGTGTATCAAGAACCTATAGGGGCACATAGTTCTGGGGCATGAGACCTCGAAATCAAGCCCAACTCAGTGCTAAATAATACTCCCTTACTTATCTCAGAACTTAAGTAAAATTCACCTTAAAACATTTCAACAATATGAGATGGGAGTCAAAATGCACCCCCTTTACTTCAAACTCAAAAATGTGGATTTCTTTCTTATCTTAGGATCAAGAGTCACTTTATTTTCTTGAAATCTTGATAGGTTTAACATGAGTAACATTTAAAACTCAACAACATGAGAATTCAAGTACACTTCTTGAAATACTATAAAGATTATCACTAGTTCATCTTCAAAGAGTCATCATTTCACAACACAATGCACTCCTTGACAATAATCTTGGGAATTCTTGAAAACATAACACCAATGTAGAAATATGGAATTTATAACGTGAATCCATAACTTGAACCATAACTAACCAATATATTCATGAAATTCAAAACTTAAACAAAGTCATAATTCCATAAACTTGAAATATAACAATTTAAGCATAATTCAGCTTGAAAATACGAAAATCTTTAAGAAAATTTAAAAACTTTTGGGCACAAGAACGAAAGGGTGTTCTTGTTTATAACCCACATACCTTAAACTTGGAGCTTTTGGATGACCTCTAGAATCTCGGAATGCTATTCACGAACTATTGGGTGTCTCTTGTAGCCCTCTTAATGGGGCATTCAAATATGGAAGAATTATTGAATTCACATGGTTGAATCTTTAGATATTTGGGTTTTTATGTTGAAACCCTAGTGGATGTTCTTGGTGATTTTGAGATAATATGTGCTTATTTTTGTGTCTTGGGGATTTGATCCGGTGTTAAAGAGGATAGAGAGGTTGAAATTACCACATTTTCCCTTAATGAGGTGGAATAGGAAGATGAAAATAGGCCAGGCGAGATTGCCAGGGCGACGCCCCACCGGGAGTGCCGAACTACCTAGGGCGACGCTTTGGCTATAGCGGTGGGGAAGCCAGGGCGATGCCCCGCTTAGAGCGGCGGGGTACCCTGGGCGATGCCTGCTTATCGCCTCGAGCTACTGGAACTGCACACTAAACATGCCCTTAGGCTCGTCTATAAATTCCTAAACTCACTCGAGATGTACTACAACCTTGCCCCATCGCCTAGCAATAAAAAAATTAAGAAATGGAGGTCGGTAAAGTTGCAAAATAATTCCTCAAAGATTGAAGCTTAAAAAATAGACTAAGTGTTGAAGCACTTAGTAAAAATTCTAAGTGTTGAGCTCTTCTTGACTTGCTTCGAGGCTCTAACGACAAAGAAACTTTATGGGATCTTACAATATCTCCCCCTTGGAAACATTGTCCTCGAATGTCTCTAGATATGTTATGAACATAGTGAAAAGGAAGGGTACATAGCTAAAACACTTGGCTAAAATAACTTTACTTCATGCTAAATTTTTGGAAACTTCAAAGAATGCTAAACTCATAAGAGGAATAACTATATAGCTGTAACTTGATAAAAAGGGACTGAATTAAGAGAGAATGATACCTTCGGCTTGATCCGAACTTGCAGAGAATAGGTGTGGGTACTTGGCTCGCATATCAGCCTCAGCTTCCTAAGTAGCACCCTCAGCTGACTAGTTCGGCCATAACACTTTGACCAAGGGGAATTCCTTGTTCCTTAGTCTCTGGACTTGTTGATCTAGAATCCAACAGGAACCTCATCAAATGAAGGACTATCTCGAACATCAGGGCTTTCCGAAGGATCTATAACTACAAAATTAACAATGTGCTTCCTAAGCATGGAAACAGGAAAAACAGGATGAACAACTGATAACTCGCACGCAACTCAACATCATAGGCTACTGTTCCAACTTGACTCAGGATCCTATAAGGTCCAACATAACGGGGACTAAGCTTTCCCTTTTTCCCGAACCTCTTCACCCATTTCATGGGTAAAATTTTTAGATATACCAAATCATCAACTTTGAACTCTAAGTCTCTATGTCTCACATCAGCATATGACTTTTGGAGGCTCTGAGCCATCTTTAATCTCTCTCTAATCAGCTTCACCTTTTCTATTTCCTCAAATACTGCGTCAGGTCCAGATAAAGTACCTTCACCCACATCAAACTAACCTATGGGTGATATATACCTTCTACCAAACAAACCCTCAAATGGTGCCATCTAAATGCTATCATGATAATTATTGTTATACCAAGCTCAATCAGTGGCAAGTTCTCATCCCAACTGCCTTTGAAATCGAGAGCACACGCTCTCAACATATCCTTCAAGGTTTAGATAGTCCTATCGGCCTGACCATCAGCCTGCAAGTGAAAAGCAAAACTCAAATGAACTTGGGTGCCAAGACCCTTTTGAAATGCCTTCCAGAACTGAAAAGTAAATTGAGTACCCCTATCCGAATGATAGATAAGGGAAATCCATACATCCTGACTAACTCCCGAATATATAATCTATCATAGTCCTCAGCTGAATAGGATGTATGGATGGGCAAGAAATGCACTGACTTAGTCAACCTATCAACAATAACCCATATAGAGTCATGATGGCGTCAGGAAAGAGGTAAACCTATCACCAAATCCATATTCACCTCTTCCTACTTCCAAGTTGGAATACTAAACTCTTGCATCACACCACCAGGACTTTGGTGCTCAACCTTAACCTGTTGATATGTTGCACACTTCGCCACAAACTTAGCTATATCATTCTTCATACCACACCAACAATAGATTTCCCATAAGTCGCGGTACATCTTTATAGTGTCGGGATGAATAAAATATCGCACACCATGTGCTTCAACCATAATTCTCTGCCTTAAATTATCCATACCAGGAACACATAATCTACCCTACAATCTCAACACACCATCTCCCCCTTGGGATAAAACCTCTACTTTTTGGTCTTTGACTGACTCCTTCAGTCTGACCAACCTAGCATCTAAGTCTTGCTTCTCCTTTACTTTCGAAACTAAAGAGGATTCAGAACTACTCTGCACTAACATACTCCCCTCAGCAGAATCAAGAAGCCTAACACCCAACCTATCCAAACGATTCACATCATGAGCCAACTCTTTCTTACCTTCTTCCATATGCAAAATACTACCCATAGACAACTTGCTAAGGGCATCTGCCACTACATTGGCCTTGCCCGGATGATACAAAATGCTTATATCATAGTCTTTTAATAATTCTAACCACCTTCTCTGCCTAAGATTTAACTCATTCTGAGTCAAAACATAGTACAGACTTTTGTGATCAGTAAAAACAAGAACATACACACCATACAAATAATGTCTCCAAATTTTCTAAGCAAACACTACAACAGCCAACTCTAAGTCATGGGTCGGGTAATTTTTCTCATGAGGTTTTAGCTTCCTAGAAGCATAGGCTATAACCTCACCCCTCTGAATCAACACACAACCCAAACCCATTCTCGAAGCATTACAAAATACTACAAAACCATCTATACCATCAAGCAAAGTCAACACCGGGGCTGAAGTGAGTCGAGTCTTCAACTCCTGAAAACTCTTCTCATAGGAATCTGACCAGAATAACTTAACTTTCTTTTGGGTCAACCAGGTCATAGGAGACCCAATAGAAGAGAAATCTTCAACAAAACGGTAGTAATAGCCAGCTAGACCCAAGAAACTCCTAATATCGATAGAGAGATAGGTCTAATCCAATTTCTTACAACTTCTATCTTTTGAGAATCCACTCTAATACCTTCGACTGAAATAATATGATCCATAAATGCTACAGACCTTAGCAAAAACTCACCCTTACTAAATTTGGCAAACAACTGATGATCTCTAAGAGTTTGCAAGATGATCTTAAGATGGTATGCATGGTCACCCTCACTTCGGGAATATACAAGGATGTCATCGATAAACACAATGATGAATATATCAAGATATTTCTTGAGCACTCGATTCATGAGGTCCACGAAAGCTGCTGGGGTATTAGTTATCCTAAAAGACATAACAAGAAACTCAAAATGACCATATCTGGTTTGGAAGGCTAATTTTGAGATGTCACACTCTCTTACTTTGAGTTGGTGATAGCCGGATCTAAGGTCTATCTTAGAAAAATAACTTGCACCTTGCAACTAGTCAAACAAATCATCTATCCTTGGAAGGGGATACTTGTTTTTGACAATGACTTTATTAAGCTAACGATAGTCAATGCACATGCATAAAGAACCATCATTCTTTCTCTTGAACAAGATAGGTGTGCCCCAAAGAGATACACTGGGCCTTATGAAACCTTTGTCTAAGAGATCTTTGAGTTTTTATTTCAACTCCTTAAGCTCCGTGGGTTCCATACGGTAGGGAGGAATGGAAATAGGCTGAGTGTTAGAAAGAAGATTGATCCCAAACACTATCTTTCTATTGGGAGGTACCCCTGGAAGATCTTTCGAAATGACATCAGGAAACTCATTGACAATGCTAACAGATTGAATAGTTGAAATCTCAAACTTAGTGTCCTTAAATCTAACTGAGTGATAAATACAACCTTTGGTATAAGCTTTCTGGATTTGAGGTAAGAAATAAAATGACTCTTGGGAGGTACTGAACTCTCTGACCACTCAAAAACTGGTTCATCAGGAAATTGAAATTTGATTACACGAGTACAAAAATCTATAGACTCATAGCAAGAGTGAAGACAGTCCATACCCAAAATAATATCAAAATCAACCATCTTTAACTCTATCAGATCAGCAAGTTTGACTCTATGAAGGACTGTAACAGGACAATTCTTGTACACTTGCTTAGCAATAATAGAATCGCCTATTAGAGTAGAAACTAGAATAGGCTCATAAATAATTTTGGAACTCTTCTAAAACTTCACAGCAATTAGTGGGGTCATATAGGAAAAACTTGACCTGGGGTCCAATAACACATAAACATCAAAGTGGCATACACGGAGCATACCAGTAACAATGTCGGGAGAATCTTCCTGCTCATGATGGAAAGGTAGGGCATAGAATCTATTTTGGAGCTGACCACCAACAGTGCTGGAAGAAACTCCCTATGGAGGAGTTGGATGGGGTGCGGGAGCTGGTGCACTAGTGGCCTGAGTTTAGGGTCGAGTATCTCTACTTATTTGCCTGGAATAAGGGCACTCTCTAAGCCTAAGGCCTATCTTTCCATAACCAAAACAACCACACTGCTAAGACAAACACTCACTTGGATGGGTCCTGCTATACTTAGCACTAGGAGGGAAGTTAGGCCTGTTGCTTACGCTCTGCTGAGACCTGGACATAAAAGACCTATTCCTCTTCTATGGTCTGCTTCTAGGCGCTGGGCACTAGAGGATGAGGGTGCTACCATGTAAGAACGACTCTGGAACTGAGGGTGGTTTCCTCCCTGGGATCTAGCCTGACTGCACTCATATTGCTCTGATCTGGCCCTCTTGTTACTTCTCACTCTATCTCTTTCCTTAATCTTATATGCCTCTATTTGATGTGTATGTATCATCAATCTAGATAGGTCCATATCTCTATTTAACATAGCAGTTTGACACTCTTTCAGCATTAAGCCAGAAATGCCTGTCCCGAACTGACATACTTGGCCAGCTGGTTAAACTTTAAGCAGTACTCCTTAACAGTCTTGGAGCCTTGCCTCAAGTTCATAAATGCATCTACCTTTGCCTCCCTTTTTTCTAAAGGAAAGAACCTATCCAAGAATGCATCTTGGAATATCTGCCAGGTAACAGGAGAATCATTCTTCCCTATATTCTTTCTCCAAGAAACAACCCAGTCATATATAATTTCCTTCATCCTATAGGATGCCAACTCTACACTCTCTTCTTTAGACACATGCATCACCTACATGATCTTTCTTATCTTTTCAAGATATAACTACGGGTCTTCTTCTGCCTTTGACCCATAAAACTCAAGCGGACTTATCCACATGAAGTCATGGATTTTGGATGCAGCTAAGTCACCTTCCTACTACGGTAGGGCTTTGTCTTGGTTAGCCTAAACATTTTCCATGATAGCTTGGGCTAGTGCCTGGAAAGCTGCCCAGAACTCGTCATGGGATACGTTTTTATTTAGAGGATCAACGGGTTGAGGTTGCTGATAATTGTTATTTCTTTGAGCATGGTGAGAAGGCATATTCTGAAATAAGCAAGCACAAATTAATAGCTGAGGAAGACAACTTAACCACAATGGACTTGAAAGAAAGAAATGACTTTTTCCTAAAATGTTTTGTTGCCTCTTGATCATAGATGTGGTGCGCTACACACCGATGATCAAGACTCTAATTAACATGGGTTGCTAGACTCCCTAGGACTCATTAAACCTTAGGCTCTGATACCAAGTTTGTAACGCCCCAAAATCGGGTCTCGAGATGACACACAATGCTTGAGTCTACAAGTAGCCTCAACCTAACCCTTTGAGCCTGTTACTTCATATATTCACTTACTTAGAGATAGAATGCATGAAATCTAACATTGTTATATAAAATAATAAGAGATATAAATGAAATACTTTTTTTGAACAATCAGAAATACTAAAGGAAATCTCAAAATACTGACAATTTGATGACTAGTCTGACAAGCCTCTACTACTCCAAACTAGAGAGCCATTGGGATAGGTCCCCAACTAACTCATACTCAACTAATAGGAAATAAATAACCATGAAATAATGTGAATGTCTAAAGGTAAATGGTCCCCTAGCCATAAGGACTCACCACGGATGATATGTAGATAAGAGTGCTCGAAAAATCAGTGATGAGGCTGGGACTGAGCACCTAAACCTACATTACAAGAAAATAGAGCCCATAGAAAAGTTTGTGGGTCAGTACTTTGGGAATGTACTGAGCATATGGGGTGTGTGTGCAATTAAAATAGTAAATATCATTAGTCTTTATAGAAAACATGGATGCCATAATAGGTAACTTACATAGCTTGAATGAAATCCTCATGAATCAAAAAGGGAATAGATATGTGACATAAATCTCATAAATCATCATACTTTTTCTTAAAATCTCAAACATCATGACACTTGAAAATCTTAGAATCATAACTTTCAAAACACTTATACTTACAAAACTCAAACCTTTGTCGTAGAGAGAGAGTAGGACACTTAGGGACTCCAAAACTTTTAACTTAGACTTAATACTTTGTAACTTTAGGATTTGAAACTTAGGGAGTTTCTTCTAACCGACATAAGCCATGTGAGCTATATGGAGTCCAACGTTTTAACTATATTGGGGAGAGCTGTTCTATTCTTGCCATCGGATAGAACCTTAACTTTTAGTGATCACTATCTTAACTCACTTGGGGGTGTATCTAGAACCTACGATGGCATGTAGTTATAGGGCATGAGACGTCAGAATCAAGCCCAACTCGGTGCTAAATACTATTCCCTTACTTAGCTCAGAACTTAAGAAAAATCCACCTTAAATCATTTCAACAATATGAGATGGGAGTCAAAATGCATCCCGTTTGTTTCAAACTCAAAAATATGGATTTATTTCTCATCTTAGGATCAAGACTCACTTTCTTTTCTTGAAATCTTGATAGGTTTAACATGTAACATTTAAAACTCAACAACATGGTAATTCAAGTACAGTTCTTAAAATACTACAAAGATTATCACTAGTTCATCTTCAAAGAGTCATCATTTCACAACACAATACACTTCTTGACAATAATCTTGAGAATACTTGAAAACATGATACCAAAGTAGAAATATGCAATTTATAACATGAATCCACAGCTTGAACCATAACTAACCAAGATATTCATGAAATTCAAAACTTGAACAAAGTCACAATTCCATAAACTTAAAACATAGGAATTTAAGCATAATTCAACTTGAAAATAAAGAAATCTTTAAGAAAATTTAAAAAATTTTGGGCACAAGAACGAAAGGGTGTTCTTGTTCATCACCAACATACCTTATACTTGGAGAATTTGGATAACCTCAAGAATCTTGAAATACTATTCATGAACTATTGGGTGTCTCTTGTAGCCCTCTTCATGGGGGAATTTAAATATGGAAGAATTATTGAATTCACACGGTTGAAATTTTATATATTTGGGTCTTTATGTTGAAACACTAGTGGATGTTCTTGGTGATTTTGAGAGAATATGAGCTTATTTTGGTTTCCTGCAGATTTAATCCTGTGTTAAAAATGATAGAGGGGTGAAAATTACCATATTTGCACTTAATGAGGTGAAATAGGAAGCTGAAAATAGGCCGAGTGCAATTCCCAGGCTAGCGCCCCACCTAGAGCACCAGACTACCCAGGGCGATGCCTTTGCTATAACTGTTAGGAAGCCAGGGCGATGCCCCTCTTAGAGCGGTGGGGTACCCTGGGCGATGCCTGCTTATCGCCTCAAGCTACTAGAATTGCATACAAAACATGCCCTTAGGATCATCTAAAAATTCCAAAACTCACCCGAAATGTACTACAACCTTGCCCTATCACAACGCATTAAAAAAATCAAGAAACTGAGGTCGGTAAGGTCTCAAAATAATTCCTCAAAGATTAAAGGATCAAAAATAGACTAAGTGTTGAAACACTTAGTAAAAATTCTAAGTGTTAAGCTCTTCTTGACTTGCTTCAAGGCTCTACCAACAAAGAAACTTTACGGGGTCTTATACCTAATGTTGTCACTGGTATGTTACAACTCTTCTCTTGTGATGTTTATTATTTATTTGATCCTAATTCAACCCTATTTTGTTTGACCCCTTATTTGGCTGTAAACTTATGTCTTGGTCATGAAAATATTTTTGACCTTTTTTCTATTTATACTCCAGTGGGTGATTCTATTACTGGTAAAAAAATCTTTAGGGGTTGTGTGGTGTCCATCTTTCATAGTGATACATTGATGGATTTGATATAACTTGATAAGGTGGAGTTTGATGTAATCTTGGGGATTGATTGGCTTTACTCATTCTATGCTTCTCTGAATTGTAGGACCCAAAAGGTCAGTTTTTATTTTTCCAATAAATTAGTGATAAGCGGGAGGGGAGTTCCTTAGTGCCCAAAGGGAAGTTTATTTCCTATCTTATAGCTCAGAAGTTGATTTCAAAAGGGCTTCTGTATCATCTAGTTCGGGTTAAGGATTCCAATTTTAGAAGTACTTTTTTGAAAGTTCTCCCTATGGTTAATGAATTTCCTATAGTTTTTCCTGGTGATCATCTTGGAATTCCTCTCGATAGGGAAATAGATTTTGGGATTGATCTTCTATCGGATAATCGTCCCATTTTTGTTCCTCCTTATAGAATGACTCTGGGTAAGCTAAAGAAACTAAAGAAGCAGTTAAAGGATCTTCTTGATAAGGTTTTCATCTGTCCTAGTGTTTCTTCGTTGGTGATCCTATACTTTTCGTATAAAAGAAATATGGGTCTCTTTGGATGTGCATATACTATCGATAATTTAATAAGATTATAATGAAAAATAAGTACGCTCTTCCAAGGATTGATGATCTTTTTGACTAACTTTGAGGTGCTAGGTATTTCTCTAAGATTGATCTTCGTTCAGGCTAACATCAGTTGAAGATTAGGGAGGTTGGTATTCCTAAGACTGCTTTCAAACTTGATATGACCATTATGAGTTTCTAGTTATGTTATTTGGGTTGATTAATGCTCCAACTACTTTCATGGATCTTATGAATTGGATGTTTAAGTAGTTGTTGGATTTATTTATTATGGTCTTCATTGATGACATCTTGGTGTACTCTAACAGTGAGAAGGATTAGGTCAATTACCTCCAAATTGTGTTGTAGACTCTTAAGGATCGAAAATTGAATGCAAAGTTATCTAAGTATAAATTTTGGTTAAGTGTTGTAACCTTTCTGGGGCATGTTGTTTCTAGTGAGGGAATCAAGGTGGATCTATAAAGAGTTGAGGCATTTAAGAAGTGGCCTAGACCCACGACTCCAACAAACATTAGGAGCCTCTTGGGTTTGGCAGGATACTATAGGAGGTTTGTGGAGAGTTTTTTGTCTATTGCTTCCTCCTAATGAATTTATCTCAGAAAAAGATTAAGTTTTTGTGGTTCTATGCAACTTAGAGTTTATGAGAGGAATTATCCGACTTATGATCTAGAGTTGACGGCTATGGTCTTTGCTTTGAAAATTTGGTTCCATAATTTGTATAGGGTGCATATGGATATTTATTTAGAGTATAAAAGCTTGCAGTATGTTTCTACACAGAAGAAATTGAACAGTAGGCAAAGGTGGTGGCTTGAGCTACTTAAGGATTATGACATGAGTCTGCACTACCATCTAGGTAAAGCTAATGTTATTGCTAATAATCTTAGTAGGTTGTATATAGAAAGCTTATCTCATGTTGATAGAGAGAAAATAAGGTTGGTAAAAAATATTCAAAGGTTGGCTAATTTGGGAGTTTGTCTCTTGGACTCTAATGATGGAAAAGCGATTTTTCAAAAAGTGGTTAAAAAATCTCTTGATGCTGAAGTGATGGATAAGCAGGATTTGGATCCCATACTTATACATATCAAGGATGATGTGGGTCAGCAAAAGGTTATGGCATTCGAGATTGGGGGAGATCACATTTAGAGGTATCAAGGAATGTTGTGTGTTCCTGATGTTGATGGTCTATTAAAAGAGCTTTGAATGAGGCTCATGAGTCCAAATATAAAGTTCATCCAGGTTCAACCAAGATGTACCATGGATTAAAGAAAATCTACTGGTGGAATAATATAAAGAGAGATGTGGTGAATTTTGTTTCTAAGTGTATGGTTTATCAACGAGTCAAAGTAGAACATTTGAGGACTTGTGGAATGTCTAAAGAGATAGAGTTGCCAATGAAAAAGTGGGAGATGATTAATATGGATTTCATTACTGGTATTTTTCGGGCTCGTAATCAATATGATTCTATTTGGGTCATTGTGGATAGAATGACTAAGTCTGCTCACTTTTTGCCTGTGAGGACTAACTACTCCGGATAGGATTATGTTAAGTTGTTTATTTCGGAGATAGTTAAGTTGCATGGAGCATCAATATCTATCATTTTAGATCAAGGTACACAATTCTCTTCTTCTTTCTGGAGTTTGTTCTAGAAAGATTTGGGTACACAGGTGAACCTTAGCACCACTTTCCACCCTCAAATGGTTGGACAAGAGAAACACACTATTCAATTCTTGGAGGATATACTAAGGGCCTGCGTGATTGATTTTAAAGGAAGTTACGTTGACCATTTGTCTCCTATTGAGTTTGCTTATAACAATAGTAATCATTCTACCATTTAGATGGCTCCTTTTGAGGGTCTTTATAATAGAAAATGTAGGTCTCCTATTAGATGATTTGAGGTTGGTGACACTAGGTTGTTTGGTCTTGATTTAATTCACCAACCCATGGAGAAGGTGAAGGTGATTAGATAAAGACTTAAGACTTCTTAGAGTCAGCAAAAGTCTTATACAAATGTAAAGTAGAGGAATTTGGAGTTTTAAGTAAGTGATTGGGTGTTCTTGAAGGTTTTCTCTTATGAAGGGAATCATGATGATTGGGAAGAAGGGAAATGTCAGTCCTCATTACATTTTTTAATATCATAGTGTGAGGAGAATTGGAAATATCTCATATGAGTTAGATTTACCAGCAAGTTTGGCCTCTATTCATCTTGTTTTCCATGTGTCAATGCTGAAAAAGTGTGTAGGTAATCATTCTTTGATAGTGCTAGTTGGGGATGTTGGTGCTACGAATTCGTTGTCTTATGAGGAAGTCTCGATTGAGATATTGGATAGACAAATTCATAGATAGAGAAAAAAAGAATGTAGCGTTGGTTAATGTCCTTTGGAGAAATCAAAAGGTGGAAGAAGCTACATGGGAAGTTAAAGAAGATAAGAAGGCCAAGTACCCGTTCTTATTCTCAATGTTGGATGGAAGTGCTTAAGGTATGAGTTTCATTTTTCTCTTGTCGCATTTCAAAGTTTTCATTTGGTTATTAATTATTCTTTTTGTTATCGTGCTAAAAATTTCTTAATTCCTCATTGGGGATGAATGATCCAAAGAGGGGGATATTGTAAGATCCCATAAGATTTTAATTATTTTATTTTTGACCCTCCTACGTACGTGATGTCAATTTTTGACTTGAATTATGTTTAGGGAAGTTAAAAGGGTGTTTTGGAAGAGTTTTAGAATTTTTGAAAAGGGTTCGAGGCTATTTTAGGACTCCGAGGCAGTAAGCCTCCATGATAGTAGTATGCCACACCACTTAGCCACCGTGATAAGGGCGTGGCAAAGAGGCTAAGCTCCGCAATAGCGGTGTACCATGCTGCTATGTAATTTTCATCTAGTTTTTATTTTTATCACTTGAGGTGAGGGTATTCAGTACATTTATCCCTTGTATGACTTTTAAATTCCAAATAAACCCTTTTCCTTCAGTTTTCAAAGATCAAATTTTATTTTTTTCCTCTCTAACTCCCAACCCAAGAAAGCTCAAGGGTTTTTCAAGAAATCATTTCTATGGGCTCGTAACTTTGAATTGTCTTAAATTTCTTATGTATCTCAAACATGTTTCTCATTCTTTGTCACGACCTAAAATTTATGAGTCATGATGGTACTTGTCACGACGTACCTTGACAAATAAGCTTATTATCCAACTGATACACAAAGGGAAAAGGGAAGAAATGCCCCTAAGGTAAGGCTTTTAGAATGAAACTGAACCATATAAGTATAACAATTGCGGAAAGAATATAATCAACAATAAAGCCATAAATCCCCAAACCTGATGTCAATTGCATAAGAACGTGTCTAGTAAAACTCGAATCTAAATGAAATATATAAGAAATCTAATAGATAAAACTCTGTCTCTGAAAACTAGTGAAGACATAGTCTAACGATAGATAAAGATAGTAGAAGACACTTGTACGCCTAAAACATCATCCACTTTCTTGAAAGCTCCAACAATCGCCTGAGTCAAGAAATGTGGGGTACACCCGAACTTGAATCTGCACTAGAAAGTTATACTAGGAGCGAGTACAGTCCACTTATACTCATTAGGTATCATAGGCCGATCGAGCAAAGTATAAAATTTGACATACAGAACACACACTAAGAGCACGTCACTTGTAATCATAAAATGTCCCACAATGGTAGTTCACACCACTTGCACTAACAATTCTAAAATATCACATATATTGTAACAAACACCAAAAAAGACCACAAGTATACAATATACCACATACAAGTTGGACAAGGAAGAATAATATACATACAAGATCATCAAGTACAAGTATAAGAAGATAGACCAATTAGGTAAGTAACAATCCAAAGGAGAAGTAACATCATATCACAAACTAAATGAAGTAAACAAAATAAGAATAATGATGATGATACAAACTGAGACCATCCCACAGTCTCCGTACACACCTATGGAACTAAACCTTCCCGACTTAGGACCCATTGGTTTGTCAACCCATATACAAACCATATATCATATCTCCTTCCCGGTATATTCCTTAGGGAGAAATTTATAAGTTGTCACAATATCTCCTCAATGGCACATCCCTTGAGGATGGTTTTATAAAAGGTGTTGCTAGTGTTGCTCCATTTTTCCATAGTGGTACTATTATTTCATGAATTAGTATGATATGAGGATGTAATGCTCACAACCAATCACGAAGTGTATTTCCAAAACCAACCACAATGAATATTTCCAAAACTACGTGAGCCAATAATCCACTTGTTATTTCTAACCATCCATGAAATTTCCACATGTTTCATATGCCAACAAAGGATGAATACATCACTGTACACCAATGGTACCACAACACACCTTTTTCATTAATAAGACATAACTATCACCATGTATACAAGGCTATTAATATCACATAGTATCCTACACAGTCACACATATCACAAAGGTATCAACAATAAACAATTATATCACATATAGTGAAACACCCTGGATTTCAGTCCTTGGAAATTTCTTGAGCTTTGACCTTACTGTCATAGTAATGACTCATCGTATGAGTCGTATGGTATGAGTACAGATTGGGTAACCCAAATTGTAAGGTGTACAGTGAATGGAGGATTGGTTTTCGATCTTGGTAACGATTGGGTGGTATGAGTCGTTATGTATGGTGATGAGTCATTAGGAAAATCCTTCATCAAATTGCAAAATTAGCAACTTAACTTAGTCCTAAGTACAAGTGGATCATTATGAGGTGTAAGGATAGGGCATGAGTGGTAGGGTTGAGTCGTATGTTGGCCAGTGTCAAAGCCTTTGGATTCTATCTTGGATATGACTAAGCCATACAAGTCGTATATTTTGGCTAAAAGTGGGATTAGGGAGTCGTATGGCGGATTGTGAATGGGTTTCCGACTCATTATCTTAGTGATGAATCAAGGGTACAAGTCATATATTATGTTCAGGAGTCAAAGGATTGATTCATAACCACCTGTGGCCTTTTTTTAATTTTAAGTTGGGGGCATTTTGGATATTTCTCCCTTTTAACTCCCTTTGATACCACGACTTAAAATACCTTTTGGGACTTCATTAACACATTATTCCCAATTAAATACTCTTAAAATATCTCCCAAACTCTTTGTTCAAGAAAAATCTAAGGTTTCTTTAGGCTAATCAATTAGGGACTTTCAAGAGTGATTCTCTCGTACTCCTTGGTGTCCAAGGCATGTTACTCCTGCCTCATTGTTATTTTAAAAAAAAATTGTTTTAATGTATGGTTTTCATAGTATTGTTATGGTTTTGAAATAATGGTTGGGGTTTCTAAATGATAATGGTCGAATAGCATTTCTCATGGTGTAATTATAATTTTCATGCTTTTAGTATGGTTTTGAATATTGTGGGATGGATGGTAATAGTAAATGGATTTCGGGGTATTATGGATTCCCCAAAATACTTGGTCATGGTTTTGAAATTTATGTGCCCACAACTTATTTGTGAAATTGCAAATGAACATGATTTTGTCACATAGTTTGACTATTCTTGGAATCCTTGCATTGCATAATTGGTAATGAAATTTGAACTGGTTTGGATTGATTTCAAATGGTTTAGAAAAGGACTTGGTGGCCATGGTCATGGTTTAATGGAAATAGTAGAGTCTAATTTTTGTTTATTATAGACCTGAAAGCTCTAATTTTGTTATGACAATACCAACGGTTAATTCCTAATTAAAAGACTCTTTGGTAAATGGTTGGAAATGTGTGAATGGTATTAATATAGGCTTAAAGAGGGTTGCATAGCAAATCCGTGGAAGGTAGAGGTATCGGGGGGACCAATACTGGAAACTCATATTTGTTGATGTGAGGTTTGGTCTTGATAACCTGTGTATATAGTTCACACTATTGATATATATTTATACTAGTTTACATGGGGTCGGGGCATCTCCTGGTCTTCCTTGATACCTCCGATTCGTGCGGCTAATATGCTCCGTAGACCTTTCATCAGGGAGAGATAAACCCATATAGCTCGTGAGTGGATGTTTAGGATGACAGAGCTATACAACCCAGGTTATGGTTTTAAATGCAAGCTAAACCTTGTTCCCTATCCTGGCATTATATATATATATATATATATATATATATATATATATATATATATGACTGCATATGGTTATTTGATTTGGTTTTAATGATGGAATTATATTATCTTTATCCCTGAGTTATATGTTAGCGTTCACTCCGTTAACTATATTTGGGCATTGTATCCCCACACTATGAAGGAATCGACCATACTACCATTTCTCCTACTTAGTGACTTAGATTCAGGGATAACTTTGAGTCAGATTGAAGTGGTGAGCTTCTATACTCCAGAATACTCAATTTCATGTTTGGACTTCTTTTCATTATTGTTGTTTCTTTGGTTTTGTTTTTGGCGATGGTCGGGGCATGTTTCGACCAGATATTCTTTGATTCTGGTTAGAGGCTTTATTGTTCTACTTAGGCATGGGCATTGTCGGTATTGGTGTTAGCCTTGGTATTGGTACTGACATTTGGACAGGTATTGGTTGGATATTTGATTGTGATTGTTTGGTTACGGTTATAGACTTCATTCAATGTCGTTAAATTATTATTCTTTTATATTTTTGTATGTTTAAAATTCATCTGATATGGGGTGTAGGGCGGTTAATGGCTGGGAATTGGGGGGATGTCTAGTCCTGGTTGGACTTGAGATACCCAACACGACTAGAACCTGGTTCGAGTCATGTCATATAGGACCCTATATGGACACAACATATTAAGGGAGCCAATTTCATGATTAGTTTCCATCCCCTTAACATGCATTTTGTATACAAATTAACTACCTAACCCAGCCTGAAAGAGTTAAGCCATAACCTACCTCGAATGCTGAAACTAATGCGCTATATTTCAAACCCAAAGACTTACCCCTCACAAAAAGACCCAAAATCAACTAAAACATCAGAATATAGAATATATGCACTAAAAGAAAACCAATGACACCCATGTTTCCTAGTTTCTATTCGGGTTCAAAACGGATCCCCGAAATGTGTTTTCAAAAAAGAAGGACAAATTGCAACTTTGTTTCAAAAATATGTTCCCCACATTTTTATGAGTCTATAGCTAAAAAACCAAGTAAAAATGAGTTAAAACGAGGTTCAAATTGAAGAAAAACTATTTTTAAACTTTAGCAAGTAGAGTCTTTGAAATTCATTTAAAATCAAGAATCGGGGTTGTTTTGAAGGTGAAATTGAGAAAAAACTAGGAATTATAAGATTAGGAACATTATTCAAGTGAAAAGGAGTGAATATGGGGTTTAAAATCAAGCCCTAAGATTTTGGAGTTTTGACCAAACAATCAAGAAATTTTCCTAAGAAAAGGGTAAATTCTTACCTTAAATCGAATGATAATCACGAAAATAAACGTTTCCCTAGCCTCCCAATCCCAAAAATCTTCAATTTTATGCTCCCACAATATTTTAGGGTTTCGCTCTCAAGGGAGAAGATCAATAATACCCAAAATTTTGGAAAAAGACTCAATTTATACCTAACTTAGTTTATCAGGAGTCGATATCGCGACCCTGAGGTGTGGGATCGCCATATCTTGTGGTTGCCCAAGGGCAGTGCGATCGCACCCTACCATTCGCAATCACACATCTTGCCCGCCAAGGGTACATAGAATGTGTCCCTTGGCTGGCGATCATCTCCACCCCAGATGACAGGTGAGAATGCATCCCTCGACACACCCACTCTATTCATTCGGAATTTTGTATACATAAACAAACTATGTAACCACAATTCGATGCTCCAGACTCAATAGCAATATCAAAATTTTGAAAAGATGTCACTTTCACAAAGTTGACCCCCAAAATTCAAAATCATAATTTAATAAATCGAGGGTTAAAATGAGATTTGAAATTCATAAAACCACACCAAATAAGTTACCACCCTAAAATCAATGTCTCAGATCTATTGGCATTGTTCGTTTAGCCATCTGTCGCACAGATCAAAAGATAACAACTAAAGACCATGATAAGGCTCTCGAAGTCACCAAAAACTATAATATCGCACAAATGACACCAAAATGCATATGAAATAATGCTAATAAACCTCATACCCAATAAATACCATAATACAACTATGAGAGGGGTAAAATAGTTAAATTATACAAAAAACATTTTTCATATAAAATATCAAAAATTCAGGTCATTACATCATCCACTAATAAAAATCTATTTTGTTCTCAATTTAAGGCAAAGAAATACCTGAATCAACAAAGAGCTGGGGATAAGAACTATGCATGTCAGACTCAACCTCCCAAGTAGCCTCATATATAGGTCGAGGTTGCCGCTGAACCTTAACTACAAGGATAACTCTAGAGCACAACCATTTAACATCGCTAGCCAAAATGAAGATTGGCTCCTCAACAAAAGACAACCTCTTTTCTAAATGAACCAACTCCCAGCGAATGACATGAGAATCATTCGAAATATAATGGTGAAGCATAGAAATATAAAAAACTAGATGAAAAACTGATGAAACTTAGGTCAAAGCTAACTCATAAGCCACATCACCAACTGATACAAGCACAAGAAGAACCAAGAGCACAAGGTATTGTCTAAGGTTCAAGTCTTTGGAATTGGCAAGCAATTGAAGACTTTTTAGAGTATTTTAAAGCCTTGGTCAAGATAAGGAAGGAGGATAACATATACACTCAATAGCTTCCCTAAGTTAGGTTTATTATAGTCTTTTAAGACTCTCTTTTTACACTCCAAAGGAGCACCCTTCATTAAGCGTATTTTAGTAAATTGGCATGTAATAGTATAAATAGACAAGTAGCCTTCTATTTTCATTAGTTTTGAAAGAATGAATTGAGTGAATTTTTAGATTGTAACTTAGTGTTAGATTGTAGTCTTTCTCTTCTCCTTGAGAGAGGAAAAACCAAAATTGGTACCTTGAATACAATTGAATTGGTTTTCACTTGTATTGGGTAATTTGGCAAGAAAGGTAAACTTGAGAAAGTGTGAGTTCTTTGGTCCACCTAAGAGGAAGGTTTGAGATTACATTGGTGATGTGTGTTTGAAGGTTTGATACACCTTATAGTGCTATTCATTGGTGAAAGTAAAGGTCTTTTTACCTATCTTTACATTTATGCAATTCTTCTCATTCATCTCCCTTCTATGTGTTGTTTCCTCTTTGTGTACTTGCTGATTTTTGTGTCTTGAGTGTCCATTTTCGTGATTTCATAGCCTTTAGGCTATCATTTGGTATCATAGCGAGGTTAGGGTTGTTCCAACATCCCTAAATCTTGGTTTTAGTGTTCTTATTTAGAAAATCTCAACAAAAAAGAGTCTAAAATCCGAAAATACAAAAAGAAAATAAAAGATGTTTCACGTTTTTGTGTTTGGACAGTATTTTATAAGTTAGATATACACATTTTTGTTTTGTTTTGTTGGTTTCAGGTGCTAGATCCTTGATCCCTAGCACCTAAGGAGTCTAGATCTTCATTTGAAACAAGATTTGGTTGAGTCTGAGCTAAGGATCTCCATGGATATGGTGTTTTTTAAGCTTTTTGAGCTATATCCGAAATTGGCCTTGTGATTTGGACAAGTTTTGTGGCTGATTTTTACATACTTGAGTTTACCTTGGCCTAAGGAACCCAGATCTATAAAAAAATCCAGATTTGGAGTTCATTTGGTCAGGGGTCAAACTTTGGTCAACTCTTAAATATTCATCTTGTTCTTCCATCTTCATCAAGTCTTGCTAAGGAGGAATATTCAAAGAGTGTGTTTGATCCAAAAAAGGAGAAGAAAGAAAGTGTACTTGGTTATTGTGAAAGAATATTCCTTGGCATATTCATTGTCATCCAAAAGAAAGAAGAGATAAAGGGAATAATCAAGTACAATTGAAAGTACATGGGGGGGACTAATCCATTTTGAATTCATTTGAAGCTCCGAAAGGGCTCCAAACCTTCAATTTTTTAATTCCAAATGAAATTTATTCTTCCTCTAAGTGTGTTTGGCCGAAACAAGTGAATTGGGATTTTAAAATTTTGAAAAGTGACATCCAATCACAAGCTGCCATATCATCACTTATACAAACTACCAAATTGAGTTCTAAATTAGATTTCTAAGTTTATAATTGTTTTTTCTAGTTGCTTTTGTTTTGATTATACCACTAATTACCAAACTAGTAACTACCTACTAGGTTGATGATTAGTCTTGAGTCCGTTTGTTTCGTGTCTTCGATTTTTGTGTGCTTTTCTCATTTTAAAGTCATAGTGTTTTTGTTGGTTCAAGTTTGTTCATCACTTTATTTGAGTCGTTTCAAACAAAGATCGATTCTGAACCAAAGCTTCTCACCTCTCAAGTAACTTTCCAAGTATTGCCAATTCTCCAACACTTCTGAGGTCAAGTGTGAGGTAAGGTTAAGTGGGAGTGAAGTGAGTCTTTTGAAGTAACTGGTTTGCTCATTTTGTAGGTTGTTTTTCTTGCTGTTTTTTGCACTTTTTAGGTACATTTTCCATGAAATCTGAAGGTACTACTTTCCAACCTTTGGCAAATGATGCTATTGGAGTCTTGATGGCTTGGTTTGAGGTCTTTGTCCAAAAAATGGAGGATAATAATGATGCTTTTGCCTGAGAAGAGTAACATAGATGCTATGCAGAGTGAAATGGATGCTTTGAAGGGTGGTGTGGCTCAATTTAAAGAGGGGGTTGATAGACTATGTCCACTAAAACCTCCACAAGTTCAAATCCCTCAAAACCAAAGATTCTACACTTTCCCAAATACAAATCAACCAACCCAAATCCATCCTCAACCAAAATCGATGCCTCCTCTCCAAATTACACTAAACCAAGAGCCCTCTATCCAAGTAGAAGACGAGGGAGTGTTAAATACCAAGGATAATGATGCTAAGCCTCAAGATAGAGAGAAAATGAATGGTGAGGTACAAGGAGTATGTGAACAAAGGAAGGGAAAGAAAAGGGAAGCCATGGGTTGTGAAATTAAAAGGGAAAAGGAACACTTGATTATGGATCTTGTCCACAAAGAATCCTTATTACTCACTATCCCAAATACTATCAATTTTCCTAGTATTTTCTATTCTCATGTGCAGGTTCAATAATATATAAGTCCTGAGGAGAAGCCCAAGGAAGTTCCTTTCAATCCCTTGGACGAAAGTCTCAATTTTGGGATAAGTGATGAAGAAGTTAGTCCAAAGGGAGACCTTGACATATTTCCTTGTAATGTGGAGCATAGAGTCTGCCCTAATGCCAAACCAAGTGAAGAACGCACTTCCTATGATCTACAAGGTAACAAGTCTATTCTCTACACTTCCTTCAACTTAAAATGTTGTGAAATGACTAGTATTGGACAAGTTGGTGTACTTTTGAATTTTCTTAGTGAAGAAGTGTATGAATCTTCCTTTTGTGATACTGTTGGTGTTGTTAGGTTGCATAAGGACCAAACTCTTGTTGTGAGTATGCAAAAACTAGTTGATCCTTTAGATGACAAACTCAATTCTTTTCGTAAGAATAATTTGTGCCCATCTAGTGCTAGCACTTATAACTTGAATAAGGTTCCATTAGCAAGTGACAAAAGTATTCACACACTAGTTGACCCTTGTGAAAACCAAGGTGAGTCTACGTTGGTATGTGATTTACTAACAACTAGTGAAGATGTGAATGGTGATCAACTTACTCATGAAAGTTGTCCATTACTTGAGCATATGTGTGGTGTGTTCCGTAAGTATCAAGTTAGTGTTGGTGCTTATAAGGATGATCTTGATATTGAACATGGTCTTTTGAACATGTTTAATGAAATCCATGATATTAGTCTTGTTCCTAGTGACCATGTGTATGCCAAAATTGTGTGTAATATCTTGGGAAGTCATGACTTTGATCCTCAAGTACAAGGAGTGGGTAGTTTCGGCCTAGACCTATGCCTACTACTTTCCTTTGGCCCCGGGGTATTGGTGAGATATGGAAGTGTAGTTTCAGTTCATGTTCAATAACTTCTAATATTAACGTTATCCATTTCCTTGGTACCTTTTATGCTATGTCTTTTATGCCGAATACCATGGATGTGTGGATGTATGTCAAGTATGAACAACCAAGGACTGATGATATGGGTGTAATACTGATTGTGATTCCTTGTGTAGCAATCTTGGTTTTTATTGATATAGATGTGCATGTTTCTCCCAATTTTAGCTCTCTGGATGTGTATAATGAACCAGTGCTCCTAAGTATAGCTCACTACTTGATCATGAGGATAGTGTGATTGAACACTTTAAAGTTAGTATAGATGCTTATAATGTGGGTCTTGATGATGAATATTGTTCTTTGAATTTGTTTGATGAAAACCTTGATAGTAGTATGCTTCATTGTGATTATGTTCATAGAAATGTAGTGAGTGATAGGCTATGTGTTATTAAGGGATCCTTCCTAAGCTATAGAAGTCCAATTTTAAGTGTTTTTCTTCCCTTGAAAACAAGTGGCCTAGGTTTTGATTTCAGATTGTATCCTCCACTCATTGATGTTTGCTTTAAGGGTGTCCTTTGTGATGTTAGTGGTCGGATTTTCTTACTCCTCACAAAGAATGGTTGGTTGTATTCTAAGAGTGTACCCCCTTGGCATGTTTACCTCACTTGTGGTACTAATATTAACCTTCCTACCAAGAGGATTGTGTGTTTGTTTTGCTCTCTCTTTGGTTTTTCAATATCTGAAATTTGAGGACAAATTCATTCAAGATGGAGAGAATGATACAAACACAAGGAGCACCAAGAGCACAATGTATTGTCTAAGGTTCAAGGCTTCAGAATTGGCAAGCAATTGAAGAATTTTTAAAGTATTTTGAAGCCTTGTTCAAGAGAAGGAAGGAGGGGAACTTATATACTTAAGAGGCCCCCTAAGTTAGGGTTATTATAGTCTTTCAAGACTCTCTTTTTACACTTTAAAGGAGAACCCTTCATTAAGGGTATTTTAGTCAATTGGCATGTAATAGCATAAATAGACAAGTGTCCTTCTATTTTCATTAGTATTGAAAGAATGAATTGAGTGACTTTTTAGATTGTAATCATAGTGTTAGATTGAAGTCTTTCTGTTCTTCTTAAGAGAGGAAAAACCGAAATTGGTACCGTGAATGCAATTGAATTGGTTTTCACTTGTATTGGGTAATTTGGCAAGAATGGTGAACTTGAGGAAGTGTGAGTCCTTTGGTACACCTAAGAGGAAGGTTTGATCTTACATTGGTGATGTGTATTTAAAGGTTTGATACACCTTCCTCTTAGGTAGACCAAAGGACTCACACTTCCTCAAGTTCACCTTTCTTGCCAAATTACCCAATACAACTGAAAACCAATTCAATTGCATTCAAGGTACCAATTTTGATTTTTCCTCTCTTAAGGAAAAGAGAAAGACTACAATCTAACACTAAGATTAAAATCTAAAAATTCACTCAATTCATTCTTGAAAAACTAATGAAAATAGAAGGCTACTTGACTATTTATACTATTACATGCCAATTGACTAAAATACCCTTAATGAAGGGTGCTCCTTTGGAGTGTAAAAAGAGAGTCTTAAAAGACTTTAATAACCCTAACTTATGGCGCCTCTTGAGTGTATAAGATCCCCTCCTTCCTTCTCTTGACCAAGGCTTCAAAATACTCCAAAAAGCCTTCAATTTCTTGCCAATTCCGAAGCCTTGAACCTTAGACAATACCTTGTGCTCTTGGTGCTCCTTGTGCTTGTATCACCAATAGTCTGAAGAATCTCAAATGGACTAATATATCTGGGGTTAATCTTACCCCTCCTCCTAAACCTAATCACACCCTTAATGGGTGAAACCTGATGAAAAATAAGATCACCAACACCAAATATAAAGGCACAAAGTCTACAGTCAACATAACATTTTTATACACTCTGAGTCGCTCGAAGTTTATCCTGAATGATCTAGGATCTATACAAGGACTCACGAAGAAAGTTCATACCTCGAGGTATAACCTCAGAAACATCAAACCAACCAAATAGAGAGCGAAAACACCTACCATACAAGGCCTCAAAAGGAACCATATCAATACTGAAATGGTATATATTATTATATGTAAACTCTACTAAAGACAGATGTTGCTCCCACTAGCCACCAAAATCCATCACACACATACGGAGCATATCCTTTAAAACTTGGGTAGTCCACTCTAACTGACGATCAGTTCGGGGGTAAAATGTTATTCTAAGGTAAACCATCGTGCCCAACTTATCCTAAAAAGTCCTCTAAAAGTGAGAAGTGAACATAGGGCATCAATCTCATATGATAGACACTGGCACACTATAAAGTCGCATAATCTCATGAATATAGATACGAGAAAGCCTTTAAGCAATGAAGGAGACCTGCACCAAAAAGAAATGCACATACTTGGTCAATCAATCTACGATAACCCAAACGCTATCAAATCTATGAGAAGTACGAGGCAACCTGATCACGATATCCTTAGTGATTCGTTCTCACTTCCACCTAAGAATGAGTAACTGATGAAGTAATCCACTAGGCTTCAAATACTCGGCCTTTACCTATATGACACCACTATACCAGTAATGTTGCCTCAAATTATGATACATCTTAGTCACTCCCAGATGGATGAAATACCTAGAATAATAGGCCTCTTCCAAAATCAATCTAATCCAATCACCCATTATCGACACACAAACTAGAGCTTTAATCCTCAAAATGCCTTATCTCAAATCAACCTTAATCTAGCATCAACAAATTATTAATCTTGAATCTTTTTCAATAAAGAAGTCCTAGCCTTCATGAATGCCAAAACACACCCAGGTGTTGAAATATCAAGCCTATCTATTTGGTTAGCTAAATACTGAACCTCTAAGGCCAAAGGCCTCTCCTAGGTCAAAAGATACGTCAAGCTACCCATACTAGACAACTTTAGGCTCAACAAATCTACAACCATATTAGCCTTGCACGGATGATAGAGAATATTTTCGTTGGGTGAAGATTACTGAAGGCTATGATGATCTGATAAAATCTCACAGCGGACTCCATACAAGTAGTGCCTCCACAACTTTAAAGCAAAAACAATCGCACATAAATCCAAATCATGGGTAGGATAACTTATCTCATGGGGCTTTAACTGATGAGAAGAAAACACAATCACCTTTACTCCTGCCTCGACACAACACCTAACCCAACACTTGAAGCATCACAAAGATGATGAAACACATACCCTCCTTGGTCAATGTCAAGAAAGAAGATGAAGTAAACAAGTCCTAAACCATTTGAAAGCTCGTCTCACAAGCATTAGACCACTGAAAAAAATCTTTTTTTGAGTCAACTTGGTCAACAAAGCTGCAATGGATGAGAAACCTTCAACAAAACGACTATAATAACTTGCCAAGCCAATAAGTCTCTGAATCTTGGTAGGCAAAGTAGGTTTAGCCCAATCATGAACCACTGAAACCTTGGTGGGATCACTAAACTCATACTTGGAGAACTTGGGATACAACCTCTCATCCATTAGTCGCTGAAGCATAATCCACAAATGCTCCTCATGCTTAGCCTTGCTCTTGGAATAAAACAAGATATCATATATAAATATAATGACATAGGAGTATAGATATGATCGAAACACCCTGTTCATCAACTCCATGAATGTGGCAGGGGAATTGGTCAACCCAAAGGACATGATAATGACTTATAATGACCATATCGAGTCCAAAAAGCTATCTTTAGAATATTTGATGCTTTAATCCTCAACTGGTGATTTCCAGACCTCAAATCAATCTTTGAAAACACCACGACACCAGAATACTGGTCAAATAAATCATCAATTCAAGGAAGAGGATACTTATTCTTAACCTTCACCTTGTTCAGTTGCTGATAATTAATACAAATTCACATAGATAGGGTAGTGCAAAAATACGAAAAATCAAATTACCGAACCGAATTAAAAAATTTGGTAATTGATATTTGGTAATTTGGTATTTGGTATGGTATTTGGGAGTAAAATTTTAATATTTTGGTATTCGAGATTGGGTTTGGTAAAAGATATTAATACCGTTTGGTATTCGGTATTTACCAAATATCAAATTATATATATATATATATATATATATATATATATATATATATATATATATATATATATATATATATATATATAAAATATGTCTAACCAACTAAATAGACAATAGTGTTAGTCGATCCCAATGAATCTCTTATACCTTGGTAATATATTCGTAAAAGCAATAAAAAGAATACTAAATAGGGTTTCTAGTAAATATACTCTTTGAATTTTAAACATATGTTTGGACATTTCCAACTTCAATATGATATTACTAAAATTCGTACCAAATCGAAGTTTAATTTACCGATTACCTAATTATCGAATCGATGTTTATAAGTATTGTATGTGGTATCTACTTTCAAATACCGATTACCGATCTACCAAACCCAAAATTTGAAAATGCCGAACCAAATACCAAACACCCACCCCTACACATTTCTTCTTCACAAATAAGATAGGCGCACTCCAAGGTGATACACTAGGTCAGATAAATCCCTTATCAAATAACTCTTGCAATATATCCTTTAATTTCTTCAACTCAGCTGGGGCCATCCTATGAGCAGGAATAGAGATGGGCTTAGTGCCCAGCTCAATATCAATGGCAAAATCAATATCACAATCCTTAGGCACACCAAGCAAATCTGTAGGAAATATATCAAAAAATGCATGGAAAACACAAATAGAATCCAACAAAAAAGGTAAAACAACACTAGTTTCACGAATATGAGTCGAGCAAGATAAAGATCACCTCTCAACCAATCTACGAGCATGAACATAAGATATGATCCTCTTAGGACCTGAATGAAGTGCAACCTTCCAAGCTATCCTTGACATGCTCGGCGAAGCTAAAGACACAATCTTAGGAAAACAATATAAGATAGCTTGATAAGGAGCCATCCAATCCATACCTAAAATGACATCGAATTCTACCATATCTAATACAAATAAGTCTACCCAAGTCTTATGCCCCAAAAAAAGTCACAACATAATATCGATACATCCGGCCTACCACTAAAAAATCTCCTACTGTCATAGATATAAAAAATTCATAGCAAAAGACTATCTAATAGAATCAAGACCCAAAGAAAAATATGCAGACACATAGGAGAAAGTCAAGTCAACCTAAGATCAAATAACACAAATGCAGCGAGGATGATATCTTTGATCACAATATCTTAAGAATCTGTCTCAGGACTAGCTGGTATATAGCACTATTTATGTATCCCCAAAACTACCAGCACAGGCCCTACTCCCTCGGCTCCTTACACCATTGGTAGAGGCCTTACCTCTCACAGCTAAAACAGGAGTATCCCAAGTCACGTAGTAGGGATAATCCTTGACCACATGGAAAATTTTATCACACTAAAAGCATCATCTATATCCTGACTCAATAGAAGAAGGTACTACTAGGACCAAAAGTCCACTCTGAACTGTGGACCAGAAGAACTTTACCCAAACTCTGTAAGGTTTGTTGCACTAGTGTACCATGATACCTATAAAAACCTCTAAAATCTTTACCTCGAGAAGCCTGACCTCTAAACTCACCAAAATAGCGCACCTTCTTGGCGCCTTCCTAAGATGCTCCTAGAATACCCTCGATCATCTTTGCATAATCCACTATACACCAAAAGGACGCGCCAAATACAACTATATATGACATGGCCAACTAAAGGAATAAATCTAAACCCTTCAAAAACATCCTAGTCTTTTCTAAATTGATACAAATATTGGCATATGAATATCTCGACAAGGCATGAAAATATTCCTCATACTTAGCAACAGTCATGAAACCCTGCTCCAGGTGATCAAACATATCATGCATTCTATCCCTCAGACTGTAATGCATAAATCTCTCCAAAAAGGCATCAACAAACTAATACCACATCATCTCAAGAGAATAAAGAGATCAAAAAACAACAAGTGACCTCGACTGATCTCTAGAAGTATTTCTCAACTGATAAGTAGTATAAGCAATCCTATGCAACTCAACCAAACCCAAATTATATAGCTTCTATTGATAATCAATCAGGAAATCATAGGCATCCTCATCCACAAAACCACTAAATCTAGAAGGACCCAAATGCTTAACTCTCTCAAACCTCTTTCGATCCTCAAAAAACATAACAATACTCGCAGCAAAAAGGAGGCATAGTGAATTTGGTAGGGTGAGATCCTATTATAACAGGTAATGTAGATGAAGCTGAACTCTCGATCTTAAAACACCATACTTAGATATAGATGCTGAGGGAGGAATAGTACTGGTGTCAAAGGAGTACCTAAACAAAAGTAGGATCCACACTAGGTGTTGAAACAACACTCGGCATGTCCACAGGATAAATCTCTAAGCGGGTCAGGAAATGCACCAACAACCCTTCTAAGACTGGGGTAGACGAACTCTGAGGAATTGGAGTTGAACATGTTTCCCAAACATGCTCAACCAGAGGCTTAGAGGATAGTCCCTTAGCACTCTTTCTATACGGGGCTGATACACATGCCCATCCACTCCATCGAGTCCATTCACTACTCGACGCTCGCCCAATATATAAAGTCTTCGCATCTCTACTCTCATGGGACCTATTCAAGAATATCTGTGCAGAAAGAGTAAAACACAACTCATATCATAAGGTATAAAATAAATTTTCATCATAAGGGATAAAATGTGCGAAGTTTACTAAAGACATTCTATAGCCTTTCAAAGATAGATATGGGCATCTATGTACTGATCTGCGTGACTCTATTAGACATCCCGTTCGTACATCATTAAGAACACTAAACTTGGTTGCTCTGATACCAATTTATCACGACCCAAAATTTAGGAGTGATGATGAAACTTATCGCGGTACCTTAACAAGTAAGCCCATCACCTAATTGATATACAAAAGGGAAAAGCAAGAAATTCTCCCAAGGTAAGGTTTCTAGAACAAAGCCAAACCATTTAAGTACAACAAATGCAGATATAATATAATCAATAATACAACCATAAATCCCAAATCCCGATGTCAACAACATAAGAATGTATCGAATAAAAATTGAATAAAAATAAAATACATAAGAAATCCAATAGATATAACTTTTTCTCTGAAAACTAGTAAATACATAGTCTAATGATAGAGAAAGATAGTAGAAGACATTCAGACATCTCAAAATCATCCACTACCTTAAAAACTCCAACAATCTCCTGAGTCAAGCAATATTAGGTGCACTAAAACCCGAATCTACACTAGAAGGGTACAATGAGAGTGAGTACAGTGCGCTTATACTCAGTAGGTATCATAGACTAACCGAGCAAAGTAAAAAATAAGACATACAAAATACACACTAAGAACAAATCACCTGCAGTAAAAAAATATCCCATAATGGTAGCCCACACAACTTGTACTAATAATTCTAAAATATCACATATATCATAATAAACACCATAAAACACCACAAGTATATCAAGTACCACATCTAAGTAGGACAAGAAAGAACAATATACATACAAGATCATCAAGTACAAGTATAAGAAGATAGAACAATTAGGTAAGTAACAAGCTAAAGGAGAAGTAACATCATATCACAAACATAATAAAGTAAACGTAATGTGAATGGTGGTGATGATGATGATCATAATGCACAAGGTTGTAGCACAACCTCTGAGACCACCACATAGTCTCTGTATACACCTACAGAGATAAAGCTTCCCAACGTAGGACCTATGGGGTTCATCAACCTGTATACAATCCATATGTCATATATCCTACCCGACACATCCCTCAGGGAGGAGTTGATAGATGTCATAATAGCTCTTTCTAGCACATCCCTAAGCTAGGGTTTCATAAAAATTGTTGCCAGTGTTGCTCGTTAATTCTACAGTGATACCATTATTTCATGAATGTGTATGATATGAAAATGTAATGCTCACAATCAATCATAATCAATATTACAATAACCAACCATATTAAATATTTCCACAACCATATGAGCCAAATATCCACTCATTATTTTCAATAATCCATGAAATTTTCACATATTTCATATGTCAATAAAGGATGAATACATCAGAATACACAAATGGTGCCATAAAACACCTTTTTCATCAATAAGACACAATTATCATCATGTATACAACACTATCAATGTCACAGAGTAACCTACATGGTCATACATATCACATAAGGTTTCAATACCCAATAATTATATCACATGTTGGCCCTTACACGGGCAAAATACATTAATAAAGTTCATTTTATAATTATTTTCCATCCTCTTAACATGTATTTTGTATACAAATTAACTACCTAGACTAGTCTAAAAGAGTTAAGCCATAACCTAACTTGAATGCCGAAATTGGTACACTACACTTTAAATTCAAATCCTTACACCTTAGGCATTAAAGGGAAACCAATGACACCTATATTGTTTAGTTTTGATTCGGGGTCAAAATGGACCCTTGAAATGGGTTTTCTAAAAAGAAGGGCAATATCATAACTTTATTCTAAAAATTTGTTCCATATATTTTAAGAAGTCTACAGATAAAAACTCAAGTAAATACTAGTTAAAAATGAGGTTCAAATGAAAAAAAAATTATTTTTAGACTTTTCAGGTAGAATCTTTGATATTCATTTAAAATCAAGAACCGGGGTTGTTTTTAATGGTGAAATTGAGGAAACCTAGTAATTATAGGATTAGGAACTTTATTAAAGTGAAAAAGAGTGAAATTGGGGTTTAAATTAAGTCCTAAGATTTTTGGGGTTTGAGCAAATAATCAAGAAATTTCACCAAAAATAGGGTGTATTCTTACCTTAAATCGGATGATAATCAAGAAAATAAATGTTAATCTATCCTCTCAATAACAAAAAGGTTTAATTTTATTCTCCCACACTATTTTAGAGTTTATCTCTCAAGGAGGAATATGAATAAAGCCCAAAATCATGGAAAAGGATTAATTTATACCCATTCCTGGGTCGCGGGAGTCGCTATTGCGACCCTAAGATGTGCAATTGCCAAATTTTGTGCCTGCACCAAGGGAGTGTAATCGAACAATGCCCTTATCAATCATACATATTGCCTATAAATTGTACTACGATCATGGCTCTTGGGTGATGATCGCCACCACACCAGATGACAGCTGAGAACATAGAAATCTTTCAAGTCTCTGCCACACCCACACAATTCATTCAGAATCACCAATATGCAAATAAACTATGAAACCATACTAAATTTGATGCTCTATATTCAATGACAATACCAAAATTTCAAAAAGTCTTCATTTTCATAAAGTTTACCCTCAAAACTCAAAATCATGATTTTCCAAGATAAGGATCAAATTAAGATTTAAATGCCATAAAAAACACCAAATATGTTAATGTGATACCCCATGTCTAGAGATTCTATACAATATATGACTCAATCTATTGAGTTGTACATTCTTCATATGAGTCATATTTATTGAGTTATACCCATGTCAGTATGCGGTGATGTGAATTTTGTTCAACTTACGAGTTGACCCAAGAAGCCATCAAGCATGGTAAGAGTCATATGAAGGGGAATTGTGAGTCATCAGTGTAGACTCCCTATGATTTTGTCCAAGTTATGTGTTAGGGGATACAAATTGTATTATAATGTTACTAGTCGTACGTTTTGACTCGTATAATGATTAGTGTATTCCATATTAATTCTTCCAAGATTACTAGTAATGAGGCTAACTCGTACCTTCACTATACTCGTTGTATGGTGGACTCATGAAGACTGACGACCAAATTCTATAATTTTCAGTAAAACGGATTTTTGGTCTTTTTTCCTCTTATAATTCAACCCATAACCTATAAACCCCAAAGAGACATTATTTTCCTCCATTTCTCAATCAATTAACAATATCATCTATCCTTCTATTTTCAAGAACATCAAGATTAGGGTTCCTCACATAAATTAATCTTTCAAGTCCCCAAGTTCAAACTTTCTTCACAAGTCAAGAAATTTCAGGTATGTGGGGTTTTATGAACAAGGTTATTCTTTCATCCTTGTGTCATGAAAGTATGATTTTAAGATTTTATTTAGTTGTTTTAAATTAGGGTTCATACCTAAATAACCATATTATTCAAGTATGATACTATCATAAGATTGAAAGTTTTAAGTGCATTGGGGTTTACATATATCCCTGTTTTGACTCATAAGATTCATATGGTGATTTGAATTTCATTATCTTGATTTGAATATTGTTGAATGATTTCAAGATTTTTATTTAGCATGATGTTTTGTTATGAATTTCTATGAACTAAAGCATGAGTTCAAAGTCCTAAGTACAAGAATTGAGTTTACAAGAAGTTGATGCTCTTAAGCTCCATTGATATATTCTATAACATAATTTAAAGAAAAGTTTGATATTTTGATCTAAATATAAGACATGAAATCCATACACTATTCATATTGATCATGACGTAAAGTAAAGAGAAGCATTATTGGTTTTCATTCTACAGAACCTTATGCTATTTTAAGGTAAATTTCTTAAATTATAAACAAATAAGTATTCTGGTAGTAGTATTTAGCACTGAGAAAGGATGCAGATGAGTGTATGCTAAATTCCTGGAAACTATGAGCCATCGTAGGATAAACTTTTTCCCCATATGGATGAAGTTTAGTAATCTCCTAAGTTAAGGTTCTATTCCTATGACAAGTGTAGAACAGCTCTCCCCAATGTGGGTAAGACGTTGGACTTCATAATAGCTCACATGGTTTATGTTGGTTAGAATAATATCCCATAAGAAAGAATAAAGGTAAATACTTTAAAAATAAAATTTTATGTATTACTAAGTTCACTCAAATGCATTATTATTCATGTTTAATGATCTTGCAATCCTTTGTTTTATTCAAACTCAAGGTGAATCATTTACGCTTAGTATGCGTCATTTGAAAGTTTACTTATATATTTAGTTATTGTGTTACTGTAAGACCTCGCAAAATCCTCATCGTCAAAGTCCCTTAAAGCATTCCCAGAAGAGTTCCTAGACTTAGAAAATCTAGCTAAGTGTTAGGACTTAGTCATTTCTAAGGCCTCGAAACTTTAGGATTTTATTAACGAATTTTCCAACCTTTGATAGTTGATAGTTTGGTTAATTCATGATTAGGAAGATCAATAGGTGTTCCTGGACAAGTTTTAGATTTTTTGTGTTGCATTTAGACCACGTGTGGTTTCCCAAAATAGTGGACCAATGCGATCATAGCATGCCGCATCGCCTATCGCATTGGTCAATATTATTGCAGGATTGCCAGTCAAAAGTACTGAGGCTTGGCGTGATCATGGTGCGACGCGTCGAGTATCACGTCGATAACCGGGTTGGTACCCAGTTCTCAGCTTCAAAAATTTGCATCCAAGGGGAAATTATGTCATTTGTCCCCCACCCTTATTCAGTCATAACATGAGATTATTCCCCCAAAACACCAAAATATAGTCATTCCACTTAAATCCTTTCAAGAACACATTCCAGGGTTTCAACCCAAAGTTCAAGAAAGCTCAAGATTTCACCGTTAGTTTTTGAAATTTATTCAAGAATCGGAATCCCCAAACCAAGACCATCATGAATCATCCTTCAAAAGTGCAAATAAAGTCTCAAAAGCAAGTGTTCATCCAAAGTTCCTAATCTAAGTTATGTGTGGTTTCAACAAGAATAATTCTTTCGTTCTTGTGCCCAAAGAATTGTTTTTTATTAAAGAATTTTGTGTTTCAAAGTGTGGTTTATGCCCAAATTATTTTATTTTGAATTTACGAATTTATAAGATGTTCAAGTCTTGAAGTTACATATTATTTCACTTATTTATGATGGAATTTGAGAATTTATGCAATGAATTGCACATCCCTACAATAAATTGGTAATTCTAAGTGTTCTTCTAAGGTAAATATCAAGATTTACGTTTTACTATGAAATTTTGATCATTTGAGTATATTTATATATAATCTTGAGAGAAAAATACAGATTTTGATATTTCAGGAAGCATGTGCTGTTAGCATGATTTAATAAACAAGCCTTTTGATGTTTTCGAAAGATTGCTCTTTAATACCAAGCTAAGTTAGGAATCCACAAGATCCATGAGTTATGATTTAAAGCTAAGCGAAGCATAGTTGGCTTTCATTATATATTCTGGTACTATTTAAAGTAGATTTTCCTAGAAGTTTTGAGCCTAAGTATGGGAGTAGTATTTAGAACCAAGTAGATATGATTCTGAGGTCTCATGTCCCAGAACTACGAGCCACCTTAGGATTATGATTTACCCCAAGTGGGTTGAGAAAGTGATCACTAATGTTAAGGTTCTATTCCAATTGCAAGGGTAGAATAGGTCTCCTCAACATGGGCAAGACGTTGGACTCCATGTCAGTTCACATGGTTTATGCCGGTTAGAAGAAACTCCCAAGCCCAAGTCTTTGAGTTCCCAAGTTTCCAAAGTTTTATAATCCCTAAGTTTAAAAAGAAGTCCCCTATTTTCCTTAAGATAAAAGTATAAAGTTGAAAGTTATTATTTTAAGATTCCTTTTGCTTATAAGATTTAAGAATAAAAGGAGAATACAAATTTTAGAACTAGTATAATGACTCACAAGATTTATACTACATGTTTTATTATTCATAATTTATGAGATTTATATTTTAGAGTTATTCAAGCTATGTGATTCATTCATATCAACATGCATGGTTTTATAAAGATTAATAATATTGTTTACTTATTTCATAAACCCCATATACTCAGTACATCTTGAAAGTAATGATCCACATATATGTCTATGTGATACATTGTCTCAAAATATAGGTTCAAGTGCTCAGTCTCAGCAGCGATAGTGATCTCCAAGTACCTTCATCTACACTTCCACAGTGGTAAGTCCTCATAGTTTGAGGACTTATTACCCAGACTATCAATATTAATAGTAGTTGGTTTTATTGATTTCAGTTTGAGTCAGTTGGGGATCTGTCCTAATGTCTGTCTAGTTCTTTAATAGTAGAGGCTTGTCAGACTATCTACGGTGTTATAGACTTTTCAGTATGATTTTGATATTCGACAATATTTCTTTGTTATATCACTTCAGATTTGGCATAGTATAATTATCCTAAAGTAAGTGTTAGAGATAGTAGAGGCTCAAAGGGTTAGCTTAGGGCTATTTGTAGTCTTAAACATGGTGTGATGCCTTGGGATGAGATTTTGGGGTGTTACAGTTACTTATATATTCACCTCCACATACTCAATACATTCTAGAGGTACTAACCCACATATATATCTATATGCTACATTATCCTATAACGTAGGTTTTGGTGCTTATTTCGAACAACACAATTGACAATAGGCATCATCACCTATGCATTGAATTTTGGTGAATCCAATAGTCTGGGACCCAACTTATTAGACTTCTATTCAGTGACGCAAGTAACTTTAGTTATTTTTTATTTATGTTCGGGTCAGTTGGGGTCTGCCCCAATGATTCTCTAGTTAGTGGTCAAGGCTTATCAAACTATGTATGTTTTAAGATCAAAGAGTTTGTTTAATATATCTAAGTTAAAGACTTTCATCTAGTTATGACCTCATTTACCTTCAATTTCTATATACGTTAGTTCTCATTTTATGTAAGTTTTAAGTTAAATAGATATCATGGATTAACTTAGGGCTATTCATTATCTTGTGCATCATGTAACATCCAGGGGGTACTTTTGGGGTATTACAAACTTGGTATCAGGGACTAAGGTTTAAAAAGTCCTAGGGAGTCAGACAAGCCGTGTTACGGAGTCTTGATCATAAATGCGAAGTGTGCCATAAATATGAGCAAGAGGCTATGGAATGTGTTAGGAATCATTATTTCTTTCGTGATCTATCGTGCTTACAGTTTCCTCTAACTACCTTAACTCATGCTTTCACGTGACAAAATATGCCTCCTCACAGGTATGATGCATGTCGTCCCTCTAAATAAGAATGTATCTTATGCTGAATTTTGGGTTGCCTTTCAAGTATTGGCCTAAGATGTGAATGCAAATGTTCAGGGAAACTAACAGGCAACGGTCCCACTTCAGTAAAATGATAATTTAGCTGTAGCCAAGATTTGGGACTTTATGAGGATAAATCCACCTGAGTTCCATAGATCAAAGGTGGATGAGGATTCAAGACTCTTTATTGATAAGTTGAGAAAGATTACTCATATTATGCATATTACTAAAGAGGGGATTATAGAGTCAACATCCTATAGGATGAAGGATGTTGCTTACAATTGGGTCACTATGTGGAAGAATAGTAAGGGTAAGAATACAACTCCTATGAGTTGACAGGTGTTTCAGAATACTTTTCTGGATAGGTTCTTTCCATGTGAGATGAGGAAAGCTAAAGTAGAGGAGTTCATGAACATGAGGCAGGGCTCTATGATAGTGAAAGAGTACTGCCTTAAGTTCACTCAATTGTCTAAGTATGATCCAGAGTTGTTATCTGACTCTAGATATCGTATGAGTAAGTTTGTTACTTATGTCTGATTTGGTGGTGAAGGAGTGTAAGACTACAATGCTGATAGGAGATAGGGATATTGATCGATTTATGATTCATTCTCAACAGATTAAGGCAAAAAATTTAAAGAAAAGAGAGAAAAAATATGAGAGCTAGGACTGGACAGTTGAGTATAGTTAGTCAAGGCCTAGAGGTGGAAACCATTCATAGTTTCAAGGTTATTCATTAGTTCCTACACCATCTTCAGCCAATGCCCCTGTAAAACAGTGTAATCAAGAGTCCCAATTACTTGACATGTGCAAAGTGTGGTAGGACCTACCCTAGTGAGTGTTTAATGGGCGAAAGAGGTTGCTATGGTTGTGGAAAGTTGGACAACGGGATCAAGGAGTGTCCATATTTTAAGCAGGGAAGAGGGATATTTGTCCTCAAGCTACTAATCAATCAGCACAGCCAGGTCACCCAGTTCCTCCACAGGGCGCATTGTCTAGTGCCTATGATGGTTAGCACCAGAATTGGTTTTATGCTTTATAATCTCATCAAGAGTAGGGGATTTCACTAAATATTATCACTGGTATGCTTTATGCATATAATCTTGATGTTTATGTATTGTTAGACCCGAGATCGCATATCTTTTATGTAACTCCATTAGTTCCTGTAAATTTTAGAGTAGGTCTTAAAAATCTCTCCAAGCCCTTATTAGTTTCCACCCCAGTAGGTGAGTCAGTTGTTGCCATAAGAGTCTAGAGGGAGTGTCCTATTACCATCCTCCATAAGCTCATACTAGATGACCTAATAGATTTGGAGATGGTAGATTTCAATGTTATTTTGGGCATGATTTGCTCTATTCATGCTATAAATCAATAGATTGTTGCATCCATATGGTAAAGTTTTAGTTCTTGATGAAGTAGTTTTCAAATAGGAGTGTAGTTCTATGCCTCCTAGAGGTCATTTCATCTCTTATCTTACAGCTAGAAAGTTAGTATCAAAAGGGTTTATCTATGATTTACTCTTAGTCAAAGTTACCAAGTCTGAAGCCCCAACAATTTAGTCAGTCCATGTAGTCAATGAGTTCCCAAAGGTTTTCCCTAAAGAATTACTATGGGCACCCCTAGATAGAGAAATAAAATTTCATATTAAGCTTCTTCTTGATACTCATCCCATTTCTTTCCCTCCATATCATATGGCTCCAATCAAACTTAAAGAGCTAAAGAAGAAGCTAAAAGACCCTTAGATAATGGTTTCATCAAAACCAGTGTCTCTTAGTGGGGAACTCTAGTCCTCTTCATGTGTAAGAAAGATGGAACTCTCAAAATGTGTATAGATTATAGACAGCTAAATAAGATTACCATCAAGAACCAGTCTCCTATTCCTAGAATTAACAATTTATTCAATCAACTTTAGGGTGCCCGGTGGTTCTACAAGATTGACCATAGGTCAGGATACCACCAATTGAAATTCAGGGAGCAAGACATTTTGAAAATAGCTTTCCAAACAAGGTACGACCATTTTGAGTTTGTTATTATGCCATTTGTACTAAGAAATGCCCCTGCAGCCTATATGTATTTGATGAACAAGGTCTTCAAGCAGTACTTGGATATATTTGTCATTGTCATTATATATGGCATACTGGTGAATTCCAGGAGTAGGGAGGAGCATACAGACTATTTAAGAATAGTGTTACAGACCCTCAAGGACCGTAAATTATATTCGAAGTTTGGTAAATATGAATTTTGTTAGAATCTGTTATCTTTTTGGGGTATGTCATTTCAGGGGCTAGTATTCATGTAGATCCTCAGAAAACTAATATAGTGAAGTGCTGGACTAGACCCATTACTTCATTCGATATCAAGAGCTTTTTGGGTTTAGATGGGTATTATAGAAGATTTGTTGAATGGTTCTTCTCTATAGCCACACCATTGACTAAGTTAAACTAAAAAAGTAAAGTTTATATGGTCAAATAAGTTTGAGAAGAGTTTCTAAGATTTGAAGGATATATTAACTTTGGCACGAGTGTTAGCTCTGCCAAATGAGTTAGATGAATTTGTGGTGTATTGTGATGCTTCTCGAGTTGGTTTAGGTTGTGCGTTGATGTAAAATGGGAGAGAGATAGCTTATACCTTTAGGCAACTTAAGGATCATGAAAAGAATTACCCAACTCATGACTTAGAATGAACAATTGTGGTATTTTCCTTGAAAATTTAAAGACATTACCTCTATAGTGTTCATGTTGATGTTTTCACGAACCATAAAAGTCTTCAGTATGTATTTTCTCAAAGGGAGCTAAATCTTTATCACAGAAAGTAGTTAGAATTGTTGAAATAATTTGACATAAATATACTCTATCATCTGAGTAAGGCCAACATGGTCGCAGATACACTAAATAGACTGTCTATGGGTAGCGTGTCTCACGTGAAAAAGAAAAAGTAAAAGTTGGATAAAGAAGTGCATAGGTTAGCCCATTTGGGAGTATGTTTGCTTGACACTGACGATGGGGGATTAGTAGTTCAGAATGGTTCAAAATCATCTTTTGCAGTGGAAGTGAAGGAGAAATAGCAAAAATGCTCCATATTAGCCAAATATTGAAAGCAGACTAGCAGCAGGAGGTTGAGGTTTTCTCCTAAGGAGAGGATAGTGTACTTCTTTATCAAGGGAGGCTTTTTTTCCAAATTTAGATGGGTTGAGGAAAATGATACTATACAAGGATCATGTTTTGACGTATTTCATTCATCCGGGTAATACTAAGATGTATCATGACTTGTGGAAAATTTATTGGTGGAATGGTATCAAGAGGGACATAACTGAGTTTGTAGCCAAGTGTCCCAATTGCCATCAAGTTAAAGTGTAACACCATAGATTGGGTGGTACTTTGCAAGAGATTAGTATCCCTACTTAGAAATAGGAAATAGTGAATATAGATTTCATCACAGGGCTACCTCACACAAGACGTCAGGATGATTCAATTTGGTTTATTGTTGATCGAATGACAAAATCAGACCATTTCCTACCTATCAAAACTTCATATAGCATGGATGATTATGTAAAAATGTATATTTTCAAGTTAGTAAGGCTGCATGGGATACCCTTATCCATCATTTCAGATAGAGGCATGCAATTCACTTCTTAGTTTTGGTAGTATTTTCAGAAAGGCCTTGGTACAAAGGTTAAGCTTAGCATTGCTTTTTATTCACAGACAGATGGTTAGGCTAAAATTACAATTCATACATTAGAAGACATTCTCAGGGCATATGTTTTGGACTTTAAAGATAGTTGGGATAACCATCTACCTTTGATTGAGGTCGCTTACAATAATAGTTATTACGCTAGCATTCAGATGGCTCTGTTTGAAGTGTTGTATGGGCATAGGTGCAGATCACCTATATGATGGTTTAAGTTTGGTGAAGTGGCTTTGATTGGGATAAAATTTATAATTGAAGCTATGGGAAAGGTTCATTTGCTTCATAAGAAGTTGAAAACTGCTCAGAGTTATCAGAAATATCGATGTAAGAAGGAAAGAGCTCAAATTCGAAGTTAGTGATTGGGTGTTCTTAAAAATGTCACCTGTAAAGGAAATCATAAGATTTGGAAATAAAGGAAAGCTGAGTCCTTAGTTTATTTATCCCTATGATATAGCAAAACATGTAGAAGAGGTTGCTTACGAATTAAGTCTTCCATCAGAGTTAGCTTGGGTTCACCTAGTTTTTTATGTTTTGATACATAAGAAGTGCATTGGAAATCCATCCTTTGTGGTTCCCCTAGAGAGTATTGGTGTCAAAGATAACTGTACATATGTGGAAATTCTTGTAGATATACTTGATAGGCAGTTCGAAGGCTAAGGAATAGGGAAGTAGAGTTAGTAAAAGTTCTTTAGAGAAATAACTGCTTGAAGGGGCCACTTAGGAAGCTGAAGCAGGCATTATGACAAAGTATCCTCTTATTTTTTCCTTCACTTCAGTTCCTACCTCAGGTAAATTTATTTCCAGCAAGTTATTTCTCTTAAAGTTTGCTTAAGTACTCCTATATCGTATCTTATGTTGTGAGAAATTGAGTCCTTATGGTGGTAGTAAGCTTGATTGTAAACTCAGTGTGGGGATGTTGATTCTTTTCAAAAATCCAATCCTAGGTAAATCACTTTCTGGGACGATTGTTGACAAAGGGGATATATTATGATACCCCATGTCTGGAAGCCACTATCAAACATATGACTCAATCCCTTGCGTCGTACATCCTTCATATGAGTCATATATATTAAGTCATACCCATGTCAGTGTGGGGTGATGTGAGTTCTATTCAAGTTATAAGTTGACCCTAGAATTCGTCAAGCATAGTATGAGTCGTATGAAGGAAAGTCATGAGTTCATTAGTGTAGGCTCCCTATGATATTGTCCAAGTTATGAGTGGGGGGATCCAAGTTGGGTTTTGATGTTACAAGTCATATGTTTTGACTCGTACGATGATTAGTGTCTACCATCTTTATTCTACCAAGCTTATGAGTAATGAGGCTCACTCATACCTTTACCGTACGTGTTTTATGGTGGACTTGTAAAAACTGAGAACCAAATTCTATAATATTTAGTTGAAGGGTTTTTTTGGTCTTTTCCCTCTTATAACTCTAACATATGCCCTATAACCCTAAAAAAGGTGTTATTTTCCTCTATTTCTCAATCAATTAACAATATTATCTCTCCTCCAATCTTTAAGAAAACAATATTAGGGTTCCTCACATAAATTCATCTTTCAAGTCCCAAGGTGTATCACCCCGATTTTCTGAATCTGAATGCTACACGGTGCTCATAACCTTGAAGAACCACAAGCTAACCCATGATTGATATCTGTACCTGTATACTGCATAATATAACATGATAATGCAAAACTATGCACTAAAAGGCCATAAGTTTCAATACTGATACATAATGTCTGATGCAACAATGTCTAAAAATGGTATAACAATAACATTCAACTGATGAAAACTGTCTATCATGCTATAGTTTGGAAGTCTCTAACTGTACTGACTAAGGAGTTGAAGGAACATGTCTCCAGCTAACTCTATCTACTGGTACTAAACTGAAATAATAAATAATAATAAATTATATAATCCTTGAATAATAAGGACTCACTGCAAATCTACTGTTGTTGGAATCTTAAATGCTACTGCTGCTCTAAAAACTCATGCCTCTGAACCTATGGCATAAGGTAAAACACCATAGCGCAAATGTGTCAGTTCGACTGAATGTACTGAGTATATGAGTGAGGTAGGCAAAAATCAAAAGGGTTTATATGTATGAACAATGCTGACTGATATGAACATGAGAATACATATATGCATATGTAACTGCAATTGAACTCGTGGTGATACTAACTACTGAGTCTGAATATTTACAACATGAGTGTACTAATACTGAGATAGTGAATGACTAAATTTAATGCTATTGATATGTAAGTCACTTATAAGTAATGAACTGATACTGTGTTACTGAATATTAGGAGACTAATACTATATTACTAATAAAGGAATGATTGTTCTGACAGTTCTAATTATGAAGAACTGGTCTGATTAACTGTATCTGACAGTCCTAAAATTGAGTACTAATAACATGAGTTTACTAATATCTAACATGACTGGTAAATGAGTTCTGATAACTGATATAATTGATAACATGAGTGAATGTATCTGACAGTCCTGAATCTGCTGGAGCTATCTGAGTTCTGTACTGTATCTGAGTTGACTGTATCTGACTATCCTAAAATTTGAAAAATTATTTGAGTTCTTTTACTGAGACTGAGTGACTGTATCTGACAATCCTAAATTCTGTAACTGACATTGGGAAAAGTAGTCATCTTACTGACATGCCCCATGTATGCTAATATAGCCGAGCTGGGGTCCAATCCTTGCCTTGATTGGAAGGGTGTCATTACCGCGCCATTGGTAAGGACAAGTTGTGAGAACCCTTTACTGGAAGGTACTCTAAACGAGAATGGTGGGAACACTCAACTGACAAGTAAGACACCTCATCTACCCTCAACTAGAAGGTATGATGTCTCAACCTACGCTGGCTACGTAGTTCTGGAATACAAGGAATGCTTCTAGGAATCACACCCTCTACTGGCAGGTGAGTTCCCATCCTTGAGTTCACTCGGTGCTAACTCCTACTCCCATCTAAATAGACACTGATCATGATTAACTTACTATACATGGACATGAGTTTACTCAATTCCGTTGACTGATGGAATACTACTGATATCTAATACTAACTGAGATCATGAGATTTCTAAGATTTCCTGAGTCACATGACTAACTGAATTCTATGGAACATGGCTTAACTGAGGTTATCATGAAAACAGGACATGCCTCTAGGAACACAACTATATTTTTTGGGTACAAGTACCCCCAGGGCTCGATGGAAGGAAACTGACACAACATGACTTACTTGATCATAGAAATAGAGTCCACAATTCACAATATCATAAGTAGGGGATTTCATACTACACATGGTCCTCAATATCTTTTACATGGAAGGGTATGCATTTTACATGAAAGTACTTGTAAAACTTCATTATCATGTCCATTCCATATCACAATAGCAACACATAATAATATCATGGAATTCACGTGGAATCATAAAGCCTATAGCATGGACTTGTCATTTAAGCACTATTGAATAATGAAATGTGAATTCGATCATCCTAGGCATTTTATCAAATACCTTACATGCACCACTTTTGGGCATAGGTCTATTCATGAATTCAACAACTCAAATCACCCAAAGTTCATATATTTCAACTAACATGCCATCTTAGTTTTATACAACCCATAAAGATTCCATATTTACATCATTCAACATATTAGCATGATCAACAATCAAATAAAAACATAAAAATCATGGCATATCATTTAAAATAGGGTTCTTGGACTTCATGGATAAAAAGAGTCCATGAATGAACAAACACATACCTTTATCTCTTGAATCTAGGAAGATTTATGGAGAGCTTCTTAGGTTTGGTTCTTGAATTTGGATCACCTATTGAAACCCAGCCTTGTTCTTGAGAGAAATTGAGAAAAAAGAGTATATTTTGGTGTAATGAGGGATAAATTCCATGTTTGGGAGCTTATATATGGGTGAAAAAGGACCAAATTACCCCTCAAGGAACGGAGGTCAAATGGTGAAAACTGAGCACGCACCGAACTTGCAAGGCAATGCCTTGCTATCCCAGGGGATTATCCTAGGTGACACTTGAAAATAGCAGTGGAGTTTTTTGGGCGACGCCTGGCAATATTGGTGGATTTTCCTGGGCGACACGGGCAGATCGCCCTGAGCTACTGGTACGGAAATCTAAATATGCCCTTATGCTATCCAAAAATTTCAAAACTTATCTGGGATGTACTACGACCTTGCCCCATCACAATGCAACTTGAAAATCAGAAAACGGATGTCGGGAAGGTCGTCAAATAAATCCCTAAAGTTTGGAGGTCTATAATAAGACTAAGTGTTGAACTTGAAGACTTAGCAAAATTTTCTAAGTGTTGGGATCTCTCATGGATCTTTACGATCTGAATTTGATAGGAGATTTTGCGGGGTCTTATAATATCTACCCCTTAGGAACATTTGTCCTTTAATGAGACTGGTTGAGAGGGGAGAAAAGACAACTAGCGTGAGTACTGAGTATGAATGAATGAACATGATTTCATGGCTGACATGACTGAATGGATAACTGATTTATGAATGAAGGACTGAGTATCTTGATGAACTGAGTTTCCCAAAATAAGAATGCATATCTAATGCTTTAACTGATAAACTGAATCCATACATATCTGATGCATGATTATATGACTGAATTGATACATGAATGCATGAATGAAAGCACTGCTAAGCTAACCATGCATATCTGATGCACGAATACATAACTGAATTGACTCATGAACATGCGACTGAGCATGTAATGGTAAAGATACCAAGTTTGAACGGAAATTTGAACATAGAACTGAATACCAAATTTGGTACTAAAATCTAAACATGAGAAGGAGCAAGCTCAAGAAAGATGGTTACCTTGAACTAAAATTACCGATGAGTCTGAGATTAATTACTCAATATGCATGAGCAAAAACATGAGAACATAACTAGTTCTAGATCATGATACATGAACTGAACTGAGTCTGTAATGCATGACATGAACAGAGTACCGTGGGATAAAATGATCCATTAAGTACATGGCTTACGACTGAGATTTGGAGCTAGAGGGTCAGCTTATAAGTAACCCTTCCTCCAAGATGGATTCATCATGCAAAAATAAAGTGGCATATTTAAATCATAAAAGTTTGGGCCTATAGTGTATCTCCTCCTTGGGACACTATTTCCCTTGAAGAATGCTGAACTGACTTGGCTAAGATACTAAGGAAAAACGAAGGCGATGCATAAGAAAGTGAATCTTGGGCTGATCTGAGAAGGATATCAGAATAGGATATCGCCACATGAATAGGATTCCTTGTATTAGGAGGAAAGCCTATGAAACATCATCTAAGATAAAGGAACTAAGCCTTGTACACTACAACTGAGGCTACTAAAAGGATTCACGTAAGTGATAAGCATGAGTGCATAATATACTAACTTATCTGATTAACTGAGTAACTAGTAATTGGATGCTGGGTATGTAAGACTAAATTGTACTTAGTTTGAATAGCTGAACTGAGACCATAGAGTATTATGCATACAATAAGGGATTGACTGAGTAACATGAGTTAACTAAACATGGATTTTATGAAAGCTATATTGTTTGAAAATGCAGTACCAAGCATATTACATGTTTTGGAAACATTCCATAGACTGAGGTGTTGAAATACCTATAACCGAGTAGCTGAGAACTATATGCTATGGTCAAGCAAGTCTAAAACTGAACTGAGTTTCTGAGCTGAGTATTGATTTAAAACTGACACTATAACTAAGACTGTAACTGGGAGTAATAATGGAATTGAATATTGGTTCCTAATAAATGAATGCTAAATACTAGTTTCTGGTTTCTGAATAATGGACAAATGTTGATTACTGATACTGGAATACTAAAATTGTGATTGAGACGATAGCTGAATTTACATAGTCATAAAATAAGGATTGACATAAGTCAAGGATCTCAATACATACTCGCACTCTGAACCTTCCTCCAACTTCTAAATAATAAATACCACCTTTTGCTAACCATATACTTGCATACTATCATGATATTCAAGACTATCTTCGTAACTACACCCTCGTGTAAAATAAGAATTCAACAATCTTCTCTTGACATGAAATATTTACTCTCTCCCATGTAACAAACTTCTTATCACTGCACTGCTTTCAGAAAGAGCATATTGAAGTGCTAAATTAGGAGGACCTAAAGCATGAATGGACACTAGCTAATTCTTGACACATGACTGAGGACTGAGGAATAGGATATTAACAACATGGATTTACCAAAAAAGGTCTGAACTGAGGATATACATGACATAGTCTAGATTTATCTAATCAGGAGAAGTGTAGCAGGAGGCATGGAAGCTGAGTATATTGTAGAGCATGATACCTGTACATGAGTCATGAGCTGCATAACCTGAGTTTGGAGTTTCTATGTTCATGGAACATGATTCATGACTCTGAGTGATCTAGAACTAAACTCCCTATGCTGGGAACTGAATGCACACACGATTCTATGGAACACGTTGGAACATAAGCTATATTCATGGAACTGAGACATGAAGCATGCATAGACATTATAATGACTGAAATATAAAACTTTATGCTGAGATAAAGAAGAGTCAAAAATCATCTCTCCTAACTATTTTTCTGCACATACTGACACTAGTACTAGAATCTGAGGGCCTGACTTGGGTACATTCTATACCATTTCCCCCTAAGTTATAAGCCGTCATTCTAAGTCTGTGAACACTAAACTAAAGTCTGAACTAAACTGTAATCATCATCACATACTAACACTTTGCTCGACACATGCTTGCCTGACTAAAACATTTTCAGCCTTTGTTTCCTCACATACTACTAATATCACATTCGCACCTTCATACTAAATTTCAAGTCAATAAATTTAAATTTTTTCTAGCTCACAATGTTCAAGCCTACTGATTCATTCTGGCACAACTATCCCCATGAATACATGATCTGATTAATTTGGATAACATTATCCCAACTTTATTACTGCTAAAACCCTGGGTTCATGCTTCTAACTCTAGTCATAGGCTATCATAGAATTCTGAGAAGGGATCTGCTGACATATCTAAATTTGGGTTTGAGAAAAAGTTCTCATGATCATGAATGAGATTCATAAAACTTTGGAACAAAATGAACTGATGGGATACTATTTGAACATGTGGTTAATCCCATAACTGTCTATAGGGACTATCTAAAAAGCCCTATCCTTAGGACTTGAGCTTCACTATTTTCGTTACCTTGAAACTAAGGTAAAGTTTGATATGAGGGGAGCATGATGTGAATCTACATGGGTTTCTTAAAGAACTTTGATATGGTATGATCTAAGATATAAAAGAAGGGAAATTGCTCCTAAAACATCTCATAGACTCCTGCACATAAGTGTGGGGCACAACAAACCCATGTACAAGACTCTACTAGATACGGCTTTCAGACTTCCTAGGATACTGTTGAACCTTAGGCTCTGATACTAAGTTTGTGATGTCCCGATTTTCTGAACCAAAATGCTACACAGTGCTCATGACCTCGAAGGACCACAAGCTAATCCAGATTGATATTTGTACCTGTATACTGGATAACATAACATGATAATGCAGAAACATGCACTAAAAGTCCATAAGGTTCAATACTGATACATAATGTCTGATATAACAATGTCTGAAAATGGTATAACAATACCATTCAATTGATGAAAACTGTCTTTCATGCTACAGTCTAGAAGCCTCTAACTGTACTAAATAAGAAGTTAAAGGAACATGTATCCAACTAACTCCATCTACTGGTACTTAACTAAAATAATAAATAATAATAAATCATATCATCCTTAAATGATGAGGACTCACTACAAATCTACTGCTTCTGGAATCTAAAATGCTACTACTTCTCTGGAAACTCATGCCTCTAAACCTATGGCGTAAGGTAAAACACCACAGCGTAAATGCGTCAGTACAACTGAATGTACTGAGTATATGAGTGAGGTAGGATAAATGCAAAAGGATTTATATGCATGAACAATGCTGACTAATATGAACATGAGAATACATACATGCATATGTAACTGTAACTGAACTCATGGTGATGCTAAATACTGAGTTTTAATACTTACAACATGAGTGTGCTGATATTGAGATAGTGAATGACTGAATTTAATGATATTGATATGTAAATCACTAATAAGTAAGGAACTGATAATGTGTTATTGAATATTGGGAGACTGATACTATATTATTGATAAAGGAATGATTGTTCTGATAGTTCTAATTATGTAAAAGTAGTTTGAATAGTTGCATCTAACAGTCCTAAAATTAAGTACTGATAACATGAGTTTTCTAATATCTAACATGACTAATAACATGAGTTTATTAATATCTAACATGACTAATAAGTAAGTTCTAATAGCTGATATAACTGATAACATGAGTGATGGTATCTGACAATCTTGAATCTGATGGAACTATCTGAGTTCCGTACTGTATCTAAGTTGACTATATCTGATAGTCTTGAAATCTGAAGAACTATCTGAGTTCTTTTACTAAGACTGAGTGACAGTATCTGACAGTCCTGAATTCTATAACTGACACTGTGGGAAGTAGTCATCTTACCGACATGCCCCATGTATGCTAATATAGCGGAGATGGGGTCCAATCCTTGCCCTGATTGGAAGGGTGTCATTACCACGCCATTGGTAAGGACAAGTTGTGAGAACCCTCTACTGGAAGGTACTCCAAATGAGAATGGTGGGAACACTCAACTGGCAAGTAAGACACCTCATATACCCTCAACTAATAGGTATGATGTCTCAACCTACGCTGGCTACGTAGTTCTGGAATGCAAGGATTGCTTCTAGGAATCACACCCTCTACTGGTAGGTGAGTTCCCATCCTTGAGTTCACTCGGTGCTAACTCCTACTCCCATCTAAATAGACACTGATTATGATTAACTTAACTGTACATGGACATGAGTTTACTTAATTCTGTTATCTGACAGAAGATTACTGATATCTAATACTGACTGAGATCATGAGATTTTTGAGATTTTCTGAGTCACATGACTAACTAAATTCTATGGAACATGGCTTGACTGAGGTTATCGTGAAAACATAACATCGATCTAAGCACAAAGCTATATATTTTGGGTACAAGTACACCCAGGACTCTATGGAAGGAAACTGAAACAACATGACTTACTTGATCATAGAAATAGAGTCCACAATTCATAATATCAGAAATAGAGGATTTCATACTACCATGGTCCTCAACATCTTATACATGAAAGGGGATGAATTTGACATGAAAGTACTTCCATAACTTTATTATCATGTCCATTCCATATCACAATAGAAACACATGCCCTTGCTGTAAATTTTAGAGCAGGTCCTAAAAATCTCTCTAATCCCTTAGCAGTTTTCACCCCAGTAGGTGAGTCAATTATTGCCATAAGAGTCTAGAGGGAGTGTCCTATTACCATCCTTCATAAGTTCATACTAGATGACCTAATAGAGTTGGAGATGGCAGATTTTGATGTTATTTTAGGCATGATTTGCTCTATTCATGCTATGAATCAATAGATTGTCACACCCGCATGGTAAAGTTTTAGTTCTTGATGAAGCTGTTTTCAAATAGGTGTGTAGTTCTATGTCTCCCAGAGGCCGTTTCATCTATTATCTTATGGCTAGAAAGTTAATATCAAAAGGGTTTATCTATGATTTAGTCTAAGTCAAAGATACCAAGTCTAAAACCTCAACAGGCCAGTTCGTGTTGTTAATGAGTTCCCAAAGGTTTTCTCTAAAGAATTGCTAGGGGCACCCCTAGATAGACAAATAAAATTTGATATTGATCTTCTTCTTGATACTCACCCCATATCATGTGGCTCCAATCAAACTTAAAGATCTAAAGAAGAAGTAAAAAGACCCTTAGATAATGGTTTCATTAGAACTAATGTCTCTCAGTTGGGTGCTCTAGTCCTCTTCATGTGCAAGAAAGATGGAACTCTCAGAATGTGTATAGATTACAGACATCTAAATAAGGTTACCATCAAGAACCGGTATCCCATTCCTAGAATTGACAAATTATTCTATCATCTTTAGGGTGCTCGGTGGTTCTACAAGATTGACCATAGGTCAGGATACTACCAATTGAAATTCAAGGAGCAAGACATTTTGAAAATAGCTTTCCAAATAAGGTACGACCATTTTGGGTTTTTCATTAGGTCATTTGGACTAACAAATGCCCCTGCAGCCTATATGCATTTGATGAACAAGGTCTTCAAGCAGTACTTGGATATATTTATCATTGTCTTTATATATGGCATACTGGTGTATTCCAGGAGAGGGGAGGAGCATGCAAACTATTTAAGAATGGTGTTGCAGACCCTCAAGGACCGTTAATTATATTCGAAGTTTGGTAAATGTGAATTTTGTTAGAATTTGTTATCTTTTTCGGGCATTCATTTCAGGGGCTAGTATTCCTATGGATCCTCAAAAAACTAATACAGTGAAGTACTGGCCTAGACCCATTACTTCATTCAATATTAAGAGTTATTTTAGGTTTGGCTGGGTATTACAGAAGATTTGTTGAATGGTTCTTCTCTATTGCCATGCCTTTGACTAAGTTGCCCTAAAATAAAGTAATGTTTATATGGTCAAATAAGTGTGAGAAGAGTTTTCAAGAGTTGAAGGATACATTAACTTTGGCTCGAGTGTTAGCTCTGCCAAATGAGTTAGATGGATTTGTGGTGTATTGTAATGCTTCTGAGGTTGTTTAGGTTGTGGGTTGATGCAAAATGGGAGAGAGATAGCTTATACCTTTAGGCAACTTAAGGAACACAAAAAGAATTACCAAACTCATGACTTAGAATTAACTGTTGTGGTATTTGCCTTGAAAATTTAGAGACATTACCACTATGGTGTGCATGTTGATGTTTTCACGGACCATAAAAGTGTTCAGTATGTATTTTCTCAAAGGTAGATAATCTTCATCAGAGCAAATAGCTACAATTATTGAAAGAATATAAAATAAATATACTCTATTATCCGAGTAAGGCCAACGTGGTCATAGATGCATTAAATTGACTATCTATGGGTAGCGTGTCTCACTTGAAAAAGGAAAAGTAAGAGTTAGATAAAGAAGTGCATAGGTTATCCTATTTGGAAGTATGTTTGCTTCACACTGACGATGGGGGATTAGTAGTTCCGAACGGTTCAAAATCATCTTTCATAGTGGAAGTGAAGGAGAAACTGCAAAATGATCCATACTTAGCCAAATATTGAAAGCAGACCAGCAGTAGGAGGTTGAGGTTTTCTCCCAAGGAGAGGATGGTGTACTTCTCTATCAAGGGAGGCTTTGTTTTCCAAATATAGGTGGATTGAGCAAAATGATACTAGAAGAGGATCATGTTTCGACGTTGTAATACCCCGTGAAATCCTAAGTCTAGAATTTGGCTCTTTAAGTTTCTCAAGTTCCCAGACTTAGTTTATTTTGGCCTTCAAAAGTTTGCAATCTCATTTCACGACCTTAATGTCCCTACATGGCCTATATTTTCATTAATTCATGATCAGGAAGGTTAATAAGTGTTCCTGGTCAAGTTTTGGAATTTTTGAAAATCCTTAAAACAAAGTTTGGAGTTGCAAAATAGTGTATCAACGCGATTATGGCGCGCCGCATCACCCAACGCGTTGGTCAGCTTTTGTGCAGGAAAAGTACTGAGGTTTGGCGCGATCATGGACTGACGTGTTGAAGTTCGCAATGATACATCGACACACTGCGTCGGCCATAGCATCAATGCGCAGTTATTTCACCACTTAAAATATCCGCATCTAGAGGGGTAATTTGGTCATTCTCCTGCCCCTATATGAGTCCCAAACACAGGATTGAGGCCCCAAATCAGCTCTTTACAATACCCCTCAACAAATTCTCTCAAGAAGCATCAAGAACAAGTCTAGAGTTTCAATTGAGGGTCTCAAGTTTCAAGCAAATTCTACCATAAATTCCACGGATTATTAATCTAATGTATGAGCAGTGTTCATCTATAGTTCCCTTTCAGTCATAGAGCTCAAGAAACCATGTTTTAAATTTTATGTTGTGATATAAGCATGTACATGTTGATGATTTTTGTTTAATCTTCAAGATGATATCTAAAGGTATTTTCATGAAGTATATGGGTTTGTTAGTTGAACCCATGAACTTTAGGTGGTTTAATATGGTGAAATTTATGAACAATCCTATGCCTTAAAGAGTTCATGTAAGGTGTTTGATAAAATTAGTAGAATGATAGAAATCAAGTTTCCATGACTCAATGGCATCTAAATGGCAAGCCAATGTTAATCATTATAATTTGATATGAATTCCATGCTCTATGCTTTATGATTTCACATGAATTTCACGTTATTGTTATGTGTTGTTGTTGTAGTATGGAATGAGCATGATATGAAATCTATTTAAGTATATACATGTCACATGAAATTCTCTTTCTATGTATAAGATGTTGAGAACCATGATTAGTATGAAATCCCCTACTTATGATATTGTGAATTGTGGACTCCATTCTTATGATCAAGTCAATCACGTGTGTCAGTTTCTTTCTATCGAGTGCTAGGGGTATTCATACCTGAAAAATATAGTTGTTCCTAGAGCCATGTCATGTATTCACGATACTCAAAATCAAGCTATGATTTCGTAGAATTCAGTCAGTCATGTTACTTAGGAAACCTTATGATTTAGTTAGTTATCAGTAGTGTTCCATCAGTCAATGGAATTCAGTAAGCTCAGTACATGTCCAGTCAGTTAGTGATGTTTAGTCTCTTCAGATGGGAGTAGAAGTTAGCACCGAGTAAACCCAAGGATGGGAACTCACCTGTTATATGAGGGTGTGATTCTTATTAGTCATCCTTATGTTATAGAACTATGTAGCCATCATAGGTCGAGACATCGTAGCCTTCTATATGAGGGTAGATGAGGTGTCTTAACATGTTATATGAGGGTTCCCAACATTCTCACTAGAGTTACCTGTTATATGAGGGTTACTCACACTTTGTCTTTACCAGTGGCGCGGTATTGACACCCTTCCAGTTAGGGCAGAGATTGGACCTCATCTTAGCTAAAATGGTATATTTGGGGCATGTCAGTTATACAACTACCTCCCATAGTTTCAGTATCAGTCTCAATAAAAGAACTCAAATAGTTCTTCAGATTTTAGCATATCCGGACTGTCATATATAGTCAATTCAGTTACAGTATGGAACTCAAATAGTTTCATCAGATTCAGGACTATCAGACATAGTCGTCCATATTATCAGTACAGTATCAGTCATTTTTCCAATCAGTAAACTATGTATTAGCATACAGATCTAGCTATCACGTATTTATTATTCCAGTTACTATGTATGCATGTTTTCACTCTCACGTTCATATTAGTTAGTCAGTTAACATTGTTCATGCATGTAAACCCTTTTGTATTTAGCCTAGCTAACTCGTATACTTAGTACATTCCCACGTACTGATGCATTTGTGCTATGGTGCTTTCTTTTCATGTTACACTATAGGTTCAGAGAAATGAGTTCCAGATCCGAAGTAGTAATTTAGTCATAGAATTTCAGTGAGTCCTCATCCATTCGAGGACGATGTTATTTTATTCATTATTTTAGTTCAGTTTTTGCTAGGCGGAGTTAGTTGGAGACATGTTCCTTTAACTCCTTATTTAGACAGTACTTAGAAGCTTTTAGATTTAGTTCAGATTTATGTTCAGTTTTATATTCAGATTTTAGTTGTTTTGGGTATTCGTTACCCCATATGGATGTCATGTTTTGACAGATTCTTTATTCAGTTGAACCTTATGGCCTATTGTTCATGTTTTGCACATACTACACCATATATTATAGTATATAGGTACAAATATCAGTCATGGGTTAGCTTATGGTCCTTTGGGGTCATGAGCACAATGTGGCATTCCAGTTCAGATAATTAGGGTGTTACAAACTTGGTATCAGAGCCTAAGGTTCAATAGAGTCCTAGGAAGTCTAAAATCCACATCTAGTAGAGTCTTGTACATGGGTGTATTGCTCTCCATATTTATGTACAAGAGGCTATGAGATGTTTTAGGAACAGTTTCCCTTCTTTCATTATTTATGTCATGCTAGTGAACATTATCTCAGTTAAACTCTTAGTCTAATCCGTTTTTCTCTTATTTCAGAATATGCCTCCAAGGAGAAGAAACTAGCCAGCTCCTCAGCCCAAAGATCCTTTGGGCGAACATGTTTTTGATGCAAAGCTTAGGGTCGTATTCAACACACTTTCTCAGTCTGTGGCTGTCCAAAATGAATGGCCACTAGTTATTCCGACCAATCCAGTGGTCAACTCAGCCGCAGCTAGGATTCAGGACTTTACCCGAATGAACCCTCCATCTTTCTTTGGTTATAAGTCTGACGAAGACCCTCAGGAGTTCATTGACCAAGTCCAGAAAGTGATAGACATCATGCGAGTTACTTCTGTTAAGAGTGCTGAGTTAGCCATATACCAGTTGCAAGATGTGGCTCATACTTGGTACAAGCAGTGATAGTCTGTGAGGGTAGATGGCATAGGTCCCATAGAGTGGGAAGAATTTTTCACGGCTTTCTTAGATAGATTATTTCCCCAAGAGATGAGGGAGGCAAAAAGTTCTTGAGTTCATCAACCTCAGATAGGGAAATATGACGGTTAAGAAGTATTCTCTCAAATTTACTCAGTTAGCCAGATATGCCCCTCATGTGGTTGCAGGCAATAGGGCTAAGATGAGCAAGTTTGTGTTAGGAGTGAATGATAGCAAGGTAAATGAGTGTAGATCTGTTATGCTAAATAGTGATATGACATTAGCTAGGCTCATGACCCATGCTCAGAAGATAGAGGAGAAAAAGATTAGGACTAGGGAGAGGCAAAATAAGAGAGCAAGGTCAGGTAGTTTCAATTTTGCTTAACCCAAGTCAGAGGGAGGAAACCGTTCGCAGTTTCGTCCCAAGTCATCAGCTCCAGTTCATTCTTCAGCCAGTGCTCTAGTCCCTAAGTTCAGAGATAGCAACAGAGACAGGGCACCAGGCTCTAAATCTCAGGGCAGTTTTAGCAGTGCCCGCACTTATCTTCAGTGTCAGACTTGCGGTAAGCACCATCATGGTATGTGTAGAGTGAGTATTGGCATTTGTTTTAGTTGCGGCAAGCCAGGCTACAGAGTTAGAAATTGTCCCTCAGCCAGGTCCTCAAGGTCAGCAGAATCGTTCCACAACTCAGTCCGGTTGCCCGCACCAGTAGGGTGCCACTTCCAGTGCTACTAGTGGGTAACACCTAAATAGACTCTAAGCTCTTCAGACTCGGTAAGATCAGGAAAATTCTCCTGATGTCATTACTGGTACGTTACAGATTTTCCATGTTATGTTTATGCTTTGCTAGACCTAGGTGCATCCTTGTCTTTTGTTACTCCTTTCATAGCAGGCGATTTTGGAAGTAGCCCCAAAACTTTAGCAGAGCCCTTTTCAGTCTCTACCTCTGTAGGTAAAACCATTATAGCTTGACGGGTATACAGGAACTTCCTGGTTATGATATTTTAAAAATCCAAATAGATTTAGTCAAGTTAGAGATGACTAATTTTGATGTCATTCTCGGCATGGATTGGCTTCATTCCTGCTATGCCACGGTCGACTGCAGAAACAAGATAGTTTAGTTTCAGTTCTCGAATGAGCCTGTCCTAGAGTGAAAGGGTAGTACTTCATCTTTCAGGGGTCAGCTTGTTTCCTACCTTCGGGCAAGGAAAATAATATCTAAGGGATGTGTTTATCATCTCATTCATGTTAAGGATTCTAGTTCTGAATCTCCTAGCTTTGAATCAGTCTCAATTATTAATAAATATTCGGATGTCTTTCCCAAAGATCTTATAGGCATTTCTTCCAAAAGGAAATAGACTTCGGCATCATCTCTTTCCAAGCACGCAACCTATTTCTATTCCGCCATACAAAATGGCTCCAACAAAACTCAAAGAACTCAAAGATTAGTTGAAGGATCTCTTATATAAGGGATTCATAAGACCTAGCATTTCCCCATGGGGCGCACCAATCTTATTCATATGCAAGAAAGATAGTTCTCTTAGGATGTGTATTGATTACCGTCAACTCAACAAATTTACGATCAAGAACAAGTATCCTCTTCCTAGAATAGATGACTTGTTTGACCAACTTTAGGGTGCCAGTTATTTCTCCAAGATAGACCTCAGATCAGGCTATCATCATGTCAGAGTTAGAGAATGTGACATTCTAAAGAAGACTTTTGTACTCGGTATGGTCACTTCAAATTTATGGTCATGTCCTTTTGTCTTACCAATGCCCCTGCAGTTTTCATAGACTTGATGAACCGTGTGTTCAAGAAGTACTTGGACATGTTCATCATAATCTTTATATATGATATTCTGGTTTATTCCCGCACTGAGCGTGATCATTCAGACCATCTGAGATTTGTTCTTCAGACTCTCAGAGATCATCAGTTGTTTGTCAAGTTTGGTAAGTGCGAATTTTGGCTAAGATCAGTAGCATTCCATGGCCATATTTTTTCCGGTGATGGAATTAGAGTAGATCCTTAGAAAACAAAAGCAGTAAGAAACTGTCCTAGCCCTGTATCTTCATCAGATATTAGGAGTTTCTTGGGTTTTGCTGGCTATTACAGATGGTTTGTCGAGGGATTTTCAAGTATTGCATCCCCTATGTCCAGATTAACTCATAAGAAGGTCAAATTTCAGTGGTCCGATCCTTGCTAGGAGTTTTCAAGAGTTGAAGACTCAACTCACTTTAGCTCTAGTTTTAGCTCTTCCAGATGGTTCAAATGGGTTCGTAGTATATTGTGATACATTTAGAGTGGGTTTAGGTTGTGTCCTCATGCAGCATGGTAAGGTCATATCCAACACCTCCAGACAGTTAAAACCACATGAGAAGAAATATCCTACGCATGATCTTAAGTTACCAGCCATGGTATTTGCCTTAAAGATTTGATGGCATTACCTATATGGAGTTCATTTAGATATCTTCACAGATCATAAAAGTCTCCATTATGTCTTTTCTCAGAAAGATCTCAATCTTTGTCAGAGAAGCTGGTTAGAGCTTTTGAAAGATTATGACATGAATGTCCTTTACCATCCAGGCAAGGCCAATGTTGTGGCTGATGCTCTTCGTAGACTCTCCATGGGTAGTATTTCTCACGTTGAGGATAGTAAGAAAAAGATAGCTTAAGAAATCCATCAGTTTGCCATACTAGGTGTTCACTTAGTCGACTCTTTAGAGTGTGGTGTATGTGTTCAAAGTAGTTTAGAGTCATCTCTAGTTTTTGAGGTAATAGAGAAGCAAGACAGGGATCCTAGCCTTGTCTAGCTAAAAGAGTCAGTTCAAAATCAGAAAGTAGAGGTTTTATCCCAAGGGGGAGGATCTTGCAGAAGTGCATGGTGCATGATATTCTATTCATCTAGGGGCCACTAAGATATATCGAGACTTGCGGGAGATCTATTGGTGGAGTGGGATAAAGAGAGATATTGTAGAGTTTGTGGCTAAGCGCTCTACATGTCAGCAAGTTAAGATAGAGCATTAAAAACCTAGTGGTTCCATGCAAGAGTTCACCATTCCTAATTGGAAGTGGGAAGAAGTGAACATGGACTTCATGACAGGTTTGCCTGGAACTCGTGATGTGTGAGCAGATGCTAACACATTTGAGGCTTTTAACTCTAAATAATTATGAAGTCTTAAGAAACTTTTGGTTGTTTTTGATCGTTTTCTTGTGATATTGCAGTTGTAGCAAGGATGCGAGGAAAACATAGAAAAGATGAACAAAATAAGTAAAATCTGGTACAAGTAGCTGATATGAGTCTGATGGCATTTCTTGCATGCTGTCAGAGATGGGATAAGCTACCAGAAAAAGGCATCAAGAAGAACAGTGAAGAAGAGTTGTTGGATGAAGGCGACGACATTCTCAATATGTCATCACAAGTGTGGTAAGCCGTCAGATGATGCTGTCAAGTTGGACAGAACATGGTGTAATAAGATAAAGGTCTGATGACATTTTCTAAACGCCGTCACTCCTCTGGTAAGCCATCGGAGAACATCATCATAGTGAGGCAGAATAGGTTAGGAAGGCATGAGTTCTGATGACATATCTGAGATGCCGTCAGAATCCTGACGACCAACATTAATATGCCGTCACCTAAATCCGAGCCAAGTTGTGACTTTGTTATTTTTTTTCCTTATTTAGAATTATATATTTAAAGAAATTTTTAGGGTTTTTAAATTATCAAGTTTCATTATTGAGAACAAGAATTATTAGAGAGAGAAACACGCACTTTGTTCTCTTTTGCCAATTATTATTAGTTTATTTCTTAATCAACTATTCTTGGGTTTCTAACTTGGGATTTAATTGAATAAATTGCTTGTTGTTTTCCATCCATATGTAAGTTTATCATTATCATTATGAATTCAACTTGTAATTCCTTTCATCAAATCATAAGCGGCTAATTCCATTAGCCGGGGTTATGGGATACAAGGATTAGGGTTTGATATGACGCTAGGTGTTTAATGGATTCAAGGTGTAGTAGAAGATCTTGAAATTTTGTTGTTTTAAATGAAATCTAGTGGTTACAAACATTATATTATGCCTTAGGTTTTATTTGCTTCTAACGGAGAGATAGACTAGAGGACGGGAATTATCAACAGGGACTTGGAAGCTACCAACCTTCTATTTAATGATTAATGTCGTAACTGGATTAATATACCTGAGATGATATCCGATTGGATATAGATAAATTATCTAAGTTTGAGGGAATTAGATAATAAATTGTCTGGTGAGGTTGAGATATAAGTCAGATAGTATCATAGTCAGGGATATTCTGTTGTTCTACTCATTCCGAGGGTCTCTAGCATTACCTAGTATCTGTTAATACCCGAAACCTTTGGTGATCATAACTCTGGTTTCCCATCTATATTGATAACAACACTATAATTCAGAAAGTGAAGCTTGAATCATTGTGCATTTTAAACCCCCATCTTTCGGAAATGATAAACTACTAGTAAAGTATTTTGTAAACAAATTGACGTTCACACCCTATTCCCTGTGGAATTTGACCCCAACCTAGTTGGGTTTTATATTGACAACGATCTCTTACACCTATTCAAGAGTTTAATTTGAGCGGTATAAAAAATGGCGTCGTTGCCGGGGAATATGGTTGTAGACTGAAAATTTTGTGCGAGAGAAATTTTTTTCTGATAGTTAAGTTTCCTTGAGTTACGTTTATTTGTTGTTTTTGTTTATTGTAGGTACTGTGTTGTTTATGTCAAAAATGAGAAGTTTCGGAGCACCACTGTTACCAATCAACCCAAAACCTCAACTAATTAGAAGAATGACTGAACAACAGGAAACTGAAAGACTTGCTGCTTTAGCTAGGGCTCAGGTGAATGTGCAAAATTTGGTTCAAAAAGTACGTCACCTAAACCCTGATGATAAGGACTTGGGTGATGAGGAATTGCTGAATCCTCAAAACCCAAGGAGAGCGGAGCAAGTTGCTGTACCTGTGCAGCGAAACGTCAACAGAAATCACCCAACTCGAGGTTGATATGGTCAACAGCCTATGCAATATAAGGCTGATGATGATGATAAGGAATGGACGGAGCTAGTGCAATGGGTGCTATCATCCCGCCACCGTTGGCACCAGGGGCAAAGTTCAGCATAACAAGTACCATGATCCAACTCCTAAATCTAAAGGGGTTATTTAGAGGCTTTTTTGGTGATGATCCAAACATGCATTTGGCGAACTTCATCACCATCTGCAAATCCTTTGACAATCTGAGAGTGAGCCAGAATATGATCAGATTGAGGTTGTTTCCATTGTCTCTGTTTGGAGAGGCAACAATATGGTTGAATGAGTTAGAGCCTAATTATATAACCAACTGGAGAAAATTGAAAGATGCATTCTTAGAACAGTTCTTTCCTCCCTCCAAAAGGGTACAGTTGAGGGACGAGATTAGCAACTTCAGACAGCTTCTGACTGAAGTACTGCACAAGACTTAGGAAAGGTTTAAGAAAAAACTTGCACAATGTCCGAACCACAATATGACAGACTTGCATTTGATGAAGACCTTGTACAAAGCTTTCAACTCTGTGACAAAGCCAATAGTCGATAACGCTGCAGGTGGTTTGTTCATTGACCTCTATTTTTTGGATGCTTCTGATATGCTAAATAGAATGACCAAGCAAAGTTGAGCTTGGCACACTAGGGATTTTGCAGTGGCTATCCCTACTATTATTGGTGTTATCACTTTAGAACAACGTAGAAGGGATAAGGAGCGAGATCAGGATATGGCCCATTTGAAGACGCAGATGGATTTGCTGGCTAAGCACTTGCTATCCGGAAAGACTAAAATAATTAAGGTTGTGGATGCTCAGGGTACCGTATCTGCAGGCGTTGATGCTGAGGCCAACTATGTGAGTAATCAGGGGGTTTTTGAGGCAATAGCCAAGGGAATCAAGGTCGGACTTTCTATGATAAGCCTGATTATAAAGATAGAGAGCAGGGACTTTGGAGAAACAATAATGATAGGAGTGGATTGTATATTCCTTCTGGAAGTCGAGATGCTGCATCTACTAGTTCTGGCAAGATGTCCATGCAAAACATGATGGAAAATCTATTAAAGGGAGTCGAAGCTACTAACTCGGGGGTAACTAATATGAAAAGTGAGTTTTCTACCCTCAGTCAGTTAGTTAGCTCACCCCCTACTTCTATTAAGCAGTTGGAATAATAGATGAGCCAATTTTTGGCTAGTCTATACCAGAGAAAAGCTGGCACTTTACCTAGTGATACAGTTCAGAACCCACAGACTGATGGCTCTTGTTTAGTGATTACCACTCAGAGTGGTAAGATGTTATATGGCCTTTTTATGGTCAAAGCCATGGAGAAGGAGGTAAGTGTTAATGAATCAGAAGGAAAAAATCTAGTGGAGTCTGAGAAGGTGGATGGCTTTGTTGACATATCAGAGAAACACGATGACAAAAAAGAGGAAGTGGTATGGAAAGTGTGCAAGTCGACAATCAGGAATAAAAATGGCACCCAAAAGAAAGAGTCCTAACACTCCAAAGAAAGTGGTGAAGCCAAAAGTGGTTCGAAAGCTTATTAATGAGGACTCCGACTATGAATATGAAAAACCACTGCTCAGGAGAAAAAGAAAGAAACCAAGCCCAAAGCCATCTCCTCCACCTAAACCCATTCAGGTAGAGGATAATGATGATACTGAAACTACTACCCTACCTGAGAGTGAGTCCTCTGAGCTAGAGGGTTCTAAGAAAATCAAGTTCGAATAGCCTGAGTTTGAGAAGACTGAATCTGAAGAGTAGGGGTCTGAGGAGATAGAATCGGGACCACCATCCTTAGAAAAGCAAAGTGATAACGATTATCCAATTCAGAGAGCTTTAGGGAGATGCAAAAACCCGGAGGTTAAATATAATGTTAGATGGGTCATTCTGGGAGCCGAGAAGGTATATCTTGATGGTCTACGTAGAACTCAGTGGAGACCTTTTTGGATACCTATCTTTGAAGAAAAAAAATCATTACCAAAGGGTTGATCAACTACCCGGAGGTGATGAAAAAGTTCCAAGATTATGGCCTAGGGTGGACTACCAGAACATGAGATTTCTATAGTCCTGCAGTAGTATGGGAGTTCTATGCAAACTACCAAGTGGACCTGGAAAATAGATACAAGGAAGGTGAGAGAATATCAGATATGCCATTACTGGAGAAAATTACAGTGAGGGGAGTGATGGTGAGTATCTCGAACACAACAATCAATCGGTTTCTTCATGGTCTAAACTTTATTGTTTAGGATACTTTAACCATATTCTATACCCATTTGAAAGATAGGGTGAATCAACGCCGATGGTTGGCTAGTCACATAGCGGAGAGAGAGCCTATTTGGTCGCCAACCCAAATGAAAGGATCTACAAAGCTTCTTTGACTCCTGAGGCAAAGTTCTAGTGGGGCGTAGTGCGCACGCACTTGATCCCAATAGAAAATGATAATCTACTGGGAGATGGCAGGGCCGTACTAGTTGCTAGACTAGTGACTGGGATGTCCCTGGATTTTGGTGAAAGTATTGCTGAGGAGATAAAGATTAGGGTGTCTAGGCCCGACACTATATATTCATTCCTGTTTCTGATCACTAAGCTATGTGGAGCAGCAAATATGCTCGAGATTGCAGGTGTGGATAAGGATGTTGCTTCTAGAAAGACTCATGACCCGACCAGAAGTGAGGAAAATCTATCTACATTAAGGCATGAGAGGGGAGTAGGGGTAGCAATTGAGCCTTCTATTCCAGATTCTATTTCAATGCCTATTGTGGAGGCACAAGCTCCTGAGGCTGCAGCAGTACCACCATCACCTTCAGCACAGGCAGGTTTAGTGCCTGCAATTGAATTAGCTCCATCAGTTTCTGCAGCACCAGCAGGACTTTCTTTCAACTTTCCAAACTTCAAAAAGATCGCTAGACAAACTTAATAGTGCGAGGCTCAGCTGAAGCAGTTTGCAACTACAGTAGATAAGAGAATCAATACTGCACTTGAGCCTTATAAGTCCTTTCCTGCTAGTTTTTTGACTAGGAAAATTAGTTTAATTTTTTAGAAAGAGAAATGTTGAGTACAGAGCTTAAACAGTTTAAATATGAGTTTAAGCAGATGAAGACAGAGTTTGGAGTGATTAGACAGCTTTAGTGTATTATAGTAATAAAAGATATGGCTGAGGAGCCCGAAGGTGAATTAGATTTGTGTGATCTTATTGAGGAGCTCGTGCAGAAGAAGAAAAACAAAGAAAAGAAAGATAAAAAGAGAGAAGGAAAGATAAAGAGACAAGGAGATAATGAGAATTAGGGCAATGCAGAGAAAAAGGCAAAGAAGAAGAAGAAGGCTCAGAAAACAGGAGCAGAAGAGATGATGCAAACAAGTGATGAGGGAGTGGACACTGGCAAAGTGAACCTGAAAAAGCCAATACAAGCATCTCTAGAGGACCACTTGAGAAGGGAGCAGTCGAGCAGGCTCTAGATATAAGTGTCCCGACCAAAGATACTGATGTGGGGGTAAAACCCCATGATCTTCGTGCCTGATCTTTACCAGGTACACCCTAAACCCTTAGTTTTATTTATTTTTGATTTTAAGTTGAGGGTGTGGGGGTGTATTGTCATTGTACCAACTGTGTTAGTAACTAGGAGAAGTACTTATACTTGAAGCAGTCTGCATGTTTTTTTAATTTTTGAGAACCTCTCCATTGGTTTGATTGCATGAATGTGTGAACTACATTAAATTGTGACCATGTGTGAATCTTGTCGTGGCATTAGTTCTAGTAACTTGAAAATTATTTCCAAACATTTGCATGAATTGGATGAGTAATAGCTAGTAATATGTGTATGTGCCAAGTGTGTGTGAGGCTTTACTGCATTCCCTTTATATTGCCTAATCTAGAACTTGCTCGATTCGTCTTACCATAGTTTAAGGATAGGGGTTAGGAAAGGATCATAGGCCGTTTTTGAATTTAAGTCACTTTTAGCCTAAATGACCTTCCCTGTAATACATTATATCCCTTGGTCCCCGTTTGATCCTAAATCAACCATTTTATTTCTTTGAAACCCATCACCTTTCCTTTTTAAATCATAATGAACCTATTTTGGCCTTATTCCTCCCTGGACACTATGCCCCTTGACTTAGGCAAACAACCTAAGTTGAGGGTGGCTATTATAGGGGTGCGTGAGATAAACTAGGTATGAAGAAGGGTAAAATAAAAAGAAAAGAAAAAAGTTTTGAAAAAGAAATTGATAGTTGGGTGTTGGTGAAAAAGAGAAATAAAATAAAAATTGTTTGAATAAAAAGAAAGACCACACCCTGTTTTATGATCAAGAAAAAAGAAAAAGAGAAAACGAGGTTAATAAGTAGACCTCACAAGATAAGGTATTTCCAAGGAGGTTAGTCACTTTAAAGGTTGTGTAGTACCATACCAGCCCCTAGCCTACGTTACAAGCCTGAGAAAGTCCTATAAGTGATCCTAGCTTACCTGTCTAGACACTTCGGTAATAACGATAAGGGCAAGCATATGGTATTTGGCATATAATGGTTGAACTTCATTCTGAGTGCGAGAGTCTTTGTGATTATCCCCATGATTATACCTTGATTGCTGATAATAAGAGAAAAGGGGAATTTCTTTATTGGGAGGGCACAATAGGTATACTACCAGTTTTCGACTTGTTTTGGTGAATGTGATGTAGATGCATGTAGGAGTGTTGTTGCCGAAAGGATGCCGTACCTTGATTCCTATGAGTTGCATGGTTATTTTCAAAAATTTGGCATAGCTGATTTTTAAGTTGATTGACCTTGGAGAGGATACATGTGTTTTTGAGCAAAGTTGAGTGACTGGATGCTGATTGTATTCTGTATTCTCTTAGTTATGTTTTGGTTGCATGAGGAAAAGCAATTGTTTTAAGTTGAGGGTGTTGATGTTTGAGAAGATGCTAACACATTTGAGGCTTTTAACTCTAAATAATTGTGAAGTCTTAAGAAACGTTTGGTTGTTTTTGATTGCTTTGTTGTGATATTGCAGTTGTAGTAAGGATGGGAGGAAAACATAAGAAAGATGAACAAAATAAATAAAATCTGGTACAAGTGAGCTGATATGAGTCTGACGGCATTTCTTGCAAGCCATCAGAGATGTGATAAGCTACCAGAAAAAGGCGTCAGAGAAAAAAGTGAAAAAGAGTTGCTGGATGAAGGTGACGACATTCTCAATATGTCTTCACAAGTGTGGTAAGCCGTTAGAAGATGCCGTCAAGTGGGACAGAACATGGTGAAATAAGCTGAAGGTCTGACGACATTTGCTACACGCCATCACTCATCTGGTAAGCCATCGGAGAACATCATCAGAGTGAGGCAGAATAGGTTAGGAAGGCATGACTTCTGATGACATATCTGAGACGCCGTCAGAATCCTGACGACCAACACCAATATGCCATCACCTAAATTCTAGCCCAGCTGTGACTTTGTTATTTTTTTTCCTTATTTAGAATTAGCTATTTAAAGCAGTTTTTAGGGTTTTTAAATTATCAATTTTCATTATTGAGAATAAGATTTTTTGGAGAGAGAAACACACACTTTATTCACTTTTGCCAATTATTATTAGTTTCTTTCTTAATCAACTATTCTTGGGTTTCTAACTTGGGATTTAATTGAAGAAATTGCTTTTTGTTTTCCATCCATACATAAGTTTATAATTATCATCATGAATTCAATTTGTGATTCCCTTCATCAAATCATGAGTAGCTAATTTCATTAGCCGGGGTTATGGGATCCAAGGATTAGGGTTTGATATGATACTAGGTGTTTAACGGATTCAAGGAGTAGTAGAAGATCTTGAAATTTTGTTGTTTTAACTGAAATCTAGTGGTTGCAAACACTATATTATGCCTCAGGTTTTATTTTCTTCTAACAGAGAAATAGACTAAAGGACGAAAATTATCAACAGGGACTCGGAAGCTACCAACCTTCTTTTTAATGATTAATGTCGTAACTGGATTAATCTACCTAAGATAACATCCATCTGGATATAGATAAATTATCTAAGTTCGAGAGAAATAGATAATAAATTGTCTTGTGAGGTTGAGAGATATATCATATAGTATCATAGTCAGGGATATTTTGTTGTTCTACTCATTCCGAGGGTTTCTAGCATTACCTAGTATCTACCAATACCTGAAACCTTTGGTAATCATAACTCTAGTTTCCCATCTATATTGATAACAACACTATAATTCAGAAAGTAAAGCTTTAATCATTGTGCATTTTAAACTCTCATCTTTTGGAAATGATAAACTACCAGTAAAGTATTTCGTTAACAAATTGACATTCACACCCTATTCCCTGTGGGATTTGACCCCAACCTAGTTGGGTTTTATATTGACAGAAATCACTTACACCCATTCAAGAGTTTAATTTTAGTGTTATCAACTCATCATCAGTATGATTCAGTTTTGGTCATTGTAGACCGAATGACCAAGTTATCTCATTTCCTTCCAGTCCATACCTCTTATTCAGCTGAGGATTACACCAAACTCTATATCAAGGAGTTGGTCAGATTAGGCGGTGTTCCATTATCTATAATCTTAGACAGAGGTACCCATTTTAACTCTCACTTCTGAAAGCATTCCAAAAGGGTCTCGGTACCCAAGTCCATCTTAGTACAACATTTCATCCTTCGACAGATGGTTAACAGAAAGTACCATTAAGACTCTCAAAGATATGCTAAGGGCATGTGTAATTGATTTCAAGGGAAGTTGGGATGACCACTTGTCTTTGATTGAATTTGTATATAACAATAGCTATCATTCCAGTATTCAGGTGTCTCCATTCGAAGCTCTCTATAGTAGGAGGTGTAGATGTCCAATTGGTTGGTTCAAAGTTAGTGAGGCCTCAGTCATAGGTCCTGAGTTGGTATTTGATGCCTTAGAGAAAGTTTAGTTGATCAGAGAGAGACTCCGAGCTGCTCAAAGCTGACAGAAGTGTTTTGTAGATGTTTGTAGGATTTATCTCGAGTTCGAGATTAATGATTATGTCTATCTTATGATCTCTCCTATTAAGGGAGTGAGGAGGTTCAGCAAGAAAGGAAAACTCAGTCCCCGATATGTCGGTCCCTTCAGAATTCTCACTCGTTTAGGAAAGATAGCTTATGAGCTCGAATTTCCTTTAGATCAAGCTTCAGTTCACCCAGCATTTCATGTATATATTCTCAAGAAGTGTATAGGTGACCCATCAGTCTTAGTCCCTATTCAGAGCATTGATGTTCAGAACAGTCTTTTCTATGAGAAAATCCCAGTCAAAATCTTAGACTATCAAACTCATAGATTGAGGAACAAAGAAGTCCCTCTAGTTAAAGTTCTTTGGCGAAATCAGTCTGTTGAGGGTGCTACTTGGGAAGCGGAAGTAGATATGCGTACCAATTATCCTCACCTTTTCCCCAATCTAGACCAAGCTCAAGGTAATAGTTCTCCTTAAGCTTATTTAGTTTCATGTTCATGCTCCCATTATAAACTTGGTATCAAGTACCACCGTATACTCAGTCATGTATTCATGTACGAGTTCAGTTATAGAGTCATTCATTAGCTATGCATTCTCATCTTAAGAAACTCAGTTTATCAGAACACTCAGCCATGCACTCATGTAACAGTTATCCATGCATCAGTTATGAATGAGTTCAGTATATTTAGCATGTCAGTCATGAAGTCATGTCTCAGTCACTCATGTTCAGTTTATGTTAAGCTTGTCTTTTATTCTTCTCAGTTAATTCTTATTCGAGGACGAATGTAACCAAAGGGGAGATATTGTAATACCACGTGAAATCCTAAGTCTAGAATTCAGCTCTTTAAGCTTCTCAAGTTCCCAGACTTAGTTTATTTTGTCCTTCAAAAGTTTGCAATCTTATTTCGTGACCTTAATGTCCCTACATGGCCTATATTTTCATTAATTCATGATCATAAAGGTTAATAAGTGTTCCCGGGAAAGTTTTAGATTTTTTAAAACTTGTTAAAACCAAGTTCGGAGTTGTAAAATAGTGTATCAACGCGAGTATGGCGCGTTGCGTCGCCCATCGCGTTGGTCAGCTTTTGTGCAGGAAAAGTACTGAGGCTTGGCGCGATCATGGCATGACATTTCAAAGTTCACAATGATGCTTTGACGCGTCGCATTGTACATAGCGTCGATGCCTAGTTATTTCAGCACTTAAAATATCCGTATCCAGAGGGGTAATTTGGTTATTCTCCCACCCCTATATAAGTCCCAAACACAGGATTGACGCCCCAAATCAGCTCTTTACACTAATTTTCATCAAATTCTCTCAAGAAATATCAAGAATAAGTCTAAGGTTTCAATTGGGGGTCTCAAGTTTCAAGCAAATTCCACCATAAATTCCACGGATTATTAATCTAAGGTATGCATAGTGTTCATCTATAGATCTCTTTCGTTCATAAAGCTCAAGAAATCATGTTTTAAATATTATGTTGTGATTTCCTTGTTGTGATATAAGCATGTACATGTTGATGATTATTTTTAAGCTTCAAGATGATATCTAAAGGTGTTTTCATAAAGTATATGGGTTTGTTAGTTGAACCCATGAACTTTAGGTGGTTTAATATGGGGAAATTTAAGAACGTACCTATGCCTTAAAGAGTGAATGTAAGGTGTTTGATAAAATGCTTAGAATGATAGAAATCAAGTTTCTATGACTCAATGGCATCTAAATGGCAAGCCAATGTTAATCATTATAATTTGATATGAATTCCATGCTCTATGCTTTATGATTTCACATGAATTCCATGTTATTGTTATGTGTTGTTATTGTTGTATGGAATGAGCATGATATGAAATTTATGTAAGTATATACATGTTACATGAAATTCCCTTTCTGTGTATAAGATGTTGAAAACCATGATTAGTATGAAATCCCCTACTTATGATATTATGAATTGTGGACTCCATTCTTATGATCAAGTCAATCACGTGTGTCAGTTTCTTTCTATCTAGTCCTGGGGGTATTCGTACCTGAAAAATATAGTTGTGTGTCTAGAGCCATGCCATGTATTCACGATACTCAAAATCAAGCTATGATTTCATAGAATTAAATCAGTCATGTGACTCAGGAAACCTCATGATTCAGTCAGTTATCAGTAGTGTTCCGTCAGTCAATGGAATTCAGTAAGCTCAGTACATGTCTAGTCAATTAGTGATGTTCAGTCTCTTCAGATGGGGGTAGAAGTTAGCACTGAGTGAACCCAAGGATGGGAACTCACCTATTATATGAAGGTGTGATTCTTAGCAGTCATCCTTGCGTTCCAGAACTATGTAGCCAGCATAGGTTGAGACTTCCTAGACTGCTATAGAGGGTAGATGATATGGCTTAATCTGTTATATGAGGGTTTCCACCGTTCTTACTAAAGTTACCTATTATATGAGGGTTACTCACACTTTGTCTTTACCAGTGGCATGGTATCGAAACCCTTCCAGTCAGGGAAGAGATTGGACCCCAGCTTAGCCAAAATGGCATATTTGGGGCATGTCATTTAAACAACTACCTCCCACAGTTTCAGTATCACTCTCAGTAAAAAAACTCAGATAGTTCTTCAGATTTCAGCATATCAGGACCGTCAGATACAGTCAATTTAGTTATAGTACAAAACTCAGATAGTTCCATCAGATTCAGGACTGTCAGACACAATCGCCCATATTATCAGTACAGTATCAGTCATGTTACCTATCAGTAAACTATGTATTAGCATGCAGATCTAGATCTCACGTATTTAAGATTCCAGTTACTATGTATGCATGTTTGCACTCTCACGTTTATATCAGTTAGTCAGTTAGCATTTCTGATACATGTAAACCTTTTTGCATTTAGCCTACCTCACTCGTATTCTCAGTACATTCGCACATACTGACGCATTTGCGCTATGGTACTTTCTTTTCATGTTACACCATAGGTTCAAAGACACGAGTTCCAGGTCAGCAGTAGCATTTCAGTCGTAGAGTTGCAGTGAGTCCTTATCCATTCGAGGATGATGTCATTTTATTCATTATCTCAGTTCAATTTTTGCTAGACGGAGTTAGTTGGAGACATGTTCCTCCAACTACTTATTCAGGCAGTACTTAGAGGCTTTAAGATTCAGTTCATACTTATGTTCAACTTTATATTCAGATTTCAATTGTTTTGTGTATTTATTACCCCATATGGATGCCATTTTTTGTTAGATTCTTTATTTAGTTGAACCTTATGGCCTATTGTTCATGTTTTTTGCATATTATGCCATATATTGCAGTATACAGGTACAGATATCAGTCATGGATTAGCTTGTGGTCCTTTGGGGTCATGAGTATCATGTGGCATTCTAGTTCAGATAATCAAGGAGTTATAGTCGTATTTCATTTATCTGGGTAATACTAAGATGTATTGTGACTTGTAGAAAATTTATTGGTGGAACGGTATTAAGAGGGACATAGCTGAGTTTGTAGCCAAGTGTCCCAATTGCCATCAAGTTAAAGTTGAACACCAGAGATTGGGTGGTACATTGCAAGAGATTAGTATCCCTACTTTGAAATGGGAAGTACTGAATATGGATTTCATCACAGGGTTGCCTCACACAAGACGTCAGCATGATTCAATTTTGTTTATAGTTGATCGAATGACAAAATCTGCCCATTTCCTACCTGTTAAAACTTCATAGAGCATGGAGGATTATGTAAAAATGTATATTTGCAAGTTAGTAAGGCTTCATGGGATACCCTTATCCATTATTTCAGACAGAGGCATGCAATTCACTTCTTAGTTTTGGCAGTATTTTTAGAAAGGCCTTGGTACAAAGGTTAAGCTTAGCATTGCTTTTCATTCACAGATAGATGGTCTGGCTAAACGCACAATTCATACAATTAATTCATACATTAGAAGACATGCTGAGGGCATGTGTTTGAGACTTTAATGGAAATTAAGATAACCATCTACCTTTGATTGAGGTCACTTAGAATAATAGTTATTACGCTAGTATTCAGATGGCTCCGTTTGAAGAATTGTATGGGCATAGGTGCAGATCACCTATATGATGGTTTAAGGTTGGTGAAGTGGCATTTATTGGGCTAAAATTTATTATCTAAGATACGGGAAAGGTTTATTTGCTTTGTAAGAGCTTGAAAATTGCTCAGAGTCATCAGAAATATGATGTAAGAAGGAAAGAGCTCAAATTTGAAGTTGGTGATTGGGTTCTCTTGAAAGTCTCACCTGTAAAGGAAATGATAAGATTTGGAAATAAAGGAAAGCTGAGTCCTTAGTTTATTTATCCCTATTATATAGTAAATCATGTAGGAGAGGTTGCTTATGAATTAAGTCTTCCATTAGAGTTAGCTTTGGTTCACCTAGTTTTTTCATGTTTCGATACATAAGAAGTGCGTTGGAAATCCGTCCTTAGTGGTTCCCTTAGAGATTATTGGTTTCAAATATAACTTTACATATGCATAAATTCCTGTGGAGATACTTGATAAGCAGTTTGAAGGCTAAGGAATAAGGAAGTAGCATTAGTAAAAAATGTTAAGAGAAATAACTGGTTGAAGGGGCCACTTGAGAAGCTAAAGCAGGCATGATGACAAAGTATCCTCATCTTTTTTCCTTCACTTCAATTCCAACCTAAGGAAAAGTGCTATTTCCAGCAAGTTCTTTCTCTTAAAGTTTTCTTAAGTGCTCCTATATCGTATCTTATGTTGTGAGAAATTGAGTCCTTGTGGTGGTAGTAAGCTCGATTGTAAATTTAGTGTGGGGATGTTGATTCTTTTCAAAAATCCAATCCTAGGTAACTCACATTCTAAGACGATTGTTGACAAAGGGGATATATTATGATATCCCGTGTCTAGAAGCCACTATCAAACATACTACTCAATCTCATGCATCGTACATTATTCATATGAGTCATATATATTGAGTCGTACCCATGTCAGTGTAGGGTGATGTGAGTTCTATTCAAGTTACAAGTTGACCCTTGAAGTCGTCGAGCATGGTATGAGTCATTTTAATGCCCCGAAATTTCCATCCAAAGATGTCACACGGTGCTTAGGGGTACATGTAGCCCCAAGCTAACCCTTGGAGCTAAACACTATCTCAAGGAACTCAATTCAACAATAGACATGCATAATAAAGAGATATACCACATCGAATTCACGAGAGACACTAGAGAATACTAAACTGTACAACTAAAATACATATTGAATCTCTGTACATACCATCCCTCTAGTCTAACAAAGCCTCTATACATCAAAATCAAGGACATTGGGACAAACCCCAAACCGAATAAATAGTACTGAAAGCCATAACAACAAAATGGTATCCCAAAAATACAGACACAGTCCTCGAACCATGAGGACTCACCACTGAGAAGACATAATGAGGCACCTGAATATCGCTAACGCGGCTGCGGCTGAGTACTTGAACCTACATTACGAGAAAATGTAGCCCATAGGAAAATATGTGGGTCAGAACTTTGGAATGTACTGAGTATGTGGGGGTGCATGCAGCAATGTAAATATCATCATCAATTTTATGAAAATATGCATATGTACAATGATGGCTCACTTGGCTTGAGTTAGATTGAAACATACTTTTCATGATCTCATCGTAAATAAATCATATGATAAAAATCTCTAAAAAATCATCACAAACAACTCATCTTTTTAAATCAAGACTCGGAGTGACTCTGTAATTTAGGAAACTCAACTCTTATGGACATAGGAGGTCCTTATAACTGACATAAATCATGTGAGCTACATGGAGTCCAACATTTTACCCTCCTAAGAAGAGAACTCCACATTGGCGGGAGCGTCGTACTCTTGCCAGGGAGTACAACCTAAATTTAGTGATCACAATTTCATACTCGGCCTCTGGCCCACAATTATCAACATCAATCCTATGGTGGCACATAGTTTCGGGGGAAATAACACATTTTTTGCTTAGTGCTAAATACTACTACCAGACACAAGCTCAGAACGCATTAGAAAATCTACCACAAGCATCACAAGGGCCTATCATGAAGACCAAATCAAATCTCTTTCTCATTTATCAAATCATAATCAATTTGTGGATTCCTAACTTTACTCTAATCAAATAAATCTTTCTCAATATCAAAATATATCAATTCATTAAATCATGGCAACATCAATACCATTGAGGAAATATCAAGATTCATTTTAATCAACTTAATCTCATGAATCAATATACTCAATAATCCAATTTGTCATAAGGAAGATTAAGCTTGACACAGATCTTGAAAGCACTTGAAATATCATCTCATGGTAGAAATATGAAATTCACAATATTAAATATCAAGTCATAACTTGAAAGTTGTAAAAATATCATGTATAACAAAGCTTGAACAATTTATATTCTTACAGTGTCATGATGAAGTAATTTGGGTATAACCCACTTGCAAAATCATATAAATCCCTAGTAGAAATCAAAGCTTTGGGCACAAGAACGAAAGAATTGCTCTTGTTCAAACCCCACATACCATAATCTTTGAAATTGGATGAACTCTAGTGCTTGAGACTCTATTCGTACTTGTAATAAATAATTCTTGAAGCCCACATATGAGGAACTTGGTTCTAGAAGAAATCTTGACTATTTATGGATGATTTTTTTGGAAGAGATTTCAAACCCTAGATATTTTTTTCTCTTAAGAGAATTGAGAGAGAAAATGAATGAATTAGGGTTTTTGGTTGTGGGTTCTCATATATATAGAGGCCTTCAAAAATGGGAAAAAAACAAAATACCCTGTCAAAAATGGGTTAAAATTGTTGATCGGGGTCTGTGACGGTCGAACTGATGGTCCATCAGAGGACTTGGCGGTCCGCTAAATCGTTCGTTACTCAAGTTCCAAAAATGGGACATTCTGCCTTGACATGACGGTCGAACTGATGGTCCATCAGGAAACCGATGGTTCACCAGATCGTCCGTCACTCGAGGGCCAAAAATAGGATATTCTACCTCGACTTGATGGTCCCCTCGATGGTCCATCAAATTTTTGGAGGTCCACCATTTTGGTGGTTGCATGATGGCCAAAAAAAGGGGTTACTACCTTGGCTTGACGGGACGATTGATGGTCCACCAAGGACTTGGCGGTCCGTCAGATCGTCCGTCAGACCTGGGCAATTCCGACAATGCTTAGTAAATCGGCCATAACTTCTCACCCTGATATTAGATTTTGACAAAATTGGTATCGTTGCAAATCTAACTCAATTTCCCACACTACAGGAAGTCACTTTTAGGATAATTCAACAAGATTAAAACACGAATCACTTAGGAAGTCCTTTATCAATCCCTTAGGGTCAGAATTTCTCTTCATTGGACACACTCTAAAGATCAACCATGAGGAAACTTTGCGGGACCTTACAACATCTCCCCCTTAAGAACATTCATCCCCGAATGACTCTAGGTAGACTAGGGACACAGGAAAAATAAAACAGAGTACTCATGGCAAAAACAATTTCTAAATGGTTCCCGATCTTTCTAAACTCATAACTACTCCAGGTATGCAAAAGCTCATACAAGGATAATGCATAGCTGAACATTCTGATAAGAAAAGATGGATCAAGGAAGAATAGTACCTCCGGATTGATCTGAACTCGCGGAAAAGAGGTGCGGATATTTGGATCGTATGTTTGCTTTTGCCTCCTAAATAGCACCCTCAACAGACTGGTTCCACCACAAAACTTTGACCAATGGAACTTCTTTGTTCCTTAGTCTACTGATCTAAAAATTTAGGATCTCCAAAGGAATCTCCTCGAAGGAAAGGCTATCCTGAATATAAACACTCTCTGAAGGATCAACTACAATGGAATCACCGATATGCTTCTTAAGCATAGAAACATGAAAAATTGGATGAATGCTAGACAACTCCGTGGGTAACTCCACCTCATATGCCACTTTCCCAACATGGCTCAAAATCCTGTATGGACCAACATAACGGGGACTAAGCTTTCCCTTCTTCCCAAATCTCTTCACCCTTTTCATGGATGAAACCTTCAAGTACACTAAATCATTAACATTAAACTCAAGATCTTTTCTTCTCACATCCTCATATGACTTCTGATAACTTTGAACAGTCTTCAATCTTTCTCGGATGAACTTAAATTTTCCCATTGCCTCGAACACAGTATCAGGCCCAATCACAGCTTCTTCTCCTACTTCAAACCAACCTATAGGCGATCTACATCTTCTCCTATACAAAGCTTCGAATGGGACCATCTGGATACTAGCATGGAAACTATTGTTATACGCAAATTCGATCAATGGAAAGTGCTCATCCAAACTACCTTTAAAGTCAAGCGCACATGCCCTCAACATGTCCTCCAAAGTTTGAATAGTTCTCTCAGCTTGACGATCAATCTGCGGATGAAAAGTGGAACTTAGATGAACTTGGGTACCAAGACCCTTCTAAAAAGCCCTACAAAATTGAGAAGTAAACTGAGTACCCCTATTAGAGATAATAGCCAAAGAAACTCCATGAAGTATAACAAATTCTCGAATATACAATCCAGCATAATCCTCAGTCATATAAGACAAATGCACTGGCAAGAAATGAGATGATTTAGTCAACCATTCTACCATAACCCAATTTGAATCATGATGACGACGAGAAGGAGGCAAACCAACCACGAAATCCATATTCACTTCTTCCCACTTCCAAGTAGGAATGCTAAACTCTTGCATTACAGTACCAGGCCTTTGGTGCTCTACCTTAACCTGTTGACAAATAGAACACTTTGCCACAAATCCTACTATGTCTTTCTTCATACCATTCCACCAATATATTTCTCGCAAATCGTGGTACATCTTTGTAGCACCGGGATGAATAGAATATCGTGTGCGATGTGCTTCAGCCATAAGTCTCTTCCTTAGATCATCAACATTAAGAACACACAATCTACCCTGTAATCTCAGTACACCATCTCTCCCTTCGGAGAAAACCTACCTTTTGGTCCTTAACTGACTCCTCAGTCTGACCAAACTAGGATCCCATTCTTAATTCTCTTTTACTTCTAAAACTAAAGAGGATTCAGAACTACTCTATACTCGTACACTACCTTCAGTAGAATCAAGCAATCGAACACCCAACTTAGCCAAATGATGCACGTCACGATCCAGTTCTTTCTTATCATTCTCAACATGAGCTACACTACCCATAGACAATATTCTAAGAGAATCTGGCATAATATTGGCCTTGCTTGGATGATACAATACACTCATATTATAGTCTTTTAGCAACTCTAACCATATTCTTTGTGTAAGATTCAAATCCCTCTGAGTAAACACATACTGCAAGCTTTTGTTATTAGTAAACACATCAAAATGAACACCATACAAATAATATCTCCAAATTTTTAGAGCAAACACTACAACTTCTAATTCAAGATCATGAGTTGGGTAATTCTTCTTATGAGGCTTTAACTGTCTAGAGGTATAAGCTATAACCTTACCCTTCTGCATCAACACATAACCTAAACCAACTCTAGAAATTCCATAATACACCATAAGACCATTAGCACTATTAGGTAAAGTCAACAAAGAGGTTGAGGTGAGCAGAGTCTTCAACTCCTGAAAACTCTTCTCGCAAGATTCCAACCACAGGAACTTCACTTTCTTTTGGGTCAAACAGGTCAAGGGGACGCAATAGAAGAAAAAAACTCGAAGCCAAGCAAACCCTCAGAGCCAAACACTACCTCAAGGAACTCAATTCAACAATAGTCATGCATTAATAAAGAGATATACACATTGAATTCATTAGAGATATTAGAGAATACTAAACTGTACAACCATAATACACACTGAATGTCTTTATATACCATCCTTCTAATCCGACAAAGCCTTTATACATCAAAATCAAGGAATGGGGGGTGCATGCAGCAAATTAAATATCATCATCAATTTCATGAAAATATTCATATATACAATGATGGATCACTTGGCTTTAGTTAGATTGAAACATAATTTTCATGATCTCATCGTATATAAATCATATGATAAAAATCTCAAAAAATCATCATAAACAACTCATCTTTTCAACTCAAGACTTTGTGTTCATAGATCATATTCTTGTATACTCCCAAAGTGAGAACGACCATGCAGATCATCTTCGAATAGTCTTGCAAACCATTAGAGATCATCAACTATTTGCCAAATTTAGCAAGTGTGAATTTTGGCTAAGGTCAGTTGCTTTTCTGGGTCATATTATTTCTTTTGAAGGTATTCAAGTTGATCCTCAAAAGATAGAATCTGTGAAAAATTGTCCTAGACCTATTTCCCCATCTGATATTAGGAGTTTCTTTGGTCTAGCTGGCTACTACTGTCGTTTTGTTAAGGGTTTCTGTTCCATTGCATCTCCTTTGCCTCGATTGACCCAAAAGAAAGTTAAATTCCTGTGGTCTGATTCTTGCAAAAAGAGTTTTCAGGAGTTGAAGACTCAACTCAGTTCTGCCCCTGTGTTAACCCTTCCAAATAGTGTAGATAATTTTATGGTGTACTGTGATGCTTCTAGAGTTGGGTTGTGTTGCGTGTTAATGTAGAAAGGTAAGGTTATAATCTATGTCTCCAGATAGTTGAAACCATATGAGAAGAACTACCCAACCCATGACCTCGAGTTAGCTGCAGCAATTTTTGCCTTAAAAATCTATAGACACTATTTGTACGACGTTTATGTTGATGTCTTTAAGGATCACAAGAGTTTACGGTATGTGTTTACTCAGAGAAATTTGAATCTTCATCAGAGGCGATGGTTAGAATTATTAAAGAACTATGATATGAATATGTTGTGTCACCTGGGCAAGGCTAATGTTATGGCAGATGCCCTTAGCAGGTCGTCCATAGGTAGTGTAGCACAGATTAAGGAAGAGAGGAAGGAGTTAGCTTATGAGGTGCATCATATGGCTAGGTTGGGAGTTAGATTGCTTGATTTAGCTGAGGGTAATGTTTAGGTCCAGAGTAGTTTCGAGTCTTCTCTAGTTTCAAAAGTAAAGGAGAAGCAAGATATGGATCCTAGTTTGGTCAGACTAAAGCAGTCAGTTAAAGACCAAAAGGTGGAGGTTTTCTCCTAAAAGAGAGATGGTGTATTGAGATTTCAAAATAGATTATGTATGTCTGATGTTGAATATTTGAGGCAGAGAATTATGGCTGAAGTGTATGGCGCACGATATTCTATTCATCTCGGTGCTACCAAGATGTACCACGATTTGTGATAAATCTATTGGTGGAATGGTATGAAAAAGGATATAGCAAAATTTGTAGAGAAGTGTACAACTTGCCAATAGGTTAAGATAAAATACCAAAGACCCGGTGGAATGATGCAAGAATTCATTATTCCTACTTGGAAGTGGGAGGAAGTGAATATGGATTTTGTGACTAGTTTACCTCCTTCTCGACGTCATCATGATTTGATTTGGTTGTAGTAGACAAGTTGACTAAGTCCGCACATTTCTTGCCAGTGCATACATCTTTCACCGTTGAGGACTAGGCTAAGCTGTAAATTCGAGAATTAGTCAGGTTACATGGAGTTCCTTTGTCTATTATCTCCGACAGGGGTGCTCAATTTACTTCTCATTTTTGGAGGTCTTTTCAGAAGGGTCTCAGTACCCAAGTTCATCTTAGCTCCACTTTACATCCGCAGACTGATGGTCAGGCTGAGAGGACCATCCAGACCTTGAAAGATATGTTGAGTGCATGTGTTCTTGATTTCAAAGGGAGTTGGGATGAATATTTGCCATTGATTGAATTTGGTTACAAAAATAGTTTTAATGCTAGCATTGGAATGGATCCATTTGAGGCTTTATACGGAAGGCAATGTAGATTACCCATAGGCTGGTTTGAAGTATGTGAAGCCATTATGAGTGGACCTGATGCTTTGTTTGAGGCTATGGAGAAAGTTAAGCTAATTCGAGAAAGGTTGAAGGCAGCCCAAAGTTGTCAGAAGTCATATGCAGATGTGAGAAGAAAAGCTCTTGAGTTTGAGGTTAACGATCTGGTGTACTTGAAGATTTCACCCATGAAGGGGGTGAAAAGATTTGGTAATAAAGAGAAGCTTAGTCCCCGATACGTTGGCCCTTATAGAGTCTTGAATCATGTTGGAAAAGCAACTTACAAGATTGAATTACCTGCCGAGTTATCGGTTGTCCATCTTGTCTTTCACGTTTCAATGCTTAAGAAGCACATTGGTGATTCTGTTGTTGTTTATCCGTCAGAAATTTTTGATGTTCAGGATATCCTTTTGTATGATGAAGTTCTGATTGAAATCCTAGATTATCAAGTTAGTAGACTAAGAAATAAGGAAGTTCCCTTGGTTAAAGTTCTATGATGAAATCAATCAGTCGAGAGAGCTACTTGGGAAGTAGAAGATGATCTGCGAGCCAGATACCCTCATCTCTTCTCCGCGAGTTCAAATCAAGCCGAAGGTACTATTTTTCCTTAATCCAGTTCCTTCTAATCCAGAGTATTCAGCTATATCGTTATTCTCTCTATGATTCATGCATTTTGTGAAGTACTCAAAAGTTTAGAGTGAAGTAAGCCCTTTTAGTGAGTCGTTCCAGCTATACGTCCTCAGTTTCCCTTGTTCTTGGCCTATCTCGCAACATTCGAGGATGAATGTTTCCAAGAAGGAGATATTGTATTACCCCGAGACTCTAACCAATAGTGAAACCATGAATCAAGATCATAAGAAATAAATTATAATATTTTTGGTTTTTTTCTGATCAAGGATGATGTGTATTAAGGCTTTAAATATGTCCTAATGATTAGGTGAATCAAAACATTCCTTACCGATTGAATTGTTGGGAAGGATATTGCCATATTCAACTTCAAATTAGAATATCTCTTGTTATACTATGAATTATTGAGTCCATGACCTAAAAAATGATAGATAATTGAATTAGCTTTCCAACGCTACCAATTTCTCCAAAATTCAATATCAGAGCAAAGAGTTATGCCTATTTTAATCCAGCATGTCAGTATGAAAAATGTGTGACGACATTTTGTGACGGCCCGTCACAGGTTTGACGGCTTGTCACAAAAGGTCGTCACAATTAGGCAGAAAATCATAAAATCCACCCTTTTGTGATGACATTCTGTGATGGCCTATCACAGGTTTGACGGCCTATCACAAATGTCGTCAGCTATTTTTTCCAGCAATTAAGGGATGTTTTTAAAAGGGTATTTTGGTCTTTTCCACCCATTTTGACCCTATATATATATCCAAGTAAAGAAGAAAACTTGATTCTTCTTTCATTTCATCAAGAATATTAGGGTTTTCTCTCCCAAAATCCAATCCAAATCTCCTAAGAATATCAAGAATCCAACTATAGATTTCACAAACTGGTTCAAGATTCAAGGTACCCAAGTCAAAAGCATCAAGAACCCTAACTCAAGAAGTGGAAAATGAGTCTATTACAAGTTTCTTCATTCAAATACATTTTCAAGGTATGTGGGATTTGAACAAGAACACTCCTTTCATTCTTGTTCCTGAAGATTTAATTTCTATTATTGATTTCTATGAATTTGCAAAGTAGGATTGACCCCAAATTATTCTATTAATGGTTTGTGAGATTTGAATTGTTCAAGTTGGATATACAAGATTATTTTCATCATTTTATCTCTTAAATTGAGAATTTATGCCATGATTTGAATACTGTTATTATGAATTGATGATTTCCAAATGATTTGAGATAAGAGTCATGATTTAAGCTTTTCTATGAAATGTTGATTATTGAATATATATTGACATTTGGGACTGAAAATCAAGAATGAGTCTTTTGATGTCTTCGTAAAGTTTTGACATTCGATATAATTTGATAAGCAAGCACACTTGATATTGAGAAAGATTGTTTGATTTTAAGTCAAGTTAGGAATCCACAGTTGTATATGATTTACCGATGAGATATATTATTGTTTTGGTCTTTATGTTAGACCCATGAGTTGATATTGATGAAGGTGTATTTTCTAACGCATTTTGAGCTGAGTCTGTGAGGAGTATTAGCACCGAGTGAGAAATGTGGTATTTTCTTGAAACTACGTGCCTCCGTAGGATTGATGTTGACAATTATGGGCAAGAGGCCGAGTATGGGACTAGAATAGTGAAATTGAGGTTTTACTCCCTGAAAAGAGTACGATGCTCCCGCCAATATGGGGTTCTCTCCTTAGGAAGGCAAAACGTTGGACTCTATATGGCTCACATGGTTTAGTTTATGTCTGTTATAAAAAACTCCAAAGTCCATAATAGTTCAAGTTTCATGAGTTACTGAGTCACTCTAAGTAATGAGTCAAAGAGTTTGATTTGAGTCCTATGGTTTATGAGATTTATGAAGCATGTGTTATTATTGATGACTTATGGAAACTATGTTTCAGGTAACTCAAGCAAAGAGAGTCATTATTATCACCATCCATGATTTTCTTATACATTTATGATATTATTTAAGTGTTGCCTGCACCCCCATATACTCAGTACATTCCCAAGTACTGATTCTCATACTCTTCTGTGTCTTACATTTTCTCATGATGTAGGTTCAGGTGCTTAGTCTTAGCAGCGGCAGTGATCTTCGAGTACCTATATCTACATTCGTACAATTGGTGAAATCTCATTGTTCAAGGACCTATGTCCCTGATTTTTGTCTTGATAGTAGATGTTTGTTTATTTCCAATTCAGTACGAGTTAGTTGGAGATCTGTCCCAATGGCTCCTCAGTCTTATGTAGTAGAGGATTTGTCAGACTAGAGTACCTGAATATACAGAACATCAGTATTTTGATTATACATGATAGTATTTCTTCATATTTCAGTATGTTCATGACATGACTATTCTTCTTTATTACAGCTTGATTATCATCATGGTGAGTTATAGAATTGATGACAGGCTCAGAGGGTTAGCTTGAGGCCGCGTGTGACCTTAAGCACCATGTGACATCTTGAGATGGGATCTTAGGGCGTTACAGATGCTTCCCCTTTATAAATTACACCAATATACCAAGATAATTTTATCATGGTTTAGGCTTTTACAAATTACCATTTTGACAGTCTGTGTTTGAGCAGAAAACAACTTCTACTATCACTGCCTCAACAATTGGTATTAGGAGTCCTTTTCATATTATTAAGCATCAATTTTTGTAAGAATCCTTTTCATGTTAGGAGATATCAATGGTATATTTGTATCTATAAATAGCCCACGCATGTCCCTATTTTTCTTACATTGAGGTCTTGAGAAATTGCTGACAGTAGCTTCCTTCGTGATTTGCAATCTCGCCGAGGTAATTTATTTTCCCTCTCTTTGGGATTTTTTTTCTTTTTTTTTCTTTTCTTCTTCTTTTGTAGGGTTGCAACAAATAGCAATGTGCATTAGTTGCGCCATCGGCTTAAGGTGTGAGAGTTTAACTTTGCCTCCGTCATCTTAAGTCCAACCAATTTGCTTGAAGATGGTATACAACAGCTTAAGTTGGGAGAGTTTAACTTCGCCTCCATCAGCTTAAGTCCAACCAATTTACTTGGAGATGGTGGACATCGACTTAAGGTGCGAGAGTTTAACTTCGCCTCCATCACCTTAAGTCCGACCAATTTAGTTGAAGATGGTGGACATTGGTTTAAGGTGTGAGAGTTTAACTTCGCCTCCATCACCTTAAGTCCGAATAATTTTACTTGAAGATGGTGCAATGGTTTTCTACAAGCATAGGGCCTTTCACCGATGTATTTATGCAATGATCTTCTCTAAGTATGGGCCCTTTTTCAATGTTCAGCTTAAGGCATGAGGGTCTAACTTCGCCTCCGTTACCCTGTGATCTGACAAACTCGACTTTAAATATATGTGACTATATTTCACCAGAGCCAAACACATAAAGAACCTTTTTATTATTTGGCCCTCTTTCTTTTTCTTTGCATGTATATTTTTTTTCTTTTCTGAATCTTGACTTTGTGCCTAACCAAGTCTCTTTAATTTATGCAGCTTACAAAGATGGTTTGCTTTAGAGACTACACATCTTCATCCACTAAAAACAAGTATCTTCTAATTGAGGACGATAAAGGTACTGTTTTAACCAGGCTATTGACTGGAACTCCAATAGCAGGAAGGTATTCAGATCCATGGCCACCCTTGCAAAATTCCATCCATATGTCGGATTGGACTTCAAAACATGACATTACTGATAATCGATTGGCTAAAGTATAGCTTTTTCAAAATCCCAACCAACATCAATTGAATATTGAATGTACCTTTCCTTACTTAGGACGTCGGGTACTTAAAGGAGAAGTACATTGGAGGGGTACTATAGAGATAACTATTGAATATCGTCACACTTAAGGATATTGGGAATGGACTGAGAAAATATTGGCTAGAAGTGCAAAAACCTTAAAGGCAGCAAAAATATATGATGTCGTTTATGCTTCATTGTTTACCCATGATCGAAACTCAAATATATTACAGGCATTCTTCGAGGCTTGGTGTCAAAATACCAACACATTGCTTACTTCAGTTGGAGAGCTATCTATATCCCTTTGGGACTTATACAAAATTGAAGGTTTGCCTATCGGAGACCTTCATTATGAAGAAGTAGTGCCCAAAGTGAAGGAGATTACAGGTGTTGATGAAAAGAATGAGAGATTTATCCCTTGTTCTTGTGAATCCTTGTTCATAGATTTTCAGCATCTTCAAGAAGGAGAGGTTTCTAATCTGAACGTTCGTTTAAGCACGTGGATAAAATTTTTGTGTAAAATTATTTAAAATATGAGTCAGCTCCATCTAGGAAGGAGAAAAAATCTGCTCGCTTAAAGTCAACCCATAACCCAACTGGGACTATTTCGAATATAGCAAAGTGGTCAAGTATAGATGATGCCACATTTTCTAAACTTGGAGTGAAGTATGAATATAGAACTGATACATATTTGGCAGCGTTCTTATCATGTTCGTTATGCACCTTTGTATATCCCTCTAGGGATAGATCTTTCATTCATCTAGGAACTTTTAGAATTTCAGCTATGATGGTAGATAAGAAAACTTTTAGTCTTGCCATTCCAGTCCTATCAAGAATTTATAATGGTCTCAATAGAGTCTATAAATCTTCACAACTTGAGCATCTCATAGTATCCTTTCCAATCCATTATGTGTATGGTCGGCTTGCTCACTATTTTAAGACATATTTTTCACTTTGTAATGGACCATTTGTTCCATTGATGATGGCATATTTTGGCGAGAGCGGGGAAAGGTATTTTCATGGAGAGTTTTCCGGAAAACTCATCCATCAAGGAGACACTTAACTTGGGTTTCCACTATGCCGAGCCAGGACGCTCCTTGTCATTTTGTGGAAGATGATAAGGGTGACGAGTTAGATATAAGCTACTTTATGAGCCTCCATTTTAACTTACTCCCTTTTAGATATGGAGGTCATTCATGCTTGAGCCATACAGTCCACACCTGTTTAGCCGTCAGTTTGGATTTTATCAAGGCCTTCTCGGAGTCTTGGAAGATGATATTCGCAGTGCTTCACTAGATAAAGACCTTAAATTTCATCGAATTTGTGTATTGCATGGCTCTATGTTGAAAGCGACTTTCCCTAATGCCACACCCAATGTGCAAAGATATTTATCCACGCCATATAAATTTTGGTGGGACAAAGTTCATGGAAACTTTCTCGAAGTTAACTTACAACCTTTGAGAACATTGTAGGTCCAATTATTGACACTCCTCAAGAACATGGTGTAGGGGTGCTAAACTTGGATAAGCCTCCAATTTTGAAAGCTAAGGTAGTAATTCGATAAAAATTCAAGGGACCTCCACATGCATAAACTCGGAAAGAGGAGTTGCTTGCCCTGCCTCAATCGGCTTTCAATAAATGAACCTTTCAAGATGAAAGCAATAGTAGCCACGGAGATCATTGTTGGAAGAATCTAAAACCATCCTTGGTGAAGCAGGGTGACTCTAAGACTCCGCAATCTATCGAGAAGGTAATGACTCAACTCTTCTACCATTTCACAGTATATGCATTGCCTTTATATACCCCTCATATTATGTTTTTCTTTGTAGGCGCAGCCAGATAATGTCCAAATTTTGGAAGATCCTCATCAAAGTAAGTCACAAGATAGTAGCGAGTCTGTAGTAGGTCCAAACTCAAGGGAGTTACTTTTGTCATCAAAAGAGGTTACTTATAACTCTTGCGGTAAAGTCAAAGAAAATATTGAGTCAAACTTTTGTCGGAAACCAACAGTAACCATGTCTATTTTTTATGGCAACAAGGTCATTTTAGAGATTAAAAAGGAATTTGTCATAAAGGCTTGGGCTAGTATCCGTACCAAACTTCCAGGCATTACTCCAAATAGTGTTTCTTCTATCCAAGATAACATCAAAGTTATAATCAATGAAATAAGTGGAACGGAGGCAGATATTTCCCCTTTGCATGATTTATTAGGGTCTTTCTTTGGGATGGCGACTTTCTATGACCAAGCACGATCCACCCTTGTTGATAAAACCATAATAATTAAATAGTCAGTGTCATATTTAAAATCCAAAGAGAATCTTGAGCTTGTATTGAGGGATAGAGATGAGAAATCTGAAGAAGTTTCTACCACCTGCAAATCTTTTGAGAAGGAGAGAAAGAAAGTGAAGAAGTTGAAAGCTCACTGAGATGCTGCCAAGCAAGAAGCTGCAGAGATGGAATCTAAAGTTTCCACTGCTGAAGAAGAGTTTTCCAAGTGTTTTGATGTCTCCCTTGCAACGTCAAAAGCCTAAAAGGTCGTAGAGAAGGAGAAACAAGTCTTAGAGGCTGCTTTACAAGATTTAGTCAATTATAAGCTATACTTAGATTAGCCTTAGGAGATGTTTTCCTTCAAACCTTCTTGTTACTTTCTCTTACCCTTTTTATTAAGTAGTAGGATCTATTAGTTATAATGGAAGCTCTTTTTCTTTATATTTCACATTTATTTTAATATTTCTTTTGAATTTCAACCCCAAGAATTGCTTGCTTATTTTGATGCATTGATATTATCATATTAAACTCTAGATTTTCTCTCCAACACTTCTTGCTCATTGGATTCATGTCTTTATCTCACAACTGAGTTGGACTTGCAATTTCAATTTGAAAGCCTTTTTATCTTTATAATTGATAAATGCACATGTAATGAATCTATGTCTCAACTGTAAACTTTGGGTATTCCAAATCCTATTGAAAGAGCTTATTTTCCTTTTGAAGGGTTTCCCCCATTGAGCCACAAATATTTTACATAATTCCAAAAATCAGTTAAGGTATATGAAAACTTGACTTGCATACGACGGATCAAGTAGGGACATGTTTTTTTTTTACACTCATGCAACTGAACTCAGAATGAAATTCCAAGCGCCTACGTACCTCAATGAAGAGGATCAAGTCACAACATAGTTCTGGGGTGAGTGTTTTTTTTAGCCGTTCAAAGTTTATACTTTTGCAGGCCAGGAGTAGACATGCAGTTTATACTCATTCCTAAGAAGTGTCATCTTCCTTTAAGGATAGTACTTCTTCAAGAACTTGGCATTGATGGGCCAATCCTTACGCCATCTGCATCGACAAACTTGTAAGCACCATTTGAATATGCCTCTTATACGACATATGGTCCATCCCACTTTGAGGTGAATTTTCCCCCAGAATTATGAGAAGTGATAATGGGCTTCTTACTACAAGGACATGATCTCCAACTTGAAAGCACCTCAAGCAAACCCTTTTATTAAAAGAATGAGATAGCCGGGCTTGATAACATTTGAGAATTTGTTGAGTCTCCAGCCTCTTCTCAGTAAGAGCTTCTAACTCTGTAAGACTCAACTTAGCATTTTCTTCATCGTTGAGCCCTTCTTGAATAGCCAGTCTCAAACAAGGTATTTTCCGCTCAACTGGCAGGACTGCTTCAACTCTAAAAATAAGTGAATATGGGGTTGCTTGCATCGGTGTATGGTAAGTTGTTCTATATGCCTATAAAGCTTCTTCCATTCGATCATGCCAGTCTTGCTTGGATTTGGAGATGACTTTATTTAGCAATTTGCATAAAGTCTTATTGAAATCTTCAGCTAGACCACTGGCGGCAACATGGTACATAGAAAACTTACGCTACTTGAAGCCAAAGAGATCACAAATTTTATTCATCAATTTTTTATCAAACGACTTGCCATTGTCAGTTCTTATATATTCAAATATTCCAAAGTGGTGGACGATATTAACTCAGATGAAGTTTGCAATATTTTCTTTCTTTACTTCCTTAAGAGCAATAGCTTCAGCCCATTTTGAGAAGTAATCTATCGCGGCCAAGATGTATAAATGTCCACCAGAAGATTTTGGTAGTGGACCAACAACATCCATTCCCTAAGCATTGAATGGCCAAGATTCCACAGTTGGGTATAGTACTTTAGGAGGTTGATGAATGAAATTTGCATGAAATTGGCAAGCTTTGCATCTTCTAGCATAGTCCAAGCAATCTTTCACCATTGTTAGCCAATAGTATCCCATCCTTTTAATGTGAAAATGGAGCTTTGGTCTGGACTTATGCGATCCACAAACTCTCGAGTGTGCTTCTTATAAAGCTTGAAATGCTTCTTCCTCTCCTAAACACCATAAGACTACTCCTTCAAATAATCCTCTGTACAGTGTGTCCTTATAGTAAAGGAAGAGAGGTGCACGATGACGAATGTCGGTCCTTCTCATTGGATCTTCTAGAAGTATCCCATAACATAAGTAATCTATGATAAGTTGTCACCAATCTTTCTTTTCATCTTTAGATACGGCAACGAGATATTCAACTTTATCTTCTTCATCCTTGTTTGATGGGGGTACTACCCATTCTTGGCAGACAGTAACTTATGTTTGTTTTAGAAAGGTCAGGGTTGAGGCCAAAGCACCTAGGGTATCAGCTTGCTTATTTTCTCTCCTTGGCACATGTTGGAGGGTTACTTCTCCAAGCCACCCTATTAACTTCTGTGCATAATCATGATATGGTTGTAGCTCAGGCTTTCTGACTTCATAGCTTCCCAAAAGCTGCTTGATCACTAGTTGGGAGTCACCAAAGACTTGTAATTGTATTCTTTTCATGTCAACTGCCATGTCAAGTCCAAGTATTAAATCTTTATATTCGGCAACATTATTAGAGCAACAACTTGATAGGCTAAAAGAGTATGGGATGACCTCTTCTTGTGGAGTGACGAACACTACACCAGCACCAGCTCCATCTCGATGTGCAGCATCATCAAAGTACATTTTCCATGGGGGTCTAGCTTCAATAATCATTTCATATTCATAAGGAAGTTCATTGCTCAATTCACAATCATCAGGTATCGGGTGGTCTGCCAAAAAGTCATCAAATAATAATCTCTTTACAGCCTTTTGGGAAATATACACAATCACAAACTGTTGAAATTGAAGGTACCATTTAGTAAGTCGGTAACTAAGGACTGGTTTTGACATTACAAACTTAATGGGATTTGTCCTAGAGACATGTCGAACAACATAAGCCAGAAAGTAGTGCTTCATCTTTTGAATCAAGAAGGCTAATGCCAATCATAACTTTTCAATTGGGGAATACTTTAGCTCATTTGTCATCATCATTCTGCTTAAATAGTAAAGAAAATTTTCCTTTCCTTCACTATTTTCTTGATCTAGTAGTGCTCTAACTGACCTCTCTTATGTCGCGTTGTAGAGCATCAATGGTTTCCCAGGTATGGGTGCTGGAAAAACTGGTGGCTTCATTAAGGATGATTTGATACCCTCAAAGGCATTACTACAAACTTGGTCCCATTCAAAGGGAGTGTCCTTCTTCATAAGGAGACTAAATGGTTGACATTTTCTAGCTAGGTTTGAGATGAACCTCCTTAAATACTCTAGCCTTCCTTGAAGGCTTTTCAACTCATGAATATCCCGAGGCTCGGGCATCTTCAAAATTACATCAACTTTAGCTTGATCAATTTTAATTCCTCTGTGTCGCACAATAAAGCCAAGAAATTTTCCCGAAGTAACTCCAAAGGCATACTTTAATGGATTCATCCTAAGTTGATATCTTCGAAGCAACTCGAATACCATTCTTAAGTCTTTTAAGTGGTCACATCTCTTTTCTTACTTCACCACTAGATCATCCATGTAGCATTAAACATTTTTATGGAGCAGGCCATCAAAGATGTTCTGCATTTCCCTTTGATAAGTGGCACCAGCATTCTTCAAACCAAAAGGAATCACCTTGTAGTAGTAAATACCTTTAGGCGTATGAAATACAGTGAGTTCTTCATCCTTTGGTGCCATGTGGATTTGTTTGCAGCCAGATGAACCATCCATAAAGGACATTACCTTATAACTAGTGGTGGAATCAATCATCAACTTTGGTATGGGAATTGGAAAGTAATCCTTAGGGTAGGCGTTGTTGAGATCTTGAAAGTTGACACAAACTCAAATTTGGCCATTCTTCTTCCTTACTAGAACAATACTTGAGATCCACGTGGGATATTTGACTTCGTGAATAAAGTTGGCTTCAATGAGTTTGTTAACTTCATTTTCAATTAATGAAACCAACTCTGGCCTAAAGCGCCTTTGGGCTTGCTTAATAGGATGGACACCATTCTTGACCGCCAACTTATGGACCGCTACTTTTGGATCTAAGCTAGACATTTCCTTATAGCTCCAGGAAAAGACATCCACATATTCTTTGAGTATGTTCATATAAGCAATTTCCTTCTCCACTTCTAGAAATGCACTCAAGTAAGTTGGTCTTGGGTCTTCGTCGGTTCCAATATTAACTTCCTATCTTCGTCGTTGATGGATATGTGGTGACACTAGAAAGTATCTTTTATCTCTTTATTAACCTTCATTTAAGAAAAGGCCTTATTCTCATTTTCGATCATAACATTATAAGGAGATAACAGTTTCTTTATATTCTTCACGTTCCTTGGTATAAACCATGGTTTGAGCTTTAGCTTTTAAAACCTCATTGCATGAAACCAGTAGTTCTATCTCCTCATTCTAGAAGGGATCAAACTCTGGAAATCCTTCTGTATTTTAAATAAAGAGTGCATCATTGTGCTTTGACTACTTCTTTGATGCTTATTTTTTTCCTCTTATTTATAGGGCCCAACCTTTTGAACATAGAATTTCTTGAGGTTTATTCTCCAAGTCGATCAAATATAGAGGGTATTTTATTAGCGGCAGTGGATTCTTCTTCCACGGTGATGTAATTACTGACTGCCCTTCTTTTGGAGATGCAAATTGGAGGTGGTTGCATATATCCTAGTCCTTCATGTGCCTGCCTGGTGTTACCCTCTGATGGAAGTTTTACCAACCTTGATAGCTCATTAGGATTATATCCAGCCTTTACAAATAGCTTATATGCATTTGAATCAAATCCCTCTTTTGTACGCTTCGTAGGGAGTGCCATGCCTTGTGGAGAACTTTGAGCCACAGATTCCTCAAGTGGTCGGCCTTAAGGATGGATTTATTGCGTCAATCTTCCTGATAGGTAAAGTTACCCCCTTTTGCACATTATCTTGGGAACCAGGTGAGTTATCTTTCTCTTTTTTTTACCTTTAGCACATAGAGAAGAACAAGAGTTGCCTTATTTTTTGTATGAGCGATGCTTTCTTTATTCGAAGTGAAGAGAGGCTTCCTGGTGGGAAATTTTTCAACAGTCACCACATCCTTATTATATGTAAGATCATCACACTTGTTCTTGGCTACATCTTCAACCCTTTTCTTATTCACGACATAAGTCTTTAACTAGAATTTTGCATTAGCAAAGTGTGATTCAACTTCAATGAATGGCTTGTCATTAGCAATTATCTTTCTTTCCACTCCATTTTTGAGTTACTTCAAGAATTGATAGTAAGAGGATGAGATAATTTTATTCCCTTGTACCCAAGGCCTACCAAGAAATACATTGTATGAAGTTTTGGCATCGATAACATGCATCAATGGGTTTGATTGAAAATCATCCAAAAAAATCCCTAACTTGATACATCCCATGGCCCTATGGACTCCTTGGTTAAAGCCTTGGATCATTATATGACTTTCGTCCAGTTTGCTAGTAGCGATGCCAAACTCCTTTATCGTACAGATAGTCAGGATATTGACTCCAGATCCCTCATCTATCAAGATTCTATTGATCTTATTTCCTAGAATTTGACCCACCATGTATAAGGGATGGTTATGTAGGGTCTCACCAAGAAGAAAATCATTATTTATAAATGTGATTTTTGTATCACACACATGTGCCTCTTTGCCAAGAGTTTCAGCTAGCCTTTTAGAAGATGAAGGAAATTCCATGGGTAGATTCTTACCTTTTACCCCCTCTTTAGCGGTATTAAAACAAGGAACCTCAAGGTTGAATTGGGTAGTCTTTCCATGGAACCAACTTGGTAAGAATTCCTCTAAAGTCACCGGACGCCGAGGTTTTCGATGGTGAAGCTCCGTCACCCTTGTCTTCTTTGGAAGTTCAAATAACTTTTGTTTCCTTAGTTTCTTCACCATTCTCCTTCCGGTTGGTTGCTCGTACGTCTCCTTTTGCAGAATCATCTTCTTGAATCTGCGTCTGGTCACTAGAGTCCAACCTTCATCATCGTCTTCGTCAACTGAAGACCTATCAGGATCTAATATCTTCTCATTATACTCTTTAAAACAAAATTGAATTGGGTTAAGCGAGACAAAAGTGATAGAGATTTGATGAGAACTGGCTATCTCATCGTCAAAGAAGATTTTCTTCTCTTTTGCCAGTTGTATGACTTTATCTTTAAAGACAAAGCATTTCTCTAGAGGGTGACTTATGAGCCTATGATATTTTCAATAATTAGGGTCATTGGTCCTTCTAAATTCATTGGGACGCTTCATCTCTGGGAGTTCAATGAGCTTATGATGAAGAAGTTCATCAAAAATCTCATCAACATCAGAATCAAGGAAGGGATATTCCTTTTCTTGCATCTCCTTTAAAGTTTTCTGATTTGGGCGTGCTCCAGAAGTTGTCTTCACACTTTGCTTCTTGCTCACCTTTGTGGTGACTTTCAGAGGAGACACATCAACATTCATAGATTCTTTGTTATTATTTTTGGGGACAAACTTACCCCATCTTTTGGGTTCTTACTTATCCTTTCCCCTTCTTGGGTTATGGATAGACTCTTCTTCCTTTCCAGCAGAATACATGCTCAATTCCATGTCATGAGCGTGAGTAGGTAACTTTTCAAAGGATTTTGGTTTAATCTCTTGCAAGATGTATAGAAGGTATTATAGAAGCTTCATTGAGCCTATTTTTATAGTTTAGGCTTGCATTAATCCATCGATTGATGATGTCAAGGACTGGCTTATCCTTTCTTTGCCGAGTATTTGTGAGCCCTACCATGTTCACCATACGCCTTGTGTTGTAGAAGTAATTTAGGAACTCATGCTCTAATTGTTCCCAACTATCAATGGAGTTAGGCTCGATATCCATATACTAATCAAAGGTATTTCCCTTTAGGGAACGAACAAATAGTTTGTCAAGATAGTTACCATAATTTCTAGCATTGTTACATGTCTCAACAAAGTGTGCGACATACTGTTTTGGGTTCCCTTTTCTCTCAAATTGTTTAAATTTGGTGGTTTGATAGTCGGCAGGCATTTTGAGGCCATCTATCCTTGCAGTGTAGGGCTTAGTATATGCGAGGGAAGACTTGGTGAAAACATCATACTTGTTTTTGAGGCTTCCTTCATTGAATTCCTTCAATTGCTCAATCGGGATCATTCCTTCGGAATAAACTCGTACCTCTTTAGTTGGTGGTATTTGTTTCACAGGATTCTCTAGAGATTTTCCAGGTGCATGGATAGAATCTCCATCTATCAGGCCTCCCACCCTATCCACTATCTTATTAATTCTAGCATCTTGATTCTGATATATTGCATCAAGCCCTCAATTGCCTTTGTTAGATTTACAAACTACTCCTTCATAGATGAGGCATCAGTCTTTATCGCTTACATAATCACTGGAGATGTTAGAGAGTAGCACGGATTATCACGCAAGTTGACATTTGAAGTGCTCAACTTATGTTATGTAGTCAGAGATAATGAGTTGCTTGAACGATCATCACTCTTTGCGCCAGAGTACTTGGAACCAGAATGTTCAAGTAGAGCTAGAGTCTTCTTAAGAGATTCTGCCACACTACTTTCTCTATCCGAAGCACTTGCATTGGTCTTCATTCCTTTCGAGGTTGAATATCCAAAAAATGGAGTTAGAGCGGACGACATTGAATGTGTTTGTTGTCGTAGCAAGCTTGTTTTTCTTTTTATAACAGCTCCTAAGCTTCCGAAAGTAACACCAAGGATGCTTTCTACGTTAGCAGAGAACTTTGAACTAGCAGTCTTAGAAGCAGTTGATTGAGAGTTGACCTTCTTGGAAGTCATTTTAGTATTGTTGAACTTTGAAATTGGAAAAACTGAGATAAGAGGTAGAGATTGTCCCACTGGGCGTGCTAGAATTTATTGGACAATAAACTTTTGAGGCCGAAAAATCAATAACCAAGACAAGAAAATATTGCAACAATCAATTTATTGACTTCAATGCGAGTGTTACAATCTTTAGGAATCTTCTGATTTGCCTTTTCAAATAGAAATTCAAGGGCTTGAAGCTTGATCTTGAATTTCAACTTGATTTGATGAACTTGAGGGACTTGATCTAGACATGTGCTTGAATTCAAGAGCTTTTGAGCTTGTTCTTAAATATTGCGGTCTTGATCTTGAAACTTGATGAACTTGATTTGAATGCTTGAGCTTTTTGGAGAAATTGTGGCCTTTGATCCACGAACTTTCTCTTGCTACTTGTTAGAGTTTTGGGGGGGATTTTTTCTAAATTATGAGGCCCCTATTTATAGTTGCAGGAAAGGGAAGAATCATGATGAAGATAGACTTTCTTTGACCAATCAAATTCAAGTGGCGTGGTTCCTTTTATGGGCTTTGATTTCATTGGGACTGCTGCATAATTTTAACATGTCGCATGATCCTATTCGATCCTTTCCTTGACTTGGCATGCCACGTAATTTAACACATGACACTTACTTTGGCCTCTAGAATATGACAATATGTTGGGCTTAGCAAAGTGGGCTCATGTAACCCCCCCCCCCCCCCCCCCCCCCGCGCATTTTGGGCTACAATATAGACCATGATTCCAATGTGCTGATAATTCCGAAGCCATAAATTCTATGCCAATATGGCATGCTAATTATTTGTGTAGTATGTGAATCCATTCAAGCTTGAATTTAGACCATAGGGGTCTTTTGACTCAAGGACGAGTTGAAAACTACTTCGATCGATTAATTTTAAGTGGACATTATAATTTGTGTCAACTTCTATCAACCATGACTCTTTGTATATGTCAAATTAGAGAGCCTACTATGTGTAAAATGATAGGTTTTCGAGTTATCTTTCCAATGATACCAATTTTTGTAAAATCTGGCACCTGAGCAAGAAGTTATGGCCTTTCAAAGTAATATGCGTCGCCTAACCAATCACACATGGCCATTGGAAAGCATAGGTGATAGCATAGGCGGCGCCTATGTAAAGGTTTCAAGTGACTTAAACACTCCATTTTTGGGGCAAAATGGTCCTTTTTCCACCCTTATTCAGCCATACACACGAAATTCAACCCCCAATTCTCCAAAATACATCCACATTCATCTAAATTTTCTCAAGAACACTCCCAAGGGTTTCAAACTAAAAACTCAAATAAATCAAGATTCAACCGTGGGTTTTCAAAATTGATTAGATATTCAGAATCCTCAATCCACAGGCTTCAAGAAGCATCCATTATTTTCCGAAATAGAGGTACGCGGGGTTTTTCTAAATTCTCATGGGCATAGAAAAATCATATTTTAGAATGAGGTTTTTGAAACTATGTATATATTCATGTACTAGATGTTTTAACATCATTGTTTTGGTCTTTCGACCTTTCCCAAAGTGATTTGAGAATATGTATGTATGAAAGTATGTATTTAAGAACGATTTCTTGTTGAGAGCATGACTTTTGGTGAATTCCCTCTTATTATGAATTTTCAGATTTTTCATAGCATATGAATTATTTTGCAATGCATTCTTGAAAAGCACTATATGAAATGGTTGAACTCTTGTTATGATTTGAATGTGGTTTTAAATCACTAAAGAGGGAATTTAGCTTGAATTTTTAATGTTCATAATGCATGTAATAAAAGAGTGCATGATTTGCTAAAGGCACTAGACCACCATATGTTTGATGAAGTTTTTGCATGATTTTGACCTGAGTTTCGAAACACGAAATCTTCTCTATCAGTTGCATGTTTTTAGGTAGTCTACGATTTGCTTTAAATGAAATATTTATCTTAATGTATTATGGCTCAGAAATCATGACTTGCATCTTGGTATGACGATACGAAACTCAAAAAATGCCATAACAGACACAGACGAATACAAAAATCAGACTTTATTAGATTTGCATATTTTAGAACTTCGGAATGATGCATGTTCGAAAAAGGCTAAAATAGGGCATAAAGAGAGCTTAGGTGGTTTCCCGAAGAAGGCGTGAGTTCAGAAAACTCTTTGTCAAAAACCATGGTTTGTCGACCCGGGTATATTATTATATGCTGACTTAAGTGTCGTGTGGCGTATCAGATTCAGGAACTCCAACTCTTGCGGCACACTCGGGTTGAAGGCTTCCCCGTCGAGTCAATGGCGGATTCGATATCGCCTGTGGAATATCAGACTTGTAGGGGATACCACCTAACTTAGAAGTAATACACAGATCAAAGTTTGAAATTTATAAACAGGTTACATGTTTTCAGAAAGTGCCCATGTGTTTTTCAGAAACTATTTTATGCATGATGTTTTGATGAAAAATTGCTCACATGTATTATATATATAAATATGTTCAATTACTTTATTTTAGATTTCTTTGCGTGCCAATACAATTGTGCTGACCCTCACCCCCTCCCCCCCCCCCCCCCCCTCCTTCCAGGTTCTGAGGCATAGTCTAGGAATCCAAATAAACAGTAGAGATTCCAGATCACAGACCGGAGTTGCAGTGGTGAGCCTTCTATGATTCAGAAGGCATGGTTATTTCATATTACTACTATTAGTTAGGTTTTGGTCTACTGGGGGCCTTGTCCTAGCTTTCAGGCAACTTTGATTAGTTCATGGTAGAGATTTCGTAGATTGAGTCAGACATTGTTATTCAGACACATTTTTCAGTTTCAATATTATGACCATGTTTTCGTTTCAGATTTTAATTTCCGCATTATCTTTTACTTTATGAATATTGTGCATGATTACCAGATAGACAGAGGGCGTTCCGGGCCTTCGGGTTCGGGAATGCTCGTCACGGCCAAGGCCCCGATTTGGGTCTTGACAGCTCATTATTTGTAGCCCAAATTAATAAACTAGCCTAATAAATATTGGACTTTATTTAAATCCATGTGTTTGAATTCAAATAATTAATTCAATTATATGAATCCACATTATTTATTTAAGACTAATATATTTTGAATTTAATTTAATCCAAATTTCGTACGAATTTAAATTTAATAAAATTTCGTTGTCCATAGGTTGTTGTTGGGAAAGGATGTTAACGAGTGCGGAATAGATGATATAAGACAAGCTAAGGGAGACTATATATGACAACATCAAAGACTAATCAAATTCACTGAATCAAAAGACTAATGAAATTGTCCTTTTTCGAAATCATTGTGAGGACGAATGTAGATGATACTTTCTGTAATTTTTCCTTATAAATTTACCTGAATCAAATAGCTTGACTTAAACTTTTTATGTGTGTTAAAAAGTTTCTTTAAGTATAAACAATTATTGAGGACTTGATAAATTAAATAAGTTAAGATAGATTCAAGAAGTCAAAGTTTATAATAATAATTATTTTATTTTATTGAAAAATAAATTTACAAATAACTAGCTACTAGTCAAAATAAATAATCCAAATGTATATAAAATTGTTGAAGTCCTTGTCCAGTTTTGTTTTGTCATTTTGTGTCATTGCGTTTATTAGGTATGTTCTTGGGGAGCCTGCTTGCTAAAGATTAAGCATATTGTCAATTTTCAAAATTTTTATGATAAATAAACTAGACTGAAGTAGAATTTAAAAATTCTATCATGTGAATTTTTTATTACCCTATCCCCAATTGAAAATCAATTGGATTCGGGTTATAAGGTCTCCCATAAGAATATTTTCTTATTAGATTAATTGAGCCGTTGGATTTAATAGTTACCTTGTCATATTAAAGTTTGTCTTGTTTTAATTATTGGTCGTGTTTCAATTATATTCATTAGCTTTTCTTAGAGACTGTAAATTTGACTAAAGATGCAACAGAAGCAAAAGTTGGTCATTTCGACTTAAAGTGGTGTAATAACAATAGTTTGAATCATATTTTTCTAAAATGTGATTTATCTATGGTGGTAGGTATGTTGCAAAAGAAAAACATGTCTCATGATTCATGCAAGACACAATAAAGGATACACTGGAGTTGATTGATCGAAAAAATTGTGCTGTTCAAAATTGTTATAGAGAATCGAATTAAGTGGCGGATGCATTAGCTAAATGGAGCATTGTAAGACAATACAGAATCATCTTTTCTCCAAACAATTTACCTGCTATCACTAAAGGATCTTATACTCTGAATTTACAACAAATGGCTGCTTTTCGATATCTTATTCATATCGAGGCCATCTCATCACCTTCCACAAAAGGAATCTTAATTGTCTTATGTTTGCCAAATTTAATTCAGGTACCTATTAGTACGATTTAATATTTGTACATAAATAGTGGAATATTCAAATTGTATCTAGTTTTGAAAAGCCTTAAATTTGTCTTAAAAAAAAGTATTAGTCTAAATTTGTCTAAAAAATAAATTATTAGTCTTGCAATAAGATAGTACGTACAGAATAGTGTCTATTGATTAATCCGGTCTTTTAATAACACTCATTTTGGATAGTGGTTTGTCATGGTTTCATAATGTACGGTACTGTATGGTATGATATTGTACTGTACAGTACAGTATAGTACTATATCATGTTTGGATAGACTGTACGTTCATTATTGTTTAATAATAGTTTTACTGTTTAGTTTGACAGTATGGTACTGTATCGTAACTGGGTAGTTTTCTAAAATACTCTTAATTGTTATAAATGTTAAATTTATCAATAATTGTTAATAAATAATTTTCTTCCTACTAATTTGTCATAAATTATGTCATGTAGATATAAATTCATGTAAATTCTAACAAAGTCAATATAAGAGTAGATCAAAATAAATATAACCGGATTCATTTTTTATAGTAACAAATTTTATTTCTTTTTGGTATTTTGAGACGTGACACCAAAGACAAGTACAAAGTTTGAATGCATCTTTTGTGTATACTACACGTATGTTTGGTATTGAATTCAAAAAAAAAATTCTAGGAAAGTAAATTGTTTCTTACTTATTTTCTTGTGTTTGTTACGCAAGTAGAAAAATATTTTCTAAAAGTATTTGCATATATTTAACATAAAAAATTAAAAGCGAATATGACAAAGGGGGTGGGGCAAAAAAATTTAAATATTTTTTAATATATATTTGGGGGGGTAGGGTAGTGAAGTAGGAGATCGAGATAGGGATTGGGGTAAGAAAACAAATTTAAATTTTTTTTAAGAAAAATAATTTTTTGGTTTGAGGAGAAGGGTGGGTTATTTTTTTTTTTTTATGCGTATGTAGGGGGGTAGTTGATAGGGGTAGGGTGGTGTAAGAAAATTTTCTTAAAAGTTTTAAAAAATAAATTTTAGAAATAAAAAGAAAATTAGTAGGGGAGGGGGCTTAGTAGGTAAAAGGGGCAGGGTGGGGGGAAAAGAAAAAGTTTTAGAATTTTTGGAAAAAAAATTAAAAAAATAAATTGGGGTGTGGTCGAGTCGAGGTAGGGGGTGGGATAAGCAAAAGTTTGAAATTTTCTAAAAAAAAAAAAATTAATGGGGGAGGGGGGGAGAGAAGGAGGAGGGAGGGGGAAGTTCGATGACTTTATTTTTTTATCTTCCTGACCTCGGAACATCGATTTTTGAGTTGATTCATGATCGGAGACGTTAAAAGTACATGCCAGATGAGTTTCAAAATTTCAGACGAGCGTAGGGGAGTATGTGGAGAAGCAAACCAGCAAGGGCACCGGGATAGGCCTGCGGTGCAGGATTTAGCCCGCGGCACAGGGCTTAGCCCGCCGGTCCTGAGCCCGCGATGTCCCCTCCTTTATCCGTCCAGTTTTTGTTCTTTGTTACTTAAGGGCATTTGGGTCAATTTCCCCACCTAAACTCATCCATAACATGAAATTTAGATCCCCAAGGAGCATTATTTGCCCCTTTATTCATAAAATCTCTTAAGAAAACCATCTTCCACCTCAAGAACAAACTATAACGCCCCGATTATCTGAACCGAAATACTACACGGTGCTCATGACCTCAAGGGAACACAAGCTAACCCATGACTGATATCTATACCTGTATACTGCAAATCATGGCATAATAATGCGGAATACGTAAAAGTTGTAAGGCCATAAGGTTCACCTCTGAAAGTTTTAACATCTGAAAACAGGTATCACAATACCAAAACATATTGAAATAATCTGAAGTCTGAACATGTAAATCTAAAAGCCTCTAAACTATCTGAATAAGGATTTGAAGGAACATGTCTCCAACTAACTCCGTAAAACTAAACTGAAGAAATAAATGAATCAATCAAAATAATGTCATCCTTGAATGAAAAGGACTCACTGCAACTCTGTATGCTGAAAGCAACTGCTACTGCTGGTCTGGGACTCGTGTCTCTGAACCTATGGTGTGACATGCAAAGAAAGCACCATAGCGCAAATACGTCAGTACAACTGGAGTACTGAGTATACGAGTGAGGTAGGCTAAACATAAAAGGGTTTCATGCATGAACAATGCTAACTGACTGATATGAACGTGAGAGTGCAAACATACATACATAGAAACTGAGACCATGAATGCGTGATAGCTAGCTCTGTAAGCTAATACATGATTTACTGATATCTACCATAGCTGATGCTGTAAATCTGATGACATGGGCGACTGTGTATAACAGTCATGAATCTGATGGAACTATTTGAGTTCCGTACTGTAACTGAGTTCGACTGCATCTGACAGTCCTAATGTACTGAAATATGAAGAACTATCTGTGTTCTTTTACTGAGACTGATACTGAAACTGTGGGAGGTAGTAGTTTAAGCGACATGTCCCATGTATGCCATAATGTCTAAGTTGGGTTCCAATCTCTACCCCGACTGAAGGGGTATCAATACCGCGCCACTTGTTAGGACAGCTGTGAGTGACCCTTATCTGGAAGGTACTTAAATAAGAACGGTGGGAACCCTAAATTGACGGGTTAAGCCACCTCATCAACCCTAATCTAACAGGTTAAGATGTCTCAACCTACGCTGGCTACATAGCTCTGGAACACAAGGATGACTACTAAGAATCACACCTTCTAACTGGCAGGTGAGTTCCCATCCTTGGGTTCACTCGGTGCTAACCTCTACTCCCATCTGGATGGACTGGACATTAATAACTGACTGTACATGAACTTAATCTTACTGAATTCCGTTGACTGATGGAATACTACTGATATCTCACAACTGACTGAGATGATGAGGTTTTTTTCTGAGTGACATGACTACCTAAATTCTATGGAATCATATCTTGAGTTCGGATATCATGAAACATGACATAGCTCTAGGCACACAACTATAGTTTTCGGGTACAAATACCCCTAGGACTCGATAGAAGGAAACTGACTCACATGTCATGACTTGATCACAAGATCGGAGTCCACAATTCATATTATCATAAGTAGGGGATAGCATGCTTCATGGGTTTATTCAACATAACAAACATTATAGGGAAAAGCATGGATGTATTTCGTGTACATAATTCATATCTCCATTATCATATATGCTTCAAGTCACCACTACAAGAACACATAGAGAGCATGGAAATTCACATGGAAATGTATATCTGTCATGGACTTGTCATTTAGCTATCATGGAAATCATGTAATTTATGGATTTCTAGCATCCTAGGCATTTTATCAAACACTTTGCATGCATTCCTTAAAGCATAGGTGGATTTCATACATGCATTATATTTAGCCACCTAAAGTTCGTGTTTTTCAACTAGCAATCACGTATAATCCATGAAAACACCTATAGATATCATCTTGAAACTTAAACAATAATCATCAACATGTACATATTTGTATCACCACAAAAAGTTTACAAAACAACATTTAAAAGAATGATTCTTGAGCTCTATGAATGAATTGAATCCATAGGTGACCACTACGCATACCTTACAATAGTAATCCATGAAAATTGTAGTGAAATAAGCTTGGAATTGGAAACCCCTAATTAAACCATATAATTGTTCTTGGTTGTTCTTGAGAGGAAATCAAGAAAACTAATATATTTTGGTGATATTTGGCTCAAATACTGTGTTTAAGACTATATATAAGGTAGGGAAATTGTCCAAAATACCCTTAGAAATACGAAAGTGGAATGCTGAAACTGGGTGGAGCCCCGGACTTTAGCAGGCGGCACCTTCCTTATTACACCGCTATAGAGTGGGCGGCACCTGCAGATTGCGTGGACTTACTGTTTTGAAATCTAAACGTGCCCTAAACGAATTCCAAAAATTCCAAAACTTACCCAGGATGTACTACAATCTTTCCCCATCACAACGCAACTTAAAAATCGAAAAATGAATGTCGGAAAGGTCATCAAATAGATCCCCAAAGTTTAGAGGTCTAAAATGAGACTATGTGTTGAACATATGAAATTTTGCTAAGTCTTGAGGCTTGTAAAGCCAAGTGAGCTGAACTTATACGCAATGATTTTGCAGGGTCTTACAATATCTTCCCCTTGGAAACATTCGTCCTCAAATGAGAATCAACTGAGAGGGGATAAAGACAATCTGAACATGAACTGAACATGGAGGACTGAAACATGATCTCATGACTGACATGTTGAACATACTGAACTCATGCATATTTTATGCATGGACAACTGATACATGATTGTGTAACTGAGTCTCTCAAGAGGAGAATGTATTTCTGATGCATGATCTTATAAGTAAATTGATACATGAATGCATGGCGGAGTATGCAATTGTAATAGATAGCAAGTTTATACTGAAAACATGAACATGAAACTAAGTAAGCTTAAGGAAAACTTTTACATTGAGCTTGATCTGAATTGGCGGGGAAGAGGTAAGGATACTTGGTATGCATATCTGCTTCTGCTTCCCAAGTATCTCCCTCATGAGACTGATTTCGCCAAAGAACCTTGACTAGAGAGACTTTTTTGCTCCTCAATCTACGTGTCTGATAATCTAAGATTTCGACTAGAATCTCTTCATAAAAGACGATGTTCTGAATGTCGATGCTTTGAATAGGGACAACAACTGCTGGGTCACCTATGAACTTCTTAAGAAAAGATACATGGAAGACTGGATGGACTGAGGCTAGATCTAAAGGCAACTCAAGCTCATAAGCTACCTTACCAAAGTAACTAAGAATCCTGAAGGGACCGACATATCGGGGACTGAGTTTCCCTTTCTTAACAAAACTCTTCACTCCCTTTATGGGAGAGATCTTAAGATAGACATAATCATTGACCTTGAACTCAAGATCCTTTCTACGAACATCTACATAAGACTTTTGTCAGCTCTCAGCAGCCCGGAGTCTCTCTCTGATCAACTGAACTTTCTCTAGGGCGTTGAATACTAAGTTAGGACCTATGACTGAGGCCTCACTAACTTCGAACCAACCAATATGAGATCTACATCTCCTACCATAGAGAGGTTTGATTGGAGTCATCTAAATACTGGAATGATAGCTATTGTTGTATGCAAATTCAATCAAGGGAAAGTGGTCATCCCAACTTCCCTTGAAATCAGTTACACACGCCCTTAGCATATCTTCAAGAGTCTGAATGGTCCTCTCTGCTTGATCATCTGTCTGAAGATGAAATATTGTGCTGAGATGGACTTAGGTACCGAGACCCTTTTGGAATTCTTTCCAAAAGTTAGAGGTGAATTGGGTACCTCTATCTGAGATGATAGATGAGGGAATATCGTGTAATCTGACTAACTCCTTGATATAGAGTTTAGAATAATCCTCAGTTGAATAAGAAGTATGAATCGGAAGAAAGTGAGCTGACTTGGTCATTCTATCTACAATGACCCAAACTGAATCATGTTGATGACGAGTTCTAGGCAAACCCGTCATGAAATCCATGTTCATTTCTTCCCACTTCCAAGTAGGAATGATGAACTCCTGCATGGAACCACTAGGTTTCTGATGCTATATCTTAACCTACTAACATGTAGAGCACTTAGCCACAAACTTTGCAATGTCTCTCTTCATCCCACTCCACCAATAGATCTCTCATAGATTGCGGTAAATCTTAGTGGCCCCTGGATGAATGGAGTATCGGGCACTATGCGCTTCTGCGAAAATTCGCTGCCTTAAGTCATCTACACCTGGGATGCACAGACGACCCTGACAATGAAGAACACCATCTTCCCCTTAGGAGAAAAGCTCAACTTTCTGATCCTGAACTGACTCTTTGAGCTTGACAAGGATAGGATCCTTGTCTTGCTTCTCTTTCACCTTAAAAACTAGAGATGACTCTGAACTACTGTGAACACATATACCACTCTCTGAGGATTCAACTAAGTGAACGCCTAGTCTGGAAAACTGATGGATCTCCTGAGCTATCTTTTTCTTTCTATCCTCAATGTGAGAGATACTACCCATAGAGAGTCTACTGAGAGCATCGACCACAACATTAGCCTTGCCCAGATGATGAAAAACACTCATGTCGTAATCCTTCAAGAGCTCTAACCACCTTCTCTAATGAAGATTGAGATATTTTTTGGGAAAAGACATACTGGAGACTCTTATGGTCTGTGAAGACATCTACATGAACTCTATAAAGATAATGCCTCCAAATCTTCAAGGCAAAAACGACAGTTGCTAACTCAAGATCATGACTAGGATAATTCTTCTCGTGTGGCTTTAATTGTCTGGAGGAGTAGGCTATTACCTTACCATGTTGCATGAGGACATAACCTAAACCCACTCTGGATGCATTGCAAAAGACTACAAAACCGTCTGAACCATCTGGAAAAGCTAGAACTAGAGCTGAAGTGAGTCGAGTCTTCAACTCTTGAAAACTCTTCTCGCAAGAATCTGACCACTGAAACTTAATCTTCTTTTGAGATGCAATAGAAGAAAATCCCTCGACAAACCGTTTGTAATATCCAGCCAGACCTAAGAAACTCCTGATATTTAAAGAGATATGGGTTTGGGCCAGTTTCTTACTGGGTCGATTTTCTGAGGATCTACCCTAATGCCATCACGAGAAACAATATATCCAAGGAATGCTACTGATCTTAGCCAAAATTCGCACTTACTGAACTTAGAAAATAACTGATGATCCCTGAGAGTCTAAAGAACAATTCTGAGATTGCCTAAATAATCATGCTCTGTGCTAGAATAGACTAGAATATCATCTATAAAGACTATGAAAAATATGTCCAAGTACTACTTAAACACACGGTTCATCAACTCCATGAAATCTCTATGGGCATTGGTAAGACCAAATGACATGACTAGAAATTCAAAGTGACCATACCGAGTATGGAAAGCTGTTTTCGGAATGTCACATTATCTGACTCTGAGCTGATGGTAGCCTGATTTGAGGTCTATCTTGGAGAAGTAAGTGGCACCCTGAAGTTGGTCAAATAGATCATCAATCCTGGGAAGAGGATATCTGTTCTTCACCGTGACCTTGTTGAGTTGGCGGTAATTAATACACATCCTGAGAGAACCATTTTTCTTGTGCATGAATAACACTGGCACACCCCATGAGGACACACTGAGCATGATGAATCCCTTATCTAAGAGATCCTTCAACTGATCTTTTAGTTCCTTGAGTTCTACTGGTGCTATTCTGTATGGTGGAACAGAAATAGGCTGAGTATCCGAAAGAAGGTCTATGCCAAAGTCTATTTCTTTTTCGGGAGGAATGCCTGGAAGATCTTCAGGAAATACATCTGAGTATTCATTAACAACTAGGACCATTTCAATACTGGGAGATTCAGAACTAGAATTTTTAACATGCATGAGATGATACACACACCCCTTAGAAATCATTTTCCTTGCCTGAAGGTAGGAAACAAGCTGACCCCTGAACGCTGAAATGCTACCCTTCCACTCTAGGATGGGCTTATTTGGGAACTAAAATTGAACTATCCTATTTCTGCAGTCAACTATGGCAAGCAGGAATGAAGCTAATCCATGTCGAGAATGACATCAAAATCTGTCATCGCCAACTCGACTAAATCTGCTTACGTAGATTTCTGAAATATCATAATCGGGCACTTCTTGTATACCCACCGGGCTACGATAGTTTTACCCACTGGGTTAGAGACTGAATAAGTCTTTGTTAAGATTTTGAGACTAATTCCAAAATCGCCTGCTATGTATGGGGTAACGAAAAAAAAAAGATGCACCTGGGCCTAGCAAAGCATAAACATAAACATGGAAAATTTGTAACGTACCAGTATTGACATCAGGAGAATTTTCCTAATGTTGTTGGGTCTGAAAAGCATAGAGTATTTTTAGGCGTTGCCCACTAGTGGCACTGGAAGTGGCACCCTGCTGGTTCGGGCGATCGGACTGTGCTATGGGATGATTTTGCTGATCCTGAAGACTTAACTGCGGATACTCCCTAATCCTATGGTCTGGCTTGCAGCGACCAAAACAGACATCACTACCGACTCTGCAAATACCCTTGTGGTTCTTACCATAGGTCTAATAAAGGGGATTCGTTCGGGCACTACTAACACTGCCCTAAGATTTAGAGCCTGGTGCTTTATCTTTGTTTCCATCCCTGAACTTTGGCACTGGAGCACTGGTGGAGGAAGGGGCTAGAACGGCTGACTTTGAGTGAAACTGTGAACGGTTTCCTCCATTTGACTTGGGGTGATCAAAGTTGAAGTTACCTGACCTTGCTCTCTTCTTCTGTCTCTCCCTAGTCCTAACCTTTTGCTCTTCTACTTGCTGGGCATGGGTCATGAGTCTAGCTAAGGTCATATCACTGATCAGCATCATAGACCTACACTCATTTACCACGCTATCATTTACCCCTGACACGAACTTGCTCATCTTAGCCCTATTTTCTGTATCCACATGAGGGGCATACCTGGCTAGCTGAGTAAATCTGAGAGAATACTCCCTAACCGTCATATTCCCCTGCCTGAGGTTGATGAATTGAAGAACTTTGGCCTCCCTCACTCTTGGGAAAAAAATCTTTTTAAGAAAGCTGTGACAAATTCCTCCCATTCAATGATACCTGTGCCATCTACCCTCTCGGACTTCCACTGTTTGTACCAAGCATGAGCCACATCTTGCAACTGATATATGGATAACTAGAAACTCTCGATAGAAGTAACACCCATGATGTCAATGACCTTCTGAACTTGGTCAATGAACTCCTGAGTGTCTTCATCAGACTTTGACCTATGGAAAGATGGAGGGTTCATTCGGGTGAAGTCCCGAACCCTAGATGCAGCTGATTTGACCACTGGATTGGCTGGAATAATTGGTGGCCTTTCATTCTGGGCAGCCACGGACTGAGCAAGTATGGTGAATGCAGCTCTAAACTCCGCATGGGAAACATGTTCACCCAAAGGATCTTCGGGCTAAGGAGCTGACTGGTTTCTTCTCTTTGGGGCCATGGTATAAAATAAGAGAAGAACAGATTAGACTGAGAGTTTAACTTGTGATTATGCTCACTAGCACGACATGAATACTGAAAGAAGGAAAACTGTTCCTAAAACATCTTATAGCCTCCTATACATAAATGTGGCGCGCAACACACCCATGTAAAAGACTCTACTAGATGCGGCTTTCAAACTTCCTAGGACTCTATTGAACCTTTGGCTCTAATACCAAGTTTGTAACGCCCTGATTATCTAAATCGGAATGCTACACGGTGCTCATGACCTCAAGGGACCACAAGCTAACCAATGACTGATATATGTACCTGTATACTGCAAATCATAACATAATAATGTAGAATACGTAAAAGATGTAAGGCAATAAGGTTCACCTCTGAAAGTTTTAACAACTAAAAAATGGTATCATAATACCAAAACATACTGAAATAATCTGAAGTCTGAACATGTAAATCTAAAAGCCTCTAAACTGTCTGAATAAGGAGTTGAAGGAACATGTCTTCAACAAACTCCATAAAACTGAACAGAAAAAATAAATGAATGAATCCAAATAATATCATCCTTGAATAAAGAGGACTAATTGCAACTCTGTATGCTGAAAGCGACTGCTACTGCTGGTTTGGGACTCGTGTCTCTGAACCTATGGTGTAATATGCAAAGAAAGCACCATAGCGCAAATGCGTCAGTACAACTGGAGTACTGAGTAAACGAGTGAAGTAGGCTGAACATAAAAGGGTTTCATGCGTGAACAATGCTAACTGACTGATATGAATGTGAGAGTGCAAACATACATACATAGAAACTGAGATCGTGAATGCGTGATAGCTAGCTCTGTAAGCTAATGCATGATTTACTGATATCTACCATAGCTGACGCTGTAAATCTGATGACATGGGAGACTATGTATAACAGTCATGAATCTGATGGAACTATTTGAGTTACGTACTGTAACTGAGTTCAACTGTATCGGACAGTCCTGATGTACTGAAATGTGAAGAACTATCTGAGTTCTTTTACTGAGACTGATACTAAAACTGTGGGAGGTAGTAGTTTAACCGACATGCCCCATGTATGCCATAATGGCTAAGCTGGTGTCCAATCTCTGCTCCGACTGAAGGGGTATTAATACTGCGCCACTTGTAAGGACAGCTGTGAGTGACCCTTATCTGGAAGGTACTCAAATGAGAATGGTGGAAACCCTAAACTGACGGGTTAAGCAACCTCATCAACCCTAATCTGATAGGTTAAGATGTCTCAACCTACGCTGGCTACATAGTTCTGGAACACAAGGATGACTACTAAGAATCACACCCTCTAACTGGCAGGTGAGTTCCTATCCTTGGGTTCACTCGGTGCTAACCTCTACTCCCATCTGGATGGACTGGACATTAATAACTGACTGTACATGAACTTAATCTTACTGAATTTCGTTGACTGATGGAATACTACTGATATCAGACAACTGACTGAGATGATGAGTTTTTTTTTCTAAGTCACATGACTACCTGAATTCTATGAAATCATAGCTTGAGTTTGGATATCGTGAAACATGACATGGTTCTAGGCACACAGCTATAGTTTTCGGGTACAAATACCCCCAGGACTCGATAGAAGGAAACTGACTCACATGTCATGACTTGATCACAAGATTGGAGTCCACAATTCATATTATCATAAGTAGGGGATAGCATGCTTCATGGGTTTATTCAACATAACAAACATTATAGGGAAATTCATGGATGTATTTTGTGTACATAACTCATATCTCCATTATCATATATACTTCAAGTCACCACTACAAGAACACATAGAGATCAGGGAAATTCACATGAAAATGTATAACTATCATAGACTTGTCATTTAGCTATCATGGAAATCATGTAATTTATGGATTTCTAGCATCCTAGGCATTTCATCAAACACCTTGCATGCATTCCTTAAAGCATAGGTGGATTTCAAACATGCATTATATTTAGCTACCTAAAGTTTGTGTTTTTCAACTAGAAATCACGTATAATCCATCAAAACACCTATAGATATCATTTGAAACTTAAACAACAATCATCAACATGTACACATTCGTATCACCACAAAAAGTTTACAAAACAACATTTAAAAGAATGATTCTTGAGATCTATGAATAAATAGAATCCATAGATGAACACTATGTATACCTTGGAATAGTAATCCATGAAAATTGTAGTGAAATAAGCTTGGAGTTGAAAATCCCTAATTAAACCCTAGACTTGTTCTTGGTTGCTCTTGAGAGAAAATCAAGAAAACTAATATATTTTGGTGATATTTGGCTCAAATCCCGTGTTGAAGACTATATATAGGGTCGGGAAATTGTCCAAAATACCCTTAGAAATACGAAAGTGGAAGGCTGAAACTTGGTGGAGCACCGGACTTTAGCAGGCGGCGCCTGCCTTAGTCCACCGATATTTAGTAGGCGGCGCCTGCCTTATTGCACTGCTATAGAGAGGCTGGCGCTTGCAGATCGCGTGGGCTTACTATTTTGAAATCCAAACGAGCCCTAAATGGATTCCAAAAATTCTAAAACTTACTCGAGATGTACTACAACCTTGCCCCATCACAACGCAACTTGAAAATTAAAAAATGAATGTCGGGAAGGTCGTCAAATAGATCCCCAAAGTTTGGAGGTCTAAAATGAGACTAAGTGTTGAACACTTTTGAAATTTTGCTAAGTCTTAAGGCTTGTAAAGACAAGTGAGCTGCACTTGTATGCAACGGTTTTGCAGGGTCTTACACAAACCCTAACCCATCTCAAGGAATCAATAAATTCAAGCTTCAAACCTCAAGAAATTCCCAATAATCTTCAAGAAATCATCTATTAAGGTATGTGGGAGTTCATCCATAGTCCCCCTTTCACCGATAGAGTCTAAGAACCGTTTTTTGGTTTTAAATCATGAGTTTTATATGTTTAAGTAGAACTATCTACATGAATCTCTTGTTATTTTGGTTTCAAGTTATGATTATAAATGCTTTCAAGTGGAATGAGTTATATCATGATTTGAATGTTGTAATTTCCGTGTCATGTTTAGTTGATTCAAGGTGACTTCCCCAAGTTATGATCTTATCCATGAAATCCTATTATTTTCCTCAGGTTTAAGATAATCTCATGTATAAGTTTATGATTTTCACATGTTTGATGAAATGTCCATGATTGGGCTTTGAACCATAATCACTTAATAAAGTATTTCAAGTTTGATACCATATTTTATACTCATTCAGTGCTGGTGGGTTATGAACACTTAATACCTATATAAGTACTCAGACAGTTAATCCATGAATCTTATCAGTATACACAGATATTTTTATTCATGTTAAGCATTATTAGTTTATATGCTTATAATTACCTTAAAATTCATATGCAGTGTTATTTTTAGAATACCATAACCTGAGCTTATCAGTTATCATTTATTAGTGCATGCACCAGTTAGTGTTTTTATGTCTTTCAGTTGGAAATAGGATTTAGCACCAAGCAAATGCAGGGATGAAGGCTTCCCCATCAGTTAGGCAGAGTCGTTAGTAGCAGTCCCTGTGTTCCAAAACTAAGTAGTCAGTGTAGGATATGAGGGTCACCTATTAATTTAGGATTGACTTTCTCTCAGGGGGTCACCCGTCAATTTAGGTTTGACTCCCTGGTCCTTCGGGACATGAGTTTAGTGATCACTCTAGTTCAGATTCCACTCTGATGGCAGGATAGAACAACTATCCTCAATGTGGGTCACACATTGGAATCCATGATAGCTCAAATAGTTTGTCAGTTATATGATACCTCTCACAGTTTCAGTCAGTATTCAGTATGTCTCAGCTCAGGTTTTCTTGACCAAGGCATATAAATTTTTTGCTATTCAGTTATACAAAATTTAGTCTTTCATACTACAGATTATTTCAGAAAAATATGTTTATGCTTGGTCTTGCATTCTCAGTTTTACATATTCACGTTTTCATGCTCAGTAACTATACATGACCCTCCGTTCAGTTTTACAGTCTTCAGCTTTACATGAAATTTTTATACAGTAGTCATGTGTACCATTTCCCAGCTTCAGTTCTACTTATTCTACTAAAGTAAAGATTTAAGTATCTATGTGTAGTGATTCATCAGGTTATATGATTATGTTTGTTAATCATGCTTTAAGATACTTCAACTTTTAGTTTATTTCTGTCTCATGGTGAGTCTACCTACACTTAGCATACATATTTAAATGTTTTATATGAAATCAGTTTTACTTATTACATTCACCCCCACTTACTCAGTACATTTCCAAAGTACTGATCTACATATATATCTATGTGCTACATTGTCTCATAATGTAGGTACCAGTTATAGCCTACACATCATAATCAGACAGTTGTAGCTTCCAGCTAGCAAGTGATGAGTTCTCCTATTTTGGGGCCTCAAGTCAGATTTAGTTCATGTAATGTGTTGTATTTTTAATTTTTCATATGTATTAATTGGTGGTAGTTGGAGGCATATCCCAGCTACCAATAGTCAGTAAAGGCTTCATAGATGTCAGTCAGAGTCATTAATGTAATTTGAGTTCTTTCCTCAATTTTATTATATTGTGATTTTTTCATTAGTTACATACTTATTCAGATTTCATTATGATTATGTTTTCATACAACATAACTATCTATTTAATATATTCTAAATCAGTTGCTCAAGTATCATGCCTGTTCATGGGTTATCTTGGTATCACTTGTGGTTTCAAGCACCGTGTTACGATTAGAGGATAGTCTCAGTTCATGACAAACTTGATATCAGGGCACATAAGTGTCCTAGGGCAACTATGATGCCATGTTTAGTAGAGTCTTTCGGAATGGTATGGAGACGTCTGTACTTTTCTTAAAGAGGCTACAAAGCATTTAAGAAATATTTCCCTTCTTTTATGTCTCAGATTATGCAATAAAAGTGTTATCTAAGAAATTTATGCAGATTCTCACATTAATCCATTTGTGTCAAATATGCCTTATTCTTGGGCCAACAGAAATAGTGATGCTTAAATCCCTACAGATAGAGTTTTCTCATACAGTTATGGGATTGCATTGTCATGACCCGAGGCTACCCCCTAGTCATGAAAATGGTGCTTACGGCCATAAGTGGCCATAAGCTAACCATGAGCTGGTACCTGCTGTGAGCACTGAATAAAATAACAGAGTATAAATGTGTGGAAATAAACTACTAACACCATAAGGTTTTAAATACTAAAATAATACAACTGAATCTACAAGTCTGAAATATATGCAAAAATACTAAAAATCTAATTGATAAGACTAACAAACTATCTGACTGTCTAAAAGCCCCTAAATTGACTAAAAAGAGAGTTGATGGGACATTCCTTAACTAACTCCAAACTATCTAACAGAAATGAAAAGAAATGATTGAAATAACATAATAGGTCCTTGAAATATAAGGACTCATCACTACTACTGCTACTGACTAGTTGGGCTATCTAAGTGCAGTTGGGAAACTGAGCGTTCAAACCTATGACATTAAACATCATAGCACAAATAAAATGTATGCGATCAAAACTTTGAATGTACCAGTATATGAGATGAGGTTAGGTTGGAATACATGGGTTTATGTACATAAAGTAAAGACTGGATGAATAGCATGAGATGACTGAATGTAAATGCGTGAAAAGTTGTAAAATCTCAGAATGTATGACCAAGTATATAACATGTTCTGAAATAGTCAGTAAACTAAAATACTAAAACCTGATAACTGAATAACTGATAAACTATATTCTATGGTCAAGCAAAACTGAACTGAGAATATACTGAATATTGTACTGAGACTGTAGGAGGTATCATCTAACCGACATGCACCAATCTGAGCTAATCGGGGTCCAACCTATAACCCCAATTGGAAGGGTGTAAGTACTGTGCCACGAGTACTAATGATAAATGTGTGGATCCACTAATTTGGTGCACTAAAGGATCAGGGTGTCAAGCCTACACTGACGGGCGACCCTTGGGAGGAAGTCAAGCCTAAACTAATGGGTGACTCCTCAGAGAAAGTCAAGCTTATACGGGTGGGTGACTTCTCATATCCTACACTAGCAACGTAGTTCTAGAATACAAGGTCTACTGCTAACAACTCCACCTAACTGACAGGAAAGTTGTCATCCTTGCACTCGCTCAGTGCAAAATCCAACTCCCAACTGATTTGACACTGATTTTTGAACTGTTTTAAGTTTAGCTGTCTATGATAACTGACTAAATTGATAATGCTAATGATATATCTTAAATTATTCTAAATATAGTAAGATTATATCTGAAATCATTCTAAATATACTGAAATTATATGTGAAATCATTCTGAATGTACTGAGACTGTATAACAGCTAACTATCGGGTGTTCATAACCCTCTAACACTAAATGGAATTATCAATAAGGATATATATAGCTCTACAAAACCATAATAAGGGATATTGTTCAATACCCAATCATTTAGACATTTCATCAACACTTGAAATTCACGAGCTTAAACATGAGAATGATTGAAATATATGGGAATAGTATAATCGTAGTACCTAAAACCATAAATTTTGGACTTAACATGGAATTTTCATCATTCAAATGTGCAAGGGCTACTTTTAATGAATAACACTTGTAAACATCATGTCTAATTGAAACTCATAAAACTTTCATGAAGATAACTCATGGAGAATATATAAATTCATCATTTAAAACATAAAAATAGATTCTTGGACTTTACGGGTGAAAAGGACCCATCGATGAACATCACACATACCTTAAACCCTTAATCTTGATGGGGAAATGCAATCTTGAAAGCTTTTTTGAAGTTCTTGGATTTGGAGACAAAATTTCTTAGTTTTCTTCGAAAAAAGAGGATTGAATTTGATGAACTTAGAGAAGGAGAGTTTTTGTATTTAAGAATAAGTTGGAGAATTAGGGCAAATAATTCCCTAACTGAAGTTTAATCCAATGTTTTTATGAATTGGGTAAGTGGGGAAAAGATATGATTGCCTCTCATGGATTGAATTCATAATAGAACGCCGATTGAAGGATCACCACAACACGGTCTGGGCCTCATCGCTATACCACTGCGACACACCACGATCGCGTTGAGCTGCTGGAAGCAAAATCCAAACATGACCCAATCCTCGTTCGAAAAATCCAAAACTTCCCCAAGACATGCCCCTTACACCCCTTAATATGAATTAACTAAAAAACTTACGTCTTGGGGTTGAGAAGGCCGATTTAAAAATCCTTGAAGTTAAGAGGCCAAAAATAAGAGTAACTCCCCAACACTTACTGAAATTTTTAGGTTCTAAGCCTCTTATGCATGCACTATGAGCTGAAGTGAACTAGAAAACAGTATGGTGTATTACATACATGCAAGATCAAAAGTATCCCATCAGTTCTTTTAAGTTTTGAAGTTTGAAGAATTTATTCAGGTTTAAAAGAATTGTGCACTAAGACTAATTCAGATATGCTTTCAGATGCCTCTTTATAATCCTATGATAGTATGTAACCTAGAGTTCAAGTAATGAATCCAGAAGTTAAGTAGCAGTAAAGTAGGGATAGTGTTTATCTAGATTTAGCAGATTATGCATCCATGGGGCTAGTTGTATGAAATGCGAACTAGTAGGCTTGAAGCAGTGCATGCAAGAATTTAAGTTATTGATTCGAGATTATGTATGTTGACTCAAAATTATATGTTGTTGATGTAGGGTATGTTAGTGTAATGGTAATTCTCATGGTGTAGGTAAAATATAAGTTTAAAGATATAATATTGGTAGGCTATAAAGAAAGTTAGTACAATTCATTAAAGGTTTGGGGATATCCATGTTCAGTGTTAGAATCTAAAGATTAAATCTTGGATGATTAAGGTAATAGAAAAAAGAGTTGAAATTCTAGATGGTGTAAACTCATAGGATGATGATACTCTTGAAAATTATGAGTTATTGAGTGTTTAAGTTGTTATATGATGATTGTTGGAGATATAGAAAGCTAAGAATTGTATATCAGAAGGAAGTATCAGCAGTGTCCTTTACACTTTCAGGTATTTTAGGGTGAGTTTATCATTTATGTGTATTACCCCAAACTCTAGAGTAAAGTTGTGGCAGTTCAGTCTAGAGTCATTTAAAAAGTATCTCGCAGACTTAGAATAATGTCTTTAAGCTAAGGGGTATTATATAACAAGTAAGCAAGGCAGGATCTCAGATTCTAGTAGTGATTCCAGTGTGTTATAGGACATTAGCAAGGGAGTGAGATGCCCAACCCATTCTTATCTCAGTGCAAAGTTTTGTATTTCAGTCATCACTAGATCTAATCATATTTTTAATGTTATCTCTATGATCATAGTTTATGTTCATGCATATCATAGGGAATCATGTGCGCTTCCAATTCCTAATATAAAGAGTTCAGGTTCACTCAACAGTACGAATCATATTCCATGAATTTATGAACTCTAAACTCAGGTCATGCAGCTCATGACTTATGTACCCATGCTCTATAGTATGTTCAGTTCCAGGTTCTCATGCTACACTTCTAATAATCATTGAAATTTAGATTATGCCATGTATATCCTCAGTTTGGATGTCTCTAATGAATTCATGCTTTTGATACTCTATTTTTTTGGCCTCAGTTAAGTGTCCAAGTTATGCATAGCATTCTTTCATGCTTCGGGTCATCATGGTCTAACCTTTCAGTGACTTCTTCTTATGAAATGATAGTAGTGATGAGTAATTATTTAGATGGGAGAGAGTAAATGTTTCGTTTTAAAGAAAATATTGTATTATGCTTTTTTTTATATAAGGCTATAAGGTTGAATGAAGATTGAGGCAAAGCTTTTCGTATATGTCTTGGTTAGTCGAGAATTCTATATGTATGTTCTTAGGGTAGTGCCTACAAGTTGTTAATGATAGAGGTTTAAAAAATATGAGATAGATGCTTTTATGGGTGTTTGTTTAGAAGTTCATATGTGGTTATCAAGATAGGTTTGAATGTCATGTTAGTGTATAAATGGATGAATGCATTGCGCGTTAGTGAATTTCTAGTAAGAGGTTGAATGTAGCTGTTGAAGTGGTAATAAAAATTATTCATGAGATGATAAGGTGTGAAAACATGGAGGGTATTTAATTCATGATTCATACTAGTATTATAATTTTATGTGTGCACTTTGATGATTCGAGTAGGCTTGAACATAATGAGAGAATTCAGTTCAACTCAGACTTCAGTAGATAGAGTTATCAGTGTCCATGTGAATATTTTAATTAGCCTCAAGTGAAGTGTAGTTTTTAAGTGGAATTTATAGTTGAGGGAGTATTTGAGGAATATGTCTAAGCTTGGAAGTAGCCGTTACCTTGTCTAAGGCATAGAAATTCTACCCCAGCTTATGTTTCATAGGCCTATGTTCTATGTCACGGAATTATAGCCATGTTGCAATTCCTTATTCAAATATCTTATTCAGATTATGACCAAGATTATTTAATCCCTAAAGTTATTAGAACTTCTTAGAAAGAGTGTTGAAGAAATACTCCAGTTAAGCATATGCTTTTAGTCATGATTCAATCCATAAGTGTCCCATGCTTCATCTCAGTCTTTCCTTAGTAATTCAGCCAAGTTAGTATCATTCGAGGGATGAAATATCCCAAGGGGGAGATATATTGTAATAACCTGAGTATTCTTGTCCTAAACCTTTAATCTTTTCTTCATGAAATAAGATCCAACTTAAAGTAGTGGTTACTCATAAGTTGACTCTCATGTTTCTATCCCATCTTTATAATCTTTCTCATGTCATTGCATGTATTCATGAAATCAGTGTAGTTCATTTATCATGTTTCAGACTCAGCTATGTAATCATATTTCCAGTCATACATGTTCAATATATGATCTCAATTTCTTTAGTATTCTCAGCTAAACCAGTCTCATTTGAGGATGAATGTTCTCAAGAAGGAGATATTGTAATACACCGTAAGATCATAGCTCATTTCAACTCATAATTTTATATTAAAGGAGTCCAAAACTTAGAAATTTTACTAAGTGTTAAGGACTTAGCCATTTCCAAGTCCCCTAAACTTTGATGACTTTATTTTTGATCTTTTCGAACTCGAAACATTGATTTTTGAGTTGATTCAGGAACGAGGATATTAAAAAGTACATGTCGGGTGAGTTTTGGAATTTACAGATGAGCGTAGGGGCATATTTGGAGAAGAAAACTAGTGAGGGCACAAAGATAGGCCCGCAGCGGGGGCTTATCTCTCCGGTCTTGAGCCCGCAGCATGGGGCTTACCTCAACAGTCTAGAGCCCACGGCGTGGGGCTTAGCCTATCGGTCTAGATCCTGAGGCGTGGGGCTTAGCCCACCAGTTTAGAGCCTGCGACGCCTCCCGCTTTATCAGTCCAGTTTTTTTTCTTTTTTACTTGAGGTCATTTGGGTTAATTTTCCCATCCAAACTCGCCCATAACATGAAATTTAGGTCCCCCAAGGAGAATTATTTGCCCCTTTATTCATAAAATCTCTCAAGAAAACCATCTTCTACCTCAAGAGCATACCCTAACCCATTCTCAAGGAATCAGGGAATTCAAGATTTAAACCTCAAGAAATTTCAAAGAATCTTCAGAAAATCATCTATTAAGGTATGTGGGAGTTCATCCATGTTCCCCCTTTCACCCGAGTCCAAGAACCTTTTTTGGTTTTAAATCATAATTCTTACATGTTTAAGTTGAACTATCTCCATGAATCTCTTGTTATTTTGGTTTCAAGTTATGATTATAAATGCTTTCAAGTAGAATGAGTCATATCATGATTTGAATGTTGTAATTTCCATGTCATGTTTAGTTGATTCAAGGTGATTTCCCCAAGTTATGATTTTAGCCATAAAATTCTATTGTTTTCCTCATGTTTAAGATACTCTCATGTATAAGTTTATGATTTTCATATGTTTTATGAAATGTCCATGATTGGGCCTTTGAACCATAATCACTTAATAAAGTATTTTAAGTTTGATATCGTATTTTATACTCATTCAGTGTTGGTGGATTATGAACACCCGATACCTTTGTGATTTACATAAATTCAACTTTTCAAGTACTCAGATAGTTAATCTATGAATCTTATCAGTATACACAAATATTCATATTCATGTTGAGCATTATCAATTTATATGTTTATAATTACCTCAAAATTCGTATGCACTGTTATTTTCAGAATACCATGACATGATATTATCAGTTATTAGTTATCATTGCATGCACCAGTTAGTATTTCAGTGTCTTATAGATGGGAGTAGGATTTAGCACCGAGCAAATGCAGGGATGGCAACTTCTCTATCAGTTAGGCAGAGTCATTAGTAGTAGCCCCTGTGTTTTAGAACTACGTAGCTAGCGTAGGATATGAAGGCTCACACATTAGTTTAGGCTTGACTTTCTCTCAGGGGGTAACCCATTAGTTTAGGCTTGATTTCCTGGTCCTTCAATTCATCAGTTTAGTGATCACTCCAGTTCAGATTCTACTCTGAAGGAAAAAATAGAACAACCCACCTCAACATCGATTTGACATTGGACTCCATAATAGACCACATGGTTTATGTCAGTTATATGATGCCTCCCACAGTTTCAGTTAGTATTCAGTATATCTCAGCTCAGGTCTACTTGACCAAGGCAAACAAATTTTCAATTATTCAGTTATACAAAATTCAGTCTATTATATTACAGATTATTTTAGAAAAATATATTTATGCTTGGTCTTGCATTCTCAGTTTTAAATGTTCATGTTTTGATGCTCAGTAACTATACATGACTCTCAGTTCAGCTTTATAGTCTATTCAACTTTATATGAGGTTTTCATACAGTAATCACGTATACCATTTCCCAACTTTAGTTCTACTTATTCAACAAAAATAAAGATTTAAGTAATGAAGTATAGTGATTCACCAGCTTATCAGATTATGTTTGTTACTCGTTCTTTAAAATACTTCAACTATCAGTTTATTTCAGTCTCTTAGTGAGTCTACCTGCACTTAGCATATATGTTTTAAGGTTATATATGAAATCAGTTTTAATTATTACATTCACTCTTAATTACTCAGTACGTTCCAGAATTACTGATCCATATATATGTTTATGTGCTATATTGTCTCATAATGTAGGTACCAGTTATAGCCTACGCATCATAATCAGATAGTTGTAGCTTCCAGCCAGCAGGTGATGAGTTCTCCTATTTTAGGGACTCCAGCCAGATTTAGTTATTATACTATGTTTTATTGTTTATTTTTCATATGTATTGATTAGTAGTAGTTGGAGGCATGTCCTAGCTACCTATAGTTAGTATAGTAAAGGCTTCATTGACGTCAGTCAGAGTTATTCACGTAATTTTAGTTCTTTCCTTGATTTTATTATATTGTAATTTTTTATCAGTTACATACTTATTCATATTTCATTATGATTATGTTTCCGCACAATAGAACTAGCTATTTAATATATTCTAAATCAGTTGCTCAAGTATCATGCCTGTTCATAGGTTAGCTTGGGATCACTTGTGGTTCCAAGTACCGTGTTACGACTAGGGGATAGTCTTGGGTCATGAAAGCTAAAATAGGATTATATAATGTTAAGTAAGGGCATAACTAGAAAAAAAAGAGTCAAACCATGGGATACGACAAAATTGATGGTTACATAAAGTGAGGGTTTTCATGGTTACCAAAACATGACATAAAACCACACCATACCATATATTTTAAGAAACAATCATGGTTTTGTTAGAAACTATACCATACCATAATACGGGAAACCACCATCCAAATAAAGTGTAATAAGGTTTTGTCCTCTAGGTTAAGATCATGGAGTTTCTCATAAAAAATTATAATAAGGCTTCTTGGAGGTTGGAATCAGAATTTTGAAGTGGTTCCATCTATGTATTTAACACACGCATGTACTACTCGTTATGTAGTTTTAAATTTTCCTTTTTTCCTTGGTTTGAGTACATATTTTTGGAGTGGGATTAATAGTGGCTAGGTAGACCATTTTGAAGATAAAGGTCCCTCGTACGAGGTAGAGTCCAATTTCCTAGTAGAAGAAACCCCTTACTACTATCGTCAGGTATTATACATCGCAGTTGCTAAGAGATTTTGGACTAAGGATATGCAAATAAACCCCTTTTTAATGTTTTCCTGAGTACCTATGTTAATGTCTTGGACACCAGGTATATCTTTCCATAGATCAAAGAAAAAAAATAGTTCGGTCAAGGCCCACGAGTTATGAACTTCTTTTTCTGGAGAAGAAGAAATGACGGTACCTACAAAATAAGTTGTAATGAAGGGATGAATCTATTAAGTGGGAAGAAGATTTACTCGCCTACAACTCAATCTCTAATTTCCCATATATTATTGAAACCAACAAGGAAAAAAGACTTGAAAAGGTTGTTTGTCTTGGTAAAAGGGGCACTCTCTTTTTAATCGCTCTAGTGCGAAAGGTTGTTTTTCTAGGTAAGATAAGATAAGAAGCATTGAAAATAAGGCATACATAAGTTGAGCTCCTTTCGCCTCCCAATAATTATATTCACCCTTTCACGGCACTTGGGGAGATTTGATGATTCTAAATTCTTTAATTTAGAATAAATGGGCTCTCTCCAAACTCATATTGAAGCTCGTCGATCAAGAAGTTACATAATCAATGGGATCAAGTTAAAGAGCGAAGATAAAGGGTAAGATAATTCTTGTGTTTCATATATGAAGTCTCCTTCAAAGCTCTAGAAAAACCATCAAAATACCGCGCTGATTGTTGGAATAAGGTGAGTCGGGCTTTCCCCCACTCCTAAACTAAGCAAGGAGTGAATAAAGGTCTTTGAAGAACGACAGTTGAAGCACATAAAGGAGAATTTGGTATCTTTCTGGTCAGTAATGGATCCAATTCAAAGTTAAGGGGTCATTTTGTCGAGTTTATTAAATATCATTTGCCCTTATCTCCAAGCCACCTTGCTTTATCTTTTTTTTTTTGTACTTTCATCCTGCTCATCTTCGATGATGATATCATACCTGATGATAGTGTAAGTAGTCCATTGAATGACTATTGATCGAGGGTCAGACCAGCAAAAAAGAAATGTAAACTTATCATATTGGGGGAAGTTCGGATTTCAAATGGGAATGAATCAAAGACGACAATTCTCATGAGGTTATCGCTCTACTGCATCTCGCCCATCCTCTAGGCACCTTTGAAAGACAAGTATTTGTTCATCCTTCTTCATTTGAAACAAAGGCGAAACAGACATGATTAATTTCACTCAGTACCCACACCTGGTGAGTATGTTGAGGTGTTCATTGGATACTAAACTAGGATTTAACAACACTATTCATATTTTTCACCGTAGCCAAGACTGTTTCACTCAGTTACAGTGTTTTAGGTATAACAGTTTTAAGGTAATAATCAATTTTAGTACCTTCACTTTATATGGTGGTATTAATTCCTTTTGGGATTAAATCCATAGAAAGAAAGGTAATGTAATTGAAAGTTACTTTGAAAGGTGTTAGATATACCTGATTTACACTCATAAGCTAATATGATTCATTCCATCTTCTAGATCTAAGTTAGAAATCCTAATCTTGACCTAAAGCATCATTAGAGAAATTGAGTTAAGCTCATGGAACGAGCTTATATGGGGGTTCTAGCTACTAGAGAAATCAAAGATGATTTAACTTGTTATTGATTCTTAAAGGCGCTGCAAGATGAGAGGTCATTCATCCAGATTGTGAGTAATATGATAGGAATCTTGTAGTAGATGATCGAGAACTCATCCCTTTTTTTTGAAGAAAATTGATCCTGATTCATGCCTTTAAAGTTGAAGTTTCTAGAATGGCTTTACGCTTTACACTTTCCTATTCTTTGGTTTATTTATTTATTTTTAGAAAAGATTATTTTGCCTTTTGATCTAGGATCGAGCAAGTTTTTTGGGATGACTATTTTTCTTTTTAAAAAGGTCTATAAAACCACAACTTAAGATACCAAAAATACATAAAATCCCTTCAATTTGAAAATACAAAAATTCTTACTTTTTTTTAATCAAAAGGTAAAGATACATCCTAAAAGAGTCCTATTTTTGTCAATTATTGAGATGGCGATTTCCTCCTCCATCAATGGGCTTTTGAGCACAAATCAAGAAGCAATTGTTGCAGTTATTCCCCTATTATCCGATTTTGAATTGTGTAAATTTGTCCTATCTTCATCTTTAATTTTCATCTCAACAAATTCAAAAGTTTCTCTCAATTCTCAAACAATTCATCCACAATAAACTTTCAACTTTATTTTTTCTTCAATTATTTTGTTTTAATTGTTGTTGAAGGTTGAGTAATTTAAAGTGTTGAGAAAAAAAGTTCAAAAAACAACAATAATCCATTATGACAAAGAAATTAAAGAAAACACTTAAAGAAAAGAAAAAAAAGATTCTAATGGCAAAAAAGGAATTTGTGATGCTTCAAAATGCACTTCTCGTGGTGAAAAACATAGAGATGTTGAAGTTATATCAAGAATTTTTTTTATGAAGGTATTGTATGTTTGTATATTAAGCAAATTACTAATACAGTTTTCTTGTATCTCAAACAAAATTAACTATGCAGTTTTCTTGTATCTCTTGTTATCTGAGATTGTTAATTAAGGATGAGTTTGTATCTCTCAAATGTTTAGTTTAGTTTTCTTTTATCTCTGTTTTTCTCTTGTTATATTATGTCAGTATAAGCGCATAATTATGTATCTGTTGTTATTTTTAGTCTATTACATATGCATAATTTTGTATCTCTCGTTAATTTTAATCTGTTAAACATGCAAAATTATGTGTCTCTTGTTAATTTTAGTTCTGTTACATATGTAAAATTATGTATCTCTTGTTATTTTAGTTTTGTTACCTGTGTTGTTTTTGTATCTCTTATCATTTAACTCCTTTTACAGATGCAAACACTTGTATCTATTATTTTTAGTTTTGTAATACTGTAATTTTCTTATATCGTTTGTTTTTAACATTTTTTATTCATTTACCACGTAAATATTTTAGCCTATTAATAGATATAAATTATGCAGGAATTGTAATTTATTTGTTGTTTTGTTCGTTGGGTTTCTAAGTGATGGACTAAAAGTATCATATTCTGGGATTGATGCCGAATTTCTTTGAAAGAGATATACTTTGCTCTTATGCAATTATGGATATGTCAAGGCTGATAATGGCTACGTTAGTGACAATGAAGACCCACCAAGACCTAAACCCAGCTTCATTACTCCAGATAAAAATAAAGTTTATCTCATTTGAGTAGATTTAATTATGTTGTTTTAGGTGCAATTATGTAAACACTTTTAAGTTTCTGTTTAAACAAATTTTGTATCTCTTTCTATGTATATCTTTCTATGTAACACCTTTATTATATGTATCTCTTGTTAGAAATTGTTGACTGTAATATGTATAGAAGAGATGCATGTTATAACTGTAAGAAATACATTTTGTATCTCTTTTTATAAATAGTTTTATAACAAACTTGTTTTAACTTATTTGCCGAGATGATTTTTGATATCCCACTATTCAATTACATTGGACAAATTATAAATTATTTACTTATGATTGAGATTAGGCAAAATAATCAAGATCGGGTGCATGTCTTCATCATCTGAAGCATTATTTTTCTGTAAATGGTGAGGATGATTTTTTAGATTGAATTAAAGTTGAAGTGTTTTGTTTGAATAGAATGTTCATTTAAGATATATTACCGCTGAAGTATTCCAAACGTTTTTTAGAAATTATTCCAAGTGATTTACATCTTTAAATTTATCTGTAAATGTGTAATCCAATATTATTTTGTTATTTGAAGTATGTTACATATATATATATATATATATATATATATATATATATATATATATATATATATATATATATATATATATATATATATATATATATATATATGATTATTTCTATCAAATGCAAGTTTGTTACAACTATACATATGTGAAGAATACATATTTAGTTAGATCAATAACGTTTTGTCATCTTATATCTCAATGTATGTTAAAACATAGAATAAAAAATACTAGTTTACCAGATACATAGACACATGTCAGATATATGTATGTTCAACTTTACAGTGCATTCTAAGAGATAAAAATTAATACAACCAATCATTCTATTAGATACGTATAATCACAAAGAGATACAACTAATAAAAATAAATAAATAGTGCATACTAATACTATCGGAATATTTTATGAGATACATATTAACCAAAAAAGGTACAAGAATCTAAAATAGCAAATACTTATACAATACTTTACGAGAAAATTAATTCACTATTAGAGTATGAGCTACTTTGTCAAGGAGATTCCACCACCTCATATCATTACAGATAAGTAAGGGAGATGAGTTTACATCAACAACATATCAGTTTTCAATTCTTATTCTTGTTTTGTCGATTTCAAGTTCTACAACAATGGTCGAAAATAACTTTTTTCTCCTTTCATCAATTTCAAGTTCTTCTGCAATGGTTGAAATTATTTTTTTCGTACGTAACATAATCGCCTACTACAATGTCATCACCCTTATATTCCTTGTACTTGACATCAGTAATCCAAACACCGCAAATAAAGTATTCATTGTGATTGTTGATAAAGTACAAATGTAGAAATAAAAGGGAGAAGAAGAATGAATGGAAGAAAGAAAAAGTGAGAAGAAGGAATATGCAAATTGAATATGGAGAATAATATTTCAAAAATCTTTCATTATTAACAATATGCCATTTTTTTAGCGAATATATTATTGTTAATTAAAATATTTGGAGAGTTAATTGCTCATTAAATCCTTAATTTATGTGACCATGCTTAATTTTAGGAATTTAGTTGGTTCTTAAAATGTATCATTACGCTTGTATCTATTTGGACTATTTGTATCTAAAAATAAAAAAATAAAAAATTTTATGAAATTTTAAAAAAAATTGGGATAATATGTCAATATAGGTAAACTAGTCGGGATTTATGTAAATTTGACTTTTCTTTTTTATTAATAAATCTGGTCCATTAGGGCCTTTTGATTAAAAAACAAAAAAAGGTAAAATTTGAATCTTTTTCAAGTAAGAAATTACATCCAATAATTATTAATAGATACATTATTGAATGAAAATAAGATGAAAATGGAAAAAAAAAATATTTACACCATGGATTTAAGCTGTAAGGTACGCAACTCAGGTTCTTCTAAAAAAACGAATTTCTATTCAAAGAATGCAAATCTGCATTGCTTTAAAGATGTCATGTAACTTTTGAGATAAAATTATCCTACAGAGTTGACATGTGATATTCGTACATGCTCGAACACGAATCAGAGTATTCATTCTTATGAAAATGAGAATAAAAAACAAAAAAATACTTTTTATCAAAATCTGAATAAACGATAGTTTTACTCCAATGATATCGAGAAGTAAAAAGATTAATTTAAAATTCCTACGATGATAACATGCCTGCTTGCAGCACTTTGAACTCTTGAGTTCTTAGGATTCTGGAGTTTCACTTTTCACTTAGTTTCAAAATTAAAGACGACTACAACAACAATAACATACCTTGAATTCGATGAAGACAATTTTTTTGTTTTTTTTTTGCAACAATTTGATTTGTTGAAATTGCAATCACCAACGTATGGTCCTAGAATTCGTGCGGCTATTGTTCAACTAATTTATCACATTTTTAAGCTACAACTATTTTTGACTATTTTGCAAATATCAATTACATTACAATTAGCCATCCTACAAATGGTTGTCTGATCATTTTGAAATAACAGAATACATCGGCAGGCCTTGCAACTTGGTATCATCCTTCACTTTGATACCTTAAGTGAACGTTGTTCATTTTTGACACCTCAAGTAGCATAAAAATGTGTCATTTTGACACTTTTTACACAATCCGCAAAAATATATTAGATGCGTGTATTACACGCGCAATGACATGTAAAGTGACCAATAATAATAGAACATTTGTCATTTTTTATCCAAATAATTTATAAATAATTAATTTAAATAAAAAATACCTCATCCTCCTAACCCACCCACCCCGTCAGTTTTCTTCTTCAAGCACCCTACCCACCCCCAGTCATCTTCTTCCCCTTTTTCGCTTCTTCAAATACCTCGTCCCCCTCCCCACCCTAGTCATCTTCTTCCTTTCCCACAAATACTTTGCCCCCTCCCATCCCCCCCCCCCCCCCCCCCCCACACACCACCATCACATGATCTGCTCCAAACGTCCCACCACCCACCTGAATTGTCTCCAAACACTGGCCCCCTCCTTTCAGCACCACCCACCTGAATTCTTCAAATGTCGTCCCCTCCCCCAACCCCCAATCATCTTCTCCAAAAAAAACCCACCCCACCAACCTTCTCCATTTTTAAAAAAAAATTCAGTGATTTTTCTTCGATTTTTAATCTTTCTCTTTACTAATTTCTCTTGGTTTGTAGTTTTTCTTTATGAATTTAGCTTCATTTTTCAGATTTTATTCATCGATTTTGCTTTGACTTTTAGTTTTTTTTTTTCATTGATTTTGTTTGGTTTTCAATTTTTCTTCACGGATTTAACTTTATTTTTCAATTTTTCTTCATTAATTTGTTCGATTTTTAATTTTTCTTCATTGATGTAGCTTGATTTTTAGTTTTTCTTCATCAATTTTGGCCTTAATGATTAAAAAGAATGGTACTTATTATCTAATTTTCACGAACCCCTAAATGAGTATATAAATTTCTCTCAACAATTTTTACCGTTAAATAAATTTAAGATTGACAAAAATAGTGAATAAAAATGTGAATGAAGTATAAATTAATGGGTTTTGAATTAATATACTGCTTTTTTCTAGACAAACCACTAAATGTGTATCTAATTTTTAAATCTCTCCGAAAAATTTTCATTATTAAATAAGTTTAATATTGACAAGAAAGATGGATCAAAATGAGAAAAAAGTTATAAATTAATGGAGATGAGTTAATATATTATTGGTGGGCCAAATTGGGAGTCACATCAGCTAAAAAAAGGCTTTCTTACGCCTTCATGGAGGTTTAATGCACGCACCTTGCCAACTCAATAAAAGGTGTGAAAATGACACACTCGTACGCTACTTGAGGTGCCATAAATGAACAATGTCCACTCGAGGTGCTAAAGTGAAAAATGACGCCAAGTTGAGGGATCTGGCGATGTATTCTATCTTTTGAAAAAATTAGGCAGAAGATTAATTCCTATATTAATTTAACATAGCGTTAGTTTTAAAAAATCACATAATATAGCAATAGTTTGGAATTATAGAGCAGATACATTATTATCCACTTGAATATAGTTTGGTAAAGATATTGTATATATGTGGATACACTTATTAAGAATGTGTATAAAATGTATTTTACTATTATTATATGTGTAGATATAATTATTATGCATATGAATAAAATGTATTTCACTATTATCATATGTAAGAATAAAATGTATTCTGCTAAGTTGTGAAACTGGAACATCGTTACATTTTGCAATAAAGTAAAATCTTGCTATTTTCATAAATTTGGGGACAAATAGTGGTAATTATGAAAATTTCACTTCATGTTTCCCCAAAACTCTTACAACCAAAAATTTTTGGATTTGAAGGGTAACCCAATCATTACAATATATTCCAAAGAAGTATGTGTCTAAATGCAGCAGAAGAAGAAGCGAAAGTCAATAATAGGTATTCATGCAAAAAAAGAAAAAAAAATTAATACATGTATTGCTTAAAGGGAAATAAATTTACCTAAATATATTATTTTTAAAAGTGTTTATCATTTATAGAAATATAATTTTAATACATGAATAATTCACTTTTAATATATAGTGTAGATTTTTTATTAAAACAAGCATAATACATTTAAATAAAAATACTTATAATACATCTATATTGCATGCATAATTCACTTAAAGTACATAGTATAATACATTTATATTGCTTGCATAATTACTTTTAGTACATAGTGTAATACATTTATATTGCATGCATAATTCACTTTTAATATGTAGCACATTTACTTAACCAAAACAAGATAATACATTTATATTGCATACATAACTCACTTTTAATACATAATATGGAATATTCAAGTCTGCCGAATTCACGGTGTATTCTTAAGAAAATTATTTTCCTCAAGTACGCAAGGTTATGGAATACATCCTTCAAGTTGAAAAATACATCCCATGAACACATACAAAATATATGAAGAAGAATACAAAGATGAAGACTTAATAATCTGAAAACAAACATAGAGTTAAAGGCTTGAAACACACAAAAAATCTTTTCTAAAACTGATATTTGCTCCCGCTCCTCTATGAGATTACTATGGGATTATATGTAAATAGTTTTAGGGTTGGTAGGCAGGGGCGGAGCTACATATAAGGTAGGGGATCATCCGAACCTCCTTCGATGAAAAATCTTAGTATATATACATAGTTAAAATTATTTTTTATGTATATAGAGTAGATGTCTAACCTCCTTCGGTTAGTTTGTATGTTCACTTGTGAACCCCCTTGGTGTCAATCCTGGCTTCAGAACAGTTGGTAGGGTGTATTTTGATAATGGAAAAAGGTACAAATACCCCCGATTTCCGAACTTTAATGAATGATACAAATATAGCCTCCGGATATTTTGGGTACAAATATATCCTTGGCATTAATGAAAAGGTACAAATATACCCTCAAACTTTAATAAATGATACAAATATGCCCTCCATCATACTTTGGATACAAATATACCCTGTCATTAATGAAAAGATACATACATACCCTTCTCATTAATGACGGAGCACATGTCAACATCGTATTGATTGGTCCTTTTTAATTTCTTTTATCTGTGAATAATTTAATCTATCCTAAATTATAACTCATAACCAATCCAAATAACCCGACCCGTTCCGTGTAATAGAGAAGCTTCAAGAGACATATCATGCGTCTCTATTCACGCGTGTTTCTTTCCTCCACTCTCTCACACTCACACTTTCTCACTAACCCAAAAAATTCTAATAAACGCGTCACTTCGATTCATGGTTCGATCCATCAACCTTTTAGAATCGAGTAGAGATTTGTTTAATATTGTGATGTTGTTTAATGTTATGATGTTAGATTAATATTCTGATGTTGTTTAATGTTCCTCATGAATGACTATTGTTTGTTTTTTCTGATTCATGAGTGTCACTGAATCAGAAATTATTTCTGATTCATAGTTGTTGCAATTACCTGCTTTAAATTCATCATTATACTATTGTTCACCAACTTCAAAGAGTGAACAAGAAGATAACATTTTAAGAATAGAACATGAGAAAAACTTACAAAGTTTGGATACTCCTCGGCCAAACCAAGGTCCTCATTGTATCACAGGTCGGGTCGGATTAGTTGAACTGGGTTTGGATTATAATTTAGGATGAATAGATTAAATTATTCACAGATAAAAATAAATTAAAAAGGGTCAACCAATATGATGCTGACACGTGTCCCACTATTAATGAAAAGATATATTTATACCTTTTCATTAACGACAAGAGTATATTTATACCTAAAATATGATGAAGGGTATATTTGTACCATTTATTAAAGTTTGAGGGTATATTAGTACCTTGTCATTAACGACAAGGGTATATTTGTACGCAAATTATGACGGAAGGTATATTTATACCATTTATTAAAGTTCAAGGGTATATTTGTACCTTTTTCGTTTTGATAATCCATGATTAAAGTGTGGTATTATTTAATACATTGTTTGGTAGCAAATTTAGAGCAATGTATAACTAATATGTGTATTAGTTATATATCCTACATGTTACTATATGATGTATAACTAATGCACCCTATTTGGTGGAATTAGTAATCCATGGATAAATATGAGTAAAGATAAAAATGTCCTCAAATTTCCTTAAATTTTTTCAAAATCTTTTTCAATTTAATCGACATGAGTTATTTCTTTTCAATTTATCAAGATAATAATATCCCTCCAAATAATTTAAATCATAAAAAAACTACTCCATTAACTTAAAATATACTTATTGATCAAAATCCAAAAACAAATTACATGATAGCATACAAGCTTTAATTTTTTAAATAGGATATATCAAAAATAAAAATAATTTTTTCGCTCAACTTTAACACTCTACGAAACACAATTTTATGTTAATAATGATTTTATTGTCTCATTCAAAAGTTACAAGTACCTTCCTCCAATTTATGAAAACCACCAAGTGGGAATAACAAACAAATAACTAAAAGATAACAAAAAAACAATTCTTGCAAGTGAATGATTAAATATTAAAATTCCAAAGTAAGTTATTAGTTATATTGTTGATTTTTTAATTTTAAAAAAGAATAATAAAGCTTTGCAAAGAAAATACACAAAGTTATAATGTCGAGTATACTTTTGTAAACGAACAATATTATTTTTAAAATATAACAATACATATTGTTTCAGTACATCAAACTAGACACTGCATAAAAAATAATCTCAACAATACTAATCCCAATATTACTAATCTCGGCATTACTAATACACCCTATTCAATACTATCTTATACACTATACCAAACAACCCCTTAGTGGATATGAAAAGCCTATTGAATTATGTACTAAGCAAATAGTGAAGAGATTCTTCTGGAAAGCAAGAAATCAAAAACTTGATCTTTTGGGAAGAAAATAACTATTTGGAATATGTAAGGAAGGTACTTTGTAAAAAAGTTCCTCTAAAAATTTCTTTAAAGATGCGTTGAAATCACAAGAGGCAGATTTAAATAGAACTAAGGTAACCAAAGAATGAAAAGACAAAACCTTACACTAAAAAACACCTTTTCATAAAATAAAAGACTTTTCATTAAAAAACCTCCTATATAATTATTAATTTAATTTAAACAAAATCCAACAATCTCCACTAGTAAGGTGTTAGCAACACAGTTCATACACATTCATGGTGCTCTTTTGTCACCTCTCGACAAATGGAACAACGCAAGCAACAAAAATATGGTTTGCAAAAAAAATCATGATCCACAAAAACATCTGATGATAGGAAAAAAGAACAACAAAGGGGAGATAAAAAGAAAAAAGGGAGCATACAACAGAAAAAGGAAGCTTCAAGGAAATATCAAAACATTCCATAGTGTAAGGACATGTGAAGTTTTGATAATAAACATATGAACAAAACATGTGCAAGTTGTTCTACACAAGTGAATAGAGAAAAGCTACTGGTTCTCACATGTACTGCATAGCTAAGCTGATGTAATGGTCAACAAGTCATTAAGACAAAAGAGGATAAGCAAGGAAGTTCAAAACTGTTATTACTACTTATCACACACAGCAACAAGATTGAGGTAAAGATAAGTACAACACTTAAAGGTTGAGTTGATCAAAGAGTCTAGAAATAAGAGGAGATGAAGTAGAAGAGTCCTATTCAATCTAAGAAAGAGAGAGAGAGACGACAACAAAAGCAGTGAAACTACCTGGGAGTTCTATTGAAGGTAGATGAGTACATAAACTAAGTGACTCTATCAAGGTTTGTCTTAAATACAGTAAACAAAGTTTCAAGTCCTCACTTATGTACTGAAAAGATAGTCAGCAATCAGCAAGAACAGTTCTACAACTTGAAGGAGCTACTGGAACAACCTGATTCTTTAATTAGAGTCCTAAACTATATGAAATAGGTTGGTCTTTGAGTTATATTGAGTTGTAATATGTAGTCTCAGTGAAGTATAAACTGAGTTATGATTAACGTCTTCAAGTTGGGGAACTCGAAGACTTGGAAACACTTATATTAGGGAAGATTTGTGTTTTCATAGTTTTAGAAGTTAGAAGTTTTAATTCCTAATTTACAAAAAGTCTTGTAACTTTGTTGATTGTTGAGGTTCAAGTGTTTTAATAAAGTTGGGGTTAAATCCTATAGAGGTACAGGTCGTGGTTTTTACACCTTTCTTGAGCCGGGTGTTTTCTACGTAAAAGTATTATGTTCAATCTTTTACTTCTGTGAACCACGTTAGCTGACTTGTTCCACAGATAGGTAACTATTAGAGTAAAATATTAAAATTAGCAGGACTCGTACTCTAACAAGTGGTATCAAAGTGGGGTTGTCTTAAATAAGGCTAGCTCCGAAGAAAATATTGCAATGATGAATTCCACACCTCCTATTGGTCACAGTGAAGGTCAGTCTACTAGTAGACCTTTCCTCTTTGATGGTTCTCACTTTATCTGGTGGAAAGCTAGGATGGGGATGTTCATTCAAGGTGAAGATTATGAACTATGGGATAGGATTACTGATGGTCCTACTATTCTAATGAAGTTGGTTGATGGTGCACTTTACTGCTGATGATTTAGTGGCATTAAACAAAAATGCTAAAGCTAAGAACATCCTAGTCTATGGATTAGGACCTGCTGAATATAACAAGTTGTCAACCTACATAACTTCTAAGAAAATTTGGGATGCACTGGTGAATGCACATGGAGGTACCTCTTAAGTAAAGAAATTCAGGATTTCTCTTCTCTTTACTAAGTATGAGGCATTTAAAATGGTGGAGAATGAATTCTTGTAAGAGATGATGACAAGGCTTACTGCCTTAACAAATGAGCTTACTTCCTTAGGGAAAGTTATCACTGAGGAGGAACAAGTTGAATAGGTACAGAGAATTCTGCCAAAATCAAAATAGAATGTTAAGGTAACTGCAACAAGGGAGGAAAATAAGGATCTCACAGGCATGACCCTAGATGAACTGGTATGGAACTTAAGGACTTATGAAATGAAAGTTGATGGAACCAAATAAAAAATAGTTCCTAAGAAAATATTGGCATTGAAAGCTTCTGATAGTTATGAGGAACTTGAACTTGATAAGGAACAGATTGCTTTCATAACTAAGAACTTTAGCAAATTCTTTAAAAAAATGAAGGGAATAGATAGCAAGAAATGGTACAATGACAATCCAAATAGTTGCTACAAGTATGGCAAAATGATCATTAGATTAGAGATTGTTCAGTATGAAAAATAGAATAGAAGAAAGAAAAGGATGAAAAGGAAATGCAAAAAAAATGACAAAAGAAAGGAGGAATATGTAATGATAACAGCTTGGGATTCTGACTCAAATGATGATGAAATTGATGAAAATTCTTTCATGGCTCTTGGAGATTAATATTTAGAAGAAGAAGATAATGCTTCTGAGGTAAGTATACTAAAACTTAAAGAAACACTGCATTTGTTTTCAAAATCAAAAACTTGTTTTCTTGATGAGTGCACTAATTGATGATTTCCAAGAATTAACTTCTGATAGGGATGAGTTGTTTAACAGTCTTGCAAGCCTTAAGTTTGAGCTCATTGATTTTAAAATTTGCATAGATACAGTTGACAAGGAAAATTGCACTATCAAGAAATAGGTTGCTGAATTTGAGTCCTTTAACAATGATCTTAAGTCCGAAGTTATTAAATTAACTCTCATTAAAAATGAAAAAAAAGTCCATGAGTAAGGAACAAAAAAATTTTGAACTTGAGTTAGCAAAGTACAAACAAGAATGCCATGATTTAACTGAAATAATGAATAAGCTGAGTCAAGAAGTTTTTAAACTAAAACTTGATCTGGAAAGAGCAAATAGGTGGACAAATTCCTCAAGAATTGTTCACAAATTACTTGAAAGAAATTATAGTGAAAAGGTAGGTTTGGGATTCCACAAAAGTTTTGATGATCCTAAAGATTTATGTTATATCTGTGGCAACCTAGGATCCCACCACTGAATGTCCAGTGGATTCTAAAAGTAGATCAAATAGTCAAAACCCGATAAATAATTTTCTCAGACCAAAAAAAACAAAACTGGTTCTGGTCAGAGAAACAAGCTACACTACATGTTACCATCCTGGACTAGAAGAAATTTAATTCATCTTTTTACTCATAAAATAGGACCCAAGCTTGGGTTCCTAAGTCTAACCATTGATTTCTTTTGCAGGAAAAGCTGAAAGAAAGGAAAACACATTGGTACTTGGACAGTGCTTGCTCAAGACACATGATTGGTGATAAAAAAAAGATCCTCTCACTTTCAAAATCAATGGAGAAGGAGTTTATTTTGGTGTTGGAATAAAGGGAATCATTACTGGAGTTAGAAAAATGGGTTCATCTGAGTCAAGAGCATCGGAAGATGTCTATCTTATAAAAGGATTAAAGCATAACCTGCTGAGCATTTCACAACAGTATGGTAAAGTTAATAAAGTTATTTTTACTTCTGCAGGAGTCAAATCAAGAGGATGGACACCAAGGAAATTGTACTCACTGCAAGAAGACACAGAAATATTTACAAAGCTGACATAATGGCAATACCAGGACCAGAGTTGACTTGTCTAAGTGCAATAGAAAATGATCCCCTACTTTAGCATAGGAGACTTGGACATGCAAGTTTAAAACAACTAAACATACTTTCCTCCAAATAAATGGTATTGGGATTATCCAAGATGAAGTTTAAGGAAGAAAAGTTATATAGTGCCTGTATAAGGGGGAAGCAGGTAAGATCTTCTTTCAAGTCAAAAATCCATGTTAGCACTACCAAGTATCTTGACCTGCTTCATATGGACTTATGTGTACCAATGAGACTTCAAAGTAGAGTTGAAAAAAGGTATGCTTTTATAATTGTTGATGATTATTCCAGGTTCACATGTACTTTGTTTCTAGTCTCTAAGGAAGATGCCTTTGATGTCTTCGTAACTTTCATCAAGAAAATTAAAAAGAAACTGGGCACTTCATTAGTTTTCATAAGATCTAACCATGATACAGAATTTGAGAATGTCAAGTTCTTAAAATTTTGTTCAGCAAATGGTATAGATCATAATTTCTCTGCTCCTAGAACACTACAACAAAATAGAGTGGTGGAAAGAAAGAATAGAACCTTGAAAGATATGGCTAGAACAATGATGCTTGCAATAAATATTGCTAAAAACCTTTAGGCTGAGGCAATTAGTACTACAGAATATATCATAAATAGATGTATGATCAGACCTATGTTATAGAAGACTCCCTATGAATTACTAAAAGAAAGAAAGCCAAACATTTCTCATTTTAGAACCTTTGGTTCCAAATGCTTCACACATAATAATGGAAAGGATAATCTGGGAAAATTTGATGCTAAAAGTGAGGAGGGAATCTTCTTAGGTTATTCACTTCATAGTAAGGCTTATAGGGTCTAAACAATAGAACTAACTATATTGAATAAAGCATGCATGTGGTTTTTGATGAAGCATGTGTTAAGAATAACCTATAGGAAGGAAGAGACTTTGAAAAACAGGTTACACAACCTGGTTCATGGACTGGAACTACCAAACAAGGAGGCACCTTAACGGGGGAACTGAATCTAGAGGCATAGTGAAAGGGGGGGAATTGAGCCACCAACTACCCTCGCTCAAAATATTAGTAGCAATCCTTGTTGTTCACTAGGATTTATCCCAAAATGTTACAAGTATCAAGAATCACACCCCTTTGAGAATGTTATCACTGATCTCACTTCTGGGATTACTACAATATCTGGATTAGAAGTATGTGTGCTTTCACGGCATTTTTGTCTCAGACTAAGCCAAATAAGGTAACTGAAGCACTGCTTGATGCGGATTGGATTATAGCAATGCAGGAAGAGTTGAATCAGTTTGAGAAAAGAAAAGTATGGCACTTAATCCCTCACCCAAAAGATAGAATAGTAATTAAGACTAAGTGGGTGTACAGAAATAAAGTTGATGAGCATGGAATAGTTACAAAGAATGAGGAAAGATTAGTGGTCCAAGGATACAATCAAGAAGAAGGCGTAGATTTTGATGAGACTTTTTCCCCTGTAGCCAGACTTGAAGCTATTAGATTACTTGTTGCCTTTACTGCCTACAAGAAATTTATACTTTATCAAATGGATGTGAAGAGTGCATTCTTGAATGGCATTCTCAAAGAGGAGGTATATGTTAAACAAACTCCAGGATTTAAAAGCAAGGAATTTCCAGATCATTTGTATAAATTGGACAAGGCTTTGTATGGGTTAAAATAGGATCCAAGAGCCTGGTATGAGAGATTGTCAAAGTTTATACTAGAGCATGGTCACACTAGAGATAAAATTAACAACATTTTTTTCTTAAAAAATAATGGAAAAGATCTGTTAGTTGTGTAAGTATATGTAGATAACATCATTTTTGGCTCCACAAACATGGACATAACTCATGATTTTGCTAAACTCATCAATTGTGAATTTGAGATAATCATGATGGGGGAGCTAAATTACTTCTTTGGATTTCAAATAAAACAAACATCATCTGGAACAATAATCCATCAACAGAAGTATGTGAAAGAACTTCTCAAAAGATTCTCTATGGAAGAGGCAAAAGAGATCAGCACTCCAATAGACACTACTACAAAACTTAACCTCGATAAAACAGGTCCTGATATGGAAAAAAAGATGTATAGAGGGATAATAGGCCCATTGTTGTATCTCACAGCAAGTAGGCCTGATATTCTGTTCGGTGTGGGGCTATGTGCATTGTTTCAAGTTAATCCCAAGGAATCACACTTGAAATATGTGAAGAAAATCTTTAGATATCTCAAGGGAACCAGTGATCTTGGCATATGGTATCCAAAGGTAGTAACTTTAACTTGGTAGGATACTCTGATGCTAACTATGCAGGTTATTTGGTGGACAAGAAGAGCACCACAGGTATGACACACTTTCTTGGATCATGTCTAATTACCTGGTCCACCAAGAAATAAAACTCTGTATCATCATCTACTATTGAGGATGAATATGTTGCTGCTGGGTCATGTTGTGCAAAGTTGTTATGGATTAAAAAATAACTCCTGGATTTTGGAGTAGATGTAAGTTGTGTCCCCATTTTTTGTGATAACACAAGTACTATGAATATTTCCAAAAACCCTGTCCAACATAAGAGAACTAACCACCACTTCCTTAGAAACAATTTTGAAAAAGGTCATATATCAATTATGTTTTGTTCTACAGAGGAACAAATTGCTAACCTATTCATTAAGTCTTTGAGTAGAGAACACTTTAAAAAAATATTTTAGCCTTGTGGATGAATAAAATTGTATAAATCTCCCTTAATGATTGACTAGAATAAGTTGTTTTTAAGTGATTGTTGATTAATTCAGTCTTACACATTTAGCTGTGTATCCTAATTCCAGGACTTTAAGGTAAATTGACTCAGCTATGTGTTGATTTTGCAGAAAGACTGGAACATCAAGGCAATTTTGTCCATTTTCTCTTCAGATTTCAGGTATGATTATTGCTTACCCATAGTAGAATAAAGGGAAATAGGTTATCTACATGATCATTTTCATTATATTCAAACCGCCAAAAACTCAAAAGCCTTTTCTCCTTCAAAAAGCTACCAGACCTTTCCCATCTGAACTGAACTTCTAATTATCATATTTCCTTCACCAAATACACTTCATCAACGCTTCATTTATCTCTCTCTCTCTTCACCTTAAGTATGCTTCTTTCTCTTCTTATCATTCATAATCCACAAAACCATAATCAAAATCACCGATCCCCTCTTTATTCACCATGGCAACCTCTTCTTCTACACCATCTATTGACTCCACCACTACTCCCTCAAAAGCCATTATTCTTCATCCTAATATTACCTTACCCGCAGTTATTTACCCCTAATTTCTATCAAGTTATCTGATTTAGCAATGTTCAAGAGTTTGCAAAACCCTTTTGCCTATTTTTCTTCCAAACCCTTACCATCTTTTGAACCTTCACTACCACCTCTAATCCCTCTTCAGATTCTTGATCGAGATGATATTCCTATTGCAGACGTAATTTCTTGACGATCCAGATCTAAACCAAAGCAAAAACCCTCTTCCATTTTTATTGATGTTTATGATAATGCTCCAATAAATCCTTACCCTATTTATCCTTATCCTCTAACTCCTCATACACGAGGTAAAAAGCAACAGGAAGATGCTTCCTCGGCAGAAGCACTTCAGGCAAACAAAAAAAAATGAGTAGCAACTTCTGGTTCTCCACCTATTCGTGCTTCATCATCTAATATCCTTCTTCTCTCAAAGCATAAGGGAAAAACCATCAAAGCAAGAGTTCCCAAACCATCCTCTCAGAAAAAATCCACCTTTACCCCAAAAGATTTTTCATCTTCTAAACCCAACTCTTCTGACTCTGAATTTCTCCCAATAGTTTCTCTGCACCCTCTACTGAGGCTGACCCTGATTTTGCTTTTGATTTATATTGATACTCATGCTGACAAAGCTTCTTAGTCAGCCCATAATCTTCACTTTCAAAAATGTAAACTGGCTAAATGTCGTGTTGTGACTAGATTTAGGGGTCCTGACATGGATATCTTATTTACCAAATTGAGATCTCTAGGGTGGTCACACTTGTTTCTTTAAGGTGAACATCAACATAGATTTGGAAAGGATGAGGTATACGAGTTTTACATCAATGGGGTTGCCATTGGGGAGATGTTCTCAACCACTATTCATGGGGTTACCATAAATCTCTATGATGCTGATTTGGATCAAATTCTGAATGTTCCTACTGGTGGGTGGGGTCACTATGTGAAGGTTACTTGGCCTCCTCTTGATAATCTTTCCTCTGCTCTTGACATTTCCAGACACTTTTCTAGAAATCCCCACCTTCTCAATCATTATAGGGTCTTAAAGAATTAGATGTCCCCACTCTATCAGTTTTACTTTGATGTGGTTCACAAAATGATCCTTCCTCGATAAGAAAGAAGAACTCTTGCCAATTTTATGGATCTTATCCAGATGGAACTTCTAGACGCAGAAATACAAATAGACCTTCCTAGGCTAATGATTAACAACATGCAGAGGGTCTTAATACAAGATGCAAATGGTTATGCCTTTCCTTATGAATTTTGTCTTGCATATGTGTTTGAGGATTTCCATGTGCCATTCAATGTATAGTCTATGTAGACCACTAAGGATGTCATAAGGTCAGTGAACCATACCATGTTACCTTCTTCTATGGGGAGTGCGGACAACCCTGTGCAAAGATTGAGGAATGCATTTGCTGCAAAGCAGACTGAAGTAGAGGTGGCTCAGGCTGCAATAGAGGCTGCTGATGAGGAAGAGAAGATGGTTTTTCAAGCTCATATTGCCTCACTTATAGCCTCCTTGGAACGTGAAAGAGCTGATAATGCAGATGTTATTAGGAAGCTAACCTCTTTTATCCTCCCTCTTCCTCCTCTTAGATTCCTCTTAGTGCCTTAAGAATGTTTTCCTTATTTTTTCTTGGTCCTTGTTGTTTTCTTTTTGCTGGTTCTGGGTAATGATAGTTGCATCGTTTTTTGGGAATGAAATGAACCTTGTTGCTTCTTATGTTCTGCTTTTGTTTTTTTTAATGCATAGTTGTTCACTTGCTCTGAGTTTTGATTGTCTTAGTGATAGCCCCAGTGGACACGAATTATTAAACATTTTTCACTTGATGAACCAGCTTTTCGATGATGTCAAAAAGGGGAAGAATAGATGATACAATGCTTATAACTTAATTGACTAACCCGTATTATTTCGTCATCTTCTACTTAATTTCTTTATTGAGTATGTTAGGATTGTATGATGGATGCTGAGCTTCTAAGTTTGTCACCATCAAAAAGGGAGAATTTGTTAGGAGATGTGAAGTTTTGATGATGGACATATGAATGAAACTTGTTGTGCAAGCTGCTCCACACAAGTGAATAGAGAAAAACTACTAGTTCTCATATGTAATGCATATCCAAGCTGATGCAATAGTCAACAAGTCATTAGGACAAAAGAGGATAAGCAAGGAAGTTCAAAACTGTTATTAATACTTATTACACACAGCAACAAGATTGAGGTAAAGATAAGTACAACTCTTAAAGGTTGAGTTGATCCAGGAGTCCGAAAATAAAAAGAGATGAAGTAGAGAAGTCCTATTCAAACAAAAGGAGTGAAACTACCTGGGAGTTCTATTAAAGGTAAAAGAGTACATGAACTAAAGGACTCTATTAAGGTTTGGCTTAAATACAACAAATGAAGTTTCAATTACTCACTTATGCACTGAAAAGATAGTCAACAATGAGCAAGAACAGTTCTACAACTTAAAGGAGGTACTGGAACAACCTGGTTCTTTACTTAGAGTCCTAGACTATATGAAATAGGTTGGTCTTTGAGTTATATTGAGTTGTAATCTCTATTCTTAGTGAATTTTAAACTGAGTTAGGATAAAAGTCTTCAAGTTGGGGAACTCGAAGAATTGGAAGCACTTATCTTAGGAAAGAATTGTGTTTTCGTAGTTTTAGGAGTTAGAAGCTTTAATTCCTAATTTACAAGAAGTCTTGTAACATTGTTGTTTGTTGAGGCTCAAGTGTTTTAGTGAAGTTGGTGTTAAATCCTGTAGAGATACAGGTCACGATTTTTTACACCTTTCTTGAGCCAGGTATTTTCCACGTAAAAGTATCGTGTTCAATTTTTCACTTCTGTGAATCACGTTAGCTGACTTGTTCCACAGATAGGCAATTATTGGAGTAAAATATTAAAATCAGTATGACTTACACTCTAACAAATAGCTTGGAGACTGATCTGATATAAAGAAAATAAAATAACTCAAAAGGAAGGGAATGGATAGGGAACGGGGTTTAACCGTCAGAGATCATTGCAACCATCAGAGATACTACTGGGTTTAATCAGAAAGAGAGTCCAATTACCTACCTTGGCTGTCCATTATATATTGGCAGACAAAGAGTAAGTTATTTCTCCGATATGATTGATAAAGTAGTAAGAAAAATCAACGGCTGGCAGTCCAGAATTCTCAGTTTTGGAGGCAGGGTTACGTTGGTGAGACATGTCCTTCAATCACTTCCTATTCACACTCTTGCGGCCATTTCACCCCCAAAGACGATCCTCAATTATATCAAGAAGTTAATTGCTGATTTTTTTTGGGGATGGGACAAGGATAAGAAAAAATACCATTGGGCATCTTGGGAGACACTTGCCTACCCGCTTGAAGAAGGTGGTATCGGAGTGCGACAAATCTCGGATGTGTGCAAAGCTTTCCAACTTAAACAATGGTGGACATTCAGAGCTAAGAAAACCTTGTGGGGTGATTTCCTACGTGCCAAATACTGCAAACGAGCCAATCCAGTTGCCAAAAAATGGGACACGGGCCAATCTCTTGTTTGGAAACATATGATGACAAACAAAGGCCTTGCTGAAAATTATATAAGCTGGAAGCTGCGATCAGGTAGTTGCTGTTTTTGGTGGGACGATTGGCTTGGAATTGGAGCTTTAGCGCCTCACAGAATTGTGGATACCAGACCTGGCAGCATCAAAGTATCTCAGTTTTTAATCGATGGCCGATGGAATGAAGAGATGATCAGACAGCATGTTTCTCCTCTGTTGGTGCCGCAAATTCTGTCCACTCAGTTTCTTTTCCAGGAGGGCGTAGCCGATACACCAATTTGGAAGCCGAATGAAAGTGGAACTTTTACTTGCTCATCGGCGTGGGAGTTAGTTAGAGCGAAGAAGGAAAAGACTCGTCTCAACACCAACACCTGGTATAAAAGCATACCATTTAAAGTATCCTTCCTTCTTTGGAGAGCATTGCGACGAAAGCTCCCAACCAATGATAGGATCACTCAGTTCGGGAGTACGCTGGTCGACTGTTTCTGCTGCAACCGACCAGCACCTGAAACAATTGATAACGTCTTTGTTTCAGGCCACTTTGCGAGACATATATGGCAGTTTTTCTCCGAGAACCTGGGCAGCAACTATGCAGCTGCTCCGTTGCATATTTTTCTTCTCAAATGGTGGGCTACGGAGCATAAAAATGATGTCCACAAGCTGCTGATACATGCCACTCCTATATTCATCTGCTGGAACCTTTGGAAGAACCGCTGTGCTAGCAAATATGGGGGAAAGAAGTCCAATATTGCAAGAGTTAAATTCCTCGTTTTCAAGGACATTTACTTCCTACTTGCTGCTTTTTTCCCTCAGATAAGTTGGCCGACCAGCTGGAACGATATGGTTTCCATGGTTGAAAAATGTAGACAGGATGTTAAAGTGACCAGCATTACTTGGAAAAAACCCGCGGCTGATTTCTATAAGTTAAACACTGATGGGAGCGCACTACAGAACCCGGGCAACATTGGTGGAGGGGGTATTCTCCGCGATCATCATGGCAATTTAATCTATGCCTTCTCCACTCCTTTCGGCATTGGCACGAATAACCAGGCGGAGGTAAAAGCGGCTATCTTCGGAGTCACTTGGTGCATCCAACATGGATATACTAAGCTTATCTTAGAAGTGGATTTCGCGCTTATTATCCAATGGCTCACTCACCATATCCAACCTCCTTGGAGACTTGATACTGACATTCTGGAGCTTCAAAAACTCGTTAGTCAGCTTGAGTCATTTCAGAGTCGCCATGTTTACCGGGAGGCTAACTACACTGCGGATGCCTTGTCTAAGTATAGTCATCACTATGATATTACTCAGCAGTACTACACTCATCAGCAGCTGCCTAGAGCAGCAAAAGGGTACTTTATTCTAGATAAGCTTGGCACGATGAGCTTTCGACGGAGAAAGCTTAAGAGAATAAAGAAACCACCTTGATTCCTCCAACGAAGGCGATTACTTTCACTGTTCCATGGCAGGTATCGAAATGACTTCAGCATTTCTGCTGTCCCGCGTTTTTTTTTTTTTTTTTTTTTTTTTTTTTTTTTTTTTGTATTTCTGCGGAATTCAGATTTTTTGTAGTCGTCATGTTAATTTTGAATCTTCTCTTACTTGTAAGGGGAGAGTCTCCCTCATTTATTTATACCTAGCTTACCTTGTACCGCGAGGAGTCCTCGTATGTAGGTGCATAGCACTAGGTTTCCATTTTAGTATGGGGGACGAGTCGACTGATTTTCGTGGATCAGTTGACTTGAAACCACCATAGGTTTGGAGGTCAGGTTTATGTCCCCCTCCGTGTACTTTCAGTTTTTATAATTCGTCTATTAATAATAAGGCTTGGGGGTGCATGGCTCAACCCCTGATCATCTCGGGTTAGAGAGCCCAAAAACTCTCGAACCTCGGATGATACTTTAAAAAAAAAAAAAAAAAAAAAAAAAAAAAAAAATCCTATTTGATTTCTACTGGTTTCTTTCAACCAAGAAACACCAAACTTTTTCTCTCCTTCTATATAAACGCTTGAACTTTTTTTCCATTGTTCATTGTTACGAAAACCTGCAATCTTTCATTGTTTTTCATCTTAGCACAGTTTCAATAATTTTAGTTTCAGGCTTTTTAGCGCTATATCATCTCTCTCTTTTTACATGGTTAATTTAAACACAATATTACTTGTTATGCCAACATAAACTGCTTAGTTTAATTTAGCTTAATGTGTCATGTTAGTTCAATATATTTTATTTTCTACTTCTTATAACTAACCTTCTTTATCTACCTCACATATTCAGAAATAATTCTTACCTCACAAATCTACCTATATTATGAATTTCTACGTTCTTATCGTTCTATTTGTCGTTTTAGTAGAATATATTATTATTTTTGTTGCTCATATCCTATTATTGTTTACTGGTAGATGAATGTTGGACGACTTTGAAAAAAATTTTGTGCGTAAAAATTAGATTTAATTGTATTATTTTAATGTCTCTATCATTGTATTATTTGTTGCAATTTACAGATGGTAGATGAATGTCGATCGATTTTCAAAAATATTTTTGCTAAATGTTAGGTTTAATAAATAATTCTCCATCTTTACATACTCAAAAGATACTAAATTTAATTATTATGTTCATCTTTATTATTTAAATAAATATCTTATCTAGTGTAATGTTTGAACTTATCAAAGTGATTTACACGCGCAAGGCGCGTACATATAAACTAGTTAATATAGTAATGTAAAATACAATATGATTAGTTGTAAGGGAAAACTATCTTGACTCGGAACTTTGCTCTTTTATAAGATTGATGATCCTCCACTTCCGGCAACGATGTAACATTGCCATGTTGGTCTGAATATAACAAATGCATCCCTATCTTTTTTACTTTAGCAATGTTACCGTACTTCTCATGGACTATTATCACTTCCCCGCCTTTGATCACTGGCCAGCAAAAGGTTTAGTTAAGCAAGATATGTAATATGCACGTGATACTTGTTCCTGATCATCAGGTACACAAATATAGAAATTCCTCGACAGAGATACTCCCTCTCTATTGGATACAACAATAGCAAATTGTGAGATAGGGGATTGTAAACCCTTAAAGGAGCAAACAAACCAGAGAACAATTCCTAAGAACTTATACTCCTTTTTATATATGAGCATAGTGAAACAGATAGATGGAGCTGTTACTTGATTGCTGCACCAATCTGGAATCTCATTGCATTGGAGATTTATTTGTAAAAACTGCTTCATCCAAGACATAGTTAGATCATTAACAATATGATAGGGAGAGAGAGGGGGGAAGGAGGTGGGTGGGTGGGGGGGGGGGAGACTAACCTGCCACGGGTTTTTTATAGATGGGGATGATGATAGAGTACGTGCACAAAAGAAGTCTTCATTGAATGGATTCTGCAGAGAATTACAACTAATCATGTCGACCTCCCGTACAGAAAGGAGGTTGTTCAACCCTGTAATTTCGACCAACTTCTTGCAATTCCTAAGTTCAAGAGTTTCAAGATTCTCTAAATTTGACACCGGCGGGAGTGTTTGAAGATTCTCACAGTTACCCATTTGTAATTCCTTAAAGAATCTCAACTTAGAAAAATCAAAGGGTAGGCGATGGAAATTGTTGCCTGACAAACGTAAAGATATCAAGGAGGATATGTTAGAAAACTTTAAAGAATTCACCCAAGATCACATGTCATTAGACAGATATTCGAAACTAAAAGAACAATAGGAATAATAACCTTGTTCCATTGCAATAACTTAATTTACAGGTCTTCTTTTTCTTTAGTAATCAGATTTATGATCTTCTAAATTTTAATATATTTTTTATATTCTTTTTTAAGATGGGGTAGAGAAAGAAAAAATACGTACAAACTTAGGGACCATGGTATTTATATACTGACTCTTCTAAAAGGCACCGTTTAGTTATACCTCTTTAGAAGAGGTACCTTTTCAATTATACCTCTTTAGAAGAGGTACCTTTTCAATTAAGTTTCCATCACACTTATGAAAAGGTGCATGAAGTTTATCAAAATAAACTTATACTAAATAGATATTTATACTTTAAGCCCAAATACTTTAATATTATATTAGATCGAAAATTGGGTTTTTTTAGAGAGAGTATATCTATGAATAATATATAAATATGTGAGTCTACAAAATAGAAAATTATTAAGAATCTCCCACTTGAACCACATATATTTATGAATAATCATTCATAGATGAGACTTTAGTGAGCACAAATTTTTGCTATCTTGATTTAAATATCTCAAAACAATCTGGTCTATCGATACTATTAATATAGGATCAAAGCGGTCTTCGTAACATATCAGCAATAATAATGACATAGATCAGATACGAAAATTACATGTAAAATGATCTAAGTCATGCCTATTTTCAAATGATCCTACCTTATGACTTTAATAGTCCAAAATCACATTCTTATACCTGATGCAATACTGCAATAGAAAGTTAATATCTTTTATTTTCAGAGTTATCAATAAACATTCAAAATTCATATATTTCATAAAACTTGAGTCGATACAGAAAATAAACTTTAACATATCAACAGCATAAATAAAATTACGAACTCCTACTAAACTGTCTCATCATCAAATTTGACAACACCCATATGAGCAACATGCCCATGAAATACTTTAGGTGGCAAACCCTTTGTGAGCGGATCTGCAATCATCAAGTTTGTACTAATATGATCAATCGACACGAGACGACTCTGGAACCTTTTCTTTCCCAACCAAATATTTAATGTCCATATGTTTTGACTTTAAAAGAACTTCGGTTGTTCTTCGAATATAACTCAGCAGACTTATCATCACAACGAATTTTCAATGGTCTTTCTATGCCACCAAATATTTGCATTCGAGTGATAAAATTTCTTAGCCATATTTCCTGATTTTATGCTTCATAGGAGGCCACAAATTCGACTTCTATTGTAGAAGAAGCTTTTAATGTTTGTTTCACACTTTTCCAAGATACAGCTCCTCCAGCCATCATGAAAACATAACCTGATGTAGATCTCCTACTATCAAGACATCCAACAATATTTAAATCGGAATACCTTACGATATTTAAATGATCCGATCTCCGATAAGTGAGCATGTAATCTTTAGTTCTTTTAAGATACCTCATAACCCGTTTTGAAACTTTCCAATGATCTATTCTCGGATTACTTAAATACCGCTTTAACATTCCCACTATGTACGCAATATCTGGACGCATACAAACTTATGCATACATGAGACTTTCCACTGCTAATGCGTATGAAATTTTATCCATCTCTTTCTTCTCCATGTACAAATTTAGACATTGGCGCAAACTAAATTAATCACCTTTTTCCACTGGTGTATCTACTGGTGCATAATTTTGCATGCCAAATCTACTTAGCACCTTATCAATATAAGTTTTTTGCGACAACCCAAGAACACTTCTAGTAGGATCCCTATGGATATATATACCTAGAACAAAGGATGCCTCATCAAGATCTTTCATTTCAAATTTACCCGAAAGAAATTTCTTGATTTCATGCAATAAACTTATATCATTACTGGCCAGTAGAATGTCATCTACATATATCATAAGGATAACAAATTTTCTCCCACTAACTTGAGATATATGCACTGATCAACAATGTTTTCATTAAAACCAAAAGAGGTTATCACCTGATCAAACTTCCGGTACCATTAACGGGATTCCTGTTTCAAACCATATATGGACTTCTTAAGTTTACATATAAGGAGCTTTGAATCTTGAGACTCAAAGGTTTCTGGTTGCATCATGTATATTGTTTTTTTAATATCTCCATTGAGAAATGCAGTCTTTACTTTCATTTGATGTAACTCTAAGTCATAATGAGCTACAAGTGCCATAATAATTCTAAAGGAGTCTTTCGATAAAACTGGTGAAAACGTCTCTTTAAAATCTATGCCTTCCTTTTGAGTGAATCCTTTAGCGACTAGGTGTGCTTTATATCTTTTGATGTTACCTTTTGAATCATGTTTGATTTTAAAAATCCACTTACAACCAATTGGTTTTGATCCTCGTGGTAACTCGACAAGATCTCAAATGCCATTGTATTTCATAGACTTCAACTCATCTTTAATGACTTCTATCCATTTAGCAGAATTTCGACATGATTTTGCTTGACTAACACTTATAGGATCATATTCCAATCCCACGTCAAAATCATGTTCTTGAAGATGAACAACATAATCATCCAAAATTATATTTCTTTTTTCTCTACTAGATCTTTTCTTAGGCACTTCAACTTGAGGTTGTTGAACGTAAGGCAATATAATTGTGTTTTATCCATAATCCTGTTTTATAGGTTAAAACACATTTGATAAAGTAATCTGATCATTTTCACTGAAATCGATATTGTCAAATTCTTCTTCAAACACAATTTATTTGTTTTGATTACTTCCACTATAATCAACATCCTCAATAAATTTGACATTTTCTATTTTAAAAAAGGATCTATTCGAGGAGTTATAAAACTTAAAACCTCTTGATTTTTCCGAGTAACCTACGAAATAGCAACTAATAGTTCTTGAATCCAACTTCTTTTCATTAGGATTATAAGGCCTTGCTTCGGCTGGACATCCCTATACATGCAAGTGCCTAATACTAGGCTTCTTACCGGTCCACAACTCATATGGTGTCTTAGTTATGGATTTTCTAGGAACTCTGCTTAGTATATAAACTACAATCTCTAATGCTTCTCCCCAAGGAGACTCAGGTAAAGAAGAATGACTAATCATACTTCTTACCATATCTTTAAGAGTTTGATTTCGCCGCTCAGCTATACTATTTTGACTTGGAGTCCCTGGCATAGTGTATTGAGATACAATCCCACACTCTGTAAAATACTTTGCAAAAGGTTCTGGACGTTGTTCACCTGATCCATCGTATCTGTAGTAATATTCTCCTCTATGGTCGATTTGACCGCCTTAATTTTCTTGCCCAATTGATTATCAACTTCAGCCTTGAAAATTTTAAAAACATCCAAAGATTGCGACTTTTCATGAATTAAATAGAGATATCCGTAACAGGAGTAGTCATCTGTAAAGTTAATGAAATATTGTTGACCATTCCATGAAGCCACAGGGAACAGACCACAAATTTCTGTATGTATCAACTCTAAAGATTCTCTACTCCTGTAAGCACCTCTTTTTCTTATATTCATTTGTTTTCCCTTAATACATTCTATACAAATTTCAAAATCTGATAAATCAAGGGAACTAAGAATTCCTACTAACACAAGCCTTTGAATTCTTTGTTTAGAAATGTGACCCAATCGCTTATGAATTCTCATTTGTCAATCTGCGCTTAGTACCAAAATTACTTGAATGTAAGTTTTCGTTACTGCATGAGGCTTGTCTATTTAATTTGTATAACTTGTCAATTAGAGTACCAGTTCCAACAATATTAGAATTTAGAGAAATACTACAAATTTCATTTCCAATAGAACAATTGTAACCAGATATATCAAAACAAATCATTCATGGACGTTGATAAGATCCATCCATTTAGCAGCACCTTAGGATGACATAGCCTTAAAAGTAAAGGGCGAGGTTCAAACGAGGAAAGGCTTACGGTGGATACCTAGGCACCCAGAGACAAGGAAGGGCGTAGTAATCGACGAAATACTTTGGGGATTTGAAAATAAGCATAGATCCGAAGATTCCCAAATAGGGCAACCTTTTGAACTGCTGCTAAATCCATGGACAGGCAAGAGACAACCTGGCGAACGGAAATATCTTAATAGCCAGAGAAAAAGAAAGCAAAAGAGATTCATGTAGTAGCGGCGAGCGAAATGGGAACAGCCTAAACCGTGAAAACGGGGTTGTAGGAGAGCAATACAAGCATCGTGTTGCTAGGCGAAGCAACCTAAATGCTGCACCCTAGATGGCGAAAGTCCAGTAGCCAAAAGCATCACTAGCTTACGCTTTGACCCGAATAGAAATTAAATTTCCTCTAAGAGACAGTACAATAAATGTTTCCTCTAATTCCAAATAAAATCTAGTATCTAATGAAATTCTAAAGACACCAATGGCCTCCACAGCTGCTTTATTGTCATTGCCTACATATATGTATCTTTCAACATCAATTGGCGCTAGGATTCTTAGGAAATCCTGCATAGTAACACTTACATGAGTAGTTGAACCCGTATCTATCCACAAGTGTCACTAGGTACCATAGCCAAATTAACTTCTGAACAAACAAAGTTGAGAAGTTTACCTTTCTTTTCACGCCAACTAGCGTACTTGAAACATTCTTTCAAGTCTTTGGATTCTTGGACTTTGATGTTCCTTCGTCTGCAGTTTCCTTAGTCTTACTCCTTTTTTTGCTTATTTGAAGTAGTTTAGTTTTAGAGGTAGATGCCAAATAAGCACTTTCAATCTTCTTTTGTTTCAATCTTTCCTCTTTTCTCACACTTTGATCTATAATCTCATTCAAATTCTATTTCTCTTTTAGAGTATTATATGAAACTTTGAATTGACTGAATTGTGTTGGATGGGAGATCAAAACTAGATGCACAAGTATGTCGTCAGACAATTCAAGCTTAAAGGCCCTGAGTTTCATCACAAGATTAGACATTTCCATAATGTACTCCCTTATATTTCCTTTTCCCTTATATCGCATTGAAACTATCTTATTAAGAATAGTACTTGTTTCAATCTTTTCGTTAGCTGCGAATCGGTTTGTGATTTCCTTTAAGAAACCTTTGGAATCTTTGTTCGCCAAATGAGCACTTTCAATCTTCTTTTGTTTCAATCTATCCTCTTTTCTCACACATTGATCTATAATCTCATTCAAATTTCATTTCTCTTTTAGAGTATTATATGAAACTTTGAATTGACTGAATTGTGTTGGATGGGAGATCAAAACTAGATGCACAAGTATGTCGTCAGACAATTCAAGCTTAAAGGCCCTGAGTTTCGTCACAAGATTAGACATTTCCATAATGTACTCCCTTATATTTTCTTTTCCCTTATATCGCATTGAAACTATCTTATTAAGAATAGTACTTGTTTCAACCTTTTCGTTAGTCGCGAATCGGTTTGTGATTTCCTTTAAGAAACCTTTGGAATCTTTGTTCTCTGTTATACCGCTTCTTAAGGATTCTAGAATCGAGTGTTGCATCATTATTAAGCTCATGCGATTTGATAGCTCCCACTACTCATATGCAGACTTTTGTTCAATCGAACTAGTTTCATTCAAGTCCGCGGGAAGATCAAATCTTAATGCATAATCAATATCCATACAATCAAAAACAATCATAATGTGCTCTTTCCATTTCTTGAAGTTTGTGCCATTAAGCACAGTAATGTTATTCATATTGGCAGCTATAGAAGACACTACAAGATAAATAAATAATGCTCACAATTAACCATCAAATAAATCATGTATATGTGAAGATAATCAAATTAAAAAAATAAATAAATTGAAAGAAAATATAACAAATAAACTTAAAACTACACATTTATCAAACACATATACACAAATGTGGGCCCATCTCAAGATATCAAACACAACATTATCATTCAGTTTTTGGACAGAAATAATAATTTATAAGTGATACTCTTGTACATAGTTCAAGAACATCAATTACTAAAACGGGCTAATAATATGCCTTTCTTTGGACCAACATATTATCAGCATGTATTATAAATGTATCACATGTTCATAACTATCTGTAATATGGCCAAAATAATCTCCTTTTGAATAATTATTTCGCATAGATAAAATATACTTACATGTTCAAAGTGAATAAATCTTTACAATAGAGGTTATTTTGGTAACATATTGATTCAATCTGCTCACTTGTTCAAGAAGAAAAAACACAAATAATGAAAACTTTTAAAAATAAAACTTAAGAATCCGACAAAATCTGCCTAAAAAATTCTTGATAGCCAAATCCTTCGTTAATACTTGTTCCATAATAAATAAAAAGAAAAATAACAAAATTAAACTGCCTCAGCATCTCAAAAAATTGAAAGAAATATTGTTCATTATACTTAATATTAAATATACTCAAGAATATGTGACAAACAATTCTTCTTCCACCAGTAACTTAATTAACGCCGAAGAAAGAAAAAAAAATGTTCTTAGTTTTCAAACCTTCAACCACGCCACATACAACCAAATATTGTGACAAGAGACTTAAGAATCAATGTTTTTTATATCCTTAAAATAGCATCAAACCAATGTCGCATAACAGCAAATTTAAAAAAAAAAAATACCGAGGGCTTATCACTTTGACATTATAAAGCTTTAAATATCACATCTAATGATTCAACAAGTCCCCGCTCTGATAGCACTTGTTAGAAAACTTTACAGAATTCACCCAAAATTACATGTAAACCATTAGACAGATATTCGAAACTAAAGGAATAGTAGGAATACTAACCTTGTTCCATTACAATAACTTGATTTGCAGAAGGTCTTCATTTTCTTTAGTAACCAGATTTATGATCTTCTAAGTTTTAATACGTTTTCTATATTGTTTTCTAAGATGGGGTAGAGAAAGAAAAATTACGTACAAACTTAGGGACCATAGTATTTATCTACTGACTCTTCCAAAAGGCACCCTTTAGTTATACCTCTTTAAAAGAGGTATCTTTCAATTATACCTCTTTAGAAGAGATACCTTTTCAATTAAGTTTCCATCATACTTATGAAAAGGTGCATGAGGTTTATCAAAATAAACTTATACTAAATAGATATTTATACTTTAAGCCTAAATACTTTAATGCTATATTAGATCAAAAATTGAGTTTCTTTAGAGATAGCATATCTATGAAAAATATATTAATATGTGAGTCCACGAAATAAAAACTTACTACCAGTATAAACTCCCATCCACACGAAAAGCAGCCTCTGATAAACCATAAATTTCAAGGGCTAAACTCGTAAGAAAAGTGGACAAGGACTTTATAACTCTTCCTTGATTGGGCACTAAACATAGACATCCCACTTCCAAAGTTCTAAGATACTTTAGCTTGTCAACAAATTCAGGCAATTGTGCTATAGCCGTATAACTTGCACAAATAGATCTTAGACTTTGCATATCTCCAAGGCAAATTGGCAGTTCATGTATATATAGCTGGCATATTGATTGATAGATCTCCCTCAACCTTGAGCAACGTTGAAGTTGCAAAATCTCAAGACTTTGTACGCCGTTGAAGTTTGGAATTTTTTTGAGGTGCTCACAGTAGGAGAGATTCAGCTCCGTCAACTTTGGGCAGCTCTAAATGTAAGCCAAATGACAGTTTCATTTAAGATTTTGTTTCACTCAGTTGCAACAATAGTACACATGCATGAAATTGTAGAAATGAGTAACAAAACCTGCAAATTCAAATCAAAATCTTCAATATCACTCCCCCACATATCAACAACTACAAGATTCACAGCTGGAAAATTTGATGGTATATTTTTTAAAGGACAATCTTTCCAAGACAACCATTTGAGCGTCTTGGGAAACAGCCCAAAATCTCCACTAATGCGTAACCTGTTTTGATTATAAGCACCCTAAGCTTCTTCATTGGCTCAAATGCTTCGGTGCTCAAGTCCACTCCCTCTAATTCCTCAGGCCCATCTAACCTCAGTACTTGTACATTTCCAGTACCCTGCAGTTCAGTAAAAAGAATGTATCTTACGCTAATGTTAATTCCCAGAAATTAAGATAGACTAAATGTTTTAAACAAATTGATAGACAAACAAAGAGAATACACGATGTATCAAGAAAAATGAACATACACATTAGAGGATGTTAGAAAAGAATGTAAATTGCTCAAAAATCTCAGGATAGGGTCATTCAAAAACCAGCTGATACTGCTACCAATTAAAGATAGAATATATATTAAATTATATCTAAATGAATATTGTGTGTATACATGTTTAAAAATAATAACATAAACGTTCCACGTATGTACCTATTATACACTTATCAACGGTTCACATGCATGACTTCTTCGAGCAAGCATAATTTCCGCAATAAGATAACGTAGAAAGAAAGTAAGAACATTATCAAACAATAAAATGTACACAACATACAATGATGAATACGAAAAAAAAAGATATAGTCAAAACACTTTCAATAAATACTCTCGGAGATAATATGGTCTGTGCTCATAAGTAGGTTGCTCACTACTCCCTCTGTATCAAATCATCTGCTGTGTTTTTTTAAAATAAGGTGCAGTAAATTATTTATCATTTTAAAAGTTTAAGGTGCAGTTGTGCTTGAAGGCTACAAACATCTCAAATGACGGAGATGACACATAAATTGATTAAATATAAATGAAGATAATTAAATAATCGATCTTGAGACATAAATAATGGTAAATTAATAGTCAAAGACACTTGGGGCTTTGGGCCACAGGTTACAAAAGTGTTTTAAAATGAGGTGTAGGTGACACAAGTCTTAATTATTAGTTGAAAGTGACAATTACTTTATTATAGATTAAGAAGTTTGGGGAAGTTTGAAAATAACCCACAAGTTTTTAAATTTACACTTTGATCTCATGTTTACCTAAAATAACGGGAAATGGAGGGAAAAAAAGACGTTTTTTTCTCTCTTCTCATCTATTGTTGTTTTCTCTCTGTTAGCGATTTTTGTTGTTCATTGTTTTTGCTGCTTTATTCATCATCTTCTACTTCATTATCATCTTCATCTTCTTCTTGTCGACTATTTATTGTTGTTGTTGTTGTTGGTACAACGCTACTGCTGCTATTTGACAAATTTCTTAGGTCAGATTTTTTTTACTACATCACTTTCCACTTTGGCATTACTTCATAGGTGACTTTGGTAAGTAAAATTATGATTTTTATTCGTATTTGTCATTTGGGTACACTTCTGTTTTTCCAACAATGGATAAAACCCCGATCATGAATCCAGCATAAGTTCCCACAATTTAAACAGATCAATCATTTGGTGCATCAGATGAGTAATCTGTTGCATCAGAAGATTTATTTGTTGCATCAGAAAATTTATTTGTTGCATCAGACGTATTATCTGTTGCATCAGACGTATTATCTATTGCATCAGACGTATTATTTGTTGTATCAGGGTGTTTATCTGTTGCACCAGACTAATTACCTATTTCAACGAATGATTAATCTGTTTGGAACAACACAAATCATCCCCCGCCATAAATCCAACATATAACCAATATATTTCAATTCTTGCTATTGCTACTGGATTCAAAATTATTCCTTTTGTCTAATTACCTGTCCCAAATTTCCTAATTCGATTTCTCATTTTACTTGTCTTTTTCATTAATCAAGAAAAGATTAAAAAAAATCATGTTTTACCCTTTGCATTAATCACTTTTTCTTCAAATTAAAATGGAAACATCATTTAATAGAGGGACTGTACGCCGACCGACGTTAAAAGCGTTATTCTCTTATGAAATTTCGATTGAATAGCAGACAATGATTTTTTCAAACACGTCTACTGTCCCATCAACTGATCAGTGGGTTATGGTAAACTAGACATGTTATTAATTATTTTTCTTAATCAATGTGGCATCTCAATTTGGGATGGGTAATTTGAGACGAAGGGAGTACGAATTAAAACGTTAGAGCCAAGCAATAAACTAGTCATCTGTTGAAACAGACTATTTATCAGTTGCATCAGACTTTTTATCTGTTGCAACATGAGTAATCTGTTTAGAACAACACATCACCCCATGCCACAAACCCAATAGATAATTCTTGCTATTGCTAGTGGATTCTAAATTATTCCTTTTTACGTCGAATTGTCGACATGTTTGTTGAGAAGATAATAGACAGAATGATAATTATATATGGATTAAAATGTCAAAGATCAAACATAATTTTTTTATTAAACAAAACCAAATAAAAATACATATAATAGACTAAAAGGAAAATAATAATCCAATTATTATTATTGTTATTATTATTATCATCATCATTGCTAGCTGGCCAATCTTCAACCGAAAGTAGCAAGGCCCTCCTTAGCCTGCGTATCTCGCGAAACATTCTTTCTCTAACTCCTCCAAGTTCCCATTGCAGGTCACGAACTTGATTTCGAAGTTCATTCACGGCGTCTTGTAGAAAAGCACTGTTCCTCACTGGGCCAGCCATAATCTTCTAGAGTGTAATATGAAAGACAAGACGTAATAAATAAATAGCGTGTAGTTGAATGAACGATTGAGTAAGAAGGGACCTATTTATAGAAGATTGAATTTGAATGAAAGGTAAAAAGGCATGACTATTTACCTCCATTCATTAATTATATTTTTGATTAAATTAAGAAAATAAATATTGTGATAAGTCATGAATTTTCAGATTATTATTATTAATTAGTTCTTTCCAAGAACCATTTTTATTGAGTTGTGGCAACAGATTCTATATCTGTTGCATCAGATAACACATATGTGACAACAAATATATCATCTGTTGCAACAAATATAAAATATGTTGCATCAGATAACCTATCTGTTGCACATATAATCTAACTGTTCACCTCCATTTATTAATTACATTTTTGATTAATGTGAAAAGTAATGACTTAATTAAATTAAGAAATATTGTGATAAGTTATGACTTTTCAGATTATTATTATTAACTATTTTTATCGAGTTGTGACAACAGATTCTATATTGGTTGCATCGATAAATCATCTGTGACAACAGATATATCATCTGTTGCAATAATAGTGAACATGTTGTATCAGATAATATATTTGTTGCAACATATAATCTACTTTTTTTTTTTACAAAAAACTATCATCATATCATTAATCCAAATTTGCTGACTTTTTTATTTACAAATTAAAAAAAAACTTTTCAAATTCTTTAATAAAATAATATCCATTTTTATTTTCTGGCAAAAGATTGTATATCGGTTGAATCAGATAAACCATCAGTTGCAACAGATATACCATCTATAGCAACAAATAGACGTTCTATATTAATATCTTCGATCTTTTTTAATTTCTTCTAACAACTGATACATCAGTCGCAACAGTTGGAGAATTTGATGCATTAGCAACATTGATGAATGTGTATGTTTTTATTTTAGGCAAAAAGTCACGACCGATCTTCACCTTGTTTTTCTTAACAGTCATCATCATATAAGTTAATTAATCCAATATTGTGACTTTTTTTTATTATATAATAAATAATTTTAAAAAATAAATTTAAAAACAAAAATGGTGAAAATTCACGATCAGTTATAAAAATTAAATATCCGTTCTTTTATGGTTATAAATTATGTTTATCATTTATTTATGAAATATTTTTTATATTGAATAATTGGAAAGTCATGTCTTTTTCACCCTCTCAATAATAACAACCCTTTTTTATTAATAACTATCTGGTGCAACATATGATCGATCTGTCGCATTAGATTAACCTCTGTTGACACAAATTTCTCAATCCTTACTACCAACTGTCGACATGTTGAGAACAAGGAATAAACAAAATGATTATTAAATACTAAATAAGAATTAAAAATTTAAAGTCGACCACCAAATGAAACATAGATTTCTGAATCCCTTGGGTAGATCCGATATACAAAAGGAGGAAAATACATACGTTAAAATAAAAAATATTACCTAATTATTATTACTACTACTATTATTATTGTCACTCGAACATTTTTTATCCGGCAGCCTTGCTCCGAAATCAGCCAAATCTCTTTAGAGTTCTTCAAATTGCCTTTGAAGTTCACGCAAAGACTTGATATGAAAATTCTTGTACGAATCTAGATCATCCATATTTGTAAGGAGGGACCTATCTATAAATTATTGTATCTCAAAATGAAAAGAAAATTACTTTAAAATAAATATAACAGATGGGTAATCTGTTACAAAATATATTCTTTTTGTTAGATATCTTACAACATACTGGCAATCTTTCGCAACAGATGTATATATTTGTTTGATTTCTTCAACAGATACGTCATATTTTGCAACAGGTTGATCATCTATCGTAACAGATGTCTCCAATTATTTGATAATATAAACAGATGTGTCATCTGTTGCAACTAGCTAGTCATTTGTTTATTTAATTTAAGCCATAGATGAGATAGGAAGAATAAGATACGTGCAGATGGATCCACTATCATATGTATGGGAGTTAAGTATGTATTATAAGGTCACCGGGACAACACACATAAAGTACAATGTTTTTATGAATGCAGTTTTTAACCAATTAGGCATTGATCATTCAAACAAGATCCTGCATTATACCATTAATTTTGATGGGTTCGAAATTGATGAGGCTGAGGACCACATGAAAATGGTGCAGATACCCTGCTATAAATTACTGACGATTATTGCTCATATTTATTTTTCAAGCATTATGAAGGAATCTAGTTTTGGTATCATTGTAAAGAGATTCAATAGCGATTGGAATAACTTTTAGGGTGAATTGGACCCTTGAGGGCCTTCTAAGCTTAGCTCTACATCTAACAAGAACGGAAAACCAATATAGTTATTGCCCTAGCCCAAATTTTTATGGTTGGATTGCTTGCTTGGGGTGATGATTATATGCCAGAAGGTGCGGTAGGAGAATGCCTTCGAGGGAAAATGGGTGGTTGATGGAAGACTATATTATCTAAGAGCTCATTGAATAAGAGACATAGGGTATGAACTAACTTCTAATTAATCTAGGTGATGAAATTATCTTAAAAGATGCAAAATCTGAATCAAGTGCAAATATGAAAGTGTATCCGGTAATGTAATTTCGTTTGTTGTCTCTCTAAAAGAAAAATAATGTAGATGGATACTTTGCTAGGGAGCTACGTGGTCGGGATTATTACCTAGATAGAAAATAGAAAAATATGAACAAAGCAGCCTTACGGGCATCAAGGGTTAAAATGATATACAACAAGTCTAGAAACTTACTCTAACAACAACTGTAGTTAAAATAAGGAATCTAAGCGAAGGCGGCAATTTCTAAATTTTAAATTTTATCCCATGCCTTCTTGTTTGTGTTTCTAATCAGGTCCACTGTCCTTGACCTGATCGAAACCACAAACTAGATTGAAAGGCAAATAGAGTATCATTACTTCCTTAGCAATATGGATTAATTAATTGTGTTTTCTTGCCTTAGCATGCTTTCAACATTCCTTGGAAAAGATCAGATGCTTCCTATAGTATGCGAATCCCAATAATATTCAAGCTTGCCTCCGGCTTGCTGATTCTGTATTCAAGATGGTCGTTGCTATCTTTGAAGTTGGTAAGGAGTTCCTTGTATCTTGTAAGCTCGATTAGGGACACCACCTTCAAAGTTGTAGCATTTTAGGTGCACTTCAGAAAACTTTCTTCTGAAGCCTTAAAGGATACATGGAGGGTCGTTGTGTTCATTTTAGGTCAAAATGTGTTGATGCACATTAACGATGTGGTCCTAACTGTTAAACAACACACTTTTATAGAGCGTTGCTCCATGCATCATGCTCAACCAATTTGATAAATTAATAAGATATCTTCTGAAGAATTTTTCCCTAGCAAGCATGTCTGGCGATGGTGTAGAATTTTGCATAGCAGGTATCTTGTTATCTATATTGAAGAAAAGCGATCAGCAGAAAGGCTGAAAGATTGAGCTAGTTTGATTTGTGCACTAACTCGGTCATATTTTTTGATAGGGCAATGAGATTGGAGTTACGTAAATATTTGATAAGCTTGGTAGAGTTAATTTAGATCACACGCTACATAACTCCATGCTTATTAATTTATCAAATTGGTTGAGAAAGATGCATGGAGCAACGCTCGATAAAAGTGTGTTGTTTAACTATTGGGAGCATATCTTCAATGTGCATCAACACATTTTGACCTAAAACAAACACAACGACCCTCCATGTATCCTTTAAGGCTTCTGAAGAAAGTGTTCTGAAGGGCACCTAAGATGCCACAACTTTGAAGGTGGTGTCCCTGATCGAGCTCACAAGAGATAAGAAACTCCTTACTAACTTCGAAGATGGAGACGACAAGCTTGAATACAGAATCAGCAAGCTGGAGGCAAGCTTGAAAATTATCGGGATTAACATACTACAACAAGCATCTGATCTTCTCTAAGGAATGTTGAAAGCATGCTAAGGAAAGAAAACACAATCAATTCTAACCATATTGCTAAGGAAACAATTATTCTCAATTTGCCTTTCAATCTCGTTTGTGGTTTCGATCAGGTCAATCGCAGTGGACCTAATCGAAAACATAAATAAAAACGTATGGGATGAAATTTAAAATTCAAAAATTGTTTCCTTCTCTTAGATTCCTTATTTTAACTGCAGTTGTTGTTGGCGTAAGTTTCCTAAACTTGTTGTACATCATTTCAACCCTCAATGCCCATGAGGCTTCTTTGTTCGTCTTCTCCTATTTTCTATCTAGGTGATAATTCCGACCATGCATCTCCCTAGAAAAGTGTCCATCTGCATTATTTTTCTTTTATAGAGACAACAGACGAAATTATATTACTGAATACACTTTTATATTTGCACTTGATTCAGATTTTGCATCTTTTAAGATAATTCAATCGGCCAGATTCGCTAGAAGTTACTTTCTACCATACTTTTCTCCTTCAATTAGCTCTCAGATGATATAGTCTTCCATCAACCACCCATTTTCCCTTGAAGGTATGCTCCTATCGTACATTTGGCGTATAATCATCACCCCGAGGGAGCAAACCAACCATATAAATTTGGGCTAGCCCAATAACTATATTGGTTTTTTGTTCTTGTCAGATGCAGTGCTAAGCTTTGAAGGCTCTCTAAGGGTCCAATGCACCCTAAAAGTTAGTCCAATCACTATTGAATCTCATTACAATGACACCAAAACGAGATCCGTTCACAATGCTTGAAAAATAAACATGAACAACAACCGACATTAAATCTTAACGGGGTATCAAAACCATATTCATAGTCCCTCAGCCTTATCAGTTCGGAACTACCAAACTTAACTTTAAAATTGCATAAAAATTTTTTGAATGATCTATGACTAATCAGTAAAAACAATATTTACAAAATCAGTGCACTCTATGTGTGCTTCCATGATAATATTATCGGTAATACATATCTCCTGCATATAAAGTGGTTCCATTTGCATGCAACTTATTCCTCTGAACCCATCTTTACTACAGCCTCTTGTGATGGTCCAGCGAAAGTTGATCAACTATTAGTTCCTTATATCTATAAAAAGATAAAAAAAATTAATGTCACAGAAAAAACATTATCCATCTGTTGCAACGGATGTAGAATCTGTTACATCAGATGTGGAGTCTGTTGCAACAGATGTGGAGTCTGATGAAATACATCAAACCAACCTTTTTAGTGGTTTGATTTGTTCCAACAGTTTCTCCATCTGTTGCAACATCAACAACAATAAAATAAACTACAAATAATAAACATCAACAACAAAGAAACAATATTTGTTCTAACAACATCATCAATAACAAATAAGCAACATTCTTTATTATAGAACCATCAACAACACCACACCACAAGTTTCAACAATGCCAACCCCACCACCAACATCAATAACTACATCAACAATAAAGAAACAAACAAAATACATACAAAAAATGATACTGCCAACAAGGCTTTTAAACTTCTCCCAACAGATGACTTTTTCGCATATTATAATAAAAATTCTTGGTTTGTTTATTCAACACTTACAGCTTCCTTCAATTTTTTTTAATAAATATGATATTGATAAATAGTAATTAAATTAAAAAACAAATGAAAATAACTTGCAAAGAAGAAGATGAGAATGAAAGGGCAATAATGAACCATACTTTAATGTCAAAAGGGGGATCAAAAGAGTAATTTCAGTCGAGAAAAGATATGGATCGGTTTAGATTTAAAAAGATCTTTATGATAAGAGAAGAGAAAAGAGAGGAAAAAGGTTGTGACCCTAAAGAGGGAGAAAGAAAAAAATGAGAGTTGAATAAAATAAACTGCAGCTAAAGGAAGAGAGATGAGATAATTTCTATAAATGTATTGTGTACATAGACGGGGTTTTCAATATTCATTAATTAGTATTCATTAATTTTATTAATAATTTGAGGGGCCCAAGGAAGTGGAAGACTTGTGACACTGAAAAGACGAGACAAGACTGCTCAATGAACTTACTTTTGAGATATCCAAGAAATATTTTTTACCGCCTTTAGTAGTAAGTACTACTTGATATTATCTACTCGGACAGAATCTTGCTTTAAAATTGAAAGAGAAAAAAGATTTTCAAACAGATGTCATCTATTGCAACATATATAAATATCTATTTAGAAATTCGAACAACTCAGTCATTTGTTACAACAGGTATCAATATCTATTTTAAAATCTCAATAACTCAGTCATCTGTGACAACAGATGACAATGTCCATTTGATAATTAATTAAATCAGATATATCATTTGTTACAATAGATATAAATATCTAATTGAAAATTTCCTACAACTCAGTCATTTGTCACAACAGATGTAAATGTCTATTTGATAATTAAATCAGATATATCATCTGTTACAATAGATATAAATATCTGTTTGAAAATTTCCAACATCACAGTCATCTATCACAACAGATGAAAATGTCGATTTGATGATTAAATCAGATGTGTCATCTGTTGTAACAAATATGAAAATATGTTTGAAAATTTTCAACAGCTCAGTCATTTGTTACAACAGATTTCATTGCAATTGATTCAGGTGTAACTAGCGATGAATGAATGCACTCACAGGTTCAACTACAAATTCAATCGAGTGTTTGCAATTGCGTGGCATTGGTATTGCATTCATCCTGACCCGAGTTATCGATCGATCACTCTGAGTTGAAATAAGTTCTCATCAACTCAATATTAGGATAGTTATAGTACCTAAGTTGATTTAGGTAGAACTAGGGATGAATAAATGATCTCACAAGGTCAACTATAAATCCAATCGAATCTTTGCAATTGCATGGCATTGGTATTGCATTCATCCCAACCAAAGTCGTCGATTGATCACTCTGAGTTGAAATAAGTTCTCATCAACTCAATGTTAGAATAGTGGTAGTACCTAAGTTAATTTAGGTGGAACTAGGGATGAATGAATGAGCTCACAGGTTCAACTACAAATTCAATCGAGTCTTTGCAATTACATGGCATTGGTATTGCGTTCATCCCAATCCAAGTCGTCGATCGATCACTCTAAGTTGGAATAAGTTCTTATTAACTCAATGTTAGGACAGTGATAGTACCTAAGTTGATTTAAGTGGAAGTAGGGATGAATGAATGAGCTCAAAAGGTCAACTACAAATCCAATCGAGACTTTACAATTGCATAGCATTGGTATTGCGTTCATCCCGACCAGAGTCATCGATTGATCACTCTAAGTTGAAATGAGTTCTCATCAACTCAATGTTAGGATAGTGATAGTACCTAAGTTGATTTAGGTGGAACTAGGGATGAATAAATGAGCTCACAGGGTCAACTACAAATCCAATCGAGTCTTTGTAATTACATAGTATTGGTATTGCATTCATCCCGACTGGAATCATCAATCGATCATGCTGAGTTGAAATGAGTTCTCATCAGCTCAATGTTAGGATAGTGATAGTATCTAAGTTGATTCAGGTGGAACTAGGGATAAATGAATAATCTCACAGGGTCAACTACAAATCCAATCGAGTCTTTACAATTGCATAGTGTCGTATTGCGTTCATCCCAACCCCAGTCGTTGATCGATCACTCTGAGTTAAAATGAGTGTCATCAACTAAATGTTAGGATAGTGATAGTACCTAAGTTTATTTAGGTGGAACTAGGGATGAATGAATGAGATCACAAGGTCAACTATAAATCCAATTGAGTCTTTGTAATTGCATGGCATTGGTATTGCGTTCAACCTAATTGCATGGCATTGGTATTACGTTTAACCCGACCTGAGTCATCGATCGATCACTCTGAGTTGAAATGAGTTTTTATCAACTCAATGTTTTAAAAACTATATCTTTTAAAAATGTTAAAATTAATTGAGATCAATTCGGACCAAATTAGCAATTTCAAAACTTGTCATTCTTTTCAAAAATTACAAATCAACCCATACAAATCATCCATTTGTATGAAAAACTTTTCATTTTAAATCTGAAGTTCTCGCTCTTCTCTCTCTCCCTTTCTCAGGGTATCCTCTCTCTCTCTCAATAATACAAATAACAACTACTCAACATATTGCTCAATCCTTCAAAACAGGTTAATTTTCTTCCCATTTATGACCATATATAGTTGTTGTTTTTACTTTATTCCCACTTGTATCCGTTGTTTCCTCTGTCTTCGCAGGTAATAGATTTCGAGAAGAGTTCTACATTTTTTCTTTATTCTAAAAGTAGGGGTTTTTAGTTAATGATGAAAAAGAAGACTTTTAGTTGTATTATCTTCGAGAATGGGTTAATAGTTTTGATTTTTGATGCTAAAACGTAGGAAGCACCCAAGAAAACCCTAGTTTTTCTCTCAGTGTTTTGTTGACTGTCGTGGTATTACTGGATGGTGTTTGTCGAGTTGTTGATGGCTGTTGTTGGTGGTGTTGGTGTTTATATTTTTTGGCAGTGGTGTTGGTGGTCTTGGTGTTGGTATTGGTGGCATTGGTGGTGGTCTTGGTGCATTGGTGATGGCATTGGTTGTAGTGATGGTGGTCCATCTGTTGCTACAGGTGGAAGATCTATTGGGAGATATTAAATATGTCTTCAAAAAGATTCCCTATCTGTTCCACCTGATGGGTTATCTGTTAGAGTATTTTTTTATAATGTGGCGTAGAATAATTTATTGAAATTTGTCCATCTGTCGCAACAGGTGGAATATCTGTTGGGAGATATTAAATTGGTCTTCAAACATATTTGGGTTCCCTAACTGTTCCAACTGATGGGTTGCCCGTTGGAATTTTTTTTTTGTTATGTGGCGTAGAATAATTTATTGAAATTTGTCTCACCTTTTTTTAAAAAATTATTCAGACATCAAATGCAATATTTTTTTGTTTTTCTATTGTTTGTAGTTAAAAGATATCTCCCAAAAAAAAATTGAAAGTGGATCAACTTCTGAGCACCCAACAAAAAAGGCAAGACTACAGATAGATTCGGAGGAACTTCTAGAACAATCTCAGTCAGGGCAAAATGAAGCTGAGGAAAGTGATAACTCTTTCTTACCAATGGAGCATGAAATAACATCGAAATCCCAGCAAGTTTTGTCAAAACTATTAGTATCATCGGGCTTCAAGTTGCGATATCGATGAGTAACCCTAACACAGTATTTCATGAAGTTGTACTTAAATATCAGTTGGGGAAACCTTTTAACGAACCATAAGAGTATTATGAAGAAGGAAAACATAGATGGACTTTTTAAGAAGAGCTGCTTTGCATACTTTCTTGAGTTGTCTGAGGCTCGTCCTCTCCGTTTCCCAATGATCATGGTATATGGCCCTGCCAAGCGCAGGATTAAGTATGCGGGGGATGATGGACGTTCGAAGAAGGGCAAAAAAAATATGGATGAAGTCTGGATCAACTACTGTGGCATGCCGATTTGTTTTGGATTGAAAGAGTTTGCCATAGTGATGGGCTTGAGATGAGATCATCCAGAAGAACCTCTCATCAAGAAAACACCCCACAAAGGGTCCAACAAATACAAGGTAAAAAAGATGGGTTGTTGGGCATTATTAGACCTAGCTATAGAGTGGAGGATTTGATGGCGGATCTCAAGAATAAAGACACACCAAAGCACTACAGGGAGAAATTGTGCTTAGTTTGGTTTGTCCATTCCGTTTTATTGGCAAGAGATGTCAGGAAAGTCATAGAATATGATTTGTTGGTGCTTGCTGATTATTTTGGGAAATTGAATGATTATCCCTGGGGATATGACAACCATACACTAGACCCTCCCACCCTTACAGTGGTCCCTCTCACCCCCTCCTCACCCTCATATTCTCATTGCAAATGCAAAGTGTGCAAGGATAGAGAGGATAAATTCCTTGAAAAACGAGAGGCTATTGCTGAAGCTACTGAGGAATTAAAATTCAGGAGGGATGTCATACCATCCAACAAGGTGAGGGAGCCATTTACTCCTACAGTGGAGGTTAGGAGAAAGAGAAGAAAAATTAGACAAATTCTCTCTATTCTTAAATCAGTAAAAATTACAACTCCCCCCGCTCCAATAGTTGTTGAAGTTCAGGGGCCACCAAATAATGTAGACATATTCACGGTACTTGGCAAGGAGAAGAAGAAGGAACTGGAAAAATTCATCAAGATGAAGGTTCAAAAAGAATACACCATCCATTCATTTGCCGCCAAAGACTTCTCAAATATAACAAATATGTGTGTGTGGTACGAGGACAAGGTAAGTTTAATTTGCTAACCTATCCTTCCAATCTAATCCATGAATAAGAATCTACGCAGCAGATGTGTAATTTGTTTTGACAACTTAGTATTATTTTGCAACATAATACACATCTGTTGCATAAGTTGAGTTGGCTGGGTAATCTTTGAATTGATTCAGAGAACCCTCTGCATTGGATTCTTTCGACTGTGTTTTTATTCTTTACAATTACTAACCTATTTAAAAATTATCTTCTTATACCACAGTATGTTGATGAAATTCTCTGCCTCATGAGGGGCAGACAATTAGCGTACCTGGATGCTTATGATACTGCCGATAGGATAATGGACCTCAACTTCTACAACAATTTCAAGGATAGTTATGCTAAACTCTATAAGATAGCTGATTTTGGTGGCCTAAAATTTGATCAGTTAGTTTCTACGTTCCAATGGGATGAAGTAGCAATTAAATATGTTAGAGGAAAGAGGCCATATCCACACGGCAAAAGCTGGACAAAGGCAAAGAGAATCCTTACAGTCATGAACGTGGATGTCACATATTTTCTCACTATTGAGATACTGCCATATGAGGGAAAGATTAAGTTTTATGACTGCAACTTACCTATATTTAGCGAGAAGATGTTTTTAACCCACACGCAGTCACTCTTGAAGTTGTTGCCCAAGTTGTTGACGCAGAGTAAGTTGATGGATTATTTACCGACTAAAGTCTTGGTGAAGGAATCATGGGATTTTGAAGGTCGAAATAAGAATATCCAGCTCCCAAGAAATACAATCGGTGCAGGGTGCGGGTCGTACTCGCTTGCATACATCAAGTGTTTGCTGACCGGTACACAAATGACCGTTGCGTGCGACACCGTTATGGGAAAGATGCAATGGGTCTAGGTATATGGGGTACTAACTAAATCGTTGGAGCCCCTGTATAAAAAAGAACATGTACAAAGACAGAGATGAACACATTAGCAAATTTTCATTTCAAGCCAATTCACTTTACATGTAGTGGCAATAATTTTTATGTCTGGCCAAGTTGAATTTTCATATTGCAACAGATTTTATATCTGTTGTAACAGATATAGTACTTGCTGTGATGGATTAATTATATGTTGGAATAGGTTGATCATTTATTGTGTTATAAAGATATTCCCAGTCTGTCTGTCGCAACAGATATACGATCTATTGTAACATATAATCTATCTGTTGCAACTGATCGATAATTTGTTGGAGCAAATTAAAAAAGTAGGAAGACCTGTTATATAATTTCCAGCAGATGACCTACTTGTTACATCTCATGTTGCAACATATGTCTAAATCTGTCTTATAAGATATGTCTTTTATTACAGCAGATATATTATATGTTACGATATTTGAATCTAGTATTTCATTTCTATTAACATGTTCAAAACTAAGGATTAATTATCTTTATATACAGAATAAAATAAATCGAAGCCTTTGGAAATTGCATGAAATAACTTAACAAATAAATGAAATATAAAAAAAATAATTATGGGTACAAACAATCTACTCTTCAAATAAATAAACAAGTTAAACCAAGGAGGATAGGTTATTACATTGACGGACTCAAGATATAAAGATCTAACCAATATGAACAAGTTGTTATTTATCTAGTGATATGAAATTCGGCTTTGGTCGTCGTGGATCTTTAATGTCGGTTGTGTATGGCTTTTAAGCTATCGCTTCTCCGTATTTCCATAAAAGAGCAGCATATCTTTTGCGGAGTAATCCGGCATCAAGTCCATTATTTACTTGTAATCCATCGCCCAAATACTCGGCGTAGGCGGCAACAAAAGGACAGCAATCCCTGCATTATAAAAAAACAGATAATCCATATCTTACAGTTCATGCAAGCGTTGTGAAATTTGTGAAATGAAACTAAATCATGACACTTAAACTTACAGGCTACCAATGATTTGTTGAGAAATTACTTCAACTTATTATACATCAAATGGATTAGCTATTTTATCCTGATATACTTCCATCGTCGATCAATCAGTACGAACCTTTTCATCCAAAAATCCACTCATATCAAGGTAAGTAGGAAATATTTTAGCCATCTTTTGTATCCCAGATGAGGCCCAGAATGTCTCCTTTGCGATATCGATTCATAAACTCGAATGCACCTCTCTTTTAGAATGATGACAGCCAACACCCAATGGAATTCATCACCATAATTGATTGAGATGTACACTTCATCGATCAAATGCCAAGGTAAGCTATCCGGAATGCTAAAACCTTTGATGATGTTGATTAAGCATTTCTCATTTAGGAAAATTTCCGGTTATTGTTGACAATACCTATCGTATGTATTATTGATGTAAACTTTGTACTAACAATTTTCTGTTGTGTATCTATATTTTTATTGTGTTGCAACTTGGCCTTCTTTCGGAGGTAGTAAAAACTGACATCGATGTGCTGCATATATTATCAAATATTTCAGATTACATGATGAAAAAATCAATACGCAGATGCAATTAAATAAAGTATTAATTAATAATAATATGTATGACATTTAAAACTCATCATTCCAACAAGTTTGGGGTTGTGACATCAAATAGAACCAATTCTTCATTCTGGGATGTGCAACAACAAAGTCGAATATATTAACACCAACACTCGATTCGTTCACTTTATAGTGCTCATCATTTTGTTTTCTACAAGATAATTTATATGTGTTAATGTCAGGTTCTTACAACAAGAATTATATAAACCAATATCTATAAATTTGATTTATGTACCTGCCAGCATGATGCTTTAACATCCCATCGATAATCCATTCTGAATAGTCGTTGATCAACTATGCTAGTTTTTTGGAGCCTCATCTGAGATGTTAAACCCTTCAAATAGGTAATTCTTCCGTTCTCCCAAACTGACAGAATCCACTTTTTCTTATTCTTTGGAAGTATTTGATGGATTATCAACTGTGATATTATGCTCTTCTACAGTAGCATCTACTGTGACATCCACCTAGAAAGCCAGAATTGTCAATGCTAAGTAGAGATATACAATAAATAGTCCATCTATTACAACAGATGATTTTTATGTTGCATCAGATAGATTATCTGTTGGGAAAAATTTGAACAGGTAAATTAGATTAGTAAGATAATTTTGAATAGATGACCCATCTGTTGCAACATAAGACTGATCTGTTGAAACAGATAACGAATCTGATACAACAGGTTAGACAACAATTGTAATATATGTATATATCAGTTTGATAATTTTCAGCAGATGTATCATCTATTGAACAGATATATGCCTGTTTATTTTTTGGCATAGATGATGTGCATTCACCTTCTTCAGCTCATGTTGTTCTCCTGTGGCCCTTGCACGCTGAACATCGGTGCAAGACAAAGATAGTGGCATTGTAATCTTGCTTTTTTTATGCTTGATGATGCCTTGTAAGTGTCTTCATTCTCCTCGTAGCCGCCTTAATCTCTAGTGGAGTGTCTGGATATGAAATCCTCTTTGATGGAATGACACCCCTCTTAGGTGAAAGAAGCAATTAGTGTATTAATATCATTAATCACTCCATCGTGTTTCGTCTTGAAGTCTTGACATTTGCATGCAGAACATTTGCTAGATGCGGAAAAATCTAGAGAAAAATATGTACAACCATTATGATCATAATCATAATGGCTTGTTGTTTCAAAAATTATAAGAGGAGCATCATTAGCCCCACCCTCCAAAATTATTTTTCTTATGATGGTTGTTGCTCCAAATAATTCTATTTTTATTCCATCAACGACCTTAGGGTCCGATAAAGTTTGCATAGATCGTAAAGTAAGAAAAAATGGCATCTTCAACTCTCAGTTGGTCGGAATAAGCCATGGATGGACAATCTAAGATAAATCGGTACATATATTAAGAATGATGATGAAATTATTTAATCATTAATTAAAACAAAAACTTGATTAGAATTGGACTTACTGCTTCCTTGTGGGGATTGAAAAGAAATTTTTTTTGCATTTTTATCGGTTTTAGCTGACAACCATCTCAGAATTCTTGGACAGAAAACTTCTTCCTGGTAGTTCACTTGTTGTCTCAACTAAGGAATGGCTTTAAATGTCTAAGCCTATAACATAACGCCAATAAATCAAAAGCATTATTAAATAAAAAAATGATGAATCATATCATGATAAAAGAAATATTTACCATGAAGGCCTATGGAAAGCCATATAAGTTGACTGTTTTTGGCTTAACGGAGTCAACAAATATTCGACAGTCATTTTGAAGCTTTCATAACCCCAAGGATAGCTGTTAAATACCTCAAAATCCTTGGAGAACATTATTAAACCGAGGCTTATGTTATTGTTAACTTCTCTTTCCTAAAGAACATTATGTGAAAACCAAATCAAGCACAATGATTGCTTGTTTTTCTTTGAAAGTATTTTACCTTTAAACATTTCTATCAGATTTTTGTTTTGGACGCTTGGACTAATAATGGACACTAGGTCATCAAGATCACTCAACTTGCCTTTACCTTTTTTGGGTGTACGGGGTGCTTTTTTTGGGTCAGAGTAGGTATAACTTGAGAAGGAGAAAGAGGATAACATTTTAGTCTGATTACTATGGTGAAATCCTTCCAACCGAAACAAACAGGCATGCCACAATAATCTATCTACACCGTATCCATCTTATCTTTGTTTTCATACATAAACCTACGTTTGATAATATCATATAGCATTTTCATCTGGAAACGAGCATTGTTGTCCTCCGGCAAATCAAGATATTGTCCAAAGTAACTTTTCCTGAAATAAGAATCCAATTTTTATTCTCTAAGTATTTTTTTGAAGGCGTCAAAATATTTTCCCATGATTGACTTAACCACGAGATCATCCATTAAATCTATGACACTATCACACTGCATTCGTAAAGGACAACGATCAATGCTGAAGGTGTTGACCAACTCTTCGACGGAAGGGCCATTAGCGTTTGGATCATCTCTTTTGAAAGATTTTTCCTCCAGTGTTCATTATCTTCTGCTCCTAATTGAGATAACGCTTGTAAAGCAAGCTCATAGAGTGGTGGATGTAGCCGAGCTACTGCACTTGTTCCTTTACTTGGACTATGTTTGATTTCTTTTCTTTTGGGAGCCATATTATCTTAAATTAACAGTAATATAACATAGATTATAATTGATTAATGCATAATAGTAATATAACAATTCCAACAGATAACTAATCTGTTGCACCAAGTATGTTATCTGTTGCAACATATAATCAACCTATAGCAATGGATGATTAATTCATGAAAACCATAAAAATAGATCACTAATCTATTGCACCTGGTATTTTATCTGATGCAACATATAACTGACCTGTTGCAATAGATGAGTAATCCGTGGGAACCATAAAAACATATCACTAATATGTTGCACCTAGTATTTTATCTAATGCAACATATAACCAATTCGTTGTAATGGATGAGTAATCCGTTGAAAACCATAAAAACAGATCACTAATTTGTTGCAATAGGTATGTTATCTATTGCAATATATAACCGACCGATTGCAATGGATGACTAAACCGTTGAAAAGAATAAAAACAGATCACTAATCTGTTGCACCAGTTAGTTTATCTGTTGTAACATATAACCAACCTATTGCAACGGATAAGTAATCCATTGGAAAACATAAAAATAAATCACTAATTTGTTGCACCAGTTATGTTATCTGTTGCAACATATAACCGGCCTATTGCAACGGATGAGTAAACTGTTGGAAAGAATAAAAACAGTCACTAATCTATTGCAAAATAAAGAGTAAACTATTGGAAAGAATAAAAATAGATCACTAATAAGTTATCTATTGGATCAATATTGTTTAGATTTAGTCCAAATAGAAGAGTCATCTATCGCAACAGATGAATGATCTGTAGATTATTTACCTATTGCATCAGATTTTCATAGTTGCATCAGATTTTCATTTGTTGCATCAGATGTTTCATCTATTACATCAGATGTTTCATCTGTTGCAATACCATTTTTACCAAGACAAACAACAAATCAACCCAGCAACACCAATACATCACACACATACACACATTAAGAACATCAACTGTAACCAAAAATCACCAATAAATTCAAATCAACATTACGACCACAAGAAGAAGAAATACCAGAAATTAGGATTTTATTCAGTCCGCACTTCAATACTAGAAGAGTAGTTGGCTCAAGTTCCTTTGTTTCTTCATTATTTTTTACCTGTGAAAAGGAAATGGGACAACGAAGAACTCGAAGTTGTTGTTTCCAGAGAAGTCTTCATGTCGATTGATGATTGAAAGTTCAAAAGATACTCGCCCGACTATTTATCGCCGGAGGTTAAAGGGAGAAATTTTGCAGAACAGTTGGTTGGGAGAGAGTTAAGAGAAGCTATTACGAGAGAGAGAGTGGTTGATTTGGATTGAAGAGGGGTGTGGGTTGGGTTGATTTGTATTTTTGGATTGAAAATATTAATCAAGTCCACAATTAACTTAATCAAGTTTCCTAATGATGTTTGAAGTTGTTCAATGTCACCAATCCTTCATTCAAGACTTAAAAAGACACATTTCCTTCAATTTTCTCAAGACACTTGCTAATTAATGTTTCTTAAGGGGAATGTGGTAAAATAGTCAAAGAACCTTCCTAATTAATGTTTCTTAAGGAAAGTGTAAAACAACATCACTACAAAGATAATTTTTTATAGAGGGAGAAAACTTAATTTAATACTGCATCAGCAAACCAATTTGGATAATTGTTAAATAGATAGAATTTTCTTTCGCCTTACGTGTAAGTTCAGAGTCTAACAAATGCATTTACAAACAAGTAGGAAAAACTTACTAAAGAGACTAGAGAGAAGAATCACAAAAAAATTTATTTTGATGATGACAACAAAAATTATAAGCAATAATATGCAATTAAACTGAGAAAAGAGATTAAATAAAGAAAAAGGATTTACTGACGTTTTTCCTCATAAAACAGCACAGACTTCTTTAGGTATGAACAATCTACTTCATTCTCCAAGGTATTGAGATTTCGAGCGAATAATTTCTCTTCCCATATCTCGCACTAGATCATGCATATCCAACCAAGTCTCAACTCTTTAGAGCAAGTGCCTTTGGACTAACGTTGAAATTTCACTTTCAAAATTAAAACCACATGCATCTAATATTTTGGTAACTTCATGCTAATATAAGTCATGGAATGCATAAACAGCATTAAGAAAAACAGACTTTGTATCATGCGGAAGTCCATCAAAGCTAATCTTCAGAATCTTTTGGATATCATCATGATGAATTGCTTTTAGTTTCTTGAATCCGGATATCCATTCTTCTATGGATTTCCATCACATGTGGCATTCACTTGATGATTTGACAAAGCGTGTGTTTTACACGCACTTTTCAGTAAGTGGGGCCAATTTTTTAACTTTAAAATATTTTTTAGAAAAATTATAAATTTAAAAAAAATTGGGTCTTCTTCTTCATTGACCCCCTCCCCCCTTTCTCCACCCCTCTCCCCTATCCCCCTATCCCCATGTCCCCCATCTCCGTTCCATCTCCCCCCGTTTCCCCCACTAGTTCCCCACCCCCTTTTCCCCCATCTGTCCACCTCTTACCAGTTCCCTACCCCTTTAACCCAGTCCCACCATCAATTTTCTATCCCGTCCCCTCACCCCGCACTACTTCCCCACCCCTTCCCCCGTCCCCCAGTTCCCCACCCCTTTCCTTCATTCCACCACCCCCCACCGGTTTCCAACTCTTTTCCCCCATTCTCCCCACCCCCACCCTCAACCAATGCGAACACACACACACACGCAAAATTCAAAAGAAAAAAAGTGGTTTCACAAAAAAAAATCAAATTCAAGAATTGTTTCAAAAATTCAACAAATTATTTTGATTGTAGAAATTATTTTGATTAACTTTGTTTTTATTCTATAAACCAATACCAATAAGCAAATAAGTCAATTTTACGAATGACTTATCGGATACGATTCGATTTTGAACAACCCTAGTTTTGAATATTATTTTTTTGATTGTTGAATATTAAAATATTTAGACATAATTTTTTTATATTATTGAATGATTTTTTTGATCAATTTTTTGTAATAATATATAGAATTATCGTTTTTTAAATTATTTTGATAGGTCCCAAATATAAATATATAAATAACTTTTTTTTGAACAAATGAGTGGGTGAGGGTGGGAATGGGGAGTTTTTATTTTAAATATTATATATATTTTATTTATATTCAAAATATTTAATTCCTACGTGTCATTGAAAAAGTGAAATGACATGCCACTTGTCAACAAGTGTATTACACTCGTATTAGTTAGATAAAAAAGGATTTAAAATGCTATGTTTTAATGGGTAATGTGTTTGAAATATCTTGGTTTGATGGGTTAAAGGGTTCAAATGATAAAGGTGTAAGTAGAAGTGTCTACTTTATAAATCAGGGCAAGTACAAGTGTCCGCAGAGCTATTTTGCCTTTAGTTTGTGTCTATGAATATTAATTCTCAATTAATCAAAAGAGACATTTTAAAAGTAATTTGATCTTAATTGATACCACTACCTTCATTTTTAAACTTTTTAATAATTATAATTTTCAATATTTGAAATATTTTATTGATAACTTCTAAAGCAAGATACAATTGTCCATAAAAAAAAAATTCTTCAATTCATAAAAAGAAATTAACAAATATTGAGAACCATACTCATTCTATCATAACTAAGTATAACCGTAGTCAACTAGTTAAGAGATTTACCGATTAGTTAAACAATAGGGGAATTTAAATAATTCAGTTGATTGTCAGCTTAACTCTCACCTTATTGGTGAAGGTACCATTCCCCATTTTATAATTTCCTCTTAATTTTCTATTTTTAAATGAAAAATTAGTTAAACAGTTAAAAATTCAAAAAAATATTCAATAATAATTTCTCATATTGTGGCATACCACATATAAAGTTTCATTTGACAAATAATGTAATAAAGTTGTTTTGTCTATATCAATTACATATTATAATTTTATTAAATTAATAAATTAATTAAAATTATTAAAATAACCTTATGAGCACTATCAAAATTTATTATTCTCTTATATATAATAGCAATATATATAGGCACTGAATTGTTAACCGAAACAAAATGGAAGTTGCCTAATAAAGAGGCGATTTCTCTTTTGCATAACCATAGCTATTATAGTATAATTAATTGCCGTCCAGTTCATCCTTCTAGGAAATTAAGTAGCAATATTCAATTTTTTTTCTTTCTGAATGTTTCCACATTCAAAATTCTCTATCCACCAAAGGTCAATCCTAATAGAGTAATATTTTCGTTTCAGTTTATTTGATTTTCATTAACTTGATATATTCCTCAAAAAAATTGTATTAGAGAATGTATTTTATTAAATTAACCTCATTAATGATATTTTGAGTCTTTAAATTTAATTATTATTACTTTATATAATTATTTAATACTAAAAATTAAAAGCAAAAAGTATAACAAAATTCTATTTCGTCCCTTGTACTTTGTTACAAAGAACAAATAAAACAAAAGGGAGGGAATAGTTGCATCTTGAGTGGGACCATTTCTATTTTCAACCAAATTCCTAATCAATTCTTTGATTAATTTATAACAAAACGAATATTGCTTACTTAAAGCATCATAAAATTCATGTTGAAACACTGTACTTGTCCTTTAAAATTTGCAATTTTTAACCTTTTCACTTTTTTTAAAACAATAATACAAGTAATATGTCATGATGTTCCACTATGCCTTTATAAATCTCCATTTATCTTAGTTTTTTAAAAATAAACTTAATTTTCTTGACCGTCTATGCTTTTGGTCTAGTCTCCCATGTTTTCGTCCCTTCACGAAAAATAATCACAGCCAGGAATACAACCTGAAAACTTTTATTTTATTTTATTTTTTTTAAAAAAGGAAAAGTTGTTCTTTGGTTCTCTCTTCTAGTGATTTTTTAGTTTTTTGTGATTGCCCTGTTGAGACTTGAGACCACATAAATGTGTAAACTGTATTGGAATTAGAAACAATATAATGCAGGGGCTACCTGTTAGGACTAAATAATTAGGTCGCATGTGGAAGCTAGCAAAACAAATCTCGGAAGACGTCGATAAAAAGACATGCAACAAATACACGAAAAAAAGACACAATAATTTAACGTGGTTAGTGTTAGTTTCAGCATTTTCGGGTACAAGAATCTGTATATAGGCACAATAACTTCAACACAAGTTCAAGTCTCAAAACAAGAACACTCCATGAAGTTGGGGGACTTAGTATCCATTTGTCATATTCATTCTTTAGATTATATCTTTTAAACTTATTCTTATAATATGTAGGTTTTCTTATTTCTGATGTTCTAGATATTATTTTCATCTTCATTTTTATCAAGAGTATTTATTTCTGTGTTGATATTTTCTAAGTTTTCTTCATTAACTACTTCTTGTTTTTCGTTGATTTCTAAATTTTTTGTATTTGTTAATATTTCTGTATATGTTTCACTATCTTCTGAATCATAATTATCTGTTTCTTCAACATCTATATTATTTATTTCTAATTTTTCTTTAAATTGATTTATCTCGTTTAGTAATTTTTTTTCTTTATCTTTTTCTTCTTTTTCTTTTTATCTTTGTTCATACAAATCTTTTAACATTTGTAGTTCTTTTTCTAATTCAGCAATCCTACTATTTTTAGTTTCTTTTATTTTTCGTATTTCTTCTGTAGTTTGTTGTTTTATTTTTTCTATTTCCTTTTTCCTATCTATTTCTTCATTTTCTCTTTCTATTCTTACCATAGTTGTCAATTTATCTTCTAATTTTAATTCTTCTTTTTCTAACATTAGATATAAATGTTCACCTATTTTCTTATACCTTCTTCCTAGATTAGAAAATACTATTTTTATTTTTGATCCTTCGTAATTTTCATATATTTTTTCATCTATTATAAATTCTTCTTTGTTCATTTTATTGTGAATAGTTCATGTTGATATATATATTCTAAACTATCTATTTGTGATTCTAATTTTGATATTTCATCTTTTTGTGTATTTATTAAGTTTTTACTAACTCCGGCAAATATATTATAATGTAGTCTTTCTATTCTTATTTTTAATTCTTTACGTTTTTCAAAAATAATTTGTTTTAATTCTTTGTATTTTTGTACTTTATTCATTTAAACCATATTTATAATATCTTGGTGGATATCTAAATCTAATTTTATCATAATTAGGTGGTATGTGTCTCATTCTTCTAGATTTTAAATGGATTATTAATTTTGCTTCAATACTAGATATTAAGGTAATTAGGTAGGCTAATCTTTGTGGGTTTTCTTTTGTTTTATTTAGACTTATATATTCTGAATATTTACTAATTAAGGATTCTTTAATTTTTCTAAAAACTTCTCTGTTTTTAAATGGTCTTCTCATAATTAATTCAATCCCAATCTAAATTCAAACATAAATTCAAACAACTACAAAATATTATAATAAAATATTTAGTCAATTTTAAATGATATATAATCTTAAAGTCTTAATCTTATATATACTTAGAGATATAGAAATTATAGATATTAAGAAAATAATATTAGAAAAAGTATTAGACTATGAAATTGAAACTATAAATTGGATAGCACAGTTATACCTAGATAATTACCCAGAAGGATATTATTCAGATTAAGAGATGTTAGAATATATTAGAAAAACTAGAGAAAATCAAGATAATCTAAATAAAGAAATTAATTATAGAAACCGAATTAGAAAAATAATGGAGAATCTAAAAGAAAAATTAATATATGGATAGAAGAAACCTTAAAAAATTTAGAAAAAAGTTCATGTGATAGTTTATATAATTTAAAAAACTCTCTACAAGAAGAACAACACAAGATAATAAATAACATTGAAAATCTAGAATTAGATATATATTACAGTACAATTAGGATAAATTATTATACAAAAATCTGTAACTCTGCAATTACTACAGGATAAAATAATAAACTACACAAATTAAATAACATATACATAACAAAATATGGTCATCTTAGATTACTATATACTAGATTATTCTTAAATAACATGTTCTTCGGTCACTATTAGCATGGTAATTTGGATACTTTTCCCTTAAACAGCGCCTCAACTCTGGTTCCTCCCCACCACGGCTTCTTGCCTCATTGATTTCACCTTTAGGATGACATAGTTCTTAGGGATTTTTCTCCATTTCCACTTTGCTAATAAACTTCTTAACATATTATTCTTCGAATAATTCTACTACAAAGTAACTAATATGAATTTATTTTACTATACCATGATTGTTGGGAGTTATGAATTTAGCTATTCATAATCATAAATAAATATACCTGTTCGGGTAGGTTTGATATTTCTGAGGTTTGTTCCTCCATAGCTTTTTCCATTGAAATATATCTGTTTTTTAATTAACTAAGAAAAATATTTGTTGCGGACAGGAGAGAGTATTTGTGCTTCAACACATGAAGGCTTGCTTTGCAATGCCTTTAGTTCCTTTTATTTATAGAATGAATTTTTACAAAAGCATTTACATTTCTTGCATGTTTTCTAAAATTCTAAAAAAAAAGTCTCCTAATAAGACAAGAACTATTAGTGCTATAGCCTAAAAAGTCTAAAAGGCTAAAAAAGGCTACAAGAATTATTAGTGCTATAGCCTAAAAAAGTCTAAAGGCTAAAAAAGGCTAAAAATCTATACAACAATTTTATGTAAAATGTATTTAATATCTTGTCTTCTATTATTACTCTGTTGATATCTTCTTGTTGTCGTATTTGCTGTTTTTCCATATCTCCATTATTGCTTCTTATCTTATCTTCCAGCTGGCATGCTTATCTTCTTGATTCTTTTATTCTAGGTGGACTTCTGGGATAATATTGTCTTCTCCATTACATCTTGAACATTGATGGTCTGGATATTTGTGTCCAATTATCTTGCAATATCTCGCCAATAATCCGTCTGAAATAAATCCTTTCTTAATTGCTCTTGCAGTAGATTATTTTTCTGGGTTAAGTAATGTCATTATCCATTGCCTAACATCTTCCATATCTGCTTGTCGTAGTTCATTTGAATTTGAATAAATCATCTGATGGTCTCTTGAATAATAGCTTCATATTGGACTTCCATTGATATAATTATTTGCTAATTCTTGAATAATTTTAGCTAGTCCAATGAGTCGTTTATTTGCATAGAAAGTAGGTATCTCAATTCTGGGTATCTCTAGTTGTTGCATAATATCTTCCGGTATAATCATATCTCTGGTTAATCCTATTTTTACCACTTGTATAACTGGTTTTATTTCGTCGTATAATATCTCTGCTGGTGCAGTATAACACTTTATATAAAATAGATTTCCTTTGGTTATCCTTTTATAGGTGGTGAATATTTTATATAATTCTTTCATAGCTGTTAGTTCTTCTCTGTATTGGGTGTATATGGTATTTAATAATCCATAGTCAAAACAAGTTTTTATTAAGCTTGAGTTGGTTTTGGGTAGTGCAATTAGCTTGTTGTAACCTTGTAATTTTTGGGTTATATAATTTGTGTTTGGTTCTTTGATATTTGTAGCTCTGGGGTTAAGGTTTAGGAAAGTTTGTACTCTATAGATATTTTCTTTGTATTTTTGAGCTGTATAGTTGTAAACTTTTTTATCTTGGTTCAGACTATCTCGGTATGTGGTAATATTTGGGGGTATGAACAAGGGATCTTTTTGTGTTTTTGTTATAAATGGTTTCTCAAATATCTTATTCATATTCATGTTTTGATATCTTTGTCTACTAACTCCTCTGCTTGTACCTGCAGAAGTAGATTGATAAATGTTATGGGTTTTATGGAGTGTCCCACCGTCTCCTTCTAGCTCTGAAACTTTAATGTCTTCCGATCGACATAGCTCAGCACACTGCTGAGTTAGCTGATTTGTAGCTATAGACTTCAGTTTATCTTCATTAGTCTTTAGATTTTCTATCTCATTACCCATACTTTCCACTTTTATTGAAAGCGTAGTTAGGGTGTTGAGTAGTTTTTCTAGAGTATCTTCTTCTATTATATCAGTCTGTGTAGCTTTGTCTTGATATGTAATCTGCAATAATATTTTTGTTAGTATTAATTACTTCAATTATAAATGTGAAATTTAATATATTCAAGACTAGTCTTCGAATCTCTTTTGTTGTAACTGAATTTTGTATTTTCTTTGTTAACCACCAGCGTACCTGTGTATTATCTGTTCATACAATAAATTTGTTATATACAATATATGGTTCAAATGCTAACAAACATTTATATAATGAACATAATTCTTTCCTATTTATTTTTCATTTTATTTCTGTTTCATTGAACGTACCTGAGTAGTATCTACAATGGTGTTCTAATTTTTCTGCTTCATATCGATATTTAAGTACTCCTCCATAACTACATTCACTAGCATCTGCTTCTACTATATATATAAATTTTCTGTTTTCATCTGGAAATTGTAGTTTTGGTAATTCTTTACAAAGTAATTTTATTTTCTGAACTTGTTTTTTATCTTCTTCATTATAGTTATATTCTACATCCTTTTTTAATTTTTTCTGTAGTGGTTTTAAAGTTTCTGCTAATTTTGGAATATATTCCCTTACTTGGTTTACTAATCCTAAAAATGATTGTAATTTCTTTTTTGTATCTAATTCTTTTTTCGAATTTACTATTTTTTGTACTATATTTGTTGCATTTTTACTCCACTCTTATCTATTTGTATTCCTAAAAATTCTATCTGATTTTTCATAATTTCAGCTTTCTTTTTGCTTAGACTTATTCCCGATTTTTCTATTATATCTGTAAATTGTCCTAATAATTTTAAATGTTCTTTTTTAGTTTTTGTATATAATAATATATCATCTATGTATACTATACAATTAGATAATTGTTTAAAATAACTATCCATAAAATGTTGATATCTACCTGGTGCATTTTTATATCCAAATGGTAATACGTTCCATTCATAAAATCCTTGTGGTACCGTAAATGCGGTTAATTCTTTAGATTCTTCTTCTAACTTTAAATGGTAAAATCCTGATTTACAATCGAATTTGCTAAAATAATTATATCCCTGTATTTGTCTTATTTTTAATATCTTATTTGGTATTGGATAATTATATGTCATAGTTTTTGCATTTAAATTTCTATAGTCAATAACCATTCTACTTTTTCCTCTTTTTTGTTCACTATGTTTATTTACTATAAATGTTGGACTATTATGTTTACTATTACTTTTTTGTATATATTGTTTTTCTAATAATTCATCTATATGCATTTTAAATTATTTTAAATCGTCAAAATTATATGTTAATGGTTTCTGGATTATTATGCTATTTTTATTTATTAATTAAATTTTTATAGTAGTTTTATATTTTTCCCATCCTTTTAATGGATCTTCACTATATAATTGTTCTAATTTTTTCTTAATTATTTCTATCTTATTTATTGAAAATATAGTTATTTCTGTTTTACTTATCAAAAATACAACTAGTTCTATTGTATCTTCAGTATTTTTTATATTTTCTAATTTTTGTGTAATTTTTTTACTTCCTTTTATCCAATCAGTTTTCTTTCTTATTTTATTATTAACTCTTTTTGCTCTTACTTTCTGTTTATATGGTGTTGTAAACCACCAGTCTGTTCTAGTTATTATATGTGGGTATAATTTATCTAAAAATGGCATTCCTAAAAGTATATCTTTTGATGTTAGTTCATAATTATAAATTTCTTCTATTATTAATATCTTATCCCATACTTGTATTTTTACATTCTTAGCTTTATAAGTAATTAAGCTTCCTTCATTATTAAATCCTTTAACTATAATTGGTGTTTTTAATTTATCCCATTTACTTTTGGGTAAGCAATTATATCTACATAAATTAACTTCTGCTCTTGTATCTATCATAGGCGTATAATATCTACTGTAACATCCTTCTACTACTATCTTCATTAATACATATATTTTCATTTTATGTTAAGGCTCTTCTTAAGAATAATTTTTCTCTGTTATATGTTAAGGTTAACCTTGTATGTTCTATATTATATGGTTTTACTTGTTCTAGCCATTTTATTCCTAATATTATATCTGCCTTTTGCATTTCTTCCTTTACTTCAAATTCTATTTTTATTTTTCTAATTCCTATTATTATTTCTTTTTCTGCTATATTTTTACTATTTATTAAACTTCTTGGTAGATCTGGGCACATATCATTATCAGTTTTTATTTCTTCATTTTTTACTAGATATTTTGCTATATAATTTTCTTCTTGTCCTGTATTTAAGAGTATTAAATATTCTTTTTCATTTATTTTTCCTGTTATGTAATATTGGTTTAAATTACTTGTTGAATTTATTTCATAACTTGTTCTTTTTGATGAGCTTGATGATTCTGGTTTTTCATCAGCTATTCTTTTTGTTGTACTTATTCGATCATTTACTATTTCTAAATTTTCTTCTATATCTATGTCTCTATAGCTATAATCATTATAATCTATTGTTTTTACAATTTGTTCGAATGGGCTTTCTATTCGTATTCCTGCTAAATATTTTTTCTACACTTAAGTCTAATTCTTTTCCTTTTATTTCATCAAATATGTTACTGCCAAATATTATTTTTTGTTCTGTTCCTTGATCATTTAAATATTCTTCCTTTGTTATTATTTTTATATCTTCTTCAGTCATTTGATTCATCTATTTCACTATCTATTTCATTATCTGTTTCGTTTTCTGAAATTTCATATATACTATCCTCACTTTCTAATTCATAATCTATATAATCTATCTGCATATATTCTGTATTATCTATTTTTATTTCTGATATTTGTTTATTTTTTGGATTTTTAGTTAATTTACAATCTCTAGCTAAATGTCCTAATTTTCCACAATTATAACAAGTACATTCTTTTATAGATTTCTTCTTTCTATATGGCCTTTTGTATTTATAATTTTTTACATAATATCTTTTTCTTGGTTTCTTGTATTTATATTTTGATTTTTTATATTTTTTATATTTCTTATGTCTTTTTCTTTTCTTATAATATCTTTCTTCACATCCAAATTGGGGTGCTATTTTATTTTTGCAACATGCTAAATTTCTTATCAATGTTTTTTCCATTTTAAATTCTTCTCTATATTTTTCACATAAGTTTCTATACCATTGTTGAAAAAATTTTATTCTTGCTCCTAAAGTATCTACTATTTTTGCTTCTTCCCAACTCTTTATTATTTTTGAACTAAATGGTTCGGGTAATTTATTAAAATATAATTTTCTTATTTCTTTACTTTCTTCTATATTGTATGCTCCTTTACAATAATATTCTTTAAATGCGCAAGTATATTCATCTATATAACACATATTACATATTGCTAATTTTAACATTAAATTCCGATTTGTATTTTTTTCTTCATCTTCTTCTTCTTCTATTGTTGTCATACTACAAAATTCATCTTTTATAGCTGTTTCATATTTTTTTAATAATTCTATAGGTGTTAGTTTAGTTGTTGTTGATGATGGTCCTTCAATAAGTTTATTAGTTCTTAATACCTTTTTGCTATTTTCGGTTAAATTTGAAAACCATAATTTCACTGCTCCTATTAGTGTTCTTTCTATATATTCTGGTGCATCTGTTATGTTTATATTATTATCTAATAATTGTTTTGTCATATATCCTATCCATAATTTTATTGTTCTTTCTGTATCTATTACACAGTCTAAGTCTAAAAAGTTATAATTTTTATTAATTATTTGTTTTGGTGTTAATTTGTCATATTCATTCTTTAGATTATATCTTTTAAACTTATTCTTATAATATGTAGGTTTTCTTATTTTTGATGTTCTAGGTATTATATTTTCATCTTCTTTTTTTATCAAGAGTATTTATTTCGGTGTTGATATTTTCTAAGTTTTCTTCATTAATTACTTCTTGTTTTTCGTTGATTTCTAAATTTTTTGTATTTGTTAATATTTCTGTATATGTTTCACTATCTTCTGAATCATAATTATCTGTTTCTTCAACATCAATATTATTTATTTCTAATTTTTCTTTAAATTGATTTATCTCGTTTAGTAATTTTTGTTCTTTATCTTTTTGTTCCTTTTCTTTTTGTCTTTGTTCATACAAATCTTTTAACATTTGTAGTTCTTTTTCTAATTCAGCAATCCTACTATTTTTAGTTTCTTCTATTTTTCGTATTTCTTCTGTAGTTTGTTGTTTTATTTTTTCTATTTCCTTTTTCCTATCTATTTCTTCATTTTCTCTTTCTATTCTTACCATAGCTGTCAATTTATCTTCTAATTTTAATTCTTCTTTTTCTAACATTAGATATAAATGTTCACCTATTTTCTTATACCTTCTTCCTAGATTAGAAAATACTATTTTTATTTTTGATCCTTTGTGATTTTCATATATTTTTTCATCTATTATAAATTCTTCTTTGTTCATTTTATTGTGAATAGTTCATGTTGATATATATATTCTAAACTATCTATTTGTGATTCTAATTTTGATATTTCATCTTTTTGTGTATTTATTGAGTTTTTACTAACTCCGGCAAATATATTATAATGTAGTCTTTCTATTCTTATTTTTAATTCTTTACATTTTTCAGAAATAATTTGTTTTAATTCTTTGTACTTTTGTACTTTATTCATTTAAACCATATTTATAATATCTTGGTGGATATCTAAATTTAATTTTATCATAATTAGGTGGTATGTGTCTCATTCTTCTAGATTTTAAATGGATTATTAATTTTGCTTCAATACTAGATATTAAGGAAATTAGGTAAGCTAATCTTTGTGGGTTTTCTTTTGTTTTATTTAGACTTATATATTCTGAATATTTACTAATTAAGGATTCTTTAATTTTTCTAAAAACTTCTCTGTTTTTAAATGGTCTTCTCATAATTAATTTAATTCCAATCTAATTCAAACATAAATTCAAACATATATACTACTGCTTTTTTTTTTTTAAATAACTGGGCTCTGATACCATTCGTTGAACTCACTCAACAGCTAATGATCACAACGAGTTTTTGAAGATATGAAGAGTGTTTTTGTTGTAAAAAATTATGTCTATACCTAAGGAATATATCAGGTATTTATAGCCTTTAATGTGTCCTTTTGGAAAGGATGCATTGGTTCAGCAAAAAGGTACATATTCAGTACAGTCACGTCACCTGTGCCCAATCTGCGGTCGCAGGTGACACTATCTGAATTTCAGCGCGCACCTGCGCTGCATCTACGACCGTAGGCCATTGAAGTGAGTGCGTAGATCAGCCTACAATATGAAACAGTATGGTTCTTACCTCGAAGGGTCGCATCCCCTCGAGATGCATTGCGTATGCATTTGCATGGTGTCCGAAATGCGACCGCACTTGGAGAAAAACAGTTTTATCAGATTTTTTGGATTAAAATTTCACTTGTAAAACAAGTCTCAAATAAAATTCATCTAAAAAGATAGATATCATCGATTGATCATTTTTCAAATCCAAATTCAAATTCAAATCCAAATCCAAATCCAAATCCGAAGTTGAGCGAGCGACGATGACGATGGCGCAAGGCCTCACCTTGTTCTTGCCTCACTTATCATGTAGAGTAAGTTTTCCTTATTATAAACACTTAAAAGTTATCTTCTCCCACCAGGGATAACCAAAGGGAAGTTCATCTTCCATTCCCCATTAAAAAATAAAAATCTTGGAGAATTAGTGAACTTTTCATTAAAAGAATACACTTTTCATCTTAGCGTCTCTCTTTTCCTACACTATTTTTCCTCCATTTTCCATTCACATATACACCTTGAACCCAACAATCACCCACATGAATGGGGAATGATTATCTTTTGAAGAATTTACGGAAAAGTATATGATCATTTAGCCAAGATTTATGCATCTAGATAAGTAGGTTTCCCTTTAACTTTCTGTAGTGAACATACATCAGATGCACTCAGTCAATCGGTAGATTTGATATCTTTGAACCGTTGAGCTTTAATGTACACCTAGACAACACATGTCACATAAGCAACTTTTTACTGTTTATGGCTCTCACGGTTTTGTTCTTTTCAGCCATAAACACATCCCGATTTCATGAGAGCTTAGAGAATAGGCCTTTACTAACATTCTCCTTGAAACGGCTTCCACTTCATCCTCACAGAGGTGATTTATAAACGTTCAATCCTATAGATTAAACTATTGTTCAAATCTTTCAAATTTAGATAATCATTAAAAGACTTTTCACCTTAAGTCTTATCCTTGTTTACTAAATATTGTCTACATCATGAGAATAGGTTGGTATATTGACAATGTTGAACCTGTCATGCACAACTTTGTTTAATCTCCTTGAACCTAGCTCTTGGGATCTCCAGTCTGCTAGGTGGAGTTACCGTCATACTGACTTGTCCTAGGCCTTAAACCCATACCCTTGGATGTCCTTTTCACTCCTTCTTTAGATAGGCCTTTTGTAAGTGGATCCGACATATTATCCTTTGACTTTATGTAGTAAACAATGATAATTCCACTAGGGAGATGTTCTCTAACGGTATTATGTCTCCATCTTATGTGACGAGATTTACCTTTGTACATCATGCTTGCTGCCCTACCTATTGCAGCTTGGGTATCATAGTCTATACATACTGGTGCCACTAGTTTGGGCTAATAAGGAATATCTTCCAAGAAATTTCAAAGCCATTCTACTTCTTCACCGTCTTTTTCCAATGCAATAAATTCAGATTCCATCTTAGAGAGAGCAATACATGTTTATTTGGATGATTTTCAAGAGACCGTTCCTCCACCAATAGTAAATACATATCCACTTGTGAATTTTACTTTGTTTGATCCGGTGATCCAATTTGCATCACTATATCTTTCATGTACCGCGGGATATTTATTATAATGCAAAGCATAGTATTGAGTGTATTTAAGATACCCCAAAACTCTTTTCATTCCCATTCAATGAGTTTTATTGGGATTTCTTGTGTACCGACTTAACTTACTAATAATGCATGCTATGTCTAGTCATGTAAAATTCATTATATACATTAAACTTCCCAATACTCTTGCGTACTCCAATTGTGAGTCACTTTCACCTCCATTCTTGCGAAGTGTGAAGCTCACATCCAATAAAGTCTTGGCAATACCAAATTCCATATACTTGAATTTGTCAAGTACATTTTTGATGTAGTGAGACTGTGACAATGCCAAGCCTTGTGGGGTTCTATGGATTCTTATTCCTAAGATCACATCTGCAACTCCAAAGTATTTCATATTGAACTTGCTTTTGTAACACCCTGATTTTTGAACCGGAATGCTATACGGTGCTCATAACCCCAAAGGACCACGAGCTAACCCATGACTAATATCTGCACCTGTATACTGTATAATATAACATAAAAATGCGGAAACAATGTATTGAATGGCTGTAAGGTTCAAATCTAAATAAACATCTGATAAGAACAATGTCTGAAAATGATATAATAATACCAAAAAAAAATTAAAATAACTGTCTAACATGCTATAGTCTGGAAAGCCTCTAAACTGTCTGACTAAGGAGTTGATGGGACATGTCCCCAACTAATTCCAACTACTGAAATAAACTAAAAACTGAAATAGTAATATGATCGTCATGTCCTCAAAAGATGAGAACTCACTTCTAACTCTGACTGCTGAGACTGAAATCTACTGCTGATCTGGATCTCATACCTCTAAACCTATGGTGTGAGATAAGAGAAAGTACCACAGCACAAATGCGTTGGTACATTAGAATATACTGAGTATGCAAGTGAGGTAGGCTAAATAAAAATGATTTACAATCATGAACAATGCTGACTGATAAGAACGTGAGAATACATACATACATAAGTAACTTCTACTAAACTTGTGGCGATACTGACTACTGAGCCTGAATATTGACAATATGAGTTTATTGGTACTGAGATACTGAATGACTGAGTTTACTGATATCGATATGTGAATCACGAATAAGTGAGGAACTAATACTGTATTGTTGAATACTGAAGGATTGAAACTATGTTACTGATACATGAATAACTATTTCTGACAGTTCTAATTATGAAAAACTGGCCTGGTTGACTGTATCTAGCAGTTTAATTATAGTGAATAAATCTGATTAAATATATCTGATAGCCATGAATATGAAGAACTGATACGCTTGACCATAACTGACATTCATGAATGTGAATAGTGATAAAATGAGTTCTGATAACTTGTAATTCTGATAACATGAGTGACTGTATCTGACAGTCCTAAATATGGTGGAACTAGCTGAGTTTTGTATTGCTGGTGACTGTAGCTGACAGTCCTGAAATCTAAAGAACTGTCTGAGTTGTTTTACTGAGACTGAGAATGAGACTGAAATTGAGACTGTGAGAGGTAATCATATAATTAACATGCCCCAAAACTGAACTGGTGGGGTCCAACTAGAAACAACATTTGAGTAAACCCTATACTATTTTGGATCTCATTCCGTCTGCCTTTCTATCAGGTAAATTCAAATGAGATGCAATAGTCCTATGGGTAGGGACATCTCAACCTACGCTGGCTATGTAATTCTGGAATGCAAGGATTTCTTCTAGGAATCATACCCTCTGACTGGTAGGTGAGTTCCCTTTCTTAGGTTCACTTGGTGCTGAATCCTACTCCCAACTGAAAGACACAAAATTGATTAATTAAACTAAACTAATTAACTAAACTGACGTTAGTGGGATTGTTTAGTGGAGCTAAACTGAGTTTACTGGATTTTGATGACGGACGGAATGTACTGAGTTCTGAGGACTGATTGGGAGTACTGAAGTTACTGAGAGCACTAGAATTATTGAAGTTTCCAATATCATTGAGTACTGAGATCACTGAGATTACTGAACTATTGAGACTTACTGAGGTTTCTGAGTTACTAAACTTTCCTGAGTCACATGACTGACTGAGTTCTATGGATCATGGCTTGACTGAGAGTATCGTGACAACATGACATGGCTCTAGGCACACAACTATATTTTTCTGGTATGAGTACCCCTAGGACTCGATGAAAGGAAACTGACAAACATGAACTTCTTGAATGTATGACCAACATCAACAATCCATAATATCATAACTTGGAGAATTTCATGAAGTACATGGTTATCATACATCTTTTACATAAGTAGGATTTTTGCAAGTAAGTATAGCATAATATCATAAGACTAGTTCATGAACAATCCCACAATATTTACAAGACATAATATCCATATGAAAATCATTGGAACATAGGGGCATATCATGAATCCTTCACTTAGTCACAATTTAGCTATATTGCATGATATCTAGTTTCTTACGCATTTCATCAAGCACCTTACATTCACAATTTTTGGCATAGGTATATTTATCAACATAACAATCTTAATCTATCCAAAATTCATGGTTTCCAACTATCCTACTCATATGCTTCATCAAAACATATCAAGATACAACCTTGAACTCAAACAACAATCATCAACATGAATATAGCCATAACACAAGAAGAAACTCATATTCATAATTTAAAACATGATTCTTGAGCTCCATAGATGAAGGGGATCCACGGATGAACACTACGCATACCTTAGCTCTTGATTTAATGAAGATTGACGGAGAGATTCTTGAAATTTGATGGTAGAATTTGCTTGAACTTGAATCCCCCAATTGAAACCTAGCTTGTTCTTGAGAGGATTTTGAGAAAAGATAGTGTATTTTGGTGTTATGGAGGCTTAATCCTATATTTTTGAGTATATATATGAAGGAAAAATGACCAAAATACCCCTAAGAACACGAAAGTGGAATGCTGAAAACTGAGCAAGCACTGGAGTTGTAGGGCGGCACCTGGCTAATCACGGGGAACTTTCCTGGGCGGCGCCTGCCTTAGAGCAGTGCTCTAGACGTGGGCTTATTGCCCTGAGCTACTATTTTGGAAATACAAATATGCCCTTACGCTATCCAAAAAATTTTGAAACTTACCCGAGATGTACTACGACCTTGCCCCATCGCACCGCAACTTGAAAATCCAAAAATGACGGTCGGAAAGGTCATCAAATAAATCCCCAAAGTTTGGCATCTTAAAATGAGACTAAGTATTGCATCTTGAACACTTAGCAAAATTTTCTAAGTGTTTGGATCTTTCATGGAGCTTTACTAGCTAAATTTGACACGCGATTTTGTGGGGTATTATAATATCTCCCCCTTGGGAGCATTCGTCCTTGAATAAGACTGACTGAAAGGGGAGAAATGATGAACTGGATTACATACAAGACATACACTACTGAAACATGGGTTAATGACTAACATGACTGAAAACTGAGCATATCGTACTGAACATGCATATCTGATGCATGGATAACTGATTTATGAATGAAGGACTGAGTATTCTGATAAACTACGTTTCTCAGAATGAGAATGAATATATGATGCAAAAATTGATAAGCTGAATCCATGCATATCTGATGCATGATTATATGACTGACATGATACATGAATGCATGACTGAAAGTACTGATATGTTGATCACGCATATCTAATGCGTGAATACATGACTAAACTGACTCATAAACATGCAACTGAACATGCAATGGTAAAGGTACCAAGCTTGAACAGAAAACTGAGAATGGAGCGAAATACCAAGTTAAGTATTGAAATCTGAACATGAGAACGAGTAAGCTCAAGAAAGACTATCACCTTGGACTGAAAATACCAATGAGTCTAAGATTAATTACTCAATATGCATAATAGGGAACCTTAGAACATAATTGAGTTAGGAACGTGATACATAAACTGAACTGAGACATTGAGTACATGGCCTACGACTGAGATTGGATATAAAGGTCCACTTATGAGTATCCCTATTCCAGACTGGATTCATCACGTGAAGAGAGAATGGGATGCTTACGTTATAAAAGTTAGGGGGATCATTGTATATCTCCCCCTTGGGACACTAGGTCCCTTGAAGAATGCTGACTTGGCTGAGATACTGAGGGAAAATTGAGGCGATGCTCAAGGCACCTAGAAACTAAATTGTGACTGAATATTAGGAATTCGTGACTGAGGATGATACATAAACTAAACTGAGCTTTCATATACTAGTATTCTCTATCTTGGAGATAGTTACATCCTTGAGATGTCTATTAGTATGGTTGGATGGAAAGATAGGAGAACAACCTCTACCGATTTGACTGCACATCTGCTAAACTGATTTTCTAGCTTGACTGACTAACTTATGCTAATAACTGAACACTAAGAATATAAGAATAAACTGAACTTAGTCAAAATAACTGCATTGAGACTATAGAATATTGTACATAGGAGATAAAAATTAACTGAGTACCATGAGGTGACTGAGCATGGATTCATCGAGACTATGTTACTTGAAAATGAAGTTCCACGTGTGTAATATGATTCCAAAAGATTTGGTAAACTGAGGTATTGACAAATAAGAGAGGAACTGATAGTTTCATACTATGGAATAGTGAATCTGAGTCTAAACTGAGTTTTAGGACCTGGTTACTGAACTGGGACAGAATGTTGGGTTCGGTTAATTGAACTTTGGGAGTTTGAAACTAATGCATGATGCATTAGTTGAACTAAACTTCCAACTACTAGGAGGTTCTACCTTGGAGTAGTTACATTCTCTGAGGTTTTGGATAGCATGAATAGATGCAAGGACGAGAAAACAAACTATACAATTCTGACTGCTCGATTGCTAAATTAACTTGCTAACTTTACTAACTAACTCATGCTAAAACATAAGCTCAAATAAGAGAAAGATATCTAACAATGCATAATATGAACATGAAAAACGTGTACCCCAATCTAGGTTAGGGAAACTTTCTGGATCATGATGGGCCTAGAGTTTATTCTGATGTTGACCACTCTTGGTGCCTTACTGACGCCACTCTTTACCTCTTTGTGCTAGAACTCTACACTCTCACATCCTGTGGCTTTGCTTGACATACCTAAATCATACATTACTGCCTGCCCTACACACACGCTTATGATGCTTACCATAAGTCTGATAAAAGGGATGGGTAAGAATTTTTCTCTCACTACTCCCTGATCTCAACTGAGAAAGACTGTAACTACCTGTTCTATCCCTCTTATTTCCTCTCTTTCTTTTTAAGTTTATGCACCTAAATCTTTTGAGCATATACCATCAACTTAGACAAGTCCATATCATTAATTAACATTGCAGTCCAGCACTCCTTAACCACTCTACCTATTACCCCAGAAACAAACTTATTCATTTTGAACATACTGTCTACCACTACTTGGGGAGTGTACCTGAATAATTGGGTGAACTTGCTCATCGTGCCTTGCTTGATATGGCTGAACTCTAATGCTTTAGCCTTTTTCTTCTATGGGAAAAAACTTATCTAAGAAAGTTGTAATGAACTCTTCCCACTCTATGGGCTTTGTATCTGTACCCCTGTCTATCTTCAACTGTTTAAACCACGTATGGGCTATATCTTTTAGCTGATAGGTGGCTAACTCTACACTCTCACTGAAATTAACTCCTATGATGTCTGTGACTTTCTAGACCTGATCGAGGAACTCTTATAGATCGTATTTGAACTTGGAACCGATAAATAAAGGAGGATTCATTCGGGTGAAATCTCGAATCCTAGATGGAAAAACATTGGCCTCTGGGTTAGCTAGAACAACGATTGGTCATTCATTCTGAGCTGCGACTAAACTGGATAAAGTAGTAAATACAGTCCTGAATTCTGCATGAGAGACGTGTTCGTCCAGGGAATCTACTTGGACGGGCTGAGGTGCTGACTAATTTTGGTTCTTCTTTCACTAGTCCTTTTTGAAGACATCTTTTGTAAATAAAATGAAGAAGATAATTAGATTGAGAGTTTAATTAGAGCTTTTGCTCACTGGCACGACATGAGTATTGAAAGAAGGGAAACTGTTCCTAAAACATCACATAGCCTCTTGCACATAAGTGTGGTTTATAACACATGCATGTATAAGACTCTACTAGATGTGGCTTTCATACTTCCTAGGACTCTATTGAACCTTAGGCTCTGATAACAAGTTTGTAATACCGCGATTTTATGAACGTGAATGCTACATGGTGCTCATGAGCCCGAAGGACCACAAGCTAACTCATGACTGATATCTGTACCTGTATACTGCATAATATAACATAAAAATGCAAAAACATGTACTGAATGGACATAAAGTTCAAATCTAAATAAATATATGATATGAATAATGTCTGAAAATGGTATAATAATACTAAAAAAAATTTGAAATAAATGTCTGACATGCTATAGTCTGGAAAGCCTCTAAACTGTCTGAATAAGGAGTTGTTGGGACATGTCCCCAACTTACTCCAATTACTGAAATAAACTGAAAAATAAAATAGTAATATGATCGTCATGTCCTTAAAAGATGAAAACTCACTTCTAACTCTGACTGCTGAGACTGAAATCTACTGTTGATCTGGATCTCAAGCCTCTGAACCTATGGTGTAACATAAGAGAAAACACCATAGCACAAATGTGTCAGTACATTGGAATATACTGAGTATGCAAGTGAGGTAGGCTAAATGAAAAGCATTTACATGCATTAACAATGTTGACTAATTTGAACGTGAGAATACATACATATATAAGAACTGCTACTGAACTCATGGCGATACTGACTACTGAGCCTAAATACTGATAACATAAGTTTAATGGTACTGATATACCGAATGACTGAGTTGACTAATATTGATATGTTAATCATGAATAAGTGAGGAACTGATACTGTATTATTCAATACTGAAGGATTGAAACTATGTTACTAATACATGAATAACTATTTCTAACGGTTCTGATTATGAAGAACTGGCCTGGTTGACTATATCTGACAGTTTAATTATAGAGAATAAATCTGATTGACTATATCTGACAGCCATGAATATGAAGAACTGATACGCTTGACCATATCTGACATCATGAATGTGAATACTGGTAATATGAGTTCTGATAACTGGTAATTCTGATAACATGAGTGATTGTATCTGGTAGTCGTGAATATGGTAAAACTAGATGAGTTCCGTATTGCCAGGTGACTATAGCGGACAGTCCTGAAATATGAAGAACTATCTGTGTTCTTTTACTGAAACTGAGAATGAGACTGAAACTGGGACTGTAGGAGGTAATCATCTAATTGACATGCCCCAAAACTGAATAGGTGGGGTCCAACCTGTAACCCCTGCTAGAAGGGGCGTCAATATTGTGCCATGGGTAGAGACAACATGTGAGTAAACCCTATTCTATTTGGGAGCTTATTCCATCTGCCCTGCTATCAAGTAAACTTAAATAAGATGCATTAGCCCTATGGGTAGGGACATCTCAACTTATGTTGACTACATAGTTCTTTAATGCAAGGATTGCTTCTAGGAATCATACCCTCTGAATAGTAGGTGAGTTCCCATCCTTGGGTTCACTTGGTGCTGAATCCTACTCCCAACTGAAAGACACAAAATTGATTAATTAAACTAAACTAATTAACTAAACTGACGTTAGTGGGATTGTTTAGTGGAGCTAAACTGAGTTTACTGGATTTTGATGACGGACGGAATGTACTGAGTTCTGAGGAATGATTGGGAGTACTGAAGTTACTGAGAGCACTAGAATTATTGAAGTTTCCAATATCATTGAGTACTGAGATCACTGAGATTACTGAACTATTGAGACTTACTGAGGTTTCTGAGTTACTAAACTTTCCTGAGTCACATGACTGACTGAGTTCTATGGATCATGGCTTGACTGAGAGTATCGTGACAACATGACATGGCTCTAGGCACACAACTATATTTTTCTGGTATGAGTACCCCTAGGACTCGATGAAAGGAAACTGACAAACATGAACTTCTTGAATGTATGACCAACATCAACAATCCATAATATCATAACTTGGAGAATTTCATGAAGTACATGGTTATCATACATCTTTTACATAAGTAGGATTTTTGCAAGTAAGTATAGCATAATATCATAAGACTAGTTCATGAACAATCCAACAATATTTACAAGACACAATATCCATTTGAAAATCATTGGAACATAGGGGCATATCATGAATCCTTCACTTAGTTACAATTTAGCTATTTTGCGTGATATCTAGTTTCATAGGCATTTTATTAAGCACCTTATATGCATAATTTTGGGCATAGGTAGATTTATCAGCATAACAATCTTAATCCATCCAAAATTCTTGGTTTCCAACTATCTTACTCATATACTTCATCAAAACATATCAAGATACAACCTTGAACTCAAACAACAATCATCAACATGAATATAGCCATAACACAAGAAAAAACTAATATATATAATTTAAAACATTATTCTTGAGCTCCATAGATAAAGGGGATCCACGGATGAACACTACGCATATCTTAGCTCTTGATTTAATGAAGATTGACGGAGAGATTCTTGAAATTTGATGGTAGAATTTGTTTGAACTTGAATCCCCCAATTGAAACACTAGCTTGTTCTTGAGAGAATTTTGAGAAAAGATAGTTTATTTTGGTGTTATAGAGGCTTAATCCTATGTTTTTGAGTATATATATGAAGGCAAAATGACCAAAATACTCCTAAGAACACGGAAGTGGAATGCTAAAAACTGGGAAAGCACTGGAGTTATAGGGTGGTGCCTGGCTAATCCCGGGGGACTTTCCTGGGCGGCGCCTGCCTTAGAGAAGTGCTCTTGCTGGGGTGACGCGGGCTTATCGCCCCGAGATACTATTTTGGAAATCCAAATATGCCCTTACGCTATCCAAAAAATTCTGAAACTTACCCGAGATGTACTACGACCTTGCCCCATTGCAATACAACTTGAAAATCCAAAAGCGAAGGTTGGAAAGGTCATCAAATAAATCCCCAAAGTTTGGCGTCTTAAAATGCGACTAAATATTGAATCTTGAACACTTAGCAAAATTTTCTAAGTGTTGAGATCTTTCATGGAGCTTTACGAGCTGAATTTGACATGCAATTTTATGGAGTATTACAGCTCTCTAGCATTCATTTCCTTGCATTTATGTCAGAAATGTCTCTACTGATGATCAACATATCATCCACATATAAACAAATAATGACTTGGTTATTTGGAGTGTCTTTAATGTAGATGCACTTATCATATTCATTTATCTTGAACATGTTTGCCAACATGGTTTGGTCAAACTTTACATGTCACTGTTTAGGTGCTTGTTTTAGTCCATAAAGTGACTTAACAAGTTTACACACCTTATTTTGTTTTCCTGGAACCACAAAACCCTCAGGCTATTCCAAGTAAATTTCTTTCTCCAATTCTTCATTTAGAATGTTGTTTTCATAACTATTTGATGGATTTCAAGACTGTATCCCTCCACCAAGGCAATTAACATTCTAATCGACATTATCTTTGTTACTGGTGAGTATTTATCAAAGTAGTCAAGACCTTTTTTCTGTTTGAAGCCTTTTGCTACAAGTCTTGCCTTTATTTGTCAATAGTACCATCCGCTTTTATTTTTGTTTTGAAGATCCATTTAGAATCTAAATGTTTATTTCCTAGTGGAAGATCAACTAACTCCCACGTATGGTTGCTTAAGATTTATTTAATCTCACTATTGACTATCTCTTTCCAATAGGATGAGTCTGAGATGACATCGCTTCTTTAAAAGTTTGAAACTCACTTTCTTAGAGAAATGTTCAAAATCTGATCCAAATGAAGTTGACGTTCTTTGATGTGTACTACATCTTGGATTCTTATAATTATGTACATCTCACTTGGTTCATCTCGAAGTCGTTTAGACCCCCCCACTAGACTGTTCATGTCTAGTTTTATACGAATAAATGTTTTCAAAGAATTCAGCACTATCTGATTCAATTATCGTATTTTCATTAATATCACGATGTTCGGATTTATGAAATAAAAATAGGCCTGCTTTACTACTTTTAGCATATCCCAAAACACACAGTCTATCGTCTTAGGTCCTATCTTAATCCTTTTAGGCATAGGAACTTGGAACCTTGCTATATACCCCACACTTTGAAATATTTCAAGCTGGGTTTCCTTCCTTTCCATTTTTCATAAGGAATTAATTGTGTCTTACTATGAAAAACTCTATTGAGTATTCGATTGGCCGTAAGGATAGCCTCCCTCCACAAGCTTTGCAGTAAACCTGAACTTATAAGTAAGACATTCATCATTTTCTTTAAATTTTGATTTTTACGTTTTGCAATTCCATTAGATAAAGGTAAATACAAGGCCATAGTTTGATGGACAATTCCATTTTCTACACATATTTTGGTGAAGGGAGATTCATATTCTTTGCCCCTATCGCTTCTTATAGTTTAGATCTTTTTCTCCAATTGATTTTCAACTTCAGTTTGTATTGCCTAAATGCATCTATTGCTTCATCCTTACTATTTAGCAAGTAGACATACCAAAATCTAGTACAATTGTCAATAAAAGCTATGAAATACTTTTTACCACCACATGATGGTGTTGACTTCATATCACAATAGTCAGTGTGTATTAAGTCTAAGGGATTGGACTTATACGGATGCTTAGCATACTTTGATTCCACACACGCTTGACACTTTGATTTATTGTACTCAAAGTTTGGCAAAACTTCTAAGTTAATCAGTTTTGGCAATGTTTTGTAATTAATATGGCTTAATCATTCATGCCACAAATTGTAAGACTTAAGTAAGAAGAAATTGAACTTTTAATGATTTCAATATTCATTACATTAATTTTGAATAGGCCCTCATTGTGGTAGCCTTTTCCTACAAACACTTCTCCTTTATTAAGTGCAATTTTTCTGAAAACAAGCACACATTTGAATCCTTTTTTATCTAGAAGTGATACATAAATCAAGTTCTTTCATAACTCGGGTACATACAAGACATTGTTAAGTGTCAATACTTTGACTAAGGTCATTTCAAGCACACTTTTCCTGTTCCTTCTACTTTTGCAGTAGCAGAGTTTGCCATGTAGATATTTCTTCTCCTTGAGCCAAAACGAATGTTAAAAAAAACTCCTTATTAGCACAAACATGGCAGGTGGCACCAGAATCCATCCACCATTCGCGAGGATTTCCCACTAAGTTGCATTCAAAAAGCATAGCACACAGATCATTCATTCTTTCTTGGACTCAGCCGTATTTTCTTGGTCCTTTTTCTTGCCTTTCTTAGGGTCCTGACAATCTGTTGATTTGTGGCCAATCTTGCCATAGTTGAAGCACTTTTTGTTGAATTTCATCTTGGGTTGATTTTTTTTATTTTCAGTTTTCTTTTGCTTTTTAAAATTATTGTGGTCATCTTCTACAATGTTTGCTCCATTTATTGCAAAATTTCCTCTTAACCTTCTTTCCACAGTCTTATTATCTTCTTCAATGCACAGTCATACAATCAGATCTTTGACTGACATTTCCTTATGTTTGTGTTTCAAATAGTTCTTGAAGTCCTTCCACATTGCTGGTAGCTTTTTTAATATTGCTGCTACTTGAAATGTTTCTTTCACGAATAAATCTACAATATAGGTTATATGAATACTAAGAAAATTTTTAAATTGTTTAACAAAGGTATTTATCAAAATCATACCTTCCGCAAGGAGATCATGGATGATCACTTATAGTTCCTGCACTTGGGGAAAAAAGACTTGTTGTCTATCATTTTATATTCCAATAATCTTGCAGTGAAGAACTTTTTAGTTCTGGCATCCTCTGTCTTGTACTTCCGTTCTAGCGCTCCCCATAACTCTTTTACTGTCTTTGTTCCACTATACACATTGTAGAGTTCATCCTGTAGGCCATTTAGAATGTAGTTTCTGCATAGAAAATCCGAGTTTTCTAAGCCTCTACAATGACAAATATCTCTTGGTCATATGTTCCCTCAGGCACCTCTAAAGCTTCATCAAAAGTGAACCTTTGAAGACAAAGAGTTGTGAGGTAGAAAAATATTTTCTGCTACCACCTTTTGAAGACAATACCAATGAAATTTTTGGGTTTCTCTACTGGTGCCATAGCTTGCATAGCATTAGCACGAACCATCGTGGCAATACTAGTTGCCGCCGCAGTCATCACAGTATCATGTACTTGACTATAGATAGCCATTTTCCTGTCACAACAAGACAGTAACTTTAGTATATCAAAATACTATTAATAAAGTTGTAGCAACTTTAAACACCCCTTGTTTCTAGTTCAACAATGAAGTTTTTATGAATTTCAATTGTCAACTGAGTGATCTTTAACTCGTTATGAAGATTTTATGTCTTCAAATCATTAGTTAACTTCAAACAGAGTAGAAATCTTAAAACATTAATTTCCAGAAACCAAGCAATATAGATTCCAAATGACTATTCCTTAAGATTGTTAGTTTCAGTGTTTGGGTACAATAATCTATATATAGGAACAATAACTTCAACACAAGTTCAACTCTCAAAACAAGAACACCTATGAAGTTCCTTAGCACCTTCAACACAAGATTATGAATAATCTATCCAAGAAGTGTAGACACCTAATTTTGTCTCTCTCAAAAACCCAATGTATCCATTTTTACCCTGGTCTTATCATGTATCCTACCTCATGTAGTAATCTCTTCACAAAATAAATAAATAATAACTAATTCTAAACAAACCCATAACAAATTTTATCCTATCCTAACCACCCCTTTCCTACCTCACACCCCTCACCCACCTAATTACCTCTACCCTTACCCTTTAACCCCCTTCCTCATGTTTTTTTCCAAAAAGAAAAAGAAGAGGACACCAAAAATAGTAAAAGAAGGGCCTATAGTAAAAATAAAATAAAAGGGATATACATACACCTCACAGATCACACATCAATTTTGGATTTTTTTTCCTTTTTTATAATTCACGCGCAGTAAGAAAAAGGAAAGGGAGACACACAATCAACACACTGTACAAAAATTGATTTACCATCATATATTAAAATCCACACACGCACAGATCCCTCATCATTTTTCACACATACTCTTCATACCTCATTCTTACTATTCATACATTCACAATGGGATGAAAAATAGAGAGAGTGAGGGACCTAATCAAAGAGATATAGAGAGAGTCGAAGGAGAGAGATCAAACAAGAAAGAGAGCTAGTGATCAAGAGAAATAGGGAGAGAATCATAGAGAAATTGGGAAAAGGGTATTTCATAGCACCCGGTTTAGATTTTTTCAATGAGGCATCGCCAAAAAATGTATTCTACAGTTGATCCTCATTGGGAAACATCGTCATCCACCCAAAATTTGCCAAAATCCAACCAGTTTTTGTCAAAGCTCATCGAAAATTCCAAAATCACTAAAAACGTCTTACCTCCATTACCGTTTGAGTTCATCGAAGCTTTGGCCAAGTAGAAAAAACGAACAAACTCTGATTCCATCGAAGCCCATTGAAAAATAGTGGTATAGGAGTGTGACAAATGAAAAATAGGTCCGGTGTGTTCTATTTTGTGATCTCTATTTTGGGGTTAGCAAAAAACAAAAAAAAAAGAGGAGAGGGTGCATATTGGAGGTTGGGTTCGTACTAAGGTTTTTCACTCATTTTGAATTTGTTCGGGTCACTCTTTCTCGGTATTGAGTTGATTCTATTATTGTCAGGGTTCAAATTGAGGCTCTTTGGGCGCGGTGTTATCTCTGATATATTAAATTTGGCATTTAAGGTTTAATTCTATCTCTTCTCTCTTTAATTTTACATAATGGTGAATGATTTATCTATTTGGTATGCTCGAATTTTGATTGTGTATTGGTTGATATTAGATTTGAATTTTGAAAAGTGAATTGATGATCGAAGAATGTGTTAATCATTGGTTGAGAATGAATTTGGGGCGGAATTGAGAAATTGATGAAAAAGGTGAATATAGATCGATTTTGGTTTATTTTTGTTTTTGCTTAATTTGGAATAAGCATCAATATTGTTGGGACGTAATAGATTTATGATGTGTTGAAATGTATAGGCAAGTTTAAGTTCGGGTAGGCAAATTTAGGAATGATGTTTGGTTGAATGCGTGGAATGTTGAATGTGTTGGATGTTTTCTAGTTTATCGCATAAAATTGACATTGTATTCATTTGCTGGGGAATGCCCCAAAGAAATTGTATTTATTCACCGAGGAATGCCCCGAAGTATCATGTACTTGAAGGTGGCGCACGATCAAGGCCCCGAAGCGTTGTGTGGAGAAAGCATTGGAGCATAGTTTAGGATTAGGCTAGGATAGAGTAGATTTATATTTTTGCATTTTTCTATTTCGGGATTGTATAATTGGATTGGACATTAAATTTTGGATTGTTTTGTTTTGTTTTGTTTGCTTGATTGGTTGTTTTGCGTTCTTTGTGTGGTTTATACATTCATTGTGTCAAAGTAGCCAGTACGCTCAGCCAAGTGACCGTGGTCGAACCACGGGATCGAGGGGTGCCTAACACCTTACCCTCGGTCAACAAAACTCTATAGTTAGAATCTTTATTCGTAAACCAGTTTAAAAGAATTAAAAAAATAGTTTTGAAAAATAATTTTCAAAAGATGACTTGGCACACTCGATTATGCCAAGTGGCGACTCTGAGTTGATTATAAAATGAATCCTTTTCGAAATAATTTTCACTTAATAAATAAAACCCTTTCAAACTTAAAATCGATAGCTTTTGTTAAAAAAAAAGGGGTGTGACAGCTTTGGCGACTCTGCTAGAGAATTTTTCAAAATTTAAGCTTATTTTTTGGAGTTGTATCCACTTTTTTTGGCCTTATGGGTGTATAAACATTGTTGGTGTTATCGTTTATGTAATTGTTTTGTCACTATTGTGCGTTTACGCACTCTTTGTTTACAGTTTGTCCTTATGTATTACCTCTTTTTATCTAGTATCATTTGCATAACCCGAGTCATCTCTTTTTGTAGCATGTCTCGGAGTGCACCTTGTGTACACAATCTCTAGTTGAGTCACCCTTATTTTAGGAAGGGGATTCGTTGGATGTATGGAGTGGGTGGAAAGCTTTCGCAGCCAATATAGACCATACGCTCCCCCAAACAGCCTTGTTAGTGAACCCCAGCATAGGTCAGCCTTTAGGTAATGCTTATGTGCATCATATTGAGACTTAGCGGGGCCCACTTGGTTCTTTGTAGGTGACTTTCCGTTAAGGCATCCTACGTGCTAATTGTCGCATTTTTTAGGGTGATGAGGCATTTAGCGGAATGATTTGAGTAAAGCATGTGTTAGAAATAAAGTACGAAGGCAGGAAATGTTGAAAAAAAAGAAGAAAAAAAGTGAAAAATAAAAAAAGGTGAATAAAAAAAGAGAGTTTCATAGTTTATTTTTAGAGTTCTTTATGGCTTTTGTTTTTCACAACCCAAAAATTCAAAAAGTTTTTTACCTTTTGCACTCATTAGTCAAAAACAAAAAGATCAAAAGATTTCCTTTTTGTTTCTTTAGTAAACATTCACAATTCGAAAACCCCAAAAAGATTTTTTTTAATAAGAGCTTTTTATAAAAAGAAACTAGAAAAAAGGACAGAAATTTCGTACATTTCATATAACGATTTTTCTTTCATAGTTGTTGGTGTCAGTTTTATGTGCACTGACAATTTGTAAACTCAAAAAGATTTTATTAACGCTGTTTACTGTCTGTTTATGGTCGTGCCTCTTAGGTTAGGGTTCAATTAGTTGTCTAATCTTTATTTGTCTAGTTTGGATGAATTACGCACCCCTAATTCTTCTCTCTTGAGAGTGAGATACGTATGCGGCCTATTGTTGGTTCGGGGATCTTTTTTGAAAAATTCAAAACAAGATTTCTTCACTCCTTATTAGAGTAGGTGTTATATACCTTTCTTTAAAAAAGAAAACTGCAAAAAGATTTTTCTTTAATAGTTCCAATTTTCATTTTCATATGAAATTCAAAATTGAAAACTCAAAAAGATTTTCTCTGGTAATTATAGGTTTCATTTTGTATAGAAATATGAAAAAAAAAATCCAAAAAAAATTTTCTTCACTCTTTATTAGAGTAAGTGTTATATATATTTCTAAAAGAAAACCACAAAAGATTTTTCTTTAATAGTTTCAAGTTTTATTTTCCTATGAAATTCAAAATTAAAAACCTAAAAAGATTTTTCCATGGTAATCATAGGTTTCATTTTGTATAGGGATAATACCCACGAAAATACCGGAAGTTTAACCAAATTTTCAGTGGAGCATATTGAACTTTGCGGGGGTCCTATTACCCCCCTAATACTTTTTTAAGTGGAATTAATTCCCCCCACCCCCTCCACCGCGTATATTTTTAAAGTGGAATTAATCCCCCCCTCAAAACATATACCTAGTTTTTTCGGTGGGGAGTGTGTTACAAGCGCCGTTTCTTCTCCATTTTATCACTTTCCAATATTTTTTCACCATTACAACCATATTAAATATTCCAAATGATTCCATTGAACTTATGAAGAAAGTTTTTTCAAATAATTGAATGGAATCTTCTATTAATTTTCCATTGAAACTCAGAAGGTTCAATTAGCGAGTTCCATTATTGGAAGATTCAATGAAACTCGCTAATTGAATGGAACTCGATAATTGAAAACTCAATGGAAGATTCAATTTTCATTAATGAAACTTGAAAGATTTGGAAAATTCATTAATGGAACTCGAAAGATTTGGAAAATTTAATTTCATGATTCAATTTCCATTAATTAAACTTGAAAGATTCGATAAACTCATTAATGGAACTCGGAAGATTCGAAAAATTCATTAATGGAACTCGGAAGATTCAGAAAATTTAATTTTGGAAGATTCAGAAAATTTTATTTTATTTATGAAGCTATTCAATCTTCCATTAATGAAACTCGGAAGATTCAATTTCCATTAATGAAACTCAAAATTAAATTAGCAAGATTCAAAAAATTTAATTTCATTTATGAAGTTATTCAATCTTCCGTTAATGGAACTCAGAAGATTCAATTTTTATTAATGAAACTCAGAATTAAATTAGCGAGTTTTTGATTTTGAATCTTCTGAATCATCCATTGAGTTTCAATTAGCGTGTTTCATTAAATTATAACCATTGAGTTCCATTAAATTTCAATTCAACAATGGAGCAACCATTGTTGAATAAAAGAAAGAAAGAAGAAAAAAGAATGAAAAATAAATTAAAATATAAAACTTTAATTAATTATAAAATTAAGGGGCTGTTTGGCAAAAAAAAGAGTTTTAAAATGTTTTTAACACTGTTCACGCGCTTAATGCACATGAATCGCACGCAGTGTGCCAAGTGGCAGATATATGCCATTAAAATACGAAAAAAAAGTTTGGGGGGTAATAGGACCCCCTCAAAGTTTAGTATGCTCAACTGATAATCCGGTCGAACTTTAAGTATTTTCGTGGGTATTATCCCTTTTGTATAGGGATGTCAAAGCTGAAAAAATTCAAAAAATGATTTTCATCAATTATTTTGACAAAGTATTATTTTCTTTCTTCTTAAAGTTTCAAGAAAAAGAAAAATAAAAGAAAAAGAGTTTAATTGGCCATGTTGGCAAGACTTCATGAACTACGCACACCCGATTCTCCTCTCTCGGGAGTGTGATACATAGGCGCCCTTGTTAGGTTCGATGATCTTTTCAAAAAGGAAAAAAAAGAGAGGTTTTGAAAAAATTTTGAACTCTAATACATTTGCTATCTCTTGTCCAATTAGTTTAAGGTGGTTGGTTTGTGGCGCTTTGGCTGGTCCTCCATATTGCTCCAAGTCACAGAGAAAGTTATGTCCAATAAGGATACCTAGTTTGTTGTCTCTAATCAGATTGGGTGTTCGGGGAATGATAATTTAGTAGCTAATGAAGAGATTTAGAAATTAAGGCAGCAAATGATTAAAATGCATCGAGCTTCGGTCACTGAGTTGCCGCCTCCTCCATTTCTCATTGATAATCTGGAATATCTTTCTAGCTTTCCCCGTGTCATATGCATAATTTCCTATTTTTGTTGACATGCCACAACATGCATCAGGGACTACTCCGTGGCAACAATATCCAAACACTTCTAGTCTTCATTTCCTCAATCCTCAGCATAAAACTACCATATACTTAGCTCCACCTACTGTTCATGCTTCTACAGCACCACCTCCTACTCTTAATGTCAATCCAACGATTGCGATTCCTCACTCTGTAAGTGAGCCTATATTGAATGATTCTGGTGATTAGTATTATGCTCCTAAGCCCATATCTTAGTCGACTAGTCCTTATGGATACACTCAACCGCTTGAATTTCCTCTTAACATTGAGAAGCCTATTATGACAAAAGAACAAGAGAAAATGACCAGAAAATTAAGAAGTTTGGAACTAGATATGAAGAACTTGCAAGGACTTAGGGGTTGCAAAGGTGTCTCATATAAGGACTTATGCATGTTTCCAGGTGTCAACCTTCCCCTAGGCTTTAAGATACCAAAGTTTGAGAAGTATGATGGATACAGAGATCTGATGGCGCATTTGAGACGTTATTGTAACCAATTTAGAGGTGTTGTAGGCAAAGAAGAACTGCTCATGGCTTACTTTGGTAAGAGTCTTTCGGGTCTAGCCTCGAAATGGTTTGTTGATCAGGATATTGATAGGTTGAATAGTTGGGATTATTTAGCTAATGATTTTGTCCAACAATTTCAATATAATATGGAATTGATCCCTAAAGAAAAATCTCAAACCAGTATGAAGAAGAAGCAGAAGAATACTGAGTATTTCAGGAAGTATGCGATCAGATGGCGTGAACAAGCTGCTAGAGTAAAATTGCCAATGAAAGAAAGTAAGATAGTGCAAGTGTTTATTCAAGCACAGGACGAAACATATTATCAACACTTGTTACCTGCATCAGGCAAGCTATTCATTGAGGTCCTTAAAATAGGGGAGATGATAGAAAAGGGAATTAAGACTAGTCGCATTGTGAGTTTTTCAACATTGAAAGTGACTAATTAAGCAATTCAAAAGGGTTTAGGAACTATTGAGGAGATAAAGAATGAGGAAGATGCATCTGCTATTGTAGTTGGACAACAGGCACAGTCAAGAAGATCACGTCGGCGTCGCTCTCAGGCTCAAATCCAAGTTCATGCCCAAGATCCACATAATTACTCCCAAAATTCATGATACTCTGCTACTCCACCTTCATATCCAGTATATAATGCACAACCACATGTTCAACTCCCATCTTACCGACAATGGAATACAACAACTCCTCAGAGTTATCCTCTAAATCCACAAACATACCAAAACCCTTTTAGGCCTAATTCTCGATCCAAGCCAAATGATGAAATAAGGAAGAAGTCGAGAGATAGCTTCACACTAAGTAGAGAGTCGTTTCCAATTTATTTTAGATATTGGTACAGTGGGGCATGATCACTCCTCTCCTTGGGTACACTCTTAATCGGCTTTCAAGAAATTTTGATTCTAATGTTTATGACCCTGTAAAATCCTAAGTCTATAATTTAGCTTATTTGGCTTTACAAGCCTCAAGACTTAGAAATTTTTACAAGTGTTCTACACTTAGTCTCATTTTAGACCTCCAAACTTCGGAGATTTATTTAATGACCTTCCTGACCTTTGTTTTTGGATTTTCAAGTTGCGTTGTGATGAGGCAAGGTCGTAGTACATCCCGGGTAAGTTTTGGAATTTTTCGGATAGCGTAAGGGCACGTTTGGGTGCCCAAAATAGTAGCTCGGGGCGATAAGCCCGTGTTGCCCTAGCTAGATCACTACTCTAAGCCAGGAGATGCCTTGCCTAGTCCAGCAGACTTGCTAGTAGATGCTTGCCAACTCCGGTGGTGCCCAGGGTTTTCAGCATTCCACCTTTGTGTTTTTAAGGCTATTTTGGTCATTCTCCACCCATATATAAACTTCTAAACACGGAATTTGAGCTCCAAAACACCAAAAAATAGTGCTTTTGTTGAATTTCTCTGAAGAACAACCAAGAACAAGTCTAGGGTTCAATTGGGGGTTTCAAGTTCCAAGCAAATTCCATCGTAAATTTCACGAATTCTTAATCTAAGGTATGCATAGTATTCATCCACGGATTCATTTCGTCTGTGGAGTTCAAGAATCAATCTTTAAATACTAAATCATGAATGTTTTATGGTGATATGATTGTACTCATGTTGTTGTTTGTTGTTTCTGCTATAGAGTAGTAATTTGATGAATTTTCATGAAAGTTATGATCGTGTAGTCAGAACTTATGAACGTGGGTGGTTTAATGTGGTGTAAATTTTGTTAATACATTTATGCCTTAAAGAGTGCATTCAAGGTATTTGATAAAATGCTTAGAATGCTATAAATCAAGGTTCCATGACTCAATAGTATTTAAATGGCAAGCCAATGTTAACAGTTATAATTTGATATGAATTCCATGTTCTATGCTTTATGATTTCACATGAATTTCACGTTATTGTTATGTGTTATGGTTGTGATATGGAATGAGCATGATATTGAATCTCTGCAAGTATATACATGTCGTATGAAATCCCCTTTCTATGTATAAGAGGTTGAGAACCATGATTATTATGAAATCCCCTACTTATGATATTGTAAATTGTGGACTCAATTCTTATGATCAAGTAATTCAAGTGTGTCAATTTACTTCTATCAAATCCTGGGGGTATTCATACCTGAAAAATATAGTTGTGTGCCTAGATCTATGTCATGTTTCAAGATATCCAAAGTCAAGCCATGATTCAATAGAAATCAATCAGTCATGTGACTCAGGAAACCCTATGATCTCAGTCAGTTATCAGATATCGGTACTATTTTGCCAGTCTATGGAATTTAGTAAGTTCAGTCAACATACATTCAGTAAATCATGTTCAGTCTCTTCAGATGGGAGTAGAAGTTAGCACCGAGTGAACCCAAGGATGGGAACACACACTGTCAGATGAGGGTGTGATTCTTAGCAGTCATCCTTGCATTCCAGAACTATGTAGACAACATAGGTTGAGACATCAACACTGTCAGATGGGGGTTGATGAGGTGTCTTAGAACTATTAGATAAGGGCCCCACTGTTCTCTTTTGGGAACACTGTCAGATGAGGGTTACCCACAGTTGTGCTTACCAGTGGTGCGGTATTGACACCCTTCTAGTAAGGGCAGAGATTAGACCCCAGCTTAGCCATAATGGCACATATAGGGCATGTCGGTTAAACAACAACCTCCCATAGTTTCAGTATCAGTCTCAGTAAAAGAACTCAGAGAGTTCTTCAGATTTCAGTATATCAGGATTGTCAGATACAGTCAAATTCAGTCATAGTATGGAACTCAGATAGTTCCATCAGATTCAGGACTATCATATATAGTCACCCATGTTCTTAGAACTATAGTATCAGTCATGTTAGATATCAGTAAACTATGTATTAGCATACAAATCTAGCTATCATGCATTTACGATTCCAGTTACTATGTATGCATGTTTGCACTCTTATGTTCATATCATTCAGTCAGTTAGCATTGTTCATGCATGTAAACCCTTTTTGTATTTAGCCTACCACACTCGTATACTCAGTATATTCCTATGTACAGATGCACTTACTCTGTGGTGCTTTCTTTTTATGTTACACCATAGGTTCAGAGATACGAGTTCCAGATCAACAGTAGCATTTTAGTCACAGGGTTACAGTGAGTCCTCATCCATTTGAGGATGATATTATTTTATTCATTATTTCAGTTCAGTTTTGCTAGACGGAGTTAGTTGGAGACATGTTCCTTCAACTCCTTATGCAGATAGTACTTAAAGGCTTTTAGATTTAGTTATAATTTAGTTTAGATATATATTTAGTTTTGATTTAGCTGCATTTGTTTTGGGTATTTATCACCCACATGGATGTTTTGTTTTGAGAGATTCTTTATTCAGTTGATCCTTATGGACTATTGCTTATATTTTCCGCATATTATATGTATATTATGCAGTGTACAGGTACATATATCAGTCATGGGTTAGCTTATGGTCCTTCAGGGTCATGAGCACCATGTAGCATTTTGGTTCAGATAATCAGAGCATTACAAACTTGGTATCAGAGCCTAAGGTTCAATAGAGTCCTAGGACGTCTGAAAGCCGCATCTAGTAGAGTCTTATACATGGGTATGTTGCGTGCCACATTTATGTGCAGGAGGCTATAGGATGTTTTAGGAATAGTTTCCCTTCTTTCAGTATTTATGTCGTGCTAGTGATCATAATCTCAAGTTAAACTCTCAGTCTAATCCATTCTTCTCGTATTTTAGAATAAGCCTCCAAAGAGAAGAAACCAGCCAGCTCCTCAGCCTGTAGATGCTTTGGGCAAACACGTTTCTCATGCAGAGTTCAGGGCCGCATTCACCACACTTTATCAGTCTGTGGTTGCCCAAAATAAATGGCCACCAGTTATTCCATCCAATCTAGTGGTCAACTCAGCCGCAGCTAGGATTCGAGACTTCACCCGAATGAACCCTCTATCTTTCTTCGGGTCTGAGTCTGATGAAAACCCTCAGGAGTTCATTGACCAAGTCCAGAAGGTCATAGACATCATAGCTGTTACTTTTGTTGAGAGTGCTGAGTTAGCCGCATACCAGTTGCAAGATGTGACTTATCCTTGGTACAAACAGTGGAAGTTCGAGTGGTAGATGATATAGGTCCTATTAAGTGGAAGGAATGTGTCACGGCTTTGTTAGACAGATTCTCTCCCCAAGAGTTAAAGGAGGACAAAGTTCTTGAGTTCATTAACCTCAGGCAGGGAAATATGACGATTACGGAGTATTCTCTCAGATTTACTCAATTAGCCAAATATGCCACTCATGTAGTTGTAGACAGCAGGGCTTAGATTAGCAAGTTTGTGTCAAGGGTAAACGATAGCGTGGTAAATGAGTGTAGATCTACGATGCTGAACAGTGATATGACTTTAGCCAGGCTTATGACCCATGCCTAGTAGATAGAGGAGCAGAAGGTTAGGGATAGGGAGAGGCATAATAAGAGAGAAAGATTAGGCAGTTTCAGTTTTGCTTAGCTCAAATCAGAGGGAGGAAATTATTCACATTTTCGTCTCAAGTCATCAGCTCTAGTTCAGTATTTAGCCATTGCTCTATCTCCTAAGTTCATAGATAGAGCACAAGGCTTTAAATCTCAGGGAAGTGTCAGCAATGCCCAAACTAGTCCCCTATGTCAGACTTATAGTAAGAACCACACGGGTGTTTGCAGATCCGGTAGTGATGTTTGTTTCGATTGTGGAAAGTCAGGCCACAGAGTCAGGGATTGTCCCCAGTCAGGTTATCAGGGTCAGTAGAATCATTCCACAACTCGGTCCAATTGCCCGAACTAGCAGGGTTCCACTTCCAGTGCTACTAGTAGGCAACGCCCAAACAGACTCCATGCTCTTCATACCCGACAGGATTAGGAAAATTCTCTTGATATTATTACTGGTACGTTACAGATTTTCCATGTTCATGTTTATGATTTGGTAGAACCAGGTGCATCCTTGTCTTTTGTTACTCAATGCATAGCAGGCGATTTCGGAATCAGTCCCGAAATTTTAGTAGAGCCCTTTTCAGTCTCTACCCCAGTGGGTAAAACCATTATAGTTCGGTGGTTATATAGGAACTACCCGATTATGATATTTCAGAAAGCCACATCAACAAATTTAGTCGAGTTAGAGATGACTGATTTTGATGTCATTCTTGGCATGGATTGACTTCATTCCTGCTATGCCACAGTCGATTGCAGAAACAAAATAGTTTAGTTTCAGTTCTCGAATGAGCCCATCCTAGAGTGGAAGGGTATTACTTGATCTTTTAGGGGTCAACTTGTTTCCTACCTTCGGGCAAGGAAAATAATTTCTAAGGGGTATGTGTATCATCTCGTGCATATTAAAGATTCTAGTTCTGAATCTCCCAGTCTTGAATCTATTCCAGTTGTTAATGAATATTCAGATATCTTTCCTGAAGATCTTCCAGGTATTCCTCCTGAAAGGGAATAAACTTCGGCATTGATCTTCTCCCAGATACTCAGCCTATTTCTATTTCGCTATACTGAATGGCACCAACAGAACTCGAGGAACTAAAAGATCAGTTGAAGGATCTCTTAGATAAGTGATTCATTAGGCCTAGTGTATTCCCATGGGGTGCACCAGTCTTATTCGTGTGCAAGAAAGATGGTTCTCTCAGGATGTGAATTGATTACCGTCAGCTCAACAAGGTTACGATTAACAACAGGTATCCACTTCCTAGAATAGATGACTTATTTGACCAACTTCAGGGTGCCAGTTATTTCTCCAAGATAGACCTCAGATCAGGCTACCATCAGCTCAGAGTTAGAGAATAAAAACATCCCAAAGACAGCTTTCTGTTCTTGGTATGGTCACTTCGAATTTCTAATTATGTCCTTTAGTTTTATTAATGCCCCTATAGCTTTCATGGACTTGATGACCGGGTGTTCAAGCAGTACTTAGAAATATTCATCATAGTCTTCATAGATGATATTCTGATGTATTTTCGCACTGAGCATGATCATTCAAACCATCTCAAAATTGTTCTTCAGACTCTCATGGATTATCAATTATTCGCCAAATTCGGTAAGTGAAAATTTTGGCTAAGATCAGGAGCATTCCTTGGCCATATTGTTTCCGGTGATGGCATTAGAGTTGATCCTTAGAAAACCAAATCGGTAAGAAAATGGCCTCACCTTGTATCTTCATCAGATATCAGGAATTTCTTGGGTTTTCCTAGTTATTACAGATGGTTTGTCGAAGGATTTTCTTCTATTGCATCTCCCATGTATAGATTGACTCAAAAGAAGTTCAAGTTTTAATGGTCAGATCCTTGCGAGAAGAGTTTTCAAGAGTTGAAAACTCGACTCACTTCAGCTCTAATTCTAGCTCTTCCAGATGGTTCAGATGGGTTCGTAGTTTATTATGATGCATACAGAGTGGGTTTAGGTTCTATCCCCATGCATCATGGTAAGGTCATAGCCTACACGTCCAGACAGTTAAATCCCTATGAGAAGAATTATCCTACTCATGATCTTAAGTTAGCATCCGTAGTATTTGCCTTAAAGATTTGGAGGCATTATTTATATGGAGTTCATGTAGATGTATTCACAGATCATAAGAGTCTCCAGTATGTCTTTTCTCAGAAATATCTCAATCTTCGTCAGAGAAGTTGGTTAGAGCTTTTGATGTATTAGGACATGCGTGTCCTTTATCATCTGGACAAGGCCAACGTTATAGCCGACACTCTCAGTAGACTTTCCATGGGTAGTATTTCTCACATTGAGGATAGAAAGAAAAAGATAGCTCAGGAGATTCATCAGCTTGCCAGACTAGGCGTTCACTTAGTCGACTCTTCATAGGGTGGTGTATGTGTTCACAGTAGTTCAGAGTCCTCTCTAGTTTTCGAGGTGAAAGAAAAGCAAGATAGGAATCCTAGCCTTGTTATGCTAAAAGAGTTAGTTTAGAATCAGAAAGTAGAGGTTTTCTCCCAAACAGGAGATAGTGTTCTTCATTGTCAGGATCGTCTGTGTGTTCCAGGTGTAGATGACTTGAGGCAGCGAATTCTTGCAGAAGTGCATGGTGCGTGGTACTCTATTCATCCAGGGGCCACTAAGATGTACTGTGACTTGCGGGAGATCTATTGGTAGAGTGGGATGAAGAGAGATTATAGATTGTATGGCTAAGTGCTCTACTTGTTAGCAGGTTAAGATAGAGCATCAGAAGCATAGTGGTTCCATACAGGAGTTCACCATTCCTACTTGGAAGTGGGAAGAAGTGAACATAGATTTTGTGACGTGTTTGCCTCGAACTCATCATCAGTATGATTCAGTCTGGGTCATTGTAGACAGAATGACCAAGTCAGCTCATTTTCTTCCAATTCGTACTTCTTATTAAGCTGAGGATTATGCCAAACTCTATATCAGGGAGTTGGTCAGATTATACAGTGTTCCATTATTTATCATTTCAAACAGAGGTACCCAGTTCACCTCTCACTTCTAGAAAGCATTCCAAAAGTATCTTGGTACCCAAGTTTATCTCAGTACAACGCTTCATCCTTAGACAGATGGTCAAGCAGAAGGGACCATCCAGACTCTAGAAGATATGCTAAGGGCGCGCGCAGTTGATTTCAAGGGAATTTGGGATGACCACTTGCCTTTGATTGAGTTTGCATACAATAATAGAGATCATTCTAGTATTCAGATGGCTCTATTCGAAGCTCTCTATGGTAGGAGGTGTAGATCTCCAACTGGTTGGTTCGAATTTACTGAGGCCTAAGTTATAGGTCCTAACTTAGTATTCGACGCTTTAGAGAAAGTTCAGTTGATCAGAGAGCGACTTCGGGATGCTCAGAGCCTAAAAAAGTCTTAAACAAATATTCGTAGAAAAGATCTCGAGTTCGAGGTCAATGACTATATCTATCTTAAGATCTCTCCCATGAAGGGAGTGAAGAGGTTCGTAAAGAAAGGGAAACTCAGTCCCCGCTATGTTGATCCCTTCAGGATTCTTAGTCACTTTGGCAAGGTAGCTTATGAGCTCGAATTGCCTTCAGATCTAGCTTCAGTTCATCCAGTCTTCCATGTCTCTTTGCTCAAGAAGTGCAAAGGTGACCCAGCAGTTGTAGTCCCTATTCATAGCATTGACATTTAGAACAACCTCTTTTATGAAGAGATTCCAGTTGAAATCTTAGACTATCAAACTCTTTGTTTGAGGAAACAAAATCCCCTCCAGTCAACGTTCTTTGGCAAAATCAGTCGCATGTGGGAGCTACTTGGGAATCACAAGAAGATATGCGTACCAAGTATCCTTACCTCTTTTCTGGCAATTCAGATCAAGCTCAAGGTAATAGTTCTTCTTAAACTTATTCAGTTTCATATTCATGTTCCCATCATAAACTTGGTATCTACCACCATTGTATATTCAATCATGCATTCATGTATCAGTTAAGTTATGAAATTATGCATCAGCTAAGCATTCTCATCTTGAGAAACTCAGTTTATCAGAACACATAGTCATGCATTCATGTAACAATTATCCATGCATTAGATATGTATGAGTTCAGTCTATTTATCATGTTAGTCATGAGATCAGATTTTAGTCATTCATGTTCAGTTCATGTTCTGCTTGTCTTTTATCCCCTCTCAGTTGATTCTCATTCGAGGATGAATTTTCCCAAGGGGGAGATATTGTAAGACCCCGTAAAATCCTAAGTCTAGAATTTAGGTCATTTGGCTTTACAAGCCTCAAGACTTAGAAATTTTTACAAGTGTTAAACACTTAGTCTCAATTTAGACCTCCAAACTTTGGGGATTTATTTGACGAACTTTCTGACCTTCGTTTTTGAATTTTCAAGTTACGTTGCGATGGGGCATTATCGTAGTATATCCCGGGTAAGTTTCAAAATTTTTTGGATAGCGTAAGGGCACATTTGGGTGCCCAAAATAGTAGCTCGGGGTGATAAACCTACTTTGTCCTGGCTAGAGCACTGCTCTAAGCTAGGCGACGCCTTGGCTAGTCCATCGGACTTTCCAGGAGACGCCTGCCAACTTCGGTGGTGCCCAAGTTTTTCCATATTTTTAAGGGTATTTTTGTCATTCTCCACCCATATATAAGCTTCTAAACACGGTATTTGAGCTCCGAAACACCAAAATATAGTGATTTTATTGAATTTCTCTCAAGAACAACTAAGAACAAGACTAGGGTTCAATTGGGGGTTTCAAGTTCCAAGCAAATTCCATCGTAAATTTTACGAATTCTTAATCTAAGGTATACGTAGTGTTCATCCACGGATTCCTTTCATCCGTGGAGTTCAAGAATCAATCTTTAAATACTAAATCATGAATGTTTTGTGGTGATATAATTTTACTCATGTTGGTGGTTGTTGTTTGTGCTATAGAGTAGTAATTTGATGATTTTTCATAAAGGTTATGATCGTGTAGTTCGAACCCATGAACTTGGGTGGTTTAATGTGGTGTAAATTTTATGAATACACCTATGCCTTAAAGAGTGCATGCAAAGTGTTTGATAAAATTCTTAGAATGCTATAAATCAAGGTTCCATGACTCAATAGTATCTAAATGGCAAGCCAATGTTAACCATTATAATTTGATATGAATTCCATGCTCTATGCTTTATAATTTCACATGAATTCTATGTTATTGTTATGTGTTATGGTTGTGGTATGAAATAATCATGATATTGAAGCTATGAAAGTATATACATATCGTATGAAATCCCCTTTCTATGTATAAGATGTTGAGAACCATGATTAGTGTGAAATCCCCTACTTATGATATTGTAAATTGCGGACTCTACTCTTATGCTCAAGTCAGTCAAGTGTGTTAGTTTTCTTCTATCGAGTCCTGGGGGTATTCATACCCTAAAAATATAACGGTGTGTCTAGAGCCATGTTATGTTTCACGATATCCAAAGTCAAGCCATGATTCAATAGAAATCAGTCAGTCATGTGACTCAGGAAACCTCATGATCTCAGTCAGTTATCAGATATCAGTAATATCAGTAGTATTTCGTTAGTCAACGGAATTCAGTAAGTTCAGTCCATGTACATTCAGTAAATCATGTTTAGTCTCTTCCGATAGGAGTAGAAGTTAGCACTAAGTGAACCCAAGGATGGGAACACACATTGTCAGATGATGGTGTGATTCTTAGTAGTCATTCTTGCATTCCAGAACTATGTAGCCAGCATAGGTTGAGACATCAACACTGTCAGATAAGGGTTGATGAGGTGGCTTAGAACTGTTAGATGAGGGCCCTACCATTCTCTTTTGGGAACACTGTCGGTGGAGGGTTACCCATAGTTGTCCTTACCAGTGGTGCGGTATTGACACCCTTCCAGTTAGGAAAGAGATTGGACCCCAGCTTAGCCAAATAACACATATGGGGCATGTCGATTAAACAACTATCTCTCACAGTTTCAATAACAATCTCAGTAATAGAACTCAGATAGTACTTTAGATTTTAGTATATCAGGACTGTCAGATACAGTCAAATTTAGTTATAGTACGAAACTCAGATAGTTCCATCAGATTCAGGACTATCAGATATAGTCTCCCATGTTCTAACAACTACAGTATCAGTCATGTTAGTTATTAGTAAACTATTTATTAGAATACAGATCTAGCTATCACACATTCACGATTCCAGTTACTACGTATGCATGTTTGCACTCTTACATTCATATCAGTCAGTCAGTTAGCATTGTTCATGCATGTAAAACATTTTTGTATTTAGCCTACCTCACTCGTATAATTAATATATTCCCACGTACTGACGCATTTGCGCTATGGTGCTTTATTTTCATATTACACCATAGGTTCAGAGAAATGAGGTCCATATCAATAGTAGAATTTTAGTCGCACGGTTGCAGTGAGTCCTCATCCATTCGAGGACGATATTATTTTATTCATTATTTTAGTTCAATTTTGCTAGACGGAGTTAGTTGGAGACATGTTCATTCAAATCCTTATGCAGACAGTACTTAGAGGTTTTCAGATTCAGTTCAGATTTAGTTCAGATATATATTCAGTTTTGATTCAACTTCAGTTTTTTTGGGTATTTATCACCCACATGGATGTTATGTTTTGACTGATTCTTTATTTAGTTGAACCTTATGGCCTATTGTTTATGTTTTCTGCATATTACATGTATATTATGTAGTGTACAGGTACAGATATCAGTCATGGGTTAGCTTGTGGTCCTTTAGGATCATGAGCACCGTGTAGCATTCCGGTTCAGATAATTGGGATGTTACCTACTATACAATGTGCGTATCATTACTTACTTAGAGGTTTTCAGATTCAGTTCAGATTTAGTTCAGATATATATTCAGTTTTGATTCAACTTCAGTTTTTTTGGGTATTTATCACCCACATGGATGTTATGTTTTGACAGATTCTTTATTTAGTTGAACCTTATGGCCTATTGTTTATGTTTTCTGCATATTACATGTATATTATGTAGTGTACAGGTACAGATATCAGTCATGGGTTAGCTTGTGGTCCTTTAGGATCATGAGCACCGTGTAGCATTCTGGTTCAGATAATCGGGGCGTTACCTACTATACGATGTGCGTATCATTATAATGCTCAAGGTCATAGTATTGAAAATTGTCAAGATTTGCAAAAAGAAATTGAAAATATAGTTCAAGATGGATCAATTATGGTGCAGAACACTGACAGTGAGGAAAGCTCTAGTCATGCTGATATGCAAACTAGTGGTTAAGTTGTCAAGCTGAGCAATTAAGAAGGCACCCCTTCCCTGCTAGGATGGATGTTTGGTAGTTTTTTTGTTATTATTATCCAAATTATTTTAGAGTTGTAGTTCGGGATCTATCTTATTTTGTCCCTTTGTTATTTATGTGCAAACCCTTCTATCTTTTATTTCAACTAAATGAAGTGTCCTTTTCCCTTTGTGTTTTAAATATGTGTTATCTGTTTAATTTCTTTATACGGTATATTTTATGTCGGTTCTAGTGATATGACATGTCTACAGAATTTTTAGCCAGATCTTAAAATCCAATTTAACCATGAAGCATTAAATCAGAGGGCTAAATTTAGGAAAAACATCTGAGAAAATAGGTAGAGTTCTGATACATTTGATGACAAGTTGAAGCCTTCTTAAAAATTAAGGCAATTATTTTGAGAATCACAAGAATAAGTTGTTCATTAATTGAAAGATATGTCTCGATTAGGTCAAACAGTGTCTGTGGGATCCTATCAAGAGGAATAGAAAGAAAATCAAATCCACGAAAGCATGAGTCATTCTATGTGATGGATGTACAACAAAAAGGGAGTTGTATGTTGACAAGTATAGAAGAAGAATTGGCATGCATGCTTAGTTAAAGTTTGTGTTGTTAAAGTGTCACAAATGATCTTTACATTTCACTTCATATTGCATGATGTGTACTTGCATTTTCAAGGATTGATATGACGAAGGGATTTCTTTCTGCTATCCAAACATTGTGTCATCCTTTGTTTACCCAATTTGAGCCTTAGTTCTATTTTCTTTCATACACCTCTTTTGGAATCAAGACAGGGTCAACAAGGATCAAACGAACAACATCTAGCAAAAGAAGAGAGTCCGAAAAGTTTCAAAAAAAAAGAGATAAAAGTATGTCAAAAGAAAAGAGAAGAGTGTTAAGAAAAAACAAAGTCAGAAAAGTCCCAAAGACAAAAAGAGTCAACAAAAGAAAAAAAAAAGAAATCAGAATCAATAAAAAAAATAACCTGCTGGAACTACGCGTGACCTAATTCTCCTCTCTCAAGTGTGAGATACGTAGGCTACCCTACTCAGGGATTGATCTAACTAAATAAATAATTTAGAATTTCCCCCGTCCAAAGAACTAGGTGAGTTAATCCTCATTGTTTGAGTCGATTCCAAAAGTTGTAAGTCCTACCTCACTTCAAGTATCGTTTGGGCCTCATTTTATTCTTTCTTTCTAAACCTTATCCAAAAGTCAATTTACAATCAAATAAAGACCTTCAGATCAATTTTTGAGAATATTAAGGCTAAGCATGCAATGCATATGATAATGCATTTTTGGAACTACTTGTGTTCCTCAACATAAGGAATCAGGAGAGAAATAAAAATGAGAGAGTTTTACTGGTGAAAACCCTCACGGAAACTGTAAGGCGATGGTAAGTTATAAGAGATAAAAATAAGAGAGTCTTATCAATGAAAACCCTCACAGGCATCGTAAGACGACTGCAAGTTCAGAGAAATGAAAATCAGAGAGTCTCATTGGTGAAAAATCCTCGCGTATACCATGGAAAAATTGTGAGCTGAGAGAAAGAAAATGAGAGAGGCTTGTTGGGAAAAAACCTTCATGGTGCCACTAGCTGAATGAAGTCTCCGAATGTAATTTCCCAAGGAAGTAACTAAGTTTCATGGCCATTAACTCAAGAACAATTGGTAGAAAGTTTGGATGGAAAGATCAGACAGCTTAATCCAAAATGCATGGCATAATTATTAGAGTTATGTTAATTTTTAGATAAATTTTTGTTTCTTTGTTTCAAATGGGGACATTCACTGTCTTTTATTTTTTTTCTCTTTATTTTTGTTTTATTTCTTAAGTCACTTATTCAAAAAAATCATCATTGTCAGTTTTTTTTCTTATTTTGTCTTTGAGTCATGTCCGTGTCAAAACAAGTGAGAAAATATTCCAAAACTGGCCACCAGCTTCTTCAATTGCACAAAGAACGACAAAATCCAACATATGAAAGAGACATGATTGTGAGACCAAAAAAGGGCATGTAGAATTTTTGTCATCAGACAAGTCTAGAAACCCATGGAAATACCAAGGTTAAAAGGGTTTATCTGAGAAATGTGGCAAAGCAGAAATACTGTGTTTGTTTTAGAGTCACTCTTAATAATCTGAGTTAAGGTCAATGATACAACAATTAAATGACATATGCTAATGGTAGGAAGCAAGGTCAATATGACGGGGGAAAGAGCGATCGCCGCGAAATCTAAAGCCACAAACTAGCCACCATGTTTTAAACTCATAAGTTTTCTTTGATGAAACAGGAAACATATTACTTTCAAAGTAAGGACTTCAGAGCATAAATATCAAGGGATAAAATGCCTCACTTTTTACAAATGCAGGAAGCAATATTGCTACACAGGTTTGATAATCAAGTCATGGTAAAAAATTCATCATCCTATATCCCTCAGAGATATACTTTCTTATCCAAGGATTTCAGTTTTCATTTGCTAAGTGATACACTTCTAAAATTGAACATTCACTCCTAGAAGACGTACCTTCTAGTCTATTTATTCCCCTTGACTTTTAGAAAACGTACTTTTTGGTCAAGTCAATCATCTTCCCTTGATTCATATAAGGCATACCTTTTAGTCGAGTCATTTCTCTTGACTCCTATAAGGCGTACCTTTTAGTCGATTCATTAACCTTGATTCCTATAAGAAATACCTTTTAGTCGAGCCACTCCCCTTGATTCCTATAAGACGTACCTTCTAGTTGAGTCATTCTCCTTGATTCCTATAAGACGTACCTTGTAGTCGAGTCATTCTCCTTGATTCCTATAAGACATACCTTTTAGTTGATTCATTCCCCTTGATTCCTATATGATGTACCTTTTAGTCGAGCCACTCCCCTTGATTCCTATAAGACGTATTGTTTAGTCGACGCATTCCCCTTGATTCCTATAAGATGTACCTTGTACTTCCTAGTCGAGTCATTCCCTTTGACTCCTAGAAAATACACTTTCTATTCGAATCATTCCAATTAACCCATAGAAGATGCATTTCTTTATTTAGTTTTTTCAAGTAGTTATGATATGACTGTCACAAAAGTTCTTTGATGGTAAACGGAGGCAAAAAATTTAATTTTTGTTGTTTGAAACTTTACTTTTTTGGCAAATAGAATCTATTTATAACAATCTTTGGTTGGAATAATTTGCTTTTTAGTTTTGATGTGATTTCAGGAGCCCACCTGAAGAACATGGTAATGAAATGGCAAGTTAGGAGCCCACTTGAAGAATAGGGTGATGAAATTCAAAGTCAAGTAACATAGTTAAGAGATTGAAAATCAAGCAACAAGGTGAAGAAATTGAAAGCCAAATAACAAGTTGATGAAGTGGAAGTGGAACTCTCTCGGAGAACAGAATAGTGAAATCGCAAGTCAGGAGCCCGACTGAAGAATAGGGAGAATAAATGGAAAGTCAAGAGACAAGGCAAAGAAGTTGAAAGTCAAGCAATAAGGTGAAGCAATTGAGAGCCAAGCAATAAATTAAAGAAATTATAAGTCAGGAGCCCACCAGAAGAATAGGGTGATGAAACTCAAGTCAAAAATTCAAAAGAAGCTGCATAAATAGGGTTTTTTATAATTTCATTTAATTTTAAATTGTAATTTTCATTTTGATGTAATGACGGATCCGCAGATCGAAAACTTGATGGGACCTCACTTAACTCTCTAACTCGGTTGTCCTTCTTCTTTTTATGTCTTTCTTTGAATAATCCCAGGTCAAAATTTGGTCTCGTTGTCTACTTTTTTGTTTGAAAACACTTTATGTATACACCCAAAAAGGGCCATGATGTAGATACCTAATTTTGTCCCTCCTGAAAACCCAATTTATCCAATTTTACTCTCATCTTACCATGTATCCTACCTCGTGTGATAATCTCTTCACAAAAGAAAGAAATAATAACCAACTCTAAACAAACCCATAACAAATTTTATCCTATCTTAACCACCCCTAACCTACCTCACACCCCTCACCCACTTAATTACCCCTACCCTTAACCTTTAACCCCCTTCCCCACATTTCTTTTTCAAAAAATTGTCATGACCGGAAATGTGGCCCTGGCTGTGATGAGCATTCCGAACCATAAAGGCCCGAAACACCCTTCTCTATCTGGTAATCATGCACATAATTAATATGATAAAAGAAATGTGGAAGATACATAATATTATGAAAACATGGTCATAAGTCTAATAAAATCAATAATGGAAAATAAAATCCCACAACATCTATCAACATCTGAAATCCGTCTGTGAAATCTCTACTACATGACTAATAGCAACTGTCTAAAATCTGGGACTAGGCCCTCAGTAAACAAAAACATGACTAGAGATAAATATCTGAAAATAATCAAGCCTTCTAGAATATAGAAGGCTCACCACTGCACAGTCATCTGAAATATTTACTGTTCATCTGGACCCCTAGACTGTGTCTCAAAACCTGGAAGGAGGGGGGGTCAGCACAAATGTACTGGCACACGAAGACATCCAAAATAGTGTATTTCTATACGTATAAAGTAGATGAGAGAAATTTAACAAAAACATCATGCATAAAAATAGTTTAAAACACATGGGCATCATTTTTAACATTCTAAGACATTCTTGTCAAAATAGTTTCTGATCTTTGTACTACTTTTGAGTTAGGTGGTACTCCCTTATAATTCTGATATTTCACAGGACGTATGGAATCTGCCATTGATTAGGCGGGGAAGCCTCCAACCCGAGTGTGCCGCAAGGGTTGGAGTCACGGTTTTGGGAAATGAGTTTTCTGAACTCATGCCTTCTTTGGGGAACCACCTAAGCTCTCTTTATGCCCTATTTTAGCCTTTTCTGAACATGCATCATTCTTAAGTTCTATAACATACAAATCTGATAAAGTTTAATTTTCGTATTAGTTTGTGTCTGTTATGGTATTTTTTGAGTTTGGTATCGTCATACCAAGACTTGATAGACCTATTTCTGAGCCATAATGTCATAAACATGATCTTTCATGAAAATATAGTTTCAGACCACCCAAACATATAATTTGCATAAGAGATTTCATGTTCCGAAACTCAAGTCAAACCATGCAAAAATCTTTATCAAACATATGGTGGTTATGTGCTTTTGGTAAAACATGCACTCTTTTATTATGTTTATGTTCAAACTTCATCAACATAAACAACCCTCTCTCTTTTAAAAGCAAAAACATAATCCAAAAATCATTATTCAAGATATTTCATAAAATGCTTTTCAAGATGCAATCAAACGATCTCATAGTGTATCATAAGTAAATAAAATCATCACAAGAGAGGGACTAGTCATGAATCATGCTCTCAATTCATATTTTGAGGCTTAAAACACATACATACATATATATAACTTTCAAATCACTTTGGAGAAGGCCAAAAGACCAAAACAATGTCATTAAAGTTTCCAAAGCATAGATATGTACTTAAATTCGAAAAGCCCTTTCTTACAACATAATTTTTATGCCCATGAGAATTTAGGAAAACCCCGCGTACCTCAATTATGAAGACTAATGGATGATTCTTGAAGCTTGAAGATTGGGGATTCTGAATCTCAAATCAATTTTGAAAACCCACGGTTGAATCTTGAGTTGCTTGGGTTTTTATTTTGAAACCCTTGAGAGAGTTCTTGAATAATTTTGGAGAGAATGTGAATTTCGGGGTCTAAAGTGCTATTTTGGGGTTAAAATTCAGTGTTTAGGTTGAATTAATAGGGGTGGAATTGAGCCAAATACGCCTAAAAAATGTGGAGCTAACTGCAGAAAATACACTACTTCCTCTCACGAAAATAGCCATAACTTTTTGCTCGATTGATGGATTTGGGAAAAATTGGTATAGTTGGAAAGCTACTTCGAATACCTTTCATTTAATAACAAAAATTATACTCAACGAAAATTTACCCAAGTTGAAGTGTCCACTAAAATTAAATCGATGGAATTGTTTTCAACTCGTCTTTGAGTTAGGGAATTTTTTTGTGACCTCAATTCGTATCCAAAGATATTCCCACACTGTATTATTTATCACCACACATATATTAACAAGGAATCATCTATTTCAGGTTTATACTCGTAGGAACGACGCTTCGATTTCTAGCCCGAAAAATGCGGGGTGTTGCATTATCTCCCCTTGGGATCATTCGTCCCCGAATGATGGGTAGAAACTTGTTGAAGCCTTTAGGATAAGGAAATAATGCATACATGATATGTACTCTAAGAAAGGATAAAAATGATCTGAAACATTTAAACTTCTATCATGAAACTGAATTCTGATCTAACTTGACTTTACTTGCTTCTTGGAGCTGATTCATGCTGAAAATTTAGGATTTTCCTTGAAGTTTTCATGATCCAGTCATACTTATTGAATTGAGAAGTGATAATTCATGCAAGTACGAATCCTAATGCAACAAGTTTTGAATCATACGAAGGTATTACACTGTCTGAGCTAAAATACTTGGAGAAACTTTAAGATTATTCGCTGAACTCTTGAACTGAGTCATGACTAAATAACTAAATCTGAAACATGACGTTCGGACGGAACTGAATTCGCAGTTTCTATGGATGGAATAAATTGTATCTTGGGATGGTCATACGTATAAGACTTCGGATAGTAGGACCGGGTAAAAAGGTAGGACACCACAGTACTTGTCTGCCTATCTGTCAAACTGATTTGCTGGCTACATAGACTGAACTATACTGGAAACTTATACTCAATCTAGAGTATCTTATCAACACTCTTCCTAAAGAAGTCCTAGTAGCATTAGGTAGCAAAAGATCTTGGGCATGAGTCACACAAGACATCTGACTATAGGATCCCAACATTGACATTACTCTGCAGCTTGAAATATAGACATATAACTCATTAATCAGGATAGAATTGCCAGGCCTTAGTCAATGCGACTTCTTACTTTCAAGATTAGCACATTTCTCGAATACTCTCTTAACTGTACTATTTCCTGTAGATACCACATTCATTCGATTCAACTTATTTGTTCTCGTATTGGCATTTATAAATCTTTCTACTAATGGCCACAGTAACTTAAATCCTCTTCACCGTGATCAGGCCTAACTCCACCTCACAAAATACTACATGCCACTCTACGATACAAGTCTAGACTATAAGATTCACCCTTCTATATCTCTTAAAAGATCACACCCTAAACATATCATGTCTTACCACTTCAATGAATAACTCTGAACTATTACAATGAAAACGCTAACGCATATAGCATTCCCTTACAAAAATTCCAACATTTCATTCAAGCCTATCTTTATAACCACATATGAAATTCAAAGAAAACACTCACAAAGACACACTTCACACATTGTATTAACCATCTATCAATATATCTCCCACACACTACCCCAAGAATATACACAGACACCCCTTTCAGCTAACCATCACATGCATCAAAGACTTGGCCCCAACCTTACTTTACACTTATGGCCTTATCTAAAACAAGCATATTATGATCTTCCATCAACAAGAAACATTTACTCATCACCACTACCATCACATAAAGAGGAGTCACTAAAGATTAGAACATAAGATCTTGAAGCATGGAAGGATATTACATGAAACTTGACACTTAACTGAGGCCTGAGGAATAGCAAATCAACATCCGAGATTTATCAAAGAAAAATCTGAATTGGGGCATACATGGCTATGAACTATACTTCGCCATCATAAAGAGTATAGCATGAATTATGGGAACTGAGCACACTAAAAAGCTGAATACATGAGTCATGAGCTGCATGACCTAAATTTAGAGTTCATAATATATGTAATGTGATTCCAACTGTTGAATGAACTGAAGTTCCTCATTTAGGAATCTGGACGAGCGTGTGATTTTCTATCATATACATGAACATGAACTATGAACATGGAACTAAAATGTGAGGTATGAGTAGGTATTAGGATAATTGAAAAATACTGAGACCGGAATGGGTTGAGCCTCACCCTTCCCTTCTGATGTTCTATGTCATACTGATATCACCACTAGAATCTGAGGGCCGGACTTGGTTACTTGTTCTATTATCTTCCCCTTGGATTTAAGCCATCATCTTAAGTTTGGGAGATCCCTTACTAGACTTTAAACTTAACCACACTCACTGTACTCTGTGGTCTGAATATGACAATACGCAAAATTAATAGAACTTAACCCAAAGGACCACACATGAAAGTGGAAATCCCACTGCTAATACTACCTTCTGAGACACACTCTATATTTCGATAGCCCCAATAGTCATAGTATAATGCTTGCACACTTATTTCTATCGGTTCAACCTTCAACACTCAAACTTAGATTCTAACACTTAACATGGATATCACCAAGCCTTTGATGAACTATACCACTTTTGACATAGCCTACCAATATCGCGACTCCAAACTTATGTCTCATTACTATGAGAATCAAGATCATATAAAAAGGCTCAACACTATCAATCAAAACTCTTTAACCTAGCTATTTAGAACTCATGTAACATCTACTAGTCTTTCTCCATATTGCAACTCAACGGTACTACTAGCCACACGCAACATGTAATAGTCTTAGAAAACAAAATGCCACAACTCCATATCACCTTGGGCATACTTACACACCATACCTACAACATTATACTTCATTAAGAATCAACTTAAACTTAAGCCATTTCATACACCGTTCAATCCTATTAGATCACTTCCATATAACTATCATCATTAACCAAGAAATCATCACATCCACCTTCATGGACTTCAACTGTTCAAAACTTAATGTCTAGTGCTAAACATGATTTTTACAACCCAACCTTACACATGATTCTCACTTGAAAACCATGAAATAAACATCAAGAAACACTAGTACACTAGAACTTCATAAAAACAATAATCGATCTTGACCTTACGGTCTTTCTTATCATAACTCATTAGCACATACTATTTCCAACACATCAAGCCTATTAATTTAACATACATCATTAATCTTATGCCATTATTTTTACCACCACATTCTACTCTTAAATTCAAGCCTATAGTTTAGCATCAATCATCAACCACCAATGAGGAGTGCAACATAATATACTAATCCATCAAATTGAAACATTCTATCCAAATACCTCAAAATCTGCTACATACCTTCTCATAAGTGGTACTATTTTACAACTACCAACGAAAAAAAAGTGTCAAGGGGTAAAGTCACATAATAGACACGATCAACCTTAATATGATATTATAACCCCATACAATCTTATATACTTATACAGATTTCTCACCTCATACTTACTTACTCAATCATACATTTTCACTACCTTCAATTTCCACAACAACCATGAGTCTATAATTATAACTTATTGGCTAATATAGCCATTTTCACACTTCAGGGAACCGACAAATCACCCTGACTAACAACTCCTTCTATACCTTCCGCTAAACTAATACACAAGGACAAATCACCTCTTTACCAACACAATCTCTTGCAAACAGATTCATCTATCATATATTAAACCACACAAGAACAATAAGTTGGACAACAAGTTGCTACTGAATCGAAATAGGCCTCACACGACTTCACTAGACTTTGATTTTGTATTTTAAACAAGAAAATAAGATGAATGACAAGGCAACTATGCTAGTGAATTGAAAGAGCCCCACACAGCTTCACTAGACTTTATTTTTCAACAACACCTTGATGACAAGATTACATGAGATAGAAATTTAATACATAATATCCAATGAACTAAGAATACACATCTTACTCTGTATAAATAAAATCGGAGTCAAACACTTCCTCCATGGACTACCATACCATCCACACATGCTACTAGCTACCACATTACTTTATTACTATAAAGGGGTAAATCATCCTCAAATATCAGTTATTCAATTAAAATATTTATTTACACAAAAGTAACCTTCACTCTGACTTCTAACTTTGTGACTTCAGATCACCAACTTCTTGGTCTAATTTCATTACCAATAGGTCATGACAACAACACTTTAACTCATACTACTATTTAGGTGGAAATACAGTTCCAACATTCTGTTACATATCATTTCCCCTGAAGCACGACATCCGCAACATAAATTTTTTGAAAAGGGACTGAATACACTCAATATCACAGGCTGAAAAGCACGATTTCATCAACATCAAGGTTCACACTCGCATCAATACACTTTGAAGTAAATGGATTCTTAAGTCCTTGCACAATTTTTAAAATCTTATATGACTCAATCGAAAAGGACTCTATCATGTAGATTCTAAACTTTTTGCACTTGAATCACCCCAATAATAGGACATATCTGAGAACATCAGAGTAAGGAAAGAATTTGGGATGACTTTTACTTTCGTATATGTGACACCATAGAACAAATTATAGTATGAAAGAGGAACATTTTGACTCTATTGCACGAACTAGAACATGAAGAAAGAGAGATATTCCTAAACGCCTAGTAACCTTCTGCTTATAAGTGTGGCACGCTACACACCCATAAACAAGACACTACCCGACGCGATTTCACAGACACCCTAGGACCATGAACCATGCTCTAATACCAATTGTTTCATAACCCTAACTGGGGCCCTGGCCGTGACGTGCATTCCGAACTATGAAAGCTTGAAACACCCTTTTCTATCTGGTAATCATGCAAACAATTCATATGATAAAAGAAATGTAGAAGATACACAATATTACGGAAACATGGTGATAAGTCTAATAAAATCAATAATGGGAAATAAAATCCCATAACATCTATCAACATCTAAAATCCGTCTGCGAAATCTCTACTACATGACTAATAGCAACTGTCTGAAATCTGGGACAAGGCCCCCAGTAAACCAAGACATGACTAGAGATAAATATCTGAAAATAATCAAGCCTTCTGGAATATAAAAGGCTCACCATTGCACAATCTGATCTGCAATCTGAAATATCTACTGTTCATATGGACCCCTAGACTGTCTCAAAACCTAGAAGGAGAAGGGGTCAGCACAAATGTACTGGCACGTGAAGCAATCCAAAATAGTGTATTTGTATACGTATAAAGTAGATGAGAGAAATTTAACAAAAACATCATGCATAAAAATAGTTTCCAAAACACATGGGCATCATTTTGAACATTCTAAGACATTTTTGTCAAAACCGTTTCTGATCTTTGTATTACTTCTGAGTTAGGTGGCACTCCTCTACAAATCTGATATTCCACGAGCCGTATGGAATTCGCCATTGACTCGACGGGGAAGCCTCCAATCCGAGTGTGCCGCAAGGTTTGGAGGCTCTGATTCTGATACGCCACACGGCTCTAGGCCAGTATAATATATAAACCCGGATCGGCAAATCACGATTTTAGGCAATGAGTTGTTTGAACGCATGCCTTCTTTGAGGAACCACCTAAGCTCTCTTTATGCCCTATTTTAGCCTTTTCTGAACATGCATCATTCTGAAGTTCTAAAATATGCAAATTTGATAAAGTTTGATTTCTGTAATAGTCTGTGTCTGTTATGGAATTTTTTGAGTTTGGTATCATCATACCAAGACTTGCTAGTCCTATTTCTGATCCATAATGTCATAAACATGATCTTTCATGAAAATATAGTTTTAGACCACCCAAACATGTAATTTGCATAAGAGATTTCATATTTCAAAACTCAAGTCAAACCATGGAAAAACCTTTATCAAACATATGGTGGTCATGTGCTTTTGGTAAAACCATGCACTCTTTTATTATGTGTATGTTCAAACTTCATCAACATAAACAACCCTCTATCTTTTGAAAGAAAAAACATAATCCAAAAATCATTATTTAAGACATTTCATAACATGTTTTTCAAGATGCAATCAAATGATCTCATAGTAAATCATAAGTAAATAAAATCATCCCAAGAGGGGGACTTGTCATAAATCATGCTCTCAATTCATATTTTGAGGCTTAAAACACATACCTATATATATATACAACTTTCAAATCACTTTGGGGAAGGCCAAAAGACCAAAACAATGTCATTAAAGTTACAAAAGCATAGATATGTACTTAAATTCGAAAACCCATTTCTTAGAACATGATTTCTATGCTCATGAGAATTTAGGAAAACCCCACATACCTCGATTATGAAGACTAATGGATGATTCTTGAAGCTTGAGGATTGGGGATTCCGAATCTCAAATCGATTTTGAAAACCTACGGTTGAATCTTGAGTTGCTTGGGCTTTTATTTTGAAACCCTTGAGAGAGTTCTTGAATAATTTTGGAGAGAATGTGAATTTCGGGGTATAAAGTGCTATTTTGGGGTTAAAATTCAGTGTTTAGGCTGAATTAATAGGGGTGTAATTGAGCCAAATACCCTTGGAAAACGTGGAGCTAACTGCAGAAAATACACTACTACCTCTCACGAAAATGGACATAACGTTTCGCTCGATTTATGGATTTAGGCAAAATTGGTATCGTTGGAAAGCTACTTCTAAGACCTTTCATTTGATATATAGTAGGTCACCCAGTTAGCTATATAAAATAAATTATACTCAATGAAAATTGATCTAAGTTGAAGTGTCCACTAAAACTAAATCAATGGAATTGTTTTGAACTCGTCTTTGAGTTAGAGAATTTGTTTTGTGACCTCAATTCAAATCAAAAGATATTCCCACATTGTAGGATTTATCACCACACATATATTAACAAGGAATCATCTAGTTCGGGTTTATATGCGTAGAAACAATGCTTTGATTTCTAGCCCGAAAAATGCAGGGTGTTACAAAAAGAAAAAGGAGAGGAGACTAAAAATAGAAAAAAGGAGGGCCCATAATAAAAACAAAAGAAAAGGGATATACATACACCTCACAGATCACTCATCAATCTTGGATTTTTGTCCTTTTTCATAATCCGCGCATAGTAACAAAAAGGGAAGGGAGACACACAATCAACATACTACACAACAAATTGATTTACCATCACAGATTAAAAAACACACACGCATTGATGCCTCATCATTTTTCACACACACTTTTCACACCTCATTCTCACTGATCACACACACACATTGGGATAAAAATAGAGAGAGTGAGGGAGCTGATCAGAGAGATATAAAGAGAGTCAAAGGAGAGAGATCGAGCAAGAAAAAGAGCTGGTGATCGAGATAACAAGGGAGATAATCGGAGATAAACCGATAAAAGGGTATTTTACAGTAGCTAATTTAGAATTTTTTGGGTAAGGCATCGTCAAAAAACGTATTCCATAGTTAATCCTCACTGGGAAACATCGTCAGCCACCCAAAATTTGCAAAAATCTAACCCGTTTCTGTCAAAGTTCATCAAAAACTCCAAAATCGCAAAAAATATTTCTCATTCATTACCGTTTTAGTTCATCAAAGCTTTGGACAAGTAGAAACAACGAACAAACTCTAATTCCATCGAAACCCATTGAAAATAGTGGTACAGGAGTGTGATAGATGAAAAATGGGTCCGGTGTGATCTGTTTTATGATCTCTATTTTTGGGTTAGCAGAAAACAAAAAAGGGGGAGGGTGCATACCGGAGGCTGGGTTCATACTAAGGTTTTTCACAAGTTTTGAATTTGTTCGGGGCACTGCTTCTTGATATTGAGTTGATTCTATTCATGTCTAGGTTCAAATCTAGGTTCTCCAGGTGCGGTGTTACCTCTGATATATTGAAATCAATATTTGAGGTCCAATTTAATCTCTTCTCTCTTTAATTTTACGTAATTGTGAATGATTTGTGTGTTTGATATGTTTGAATTTTGATTGTATATTGGTTGTTATTGGATTTTAATATTGAAAAGTAAATTGATGATCGAAGCATGTGTTAATCATTGGTTGAGAATGAATTTGGGGCGAATTGCGAAATTGATAAAAATTATAAATATAGATCGATTTTGGTTTATTTTTGTTTTTGCTTAATTCAGAATAAGTATGAATATTGTTGGGATGTGATAGATTTATGATGTTTTAAAATGGATAGGAAAAGTTTAAGTTTGGGTAGGCAAATTTAGGAATGATATTTCATTGAATGAGTGGAATTTGAATGTGTTGGATGTTTTCTAGTTTATCGCATGAAATTGACATTGTATTCATTTGCTGGGGAATGACCAGAAGGAATTGTATTTATTCACCGAGGAATGCCCCAAAGTATCATGTACTTGAAGGCGGCACACGATCAAGGCCTCAAAATTTCAGGTGGAGAAAGCATTGGAGAGTAGTTTAGGATTAGCCTTGGATAGAGTAGGTTTATATTTTTGCATTTTTATATTTCGGGTCTGTATAATTGTACTGGATATTAAATTTTGGATTGTTTTGTTTTGTTTGCTTGATTGATTATTTTGCCTTCTTTGTGTGGTTTATACATTCATAGTGTCAAAGAAGCCGATACGCTCCACCAAGCAACCATGGTCAAACCACGAGATCGAGGGGTGCCTAAAACCTTTCCCTCGGTCAACAGAATTCCTTAGTCAGAATCTTTATTTGCAAACCAGTTTAAAAGATAAAAAACATTTTTGAAAAAGAATTTTCAAAAGGTGACTTGGCACACCCAATTATGCCAAGTGGCAACTCTAAGTTGATTATAAAATGAATCCTTTTCGAAATAATTTTTATGTTTTGTTCACATTTCAGAGCATACATGGATCCAATCTTAAGTTATGGTAGGATAGAATTTGTTCAATCTCAAGAAATGATATCGGGTTCGAGCGCGGGATAGGAAAAAATCTTAGCAGGGAGTGGTTTACTCGATAACCTCTTATCCAATGCAAGTCTTAATTTTTGATGACGATGGTCGTCTTAAGAGAACAGGACTATTTGGACAGCGAGTGCACACATAATTACAGCAGTTATTGGTTCTGGAGTTCTATCATTGGCTTGGGCAACTGCTCAGTTTGGATGGGTTGCTGATCCAACTTTATTGCTTCTTTTCTCCTTTGTTACTTACTAAACTTCTACTTTTATCTCCGATTGTTACCGTACCAGTGACCAAGTTACCAGAATAAGAAAATATACTTACATGGATGCTGTCTGAGCCAATCTTGGTGGGGTTAAGTTAAATATTTGTGGGATGATGCAATATGTGAATCTTTTTGGAGTTGCAATTGGATATAGCATTGCATCTTCTAATAGTATGGTGGCTGTAAAAAGGTCCAACTATTTCTATAAGCATGGCCACCATGTTTCTTGCAATGTTTCAAGCACTCAATACATGATCATGTTTGGAGTGGTGGAAATTATCTTGTCACAAATTCCAGATTTTGATCAGATTTCGAGGCTTTCAATTGTGGCAGCTATCATGTTCTTCACTTACTCTACGATTGGTCTTGGTTTAGGAGTTGCCCAAGTTGTGGAACTGGGAATAATACTAGAACTAAAATGCAGAAGATTTGGATAAGTTGTCTAGGAAAAAGTCTTGGAAGGGAGTTGTTGTCCTTCCCGACCCACGGAAAGGTTCTTACGTGTTACTCATACTCACTCTTCTACCATCAAAAACACCATTTTCTATAGAAAGAACAAAATTCTAGAACAACAGCTGGCAGATACATTGTTTGGCAGTGAAGCAGCGGAGAAAAATTTATCTTTTGCTATGAAGAGTCAATAGGACATGGATAAAAAGATGGCTAATGCTGTAAACAGGACATTCACTCTTCATTACTAAACGATTGCAGATTCATTCTCCAGTGACTAAATAGAACAACGGTGAACCATGTCTACAGAGAACAAAAAGAAGCTCAAATATAGCCTCAACCACACAATAATGAAATATCTCTAAAATGAAGCCACACTAATTCATGAACTATTAAGGATGATACGAGAGGAGTAATTCATGATGTCTATACAAAGTGGATAGAGGTCAAGGATATACTTGTGCATCCTCTGAGCTCCAATAATGAACTAGTGATCGCCATTGATCTTCTTCAACATTATCTGGACAATGAGCTAACCGCTCAATATCAGTATCGTACGGATCATATCCATTAGTTTTTGCTTCATGCTTTGCTTCTTTCCATTTAGTTCCAAGTGACATCATTAAAATGGGCCTCATATCATCAGTTGCGTCAGTATTGTCCTATATATATATTTAACATACAACTCATTAATATAGAAAAAATATATAAAAACAACAACATCTTAATATATAGGTTTTGGTTATACTAAGTACCTTAATTTGATCCCACATTTTATTCTTGTACATTTTAGGAACAAGTCTCTAATCTGTGTAATTAAGTGGCGCTAAGATGCCATTTCGCGCTAGCACACCAAGTTTTGAACTCAATCTAGGTCCTTCTGTTCCAATAACCTGACCATATTCGTTCAGTTCAATATGTAAATTGCCACCATCTTTCCCCCATCCTGAGTGCATCATAGTAGGACCCCTACAACATTTAAGCTGATCTTCACTCTCACTAAAACCTGCAAGTAATCAAATATAAGACGACAACATACCCAGTGTATTCATAGAAAGGCAAAATTATTATTCATAAAAATTAAGTTATCTAACAGCTTTGTATTATAGAAGGAAAAAAAGACATCATGAATATTTAATACCTGAAAGAGCTTCGATATCATGTAAATCAATTTTCGATGAGTTACTAGATTGAAATTGTCTTTCATTACGTGGCCAGTTTTGAGGTGGTAGAGGCATTGATGCACTTCCTATTTGTTGTTTTTGTTGCTTCGCAGAATCATAAAAAATCTCACCTTGACTAGAATTTCTGTCTTTTACTTACCATTTCCATAAAGTTCCTTAAAAACTATGAATCCTGTCAAAGTTTAAAAAATAATTCTACTACGCATAAATATTAATAATATCTAACTATCAGACAAGTAATAGGACACATAATTATATGAGATTTTAACAACTAAATGATATAATAATAAACATCAAAATCACTATTGTTCAATAACCATTTGTACTGAAATAGTAATCAAACTATAATAATAAGAACTAAGACACATCATCGTCTTCATCGTATGCTTCATTATATTCTAGATTTTGTGGATCAATTTCTATTCCTGGTACTCATTTTCTAACCCATTCAATGTCCTCTTCACTTTCAAATATAGTAGTATGATCTAGTTGTTGCTCAGGACACAACTCCATATAACCTTCCTTATTCTCAACTGCCGATGTATTCTCACCTAAATCATAAAAACCTCTTGGCTTGATTTTAAAAATAATTTTCCACTCATTGTTCATAGAATGATCAACATCAACATAGAACACTTGTTGAGCTTGAGAAGCAAGGATGAAAGGTTCATCTAAAAACTGATCTCTTGGATAAAGTAGATGATTAAAATTCACAAGAGTAAAACCATAATCATCTTTCTCAATAAGCCCCTTGTTATTGTTTACGCATTTACACCTAAATAATACAAGCTTGAGATTTTTGGTATAATACAACTCAATTATATCTGTGAGAATCCCATAAAAAGAAACTTCTGCCAATATGGGATTTTTATCTCTTGAGCTTGCATAACTTTGAGTGGTAGCCTTTACCATGATACCACTATTTTGAGTTTTTCTCTTAATATCCCGAGACTCTGTTAAGTATCTAACTCCATTACATATATATCCAGTCATCCTTTTTGCTTGTCTTAATGAACCAATAGCTAAATTTTGAATATCTTTAGATATTTGCTGACCAGCCATATGCATCTTCTCAACCTACCATTTAAAAGTAAAGATGTGATTAAAAGATATCACTATATAAGAGTATATATGAAATATTTTAAATGGTTGTGTTTACATGAGTTCTAAACCACATTTAAAATCTTTCATTGTGAATTCGGTCCACGTCATGTCTCGATAAGCAAGAATTTTTCTTCTTGATTTCTTTTATATGTTCACTGTAGATGTAAAATACATATAAATTTAATAAACGAAATATTGATGAAAATTATATAATGATTAATTACTATGCATAAATTATGATTTAATACTTACTCACAATATGGAGTTGTGGAGGCAGAATTGAAAAAAACATATCTGTGTGCTTGAGCACGTGATATGTCATCAAGCTCAAACCCTTTCTCTCTACTTGATCGACGATCCTCTTGGTTTGAGGTTTTATTAGACAAAATATTATTTCTTAAAGGCCGATTAGACTTAGTCTCCACATCTTCTAAATATCTTGAGAAGAATGTCATGCACTTTTCTATCCAATATCCCTCTGCAATTGAACCTTCTGGATGATTTCTACTCCTAACATAGTTTTTAAGACTAAGCAAGAACCTACAATAGAAAAATTTAAAAAGTCAATTCTATTTTTTTATAAGTACAACAAAAATAATAAAATGATACCTTTCGATGAACCACATTGAACGATGTTGTGAAGGTCCAGCCAGCATTGCATCTTCGGCTAAATGAATGACTAGATGTTCCATGATATCAAAAAAAGATGGAGGTAATATTCTCTCCAAATGACACAGAGCTAATGCAACTCAATCTTGAAGCTTTTCTAAGTCACCAATCATTAAAACTGTAGAACAAATGCCCCTAAAAACATTACTTATTTCAATTAGTGGCAAGAGATCCCGCAAGGCAATAGGAAAGAGTTGTTGCATTAAAATATGACAATCATGACTCTTCAACCAATGCATTGTGCGTTGCTTAATATCAACACAACTTGAGATATTTGATGCATATTCATCTGGAACTTCAACTTCTTTTAAAACTTGCAAGAGAATATCTTTTTGTGAATTACTCAATGTGAAACATGCTGGAGGTAGATAATATTTCCCATTAGCCTTTTTCTTAGGATGCAAAGCTTTTCAAATTGCCATCTCTTGTAAATCTAAACGAGAATTTAAATTATCTTTTCCTTTGCCATCAACATTCAACAACTTCGAGAATAAGTTGTCGAAGAAGTTCTTTTCAACATGCATCGGATCAAGATTACTTCGAATTGGATTGTCTTTCCAGTAATCCAACTCAAAAAATATGCTCTTTTTGTTCCATATATTTTGCAACAAATTATCATCATCCTCCCATTTTCTTTTACGAGATTTAATTAATGAACCTTTTCCAAATTTGTTTATAATATTATTCAATTGTTAAAGAATCTCAATTTCCGTCAACCGTTTAGGTGCTACCTCTAACTCCAAAAGGCCATCGAATGCAACTTTATCTTTTCGAAACTTATGTCCATGAGGTAACCATCACCTATGAGACATGAAACAATACTTTATTCCATTCCTCAATCTTCTTGATTTAGTCCCGGTAAGACAACATGGACAACCATATCTAGTTTTCACACAATATCCTGATAAATTACCTAGCGCTGGAAAATCACTTATTGTCCAAAGCAATGTTGCACGCATTTGAAACATATGATACTTTGACGCATCATAAGTGGAAACACCAATCCATATTTCTTTTAACTCATCAAATAAGGGTCGTAGATAGATATCAATATCATTTCCTGGTGCACGAGGACCATCAATGATAATTGATAATATCATATATGGTTGTTTCATGCACAACCACGGTGGCAAATTATATGGAATTAAGATAACTGGCCATGTGCTATGTGAAGTAGACATAGATTTAAATGGACTAAAGCCATCAGAAGTCAAACCAAGTCTTACATTCCGAGGATCCTGAGCAAACTCTGCATTCTCTTCATCAAATTTCCTCCAAACAATACTGTCAGCCGGATGTCGCATTACCCCATCCTTAGTGCGACCTTTAGCATGCCATCTCATTTGAGTAGATGTTTTAGCAGACATAAATAGTCTTTGAAGCCGTGGTATCAATGAAAAATATCTAAACACCTTTGCTGGAACTTTTGATGTATCTGAACTGCAATTAACTGATCCACCTTTGAAATTTTTGCATCTAGGAGCTTTGTAAACCTGACAATCCGTTCTATCTTTCGTTTCATCCCAATAAATCATACAATTATTCGGACATGCATGTATTTTTTTGTATTCAAGTTCTAAATCTTTAATAATTTTCTTTGCATCATAAAAGGATTTGGGTAATGTTTCACCTTCAGGAAGCACATCTTTTAACAACTCTAGCAGCATGGAAAACGAATTGTTACTCCACCCATTGAGACACTTTAAATGTAATTGACGAACAAGGAATGAAAGTAGAGAATACTTGCTACTAGGATATAATTCACGTTCAACTTTTTTCAATAAATTAAAAAATTCTTCAGTTTTCTTATCAAACCCTCTATTATATTGACTTGACCCACCAAATCCTTCACCACTATTGTCCATATCAGCAAAGCTCGATGTCGGAGGAATTCCAAAATCTTCATGTAACATGTCTTGCATTTCATCATCTTTATCTAACTGTGTCACAGATACTGAAGAGGATGATTGCTCACCATGATAAATCCAGCTAGTATAACTAGTCAGAAATCCATCAGCCACAATATGTTCAACAATCAGATCTTTTTTTGATAAATTTCATGTTACGACACTTCCGGCATGGACACAAGATTGAAGATGCATTAGGCCTATCTAATGACGCAAAATGAAGAAATGCTTTGGCTCCATTCTCGTATAATGGATCAAGTCTATTCAATAAGTTTATCCAGCTCTTATCCATTTAAGTGTATAACCTCTACATGTAACAAAAAGAATTAACAAAATTTGATTTTCTCTTGGTTAAAGCTGCCCATATTATTTTTTCAGGCTAACAAAGTTGTACATTCTCACGTCTAAGAACTAAAAAAATACTTTTCAAAACTTTTACACAACAAAATTCATACACAACAAAGAATTAGACCTCGATAATATCAAACGAAATAAAAAGCACGTAATAACCTGCAAGTCAATGTTCTTCCAATATCATTGCCTTTGTTGTGAACTCAAAACTGCAAATCAATAGCAAACGTTCGATAAATATATAAAATAGATGATGGTTATTCATATGGAACTGCATAATCTGTGAAAACAACATAAGAAGTGCCTCAAAAACTCTAAATCTTTTCCTAAAACACAATTTGTGTAACTATCTATCTACATGTCACTATATTGATTTTCTGGAACAATCTCTATTTCCTCAGTATATTGGTAACAAATCTCAAATTAGTAAAGACCTATATTAGAGTACGGAATAGATTTGCCTCAACCACTGACAAAAGAGCTTTGGAGAAAATATTAAAGATTATGTAGGCAACTGCAGTTATACTTGACAAAAGAAATTGCAATAGTAGGAATCGAAAGGACGGCGACCTAAAACCTGAACTTGAAAGGAGGGAAACCAAAATCTTACCGCCAATTTATTTTTTTCCTTCATATCTGTAATACTCCCATTTTTATCGCTCCACATCTGCAATAGTACCATTTTTATTGCTCTACATCTGCATAATTCCATATTTTTATAACTTTTGATTTGTCAAATATATATATATATATGAGTGAGTGGATTCGACCAATTTTAACACAAATAGACTGAATTTGAGATTAAAAAAAACAATCCAAATTTAGCCATTGAAAAGATTTGGTTGCTCATGGCCGTGAGACTCAAATGGCTAATCTCGTCAAATGGGTCAAATTGATTTTATTTATTTTTTTCGGTTAAGCGGTCAATTGGAATTAGTACTAACATTTTAAGCGGCCAATTGGGTTTTTTTTTTTTTGGTTATGCGGTGACAGATGTACTAACATTTTAACCATACCAATTTTGTTTTTTCAATAAAAAACTTTTTATTCGGCAAGTGGTCATAATTACACTGAAACCATACGTACTCCAACTATAAATACAGTGCATAAGACGCCAATATATATATATATATATATATATATATATATATATATATATATATATATATATATATATATAAATGAGTTATAATAATTAATTAGGAATTAATATAATAAATCACGGAGCAATTAGGGATAATATAGGCAGACATGTCATCTATTTTTTTAATTAAATATTATTAAGTTTTTAATATATAAATGATTTACAATAATTAATTAGGGGTGATATAGTAAAATCACGACTAAAGAAGTTGAAACAAACGTCATAAATATCTATTTTTTAATTAAATATTATTAATTATAATATATAAATGACTTATAATAATTAATTAAGGGTAATATAATAAAAAAATATTATTAATTCTAATATATCAATGACTTATAATAATTAATTAGGGGTAACATATAAATCATGAAGCAATTAAGGGTAATATAGTAAATCACGAAGCAGTGGTCGAAACCAAATGACTTATAATAATTAATTAGGGGTAATATTGTGAAAAAATTATTATTAATTCTAATATATAAATGATTTATAATAATTAATTAGTTGTAATATAGTAAATTACGAAGCAATTAGGGGTAATATAGGCAGACATGTCATCTATTTTTAATTAAATATTATTAATTTTTTAATACATAAATGACTTATAATAATTAATTAGAGATGATATAGTAAAATCACTATTAAAGCAACTGAAACAAACGTCATGAATTTCTAGTTTTTAATTAAATATATTAATTCTAATATATAAATGACTTATAATAATTAATTAGGGGTACTATAATACAAAAAATATTAGTTCTAATATATAAATGACTCATAATGATTAATTAGGGATAATATAGTAAATCACGAAACAATTAGGGATAATATAGTAAATGACGAAGTACTGGTCGAAACCAGTGCAGGCAGACATGTCATCTTTTTTTTAATTATATATTATTAATTTTTTAATACATAAATGACTTATAATTATTAATTAGGGATGATATAGTAAAATCATGGTTAAAGCAGCTGAAACAAACGTCATAAATATCTCTTTTTCAATTAAATGTTATTAATTCTAATATATAAATGACTGATAATAATTAATTAGAGATAATAAAATAAAAAATATTATTAATTATAATATATAAATGACTTATAATAATTAATTAGGCATAATATAGTAAATCATGGAGCAATTAGGCATAATATAGTAAATGACAGGGGTAATATAGTAGTTTAATTTTTTAATACATAAATTACTTATAATAATTAATTGGAGATGATATAGTAAAATTACGGTCAAAGCAGCAGAAACAAACGTTATAAATATCTATTTTTTTAATTAATATTATTGATTTTCTATAAATGACTTACAATAATTAATTAAGAGTAATATAATAAAAATATTATTAATTGTTATATATAAATAACTTTTAATAATTAATTAGAAATAATATAATAAATTACGGAACAATTAGAATGTAATATAGTAAATAATGAGGGTAAAAAAGTAAATCCACGATGAGGTGGTCGAAACCACCTCTTCTATATAATAGAAAAGAAATATGGAAACTGATATTGTGCTTCCATTTTAGTTTGTCATGTTCAGTGATGCATGTCTTCTTACATTAGACTATAATATATAAATTAATAATATTAATTAACGGGCACACTAATTAAGTGCTAATTAATACTTTCTTCGTGAATTAACGATTCAGTGAATTTTAATTAATTAATATTTTTTTTAATGATTTAGTGAAAATATTTAGCCTACCCCGCTAATCTAATTTTGAAAAGTCATCAATTTATTAAACCATCAAACTAATAATTTAAGAATAATAAAATCTATTATTAAACCATCAACTAACGATTCAGTGAATTTAAGAATAATAAAACCATCAATTTACGAAGAAACCAAATTCACCGAATCTCTAATTAATAATTCAAGTATTTATTGAAGACAAAATTAAGAAAAATAAAACCATCAATTTACAAAGAAACAATTTTTTCTAAAGATATTTTCTTAATAGTAAATAGTAATATATTTCTTCCACTTCAACTTATATAATGTAGGTGGATCGGATATGGAAATTAAAAAATATGAAAAAATAGCTACGTTTTGAAGTTTAAAAACCTAAAAGCAATGAATGAAAGAAGTGAAATTACCATAGCGAGTAACTTCGATATTGGTTGATGATCGCTCTTCCTCAATATCCAACAGATAAAAATAGCTAAATTTGACCAAAATGTCATTTCAAAATAATTAAAAAAATATGAAAAAATATCATCTCCTAAAATATGTAAATAATTGATCCAAATAATATAAATAATAATATTAAAAAATAAATATTTATCATCAATATAATTTAGGAAATAAAAACAAATGTAGAATGCTTATCTAAAAGATATCTTCCCTAAAATAAATAATAATATCAAATAAAAATAAATATTTATGATTTTATTACAATTGAATAAATTCAAAAAGTATTACAAGAAAAATCAAATAAGAGAAAAACTATTTTAATCAAGCAACTTATATGCATAAAAATTTATGAACAAAGAGTCATTTCGAAAAATAATATTATGAAAAAGATGGCATTCCTTAACATATGTAAACAGTTAATTTAAATAGTATAAATAATAATATTATAAAATAATTATTTATCATTTCATTAAAATTGAGTAAATCAAAAACGTATTACAAGAAAGATCAATTCAATTAGCAAATAATCAATCATGCAATTTATATGTAAAATATTATTATATCCAAAGAAAATTTCAAAATATCATGAAAAACTCCAAATATCTAAACAATTAATTTAAATAATATAAATAATACAATTTTTAAAAAAATATTTATGTTTAACTATAATTAAGTGAATCAAGAAAGTATTTTACATGCATAAAAATGAAAACTTTCATCTTCATATTTAGAGAGTTCATCTAAACAAAGAGTAAATATGCTATTCGAAATTGAAAAGTAGAATATGTAATTTTTTATGATCTTTTTAGATTTTCTTTAGAGGGGCATTATTGCCACACATATTATAGATTAACATAGATCGCAATACATTATCTAATATTGACCTGCATTGAGACAGTACTAATTATAGTATATTATTAAAAAATAAATTATTATTTTGAGTTAGCCAAATTTGTTTTTACTTATTTTCTAGCCAAAATTAGCTCAATCATCTCGATCCGAGCAAATATTTGGCCAAAAATGAGGGAGTGTTTACTGATTTTTGAACATATGCAAATATCGTTCAGCTTCCTCATTGACAACCTTCTTTTTTAGTAAGCATTAAAATGTATTTGTTTGAAAAATATTTACTTCTGTATGTAATTAAATTATTTTGAGATCATATAACAGTCCTAGGATCATACTCTCTAGGCCAATTATCCTATAGATCAGGTGGCATACTGTATTTCGGAGAAAACCTAAAACCCTTTTCAATAAATAGTAATGAATAACATAAAAAGACTTTCAAAATTAGGAGTATATATCGGTAATTAGCGATTAATAATATGTTTTAACGATAATTTTGTCAATTATCGTTAAAAACAACATTTGCAATAAATATCCAATTTATCCATCATTTATATCAAATGACATTATTTTCGCATCATTTTCGCTAAATGTCACTAAAATCAATGACATTTATAGCAAACGTCAAATATATTCGACGTTTGCGTCAAATGTCACTATTTTATCGACATTTTGCTGAATGTCTCTAAAATCAACGACAGTTATAGGAAACGTAAAAAATATTCGACGTTTGCATCAAATGTCACTGTTTTATCGATATTTTTACTAAATGTCACTAAAATTAATGACATTTTCAACAAATGTCCTTATTGTATTGACATTTTGGATCAAGTATCGTTGTTTTTACGACATTTGATATCAAATGTCGCCTTTTTTACGACATATGTTATCAAATGTCATTGTTTTGCGACAATTGGTCATAAACATCAAGAAATTCTTTATTTTTCGACATTTATTTCAAATGTCACCAAATAAGTGTCGTCGTATCTCCACTTTCTTGTAGTACGAACTGTTAGATTGATCTAAGAAGTATGAAACCATAAGTTAATTTAGTTGTAGTGGAGATGGAATGAGTTAATATCCTTTGTTTTAAACTCATCTGTAATATTCAAAAGTTTTATACTCCAAGCTTTTGTTAGTCACCTTGTTAGTCATCTGAGAATGAGAATGATCTACGATTGCTGGAAAATATATAACTTTACCATGTTGTTTTAAATATAAAAGGTGTATCCCTATTTTATATACTATTTTTCTTTGCCTTGCTCGAATACTTCCATTTTTCTCTGCCTTTTATTTGAACATTACAAAATGGTAGCATCAAGTTAGTTCTACATCATACACATGATAGTTCTGCATGTCCAATGAATATTTCATAATCATAATGTTAATGTAGTGTTTCAGTTGTTTTTTCGTCAATGATAATCCCCCATCCATCCCAATGGACCAGAATAGCGAACACACGAGAGAATCATTCCTAAAAACTTATACTCATTATGTGTGGGCATAGTGAAGAAGCTTTTACTCGATTGTTGCACCAATCTGGAATCTCATTGCTTTGTAGAACAATGCTTATCCCCTGCTTCATTTGTAATCACCACAGTAAATAGCTAATTACAATGCAATGACACTAGCTTAGTGACTGAAAATGTGACTATAAATTTTATGTTTTTTTTTTTTTTTTTTTTTTTTTTTTTGTGTATACTTATGATGTTGTATTCATATGGTTGTGATTTTTCAATGAATTTTGCTTTTGCTTTTGTTATTGACGCTAATATTGATGGATTAATTTTTCAGTCACTACAAAATTAGTTACTAGAGTCAGATTAGGATTTTGATTTTATAGGTTATAGAACACGACCCCGTCCTTTTTGCTTTCTTAATTTATCAACACAAATACATAATTTAAACCAAAGTTAATGATTTCTGTCAAACCCTGTGATGGATCACCCCTATTAGTTACACTTGAAAATTTTTCATTAGATGACATTTAGTATCGAAGTTAAGTGTGTTTGGTATGATAGATGAAAATTTATTTTATGGGATCCATGTTTTGGTTGGTGAATGAAAACTACTTTTACCAAATCAGATTGTAGTAGGATGAAACTTTTGAATATTACAGATGAATAATAACACTTTTTAGCAAATCAATAACTCCAGTTTGATGAAACTTTTGAATATTACAGATGGATAATAATGTCAAAGTGTTAGATAGGATGATGAGTATCAAAGGATCAAGAGCAAGAAAAAGATAAAATAAATAAAAAGAAAATGTGGAATTATCGAAATTCGAATGAATTTAGGAGCAACAAAGGACTTGATACCTTCACCTCTTGATTGAACCTAATTAAACAACAATAATTCTGACTCAATCAAAGATGATACAATCAAATTGAATCTACAAAAGGAGAGACTCGATGATTCATTAAGGGAAAGAAGTTAACACGAGCAATATCGAAAATCCATCCTAATCACTCAACTACAATTAACAACTACTTAATTAAACTAATACTAGGCTTCACCTAGAAACTACAGGCTTAAAAGATCTCAATTCATCATAGACATCATAAGCATAGGAAGAAAATGGCTAATACAACTATTTATAGTTATTTTCTTTGCAAAATTAATCTATTAAAAAAATAGCCCCAAAGTGGCTACTTTAGGAAATAACTCACAAAGACCCTTCTTGATTGACCAATTAGCATCTTGATCAACTATGGCTTTGTGTCTTTATTGTTCCATGACTTTCTTCGGGCTCCAAACTATCATTCATATGTAGAAGCCCATTCTAATGTGCCCCACACTAATCATGCCCGTGTCATAGAAGCGATATGAAATTAGAAGTTAAACTATAGGTTATATGATTTTCATTCAACTAAAATTTGAAATAAGTGATGATTAATGGAATCATAGTAGCTAAGTATTGGGTTCAAAATCGAGAGGGCGTCATACGAAAGCTTATAGTTGCAAATCATGAATGCGATAAATCAGATGACAAAGAAAAATATATCAAAAATATAATATTAATATGGTTTGGTCAACCTACCTACATATAAGAAACTAATATAAAACCTAAATTATTGTGGGAGAAATCTCCCCTAAATAAAAAAGCTATTTTGAAGGGCTACATTGTGGATGCTATTGTATTATGGTACTAGAAGAGGAGTCTTATATTTATAGAGGTACAAAATCTTTTCTCCAAGAAAGAAGTTATCCAAATATGGAAGAATTTTATATTTTCCTTTTACAAAAGTAAAAGTAATATGGTATTACTTTTATTTTGCTTCTATAGAAAACTAATACTCAAATTTGATAAGAAAATCAGGGTAAAAATCCTAACACTCAGTTAATTGACTACCTCAACTCTACCTTTATGGTGAGGGTTCGATTTTTATATTGTAATCTTCTTTTACAAAGAAAAAACAAAAACAACAAAACAATAAGCAATGATTTTCTTCAGGGATATCCTCTGTCTAAAACTATTTTTTTGGTTCTTTTCCACTGAGATTATATTTGTTCTCTCGATTTTTGTTCATTATTTGAGCATGACAATGATCAATGAATGTCGGCAAAGATGTAACGTTACCATGTTGATTTAAATATAACAAATGAATCCTTATCTTCTTTACTGTACTTGTTACACCAAACTCGATGATTGGCATATTTTCTCCAGCTTCCATAATCTAGTCATGATAAGGCTCTCATAAGTAAGATGTGTAAGATATGCATGATTGTTCTGCATGTCCATCGGTATTCTAAAATCATATCGCCAATAAACATCCTAGTTTCTGTACCTTAGAGAATTTTCTGGAATTCTGGTCATTAGAGCCAATACTGTAACGCCTTGAAAAATGGGTCCCGGAGCTTCACACGGTGGTTGAGGCTACGAGTAGCCCCAAGCTAATCCTTTGATCCATTTTCATTCAGTTCAACACAAATCAATAGGGTTTCCATAAATAACCCTCAAATATCAACAGAGTAATCATCATCCAAGAATAAAAAAAATTCAAAAAGATAACAAAATACAACTTATTAGTCAACTCCCAACATCTGTACTAGTTTGACAAGCCTCTAAGAAAATCAATAAAACCAGCGAGCCATTGAGACATGCCACAACTGACTCATACTCAGTTATCAAATGTAAACAATTCTGTGAAACCAACATCAGACATCACGTCCTCGGAACATGGGGACTCACCACAACAGAGGATGTAGAATAGCGTGCTCGAAGAATCACTGTCGAACCTGGAACTGAGCACCTGAACCTACATTCCGAGAAAATACAACCCACATCCGAAGATGTGGGTCAGTATCATGGAAAGGAATCGAGTATATGGGGGTGTATGCAGTTGTATAAACATCATCATCATAAATATTTATAAGAAATATGCAGGATGTATGAAAGACTCACATAGCCCGAAGAAAATCATCATAATCATGAGAGGAAGAAATAAGTACAATAACACATATTAGTCATTATATAATTTGTCAATCACTTTCAGTTCATCAAGAATATCAATTCTCATAATGTAAATATCATTTAAATCTTTCGAAAGAATAACTTTCACAATTCCACTTTCAAATCACTTCACCATTCACCATAGACACAAGGAAACACACACAAACTAGGAGATCCTATAACCGACATAAACCATGTGAGCTACATGGAATCCAACGTACAACCCACGTTGGGGAGAACCGTCCTATCCTTGCCATCGGAGTAGGACTATCAATATCAAATCCACACAAACTAGTGATCACTATATAAATCAGCCTCAGGCTCACTCCTACGGGGGCACGTAGTTCTAGGAAAGTAAGGTTGCTTTATACCTCCCACTCGGTGCTAAAGATTTCTCCCAGACTTAGCTCAGATCATTTCAAAGACAATCCACAATAAAACAATTTCAGTAATATATAAATATACATCGGGAGCCATCATGCTTCCCATCTATCAAAATCAACCACGTTGTGGATTTCTTACACACTTGAGTTCAAAACAACTCCATTAAGACCAAAAGGTCAAATCATTCAAAATATCTCAAATATTCAACATCAACGTGCTTATAACACACACTTTCTTAAAAAGCACAATTTCCAATAGGGATTCACGATCCAAATATCAAAATTATGATAAATATCATTCAAGATTCATGGTTTATATCTCCACACATGTAAATTCATAGTTCAAAATCATAAACATCAAGATTTCATAATAATCATCATAAGATATGGGTTCAAGCTTCTAATTCGTAAAAAATCAAATAAAAATCATGCCTTTGTAAAGAAAAGTACTTTTGAGCACAAGAACGAAAGAGAGTTCTTGTTGGAAAACCCTACATACCATGAATGATGAACTTTAGATCGATACTCATTTTTGAGATGTTAATCGTGCCTTTGAATGATGGTTCTTAGAGTTCTTGAACTAGGAACTTGGAATCTTGAACAAATTTACAGAATTAATGGTGAACTTTGGAGGTTCTTGAAGTTGGATGTAGGATCTTAGGGTTTTCTTTTTGAGGGAATTTGATGAAATATAACACATAATGCTTCTAATAGGCTTTAATATAGGGTTTGGATGGATTTTGGGTGAGGGGAATGACCAAAATGCCCCTAAAAATCAAATAATTCTCGAATATGTCCTTTGGTGGACTGTTTTGATAGTCTGAAGTAGATCAACCATAACATTTTACTTCGATATTTAAATTGGATGAAGTTGTGTGCGAGGAGTTATGATCATTTGAAGTTGACCCAAAAATTTACTTTTGATAGGCTGAAGTAGATCAATCATAACTTTTTGCTCCGATAGACAAATTGGATGAAACTAATTTTATTGGAAAGAGGACTCACAGAGCTTTTCGTTGATATATAATAGATCACCCAGATTATTATGTACAAGGAGTTATGATCGTTTAAAGTTGGAGCAAAAATACGCCAGGCCTCAGTACTTTTTCCTGCATGTTTTACTGTTCACTACTATTCATGGTTCGATCGGAATGTTCATAACTCATCGCTCGGGTGTCCGTTTTGGATGATCCACATATATTTGAAAAGATTATTCAATACTCTACGCAATGGCGGGTCATAATCTAAGACATTACACATGGAAAATTTATATTTCATTCTAGAAGATAGAACCTAATACATTTACGCACAAAATTTCAACAAAAAATTTTCTGGGGTATTAAAAATATGACTCATGGGTACGAGCCGTATGTTGGGGTATGAATGGTATGGTCCAGTCATATGCTGGCTAGTGTTGGTTAGTGGGATGGATTTTGGTCACTAGAATGGGTACGACTTGAATGGTATGAGTCGTATGATTAGATACAAATCGTTTGTTTCTTTCACTTAACCTTAGACTTGGTAGCTTAAATTGGATATGAGCACGAGTGGCTCACCATGAGTCATAAGTCAGGGTACGAGTCAAACCCAGGACTCGTATGGTGGTCAGTGTTCAAACCTCCTGGATTCTATCCTTCAGGGGTACGATTTATGGGTACCAGTCGTACACTTGGATAGGACTTGAGTTGGATGAGTCGTACCTTTTAAGTGTAGGGTTTAAGGGGGAGGCCAAAGGTTCGAGTGGTGGGTACCACTCGTTATAAGAGGGTATGACTTGTAAGGGTCGATTGTATCTCTGTGACAGGATTTTATGCAACTTAAGTGAGGGTATTCTGGACATTTATCCACTTATCCTAATAAGGTCCCATGACTTATATTACACTTGGTAGGTTATTTACCCTACTATTCTATTCTTAAACACATGGAAAACACTCTTAAATCCTCTCTAGAGTTCTTGGGAAAAGTAAGCTAGGGTTTCATCTTAAGGAGTAAATTGGGGCTTGTTTTGGTGGTTTCTCTCCATCATCATCTTGGTTTAAGGAATGTTCTCTTCCCTTATGGTTAGTTCCAACTAAAGGCATGGTTTTATACAATGTTTCATAACTTGAATATAATATGCTTTTGGGTTTTTCAAATATGATTTCAGGGTTTTGGTTATAAATGCTTGGTTATGGTTTTTCCATGTTTTAGTTATGCTTTTATATGCATTAATGGTAGTTTTGGATAATTGGTTGTATGGGAATGGTTCTTTGGTAATGGACTTTTGTTTTGGAAATACTATGCCCCCAGTGTTTGATAAAATGCCTACAACAATATTTTCACTACAATATTGGTTTTTCAATGGAAGTTATGCATAGTTTAAACGTGGTAATGGAACCCTAAATGATATGAATGGTTTAACTAGTTTTGAATGGATTAGAAAGGGTTGGTGGCCATGGTTTTGGTTAATTGGAAATTATGTGTTGTAATGGGAATCTACTAAGGATTGGTTAAGGAAAATACTCACAAGTTATTGTTGGCATGACTATAGCACTACTAATAGCCTTGGTTAATAATAATGGAATAATGGTTTGGATGGAAAATTATTTTAATTAGGCTTAAAGAAGGGATGTGTAGCAAAGACATAGAAGGTGGAGGTTTTGGGGGGCTATAAACTGGAAACTCATATTTGCCAAAGTGAGGTTTGGTCCTAGTGACCGTATACATGATGTCACACTTTATATTTTGGGGGATGTACTAGTCATCTTACGTTTTCTTCCCTGGCCGTGCAGATTCACGTACTGGGGCCCTTTCTGTAGAGGGAGTTGAACCCATATAGCCTTTGGGTAGTTTAGGATGGAAAAGCTACACAGCCTAGGTAAAGGTTTTAATGGCATGCTAAACCCGGTTCTTTTTCCCGGCATGGTTATATATATATGTATGGTTGTATGCATATAGATTCTTTTTACTTGATTTTATAAATGACATTATTTTATTCTTATCATGAGTTCATGCTAGCATTCATATGCTAACCCATCTTCGGGCATTGTATCCCCACACGATGTAGAAACTGACCGTTCGACTCCTCCTGCTTAGCAAATTGGACTTTGGGGTCAACATTTGGATTAAAGTGGTCAGCTTTCATCTATTCGAAAGGCTCCATTTCATGGATGTTATCTCATACTTTAACTTATTTATGGATGTTAATTTTGGCTATGGTTGGGGAAATATCCCAATCGAATTTTGGTATTTTTTCGTTAGAGGCTTTGTCATTCTGCTATGGGTTGAAATGGGCAAGGTCGGTAGTGGTGTCAGCCTTAGCATTAGTATTGGTATTGGGGATGATACTAATTGACAATTTTGTTGGTTGATCCATTGTATTCCATTTTGGGACTAATTATATTATGCTTTGGATCTCCTTTGGTTATCACCTTATTTATGGTCTTTGGTTTGGTATTGGTTTGGCGTGGCAATTTAGTTGGTACAGTTTGGTGAACAGGATGACTTGGTAGGGTTAGTCTAGTAATAGACCTATCCCAAATTAAGTACTTGTCCAGTTATGCTATCTTGTTATATGTTTAGAGTTTAGTCAACTCAGGTAGGCAACTGGATATTAGGATGGGTAACGGGGGTGGTCTCCTATCCCAGCTGGACCAGGGATGCCCATTACAACAAGGCCCCGGGTTGGGTCGAGTCAAGTTGGTATCAAAGCTTTAGGTTTATAGTCAATTGGGAGTCCACAAAGCCGTGTCTAGTAGAGTCTCTTTTAAGAGTGTGTAACGCGTCACACTCATAAGAGAGAGGCTATAAGGCATTTAGGAATATTTCTCTTTCTGGTATTTTATTTTCAAGCTTGGAGTCTAAGTCCTGGAATTCTTTTCTAATCCTTGGTTGTTCACTTTTTAGATCATGCCTCAATGATCTAGAACACAGGAAAACTCTTCAGTCCCATTTGGGGACAATTTTGATGGGGTACGTCTTACGTCTGGAGTTCTTCTTCTATCTCAGGGTCCTATCCATAATAGTTCTAGAGTTTCTCCAGTTGCTACTAGTCCTTCCCAGGTTGAGGTGACTAATGTGGAATTTTTTCAGTCTATTAATAATATTGCTCAATTGGTTATTGCTCAGACTATGGGGGATACATCTGGTAGGTTATCTGCTGAGGCCATAAGGGTTGGTCAGTTTATGAAATTGAATCCTCCTACTTTATTATTATGAATGTAGAGGAGGATCCTTAAGGTTCCTTGGATGAAATAGAGAAGATATTCAGGGTGATGTAGGCTACTAATATGGAGGCTGTAAACTTTGCAGCTTATTAGCTTAAAGATATTATGTACCAATAGTACAAAGAGTGGAATAGGGATAGAGGTGATGTGGAGGAGATATCCTTATGGGATGCCTTTTCTGGAGCTTTTCTGGATCTTTTCTTTCCTTAAGAGCTAATGAAGGTGAAGATGAAGGGGTTTGTGAATCTTAAGCAAGGGAGAATGTATGTCAAGGAATATACCTTAAAATTTCACCAGTTGTCAACGTGTGCTCCTAATTTGGTAGCTGACATGAGAGAAAGAATGATAAAGTTTGAAATTAGGCTATCTCAAGATTTGATCTTGGAAAGATATATTGCTTTGCTAATCAAGAATATGTATATTTCATAGTTAGTTGTCCACATACAGCAGGTGAAGGATAAAAAGAGGAAACAGGCATAGTTCGATGATAGTCAGGGTAAGAGGAGAAGGTTTTTGAATTAGAAAGGTACTCAGTTGCAAGTTGGCTAAGAAGGAGGCAAATGGCTGAAGAAGAAGTGAGAGAGTTATGGTTCCTTCTCTTCTTCTAGTGTCTCTTACCCTAGAAAATCGGGTGATAAGATTTAGCAAGGTGGTGATAATTTTCAAGCATAGGGTGCCTAATCTAAGGCGAGTGGGGGTAAGTTGTTTCTTCATTCCCTTCTTGCTGGTTCTGTGGTCGTGTTCATGGGGTTATTGGAACGAAAGAAGGTACAAGTGTTTTAAATATTTCTAGCCAGGACATATGCTCAAGAATTATCTGATTGGTAAGGATACTTCGAGAGCGGTCAGAGCTCTAGTTGCTTCATCTTCGACTCCTATGCCTAGTTGTCAACTTCGATGTATGCTTCTTCTTTTGGTATTGGCACTGGCCAAAATAGGTTATATGTTCTTGCATCTCGACAGGAATCTGAGGCATCACATGATGTTGTTATTTGTATGTTAGAACTCTTTTATCGTGATGTGTATTGTCTGCTTGATTCGGGGTGCACTCTTTCTTTTGTGAACCCATTTTTGGCTATATATATTGGTTTTGTTCTTGAGGTTGTTTTGGATCTTTTTTTTATTTCTAACTTGGTAGGTAACTCAATTTTTACTGAGAGAGTCTATAGGGGGTGTGATATCTATTAGTGGATTTATTTGAACTTGATATAGTGGATGTTGAGGTTATTCTATGGAAATATTGGTTACACTCTTGATATGCGTCATTAGATTGTCTGACCTGTAAAGTTGTCTTTAGGCTCCCCAGTGAACCGGTTATAGAGTGAAAAAGTGGTTCCCTAGATCTAGGGGGAGTTTTATTTCTTATCTTAGAGATCGAAGGTTAATCTCTAAAGGTTGTATTTATCACTTGGTCCAATTTAAAGATTATAACTTAGAAGGTCCTTCTTTACAGTCAGTTCCGGTGGCAAATGAGTTTCCTGAGGTTTTTATGGATGATCTTCTTTGTGTTCCTATGAATAGGGAAATTGAGTTTGGTATTGATCTAGCTCTGAAAACTCAGTTAATTTCTATTCCTTCTTATAGAATGGCTCCACCTGAGTTGAGATAAATCAAGGAGAAACTTAAGGATCTTCTGGATAAGGGGTTTATTATCCTAGTGTATCCCTGTGGAGTGCATCGGTGTTGTTCGTATGCAAAAAAGATTGTTCCCTTCGGATGTGCGGTGACTATCGACAGTTGACTAAGGTAACGGTCAAGAACAAGTATCCTCTTCTAACGATAGATGACTCATTTAATCAGTTGCAAGGTGTGAAGTTCTTTTCTAAGATATATTTTCAGTCTGGGTATCATCAATTTAAGATTAAAAAGGAGGATATCCCTAAGATGGCTTTGCGTACTCGGTATGGGCACTTTGAATTCTTGGTGATGTCATTTGGTTTGACTAATGTCCCGACGATATTTATAGACTTGATGAATAGGGTTTTTAGGCAGTTGTTAGATCTCTTCATCATTGTGTTTATTGATGACATTCTGGTTTATTCCAAAGGTGAGGTGGATCATGCTAATTACCTCTGTGTGGTAATGCAGACCTTGAAGGAATAACAGTTGTATACCAAGTTCTCCAAGTATGAGTTTTGGTTGAATGCTATGACTTTTTTTGTTTATATTATTTCTATCAAGGGGATCATGGTGGATCCACAGAAGGTGGCTGTGGTTAAAAAGTGACCTAGACCCATGACTACAACCGACATTCAAAATTTCTTTGGTTTTGATGGGTATTATCAGCGATTTATGGAGAGCTTTTTAACGATAGTTGCTCCTTTGACTAAGTTGACTCAGAAAAAGGTGAAGTTTTCTTGGTCGAATACTTGTGAGGAAAGTTTCAAGAAGTTGAAAAATAGGCTAACTTCAGCTTCGGTCTTGACATTACCTGAGGGCAGTGAGGAGTTTGTGGTTTATTATGATGCATTGAGGGTGGGACTTAGTTTTGTCTTGATGCAGCATGGGAAGATGATTGCCTATGCTTCTGGGCAGTTGAAGGTGCATGAGAGGAATTATCCTACTCATGATTTAAAGTTGTTGGTGGTGGTTTTTGCTTATAAAATCTAGCGGAATTATCTGTATGGAGTGCACATAGACATCTTTTCTGATCATAAGAGTCTACAGTTTGTGTTCACTCAGAAGGAGCTAAATCTCAGGAAAAGGAAATGGTTGGAGATTCTTAAGGACTATGACATAAGTCTTCACTATCAACAATGTAAGTCTAACGTGTTTTTGATGCTCTTAGTAGGTTATCCATAGGGATTTTAGCCCAGTTGAGGAAGAAAAGAATGAATTGGTAAAGGATATTCACTGCTTGGAAAATCTTGGAGTTCGTCTTTTGGACTTCAAGGATGGTGGGGTGATGTTATAGGAAGTTGTTTGGTCTTCTCTTGGTGCAGAGATTAGTCTTCTCTTGGTGCAGAGATTAAGGAGAATCAAGTATTGGATCATGTCTTGATGAAAATCAATTGTAATGTGGGTATGCAGAAGGTAATGGTGTTTGAAATTAGTAGCGATGGTAATGTCGATGATTTGCAGCAACGGATCTTTGCTGAGGTGCATGAATCACGCTATGTTGTACATCCTAACTAGACAAAGATGTATAATGACCTCAAGGAAATGTATTGGTGGAATGGTATAAAGAAGGACGTGGTTGATTTTGTGTCCAAGTGCTTGGTGTGTCAACAAGTTAAAGTTGAGCACATGAGACCTGGAGGGTTGTATCAAGAGATTTTTTGCCCAAATGGAAATGGGAGGTAATCAATTGGGATTTTGTTATGAATTTTCTTCGGTCTCAGAATTAATACAATTCAATTTGGGTTATTGTGGATAGGATGACAAATTCTGCTCACTTCTTGGCAGTGAGGACTACCTTTTTGAAAGAGGATTATGCGAAGTTATATCTTTAGGAGATTGTGAAGATGCATGGGGTACCTATTTCGATTATCTGTAATCATTGTACGCAGTTTTCATCTTATTTCTTATTGTCTTTTCAGAAGGGATTGGGTACTAAGGCGAGTCTGAGTACTGTTTTTCATCCTCAGAAGGATGGTCAAGTGGAAAGAACTATTTAGACATTAGAGGATATGCTTTGAGCATGTGTAGTTGATTATGGTGGCAGTTGGGTTGAGCATCTACCTTTGCTAGAGTTTGTTTACAACAATAACTATCATTCTAGTATTGGTATGACCCCTTTTGAGTCATTGTTTGGTAGGAGGTGTAGATCTCCTATTGGACGGTTTGAGCTTGGTGAGGCAAATATGTTCGGTCCATATTTGGTCTATCAGGCTAAAAAAAGGTGAAGGTGATTCAGGATAGCCTTATGGCTACCCAAAGTTTCCAAAAGTCCTATGTAAATGTAAGGCGTAGAGACATAGAGTTTGAGGTAGAGAATAAGTTGTTCCTTAAGGTATCTCCCATGAAGAGAGTAATGCAGTTTGGCAAAAAGGGGAAGCTTAGTGCCTAATATATTAGCCCTTATGTAGTTTTGTGGGGGGTTGGAGATATTTCTTATAAATTAGAGTTTTCTTATAGTCTGAACTCCTTTCATCCAGTATTTCATATCTCCATGTTAAGGAAGTGCACTGGTGATCCTTCTTCTATTGTTCCTTTGTAGGGGTTGGGTATATCGAACTCTCTATTTTACGAAGAGGTCCCGGTTGAGATCTTGGGTAGGTAGGTTTGATAGGTGTGAACCAAGGACGTGGCTTTGGTTAAGGTTCTGTGGGTGAACCATAAGGTGAAAGAAGCAACATGGGAAGAGGAGGAGGATATGAAGTCCAAGTATCCACATCTATTTTTTGCTCCAGGGATTCATGCGGAAGGTATGTGTCTTTGACACATTTTTATTTTATGAGTTTGTTAAAGGAAAGATTAATATCTTTGCCTCTATATTTTCAAACTTTATTAAATATTGGCAATATATTTGATAAGTAAATGACTCGTACGCGTGATTACCCCTACCTTATTCATAATTTAGGGATGAATGTTCCTAGTGGGGGAGACTAAAACACCCTGGTTTCTGGATGTTAGAAAATTTCCTGGAATTTTGGTCTGTATAGCCAATACGACTCATGGAAACGAGTCGTATGTATGGTCCAGTCGTATGCTGACCAGTGTTGGTTGGTGGGATGGATTTTGGTCACCAGAATGGGTAGGAATTGAATGGTATGAGTCGTATAGTTGGATACAGATCATTTAGTTCCATCACTTAACCTTAGACTTGGTAGCTTAACTTGGATCTGAGTATTAGTGGCTCACTATTGGTTTTTCAATGAAACTTATGCATGGTTTAAACTTGGTAATGGAACCCTAAATGATATGAATGGTTTAATTGGTTTTGAATGGATTGGAAAGGCCTTGGTGTCCATAGTTTTGGTTAATTGGAAATCATGTGGGGTACATGGGAATCCCCTAAGGATTGACTAAGGACAATACTTGCAAGTTATTATTGGTATAACGATACCACTACTAATAGACTTGGGTAATAATAATAGAATAATGGTTTGTATGGAAAATGGTTTTAATTGGGCTTAGAGGAGGGATGTGTAGCAAAGTCATGGAAGGTGGACGTCCCGGGGGGATCTAAACTGGAAACTCATATTTGTCGATGTGAGGTTTGGTCCTAGTGACCGTATGAATGATGTCACACTTTATATTTTGGTGGATGTACTAGTCATCCCAGGTTTTCTTCCCTGGTCATGCGGCTTCACGCATTGGGCCAGTTCAGCAGGGGAAGCTGAACTTGTATAGCCCGTGGGAGGTTTAGGACGGAAAATATACACAGCTAAGATAAAGGTTTTAATGACATACTAAACTCGGTCCCTTTCCCGGAGACCTCGCAAAATCCTAAGCTTATTTCAGTTCGTTAAAGCTAAAAAGGGATCCTAGACTTAGAAATTTCAGCGAAGTGTTAACACTTAGAATTTATTTTAGCCTTCATAAATTGGTGATCCTATTTTACAATCCTTACGACCTTAAAAATGTCGAATTCTAGGTTGGTTCATAATCAGGAATGCAGTAGGTGATCTCGGACGAGTTTTGAAATTTTTGAACATCGTTTGAGGTATGTTTGGAAATACAAAATAGTGGATCTACGTGATCTCGATGCGCCGCATCACCTATTACATTGATAAATATTTTTCTTAGCTCCTAGTGCAGATTCTAGTGAGCCGACGCAATCTCGACGCGGCGTATCGACCATTGCGTCAACCTTATCAACATGGTGCATCGGGCAGCTCGTTGCTGAGCATGTTTTTCTGTAATTAAAAGTCGCATTCTCAAGGGTAATTGGGTCATTTTCCCACCTTATTCAGCACTGAAAACACGAGATTAAATCATTCCAAGGGAAAAAACATTCACTTTCTCTCAAATTGCTCTTAAGAACAAACCCTAGGGCCTTTGATTTCAAATTCAAGATTCAAGATCTCACCATCAACCTACACAAATTCAAGCACCAAGGTATGTGAAGTGTTCATCCAAGGGTTCTCTTCCACCCGTGGAGTTCAAAAAACCCTTTTAAACTATAAATGATTTCGTGAATTTCATGTTGGATTTGAATGTATTAATGATTTTGATGTTAATTGGATTTCTAACCCATGGTTTATTACAAGTTTCATGTGAAATTATTTATCATGTGTGTGGTATCATGTGAATTCCTATTAAAAACCCTTGATTTGTAAATTAGGATTTGAAATTATGATGCCTATATGTTGTTTAGTATCATTTGCATAGATTATGTTCCCCAAGTGCTTGATAAATTACTTATGTGAATTAAAGGGGAAAAATCATGATTTGCTAGCATATGTGCAAGTTTATATCATACAAGTGTTTGATGAAATGTCTCTATGGATGAATCATGAACAAGTGAACATTGTTATGCTTTTCAAGTTTATGCTATACTTTACTTTTCATGCTATCGAGTCCTGGGGGTATTCAATACCAAAAAATATAGCTGTTTAACTAAAGCTACAGTTGTTGCAGAACAGTCTCAATAGTGTCACTAATAGTAGTACTCGGTAATCAGTCACAGTCTATATTCAGTATTCAGTTTCGAACTCGGTGAGCTCAGTCAATTAACAAAACTCAGTAGTATTTCGCCCGATAGTGGAACCCAGCAAACTCAGTCCAGTTAGTTAGTTAATATGATCAGTAACAGTTTAGTTTAGCCTAGTACAACTTACAAATTAGTTCAGTGTCTATTCAGTTGGGAGTAGGAATCTGCACCGAGCAAACCCAGGGATGGAGGCATTCCTGCCAGCATAGGGTTTGACCCTTAGTAGCAGTACCTGCATTACAGAACGATGTAGCCAGCATAAGTTTAGATATCTTTCTGCTAGACTAGGGTTGATACATCTTATACGAGTTTTCCTACCAGTGAGGGTTGACAAAAAGTCTTCCTGTCAGAGTGGATTAACTCACAGCTTGTCTTTACCCGTGGCACGGTACTAACACCCTTAGAACTAGTGTTATAAGTTGGACCCTAATCCATTCGAAGAGGGGCATGTTGGTTATATTATTACTTCCTACAGTTTCAGTTTCAGTCTTATTATAGAACTCAGTCCAGTTCTACAGCTCTATGAATGTTAGACATAGTCACCTAGCTCAGTATAGAACTCAGTTCTATTCTACAGACTCAGAACTTTCAGAAATAGTCACTTAGTTATCAGTAATACAGTATCAGAAAAATTATTCAAAACTCAGTATCCAATGTTATCATGATCTCAGTTACAGTTTATATTTTTATGCATGTACTCTTATTTAGTTACATCCATGTTACATAGTAGTTATTGTTCATGCATATGAACCCATGCATATCAACCATCCTCACTTAGCATACCAGTACATTCAAAGTACTAACATATACTTTTATTTTGCACTATGATGTCTTATATCATAGGTTCAGATGCACGGGCTCCTGACCGTACTTAGTAGCCCAGACTTTCAGAAGTAGATTTAGTGGTGAGTCCTCATAGTCCGAGAACAGAGTTATTATCTTAGTATTTTCAGTAGTTCAACATATTCAATAGACAAAGTTAGTTGGGGACTTGTCCTATCGACTCTATATTCAGATAGTTAGAGGCTTTCAAACTAGAGTATTTCAGACAGATGTTCCGTTTTTAGTTGTGAACCTTATGGAAACTTCAGCCTAATTTTCCCATTTTATTTTAGTAATATTGTTATTACAGTGTTATTATTCAATGCTCACAGCAGATATCATTCATAGGTTAGCTTGTGGCCTTTCGGTGTTATAAGTACCATGTAGCATTCGGGGTACAAACTCGTGGCATTACAAATTTGGTATTAGAGCCTAAGGTTAAATAGAGTCCTAGGAAGTCTGAAAGCCATATCAAGTAGAGTCTTGTGCATGGGTGTGTAGCGCGCCACACATATGGACAAGAGGCTACGAGATGTTTTAGGAAAAATTTTACTTCTTTCAGTATTTATGTCGTATGAGTGAGCATGATCTCAAGTTAAAATCTCAGTTTAATCCTTTTCTTTCTTTCTTTTATAGAACATGCCTCTTAAGAAGAACAGAAGAAGAATAGGATATCAACCAGCCCCTCAGCCCATCCAGGCAGATCCTCTGAACGAGCATGCCTCCCATGCAAAATTTAGGGCCGTATTTACTACTCTAGCCAATTCAGTAGCAGCCCAAAGTGAACGCCCAACTGCCTTTCCAGCCAACCTAGTGGCAAATACCACTGCATATAGGGTTTGAGACTTCACTCGAATGAACCCTTCATCATTTATCAAGTCTAAGTCCGATGAGGACCCACAAGAATTCCTTGACCAAGTGCAGAAAGTTATAGATATTATGGGGGTGATTGCTAGTGAGAGTGTTGAGTTGGTCTCATATTAGTTACAGGATGTGGCTCACTCATGGTTCAAGTAGTGGAAGGCATAGAGGACTGCAGATGCAAGGCCAATAGAATTGAGAGGAGTTTTCCACTACTTTTCTTGATATCAGTCATGGGTTAGCTTGTGGTTCTTCAGGGTCGTAAGCACCTTGTAGCATCTGGGGAACAAACTCGGGGAATTATAGGTTACATATGTATATATGTTTGGTTGTGTGCATATGGATGTTTTTACTTGATTTTATAAATGATATTATTTTTTCTTATCCTGAGTTCATGCTAGCGTTCACCCGCTAACCCGTCATCGAGCACTGTATCCCTATGCGATGCAGGAATCGGCCATTCTACTCCTCCTTCTTCGGGACTCAGACTTTGCTGTCAGCATTTGGATTGAAATAGTGAGCTTTTATCTATTCGGAAGGCTCTCTTTTATGGATCTTATCTCATACTTTGGCTTATTTATGGATGTTGATTTTGTCTATGTTTGGGGGTATGTACCAACTGGTTTTTGGTATTCTTTTGGTTAGAGGATTTATGGTACTGCTATGGATTGTAATTGGCAGGGTTGGTAGTAGCGTCAGCTTTAGAATTGGTATTGGTATTGGTATTGGTATTGGGGCTAATACCGGTTGACGATATTGTTGGTTGTTCCAACGTATTCCATTTTTGGATTAATCATATTATTTTTTGGACCTCCTTTAGTTATGGCCTGGTTTATAGCCCTTAGTTCGGTATTGGTTTGGCTTGGCGGTTTGGTTGGTACTATTTAGTGGATACGATGACTTGGTAGGGTTAGTCTAGGAATAGACCTATTCCAAAGTCAGTCCTTGTCCAGTTATTCTATCTTGTTATATGTTGGAAGTTCAATCAACTCAGGCAAGTGTCTGGAGGTTGGGAAGGGTAATGTGGGTGGTCTCCGATCCCGGTTGGACCTAGGATGCCCGTTACGACAAGGCCTCGAGTCGGGTTAGGTTAGCCAATCATATGTTGAATACTTTTTTTTGACAACAACAAATTTTAAGCCATGATGGTAATTTAGGATGTCCTATTTGGGAACAAACTTTCCAACACACCATAGAATAATTCCTAAAAATCAATACCTCTTATGATTTGCTATGGGTATAGTGAAACAGATAGATGATGTTGTCACTTTATTGTCGCATCAATTTGGGATGTGCTTTAGAGATAAACTTCTAACTTTTCCTTCATCATAAGAAATAAGATTATTAATACGATGGGTGACAAAAGACAAAGAGGGAGGGAGAGAGAAACAGAAGCATACTAATAAGAAGAAATGATAGAGCAGTGGGACTAAATAAGACTTCATTGGGGGGATTCTCTAGAGAAGTAAAATTAAGTATGTTGATCTGCCCTTGTAAAAGGAGATTGTCGAACCCTGTAACATCTACCAACTTCTTGAAATTTGAAAAGATTTTTACTTGATATTGGTGGGTGCATGTGAAGATTCTTACAATTATTCAAAAACAATGATGTCAAGGATCACAAATTAGAAAAATCAAAGTGTAGACAGTGAAAGCTATTGCTACTCAAATCTAAATGTTGTAAGGAGGATAAATTCCAAACATCCCTAGGAATATCAACCTCAGACAAATTATAGTATGTTAGGCTTAGGTGCATAGTAAATTTTTGTCAAAAGGTATGTTGAACAACCCCCTTTCAACCTATTATATGTTTGGGTATTTTTCATAATTATTAAAGTAGTTTTATGTTGGTTTTTAAATTTGGATTGTTGATTCATTTTTAGGAGGAAAATAATTTAAAGTTGCAAACCCCTTCTTTATGAATGAAATCTTGAATCTTTGATGAAATTTGAGGATTTGGTGTTTATTGTTTGAGACATGATATTATATGATTTTGAAAATCCATTGGGGTTACTTAATTTAATTACTCATATTCCTCTTGTAATTATGTCATTACCCAAATATTGATTGTTGGTAAGAACAAAGAAATATTTATATTCCTTATTTTTAGAAGTGTTGTTATTCAAATGTGGAGCCTTTAATGTTTACGAGGGATGTTAAATATGTTTAAACCTTTGAAATGATGATGTTAATGGGGTATGGTTATAAGGAACTCAATTATGATTATGTTATGATTTCACTGACGGGATTTAGAGTCAATAAGTGGTTATAATTATCTTCGCATGATATGTAGAACTTGCAATTCTTGGTATGACGATACCAAAATGTAAATTCCTTTATGAAAGATTCAATGAATAAATGTCTATGAATGATGTTTTAATTTGTTCTTAAATGGAATTGTATAGTTCACCAAAAAGGCATAAGTCCTCCCGACTCAATGAATGAAACCTATATTTTGCTGACATAAGACTGACTCACTCTTTAATAGGACAACCTTATGATTTTGTCCTTTCTGAGGATATTATGATGGAAAAATTATGTTGATCTTAATTCATAAGGCAAACATGGATAGGGGCCATCGATTGGGTGAATATCTGACTTTTATAGCCGTGGGTTAATATCGATGTAAACTACATGGTTTAGGATAAATGTTTTAAATGGTTGTATTTACATTTTAAATTGCTTGCCCCATATTTTTTCTATTTCTAATTATGTTATAAATGTTTATAAAATGCTTGTCCTTTTTCTTGGGTCGCATACCAATACTAGTCATACTGACTATTCTGAATACTACATCTTTTTATGATGTTCGTTTTAAAGTTTTTTTCCATGACCCTTCTCAACACTAGGATTCTTTGGGAAAGTAGTTTACAAATGGCGATCCCTTCATCTTTCAAAAGTCATATCTTTCTCTTAGTAAAACTTTGATATTTGTTTTATAGTATTGTCAGGGCCATGTTCTGATGTAGGATTTTTATTCATATTGTTATAGACTTGTAGACTAAGTTAGATAAATGTATTTATGTCATGTTTAAAGAATTGAGGTTTTGAATTATGATTTCAGTTGGACAGAATAACTTAGGGACCTATTTTCGCACTTTATTTATGACTACGATTATGATTAAACGCTAAGGGGTCACTTTGGGCCTTTATTGGTTTGGGTTTTCCATTTGTATACCCTAATTTTTTGAGCTCTATCCCACCAAAATATAGGCCATTGAAGTAGCTTTCCAACTTCATCAGTTTTGCCTTAATTTGATATCATGGAAAAAAGTTATGGCAAGTTGACTGAGGAGTAGTCAAACTACCAGTGACAACAATTATGGCAATGACTCATTTTCAGACACAACAAGTCATAGTGAAGAATAATTGTCACGGAAATGAGTGACCTAGGGAAATCACTCCAGTGGTAACGAGTCCAGCATACAACTTATTTTCATACTAAATGAGTCATTATGTGGACTCGTCGTCATAACAGAAAGAAATCAAGAAATTAAGTTCTTGATAATGACTCCTTCTAATGAATCATTATCAATCCTAATGAGTCTTCAGGAAGGAAGTCATTATTATAAAATAAATGACCAAAAAACTTAAGTCCTCAGGCTACAACTCATAAGCAGACGTAACGAGTCATTACTCGAGTTATGACAACTGTTTCCTAGAATTTCCTGAGCATTTTAAGAAGGACTTTTTGGTCAATTCCCATTCTTTTAACCACAAAACCACTTCGTTTGGGTACTTCAAAACCCGTTATTGGGGGTTAATATAAACCTAACACCTCATAAACTCAAAATCATTCGACACTTAGCAAAAAGAGGCAATTTTCTCTTCTCCAACAACAAGTTAGGTTTTCTCAACTTCAAGCTCAAATTCAAAGGATTTATCCAATACTTCCATCTCCAGGTATGTGGAATTTTATCAATGGGTTCCTTACACCCATTGAGTCCCAAAAATTTCTCAATTTTTAAGTTTAATTCCCCTCCAAGTTTTGAGTTCCAGGTCAAATATGAGTTTTCCTTAAATTCTTCAGTTACTTTTTGTAACTAGACTATGAGTACATATTTTCCGATAAGATAAACATCTTACCACATTCAAAACTCATGAATTTCCTTATTATGATAAGTTGTTGAGTTTTGGGCTTAAAGATTTCCTCAAAATGTTTAGTATATATCATATGATGAGAGTTGGTGGGTTACGAACACCTGAAATCTTAAAATTCATGCATACATTAGTTTACATGTTATAATCATTTCAGATCATTTTTATGCTGCTACTTTAAGAATATTATCATGTTGAGCATATATCAGTTATCAATGTCATATCAGTTAGGAGTAGTACTTAGCAGCGAATGAGCACATGAAAGAAGGCTCACCCGCCAATTGAGGACTGAGACATTTAGTAGAAGTCCTTAATTTTCCTAACTATGGATCCACTGTAGGTTATGAGGGGTCACCTACCAATTGAGAACTGACACCCTAGTTCTCTAGGACATTAGTTTAGTGGATCCATGCCAACCAGTGCTGGAACCTTTGGCAAGGCACTGACACCCTTCCAACTGATGTTATAGGTTGGACCCCAATTTTTTAGATAAGGATATGTCAGTTATTGTTAGCTCCCACAGACCTCATTTCATGTTTTAATTTATTCTTCAATTCTGATTATGCATGACCTTGTAATCACTTATTCAATTTTATTCAGTACAAGTTTATTACTTGATCTTGTATACAGTTTATCATGTTTTATGCATTCATGTTCAACTTTTATTAGTTAGTTTCCCACATCACATACTCAGTACATTCAAAGTACTGATCCCATACTTTTTTTTACTATATTGTATCATAATATAGGTTCTGACACTTAGTTTCCGAATTGCACCTAGTACGTCCCCATACCATCAGCTGTATTAGTCCTCACTATTTAAGGACTAGTTATCAGTTATTTACTTTCAATCGACTTTTAGTTTTAAAAAGTTGGAGTTAGTTGGGGGCTTGTCCTAACAACTCATTATGATTACAGGCTTTCAGATAGTTAGTCATGTTTTTAGCTTGATGAGTATTTCTGGTGGTGTTAGAATTAATTTCATTACTAATTACTATCAGTTTATTTTCAGTTCAGCTTTTGACTAGTATTTTATTATGTCTTTTGTATCTTTAGTATATGCCAGGCCTTAGGTTAGCTTAGTATCACTTGTGACACTAAGCACCATGTTACTACTAGGGTGTAGTCTTGGGTCATGACACTGTTACATCCAGAGCCTCAGCTCAGATTGTGACAGTTAAGCTCCTTCATAAATAGAAGAGTTAGTGTCGTTAAAATATTAGTTAGAGTTTGTTAGTTAATTAGTTAAGTATTAGCTATATACTAGCTGGAAGATTAGATATTTTATTTTGTACATCTATATAAAGGAGTTTAGATCTTTGTATTGATTTAGTTTCCAGTTTCTCTCCTCATAATAAAATATGACTAAGTTTCTCTTTATTTCTACTGTTTCATTGCTTGTCTTGATTCTTATTTATAAGAAATCTCTGTTGAAAAATATGTTCCATAAATACATATATAAATATACAAATAAGAACATAAATATGAAGGATTAATAGTATGAACAACAAACACAGAGTTAAAGGCTTGAAACACACATGAAACACTTTCCTAAAAATGATATTTCTTGCTTCTCTTGTGCGAGATTGCTATGGGATTGTATGTAAATAGTTCTATTGGATATGACAATAATGAATTTTGCACTAAGAAAATAATGAAGAGACATTACCTTAGTGCAATCTTACAAGACAAAATCAAGATTCACATAGCATAATAGCTTTGAACGTGTTATTCCTTGTGATAACATCGGTGACACTACACGCATAAATATTTCATTTATTCTTTTCACTCAACATGTTTAGCACTTTTATGGCCATGTGCTATCCAAAATACATGAACATTTATGAGAGCAAATCCAACTTCCAATTGAAGCGTCACTACTTGTATGTTCATATAAGTGAACTTCTCTCGGTGCCTTTGTCATATTTGAGACACCTATTCCATGAACTGAACCTCATTAAGAGTATTAGAACTCAACCCTCCAATCAATGACAATCATCTATTGACCCTTCCAATAATGTTTGTTTACATAAGTTAATCCATAATTCTTTCATCATAATTAGTTAACTCGATCTAGGATCAAATAGGGTAGTAACATCTTTTATGTTATTATTTAGGACTTTTTTTCTCAATGTAACAAGATTAACTCGATATATTACCCCCTAAATTTTGTATAATATCTATACCAATCATAGTACCAATTTCTCCAAGATCCTTCATTTTAAATGAGAAAAAATAGTTCTCCTTATTTCTATTATGATTTTGCAACATTTCTTTCGATCAATATATCGATAAACTATCACAAAATATCACATATCCATCAAGATTGAAAATTTAAAACATGCTAACTATCTCAATTATGCTCTTCAAATATATATTAAATAATGCTAAGTCTAATATTGACTTCTAATCACATACCAAACACCCAACACTTTAAACATATCAAGTGTTTTTTAATTCACATATGAAAAAATTGAATTCACTAACTTATGTTCTCTAGATCTCATATTCACTCATAACAACTTTCAGATATAGATACACACTTGTATATAATGTAATATTTCATGTATTCGACAACTTAAAAGTAAGTTTTACATATGATTTTTATGCAAGAATAACAATTCACAATGATCACATAAACAAATATTATTTCTAATAATCATGCATATATAAAGACCATCACAACGATATCATTTATCCTGTTTTGCCCTTTTTCAGTTTTTAAGGGTTGGAAAACATCGATTTTGACTATTAAACTATTTTGAAACTTTAAAGAAAATTTTGGAACAATCCAAGAAATTTGAGAGTCGCCATTTAATTTATTTGAAAAGAAATAAAGAAAACTTTTAATAAAAATCCTAAGTCTTAAAATAGAAAAAAGGTCTAGACTTTTAAGAAAATCTCGAGTAAGAGATTCTTATTAACATCTTAGGATGGTTTTTAAGGTACCTAAAATGTCCGCTAACTTGCGGTTATCCAGACTATTTGAAAACCACCTTTGACTAACTTTGAAAAAGAGAAGTTGGTTTTTGAAAAGAAAGTGATTTAGGATGAAACTTGTATAAGATCAATTTTTGAAAACTTAGTAGGGAATTTAACCAAGTCTAAGAAAATAAATAGCACATAAGCACTTAAAGGGGAAAAGAAAGAATTAAAAGACTTACGCTCGTAAGCCCAAATCCGTAAATTCTGTCCTAATCTAATTGGAATTTTGGCCCACCTACACCTGTCCTAAACTATTTTTTTTTGGACCAATTGACCTAGAATCGGCTTCACCTATATTAAAATACAACTTTGTCTTCGAGGCCCCAAATGAATAAATGAATACAGGAATATATAAATAAAAATTAAAGTAATATAATCCGATACATTTCAATTCTCATGTCAACTTCATCCATAAACTTTGACCCGTCTTGCCTTTTTTCATTTTTGTTCATAATCTAGGTAGCGTCCCCTTTTTGGACCATCTTTTAGAGTCTTTGAAAGGATGGGCCATAAAGTCCCGTTATGAAATGCAAAGGGAAGAAGTCCATTTTGACTCCTAAATGGATTCATATGCAATGGAAGAAATAAAGGAGATCAATGCACATTCGAAACAATATATAAAAGGTACAAACATAATGGAAAAAAAACACTTTAACTTCAAAAGAAAAAAACACATTTTGGTATCCCACAACCAAAGACAACAAAATAAAAATGGGAATGCTTAACAAGATGACTAACTCTCTCTTGGTATTATGAACTAAGGAGGATTATGAATCAAATCCTAAGAAAATGCACAAAATATACAAAAGACAACCAAGATATCGAAGAAGCAGAATACTTCATATTGTAAAAAATAGTTTAGAGGTAAAGTCATATATCTATAGAATTATGACATGCCCAAAAAATTTAACCCAATGATGAAACAATCAAAAACATATAGGTAAGTTTACTATCTGAACATTTATTACAAGACGGATCAAAGCAAGTTCTACAAAAATTTTGCTAAATATAACCAACTACAATATTAAAACCCCATAGGAAGTGTACTAAAAATAAAATAATCCAATATTATACCCGAGAGATAATGACATTTGCTAGAATTGCAATATACATCACATGGCTATCGATCAATCAGTTAAATTCCAGCTACTCGGGAAATGATCAAAAATTGCCTGTGGAATCCAAATAATTAGGAACATAAATGAGCTATGTCATATTAAAGGTCAGGTTGATTGGTGGTTTTAATTAACCTTATAAGGTTCAATGATATCCTATCTATTCTTTCTTTTAGCTATTCAAACCTCATTTTTTAACAAGTTACAAGGATTCAATTATTAAAACACAATAAAAGAGTTTGAGGATCCTTTGATATCAATATGATATCCCTCTCTGCTATCTAAACATAAAAAATTCAAATATTATTTTAAATCAACATATAAAAGAAAAAAGCTACAACTTTGATCTAGTATTGAAAAGGGTTGGGGATACTTTTCCAGAAATATCTCTAATCAATGGGGTTATTTCATCCTCTTCCACTTTTGTACAGGTTTAAAAGAATGTTCATACATCAAGAAGGTCATATAGGGATCATTGGATGACATAACAGTGAATCTAATTCGTTCCTCTTATCGACATTATCGGTCAAGAAGGGTGAAAGTGGTTCGAACATATTCCAAGCAAGAACAAAAACAATTCACACAGTTTTTAAGATGAAATAAAGACCTTGAACCAAAAGTAGCTTGTCTAAGATTACAATTAGTTAAATTCAAGCTAAATAGAAAACAAAAGTCTGTGATTAACAGATTTTTGGCCAAAACTCCAAACCAAATAAAGCTAAACAAGTGAGTATTATGTATGAAGAAAAGTACATCAACAACATCATTCAAACAATGTAAAAGAAAATAAACCAAAAGGAAGTAATTCATGGATAAAATAATGGATTTAAAGTGCTATACTGAAAAACATGTCACTAACGATATGAAACTGTGGTAGAAAACACATTGATTTGAGTAACGACATAACAACAATTATCACAAACAAAACCTATGGCCATCAAAGCCATCTATCAGTAATCAATCCCAACATATTATTAACTCTTTGATAAGAGATTAAAACACTACATAACGAGAAGATAAAATGAAACATCGAAACTAATGGGATGAAGTATTACCTATTTTGGGCAGTAAAATGAGACTACGAGCTACCGTCGAGATCTCAATCACCACCATAAAACTCCAAAGCTACTCCGAGAACTTCAACAACTTTTCACGATAATATTTTTTACTAAAAAATAAATTTTTGCTTGAGAGCCTTTTTCTAGCCTTCAAGATTGGGATTTTCAGCTCAACAATGAGCCTTATATTGGAGGAGTTTCAGGGTTGATAAATGGGTTTTATCGATGTGAGATTTTGATTATTTAGGGGTAATTTTAGAAATTTTTAATCAAAGAGATAGGATAAGGTTTGGAGTGGCTAAATTGTATGAATTCGTACGTTTGAGTTTTCCTATTTCTAGAAACATCATTGAAGCTGTGATGGATATGGGTCAGATTAAGAGTTGTTGTTTCTCTGGATTGATAGACGCTGTAGTTGTATTAGATTGTCGATGTTGACTGAATTTGGGTTTTTTTGCTGAACTAGGGTTGGAATTAGTACTGTTGAGGTTGGTCATTCTTGATACAGTTGTTGTTGGTTTACGTTGTATGCAAGGTTGATTTAGCTGTTTATTGATTATTTAATAAGAAAGGAAGGGTCGGTTGGGTCAGTTGAAAAATTGGTCTAGGGCAGTTGACTTTTGGGTTTGGGAGGTGTTAATTTGGGAGAATAGTCTGGTGAGAAGATTATGTAATTTTAAAATTGGGTTGCTATAGTGTATTCGATATAGGAGAAAAAAAAGGGTTAAAGGGGATTGGGCCCGAGTATGGGCCTGGTCTGGCAGATTTAGGGTTTTCATTATTGGGTTAGTCTTAAAGGGAAAGAGAGGCTGAATTAGCCTTGGGATTTTAGGGATTTAGATAATTTTGGGGGTTATTTAGAAAATAACCCCATTTAGACTTGGGGTTATTCAAAAATAATTCTAAGGTCAATTTAGTTTCAATAATGATCAAATTTAATAGATTTTTCAAATTGAATTAAAATTTGATAAGAATTAATTTATCCTTTAATCCAGGGCTTCTTGATTTAATAAAATCAAAAAATTATTTTTTAAAATTATATTTAAATCAGGATTTCAATAGTTTGAATTTATTTCGAGATAAGTTTTGATTAAAATCTGATATTTTATAAATTAAATGTTTACGTAACTAAATTATAGAATCTTGTATAATTGAATTCGATAATATATAATCGCTACTTAAAATGATAAAGTTACCAAGATAAATACTTTGAAAAGCTTTTATTTGCATAAAATAAATGTTGTAATTTTATTTGACAATCGAAGAAATTTAGAATTAAACTTAGTTATGGAGGGAAAAAATAGGTGTCAACAACTGCCCCCTCCCTTTGGGTAGGGTGGATGCAAGTAACTATTGGCAAAGGGAGTTTGACATTCCTAATTTTTGTACGACCACGAATTCATTTCTGGAAGAGGTTGGTTTCCAAATGAGTTTCGTAGAGTTATGGCCAGACCTCGGTATCAGGTTTCCAATATATCGCAGTCTGCATGAGAATTCAGGCTACTTGTAGTTCATAAATCTTGGTTTCTAAAGACGATTTTCAAAAAATTCACAAGCTATTTTCATTTTTGAGTTTTTGATGAAATCAAAAAACTAGGGAATAAGGGGATTTTAGGGGAGGTTAGAATGTGGTCGAGTTTTCAACATAGAGCCTAGCCTACATATCCTTGCGACTCGGGGAATCAGACTACTTGTAGTTTGAATTGATTGGTAGAAAAGATAGTATTTTATTTTAGATAATCTTTTCCTCGAGATGAGTGACACTTCACATTTATAGGCAAGAACTTTCCTGGATGAAATTTCTAAAACTCTAAGTATGTTGTCACTCGAATTTGAAAGAAAGAGAAGGTTACCATCAACGTGAGTTTAGAAATTCCTAAAGGTGAATCTGAAGCCAGAATATCCCAAAATACCTATATGACTTCTAATACGGGTGTGGTTGGATGGTGGTGGCGATCATCCTTTAGCCCGCATCCAAAGAGATTGACGTCCCTCTCTAGACTATATCCTATTTTGCTGCAAAGAAAGAGTTCCATGTTGTGTTGCATCCTTTTTTGAGTCATCCACACCTGCGGTTTTAAATTGAGATTTTCATCTTCTCGGATGCTCTCGACAATGTCTTAAACTAAAATAATTAGTAATAAACACAATCCACAAAAGAGTGTACAGTTTTTTACTATATCTCCACGCGAGTTGTTTCCTAAAGGGCGAAGTCATCCTCTCATGCACCTGTTCGGAAGAAAGTAACTTGAAATAACATACAAAACAACCCTTTTGGTTATTGCATAATTATCTCATTTGTTGATTGAATATGTCTTCAAAATATGGTGACTTCGACACTTTATGCAAAACGGTCTCTACAATCGTGTAATCGTATGTTGATGCGGCAACCCTTTTGGTCACTTATAATTCTTTTTATATGTGGAATGATAACCTCTCCATTTATTGACAATGATTTTTTGCATGTGACCTCAAGTAAGTCTTGCACATCTTTTGTGTTGATACGTATTATAGATTTCCCTTGAATTTACAATCTTTGGATAAGCTTGTGCATTATTTGATGTTGGAAATGAGGTGACTTACAAGTATCCTTTGAATTTCTATCCTTTAGGTAATCTTGGACATTATTCGACCTTGGATAAGAGATGTCTTACAGATATCCCTCCAATTGATAGTTCTCCGATTTTCGTAAACATTATCTAACCTTGGATACAATATGACTTGTAGATATCTCTCAAATTACTAGTCTTTGGGTAATCCTGCACATAATCAATCTTTGATATGACTTGGCTTATAGAGAATCCTTGGACGTATCAATTTGATGATCTCGTATATTCTCTAATAAGTATTTAGTCACGACTTATGGATAACCTTCAAACCATCGATCTTTGGGTAACCTTGCACACTAGCCAGTTAGGATGATTTTGTTGCTTAAGGATAACCTATGGACTATCATACTATCATATTTCCAATAATATAACTTATATATGACCCTCAGATTGTCATTTTCTAGGAAATATCATATGTCGTACATCTTCAGATAGTGACTTAAAAACGTCCCTTTGAATCATGTTCTTTGATGCATTCAGGTGCTGATTCATGAAATGATGAGATATACTCGACGCCAGAGTATTCTATCTTCATGTGTCATAAGACATTTAATGATATGATATCCTCGACACCAGTGTATTCTATCTCACATGTCAATAGATATTAAATATTGATGATATCCTCAACGCCAGCATATGCTATCTCGTGTGTCAACAGATATTAGATGCTAATGATATCCTCGGTGCCATAGTATGCTCACTCGTATGTCAAAAAATATTTAATATTGATGATATCCTCAATGTTAGAGTATTCAACCTCGCCTATCAACAAATATTAAATGCAATGGCCCTCTTGGAAATGAAACGATAAGCAATAGCCCTTTTGGAAATGAAATGAGATATAATGGCCCTCGGGGCAATGAAATAAGATGAAATGACCCTCTTAGCAATGAAATGAGATGCAGTGTCCCTCTTGGCAATGAAATAGGGTACAATGGCCCTATTGGAAATAAAATAAGATTAAATTTCCCTCTCAACAATGAAATGAGTTGCAATGGACCTCTTGGAAATGAAATGAGACAAAATGGCCCTCTCGGCAATAAAATGAGATGAAATAGCCCTTTTGGCAATGAGATGAGATGAAATAGCCCTCTGCGCAATGAGATGAGATGAAATGGCCCTCTTGGCAATAAAATGAGGTGCAATGGCCCTTATGGAAATAAAATGAGATGAAGTGGCCCTCTTGACAATAACATAAGATGAAATGGCCCTTTTGGCAATAAAATAAGATGAAATAGCCCTCTTGGCTATAGAATAAGGTGCAATGGACCTCTTGGCAATAGAATGAGGTGCAATGGCCCTCTTGGCAATGAAATGAGATAAAATGGACTTTGGGCAATGAAATAAGGTGCAATAGCCTTCTTTGCAATGAAATAATATGAAATGGCCCTCTCAGCAATGAGATGAGATGAAATGGCCCTCTCGATAATGAAATAGGATGCAATGGCCCTCTTAGAAATGAGATGATATAAAATAGCCCTCTTGGCAATGAGATAAGATGAAATGTCCCTCTTGGCAATGAAATGAGGTGAAATATCCCTATTGGCAATGAAATAAGATTAAGCGGCCCTCTTGGCAATAAAATGAGATAAAATGGCCCTCTCGACAATGAAATGAGACACAATGGCTCTCTTAGAAATAAAATAAGATGCAATGGCCCTATTTGTAATGAAATAAGATGAAATATCCCTCTTGGTAATAGAATGAGTTACAATGTCCCTTTTGGCAATAAAAGGAAATGAAATGGACTTCTCGGCTATGAAATAAGATGCAATGACCCGCTTAGCAATGAAATGAGATGAAATGGCCCTCTTAACAATCAAATGAGATATAATGGCCCTATTGGAAATGAGATGAGATGAAATGGACCTCTTGGAAATGAGATAAGATAAAATAGACCTATTGGCAATGAGATAAGATGAGATAAAATAGCTCGCTTGGAAATAAGATGAGATGAAATGGACCTCTTGGCAATAAAATGAGATAAAGTGTCCCTCTTAGAAATAAAATAAGATGAAATGGCCTTCTTGAAAATGAAATGAGATGAAATATCCCTCTTGGCAATAAAATAGGGTAAAATAGCCCTCTTGCCAATGAAATGAGATAGAATGACCCTCTTGGAAATGAGATAAGATGAAATGGCCCTCTTGGAAATGAAATAAGATACAATGGCCCTCTTGGTAATAAAATGAGATGCAATGGCCATCTTGTCAATGAGATAACATAAAATAGCCGTATCGATAATGAAATGAGATAAAATGGCCCTCTTGGTAATGAAATAAGATGCAATGGCTCTTTTGGCTAGAGTTGTGTAAAAATTGAACCAACCGATAAACTGAGCCGATAAAAATGTTATTGGATTATTGGGTTAACAATTTTTTATTGGTTTTATAAAAAAATTTATTGGGTAAACGGTTCGGTTTTAGTTTTAGCTTTTTGGGTTATCGGTTAAACCGATAACCTAATAGGGATACACTAAGTTATTGGTTTACTCCTATTTGTGTTATATATATATACATACACACACATACACACACACACACACACACTACTTATTCACAATTCAGAGATTCTTAAAGTGTTAACCTATTCAGGGCAACAAAATCACAATACAAAGCTTGGGTATTGTTGCATTGGAAAGCTTGAATCATTTAGTAGCTCTCTACAATTATGATTTAGTTGTTTTCCAAACTAACATTTAGTTTAAGTTTTAAGATTCTTGTAAACTAAAACACATTACGTATTATTTTGGCGGCAACTAAGATTTTGTTTTTTTTATTTTAGTTCTTACTATTTTTATTTTCTGAGTATTTTCTTATTGGTTAAACCAAAAAATGAACCGTTAAGAGCTAAAAACCGATAAACGGAAAACTGATAAGAAAATATCTTATTGGTTGGTTATTGATTTTGCATATTTAAAAATCAATAATTGATAAACTGAACCAATAACATATAAAATGGAACCTTAGCAACCGATGCACACCCCTACTTTTGGCAATGAGATAAGATGAAATGACCCTCTTGGTAATGAAAATAGTTTCAACTGACTCCATTTGTCCGTGTTGTTTTTCTTTCTATATGTACCTGTACTCAAGGTAGACAGTTAGTAGACACAATGTCTCTCTCACCAGTGACCACAACCATGTTTTATTACAATTTAAATGGCAAATTTGAATAACTTAGTTAGCTTATCACCTTTTGGATAATCATCTAAATTATAAATTCACTTAATGTAAACAAATGGGTAAAATCCCTTTTTGAGGGACTTTTCGAATACCGTTAGCGTCGCCCCATGGCGAATTTGGGGATGACATTTTCTTGCTCTTCCTTATCTTGAGCAATCTTTTGATTGTGGCCTTATAGGTCTGTCTCCTTTGACTGTATCTACGCTCAACGTAAATATTTAGTAGACACAAAGTAGCTTTTCCTAGTAACTATTTCTTAGAAAAATTCTAAATACAATATTTATAAATAAGATAAGGCACATTTGTTTATTCTTCATGGTCTCAAAAAATGAGATAGATAATTCAAAAGGCCCTCGATAAATTGGTATTAAACCTGTCTTTGGGGCTACCCAAAAATATTGTTCTTTAGCATTATATACTTTGGTGTGGCTCGCAACTTGCTTGGGATTTTTTGAAAAATATTCCCATTATTGTGTATTGATCCCTTCATCCATAGAAAAGTGATTAGTTATGAGTGAAACTACTCCGTGTTGACCTCCTTTGATCCTTGGCTTGCTTCTCGCCATCTTTCAAGTGCTCCGTCATGTTGGGACTTCCACCTTGACTCCCCATTCCCATAGATGCCTAGGCAATCACTAAGTAAAAATATTTCTATAGATTTTCAAAATTAGTCTTAATTTTTAGAAAACTAATTTTCAAAATTTTTTTAAAAGCTTTAGAAAATCTCTGTCGGTCATGTCATGTACTAGCTCAATGAACGTCTTCTTCCTGTGGTTTAACTATGTTGGACATCAAATGAAGGATTACAAAAACTCATCATCATTGCTGGAGAGTTCTTCAAAAAGTATTGTCATAGCAAGAGATTTAGGTTACTAGACTTTGTCGCAACTAGTAATTTCTAAAATTGGGCTTCGACCTCCCGGTGTTGGAGGATTTGAAATGTATTCCAATGTTTAGTAGAAATTTTGAGGCCCTTTTTAAAATTTCTCCCTCAGTTTAGTATTGTATGAGATGAGCTCAGCTTGTGAGGAGTCGAAGTCTTTGTTGGTCTTCGTTCCGTTTGTTTGATGATGACCTTTCTTTCTACCCCAGATTCCATTTCTTGGAATTATATGATTGATCCACTGGAACACCTACTGTCCTGTTAAAGGAAAAATCAGGTCAAATGTAGTTCAGGACTACACTAGGGGTAATAAAGAAAAATCTAACGGGTTGACCGAAGTCGACATAGGCTGCCTACGTATCCATTTCTTGAAATTCATGTCATCACGTAGTTCATACATAAAAGGAAAGAATAAATTCTCCTAAGGAATTGATCAAAGCTGATATAGGCCGCCTACGTATCCTTTTCATGAAAATTCAAGTCAAACATAGTTCATACATAAAAGGAAAGAGTGAATTCTCGTAAGAGGTTGACCGAAGCCGATATAGGCCGCCTACATATCCTTTTCTTGGAAATTCAGGCCAAACATAGTTCGTACATAAATGGAAAGATTCTAGGCAATTACACATAATAAAACAAATACTATCACAAAGGCGATTACAAATAAATAAAAGTTGAAGCATTCTTCAAACATAATATCTCTTTACCATATCGGAATTTATTGGTTTGATCCATTATCGACTATCTATATCAGACAGAATCAGGGATCCTCCAGATAGTACCTTGCGTACTATGTATGGTACCTGCCAGTTTGGAGCAAACTTGCCTTTGTACTCTTCTTGGTGTGGGAATATGCATTTGTGAACCAATTGCTCAACTTCACATGTCGAGATCTTACTTTCTTGTTGAAGGTACGAATCATCCTATGTTGGTAAAACTGACCATGACACATGACAACCATTCTCTTCTCATCAATCAATATGAGTTATTCATAATGAGCTCAAATCCATTCTTCATTACTTAATCCATCTTCTTGAATAATCCTCATGGAAGGTATTTAAACCTTGACAGGTATCATAGCTTCATTACTATAAATAATTAGATAAGGAGTCTCTCCAGTAGAGGTTTGAACTATTGTACATTACCCTAGTAGAGCATAGGGCAACATCTCATGCCATGATTTGTCATTTTCGACTGTTTTCGTCAATATCTTCTTGATATTTTTACTGAACACTTCCACGGACCCATTCATTTGTTGACGATATATGGTCGAGTTGTGATGAACAATCTTGAACTGATGAAAAATTTCACTAAATAAGTTGTTATTCAACTTAGCCCCATTATCAATAATGATTGATTCTGGCATTCCAAATCGGCAAATCAAATTATTCCAGACAAAATTTGCAACTACTTTCTTGGTTACGGTTCTATATGAATCAGCTTTGACCCACTTAGTGAAGTAATCAATAGCAACCAAACTAAATCTGTGCCCATTTGTTGTTGGTGGCTCTATTGGTTTGATAAAATCCATACTCTAAGCTTTGAAAGACCAAGGTGAGCTTATCACATAAAGCTCATGTGGAGGCATTCGAATAAGATCTTCGTGTATCTGGCATTTTGGAAACTTCTGCACATACTTGCTATAATCATTTTCCATAGTCATCCAGAAGTAATCGATTCTCAGGAACTTTCTAGCAAGGCCAAACCCATTCATATAGGGCTCGTAAACTCCTGAAGATATTTCTATTATTAATCTCCTGGCTTCCACGTCATCGACATATATTAAGAATCCTAAGTGTGGTGTCCTTCTAAAAAGAATTTCCCCACTTGGAAAATAATTCTTTACCAAACACCGGATTGTCTTTATTCGATTATTGTTGGCCTACTCAGGATATGTTTTAAATTCTAAATACCTTTTAAATATCATAGTACCATGGCTTCCCATCGGGTTCCTTTTTGACGTGTGCACTATGTGCGGGTTGTTCCTTCAAGCTTATTTCCAAGGGATCAATGTAAATCTGATCTAGGTGCTGAATCATGGAGGATATTATAGCCAAAGCATCAACAAACTCATTCTGTATCCTCGAGATATGTTTGAAATCAACTTCCTTAAATCTTTAGCACAAATACTACACTAGCTCTACATAAGGGGTAATCTTGGGGTTCTTTACCACCCATTCCCTCGTAACTAGTGAATCAACGAATTTGAGTCTCTGATGACTAGCAGTTTATGAACACCCATATTACAAGGTCAAATTTCTACATTAAATTAATCCTAATAAGGTATGTGGGGTTATGAACAAGAGATTTTATTCACCCTTGGCCCAAATTGCATGATTTTAAGATTTTATTTCCTTGTTTGAAGTAGGGTTTATACCCAACTTTACATATTCATAAAGCATGTGATTATTATGAGATTTAAAGCTTTAAGTTGATCATAAAGTGATTATGTTTATATTTTATATTATGATCTTGCATTATCTTGAATTGATATTATTAAAGTATTTTCAAGATTGTTATTGAGCATAAATTTTCGTTATGTATTGATTTTAGTTTAAATGCATGGGCTTTAAGCCCTAAGCGTTGAGATTTCAAGAAGATTATGTTCATAAGTCTTATTTGATAAATTCATACCATGAATGAGTATGAGTTTTATAGAAGACTACGACCTTAAGTTTCTTTGACGATTTTATAAAAAGATTTAAAGAAAGATGGATATTTTGAACCTAATCTAAGAGATGAAATTCACATTTGTTCATTTTAATTACAGTTTAAAACAAAGAGATGCATAACTTGTTTTCATTATAAACCCTTATGCTATTTTAAGGTGAATTTCGTACAGTATGAGTTGGGTATGCGTCTAAGGTCACATGCTCTAAATCTATGAGACAACGTAGGTTCATGTTATTCCAATATGGGTGAAGTTATAGATAGTGATCATTTAGTTTAGGTCTTATTCCAATAGCAAAGGTAGGACAACTTTCCCAAATATGAGCTCTACCCACTACGGGTAAGATGTTGGTCACCATGATAACTCATATGGTGTATGTCAGTTAAAAGAACCTGTCTAATAGAAAAGTCTAAAAGAAAAGCTTTTAGAACTAAGTGTTATGAGTCACAAAGTTAGTTTTATGCTTTATTTCTCATGTTAATGATTTTTCAGCTTTGTTTTATTCAAGACAAGGTGAGTCATTTACACTTATCATGCATTCTTGAAAAGTTTATATAAACATTGAGTTGTTGTATTATTTATGCATTCATCCTCACATGCTCAGTATATTCCAAAAGTACAGATCCATATATATGTCTATATTCTATATTGTCTCATTATGTAGGTCTTGATGCTCAGTTCCAGTAGCATGATTGATTTTTAGCATCTCTACCTACACCCCAGATCTGGTGAGTCCTCATAGTTATAGGGACTATTCTACTTAATGTTAATGTTAGTGAAGCATTTTAGTCATTTGGTTTTCATTCAGCTGGAGTTAGTTGGGGCTTTTACCAGTGGCTTTCTAGTTAAAAGTAGAGGCTTGTCAAACTGATTTTTATTTTTGATTACTACAGCATTTTCTTTCAAGTTTAAGACTTTTGGAAAGATGTTAATCCAGTTTTAGTTAAGACATTAATTCAGTATTTTGAGATTTTGAATGTCTAGTTTATAGTGGTTGTGAGTTCAAAAATTGTTAATAGGCTTAAAGGGTTAGCTTGGGACTACTCATTGTCTTGAGTACCGCGTGACGTCTATGGTATATTTCTGGGGTATTACAAACTTGGTACTAGAGATTAAGGTTTAAAGTGTCCTAGGGAGTCAGGCAACCCATGTTACATGGAGTTTTGATCGTAGGTGTGAAGCGCGCTACGTTTATGAGCTAGAGGATACAAAACGATTTAGGAAGTCATCCTATTTCTTTTATGATCTATCGTGCTTATAGTTGTCTCTATCCCTCTTCGGCACCGCCGTTACCACTGGCAAACAGCATCGCTGCTGCCACTTCTCCTCCCCAGCACCGCCCCCAGGCGCCTCTTTTTTCTCTTCTTGTCAAAGCAAAAGGAATATCCACCACAAACCGCTTCCATTTCCTGCCATCACGTCCTCACAAGAGTTAATAACTAGAGAGGCTCTCAATGAGACACCATTACGATTATTTTTGGTAGGGTGCTGGATTGAAGAATATTGGGCTTGTGACTTGTGGGGAGTGCTGGCTGCTCTAGTGTGATAGCTGTGGTACCCTAGACTCTTCATTTTCTCTCCCCCCTTTGTTCGATTGCCAATTTCCAAAACTTGTTTTTATATGTTCTGCCTGTTAATTTTCTTCTACCTTTAACCTTTAACATTTAACGCTCACCTTCACGCTCCACCTCGACTGAACGGCAGCTTCTGACACCGGCGACGTCGTTGATTGAGCCAAAAAAGGTAAGGTTGAACCTCGATCCCAGCCCAGATCTCCCACACCCGCAGTTCCTCTTTGTACTCGCCCCCGCCCCCTTTCCTCCTTAAATTCCCTTTTGGTTTCTTCGCTTCGATCATCGGTAGAACTATAATTCCCGCCGACTCGATGCTAGAAACAGTGAGGGGTTTTACCTATGGCAAAATAGGTAGGTCAAACAGGTGGTTTGGGTTAGAAGATGTCCAATCCCGACAAGATTGTAGAAGGCTCTCCAGCGTTACTCCGACGACTCTCCAGCGACACTCCAGAAATGTACCAGTAGTATTTTTACTAGTGACCTTACTCCGGCAATGATTTTTGATAGCAAATTGACGGAACCAGCAGCTAGCAGGCGTACCGGTGACATCTACACTTTTAGACATTTAGCCACTTCAGTCAGTTTTTGATTTCCTGTATATTATTTTGCTGTCGTGTCCCTGTATCTTGTTATGGATTCTATTTTAGTTTTTTGGCATCCTTCCTGTTGCTTGTGTTGGTAGTAGTGTCTGGCTGCTTTGTATGGAGATTGTTGTTGAGTTGTGTTCCAGATTAGTACATCGCTTGACTAAGTATTAATTTATGGGGTAGAATTTTTCTGCGATTATTCTATCTACTTTAATTGTATCTTTCTTTTCCTGTTGTTGCTTTATTACTGTCACCTCTTATGTTGCTTCATATTATTTATCGTACTATCTCCTATATCTTGACTTGCGTGTCTATTGTAGTATATTTGTGACTTATACCGCTCCTTATTATTTGTTTGCCTGTCCTTGGTGCCAGGCTATTAGTGTGCTCTATTTTTGTTACTGTTAGTTTTGTCCTTACCTTGGTTTTGTTTTTTCTCCCTATTTGAGTTTAGTTTTATTTCTTGATTATTTCTTCTAATTTGTGTGAGCCTTGTATTTACTGCGGCTGCTTTGTTGCTACTATTGTTTATATTTTCTTGTAATAGTGGCTGTGGGCATTGATGGTTGGATAGGGTCATGTCCGAGGGGGTTGGGGTAGGGGGCTTTTGTGGGGGCGAGAGAAGAGGAAAGGGCAGGGGTGGGAGAGAGGCCAAGGTTTGGCCTCAGGGGTGGTAGAGAAAGACGTATGGATAAAGATGGTAGGCTGAGGGTTGGGTCTTGGAATATAGGGACTCTTCAGGGTAAGTTCATAGACCTTGTGAAGATTCTTAGAAAGAGGAGGATTAATATTGCATGTGTTCAAGAGACCAAGTGGGTAGGTTCTAAGGCTAGGGATGTGGATGGTTACATGATTTGGTACTCTGGGAGCGAGAGAAGTAGGAATGGAGATGTCATCTTAGTAGATAAAGAGCTTTGTGGTCAGGTAGTAGAGGTAAAGAGGATCAGCAATAGGTTGATGACTATTAAGTTGGTCATTAGGGGGTTTACCCTGAACGTGTGTAGTGCTTTTGTGCCACAAGTGGGCTTGGATGGGGAGGAGAAGATGCAGTTTTAGAAGGCTTTGGATGAGGTGGTGAGAGGCGTGCTTAGCTTGGAGAAGATTGTTGTAGCAGGAGATTTCAATGGGCACACCGGGGCATTACCGGGAGGCTTTGGTGATGTGCATGGTGGTTTTGGTTTTGGGGAAAGAAATGAAGAAGGGGATACTCTATTGGATTTTGCGAGGTCCTTTGGGCTGGTGGTGGTGAAATCGGTCTTCCCTAAGAAGGACGATCACCTGATCACCTTCCGAAGTGCGATAGCCAAGACCCAAATTGACTTTTTATTGTTTAGAAAAGGAGATAGGGTGTTGTGTAAGGACTATAAAGTCATCCCGAGTGAGAATCTTTTGACCCAGCATAGGCTCTTAGTTATGGATTTGGGTATAAAGAAGGATAGAAAGAGAAGGGGTGAAGAGTGTAGACCTAGAATTAAGTGGGTGGCTTGACGCAAGTGAATATGTGGGAGATCGGGGAGAAGTTGGCGGGAATAGGGGCATGGGAGTGTAGGGGGGACATGGATAGTATGTGGGATAGGGTGGCTAGGTGCATCAGGGAGAATGATAGTGAGGTGTTGGGTATTTCTAGGGGCTGGCCAGGGCATCATCGGGGGGATTGGTGGTGGAATAAAGAGGTTAAGAACAAAGTGGAGACCAAGAAAGGGGCGTATACTAAGTTGGTTGAGAGTAAGGAAAAAGAAGAGAAGCGGGTAAACAGGAAAGAGTACAAGTTAGCTAGGAACGAGGCTAAGTTAGCAATTACGGTGGCTAAGATGACAACTTTTGAGAGCTTATATGCGGGGTTACAAGTGAAAGGAGGGGAAAAAAAGTCGTTTAGACTTGCTAAGGCTAGGGAGAGGAAGGGTCGTGACCTCGACTAGGTGAAGTGTATTAAGGGGGAGGATGGTACAGTATTGGTGGAGGACGGCCACATTAATAATAGATGGCAGTCGTATTTTCATAGGCTCTTGAATGACGAAGGGGATAGAGCTATTGTGTTAGGGGAGATGAAGCCCTCAGAGGAGTGTTGGGATTTTAGTTATTGTAGACGTTTTATGGTAGAGGAGGTTAGAGATGTTGTTCGCAGAATGCAAAGGGGTAGGGCGATGGGGCCTGATGAGATATCGGTGGATTTTTGGAAGTTTTCTGGCGAGCCTGGTTTAAGGTGGTTGACTGGATAGTTTAACGAAATTTTCAAGATGACAAAAATGCCTGAGGCTTGGAGGTGAAGTACTATGATCCCTCTTTATAAGAACAAGGGTGACATTCAGAGTTGCAATAACTATAGGGGTATTAAGTTATTGAGTCACTCTATGAAGATTTGGGAGAGAGTGGTCGAGGTGAGGCTGAGATAGATAGTGTCTATTTTAGAGAACCAGTTTAGATTTATGCCTGGCCGCTCGACGATGGAGTCAATTCACCTGGTACGGAGGCTGGTGGAACAGTATAGGGAAAGGAAGAAGGACCTGCACATAGCATTTATCGACTTGGAGAAGGCATACGACAAAGTCCCCAGGGAGGTGCTTTAGAGATGCTTGGAGGTGAATGGAGTCCTGGTGAAATATATCAGAGAAATTAAAGACATGTATGATGGAGCTAAAACTCAGGTGAGGACGGCGGGAGGAGACTCAGAGCATTTCACTGTCTTGACAGGATTGCATCAGGGATCTACTCTTAGTCCCTTTTTGTTTGATTTGGTGATGGATGTGTTGATGTGGCATATTTAAGGAGAGGTGCCTTGGTGTATGGTTTTTGCAGGTGATGTAGTTTTGATTGATGAGACTCGAGGGGTATGAATGATAAATTAGAGGTGTGGAGACAAACTCTTGAGTCTAAAGAGTTCAGGTTGAGTAGGAGCAAGACAGAGTATTTGGAATACAAGTTTAATGATGTGAGGCTGGAGAATGAGGTGGTAGTGAAGTTGTAATCACAGGTGGTATGTAAGAGGGATAGTTTCAAGTATCTTGGGTCCGTGATTCAGGGTAACAGTGAGATTGACGAGGATGTCTCGCACCATATTGGGGCGGGATAGATGAAATGGAAGCTCGCTTCGATGGTGTTGTGTGATAAGAAGTTGCCTCCCAAGCTTAAAGGAAAATTCTACAGGGTGGCAGTCCGTTCGACCATGTTGTATGGAGTGGAGTGTTGGCCAGTTAAAAACTTCAACATTCAAAAAATAAAGGTGGCGGAAATGAGGATGTTGCGTTGGACGTGTGGGCTGACTAGGGGGGATAGAGTTTGGAATGAGACTATCAGGGAGAAGGTTGGTGTGTCTCTAGTGGAGAATAAGATGTGGGAAGTCCGATTGAGATGGTTCAGACACGTGATGAGGAGGGGCATGGATGCCCCAGTTCATAGGTGTGAGAGGCTAGCTTTGGATGGTTTTAGATGGGGTAGGGGTAGGCCGAATAAGTACTGAGGAGAGCTGATTAGGAAGGACATAGAGTAGTTATAGCTCACTAAGGATATGACCCTAGATAGGAAGATCTGGAGTACGCGAATTAGGGCAGAAGGCTAGGGTTAGTTTGGGTCGCTAGTGTAGGGAATTACTTGGTGGGGATATTATTCTTGTTATGATACCTTGTTTCATGCCTTATTACGAATCTGTTTACTTTTCTCTGTTTTTTATTACTTGTGGGTGTCGTATTTATGTTATGCCATCTTGTTCCATGCTTTACTATGAATTTGTGTAGTATTCCGTGCCTCGAGCCGGGGGTCTATCAGAAACATCCTTTCTACTTCTTTAGAGGTAGAGGTATGGACGGCGTACATCTTACCCTCCCCAGACCTCACTATGCGGGAATACACTGGGTTTGTTGTTGTTGCTTTTATGTGACAGAATATGCCTTCTCGCCAAGCGAAGGCACACAGAAATGGTGACCAACCACTAATGCAAGCCAACCCTATGAATGAGAATATGTATCATACTAAATTTTAGGCTTTCTTTCAGGCGTTGGCCCAAGTTATGACTGTAAATATTCAGGGAAATCATCAGGATTCGGTTCTAATTCTGTAGAATAATGATTAAGATACAAACAAAATCGTGACTTCATGAGAATTAATCCACCTGAGTTCTTTAGGTCCAATATTGGTGAGGACCCATGGCTCTACATTGATGAGGTAAGAAAGATAACGTAAGTTATGCATGTTACTAAGGAGGAGAGTGTAGAGTTGGCATCCTATAGGTTGAAGAATATTGCCTATGATTGGGTCGTTATGTGGAATGATGGTAAGGGTTAGAATGCATCTCCTATGAGTTGTCAGGCACTTCAAAATGCATTTCTAGATTGGTTATTTCTGTGAGAGATGAGAGAAGCTAAGATTGAGGAGTTCATGAACCTGAGATAGGACTCGATGACACTGAAGGAGTACTGCCTAAAGTTTACCCAATTGTCTAAGTGTTCTCCCGAGTTGATAACTGACCCTAGATCTAGTATGAGTAAGTCTGTTTTTGTAGTGTCTAGTTTGGTAGTCAAGAAGTGTAGGACTGCTATGCTTATTGGGGATATGGATATTGCTATAGTAATAACTAATACTCAATAGATTGAGGCAGAGATGTTAAAGGGGAGAGAGAGAGGAAATAAGAACACTAGAACCAGGCAATTTGAGTATGTCCAACCAAGGTCTGGAGGGAGAAACCATTTGCAATTTTAGGGTCACTCATCTATGCCAGCACCATCTTCATCCAGTGCCTCTGTACCTAGAATTAAGTGGGAGAGTGGGGCCAGACTTCTATTTTCAGTCTCAGAATAGTATAGGTAGAAGGCCATATTATCCGATATGTGCAAAGTATGGTAGAAAACATTCTGGTGAGTGTTTGATAGGAAAGAGGGGCTGTTATAGATGTGGAAATTTAGGTCACAAAATCAAAGAGTCTTCATATGCTAAGCAAGAAAGTAGGAATGTTTGTCCCCAATCTCAGGCTACTAGCGCACCAGCTCCTCTAGGTCACCCAGTCCCTCCTCAGGGCTCATCATCCAATATTGGTGGCAGTTAGCGCCATAATTGATTCAGTGCTTTACCATCCCAAAAGGAGCAAAAGAGTTTACCAGATGTTGTTACTGGTATGATTCATGTCTTTTATTTTGATGTTTATGTGTTGTTATACCCCCCGATCACATTTCTCTTATGTGACTCCATTGATTGTGAAAATTTGTGGGATAAATCCTGAAAGACTTTCCAAGACCTTCCTAGTTTCCACCCCAGTAGGTGAGTCGGTTGTTCCCAGACGAGTCTATAAGTGTCCTCTTAATTTCCTACATAGAACACACCCATATCGTGAAGTCTTAGTTTCTTAATGAGGCAGTTTTTTAGTGGGAAAGTAATTCTGAATCTCCTAAGAGTCATTTTATATATTATCTTAAGGATAGAAAGTGAATATCCAAAGGGTGTATTTATCATTTAATTTGAGTCAAAGTCAATAAGTCTGAAGCTTCAACAATTCAGTCAGTCTATGTAGTCAATGAGTTTCCTGAGTTTTTTTTCAAAGATTTTCCAGGGGTACCTCTCAATAGAGAAATAGAATTTAGTATTGTTCTACTTCCTGACACTGAGATCATTCTATCTCTCCATATCATATGGCTCTGTCCGAGCTTAACGAGTTAAAAAAACAGTTTAAAGACCTCTTAGACAAAGATTTCATAAGGACTAGTGTTCCCCTATGGGGAGCTCTAATCTTATTCGTGTGCAATAAAGATGACTCTCTTTGAATGTGCATCGACTACCGCCAGTTGAACATAGTTACAATCAAGAACAAATATCCTCTTCCTAGGGTTGATGACTTATTTGACTAGCTTCAGGGTGTAATTTATTTCTCTAAGATAGACCTCAAATCAAGCTACCATCATCTTAGAGTAAGAGAGCATGACATTCCAAAGAGAACTTTCAGAAACCATTATGGTCACTTTGAATTTCTATTCATGTCCTTCGAGCTAACTAATGCCCCAGCAGCCTTCATGGACTTGATAAACTGGGTGTTCAAAAACTACTTGGACATGTTCGTCATAGTCTTTATCGATGATATTATTTTCTATTGTCTTAGTGAGGGTGACTGTGTTAACCATCTCAGAATTGTGTTACAAACTCTTAAGAATCATCAGTTGTTCGCCAAATTCAGTAAGTGTGCATTTTGGCTAAGGTCAGTATCTTTTCTCAGCCATATTATTTTCTGTGATGGTATTATAGTTGATCCTTAAAAAACCAAAAGCAGTGAGAAACTGGCCTAGAACCATCTCTCCATCAGACATTAAGAGTTTCTTGAGTTTGTCTAGTTATTAACGACAGTTTGTATAAGGGTTTTCTTCTATTGCATCCCCCATATCTAGGATGACTCAGAAGAAATTTATGTTTCAGTAGTCAGATTTCTGTGAGAAGAGTTTTCAGGAATTGAAGACTCGACTCACTTAATCCCTAGTTTTGGCACTATCAGATGGTTCAAATGGATTTGTTGTTTACTGTGATGCTTTTAGAGTTGGTTTTGGTTGTGTTTTGAAGCAGAGAGGCAATTTCATATCCTATCCATCTAGTTAGCTTAAATCTCATGAAAAGAACTATCCTACCCATGATCTTTAATTAGCAGATGTTGTATTTGCTTTGAAAATTTTGAGGCATTATCTTTATGGGTATATGTTGAAGTGTTCACGAATCATAAAAGTTTGTAGTTTGTGTTTTCGTAGAGAAAGTTAAATCTCTGTTAGAGAAGGTGGTTATAATTGTTGAAGGACTATGATATGAGTGTTTTGTATTACCCGAGCAAGGCCAATGTAGTGGAAGACACCCCTAGTAGATGTCTTTGAGAATGATAAGAAAAAGTTAGTTTAGGAAGTTTATGAGTTGGCTAGACTAGGTGTTCTATTGGTTGATTCAACTGAAGCTAGTGTATAGGTTCAGAATAATTAGGAGTCTTCTTTAGTTTTTGAAGTGGAGAAACAAGATAGAGATTTTATTTTGGCTAAGTTGAAGGAGCCAGTTAGAGATCAGAAAATAGAGGTTTCCTCCCAAGGAGGAGATGGCGTGTTATGCTACCAGGGTATACTGTGTTTGTCATGTGTTGATGGCCTGAGACAATGGATTTGGGCAAAAATGCATGGTGCGCGTTACTCTATTCACCCAGGAGCTACCAAGATGTATTGCGATTTGAGGGAAGTTTATTAGTGGAGTGGCATGAAGCGAGATATTACTGAGTTTGTAGTTAAGTATGCTAATTGTCAACAGGTTAAGGTTGAGCAACAAAAGCCCAGTGGTACATTGCAGGAGTTTAGTATTCCTACTTGGAAGTCGGAAGAAGTGAATATAGAATTTTTGATAGGGTTGCTTCATTTTCGTCGTCAGCATGATTTGATTTGGGTTATTGTGGATAGAATGACCAAATCAGCCCATTTCCTTCTAGTCCATTCTTCCTTTTCAGCCGAAGATTATGCTAAGATTTATATTAGAGAGTTAGTTAGATTGTAAGGAATTCCTTTGTCCATTATTTCAAATAGGGGTACTCAGTTTACTACTCACTTTTGGATAGCTTTTCAGAAGGGTCTCGGTACCGAAGTTCATCTCAGTTCAGATTTTCATTATTAGACAGATGATCAGGAAGAAAGAAACATTTAAACCCTCTAGGACATGCTGACGGTCTGTTTTATTCACTTTAAAGAAAGTTGGGATGACCACTTTTCTTTGATCAAGTTTTCCTATAATAACAGTTATCATTCTAGTATCCAGATGGCTCAGTATGAAGATCTCTATGGGAGAAGGTGTAGATCACTCATTGGTTGGTTTGAAGTGGGCAAGCCTACTTTGATAAGGACAGATGTAGTGTTTGAAGCAATGGAAAAAGTTTAGTTGATTAGAAAGAGGCTTAATATAGCTCAGAGTCTTCAGAAATCTTATGCGGATATGAGGAGAAGGGATCTAGAGATTTAGGTTGGTGACTTGGTTTATTTGAAGATTTGGCCCATTAAGGGGTGAAGAGATTTGGCAAAAAGGGGAAGCTTAGTCCCCGATATTTTTTCCCTTATAGAATATTTAGCCGTGTTGGGAAGGTAGCATGTGAAATTGAGTTACCTATACAGTTGTCATCCGTTCATCCAGTGTTTCATGTCTCCTTATTGAAGAAGTGTATTCGTTATCCAGCTGTTGTAGTTCCTTTGGAAAGCACTGAAATTCAGGATAGCCTTTCTTATGGAGACATCCTAGTAGAGATACTTGATCACCAGATTCATAGGCTAAGTAACAAAGAAATTCCCTTGGTCAAAGTTCTTTGGCAAAATCTGTCCGTTGAGGGTGCCAATTAGGAGGAAGAAGCAGATATATGAACCAGGTACCCCCATCTCTTCTCTAAAAGTTCAGACTCAGTTTAAGGTAAATATTTTCCTCAGATTATCTCTTTTCCATTCTTATTTTCAGATCTACATGATCATCTTTATACCATAATCATGCATTCGAATCCGTCTAGTCATGTAGTCATGTTTCCAGTTATGTAAGTTTAGTGCGTAATCTCAGTTCCTCAGTATTCTCAGTTTAAGCATTCTTATTCGAGGATGAATGTTCCCTAGGGAGACATATTGTAATACTTTGTATTAGACATAGTTTAGTTCATCTCCTAGTGCTTGCATAAAAGGCCTAAAGCCTAAAAAATCTAGCTAAGTGTTGAAGACTTACCCTTATTTTGACTCCTTAACTTTGAAGATTTCTAAGTTGACCTTTCATGTTTCGAGACGATAGTTATTGAGTTGATTCACATTCAGGGGTGTAAGGAGCATGTATCGAGGAAGTTTCAGAATTTTTGGATGAGGTTTGGGTCATGTTTGGATTTTGATTCCAACAGCTCAACGCGATTTCACCGCATCGCAACGGGAATAGCGATGGGCATTCTAGTTGTGACTTTAATCTTTAGAGGGCCAATTAAGTCATTTAACCTCATGCCAAGTCATAAAAATAGAAGATTCGATGTCGGTTTAAGCATTATAAACTCGTTCTTCATCAAATTTCTCTCTACGAAACACTGATCAAATTCAAGAAATCCAAAACTCCATTACATCCTCTTCAAGACAATCAATAGTTTAAGTTTTCGAATTCAAGAACTTCAAGAAAAATCCTTCAAGAACATCTTTAAAAATTTAAAGTCAAGTTTGTACATCAAATTAACCCTAATAAGGTATGAAGGGTTATGAATAAGGGCTTTCTTTGACCCTTATGCCCAAATTGCATTATTTTAAGATTTTAGTTCCTTCTTTGAAGTAGGGTTTATACCCAACTTTACATATTCTTAAAGTATGTGATTATTATGGGATTTAAAGCTTTAAGTTAATCATAAAGTGCTTATGTTTATGTTCTATATTATGATATTGCATTAGCTTGACTTGATATTTTTGAAGTATTTTCAAGATTGTTATTGATCATGAAGTTATATTATGTATTGACTTGAGTTTAAATGCATGGGTCTTAAGCCCTAAGTTTAAGTGTTGAGATTTGAAGAAATCATGTTCATAAGTTTTATTTAATAAATTCATACCAAGAATGAGTTTGAGTTTTCAAGAAGACTATGGTCTTAAGTTTCTTTGACGGTTTTATAAAAAAATATTTAAAGAAAGATGGATATTTTGAATCTAAGTTAACAAATGGAATCCATATTTGTTCATTTTGAATATAGTTTAAAGCAAAGAGATGCATAACTGATTTTCATTATAAACTGTTATGCTATTTTAAGGTAGATTTCCTATAGTATCAGCATATAAGTAAGGGAGTAGTATTTAGCACCGAGTTGGGTGTGAATCTAAGGTCACATGTCCCAGAACTATGAGCCAACTTAGGTTCAGCTTATTCCAATTATGGGTAAAGTTACAGATAGTGATCACTTAGTTTAGGTCCTATTCCGATGGCAAGGGTAGGACAACTTTCCCCAACATGAGATCTACCCACTACGGGTAAGATGTTGGACTCCATGATAGCTCACATAGTATATGTCAGTTAGAATAACCTCCCTAATAGAAAAAAGTAAAATAAAAGATTTTAGAACTAAGTGTTATGGCTCACAAAGTTTGTTTTGTGCTTTATTTCTCATATTAATAATTTTAGTTTTATGCTTTATTTCTCATGTTAATAATTTTGCATCTTTGTTTTATTCAAGAAAAGGTGAGTCATCTACACTTATCATGCATTCTTGAAAAGTTTATATGAACATTGAGTTGTTGTTTTACTTATGAATTCACCCCCACATGCTCAATATATTGCAGAAATATTGATCCATATATATGTCTATATTCTACATTGTCTCATAATGTAGGTCCTGATGCTCAGTTCCAGTAGCGCGATTGATTTAGAGAATCTCCACCTACACCCCAGATCTTGGTGAGTCCTCATAGTATATTTTTGGGGCATTACTCCAGGTTTGCTTGACCAAGTGTGCAGATTGTCAGTTATTTAGTCATACAGATTTCAGTCTTCCAGATTGTTGATTATCTCAGCAATATGTTTATTTCTGTCCATTCATTCTCACATATTACATGTTCATGCATAGTTATCTCTTGTATTTCAGTCATTCCTTAACACACATACCAGTATATTCGAAGTACTAATTGCATACTTTTCCTTTGCGATATGTTGTCTTATAACATAGGTTTAGATGCTCAGTTTCCCTACCATTCTTAGACAACTCAGCATTATCCAGTAGCAGCAGTAGTGGTGAGTCCAGATACACCTAGGCATGATATGTTTTTACAATTACTTGAGTATTCTCTTATGTTTATCTAGTCGGAGTTGGTCGAGGGTTCATCCCATAAACTACTCATGATGTTTAGAGGATTTCAGATAATTAATTAGACAATCAGTTAGTTCTTTTTGTTTTTATATGTCATTTCAGACATACAGTGTAGTTTTTAGTGTTTTTATCAGATATTTTAGACATATCATTACTATGTATTTTAGTGATCAGATATTTAGTATCTTATCAGCTTATCTTCCGCACATGTGCTGATTACTATTTTACTCAGTGCTCATAGTACGTACGAGTGCATGGGTTAGATTGTGGTCACTTGTGACCATTGGCACTATTGTCTTAACCATAGGGTAGCCTCGGGTCGTGAAAATTGAGCCAAAGTTTGATGTGACCTCAGATTCCTTCTCAAAATTCTATGACAACATACAATCTAGAGTTAGAAGCATTAACCCATAAGTTAATTAGAAGTTAAGTGAGGATAGTGTTTATCTGGATTTAAAAAATTATGTGTTTAATGGGGCAAGTATGTTGTTGAGAAGGGTGTAAATATGTGATGATAATTGCTGAAGATAAAGAAAGATAAGGATAGAATATACTAAAGGAGTATTCAAGAATGAAATTAGTATAGTTTGTTAATAGTTTGGGAATATCCATGTTAAGTGAAACAATCTAAGTTTGAATTTTTGATGATTGGGCTAATAGAAAGAAGAGTTGAAGTTCTAGATGGTGTGAACTCAGGGTATGCGATACTCATAAATATTCTTAGTTAGTAAGTGTTCAAGTTATTATATGATGACTAGTGGTGCTATAGAAAATTTAGAGTAGTATCTCAGAAGAAAGTACTAGTAGAGGGTTTTACACTTTCAGGTGAAGTTTTTCAGGGTGAGTTTATTATTTATGTGCATTGTTATATCTTGAACTCTAGTGTATAGTGGTTCCACTTCAGTATAGAGTTTATTACAGGGCCCCATGGACTTAGAATGATGGCTTAAAGCTAAGGGGGAGATGACAGAACAAGAAAACAAGTCCGCTCTCAAATTCTAGTAGAGATTCCACTGTGTTGTAGAACAACACTAGGGGATGAACATGCCCAACCCATTATCATCTCAGTGTGAATTGTTGTACTTCAGTTATCATGACATCTACTCAAGCCTTATAAGTTAGATCTATGATCATAGATGATCTTCATGCACTTTCTATAGACTCTTGTATGCTTTCAGTTCCTAGTATGAGGAGTTCCAGTTCACTCAGTAGTATAAATAATATTCCATGAACTTATGAACTCTATCCTCAGGTCATGTATCTCATGACTCATGTACTCATACTTTACAATATTCTTAGTTTCTATAACTCGTAGTACAATCTTAATGATCAATAAAACTCAAATTATGTCATGTATGTCGTCAGATTAGATCTCTTTAATTAATTTATGCCTTTGATACTCTATTCCTCAAATCTCAGCAAAGTATCAAGTTATGTATAGTATTTTTTAATGCTTCAGGTCCTTATGTTCTAACCTTTCAGTGACTTCTCCTTAATGTTAAGATAGCGGTGATGAAAAAAATTAATGAACAATGATTTAGAAGGAGAGAGTAAATTTTCATTATTAGGAAAAGATAGTTGTATGCTTGTTTTATCTAAGGCTATAAGGTTGAAGGATGATTAAAGAAAAGCTTTTTGCATAGGTCATTGTTAGTTAAAAATTCTATGTGTGTTTTATTGGAGATAGGACACGGGAGTTGTTATTGACAAAAGATATTTAAAAATGTGGTAAATGTTCCTAGGTGGGTTGGTTGACCATAAGTTTATATGTGGTTATAATGATAGGCTTGAACGTCATGTTTATGTATATGTGGATAATTGTTTTGTCCATTAGTGAATTCCTAGTAAGAGATTGAATTTAGTTGTTGATGTGGTAAGAGAAATTATTCTTGAGATGAAAGAGGTGAAACACACATGGGGTATTGAATTCAGGGTTTAGACTAGAATTATGATGTATGTGTAGTACCTTGTGATTTTGAGTTAGGCTTAAACATGGTGATAGTATGTAGCTCAACTCAGACACTCGCTAGAGTATTTTTATGTACTCATGCGAGTATTTAAAGAGTGAGGCTATGTTTTAATTGGGCAGTTGCATTGCATAAGGCCTAGTAATTCTATCTGAGCTTATGTTTCATAGGCCTATGTTCCATGTTATAGAAGGTATAACTATATTGAGATTCCTTGTTTAGATATCTCACTCAGATCATGCCCAATAATTCTTTGCTCCCTGATGTTACTAGAACTTCTTAGAAAGAGTGTTGAAGAAATACTATAGTTGAGTATAAGCTTTCAATAAAATTCAGTCCGTATAGCCAGCAATTCAGTTCAGCAGTCAGACTGACAAGTTCCTATGGTTTTCCATCATTCCATCTAGTCTTACTACCCGAAGTTTTATGAATATGGCTATTTCATGAGGTAATTTGTTCACATGCATATAAGTTACGAATTTACTTCAGTCCATGCATCATGTTTTAAATTTCGCTATTTAGTCAGGAATCAGTTCATAAGTGTTCAATGAATGATCTCAGTTTCTCAAGTATTCTAGCTCAGACATTATAATACCCTTTGTACAACCTCAGTCTCATTACCTCATGATTCATGCTTACATAATGTACTTGCGCATACCATGAAACCCCTTTGTTTTAATTCCTGCAAGTGTTTTATTGAGGGACAATTCCAAATGAGAATTTACATACTTTATTCCATCCTTAGTAACTCATGGAATAATGTATCAAATAGAACTTCACAATTCTATAAGAATGATTGTATCATGGACATTTCAAGTGAGTTCTAAACTCTCAACATGAATCAGATCCTTATAGTCAATGAAGTTAAGTCTGCTCAAAAATCAGTTTCATGATTAAAGTTATAATAGTTTAGATCATCTACATCCTTCATTAGCAGACATGTCAGGTCTTCCTTACTCCATACTTCTAAATCTTTAATAATCTTTTACCTATCATTCGAGGATGAATGATTCCAAGCGGGAGATAATGTAACACCCCATATTTTATGGCTAGAATTCAAACCTTTTTCCTACATGTAAACCCTAATCCTTTGATTTGTGTATGAATTCATGTGTCATGATCAATTACCTTGTGTAAAACGTGTTTTCAATGTGAATCATATTCATAGGAAGCACTTAGAGAAATGTCGAGTTGAGAACACTTGTATCTATTGAGTTCTAGTATTTGATTTTACAAGGGTCAACTTTAAACGGGATTATCTCCTATAATATATCAATTCAGGTGTCCTACTATATATCCAATAAAATACCTTCGAGTATTCTTTCCAATGCATATGATTTCACCTTAATCCAATATCGGAGTAGAGAGTTATGCTTATTTTACTTCAGAGTGTTCGTCTATCAACAAGGTGAAACTTGAGGTGATAAGACATCAACTAAGTAATGAGCTATCAACCACGTCATCAGCCTTAACCAGAAACATCCTACATCACTTAAGGAAAGGATACGACTAGGTTTACAATTCGTCAACTAGTTGACAGGCTATCAACTAAGTCGTCAACCTTAACAAATCATGAAGAGAAGGTGACAAATAGGTTGACAGGCCATCAACTAGTTGATAGGCTATCAACTAAGTCATCAACTAAAAAATTATGTAATTTTTATTTGATTTTCCTAGGGGTATTTTGGTATTTTCCTCACTCAAACCCTACCCCTACGACTTAAATACATGAGAGGCATTATTTTTCCCCCAAACTCAATCACTTAACACATTATTTCTCCTCTCAACTCTCAAGAGAAAAGACATTAGGGTTTCTTCCCAAGAACAAGAAATTCAAGCTTTCTTCCCCAAGAACTCAAGAATTCAAGTTTTAATTTCTATCTTTCATCAAGAAATTCATGTATATGGGGTATATCAATGGGTTCCTTCCACCCATTGAGCCCAAAAACTCTATTTTAATTTTAAAAGTATAAATCTTATTCTACTTCATGAAATCATTCATGAATCTCAAGATATTAATCCATGAATTCCTTAATAAATTACTTACAAGCCATGTCTACAAGTGTTTCCAAGTGAACTAAGATATTTCATATTTTGTGTTGCAAATTTTCATGTCATATTCCATTGATGTTAAATCCCCAAATTATGAATTTAGCCATATAATCATGTTATTTTCTCATGTTTAATATGTTCCTATGTTCAAGTTCATGCTTTTCACTTATTTGGGGAAAATTTTATGTTTTGGTTCTTTGAACCATGATTCCATACTATAGTTTTAAACTATGAAGTCATATTTTATAATTATTCAATGTTGGGAGGCTATGAACACTCGATATCTATATGTTCTACATGATTTCAGATTTTCAATTAATATGTCAATTAAGCCATAAATCATTATACTCAGACATTTATGATCATGGTAAGCACTATCAGAAATAATGTTCAGTTGAAGTTAGTTTAGTTCAGTACCATTGTATGTTTAGTTGAGAGTAGGATTTAACACAGAGTGAACCCGGGGATGGGGACTCACCTTTCAGTAAAGGGTGTGACCTTTAGTAGTAGTCCTTGAGTTCCAGAACTACGTAGCCAATGTTGATTTGAGATATCTTTCTTCAATTTGAGGGTTGGCATATAACTCATGAGAGCACCTTCCAGTAGAGGGTGACTCCATCATCCTTCTGGATACCAGTTTAGTGGATCAACACAGCCAGTGTTAGTACCCATGGCACGGTACTGACACCTTTTCAACTGGGATTATATATTGAACCTTGATTAGCTCAAGTTGGGGCATATCCAATATAGTACTCAGAGCATATCAGTTTAGGTCTGCATGACCAAGTATACAGACATCAGTTATTCAGTTATTTTAGACACCAGTTATTCTGTTATTCAAATCATGTTATTTTGTATTTATGCTTGATCTTGCATTCTTAGTTTAACATATTCACATTTTCATGCTCAGTATCCATACATAATCCTCAGCTCAATTTTACAGCATGTTCAGCTTTATATAAGATTTACATATAGTATTCATGTTTTACCATATCCCAGCTTTAGTTCTACTTATTCTACAAAAGTAAGGATTTTAAGAAACTAAGTGTAGTGATTCACTATCTTATCAAATTAAGTTTGTTACTCATGCGTTAAGATACTTCAACTTTCAGTTTATTTCAGTCTCTTGGTGAGTCTACTTGCACTTAGCATGCATGTTTTAAGATTATGTATCTATTTAGTTTAACCTGTTGCATTCACCCCCACTTATTCAGTACATTCAAAAGTAATAATACATATATAATTCTATATGCTACATTGTCTCATAATGTAGGTACCAGTTGTAGGCTACACATCATAACCAGATAGTTTACAATTTCCAGCCAGCAGATGATGAGTTCTTTTATTTTGGGGACTCTAATCAGTTCTAATTCTTGTACTATATTGTTATTATCCATAAGTATTTATTAGTGGTAGTTGGAGGCATGTCCCAGCTATCGATATTCAGTATATTAGAGGCTACATAGATAGATAGTCAGAGTCGTTACAAGTAATTCAAGTTTCTTTCTTCAGTTATATCATGATGTAAACTTTATCAGTATTACATTTATTTAGACTTTCTCATGATGATCATGTTTCTTCTCAGTAAGTTAACATTTTTATACAATTTAAATTAGTTTCTCAAGTAGTATGCTAGTTCATGGGTTAGCTTGGGACAACTTGTGGTTCCAAGTACTGTGTTACGACTAGGGATAGCCTCGGGTCTTGAAAATTATCTAGTTTGTTTTGTTATCTGTGCTAGTAGTCATGGGGATAGTCTTGTTTTGGAGTGTGTTACTGTTTTAGTATTACTTGGTGATAGTATTGTTTATGTTTTTATTTGGTGTGTTAATACCAGTTGTTTCTGGTTCCTTTACTCTTTATTTTATAGCCTGTTTTTGTCTTGAGTCGATTGTCTATTGAAAACAACGTCTCTATCTCACCTTTGAGGTAGTCGTATGGACTGTGCACACTAATTTCCCTAGACCCCATTTTGTGGGAATATACTGGGTATGTTATTGCTGTCGTATCTAGTTTGGACCTGACAAAGTGGCGGTCCACTTTAATTTTCTTGGTTATATCAGCGAATACTGGGTTCCTCAAAATATGTAGAGTTGATTGGTTCTCACAATGGATAACTATAGGATCGAAGAAAGGATGGGGAAGTCAGTGAAGATTTTGCTCAACCACACTAGTTCTCTCATCACTTTTCTTAAGGATATATACTCTACTATGCTGAGGAAAAGGGATATATGATCGTGCTTCTTTGATTTCCAGCTGATAAGGTTGTTTCCTAATAGCACAATGTAGCCCGAGACTTATTTACTAGATTCCAGGCATGTAGCCCAATCAGAATAATAGCATGCCTTTACATCATAGTCAGGTTTCTTAGACAAAAAAATTCCCATGTGGGATCCTTTTTCGGGTACCTCAGCATATGCCTAGTTGCTTGTGTGTAGTGTTTCCTAGACTATTGCTCGAATGGACTAAGATACTACACATCAAAAGCTATGCTTAGTCTAGTATCGGTGAGGAAGTTAAACTTTCCAAATAGTTTTTGATAGTCAGTGAGGTCTACCAAGAGTAATCCTCCTTGGCCTTCAACTTCACATTGGAATCAAGGAGAGGGTCCAAGATACAGAACTGAAGACAATCAAACTCTTTAAGGAGACTAACGAGAAACTTCTTCTGTGTACAACAATTCCAAATTCAATACAATTTCCCTAAGTCTTCGATCTTAAAAGTGTCATGGAGTAACTAATTAAGTGCATTGATCGCATGCACATATGTTATTGTAATCAAGACACTGTCCATATAAATGGCTATAGAAATATATACGGATAAGGAATAGGCATGCATGAAGTGTGTTATCCCGTGGAACTTAAAGCTTCTGTAAGTTTTTCATACCTGGTTGTGGGTTGTTTCAATCCACAAAAGACTTGTTTAGCCTGCACAGTAAACTTGGAATACCAGCATGGAGTATGTAAATGTTTATTATTTTGAAAAACTAGTAAAAAATAGATGTTCAGAAATATAAAGCCATCATTGATGTTTTAATCCATTTATGTGTTCCGTCTTGACATGTTCATGAAAATGCTAAGAAGAGGATAGTTCTCCAACATAGTACTCTACTATAAAATTTCATCAAACAAATTAAGATTAAATATGAAACATAATTGGAGAACACTCCATTATTCCTTAGATTTAATATGAAAATATAATTGAAGAATACTCAACCATCTTCCTGGATCGTCATAGTATCGTTTGAATAATTAAACAATATAGGTGAAATAAATATAACACAGAGTCATGTTAGATCGTTATATATAATTTCTTCCATCATGCTCTTGTTATGAACAATTGAACAAATCAATAGAATTTGTGAACAGTTGAACAAGACAGATATAACGAATATAGCACAAATCATACCAGTCAAGTATAGAGTTTGAGAAGAATTGAACAAGATAGATGAAATACGTAGAGCACAAAGTCATAATACTCAAGTGGAGTTTGTGAACAGTTGAACAAAATAGGTATAATGAATATAACACAAAGTCATACAACTCCAATCCAGTAGAACATGAGAATAATTTAACAAGATAGGTAGAGTAGAGGGTACCATCCAATCATACCAATCTGGCATGACTAGTGAACAATTAACAAGAAAGGTATGAAGAAAACATTTTAAGTCAAACCAATATGAAATGATTTGTGAACAACTTAACAAGGGAGGTAGAATAGAGGTGGAACGAGTCGTATCAATCTGGCACAACTCATGAACACTTTTTTCAAGATATGTAGAATGAAACTACTACCAAGTAAATATAAATATGACATGATTTGTGGAAAATGTAACAAGATAATTAGGGAAACCAAAGAAGGTCACTTTGACAAATTAAAGGACCAAAATTGATATCAAAGTCGAGGTTAGCAGCTGAGTCTTAGATCAATATGGGTTGGGATGGAGTTTAGGGTCGGGTATCGAGTGTGCATTTGACCCTAGCCAGAGGTCATGACTGGGAACGGGAGTCAAACTCAGGATTAGGGGTTGAGGTTTATAGTTGGGTCTTCAGCACAGAGTTAGGTCTCAGGTCAGAGTAAGAAAACCACTTATTTTCCAAGAAAATATTTTCGAGTACAAAATCAGTATTTCCAATATGAACTTCAACAACAAGTTCAACAATAAAAAGAAGTTCAAAAACTATTTTCTTGAAAATAGAAAAGCCAACAAGAAAGAGATGAAGATAGAAATATTCAAGTCCACTGAATTCATGATGTGTCCTTTAGAAAATTATTCATCTCAGTGCCCGAGGTTATGAAATATACTCTCTCAGGATAAAATGAATCACATCACCAAAATAGAAGTACCTCAAATTTTGTTAAACTATAAAATCACTCAATGGTAGTAAATCACGCTAGAGATTTTTCAAGAAGCAGAGTGTTTTTTTAGTTCAAAATTTTGTGTCAATACCTGAGAAAAAATCAGGTATCTATAGCCAAAAAGTGTTTCTTCAAAAAGAAGCAGTGATTTTGGAGAGTAGAACTGAAACATATTTCTTCTTAAAATAGAATGTTAAGGGCTGACAAATGGACCGAGATGCGCTGGCATATTCATCCATACTTGGCCATATATGCCTGCATCTCACCTTTTTATCATTCAAATAGTGTATTGAAGGATCACTTACTTTGAGGTACGTTGTGACATTTGTCTGCACATGCTCATGTGCGTCTGCAAATGGAGAAAATTTGTGTATGGGTTTTTGAATTAAAAATTATTAACTCTCAAGTTTCAATGAATTTTTTACAAAAAGTTAGTCTCTTGATCTATCGTTTGACAAATCCAAAGTCTAGTCGAGCGAGTGATGATTATGGTTTGGGCCTTGTCTTTTCTTGCCTCACTAACAACAAGGAGGAGTGATTCTATTCTGAAGCATGAGAATGTTTCTTTCTCCCACCAATTAGAAGAAACACTCTTTTATAAAGTGAAATCACTTTATGAATTTCCCTCCATTTTCTATTCAAATATCACTTAGAACCAACAATCCCCCACATGAATAAGGAATGATTATGCACTTAAAAAAATATAGATAAATCTGTGATTTAGAAGAAAAGACTAATTACATCTAGATAAATAGGTTTCCTTTGAATTTTTCATAGTAAACTTATGTCATACCATAATTCATTTGACTAAAGCTAGTCAGAAGAACTAGAACTTTTATTCATATCAATAGTCACTACATTAATCTTAAAAAGGCTTTTGGTAATGTAACCTTTACCTACATACAATTCATTCTTACTTATTAAAACTTTGTCGGAAATAAAGATACATTTGAATCCATTATTAGTGAGAAGTGAAAATAAAAGTAAGTTCTTTCAGAACTATAGAGCATGAAGGACATTGTTTATTATCACCATCTTACCATCTATTATATTCAAGCAAATCTTATTTATTCCTTCAACCTTTGCAGTAGCGGAGTTTGCCATGAATATTTTCTCATCATCTTGAAAAGTGCATATGATGTAAATTGTTCTTTGTTGGCATAAACATGATGGGAGGCACAAAAATTCATCCATCATTCTTTTGGATTACCAATTATATTGCATTATGAAAGCATGTCATAAAGATTATCCATTTCTTCTTTATATTTACGCATGTTTTCTTGATCTTTTTCCTTGCCCTTTTTTGGAGTCCGACAATCAAGAGCCTTGTGATCAACTTTTCCATAATTGAAGCAATTTTATTAGAAATTCATCTTAGGAGTATTATTTTATTATCCAGATGTTTTCTTCCTTTTTTTTGCCTTTGTGAGATCATCTTCAATAATGTTTTCTCTAGATATTATTGAATTTTCACGTGACCTCTTTTCCAAAGCCTTTTTATCCTCTTTGATTCTCAATCTTACAATAAGATCATCGATCTACATCTAATTGCATTTGTTTTCACATAGTTTTTGAAATCCTTTTACAAAGGTGGTAACTTATCAATTATGGCAGCCACTTGAAATGTATTATTCCCAATCAAACCTATATCAAAAGTTACGTGAGAGTTAAGATAAAACTTATTATGTTCATCAAAGGTATCATTTAAAATTATACCTTCAACAAATAAATCATGGGTAATAACTTGAAACTCTTAAACTTGGGTAGCAACAACTTTACCATCCACCATTTTAAAGTCCAGAAACTTTGCAATAATGAATTTCTTTATTTTGGCATTCTCTGGTTTCTCCTTCTTTTCCAAAGTATCCCAAAGTTCCTTTGAGTTTTTCATGTCATTTTACAAATTGTAAAAATCATCTTGTAAGTCACTCAAAATGTAATACTTACATTAAAAAATCTGAGTTCTTTTAAGCTTTAGTCACTAAGAAATGTTCATTATTTGAAGCTGATTTCGGCAATTCAAGAATGGTGTTTTTGATGAAATTTTGAAGATTTAGAGTAGTCAAGTAGAAGAACATCTTTTGCTTCTATTTTTTAATATCAACACTATAAAATTTTCCTAGTTTTTGGGCTGGTGCCATGCCAGGATCATCATTTGAACAACTTGAAGTTGCAGTAATTGTTGCTTTAACTTTCACTTTTTCTACATTGAATTCATTTTTAAGTCATTTTGTTGTCACAAATAGGAAAATGATTTAGTATCTCAGAATATTAGCAGTAAAGTTTTTACTCTTTATACATTTGTTTCTAGTTTGACGATGAAGTTGTTATGTTCTTCAATCACCAACCGAATGTCCTTTGGATCCAGACAAAGTTTTTATATCTTCAAATTAATGTCAAGTTCAAACAGGCTAGAAAACCAAAAGGTTTTAATCTCCAACAACAACAACAATAACAAAAACATACCCAGCGTATTTTCATTGAGTGAGGTCTAAAAGGAGTAAAGTGTACATAGTTCATACCATTACCTTAGGTGAAATAGAGAATCTAGTTTTCATAGATAGCTGACTCAGGACAGACACTAGTATAACAAACACAAAATATAAAAACACAAAATCGAATGATAAAAGAAACAAGACACCTATAGATTGATATTATAAACTATCTATCTGAGATCACAAACAAAACAAAAACACCCCAAATAAAAAACTACAAGATGCATTCATAACACTATAACGACATGCATAACTAATTACAAAGCCCCCTCCCTTCTAGTAAGGATGCACCCCTACCCTAATCTTCATCCTCCACACATCCCTATCAAGGATATTGTCTTCCTAAGCTGCAACTACTGAATGTTATGCCTAATCACCTTCTTCCAATAATATTTTGGCTACCTCTAACCCATGTGAAACCATTCTTAGCCAGCCTCTCGCATCTCTATACTAGTGTATCCGAGCACCTCCTTATCACATACCCGAACCATCTCAACCTTAATTCTTGCATCTTGTATATCACTGAATACATTCGTATATTCTCTTGAATAGTCTCATTTCTAACCATATCCTTCCTAACCATACACTTATTAGAATATTTTCATCTCTTCCACCTTCAACTTTTGGATGTGGGAGTTCTTAACTGGACAATACTATATTCCTTACAACAAAGTTGGTCGAACTGCCACTCTATAGTACTTATCTTTAATATTAAGATCTCATTCTTATTATGAAGAAATCTAAAGTGAGCCTCCATTTCAACCACCCTAGACCAATACAGTGTATGACATCCTTATTAATCTCTTTATTCCCCTGAATTATTGACTCAAGATACTTAAAACTATTTATTTTTCGAAAAGCCTAAGAATCTAGTTTCTCTATCACTCCCAATCATACGTTAAATCACAAAACATATATTCCAAATACTTCATCTTAGTCATGTTCAACCTAAACCCTTTAGACACAAGGATTTGTCTCCAAATGTCCAACTTATCATTAACTCCTCCTCGAGTCTCATCAATTAGCACTACATTATCACTAAATAATATACACCAAGGCACCCCTTCTTGAATATGTTATATCAATACATCCCTCAACAAGGAAAATAAAAATGGACTAAGAGTCAACCCTTGGTGCAAACCTATCAAAATAAAAAAAAGTGCTCTAAATCTTCTCCTACCATCCTTACATGCATCTTTGCTCCATCATAAATGTCCTGAATTGACCTAGTGTATGCCATGCACACACCTATAGCCTCTAAGATCCTCCACAAAACCTATTTGGGCACTTTATCATAAATCTTCTCAAGATTGATAAACACCATATGCAAATCCTTTTTTCTCTTCATCTACTGAATAAGGAAAAGGATTCAACAGAGGAACTCTCGAGCATTTAGTGATCTTCACTAGTATCCTCATGAGGTGGATGACCTCGATAGTTAAGTGAAATAGCATGAAACCAAAATGATTCTTAAAAATAGTCACAATCCTCTTCAGCTTCAACTCTACCACCATTTTCCAAACTTTCATGGCACAACACAACAACTTAATACCCCTATAGTTGTTGCAACTTTGTACGTCCCCCTTGTTCTTGAGAAAAAAATCATTATGCTCCATCTCCAAGCTTAGGTCATCTTTTTCATCCTAAAAATAATGTTAAACAACCTTGTTATCCACTCCAAATCTACCCCGCCAGTGCTCTTCCAAAAATTTTTACTAGAATCTCATCTGGCCCAGTCACCCTTCCCCTTCATATCATATAAATAGCACTCTTTACCTCCTCAACCTTAATACACCTATAATAACCATAATTACGATACCTCTTTGAGTGCTCTAAGACCCTCAACTCAAAATCTTTGTTTGTTTCATCTTTCAAAAGTCTATGGAAATAAGACTGCCACCTTCTCATAATGAGGGTGTCATCTACCAACACTATACTATCCTCAACCTTAATTCCCTTCACTTGGTCAAGATTATGGGACCTCTACTCCCATTTCCTAGCAATATTATACAACCCCTTATCCCTCATTTCTCCTCTAACTTATACTTTTCCTTATTCATTCTTCTCTCCTTGTCATCCTTGTTCTCACCAACGTTGCACAAGCCACCATTTTACTCCCTGCCTTCTATTCAACTTCATCTTTCCACCTCCAATCCCTATGGTGCTTTCCAGACCAACCATTCAAGACACCCAATACCTCTTTTTCTATATCTCTAATGCAACTGGTAGTTGTCTCCCATATTATATCCATATTCTCTCTACTCACCTAATCTCCCTTAGACGTCCTCTTCTTCCTTATCTCAAAAGTACCGACCATAGTTAAGCTACCACACCAAATCTTGGGTTATTTTTGCCCACCCTTCTTCTTTCTACCATTCTTTATTTTTAAGTCCATCACTAAAATATTATATTGGGTTAAAAGTCTCTCGCTTGATATGACCTTACAGTCTTTATAAAGCGCTCTATTACCCTTTCTAGGTGAAAAAGTCTACCTGTGTCTTAGACACCAAATCTACAAAAGGTAATAAATTGCTCCTCTTTCTTTGGGAAGCTCTAATTTACTATGACAAACCCAAAGGCCTTAGAAAATACAAAAGTAAGGCTCCTCCTTCAATCCTCCCATCGAAACCAAAATCTCTATACACATCATCATAGTCTCTCAAAATGACCTGATATGTCCATTGAATTCACCTTCTACGAAAAGCTTATTAGTGCACAGGATGCCTCTTACCACCTCATCCAAAACCTCCAAAAATCTCTTCTTATGCTCCTCATCCAAACCTATTTGAGGAGCATAGGAACTAATAACATTCACCGAAGACCCCCTAATGACCCACTTAATCAATATCACCCTATCATTGACTGACTTAACCTCTACCACCTATTTCTTTATCTCATCATCTACTGAGGTGGATAACTTATTTCTATACCTCATGCTACTCAAGAGCAAAAACTTATATCCATCCACATCCTTTGCGTTAAAACCCACCTATTTGATATCTTAGACACACACTACACTAATCTTTCTTTTTCTAAGAATTTAAACGAGCTCTATACACTTACCTTGAAGAGTACGTATGTTCCATGAACTAAATATGAAACTATAAGATCCTTTACCCCATTTAACCCTGCTAACTTTTGCATCCAACCCTAAACTCGCCCTCTAGGAATGACCCTAACCCAAAGGCAAACCAAAACCCAAACCTCACCCTCGACACTGGTTTCTACCCCAATCCCAATCTTAACCTAAGAAATGACCATAGGCTAACATCAACTGGCAAAGCGACTAATCAAAAAGAGTAGAAAATAAGGAGGTTCACAAATATATAGGGATAAAAACAAATATGTAAGGCAAAAACCGAATGGCGATAAGACGAATGAAATCAGTAATGCTAAGTAAAACAAACAAAAAATCTATAGGAAAGAATCAAGAGTCAACAACCTATGCTAAAATAAAATAAAACCAATATACTATAATGTAGGTCTAAATAAACAATAAACAATAACAAGAACTATACTACCAATAAGAAATCAAGCATGCTGTGGAAAATGAGTAATCAAAGATAAAAGACGAAAGTAGGCAAGCAAAATAAAAGCAAATTCAATACATGTACTAGGAGAAAATAACGATATAGATGTAGTAATCACGTGGATTTGGGCTTGAAAAAATATTCGTTCTAGCTTTGTTGGATTCTGGGAAAATAGTGTAGAAACTGATCGCCAAAAACTTATTCACTCTAAGAATATAAAAGAGTACACTAAAATCTGATGGTGTCATTAATGATGCTATGAGACTCTATCAGGTCTTCTATAGTACAGCCACCTCCGGTGGTATGATGATGGTCCATGGGTCTAACTCATTAGGTCTACTTCAAACCTAGGAAAATAGTATTGACGATGGTTACGTCTTACCAATGATGAAAGAGGAGAAAGAAAAATAAAGGGGGAAATAGGAGAGAAGAAAATTGAAAGAGTAAGAGGAAGGCTGATACTTACTTTTTAACCAAAATAAGGCCTCTAGAGGATTAGGTCATCGGCGAAAAAGACAAAAATGGTCCATTGAAGGTCCAATAAGAGAATTAATATGAACAGAGATGAAGATAAAGAGTTGCAAAAAGAGCATACACACTACTTCGGCGAAGAGTAAGATAAGAATCTTGGTTTTAATCTCCAAAGAACAAAATATTAATAAAGTAATTTCCTTAGGATTGTTGTTTTCGAGTTATAAAATATGTATTTACAACATGAACTTCAACAACAAGTTCAAAAATAATTTAATAACAACAAGTAGCTCAAAAATTATTTTCTAAAAAAAAATTTAAAAAAAAAACAAAAAAGATAAAGATAGAAAGAGTCAAGTCCACGGTAAAATGAATCACATAAATAGAATGATGATACCTTAAATTCTATCAAACTATAAACTCATTCAGTGGTAGTAAATCATACTAGAGTTTTTTCAAGAAGAGTATTTTTTTCACTTTAAAATTTCACATCAATATCTAAGGAAAATTCATGTATTTTTAGCCAAAGAGTATTTCTCAAACAAACATAATGGTTTTGAAAAGTGGAACCTTCTTGAAAAAATAAGTCCACATGCGGAACAATATGCGTCCACACATGGACAGATGCACATGCATCTCACCTTTTCATCTTTCAAAACAAATTTTGTCCAAAAATAATCATTATCCAAATCTAGATCCCATTGTTGAGCGGGTGATGATGATGGCGCAAGCCTTCTTGTCTTCTTTCCTCACTAACAACAAGGAGGAGTGCTTCTAGACTTAGCACAAAAATATTTTTTCTCCCACCAGTGTGAGAGAAACACTTTTTTAAATTACAAGCACAACTCACTCTTTTTCCTCTATTTTTATTTGAATATTATATATAAACTAATGATTCTTCATCAAGAGCGAGAGATCTTATAATGCCATAAGTCTGTACCCCAAATGCTACACGGTGATCATAATTCCAAAGGACTACAAGCTAACCCATGGCTGGTACCTGCTGTAATAACTGAATAATAATACTGTAATCATGAAGAAATTAGGCAGAAAATTGCTATAAGGTTTAATACTGTTTATGAATACTGATACGGCATATCAATACCAAAACTGAACATATGTCTGAAATACTCTAGGCTGAAAAGCCTCTACAGTCTGAACATAGAGTTGATGGGACAAGTCCCCAACTAACTCCGAACTACTAAAATAAAATGAAATACTGAAATAATAATCATGTCCTCGAACTATGAGGACTCACCACTAACTCTGACTGCTGAATATCTAAACTGCTAAGTATGATCGGGAGCCCGTGCATCTGAACCTAAGATATAAAATATCCTAGAGCAAAAGAAAAGTATGTGTCAGTACTTTGAATGTACCGGTATGCTAAGTGAGGTAGACTGATATGCATGGGTTCATATGCATAAACAATATTGACTAAATGACATAAATATAACTAAAAGAGAGTACATGCATGAATACATAAATTGTAACTGAGATCGTAATAATGCTGGATACTAAGTTCTGAATACTAATTTACAAATATCTCAGTTTTTTGATACTGCATTACTAATAACTGAGTGACAGTATTTGACTGTCTTGATTCTATGGAACTATGAATAGTTTTGTACTAAGCTGAGTGACTGTGTCTGACAGTCCTAAATCTGTTGAACTGAATTGAGTTCTATATTAAGACTAAATCTGAAACTGAGACTGTGGGAGGTAATAATCTAACCGACATCCACCTTTCTGAATAGATTAGGGTCCAACCTGTAACCCTAGTTGGAAGGGTATCAATATCTGCCATAGGTAAAGATAAGCTGTGAGTTAACCCTTTTTGAAGAGAAGCCTTTTCTTCAACCCTAATTGGAAGGAAAACTTGTATGAGATGTATCAATCCTCATATGGCAGGAAAATATCTCAACCTACGCTGGCTATGTAGTTCTATAATGTAGGGATTGCTTCTAAGGGTTAAATCCTTTGTTGACAAGAATGCCCCCATCTCTAGGTTCGCTCGGTATTGAATGCTACGCCCAACTGAATAGACACTGAACTGATTTCTAGTCTGTAATAGGCTTGACTGAACTGTTACTGATCATACTGTATGGCTAAATTGAATTGAGTTCACTGGGATTCCATGGACTACCAGAATACTAGTGAATTTTGTTAACTGATTGAGTACTACTGAGGTCTGAACTGAATACTATGACTGATTTCTAAGTACTACTAAGTTTTTCTGATTTTGTAACTGACTGAATTCTACTAATCATGCCATTATTGAGACTGTTCTGTAACTATTGTAGCTCTAGATAAATAGCTAAGTTTTTGGGTATTGAATACTCCTAGGACTCGATAGCCTGAAAAGTAAATCATAGCATAAAATTGAAAAGCATAATCACGTGAACTTATTCATAACTAATTCATGGAGACATTTTATCAAACACTTGCATGATATAACTAGCAAATAAGCTAGCATGACATGATTTATTTTCCTAATTAGTTCAAATGAGCAATTCATCGAGCACTTGGACAGCATAATCTATGCACATGACACTAAACAATATGTAGACATCATTATTCAAATCCCCATTGAAATTTTCAAGGGTTTAACATAGATTAATAAGGTACTACACATATATCAATTGACTCTACATGAAACTTTTCATAAAACATGGATTAGAAACCCAATTAATCATTATAATCATGAATGTAATCAAACCCAACATAGAATTCACAAAATTAATACACTTGAAGTAAAAATAATAGTTTCTTAGACTCCAAGGGTGGAAGGAACCCTTGGATGAACATTTCACATACCTTGGTTGCTAAATTTTTGAAGAATGATGGTGAAATATTGAGACTTGAATTAGAAATTTGTTCTCCTAGGGTTTTTGCTCTTGAGTGTTTTGAATACGAATGAGTGTATATTACTAATTGAGGGATAAATATCATGTTTTGCGGGCTGAAAGATGTGGGTAAATAACCCAAATACCCCTAAGGATGCAGATTTTTAATGAATGAAAACTGAACTAGCGACGCACAGACCGATGGGCTGCGTCGATGGGATCGACTCGATCGTCAATGCATCGTGTTGAGTCCCTGTAGGTTCACTGGAATTTTCCACTGGGAGCCAACCAAAATATTAAGCGATTGATGGACGACACGGTGCGTTAAGATTGCATCGATACGCTATTTTAGATTCCCAAACGTGGTTAAAACGAGGTTCAAAAAATCTAAAACTTATCGGGGAACACCTACTAACATTATTGATTAAGAATCAATCTAAAGATCTATACTTTAAGGTCATAAGGGTCATGAAATAGAGTCGCCAAATTATGAAGACTAAAAAACACTAAGTCTGAATACTTTAGCAAAATTTTTCTAAGTCTAGGACCCTTTGAAAAGCTTTAAAATACCGAATTAGCTTAGGATTTTGCGAGGTCTTACAATATCTTCCCCTTGGGAACATTCATCCTCGAATGAAACTAAGCTGAGAATACTGAAAAACTGAACTTGCTTACTAGGAATGCACAACTAAAACATGATTATATGAGTAAAATTATTAATATACTAAAATTTCATGCTGAACATGCATATTTGATGCATGAGTACTTGGTTGAACAGGATTCATGAATGCATGACTGGAATTACTGATAAGCTGAGTTTCTCATACTGAACATGCATATCTGATGCATGAATTCATGACTAATCTGACTCATAAAGGTATGCCTGAATATGCAATGGTAACTGATATCAAGTTCATAAGAAAAACTGAGCATGGAACTGAGTATGTTCAAAGGAAACTGTTACCTTGAGTTGAGTCTGAGTTTAATGAAAATAGGTGAGGATACTTGGTATGCATATTTTGTTCTATTTCATAAGTAGCTCTCTCAACGGACTGATTCCTCCAAAGAACTTTTCCTAGAGGGACTTCTTTGTTCCTCTGTCTGCGAATCTGACAATCAAGGATTTTGACTGGAACCTCTTTATAAGAGAGACTATTCTGAACATCTATGCCCTCTATAGGGACTAAAACTGCAAGGTCACCTATGCACTTCTTTATCAAGGAGACATGAAACACTGGATGTACTAAATCTAGATCTGAAGGCAACTCAAGCTCGTAAACTACCTTTTTGAAATGGCTGAGATTGGAACTTGAGGGTCAACTAAAGAGTATCCAATACTCCGAATTGGATTCATTACGTGAAGGGAAATTGGGAGGCTTAGTACATGAAAACTCGAGGTTCATAGTTCATCTCCTCCTTGGGACACTATGTCCCTCGAAGAATGCTAACTTGGATGAGATATTGAGGAAAGGCAAGGGTGGTGCACAAGGCACCTACGAATTAAGTTGTAAATGAATATCAGGGATTTGAAACCGAGGCATGATACATGGACTGAGCTGAAACACAACTACTTGGTTGCTCCATCTTAGAATAGTTACAATCATGAGACTTTGGATAGTGCGACTAGATGGAAAGATGGGAAACCAAACCATGTGAACTTGTCTGCCTGACTGCTAAATTGAATTACTGGATTTATGAACCAACTCATGATGAAACTCATACTCGACTGGAGAATTTCCTTGACACTTTTTCTATAGAGTTCTAGTGACTTTAGGGAGAAATCTTGGCACGGGCTGAATAAAACATCTAAATAAGAGATCGCATCCTGGCTAAAATTCTATAATATGAGGTGACGCCTAAGAATCATTATCTAAGATAGAGTGACTAAGAATTATGCATTGCAACTAAAATTTTCAAGCTTAGACATATTTCTTGAATACTCTCAACTACACTCTCTACCTCATTACATCACTTCATCTGAAAATACTAAAAATATTCACATGGGCGTTGAGCATAAATACATAAACATACTAACTTATATGGTTAACTTAATGTCTAATAGATGAATACTGGACAAGTAAGACTGATCTGTACTTAGTCTGAATAACTGGACTGAAACTGTAGAGTATTTTACATTTGAGGTAAGGGCTGACTGAGCAACATGATATACTAAGCATAAGTGCATGAAAAGCGTATTATTTGAGAATTCAAGACCAAGCGTATAACATGATTCTAAAATAGTCTGTAAACTGAGGCACTGAAATACTGATAACTAAATAGCTGGTAATTGTACGCTATGGTCAAGTAAACCTGAAATTGAGCTGAGTTACTGGTCTGATTACTGGACGAGGACTGTGATTGAGACTATAACTAGGACGGTAATTGAGGCTATAACTGAGATTGTAACTAAGACTCATATTGGAACTAAATGTTGGGCTCTGATAACTACATAATAGAGACTGATATAAATCAAGGATCAGAATAGACCCTCACACTTTGTGTTTTCTCCACTTTTCATCTCATGAAAAATTCTAACTTTCCTCCCCCCAGCAACTAAATATAATTTTTTTCTAGTCATTTGTGTGCACACTGACCTGATATTCAAGCCTATCTTCATAACTATAGCCTCATATAAAACAATTATGCAGAAATTTTTCATTAGCATTAAATATTTACTCTCTCCCATCTAAGAAATCTCTCATCACTTCATCATTTCAAAAAGAGGGTTCACTGAAGGGTTAAAACATGAGGACCTGAAGCATGAATGAATATTATACCAAACTCGACACTTAACTGAGGCCTGATGAATAGAATATAAACATCATGGATTTATCAATAGATCTAAACTAGGGATATACATGACATAATCTAAATGTAGTCAATTATTAAAAGTGTATCATGAGTCATGGGAACTGAGCATACTATAAAGAACAACATAAGTTCATAAGTCATGAGATGCATGACCTGAGTCTGGAGTTTCTGTCTTCATCGAACATGGTTCGTAACACTGAGTGAACTAGAATTCCTTATATGAAGAACTGTAAGTGAACATGATTTTTGCTAATGTGCTAGAATATGAGCCATAATTATAGAGCTGAAATGTAAGATATGAATAGATATCATGATAATTGATGGGTTTTGAGAGCCTAAAGTACGATTCTGAGGTAATCTACGTTATTATTCTTGCGACGAGAATAGACAAGAATATCTTTAATAAAGACTATGATGAACATGTCCAAGTACTACTTGAAAACATGGTTCATCAAGTCCATAAAAGGTGCTAGGGCATTAGTAAGACTAAACGACATGACTAAGAATTCAAAGTGACCATACCGAGTCCTGAAAGCTATCTTCGGGATGTTATATTTCCTGACTCTAAGCTGATGATAGCCCGATCTGAGGTCTATCTTAGAAAAGTAATTAGTCCCCCTGACGTTGATCGAATAAGTTATCAATTCTGGGAAGGGGATACTTGTTCTTGATCGCAACTTTATTTAACTGACGGTAGTCAATACACATTCTGAGAGAATCATCTTTCTTACACACAAATAAAATTGGTGCGCCCCATGGGGACATACTGGGTCTGATGAATCCCTTTTCTAGGAGTCCTTCAACTTCTCTTTTAATTCTATGAGTTCTTCTGGTGCCATTCTATGTGGTGAAATAGATATGGGCTGATTATTTGTAAGAAGATAGATTCCAGAATCAATTTCCCTTTCGGGAGAAACTTTGAGAAGATCTTCGAGAAACACATCTAGGAATTCAGATGCTACTGACACTGATTAAAGATTAAAGGTCTCTGAACTAGAGTCTTGGAGTCGAACGAGATTGTAGAAATATCCCATAGATATCATTTTTCTTACCCAAAGGTAAGAAACAAGCTGACCCTTAAGTGCTGAAGTACTACCCCTCCACTCTAGGACGGGTTCATTTGGAAACTAAATCTAGATAATTTTGTTTCTGCAGTTGACTGAGGCATAGAAGGAATAAATTTAATCCATGCCAATAATGACATAAAAATTGTTCATCTCTAATTTGACTAAGTCTGCTGAAGTGACCTTCTGCAATACCATAATCGTACATTTCCTGTATACCCACCGATCTATGATAATTTAACCACTAGGGTAGAGACTGAAAAAGGCTCTACTAGAATTTTGGGACTAACTCCGAAGTCAATATCTATATAAGGAGTAACAAAGGACAAGGAAGATCCTGGATCTAGCAAAGCATAAACATATAAATGGAAAACTTGTAACATACCAGTAACCATAGTTGTATTTCCCCAAAACCTCATCAAGAAGCGTCACACGGTGCTTAAAGCTACAAGTAGCCCCAAGCTAACGCTCTGAGCTTGCTACAAAGTCTAGGTACTTACATCAAGATATATAGAGCAAAACAATGGTGTTGTTATATCATGTTCATACTGGAATACAAAGAAATACTATCTAAATAGTCAAAATGCTAAAAATCTAAACACAACTAATGGTCTAGTTTAAAAAGCCTATACTAATCAAGAACTAGAGAGTCATTGGGATAACCCCTAAGTGACTTGAACTGAACTAAAAATAATACTCAAAATACTGTAGAAGCGGAAAACTTCAAAAACAAGTCCTCGAACCACGAGGACTAACCAAATATAAGGATGTAGATGAGATGCTTGGGGATTACTTTCACTGCTGAGACTGAGCAACTGAACCTACATTATGAGACAATGTAGCACACAGACTTATATGTGGATCAGTACTTTGAGGATGTACTGAGTATATGGGGATGTATATATTAAGTAAACAATATCATTACTGTTTATAAAACCATGCATGCAAATATGAATGACTCACATAGCTTGAATAAGTCTGAAATATAAATCTTATAAATCATGAATAAGGAAACATATAATATAAATCTCGTGAGTCATTATACTTAATTATAAAATCTATAGTTCTATCCCCTTCTCAAAACTTCTAGACTAAGTGGTAAAGTGCTCACCTCTGTATCTGAATGCTAAGACTGTAACTTTGAAACTGTAAGTTCAAGTAAAATAATATCTGATTTAAGTTGTGAGCCTTTACACTTGGTTTCTAAAATCTTTGGGGAAACATCCTTTTAAAAGATTTCCTTGATTAATAGAGAAAATAACTCATCTTAAGGGAAAAATACTTTAGGGAGGTTATCTTAACCGACATAAACCATGCGAGCAACATAGGGTCCAATGTTTCATCCTTATAAGGAAGAAACCTCACATTGGGGAAAGGAATCATACTCTTGCCGGGGAGTATAACCTCAACTCAGTGATTACTATCTCTGCCTCAGGAACAAAATCTCAATCCTACCATGGCACGTAGTTCTAGGGTATGAAACCGTAGTAACTTACCCAACTCGGTGCTAAATACTACTCCCTTTAATTAGATAAGTTCATCTCATGGAAATCCATATTTAAAACTCGTATAAGGGTTCATTAGGAAACCAGTTATACATTTAACATTTTTTGAATAACTCTGTAAAGTAGATTCCAAAACTCATATGAGGATCAAAATATCAAATACTGTTTATACTATTTAATATCAATATATCAACTCATATAAATGCATGGAAAATCATCATGCTTTGTAATCTTCTCAAAACGCTTCTATAATATCAAAATAATGGCTTCAAATCACAATCTCATGCTCAATTAAATGGACAACGGTAAACAATGTCTCCAATCATGCTCATGGTATTCAAATTCATAAAAGAACATGCTTTGACTTAAAGAAACTATGAAATTTAATAAATCAACAACATCATGCTTAAAATTCATCAAAAAGATACTTTGTCTATAAACCCTATATTTAAAATTATAAGAAATCCACTAAAAATATAATCTTTGGGCACAAGGGCGAAAGGATTGCCCTTGTTCAAGCTCCACATACCTTATATTATGGTATTTGAATGAACTCTTGCTTTTATGATGCTATTCGTACTATTGATGGGTGCTTCTTGAAGCCCTTGGTCTGGGGATTCCAATTCTTGAAGAAACTTTGAAAACTGATGGTTAAATTTTGAGTTCTCTTGAACTTTGGGTTGAAACCCTAGGATGTGTTCTTGATGAATTTTGATGAAACTGAACATATTTTGGTGATTTAGGGATTAAATCTCGTGTTAAAGCTGATAAGGGGGTGAAAATACCCATTTTTCCCTTAATGAGATAGAGAGGAAGCAGAAAATTTTGCCCAGCCAGACTTAGCAAGGCGCCGCCCTGCCTAGTCCGCCCGAATTAGCAAGGCACCGCCCTGCCTAGTCCGCGGGACTAAGCAAGGCACTGCACTGCCTGGTCCAACACAATATCTAGGGCGATGCAGGCTTATCGCGGAGGCTTACTATTTTGAAACCCCAAACATCCCCTTCCTCATGAAATAATTCTTTGAAGTTTGGAGGATTAAAATGAGACTAAGTCTTGAACACTTAGCTAAAATTCTAAGTATAAGGCATCTTTTATCATGCTATAAACACATACTACAAGGAAAATTTGTGGGGTAATATCAGGAGAACTTTCTTGATCCTGTCGAGAATGAAGTTCATAAAGTCAGTTTGGACGTTGCCCACTGGTGGCGCTGGATGTGGTACCTTGCTGAATCGGGCGATTAGACCAAGTTGGGGGACAATTATAATGACCTTGAGAAGACTGACTGGAGACAATATCTAATTTTGTGGCCTAGTTTTCCGCACCCAAAATATGAATCATTGTCTACTCTGCAGATACCCTGGTGATTTCTGCCATATTTTTTACATATGGGATTGGTTCGGGCACACTTTGGCCTTGACATTCTGGCCCTCTTATTCTTTCTTTCCTTTTGTTATTCCTCTCCACCTCACCCTGTGGAGCATAAGCTATAAGATAAAAAGGAGCATAGGTAGCTGATTATTTTGAGAAACCATTAAATGAGCTAAGGCGGTGAAAGCATCTCTAAATTCAACATGAGAAACATGCTCATTCATGGGATCTACCTGAACGTGTGGAGGGGATGACTGATTTTCATTGATTTTTTCATTAGTTTCTTTAGAAGACATGTTCTGGAAGAATAAGTAATAGATGAATTAGACTAAGAGTTTAATTTGAGCTTATGCTCACTCGCACAACATGAATACTGAAAGAAAGGGAAATTTTTCCTAAAACAATCTCGTAGCCTCCTATCCATAGGTGTGTCGTGCTATACACCCATACAGAAGACTCTATTAGATGCATGTTTTAAACTTCCTAGGACTCTATTGAACCTTAGGCTCTAATACCAAATTTGTAATTCCCCGAGTTTGTACCCCAGATGCTACACGGTGCTCATAATCTTAAAGGACCACAAGTTAACCTATGATTGGTACCTACTGCAATAACTGAATAATAATACTATAATCATGTGGAAATTAGTCAAAAACTAGACATAAGATTCTATACTATAAACGAATACTGAATACGGTATATTAATACCAAAACTAAACATATGTCTAAAATACTCAAGTTTGAAAAGCCTTTATTCTCTGAACATAGAGTTGGTGGGAAAAGTCCCCAACTAACTCTAAACTACTGAAATAAATTACAATACTAAAATAATAATCATTTCCTGAAACTATAAGGACTCACCACTAACTCTGACTGCTGAATATCTAAACTGCTAAGTATCATCGGGAGCCCATGTGTCTAAACCTACGATATAAAACATCATAAAACAAAACAAAAGTATGCAAATCAGTACTTTGAATATACTAATATGCTAAGTGAGTTAGGATGATATGCATGGGTTCCTATGCTTGAACAATACTGACTAAATGACATAAGTATAACAGAAAGAGAGTACATGCATGAATACGTAAACTATAACTAAGATCGTGATAACACTAGCTACTGAGTTCTGAATACTAATTTACTAATATCTAAGTTTACTGATATTGTATACATATAACTGAGTGATTATATCTAATAGTCTTGATTCTATGGAACTATGCGGAGTTCCATACTAAGCTGAGTGACTGTGTCTGACAGTCCTGAATCTATAGAGCTAAATTTTCTACACTGAGATTGAATTTGAAACTGTGACTGTGGGAGGTAATTATCTAATTAACATGCCCCTTTTTTAATAGATTAGGGTCCAACCTATAACCCTGGTTAGAAGGGTGTCAGTTCTATGCCATAGGTAAAGACAAGTTGTGAGTTAAACCTCTCTGATAGAAATCCCTTTCGTCAATCCTTAATGGTAGAAAAACTCGTATGAGATGTATCAACCCTAATATTGTAGAAAGATATCTCAACCTATGCTAGCTACATAGTTCTGAAATGCAGGGATTAATTCTTAGAGTCAAACCTTCTGCTGACAGGAATGCCCCCATCCATGGGTCGCTCAGTGCTGAATCCTATTTCCAACTAAATCGATACTGAACTAATTTTTAATCTGTACTAGGCTTGACTGAACTGATCATACTATTTGAATAAATTGAACAAAGTTCACTGGGATTATGTGGAGTGGAGGAATACCACTGAATTCTGTTAACTATCTGAGTACTACTGAGGTCTGAACTGAATATGGTGATTGATTCCTGAGTACTAATATGTTTTCCTGAGTTCTACAACTGACAGAATTCCACTGATCATGACATTACTAAGACTGTTCTGTAACTACTGTAGCTCTAGATAAGCAGCTAAGGTTTAGGGTTTTGAATACCCCAAGACTCGATAGCATAAAAAGTAAATCATATCTTAAAATTTAAAAGCATAATCATGTGCACTTGTTCATAACTAATTTAGGGAGACATTTTATCAAACACTTGCATGATATAACTTGCAAATAATCTAGGATGACATGATTTATTTTCCTTATTAGTTCACATGAGCAATTCATCAAGCACTTGGAGAGCATAATATATGCACATGACACTAAACAACATATAGACATCATGATTCAAATCCCCATTGACAATTTCAATGGTTTAACATAGATTCACATGGTACTACACATATGTCAATTTACTCTACATGAAACTTATCATAAAACATAGATTAAAAACCTAATTAATCATTATAATCATGAATATTATCACACCCAACATGGAATTCCTGAAATCAGTACCTTGAAGTAAACCAAATAGTTTCTTTGACTCCAAGAATGGAAGGAACCCTTGGATGAACACTTCACATACCTTGGTTGTTAAATTTTTGAAGAATGATGGTGAAATCTTAAGTCTTGAATTTGAAATTTGATCTCCTATGGTTTTTGTTCTTGAGTGTTTTGAGAAAGAGTGAGTGTATCTTGCTAATTGAGGGATAAATTTCATATTTGGGGGCTGAAGGACATGGGAAAAATACCTAAATACCCTAAGGATGCGGCTTTTTAATGACTGAAAATTGAACTATCGATGCACAGGCCGACGCTCCGCGACGATTCCGTGTCGATTCACTAAAATTTTCCATTGGAAGCCAACCAAAATATTAATTGACGCGATGGACGATGCGGTACATCGAGATCGCATTGATACACTATTTTGGGTTCCTAAAATATAGGCCTGCCTGTCATCTACACTAGAATAAAAAGTTTTTTTTAAAAAAAAAACTGCTAGTGGGGGAAGACCTGCAATAAGATTCATAGGGCTAAAAGAAGAGCCAAAAAGGGATCTTTTGTGTATAATCATGCGTAATCTCGAATGTTATCAGTTCCAATATATTGACCAAATAATACATGCAAGTAAAAGTTCCTAGATTAAAGGAGATATCAAAAAAACATATAAGTTAGGATTTTAATTTAAGTACTGTCAGGAGTTGTTGATTGTCTAAGGTGTAGTTCTTGGATTGTCCTATGGTCTTACTAAATAAAATTGAGTTGTAGGAATTTTTGGATGATTGGTCTTTTGGGAATAGGTTTTCTTGGGTAAATACGTAGTTAAGTCAATATGAAGTGGTGTATGTTTGAGTTTGTCCAGTTGAAAGTTTAGAAAATCAGAAGTAGGTTGTAAAACCAGCTTTCAAAGGTATAAAGTACTTTAATGATGAGGACGTTCAAATGGGAAAACCCCAATAAAAATAATTGTTCTTGCGGCTACTGACTTCATATACCCATGGAAGATGTTTCTTTCAAAAAGTGGTACTCGTCATTTTCTTTTCAAAATGGGTTATTTCTATTTGAGCTCCTAATCCTAGATTTATAGTCTTATAAAGTACTTAGTCCTCTACAAACTAGAAAATTTAAATCAGCAATTTTTTTACACAAAATAGGGAAAGAGAATGAACTAGAACAAAGCAGTTTCTATTCATTCTAGCACTCGAAGAATTTTCTTACATGGGAAGCACATATAGACTAGCTACACAACACAACATTATAAAGAGAAGAATTAGTGATACATACACAAAAAATACACAATGCACAGGAGTAGATCTCCATAAATAACAAGAACACCTTTAATGAAAACACATTACAAAAAGAAACTTTCTTAAACTCTGAAGAATCGACTGACTCTGAGTTGTTTCCGTCACAGATGCAAAAGGACAACCTAACTATAAGGTCCTCCCTTTCTCGGATGAGGGTCCTTTCCTTTTCTTCAAAGGGAAAAAGGTGCGAAAATACCTATACTTAGGAAAAATTTGCAGTTACGTACCTTGAACTTTCCAGAGGTCCAATAATCCCCCTAGACTATTTTTTACCATATTTAACTGGCATATATATTTGACCACTTGGTCCACATAGTCAGTGCATCAAAAATAGGTGATTCACACACATTTTTTAAATTCAAAAATATCGAGCTTTATTTTCTCAACAAAAAAGTAAAAAGATTGAATTACAGAATATATCTAAGGATTTAATGACCAAGAAGGACACCAAATGTCATCCTCTCCATCTCTTATTCCAAAATAATCAAATGAATAATTCTCCAAACATTAAAGCAAAAACCCCACTAACCCCCAAAATCCATAACAAAATTATCCTTCAATATATCAACATTGCTAGTAGGAGTTGGTGCTGGTGCACCTTCAAAGTCTACTGGAGATAGTGTTGGAGCACCCGTGAATCTCCTCATGTTCTTGTCAAACAAGATCACAACAATCAATTTCTCCATTTCGGATTTGAATATCAGATTTGGAAACCTATCCATATTTCGCCCCATAAATCCAAACGTTATTCTTCTTTCCCCAAATTCCAAATTCCTAATCCAAATTGGAAACTTTGAATCGCACCTCCTCATTCAACATTAAATCTTTCTTGTCTAAATAAATATTATTCAAATCCAATTTTACATATTCCCTGGCTAATTCTAATTTCATAAATTAGAAATTAAAAATTCGTGAGAAGAAGTTTTAAATAAACAAAGAAAACTAAGAAGGATATTTGAATTTTTGAGCACGAAAAAATATTACCTTCAATAATGGAGATGAAATTGGAAGAAGAGTAGAAGAAAGGAGGTTTCTACCTCTCATTAATGAATTATATTAAGGATTAAAGGAAGTTAATGAAAAATATATAAAATAAAGGAAATTGAGGGGCTATGTGTTATATTAGGGCAAAAAATTGGTGATACCTCAAGTATCACCTAATGACTCAGGATTAGTGATAATGACTCATCACCTAAGTCGTAGTCATGGCAGTGTTGACAATACTCCAGAAATTATAAAGTCCAAAACTGGGGTATTACCGCAGAACTCTCTGCAAGACAAAGATCTCAAACAACCTAGAAAAACATCACTCCTAACTAACTAGTCAAGTGAAAGGATCCCTCTTACCTACTCCTCTTTTTCCCCATTGCAAGGTGCCTCAACCTCTTGACTTGATATGTCGAAAAGACTACAACATTAGATCACATTTGGTTTTGATTCAAATAAAAGGTGATATCCTATCTCATATATATCATAACGGAAGAAGTCATTTTTTTTAACTATTTTGATTCTTTTCTTTGTGGGTATCCCTAAGATCCATTATCCTTTCCTAGCATTGTATTCAATTTAAATAAAAGCTAAAGCACTTTCTTTTAATAATGTATCTGATTCTATATTTTTTTTCATTAGTTAATCTACGTCTTTCTAAAAAGGGGTTGTAGTAATTCTAGTTTGACACTTTTTGGAATGGCTCTCTCATATTAAAAATTTTTGTCTAGTGGCATTAGATCACGAGATCCATCAACAGCTGCATAAATGACTAAAATTTTTGTTACAATTGGCGTGGTGCATATTATGATTGTTTGGGTACTTCTACCAGCCTTGCACTACTATTGAGTAATTCCTAAGTCACAACATTAAGGTCTGAGCCAAATTGAGCAAGGGCAGCCAGTTTACGATATTGTGCCAATTCTAGTTTTAAACTTCAGTAAACTTATTCCATAGCTTTCAACTGAGTGGAAGACCCTACGTGGATGATAGATAAGCCGGCATTAATAGCAAGTCTAATTCAACGATAAAAGAGCTCTGTTTTCAAATAAATTTGTCCATCAGTAATAGGGATCACATTGGTGGGAACATAGGTTGATACGTCTGCAGCTTATGTTTCAATGATGGGTAAGGCGGTCAAGATACCTATGCCAATTTGGCCCAATTTTTTAGTCGCTCTTTCGAAGAGACAAGAATATAAGTAGAAAATATTTCCTGGGAAAGCCACACAATGTGGTGGTTGCGTAACAATAATGACATTTGTTGATATGCTATCACGTATTTACTAGGATCATCATAGATTATTAATGTGTGTATTCCATTATCTTAAAATATTTGCCCATTTTACACCCAGAATATGGGGCTAAAAATTGTAGAGGAGCAGAATCTGAAGCGATGGTTGGTACGAGATTAGAATATTCTAAAGTATTTGCTTCTGAAAGAATTTAAACTAATTGTTCCACATTTGAGCATTTATGTGCAATCGCTACATAGACACAATACAATGTCTCAATCTCAGTGGTGGACTTTGAGTTCAATTGTTTTTGGTTGAATATGGTATCGGTAGCAATAGCCATTTTTCAAGTTTGTCGGTCCCCGATTATAAGTTCTCAATGAACAGGACCTATAGGCACTAGGCTATCTACAACTTTTAAACATGTTTGCATAGGCTCGTACACTGATTTATGTTCAATAACCCCAAGGGATTTCACTTCCATACGTCTTTGGTCGTGATCTTTTAGAGACCTCTTCCATCAATAGGTTCTCCCAAGCCATTAACCACATACCTTAGTATACCCTTTCCCGCAGGAACATCAACAATAGATCCAGTGTACTTGACAAGATAGATTTTGAGAAAGTAATCTCCTAGTTTAGTAAGAAAATGACTGAGATTTATCCAACCAAAAAAATTAAATTGTAAAGGCGGCAATCTATAACCAACCATATGGGTTGATTGTAATTCATAGTAGTTTATAATTACTCAACTGGTCATTGAAATAATTTATTTTGGTTCATAACAAGAGTTTAGGGTTTGAGACTCTTGTTCAAATTTAAGGGTTCGTGGGTTTTAGAATTCTTATTCAAATTCAAGGATTTGGGTTCAAAATATTAAGGGTTCATGAGTTTTAGAATTCTTATTCAAATTCAAGGATTTGAGTTCAAAATAGACTATCCACTCTTTTATTAGTATTTCAATGGTTCATTATAAAAGATCTTCACCAACATAATGAAATAACAAGTATAGAAACAAATAGAAAATCAAATTTATAGAAATGGAAATTTTATAAATGGATGGTGCCAATTTCACAAATTTTTCCCCAAACAACAGCAAAATGAACACAGAGCTTTATATGAAAATCACAAAAGCTTATATCAACCACTTTCACAAAATAAAGCTTGCAACTAATTAAAACAATAAAAGCAAAACAAAAATACTCTATGGAGCTGGTGGGGGATTGAGGAGGTTGTCCATCTCAATGTTGATCCTCTCAACTATCGCTCGCAAAAAGAGAACCATTCGTACGAGATCCCTCAACTGCCATTCATGGTCATCCGGTCGAAACAACCTGTCAAAGTCATTTTGGAGGAGAAGGAGGTCATGATGACGGCGCTGTTGGTGGATCCTCCTCATTGGTTGTGTTGGTCGCGATGCTGGAACATGTCTAGCCATTGTTAAGTTTTTGAACTTCTTATGAATGTTATGTGTGTGCATAAAAATTAACGATTCTAATTATTTATAGGTTCGGGGAGAGCGTAAATCTAATTTTTGAAGATAAGATTTTGAGAAAGTAATCTCCGATTTTGGCAAGAAAATAATTGACATTCCTCAAACAAAAAAGTTGGATTGTAACCTTTTTTAAACTCTATTAATAAATAAGTACTCCTTTTGTCACAATCAAAAATCTCAAAAAAATGATGCCATCTACCTATTTCCTTCTCTAGTAGGTAAGTCGATCAAAACACAACACAAAGAAGTACAATAGTGAAAATATATTTTAAAAATTTTTTTTTTGGTAAAATTCGACCCCTGATTGGGCTAAATTTTATTCATGTAGAGATAATTGGGCAAAGATAAAATTAATTTTCTGAGTATTTTTTATTAAATGTTTACTACTTTTAAACATACTTCTTATTTATTACCTAGATACATTATATTTAAAACATATTTATCATATATAGAAACTTTACTATGTACTAAAAGTGAATTATGTATGTAATATAGATACATTACACTATGTAATAAAAGTGAACTGTGTCTGTAATATGGATGTACCATAAGTGTCTTAAATGTATTATGCTTTTTTGATAAAAGAATCTACGCTATGTATTAAATGTGAATTATATTTGTATTAAAGTTATATAGCTATAAATGATAAATATTTTTTAAATATGATATATTTAGGTAAGTTCAAAGGGTATAATGTCAGGCCATCAAACTTATTTACAACTTAAATGACCCAATTTTTTCTAAATTACCCGAAATAGACCAAAATGGTTTAATTTGTATATTATGGGTAATTTGTATTCATTTTTTCAATACAAAAACACTCTTTACCATTGTTCCTCCACCATTCTTCCTTCACCTTCAACAAAATTACTATGCTGAATCGTTGAGCTTTCAAAGTTTTTTATTATTTTAAAAAAAAATCATGACAACTTTTCTTTCAAAAAAATCATTGTTATTTTTCGCTATGTTTTCCTCTTCTTTTAAAAATATTGTTTCTCTTTTGCTGGAACTTTTTATTTTGTTTTTTCTAAAAGTTTAACTTCTTATGGGAAATAAGGAGTGTTCATGTTGTTTTATTATTTTTGGTCTATACTTATATTATTAGGTTGGAATGCATAATATTCGGATGAATATTAGATACCATTGCATTACATCATTATTTATATAATATTAATACATTTAGGTGTGTGTAAAAATTGAACTGACAAATAAATTAAATCAAAAAAATTGTTATTGATTTATTGCTTTTGTGTTTTTAGGTTAATAGTCTTTTAATGGTTTTATACAAAATTATAAGGTAATCGGTTCAAGTTTGATTTTTAATATTGGCTTCTTGAGTAAATCGATAACTCAATAAGTGTAATGCCTTGAGACCAACCCCTGAACGTCACACAGCGCTTAGGACCACAAGTGATCCCAAGCTAACCCTTGTACTAACATAACTCGTGAGCAACTGAATAAGATACATAAATCTTGAAGAAATCAGAGGAAGAAAAGCCTTTAACTGAACATTTTCAAAACAAAACTATTAAAATGATTACAACTCTGGTTATATAAAATAAAACTGAAATCAGACACATCAACTCTACTAATTGTCTATGAAGCCTCTACTAGTATTGACTACAGGTAGCTGGAAATGACCCCCAGCTATCCCGAATTAATATGATTGAATAAACAAAATAAGATGCTTCTCGAACTATGATTGACTCAAGCCCTCAAATCAAAAGGACTCATCACCTACTGACTGGAAGCTGTAAACTGTCTGATTATGATGGGCGCGCTACAACTTGTACCTACATTATGAGACAATGTTGCACATTGACATATATGTGGACAATCTTCTTGAATCTACTGAGTATATGGGAGTGAATGCATAAGTAAAATCAATAGAAGAATATTCATATAAATTTCCAAATAATGCATGCTAAGTGTAAATGACCCACCTTGGGCTTGAATAAAACAAAAGCTATAAAATCATAAACATGAGTAATAAAGCATAAGAATAAACTTTATGATCCATGAAACTTAGTTTCTAAAAGCTTTACTTTTATTTTTCTTTTGGGAGGTTCTTCTAACCAACATACACCGTGTGGGCTATCATGGAGTTCAGCATCTTACCCACTGATTGGAGAGCTTACGCTGGGAAAAGTTGTCCTACCCTTGATATCGAAATAGGACCTTAACTTAAGTGATCACTATACTTAACCCATATTGATACTTTAAACCTACGGTGGCTCATAGTTCTGGGGCATGCGACCTTGGACTCATACCCAACTCAGTGCTAATTACTACTCCCTTACTTATATGCTCAGACTTTAAGAAATCCACCTTAAAATAGCATAATAATTTATAAAGAAAATCATTTCTGTTTCATTTTTCCTTAATTCATAATAGTATGAATAATGTGGATTTCTTATCTTAGATTAGGATCAAAAGGTCAATTCTTGCTTAAAATCTTCATATAAGCTTATCAAAGAATACTTAAAAGCAAAATCTTTTTGAAGTCTCAATACTCAAACTTAAGGCTTAAAATCTATGCTTTAATTTCATGTCAATTCAAAATAACGCTTCATGCTTAATAACAATCTTGATAATAAGTCAAGATAGTGTAATCCCATTCATAATATAAATCATGTAAGTTAAAAAAAACATACATAAAAGCACTTCTTGATATACTAAAAGATTTAAATCTCATGATAATCACATGCTTCAATAATTAGAAACTTGGGTATGAACCCTAATTCAAAACAAGTGAATTAAACCTTACAATCATGCAATTTGGACACAAGGGTGAAAGGATACCCTTGTTCAGAACCCCGCATATCTTAATAGACTTGATTTGATGTAGAAAGCTTGACTTGAAACCCTTGGGGATGATCTTGAAGGCTTTATCTTGAAATTCTTGAATTAGGAAATTAGGAAACTTAGATTCTTTTTTATCTTCAAGAAATTTTAATTGAGTTCTTGGTTTTCTTGAGGGTAGGTTAGGGTTTTCTTGAAGAGAATGAGTGAATGATAGGGAAACTAATGATCATTGGAGGCTTTAATTTTATGTTTTGGACAGATTTGGGTAAGAAAAAATGACCCAATTGCCCTTAAATATGCAAAAACAGGAGCTGAAAAAAAGGGGGCGCGCAATGGAGGGCGCACCGAAGGCTATATTGTGGGCTTCCTTAGCGGTGAAATAGAGCGTGCACCGCGGGCAGATCGTAGGCTGCTACTATTTTGGTGATCCAAACACACCTCTATGCACATCCGAAAATTTCAAAACTCACTCAGAATGCACTATCATCAATCCCGATGTTGAATCAACTTAAAAATTAATGTTCCGAGGTTGGTAAAATCTAAAATAAAATCATTGAAGTTTAGGATCTTTAGAAATGACTAAGTCCAAATACTTTAGTGAAATTTTCTAAGTTTTGAATCCCGTTAACAAGCACTAATATTCTGAGTTAAGCTATAACCTTACGAGATCTTACAATAAGACTATATAAATTACTACTTTACCCCTAGTATATATCTAAGTGTCTTCACGACGTCTACAGAACCCAAACACCCTATTCAATTTTTTCATATTTTCCCCCTTGTAAACTGATATTATAGACATTTTCTTTACTAGATGCAGAAATTGATTCTTTTGTTCCGTTTTGTGCTAAAAGTAATAGAAAATTGTATAATTATTTTATTGGATTAGCCAAGATCAGTTTAGTCTATTATTAGAGTTGTAGTTTTTTGGTTCCAAAAGTACATACTAATTTAGCCTATTTAAAAGTAAACTAACCGATATACACTCCTAGATATACTTCTATACACCATTGATACAAAAATTTTATATTATATTACTATTTATACAATATTGATAAAAGTTTATCCACGATTAACATGTGGCTATAATGTGAATATTTTCACTTTTGGTCCTTTTTTTATGTTAAAAAAATGTGACTATATTTGTTGCAAACTAATAAGTCTATTATAGATATTTGCAACAAAAGAATTATCACTTTTATATTGTATCTACTTTTTGTTATATTTCCTTTTGAACATATGAAGTTATCCCCCATATATATTCAAAAGGAAATATAACAAAAAGTTTTGGCCATCCCACATGATGCTTCTTCATGCCATATGATTTCTTACTTCTTGACTTCTTCCTTAAGTAGTTGTGTCTTTGACTTGTCTTTAATCTATTGATTATACACCAATGTAAATTGTGATGCATATTCATGTATGTTATGTTGTTGCTTCGATTTGGTAGCTTATCGATTAGTATAATTACTTGCATGTTTTTTAACACAAAATAAGGCGTAACTCAATTTTCTTTTCAAGAGAATTCAAAGTGAATGCGGAACGTAAAACAAATCATTTCAAAATTTGGTGTTGCTAATACAAGTCTCTAAAAGTAAAAATGCAATTCAAATCTCTGGAAATAACCAAAATAAAGGTAAAACTACCTAAACAAAGTGATAGAATAAATTTATGAAGGTTGTGGATCAACGAAAAACAATCAACGGCCCAAAGTATTGTTCTTAGACTCTATGACAAAACTCATACTTCAAAAATTTATCATACAATTGCTCATCCCTCAACTTGTGATGCAAAATCCTCAAATGATGCCCATGTTCTTCCTCACTCCTCGAATAGACTTAAAATATCATCAATGAGCACAACTAAAAAAATACAGATATGCTTGAAATACCTCATTCATTAACTCCATAAATGTCGTTGGGACATAAGTGAACTCAAAGGAGATAACAAGAAAATCATAATGACCCTAGTTGTCTTAGGATATCCCAAATCCCTAATCCTCAAGTGATATCTAACCTCAAGTCAATCCTCAAAAATATCGAAGAACCCTGAAGCTGATCAAACATGTCATCAATATGATAAATCTATTACTTATTCTTAATAGTCACCTTATTTAACTAATAATAGCCAATATGCATCCATATAGACCAATCTTTATTCATAAAAAATAATACAAGCACACCAAGTTGAAATTATAAGCCTAATGAATCCTTTGCTCAAAAAATTCTACAAGTGATCTTTCAATTCTGTCAAATCTGTCAAAGCCATCCTATAAAGAATAGAAATGGGCTAAGTTGTTGGCTCCAAATCAATATCTCAATTTAGCAGAACCTGAAAAAACATTTTGAAAAGAATATCAAAAAACTCTCTAACCACCATTTATCATGACCAAAAAGTTGAGATCATGATGACACCTACCTCACCCCAACCCTAGGTGGGTAAGCCCAACAACAAAATAGTTAAAGAATTCAAAAAGAAAATAAATAACCCCATACAAGACTTCATAAGAAAGTTTGGCCGTAATATAGATAAATAATTATATTCAAAATTTAATAAAATACAGCTCCAAACTCCAAAATCTGATGTCATGAGTAAAGAGCACTAGTACTAATAAAGAGTATGTAAAAAATACATGAGTTTGTCTCCTAATCATAAAATAAATACATGATAGATAAAATGAAGTCTAGAATCAAGCCACGAATGAGGATCTCACCCGTCCTTTGAATCAACCTCAATCACAACACGATTTTACGCTCACCAAATTGCACTTAAACGAGGATCTACGCCGAAATGATACAAAAATTATGAGTGAGTATGATCCACTGGTACTTAGTAGGTATCATAGATTGACTGGTCAAAGAAGAAAATAAATCAAGTAAAGGATACAATGAGCACGCTTCCACCTAAAAAAATTAAAGTCTCTAATGGTAGCTCAAGTCATATCTCTTAAAAAGTATACAAGTATAACATCAATATAAGAATAATTACACACGATTATATAAGAAAAGACTAAATACACAATAACAAACACATAAATAGAAGTGCAAATGATGTAATGCAATGCAGTAGGGTAATAATGATTTAAGCCATCATATGAAAAATCAATAGTACATCTCGGGTGAGTTTCAAAATTTTTGGAATAGCATAAGGGAATGTTTGGATTCCCAAAATAGTATCCCAAGGTGATTGCCCCGCGCTGCCCTGGGTAGTCCCCAACTCCAGGCAAAGCGCCTCCCTGGATAGTCCCCCGCTCCAGGAAAGGCACCGTCCTGTATAGTCCCCCGCTCCAGGAAGGGCGCCACCCTGGATAGTCCCCCGTTCCAGGCAGGGCGCTGCTAGGACAGTCTAATTGGGCTATTTTTCAACAGTCCAGCCCTGTATTTCCAAGGGCAAAAGGGTTAATTTCCCACTTTTATATAGCCCTAAAACACAAGATTTAGCCATTATTGACCAAAATATACTTATTTTTTCTCAATTTCTCTCAAAAAAAAAAAGCATTAGGGTTCTTATTTCAAGACTCAAATCTCAAGAATTTCACCATCAATCTTCCTAAAGTCAACTATTAAGGTATGTTAGCTGTTGATTCATAGGTCCCTTCCACCCATAAAGTTCAAGAATCTCTTTTCAAATATATAGATTGTGTATTTTTGAGTTTTCATGATTTACTTGAATTGAAGTTCATGCTTATATTATTGTTGTGTTTAATTCATTTTTTAGATTATAAGTTCCAAGATTTGATCCTAGTATGAGATAAATTGCCTGATATTCATGATAAACCCTTTAAGATACAAGATTATTGATGTAGCTAGGGTAATAAGATACCTTGATTATTATGTGATAAAAGCATGCTCCCTATATGTTTGATAAAATGTCTAAGTGAATTAGATAGTGTCTTTATAGCATGTTAACACGTAATCCACATTCATGTACAGGTTAATGCATGTCAAGTGTTTGATGAAAGGATTTACTGAATGAATTGTGATACATTAGTATGCATCCCTATACATTTACAAGTTTATGACTTTCATGTGCTTGATGAAATGCCTCATTAATTGTATTGCGAGTGATTGACTATTGTCATGTTATTTCAAGAATGGCCATGTCTTATTATTTTATGCTATCGAGTCCTGGGGGTATTCAAATACCAAAAGATTTTAGCGGTGTTACTAGAGCCAGTGTCAGTTTTGTGATAATCTCAGACATTCCATGATCAGTAGAATTCGGTCAATTACAAAACTTAGGAAAACTTAATAATTTTTAATATTAGTCCAATCCAGTTTTAGTAATCAGTTCAGAACTCAGTAGCATTCAGTCAGCTAATAGAATTCAGTAGTATTACATTAGTAAATAGGACTCAGTAAATTTAGTTCAGTTCAGTTAATCAGTATGAACAGCAACAAATTAAGTCTAGTCCAATGCAGTCTAAGAATCAGTTCATTGTTTATTCAGTTGGGAGTAGGAGTCAGCATCGAGCGAGGGAAGGGATAAAGGATTCCCCGTTAGTTAGGCAGAGTTGTTAGTAGCAGTCCCTGTACTCCAGAACTATGTAGCTAGTACAAAATAAGGAGTCACCTGTTAGATAGGCTTTGCTCCACCCAGGTATCACCCATTAGATAGGCTTGGCATCCTGGTCTTAGTTGATGTCTTTACCCATGGCACGGTATTGACACCCTTCTAGCTGAAGTTACAATTTGGACCCCACTAGTTTAGGTAAGGGGCACGTTGATTAGATGACTACCTCCTACAATCTTAATTTCAGTCTCAATCTTTAGAATAGAACTCAGTTCAGTATTACAGAAATCAGGATTATCGGATACAGTCACTCATCTCAGTAGAGAACTTAGATAGTTCCATAGATTTAGAGATCACTCGCTAGATAGGATTGAGCTCAAATTCAGTCAATCAGTATCAGTATAAGTATCAGAAGATTCAGAGATCACCCTCTAGATATGCTTGATGTCAAGGGTTACCAATTAGATAGGATCGACCCCAAATCAGTTATCATAAATATAGTACTAGGAGACTAAGTTATCATAAATTCAGTATCAGTAAACTTAGATATTAGTTATCAGTAACCCAGTTATTAGAACTCAGTACATAGTGTTACTATGATTTCACTTACATTTTATGCATTCATTCATGTATCATCATGCGGTATACTCTTTTTATTCAGTTAGTACTATTCACGCATATGAACCCTTGCCTTTGGCCTTACCTCATCTAGAATACTAATATATTCTCATGTACTGATGCATACTTTTCTCTTACGCTGTGGTGTTTTATGCCATAGGTTCAGAAGCATGAGCTCCCGATCATCCTTAGTAGTTCAGATTCAGCTAGCAGCAGTAGACATAGCAGTGAGTCCTCATAATTCGAGAATGTTCCTTATTTCAGTATTGCATTAGATTTAGTATTTTAGTAAACGGAGTTATTTAGGGGATTGTCCCATCAACTCCACAGCTCAGATAGTTTTAGAGGCTTTTCAGACTAGATGTTTAGAGTGTTATTTTAGTTTCGATATTATTTTACCTTATACAGTTCTATCTCAATTTTGAACCTTATAGCAAGTTTTTTTTACCAAGTTATTGCATTATTTAGTATTATTATTCAGTTATTATAGTAGGTAATAGTCAAGGGTTAGTTTGGGGTCCTTCAGGATTATGAGCACCGTGTAGTGTCCAGGGTTCAGAATCCATGGTGTTACAAACTTGGTATCAGAGCCAAAAGTTCAACAGTGCCCTAGGAAGACTAAAAGCCATTTCTAATAGAGTCTTGTGCATGGGTATGTTGCGCACCACACTTATGGATAGGAGGCTATAAGATGTTTTAGGAATAGTTTCCCTTCTTTCAATATTTATGTCATGTGAGTGAGCACTAGTTCAAGTTAAACTCTCAATCTAATCCATTTCTTCCTTCCCTTTATAAAATATTCCTCCTCGTAGAGCTAAAGCCCATAGAAATGACAACCAGCCTCCTCAGCCCATAGATCCTTTAAATGAGAATATATCACATGTAGAGTTTCGGGTATCTTTTCAAAAGATAGCCTAAGCGCTGACAGTTAATGTTTAGGATGATCATCAGGCTGCATCCCCACCTTAGTAAGATAGGGATTTAGCTATAGACAAAATAAAAACTTTTACTAGAATGAACCCGCCAGAATTCTTTAGGTCAAAGGCAGGAGAAGACCCACAACTTTATCTTAATGGGGTGAAGAAGATCACCCAAATTATGCATGTTTCTAAAGAAGAGATTTTAAAATTGGCATTCTATAGGTTAAATGATGTTGCTCATGATTGGGTAGTGATGTGGAGGAAGAGTAGAGGGGAGGATGTAGATCTCATGACTTGGCAGATACTTTAGGATGCGTTCTTAGATAAGTTATTCCCACTTGAGATGAGGAAAGCTAAGATAGAAGAGTTAATAAACCTGAGGTAAGGCTCTATGTCAATAAGGAGTATTGCCTCAAGTTCAACCAATTGTCTAAATATGCCCCTGATCAGATGGCTGACTCTAGGGTAAGCATGAGTAATTTATGACCGGTGTGTGTGGGTTGGTGGTTAATGAGTGTAGAACTGCTATGCTCAATAGAGACAGGGATCTTTCTAGATTGATGATGCATACTTAGCAGATTGAGGCAGAGAAGGCTAAGGTGAGAGAAAGAGAGAGTAAGTAAGAAAGCCAGAACAGGTAGTTTTAGTTTTTCTAAGCTAGGTTCAAAGGGTGGTAACCGTTCTCAGCATAGTCAGAAGTTTTTAGTCCCAGCTCCATCTTAAGCTAGTGCACCAGTACTAAAGTTCAGGAATGATAGTCATAATGGGGCACCAAGATCCAAAACCTAAGGTAGTGTGAGAAGTGATCATACCTATCCACTTTGCAAAGAGTGTGGTAGAAATCACTCAGGTATATATAGAACAGGCAGTGTGGTATGCTTTGGATATGGTGGGCCAGGCCACAGGTTGTGGGAGTGTATAGTTTTGGCTCAGAGGCGTAAGGATTTGCGTCAATAGGGCGCCACTTCCAGTACCACTAGTAGTTAGTGTCAGAACAGATTTTATAAACTCCCGACTCTCCATGGTCAGGAAAGTTCCCCTAACATAGATTCGGTTATGTTATAAGTCTTTCATCTTCATTATATGCTTTGTTAGATTCTTTTCTCCCATTTAAGCTTAAGTTTTTAGCATGAGTTAGTTAGTAAAGCTTGAAATTTAGTTTAGCAGTCAGGTAGTCAAATTCGTATAGTTTGTTTTCCCATTATTCCATCTAGTCATACTATCAGAAATCTCAAGAATGAAACTATTCCAAGATAGAAAGTCTCATTAGTTGCAAGATTAGCTCAGTTCATGAATCATACATTAGTTTCAGATACCAAATGTTTAGTTATGCTCCAGTCCATAGGTGTCTTATGCATTGCCTCAGTTTTCCCCAGTATCTCAGCAATGTCAGCATTGTTAGAGGTACACAGTGTCCCAAGGGGGAGATACCCCATACTTCCCCGATGCTTCTATGTCCTTAAACCCATTCATTTGTACGTTTAGATTTTTCTTACAAACTTGATATCAGTTATCATTGTCTATTCAGTCATGCATTCAAGAGTCAGTTCAATGATATATTCATGCATTAGATATACATGTGAAGTAGGAGAAACTCATCTTATCAGTAATTTCAGTCATGTGTTCATGAGAACAACTCAGTCATATATCTATGCATCAGATATACATATCCAGAATGAAATTTTAATATATCAGTAGTTCCAGACGTATAATCTTGTTTCAGATGTTCACAACCAATAGGTAAATTTAGTCTATCAAAAGTCATAGCTTAGTCAGTCCCATTTGAGAATGAATGTTCCCAAGGGATAGACATTGTAAGAGCCCACAAATTTTTCTAGTCGTTAAAGCTCTTTAAAGTATGTTAAGAGAAGCGTCACACTTAGAAAATCTGGCTAAGTGTTGGAAACTTAGTCTTATCATAAGCCTTTCAAATTTGAAGATTTATTTCATGACCTTCCCAACCTTCATTTGTTGATTTTTAATTTAATTCACGATGGGAAAAGTCAATAGTACATCTCGAGTGAGTTTTGAAATTTTTGAAATATCATAAGGGCATGTTTGGATTCTCAAAACAATAGCCCAAGACGATTTCCCCACGTCGCCCTGGGTAGTCCCCCGCTCTAAGCAAGACACCTCCCTGGAGAGTCTCCCGCTCCAGGTAGGGTGCCACCCAGGCCAGTCTGGCTGGACCATTTTCCAGTAGTCCAGACCTGTATTTCAATGAGCAAAAAGGTCAATTTACCATTCCTATATAGCCCTAAAACACGAGATTCATCCATTATTCACCAAAATATACTTTTTTTCTCTCAATTTTTCTAAAAAACAAGCATTAGGGTTCTTAGTTCAAGACTCAAATTTACAGAATTTCACCGTCAATCTTTCTAAAGTCAACCATTAAGGTTTGTTAGATATTGATTCATGGGTCCCTTCAACCTATGAAGTTCAAGAATCTCTTTTCAAATATATAGATTGTGTATTTATGAGTTTTCATGATTTGCTTGAATTGAAGTTCATGCTTAAGTTGTTGTTGGGTTTTAATTCATGCTTTAGATTATAAGTTCCAAGATTTGATCCTAGTATGAGATGAACTGCCTGATATTCATGATAAACCCTTAAAGTTACAAGATTATTGATATAGCCATGGTAATAAGATGCATTGATTATTGTGTGATAAAAGCATGCTCCCTATATGTTTGATAAAATGTCTATATGAATTAGATAGTGTTATTTATCCTGTTAACACGTAATTCCCATTCATGTACAAGTTAATGCATGTCAAGTGTTTGATGAAAGGCTTTAGTGAATGAATTATGAGATATTAGTATGCATCCCTATACATTTACAAGTTTATGACTTTCATCTGCTTGATGAAATGCCTCATTAATTGTATTACGAGTGATTGACTATTGTCATATTGTTTCAAGATAGCCATGTCTTATTAATTTATGCTATCGAGTCCTAGGGGTATTCAAATACCCGATAATTTAGTTGTGTGCCTAGAGTCAGTGTCAGTTTCAAGATAATCTCAGTCATGCTATGATCAATAGAATTTTGTCAGGTATAGAACTTAAGAAAACTCAATAATCTCAGTATCAGTCCAATCCAGTTTCAGTAATTAGTTCAGAACTCAGTAGCATTCAGTCAGCTAACAGAATTCAGTGGTATTCCATTAGTCAATGGAACTCAGTAAACTCAGTTCAGTTCAGTTAATTAGTATGACTAGTAACAGATTCAGTCAAGTCCAATATAGTCTAAGAATCAGATCAGTGTCTATCCATTTGGGAGTAGGATTCATCATCGAGCAAGGGCAGGGATGATGGCTTCCCCGTTAGTTAGGCAGAGTTGTTATTAACAGTCCCTGTACTCCAAAACTACATAGTCAACGTAGGATAAAGAGTCACCCTTTAGATTAGTCTTGACTACCTTCCAGGGGTAACCCATTAGATAGGTTTGGCTCCGCTTAGGTGTCACCCGTTAGATAGGCTTGACATCCTAGTCTTAGTAGATGAATTTACCCATAGAATGGTACTGACACCTTCCATCTAGGGTTACAAGTTGGACCCTACTATTTTAGATAAGGGGCATGTCGGTTAGATGACTATCTCCCACAATCTCAGTCTTTATAATAAAACTCAGTTCACAATTTACAGAAATCGGGACTGTCAGATACAATCACTCAGCTCATTTAAGAACATAGATAGTTCCATAGAATCAGAGATCACTCGCTAGATAGGCTTGATATCAGATTCAGTCAATCACTATTAGTATCAGAAGATTCATAGATCACCTACTAGATAGGCCTGATCTCAAGGGTTACCCATTAGATAGGATCGACCCCAAATTAGTTATCATAAATACAGTACTACTAGACTTAATTATCAAAAATTCAATATCAGTAAACTCAGATATCAGTTATCAGTAAACCCAGTTATCAGATACCCAGTTATTATAACTCAGTATTCAGTGTTAATACGAGTTTAGTTATAGTTTATACATTCATGCATGTATCATCATTCAGTATACTCTTCTTATTCAGTCAGTATTGTTCATGCATATGAACCCTTTCATTTGGCCTTACCTCATCTAGCATACCAATATATTCTCATGTACTGACGCATACTTTTCTCTTGTGTTGTGGTGTTTTATACCATAGGTTCAGAAGCACGAGCTCCCGAGCATACTTAGCAGTTCGATTCAGCCAGCAATAGTAGATTTAGCAGTGAGTCCTCATCATTCTAGGATGTTCCTAATTTTAGTATTGCATTAGATTCAATAATTTAGTAGAAGGAGTTAGTTGGGGGATTGTCCCATCAACTCCACAGCTCAAACAGTTTTAGAGGCTTTTCAGACTAAATGTTCAAATAGTTTTTTTTAGTGTCAGTATTGTTTTACCTTATACAGTTGTATCTCAGTTTTGAACCTTAGAGCAAGTTTTCCACTAAATTTTTGCATTATTCAAAATTATTATTCAGTTATTGCAGTAAGTACCAGTCACGGCTTAGCTTGTGGTCCTTTAAGATTATGCGCATCGTGTAGCATTCAGGATTCAAAATTTGGGGCATTACAAAATTAGTATTAGAGCCTAAGGTTCAACAGTGCCCTAGGAAGACTGAAAGTCTCATCTAGTGGATCCTTATGCATGGGTGTGTTGCGCACACACTTATGGAAAGGAGGCTATAAGATGTTTTAGGAACATTTTCCCTTCTTTTAGTATTCATGTCATGCGAGTGAGCATGCTCAAGTTAAACTCTTAGTCTAATCCATTTTTTCCTTTTCTTTACAAAATATGCCTCCTCTCAAAGCTAATGCTCATAGAAATGACAACCATTCTCCTCAGCCTGTAGATTCTTTTAATGAGAATGTGCCACATGTAGAGTTTGAAGCAGCTTTGCAGGCGCTAGAATAAGTGGTGACAGCTAATGTTTAGGGTGACCATTAGGCTACAGCCTCACCCCAGCAAGATGGAGATTTAGTCATAGCCAAACTCAAAAAATTTATGAGAATGAACCCGCCAGAATTCTTTGGGTCAAAGGTAGGAGAGGACCCACAGCTTTATCTTGATGAGGTGAAGAAGATCACCCAAATTATGCATGTTTCTGAAGATGATAGTGTAGAATTGGCATCCTATAGGTTGAAGGATGTTTCTCATGATTGGGTAGTGATATAGAAGAAGAGTAGAGGGGAGGATGCAGCTCCTATGACTTGGCAGATATATCAAGATGCATTCTTAGATAAGTTTTTCCACTTGAGATAAGGGAAGCTAAGATAGAAAAGTTCATGAAACTGAGGCAGGTCTCTATATCAGTGAAGGAGTATTGCCTCAAGTCTAACTAGTTGTCTAAGTATGCCCCTGGTCAGATGGCTGAATCTAAGGCAAGCATGAGAAAGTTTGTGACCGGTGTGTCTGTGTTAGTGGTTAAGGAGTGTAGGATTGGTATGCTTAATAGAGACATAGATCTTTCTAGATTAATGATGCATACTGAGTAGATTAAGGTAGAGAAGGCTAAGGTGAGAGAGAGAGAGAGAGTAAGTAAGAAATCCAGAATAGGTAGTTTTAGTTTTTCTCAGCCAGGTTCATAGGGTGGTAACCGTTCTCAGCATAGTTAGAAGTTTTTAGTCTCAGCTCCAACTTCAGCTAGAGCACTCATACCAAATTTAAGGAATGATAGTCATGATGGGGTGCCAGGCTCCAAAACCCAGGGTAGTGTTAGAAGTGATCATACTTATCCACTTTGCTAAGAGTGTAGCACAAATCACCTAGGTGCATGTAGAGCAAACAGTGAGGTATACTTTGGATGTGGTAAGCCAGGCCATAGGTTATGGGAGTGTAGTGTTTTGGCTCAGAGGGGTAAGGATTTGTGTCAGTAGGGTGCCATTTTTAGTACCACTAGTGGTTAGCGTCAGAATAGATTTTATGCACTATAGACTCGTTATGGTCAGGAAAGTTCCCCTAACATCGATATGGGTATGTTATAAGTCTTTCATCTTCATTATATGATTTGTTAGATTCTTTTTTCCCATTTAATGTTAATTTTTTTAGCATAAGTTAGTTAGTAAAGCCAACAATTCAGTTTAGCAATCAGGCAGTTAGATTCGTATAGTTTGTTTTCCCATCTTTCCATCTAGTCATACTATCAAAAATCTCAGGAATGTAACTATTACAAGATAGAAAGTATCAGTAGTTGCAAGATCATCTCAGTTTATGAATCATGCATTAGTTTCAGATCCCAGATGTTCAGTTACGCTCCAGTCCATAGGTGCCTTGTGCATTGCCTTAGTTTTCCCCAATATCTAAGTAATGTCCACATTCTTAGAGGGACACAATGCCCCTAGGAGGATATATATTATATTTCCCCAATGCTTTCATGTTCTTAAACCCATTCAGTTGCATGTTCAGATTTTTCTTACAAACTTGATATCAGTTACCATTGCATATTAAGTTATGCATTCAAGAGTCAGTTCAGTCAGATATTCATGCATTAGATATGTATATTAATAGGAGAAAGTCATCTTATCAGTAATTTCAGTCATGCGTTCATGAGAACAACTCAGTCAGATATCCATGCATCAGATATGCATGTCCAGTAAAAAATTTCAGTATATCAGTAGTTCCAATCGTATAATCATGTTTCATATGTTCATAACAAATAGGTAAGATTGTGGTCCTTCAGAAATATTGCAGCAGGTACCATTCAAGGGTTAGCTTATGGTCCTTCGGGATTATGAGCATCGTGTAGTGTCCGGGGTTCATAATCTAGGGCGTTACAAATATTTTACATGAATGGTTAACTATCTAACCCATTCTGAAGAAAGTTAAGGCATAACCTACCTTGAAAAGATTAATCACGAGCATAGACCCTTTAATATGAAGCCTTTCCTTGCACGACTTTGGAATGAATCAAGTTTATTAAAAATGTAATTTAAACATCCAAAGGAGCCTAATGATACTTATAGTAACTACTTTTATTATGGATTAAGAAATAGTTCAAAGAAAATTTATCTTGAAGGAAAAAGGGTGAAACTGAAATTTTATTTACGAATCAAGTTTTTCATGCCTCAAGTGTCACACCCTGATTGGACATGAGTGGCAGTCACCCCATTATCTGGTGGAAGAATAAATTACCATAGAAACATTAACTAAGACTTAGAGAAAATAAGGGAAATATCCTATAAATAGTCAAAGGATATTCAATGTGTAACATCAAACTACAATAGAAATGTGGAACATGGCACTAAACAAATATCCATTCGTAGGAACCAAAAAGTCGATGTACCAAAACTGCTAAAGAATTATCAAGAAGGGGATATAACCCCAAAAACTAAGAAATATACATAATTCCAATCAAAGGACTTTAACATCAAGAAGGTTTCATGGTAGCCCAAAATGTAATAGTCAACCTTGAATCCGGAGTCTAACACTAGAATCACTAGTGAGGTCTTGCATGAGCCACTAGAATATGCAACTCTACTCAACAAAAGTGAGAGCAAGTGGAGTACCAGTACAAAAGAAATAATAATGTACTAATAGGTTTATATGGCTAACCCAATATGAGAAATATGAACACTTAACCATAACATAGTACAATAAGTGTCACGATCCAAACTCGGGCCTGACCATGACGGGCAATCTCAAGCCCATCATGGGCTGAAGACAGCCCCATTAGCCTTACCTAAAGAGTACATAAGTATAAATAGCGGAAGCCATCCAAAATAGTAATACCACAGATAGATAAATCTAAAGGGATTCTAAGAATCAAAGCATACAACCAACCCAATACTTGTCTACAAAAGCCTCTAAAATAAGAATACAAACCTAAGTCGGTACATGCCCCCCGAATATGACCAAAACAATCCAAAATAAGACACTAAATGTTATAGAAATCAATAAAATGATAGGGACTTTTGGAAGATAGAGGCTCACCACTTTACAGCAGCTCAACAGATGTACCGAACAACCTAACACTACACAGGGGTAACAAAAAAACCTAAATCATGAGACAATGCAGTATCTAGGGATGTCGGAGAGGAGAGCACTGCATGTAACTTAGGGGATTCGAACAAAATATTGTCATTGGCAAAACCATTCAAAACTACTTAGACAACATGTATATACATATATATAGGATGCCAGGATAGGTACAAGGGTCGTGAACATAAGAGTTTATAATATTAACCTGAACTATTTAGCTCGCTTCATCCTAAAGGCACCCATGAGCTATATGGGTCCTGCTCCCCCTGCTGGAAGGTCCAGTACATGTTAGATGCATGAAGCAAGGAAATCAAGGGAAGGCTAAAGACAATAAGGCAATATCCATCCGAAATATAATATGTTCACTAAGAACACGGTCACATAGACCCAATGCCACCAAACGTGGCTTTCAGTATTAGTCTCTTCGGGACCTACACCTTCACGGTGTACACAATTCCTTTTAAGCAAAAATTAAAATAAATTTCACATAAACCTAACCATTAACCTAAGATTCATTTATGAAATAAATTACCAACTTGGTATCGTTATATGAATTATGCTTGTAGGCTAATTCACTTATGCCAAAACAGACCATATATTTGACTCTCAAGTTCCATTAAGGCCTTTCAAATTTGTTTTTATCCTTTAGTTCAATGAAATAAGTTTAAAATACAAGTTACATAATGCAAATATCCATGTTCAAAACCAAATTTACAAGGTGGGTTGAGGTTAATGCCATTATCAAGACAAAAATTCAGCAATTTGGGGAAACCCGTGTTCCCCATTCCAATCACCATAACAATGAACCCATTCAAATCTAAAAACCATCAAATAACACATGAATGACAAATTTAAAACATTAGAAAAGTAATTCAAGCAATAACCATCAAAACCCCTCAACCCAATTTCGAACTCATTAATTCAAACACAAGGATAATGAGTAAATAAATGCCAAAATACAAAATTCAAGTTAGGGAAAGAGTAATATGCCTGAAATATGGAGGAAATTGAAAACAATTCAAACTTCAGAGCTTGAATGGTGAATTTCCTTGTGAAACCCTTGAAGTTTCTTGGTTTGAGAGCTGAAGAAAAAAGAATGGGGTTTTGATCTTTGATAACTAAAGGGAAAGTCAATTTTATGCTTAAAAGTCATGCGAAGGGTAAAAAGACCAAAAACCTCTCACCCTAAGTGAAAAAACAAAAATTAAGAAAAATGGACATAGCAGCAAGGCATGCTACTATCTCGAAGCTCAGCCTCCATGCCACCCCCTTATTGCGGAGCTAAGTCGCGTGGCACGCCACTATCATGGAGGCATAATGCATTGAAGTCGCAAAATAGCCTCAAACTCCTTTCAAAAAAAATCCAAAACTTTCCCAAGACACCCTTTTAACATCCTAATCATAATTCAAGTAAAAATTTGACATTACGAATACGAAAGGATAAAAAATAAAATCATTTAAATTTTATGGGTCTTACATTATCCCTCCTCTTGATTATTCATCCCTAAATGAGAAGTTAGGCCATTTTTACAACGATAATAGCAAGAATACATCAGAATCAAATGAAAAAGTCAAAATGCTATGAGTAAAATGAAAATCATACCTAGAGCACTTTCATCCAATATGGGAACCAAAAATGAGTACTTACCTCTCATATCTTCCTCAGTTTCCCATGTTGCTTCTTCAATATTTTGGTTTCTCCAAAGAACCTTCATCGAATCTATATCCTTCATGCTCAATCTATGAATTTGCCTATCTAATATTTCAACCAGCAGTTCTTCATAAGACAAGGAATCCACAACACCAACATTCTCAATAGGAACTATCAAAGAAGGGTCACCCACACACTTTTTTAGAATAGACACATAGAAAATAGGATGAATAGAGGCAAAACTCATTGTTAAATCTAACTCATAAGCGACATTCCCAATTTTTCTCACAACCTTATATGGACCAATGTAATGTTGATAGATCTTCCCTTCTTCCCATATCTCAAAACTTCTTTCATAGGAGAAAACTTTAAGAAAACCCAATCACTAACCTCAAACTCCAACTCCCTTTGCCTCACATCCACATAAGACTTTTGAAGACTTTGAGAAGTCTAAAGTCTTTCTCTAAGAACCTTCAACTTCTTTATGGCTTAGAGAACTAAGTCAGGACCAAACAGCCTAATCTGACCAACCTCAAGCCACCCAAAAGATTACCTACACCTTCTACCATAAAGAGACTCAAAAAGAGCCCGTTGAATGCTAGAAGGATAATTGTTGTTTATAAACGAACTTAATAAGAGGAAAATAGTCAATCCAACTTCCCTTAAATTCAATCACACAGGCCCTTAGCATATCCTCCAATGTCTGAATAGTACGCTCTGCTTGTCCATCTATTTGAGGATGGAAAGCGGTGCTAAGATTTACTTGAGTCCCCAAACCATTACAAAACAAATGCCAAAAGAGAGAAAAAATTATGTACCTCTATCTAAAATGATGGACACTGGTGCTCCATGCAACTTAACTATCTTTTGAATGAAAAACTTAGCATAATCCTCTCATGAGTAGTTAGTCCTTACAGGAAAGAAATGAGAAGACTTAGTCATCTTATCCATAATGACCCAAAAAGAATCATATTGATCGCGAGACCGCAGAAGACCCATAATAAATTCCATATTAATTATCTCCCACTTCTTTACAGGCAATTCAATCTCTTGAGACATGCCACCACGACTCAAATGTTCTACCTTAACTTTCTGACAAACTATATATTTAGCCATAAAGTTTGCCATCTCTCTCTTCAAATTATCATACCCGTAGATTTCCTTCAAGTTGTGGTACATCTTAGTTGAACTGGGATAAATTGTATATGGTGACTGATGAGCCTTCGTTAAAATCCTTTCCCAAAACCTATCAACCTTACGAACACACAATCTTTCTTAATACCATGGAAATTCCATCTTCCCCAATCTCGAATGCCATAACCTTTTGCTGACCCACATCATCATTGATTAGCATGAGTATGGGATCCAAACTACTTCTCTTTCACCTCAGCACCAAGAGATGATTTAACCACTTTTTGAACAATCAATCCCCTATCATCAGAGTCCAAAAGACGAACTCCTAAGTTAGCCAATCTCTGAATATACTTCACCAACCCTTTCTTCTTATTATCAACATAATATAAGCTTCTCGTAGACAACATCCTAAAAGCATTATCAACAATATTAGCATGACCTAGATTATAGTGAAGGTTCATGTCATAATCCTTAAGTAGCTTGAGCTACCACCTCTATCTGAGGTTTACTTACTTCAACATAAACATAGACTTCAAGCTCGTGTGATCTGAATATATATCCACATTCACCCCATATAATAATGGTGCCAAACCTTCAAAGCGAAAACCACAGTTGCCAAATCTATATCATGAGTTGGGTAATTTCTCTCATGAACCTTAAGCTTCCTGGGAGCATAGTCTACAACCTTACCATGCTGTATTAGCATACAACCCAATCCTACATGGGACATATCACAATACACAAAAAACCCATAGTACCTTTGGTTAGACTCAAAATTAGCGTGGAAGTCAAATTGTACTTCAACTTCTCAAAACTACCATCGCAAGCATCATACCACAAAACCATAACTTTTTTCTGAGTCAATCTTGCCAGCGGAGCAGCAACAGATGAGAAACTCTCCATAAACCTCCTATAATACCTAGCCAAGCTCAAGAAGCTCCTAACGTCGATAGGAGTCGTGGGTAAAGGCCACTTTTTAACTGCCTCAACTTTCGGTGTATCTACATTGATCCCCTCACTTGAAACCACATGCCTAAGAAAAGTCATAGCATCAGCCAAAACTCACACTCAAAAATTTTGCATAAAATTTCTAATCTTTAAAGTCTGAAACACAATTCGGAGATGATTGACATGATCCTCCACACTCTTAAAGTACACCAATATACTATCAATGAAAACTATGACAAACAAATCTAGAAACTATATGAACACTCGATTCATGAGATCCATGAAAGTTGGAGCATTAGTCAACCCAGATAACATAACCAAAAACTCATATGTACATATTAGATCCAGAAAGTAGTCTTAGGAATATCAACCTATTTGATTTTCAATTGGTGATATCACAAATGAATGATCAAATCAAAAATCTATTTCCCTAAGAAGAAGAATTCAGAAAGATCATCGAGAAAAATATCAGGAAACTCTTTAACCATAAAAATTTTAAAGAAGGACTTTTATACCTAGAATCCTTAATCCGAACTAGATGGTACAGAAACCCTTTGGAAATCAATTTATGAGTTCTAAAATAGGAAATGAACCTCCCTTTAGGTACTAAAGATCTCCCTTCCAATTCGATTATGGGTTTATTAAGAAAATGGAAACTAACCTTTTGGGTCAAACAATCCAGAGAAGTATAGAACGAATGAAGCAAATACATCCTAAAGAGTAAATCAAATCCACCTTATCAAGTTTTATCAAATCCACCAATGTTTCCTTATAAAAGATGGACATCACACAACCCCTACAGACTATTCTAGCAACAATTAATCACCCACTGGAGTAGAAATAGAAAATGGGTTAGAAATATTTTCAGGACAAAAAACAAAGTGTACAGCCATATAAAGGGTCACATAAGATAGGGTAGAACCCGGATCAGGCAAATAATAAACATTAGGAGAGAAGAGTTGTAACATATCATTGATAACATCTTGAAATACCTCAAATTCTTGATGAGTAGCAAGTGCATAGAGGTGAATTCGGACACTGTAGGTACCCAAAATGGTGCCCTTAGATGTAGGGGACGAAGAAGGGGCAACTGGGACCTTATTAGCTCTAGTGTCAACCTTATCTATGGGATAATTTCTCTGTAGATGATTAGGATGACCAAAATTGAAACACAAATTGCCCCTTCCTCATAATAACCATGATAAAGTTATTTATAAAATTGAAAAGGAGTATAAGGTGGGGCTAACTAAGCTCTATTAACCTGAGACTGGGCACCCTATTCCTTAGGACAACTGCTAGCCTGAACACAACGATCAATAGAAGGCCTAAGATAAGAAATACTGGATATTGAATATGACTTTGCCTAACTCTTATTCATGGTCCACTTTTTACTATCTGACATGACCAAAACCAGGGACTTTTCATAATGGGCATCCTAATTCCAACCATGACTGGAGAATACTCTTGTTACCTAATCTAATCTCCAGCCGACTGCCTTGAGTTAGGCTAATTTTGAGCATTTAACAAGGTAGGGTGTTAGTTCACATAGAGGCTTTAGGATAGGATCATGATCGTAACTAACCCAAATCAGTCTAACAGCTCGAACCCAATTTGAAACCCACCAAACCATAACTAAGCCAACCAGAACCAAACCAAGAGCCAAAAACCAGGTCATAACCAGGTGACTACCAAGATGTAATGTAATTAATCCCAAAATAAAATATGATAGAACAGTGAGAAATTATGTCTAATGATGTCAGTCCCAAAACTAATGCCAATACTAAGGTTGACACCACTACCAATCCCGCTCATACCAACCCATAGTAGTATTGCAAAGCCTCTAACCAACAGAGTAAGAATATCCGATAGGGACATGCCCCCAACCATAGCCAAAACCAATATAAAAAATATACTTAAAGCTTATAGAAATATCCATAATATGAAATAAATCCTTCTGGAAAGATGAAAGCTCACCACTATAATCCAAATGCTGATAACGAAGTCCAAATGCTAAACAGGAGGAGTGGAATAAATGGTTCCTACATAGCATAGGTGTATAGTTTCCCGAGGATGGGTTAGCAAGTAATCCCTAGCATGAACTCAAGATAAGGATAAAATAATGTCATTTGTACAAATCAAGAAAAACCATCCATAATTCATACAACCATAAATATATATATATATATATATATATATATATATATAACTATGCCGGTAAAGGGAATCGGGTTTATCATGCACTTTAAAACCATTACCTGGGTTATGTAGCATTTGCCGGCCTAAACCACCTATGGGCTATATGGGTTCAACTCCCCCAGCTGAAAGGGCCTTAGTGCGTGAAGCCGCACGACTAGAGAAAATAACTTGGGATGACTAGTACATCCCCCAATATAAAGTGTAACACCATTCACATGGTAATTAAGACCAAACCACACATCGTCAAATATGAGTTTCCAGTTTTGGTCCCCCTGGGACCTCCACCTTTCACAGTTTTGCTACATCTCCCCCTTTAAGCCCTATTAAAACCATTTCCAACCAACAAAACCATTATCCATTTATTAACCAAGGCCATTTGTATTAGTATCGTCATACCGACTATAACTAACAAGTATTGTCCATAGCCAACCATGTATAGATTAAGGGATTCTCACATACATTTCCATTTACCATATTCAACCACTTGAGGGATTCCATGTACCCTACAAGCATTACCATTTAGCCTTTAACCTTTCAAAACCATTTAAAGCATTTGAGTTCCTTTATTAAGTTAAAACAAGAAAGAGTTCCATTTAAAAAATACATCAATGCAATGAAAACATTCTCATAAGCATTTTAGTGAACACCTTAGGGGCATAACATAACCAAAACCAATTCTAATTACCATTAAACCATTCCCATGAAACCAAGTATCCAAAAACACCATTAATTCATATGAAATCATAATGAAAGTATGAGAAAACCATAACCAATTATTTATAACAAAAACCCCTCAAATTATAATTGAAAACCAAAATTATGAAATAATGAAACCATCAAAACATTATATAAAACCATGCCTTTAATTGGAACTAATTATGAGGGAACAGAACATGCCTTAATTGACAAAGTAGATGGAGAAAAATCACCAACAAGATCCGTAAATTATACCTCTAGTTAAAACCATAGCTTTCTTGCCCCAAAAGTTCTTGAGAGCATTGGAGAGTGTTTAGAAAGAGTTTCTATTTGTTAATGAATAGAATAATAGGGTAAATAACCTTTTAGGGGGACCTTATTAGGTTAAATGGGGAAATGTCTAAAGCACCCCCACTTAAGTTTCACAAAAATTCCATCATAGGGATACGACTGACCTAATGAGTCATACCCTCAGATACGAGTGGTACCCATCACTCATATTCTAAGTCTCAACCCTTGGACCCAATACTATATAGTGTATGATTTATCAAAACCAAGTTGTATTCACAATATATGATATATATCCTCAACCCATACCCCTATCAGAATAAAATCCAAAGAGGCTTGAATATTATCCCTTATACAAGTACCGGGTACGATTCATACCCCGACTTACGGCTCATGGTGAACCATTCATACTCAAACCCTACTTAAGTTACCAAGTTTAAGATTAAGAGAAGGAAAACCCAAAACAAAATGATCCTTATTTAACTGTACGGTTCATACCACCCTAAGTCATATCCATTCTAGTAAACCATCCAATCCCACCAACTAACATTGGCCAGTGTACGACATGGCCATACCATCCGTAAACTAACTGATTGTCTGAATATCTGAGAATCCTTTAACTGACTGACTGTGGAGTTGAAGGGACAAGTCCCCAACTAACTCTTACTGACTGAATAATACTGAAATATTGGATAACTAAAATAAACCACCATGTCTTGGAAATATGAAGACTCACCACTACTGCTGCTGAGTAATGCTGGGATGCCTATCTGTCGTTAGGGAACTGAACGTCTGAACCTATGATATAAGACATCACAGCACAAAGAAAATATAAGATCAGTACTTTGAATGTACTAGTATATGATATGAGGTTAGGATGAAACACATTGGTTCATGTGCATAAAATAATGACTGGCTGAATAGCATAGGATAACTGATGCATAAATATGTGAAAGCCGTAAAATCTGAGAATGCATGACTAAGCATATAACATGATACTAAAATAGTCTATAAACGGAAATACTAAAATTCGGTAACTAAATAACTAATGAACTGTATATTATAGTCAAGAAAACCTAAATTGAATACTGAACTGAGACTCTGGGAGGTATCATCTAATCGACATGCCCTAATCTAAGCTAATCGGGGTCCAACCTGTACCCCAGTTGGAAGGGTGTCAGTACCATGCCACTGGTACTAACACTAGCTATGTAGATCCACTAAATTGGTGTCTCGAAAGACTAAGGAGTCAATCCTAAACTGGTGGGTGACCCTTAAGAGAATGTCAGTTCTAAACTGGCGGGTGACATCTCAGAGAATGTCAGTCCTAAACTAGCAGGTGACATCTTATAATCCTATGTTGGCTACGTAGTTCTAGAACTTAGGGACTGCTTCTAAAAACCCAGTCCTAGCTGGTGGGTGATCCCCCATAATTAGGTTCGCTCGACGCTAAATTCTACTCCCAACTGAACTGACACTGATTTCTAGACTGAGCTAAGATTAACTGAACAAACAACTAATCATAAAACTGACTGAATAATAATGCTCATGGTCTATCTGAAATCATTCTGAAGATGCTAAAATTATGTAAACAACTAGGTATTGGGTGTTCATGACCCACCAAAACTGAATGAAAGTATTAATAAGAACATGTAAAGCTTGAAAAACCATATTAAAGTATCATTGCTCAAAATCCAACATTTAGGCATTTCATCAAACACATGGGAGTCATGAATTTAAGCATAGGAATGGGTAAAGCATGTAATTAAAAATATACTTACAATACTAAAACTATGAATTAGGGATTTAACATGGAAATTCATCATACAAATGTGTAAAGGGATCATCCCATCGAAAACACTTGTAAGCATAACTTGTAATCAACATTCATAAGAGCTTCATGGAGATAATTCATCATAAATATGTATAATTCAAATTTAAAACATAAAAATAGATTATTGGACTCCATGGGTGAAAAGGTCACATGGATGAACATCACACATACCTTAAATTCCTTAAGATGGAAAGAGAAACACAATTTGGATGCTTTTCTTGAAAATTATTTGATTAGGGACTTAAATCCTTGGTTCTCTTGAATAGAAAGGAATAAAATTAATGAACTTGGAGGATGATTAGGGTTTGTTTTTTAGAGGAAATTGGGGAAAAGTGGGCCTATAATTCCTTAACCAACTTATTAATTCATGTTTTTACAAATTGGATTGAGGGGAAAAGACTCACTTGCACCTCAAAGAATTAAATTCGCCACTGGAATGCGGATCAGAGGCTCAATGCGACGTGATGAATGTCTCATCGCTATATTCACTGCAATGCACCACTATTGCGGTGAAGTTTCGGCATCAAAATCGAAACACGATCCAATCCTCATACAAAAAATCCAAAAATTCCCTGAATCATGCTTCTTACACCCTTGAACATAAATTAACTCAAAAACCAACGTCATGGGGTTGGGAAGACCCATTTAAAAATCCTCAAAGTTAAGAGGCCATTAGATAAATTTTTAGGCTTTAAGCCTCCTATGCGTACACTAGGATCTGAACTAAGCTAAGAAAAGTACAAGGTATTACAATATCTCCCCCTTGGGAACATTCATCCTTGAATAAGACTGATTAAGCTGAGAATACTAGGGAAACTGAAAGCACATACTTAATATGCATAACTGAAAACATGATTACATGACTAATCCTGAAATATCATACATGACTAAATTAATTCATTAATGCATGAAATGACATAAGAATGATTATGTAGTTGGGACTGAGAACAGAAAAGAGACAATCTAAGGGAAACTGTTACCTTAATCTGAGTCTGAGTTTGTGGAGAAAAGATAAGGGTACTTGATACATATATCTGATTCTGCTTCCCAAGTGGCACCCTCAATAGACTGATTCCGCCAAAGAACTTTTACCAAGGGAAATTTTTTGTTCCATAGTCTACGAATATGACGATCAAGGATCTCAACTAGGATTTCTTCGTAAGAAAGGCTATCCTAAACATACATTCTTTATAAAGGAACTATAATGGATGGGTCACTAATACACTTCTTTAATAAGGAAACATGGAACACTAGATGGACTGATGCCAAATCTGCAGGCAACTCAAGCTCATAAGGTACCTTTCCAAAATGACTCAAAATTCTGTATGGGAAAACAAATCGGGGAATAAGCTTCCCTTTTTTGCAAAATCTCATCACTCCCTTTATGGGGGAGATTTTCAAATATACCAAATCCCTAATTGTAAACTCAAGATCTCTCCTACGCATATCTATATTGGATTTTGATGACTTTGGGTTGTCTTAAGCCTTTCCCTGATCAATTGAAACTTCTCTATTACATCAAACACCAAATCTAGTCCTATCAAAGAAGCCTCACCTGCCTCAAACCATCCTATAGGAGATTTATATCTCCTCCCATAGAGAGACTTAAATGGAGTCATCTAAATACTGGAGTGATAACTATTATTATAGGCAAACTCAATTAAAGGTAAGTGATCATCCCAACTACCCTTGAAATCAAGAACACTTACCCTCAACATATCCTTTAGGGCCTGAATAGTCCTCTATGCCTGACCATCTATCTGAGGATAAAAAGTTGTACAGAGATAAACTTGGATACCAAGACCCTTCTAAAAAGCTTTCCAAAAATAAGAGGTAAACTGAGTACCTTTATCTAAAATAATAGACAACAGGAGTCCGTACAACATTACCAACTCTCTAATATAGAGATTACCGTAGTCCTTAGCTAAATAAGAAGTATGAACTAGCAAGAAATGAGCTGATTTGCTCATTTTTTCTACAATAACCCATATTAAATCATGTTAACAACGTGAATGGGGAAACCCTATCACGAAATCCATTTTCACCTCTTCACACTTCTAAGTAGGAATACTAAACTCTTGCAATGCACCACTAGGCCTCTGGTGCTCAACCTTAACCTGCTGATAATTAAAGAACTTAGCTACAAACTCTACAATATCCCTCTTCATACCATTCTGCCAATATTTTTCCCGTATATTATGATATATCATAGTGGCTCTTAGGTGTATAGAACAATGTGCCCTATGCACCTCTGTAAGGATTTGCTATCTCAAATCATCTACATATGGCACACACAGTCTACCTTGATAACACAATACACCATCTCCCCTTAGAACATCTACTTTTCTAAACTTTAACTAATTCCTTCAACTTAACCAAATTGGAATCCCTATCTTGCTTCTCCTTCACATCGCTAACCAAAGAAGATTTCAAACTATTCTGAACCCAAACACTACCCTTAGTTGAATTAACTAATCTAACACCAAATCTAGCCAGCTGATGAACCTCTCTGGATAACTTTCTCTTATCATTCTCAACGTGAGCAACACTACTCATAGACAATCAACTAAGGGCGTCTGCCACTACATTGGCTTTGCCCGAATGATACAACACACTCATATCATAATTTTTCAATAAATCTTACAACCTTCTCTAATGAATATTTGAATCTTTCTTACATAAAACATATAGAAAACTTTTATTATCCTTGAACACAACAACATGAACTCCATATAAGTAGTGCCTCTAAAGTTTCAAGGAAAAAACAACACCTACTAACTCGAGTTTATGGGTAGGATAATTCTTTTCTTGAGGTTTAGCTGTCTAGAGGAATAGGCTATGACCTTACTTCTCTGCATCAATACACAACCAAGACCAACTCGAGAAGTATCATAGTAAACAACAGACACATCTGAACGATCTGGCAAAGTCAAGACTGGGATGAGGTGAGTTTTTAACTCCTAAAAACTCTTTTCACAAGAATCGGACCACTAAAATTTGACTTCCTTTTGAGTCAATCGACACATGGGGGATGCAATAGACAAAAACCCTTCAACAAACTGATTGTAATATCCATCCAAACCTAAGAAACTCTTAATATCTAATGGAGAGATGGGTCTGGGCTAGTTTTTCATGACTTTGATCTTTCGAGGGTCTACTCTAATGCCATCACCGAAAATAATATGGCCAAGAAAAGCTACTAATCTTCACCAAAACTCAAACTTACTAAATTTAGCTAATAATTGATGGGCTCTAAGGGTCTACAATACGATTTTGAGATAGTCTGCATGATCATTTTCACTACGACAGTAGACCAGAATATTATCAATGAAGACTATGACAAATATGTCCAAGTACTAATTGAACACTCTATTTATCAAGTCCATGAAAGCTATTAGGGAATTTGATATTCTAAAAGACACAACTAGAAATTCAAAGTGACCATACCGAGTTTTGAAAGCTATTTTCAGAATGTCACATTCTCTAACTCTGAGTTGATGATAGCCAAATCTGAGTTCTATCTTAGAGAAATAACTAGCACCTTGAAGTTGGTCAAACAAGTCATCAATCTTGGGGAGTGGATACTTATTTTTGACTGAGACTTTACTCAGGTGACGGAAATTGATGCACATTCTAAGAGAACCATCTTTTTTTAACACAAAAAGGACAAGAGTGCCTCATGGGGAAATATTGGCTTGATAAATCCCTTATCTAAGAAATCATTCAACTATTCTTTTAACTATTTTAGCTCAGATGGATCCATTTTGTAAGGAGGAATAAACATAGGTTGGGTATCTAGAAGGAGATCAATTTCAAAGTCAATTTCCCTTTTAGGAGAAATTTTGAGAAGATCTTCAGGAAATATATCTAGAAATTCCCTCACTACTAAAACTGACTTGAGATAGGGAGTCGCAAAATTAGAGGCTTTGACTTAAACAATGGTACATGCATCCCTTCAAAATCATTTTTCTTGCCTTAAGATATGAAACAATTTAACCCCTAAGCTCTGAGGTACTACCTCTTCATTAAATAACTGGTTCATTGGGAAATAGAATAATTTTGTTTCTGCAGTCAACTGAATCATAGAATAAGTGAAGAAAATCCATGTCGAGAATGACATCAAAATTAGTCATTTATAACTTCTCAAGATCAGCTGAGGTGACTATCTGGGTTATTGTGATTGGACAGTTCCTGTATACCTGCTTAGCTACAATAATCGAGAAACCTAATGGGTAGACTCTAGAAGGGTTCTGCTAAAGATTCAGGATTGGCATATAAATTTATAGCTATATAGGGGGTTATAAAAGAAAGTGAAGGTATAAGATCTAATAAAGCATAAATATCAAGATGAAAGATCTGTAACATACTCGTACTCATATCAGGAGAGATTTCCTGATATGATAGGACTGAAGTGCATACATCCGGTTCTAGCATTGTCCACTGGTAGCACAGTAAGTAGCGCCCTGCTGGAGCTGATGACAGATTAAATTGGCCCTGTTGGCGTAAATCTTTTCCCCTCTGAGCAGCTACTTCATATTACCTGATCTTTTAGCCTGGCTTACCACACCCAAAACATATATCACTACAAGATTTAAACTCATCGTAATGATTTCTACCACATTTCCCAACGAGCAAATTAGTACAACCACTTTTAACACTATCCTAGGTATTAGGGCCTAGCGCCTTATCCCAACTATAATTCCTAAACTTTGGTAATGGAACACTAGCTGAAGATGAATCTGGGGCTAAGAATTTCTTATAGAACTAAGAACGGTTACCACCCTCTAACTTTGGCTAGGAAAAATTAAAGATACTTATTTTGGCCCTCGTATTCTCCTTTTCTCTCTTCTTAAGTTTTTGTTCCTCAATTTGTTGAGCATGGACCATAAGCCTAGATATGTCTATCTTCTTAATCAACATGGCAGTTCTAAACTCCGTGCCCACACTATCATCTACACCAGAAAAAACTTACTTATTCTAGACTTACTATTAGACACCACATTAGGAGCATACCTGGCCAACTGAGTAAACTTAAGTGAATAGTCCCTCAAACTCATATTACACTACTTCAAATTAATGAACTCCTGCACCTTAGCTTTCCACAATTAAAGGGAAGAATCTATCTAAAAAAGTTGTGGAAAACTCTTCCTACACCATAGGGCATGCATCTGCTCCCCTATCCTCTTTTCACTACTTATGCCACGTATCAACTATATTCTGCAACTTGTAAATAGCCAACTCTACATCTCACTCTAAGTTACACCCATGATATCAGTCACGTTCTGAACCTTATCAAGAAACTCCTGTGGATTCTCCTCAGAATTGGATCCTAAAAGCAAGGGGGTTTAAAACAAATGAAATCCCAAAGTCTAGCTGCAACTGTACTTGCCACTGGATTAGCTGGGGTAACATCCTGCTGGTTGTTCTGAGCAAATACTGAGTGAGAAAATCTAGTGAGTGCATCTCTGAACTTAGTATGAGAGACATGCTTGTTCAGAGGATCTTCTTGAACAGGCAAAGGTATGGGCTAATTTCTATTTCTTCTTTCATTGTTTCGTTTAGGAGGTAATGAGTCAGAAAGATAGTTTTAAATAGATGTTTCGCTTATTTGTATGATACGAATGCTGAAAGAAGGAAAACTTTTCCTAAAATGACTTGTAGCCTCTGGTCCATAAGTATTGTGCATTTTATACTTATTCACAAGACTCTACTCAATGTGGTTTTTCAGACTCCCTAGGACTCTCTGAAACCTTAGGTTCTGATACAAAGTTTCTTCATAACTCGAGGCTACCCCCTAGTCACAACAATGGTGCTTACGGTTACAAGTGACGATAAACTAACCCATGAGCTGGTACCTGATGTGAGCACTAAGTAAATTGATAGATAAAGAAATAAGCGGAAATAACTAATATTGTCATAAGGTTTTAAATACTAAAAATACAACTGAATTGGAAAGTCTAAAAACATCTATAAAAAATACTAAAATCCAACTAATAACACCAATAAACTAACTAACTATCCAAAAAGTCTCAAGCTGACTGAATATGGAGTTAATGGGATAAGTCCCCAACTAACTCCTACAGACTGGATGATACTAAAATACTGGATAACTAAAATAAAACATCATGTCCTCGAAAGATAAAGACTCACCACTACTGCTATTGAGTAATGCTAGGATATCTAACTACGATCGAGAAATAGAGCATCCGAACCTATAATATAATACATCATAGCGTGAAGAAAAATTTTGATCAGTAATTTGAATATATTGGTATATGATATGAGGTTAGGCTGAAATACATAGGTTCGTGAGCATGAAATAATGACTAACTGAATAGCATGAGATAACAGATACATAAATATGTGGAAGCTATAAAATCTCAGAATGCATGACCAAGCATATAACATGCTACTGAAATAGTCTGTAAACTAGAATATTGAAATCTGGTAACTAAAGAACTAATGAACCGTATGTTATGGTCAAGCAAACCTGAACTAAATACATATTGAATGCTGAACTGAGACTATAGGAGATATCATCTAACTTACATTCCCCAATATGAGCTAATTGGGGTCCAACCTGTACCCTAGTTGGAAGGGTGTTAGTACCGTGCCATGGGTCCTAACACTGGCATTAGTTTGAGAAAAGTTTGGGGACCAAGGTGAACCTTAGCACCACTTTTGACCTGCAAATAAATAGACAAGCATAGAGGACTATTCAAACTTTGGGAGATATGATAAGGGCTTGTGTGATTGGTCTTGGAGATAGTTGGGTGGATCACTTACATCTCATCAAGTTTGCTTATAATAACAGTTATCATTCGAGTATTCGGATGGCTCTATTCGAGGCTTTGCATTATATAAGATGTAGATCTCCTATTAGGTTGTTTGAGGTTGGTGATGGTCGGTTATTTGGTGCTAACTTAGTTCACAAGCCATGAAGAAGGTGAAAATGATTAAAGGAAAGACTTAGGACTTCTCAAAGTCGTCGTGCATATGTGAGATAAAGAGAATTAGAGTTTCAATAAAGTGATTGGGTGTTCCTAAAAGTCTCCTCTATGAAAGGAGTGATCAGGTTTGGGAAGAAGGGGAAGATCAGTCCTCTTTGTGTTGGGCCAAATCAGATCATGAGAAAACTTGGAAATGTGCCTATGAGTTGGATTTGCCTGCGAATTTAGGTTCCATTCATGTCTTATTTTATGTTTCAATGTTGAAGAAGTGTCTGGGTGACCCTTCCTTGAAATTTCCCATTGAGGATATTGGTATTTCATATTTCTTGTCTTATGAGGAAGTCCGGTTGAGATATTGGATAGGCAAGTTCATAAATTAAGAACAAAGGATATAGCTTCAGTGAAGGTTCTTTAGTGAAACCAAAAAGTGGAAGAAGCTACTTGGGAAGCTGAGGAAGATATAAAGGCCAAGTATCCATTCTTGTTCCCCGCAATGAATGGAAGTGTATAAGGTATGAGTTTCATTTCCCTATTATCAAAATTTGAGATTTCCATTTGATTCTGATGTATTCTTACTATCCTCATGCTAATAGTATCCTAAATCATCATTCGGGGACGAATGATCCTAAGGGATGGATAATGAAACACCATTAAAATTTCCTTCATTTTATTTTTGACCTTTTCGTGCTCGAAATATCAATTTTTGACTTAAATCATGATTAGGGATGTTAATAGGGTGTCTCAAAAGAGTTTTGGAATTTTTGAAAAGGGCTCAGGGTCATTTAGGATTTCTAAAGCAGTGAGCCTCCATGTTTTTGGCATTCCATGGAGGTTAGTCTCTGCGATATTGGCGTGGCAGGGAGGATAACGCCCGCGATATTGGTGTGCCATACCAAAGTGTATTTGTTCTGTAGTTTTGTTTTCATTCACTTGGGATGAGGGGCTTTAGTCTTTTCACCATTTAAAGACTTTTAAATATAAAATAATCCCAATCCCATCAGTTTTCAAACATTAAATTCCCATATTTCACTCTCAAACACAAAACTCAAGAACATTCAAGGGTTTAACTATGCATTCATCATCCAAGCCCTAAACTTCGGATTGCATTCAAATTCTTGTGTATTTCGGGCATGTATATCTTCCCTAAAACTTATTATATTAAAAGCACGTGTTTAATTGTTACATGTAAATTTAATTGTTGGTTTTGAAATTAGATTGAGGTCTTTGTGATGTTATTAGTTGAATTGTTATTTCCATGGTTTTAATGCATTGGTTTATGCTTTATTGATGGATTTTGAAACCCGTTTGGTGCATGAGAATGGCGAATGGGATGAGGGCTATGAAATTCTATAACGCCTCGAAAATGGGTCCCAAGACGTTAAAAGGTGCTTAAGGCTACAAGTAGCCCCAAGCCAACCCTTTAAGCCTGCTATCACAATTTACACTTATTTAAAGCAAATAAAACCACCAAAGGTACTTATCATATCAGAGTTATGGGAAAAACCAAGAAAATATACTTTGTCCGAATAGAACACAATACTGAAATCTTAATAAAATCGACAAACTGGTGAACTAGTCTGACAAGCCTCTACTACTCAAATAAACTAGAGAGTCATTGAGATATGCCCCAACTGACCCATACTCAAAGGAACAGAAGTAAAAAACCCATATTCATGTGCTCGAATATCACTGTTGAGTCTAGAACTGAGCACCTGAACCTACATTACGAGAAAATGTAGCCCACATACGAATATGTGGGTCAGTACCATGGAAATGTACCGACTATATGGGGGTGTATGCAATTTCAATATTCGAACATCACAATTTTATAAAAGACATGCATGATGATATAAATGACTCACTTAGCTTGAATTAAATCATCAAAATCATGGATGAATAATACATGTAAAGTAAAACACGTGAGTCATTACATAAGTTCCCAATTCACTTTCCTCTCAGTATCAAACTTGTAAAGTAATCAAGTCTTAAAACAACTCTCTTTAGAACATAACATTTCAATCTTTCAGAAACAAGAAACTTCTCAGAAAATCATAGTTTCAAACCATACACACTTATCTTTGATAGAGTAGACACACACTATGGGAGTTTTTCATAACCGACTTAAACCATGTGATATACATGGAGTCCAACGTTCAACCCACATTGGGGAGAGCTGTCTTATCCTTCCCATCGAAGTAGGACCTTAGTTATTTAATTCATTAATGATCACTATATCAGCCTCAGCTCATATCCTACGGGGGCACATAGTTCTAGGGAAGTACCACGCTTCCAACTCGGTGCTAAATACTACTCCCGGACTTAGCTCAGAAATTTCAATTAGCCTCAGGCTTACATCTCAAACAAATTCAATACTTTGCATTGGGAGCCAAAATGCTACCCCTTCATCATAAATAAATCAAAAGATGTAGATTTCTTTCTTAGCTTAATATCAAAGCTCAATTCTTCTCCTTAGAAATCATGATAAACTTACTTCAAAGCTTTTAAAATCTCAATAATAAGGAGATACGAGCACAATTCTTGTAACACTTCAAAAGATATCAATACTTAAATCTCAAAGACTCATAGTTTCTCAAATAAGCTCAATTCAAGGAAAAAATCTTGGAAATTCTTGAAGACATGATATCATCATAGGAATACGATATTCACAACATGAATTCTTAACTCAAAACATCATTAGATAGAAAGATCACGCAACTTAGGGTATATACAATTTTCAACATCTCATAAACATGGAGTATATCAAAATAACATGAATTCATCTCAAAAGTATAAAATTCTTTAAGAAAATTTATGTCTTTGAGCACAAGAATGGAAGGGTGTTCTTGTTGAAAAACCCCATATACCTTAAACTTTAAGCTGCGGATGAACTTTTGACTCCGGGACTCTATTCACAAAAACAACAAGTGCTTCTTGTAGCCCGCGGGATGGGGAATACGAATCTCCAAAAATTATTGAAATCCACGATTAAATCTAGAGATACTTGGGTTTTTATATGGAAACCCTAATAGATATTCTTGAGAATTTTTTATGAAAGGGATGATATTTTGGTGTTATGGGGATTAAATCCTATGTTAAGGAGGATAAAGAAGTGGAAACTACCCAAATAACCCTTAATGAAACGGACAAAAATGCTGAAAATTTCCCAGGCGTACGATGGACCATGCGTCACATGCTCCATTCCTCCGCACTGGAGCATGCATCGCATGCTCCATTGCACCGCGCTGGACCATGCGACACATGCATATCACATGGTGCTACTATTTTGAAAACCAAACGCGCCTTAAACGATGTCTAAAAATTCCGAAACTCACCCGGGATATCCTATAGACATGCCCCATCGCAATGCAACAAAAAATTTTAAGAAATGGAGGTTGATAAGGTCGCAAAATAAATCGATGAAGATTGAGGGCTAAAAAATAAAATAAGTGTTGGAACACTTAGAAAAATTCTAAGTCTTAAGCTCTTCTTGACTTTGCTTCGGGGTTCTAATGTCACAGAAACTTACAGGGTCTTACAATATCTCCCCCATGGGAACATTCATCCTCGAATGTCGTTAGAGAGGAGACACATCAAAACATTCGGCTAGCATAGCGTTACTTTAGGTTAAGCTTTTATATTTCAAAGAACACTTAACTCATAAGAGGAATAACTATACAGCTGCAACATAATTAAAAAGGGGCTAAATTAAGAGAGAATGATACCTTCAGCTTGATTGAGATTTGCGGAGAAGAGGTGTGGGTACTTGGTTCGCAAATCAGCCTCAGCTTCCCAAGTAGCGCCCTCAACAGATTGGTTCCACCACAACACTTTAACTAAGGGAACTTCTTTGTTCCTTAGTCTCCGGACTTGGTGATCTAAAATCTCAACAGGAACCTCATCAAATGAAAAACTGTCTTGAACATCAGGGCTTTTCGAAGGATCTACAACAACACAATGACCAACGTGTTTCGTAAGCATGGAAACTTGAAAGACAGGATGAACAGCTAACAACTTTGTAGGTAACTCAATCTCATAAGCCACTCTTCTGACACGATTCAGGATCCTATAAGGACCGACATAGAGGGGACTAAGCTTCCCCTTCTTCCCAAACCTCTTCACTCCCTTTGTGGATGAAATTTTTAGGTACACCAGATCATCTACTTTAAACTCCAAATCTCGACGCCTCACATCTGCATATGACTTTTGGCGACTCTGAGCTATCTTCGACCTCTCTCTAATCAACTTTAACTTCTCCATTGCCTCAAATACTGCATCAGGTCTAGCTATAGTAGCCTCACCCACCTCGAGCCATCCTATGGGTAATCTACACCTTCTACCATACAAAGCCTCAAACGGTGCCATTTGAATGCTAGCATGATAATTGTTGTTATACGCGAACTCAATCAGTGAAAAATTCTCATCCCAACTACCTCTGAAATCGAGAGCACACACTCTCAACATATCCTCCAAAGTCTAGATGGTCCTTTTCGCCTGACCATCCGTCTGCGGGTAAAATATGCAACTCAAATAAACTTGGGTAACCAGACCCTTCTGAAATGCCTTCAGAAACTGAGAAGTGAACTGAGTACCCCTATCCAAAATGATAGACAAAGGAAATCCATGCATCCTGACTAACTCCCAAATATACAGTCTTGCATAGTCCTCAGCTGAATAGGATGTATGCACGGGCAAAAAATGCACTAACTTAGTCAGCCTATCAACAACAACCCAAATAGAATCATGGTGGCATCGGGAAAGAGGTAAACCAGTCATGAAATCCATATTAATCTCTTCCCACTTCCAAGTCAGAATACTGAACTCTTGTATCACACCACTAAGACCTACTGACATGTTGCACACATCGCTACAAACTTAGCTATATCTTTCTTCACACCACACCACCAATAGATTTCTCGCAAGTCATGGTATATTTTGGTAGCATCGGTATGAATAAAATATCGTGCACCATGGGCATCAGCCATGATTCTCTACCTTAGATCATAAACATTCGAAACACACAACCTACCTGCAGCCTTAACACACCATCTCCCTATTGGGAGAAAACCTTTACCCTTTGGTCCTTGACTGACTCTTTCAGTCTGACCATGCTAGCATCTAAGTCCTGCTTCTCCTTTACTTCCGAAACTAAGGATGATTCGAAACTACTCTAGACTGACATATTCCCCTCCGCAGAATTAAGCAGCCTAGCCAAACAATGCACATCACATGCCAACTCTTTCTTACCTTCCTCAATATGCAAAACACTAGCCATGGACATCCTGCTAAGGGCATCTGCCACTACATTGGCCTTGCCCGGATGATACAACACGCTCATATCATACTGTTTTAACAATTCTAACCACCTCCTCTACCTAAGGTTCAACTCCCTCTGGGTAAACACATACTCCAGGCTTTTGAGATCAGTAAAAATATATACATGCACACCATACAAATAATGTCTCAAGATTTTTAAAGAAAACACTACAGCAGCCAACACTAAGTCATAGGCTGGGTAATTCTTCACATGAGGTTTCAACTGCCTAGAAGCATAGTCTATAACTTTCCCCCTTTACATCAACACACAACCTAAACCCACTCTCGAAGCATCACAATATACCACAAAACCATCTACACCATCAGGAAAAGTCAACACAAGGGCGAAAGTGAGTTGAGTTTTAAACTCCTGAAAACTCTTCTCGCAGGAATCTTACTAGAGAAACTTTACCTTTTTTGGGTCAACCGAGTCATGAGAGACACAATAGAAGAGAATCCTTCAATGAAATGGCAGTAATAGCCAGCTAGACCCAAGAAACTCCTAATATCAGATGGAGAGATAGGCCTAGGCCAATTTCTTACAGTCTCTGTCTTTTGAGGATCCACTCTAATACCTTCTGAACAAATAATATGACCTAGAAAAGCAACTGACCTTAGCCAAAATTCACACTTGCTAAACTTGGAGAACAATTGATGATTTCTAAGAGTTTGCAAGATGATTCGAAGATGGTCTTCATGGTCATTCTCATTTTGGGAATACACAAGAGTATTATCGATAAACACAATAACGAAGATATCAAGATATGGATTGAACACTCAATTCATAAGGTCCATCAAACCTGTTGGGTCATTGGTTAGCCTGAAAGAGATGAAAAGAAATTCAAAATGACCATAGTGGGTTTGGAAGGCTGTTTTTAGGATGTCATACTCGCTTACTTTAAGCTGGTGATAGCAGAATCTAAGGTCTATCTTGGAAAAATAACTCGCACCTTGCAACTGATCAAACAAATCATCTATTCTCGGAAGGGGATACTTATTTCTTATAGTGACTTTGTTAAGCTGACGATAGTCAATGCACATACGCAAAGAACTATTTTCTTTCGCATGAATAGAACAGGTGCACCCCAAAGAGAGACACTGGGCCTTATGAAACCTTTGTCTAACAGATCTTTGAGTTGCTCTTTCAACTCCTTAAGTTCTGCGGGTGCCATACGGTAGGGAGAAATAAAAATGGGTTAGGTGTCGGGAATAAGATCAATCCTGAATTCTATCTTTCTATCAGGAGTATCCCTGGAAAATCTTCTGGAAACACATCAAGAAACTCATTAACAATGTTGACTGACTGGAGAGTTGGAGTCTCAGACTTAGTGTCTTTAACTCTAACCAAATGATATATGCAACCTTTGAAAATAAGTTTTCTGGCTTTGAGATATAAGATAAAATGACTCTTAGGGGATACGAAATTTTTAGACCATTCTAAAAATGTCTCACCAAGAAACTAAAATTTTACCATACGGGTACGACAGTCTATAGATGCATAGCAAGAGTAAGCAAATCCATACCCAGAATAACATCAAAATCCACCATGTCTAACTCTATCAGATCACCAAACATGACCCTACGAAGAACTGTAACAGGATACTTTTTATACACTTTTGGGGCACCAATAGATTCACCCAATGGGGTAGAAACTAGGATAGGCTCAGGAATATTTTTAGGTCTCACTTCAAAATTCACAGCAACCAGGGGTGTCACATACGAAAAACTGGACCTAAGGTCCAACAATGCATAAACATCAAACTAAAATACATGAAGCATACAATTAACGACATCAGGAGAGTCCTCCTGCTCCTGGCGATATGGCAGAGCATAGAACCGGTTCTGGCACTGAACGCCAGTGGTGCTAGAATAAGCGCTCTAAGTAGGGGCTGGAGGAGTTACCGAAACTGGAGCACTGGTAGTCTGAGTCAGGGGGCGAATATCACATTTTCCCTACCTGGTATGCGGACACTCTCTAAGTATGTGACCCAGGTCACCACACCCAAAGCAGCCTTTCTTCTCACCCCAACACTCGCCCGGATGGGTCCTACCATACTTAGCACACGGAGGATAATTAGGCCTGCTACCAATAGTATTCTGAGACCTAGACATAGATGGCGTTGGCATAGATAAACGGACCTGAAACTGAGGGCGATTCCCTCCCTGAGACCTAGTCTGACCATAATAGTACTTCTCAGATCTAGCCATCTTATTTCCCTTTACTCTATCTCTCTCCCTGAGATTTTTTGCTTCACTCTGATGGGTATAAAACATCAACCTAGAAAGATTCATATCCTTATTTAACATAGCAGTCCTGCACTCCTTCAACACCAAACCCAAAATATCTGTCACGAACTTGCTCATGCTAGAGCGGGAATAGCAATCAAGTTAGAAGCATATTTAGCCAATTGGTTGAACTTTAAGAAGTACTCCTTAACATTCATGGAGCCCTGCCTCAATTTCATGAACTCCTCTACTCTCGCCTCTCTCATCTCCAATGGGAAGAACTTATTCATAAATGCATCCTGGAATACCTGCCAAGTCATAGAGGCAGCACCCTTCTCTCTCTCCTTCCATACAACAACCTATTCATGAGCAATGTCTTTCAACCTGTAGGATGTCATCTCAACATTTTCTTCCTCGAATATGTGCATCACCTGTGTAATCTTCCTCACCTCCTCAAGAAATAACTTGGGTCTTCACCTGCCTTAGACCAATAGAACTCCGACGAATTCATCCATATGAAGTCACAAATTCTAGTAGCAACTAAATCACCTCCCTGCTGAGGAGAAATTGGGGCCTGATTTTCTTGGGCATTGGCGGTGACATCTTAGGCCAGCGCCTGAAAGGCTGCCCAAAACTCAGCGTGGGATATATTTGCATTAAGGGGATCAGCAGCCAGAGGTTGGTAATCATTGTTATTTCTACAAGCTCGATGAGGAGGCATTTTCTGAAATATAAGAGCATGAATTAAAAGCTGAGAGAGACAAATTTAAGCAGGATGGACTTGAAAGAAAAAAAATAACTTTTTCCTAAAACGTTTCATAGCCACTTGCTCATAGATGTGGCCTCTACACACCGATGATCAAGACTCTACTTAACACGGTTTTTCAGACTCCCTAAGACTCCTTAAACCTTAGGCTCTGATACCAAGTTTGTAACGCCCCGAAAATGAGTCCCAAGACATCACATGGTGCTTAAGGCTAAAAGTAGCCCCAAGCTAACCCTTTGTGCTTGCTATCACAATTTACACTCATTTAAAGCAAATAAAACCATCAAAGGTACTTATCATATAAAATTTATAGGAAAAACCAAGAAAATATACTTTGTCCGAACAAAACACAATACTGAAATCTCAATAAAATCGATAAACTGGTTAACTAGTCTGACAAGCCTCAACTACTCAACTAAATTAGAGATCCATTGGGATATGCTCCAACTAACCCATACTCAAAGGAACAGAAGTAAACAGCTCATAAAGAAACTGAAAGTCTGAACAACACGTCCTCGAATCATAAGGAATCACCACTGCAAAAGATGTAGATCAATGTGCTGGAATATCACTGTCGAGTCTGGGACTAAGCATTTGAACCTACATTACAAGAAATGTAGACCACATATGAATATATGGGTCAGTACCATGGAAATGTACCGAGTATATGGGGTTGTATGCAATTTCAATATTCGAACATCACAATTTTATAAAATACATGCATTCTGATATAAATGACTTACTTAGCTTGAATTAAATCATCAAAATCATTGATGAATAATACATGTAAAGTAAAACACGTGAGTCATTACATAAATTTCCAATTCACTTTCTTCTCCGTATCAAACTTGTAAAGTAATCGAGTCTTAAAACAACTCTCTTTAGAACATAAAATTTCAATCTTTCGAAAATAAGAAACTTCTCAAAGAATCATAGTTTCAAACCATACACACTTATCTTAGATTGAGTAGAGACACACTATGGGAGTTTCTCATAACTGACATAAACCATGTGAGCTACATGGAGTCCAACGTCCAACCCACGTTGGGGAGAGCTATCCTATCATTGCCATCAGAGTGGGACCTTAGCCATTTAATTCATTAGTGATCACTATATCAGCCTTAGGATAACATCTTACAAGGACACATAGTTCTAGGAAAGTACTACACTTCCCGCTCGGTGCTAAATACTACTCCTGAACTTAGCTCAGAAAGTTCAGTCAGACTCAGGCTCACATCTCAAACCAATTCAATACTTTGTATTGGGAGCCAAAATGCTACCCCTTAATCATAAAAAAATCAAAAGATGTGGATTTCTTTATTATCTTAATATCAAAGCTCAATTCTTTTCCTTAGAAATAATGATAAACTTACATCAAAACTTTTAAAATCTCAACAACAAGGAGATACGATCACAATTCTTGTAACACTTCAAAAGATATCAATATTTAAATCTCAAAGACTCATAGTTTCTCAAATAAGCTCAATTCAAGGTAAAAATCTTGGAAATTCTTGAAGACATGATATCAACATAGGAATACGATATTCACAACATGAATTCTTAACTCAAAACATCATTAGATAGAAAAATCATGCAACGCAGGGTGTATACAATTTTCATCATCTCATAAACATGGAGTATATCAAAATAACATGAATTCATCTCGAAAGTACAAAGTTCCTTAATAAAATTTATATCTTTGGGCACAAGAACGGAAGAGTGTTCTTGTTGAAAAAAACCATATACCTTAAACCTTAAGCTTTGAATGAACTTTTGACTTCGGAACTCTATTCACGAAAACAATGAGTGCTTCTTGTAGCCTACGGGATGGGGATTCTGAATCTCCAAAAATTATCAAAAACCCACGATTAAATCTCGAGATACTTGGGTTTTTATATGGAAACCCTAATAGATGTTCTTGAGAATTTTTTATAAAAGTAATGATATTCTGGTGTTATGGGGATTAAATCTCGTGTTAAAGAGGATAAAGGGGTGGAAACTACCCAAATTACCCTTAATGAGATGGACAAAAATACTGAAAATTTCCCAAGCATGCGATGGACCATGCGTCGCATGCTCTATTCCTCCGCACTAGAGCGTGAGTCGCATGCTCCATTGCACCACGCTGGGCCAAGAGATGCATGTATATTGCATGGTGCTACTGTTTTGAAAACCAAACGCACCCTAAACAATGTCCGAAAATTCCAAAACTCACCCGGGATGTCCTATAGACATGCCTCATCTCAATGCAACAAAAATTTGAAGAAATGGAGGTCGATAAGATCGAAAAATAAATCAACGAAGATTGAGGGCTCAAAAATAAACTAGGTGTTGGAATACTTAGAAAAATTCTAAGTCTTAAGCTCTTCTTGACTTTGCTTCGGGGTTCTAACGTCACAGAAACTTATGGGGTCTTACAAATTCCCCCAAATTGATTTGATAAATCTCTGAGGTCATGGCATATCCCCAAATTGATGATATTGGTTTGGAATTGATTGTCGAAATTGTGTCAACCTTAACTGGTCACTCTTTTTTATCAAGAGTGTTTATTTACATGTTTATATTTTCTAAGTTTTCTTCATTAATTACTTCTTGTTTTCCACTGATTCCTAAATTTTTTGTATTTGTTAAGATTTCTGTATATGTTTCATTATCTTTCGAATCATAATTATCTGTTTCTTCAACATCTATTGTATTAATTTCTAATTCCTTGGTTTCTATTTCTTTATTGTCTATTTCTAATTTTTCTTTAAATTGATTTTTTTGATTTAATAATTTTTGTTCTTTATCTTTTATTCTTTTTCTTTCTGTCTTTTTTCATACAGATCTTTCAGCATTTGTAGTTCTTTTTCTAATTCAGCAATCCTACTATTTTTAGTTTCTTCTATTTTTCGTATTTCTTCTGTAGTTTGTTGTTTTATTTTTTCTATTTCCTTTTTTCTATCTATTTCTTTGTTGTTTTTTTCTATTCTTACCATAGCTGCCAATTTATCTTCTAATTTTAATTCTTCTTTTTCTAGCATTAGATATAAATGTTCGCCTATTTTCTTATATCTTCTTCCTATATTAGAAAATACTATTTTTATTTTTAATCCTTCGTGATTTTCATATATTTTTTCATCTATTATAAATTCTTCTTTGTTCATTTTATTGTAAATAGTTCATGTTAATATATATATTCTAAACTATCTATTTGTGATTCTAAATTTGATATTTTATTTTTTTGTGCATTTATTGAGTTTTTACTAACTCCGGCAAATATATTATAACATAGTCTTTCTATTCTTATTTTTAATTCTTTTCATTTTTTATAAATAATTTGTTTTAATTCTTTGTATTTTTGTACTTTATTCATTTAAAACATATTTATAATATTTTGGTGGGTATCTAAATCTTATTTTATCATAATTAGGTGGTATGTGTCTCATTCTTCTATATTTTAAATGGATTATTAATTTTGCTTCAATACTAGATATTAAGGTAATTCAGTAGGCTAATCTTTGTGGGTTTTCTTATGTTTTATTTAGACTTATATATTCTGAATAATTACTAATTAAAGATTCTTTAATTTTGCAAAAAGTTTCTCTGTTTTTAAATGGTCTTCTCATAATTAATCAATATAAATTAATCTTAAGTAAATCTAATCTAAATTTAAACATATATGCTACTTCCGTATTATTTAAATAACTGGTCTCTGATACCATTTGTAGGGAGATCCGAAATGTCGATTTTAGGGTGTTAGCATGTTTGGTGTGATTTTACGGCTTTTAAATCTCATTTTAACCCTCGATTTGGAAAATTGCGATTTCGAATTTCGGGGGTCAACTTTGTGAAAATGATTTTTTTTTTAAAATATGATATTGTCATTGCATCTGGAACATCGAATTTAGTGTGGTTGCATAGTTTATTTGCGTATATCAGACTCCAAACGGATCCTGGGCAGCCCGTTGAAGTCCAGATTGGACTTAAGAAAAAAAACCAGTTTTTTCTGTTATAATAGTGCAGAAAATCTGCACTATTTAAGCAATTTTTTGGGCCCATTTTGCTCATTTTGCATCTTGCCTCTTGAGAGTTAAATCCTAAAATAGTGTGGAAGTTTAAAAGTAAAGTTGGTGGGAGCTTGGAAAGCTAAATTAACATATATTTCTTGATTTTATTACGTATTTAAGGTAAGAATTCACTCTTTTCTTAATAATTCCTTGATTAATGTAACGCCCCGAGTCTGGTACCGGGAACAGCACACAGTGCTCATGACCCCGAAAGACCATAAGCTAACCCATGACTGATATCTGTATCTATACAGTGCATAATACACTGTATAAATGTGGAAATAAAGTCTAAAAGGCCATAAGGTTCAAAGATCTGAAAAAAAACATAACATCTGAAGATATGGCATTTCAATACCAAAACAATTGAAATAACTGTCTGTGTAATAGATACAGAAAAAATAATACAATTATGGATAGGATATATGAAAAAACAATTATTAGATAATAATATAAACAAAACAGATGCACCAGAATATATAGAAAGAAAACTAATAGGAACAGTGAAATTATGATTTTCAAATTTAACTGAAAATAGCAAGAAGGTATTAAGAACTAATAAACCTACAGAAGGAACATCATCAACAACTACAACTAAATTAACACCTATAGAATTATTTAAAAAATATGAAATAGCTATAAAAGACGAATTTAACAGCATGACAACAACAGAAGAAGAACAAAATGAAGAGAAAGATATAAATAGGAATTTAATGTTAAAATTAGCAATATGTAATAAGTGCTACATAGATGAATATACTTGCGCATTTAAAGAATATTATTATAAAGGAGCATATAATACAGAAGAAAGTAAAGAAATAAGAAAATTATATTTTAATAAATTACCTGAACCATTTAGTTCAAAAATAATAAAAAGTTGGGATCATGCCAGTCTGAGAAGCCTCTAACTGACTGAACTATCTGAATAAGGTGTTGATGGGACATGTCCCCAACTAACTCTAACTACTGAAATAAATTAATTAATGAGATAATAAAGTAGTGGTCATGTCCTCGAAGGATGAGGACTCACTACTAACTCTAACTGCTGAGACTAGGATGCTACTGATGCTCTGGAGCTCGAGCTTCTGAACCTATGGTATAAAACCCCATAGCACAAATGCGTCAATACGATTGAATGTACTGGTATGCATGTGAGGCAAAATGGAGACAAAAGAGTTCACATGCATGAACTATACTAACTGACTGGATAATGTGAACGTGAGAATACATATATGTATACATAATAACTGAGTTCGTGATATCATGATTATTGATCCTTAGTACTGATAACATGAGATACTGATAACTGTATAACTAAAATAACTGATACTGAGCGACTGTATCTGACATCCTAGGTTTTGATAGAACTATTTGAGTTCCGGTCTATTTTGAGTTGACTGTATCTAACAGTCCTGAATTCTATAGAACTATATGAGTTCTATTACTGAGACTGAATGACTGTATCTGATAGTGCTGATTCTATACTGAAACTGTGGAAAGTAGTCATCTAATCGACATGCCCCTAATACGCCATTATGGCTGAGTTGTGGTCCAATGTAACCCCAATTAGAAGGGTGTCAATACCGCGCCACTGGTAAACACAAGCTGTGGGTGAAACTTATCTAACAATTTCCCCAAAAGAGAATGGTGGGACCCTCATTTGACAGTGTTTATCCACCTCATCAACCCTCACCTGACAGTGTTGATGTCTCAACCTATGCTGGCTACATAGTTCTGGAACACAAGGATGACTTCTAAGAATCACACCCTCATCTGACAATGTGTGTTCCCATCCTTGGGTTCACTCGATGCTAATTTCTTCTCCCATCTGAATAGACATTGAACATGAATTACTTAATTGTACTGGTCTGAATTAACCAAGTTTCGTTGACTGGCAAAATAGTACTGTGATTACTCGATTACTGAGTTTTCTTGAGTCACGTGACTGACTGAGTTCTATAGAACATGGATTGACTGAGTATATCGTGAAAATATGACACTGACTCTAGGCACACAACTATATTTTTCGGGTACAAGTACCCCTAGGACTTGATGGGAAGAATCTAACAAAGCATGACTTTCTTGAATACATGACCACATCAACAATCCATAATATAATAAGTTGGAGAATTCATGAAGTACAACTTCTAAAGTATCACAACAGCCATACATATATCCATAATTCATTGACTAAGACATTTCATCAAACACTTGACATGCATAAACTTGTACATGAATGGGGATCTCATATTATCATACTAGTATGATACTTTTCCTTCACATAGTCATTTAATCAAACACATGGGGAGCATACTTTGGTTATACCATCATCAATGTATCTAATTATTGCAGTTTCATAAATACGTTTGCAAATTTGAAGGGTTTATCATGATTATTATGCAAATCATCATACACTTGGGCCAATCATTAGAATATGTAGTTTAAAACATGGATAAAAAAAACACAACACGATTAACATGAATTTCAATTCAATTTAAATCATGAACATTTACAAATACCCAAATCTTGGATTTTGAAAAAAGATTCTTGAGCTTTATAGGTGAAAGAGATCCATGAATCAACACATGACATACCTGGGTTGTGAGTTTCTTGAAGTTCTTGGACTTGAAAAACTTGAATTTTTTAGTTTCTTGAAGAAGGATTTGGATCTTGTTCTTGGGGATTATCTTTGAGAGAAAACCCTAATTTGATGTCGTAGATGGATAATGAACTTATGAGCCTTGATCTGATATAATTAGAAGTTAAAACGGGTGGAAAAAGACCCAAATACCCTTTTAAAAATGGCTTTAAAATAACTAACAAACTATGTGACGATGGGTGCGATGGTCCGTCGCTGGTTCGATGACCCGTCGGTCCTGACCATCGCACCTGGACAGAATAGGGGTTCACTGTCTCTGCTGCGACGGCTTGGGCGATGATCCATCGTTAGCTCGATGGTCCGTCAGTATGAGTTATTGATCTTAGGCAGAAAGTGGTCTCACTGCATCCGTAGTGACGGTTTGGGCGACAGTCCGTCGCTAGCTCGATGGTCCGTCGGCTCTCACCGTCACACCTGAGCAGTTTTGACTGCTTTCTGTATTTCAGCCATAACTTTCTAACCCGATATCGAATTTGGACGAAATTGGTATTGTTGGAAAGATAATTTAATTTTCCACATGAAAAAATGTGAAAATATAAAAAATTACACATATATAAAAGTGGGTTCATATATCAAATCAAGTTTCTAACATTCTTGAAATGATTTCAAGCTGGGTAGGAGTACGGGGTATTACAATTAATTTCTCAAAACCCCAAAAATCGTAGTACTTGATTTTAAACACCTATTTCACTCCTATTCACTTAAATAATGTTTATATCTTATAATTACTAGTTTTTCATCAATTTAACCTTTAATACAACTCTAATTCTTGATTTTAACCTGGATTTCAAAGATTTTATCCGATAAAGCTTAAAAATAATTTTCTTCAATTTGAACCTCATTTTTTACTCAATTTGACTTGATTTTTCATCTGTAGATTCCTTATATTTTTGAAGTACATTTTTTATATTTCCCTTCTTTTTTGAAAACTCGTTCTGAGGGTTTATTTTGACCCCAAACCAAAAGTAGTAAATATGGATGTCGTTCATTTTATTTTGACACGTACTTTTCATATTTGATGTTTTTAGTGGAGTTCGAGATTGTTCGTGAAAAGTAAGATCGTAGGTTCAAAGCGTAGCAGACCGATTTTGGCTTTTGAGGTAGGTTATGGCTTAACTCTTTCGGACTGTCCTGGATAGTAAATGATGATACAAAATGCATGTTAAGGGTGGGAACTAATCATAAAAAATGGTTATTTATATGTTGTGCCCGTGTGGGGGCTTATATATTATTTGATTATTGAAATTAAGTTATTATGTGATATGTATGACCGTGTGGGCTCCTATGTGATATTAATAGCATTGAATATATGTGAATAATTGTATTGTGTTGTTAAGATGCTTATATGGTACATTTAGTGTATTGTGATTATATTCATACTTTATTGGCATATAAGACGTGGAAATTTGTGGATGAAACAAAAATAATGAGTGGATATTGGCTAACGTGGTTGTGGAAATATATTATTTTGATTGGTTGTGAAAATATATCATGTGGTTGCTTGTGGAAATATATCATTGTGTTTGGTCGTGAAAATATATCATGTGGTTGGTTGTGGAAATATATCAGTGTAGTTGGTTGTGAAAATACTCATTGTGATTGGTTGTGAGAATTACATCCTCATATCATACTCATTCATGAAACATTGGTACCATCATGGCAATATCTAAGAAATGTTGGCAACACCTTTTTAAAACCCTCCCCGAGGGATGTGTCGGGGAGGAGATATTGTAACACCTTATAAAACTCTTTCCGAGGAATGTGCCGAAAAGGAGATATGAGATATGTGGATTGTATACAAGTTGACGAAACCCCCATGGGTCCTGTGTTAGGAGGCTTGCCTCCGTAGTTATATACTGGATTGTACGACGACCTCGTGCATCATCATCATCATCATCATATACATTGTACTTATTGTTGACACCTAATTTTTGCCCTCCGCAATCCAATTTAATTACGAGCTTCTTCAATTTTAAAATAAAATCACAACAATTATTTTGTTCAAATATATGCTAGTTTAAATTACTTATTCAATTCAATTGTATGCTTTAATTAATGATTATACATTTTTTCATATTTTTATGTACGAGAGTATAGAAATTTTGATATTTAAATGAACGTTTTCATTAAAATTAGATTTTTATTGATTAAACTTGAAAATTAATTCAAATAGATAAAATCTTGGTTTTAAATATGATTTTCTCTCAAAATATTTTATTTAGAGGAATATTTGTTGGATTTTTATCAAATTAAGAAACTCGAGGTTAATTTGTTACTTGATTCGTGCCAGATTGCGATTAAATTTAGCGAACGAATTAAATATGACCTCAATTGAAATCAAATTGGGCCAATTGTAATGTAATTGACCAATAGATATTCAATTTGGTTAGAATTTCAATAAGTTGTTTAAATTATAATTCAATCATAATCCCAAAAGTTACCATTTCTTAAGTGGAATTATTTTAATCCAATTAAATTTAATTAAGGTTATTTAATAACCCCAAATAGATTTAATTGAGGTTATTAAATAACCCCTAACTTAACCCAAGTTTACACCTTCACCTAAGACCAAATCCGTCTGCACCCACAAGGCCCAACAGATCTTGACCCGGCCCAATCCTCTTCCCACTTTCCCTTAACCAGCATATAATCTCCACAAAACAAACCAGCAATAACATCGACAGTACTTCATCCATCAACAGCAAAAACTGACTTTCAAACAACAATAATCTCCAACCCAGTGTAACCCACAATCAACCTATCCTCTTTCTATCGTATAAGCCACATTCTCCACATGCGATGGTGTGCCATAAAAGGTACGAGAAACTTCTAGAATAGTGCCAAGGTGACCTCTCAACGGCTAAATCCATAAATTTTGGAGAAACAGGTACGAATTCGTATATAGGTGTTTGAATCTAATTGGTTCTTGGGGAATTATTCATTTCCCCCCAATTTTTATTAACCGATTTATTTCAATCTCCTCAAGAAAAATCAAAATTCGTACAAGTTTGTTAGATGGAAATATCTATCCAAAACTTGAATTCAAGATATCCTCTTTTTCAAGTCCCAAAATACCCCTAATTCAGTCTTCTATATAAGAAGCCATTGGGTCACTATTATAGGGGATTTTTTTTTTGGGGGGGGGGGGCGGGGAGGGGGCTCTTATGGTCAAAATTTTGGGGTCTGGAAAAGAGGATTTTGGGTTCTAAAATTAGGGTTGGAAATTCTAGAGTTGAAAATTAGGGTTCAAAAATTATTGGGTTCGAACTAAAACCTTTCCTACACAGTAAAATATTTTCTCCTTCCTTTTCTTTGTGGAAATTGGTCGATTACGCGGAGGTTTGTGAGTTGATATCACTGATTGTTCATGTTGGTAGATCCCAACGTCAGCTCATTTGTTCCGCTTGGCTGCTCTCAAACATGTAACATTTTGCTTTCATTTAAGCTTTCGACTATATCTGCTTCATCTCATCATTCTATAGTGAAAAATGTTATTCTAACAATCTTGTGCTGGGTGTCTACTGTAGAGGCCTTAAAGGCCATAGGTTTCTCTTCTCTTTAGTAAAGACAATATTTGGTGTTATTGTTATGTTAATCTAATCTTTGTCGTAGTTGTCTAATATGCGATTTCTGCTAGTTTCGCCTCAACTCTAAAACCTATCATTTAATCGTGATGTCATTGACAAATTTGTGAACTAATTCCTCATTATGAATGTTGTTTGTGGTTTGGATAATTGGATTTTTGGCTAAAGATTGGATGTTTTGATTTTTCTTAATATTTTTGAACCTCAAACTACTTTATTCGTAGTTGCGTCTTTATAATTTTGAGTATTGGGGTTTGTTTTCCATGGAGGCTACGAAAGCCCTAGGTTTCACATGGTAAATTATGAATTTCTAAACTTGGTTGTTGTATACACATTTAAGATATATCGATTTTAAAACTTTTAACTTTGTTCCTTTTACTTCTAATTAGCCCGGGAACGCATTTGCCTTCTGTTTATGTGATGTTCGATAAAAATTTCCCTTGAATTCGGCCTCGCGTATGCTGTTAGCCTAAATGTTGCCAATAACCTGTTCTAAAAAAGGTCGCTATGTCAATTTGTTTTCTTGCAAATGATTGAAGAAAAGTGTTAGATTCTATGCTCTTTTGGTGTTTTCGTGATGAGCGATGTAAAGTACCTGTGAGCATTATTTTACAAAAAAAGCTTAATTTCTTTATCTGGTGGTTTGTAGGTACTTTTTACTAACCAATTACACCCAACTTAGTAGATCAGCTGAGTGTTTTCTTTCAAGAAATTCTAGTTTGCGGTTATTTTCAGACAAATGCAAATCTTCATTTAATCAAAATTAATTTCTGCTTTTTAAGTTTTATCAGACTTTTCTTTTATGTTCTATGATCCCTCTATGACTTCTTTAACTATAAATCTTCATAGTTTGTAAAAGAGAAGGCAAGGAGGAGCAAGAAAGATTTTTTTAGTTTTAAAAGATTTTTACCATATGTCTGCATACTTATGATTTTGGTTATCGATTATATTCTGAGTTAATGGATTATAGAGATGTCGATATTCACGTGTTGTGTTTAGGTGGGATACATCCTTGAAAATTTTTATTTTTTTATTTTGATTTTGTTCAAACTGTTGCCATTTCCATCTCTGATTTAGGTATTTCTAGCTTACTCTCTCCCTGCATTCCTCTGTATCCTCCTTCTCTTTAAAATGGTCAAGTTAGAGGTGAATCATTGTGTGGATGATGAGTTCTTATAGTATGTTATGGATCTTTATGGTGTTACTGACCAAACCATGGCTACATTCTTTCGATAATTTTCTTTTAGTTGTTTTGTCTGCTTGGTTTGTTACCCATTTAGTTTGAGTTTCTTTAAAAGGACGCATCTTTGTCTTAGCATAAATGAATAGGCCTTGATAACTAATTTAGACTCCCTGATGATTGAATGAATTGGGTCTTTCAAAAATAACTCTAAAGGGGATTACGCTTTGAAAATTGCAATACTTTGAACCATAAATCTTGACTTCTAATATGTTTTCTTAAAAGAATTATTTGAGTGGGAGTAAGTCCCAAGTTATTCATGTCCTTCTTTTTCATTAATTGCTTTAAGTGTTAAATGGCTAGTTTGAGTGGCTAATTTCAGATTAATATTAGTTCATCTCCTTTTAATTTAGGAATTGCTTTGGTTGATGCATGTTTTTCTCCAAATTTATGAATCATGTTACATCTCGCATATTGGTTGTATATTAGAAATGGGAATTAATTCTTTTTATCTTTCCTTTGCATGAACTCGTTTGGGAGTCCGAATGGACTCTTCCCTTCACATATCTATCATGGGCCAATAATTCCTATCCTTCGAGTCAGCCCCAAAGAGTCTGAAATGAATTTCATGGCGTACGGGTGCAAGGAGTTCAAGGAAGAAGCACGGATTAAATTCCTGTATTCGAAGTGGGTAAGAGATTTAAAATCCTCCTTTATTTGCTTAGTTATTTATTGTTGTCTTTATGTATTCATTTCTTTGTTGTGTTATTTCTTTATTTTATTCATTCGGACCACGAAGCCAAAGTTGTATTTAATACAGGTAGAGCAAGGTTCGAGCCAAAGGCTCGAAAATTAGATTAGGACAGGAGAAATGGGTCGAAGGCCTAATTAGACTAGGATATGTTTTGTTGGTTTGGGCCAATAGGCTAAATCCCTTACTTCCTCCCCTTCCCCTTGTTCTTTATGTTTGTTTTCCTTATGTTCTTTGCGAACCTAGTTAAATCCTTACTTAAGTCGCTAAAAAACTAGTTTTGCATAAACATCAAAATACTTCTAAAATTGCTTTATTTTCAAAAAATCAACTTTTCCTTTTTCAAAGTTAGTCAAAGACGATTTTTAAACAGTTCGGATAACCGCAAGTTAGCGGACGTTTTAGGTGCCTAAAACCTTCCAAAAATGTTAATAGGAACCGCTTACGCAGAATCTCTAACTTAAATGATTTTTCTATTTTGAATCTTCTAAGTACATTACAAAGGTTTCTTAATTCCTTTCCAAAATTAAGTGGCGACTCTCTAAAAAAGTCAAATTTCCGCAAAACAGAAGTGGCGACTCTGCTGGTGATTTTTAACTAGGTTCTAACCAAATTTTTGATTTAGTCGTTTGATTAACTGTTTATGTGTTTCGATTCTGTAAAGTTTAACTATCGCATCTCATGGCAGATTCCTGCATTATTTAAATTGTTTTGGGGTTTCGTGGGTGTCCCGGCCCCCATTGTTCGATTCCAATAATGTGTTGGAAATACGAATGACTTATTAGCACTTGAGTCATATGATGCTGCTCATATTTTCAAACTCAAGTTGTCCGCTTGAGAACCAGTGTTCAAACACACTCTAGACACCTAGGATATAATGAAACCAAAACCCTATCTTAGACATGAGCCTAGGATGACCCAATACTCGAGCGGGGTATTAGGCCCATTAGAAAACCTGCCCTGCGTCTATTGACCCCGAGTCAATTATAGAAGAACCTTATTTATGTATTAAAGAAATTGTATGCTTGTCTAATTCAATCCATTGTCCTTTGAGGGTCGGGAAAAAACTTGATTTGCTTACTTTCATAAAAAAAAAAAAAATGAAGCAAGTTAAGCAAGAATTTGATCGATTTGGGAGGTTGCATCTAAGGCACAGTTTGAACGTCAACGGATGTCATCAATATAAGAAATGGACAAAGCTAAGAGCGCAGAAGAAGCATTTAGTAATTAGTATCCCCTGCGTGGGACATTATTCCCTTTCCCTAAAGATTGTATCCCTTTTGTGCAACTTTTGTAGACATTTATGTCATTTAGGTATACCTATGAAGGTTTTTGGGGATAATGGATTATCTTTAAAAAGGCGTATATTTTCTTCAAAATTCGTTAGGCCTAAACCATTGGCTCAAACGGGTCACCTAATTAGGATGCACGTTTATTACAATATGCTTGTGTAATATAACTGTTTATGTGCTTATACGTGTTATGTTGATTCGAATCAAAGGCGAAATAATCCAATACCATTTTCCATAGAACATCTCTAGGAAGAAATATACCCCACTATACAAAAGTCCGACCAAAAGTACTCCAAGTCTCCCAAGTTTCTCAGAAAAGTCCGTAGTCATTCTTAAAACTTCCAAAATGATCGCTACTATTTTAGGAAAGTTGACTTTAGAATCAGAAAAAGTTATTATAGTTTAGAACTACGTAGGGCCTGATTTCTCCTCCGTGAGTTACGTAGGCAGCCTTTCGGCCCGGCCCATATCTCCAAAAGCTCTGTTATCCTCTACTTTCTTGAAGGAAGAAGAAGAGTTGAACCTTCCCGATAAATTCCACCTATCCATATCATTGAGCAAAATCTTGTTCATTGAAATCCTCGAGTCATCATTACTTCATGGATCAATTCGCATGAGATGAGAAACAACTCTATGTGTTTACTTCCTACCTTATCATTTTGCTTTGCTTATTACTAATGGAATCTAACACGTCAGCCTTTGAGTTGTTTTTACTTTCCAAGTAATAGAAACTACTCTGTGTTGGCACAAAATGGCCCTACTTCACCAAATCAAAATGAATAAGAGATCTCCTTCTTTACTATAGCTTTGTTACTGGAAAAGAAAAATGACTAGTAGTAAAACTGGACTCTACCAATTATTTTTCAAACCTGTAAGAAATGGTCTCGAGGATGGAATAAGGAAAATGTGAGAAAAGAATTTTCCAAGACAACAAGGATCATTGAAGATTAATTGGAGGAAACATTATTGAATTGGACCTCCACTTCACTCATTACTCATCGCTCGTCGTATAACAGTAACTTGAAACCTGCCATTGTCATGTCATGTCAAGAATCAAGATAACGATAGCCCTAGAACAGTCAATATAAGAGTGAAAGAGTTTGAGAATCAAAAAATCCTAATCTAGAGGAAACAGAGGTAGTTAACTAGGAAGGCGATGACTCCATTGGACATTTGATCTTTTGTTCTATCAAGAAAAATGTAATGAAAACATCATGTCATCTATAGAAGTACTTATTTATATCCTAGTAAGATGGATAAGAGTATTTTTAGGGCCATTATGAGTTTATGTACAAACTACATTTGACCTGAATAACCAAAGAGGGATACGTAGGTGGCCTATGTCGGCTTCGGTCAACCCATTAAATTTTTCTATATATCCTTAGGATAGTCTTGAACTATGTTTGACCTGATTCCTGCTTCAACTGGATATGTAGGCACCCCAAAAGCTTAGTCATATAACCCGAGAAAATGGAAACTAGGGCAGAATATTTGAGAAGGAATCTCGAAAATTCACAAGAGAAGATCAATATCCAACAAAGAGAATGAAGATTAGAAAAGACTTCAGATCCTCTAAAGATGATATCATCTCAAACTACTTTAAACTGGGGTATAACTTTTGAGGGTGGCCTCAAAATTTCTACCAAATACTGGAGTATATTTCAAATTCCCCAGCACCAGAGGTTAAAGCCAAGCTTTTGAAACCACCAACTGTGACAAAGTCTAGGAAGACTCAATTTCTAGCTATGACGGAACTATTTGAAGAACCCTCCAACAATGATCATGATTTTTGGAAATCATCCATCGGATATAGTGAAAACCACGAGGAAGACATTCGTTAAGCTAGTACATGACATGACTGGAAGAAATTTTCTAAAGCTTTTACAGATACTTTCGAAACTATTTGCTAAAAATAAAACTACTTTTGAAAAAAAAAATTTACAAATCTTTTACTTTGTGATTGCCTGGGCGTATATAAGATCAGGGACCCAGGGTGGACGTACCAATGTGACGGGGCACCTACAAGATGGTGCAGAGAAAATCAAGGATCGAAGAAGGTCGACACGGAGTAATTTTATTCAAACTAATCATTTTTCTGTGGATGCAGGGATCAATATTTAAAATGAGCATTTCTTTCAAAAAATCTCCAAGCAAGTCGGGATGCCAGAGCATATAATGCTTAAGAATGGTATTTTTGGGTAGCTCAAAAATGGGTTTAATACCCATATTGAGGACCATGTGAATTGTCCATCTCATTTCTTGAGATCATGGAGGACAAATAAAGGTGTCTTCTTTTCTTTACAAATATTGTATTTATAATTTGTCTAAAAATGGCCACTAGCAAAAGTGAATTTGTGTATACTAATCATCTACTTCAAGTACAGGTACATGTAGAAAGCAACACACAGACAAACAAACTCAAGTGAAACTATTTTCAAATTGCTAAGAAGGTCATTTTGATATCATTGCCAAGAGTGTCGTTGCATATCATTGCCAAGAGTGCCATTGCATATCATTACCAAGAGGGCTATTTCATATCATTGCCAAGAGGGTCATTGCATATCATTGCCAAGAGGGTCATTGCATATCATTGCCAAGATGGCCATTGCATATCATTTCCAAGAGGACCATTGCATATCATTACCAAGAGGGTCAATGCATATCTTTGCCAAGAGGGCCATTTTATATCAATACCAAGAGGGTCATTTCATATCATTGCCAAGAGGGCCATTTCATATCATTGTCAAGAGGGACATTGCATATCATTGCCAAGAGGGCCATTTCATATCATTGCCAAGAGGGCCATTGCATATCATTGCTGAGAGGGCCATTTCATATCATCGCCAAGAGGGCCATTTCATATCATCGCCAAGAGGGTCATTCCAAATCACTGCCAAGAGGGCCATTCATATCATTCCCAAGAAGGCCATTCATATTATTTTTCGAGAGGGCTATTTTATATCTATTGACACGCAATACATAAACACTGGCATCAACGATATCATCAGCATTCAATATCTGTTGACATGCAAGACATAAATGCTAGCATCGAGGATAACATCAGCATTTCATATCTGTTGATACACAAAACATAAATGTTGGCATCGAGGATATTATTGGTAATTAATATCTGTTGACACACAATACATAAATGCTGGCGTCAAGGATATCATTGGTATTTTATATCTATTGACATGCGAGTCATAAATGCTGGCATCAATGATATCTCATCATTTTATGTATCAGCATCTGAATGTATCAAGAGCACACAATTTGAAGAGACGTCTTTAAGTCGCTCTCTAAGGATGAATGATATATAAGATTTTCTTTAAATTGACAATTTGAGGGTTATCTATAAGTCATATGATTTGAAATAGGACAGTGTGCAATATTACCTATGATTTGATATCCTGTAGGTTATCCGTAAGCCACAACAATATCCTAATCGGATAGTGTGCAAGATCGCCCAAAAATTAATAGTCTAAAGGTTATTGATAGGCGAATTTACACGCCTAAAGTACTATATTTTACCCATATTTTAGCTAAGTTTTGAGGACAAATTATATAATTCATGCACTTTTAGTCCTTTTTCCTGTAAGTGAGCTAACAAACGTGATTAGCAAGTTTTCAGGTATAAATGATGCAGATTTCAGCATTTTATGGATAACTTGACGCCAAAGAAAGCTTCACGAAAGAAGGAAGGGAAAGCTTGGATGCCAAGGACCAAAAGTGACGCATTGAAAACCTGTCTCGGGCAAAAACAGCATTTCTGAAGACTTTGGGGACCAGCAGTAACCTATTAGAATTAGGATAATAATTTAGGATTAGGATAATAATGCAGTAACTTATTAGAATTAGGATAATGATACATTAACCTAGTAGGATTGGGTTAAGTAATGCATTAGCTTAGTGGGAATAGGATATGGGTATTATAAATACCCTATTGTGCTAGAGATTTTCATTCATTCTAGTTTTAATTCTCATTCTACTTCTTATTCCACAACTTACAACTCGGATTCTAAATCCTTCCATTAATTCTACTTTTTATTCATCTATTCAATTCTTAATTTCCACAACAAGAGAAATGTTACTTTGCAAAGAAGTCACGCCTAAACGCCTACCACACCTTACTACACGAAATCTTTATTGTGGTATAATAATAATGTCTATTGTGATTTTATTCGCAATAATGGGTAACTAAACTTCTCTGTTGGGGTTATGGAAGCCGTATGAGTTTGTAAATTCGTGACACGTATGCAGCTTATATCATTATTCTCTTCATCTTAATGCAAATTCTTTGTGGTTGCAAACTCATAGAATATGCCAGTATAGCATTAACTTGTTCGAAAGAAAAGTTATATGTCTGGAAAAGAGATAATGTCAAGGTAATAGGATCCCATCCCCTATTAAAAAGTTAGTACCGTAACTGGATTAACCTCTTGGAGAATTTGTACCGTTAGATACGCTGTAAGCTCGAAAGAGTTACAGTGAAATAGTCCTTGTTTAGGTCGAAAGACGCTTGGATTTACCATCGAATACAATTCTCTATAAGCACATGCATGTCTGAATTGCACATAACTAATAGCCAATAGAGACGTACAACTCATAAGGTGGACATAACCCCAACTTCTCAATTCCCATTGTTTTACATCTTACCAAACATTCTTTCTTTTTACTTTGCTATTTTCCGTTTTTACTTTATTACTTTGTTTACATTATTTTGCACGATAAAATCCCCCCTTTTTACGAGACTTGCACCAAAAGTCTAGTAATCTTTGCTTACTTGTTGACCAAGCTATTCCCTGTGGGATCGATACCTAACCCAGTTGGGTTCTATATTTGACTAAGACAGCTTTACACTCCTACGAGAGCTGTAGATTGAGCGTTATCAAAAATTGGCGCCGTTGCAGAGGAATACGGTTGTCAACTAAGTTTGTGATAATTACTAGACCCTTTGGTCAAAGATTCTCGTACTTTTACTTTTAGTTTTTGTTTTTGTTCTCCGCAGGTTTTTATTCAGTGCATGCCCCATACTCGAAGTTCTGGTCAACCGTTATTACCTATCAATCCTGAACCACAACATATTGGCAGAATGGAGGCACAACACGAAATTGAAAGGATGGATGCTCAACAGGAACAGGCGAGACTAGTTGCTCTAGCCGCCGCTCAAGTGCATCAACAGAATATTGATAACCCCGAACGAGCAATAAATCCTGACGACGAGGACCTAGGTGATGACGAGTAACTAAACCCTAGGCATGCTGCTGAGATCGCAACACCTGCCAACAGAAAAGATCGTCAAGCTAGGTTTAGGCATGAACGCCGACTTGTACAACCAGCTTTCGACGATGATGATGATGATCTTGATGGAGCCGGAGCCACAGGAGCCATTATTCCTCCACCATTGGCACCCGGAGCCAAGTTCAACATCACAAGCACCATGATTCAGTTATTTCAACTCAAGGGATTATTTGGTGGACTAGCAGGCGATGATCCGAATATGCATCTAATCAACTTTATTTCTACATGCAGGTCGTTTGACAATCCTGGTGTAGGTCAGAATGCAATTCGATTACACCTATTTCCATTATCTCTGTCTGGGGAGGCAACTCTATGGTTGAATGGGCTGACTCCTGATTCTATTAAAAATTGGAGGCAATTGAGAGACGCTTTCCTAGAAAGATTCTTTCTGCCATCCAAAAGAGCATAATTGAGAGATAAAATCAGCAACTTTCGGTAGCTTCCAACTGAAGCCCTTCATGAAACATGGGAGAGGTTCAAGACAAAGCTAACGAGGTGCCCAAACCATCACATGACTAATGTTCACCTAATGGAGATACTATACAGAGCCTTGAATTCAATAACTAAACCAGTGGTGGATATTGCGGCTGGAGGATCTTTTATGGACCTCACCTTTGGTCAAGCAAGCAATATGCTAGATCGTATGACGAAGCAAAGTAGAGCTTGGCATACCAGGGATTTTGAGGTAGCAAGCCCCACTTTATCTATTGGCATGACTGCAGACCAAAGGAGAAGAGAAGAAAAACGTGATCAAGATATGGCGCACATGAAAACACAAGTGGATCTTCTTACAAAGCATTTATTATCAGGGAAGACCAAAAAAGTCAAAGCTATTGCGTCGAAAGGAAAAGACGAATCTGATTCGGAAGAAGAGGCCAACTACTTAAACAATCAGGGGGATTTCCGAGGGAATACCCAAGGAAACCAAGGTTAGAGCTATTATGATAAATTTGGAAACAAGGACCAAGGTAGTTGGAAGAACAAGAATGAAAAGAGTGGTTTGTACGTTCCCCACTGGAAGACGTGACACCACCACATCTAGTTCTGGAAATATGAAAGAGATGATGGTTAAACTATTGAAAGGAGTGGAAGCAACGAGCGCTGGAGTAACGGAGGTAATAAATGATTTGTCCTCTATGAAGCAATTAGTTGATTCTCATTCCACTTCAATCAAGCAAATAGAGCAGCAATTGAGCCAACTTTCAGCAGCACTCAATCAAAGAAAGGCTGGAACTTTACCTAGCGACACTGTGCAAAACCCAAGAAATGATGGGTCATGCATGGTTGTTACTACCCGAAGTGGTAAGGTGTTGGAAACTTCATCAAAAGGCAAGCAAGTGATTGACGAAGAAGCGGACATTGATGATAACGCAAAAGGAGAGGAATCCATGGAAGCCACCTACGACGTCCATGACGACACACCGAGCTTGTTGCAGCCTGAAAAGTCTGAAATACGGAAGCAAGAGGAGAACAAAGCCGTGGAGAGAACAATTCCCTATCCACCACCACCTTTTCCTCAAAGATTGAAGAAGGTGGCGGATGATACAAAGTTCAGCAAATTCATGACTATGTTAAAGCAGCTGACCATTAATGTTCCATTGGTAGAGGCACTTGAACAAATGTCTGGGTATGCAAAATTTATGAAGGATCTTTTGACAAAGAAGCGGGCAGCCAGCTATGAGTTGAAAGATGACGTTCATCACTGCAGCGCAATCGCTACCCGATCACTAGTTCAGAAGAAGGCTGACCCCGGTGCTTTCACTATTCCTTGCACCGTTGGATCTTTGAATTTTGCCAAAGCATTATGTGATTTAGGAGCCAGCATCAATTTGATGCCATTATCTATCTATAAAAAGATGGGGTTGGGAGATCCTACTCCAACCAATATGAGGCTCGTAATGGCGGATAGGTCGGTAAAATGACCTGTTGGTATTCTATGTGATGTATTGGTAAAGGTTTCTTCATTCATCTTTCCGGCAGACTTTGTTATTTTGGATTGTGAGGCAGACTAAGAAGTCCCCATAATCTTGGGGTGCCTTTTTCTTGCTACGGGAAGTGTGCTTATTCATTTGAGAGCTAATGAACTTTCATTCTGAATAAATGACGAAGTAGTTTGCTTTGATGTGTGCAAAGCAATGAAGCAACCCAAAGAGCTGAACGTATTCTCGGTGGTTGATGTTTACTTTGATGATGAGGAAGAATCACTTGAAGAAGAACAAATTATTGAAGACCCATTGGCGATAGTGTTCATGAAAGGAGAGAGTAAAGATGCTGAAAATTGCGAAGAAGCTATTTGTGCTCTATCAGGATTAGGGACATATCACCATGCTCCCAAAAAGCTGGACCTTGATCTCAAAAATCAACCCACACCACCAGCTAAGCCATCTATTGAAGAGCCACCCACGTTAGAATTGAAGGAGCTGCCTAGTCATTTAAAGTATGCATTCTTAGGAAACGGAAACACACTTCCAGTCATTGTGGCAGCAGATTTGGGTGAGCAACAAGTTGCAGCTCTCATTGCTATTCTACGGAAGTTTATAAGAGCCATTGGTTGGACCATTGCTGATATTATTGGTATTCCACCTGGGATTTGTACACACAAAATTCAGCTTGAAGAGAAATGCACACCCACCATTGAGCATCAAAGACTTCTCAATCCACCTATGCAAGAAGTGGTGAAGAAAGAAATTATTAAGTGGTTAGACGCAGGAGTTGTGTATCCAATCTCAGATAGTACATGGGTAAGCCCGGTACAATGTGTTCCTAAGAAAGGAGGCATGACGGTGGTCGCGAATAAAAAGAATGAGCTTATTCCACTCAGACCCGTCACCGGATGGAGAGTATGCATGGACTACCGAAAGCTGAATTCATGGACGCTCAAAGATCACTTTCCAATACCATTTATGGACAAAATGCTGGATCGATTAGCGGGGAAAGGATGGTTTTGTTTCTTAGATGGTTATTCATGCTATAATCAGATTTGTATTGCCCCCGAAGACCAAGATAAGACAACATTCACATGTCCATATGGCACGTTTGCCTTCAAACGTATGCCATTCGGGCTATGTAACGCACCAGCCACCTTTCAGCGTTGTATGATGTCCATTTTTTCTGATATGGTTGAAGATACTTTGGAGGTATTCATGGATGACTTTTTAGTTGTTGGTGAATCGTTTGAAGCATGCTTGGCAAACCTAAGTATGGCGTTGCAAAGATGTATAGAATTCAACCTAGTGCTGAATTGGGAAAAGTGCCACTTCATGGTAAAAGAAGGAATCGTTCTTAGGCATAAAATCTCCGAAAGAGGAATTAAGGTTGATCGAGCAAAAATTGAAGTCATCGAGAAGCTACCGCCCCCAATTTTAGTGAAGAGAGTTCATAGTTTCCTCGGTCATGCAGGTTTCTATCGGTTGTTCATCAAAGACTTCTCCAAAATTGCGAGTCCATTGTGCAAACTCTTGGAGAAAGAGGCAAAGTATGACTTCAATGAAGATTGTTTGAAGGAATTCGAATGCCTCAAAAGAAAACTCATTGAAGCCCCTATCATGGTAGCACCAGATGGGGCTCTACCGTTCGAAGTCATGTGTGATGCTAGTGGGGTTGCTGTGGGCGCTGTACTTGGCCAGAGGAAGGAGAAATTATTTCATCCTATCTACTATGCTAGAAAGGTCCTAAACTAAGACCAAAAGAACTATACTGTCACAGAACAAGAGCTCCTAGCAGTTGTGTATGCTTTTGAGAAGTTACGTGCATATCTGTTGGGAACCAAAGTGATCGTTCATACAGACCATGCAGCTCTGAGGTATCTAATGACAAAGAAGGATGCAAAACCAAAACTAATTCGATGGGTTTTTCTGCTGCAAGAATTTGATTTTGAGGTTAAAGATAGAAGAGGTTGCGAGAACCAAGTGGCTGATCATCTATCTAGACTCGAGAACGAGCATGTGGCACAGCCTGAAATCGAGATTGATGATGCATTCCCTGACGAGGAGATCTTAGTGACAATAATGGAAGGACTACCATGGTATGCCGACTTTGCAAATTTTATGGTGAGTAATGTGATACCTGCAAACTTATCTTACCATCAAAAGAGGAAGTTTATGCATAATGTAAAACACTACTTTTGGGATGAGCCATATTTGTTTCGACGATGCGCGGATGGTGTTATCCGATGATATATATCCCATGAAGAGGTTCCTGATATATTAGAAGCATGCCACACTTCCCAAGTTGGGGGACATCACATAGGTAATCGGACAGCAAGGAAGGTATTGCAAAGTGGATATTATTGGCCTTCGATATTCAGAGATGCCTACGACTTTGTTAGAAGATGCGACCAATGCCAAAGACAAGGTTCTATTTCAAAGCACCATGAGATGCCCTTGTCGAAAATTCTTGAAGTAGAACTCTTTGATGTATGGGGTATTGATTTCATGGGTCCATTAGTGAATTCGTTTGGAATGAAGTACATCCTAGTTGTTGTAGATTATGTCTCAAAATGGGTTGAAGCAGTAGCGTTGGCCGACAATGAGGGAAAGCATGTTGTAGCATTCTTGTAGAGAAATATCTTCTCTCGTTTTGGAGTACCACATACTATCATAAGCGATAGAGGGTCTCACTTTTGCAACAAGCTATTCAAATCCGTGTTGGCAAAATATGGTGTCAAGCAACATAAGGTAGCCACGCCTTATCACCCACAAACTAGCGGCCAGGTAGAGGTTTCCAACCAAGAGATCAAGCAAATCCTTGCTAAAACGGTAAATGCTAATAGGACAGATTGGTCTCGGAAGTTGGACGATGCACTATGGGCTTATAGGACTGCATTCAAAACATCAATTGGCATGTCCCCGTACCAACTATTTTATGGGAAGGCTTGTCACTTACCCATTGAGCTTGAGCATAAGGCATTGTGGGCGTTGAAACGATTAAATTTGAACTGGGATGATGCAATGAATCTGAGATTGGAGCAACTCAACGAGATGGATGAATTCCGTCTACATGCTTATGAAAGATCGGATCTCTACAAGGAGCGGATGAAAAAGTATCATGATCAGCGGATTATTCGACGAAGCTTTCAAAAGGATGATATGGTACTTCTCTTCAATTCCAGACTGAAGTTATTCCCAGGTAAGTTAAATTCCAAGTGGTCTGGTCCATACAAAGTTAAACAAGTCTACTCGTCTGGAGTAGTTGAGTTGGAAGACACTAATGGTGTTGTCTTCAAGGTGAATGGCCAAAGAGTAAAACCATATATCGGTCCTCTTGATTCGATAAATTATATGGCCATCACTTATCTCGACGAAGTCTAAGTACTCGAGATAGCCATGTTGTGCCGCGACAATAAATCAAGCGCTAGATGTGAGGCAACCCATCGTTTTGCATTTTTTTCATTATGTGTTTTCTTTTGATAAATAAAAATCCAAAAAGAAGAGTCGTGCCATGACTAAAACTAAGGCTCTTGATGGGAGGAAAACCATCGTTCTAATCATCTTTGTTATTTTTGAGTAAATGTAGGTGCAAAGAGGTGTAAAACGAGGAGGTCGGTTTCAAATTTTGATTTGGACGTATTGCTTGTTAAAGGTGGTAAGTTAGGAATGAAGAAGCAAAAGGCTATGGATTGAGCATTGCTCATGAAAATATAGGCATCGAAAAAGGCTAGGCCTAGGTAAAACTAGGCCACGAACAAGGCAAGGCCTATACTATGGCCTAAGGTCTTGGAATCTAGTGTGTCATTGCATAGGCGCCGCCCATGCCCATGTATGCCATAGCATAGGTGCCGCCTATGCTTATGCCTTTTGTCTCTGAATCTCATATGCCATGCTAAAGGCGCCGCCTATGCCTAGGAATGCCATGGCATAGGCGCCGCCTATGCTAGACAATGCTTTGCAAAAGGGGCCGCCTATGCCAAGCATAGGCAAAGCAAAAGGCGCCGCCTATGGTCACTTCTTGTCTCCAAATCCGATTTTAAATGGGTCAAAACCTGACCCAACCTTTTCCTATAAATATGAGACTTAGTCTTGAACCAAAAACACATTGGAAACCTAGCTTATGCGCCGCCTATAGCCTCCAAATCGTCTCAAAAAATTTCCTTTTACTCTTTTTCTTCACAAGAACATCATCCAAAGGCATCAATCAAGTAAGTACTAATTTGTTCTTCATTTATATTCCGTAAGTACTAAACTACTACGCCCATTATGAATTGTTGAATCTTGAAAGTAGTATTGATGATTTGAATGTAATTCAATTATTGTGATTGATGATAGGTGAATTTACACGCCTATAGTGCTATATTTTACTCATATTTTAGCCTAGTTTTGAGAACAAATTATATATTTCATGCACTTTTAGTCCTTTTTCCTGTAAGTGAGCTAACGAACATGATTAGCAAAGTTTCAGGTATAAATGATGCAGAATTCAGCATTTTATGGATTACTTGATGCCAAAGAAAGCCTCACGAAAGGAGAAAAGGAAGCTTGGACGCCTAAGGACCAAAAGTGACGCATGGAAACCTGTCCCGGGCTAAAACAGCAATTCTGAAGACTTTGGGGACTAGCAGTAACTTAGTAGGATTAGGATAATGATACATTAACCTAGTACAATTGGGTTAAGTATTTCATTAGCTTAGTAGGAATAGGATATGGGTATTATAAATATCCTATTTTGCTAGAGATTTTAATACATTCTACTTCTAATACATTCCTCCTTAATTCTATTACTCTATAACTCTTCCATTAATTCTACTTTTTATTCTTCTTCTATTCATCTATTTTTCCACAACAAGAGAAACGTTACTTGCTAGGGAAGTTCACGCCTAACGCCTACCACACCATTATTACACGAAATCTTTATTGTGGTATAATAACAATGTCAATTGTGACTTCCTCCGCACTCATGGGTAACTAAACTTCTCTGTTGGGGTTATGAAAGCCGAATGAGATACTATCTATTACTATGAGTTTGTGAGTTCGTGACACGTATGCTGCTTATATCATTATTCTCTTCATCTTAATCTAAATTCTTTGTGGTTGCAAACGCAAGAATACGCCAGTATAACATTTAACTTGTTCGAAAGAAAGGTTATCTGTCTGGAAAAGAGATAATGTCAAGGTAGTAGTGTCCCATCCCCTATTAAAAAGTTAGTGCCGTAACTGGATTAACCTCTTGGAGAATTCATACCGTTAGACACGCTTTAAGTTCAAAAGAGTTAAAGTGAAATAATCCTCGAATAGGTCGAAAGACGCCTGGATTTACCATCGAATACAATTCTCAATAAGCACATGCCTATCGGAATTCAACACACTCATAGCCAATAGAGACGTATAACTCAGAAGGGGGACATAACCCCAACTCCTCAATTCTCATTGTTTACAACTTAATAACTATTCTTTCTGTTTACTTTGCTATTTCAGTTTTTACTTTATTTTGGTTACACATTACAATCCCCCCTTTTTACGAGACTTGCACTAAAAGTCTAGTAATCGTTGCTTACTTGTTGACCAAGCTATTCCCTGTGGGATCGATACCCAACCCAGTTGGGTTTTATATTTGCTAACAACCGCTTTATACTCCTACGAGAGCTGTAGATTGAGCGTTATCAAAAATTGGCGCCGTTGCCAGGGAATACAAGTGTCAATTAAGTTTGTGATAATTACTAGACCCTTTGGTCAAAGATTCTCGTACTTTTACTTTTAGTTTTTGTTTTTGTTTACAGCAGGTTTTTATTTAGTGCATGCCCCATACTCGAAGTTCTGGTCAACCGTTATTACCTTTCAATCCTGAACCACAACGTATTGGCAGAATGGAGGCACAAACGGAAATCGAAAGAATGGCTGCTCAACAGGAGCAGGCGAGATTAGCTGCTCTTGCCACCGCCCAAGTACACCAACAAAACATTGATAACCCTGGGCGAGCAACAAATCCTGACGATGAGGATTTAGGTGATGACGAGTTACTACACCCAAGGCATGATGCTAAAATCGCAACACCTGCCAACAGAAGAGGCCGTCAAGCTCAGTTTAGATATGATCGCCAACACATGCAACCATCTTTTGACGATGATGATGATGATCTCGATGGAGCCGGAGCCACTGGAGCCATCATTCCTCCACCATTAGCGCCCGGAGACAAGTTCAACATCACAAGCACCATGATTCAGTTATTGCAACTCAAGGGATTATTTGGTGGACTAGCAGGTGATGATCCGAATATGCATCTCATCAACTTTATTTCTATATGCAAGTCGTTCGACAATCCTGGTGTTGGTCAGAACGCAATTCGATTACGTCTATTTCCATTGTCTCTGTCTGGAGAGGCAACTCTATGGTTGAATGGGATGACTCCTGATTCTATTACAAATTAAAGGCAATTGAGATACGTTTTCCTAGAAAGATTCTTTCTGCCATCCAAAAGAGCACAATTGAGAGATAAAATCAGCAACTTTCATCAGCTTCCAACTGAAGCCCTTCATGAAACATGGGAGAGGTTCAAGACAAAGCTAACGAGATGCCCAAACCATCATATGACTAATGTTCACCTAATGGAGATATTATACAGAGCCTTGAATTCACTAACTAAACCAGTGGTGGATAATGCGGCTGGAGGATCTTTTATGGACCTCACCTTTGGTCAAGCAAGCAATATGCTAGATCGTATGACGAAGCAAAGTAGAGCTTGGCATACCAGGGATTCTGAGGTAGCAAGCCCCACTCTATCTACAGGCATGACTGTAGACCAAAGAAGAAGAGAAGAAGAACGTGATCAAGATATGGCGCACATGAAAACACAAGTAGATCTTCTTACAAAGCATTTATTATCAGGGAAGACCGAAAAAGTCAAAGCTATTGCGTCAAAAGAAAAAGACGAATCTGATTCGGAAGAAGAGGCCAACTACTTGAATAATCAGGGGGGTTTCCGCGGGAATACCCAAGGAAACCAAGGTCGGAACTATTATGATAAATCTGGAAACAAAGACCAAGGTAGTTGGAAGAATAAGAATGAAAAGAGTGGTTTGTACGTTCCCCCTGGAAGACGTGACGCCACCACATCTAGCTCTGGAAGTATGGAAGACATGCTGGCTAAAATATTGAAAGGAGTGGAAGCAACAAGCGCTGCAGTAATGGAGGTAGTTCATTATTTGTCCTTTATGAAACAAATAGTTGATTCTCATTCCACTTCAATCAAGCAAATAGAGCAGCAATTGAGCCAAATCTCAGCAGCACTCAATCAAAGAAAGGTTGGCACCTTACCTAGCGATACTGTGCAAAACCCAAGGAATGATGGGCCATGCATGGCCATTACTACCCGAAGTGGTAAGGTGCTGGAAACTTCAGAAAAAATCAAGCAAGTGGATGACGAAGTAGTGGACATTGATGATGAGGCGAAAAGAGAAGAATCCGCAGAAAAAGGGCACAACGTCCATGACGTCAATGGATTGCAACCTGAAAAATCTGAAAAATGGAAGCAAGAGGAGAAGAAAGCCGTAGAGAGAACAATTTCAAACCCACCACCACTTTTCCCTCAGAGATTGAAGAAGGTGGCGGACGATACAAAGTTCAGCAAATTCATGACTATGTTAAAGCAGCTGACCATTAATGTTCCATTGGTGGAGGCACTTGAACAAATGCCTGGGTATGCGAAATTTATGAAGGATCTTTTGACAAAGAAGCGGGAAGCAATTTATGAGTTTAAAGATGATGTTCATCACTGCAGCGCAATTGCTACCCGATCAATAGTTCAGAAAAAGGCTGACCCCGGTTCTTTCACTATTCCTTGCACCGTTGGATCTTTGAATTTTGCCAAAGCATTATGCGACTTAGGAGCCAGCATTAATTTGATGCCATTATCTATCTATAAGAAGTTGAGGTTGGGTGATCCTACTACAACCAACATGAGGCTCGTAATGGCGGATAGGTCGGTAAAACGACCTGTTGGTGGTTGATGTTTTCTTTGATGATGAGAAAGAATTACTTAAAGAAGAGCAAATTATTGATGACCCTTTGGCGGTTGTGCTCATGAATGGAGAGAATGAGGATGATGAAAATTGCTAGAAAGTTATGGGTGCTCTATCAGGATTAGGGACATATAGCTATGCACCCAAGAAGCTGGACCTTGATCTCAAGAATTGACCCATACCACCAGCTAAGTCATCTATTGAAGAGTCACCCACATTAGAATTAAAGGAGCTGCCAAGACATTTAAAGTATGCATTCCTAGGAAGCGGAAACACACTTCCAGTCATTGTTGCAGCAGATTTAGGTGAGCAACAAGTTGCAGCTCTCATTGCTATTTTACGGAAGTACGTTAGAGCCATTGGCTAGACCATTGTGGATATTATTGATATTCCACCTGGAATTTGTACACATAAGATTCAGCTTGAAGAGAATTGCACACCCACCATTGAGCATCAAAGGCATCTAAACCCACCTATGCAAGAAGTGGTGAAGAAAGAAATAATTAAGCGGTTAGATGCAGGGGTTGTGTATCCAATCTTTGATAGTACATGGGTAAGCCCGGTACAATGTGTTCCCAAGAAAGGAGGCATGACGGTGGTCGCGAATGTGAAGAATGAGCTTATTCCACTCAGACCCGTCACTGGATGGAGAGTATGCATGGACTACCGAAAGTTGAATTCTTGGACACTCAAAGATCACTTTCCAATGCCATTTATGGACCAAATGCTAGATTGATTAGCGGGGAAAGGATGGTTTTGTTTCCTAGATGGTTATTCAGGCTATAATCAGATTTGTATTGCACCCGAAGACCAAGACAAGACAACGTTTACATGCCCATATGGTACGTTTACTTTCAAACGTATGCCATTCGGGTTATGTAACGCACCAGCCACCTTTCAACGCTGTATGATGTCTATTTTTTCTGATATGGTTAAAGGCACTTTGGTGGTATTTATGTACGATTTTTCAGTTGTTGGTGAGTCTTTTGAAGCGTGCTTGGAAAACCTGAGCATGGCATTGCAAAGATGTGTAGAATTTAACCTAGTGCTGAATTGAGAGAAGTGTCACTTCATGGTAAAAGAAGGAAACGTTCTTGGGCACAAAATATCCGAAAGAGGGATTGAGGTTGATCGAGCAAAAATTAAAGTTATTGAAAAGCTACCACCTCCAATTTCGGTGAAGGGAGTTCGTAGTTTTCTTGGCCATGCAGGTTTCTATCGTCGGTTCATCAAAGACTTCTCCAAAATTGCTAGTCCATTGTGCAAACTCTTGGAGAAAGATGCGAAGTTTGACTTCAATGAAGATTGCTTAAAGGCATTTGAATGCCTCAAAGGAAAACTCATTAAAGCCCCTATCATGGTAGCACCAGATTGGTCTCTCCCGTTCGAAGTCATGTGTGATGCTAGTGGTGTAGCCGTTGGAGCTGTGCTTGGTCAGAGAAAGGAGAAATTATTTCATCCTATCTACTATGCGAGTAAGGTCCTCAATGAAGCTCAAAAGAACTACACTGTGATAGAACAAGAGCTCCTAGCGGTTGTGTATGCGTTTTAGAAGTTTCGTGCCTATCTATTGGGTACTAAGGTGATCGTTCATACAGACCATGCAGCTCTTAGGTATCTAATGGCAAAGAAGGATGCAAAACCAAGACTAATTCGATGGGTTTTGCTGCTGCAAGAGTTTGATTTCGAAGTTAAAGATAGAAGAGGTTATGAGAACTAAGTGGCTGATCATCTATCTAGACTCAAGAACGAGCATGTGGCGCAGCCTGAAATCGAGATTGATCATGCATTCCCTGATGAGGAGATCCTAGCGACAACAATGGAAGAATTACCATGGTATGCCGACTTTGCAAATTTTGTGGTGAGTAATGTAATACCTTCCAATTTATCATACCATTAAAAGAGGAAGTTTATGCATGATGTACAACACTACTATTGGAATGAGCCATATTTGTTTCGACGATGTGCGGATGGTATTATTCGACGATATATATCCCATGTAGAGGTGCCTACTATATTGGAAGCATGCCACACTTCCTAAGTTGGAGGACATCACGCAGGCAATCGGACGGTAAGAAAAGTATTGCAAAGTGCATATTATTGGCCTTCGATATTTAGAGATGCCTATGACTTTGTTAGAAGATGCGACCAATGCCAAATACAAGGTGCTATTTCGAAACACCATGAGATGCCCATGTTGAAAATTCTTGAGGTAGAACTCTTTTATGTGTGGGGCATTGATTTCATGGGTCCATTCGTGAATTCGTTTGGAATGAAGTACATCTTAGTTGCTGTAGATTATGTCTCGAAATGGGTTGAAGCTGTAGCATTGGCCGACAACGAGGGAAAGCGTGTTGTAGCATTTTTGAAGAGGAATATCTTCTCTCGCTTTGGAGTACCACGTACTATCATAAGTGATGGAGGATCTCACTTTTGCAACAAGCTATTCAAATCCGTGTTGGCCAAGTATGGTGTCAAGCAACATAAGGTAGCCACGCCTTATCACCCACAAACGAGTGGAGAAGTTGAGGTTTCCAATTGGGAGATCAAGCAAATCCTTGCGAAGACGGTAAATGCTAATAGGAAGGATTGGTCTCGAAAGCTAGATGATGCACTATGGGCATATAGGACTACATTCAAAACACCCATCGGCATGTCCCCTTATCAACTAGTTTGTGGAAAGGCTTGTCATTTACCCATTGAGCTTGAGCATAAGGCATTGTGGGCGTTGAAGCAATTGAATTTGAATTGGGATGATGCAATGAATCTGAGGTTGGAGCAGCTGAACAAATTAGATGAGTTCCGTCTCCATGTATATGAAAGGTCAGACCTATACAAGGAGCAGATGAAGAAGTATCATGATCAGCGGATTGTTCGATGAAACTTTCAAAAGGATGATATGGTGCTTCTCTTCAACTCTAGATTGAAGCTGTTCCCAGGTAACTTAAAGTCTAAGTGGTCTGGTCCATACAAAGTTATCCAAGTCTACTCGTCCGGGGTAGTTGAATTGGAAGACAATAATGGTGTTGTCTTCAAGGTGAATGGTCAATGTGTTAAACCTTATATCGGTCCTCTTGACTCGATGAATTATATGGCCATCACTTATCTCGACGAAGTCTAAGTACTCGAGGTAACTATGTCAAGCCACGACAATAAATAAGGCGCTAGATGGGAGGCAACCCATCGTTTATCATTTTTCATTTTGTTAGTATGTGTTTTGCTTTTGATTAATAAAAATCCAAAAATAAGAGTCGTGCCACGACCAAAACTAAGGCGCTAGATGGGAGGCAACCCATCGTACTAATCGTTTCCATTGGTTTTGAGCAAATGTAGGTGCAAGAGGTATTCAACGCGGAGATTGGTTTCAAATGACGATTTGGACGTATTGCATGGTAAAGGTGGTAAGTTTGGAATTAATATGCATAAGGCTATGGATTGAGCTTTGCTCATGACAAAATAGGCATCGAGCAAGGCTAGGCCTAGGAAAAACTAGGCCACGAACAAGGCAACGCCTATACTATAGCCTAAGGTCTCGAAATCTAGTGTGTAAAGGCATAGGCGCCGCACATGCTCAAGTATGCTATAGCATAGGCGCCACCTATGCTAAAGCATTTGGTCTCAGAATCTCATATGTCATGCTAAAGGAGCCGCCTATGGTCACTAAAGGCATTGCACTAGGCGCCGCCTATGCTAGCAAATGCTTTGCATTAGGCGCCGCCTATACCATGCATAGGCAAAGCTAAAGGCACCGCCGATGGTCACTTTTTGTCTCCAAAACCAATTTTAAATGGGTATAAACCCGACCCATTCTTTTCCTATATAAAGGGGACTTAGTCTTGAAACATAAACACATTGAAATCTTGACCTAGGCGCCGCATATAGCATCCAAATCCTCCCAAAACTTTTCTTTTTGCTCTCCCACTTCACAAGAACATCTCCAAAGGATTCAATCACGTAAGTACTCTCTTTTTCTTCATCTATTTCTCGTAAGTATTACGTTGCTATGTCTATTATGAATTGCTACATCTTGAAGAAATATTGGTCATGTTAGTGTGGTTGACTTGTTGATACAAAACCATGTGAGTGAACATATACGTTAAGATAATCTTAAACTATTTCCGACTTGAATTTGATTTTGATGCATTGTTATACTAATTGCGGAATCGCTATAGTCATGAACATTGCATAACCTTGTCACTTGAATACCTACATGTTAGAAGATCCCATTCATCGGAATAAGACTTATATTTGCCTACTGACATAGAAGGTTGTGATTATTAATAGAAACTATACCATGATGTCATCCCTATGTAGTAGTATTGTTATACCTAACATGAAAGTTTTGCTAAGGTTGCAAGAAGTGATATATCTCTGATTTTCTTATCGGAATATAGCGCCTAAAATGCATGTTGATGAAGTCTAAGTAATCGACTACTGTCACTTCACTAATTTGTATCAACAACCTAAGTGTGGGGTGGTACCCCTACTGCTTGTGTATAGATTGAGCTGATGCTAATAGGAACATTGTTTAAATCTCAGGTACAATGGCACCCAAAGCAAGACAAGATAAGGCTACCACTTCCCAAAAGGGCGAGAAAAGAGGTCGCAAGGACCAAGGAGAATCATCCTCAATGTAATTACCACGCCGCATGTTTGGAATTAAATGGGTTCTTGAAGAGGAAGCCAAGGAATGGTATAGGAACAACAAGGAAAGAAAATATGTTCATGTCGACTTGATCAACAAGGACAGCCTAGCAAAGAAGGAGCCGCGCATGTTGGAGAAAATCATAGCTCTCAATCTGGATTTCATCTTCCACGACATGGGAGAATGCAATCTTGATGTGACAAGAGAATTTTATGCCAATTGGTCACCGAAAATTACAGGCAGCGAAGTCAAAATTCGGGGCCAAGTTCTACAACTCAATGCGGATTTGATCAACTCCTTTCTTGGCTTGCCTTCAGTCGATCCAGCACCATTCAAAGAGCTGTACAGCAGACCTCCTTATAGAGCAATTCAACACACACTTTGTGGAAGTAGATCCATGGCAAGGTGGAGCAGACAAAAAGACACCGGACGACACAACACCTTCCCATATGCTCCTTTGAATAGGGAAGCAAGAATATGGTTGCGTATTGTCAACTCTTTCCTTATTCCTGGGACCCAGCACACCAAAATAACAAGAGATAGAGTGTGTTTGGTCTATGCATTGATGACGAATGTCCCTATCAACATTGGGGCAATCATTCGTTCTACAATGCGGAAGGCCAGACTACACAAGCGGTCCCACTTCACCTTTGGCAACCTGTTGACAGAAATCTTGCGGAAGGAGGACATCGAAGAGGAACCAACTGATCACAAACTCCCACATAACCCAAAGAAGGTTGACCTCACAAAGGTCAAAGATGCTGAAACAACACATGGCGTCAACCTTACTACTGCGGAGAGACATGCTCGAGATGAGAGTTTCTTCCGTCACCTTTATGGCATGACACGGTTCACCATGATGAGCGGAGGTCGTGTTCCAACTGCTGTAGAGCTCCAACAGCTGGACCATGACTATCCAATGAATATGCATGCGAGGGAGATGTGTGGAGTAGGTATATACTTTGAGGAACCTCTTGATGATAATGTGTCGACCGATGATGATCGACGCATGCCAGACTCCGACATGGAGGAGAATTTTAATGACGACGACTCCTATGATGATTCCGACAAAGGGGGTATGACCCCCGACATAGAGGAGGAGTCCGACTGACCAGGTTCTTCATATTTATTTTCCACTGAGGGCAGTGTCCCGTTTAAGTATGGGGTGGTGGTATTTGCATACTTTACTTCTCTATCCGCATTTGCATTTATTTATGTTTATTTGCATTTATGTTTGTTTGTTTGAGTTTTTTTTAGTTAAATTTTTTTTACTTAGCTTGGCATGAAATTTTTCTAATAGGCAGCATGAGATTATAACAAGAGTTTGAGCTAAAAGCATGACTATTGAGACGTTTAGGATCTAATTGTGACTCATTACGTGATATTGTGTGGTATAATTCCTTCAGTTAATGGGTCAAGAGTCTATACTACTCTCAATAAAGTCGACCATGTGCCTTGTGTATGTGAGGATATTGTATATTCTATGTTTATGGCTGATGCTAGAACTTGCCTGGTATGTATGTAAAGCAAAAATAAAGAGTGTAAGTCTAGGAGATGATTTAGGCATTTCTTTGGCAACCTATGATTGTTTACCTTCTTTTTACCTACCCATGGACATTATCCTAGTTAACCCTTTTTGAGCCTTTAGCCTATTTTCTTTGACAACCTCATATGTAAGCCTAATCCATTTTTTTTCAAGACCATAATTTGATCCAAATTTCTAAGTGCTTTAAAGTGTAAAAGTCATGTGATAAAATAAGAGGAAATTGGGTGAGTATGATGCTTTAAGAATGTATTGGTGCTTGAAAGTGTTACGAAAAAGAATTGCTATCATAAGAGGTATGTTATGAAAAGAAAAAGGAAAGGAAAGCTGAAAAGTTGCTTAAAATTGAAAAACAAAAGAGGAGAAAAAGGGTGGTAGAATAAAAGAAAGTAGAAAGGTTGTTTGAAAGAAAAGTGTTAATGATACAATGTGATGTATTAAAGCACTTAGGAACATAGTCACTATTTCTGGCCAAAATAGTCCTACCTGTCCCTTAGCCTACATTACAACTCGTAAAAGACCTAGTTGATCCTAAGCCTAGCATTCTGACATTTAGTGGAGCATTACACTAAGGGCAAGCCTATGGTCATCAGTTACTGCATATGAATTCTTTGTGATAGCGAGAGCAAGGATACTTTTATACCCATGTTTGAAAAAGATGCTATACTTGTGAGTGATTATGGGTAAGATATAGTGAGACACACATGGTTGATGAGTTTTGGGTAGTTGTGTGTGATTCTTTGTACCTTAACTTTTGAATATGAGTTAACCACCATCACGAGTCTATGTTGGAGGTTGAATTGTTTCTACTGATGATTGGAAAACTACTCTTTGTTGGTAATTGTTGTTCTTGTCTTGACGAATATTTTGTGTTGTTACTGTGAAACCCTAAGTTAATGTTTAGAAGGACATGATAGTTTGTTCGAGGACGAACAAAGCTTCAAGTGTGGGGTGTTGATGATAGGCGAATATACACGCCTATAGTGCTATATTTTACTCATATTTTAGCCTAGTTTTGAGAACAAATTATATATTTCATGCACTTTTAGTCCTTTTTCCTGTAAGTGAGCTAAGGAACATGATTAGCAAAGTTTCAGGTATAAATGATGCAGAATTCAGCATTTTATGGGTTACTTGACGCCAAAGAAAGCCTCACGAAAGGAGAAAAGAAAGCTTGGACGCCTAAGGACCAAAAGTGATGCATGGAAACCTGTCCCGGGCTAAAACAGAAATTCTGAATACTTTGGGGACTAGCAGTAACTTAGTAGGATTAGGATAATGATACATTAACCTAGTACAATTGGGTTAAATATTTCATTAGCTTAGTAGGAATAGGATATGGGTATTATAAATACCCTATTTTGCTAGAGATTTTAATACATTCTACTTCGAATACATTCCTCCTTAATTCTATTACTCTATAACTCTTCCATTAATTCTACTTTTTATTCTTCTTCTATTCATCTATTTTTCCACAACAAGAGAAACGTTACTTGCTAGGGAAGTTCACGCCTAACGCCTACCACACCATTATTACACGAAATTTTTATTGTGGTATAATAACAATGTCAATTGTGATTTCCTCCGTACTCATGGATAACTAAACTTCTCTGTTGGGGTTATGAAAGCCGAATGAGATACTATCTATTACTATGAGTTTGTGAGTTCGTGACACGTATGCTGCTTATATCATTATTCTCTTCATCTTAATCTAAATTCTTTGTGGTTGCAAACGCAAGAATACGCCAGTATAACATTTAACTTGTTCGAAAGAAAGGTTATCTGTCTGGAAAAGAGATAATGTCAAGGTAGTAGGGTCCCATCCCCTATTAAAAAGTTAGTGTCGTAACTGGATTAACCTCTTGGAGAATTCGTACCGTTAGACACGCTTTAAGCTCAAAAGAGTTAAAGTGAAATAATCCTCGAATAGGTCGAAAGACGCCTGGATTTACCATCGAATACAATTCTCAATAAGCACATGCCTGTCGGAATTCAACACACTCATAGCCAATAGAGACGTATAACTCAGAAGGTGGACATAACCCCAACTCCTCAATTCTCATTGTTTACAACTTAATAACTATTCTTTCTGTTTACTTTGCTATTTTAGTTTTTACTTTAATATTTTGGTTACACATTACAATCCCCCCTTTTTACGACACTTGCACTAAAAGTCTAGTAATCATTGCTTACTTGTTGACCAAGCTATTCCCTGTAGGATCGATACCCAACCCAGTTGGGTTCTATATTTGCTAACGACCGCTTTACACTCCTACGAGAGCTGTAGATTGAGCGTTATCAGTGATACAACCAAGTGGGTGAATGAATACGTAAGGATGATCTTAACTTATTTCCAACTTGAATTTGATTTTGATGCACTATCATACTTCTGTGGAATTGATATGGTCACAAAAATTGCATAATCTTGTCACTTGAATACTTACATGTTGGAATGACTTGTTCATCAGAATAAGAATTATAGTTGCCTACCGACATAGGAGGTTGTGATTATTGTTAGATGCTATACCTTGATTCAATCCCTATGTAGTAGTCTTTATATATCAAACATGAAAGTATTGCCAAGATTACAAGAAGTATGACTTCTCTGATTTTATTGTTGGAATATAGCACCTAAAACGTATGACAATGAAGTCTGAATAATCGACCACTTTCACTCCACTAGTTTGTGCCAACAAACTAAGTGTGGGGTGGTGCCCCTACTGCTTGCTTATAGATTGTATACATTAAGATGATGCTAACATGAACATTATTTTAGTCTCAGGTACAATGGCACCCAAAGCAAGACAAGGCAAAGAAAAGGCAATCACTTCACAAAAGGGCAAGAAAAGAGGCCGAAAAGAGCAAGGAGAATCATCCTCGATGCAATTACCATGTCGCATGTTCGGTATTAAATGGGTTTTAGAGGAGGAAGCAAAGGAATGGTATAGGAACAACAAAGAGAAGAGATATGTTCATGTGGACTTGATAAACAAGGAAATCCTAGCAAAGAAAGAACCGTGAATGTTGGCCAAGATCATGGCGTTACATCTTGATTTCATCTTCCGACATATGGGAGAATGCAATCTCGATTCAACAAGAGAATTCTATGCCAATTGGTCATCGAAAACCACAGGAAGCGAGGTCAAGATTCGGGGCCAAGTTTTACGACTCAATGCGGATTTCTTCAACTCCTTTCTTGGCTTGCCTGTTGTTGATCCATCACCATTCAAAGAGCTGTACAGTAGACCTCCATACAGAGCCATTCAACACACACTTTCTGGAACAAGATCCATGGCACGATGGAGTAGACATAAAGACACTGGTCGACACAACACCTTCCCATATGCTCCTTTGAATAGGGAAGCAAGGATATGGTTGCGTATAGTCAACTCTTGCCTTATTCCAGGGACGCAATACACCAAGATAACAAGAGATAGAGTGTGCCTGGTATATGCATTGATGACGAATGTCCCTATCAACATCGGGGCAATAATTCGCTCCACAATGCGGAAAGCTAGGCTACACAAGCGGTCCCACTTCAGCTTCAGCAATCTGTTGACTGCAATCTTGAGGAAGAAGGACATCGAAGAAAAGCCGGCTGATCATAAACTCCTACACAATCCGAAGAAGGTTGACCTCACAAAGGTCAAAGATGCTGAATCAACACATGGCGTCAACCTTACTACTGCTGAGAGACATGCTCGGGATGAGAGTTTTTTTCGCCATCTTTATGGTATGACTCGGTTTACAATGATGAGCGGAGGTCGTGTTCCAACTGCTGCAGAGCTCCAACAGCTGGATCATGACTATCCAATGAATGTGCATGCAAGGGAGATGTGTGGAGTAGGTACATACTTTGAGGAACCTCTTGATGACGATGTGCCGACCGATGATGATCGACGAATGCCAGACTCCGATGTGGAGGAGAATTCTGATGACGATGACTCCTATGATGATTCCGACGAAGGGGGTATGATCCCCGACATAGAGGAGGAGTCCGACTGACCAGGTTCTTCGTATTTATTTTCCACTAAGGGCAGTGTGTCCCGTCTAAGTGTGGGGTGGTGGTATTTGCATGCTATATTTCTCTATCCGCATTTGCATTTATGTTTCCTTTAGTTTTTTTTCGTTTTTCGTTTTAGTTTTTTTTCGTTTTTCATTTTTTTAGTAGTTAACTTTTTTTTACTTAACTTCACATGAAATTATTCTAATAGGCAGCATGAGATTATAACAAGAGTTTGTGCTAAAATCATGACTATTGAGACGTTTAGGCTCTAATTGTGACTCACTATGTGATATTGTGTGGTTCAATTCCTTCATCTGATGGGTCGAGAGTCTATACTACTCCCAATAAAGTCGACCATGTGCCTTGTGTGTGTGAGGATATAGTATATTCTGTGTTTGTGGCCGATGCTAGAACTTGCCTGGTATGTATGTAAAGCGAAAATAAGGAGTGCAAGTCTAGGAGATGATTTAGGCATTTCTTTTTCAACCTATACTTGTTTACCTTATTTTTACCTACCCATGGACATTATCCTAGTCAACCCCCTTTTGATCCTTTAGCCTATTTTCTTTGACAACCTCATATGTAAGCCTACTCCATTTTTTTTCAAGACCATAATTTGATCCAAATTTCTAAGTGCTTTAAAGTGTAAAGTCATGTGACAAAATAAGAGGAAATTGGGTGAGTATAATGCTTTAGAATGTAATGGTGCTTGAATTTGTTATGAAAAAGAATTGCTATCATAAGAGGTATGTTATGAAAAGAAAAAGGAAAAGAAAACTAAAAAGTTAGTTATGTTCAAAAATTGAAAAACAAAAGAGGTGACAAAGGGAGGTAGATTAAAAGAAAGCAAAAAGGTTGTTTGAAAGAAAGCATAAATGGCATATTGTGATGTATTAAAGCTCTTAGGGAACTTAGTCACTATTTCTGGCCAAAATAGGCCTACCCGTCCCTTAGCCTACATTACAACCCGTAAAAGACCTATTTGATCCTAAGCTTAGCATTCTGACATTTAGTGGAGCATTACACTAAGGGCAAGCCTATGGTAATCAGTTGCAACATATGAATTCTTTGTGAGAGTGAGAGCAAGGATAATTCTGTACCCATGTTCGAAATATACAATACTTGTGAGTGATTATGGGTAATATATTGTGAGACGCACATGGTTGATGAGTTTTGGGTAGTTGTGCATGATTCTCTATGCCTTAACTTTTTGAATACGAATTGACCATCATCACGAGTCTATGTTGGAGGTTGAATTGTTTCTACTAATGATCAGAAAACTACTCTTTGTTACTGATTGACGTGCTTGTCTTGATGAATATTTTGTATTGTTACTGTGAAATCCCAAGTAGATGTTTAGATGGACATGATAGTTTGTTCGAGGACGAACAAAGCTTTAAGTGTGGGGTGTTGATGATAGGCGAATTTACACGCCTAAAGTACTATATTTTACCCATATTTTAGCTAAGTTTTGAGGACAAATTATATAATTCATGCACTTTTAGTCCTTTTTCCTGTAAGTGAGCTAACAAACGTGATTAGCAAGTTTTCAGGTATAAATGATGCAGATTTCAGCATTTTATGGATAACTTAACGCCAAAGAAAGCTTCACGAAAGAAGGAAGGGAAAGCTTGGATGCCAAGGACCAAAAGTGACGCATGGAAAACCTATCCCGGGCTCTCGTAGGAGTGTAAAGCGGTCGTAGTCAAATATAGAACCCAACTAGGTTAGGTATCGATGCCACAGGGAATAGCTTGGTCAACAAGTAAGCAAAGATTACTAGACTTTTGGTGCAAGTCTCGTAAAAAGGGGGGATTTTATCGGGCAAAATAATGTAAACAAAGTAATAAAGTAAAAAAGAAAAATAGCAAAGTAAAAAGAAAGAATGTTTGGTAAGATGTAAAACAATGAGAATTGAGAAGTTGGGGTTATGTCCACCTTATGAGTTGTACGTCTCTATTGGCTATTAGTTATGCAGAATTCAGACATGCATGTGCTTATAGAGAATTGTATTCGATGGTAAATCCAAGCGTCTTTCGACCTAAACAAGGACTATTTCACTGTAACTCTTTCGAGCTTACAGAGTATCTAACGGTACAAATTCTCCAAGAGGTTAATCCAGTTACGGCACTAACTTTTTAATAGGGGATGGGACCCTATTACCTTGACATTATCTCTTTTCCAGACATATAACTTTTCTTTCGAACAAGTTAATGCTATACTGGCGTATTCTATGCGTTTACAACCACAAAGAATTTGCATTAAGATGAAGAGAATAATGATATAAGCCGCATACGTGTCGCGAATTTACAAACTCATAGCAATAGATAGTATCTCATACGTCTTCCATAACCCCAACAGAGAAGTTTAGTTACCCATGAGTGCGAAGGAAATCACAATAGACATTATTATTATACCACAATAAAGATTTCGTGTAGTAAGGTGGGGTAGGCGTTTAGGCGTGACTTCTTTGCGAAGTAACGTTTCTCTTGTTGCGGAAATTAAGAATTGAATAGATGAATAAAAAGTAGAATGAATGGAAGGATTTAGAATCCGAGTTGTAAGTTGTGGAATAAGAAGTAGAATGAGAATTAAAACTAGAATGAATGAAAATCTCTAGCACAATAGGGTATTTATAATACCCATATCCTATTCCTACTAAGCTAATGCATTACTTAACCCAATCCTACTAGGTTAATGTATCATTATCCTAATCCTAATAAGTTACTGCATTATAATCCTAATCCTAAATTATTATCCTAATCCTAATAGGTTACTGTTGGACCCCAAAGTCTTCAGAAATGTTGTTTTAGCCCGGGACAGGTTTTCCATGCGTCACTTTTGGTCCTTGGCATCCAAGCTTTCCCTTCCTTCTTTCGTGAAGCTTTCTTTGGCGTCAAGTTATCCATAAAATGCTGAAATCTGCATCATTTATACCTGAAAACTTGCTAATCACGTTTGTTAGCTCACTTACAGGAAAAAGGACTAAAAGTGCATGAATTATATAATTTGTCCTCAAAACTTAGCTAAAATATGGGTAAAATATAGTACTTTAGGCGTGTAAATTCGCCTATCATCAACACCCCACACTTAAAGCTTTGTTCGTCCTCAAACAAACTATCATGTCCATCTAAACATCTGTTATCCATAAGTCGCAACTAAATCCTTACCGGAGAATATGCGAGATTATCAAATTGATACGTCCAAGGGTTCTCTATAAACCCCATCACATCCAAGATTGATTATGTGCAGGATTACCCAAGAACTAACAATTTGAGAGATATTTATAAGCCATATTGTATCTAAGGTCGGATGATGTGCAGGAACACCTGAAAGCTAGAGATTGGAGGGATATCTGTAAGTCATCTCTTATCCAAGGTCAGATAATGTGCAGGATTACCTAAAACCTAGCAATTCAAAGGATATCTATAAGATGCCTCGTATTCAACATCAAATAATGCGCAAGATTATCCAAAGATTGACAATTTAAGGGAAATTTATCGATCATCAACTATAATCGGAGAGGTTATCATTCCATATACAACAAGTGACATAGGTAACCAAAAGGGTTGCCACACCAACACAAGATTACACGGTTGTAGGGACCATTTTGCATAAAGTATCTCTGGTGTCCAAAGGGGCCACCCCACTTTGAAGACATATCCAACTGACAAATGCCATAATTATACAACAACCAAGAGGGTTATTGTGTTTGTTATTTCCATTTATTTCATTCCAAATAGGTACATGAAGAGATGACTCCGCTTTTCAGGCCACAACTCACATGGAAATATGGTAAAATACTACATACCTCTTTCATGAATTATGTTTAGAACTAACACTTTTTTCTTGAAGCATTGTCGAGAGTATTCGAGAGGATGAAAATCTCAAATCAAAAACCACAAGTGCAGACGACTTCAGGTAGGATGCAGCACAACGTGGAACTCTTTATTAGCAACAAAACGGGACATAGTCTAGAGAGGGACGTCAAACTCTCTGGATGCGAGCTAAGGGATGATCACCACCATTATCTAACCACACCCCTATTAGAAGGAATGTGGGTATTTTGGGATATTCTTGTTTCAACTTCACCTTCTAGATACTTCTAAACTTACATCGAGGGTAATCTTTCCTTTCTTTCAAATTTGAGTGATAGGACACCTAGAGTTTTGGAAATTATGACCGGGTAAGTTCTTGCCTATGGATGTGAAGGATCCCACATTCATGGTAAAGAGGTTACAAGATTCTTTTCCGCAACTCATTAACTTGTCACTCATACCGAGCAAAGATCATTTGAAATAGAAGACTATCTTTTCTACTGATTGAGTTGAAATACAAGCAGTCTGATTTTCTAAGTTTCGGGGATATATAGGCTAGGCTCTATATTGAAAACTCGAATGCATTCCAACCTCACCCAAATCCCTTTATTCCCCAGCTTCTCAATTTAACCAAAAACTCTAAAACCACGATAGTTGGTGAATTTTCTTGAAAATGGTGCTTAAAATCAAGATTTATGAACTACAAGTGGCCTGAATTCTCATGAGACCTGACATATGTAGGAAACCTGATACCGAGATTTGGCCATAACTCCATGAAACTTGTGCGAAGATTAACCTCTTTCTGATTTGAATTGATGGTCTGACAAAAATTAGGAACGTCAACCTCCCTTTGCCCAGGGTTACTTGTATCCACCCTACCCAAAGGGAGGGGGCAGTTGCTGACACCTAACTTTTTACCTCCACAATCCAATTTAATTACGAGCTTCTTCAATATTGAAATAAAATCACAACAATTATTTTGTTCAAATAAATGCTAGTTTAAATTACTTATTCAATTCAATTGTATCATTTAATTAACGATTATATGTTTTTTGTATTTTTATCTACGAGAGTGTATAAATTTTGTTATTTAAATGAACATTTTCATTAAAATTAGGTTTTTATTAACTTGAAAATTAATTCAAATGGATGAAATCTTGGTTTTAAACATGATTTTCTCTCAAAATATTTTATTTGGAGGATTATTTGTTGGATTTTTATCAAATTAAGAAACTCGAGGTTAATTTGTTACTTGATTCATGCCAAATTGCGATTCAATTTAGCGAACAAATTAAATATGACATCAATTGAAATCAAATTGGCCCAATTGTAATGCAATTGACCAATAGATATTCAATTTGGTTAGAATTTAAATAAGTCGTTTAAATTGTAATTCAATCTTAATCCTAAAAGCTACCATTTCTTAAGTAGGATTATTTTAATCCAATTAAATTTAATTAGGGTTATTTAATAACCCCAATTAGATTTAATTGAAGTTATTAAATAACCCCAACTTAACCCAATTTTACACCTTCACCTAGGCCTAAATCCGTTTGCACCCACTAGGCCCAACAAATCTTGACCCAACCTAATCCTCTTCCCACTTTCCATTAACCAGTGTACAATCTGCATAAAACAAACCAGCAATAACATCGACAATCCTTCAGCTATCAACAGCAAAAACCGACTTTCAAACAACAATAATCTCTGACCCGACCTGGCGTAATCCGCAATCAACCCGTCATCTTTCCCTCGTACGCACCACGTGCTCCACATGTGATGGTGTGTCATAGGAGGTCCGAGAACCTTCTAGAACAGTGACAAGGTGGCCTTTCAATGGCTAAATCCGCAAATTTGAGAGAAATAGGTACGAATTCATACATAGGTATTTGAATCTAATTGGTTATTGGGCCCCCCAATTTATATTATCGATTTATTTCAATCTACCAAGAAAAGTCAAAATTCCTACAAGTTTGTTAGCTGGAAATATCTATCCAAAACTTGAATTCAAGATATCCTCTTTTTCAAGTCCCGAAATACCCCTAATTCAATCTTCTATATAAGAAGCCATTGGATCACTGTTATAGGGGATTTTTCTTTGAGAGAGGGGGGGCTCTTAGGGTCAAAATTTTGGGGTCTGAAAAAGAGGATTTTGGGTTCGAAAATTGGGGTTGTAGATTCTAGAGTTGAAAATTAGGGTTCAAAAATTTTTGGGTTCGAACTAAAATCTTTCCTACACAGTAAAATATTTTCTCCTTTCTTCTCATTTTGAAAATTGGTCGATTATGCGGAGGTTTGTGAGTTGATATCATTGATTATTGGTGGTGGTGGATCCCGACGTCATCTCGTTTGTTCCGCTTTGCTTTTATCGAACAAGTAACATTTCTCTTCCATTTAAGCTTTTGACTATTTCTGCTTCATCTCAATATTCTGTAGTGAAAAATGTTATTCTAACGATCTTGTGTTGGGTGTCTGCTGTAGAGGCCTTAAAGGCCATAGGTTTCTCTTCTCTTTAGTAAAGACAATACTTGGTGTTATTGTTATGTTAATCTAATCTTTATCGTAGTTGTTTAATATGCTATTTCTGCTAGTTTCGCCTTAACTCTGAAACCTGTCATTTAATCATAATTTCATTGACAAATTTGTGACCTAACTCCTCATTCTGTATGCTGCTTATGGTTTGGATAATTGGATTCTTGGCTAAAGATTGAATGTTTTGATTTTTCTTAATTGTTTTCAACCTCAAGCTGCTTTGTTCGTAGTTGCATCTTCATAATCTTCAGTATTCGGGTTTGTTTTCCGTGGAGGCTACGAAAGCCCCAGGTTTCACATAGTAAATTATTAATTTCTAAACTTGGTTGTTGTATCCGCATTTAGGATATATCGATTTTAAAACTTCTGGCTTTGTTCCTTTTTCTTCTAATTTGCTCGGGAATGCATTTGCCTTCTGTTTATATGATGTTCAATGAAAATTTCCCTCGAATTCGGCCTCGTGTATGCTATTAGCCTAAATGTTGCCAATACCCTTGTCACACCCCTTTTTCGCCCGAAGGGATCGAGTCGAAGGGATTTTTCAATTAAAGTGACAATTTTGAATAAGGATTAATTTATTTATAGAGTCGTCACTTGAAATCGAGTTGTGGTGTTTCAAGTCACCTTTTTGAATCCCTAATCAAAAGGAAATGACTCTTTATTGGTCTGTGAAAACAGAAGACCAGGTAAGGAACTCTGTTGACCGAGGAAAAGGTGTGAGGCACCCCTCGAGTCTTGTGGTTCTAGCACGGTCACTTTTATTGACTTATCTTAATTTAAATTATTTTTAAAAAGTTATGTTAAGGCCTAAAATCGCTCATTTTTACTATACCCAAAACTGGTTTATTATCTTATATTAAACAAATCAGTAAAAGTTTTTTTGTTTTAGAAAAACATTTGCCAAGGTGCATTATTGCATCCTTGAATTTTAAAATATCTCAAAAAGATGCGTACGCCGCATTCTTAATTGAGAAGAATAATTTAAACGTGCCTAAAATTCGCCTAGCGTTAAAGAAATTTATTTCGTCTCTTGTAAACTCGAAACAATTTTATTTTTATCCTCATTTTTGCTCTCTTTCTCCTTTTCTTTCAAATTTACAACGAGTTTTGAAATTAATCTGCAACTCATCTCTCTCCCTTATAAATAGGTTTTTTCCTCTCTTTTCTTTAATCTTGTGACAATAGGTCTTGAATAATTTTTCAACCTTTTTTTTCTCTACCTCACATTTGTAAATAACTCGAACCTTGACTATCGGGTAAGCCTATAAAGGTATTACAATAAGATAACTTGTTCAGAATGGTCAAGATGATCAGACAAAAGAGGCGATAATAATAACTTTAACATTTAACATAAAACTAGTGATTATTAAAATAAACCTAGCAACGCTATACTGGCAAAAATATTTAATCCACTATATACTAATTCAATAAGTTGCTTTTCAAGAAAACCGACAAGTGCAGGAAAAAAAAACATCATTATTTTTTTTTTAATAAATGAACTATATATAATATAAAAGTTATTATTATTATTTTATTTTATTTTTTTTGAAGAAACCTTGTATCTTGATTAACTAATTAACTAAGCCTTCCATTAATATATTGGTTTTCCATAATTTTATATGTACAACAGTTTTTTCTTTCACCTAATATAATACTATTATATCGTGTAGAATAATATTAAAGTAGGCAATATGTTTACATTTATCTACATTTTCACCAACTTACAACCCAAAATATAATATTATTACTTCTTGTCCCTACCACTTTAACTTTTTAAACAAAACTAATTGTTGCCAACCAAAACGTTAAAGAAAAATAAAGTTAATTGTAATCATAATATCAATATTCTGGGACTATTAATCTAAGTTCATTAAAGTAAATAATTCAAAAAGGAGGAGAAGGATAGAAATGAAAAATAAAAAAAAATAATTGACAACAAGATTGAACAAGTGGATTAGATAATACCATTTAAATCATTCAAATAAAGAACTGTAACATTTGAAATAATCCATCCAAAAATTACATTAGCCTCAAAGAACATGAACGTACACAAGTAGCAGTAAAATGGAAGCAAGTATAATATATTATGTGGGCAATATGCGAGGTTGAACTATGGACCAATTACTCATGATAAAATACTCACATAATTGATCAACTGTACAGACTACACAATATATGAAACCATTTAAACAACTTTGTTCATGCTTTGATTCACAATAAAACTTATAACATAAATGGTGCAGGATCAAATAAGAACCAGCGTGATGAATTAATCTGAATGATGAAGCAAAACGCCGTCACCAGAAACTCAAATGGAACTTCAACTTCAACTTTCTTCTTTCTCTCTTTTATCTGATGTTTTTGATTTTCACTCTCTGTTTTTCTTTTTCTCTGTCTGTGTCTGAGTTTGATATAGTGTTTGAATAATGATAGTGTACGTTGTTCTTTTTCTAAGGATAAAAGAGTCCTTAAATACAGGAACTCTTAGGGGAAAAGTTGGGGGAGGGAACAGTTATTACCGGATGAGGGAATGTTTAAATTTTGAATTATCATTTTTTTTAATAGAAGATTATAATAATAATTGATAAATAAAAATAATAATAAATAAAAAGAATAATAAATAAAATAATAATAATAATAATAGTAATAAATATACTAATAACTAATTGATTTTTATATTTAGGAAAAATATAATAAAATTTATAAATAGTCAAAATAAATATAATAAAATAGTATTAAAATTACTAACTTACTTATTAAAAAAACATATCTTTTATATTATTTTTTAAAATTATAATAAAAAAAATAATATCCTAAAATTAACTTCATTTAGTTATTTATTTTTTAATTAAAAATTTATTAAAAATAAAATAAGAATTAACATAATATCGGACCAAATATAAATATTTAATACCGCAAAATATATATATCACACTCGGAGAGGGTCAAAAATCACGTGTCTACATTTTGCCCCTCTTTGTTTGAAATCTCGAAGAGTTTTCATACAAAGAAGTAGACAAATATATGATTTTTGATCCTCCGATTATTCAAAAACAATATAAAAAGAAAAAAGAGATGTGACCGAGTCCTGGTTTTGGACCGCCTACATATCCCAGGTTATAAGAGAATCAGGTCACGTGTAGTTCAAAGGTAAAATGGTGAGAGAACAAGTTAGAGATCGAGTGAGGTTCCATCGAGTTTCCGGTTGATGACTTCTCCTTTTACATTCACATGAATAACAAAATAAAATTGAAGATACAAGTGAAAGATCCTATCTATTCAGTTATTCTGGAATCTTGACTTGAATCTTCATGACTTCTCAAATGGTGAGATAGTCGTTATTCTAAGTTGAACTTGAAACAAAAAATGTTCCTTCATGTTGGCTTTTGACATTAGAGAGGAACTTAACAATTGATTTATTTTTCAGATTTTCTTCTGGTTTGAACTTGAAAATCTTCATCATATTCTTCAGGTGGGCTCCTGACTTGCAACTGATAATGTTCACCCTATTCTTCAGGGGGGCTCCTGACTTGCTATTTCTTTCATCCTGTTCTTCAGGTGGGCTCCTAGCTTGTTAGTTCTTCACCCTTTTCTTCAGGTGGGCTCCTGATTTATTATTTCTTCACCTTGTTCTTCAGGCGGGCTCTTGGACTTACAATTTCTTCACCCTATTCATCAGGCGGGATCTTGGACTTATTTTTCTGATTTTTCAAATATGTTCCTGAACTCAAAATAAAAGGTGACACAGAAAAATAACATCCTATTCTTCAGGAGGATCCTGGACACAAAGTAAATTCTCATTCTTCAGGAGGGTCCTGAGCAAAAAGTAAATTCCCATTCTTCAGGAGGCTCCTATGCAAAAATAAATTCCTATTCTTCAGGAGGGTCCTATGCAAAAATAAATTCTCATTCTTCAGGAGGGTCCCGAGCAGAAAGTAAATTACCATTCTTCAAGAGGGTCCTGTCCCATTCTTCTGGAGAGTCCCGAGCAAAAAGTAAATTCCCATTCTTCTGGAGGGTCATGTCCCATTCTTTAGGAGGGACCTGAGCATAAAATAAATTCTCATTCTTCATGAGGATCCTGTCCCATTCTTTAGGAGGGTAAGCATAAAATAAATTCTCATTCTTCAGAAGGGTCCTGTTCAAAAAGTAAATTCTCATAAACACGAACAAAATTTTGCCCCAATTTGCACTAGTAAATTTTGTGAGTGTTATCTAATCACAACTTTTGAAAAGTATATTAGAGAGTATGAATCAAAGCCCTGCTAAAGAAATGTGTTTCATCAGAATGACCAAAATTAGGAAGTGTGTCTCCTAGGAGTTAAATTGAAAGACTTGACTAGAAATTGCGTCTTCTAAAAGTGAATGTTCAAGTTAGGAAGTGCTTCACCTAACACATGAAAACTAACTTATTCAGACAAGGAAGTGCGTATTCTTGGATTTAAATTAAATGACTCGACTAAAAAGTGTATCTTCTAGGAGTGATGGTTCAATTTAAGAAGTACTTCACCTAAAAAATGAAAACAGACTTATTTTGACTAGAAAGTACCTCTCCTAAGAGTTGAATGAAATGACTCGACTAGAAAGTGTGTCTTCTAGGAGTGAAGGTACAAGTTAGGAAGTGCTTCACCTAACAAATGAAAACTGACTTACTCAGACTAGGAAATGCGTCTCCTAAGAGTTGAATGAAATGAATCGACTAGAAAGTGCGTCTTCTAGGAGTGAATGTTAAAGTTAGGAAGTGCTTCACCTAAAAAATAAAAACTGACTTATTCAGACTAGGAAGTGTGTCTCCTAAGAGTTGAATGAAATGACTCGACTAAAAAGTGTGTCTTCTAGGAGTGAAGGTTCAAGTTATGAAGTGCTTCACCTAACAAATGAAAATTGACGTATTCAGACTAGGAAGTGCGTCTCCTAAGAGTTGAATGAAATAACTCGACTAAAAAGTGTGTTTTCTAGGTGTGAAGGTTCAAGTTAGGAAGTGCTTCACCTAACAAATAAAAAATGACTTATTCAAACTAGGAAGTGCGTCTCCTAAGATTTGAATGAAATGACTCAGCTAGAAAGCGCGTCTTCTAGGAGTGAAGGTTCAAGTTAGGAAGTGCTTAACCTAACAAATGAAAACTGACTTATTCAGACTAGGAAGTGTGTCTCCTAACAGTTGAATGAAATGACTCGACTAGAAAGTATGTCTTCTACTAGTAAAGGTTTAAGTTAGGAAGTGCTTCACCTAATAAATGAAAACTGACTTATTTAGACTTGGAAGTGCATCTCCAAAGATTTAAATGAAATGACTCTATTAGAAAGTGCGTCTTCTAAGAGTGAAGGTTCAAGTGAGGAAGTACTTCACCTAACAAATGAAAACTGACTTATTCAGACTAGGAAGCGCGTCTCCTAAGAGTTGAATGAAAATGACTCGACTAGAAAGTGGGATTTCTAGGAGTAAAGGTTCAAGTAGGAAGTGCTTCACCTAATAAATGAAAACTGACTTATTCAGACTAGGAAGTGCGTCTCTTAAGAGTTGAATGAGATGACTTGACTAGAAAATGCGTCTTCTAGGAGTGATAGTTCAAGTTAGGAAGTTCATCACCTAACAAATTAATATTGAATTATCCAGACTAGAAAGTGTGTCTCCTAGGGGTTAAAATGGTGAGTTTTTACCATTATTGATTACCAAATCTGTGTAACAGTATTGTCTCTTGCATTTGCAGAAGTGAGAAATTATAGCTTTTAATAGTTAAGCTTTGAAACCTTTGATATGAAGGTAACACATGTTTTTGTTTCATATGAAGAAAACTTTTTAATTTAAAAATACGGTGGTTGATTTGTGGCATTTAGCTATTAAGATGATCTCTTGCACTTGTCATGCCCAGCTCCATTGCAAATCATTCATAGGTATTGTTGACTTGTTGTGGTATTGACCCCAAATTCAGACTACTAAAACATTTTGACTCAAATCATATTTCTCTTGCATAATGGCTCGGGATTCAGCTTTAAATACACCTTTTAAACTTTCATGAGTCCAAAAACTGTCAGATGATAAGCATTCTCGAGTACTTTACTTTATTTTTGAAATATGTTATCTTTGTGTGTTGGTCTTTTGTCTTGCTTTGCACAACTAAAGGAGTCGGTAGCAAGTTTTGAAGTTCTTCCTCACTTATCTTGACAAAATTTTGACTCAAAAATACATGAAAGATAACGATAGTGATTTTCTTTTGACCACAAAGACACAAAAATCAAAAATCAAAAATAAAAATAGAAATAAAAATAAAAATAATAATAGCAAAAAGAATAGGAAAGGACAATAGACATCTCTTCTTAAAAAAATGTCAAAAAGAAAATTTTATCTGGGTGTGGCAGCTGATTCTAGTGATTATGACATACATTTTGAATTAAATAACTTGATCTATCCAAACTAATAGTATCACTTTTTGCCCACTCATTGAATTTGAAAGGGGACCATTCTTGAACTTGTTCCCTCTGGATTATAATCCTCCTTAGGCTAGTGACACCTCGATGGGTTTTATCCAACAAGACGCTCCCATTTTCTTTTCTTTTTCAACTCATTGTCGTCTTATGGTGCTCATGAAGACTTTTACCAGTTAGACTCTCATTTTTATTGATATCACAACTCACGGTCGCCTTATGATGCCCAAAAGGATTTCATCAATAAGTCTCTTTCATTTTTAATTCTTTTTTGTTAGAAAATAACACTCAAAATATGAAATATCATGCACCCATAACATGTTTAGCCTTAGCATTCTCAAAGATTGATTTGAAGGCCTTTCTTTGGTCGTAACTTGGCTTTTGTAATAGGATAGAAAGAAAGGTCGGCATGGGGCTCAAAATTTACATAACATTGGGTAAAATATACAACTTTTGGAATCGACTCTTTTAAGGAAATAAACTTTTGATCCAGTTTTATTTCATTCTGGGTAACTTGAATTTTCTTTTGGTTAGACCGAACCCCAGAGTAGGGCTACCTACGTATCTTGCCATAGCAAGAATCAGGTCAAATGTAGTTTATGACATTTCTTTTGCTTGAATTTGGATTTTTGATTGTTTTTTTCTCTTTTTTTTCAACTCTTTTTTTTACTCCATTTTTTTTGATACTTCTTTTTCGACTTTTTCAAATTCTATTTTGATTCCACAAGAGGGGTACGAAAGAAAATAACACTAAAGCTCAAAAGGGGTAACAAAGGATGACACAACATTTGGGTAGTAGAATGAAATGCCTTCGTAATATCAATCTTTAAAAACACAAGTACATAACATGTAATCTGAGAGTAGAACATGAAGATCATACGCATCTTTTTCAACATTGATCATGACTAAGCTCATACACTTGCGTCACTTCTTTTAAGCTTGTGAAATATACATGTTCACTTATATTGTACTTTTTTCTCGATAAGTGACTCATGCCCTTTTGGAGCTAATTTCCTTTTGCTTTTCCTTATAGTGGATACTATATATTCTTCGATCAACCTCATTCAGAATTCTCAAATTGAATCTTCTAATCGATTGATCAAGTTATTTTCTGATTCACTAAGTGATTGCCTCAATACATTCAAGTGAGGCTGTAACTATGTCCCTAAATACCTGAACACTTACTTATTTTCTTATATGTTTTTTTTTCAACTCTATATTCTTGGTCAAATGTTTCAGGATTAGATTAGATTTAAAGATCAGTCTGTGAATTCAAAGTACATATCATATCACTAGAATCACCATAGAAAGAGCTCTCTAAAGAAAAGAAAGACAACAAAATAATATATAATAAAAATAAAATAAAAACAAAAAAAGACACACATTTGTTGACCAAAAGATAGAAGGATTTGAATGAAAATTATAATAAAATAAGATAAGATATATCCCAAATTCCAACCCTAAAATAATTTGGGTAGTAGAAAGAAAACAAAAAAGACTACCAAAAATCCTTCCTCGTGGGGAGCAGGTTGGCTTTTAAATTATTGAACTTAATATTTTAGCCATTGAATTACACGTCGGCCTTAATGGAGTCTCCACAATCATTGCTACATCATCTTTTTTTTTCTTTTTGAACTCGGTCATTTTGAATTTATCACCTCAAACTCTCTCCAAAGTAAGTCATCAGCAATTTCTCTTTTCCCCTACTCCTCTTCATTGATTACAAAACTTTTTTATATGAGTCAAAGGATCACCATGACTCTCGTACATGTCCAACTTTAGTGTTATGGAGTTTAGAGGAAAGTGAACATTGAAATATGTAAAATCCTTGTGAGAACTGTCTTTTTCTCTCTCAGTATTTGCATGTTTCTCATATTTTGCTTCAAATTTATCACTTTTCAGATCATTTCGTATTATTCCCTATTTCTAACAATCTACATCAACTAATCTCAGACCCTATATTATTTTTTGTGGCTCATCATACTTGTTCTTTGAACATGGTGTTGTATTGGTGAGATGCCAACTTAGCCACAAACCAATCACCTTAACACTATTTTAATTTTGGAGAAAACTAAGAGTTCAAAAAAAAAAATTCTTTTTAAGACCACCGAATCCATGAAGGACTGTCTACGTATCTCATTAAGATGAGAATCAGGTGTGCGTAGTTCTTGAAATGTATGTTGTATAAAACTCAGCCTCAAGACCCCTAAAGGTTCAGGGCTGTTATGATTTATATATTTCTTTATTTTGTAAAAACTTAGTCTCATGATCCCTAAAGATTCAGGGCTATTGAGATATTTAAAAATTGAACTTGAGGATTAGAAAAATAAATATGAAAGTAATCATATTTTTAAAATATTCCCCAATAAATTTATGAATGATTTTTCAAAAGATAGGGTTGTATCCTGGGAAGGACTTCCTGCGTATCACACTAAAGAGTGAGAATCATACCCGTATAGTTCATAAAAATCATAAAACTATGTTACTAAAATTTTTCTTTATTTTAAAAATAAATTTTTTCTTTCAAAAATAATTCACTAAATGTGACGATAATTTAATCTCTTGCATTTTAAAGTTGCTTAAATTCGGTCAACAACTAAACAACCTTCAAAACAAATGTCAAAGAGCACGTAGGATGCATATGTAGGACTTTATAAAGTAAGTCACCTGTCCTAGACAAACCCAACCCCTATGCCAAGTTCCACTAAGTCAAATGCATATGATGCAAATAAAACGGCACCTAATAGGGATAACCAGATTTTGAATTTTTAGTTCTTCTAAGTTTAAGCCTAATAGGAATAGTTGTCTAGACTGGCTAACCCGAGCGAACACTCAAGCCAGGGAGGATAACTTGGTCGGTAGAAGGGCAACACCGCCTTCATTTCTGATCCGAACCCCACCTAACATGTGTGACTATATCCTTCACCAGGTTCCTTGACACTCCGGCTATCTCAAAAAGAAATTAGGATGCATGTGCTTCATTCCTTCTATACTATTTTAGAGACTCAAAGGGGGTGCGCAAGAGAAGACAATATATAATATAGCTCAATCAATATCAAAGCGGTAAATAATCTACAAGTAACACACAAGTCCAACAAACACAATATAAAAATAATTCAAGCAAGTATAAGTCAATATCAAAAGTTCGAATTCTAGTTAGATCCCCAGCGGAGTTGCTATAGATGTCACACCCCTTTTTCGCCCGAAGGGATCAAGTCGAAGGATTTTTCTAATTAAAGTGACAATTTTGAATAGGGATTAATTTATTTACAGAGTCGCCACTTGAAACCGAGTTGTGGTATTCCAAGTCACCTTTTTCAATCCCTAATCAAAAGTAAATGACTCTTTATTAGTCTGCGAAAACAGAAGACCGGGTAAGGAACTCTGTTGATCGAGGGGAAGGTGTAAGGCACCCCTCAAGTCCTGTGATTCTAGCACAGTTGCTTTTATTGACTTATCTTAACATAAATTATTTTTAAAAAGTTATGTTAAGGCCTAAAATCGCTCATTTTTATTATACCCAAAACTGGTCTATTATCTTATATTAAACAAATCAGTAAAAGTTATTTTTTTTTTTAGAAAAATATTTGCCAAGGTGCATTATTGCATCCTTGAATTTTAAAATGTCTCAGAAAGATGCGTACGCCGCATTCTTAATGTAGACGAATAATTTAAACGTGCCAAAAATTCGCCTAGCATTAAAGAAATTTGTTTCGTCTCTTGTAAATTCGAAACAATTTTATTTTTATCCTCATTTTTGCTTTCTTTCAAATTTACAACGTGTTTTGGAATTAATCTGCAACCCATCTCTCTCCCTTATAAATAGGTTTTTTCCTCTCTTTTCTTTTATCATGTGACAATAGGTCTTGAATAATTTTTCAACCTCTTTTTACTCTACCTCACATTTGTAAATAACCCGAACCTTGACTATCGGGTAAGCCTATAAAGGTATTACACTAAGATAACTTGTTCAGAATGATCAAGATGATCAGACAACAGAGGCGAAAATAATAACTTTAACATTTAACATAAAACTAGTGATTATTAAAATAAACCTAGCGACGCTATACTGAAAAAAATATTTAATCCACTATATAATAATTCAATAAGTTGCTTTTCAAGAAAACCGACAAGTGCAGAAAAAAAAATCATTATTTTTTTTTTAATAAACAAACTATATATAATATAAAAGTTATTATTATTTTTGAAGAAACCTTGTATCTTGATTAACTAATTAACTAAGCCTTCCATTAATATATTGGTTTTCCATAATTTTATATGTACAACAGTTTTTTCTTTCACCTAATATAAAACTATTATATCGTGTAGAATAATATTAAAGTAGGCAACATGTTTACATTTATCTACGTTATCACCAACTTACAATCCAAAAATATAATATTATTACTTCTAGTCCCTAGCACTTTTACTTTTTAAACAAAACTAATTGTTGCCAACAAAAATGTTAAAGAAAAATAAAGTTAATTGTGATCATAATACCAATATTCTGGAACTATTAATCTAAGTTCATTAAAGTAAATAATTCAAAAAGGAGAAGGATAAAAAAAAAAAAAAAACTAATTGACAACAAGATTGAACAATTGGATTAGATAATACCATTTAAATCATGCAAATAAAGAACTGTAACATTTGAAATAATCTATCCAAAAATTACATAAACCTTAAAGAACATGCACGTACACAAGTATCAGAAAAATGGAAGCAAGTATAATATATTTTGTGGGCAATATGCGAGGTTGAACTCTGGGCCAATTGTTCATGATAAAATACTCACATAATTGATCAACTGTACAGACTACACTATATATGAAACAATTTAAACAACTTTGTTCATGCTTTGATTCACAATAAAACTTATAACATAAATGGTGCAGGATCAAATAAGAACCAGCGTGATGAATTAATCTAAATGATGAAGCAAAATGTTGTCACCAGAAACTCAAATGGAACTTCAACTTCAACTTTCTCTTTCTCTCTTTTATCTAATGTTTTTGGTTTTCACACTCTGTTTTTCTTTTTCTCTGTCTATGTCTGAGTTTGATACAGTGTTTGAATAATGATAGTGTACGTTTTTCTTTTTCTGAGAATGAAAGAGTCCTTAAATACAGGAACTCTTGGGGAAAAAGTTAGGGGAGGGAACAGTTATTATCGGATAAGGGAATGTTTAAATTTTGAATTATCATTTTTTATAATAGAAGATTATCATAATAATAGATAAATAAAAATAATAATAAATAAAAATAATAATAAATAAAATAATAAAAGAATAATAATAATAATAATAATAATAAATATACTTATAACTAATTAATATTTATATTTAGGAAAAATATAATAAAATTTGTAAATAGTCAAAATAAATACAATAAAATAGTATTAAAATTACTAACTTATTTATTAAAAAAAACATATTTTTTATATTATTTGTTAAAATTGTAATAAAATAAAATAATATCCTAAGATTAACTTCATTTAGTTATTTATTTTTTTTAACTAAAAATTTATTAAAAATAAAATAAGAATTAACATAATATCGGACCAAATATAAATATTTAATACCGAAAAATATATATATCACGCTCGGGGAGGGTCAAAAATCACGTGTCTACAACCTTGTTCTAGAAAAGGTCGCTGAGTCAATTTGTTTTCTTGCAAATGATAGAAGAAAAGTGTTAGATTCTATGCTCTTTTGGTGTTTTCGTGTTGAGCGATGTAAAGTTTCCGTGAGCATTATTTTACAAAAAAAGCTTAATTTCCTTATCTGGTGGTTTGTAGGTACTTTTTACTAATCAATTACACCCAGCTTAGTAGATCAGCTGACTGTTTTCTTTCGAGAAATTCTAGTTTGTGGTTATTTTCGGACAAATGCAAATCTTTATTTAATCAAAATTAATTTTTACTTTTTAAGTTTTATCAGACTTTTCTTTTACGTTCTATGAGCCCTCGATGACTTCTTTTACTATAAATCTTCATAGTTTGTAAAAGAGAAGGCGGGGAGGAGCAAGAAAGATTTTTTTAGTTTTAAAATAGTTTTACCATATGTCCGCAGACTTATGATTTTTCTTATCGATCATGTTCTTATTTAATGGATTATAGAGATGTCGATATTCACGTGTTGTGTTTAGGTGGTATACATCCTTTGGAATTTTGATTTTTTTGTTTTGATTTCGTTCAAACTGTTGCCATTTCCGTCTCTGATTTAGGTATTTCTAACTTACTCTCTCCCTGCATTCCTCTGTATCCTCCTTCTCTTTAAAATGGTCAAGTTAGAGGTTGAATCATTGTGTGGATGAAGAGTCCTTATAGTATGTTACAAATCTTTATGGTGTTATTGACCAAACCATGGCTACATTCTTGCGACAATTTTCTTTTAGTTGTTTTGTCTGCTTGGTTTGTTCCACATTTAGTTTGAGTTTTTTCAAAAAGGACGCATATTTGTCTTAGCATAAACGAATAGGCCTTGATAACTAATTTAGACTCCCTGATGATTGAATGAATTGGGTCTTTCGAAAATTACTCTAAAGGGGATTACGCTTTGTGATGCGTGAGCCCGTGCTAACATATTTGAAGCTTTTAACTCTAAATAATTGCAAAGTCTTGAGAAACTTTAGTCGTTTTTGATTAGTTTACTTTGATTTTGCAGTAAAAGTAGAGAAGAAGGGGAACCACCAATAAAGGAAGCAAAAACCTAAAATCGGAAGCAAATAAAGAACAAAGTGTGGCTGACGACATCCATGATACGTCGTTAGCCTGGTGATAGGCTGTCAAGGATGTCGTCAACCTTAAACAGAAGATGGAAGTTGCAGAAATTTCTGTGACGAAATTCATGACACGCCGTCAAGATGATGACAAGGCATCACCGTCATCGTCAACCTTAGGCAGCAGAAGCTAAACTTGCAAATAAGTTGACAACGTAAGTGATAGGCCGTCACGGGCGCCGTCATCTATTCCGAGGAAAATCTGAAACTTTAATTTTATTTTCTTATTTAGGGTCTACTATTTAAATATTTGTTTTAGGGTTTGATATTATGAATTAACATATTCTATAAGATACAATATATGAGTTCTCTCTCTCTCTCTCTAAGATCAATATTGTGGTGTTTTGCCTTGTGATTCAGTTCAAAGTACACTTTTTATTTTTTTCATTATTGTAAGTTAATCTTTTCAATTATAAATTCAAGTTGTGTCCTTATTTCTTGCATCATGAGTGGCTAAACACCTTTAACTTGGTTTATGGGATCTAGGGTTAGGTTATGATAAGGTGTTAAATATTCAAGATTTAATAAGTGTTAGGATTTCTTGGTAATTTTGAGATTATAATTTACGTCTGTTGGTTGCAAACAGTAGGCATATCTACACTGGTTTGCTTGAGAAAGAAATCATAAACAGTAGGAAGTGAATTATCAACAGGTACTCGGAAAGGCTTCGTTTAATAATCAGCGGTGTGACTAGGTTGATTAACCTGAGGTAAAATCTGGATAGTGAATAGCGATTCCCTAAGTCCGAGAGGATTAGGAAATTAGATGCTTGAATAGGTCGAGAGAAATTTGAGCATATTAGCGATAAAGATAGCTTGTCATCCTAACCATTTTAGCATCTGTTATGTACCGCAATCCCTAGTGAACATAATCCTGGTTATTTTATAAAATCTTGGTTACAAACATTAAATTCAGAGTGCCAATCAATTATTTGCAAAACTTAGACCCCCATTTCAGGAAACAGTAAACTACTAGTTAATTAAATCGTAAACAACTTGAGTTCACACCTTATTCCCTGTGGGATTCGACCCCAACCTAGTTGGGTTTTATATTGACAACGATCGCTTACACCCATTCAAAAGTGTAATTTGAGTGTTATCAAAAATGGCGCCGTTTCTGGGGAATACGATTGTAAATTAAAAGTTCGTGTGCTTTAATTTGCTATTAGTTAAGTTTCCTAGATTTATGTTTATTTGTTGTTTTTGTCTATTGTAGGTTCCTCGTTTTTTATGCCAAAAACAAGAAGTTCCAGAGAACCGTTATTACCAATTAATCAGGAACCTCAGCTGATTGGGAGATGGCTAAAAAATAGGAGGCAGAGAGACTAGCCGCTTTGGCCAGGGCTCAGGTGAACGTATAGAATTTGGGTCAACAAGTACGTCACTAGAACTCTAATGATGAAGACTTGGGTGATGAGGAATTATTGAATCCTCAAAATCCAAGGCGAGCTGAGCAACTTATTGCACCAGTGCAGCGAAATGTCAATAGAAACCATCCAGTCAGAGGAAGGTATGGTCAATAGCCTGTTCAATACGAGGCTAATGAAGATGATGAAGGAATGGATGGATCAGGTGCAACGGGTTCTATCATTCCTCCACCGTTGGCACCGGGTGCAAAATTCAGCATAACAAGCACCATGATCCAACTTCTAAATCTGAAGGGGTTGTTTGGAGGCTTACCTGGTGATGACCCGAACATGAATTTGGTGAACTTCATCACCATTTTCAAATCTTTTGACAATCTGGAAGTGAGCCAGAATGCGATCCAGTTGAGATTGTTTCCTTTATCTCTGTTTGGAGAGGTAACAATGTGGTTAAATGAGCTAGTGCTCGATTTTATAACCAGTTGAAGATAGTTGAAAGAGGAATTCCTAGAACGGTTCTTTTCACCCTCCAAGAGGGTACAGTTGAGGAATGAAATCAGTAACTTCAGGACACTCCCTACTGAAGCATTGCAGGAAACCTGGGAGAGATTTAAGAAGAAGTTGGCACAATATCCGAACCACAATATATCGGACTTGGACTTGATGGAGACTTTGTACAGAGCTTTTAAATCTATGACAAATCCAATTGTACAATGCTGCAAGTGGTTCGTTCATTGGCCTCTCTTTTCTGGATGCTTCAAACATGCTAAATAGAATGACCAAGCAGAGTCGGGCTTGGCACACCAGGGATTCTGTGGTGGATAGTCCAACTATTTCTGGTGGTATGACTGCGGAGAGAGAGACCAGGACATGGCCCACTTAAAGACACAGGTAGACTTGATGACCAAGAACTTGCTGTCAGGTAAGACCGAAATGGTTAAGGCTGTGGAATCTTAGAGTACTGTTGTTATAAGTGCTGATACGGAGGCAAAATATGTGAGTAATTAGGGGGTTTCTGAGGCAATAGCCAAGGGAACCAAGGTCGGAACTTTTATGACAAAGCTAATTATAAAGATAGGGAGCAGGGACATTGGAGAAGCAATAATGACAGGAGTGGTTTATATGTTCCTCCTGGAAGTTGGGATACTGCAACAACTAGCTGTGGCAAGATGTCCATGGAGGACATGATGGAAAATTTGTTAAAGGGAGTTGAAGCTACCAACTCGGGGGTAACTACTATGAAGAGTGAATTTTCTACCCTCAATCAGTTGGTTAGCTCACACTCTGCTTCTATTAAGCAGTTAGAGCAGCAGATGAGCCAACTTTTTGCTACACTAAACTAGAGAAAAAGTGGTACTTTACCTAGTGATACGGTTCAAAATCTGCGGAATGATGGATCATGCATGGCGATCACCAATCGGAGTGGTAAAATGTTACTTAGCCCTTCTGTGGGCAAATCTGTAGGAGATGAGGTAATTGTTGATGAACCCGAAGAAAGTAATCCAGTGGAATCTGAGAAGCTGGATAGTTTTGCTAATGATTCAGACAAGGAAAACAAGAAGGAAGAGCAAGTGGTGTTAAAGACTATCCCTAGACCACCACCTCTCTTTCCTCAACGATTAAAGAAAAAGGTCGATGATGCAAAATTTGGAAAGTTCATGGAAATGCTCAATCAATTGACAATTAATGTGCCTTTAATTGAGGAACTTGAGTGAATGCCAGGCTATGCAAATTTCATGAAAGACCTCTTCACAAAGAAGAGAAAGGCCAGCAGTGAGCAGGTGGACAATCTCCACCATTGTAGCTCAGCTTCCACACGTTCTTAGTGCAAAAAAAGGCTGACCCAGGAGCATACACTATTTCGTGCAAAGTTGGGTCTCTGTACGTTGCAAAGGCATTATCTAATTTGGGGGCCAACGTTAATATGATGCCACTGGATGTATTTAAAAGCTCAGTTTAAAAGCTCTGACACCCACTAATATGCGACTAGTGATGGCAGATAGGTCGATTAAATGACCTGTTGGAATCTTGCATGATGTGTTGGTGAAAGTAGTAGACTTTATTCTTCCTGCTGATTTTGTGGTACTAGATTATGATGTGGACTTTGAATTACCCATTATTTTGGTTTGGCTATTCTTAGTAATGGGAAGAGTAATAGTTGACATGGAGTTGAATGAGCTTAAGTTTAGGCTCGGTAAAAAAGAGGGAAAATTTAAAATGCATTAACCCATGACACAACAAAGAGATATGAGTGTATTCTCAATCGTTGACGTCTTCTATAATGATGGAAAAGGGGTATCATCAGGTTGTCTTGGCAAAGTCTGAGTAGTCAAGATAACCAAGTCATGCCGCGACAGAAAATCAGACGCTATTGGGAGGCAACCCAAAGTTTTTATGTTTAAGAAAGTGTTTTTATTTTTACAATTAGGATTTAGTACAGAGAAGGTGGAAAAATAAGAAGGTCAGCTGAAAGGTCATGACGGCATTCGTGACAAGCCATCACAACTGTGATAAGCTATCATGATTGTTGTCAGCTAGACCAAGCTTGAGGAATTCTTTGCCTAAGGGTGACAACATTTGTGACAGGCTATCACAATTGTGACTAGCCATCACAGATCGTCGTCAGCCCAAACCTTAAAAGCTTAAATCTCGGCCTAAATTGAATCAAATCCGACCCTACCCAATAGCTAAGCCTTTTCAAATTTCCGCTGATTTTTAAACCTTTTTATTTAGTTATTTATTTCCTTAGATAGAGCATTTCCTAATCTTTTCAAAACACTCCAAGAAAAACAAGTTTACTTTATGTGTGATTTGAACTTCAAAATTACGAAAATCTTCCTATTTCATACTTCCTCTTGTGCGTGACTTTGGTTTAAGAGCTTCATCATGTATACTCTACTTTAAATATTATTTTCTTGTGATGTATTATGAATGACTTATAACCCAAGTACCCAAGATGCTTGATCCAAGTTCAACTTGGAAAGGAGCAAAAATCATACCTAAGGTTTGCTGTGCAAGCACAAGGTTTGAATAGATAGCTTACAATTTGAATTCAAGTGAATCTTGAGAAATAATGGGGACCAAAAACATAGTTAAAATAAAAAGTGGGTTCTGCTAAGAGTTGACGACATCCATGATAGGCTATCACAATCGTGATGGCTTATCAGAAATGTCGTCAAACTCTGATAGAAATAAAGTTGGTTCTGTGATGAGATGACGACATTGTCACGGTGGTGGCGGCCTATCATGAATGTAGTCAAAAGCTATAAAAACAATTTGGGTTCTGTCTGAGGTTGATGAAAACTATGATAAGCTATCACAGTCGTGATGGCTTATCAAGAATTATCGTCACACCTGGAGCCTGAAATATGAATGAGCTTAAATGATTAATGTATTTGTGTTTGTGCTCTTGAGGGTTGACTAATGTTATTCCAATGTTTCCAGGTACTTTAAAATGGCACCAAAAGAAACAGTCCCACAAAACCAAAGAAAGCATCCAAAGATGATGTACGTCATAAGCTCATCAACGAGGAATCTGATTACGAGGAGGAGGTACCCCTGCTCAGAATGCTAAAGAAGAAGTAAAGTCCAAAGAAACCTCCACCACCTCCACCAATTAAGGTAGAGGACAGTGATGACACTGAGTCGACCATAGCTACTGAGCAGGAGGGATCTGAAAAAGGTGATTTTGAATAGCATGAGTCTGAACATGCTGACTCTAATGAAGAGGATTAAGAAGGGTCTAAAGAATTTGAGTCTGAGGGAACAGCTTCTAGGTCCCCATCCACTAAGCAAGAAAATGATGAAGAGTCTCCACCTCGGAGGCCTCTTATCAAGTGTAAAAACCCTGAAGTGCAAAACAATTCTAGATGGCAAATTCCTAGAGCAGAGGACATCTACATCGCTGGGCTTCGAAGAACTGATAGAAGAAATGCGAAGAGGCCAATTCAAGAGGAAAATATGATTATCACGAAAGGTTTAAGAAGGTACCCTGAAGTGGAGAAGAAGTTCAAAGAGTATGGCTTAGGACAGACTGTAGAAAGGGGAGGTGTATTTTGCCCCGCACTAGTTTGGGAGTTCTACGCAAACTACCAAGCCCAGTTGGAGAATATGTGCAGACCACGTGAAAAAGTAGTAGATCAACCTCTTCTTGATAGAGTTCAGGTGAGGGGTGTAAGAGTTGATGTCTCAACCAGAACCATCAATAGATTCTTGCATGGCCTCGACTTCACTCCTCAGGCCACCGCACCATCATTTAATTCTTGGATAAAGAATAAGGACAAACAACATCTATGGTTGTCCTACATCATAGCTAATGGAGAACCAGCATGGGTGACAAACCCAATTGAGAGAATCTGTAAGTCCTCATTGACTCAGGAGGCGAAATTTTGGTGGGGTATAGTGCATGTCTGGTTGATGCCCACTGAGGGAGACAACATTCTGGGCGATGACCGGACTATTTTGGTAGCAAGCTTGGTGCAGAAACTTCCCTTAAACTTCAGGGAAATCATTGTGGATGAGATGAAGATCAGGATGATGAGGACCGGCACTGCTTATCATTTTCCTTGTTTTATTACAGAGCTGTACTGAGCTGCTGAGGTGCCAAAGATTAGAGGATTTGATAAATACGTTCATGCCTGAAAGACTCCCAACCCTATACGGTTTGATGAGATTTAGCTGGGACTTAGACTTGATAGGGGTGCAGAGATAGCAGCAGACCCTCCAGTTTTAAATGTTGGTATAGCACCTCATGTGAAAGTGCAGGATTCTTCAGCACAGGCAGTTTCAGTGCCTAAGACTGAAGCCAGCCCCTCAGTTCCTACAGTAGCAATAAAACTTGTATTTCAGCCGATCGATATCAAAAGGTGGCTAAGCAAGCCAAGTGGTGTGAGGCACAACTACATGTTTTTTCCAAACAGGTTGTTGCTGTTGTGGACAAGAGAATCAAGGCTGCCCTTGAGCCTTTTGTGACCTTACCTGGGCGAGTTGCAGATTTGGAGAACAGATTCGATGCTTGGGCAAAAAAAATGACAGGTGTTGACCTTGCTAAATTTAGAGTGGCACTGGATAAGGTAAAGACAGATGTTGGGGTGTTTCAACAGCACCAGATTATGATGCCAACAGGTCCGTCCATGTATGAATTTGAGGAAGAAATTCTCATACTTGATCTCATTGAAGACTTCCCAAAGAAAAAGAAGAAAAAGATGGGAAAGAAAGGAAAGGATAAGAGAGAGAAGAGTCGAATAGTGAGGAAGAAAGAAGAGTGAAAAAAAAGGCTAAAAAAAGAGTTAAAAAAGGCAAGATTGGAGCCCCTGGCTGATATTGAGAAATGGGAGGCAGCCATCCGAGCTAGGGCTGCAGGTGCTTCATCTAGCTAGGATCCAACCACCGCAAATCTAGATACCCCTGATGGGGAGAAGACAGCAGATGATGTAGTAGCAGGGTCAAAGACTTAGGATCCACGTGTTTGACTGTCTTCAAGTATACCCTAACCCTTAGTGCATATTATTTTTGATTCTAAGTTGAGGGTGTAGGGTAGATTATTATTGTAACATATTATATAGATAACTAGGAGTAGTATAAGTACTTGAGAAAGTTAGCTTGTTTTGTGATTTTTAAGTATCTCTTCACTAGTCTGATCTATTGTGTACTGTGTGCACTACATCCATTGTGACCATAGTGTATCTTTTATTAGCATTAGTATGGCAATTGAATGACCTGTGTTAAACAAGTACCTGAAATAGATAAGTAGGGATATGAGATACACTTGTGTGCCATGTCCGTTTAAGGCCTTACTTAGTTCCTGTTGTGCGTTGAATCTAGAACTCGCCCTGCTAGTCTGGCCACGGTCATAGGGTAGGCATTAGGAAAGGATCATAAGCCGTTTTTGCATGATAGCCCATTTTAGCCTAAATGACCTTCCCAATGTGAATAATATCCCTTGATCCCTTTTTGAGCCTAAATAGCCTATTTCTTTCTTAAACACCTGTCACCTTCCCATTTATATCATAAAGAACCTATCTTGGCCTTGGTCCTCCTTGGACAATGTGCACCTTGACTTAGGCAAATAGCCTAAGTTGAGGGTGATTATTATAGGGGTGCAGGATGCAAAATGTGTATGAAGAGAGGTAGAATCAGGAAACTGAATACAAAGTTGGGTCCAGTGAAAAAGAAATAAGAATAGAGAAAACTGTGTGAAAGATAATCTGATAATTGAAAAGACCGCATCCATCTTGAGCATGTGTAATCAATAAAAAGAGGGAAGAAAAGAAGGTTAAGAGTTGAAACCCCGAGAGTTTAATGTAGTGTCAAGTAGGCATAGTCAGTCTAAAATATCCATGAATATCATACCAGCCCCTAGCCTACGTTACAAGCTTACGAAAAGCCCTATAGTGATCCTAATTGACTTGTCTGAAGACTTGGGTACAGACTATAAAGGAAAGCCTATGACATTTAATGCGCAATGTTGGAACTTCATTCTGAGAGTGAGTCTTGTGTTTATCCCTGTGTTTATAAATTCTGATAATGAGTGAAAAAGGGATTCTTTGTGTGAGGGCACACTAGGTATGTTGCTAATAACTACCTTTTTCGTATAGTGCCATTTGGTTATGTGATGGGTTGTTATTGCTGAAATTTTTGCCATATCTTAATCCTTGTGAGTAGCATGGGTGTTTTCAATAATAGACACAGTTGCTCTTAATTTGATGACCTTGCAGATGGTGCATGTTTTCTGAACTGATATGAGTAGTTAGCTGCCAAATTGTACTTTGTATGCTCTTGGGTATGTTATAGTTTCTTGAGGACAAGCAATTATATAAGTTAAGGGTGTTGATGTGTGAGCCCATGCTAACACATTTGAAGCTTTTAACTCTAAATAATTGCAAAGTCTTGAGAAACTTTAGTCATTTTTTATTAGTTTACTTTGATTTTGCTGTAAAAGTAGAGAAGAAGGGGAACCACCAATAAAGAAAGCAAAAATCCTGAAATCGGAAGCAAATAAAGAACAAAGTATGGCTGACGACATCTATGACACATTGTCAGCCTGGTGATAGGCTAACAAGGATGCCGACAACCTTAAATAGAAGATGGAAGTTGCAGAAAGTTTTGTGAAGACATTTATAACACGCCTTCAAGATGATGACAAGGCATCACCGTCGTCATCAACCTTAGTCAGCAGAAGCTAAACTTGTAGAGATGCTGATGATGTTCGTGATAGGCTGTCAAACTCCTGATAGGTCGTCACGGGCGACGTCATCTATTCTGAGGAAAATCTAAAACTTTGATTTTATTTCCTTATTTAGGGTTTACTATTTAAATCCTTGTTTTAGGGTTTTCTATTACGAATTAACATAACCTACAAGATACAATATATGATTTCTCTCTCTCTCTCTAAGACGAAAACTTTAGTGTTTTGCCTTGTGATTCAATTCAAAGTATACTTTTGATTTTCTTCATTATTGTAAGTTAATCTTTTCAGTTGTGAATTCAAGTTGTGTGCTTATTTCTTGCATCATGAGTGGCTAAACACCTTTAACCTAGATTGTGGGATCTAGGGTTAGGTCATGATAAGGTGTTAAATATTCAAGGTTGAATAAGTGTTAGGATTTCTTTGTAATTTTGAGATTATAATTTACGTCTGTTGGTTGCAAACAGTAGGCGTACCTACTTTGGTTTGCTTGAGAAAGAAATAATAAACAATAGGAAGTGAATTATCAACAGGGACTCGGAAAGGCTTTATTTAATAATCAGCGTTGTGACAAGGTTGATTAACCTGAGGTAAAATCTGGACAATGAATAGTGATTCCCTAAGTTCGAGAGGATTAGGAAATTAGATGCTTGAATAGATCGAGAGACATTTTAGCATATTATCGATAAAGATAGCTAGTCATCCTAACCACCGTGAAAATCTTGAGTAAATTTTAACATCTGTCATGTACCGTAAGCGCTAATGAACATACTCCTAGTATTTTCATAAAATTTTGGTTACAAACATTAAATTCATAGTGAAAATCAATTATTTGCAAAACTTAAACCCCCATTTTAGGAAACAGTAAACTACCAGTGAATTAAATCGTAAACAACTTGAGTTCACACCTTATTCCCTGTGGGATTCGACCCCAACCTAGTTGGGTTTAATAGTGACAACAATTGTTTACACCCATTCAAGAGTGTAATTTGAGCGTTATCACTTTGACAATTGCAACCCTTTGAACCAGAAATCTAGACTTCTAATATGCTTTCTTAAAAGAATGATTTGAGTGGGAGTAAGTCCCAAGTTATGCATGTCCTTCTTTTTCATTAATTGATTTAAGTGTTAAATGGCTAGTTTGAGTTGCTAATTTCATATTAATATTAGTTCATCTCCTTTTAATTTAGGAATTTCTTTGGTTGATGCATGTTTTTCTCCAAATTTAGGAATCATGTTACATCTCGCATGTTGGTTGTATATTAGGAATGGGAATTAATTATTTTTATCTTTCCTTTGCATGAACTCGCTTGGGAGTCCAAATGGACTCTTTCCTTCACATATCTATCATGGGCCAATGAGGCCTATCTTTCGAGTCATCCCCAAAGAGTCTAAAATGAATTGCATAGCGTACGGATGCAAGGAGTTCAAGGAAGAAGCACGGATTAAAGTCCTGTATTCGAAGTGGCTAAGAGACTTAAAAGTCTCATTTATTTTCTTAGTTATTTATCGTTGTCTTTATGTATTTATTTCTTTGTTGTGTTATTTCTTTATTTTATTCATTAGGGCCACAAAGCCAAAGTTATATTTAATATAGGTAGAGCAAAATTAGATTAGGACAGGAGAAATAGGTCGAAGGCCTAATTAGACTAGGACAGGTTTTGTTGGTTTGGGCCAATGGCCTAAATCCCTTACTTCCTCCCATTCTCCCTATTCTTTATGTATGTTCTCCTTATGTGCTTTGAGAACCTAGTTAAATCCTTAGTTAGGTCACTAAAAAACTAGTTTTGTATAAACATCAAAATACTTCTAAAATTGCTATCTTTTCAAAAAATCAACTTTTCCTTTTTCAAAGTTAGTCAAAGACGATTTTTAAATAGTTCGGATAACCGCAAGTTAGCGGACGTTTTAGGTGCCTAATACCTTCCTAAAACGTTAATAGGAACCGGTTACTCAGAATATCTAACTTAAACGATTTTTCTGTTTTGAATCGTCTAAGTACATTACAAAGGTTTCTTAATTCCTTTTTAAAATTAAGTGGCGACTCTCTAAAAAAGTCAAAATTTCCGCAAAACACTTACTTTATTGTGTTTATATTGTGTTGTATTACCATGTTGACTTGTCATCTATGTAATTGTCTTATTTTCTTTTACTTGTATTTGTTGATCTTGTATATGCATGTTCCCCCTTGTTCTACTTAAATGTGATATAATGCATGCTTAAGTTCTATCTTGGTGTGATGTTATAATAGATGTGATATATTAGAACTGTTAGTGCAAGGGGTGTGTGCTACCATTGTGGAACATTTTGTAATTGCAGGTGACATGCACTTATTGTATATTTTGTATGCTTTATTTACTACTTTGCTTGATCGGCCTATGATACCTACTGAGTGCAAGTGGACCGTACTCGTGCCTACTACGCCCTTTTGGTGCAGGTCCTAGCTCGAGTGCGCCTCAACTTGCTCGACTCGGGCGATTGTTAGAGCTTCCAAGGTATGGGTTGGACATTTATGCATCCGAAGTTCAACTCTATCTTTCTATAATAATTATGTCATTATTAGTATTTGGAGACAGATATTATTCCTTGTGGTTACTTTTTTGATGTATTTGACTCTCGAATTGTATTAGTAGTTCTTACACTATTGATACTTTATTTTGGGCATGATTGGTAATTTGGATAAGTTCTTTACGCATTGTTATGATTACTTATATGGTTTGACTTTGTTCTAGAAGTCTTACCTTGGGATGTTTCTATCTTTTCCTCTTTTTATATCAGTTTGGGTGATAGGCTTACTTGTCAAGGTATGCCGCGACAAATGCCATAATGACCCTCATTTTTGGGTCGTGACAAATTGGTATCAAAGCAACCAGGTTTCATTGGTCTCAACAGTGTAAGAACAGGATGTGTAATAGAGTCTCACAGATCGGTACATAGACGTTCATATCTATCTTCTAGAGGATATAAGATGTCTTTAGGGAACTTTAATTATTTTATTCTTTATCGTGTGAAGTTCTTTAATACCTTGTATTCTGAGTTGTGTTTCACTCTTTTTGTGTGAATGGTGTGGCTTATACTACTATCAGTTTAGAGATGTTGTGAGAGATTGGTGGAGATTGCAGGTTAGTTATAGACCCTGTGATTCTCTCGAGATAACTTGGGATCAGTTAACTGAGTCTTTCTTAAAGAGATTTGTTCCTTTCAATTTGAGAGACTATACATAGAACGAGTTTGATCATTTAGAGAAAGTATCCGTGATAGTTGCTAAGTGTGAGGAATGCTTCTATGGCCTATCCAAATATTCCTATGATAGCATTTCTACCGAGTCTAAGAAGGTTCGAAAGTTTGTAAAAAGTTTGGAAGTTTTCACTTCAGTTGGGTACGCCTCAAATGGTTGTGTTTGGGTCTTCTTTGTAGAGTATTGTGGATCATGCTAAGATAACAGAGGATATTCTTAGTGTATCTTAGGGAGGCGCCAAGAAGCCGCAACATTTTGGTGAGTTCAGGAGGCAGACCTATCGAGGTAGAGATTTTAGAGTTTCTCATGGATACCATGGTAGGACAATGGTAGCTTGACATAGTTCAGGTGGTGGATCTTCTAGTGCAGTAGTTTAGGGTGGCCGTTCAAGCCCAATTGTACCTTATCCTATTGAGGATATTCATAGAGGTTGTTATATGTATGATGAGATTAGCCAGGGACTATCCCTATTAGGTGATTCAGGTTACTCTTATTTCAACTATGAGAGGTAGGGGTTCTACCAGAGGTGCGAAAGGTAAAGATGGTGGAGCCTGTGGTGGTAGTCGTGGGGCTACCCAAGTAGTTGGTAGTTGTGGTAAGTGTTATGCTATACCAGCCAGACCTGAGGCAGAGGATTTTGATGTTGTAATTACTGGTATCATTCCCATTTGTTTTAGACCTGTATCTTTATTATTTGATCCTGGATCAACTTTATCCTATGTGTCTGCGTATTTTTCTTTGGGTTTTGATTCTGTTAGTGAGCCTCTTTCCGTGCTTATTCATGTATCTACCCAGTTGGTAATTCTTTATTGGTGGATCTAGTATACTGATCTTGTGTCGTGACTTTTGCCGGGCGTGATACTCGATATGGTCATTATGAGTTCTTGGTCATGTCCTTCAGGTTGACCAAAGCCCCTACCGCATTCCTGGAGTTAATGAACTAGGTGATTTGACCGTAACTTTACTCCTTTGATATTGTATTTATGGATAATATCGGGGTGTATTCCAAGAGTGAGGTTGAGCATGAGAAGCATTTATGGATTGTGCTTTACAGATAGAGGGATGAGAAGTTGTATGCTAAGTTCTCTAAGTGGGAGTTTTGGTTGGATTCTATTTCTTTCTTGGGTAATATGGTGACTAAGAAAGGTATTATGGTTAATTTAGCCAAGGTTGCAGTGGTTTGTGATTGGGCCAGACCTACTTCGCCCATCGAGATTTGAAGTTTTATTGTCTTGGTAGGTTATTAGCAGCGTTCTATTGAGGGTTTCTCTTCTATTGCATCTCTGTTGACCAAGTTGACCCAGAACAAGATTTATTTTTAGTGATCCGATGCTTGTGATGCGAGCTTCCAAAATCTCAAGAATTCGTTGACTTCAGCTCCTTTCTTGACTTTGCTCAAGGAGGGCGTAGGTTTTACTGTCTTTTGTGATGCTTCAGGTGTTGGGTTAAGTTTTGTGTTAATGAAGGAGGGCAAGGTAATTACTTATGCATCTCATCAGTTGAAGCCTCATGAGAGAAATTATCCTACTCGTGATTTGGAGTTGTGCACAGTTGTGTTTGCCTTGAAGTTGTGGAGGCACTACTTGTATGGAGTCCTTTGTGAGATCTTTCAGATCATCGTAGCCTTCAGTACTTCACCCAGCGAGATCTTAATATAAGACAACATTGTTAGCTAGAGTTTCTTAAGGATTATGACTTGACTATTCTCTATCATTCGGGCAAGGCTAATGTGGTTGCGGATGCCTTGAGTCGGAAGTCGACTAGAATGGATAGCTTGGTGCATCTTTTGACCTAGGAGAGGCTTTTTGCCTTAGCGTTTCAATCTTTACCTAATCATATGGTTAGGCTTGATACTTTAACACTTGGGCGTATTTTGGCATTTGTGGAGACTAGATCTTCTTTGATAGAGCAAATTCTAGCTCATCAGTTTGATGATGTTGGATTGGGGTTGATTCGAGATAAAGTGTTAAGTGGGGAGGCTAAGAAAGCCTTACTTGATTCGGATGGAGTTTTGAGGATTAGGGGTAGAGTTTGTGTGCCAAGAGTGGGTGATTGGATTAGGCTGATCTTAGAGGAGGCCCATTATTCCAGATATTCTATCCATCCAGGTGTGACTAAGATGTATCATGATTTGAGATAACACTACTAGTGGGGTGGTATGAGGCAAGATTTAGAGGATTTTATGGCTTGTTGCCTATGTTGTCAGCAGGTGAAGGCCGAACACATAAGACCTAGTGGATTGCTTCAGAGGTTGCCCATTTTGAATGAAAATAGAAACACATCACCATGGACTTTGTGACTGGTTTGCCTCATACATCTCATGGTTCTGACAGTATTTGAGTCATTATGGATCAATTGACCAAGTCAGCTTATTTTATTTCGATTCGGGTCTCATTCAGTGCTGAGAGGTTGGCCTATATCTATATTTGTGAGATTGTGCATCTGCATGGTGTGTTTCAGATCGAGGTTCTGTGTTCACATCTCACTTTTGGAAGACTTTTTAGGATGAGCTGTGTACTTGGGTTGATCTTAGCACAACATTTCACCCCTTGACTGATGGCCAGTCATATCAGATTATCTACGTTTTATAGGATCTACTCTGTGCATGTGTGATGGATTTTGGTGGCCAGTGGGAGCAGCATTTGGCTTGAGCAGACTTTGCATATAATAATATCTATTATTCCTATATTAATATATCTCCTTTTAAGGCATTATATGGTAGGCGTTGTCGCTCCACAGTGGGTTGGTTTGATGTTTCAGAGGTGAGACCTCGAGATACGGACTTGCTTCGTGATCTTTGGATAGAGTCTAGGTCATTCATGATAGACTTAGATTGGCTCAGAGTAGGCAGACGTGCTATGCTTATCATAGACTTCGTGCCTTTAGATTTGACATTAGTGATCATGTTTCCCTTCGAGTTTCACCCGTGAAAGGTGTGATGAGCTTTTCGAAGAGGGGCAAGCCTAGCCCCATGTTTATTGGTCCATTTGAGATTATTCAGACCATTGGTGATGTGGCTTATGAGTTGGATTTTCCCTGTAATCTATCAGTTATTCATCCAGTTTTTTATGTTTCTATCCTTCGTCGTTATATTCCTAATGAGTCTCATGTCATTCGATGGGAGTCGATTTAGTTAGATGAGAGGTTGTCTTTTGTAGAGGAGCCGATTTCCATTTTTACTAGGGATGTTAGGCGGTTATGCTCTAGAGTGATCCATGTGGTTAAGGTCCTGTGGCGACATAGACCTATAGATGAAGTTACTTGGAAAGTCGAGTATGATATGCGAGTTCTTATCCTCAGCTCTTCATTGATACAGGTATATCTTTGCCTTAGTTTGAGGACAAACTAGATTATTAGTGGTAGATGATGTAAGGACCTAAAAATTTAATGAAATATGTGAAATTTTTAATTTGACTATTTTATCCCTCCTCATAGTTGCATTATGGTAATTTTCTGGGGTGTGGGAGTGATTGGCATGATTTCCGATGCATTTTGGTACCATTTATGTAATATTGTGATTTTTGATGGCTTCAAGAGCCTTATTTTAGACTTATAGGATATCTTTTGATCCGTGCAACGGATGGCCAAACGGACTACGCCAGAAGCTTCGGAATATCAATTTTAGGCTAGGTAGACCTTTGGTTTAGATCCCGGTGCATTCGGGCTCATTTCGACCTATTGATCAAAAAGTTGAAAAAATTGAAAATATGGGTGTGGGACCTACATTTGGTCGAAACGAACTCGAATAGAAAATTTGACTTCTCTAGAAAATTCAAAAATATCAATTTTAGGGTGTTAGCATGTTTGGTGTGATTTACGGCTTTTAAATCTCATTTGACCCTCGGTTTGAAAAATTGTGATTTCGGATTTTGGAGGTCAACTTTGTGAAAATAATGTTTTTTTAAAAATATAATATTGCCATCGGTCTGAAACGTCGAATTTAGTGAGGTTGCATAGTTTATTTGCATATATCGGACTCCGAATGAATCCTGGGCACCCCATCAAAGTCCGGATTGGACTTAAAAAAAAAACTAGCTTTTTCTGTTATAACACTGCAAAAAATCTGCACTATTTAAGCAATTTTTGGGGCCCATTTTGCTCATTTTTCAACTTGTCTCTTGAGAGTTAAATCCTAAAATAGTGTGGAAGTTTAAAAGTAAAGTTTGTGGGAGTTTGGGAAGCTAGATTAACACATATTTCTTGATTTTATTACGGCTTTAAGGTAAGAATTCACCCTTTTCTTAATGATTCCTTGATTAATTTCTCAAAACCTCAAAAATCTTAGGAGTTGATTTTAAAGCCCTATTTCGCTCCTTTTTCACTTGAATAATGTTTTTATCTTATAATTAATAGTTTTTCATCAATTTAACCTTCAAAAAAACTTTGATTCTTGATTTTAACCCCAATTTTAAAGATTTTACCCGGTAAAACTTTAAAATATATTTTTTTTTCAATTTGAACCTCATTTTTGACTCAATTTGACTTGAGTTTCAGTTGTAGATTCCTAAAAATATGGAAAACATATTTTTGAAGTAATGTTCTAATTTTGCCTTTATTGAAAACTCGTTCTGAGGGTCCATTTTGACCCCAAACCAAAAGTAGTAAATATAAATTTTGTTAGTTTTGTTTTGATGCGTAGATTTCATATTTGATGTTTTTATTGGAGTTCGATATTGTTCTTGAAAATTAAGATCGTGGGTTCGAAGCGTAGCAGACCTATTTTGGCTTTTGAGGTAGGTTATGGCTTAACTCTTTCAGACTTTGCTGGGTAGTAAATAATGATACAAAATATATGTTAAAGGGTGGGAACTAATCATGAAAAATGGCTATTTATGTGTTGTGCCCGTGTGGGGGCCTATTTGTGATGTAATTATCAAAATTAAGTTATTATGTGATATTTGTGACTGTGTGGGGATTTATGTGACATTAATAGACTTGAATACATGTAAATAATTGTGTTGTGTTGTTAAGATGCTTAATATGGTACAATTATTGTATTGTGATTATATTCATACTTTATTAGCAAATGAGACATATAGAAATTCGTGGATGAAACTAAAATATGAGTGGATATTAGCTCACGTTGTTGTGTAAATATATTATTGTGATTGACTGTGAAAATATATCATGTGGTTGGTTGTGGAAATATATCATTGTGGTTGGTTGTGAAAATATATCATATGGTTGGTTGTGGAAATATATCATTGTGGTTAGTAGTGAAAATAAATCATATGGTTGGTTGTGGAAATATATCATGTGGTTGGTTGTGAAAATACTCATTGTGATTGGCTATGAGCATTATATCCTCATATAACACTCATTCATGAAACATTGGTACCACCGTGGCAACAACTTTTTAAAACCCTCCCCGAAGAATGTGCCAGGGAGGAGATATTGTAACACCTTATAAAATTCTTTTTGAGGGATGTGACAGAAAGGAGATATGAGATATGTGGATTGTATACGGGTTGACAAACCCCCATGGGTCCTGCGTTGGAAGGCTTGCCTCAGTAGGTGTATATAGGGATTGTACGACGATCCCAGAGGTTGTGCAACGACTTTGTGCATTATCATCATCGTCATCATCATATACATTGCACTTACTTTATTGTATTTATATTGTTTTGTGTTGCCATATTGACTTACCATCCATGTAATTGTCTTATTTTTTTTTACTTGTATTTGTTGATCTTGTATATGCATATTCCCCCTTGTTCTACTTATATGTGATATAATATAAACTTGTGTTCTATATTAATGTGATGTTATAATATATGTGATATATGAGAACTATTAGTGCAAGCGGTGTGGGCTACTATTGTGGAACATTTTCTGATTGCAGGTGACGTTCCCTTGGTGTACATTTTGTATGCTTTATTTACTACTTTGCTTGGTCAGCCTATGATACCTACTGAGTACAAGTGGACCATACTCATGCCTACTGCGCCCTTTCGGTGTAGGTCCTAGCTTGAGTGTGCCTCAACTTGCTTGACTCAGGCGATTGTTGGAGCTTCCAAGGTAGCGGTTCGACATTCATGCATCCGAAGTTCACCTTTATCTTTCTATAGTAGTTATGTCTTTATTAGTATTCGAAGACAAATATTATTCCTTGTGGTTATTTTTCTGATGTATTTGACTCTCAGATTGTATTAGTAGTTCTTACACTATTGACACCTAGTTTTGGGCATAATTGGTATTTTGGATATGCTCTTTCCGCTTTGTTATGATTACTTATATAGTTCAGCTTCGTTCTAGAAGCCTTACCTTGGGGTGTTTCTGTCTTTTCCTCATTTTGTATCAGTTTAGGTGATAGACTTACTTGTCAAGGTAGGCTGTGACAAGTGCCATCATGACCCTCGTTTTTGGATCGTCACACCCTCTTACGACTTAAAGCATTCCAACTCATCATATTTTTCACAACTACGATTATAAACCTTCTCTTTCCCTAAATATCCAATCTGAATTTTCAAGAATAATCAAAAACTAGTGTTCCTTTTTAAAGATTCTTCCCCAAACTTCACGTCTAAGGTATGTAATAGTAAATTTCATTCTTCCCATAATCAAGTTCAATTTTAAATTCAATTTATGAATCAAGTTAGGGTTTTGGAGAACAAAATCTTTAAAATAATTCTTCGTTTTCTTCCTTTTTTATTTCAAAAACTCCATAAAACTGTTTTTCAAGTTCAAGATCAAAGGGGTTTTTTCAAGAAGACTTCTAATTCAGCTATATAAGAATTCAATTAAGATGTCTTTCAACCTCGTGTCCAAAATTTCATGATTTTTTCTTGAATTAAAGATTTTGGTTAGTGTTTATGAACTCACTTCCAAATTTTCCTTTTTCTTTTAGTAAATTGAAAGAATTTCTTCAAGTCTTTAATTATTATTATGAATTTTGTACATGTTGCATCTACTTTTATTCTTTGAAAGGCTACCTTGTTGCCCTATAAATTTTGATATGGTCTTACGTATTGCTTCTTAAAGCTTATATTTCAAAGCATGATTTTAGAGCCTTTACGTTACTATAGAAGCTACTTTGAGAATCTACAAGTTATGCATTTTTTAGTGAATTCTCCCATGATTTAAGTTATAAGCATGATTTGAAATATGTTTTAGAAAGAGATTTCAGCCTATGATTTTAGAAATAAATATTTGAGCTTGGTCTCACAAATTTGAGCAGTCTCATAGCAAAATATGTTTTAGAAAGAGATTTTGAGCAAGACTCATGGTAAGCTTCTAGATAATCTTAATAGATATGTTATAAGCTATACAAATAGTATGTTTTGGAAGAATTACTTTGCATCGAGCGGACATACGTTCTAGATAACACTTGTCCCTGACCACGAAGATCCCATAGGTTATATTTAGTTCCGTAAGTCGGATGACTTTTTATCCCAAAAGGCTTAGACTGAATCCATAGATAGATAGGTTCTACACTTTGGCAAGTATAGGGCAACCCTCACCAACTGAGATTGTAAATTGGTGCACGAGCTCACATGAAGTATGTCGCTCAGAAAAAACTCCCACTTAAAGAATCTTATATTTTTTATTTTAACTTTATTTATGAAAATAAAGATATTATAATTCTATTCAGATATACAGATTCAGAGACGATTCAATTCTCTTTTTAAACATGTTATTTAATGGCATAGGTTTTGAAAGACTCCTCTTTGAGGAATATTTATGCTTTAAGACAACTTTGTTTTTCTCTTTTTTTCAGAAAGACTATTTTGGCATAGAGCCTCCAGTTTTAAGATAAGTTTATTCACATTACTTTGATTTCTAACTTTCTTGAGGTCTAATAATTCAACTTTTGATCTTAGATAGTATGAGTTTGTCATTGAGTTCTTCAGTTATTCACGTTCAGTTTCAGTATGCATGTCAATTTCTTAAATTGATTAGTCCTTATCATACATACTCAATACCATTCATGAAATGATGCAACTTTCTGTGGGCTATATCATTTTATGATGTAGCTTACAGATATACAGGTACTTAAGAGGACTATTTTGTAGTCTTTATCTATCAGCTTTGAGTGAGTCCTCATTGTTCTAGAGGATCTGCCAGTAGTCCAAGTTATTAGTTTTGGTTCATTTTTATAAAGTTAGTCATATCGAGTTGTAATAGGGGCCTCATAGGCAGAAAGTCAAGTTGAATCATATGTAACTAGTTTTCAAAGGGTTCCTTGCTTATTTATTTCAAAAGTGTACATCATTCTACTCTTTATTTTCAAATAGTTCAGCCTATATTTGATGTAAAATGATATATCACATATGAACACAATAAGTAAAATAGAAATGAAATCAAAGAATTATCAAGGGAAGAAAGAAATTAGATTGGGAAGAATATAATTAGAAGAAAGAAAGGTTAATCTAACAATTAGATACATATTATTACTAGATTAAACCATGTGAGAAGAGAATGAACTCATATAATAGAATTCTTACTAGAAATCCAAGAAGAGGTTCATGGAGAGATAAAGGAATAACCCTAAGCTCACAAAGAGCCATTCAATTTCCAAAATCTAACCTTAATATTGAAGACCAAGACTAGTTATACTAGTCCTGTAAAAATAGTCAAATTAAAAACTGATCAAATTATTAAAATAACCACTTAAGCATATTGGTGGCTTTGAAGTGTTCCATCCATGCTTTATTTAAACCTACCTATCTCATAATGATTGGACAAATAGTCCTAAACTCTTGATGACCTCGTTGGTCATCACCACTTTCATTATAAATATACTTGAGTGTGTTATGAACTTTAAAAACTCTTTTAATGATCCTTCCATGACACTTTAAATTCTATGTGGATGATTGATAGCTCAATATTCAATATAGCTCACATCGTCACTCACTACTAGAAAAAATAGTTTTTGCTACTACAAAAAAACGATCACAGCTTGTGGTCGCAATAAAAGAGATCACTTGTGGTAATTATTTTAATTTTTTTCTAAAAATTTTTTTATTAAAAAACGACCACATGTGGTCGCTTTTATATTTTAAAATTACCGAATAATCATTTGAATTTTTTATATATTAGTTATTATGTTTTTTGAAAATTAAAAGCGACCACAAGTGGTCTATTTTTTATTAATTTTTTTAAATAATATTTTTGTAAAAACGACCACAAGTGGTTTCTTTTAATTAAAAATAAATTTAAAATATTATACAAAAACCGACCACCTTTGTCGATTTTTGATTAAAAAAATTTTAAAAATTATTTTACAATAAAAATGACCACAAGTGGTCAATTTTGGATTAAAAAATAGAAATAAAAATATTTTGAAAAAGCGACCACAAGTGGTCCCTTTTATTTAAAAAATAAAATTAAAAAATATTTTTAAAAAGCGACCACAAGTGGTCACGTTTCTTTAAGAAAATAAATTAAAAATATTTTAGAAAAAAGCGACCACATGTGGTCGCTTTTTGATTTAAACAAATGATAAAGAAAATTATTTGCAAAATCGATCACTTGTAATCGCTTTTATTTAAAAAATTAAATTAAAAATAATATTTAAAAAGCAATCACTTGTGGTCGCTTTTATTTAAAAAATTAAATTAAAATAATTTTTGTGGTCTCTTTTAGATTTTAAAAAAATCAATAAATAAAATTATTTAAAAAATCGACCACTTGTGGTCGCTTTATGAATGAGACCACTTGTGGTCTCTTTTCCTTAAAAATTAAATTAAAATATTTATATGTGGTCGCTTTTTAATCAAGAAAATATATTTTAATTATTATAGGTAAAATTAAATATATTTTTAATATATATATTTTTTTTTAATTACACCGACCATACATAGTCGATAACCTATATATAATAATAAAATCAATTAAACTTACACTTTGTAAAAAAAAATACTAAAAAATATATTAAATAAAATAAATAGATTACGTTAAACACAATATTTATCTTTTACTTATGTTTCAATATATAAAATAAATATATTTTTCATTGTATATATGTTAAATTATGTTAAACTTAATTTTTGTATAATGAAATGTCTGTATCATACAGTTGAGGTAATAATACTATGTTATTGGAGTTATAATAATGTAACGTACATATATAACCGATAATTCATCAGAATATGATGAATGTGTTGTATTATGAGGTAATATGCTTGTGGATATGATGTATATAGTACGTATTCCAGAGTTGATACATACATATATATATATAGATATAGATATAGTGTCATGCCCCAAAATACCATCGGGCCGGACTGGCACCCGAAGCCGAGAAGGCCCGGGAGAACCCGTTCAAATACCTGTATTTTCACTTACATGTCACCAAAAATTTGGACAGCACTTCGTTGCATATAGAAGGGTCTAATTACCTGTATCAGTACAACACGCACAAATATATATATATATAATACTTGGCCGTCGGGGCCACCACATATACAAATATAACATCACTATATAAACTCTCATGACTTTACCCTTCCTTATGTCTACAAAGCCTCTAGGATATACATGACATAACTAGGGTCGGGACAAATCTCCGCCCACACATGACTCTTGTACAATAACAAAACATGAGGAACCGACTCGGAAAGCTCCGAAGCAAACTGGAGCTCACCAACAATAGTCGTATGACCTGGCTCCTATCTATGCTATGAATGAGATGAAGCACCTGTGCCTGCAGCATGAAATGCAGGTCCCCCGTGAGGAACGTCAGTACGAAATATGTACTGAGTATGTAAAGCTGTAAATAATCATATATGATATAGGGGATCAAGAAAATCAGACGCAAGTGAATAAATCATAATAGAAGTGAACCACACTTCATAAACACTTTTAGGATCATGTACATTATCATTAATCTGATTTGGGTTCTTGAATTCAAACACATTTGTGGAACGGTATACATTCGTTCATTTCATTCTTTACAATTATCATTCGTCATTACCTCCTCCTCCCGAACCTCCAACCACCTAACAATAATCAAATACTGTATCGTACTGTGACCATTAGGCTGCCCCCAGTACATATCAACTGGGATCGACCCATGCTAGGCTTATGCCCCTGGGATACCACCCATAAACACATAAATAGGGATCGACCCATGCTAGGCTTATGCCCCTGGGATACCACCCACACGTATATCAAGTAACACACATAAGAGATCTTTCCAATAACTTAGTTCAAAATCTTTTAAGATTATTACATTAGTGTTCATGCCAATATAGTACCTTTGGAACAATGATACATCAATAGGAATCAAGTAATAGACCTTCTATACAATAACAATGTCATCAAGACTCATTGGTACATCAACAATGTGTTTCAGAATCATCAATATCACAATAATGAAATAGGAGCCTTTTGGTATATCAATGAAACATTTTGACACTTTATAGAATGGAAACAACTTCGTTGGTAATGTAGAACAATACATGTTTTTGGACAACCTCGGAATCTTACTTGACGGAACATTGGTGTTTTCATGCCAAAGAACATCGTTAAAGTATGCTTTACATACCTCGTTGTAGATTCGGATACCAATTCAACACAACTTCTTGCCTTTACAAATCACTTATCTACAATGAAATGTTTGGCATCTAGTATTAGCAACCCAACACCACAATTCTCTTCCATAATTCCATACAACCAATATTTGCAAAACATTCCAAAAACCAACTTGAACAATAGGTTTATGTGTATATATATATATATATAATCATCATTTCAATACCACATCATCAATACCAAATCCCTTCACTATTCAACATAATCCAACCATGCACAAGAATAATCCAACATCATTTCCCAATCATCTTTCAACAACAATCAAATAAAATACTTCTTAAGCTCACATGCATATATATATATATATATACATATCCATATAAATAACACCAACATAATTTATATCCTTCCCATAAAATGGCCCTTTTGATTTCGAAGTCCTGTTGGCACAAATAAGGGGTGCTTCTCGAAGCCCTCGAGACGGTGAACATAACTACAGAATCAATTTGGATTTTCTACGGTTGAATCACAAGATAATTGGAGTTGAAATTAGGCTAGGGTTTCTTATTTTCAATAATTTGATGATAATTGATGGATATGAGACTAATTATATGTATATAATGACCAATTTTCGTCCATGAGGTGATGGAAAATGACCATATTGCCCTTAAAAATTTAAGTAAATCCGAATCTGTCCATGGTGGACTGTTTTGACAGGCTAAAGTAAATCGGCCATAACTCTTTACTCCGATATTGGATTTGGTTGAAATTGGTATTTTTGGATATATAATTCAAAGGGATTTCATTTCATATAAAGTAGGAAACCCAGTTCGTCCTGTACAAGGAGTTATGATCGTTTGAAGTTGACCCTAAAAATCTGTTTTGAGAGGCTGAAGTAAAACGAGTATAACTCCTTACTCAGATGTTGGATTTGAATGAAACCAATTGAATTGGAAAGAGGACTCAAAGATCTTTCTTTTTATTTGTCTCAGCTATCCCAGTTCATTATATTGAGGGAGTTATGATCGTTCAAAGTTGACCCAAAAAACTGGCAGGCCTCAGTAGTTTGTGTGCAGGAAATTGTCCTGCACATTTACTGTTCACAACATCTCGGCCACCATTTTATAGTTTCGAACGTGCTCGATTATATCCGAAACTTATCCATTTTTGGAAATCTTTATATCGTTGGAAAGCTTATTCAATAACCTTCGTATGGAACCATCGACGGGCAAATTTCGGTATAAATAATATAAAAAATTAATTCCATATAAATAAGACCAATACACGTACTTGAATATGCCAATACATGTACTTGGATACGGGGTGTTAATCCTTCCCCCCTTTAGGACATTCGTCCTCGAATGTTAGCGTAGTTATTCAACCAAAACAAGTTCAAGTCCACCATTAACATTCACATCATCACATAAATACTATGCATATATAAACAAAAACTTACTTGTTAATGTTCTAACTCCGTTTCTTGAACTTCCTCTTCATCTTTGAACAAATGAGGGTAGTTAGATTTCATTTCTTCCTCAGATTCCCATGTAATCTCTTCCCTTTGTTGATTTCTCCAAAGTACTTTCACCGATGCTACTTCTTTATTTCTCATCTTCTTAACTTGACGATCTAATATAGCAATAGGCATCTCCTCATAGGTAAGATCTTCTGTTACTTGCACATCTTCAGTAGAAGTAATAAGGGACGGATCTCCGATGCACTTTCGAAGCATCGATACATGAAATACTGGATGCACTGATGAGAGTTCCTGAGGCAGCTCTAATTTATAAGCCACTTGCCCACATCTTCGAATAATCTTATACGGGCCTATATATCGTGGACTTAACTTTCCTTTCTTGCCAAATCTCATCATCCCTTTCATTGGCGATACCTTCAAAAATACCCAATCGCCTAACAAAAACTCTAGCCCTCTTCTTCTACTATCCGCATATGACTTGTGTCGACTTTGGGCTGTTTTCAACCGTTGCTGAATCACCTTAACTTTTTCTATGGCTTGATACACAAGATCCGGTCCGAACATAAGAGTTTCACCCGCTTCGAACCATCCTATTGGTGATCTACACTTCTTTCCATATAAAACTTCATATGGTGCCATTTTGATACTTGAATGATAGCTATTATTGTAGGCAAATTCAATAAGAGGTAAATGATCATCCCAGCTGCCTTTAAAATTTATAACACATGCTCGTAGCATATCTTCAAGTGTTTGAATGGTGCGCTCTGCTTGTCCATCCGTCAGAGGGTGAAATGTTGTACTCAGATTCACTTGTGTTCCCAAACTCCGTTGGAAAGACTTCCAAAAGTTTGCGGTAAATTGAGTTCCTCGATCCGATATAATAGAAGTTGGCACCCCATGTAATCAGACTAATTCTTTAACATACAGCTTCGAATATTCTTCAACTGTGTAAGTGGTCTTAACGGGTAAGAAATGTGCGGATTTAGTAAGCCTATCCACAATCACCCATATAGAATTAAATTTTTGATATGTACGAGGCAAACCTGTAACAAAATCCATGTTGATCATGTCCCACTTCCAAATTGGAAGATCTATGCATTGCATATATCCTCCGGGCTTTTGATGTTCCACTTTAACTCGTTGACAATTTGGACATTCAGCTACAAATTCTGCGATGTTCCTTTTCATGTAATTCCACCAATACATATCTTTTAAATCTTGATACATTTTGGTTGATCCTGGATGAATAGAATACCTTGAAAAATGTGCCTCTGTCATAATCTTCTTTCTTAGCCCGTCTATATCGGGCACACACAATTGATTTTGGCACTGAAGTACTCCTTCTCGCGTGAGCCCAAATGCCTTGGTCACACCACTCTGAACATTCTTCTTAAGCTGTAATAAAATAGGATCTGCATCTTGCTTCTTTTTCACCTCAGCTACTAATGAGGATTCTGCGGCATTATGCACAATAAGCTCCTCGTCTGGAGTTTCGAGAAGACGAACTCCTAGACTAGCTAATTGATAAAGATCTTTAATCATCCCTTGCCTTTCTATAGGTGCCATCATAGCCTTGTGACTCAATGCATCAGCTACTATATTCGCTTTCCCTGGGTGATACAAAATATCAACATCATAATCTTTTAATAGTTCCATCCACCTTCGTTGCCTCAGATTTAGATCCTTCTGACTGAAAATATATTGTAAGCTCTTGTGATCAGTATATATATCAACATGAACCCCATATAAATAGTGGCGCCATATTTTTAAAGCAAAGATAACCGCTGGCAGCTCAAGATCATGTGTGGGGTAATTGTTCTCATGTGGCCTCAATTGCCATGAGGCATATGCTATCACCTTACCATGCTACATTAATACACATCCTAAACCAATTCTCGAAGCATCACAATACACTGTATACCCTTTTGTACCTTCTAGAAGTACCAACACAGGTGTAGAAGTCAACTTATTCTTCAATTCTTGGAAACTCTCCTCACACGCATCATTCCATTGGAACTTGGATGCTTTATGCATTAGCTTGGTTAAGGGTGCTGAAATGGAAGAAAATTCTTTAACAAACCTTCTATAATAACCGGCCAACCCGAGAAAACTACAAATCTCCATAGGCGTTGTGGGCCTTGGCCAGTTCTTCACAGCTTCTATCTTTTGAGCATCAACCTTTATCCCTTCACTAGATACAATATGACCCAAAAATGCCACCGACTTTAACCAAAACTCACATTTAGAGAACTTTGCATAAAGCTTACAATCATGAAGAGTCTGCAATGCCTGTCGTAAGTGATTGGAATGGTCCTCTTCTAATATAGAATAAACTAGAATATCATCTATAAAAACTATCACAAATACATCCAGGAATGGCTTAAACACCCTATTCATCAAATCCATAAAAGCTGCAGGTGCATTTGTTAGCCCAAATGACATAACTAGAAACTTATAATGACTATACCGTGTTCGGAAAGCTGTCTTGGGTATATCCTTCTCTTTGACCCTCACTTGGTGGTAACCTGACCTCAAATCAATCTTAGAAAAACACTTGGCGCCCTGTAACTGATCAAATAAATCATCAATTCTTGGGAGAGGATGTTTATTCTTAATAGTCACCTTATTTAATTGTCGATAATCAATACACATCCTCAGCGAGCCATCCTTTTTGCGCACAAATAACACTGGTGCTCCCCAGGGGGACATACTAGGCCTTATGAATCCCTTCTCTAGTAAATCTTTCAATTGCTCTTTCAATTCTCGTAATTCTGCTGGGGCCATTCTATAAGGAGGAATGGAGATTGGTTGGGTGCCTGGTATTACATCAATACCAAACTCTACTTCTCGTTCAGGAGGCAAACCTGGAAGATCTTTAGAAAATACATCAGGAAATCCATTTACCACCGGAACAACATGAAGAGTTGGTGGCTCCGCTTCTGTATCCCTTACTCTAACTAAATGATATATGTATCCCTTGAAAATCATTTTTCTCACTTTGAAATAAGAAATAAATCTACCTCTTGGTGCGCCAATCTTACCTTGCCATTCAATAACTGCTTCATTAGGAAAATGTAAATACATCTTTTTCGTACAACAATCAATTTTGGCATAACAAGACGCCAACCAATCCATACCCATTATAACATCAAAATCTACCATTTCTAGTTCCATGAGATTGGCCATCGTGTCTCCACCACACACAGTTACTACACAATCTTTATAAACTCTTCTAGTAATAATAGATTCCCCAACCGGGGTAGACACTTCCAACGGCTTTTCTAACAATTCGGGGGTTCTTTTAAACTTTCCAGCAACCAAAGGAGTAACATATGATAATGTAGAACCGGGATTAATTAGAGCATATACATCAAATGAAAATATGGACAACGTACCCGTAACCACATCTGGGGAAGCCTCTAGATTCTGTCGATCCGCTAAAGCATAAGTGCGATTCTGAGTCCCGCTGGAACTGGCGACTCTTTTATCATTTCTAGCATGACCCGCAGGTCGTGCGCCCCTACCAGAATAAGATACCGGTGACGATGATGCAACAACTAATCCCAAAGGTCGTGCTACGCCACCTGCGCCCCTTCGTGGGCATTCTCTCATCATATGCCCCATCATACCGCACTAAAAACAAACATGTGTTCCCATTCGACATACGCCCATATGATGCTTTCCGCATCGATTACATAGCTCTCGATAAGGTCTCGATTGGCTCATGTTCCCTTGCCCATGATAACCCACTGATCGTGAACTATGACCCTCACTTCTTTGCCCAAATTGACTGTCTCTGAACCCCTGATGCTGTGGTGGAGCACTAGCTGCAGAATAAGAAAATAATGGCCTAGGTGGTCTAGCAGAAAATTGAGGTCTAAAACCTCCCTGTGGCATCATAAACTGCCCTGTAGATCTGGCCCTCTTAGAAGATCCGCTTTCAAATTCCTGTGTTCTTTTTCTTTGCCTCTGATCTTCCATTTTCTGTGCAAATGCTTGGATCCTAGCTATATCCATGTCTTTATTCAGTGCAGCAATAGTACAATCCCTAACCAAATACGGATCCAATCCATTCACATACCGATGAACTCTGTCATCCATAGTAGCTATAACATTAGGAGCATATCTGGACAAGGAATTAAATCGAAGACTATACTCCCTCACACTTGTATTACCCTGCCGAAGATTTAAGAACTGATCCGCACGGGCCTGACGAGTCTCATATGGAAGATAATGATCAATAAATGCCTCTTTGAATTCTTTCCAAGTAGCTGGGGGTGCATGAATGCCCCTTGACCGTTTCTAGTCTTCATACCAATATATAACCTCACCTTTGAATATATACGCGGCTGACTCCACTGTCTCTCTCCCGATATATGCATCACCTCTAGGGCCCTTTGGATCTAATCAATAAATTCCTGAGGATCTTCATTAAGATCGGATCCGGTAAAAGTAGGTGGATCCATCTTAAGAAAATCTTGCGTCCGAAGACTAGCCGTCCTATCAGTACCGCTAGAACCCGCGGCAGGAATAGCTTGCCCTTGGACTTGCCCAGCAACTATACAAGTCAAAAGTTGCACTGCACTTCTAAGATCTTGATCAACAGCATTAATAGGTGGTTCTGGGGATATAGTTCTCCTCCCCCTTATTTCTTCCGGTCTGGGGGAAGTTTCTGATGCATGCTCATCTAGAGCCTCACTTTGATTAGCTGGTATAGTGGGTGACTTACTAGTCCCCTCTCCGGCAGCAACATCTTGCTTACCGGTATTCTTGCTTCTGGTAACCGGCATCATTACTATATTAAGAGAAACAAACTGATTCAGTCGTCAACTATGACTTCATATATAATATAAGCTCTATCGCACGATCTAAGACATGAAGAAAAGAAACAATTCCTAAATGTCCATAGCCTTCTGTTTATAGATGTGGTGCACAACACACCAATAAACAAGACTCTACATAGACACAGCTTTGTAGACTCACTAGGACGAACCTCTCTGATACCACTTTTGTCACGCCCCAAAATCCCATCGGGACGGACTGGCACCCGAAGCCGAGAAGGCCCGGGAGAACCCGTTCAAATACCTGTACTTTCACTTACATGACACCAAAAATTTGGACAGCACTTCGTTGCATATAGAAGGGTCTAATTACCTGTATCAGTACAACACGCACAAATATATATATATAATACTTGGCCGTCGGGGCCACCACATATACAAATATAACATCACTATATAAACTCCCATGACTTTACCCTTCCTTATGTCTACAAAGCCTCTAGGATATACATGACATAACTAGGGTCGGGACAAACCCCCGCCCACACATGAATCCTGTACAATAACAAAACATAAGGAACCGACTCGGAAAGCTCTGAAGCAAACTGGAGCTCACCAACAATAGTTGTATGACCTGGCTCCTATCTATGCTATGAATGAGCTGAAGCACCTGTGCCTGCGGCATGAAATGCAGGTCCCCCGTGAGAAATGTCAGTACGAAATATGTACTGAGTATGTAAAGCTGTAAATAATCATATGTGATATAGGGGATCAAGAAAATCAGACGCAAGTGAATAAATCATAATAGAAGTGAACCACACTTCACAAATACTTTTAGGATCATGTACATTATCATTAATCTGATTTGGGTTCTTGAATTCAAACACATTTGTGGAACGGTATACATTCATTCATTTCATTCTTTACAATTATCATTCGCCATTACCTCCTCCTCCCGAACCTCCAACCACCTAACAATAATCAAATACTGTATCGTACTGTGACCATTAGGCTGCCCCCAGTACATATCAATTGGGATCGACCCATGCTAGGCTTATGCCCCTGGGATACCACCCATAAACACATAAATAGGGATCGACCCATGCTAGGCTTATGCCCCTGGGATACCACCCACACGTATATCAAGTAACACACATAAGAGATCTTTCCAATAACTTAGTTCAAAATCTTTTGAGATTATTACATTAGTGTTCATGCCAATATAGTACCTTTGGAACAATGATACATCAATAGGAATCAAGTAATAGACCTTCTATACAATAACAATGTCATAAAGACTCATTGGTACATCAACAATGTGTTTCAGAATCATCAGTATCACAATAATGAAATAGGAGCCTTTTGGTATATCAATGAAACATTTTGACACTTTATAGAATGGAAACAACTTTGTTGGTAATGTAGAACAATACATGTTTTTGGACAACCTCGGAATCTTACTTGACGGAACATTGGTGTTTTCATGCCAAAGAACATCGTTAGAGTATGCTTTACATACCTCGTTGTAGATTCGGATACCAATTCAACACAACTTCTTGCCTTTACAAATCACCTATCTACAATAAAATGTTTGGCATCTAGTATTAGCAACCCAACACCACAATTCTCTTCCATAATTCCATACAACCAATATTTGCAAAACATTCCAAAAACCAACTTGAACAATAGGTTTATGTGTATATATATATATAATCATCATTTCAATACCACATCATCAATACCAAATCCCTTCATAATTCAATATAATCCAACCATGCACAAGAATAATCCAACATCATTTCCCAATCATCTTTCAACAACAATCAAATAAAATACTTCTTATGCTCACATGCATATATATATATATATATATATATATATATATATATATATATATATACATATCCATATAAATAACACCAACATAATTTACATCCTTACCATAAAATGACCCTTTTGATTTCGAAGTCCTGTTGGCACAAATAAGAGGTTCTTCTCGAAGCCCTCGAGACGGTGAACACAACTACGGAATCAATTTGGATTTTCTACGGTTGAATCACAAGATAATTGGAGTTGAAATTAGGCTAGGATTTCTTATTTTCAATAATTTGATGATAATTGATGGATATGAGACTAATTATATGTATATAATGACCAATTTTCGTCCATGGGGTGATGGAAAATGACCATATTGCCCTTAAAAATTTAAGTAAATTCTGATCTGTCCATGGTGGACTGTTTTGACAAGTTAAAGTAAATCGGCCATAACTCTTTGCTCCGAATTTGGATTTGGGTGAAATTGATATCGTTGGATATATAATTCAAAGGGATTTCATTTCATATAAAGTAGCCCACCCAGTTCGTCCTGTACAAGGAGTTATGATCGTTTGAAGTTGACCCTAAAAATCTGTTTTGAGAGGCTGAAGTAAAACGAGTATAACGCCTTACACAGATTTTGGATTTGGATGAAACCAATTGAATTGGAAAGAGGACTCAAAGATATTTCTTTTGATAGGTCGAAGCTCTCCCAGTTCATTATATTGAGGTAGTTATGATCGTTCAAAGTTGACCCAAAAACTGGCAGGCCTCAGTAGTTTGTGTGTAGGAAATTTTCCTGCACATTTACTGCTCACAGCATCCCGGCCACCATTTTATAGTTTCGAACGTGCTCGATTATATCCGAAACTTATCCGTTTTTGGAAATCTTTATATCGTTGGAAAGCTTATTCAATAACCTTCGTATGGACCCATCAACGGGCAAATTCCGGTATAAATAAAATAAAAAAATTAATTCCATATAAATAAGACCAATACACGTACTTGAATACGTCAATACATGTACTTGGATACGGGGTGTTACATATAGATATATATGTATGTATGTATGTATGTAGTGATCGATGAATGATGTAGTCAAAAACTAGCAAAATCTATTCAAATATATTGAATACCTTGATTTGAAATGATCAAAGTAATAATATACTATACGTTGAAGTTATATTAATGTAAGCTAATCAAATTATTCGATAACTCATCAAAGTATATTGTGAAATACGCCGCATTATAGTACGAGGTAATATACTCTTGTATGTGATGTATATAGTACGTATTTAGAACCTGATAGTCGATAGAGTGTATGTGTCTGTGTATGCATAGGTATGTATAGTATATATTATGTAGTGATGTACATAGTATGTAGTTCGAAGCTTACATTTATATATATGTATGTATATCTCTTGTGTAGTGATGTACGTAGTACGTAGTCAAAATTAAAGCTAACTAAATGTATCCAGTTATATATATGTATCAAGTGTTAATATCATGCGATCAATCGATCAAGGTAATAGTCTACTGTTGAAGGTATAATAGCATAAAATAAACTAACCGATAATTCATCTAAGTATATGTGAATTGTATGATTATGGGGTAATAAAATTGTGTATGTGTTGTATATACGTATTTGAGAGCTGATAGCCAATCAAATATATGTATATATCTGTATCTCTTGTATAGTGATGTATGCAGTAATCAAAATCTAGATAACTAAATCTATATATTAAAATATTTTGAATAATACGTTGATATCATACTGTTGAGGAAATGTATATACTACTTGTGTCAATGTAGATTAGGATATATTGTTGAAGTTGTATTAACGGAAACTAATTAACTGATAATTTATCTGATTAACACGTTGTATTATGAGGTATATATATAATATCATATTTTAAAGCTAATTAACCAAAAATTCATCCTAAATTATGAAATGCATTGATATTATTGTACAATTGAGGAAATATACGACTCGTGTTTATGTTATGATAAAATAACTAATTATATGATTTATATATACATTTCATTAAATCATTTGGATGTTATTATAAATCTTACAATTTATTAAAATTTTAATTTTTTAATAAAAGGTGACCACAAGTGATCATTTTTCGATAGTAACTTTTTTAAAAAAATAAATCAAGCACTTTTAATTGATTTTGTCAACAATTTTGTAATACCTGATCATTGACCCGACCCCAATCCATCAAAATACCCCTTTTTTCTTTGTAATTACCCTAACCTCAGCTCACAATCAAAATACCCAACATCACAACTACCCTCACCGACCCGACCTCTCTGACAGCAACTCAGCAATGACAGCAACTCACCGATGACTACAACAACTCAGTGGTGACGACAACAACTCATCGACAGGAACTCTGCGATGGCTACTCAGTCACCGGTGACCCGACCTCAACCCGATCAATTGTGGCATTTTTTTGGTAATTTTTTGGTATTTTTTTAGTTGCTTTGTTTCTCTTTCATTATGGAATAACATCTATTAGTCATGGTATCTTCATGTTTCGCATATGTAACATCTTCCACAAACTTTCTTTTGTGTTGAATCCAAGAGTCTTTATACAATTCAGAATTAGAATCACTGTATTTATTCAAATCACCTATTTTCCAAAGCACTTGATACAAATGGTTTATATTTAGTTTTCTATGTCCTAGACTTGGCACATGAGGAGCAGGTAGTTTAACACAATGCTCTCTCTTTTGGCACTTAGCTAGATCTCCAGCTTGATTCATACTATACTCCCGGCACTTTACTTTCATACTGCATGTATCCTTAAATTGCTTTTCAAAAATGCATTCAAATTTCAAAGAAGGTTTTGGGCTTGACATAGCCACTTTTTCTTTGTCTGCATTTTTATGTATGTTACCATGATATAGAGGTTTCTCTTTGTGTTGGGATGTGATTGAAGATATTTCCTTACGTGGGTGTTTGAATTTTTAGTAAAGATTGAATTTTTATTTCTCAAAATCTTGGAAAATGGAAGTGGAATTTGAATATGGGGGATTTCAGGGTGATTGTCTTCCTCTCTGAGCTACTTTTGTTTATGGGTTTGAGAATTTTGTTCCATTTTTTTGATAGAATATAAATCCGAGAAAAGGATTGCTTTGCTATTTTTCAGTGATCGCTTGTCTCTTTCACTTCAATTTACGCCAAGCAAAGGTAAGTTGATTTCTCTTTATTTTCTAATAATGAAGTCTTTAAATGTAGTGTTAAGGTGGAATTATTTGTTGTAGAAGACTTTAAAAGTGTGAGAGGGACATGCGACGCCTCTACTTATTTGATTTATTAAACTTGTTGAATTGTTTGACTTATACTACAAATGAATTAGTTACTTAAAAGTGATTAAGTGTAGTGACTCACTGACTTGAAAATGTTTTAAGTGTAGTTACTTGAAATGTGAACTTGTGTTTTTAATATAGTTAAAGTGCGGTTACTTGAGAAGTGAATTAGTGACTTGAAAATGTTTAAATGTATGGACTTGAATTATGAATTAGTGACTTGTATTTTGAATGTAGGTACTTGAACTGTGAACTTGTGTTTTGAATTTAGTTAACTGTGGTCACTTGAGAAGTGAATTAGTGACTTGAAAATATTTAAGTGTAGTTACTTGAAATGTGAACTTGTGTTTTGAATTTAGCTATGTGTGGTCACTTGAGAAGTGAATTAGTGACTTGAAAATGGTTTAGTGTAGTTACTTGAAAGATGAACTTGTGTTTTGAATATAGCTAAGTGTGGTCACTTGAAAATGTGAATTAGTGATTTGAAAATAGTTTGGTGTAGTCGCTTGAAATGTGAACTTGTGTTTTGAATATAGTTAAAGTGTGGTTACTTGAGAAGTGAATTAGTAACTTGAAAATTTTTAAGTGTATGGACTTGTATTATGAATTGGTGACGTGTTTTGAATTTAGTTCAAGTGTGGTCACTTGAAAATGTGAATTAGTGATTTGAAAAAGGTTTAGTGTAGTCGCTTGAAATGTGAACTTGTGTTTTGAATATAGTTGAAGAGTGGTTACTTGAGAAGTGAATTAGTGACTTGAAAATATTTAAGTGTACGGAATTGAATTATGAATTAGTGACGTGTTTAAAATTTATTTAAGTGTGGTCACTTGTGACTTGTATTTAAAATTTAGATAAGTGTGGTCACTTGAAAATGTGAATTAGTGATTTGAAAATGGTTTGGTGTAGTCGCTTGAAATGTGAACTTGTGTTTTGAATATAGTTAAAGTGTGGTCACTTGAAAATGTGAATTAGTGATTTGAAAATGGTTTAGTGTTGTCGTTTGAAAAGTGAACTTGTGTTTTGAATATAGTTAAGTGTGGTCACTTGAGAAGTGAATTAATGACTTGAAAATGTTTAAGTGTATGGACTTGAATTATGAATTAGTGACTTGTGTTTTCAATTAGGTACTTGAAATGTGATATTGTATTTTGAATTTAGTTAAGTGTGGTCACTTGAGAAGTGAATTAGTGACTTGAAAATGTTTAAGTGTAGTTACTTGAAATGTGAACTTGTGTTTTGAATTTAGTTTAGTGTGATCACTTGAGAAGTGAATTAGTGACTTGCAAATGGTTTAGTGTCGTTACTTGAAAGATGAACTTGTGTTTTGAATATTAGTGACTTGAAAATGGTTTAGTGTTGTTACTTGAAAGATGAACTTGTGTTTTGAATATAGTTAAGTGTGGTCACTTGAAAATGTAAATTAGTGATTTGAAAATGGTTTAGTGTAGTCGTTTGAAATGTGAACTTGTGTTTTGAATATAGTTAAGTGTGGTCACTTGAGAACTGAATTAGTGACTTGAAAATGTTTAAGTGTATGGACTTGAATTATGAATTAGTGACTGGTGTTTTGAATTTAGTTACCTGAAATGTGAACTTGTGTTTTGAATTTGGTTAAGTGTGGTCACTTGAGAAGTGAATTAGTGACTTGTGTTTTGAACTTAGGTACTTGAAAGGTGAACTTATGTTTTGAATTTAGTTAAGTGTGGTCACTTGAGAAGTGAATTAGTGACTTTAAAATGTTTAAGTGTAGGTACTTGAAATGTGAACTTGTGATTTGAATTTAGTTAAATGTGGTCACTTGAGAAGTGAATTAGTGACTTGAAAATGTTCAAGTGTAGTTACTTGAAAGGTAAACTTGTGGTTTGAATTTAGTTAAGTGTGATCACTTGAAAATATGAATTAGTTATTTGAAACTGGTGAAGTATAGTCACTTGAAATATTACTTTGTGACATGAACAAATTACTTGAATGTGATTGATTGTGTAGATGGAACCTGATTATTAGGAATAATAACCAGAAAAACCGACCAAAAGTGGCCGGTTATTCAAAAATTTACCAGAAAAATTGACCATTTATGGTCGGGAATATGAAAATTCTTTAAAAAGTGACCACTTTCTGATTTTTTTTTAAAAAGCGACCACATGTGGTCGCTTTTTTAATTAAATAATTAAATTTTTAATAACAATTAATTATTTAAATATTTTAAAATAAAAAAACACATGTTGTCGCTTTTTATATAAATTAATTAATTAATATATAAAACAGACCACACGCGGTCACTTTTTGTATATAAATTATTTAATTAATTTAAAGAAAAGCGACCACATGTGGTCGTTTTTATATATATATTAATTTATTTATTTATTTACAAAAGTGACCACATGTGGTCTCTTTTGATTAAATTAATGAATTAAACATATAAAAAGCGATCATTTGTGGTCGCTTTTCTTTAAAAAATTATTTTATTAAATTTATATGTGGTCGCTTTTACGAATAAAAACTAATATTTATAAATATCTTTTTTTAAAAAAAAAGTGACCACATGTGGTCGTTTTTAAAAAACAAGCACTATTTTTGAGACCATACCTTGTGGTCACTTTTTTGATCGCAAAAATAGGAAAATGTGGTCGCTTTTTCTGTTTTTTTGTAGTAGTTACTTTTGTTATCCATTTTTCTATCTTAATTTGCATAACTATATTAGTTTCTTCATTAGTGTTAGTTATGTCATTTTATAGTTATGTGAGACTATTTACGATTGTGTCCAGGGTACCGACTTAGGGCGTGAAAATAATAAGGGTTTGGGGTTTGAGGATCATGTTCAAATTCAAAGGTTTTATGGGTTTTAGGATTCTTTTTCAAATTAAGGAATTTGTTAGTACAAGGATCTAGGGTTTTCGTTCAAAATATAGACTAGCTTCCCTTTTAGTAATTTGTCATTATAGAAGATCGTCACTGACATAATGTAATAAATAAGTGCAGAAATAAAAACAGAAAAACAAATGTATTGAAACATAAAATTCATAAATAAATAGTCTTAATTGAATATATTTTCTTGCAACAGCAGCAAAAAAAAAAATCAAAAAAAGCTTTATATGAAAGAACAAAAGTTATCATCAAGCACTTCTATGGATGAAAGCTTTGCAATTAACTAGGGGGACGACCCAGTTCATACCTACTCCGTAGGTGTCGGGGAGGGGGGACCACATGGCCTCACCTACGCGTCCTCACCCCAACTTTGCTGGAGGGACGTTTCGAACCCCCGACCCTGGCACACCACGGTAAGCAAGCTTACCGCTGAGCCAAAGCCATCCCTCAGCTTTGCAATTAACTAAAACCAAAAAAAAAATTTAAATAAAAGTATACTACGGGGATGGTGGGAGAGGGGGGAGGTTGTCCCTCTCGATGTTGATCCTCTTAAGTAGCTCCTATAAATAATGGATCGTTCGCTGAAGAGTCTTTAGCCTGTCCTGTCGTTCATGGTCCTCGGGCTGAAACAACCTGCCGTTGTCATTTTGGATGAGAAGGAGATCATGGTTGCGGCGTCGCTGGTGGGTCCTCCTTATTGGTTGTTGTGTTGGTTTAGGTTCCTAAACACGTTTACCCATTATTAATAGTGGTGGTGAAGCTTTTAAATTTTGTGAAGATATGTGTGTGCATAGAAATCAATGGTTATTTATAGACTGGGGGAATGGATATCTGATTTTAGGATATAAGATTTTAAGAAAGTAATCTCCAACTTTGGCAAGAAAATGATTGACATTCCTCAAACCAAAAAAAATTGGATTATAACCTTATTAAACTCTATCTATAAATAAGTACTTTTTTATCAAGATCGAGAATCTCGAAAAAAATGAAGGCACCTACCTATAGCCCTCTTGGTAAGTATGTCAATCAAAACACAACATAAAAAAGTACTATAGCAAAAATATGTTTTAAGATCTTTTATTTGGTGAAATATGACCATGAGTGGGATGAATTTTATTTATTTAAAAGGAAATGAAACAAAAAGGTTTGGTCGGCCTAAGTGGAAAAGAAAACAAAACAAGAAAAGGAAAATAATATCAAATCTATTCTATTTGGGCAGTTGAGAATTGTGTTGTCGAATTTCCTCTTCAATCTTCTTGGATCTTTGCTTACCTTTGTTCTATTCTATTTCCTCCTTATGGTCAAACGTTATATCCCCTCTTGATGAGATATTTATAGGTGTTGAATTCTCCTAACTAAGCTTCTCAAGATTGAGCATCCATGTCCCAGCTATGTCTCCTTGAGAAGTAATTGGTTGACTTTTTAGGCTAGCTTCAGGGTGCTAGTTTCTTCTAAAGATAGACATTAGATTTGGCTATCACCAGCTCAGAATCAAAGAATGTGATATTTTGAAGACAATCTTCTAAACTCGGTATGACCACTACAAATTTGTTGTTATGTGATAGAACCCTTGGTGGTTTTCAACACACAGTAAGGGACCAGGTCCCTCAAAATTAATAACAGGCAAAGTACATGTAAATAACCAGAAAGTAAGAGATAGTGCAGGAAGAGTAAACATACAAGGATTTTTATATGAAAATCCAGGAAGGGAATAACCACGACTTGCCCTCACAAGCACCAAAGAAATCTACTATAATCAACCTCTTGATTATAGTCTAGATTTTAGCCTAACTCTAGGCTCCTTGCGCTAGAAGCTACTCTACTACCAGCTTATCTTGGTAACTCAATCAAGGACTCTCTCTACACTAATTACCTCTAATAAGTCTCACACTTAGGCAACTCTACCTAAGCAATTCTCTCAACAAGAAAACAAGACATTACTCTTATAGCTTGAGTAATTCTTTTACAAATCAGTATTCACCCAAGAATAATTTTAATTTAAGCTCACATAAATAGTTTAGGACTTGAGCAGTGTTGAAATATTTGCTGCCTCTCTTTTCACTCTTTTAGAATTTGCAAAAACCATTTGATGAAGAAGCGTCTCTTCTCTTTTATAGTTGAGGGTGATTAAGGATTAAGTACAAAATAGCACTTGCAAGTTTGTTACACAAGAGAATAAAATTGTGCAGATACCATATGCCAACTTTACTATACTTTGCATATCCAGGGACCTGGTCCTTTATAGTTTAGTTGTTCATCATCAAAACATATGTAATACCCCATATTTCTCTTGGTTTCTGGACCGCTTATGACTCATTGTTCAAGTCGTAAAGACTCTTATGAGTCATATGTGGTAGTCATATCCAAGACAATGTGTTTGAGTTGACATTCTGTTCCAAGTACAAATTGACCCCTAAGAATTTTAAAGAGGGGTACGAGTCGTATGAACCCAAGTCGTAAGGACATCTGTGTAGACTCCTTGAGGTTCTGTCCAAGATACGAGTCATGGATACTAGTCGTATGCTAAGGTACGATTCATAAGATGTGACCCGTAGCCTGACCAGTAGACAATCCAAGAATCAAGCCTCATGTTTTCATAGTTTTACATGTTACTTGAGCATATATTAAGTCCTCAAATAGCTCCTAGCTTATGAACAGGTCAAAACATTCCTTAGTGATTAAATTCTTGGGATGTATATAACTATAGTCCTATTCAAAAAATTATAGCTTCTGTTCTACTAAGAATTTCTGAGATCAAATCCCACCAAAAGATATATAATTTAATTATCTTTTCAACGATACTAATTTTGCTTTAATCCAACATCAGGGTGAAAATTTATGGCTGAAATACTGAAGCACTATCAAAGTTGTACCACACACTGGTCAGCATATGGGTTTCCAGTCTAACTCGTACTCAAACCATACAAGTCGTATGGTAGACCCATAATAACTGCCGAGATTTTTTTGTAGAGTTTAGTTCAAGGGCTTTATGGTCTTTTCCCCTCTTGTAACCCCTAACCACGACTTATAACTCTCCAATAAGCATTATTTTCCTCTTCTTTTCAATAGTTTAACAAAACTTGTCTCCTCCTATTATCAATAACATCAAAATTAGGTTCCTCACTAAAAATTCATCCTTCAAGTCCCAAATTCAAATTCAAGAATATTAAAAATATCAAGATTAGGGTTTCTCTCACTAATTCATCCTTCAAGTCTCAAGGTTTAAAATCTCTTGCCAAAATCAAGAAATTCAAGCTTTCTTCCCCAAGAATTGGAATTTCAATTTCAAGATTTCTTCAAGAAATCATCTAATTAAGGTATATGGGGTATTCATCAATAGGACCCTTTCACCCATTGAGCCCAAAACCCTTTTGTAGTTTTAAAAGTATGAATGTTGTTCTATTTTATAGAATTATCCTTATGATTATGAATCAACTCCATGAACTTCTGAGTAAATCAAATTCAAGTCATGAAAATATTTGTTCCCATATTATTCAAGTCATTTCACGTTTAGATTTCAATCTCCCTTGCCTTAATCCCTTAATTTCGTGATAAACCCTCAAGTAATGAATTTAACCATGTAATTGTGTTGTTTTCCCATGATTTACACCTCCCCATGTTCAAATTCATGTACTTCAGTGGTTATAGAAACCTACTACCTTTGAGTCTCTAAATTATGATTTTCTATTACCGTTTAAATGTTGTTATCGTGTTTTTGTAATCATTTAGTGCTGGCGGGTTATGAACACCCGATACCTATGTGTTTTATATGATTTCTATTTTTTAAGTAACGAATCAATCAGTCCATGATTTTATTATCATATTCAGAACACCATGTTAATGCTGAGCACTTATAAGTACAGTACCATATCATGTTAAACAACTAATAATATGGTGTCATTCAGTTGGGAGTAACACTTAGCACGGAGTAAACGTAGGGATGGTGTCTCCCCTATCAGTTGGGCATGAAGCACTAATAGCAGTCCCTAAGTTCCAGACCTACGGCGCCACCGTAGATTTTGCGGTGTCCCCCTTCAATTAGGCATGACACCCTTGTCCTTCGGGACATTAGCCTTGTAGATCCATATCGGCAGCCATGTGTTAGTACCCATGTCAAGGTACCAACACCCTTCCAAATAGGGTTACAGGTTGGACCCTGAAAGCTCAGATTAGGGCATGTCGGTTATAGTTAGCTCTCCCACAGTCTTAGTGTAGTACTCCGAACAGATCAGCTCAGGTTTGCTTGACCAAGTAATCAAATTTTCAATTATTCAGTTATTTAGATCATGTCAGTACATGCTTTACTTGGTCTTGCATTCTCAGTTTTACATGTTCATGTCTTTATGTTCAGTATCCATACATGATCCTCAGTTCAGTTTTACAGCATGTTTAGCTTTACAAGAGATTTACATATAATATTCATGTTTTACCGCTTCCCAGCTTCAGTTTATCTTATTCTACAAAAGTAAAGATTTAAGAAACCAAGTGTAGTGATTCACCAGCATATCAGATTATGTTTGTTACTCATGTTTTAAGATACTTCAGCTTTCAGTTGATTTTGGTCTCTTGGTGAGTCTACTTGCACTTAGCATGCATGTTTTAAGATTATGTATCTAATCAGTTTAAATTATTGCATTCACCCCCACTTACTCAAAACATTCCAAAGTACAGATCCACATATATATCTATGTGATACATTGTCTTATAATGTAGGTACCAGCGGTAGCCTACCTATCATAATCAGATAGTTTGTAGCTTCCAGCTAACTGGTGATGAGTTCTCTTGTTCGGGGACTCCAAATAGTTGTAATTCTTTACTATCTCATTAATATTTATATGTATTGATTAGTGGTAGTTGGAGGCATGTCCCAGCTATCTATAGTCCGTATAGTAAAGGCTTCATAGACAGTCAGTCAGAGTCGTTACATATGATTGAAGTGTCTTTCTTCAGTTTTATCATGATCTAAGCTTTACTAGTATTATACTTATTTAGATTTCCTTATGATCATGCTTTCGCTCAACAAATCTAGTTTTTATGCAATTTAAATCAGTTGCTCAAACAGTATGTCAGTTCATGGGTTAGTTTGGGATCACCTGTGGTTCCAAGCATCGTGTTACGACTAGGGGGTAGTCTTAGGTCGTGACAACTTCATATAGCAATTTCCCCTCCTTTTGATGATGACACACCAAACCATACAATTTGAACATCAGTGCACATTCATCACATTTAATCAGTGTGATTACCACCTGAAGATGAATGTTTCCCCAATCATTATGCTTCCTCCATCATGCAACATAGGGACCTGGTCCCTTGTTGTCTTTTGCAACAAAACCTTTTGAGCACATTTGCTTCCCCCTGACAATATGTCTTACATTTTATTCCCCATATAACTATGCCTTATCACTGTGCATTATCATTCACTTAGCACATCACTTACATCCTCTATCAAGACCCGAACCAGGGCCTAGACATAATGGGCATCCCAAGTCCAACTAGGATTGGGGACCGCCCCCTATTACCCAACCCAACCACATTATGCATCCTTTGATGGGCTGAATTTCTAGCATATAAAAAGATAGAGTAAATACTCTCTTGAAGACATTGGGATAGGGTCACAACTGTGCAAGCCCCAAATGAGTCCAATCATACCAAACCAAGCATCCAACCCTACCAAGCCAAACCATAGGCCATAAACCATGCCATAACCAAAGAGAAAGATAAGACACAATATGATAATCAATCCCAAAATATAATACGATAGAACAGTGAGAAATTATATATAATGATGACAGCCTCCCAGCTTATTCCAACGTCAAGGACGACACCAACACCAATCCCACCCATACCAACCCCCAGAAGTACAATAAAGCCTCTATCCAAAAGAGTAAAAATATATGATTAGGACATGCCCCCAACCATGGCCAAAACCAATATCCATAATAAAATAAAAATGTCCAAAGATGTCCATAATATGAAATGGAGCCTTCCGAAAGAATGAAAGCTCACCACTTCAATCCAAATACTGATACTGAATTCAAGTGATAAACAGGAGGAGTAGAATGGTCAGTTCCTGCATAGCGTGGATATACAGCCGCCAGTAGATGGGTTAGCGAGTGATCGCTAGTATGAACTCAGGATAAAGATTAAATAATGTCATTTATAAAACCAAGTAAAGTCATCCATAATGCATAAAACCATACATATATATATATAAGTTTCAAGAAAAGGGACTGGTATTAGCATGCATTTAAAACCTTTACCTGGGTTGTGTAGTTTTACTGTCCTAAGGCACCCACGGGTAATATGGGTTCAGCTCCCCATGCTGAAAGGGCCCTAGTGTGTGTCGCTGCACGACTAGGGAAGTATCCCGTTGGGATGACTAGTACATCCCCCAATATAAGGTGTGACATCATGCACAAAGTCCACCAAGACCAACCTCATATCGACAAACATGAGTTTCCAGTTTCGGTCCCCCCGGGACCTCTACCTTCTACAGCTTAGCTACACCTCCCCCTTTAACGCCTAATTAAAAACCATTTCTAAGAAATCCATTTACCATTTATTAACCAAGGACATTTAGTGGTGGTATCTTTCTACCAACTATACTTGCAAGCTTTATCCATAGCCAATCACATGTAGGTATAGGGAACCTTAGGTGCCCTTTCCAATTACCATACTAAATTCACTTGGGGGAATTCGTACCCCACAAGTATAACCATTTAGCCATTTACCTTTCCATACCATTTTAACCATGCATAAATCCTTTACCAAGTTTAAAACAAACAAGAGTTCCATTTGAAAAAAGTCAATGCAATGAACCTATCTTTATAAGCATTTTGTCAAACACATTAAGGGTATAGTATATATCCAAAACCAATTTCAATTACCAACAACCATTCACATATAATCCAATTATCCAAAACCACCATTAATGTATAGAAAAGCATAATTAAAACCATGGAAAACCATAACCAACCATTTATAAACAAAATCCCCAAATCATATTTGAAAACCCAAAAGCATTCAACAATGAAATCATGAGAACCAATAGTAAAATCATGCCTTTAGTGAGAACTAAAAATGAGGGAAGATAATATGCCTTATACCGAAGAATTGAGGAAAGAAATCACCAAAGCAAGCCCTAAATTAGTCCTTAAGATGAAACCGTAGCTCTTCCTTACCCCAAATCTTTTGAGAGGATTTTAGATTGTTTAGGAGTAGTTTCTAAGTGTTAAAGAAGGAAATAATAAAGTAAATAGCCTCCTAAATAGGTTAGAAGTCGTTGGATCCTATTAGGGTAAGTAGGGAATGTCCAGAATAGCCCCACTTAAGTTGCACAAAATCCCATCACAGGGATACGACTGACCCATATGAGTCATACCCTTTCGGTACGAGTGGCACCGCAACTCGTATTCACCCTCAACCCTTGGACCCAATACTGTCCAGCAGATGACTTATCCAACCAAGTCGTATCCAAAGCATATAATTTGTACCTTTCATCTGTATCCCTAGAAGAATAGAATACCAATAGGATTAAACATTATCCCCTATACGAGTACTAGATATGACTCATATCCAACCATACGACTATTATCCCCCAAGTTATATCCATTTCAATAACCCATCCATTACACCAACCAATACTAGTCGGCATACGATAGGATCATACCACTCGTACCCCAACATACGGCCCGTACCCTAGAGCCGTATTGGGTCTGAAGAACGAAATTCCAGGAAAAATTCTAAGGGCCAAAATCTAGGATTTAACATGCTTCCCCACTTGGAACATTCATCCCCAAATGATGGATAAGGTAGGGGTAACCGCACACAGACTCATTTAAATTATCAAACATATTTCCAACCTTCATTAAAGTTCAAAAATAAAGAGGCAAAGATATTAATATTTTCTTTAACAAACTCAGAATATTAAGATGTGTTCAAGAACATATACCTTACGCACAAACCCTGGGAGTAGAAAGAGCGAATATTTGGACTCCATGTCCTCCTTCGCTTCCCACGTAGCCTCTTCCACATTATGGTTTCACCATGGAACCTTAATTGAAGACACATCCTTGGTACGAAATCGTTGAACCTTCCTACTCAATATCTCAACTAGAACCACTTCTTAAGAAAGAGAATTCAACATACCTAATCCCTCAAAAGGAACAATCGAAGAAGGATCACCAATACACTTCCTCAACATGAAAACATGAAAGACCAGATGAACCAAACCCAAACTAGTAGGCAACTCCAGTTCATAGGCAACATTACCAACTTTTCGTAAAATCACATAAGGGCTAGTAGATCGGGGACTGAGCTTCCCCTTCTTGCCAAATTGTACTACTCCTTTATGTGAGACACCTTTAGAAATACCTTGTCCCCAACCTTGAACTCTAATTCTCTACGCCTAACATCCTCATAAGATTTTTGACGACTCTGGCCAGCCTTAAGCCTATCCTAAATCACCTTCACCTTCTCCAGACCTTGATAAACCAGATCCGGACTAAACATGTCCGCCTCACCAAGCTCAAACCAACCAATAGGAGATCTACACCTCCTACCATACAATGCCTCAAAAGGGGCCATACCAATACTAGAATGATAATTATTATTGTAAGCAAACTCCACCAAAGGTAGATGCTCAACCCAGCTACCACCATAGTCAATCACACAGGCCCAAAGCATATCCTCAAAAGTATAAATAGTTCTCTTCGCTTGCCCATCCGACTGTGGATAAAATGCAGTACCCAAACTAATCTTAGTCCCCAACCCCTTTTAGAAAGATCACACGAAATAAGATGTAAACTGCATACCGCGATAAAAAAAATAATCGAGATAGGTACCCCATGCAACTTCACAATCTCCTGAAGATACATCTTCGCATAATCCTCTGCCGAAAAGGTAGTCCTCACCGGCAGAAAATGATTAGACTTCATCATCCTATCTATAATGATCCAAACCCAATCAAATTGGTTCCAAGAACGAGGAATACCGGTAATGAAATCCATATTGATTACCTCCCACTTTTATTCGGGCAACTCAATTTCTTAATACAACCTACCAGGCCTCATGTTATCAACCTTAACCTGTTGACACAACATAAACTTGGACACAAAATCAACCACATCCCTATTCATACCATTCCACCAATAGATCTTCTTGAGATCAAGATACATCTTTGTCGAGCCGGGATGAACAACATAGCTCGACTCATATGCCTCAGCCAAAAGCTTTTACCACAAATTGTCGACATCAGGAACACACAACATCCCTTGGTACCGCAAAGTACCATCACTACTGATCTCAAACACCATCACCTTTTGCCCACCAACATCCCTATGGATTTTCATTAAGACAGGATCCAACATGTGTTTCTCCTTAATCTCTGCACAAAGAGACAATCGAACTACTTCTAGCATTAACACACCACCGTCCTTAAAGTCCAAGAGACAAACTCCAAGATTGGTCAAACGGTGAATATCCTTCACCAATTCTCGCTTTTCTTCCTCCACATGATCCATACTCCCCATAGACAACCAGCTACGAGTATCAGAAACCACGTTAGTCTTACCTAGGTGGTAGTGAAGACTCATATCATAGTCCTTAAGAAGCTCAAGCCATCTCCTCTGCCTGGAATTAAGCTTCTTCTGCATGAACACGTACTATAGACTCATATGGGCAAAAAAGATATCTACGTGAACACCATAAATATAATGTCGCCATAGTTTCAAAGCAAAAACAACTGCCAACAATTCTAAATCATGAGTAGGATAGTTCCTCTCATGCACCTTCAACTGCCTAAAAGCATAGGCAATCACCTTCCTATGCTACATCAAGACACAACTAAAACCTACTCGAGATACATCACAATAAACCACAAACCCATAATTGCCTTTCGACAAAGTTAGAATTAGAGTCAAAGTTAGCTTATCCTTCAACTTCTCGAAACTCCCCTCACAAGCATCCGACCAAGAAAACTTAGACTTCTTTTGAGTCAACTTAGTCAAAGGAGCTACTATCGAAGAGAAGCTTTCCACGAACAGCCAATAATACCCAGCTAAACTGAAGACACTCAGGATGTCAGATGGAGTCATGGGCCTAAGTCACCCCTTCACCGCAGCAACCTTTTCAGAATCAACCATTATCCCCCCACTATAAATAATATGATCCAAGAAAGTCACGGCGTTCAACCAGAACTCATACTTAGAGAACTTGGCATACAACTATTGTTCCTTTAAGGTATGCAACACCATACGAAAGTGACTAGCATTTCCACATCACTCTTTGAATAAACCAAAATGTCATCATTAAACACAATAACAAAGAGATCCAAATACTGCCTAAAAACTCTGTTCAATAGATCCATAAATGATTTCGAGGCATTAGGCAATCCAAATGACATCACCAAGAACTCAAAATGCCTATACCGAGTACGAAAAGCCGTCTTAGAGATATTCACCTCTCTAATCTTAAGCTGATGGTACCCAGACCAAAGATCTATCTTAGAAAAGAACTTGGAACCTTGAAACTGGTCAAACAGATCATTTATCCACGGGAAAGGATACTTATTATTGATCGTTACCTCATTCAACTTCCTGTAGTCAATGCATATCCGAATGGAACCATTCTTTTTGCGTATGAAGAAAACCGGTGCACCCTATGGAGAAATGAAAGAATGAATAAACCCCTTATCCAGAAGATCCTTAAGTTGCTCCTTGAGTTCTCTCAACTCAGTCAGAGTCATTCGATAAGGAGGAATAGATATTGGATGAGTGTTCAGAAGCAAATCAATACCAAACTCTATTTTTCTACTGGAAGGAACACCAGGAAGATCATCCAGAAAGACCTTTGGAAACTAATTAACCATAGGAACTGACTATAAAGAAGGACCTTCCAAGTTAGAATCTTTAACCTGGACCAAGTGATAAAGACAACCCTTAGAGATTAACCTCTGATCTCTAAGATATGAAATAAACCTTCTTCAAAGAGCTAACTAACCACCCTTCCATTCTTTTACTGGTTCACCTAGAAACTTAAATATAACCTTCTAGGTCTGACAATCTAAGGACTCATAACAAGAGTGTAACCAATCGATACCTAAGATGATATCACATCCACCATCCCTAACTCAAACAGATCCACCAAATTCTTTTTGTTACCAACAGATACCATACCCCCTATAGACCTTTTTAGCAATAACCGAGTCTCCTACCAAGGTAGAAACAGAAAAAGGATCTGGAATTACTTTGGGATCAAAACTACAAGATACATCCATATAAGGAGTCACATAAGAAATAGTGGACCCTGGATCAAGAAAAAAGTATACGTCATGGGAAAAGAGCTGTAATGTACCAGTAACATTATCAGATGATGCCTCGGATTAGCGACAAAGCATACAACCAGTTTTGACCAACACAGAAACCAGGAGCAGTAACAGAAGCTGATGCACCACCACCAGGTGTAGGAGTAGAAGATGACACCACAGAAACCTCATTTTCCCCTGAAGCAACCTTATTAACTGGACAATCCCTGAGGTGATAACCTGGATGGCCACACCTGATGCACTTGTCCCCCTCTTTTCACAATAACCCCAATAGGGTTGACCACAGAAATAAAACAAAGGGCAAAAAGAAATTGAATGAACTCCGCTCACCTAAGATTAGGCACCTTATGCCCAGAAATTATCACTATCCTGATGACGTCTGTCTCCTGACTGCATCGAGTAAGGGGTACTAGCAGCAGAGAAGGAACCCGAGCTCTCCCACTTCTTCTTATACCACGTATCTCCATCCCGACTACCCTGGGACTGCGCACCACTCTGATTAAAAATTCTATCCTTCTTTTCCTGCCTATCCCTAAACTCCGTCTGCCTCCTCTTCTCATCCTCCACTTACTGCATATGGATAGTCAACTGAGAAATGTCCATATCCTAAGAGCAAAGCAGTCTTGCTCTCTAGGATCAAATCTCTATTCAACCCAAAAGTGAACTTCCTCATTCTCATCCTCATGTCAGCGCTAAGTTAGGAGCATACCTCGATAGCAGATGGAACTGCAATGCATATTTCTTGACAGTCATTCTCCCTTGCTTAAGATTCACAAACTCCTCCATCTTAGCCTCCCTCAACTCTTGAGAAAAGAAATGATCCAAGAAGGCATTAAATAAGGCCTCCCACAATTTAGATTCTTTCACATCACCCTAATCTCTGTCCCACTCCTCATGCCACTGATAAGCGACATCTTTGAGCTGATAAGCAACAAAGTCTACCCCCTCTACACTGGTATCCTGCATCACTCAAAATATTTTCTCTATTTCATCCAAGAAGCCCTGTGGATCCTCCTCTACCTTCACTCTAGTAAAAGTAGGAGGACCCATCTTTATAAATTGTCCAACCCCTGTGGCCTCAGCAGGAAAACACCTGATATATCCCGCTCAGCCTGAGCAGCAACCAACTGAGCAATAACATGAATAGATTGCGGAAATTCCGCATTTGTCACATTGCCTTGAGGGACCTGAGGAGAACTGGTAGGATTAGGAGAAACTCTAGTACCATCTAGAATAGGACCCGGAGATCAAATATGTACCCCCATCGTAGGACATACCCCTTCAACATCATCCCTAGATGGGACAGAAGATTTTTTTTTCAAATTTATGAGGCATGATCTTAAAGACGAACAAATAAGGATTAAAGAGGATTGTTGGACTTTAGATTCCAAGCTTGAAAATCGAATAACAAGAAAGTGAAAAATTCTTAAATGTCATGCAACCTCTTTCTTATGAGTGTGGCACGCTACACACCCCTAAAAGAGACTTTACTCGGCATGGCTTTGTGGACTTTCCAGTTGACCATGAACCTAAAGCTCTAATACCAACTTGTCAACACCCGAACTAAGGTCTAGACGTAATAGGAATCCTAAGTCTAACCAGGATAGGGGACCGCCCCTTGTTACCCAACCCAACCACCTTATGCAGTCTTTGAAGGGCTAAATTTTGAGCATATAACAAGATAGAGTAAATGCTCTCATAAAGACTCTAGGATAGGGTCACAACTATGATCGACCAAAATGAGTCCAACCGTACCAAAATGTCATTTATAAAACCAAGTAAAACCATCCATAATGCATATAACCATACATATATATATATAAGTTTTGGGAAAGGGAACTGGGCTTAGCATGCATTTAAAAATTTTACCTGGGTTGTGTAGCTTTACCATCCTAAGGCACACACGAGCAATATAGGTTCAGCTCCCCCTGCTGAAAGGGCGCTAGTGCGTGTAGCTACACGACCAGGGAAGTATCGTATTAGGATTACTAGTACACCCCCTAATATTAGGTGTGACATCATGCACACGGTCCACCAAGACCAACCTCATACCGACAAATATTAGTTTCCAATTTTGGTCCCCCTGAGATATCCACCTTCCACAGCTTAGCTACACCTCCCTCTTTAATTTTCAATTAAAAATTATTTCTAAGCAATCCATTTACCATTTATTAACCAAGGCCATTTAGTAGTGGTATCTTCATACCAACCATAATTGCAAGCTTTATCCATAGCCAACCATATGTAGGTATAGGGGACCTTAGGTTTCCTTTCCAATTACAATATTAAATCTACTTGGGGGAATTCATACCCTACAAGCATAATCGTTTAGCCATTTACCTTTCCAAACTATTTAAACCATTCATAAATCCTTTACCAAGTTTAAAACAAGCAAGAGTTCTATTTTTAAAAAAAAGTCAATGCAATGAACGTATCTTTATAAGCATTTTGTCTAACACATTAGGGGCATCCAATTACCAACAACCATTTCCTTATAATCCATTTATTAAAGACCACCATTAATGAATAGAAAATCATAATTGAAACCATGGGAAACCATAACCAATCATTTATAAATGCCATTTATAAAGCCAACTAAAACCATTCATAATGCATACAACCATACATACATATAAGTGTGGGGAAAGGGAACTGGGTTTAGCATGCATTTAAAACCATTACTTGGGTTGTGTAGCTTTACCATCCTAAGGCACACACGAGCAATATGTGTTTAGCTCCCCCTGCTGAAAGGGCCCCAGTGCGTGTAGCTGCACGACCAGGGAAGTATCCTATTTGGATGACCAGTACACCCGCTAATATTAGGTCTGACATCATGCACACGGTCCACCAAGACCAACCTCATACCGACAAATATTAGTTTCCAACTTTGGTCCCTCTGAGATATCCACCTTCCACAGCTTAGCTACACCTCCCTCTTTAATTTTCAATAAAAAATTATTTCTAATCAATCCATTTACCATTTATTAACCAAGGCCATTTAGTGGTGGTATCTTCATACCAACCATAATTGCAAGCTTTATCCATAGCCAACCATATGTAGGTATAGGGGACCGTAGGTTTCCTTTCTAATTACAATATTAAATCTACTTGGGGGAATTCGTACCCCACAAGCATAATCGTTTAGCCATTTACCTTTCCAAACCATTTAAACCATTCATAAATCCTTTACCAAGTTTAAAACAAGCAAGAGTTCTATTTAAAAAAAAGTCAATGCAATGAACGTATCATTATAAGCATTTTGTCTAACACATTGGGGGCATCCAATTACCAACAACCATTTCCTTATAATTCATTTATTAAAGACCACCATTAATGAATAGAAAATCATAATTGAAACCATGGGAAACCATAACCAATCATTTATAAATGTCATTTATAAAGCCAATTAAAACCATTCATAATGCATACAACCATACATACATATACATGTGGGGAAAGAGAACTGGGTTTAGCATGTATTTAAAACCTTTACCTGGGTTGTGTAGCTTTACCGTTCTAAGGCACACATGAGCAATATGGGTTCAGCTCCCCCTGTTGAAAGGGCCCCAGTGCGTGTAGCTGCACGATCAGGGAAGTATCCTATTGGGATGTCCAGTACACCCCCTAATATTAGGTGTGACATCATGCACATGGTCCACCAAGACCAACCTCATACCGACAAATATTGGTTTCCAATTTTGGTCCCCCTGAGATATCCACCTTCCACAACTTAGCTACACCTCCCTCTTTAATTTCCAATTAAAAATTATTTCTAAGCAATCCATTTACCATTTATTAACCAAGGCCATTTAGTGGTGGTATCTTCATACCAACCATAATTGCAAGCTTTATCCATAGCCAACCATATGTAGGTATAGGGGACCGTAGGTTTCCATTCCAATTACAATAATAAATCAACTTGGGTGAATCCGTACCCCACAAGCATAATCGTTTAGCCATTTACCTTTCCAAACCATTTAAACCATTCATAAATCCTTTACTAAGTTTAAAACAAGCAAGAGTTCTATTTAAAAAAAAAAGTCAATGCAATGAACGTATCTTTATAAGCATTTTGTCTAACACATTAGGGTCATCCAATTACCAACAACCATTTCCTTATAATCCATTTATTAAAGACCACCATTAATGAATAGAAAATCATAATTGAAACCATGGGAAACCATAACCAATCATTTATAAATGCCATTTATAAAGCCAACTAAAACCATTCATAATGCATACAACCATACATACATATAAGTGTGGGGAAAGGGAACTGGGTTTAGCATGTATTTAAAACCATTACCTGGGTTGTGTAGCTTTACCGTCCTAAGGCACACACGAGCAATATGGGTTCAGCTCCCCCTACTGAAAGGGCCCCAGTGCGTGTAGCTGCACGACCAGGGAAGTATCCTATTTGGATGACCAGTACACCCGCTAATATTAGGTGTGACATCATGCACACAGTCTACCAAGAGCAACCTCATACCGACAAATATTAGTTTCCAATTTTGGTCCCCCTGAGATATCCACCTTCCACAGCTTAGCTACACCTCCCTCTTTAATTTTTAATTAAAAATTATTTCTAAGCAATCCATTTACCATTTATTAACCAAGGCCATTTAGTAGTGGTATCTTCATACCAACCATAATTGCAAGCTTTATCCATAGCCAACCATATGTAGGTATAGGGGACCTTAGGTTTCCTTTCCAATTACAATATTAAATCTACTTGGGGGAATTCATACCCCACAAGCATAATCGTTTAGCCATTTACCTTTCCAAACTATTTAAACCATTCATAAATCCTTTACCAAGTTTAAAACAAGCAAGAGTTCTATTTTTAAAAAAAAGTCAATGCAATGAACGTATCTTTATAAGCATTTTGTCTAACACATTGAGGGCATCCAATTACCAGCAACCATTTCCTTATAATCCATTTATTAAAGACCACCATTAATGAATAGAAAATCATAATTGAAACCATGGGAAACCATAACCAATCATTTATAAACAAAACCCCCAAATCATATTTGAAAACCCAAAAGCATTCAATAATGAAATCATGAGAATCAATAGTAAAATCATGCCTTTAATTGGAACTAACAATGAGGAAAGAAAACGTGCCTTATACCGAAGAATTGATGGAAAAAAATCACCAAAGCAAGCCATAACTTAGGCCTCAAGATGAAACCTTCGCTTTGCTTTGCCCCAAAGCTTTTGAGAGGATTTTAGATTGTTTTGGGGCAGTTTGTAAGTGTTAAACAGAGAAATAGTAAAGCAAATAGCTTTCCAAATTGGTTAAAAGTTGTGGGATCTTATTAGGTAAGTAGGGAAATATCTAGAATACCCCCACTTAAGTTGCATAAAATCCCGTCACAGGGATACGACTGACCCATACGAGTCGTACCCTTTTGATACGAGTGGTACCCATTACTCATATCCACTCTCAACCCTTGGACCAAACACTGTCCAGCATACGACTCATCCAACCATGTCGTATCTAAAGCATATGATCCGTACCTTCCATCTGTATCCCTGGTAGAATAGAATACCAAAAGAATTAAACACTATCCCTTATACGAGTACTAGATACAAATCGTACCCAACCATACGACTCTTATCCACCAAGTCATATTCATTCTAGTAACCCATACATCCCACCAACCAATACTGGTCAGCATACGATAGGACCATACCACTCGTACCCCAATATACGGCTCGTACCCTGGAGTCGTATTGGGTCCAGAGAATGGAATTCCAAGAAAAATTCTAAGGGCCAAAACCCTGGATGTAACATCCCCCTACCAGCATACACCACATGAGCACATATATGCACTAGTCGTTTCTTTATTGGGTTCTTTCATATGAACCATGTGAGCACATACATGCACCAGGTCCTTTTCTTTCCTAACCAGGTCCTTTTATATGAACTCAGTATTCTTTCTTTTGGAATCATTGAAAAGGATAAACAGTAAACCATAAGTAAATTAAGCACAAATAAGCTAACTCATGGCCACTAGGGCAACACTATCTGAAGAATAGCTTAGCAATATAAAGAGATCAATTGTAACACATAAAGAAAAGATTCATTCATTAATAATAATTAGTACCGGTACAGTAAGCTAATATAATCACTATAAAAATAACTGTCTTTAAAAGCCATTATGATAACCAGGATATGGAACTAACAAAAATTTGATGAGGAAATGAAGATAACAGGGTTCAAGTAGAGGGAGGCTTAGGTGAAAGGACTTTAAGCAGTATCCCCATCCTTTCATTTTCATCAATGTTAACATCTAATATTTTTTTGGTAAGGTCTTTCACTTCATATTCAGTTCAATCACTCTTTCTTAGAGTTTTGCATTTTCAGTTGTAAGTTCATCAGTGGCACCTGGTCCCTCAGAGGACAATTTCTAATTCTACAATTTTAGGTGCACTAATTCAGTATCTTTGTCAGTTCAATCGTGATATTTAACTCCTCAATTTTCATTGGGTTTTCTTGATCAACTATCAACTCTGATGCTTAAGGAAATCATTTAGCTTTGTCTTTTATGTACCCATCCTTGATGCCTGGTATATTCCATCAACTCTATCATTCCAAGCTTATCATATATCTTGGGATGAAGGGTTCTTTTTGACCGAATCTTCTGAATCATCATCATTTTAGTCCTTCTTTAACTACCTATATCTTTTATTTTTTTTCTTTTGGTCTTATTACTTGCCTCTTTCCTTTTTTTCACAATTTTTCTCCTCTTAAGACCAGGTCCTCAGAGGCTTTCTTCTCTTTTCACAACTATGTGTTTTTGCCTTACTCCAGCAAGGTTACCAAACTTTGACTTAAGAGGACCTAAGGAAAATTTTTCTATGGATTTGGTTACTGAAGGCTCAAGGTATTTGATGAGGGTATATTCAATTTAGTTTTGTGAGCAAAAGAGAATGAGAAGGACCAGTTTGGTTTAGAGGAGGCAAAAAGTGATAAGTTGAGACTAAGAATGGGAAATAGCCTAACTTAGCAATTTGAAGAGGTGACTGTTGTCATTAAAAAATGTTCATGTCTGGTTTTAATAAGAGTGGCTCCTCACTTTGCAAAGGAATTGATAGATTTATTAAGAGAAAAAGAACTCACGTTTTTCTAGACAACATTTTATGATTATTAAAGCATACTGCAATGGCACTAACCTGAGAGATGAGACCAAGTCCCTTCTCATCTTTAAGTGAATATTCAAATTTGTTCACATCAAAATTGTCCACTTTCAGAGTTTTTCTCATGAGTGTATACCTACAAGGGTATGGTACTGAGTTAGACTAATGTTCACCCACTTTATCAAGGATACCTGTCTCCTTATCATAACCAATTTTTATGAAGAGACACTAATTCACATGATAGGTCAGGTTACTTTGATCAATCATGTTTCAGTCTTTCTACCTCTACACACCCTTTTTGTTCCACGGCCTGTTCTTAATGTAGGTTTGAGGACCAGGTCCAGACTTGATTAAATTTAGGCTACTGAAGTTTCTCCTTCTGAGATAAATTTCCTAGGGAATAGGTCCTTGAGAATCATGACTTATCTATAATTTTTCACTCTTCCTCATCATTTTCATCAGTATCAAAGATCGATAATTTTCCTGACTAATCAGAAACTACATGCACTGCTTTCATCGACCCACATAATTTCCTTTTGGTTCATTTTTCAAAGCATTTTCATTCATCAAATCTGAAGGTCATTCTAGGGTTTCCTTTTGAACACAAGCTTCACCCCCTATTTGAATATCAGCTTTTATAAACCAAGGACTAGGTCCTTAAACTCAACTTTTTATAATAAGACACCTTTACCTGAATTGTCTTGAGAGAGAGAACACAGTCAGACCTTCCATTATAGGCTTTAAACCTTTTTAATCAATGAATTATTCTCGACTGCAATCCCCTTCTTATACCTAGAATCATGATCACTTATCATATTTAGGAACCTACTTGAGTCTGAGTTCCCAGTAGTAGGACAATAGAGTGATTAAATTTTTCTTAGTCAACCTAGGCAGTGATGGCTTCCTCTTCACCTTTATCGGAGACTCGAAACCCTCATGATGTGCACTCTCTAGCTGAATGTATTCAATATTCCTTCATTTTTCCTTAAGCCAGTGTTGATATCTATCATTCAATTGTCCATCTCTTCCACAGTGAGTGCACAAGGGTTTGTGTCTTTTGCTTATATCGTCATGAGCAGCCTTTTCTTTGGACTCACTGGGTTGTAAATTTCCTTGGTAGCCTAGACCTTTACCATCATAATACCTAGACTAGTTAAGTCAGAAAGGATTACTGAGGAAGTAGTCCACTTAAGAGACTTGTTCAATTCTTCTTTCAGGCAGACCAGGTCTCTCTCTAATTCTTCATTCCCGTGAAGTGCTGACATAAAGTGTTTTTATGAATCTTTCAATTTCTCCTCAAGATCAATCTCAAGCCTTGAGGCTTCTTTCTTTCCTTTACTATCAATACCATTTACTTTCTTCAGATTACCCATTAGACTCAGATTTTCAGAGTTCATCTTTGTATACAACTCTTCAATTTCAGAAACTTTGAGAGTTAAAGCAATCAGCTCATGCTCTTGATTCTCTACTTTTTCTTCTAAGGCATTATTTTCAGTAGTTAGTTTAAAAATAGAGTCTCTCAACGCACTCGTAAGACTTTTTATCTTTCTAGAAGTATAATTATCTAGATTCTCCTCAATATTAGAAAAAGATACCTCCTTTTATTTTTCATCCTCTGTGTTTGCCATAAATGCAAATAGGGAATCATAGATAATTGGATTGTCTTCCACTGCTAGCATAGAAACATCTCCAATATTCTCATCATCACCTGATCACTGAAAGAATCTCCCCATGTTGCCAAAGCTTACTTTATTGCATAATTAGCTGCAGCCTTCCTTCTTGAATTGGCAAGGACCTAGTCCCTGATATTTTCTTTGTCACCTGCAGCCTTGAGGTAGTCCTGATGATCCATGTTGCTCATGGGATAGTCCTTGATGAAATGCTCAGTACTTCCACGTTTATGACACACCTCCATATTAACACTTTTTCTGCTTCTACTTTCACTTCTTTGGAACTGGACACCTTTCCTCATGGCTCTAACAATTCTTTTCGCCAAGTAGGCAATATCAATGTCTTCTTCATTTAAGCCTGACTTTGAGGCTTTTAGTTCCAAAGATTTTTCCTTTTTGACTTTGTTCTTCTCATGTCCTTGTTTTTTAAGTTAATAAGTCTTCAAGTTTCCAACAAGTTTATCCATAATGAGGGTATTCAAATTTCTTGCCTCAGTTATTGCATCTACTTTGCTTTCCCATGACTTGGGAAGAACATAAAGAATCTTCCTCACTTGCTTGTATACTAGAATCACTTCTCCCAAGCAATGAAGCTCATCAGTGATAGAAGTGAATCTTGTATGCATTTTTGGAATGTTTCTCCTTTTTTCATGGTGAAGGTTTCATACTGAGTAGTCAGTGATAACGCTCAATCTATAGCTCTCGTAGGAGTGTAAAGCGGTCGCTAGCAAATATAGAACCCAACTGGGTTGGGTATCGATCCCTCAGAGAATAGCTTGGTCAACAAGTAGGCAACGATTACTAGACTTTTAGTCCAAGTCTCGTAAAAAGGGGGGATTGTAATGTGTAACCAAATATTAAAGTAAAAACTGAAAATAGCAAAGTAAAAAGAAAAGGATTGTTACGTAAGTTGTAAACAATGAGAATTGAAGCGTTGGGGTTATGTCCACCTCCTGAGTTATACGTCTCTATTGACTATGAGTGTGTAGAATTCCGACATGCATGTGCTTATAGAGAATTGTATTCGATGGTAAATCCAGGCGTCTTTCGACCTATTCGAGGATTATTTCACTTTAACTCTTTAGAGCTTAAAGCGTGTCTAACGGTACGAATTCTCCAAGAGGTTAATCCAGTTACGGCACTAACTGTTTAATAGGGAATTTAGGATGTGACCCTACTACCTTGACATTATCTCTTTTCCAGACAATTAACCTTTCTTTCGAACAAGTTAAATGTTATACTGGCGTTTTCTTGCGTTTGCAACCACAAAGAATTTAGATTAAGATGAAGAGAATAATGATATAAGCATCATACGTGTCACGAACTCACAAACTCACAGCAATAGATAGTATCTCAATTGGCTTCCATAACCCCAACAGAGAAGTTTAGTTACCCATGAATGCAAAGGAGATCACGATTAACATTGTTGTTATACCACAAGATTGATTAATTTCGTGTAGCACAAGTGGTAGGCGTTTAGGCGTGAATTCCTAGACAAAGTAACGATTCTCTTGTTGCGGAAATTAAGAATAAATGAATAGAAGAAGAAAAATAGAATTAATGGAAGAATTCGGAATTGAGAAGTAGAATGTATCTCTCCACTAAGGGAGGAATGTCTAAAAATCTCTAGCAAGATAGGGTATTTATAATACCCATATCCTATTCCTACTAAGCTAATGAAATACTTAACCAAATCCTACTAAACTAATGAAATACTTAACCCAATTGTACTAGGTTAATGTAACATTATCCAAATCCAAATAAACTAATGAAATACTTAACCCAATTGTACTAGGTTAATGTATTATTATCCTAATCCAAATACTTTACTGCAAGTCCCTAAAGTCTTCAGAAATGTTGTTTTAGCCCGGGACAGATTTTCCATGCATCACTTTTGGTCCTTTAGGCGTTCAAGCTCCCTTTCCTTCATTCGTGAGCTTTCTTTGGTGTCAAGTAAGCCATAAAATGCTGAATTCTGCATCATTTATACCTGAAACTTTGCTAATCATGTTTGTTAGCTTACTTATAGGAAAAAGGACTAAAAGCTCATGAAATATATACTTTGTTCTCAAAACGTGGCACAAATATGGGCAAAATATATTGATATAGGCGCGTAAATTCGCCTATCATCAACACCCCACACTTGAAGCTTTGTTCGTCCTCGAACAAAATATCATGTCCCTCTAAACATCAACTTAGGGTTTCACAGCAACAACACAAAACATTCGTTAAGACAAGCACAACAATTACCAACAAAGAGTAGTTTTCCGATCATTAGTAGAAACCATTTAACCTCTAGCATAGACTCGTGATGGTGGTCAACTCGCATGCAAAAGTTAAGGTACAATGAATCATATACAACTACCCAAACTCATCAACCATGTGTGTCTCACAATATATTACCCATAGTCACTCACAAGTATAGCATATTTTTCAAACATGGTTATCAAAATATCCTTGCTCTCGCTCTCACAAAGAGTTCGTATGCAGCAACTGATGACCATAGGCTTGCCCTTAGTGTAATACTCCACTAAATGTCAGAATGCTAAGCTTAGGATCAAGTAGGTCTTTTGATGGTTGTAATGTAGGCTAAGGGACGGGTAGGACTATTTTGGCCAGAAATAGTGACTAAGTTCCTAAGCGCTTTAATACATCACATTGTATCATTGACAATTTTTTCTTTCATCCTTTCTTCTTCTTTTCTTCTACCACCCTTGTTCTCCTCTTTTGCTTTTCAATTTTAAACATAACTCACTTTTCAAATTTCTTTTTCCTTCTTCTTTTCACAACATACCTCTTATGATAGCACTTTCTTTTTCATAACACATTCAAGCACCATTACAATTTAAAGCATCACACTTACCCAATTTCCTCTTATATTGTCATATGACTTTATACTTTAAAGCACTTTAGGAATTTGGATCAAATCACAGTCTTGAAAAAATGGATTAGTCTTACATACAAGGTTGTCAAAGAAATAGGCTAAAGGCTCAAAAGGGTTTAACTAGGATGATGTCCAAGGGTAGGTAAAACGAAGGTAAACATCTGTAGGTTGCCAAAGAAATGCCTAAATCATCTCCTAAACTTACACTCCTTATTTTTGCTTTGCATATATACCAGGCAAGTTCTAGCATCAGCCAAAAACATAGAATATACTATTAATCTCACACACACAAGGCACATGGTCGACTTTATTGGAAGTAATATAGACTCTTGACCCAACAATTGAAGGAATTGAACCACACAATATCACATAATGAGTCACAATTAGAACCTAAACGTCTCAATAGTCATAATTGTAGCACATACTCTTGTTATAATCTCATGTTGCCTATTGGAATTATTTTATGCAAAGCTAAAAAAAAAATTATTCCTAAAAAAAACAAAGTAAACAGAGTAAACAAACCAAGTAAACAGAATAAACAAACATAGATAACAAACATAGATGCGATAGAGAAGTATAGCATGCGATACCGCCACCCCACACTTATACGGGCCACTGCCCTCAGTGAAAAATAAATACGAATCATCATAAGAGTCGTCGTCAGAGTTCTCATCCTCGTCGGAGTCTGGCAAGCGTCGATCGTCATCGGTCGGCACATCATCGTCTAGAGGTTCCTCAAAGTAAACGCCCACTCCACACATCTCCCGTGCATGCATGTTCATTGGATAGTCGTGGTCCAGCTGTTGGAGCTCTGCAGCAGTTAGAACACGTCCACCACTCATCATAGTAAATCGTGTCATGCCATAAAGATGACGGAAGAAACTCTCATCACGAGCATGTCTCTCCGCAGTAGTAAGGTTGACACCATGAGTTGTTTCAGCATCTTTGACCTTTGTGAGGTCAACCTTCTTCGGGTTATGTGGGAGTTTGTGATCAGCTGGTTCCTCTTCGATATCCTCCTTCCGCAAGATTGCTGTCAACAGATTACCAAAAGTGAAGTGGGACCTTTTGTGGAGTTTGGCCTTCCGCATTGTAGAGCAAATGATTGCCCCAAAGTTGATAGGGACATTCGTCATCAAAGCATAGACCAAACACACTCTATCTCTTGATATTTTGGTGTATTGAGTCCCAGGAATCAGGCATGAGTTGACAATACGCAACCAGATTCGTGTTTCCCTATTCAATGGAGCATAGGGGAAGGTGTTGTGTTGTCCTGTGTCTCGGTGTCTGCCCCACCTTGCCATGGATCTACTTCCACAAAGTGTGTGTCATATTTCTCTATAAGGAGGCCTACTGTACAACTCTTTGAATGGTGCTGGGTCAACCTAAAGTAAGCCAAGAAAGGAGTTGATCAAATCCGCGTTGAGCTGTAACACTTGGCCTCGAATCTTGACTTCGTTGCCTGTTGTTTTCGGCGACCAGTTGGCATAGAATTCCTTTTTCAAATCGAGATTACATTCTCCCATGTCGCGGAAGATGAAATCCAGATTCAACGCTATTATTTTCGCCAACATACGCGGCTCCTTCTTCGCTAGGGTGTCCTTATTGATCAAGTCGACGTGAACATATTTTCTTTCCTTGTTGTTCTTGTACCATTCTTTGGCTTCCTCCTCAAGAACCCATTTTATTCCAAACATTCAGCGAGGTAGTTGCATGGAGGATGATTCTCCTTGGTACTTACGACCTCTCTTCTTGCCCTTTTGGGAAGTGGTAGCCTTATCTTGTCGCGCTTTAGGTGCCATTGTTCCTGAGACTTAAACAATATTCATGTTAGCATCAACTCAAAGGAAACAATCTATAAACAAGCCGTCGGGGTACCACCCCACACTTAGGTTCGTTAATACAAAACAGTGAAGTGAATGTAGTCGATTACTTGAACTTTGTCGACATACGTTTTAGGAACTATATTCCGACAAGAAAATCAGCGATGCATCACTACTTGCAGACATTGAACTACTTTCATGTTAGGTGTAACAACACTACTACATAGGGGTTACATCATGGTATAGTTATTTTCAACAATCACAACCTCCTAAGTCGGTAGGCAACTTTAAGTCTTATCCCGATGAACGGGATAGTCTAACATGTAAGTATTCAAGTATCAAGCTTAAGCAATTTTCATAACCATAGCAATTCCGGAAATAGTATAACAATGCTAGTAAAACCAAATTCAAGTCGGAAACAAGTCAAGATTATCCTAACGTATATGTTTACTCACATGGTTTTGTATCAACAATCCAAACACATTAACATCACCAATAATCCTTCAAGATTTAGCAATTCATAATAGACATAGTAACGTAGTACTTACGAGAAATAGATGAAAAATAAAAGAGTACTTACGTGATTGAAGCCTTTGGAGATGGTCTTGTGAATTGGAAGAGCAAAAAAGAAAAATTTTGAGATGATTTGGGTGGATGTGCGGCGCCTTTAGGTTAATTTCCAATGTGGTTATGTTTCAAGACCAAGTCCCCTTTATATAGGAAAAGAATGGGTCGGGTTTTGACCCATTTACAAACGGTTTTGAAGACAAAAAATGACCTCTATGCGGCGCATAGTGCTTTGCATAATCATAGTATAGGCGGCGCATAGTGTAGTGCATTTGGGGACATATGCGGTGCATAGTGTATGGTATTTAGGGACATATGCACCGCATAGTGTATGGCATTTGATATACTGAGACCTAATGCTATATCATAGGCGGCGCATAGTGTATAGCACACTTAAGCATGGGCGGCGCCTATGTCTTTGCACACTAGATTACGAAACCTTAGGCTATAGTATAGGTTTTGCATTGTTCGTGGCCTAGTTTTACCTAGGCCTAGCCTTCCTCGATGCCTATTTTGGCATGAGCAATGCTCAATCCATAGCCTTATGCATCCTTATTCCTAACTTACCACCTTTACCATACAATACGTCCAAATCATCATTTGAAACCAATCTCCTCGTTGAATACTTGTCGCACCTATATTTGCTCAAAACCAATGAAAACGATTAGTACGGTGGGTTGCCTCCCACCAAGCGCCTTAGTTTTGGTCGTGGAACGACTCTTATTTTTGGATTTTCTCTTATCATAATCAAAACAAGTAATAGAACAAAAGAAAGACAAAACGATAAGCGAAAAATGATAAAACAATAAAATGATGGGTTGCCTCCCATCTAGCGCCTTATTTATTGTCGTGGCTCGACATAGTTTCCTCGAGTACTTAGACTTCATCAAGGTAAGTGATGGCCATAAAATTCATTGAGTCAAGAGGACCGATATAAGGTTTAACACGTTGGCCATTCACTTTGAAGACAACATCATTATTGTCTTCCAATTCGACTACTCCAGACGAGTAGACTTGGATAACTTTGTATGGACCAGACCACTTAGACTTTAACTTACCTGGGAAGAGCTTCAATATGGAGTTGAAGAGAAGTACCATATCACCCCTTTGGAAGTTTCGTCGAACAATCCGCTGATCATGATACTTTTTCATCCGCTCCTTGTATAGGTCTGATCTTTCATATGCATGGAGACGGAACTCATCTAATTTGTTCAGCTGCTCCAACCTCAGATTCTTAGCATCATCCTAATTCAAATTCAATTGCTTCAATGCCCACAATGCCTTATGCTCGAGCTCGATGGGTAAGTGACAAGCCTTCCCATAAACTAGTTGATAAGGAGACATGCCAATGGGTGTTTTGAATGCAGTCCTGTACGCCCATAGTGCATCATCAAGCTTCCTAGACCAATCCTTCCTATTCGCATTAACCGTCTTCGCAAGGATTTGCTTGATCTCACGATTGGAAACTTCTACTTGTCCACTAGTTTGGGGATGATAAGGCGTAGCTACCTTATGTTGATTGACACCATACTTGGCCAAAACTGATTTGAATAGCTTGTTGCAAAAGTGAGATCCTCCATCACTTATGATAGTACGAGGTACTCCAAAGCGAGAGAAGATATTCTTCTTTAAGAATGATACAACACGCTTCCCTTCATTGTCGGCCAACGCTACAGCTTCCACCCATTTCGAAACATAATCTACAGCAACTAAGATGTACTTCATTCCAAACGAATTCACGAATGGACGCATGAAATCAATACCCCACACATCAAAAAGTTCTACCTCAAGAATTTTGGTCATGGGCATCTCATGGTGTTTTGATATAGCCCCTTGGCGCTGGCATTGGTCACACCTTCTAACATAGTCGTAGGCATCTCTAAATATCGAAGGCCAATAATAACCACTTTGCAACACCTTTCTTGCTGTCCGATTACCTGCATGATGTCCTCCAACTTGGGAAGTGTGGCATGCTTCCAGGATATTAGGCACCTCTACATGGGATATACATCGCCGAATAATACCATCCGCGCATTGCCAAAACAAATATGGCTCATCCCAATAGTAGTGTTGTACGTCATGCATAAACTTCCTCCTTTGGTGGTAAGATAAATTGGCAGGTATCACATTACTCACCACGAAATTCGCAAAGTCGGCATACCATGGTAATTTTTCCATTGTCGTCGCTAATATCTCCTCGTCAGGGAATGCATCATCAATCTGAATTTCAGGTTGCGCCACATGCTCATTCTCGAGTCTAGATAGGTGATCAGCCACTTGGTTCTCGCAACCTCTTTTATCTTTGACTTCGAAATCAAACTCTTGTAGCAGCAATACCCATCGAATCAACCTTGGTTTCGCATCCTTCTTTGTCATGAGATACCTAAGAGCTGCATGGTCAGTATGAATGATAACCTTAGTTCCCAATAGATAGGCACGAAACTTCTCAAACGCACACACAACTGCTAGGAGCTCTTGTTCTGTTACAGTGTAGTTCCTTTGGGCTTCATTTAGGACCTTACTTGCATAGTAGATAGGATGAAATAATTTCTCCTTTCTCTGACCAAGAACAGCACCAACGGCTATACCACTAGCATCACACATGACTTCGAACGGGAGAGACCAATCTGGTGCTACCATGATAGGGGCTTCAATGAGTTTTGCTTTGAGGCATTCGAATGCCTTTAAGCAATCTTCATTAAAGTCAAACTTTGCATCTTTCTCCAATAGTTTGCACAATGGACTAGCAATTTTGGAGAAATCTTTAATGAACCGACGATAGAAACCTGCATGGTCGAGAAAACTACGAACTCCTTTCACCGAAATTGGAGGCGGTAGCTTCTCAATAACCTCTATTTTTGCTCGATCAACCTCTATTCCTTTTTTGGAGATTTTGTGCCCAAGAACGATTCCTTCTTTTACTATGAAGTGGCACTTCTCCCAATTTAGCACAAGGTTGAATTCTACACATCTTTGCAACGCCATGCTTAGGTTCGCCAAGCACTCCTCAAAAGACTCACCAACAACTGAAAAATCATCCATGAATACCTCCAAAGTGTCTTCAACCATCTCAGAAAAAATAGACATCATACAGCGTTGAAAGGTGGCTGGTGCGTTACATAACCCGAATGGCATACGTTTGAAGGCAAACGTACCATATGGGCATGTAAACGTTGTCTTCTCTTGGTCTTCGGGGGCAATACAAATCTGATTGTATCCTGAATAACTGTCCAAGAAACAAAACCATCCTTTCCCCGCTAATCGATCTAGCATTTGGTCCATGAATGGCATTGGGAAGTGATCTTTAAGTGTCCAAGAATTTAGCTTTCGGTAGTCCATGCATACTCTCCATCCAGTGATGGGTCTAAGTGGAATAAGCTCATTCTTAACATTCGCGACCACCGTCATGCCTCCTTTCTTGGGAACACATTGTACCGGGCTTACCCATGTACAATCAGAGATTGGATATACAACTCCTGCGTCTAACCACTTGATAATTTATTTCTTCACCACTTCTTACATAGGTGGGTTTAGACGTCTTTGATGCTCAATGGTGGGTGTGCAATTTTCTTGAAGCTGAATTTTATGTGCACAAATCCCTGGTGGAATACCAATAATATCCGCAATGGTCCATCTAATGGCTCGTATATACTTGCATAGAATAGCAATAAGAGGTGCAACTTCTTGCTCACCCAAATCGGCTTCCACAATAACTGGAAGTGTGTTTCCGCTTCCTAAGAATGCGTACTTTAAATGACTTGGCAGCTCCTTCAATTCTAACGTGAGTGGCTCTTCAATAGATGGCTTAGCTGGTGGTGTAGGTCGATTCTTGAGATCAAGGTCCAGCTTCTTGGGAGCATAGCGATATGTCCCTAATCCCGATAGAGCACAAATAGCTTCTTCACCATTTTCAGCATCCTCATTCTCTCCCTTCATAAGCACAACCTCCAAAGGGTCATCAATAATTTGCTCTTCTTCAAGTAATTCTTTCTCATCATCAAATAAAACATCAGCCATCGAAAATACACTTAGATCTTTGGGCTGCTTCATTGATTTGCACACATCAAAGCGAACCACTTCGTCATTTATTCAGAATGAAAGCTCATTAGCTCTCAAATCAATGAGCACACTTCCTGTAGCAAGGAAAGGGCATCCCAAGATTATGGGAACTTCTGAGTCTGCCTCACAATCCAAAATAACAAAGTCTTACGGAAAGATGAATGAAGAAACCTTTACCAATACATCACATAGAATACCAACAGGTTATTTTACCGACCTATCCGCCATGACAAGCCTCATGTTGGTTGGAGTAGGATCACCCAACCCCAACTTCTTATAGATTGATAAAGGCATCAAATTGATGTTGGCTCCTAAATCACATAATGCTTTGGCAAAATTCAAAGATCCAATGGTGCAAGGAATAGTGAAAGCTCCGGGGTCGGCCTTCTTCTGAACTATCGACCGGGTAGCAATTGCACTACAATGATGCACATCTTATTTCAACTCATAACTTGCTGCCCGCTTCTTAGTCAAAAGATCCTTCATAAATTTCGCATACCCAGGCATTTGTTCAAGTGCCTCCACCAATGGAACATTAATAGTCAGCTGCTTTAACATAGTCATGAATTTGCTGAACTTTGTGTCATCCGCCACCTTCTTCAATCTTTAGGGAAAAGGTGGTGGTGGGTATGGAAGTGTTCTCTCCACGGTTTTCTTCTCCTCTTTCTTCCGTTTTTCAGATTTTTCAGGTTGCACAGCACTGGGTGAGGTGCCCTTGTCATCAGGAGTAGGTGCTGCGGCATCTTCTCATTTTGCGTTGTCATTCATGACCGCAACTTCGTCAACCACTTGCTTGCCTTTGGCTGAAGTTTCCAGCACCTTACCACTTCTGGTAGTGATGGCCATGCATGACCCATCATTCCTTGGGTTTTGTACAGTATCGCTAGGTAAGGTGCCAGCCTTTCTTTGATTGAGTGCTGCTGAAAGTTGGCTCAATTGCTGCTCTATTTGCTTGATTGAAGTGGAATGAGAATTAACTAATTGTTTCATGGAGGACAAATCATTAATTACCTCCGTAACTCACGCGCTCGTTGCTTCCACTCCTTTCAATAATTTAGCCATCATGTCTTCCATACTTCCAGAATTAGATGTGGTGGTGTCACGTCTACCAGGGGGAACGTACAAACCACTCTTTTCAATCTTGTTCTTCCAACTACCTTGGTCCTTGTTTCCAGATTTATCATAATAGTTCCGACCTTGGTTTCCTTGGTTATTCCCACGGAAACCCCCCTGATTGTTCAAGTAGTTGACCTCCTCTTCCGAATCAGATTCGTCTCTTTCTTTTGACGCAATAGCTTTCACTTTTTTGGTCTTCCCTGATAATAAATGCTTTGTAAGAAGATCCATTTGTGTTTTCATATGAGCCATATCTTGATCACGTTCTTCTTCTCTTCTTCTTTGGTCTGCAGTCATGCCAATAGATAAAGTGGGGCTTGCTACCTCAGAATCCCTGGTATGCCAAGCTCTACTTTGCTTCGTCATACGATTTAGCATATTGCTTGCTTGACCAAAGGTGAGGTCCATAAAGGATCTTCCAACTGGATTATCCACCACTGGCTTAGTTATTGAATTCAAGGCTCTATATAATATCTCCATTAGGTGAACATTAGTCATATGATGGTTTGGGCATCTCGCTAGCTTTGTCTTGAACCTCTCCCATGTTTCATGAAGAGCTTCAGTGGGAAGCTGATGAAAGTTGCTGATTTTATCTCCCAATTGTGCTCTTTTGGATGGCGGAAAGAATCTTTCTAGGAAAGCGTCTCTCAATTGCCTCCAATTTATAATAGAATCAGGAGTCAGCCCATTTAACCATAGAGTTGCCTCCCCAGACAGAGACAATGGAAATAGACATAATCGAATTGCATTCTGACCAACACCAGGATTGTCAAACGACTTGCATGTAGAAATAAAGTTGATGAGATGCATATTCGGATCATCGCCTGCTAGTCCACCAAATAATCCGTTGAGTTGCAATAACTGAATCATGGTGCTTGTGATGTTGAACTTGGCTCCGGGCGCTAATGGTGGTGGAATTATGGCTCCAGTGGCTCCGGCACCATCAAGATCATCATCATCATCGTCGAAAGCTGGCTGCATAGGTTGGCGATCATACCTAAACCGTGCTTGTCGACCTCTTCTGGTGACAGGTGTTATAATTTCAGCATCACGCCTAGGGTTTAGTAACTCGTCATCACCTAAATCCTCATCGTCAGGATTTGTTGCTCGCCCAGGGTTATCAATGTTTTGTTGGTGTACTTGGGCGGCGACAAGAGCAGCTAATCTCGCATGTTCCTGTTGGGCAGCCATCCTTTCGATTTCTGCTTGTGCTTCCATTTTTCCTATGCGTTGTGGTTCAGGATTGATCGGTAATAACGGTTGACCAGAACTTCTAGTATGGGGCATGCACTAAATAAAAACCTGCAGAACAAAAACAAAAACTAAAAGTAAAAGTACGAGAATCTTTGACCAAAGGGTCTAGTAATTATCACAAACTTAATTGACACTCGTATTCTCCGGCAACGGCGCCAATTTTTGATAACGCTCAATCTACAGCTCTCGTAGGAGTGTAAAGCGGTCACTAGCAAATATAGAACCCAACTGGGTTGGGTATCGATCCCTCAGAGAATAGCTTGGTCAACAAGTAGGCAACGATTACTAGACTTTTAGTGCAAGTCTCGTAAAAAGGGGGGATTGTAATGTGTAACCAAATATTAAAGTAAAAACTGAAAATATCAAAGTAAAAAGAAAAGGATTGTTACGTAAGTTGTAAACAATGAGAATTGAAGCATTGGGGTTATGTCCACCTCCTGAGTTATACGTCTCTATTGACTATGAGTGTGTAGAATTCCGACATGCATGTGCTTATAGAGAATTGTATTCAATGGTAAATCCAGGCGTCTTTCGACCTATTCGAGGATTATTTCACTTTAACTCTTTCGAGCTTAAAGCGTGTCTAACGGTACGAATTCTCCAAGAGGTTAATCCAGTTACGGCACTAACTGTTTAATAGGGAATTTAGGATGTGACCCTACTACCTTGACATTATCTCTTTTCCAGACAATTAACCTTTCTTTCGAACAAGTTAAATGTTATACTGGCGTATTCTTGCGTTTGCAACCACAAAGAATTTAGATTAAGATGAAGAGAATAATGATATAAGCATCATACGTGTCACGAACTCACAAACTCACAGCAATAGATAGTATCTCAATTGCCTTCCATAACCCCAACAGAGAAGTTTAGTTACCCATGAATGCGAAGGAGATCACGATTAACATTGTTGTTATACCACAAGATTGATTAATTTCGTGTAGCACAAGTGGTAGGCGTTTAGGCGTGAATTCCTAGGCAAAGTAACGATTCTCTTGTTGCGGAAATTAAGAATAAATGAATAGAAGAAGAAAAATAGAATTAATGGAAGAATTCGGAATTGAGAAGTAGAATGTATCTCTCCACTAAGGGAGGAATGTCTAAAAATCTCTAGCAAGATAGGGTATTTATAATACTCATATCCTATTCCTACTAAGCTAATGAAATACTTAACCAAATCCTACTAAACTAATGAAATACTTAACCCAATTGTACTAGGTTAATGTAACATTATCCAAATCCAAATAAACTAATGAAATACTTAACCCAATTGTACTAGGTTAATGTATTATTATCCTAATCCAAATACTTTACTGCAAGTCCCTAAAGTCTTCAGAAATGTTGTTTTAGCCCGGGACAGATTTTCCATGCATCACTTTTGGTCCTTTAGGCGTTCAAGCTCCCTTTCCTTCATTCGTGAGCTTTCTTTGGTGTCAAGTAAGCCATAAAATGCTGAATTCTGCATCATTTATACCTGAAACTTTGCTAATCATGTTTGTTAGCTCACTTATAGGAAAAAGGACTAAAAGCGCATGAAATATATACTTTGTTCTCAAAACGTGGCACAAATATGGGCAAAATATATTGATATAGGCGTGTAAATTCGCCTATCATCAGTCAGCATGTCTACTTTAGAATCCTTCACATCAGTAGTAACTTCATGTGCAGTCCTTAAGCAATTCCAGATCTTTTTGGCATTTTCACAAGCTATCCTATTATATTCATCAAGCCCTATACCATAAACCAACAGTTTCTTGGCCTTGTAGTTCTTTTCGATTTTCTTTCTATCTTCATCATTGAACTCCCTCCTATTTTTGGCAACCATTCTTGTCACATCCATTTCTTTGACTTCTTTTATAGAAACATAAGAACTATCAAGAATGATGTCTATCAGTTCACTATCCTCATTCATGATGAAGTAAAAAATCTTAGTTTTCCACCACTTATAATACTGTCCATTAAATCTTGGTGGTCTAGTTGTAGATTGCCCTTCTTCTATATTATGTGGAGCAACCATTCTAACCAAGACACTCTAGGTATGAATCTTTTAGAGTGACCAGGCTTTGATACCAATTGATAAAATCCTTAGGGGTTTACGCCACACAGTAAAGGACCAGGTCCCTCAAAATCAATCACAGGCAAAGTACATGAAAATAACCAGAAATTAAGAGACGGTGCAGGAAGATTAAACACACAAGGATTTTTACATGAAAACCAATGAAGGAAAAAACCACGACAATCACCAAAGAAATCTACTATAATCAACCTCCTGATTACAGTCTAGATTTTAGCCTAACTCTAAGCTCCTTGCGCTAGCAGCTACTGTACTGCCAGATCATCTTGGTAACTCTATCAAGGACTCTCTCTACACTGATTATCTCTAATCAGTCTCACACTTTGCAACTCTACCGAAGCAATTCTCTCAACAAGAAAACATGACATTACTCTTATAGCTTGAGTAATTCTTTTACAAATCAGTACTCACTCATGAATAATTTCAATTAAAGCTCACATAAACAGTTTAGGACTTGAGCAGTGTTGAAATGGGGTTTTGCTGCCTCTCTTTTCGCTTTTTTTATAATTTGCAAAAACCATTTGATGAAGAGGCGACGCTTCTTTTTTATAGTTGAGGATGATTAGGGCTTGAAAGATCATTGGACCAGCTGTCCAGATCAGTATAAAATAGCACCTGCAAGTTTGTTACATAAGAGGACAAAACTATGTAGATACCGTGTACCAGTGTGCTTTGCATATTCAGGGACCTGGTCCCTTGTAGTTTAGCTGCTCATCATCAAAACTTCACATAGCATTATGTCCTATTGGATTGATGAATGCTTCTGCAACTTTTATGGAATTGATGAACAGGATATTTAAATAGTATTTGGACATGTTCGTCTTTATATTTATAGATGACATCCTTATTTTTTCTCAGATTAAGGATAGACATGCATACCATTTGAGGATTATTTATCAAGATCTTAAATATAGCCAGTTATTCGCCAAGTACATTAAGTGTGAATTCTGATTGAAATCTGTGGCATTCCTCGATCGTATTATTTTTAGTGAGAGCATTCAAGTTGATCCTCAAAAAAACAAAGTAATTAGCAACTGGTCTAGACCATCTCTCCATCAGACATCAGGAGTTTCTTGGACTTATCCAGTAACCACGAGTGGTTTGTCGAATATTTTTCATCTTTTTCTTCCCCTGTGTCTTGATTGACTAAAGAGAAAGTCAAGTTTCAGAGATTCAATGCTTGTGAGAAGAGTTTTTAGGAGTTAAAGTCTTGACTCAGTTCTGCTCCAAATTTTGACTTTATTAGAGGGTCCAAATTATGGTATATTGTGATGCCGCCAGAGTTTCCCTTGGGTGTGTGTTGATGTATCACGATAAGGTCATAGCTTATGTTTCTAGACAACTCAAAGTTCATGAAAAGCTCTTTCCTTCTTTGAATGTAACCTCTAAGAGGTCGTTTGGTTGAGAACAAGTCATCTAGGGATTAATTATCCAGAGATTGGATATTCCTAGATAAGTTATCTCACTTTGTATATGGGATAACTTACCCATCACTATAGTATAAATGGTGGAATAAATAATTCCAGAATTACCTAATACCTCCAACCAAATTTATCTTGAAATTATTATACCTTATACCTCACACCAAATGACTCCTAAGCTCTTTTACTCCATTTCTACTTCCAATCCAAGATCTAAAGTAGAAGCATTTGATTTCAAAGTGATTGAATGTAGATTTAAGCTCTTTGTTGTCTGATGATGCTTCTTCATGCTGGGTGATTTCTTCCAAAAAAATTATTTTCCAGATTTATTACTTCTTGACTTCTTCCTAAAGCAGTTGCGCCTATGACTTGTATTTGATCCATTGGTCATACACCCATATATGTTGTGATATGAAAGACATATGCATGTATGTAATAATGTTGTTGCTTCGACTTTTTATCTTATTCATTAGCATAATTACCTGCGTGTTTTTAAAATCCAAAATAAGGCATGACTTGATTTTCTTTGAATATTTTGAGCTAGGGCTGTCTAACGGGCCGGGCCGGGTCAACCCGGAACCGGCCCCCTCTCTCTTACCGGGTTCCGGGCCGGTTACGGGCCGGTTTTGGCCTTAACCGGGCCGGGCCGGGCCGGGCCGCACAGTAAAAAAAAAAAAACCCACCCGGAACCGGCCCACTTAACCCAATCCGGGCAAACCCGCTAAAATCCGGTCAAACCCGGTCAAAACCGGTCAAAACCGGATAAAAACCGGTCAAATATACACTATATATACTCTATATACACAATCTATACATTAAATATACACTTCTATAGAAGATATATACAATGTATACATTAAATATACACTTCTATAGAAGATATATACACGTGTATACGCACCATTCAATGTATATATACTACTACCTATAAAATATACTACATTATATATACATTACAATATGTATAGATCTACTTATATACTAATTTATAAAACATATACACATGTATACGTTAAATATATACTTCTATAGAAGATATATACACGTGTATACACACTATTCAATGTATATATACTACTACTTATAAAATATACTACATTATATATACATTACAATATGTATAGATCTACTTATATACTAATTTATAAAACATATACACATGTATAGGTTAAATATACACTTCTATAGAAGATATATACACATGTATACGCACCATTCAATGTATATATACTACTACTTATAAAATATACTACATTATATATACATTACAATATGTATAGATATACTTATATACTAATTTATAAAACATATACACATGTATACGTTAAATATATACTTCTATAGAAGATATATACACGTGTATACACACTATTCAATGTATATATACTACTACTTATAAAATATAATACATTATATATACATTACAATATGTATAGATCTACTTATATACTAATTTATAAAACATATACACATGTATACGTTAAATATATACTTCTATAGAAGATATATACACGTGTATACACACTATTCAATGTATATATACTACTACTTGTAAAATATACTACATTATATATACATTACAATATGTATAGATCTACTTATATACTAATTTATAAAACATATACACATGTATAGGTTAAATATACACTTCTATAGAAGATATATACACATGTATACGCACCATTCAATGTATATATACTACTACTTATAAAATATACTACATTATATATACATTACAATATGTATAGATCTACTTATATACTAATTTATAAAACATATACACATGTATACGTTAAATATATACTTCTATAGAAGATATATACACGTGTATACACACTATTCAATGTATATATACTACTACTTATAAAATATACTACATTATATATACATTACAATATTTATAGATATACTTATATACTAATTTATAAAACATATACACATGTATACATTAAATATACACTTCTGTAGAAGATATATACACGTGTATACATTAAATATACACTTCTGTAGAAGATATATACAAATGTATACATTAAGTATACACTTCTATAGAAGATATATATAATGTATACATTAAATATACACTTCTATAGAAGATATATACACGTGTATACATTAAATATACACTTCTATAAAAGATATATACACATGTATACATTAAATATACACTTCTATAGAAGATATATATAATGTATACATTAAATATACACTTCTATAGAAGATATTAAAACTTTAAATTGATAAATAAAAAAAAATAAAAAACAACAACTAAGGAGTGAATGAATTTGTGGAATTTTATTGATTGCAAAATGATCCAAAATTTATAATTTACATGAATGAAAAATCTATAAATTATGCATCATTTTTTCCAACTCATGCATGTTAATATTAATTGGAATTTGCATAGGATAGTCGAAGTCAACGGGGGCAAACCCATGCATTGGACTTGATTCTGTTGAGTTCTCCCGTGAAGTCATTATTTCTTCAAGTTTGAGGTCGTCGCTTGGCTCTGGTTCCATTCCTTGGTTTCTTCTTTCTGCTCTAATCCAGTCTCTAAGGCAAACTAAAACATTCATTGCGTTGCTTCCCAATGAGTGTCGGTTGTCTCCAAGCTGCTGTCGTCCCTGACTGAAGGCGCTCTCTGATGCAACGGTTGACATTGGTACATTCAAGATATCTCTGGCTAATCTTGAAAGTACAGGATATTGTGATTCATTATTTCTCCACCAATCCAGCGAGTTGATCTGTCGTCTGCGATCCTCTGGTGCCGTCCGCAGATAATATTTCAGCTCCTCCCGATAAGTTGATGTGTAAGCTCTGTCATCCACACTGTTCCAACAAGATAAATCATAAAACGAATCAGGAAAACCACTATGTGCCGACCTTTTAGAAGATGATGGCTCCTCGGGAGGATGAGGAGCGACAGTTGGACTGATATTTGTAGGTACGGCTGAATCAAATAAATCAGCATAGTGATTATATAATTTGTCTATATAATCTTTTGCATCAGCCGTAGCCGTCCACAAATCAGGCTGCTCTTGTTCAGACTCACGGTTAATATTTATTTCTAAGTTAGTATAAATAAGCGTACTAAAGTGACACATATGATTAAATTTCATGCAAGGATTTAAAATAGCACCAATCATGTAAATAGGGGGAATCGGGAAGAAATATTTTTTAAATTTCGTAAACATAGCGCCAACAGCTTCTTTATAACCTTCTTTATTTTTATATTGTTGGAGCAAACCAGAAATATCGGCTATATATGCCAAAATATTACAAACAGTAGGATAGTATGCACCGGAAAATTCAACCGTAGCTACATAAAATTTTTCTAAAAATTTAATAAGATCATTAATTATAACCCAATCAGAATTATGTAACATGCAATCAGCAGAATCAGCAAAAGAACCACAGTGTTGGTTAAAAGTGAGTGTAATAGGAATTCTATATTTATAACAAGTTTTTAAAAATTCATACGTAGAATTCCATCTAATATCAATTTCCTCAGGCATTAAAATCGGTGTAAGTCCATTTTCTTGACATTTAACTTTAAATTCTTTAATTCTCGCTCTACGATTATTTCCTTGAATGAAACCTACGGCAAGACGAATTTTTTCAATATAAACCTCAAAAAAGTCAAGACCATCTTTTACAATTAAATTATAGATATGACATGCACACTTAATATGGAAAATTTCAGGAAAGGGTGGAGATAACGTAGATTTTATTTTTGTTATAGCATTCTTGTTGTTAGAAGCATTATCAAAAGCAATACATAAAATTTTATTTTCTATACCATAATATCCGGCAATTTTAATAATAGAATCAAAAATAAATTGTCCAGTATGCTTGCGATCTTCATCATATAAAAAAGCAAGAATACGTTTTTGCATTATGAAATTACTATCCATCCAATGACAAGTAACAGTTAAATAATCATTTTTATTAACAGCACGACCAAGATCAGAAGTTAGGGCCAATCTACATTGAATATTTTTTAAGAATGTTGATAAATAAAAACAATATTGTGAATGTAGTTTAAAAATATCAGACCGACAAGTAGTTCTAGGAATACCATTAAACATAGGATTATAAATTGCTTGTATATAACGGATAAAAGCATCAGAAGAAGGAAAAGTAAAAGGCAAACAACCCACAGCTACCATTTTAGCTATTTCTTCCCGGTCCCTCAATTTATTATACTTTTTCGCTACTTGACCGGTTGTTGGGTCCATTCTAGTTTGCGTTGACCCACCAACATCCCCACCACCTTTTGCAATATTTAACTCTCTTTTGTGATCTTCAGCTATATGTCTCATTAATGTACCCGTACCCCCTTGCTTACCGCCACTTCTATGCTTATATATTTGTTGACAAATATTGCACTGCACCTCACTATCTGATATACGTTCAAAAAATTGCCATGCAATACTAGTTCTTTTACGGGGTTTTGGGGCACTGGGAGGACGGGAAGGGAGATTAACTGATTCAGATCTAACGTTAGCATGTCCTACTGCGGGTGTTTCAGCAATATTTTCATCATCTTCGTCTACATTAACTGCATCTACTTCATTTTCTTCTTCTATACCGTAATTTTCTTGAAATTCTACATAATCCATATCGTGAGCACCTACACCTATTTCTTCCTCAAAAGGTGTACCAAGCGGTACCGGAGGCGAAGGCACACGGGTATATCTATTACTTGAACTACCTCTACCGCTAATAATTCGCTTTTTACTACCACTACCGCTTCCGGGACAAAAATTTTTAACACCTTTAGCAGCGAGGTTTTTTAATTTATCCATAATATAAATTAAATTAAACTAAAAATATTCAAAATACACAAATATAACAAAATTAAATATTAAACAATTAATACAATAAATAAAAATTAAACGTAAGAGATGGAACGACAATACCAAATTTGGGAAGTATCCGAAGATTGCGACTTTAGAAACTTCCGCTCTTACTTTGTAAACGAAAAAATAAAAAATTAAAGTGAACACTTTAAGAAATTAAATATATTGAATATTTGAGAATTGAGAATTGAGATTTGAGAGAGAATGAGATTTGAGAGATTGGAAAATTGTGTGAGAAATGATTTGAAGTTGTAGGGTATTTATAGATTTATTTTGAGGATTAAAAAATATTTTATATTTTTTTTTTTTTTTTTTTTTAATGAAATGGGCCCAAACTAGCCGTTTGGACCCAAAAACGGTAATATTACCGTTGGGCCAACGGCTAGTTTGGCCCAACAGAATTTTTTTTTTTTTTTTTATTTTTTTTTTTATTTTTTTCGGTTACCGGGCCGGGCCCGGGCCGGTTAACCGGCGGGCCTGGACCGGGTTGGTCCGGGCCGGGTTAACCGGGCCAAATTTTTTTAAAAAACCGGACCGGGACCCGGTACCCTAAAGCCCTAGGGCTTTCCGGGCCGGGTCAAACCGGTCCGGTTTGACGTCACGGGCCGGGTCGGGCCGGGCCGGGCCGGGTCAGCCCGGCCCGTTTGACACACTTATTTTGAGCCTTGAGGAGCAATCATAACCATATTTGAAAGGATTTAGAGATTTCCATCTCAGAATTTGCATTTTCTTCCTTGTTTTATCTTTAATTACTAAACCCATTAGGGGGTCGTAGACTCCTGTGGCTTATTATATGATCGAATACTAGTTATTTTTATTATTATTACTTGAGTTTTGATTATCTACTTATTACATCCTTATTTATGAATTTGGTGGTTGCAAACACTTATTAAGCCCTAAATATTTTTTTCTTGCTTAGAAGAGTAGAAATTGGATTGGATTTCTAAGAAGTAGCGAATTGAGTACATTAAGAAATTTTAACACTTGATTCATGAAATCGAATTAGGAATAGGGAGATTGCTAGTTGGGTCCTAACTCTTTTTTTTTTTAATTTGGAAGAACTTTTGAGAATTACCTTGCTAGAGTTGGAAAATTATAGTAAGCATTTATTAATTGGGTCATTTTTATTAGTCTTGTCTATGTGAGAAAGATACTTGTGTTCATGAACTATTATTACTATATTGAGGCTACAACCTCGGTCTCTTTTGTAACTTTAAAAATATAACACTCTTCTTGCACTCTAAGTTTTCGATAAAATTCTCAACTCAGTAAAATAGTACAGTTTTAGAAGTAATTACTCAATCACTCTCTTGTTTGAAGATAAGCTTAGAAAATGCACAAATTTACACTCTTGAACGTCTTAACATACAATCTCCTTGTGAGATCAACCCAAACCTTTGTTGTGTTTATTATTTCTACGATCATATTACATTTCATTTGAGGCATAGGATTAGATGTTATCATGGAGCACGATCCTCATATGCCGCCCGTGTTCCTCCTCACTCCTCAAATATACTAAAATATCAGCGATGAACTAAATAATAAAAGAATACAAATATGGCTAAAACACCTCATTCATCAACTTCATAAATATTGTTGGGACATTAGTCAACTCAAAAAACATAAAAAGAAACTCATAATGGTCATAACGAGTCTTAAAGGTTGTGTTAGGAATGTCCCAAAGTTCTAATCCTCAACTGGTGATAACTTGATCTCAAGTCAATCTTCAAAAAATCGAAGCACACTAAAGCTGATCAAACAAGTCATCAATATGAGAAACAAGTCAATTCCCTCAAGATGGCTTTCTCTAAGAGAAGTTTTGTCTTGTCTAATCGGACTAGTTTAAATGTGCAAATCGATACATAGGTGGAGGCTCGTGTAAATATCTAGCCAAAAAGTTGGTTAAGCAGGCAAGCGATGGTAGTAGCAAGCTATTATAGGAACGAGGTTAAAGGGTCTTGAGCAACCGAACTTACTCCAACATAATCAATGGCATCGAATCTAACTCCACTCTCTCCCTTTGCAACCTTTTACTTTCATTTTGATTGGCCTAGCTCTGGCTTAGAAGACAAAATTTCATGAGATGAATCAGAAGTCACAGATGTAAAAGTAGAACTAAGACAATGACTCAAAACTAGTCTTGAAAGTAGATCCCTTTTCAGCAATATTCTTTTTCTTGTTATCGTCTTTCCTTGCAATCCTTGCAAAGAATCGAATGGTGAAAAGCAAAGCTCGATCTCAAAGTTTAATTTAAAATCATTATTTAGTCCAACTAAAGAATAAGTTTGATTGGACGGGTTTTGGATCAAATAAATACTTAGGGGATGGATATGTTCATTGCTTGAACACTTTATTGGTTATATTATCTTTTTAAGAATAGAAATTACTACCTAAAATAGTTTTTTGAAAAATATTAGGTTTATCAAAGGAGCACAATCATTATTAGTACTATGTTAGAGTTAAGAAAAAAGTGGAGACTAAAAATGTGATTTATGCTAAGTTGGTTGAGAGTAAGGATGAATAGGAGCAGCGGATGAACAGGGAGGAGTACAAGTTAACTAGGAAGAAGGATAAGTTAGCAGTTACGGCTATTAAGACAACAACATTTGAAAGCTTGTATACGAGATTAGAGGAGAGAGGCAGGGAAAAGAGATTGTATAGGCTTGCTAAGGTTAGGGAGTGGAAGGGTCGTGACCATGATCAAGTGAAGTGCATTAAAGAGGAGGATGGCAGAGTATTGGTGGAGGACGGTCACATTAAGAGAAGATGACAATCGTATTTTCATAAACTCTTGAATGGCGAGGGGTACAAAGACATTGTGTTAGGGGAGTTGGAGCACTCAGAGGTGTGTCATGATTTCGGTTATTGTAGATGTTTTAAGGTTAAGAAGGTTAGAGAGGCTATTCGCAGAATGCGAAGGGGTAGGGCGATGGGTCCTGACGAGATTCCAATAGATATTTGAAAGTATACTAGCGAGGCAGGTTTAAGATGGCTAACCGAATAATATAACGGCATTTTTAAGACTGCGAAGATGTTTGAGGCTTGAAGATGGAGTATAATGATTCCTCTATACAAGAACAAAGGTGACATTCAGGGTTGCAACAAGTATAGGGAAATTAAGTTATTGAGTCACACTATGAAGATTTGGGAGAGGGTGATCGAGCGGAGGTTGAGGAAAATCATGTCTATTTCTGAGAATCAGTTTGGATTTATGCTCGGTCACTCGACGATAGAGGCAATTCACCTTGTGCGGAGACTAGTAGAGCAGTATAGGGAGAGGAAAATGGACTTACACATAGTATTCATCAACCTAAAAAGATATACGACAAAGCTCCTAGAGAGGTTCTTTGGAGATTTTTGGAGATAAGAGGGGTCCAATGGTGTATATCAAATTGATTAAGGACATATATGATGGAGCGAAGACTCGGGTGAGGACAGTGACAGGAGATTCTCAGCATTTCAATATCTACATAGGGTTGCACCAGGGATCAACTCTTAGACTATTTTTATTCGCCTTGGTGATGGATGCGTTGACGCAGTGTAGTTAAGAAAAAGTGTCTTGGTGTATGTTATTTGTGGATGATGTAGTTTTGATTGATGAGACACGGGAGAGGGATGGGGGTATTAATGATAAATTCGAGGTTTGGAGACAAACCCTGGAGTCTAAAGGGTTCAAGTTAAATAGGACCAACATGGAGTACTTGGAATGCAAGTTTAATGACTTGAAGCAGGGGATGGGGTGGTAGTGAAGATGTATTCTCAGGTTGTTTGTAAAAGGGATAGTTTTAAGTATCACGGGTCTATGATTCAGGAGAATGGAGAGATTGACGAGGATGTCTCTCACTGTATTAGGGCAGAATGGATGAAATAGAGGCTCTCCTCGGGAGTTATGTGTAATAAGAAGGTGCCTCCCAAGTTTAAAGGCAAATCTTATAGAATAACAGTTCATTTAGTCATGTTGTAGGAGCGGAATGTTGGCCAATCAAGAACTTTCATATCCAAAAGTTGAAGGTGGCGGAAAGAGGATGTTGTGTTGGAGTATGTACTTACTAGGGGAGATAGGGTTAGGAATAAAACTATTTGGGAGAAGGTGGGAGTGGCTTTGGTGGAGGACAAGATGCGACAAGTGAGGTTGAGATGGTTTGGACATGTGATGGAGAGGGGTATTGATACCCCAGTTCGTAGGTGTGAGAGGTTGGATTTGGATGGTTTCAAGCAGGGTAGAGGTAGATCGAAGAAATACTGGAGGGGGGCGATTAGATGTGACATGGAGCAGTTACAACTTACTGAAGACATAACCTTAGATAGGAAGGTATGGAGGACGCAAGTTAGGTTAGAAGGCTAGTGTGGGTGGGTAAGTCGTAGCCAGTAATTAGGAGTGCTTTGGTGCAGCTTAGCTAGTAGTCTTAGGGCTTTGTACATAGGTTGGAGCTTTTAGTTAGGAGGGTTTGGGTGAGGTGTGTGCCTTTGGTTTATTAGTGTGTAGTATTACTTTATGGGTGTCTTATTTTTGTTATTCCATCTTGTTTCATGTTTTATTGCGACTTTGTTTACTGTATTTTTGTCCTGAGTCGAGTCTATCAGAAACAGCTTCTCTACTTCATCGGAGATAGTGGTATGGACTGCATACATTTTACCCTCCCAGACCCACTATGTGAAAATACACTGAGTTTGTTGTTGTGTTCGAGTTAATTATTGATACATTTTTGCATCTATAGTCAATATTTTTATGTTTCTTTAGAGAATAAACTTCTATATAAAAACTACTCCCTCCGTTTAAAAAAGAATGATCTATTGTAACTTGGTATGTAGTTTAAAAGAATAAAGAAATTTTTGAATCTTGTGGTCCAAACCTAAAGTTATGTCAAATGTACCAAAATGTTCTTTAATCTTATGATCTTAAACATGTCATGTGAAAAGTTGAATTAAAAGTATTGCTAAAAAAAAGGTCATTCATTTTAAAACAGACTAAATAAAAAGTAGATCATTTGTTTTGAAATGAAGGAACTACTAATGTAATACTACCACAATCATAGACTCACGTAATTATCTTTTCAATTTTAAGATATTTTGTGTTTGTGTTGTTTTTTAACCCCTCCCTAAGAGCTGCCCCTTTTCCCTTTTCACTCCCTTGGTGACTCGAATTTACAACCTCGCCCCTTTTCCCTTTTCACTCCCTTGGTGACTCGAATTCACAACCTCGAGGTTGGAAGTGATTGGTGCTTGCTCCCCCCTATCGCTCATGTAATTATCTGTGTTGGTGAAAAGGAAGCACCTTTGGATCGATAAGCAACAATATCATACCTAGTGAAATTTCACATGTAAAGTTTGAGGAGGGTGGTGTGTGAAGAAGATTTGGAAAAGAGTTCCGCACTAAACAATATTTTCAGCTTCTGTACTGAATCTCCATAGCTTTTGGCAATTGCTTTGTAAGCTACTAAAGTATATCAACTACAACATGCCTCATTCACACATGAGGTTTCCTAACACATGCCTATTTCCCACTAAAATGTACATCTTCTTAACTTTTGAAAACTGAAAGATAAATGTATTGAAACTAGGTTAGATCAATATTTTGAAAGCATCAATATTGATCCTACCTGTTATTGTTGTGATCAATCTTCATGGAACTTTTTCAGTGCCTAGTAGTTAAACAAGAACATGTCAGATTGTCAAGCCTCGTAGAGCATTCCAACCTCGATACGTTGAGGTAATGGTACACCCATAGCAGGCAGTGCAGATCTACAGTTGCTGTGCAAAACTTCATAGAAAGCAAGCATTGTTCTATCAAACCAGCCACAGTGCTTACCAATATAAAACCTTGTCTTTCCACGAATATGGACCACTCCAGCAAGCTTTGCCTCTTCCAACTCAGAAATTCCGTCCGACTCCTCTGTTGAGTTGTGGTTGGAACAGTGGAGCACATGAGCCCGTAAACTCTCAATAACTTGATTAACCAAATCATCCCCTTCAAGACTAAGCTTATCTGCATAACCATACCGAATCACACATCTATAAACCCCACTGACACCTAGTTTACTAACAACAATCCTTTCACCTGGTGCTACTTTAGGAACCAGCAAGTACCGAAGAGTTGTAAATACAGTAACTTTGTGAAGAGATCTCATGTTCTTTATGTAATGACCTAAAATTGGGGTTAAACCATCTTGGATATTTGTGTAGAAGAAGCAGAGTCCGGGAACTCTCTGAAGACCTGGATCCATTAGCAGTGTCCTTAGTCTCGCCGAGTCTATCTTGTGTGTCAATTCGTACTCAAGTTTTCTCTGCCTGCCATAGAACCAGCCAAACATAATGAAAGCAAGGATGAGAGAGATGGCAAAAGGAATCCAACCACCTTCTGGAATTTTTGTGAAGATTGCACTGACATATACACTTTCCATCACAAAAAACACGATGAAGTACAGTGCGACCAGAGCAAGTGGAGTTCTCCATATAATGATCATAACCAGTGTCAACAATATAGTGGTTATAAGCATAACCATGCTAACAACAACACCTGTTAGAGAATCCATTTTAAGTAGTTAATGCAATATTTACTACCCTGACAATACAAAAGAGTTGAACAGTTGCAAGAACAATAAATCATGAGATCTCCTTTAGCACAACAATTCCATATTGCAGTTTATTTGTCAGTCGGAAGAAAATTCATTAAACTAATCACAGTACCATTGGCCAACCTAGAAGCATATCAAAGGGTAATGCATATCACATGTAGATGATATCAGGGAAATGCATACCAACATTGAGAAAACCCAGTTTGCTAATGCCGTCGGCAGCAAATTATGGTCACGACAACAATCAAAAAGTTAGTAAGGTAAATATTTCACATGGAGGAGTGTGTATCCTTATGCTGGGCGTGAAGTAACACCAATCAAAGGAAAGATCTCCACCTCAAACTAGAGACGAAATGCAATTAAATCCTTAATATAAAAATAAAAAAATTATACATATATGTAATTTTATTCAGACAATGCTAAACACGACGAGATAGTTTAGTTGAACATTATTTGCACCACATCGATGTGTTATCCCTACTCGTGAAATTTCTATTTGGTCAATGCTAAACAAGACCTATGTTGCTCGGAGTCTCCAAAAATGTTGTCGCACCCATGTCAGAGTCTCCAAAAGTACACTATTTTGGGCGTATCCATCACGCCCCTATCAATATTTTTGAAGAGTCCGAGCAAGATAGAACAAGACAAGACAAATTCTGAAAACAATGAACCAAATAGGATGAGAAAATTCAGGTTCATAAATTGTTAAGCATTAATTCATTACACAAGTTCCTCCGTAAATATACAGGTTATCATCACGTAGCAGTAAAATCAGGTAAAGAAAATGCCAGAAATTGATGTCAGACCACGGTAACAACCATTCTCCAATGAAGAGGAGTCTAGTGAAAGATAACTTCCACAAAGGAATCAATTCAGGAAAGACGGTCACCAAAAATGAAAATCATCAAGAATGAAAGATTAATGACATGGTTTAGAGAATCTTACCAAAGGCATTCCCGATGTCTTGACCATCTCCAAAAATTAGTATGACTGCAACACAGAGAATCATGAGGATGTAGTTAACTTCTGGTGAGTAAACCTCGCCTTCTTTGCTGGAGGATGTGTGAACTACCTTCACCCGAGGAAAATAATCCAACACAACTGATTGCTTAATAACAGAAAAGGTGGCTGAAATCAGCGATTGACTTGCAACAATTGCAGCTAATGTGGCTATAACAAAAATTGGCCAGTACACAGCAGATGGTATAAACTTGTAAAATCCATCAAAATGGTCATCGGGATTTCTGATCAGATATGCCGTCTGGCCCGCATATGTCAGCACTAATGATGGATATATAGTAAAGAAAAACGCTATCTGCGAGAAAATGAGGTTCCATAAATCATATAAAGGAAGCAATAAGAAGAAACTAACAGAAATTCCAAGACGTAGCAAGTATTTTTACCCGAATTGAACTCCTGTTGAAATGACCAAGATCAGCAAACATTGCTTCAGAACCTGAAAATATGATAGTTTGTACTGTTAAACAGATGATATTTCATTAATCTGCCTGCTTACATTCAAACACCTCTATAGCCTTCCCACGATGCAGGAAACAGGACGACCAGCATCAGTTGAAAACAACAAATAAAGGGAAGTCATAATTTTCTCTCAGAACTTGTCCAAGAAGTCAGCTTAACACATAAACTTTTGGGCAATTTAGTAACCCCATTATTTTCCCAAATTGTATCTAATACAACCTGGAGAGGACACGGAGCATAGAGATTGTTCTCACTTTCCTTAGGTGTGAGAAGCTAAAAATAACATTTTGCAGCATCCATTTGTTGGTGCTCGAATTGGTAGCTAGTAAACATGTCTTAATTTTTTTTCTTTTTGACTGATGCATTGTGTTAATAATTGATCTTTTGTGAATTTGTGCAGGCATCTCACTTTCCTGGATAGGATTTTATTTTTCATTTTTGTTTAGAGTTTCCACTCCACATAATTTCCTATTTCATTAATCTTGATTCAACCTAATAATCTTCTGTCATAAGGATCAACGAATTCAAATCTTTTACCATTTTATGAGATTTCCTTTCTAGTTATTAAAGGATCCCAGCTTCATTTTATTCTACATAAGCTGGTATCTTCTTACAACAACAACAACAACAACAAACCCAGTGTATTCCCACCTAGTGGGGTCTGGGGGGGGTAAGATGTACGCAGTCCATACCTCTACCTCTACCTCTGAAGAAGTAGAAAGGCTGTTTCCGATAGACCCCCGGCTCAAGACAGTCGCCACACAAATATAAATTTGAAGAGTAAATAAGAAGATAACAAGAAGCATCCATGTCTACTACCAGATCCTAGCCAGAAATTAACTCTAGCAAACCAATATGTTTTGGTGAAAGGTACTCTCCACCCCCTAAACTCTTCTTTTTCTCCAAACCCCCACTACTCAAAATTAAAAGAGTGAGGAAAATGACGATTTAGCAAGAGAAACACCATGGTCGATGTTGGAAATATCTGAGCTAACTAATCTAGTACACCCTCCACGTTTTGTCTTTCTCAACCCACATCATTCAATGACACACCATTCTCTCAAGGAAGAAAGCCAGAAGAATTTTTGCATTTTGTCCTATAAATATTCTTCCATTATACTTTCCACCTCCACTCATCACCTTGCAATTTATCTGGATCAGAAATGAGTAAGACACGAGTTCGATTTCTCCCGCCTTGGGTAGATATTGACAGATCATAATTGGTCCAAGTTAAGGAAAAGAAGAAAGAAAAAGAAATCCAAATTTATGCTTAAAGAAAAAAGGAAAAGGAGTGACAATGCATGCATAAACTCCCCCTTTTCTCATCTGGTTATATTTATCATGTTACCACTCAGGGAAGCACAAATACACTTTTGGACAAGTAAAAACGAATATTGGGTGACTCACAAGGTTTAAGCGAGGAGCATTTCGGAACTAGTTCAGGGATTTCCAAAAATAAACCTAAAATTGAACAATGACTAATGCAATCAAGCAACATGCAGTTCTAAAAATGCAAATATTTGAAGACCCAGACAGTGACCTCTGGCTCGAAATGGAGCTACCACATGATAGGATAAAGGGTCATCTCTGTTTATGTCATACGTCACGCTTAGCATATAAACCATCTACAACAACATAGCCAGTGTAATCCCACGAGTGGGGTCTGGAGAAGATGGTGTGTACACAATTTGTGAAGGTACAGAGGCAGTTTACACATAATCCAGATATCTATAAAGCAAAAATGTTTCCCCAATTTCAGTCACTAGCACTATTGTAAGAAACTTATTAATCAATGCCCATACTAGATGAAGCATGTGAATTTCCAAACAAGCAGACCAAACACAAGGAAATGTATATATATCTTAATCTAAATGAAGAATTATTGCAGACCACACCAACAATGAGGCTTACCTGTAATGCAGAGGACAGTTCCACCAAGATATATCCATCCTTGCTTTCCATTTCGTAAGAAGAAGAGAACTATGTAATGGGGAGATATTGCCTTGAATATGCTCGGATAATGCTTTATGATACTGTATATCCCAACGAGAGGAGTGGTAAGAGTCCATGCACCCATGATAGGAGAGAACAGGAAACTCACTCGTGAAGTACCAAATTTCTGCAGGAGGAATAGAACAATGAGAACGATTGCTGAGAGAGTTTCGACCAACGCTGCAAGTAGCAAACAGAGAAATTGTGAATATTGAGAGGGGAGGGGGGGGGGATAATAAACATGTTTCGCGAATGATCTAGTGTTTAAGAAAGACTTACAATTGTTAATCTGTTCTATCATAACTTAATTGCTTCAAATAATTACTAGAATAAGGATTCAAGTTATTTCAATTAGTTTATAGAATCAGTATTCAAGTAACATCAATATGTAAATCTGTGAAAGGTCGTCTTTTAACAAGCACAATACCTTAAGACCCAAGAAATTAAAAGAATCAAAATCTTAATTACCCTCAAAATCTTAAACGCATCTCTCTACAATGAATAAGTTGTACCATACTTACATTTACTGACTGAGGGAAAACGCGCTCTTAAGCCATCCATTGCAGACAACACTAACAGAAAGAAGAGACTGTTAATGAAACTGAAACTGAAAGAGGAAAATTGATGAGCACTCAAAAGGATACTGAATGCAAACTAAACGGCCCAATACAAGCTAATGTACCTGAGATGGCAGGTGTAAGTATGCCATCACCAATTAGCATGCACATACCCAACATTGCAATGAAAAGCAGTATCCTTCTGGCAATCAAACTCCTCTCACAAAATTTACCCAACCTACTTGGCTTTTTTGATTGATTAACATAGGAATGGCTTGTATTCAAACTGGCATTCTTGGAAGAAAGAATCCCAATATTTATATTCCTGCAGAGTAATGAATAAAGAGCAAATGTTCCACCTACAAAAGACCACGTTCCAGAAATAAAATTTCTAGAATGATAACATCAAAAGCGAAATGAAGAAAGCAGTAGCTTTCAAAAGGAATTTCAACCAATAAACAATGAAAACTAGGAACAGAGACAACATTATAAACATCCTTCATTAACACCTTCAATATTATCCAAAAGATTAAATTTTTAGTATGAATACAAAGGAATAGTTTCTTAAACCTCGAGTCACCTCAATTGTTAGTAACAAAAGTAAAAAGGAAGTGATAGAGAGGGATCAGAAATACCTTCGCCCTGATCATCAGCTTTGAGAGCTATGGTAGCATATTTGACAACACCAATTAGACTGAGAGTCCAAAACATTATGCTGTAGATCCCCAAATAATCATCCTCAGTTGGAGACTTTAACGGCATTGATGGATATACATAGAGTGGAGACGTGACAAGACCCCCAAAAACAACTCCCAAGGTCTTGTATGCAAGGACCAAGGTCCCCCATCGGCTAGTATCCTGAAACAATGTAGTTCCCGAGAAAGAAACCGAGTGAAAACAATTGTCAAGTAGAGACAACAACTTAACTTTGAATGCAAAATTGTTGGTAGAGAAATGACAAACTGCTTAAACTAGTAAATAGAAATCAAAGGAGTTCCATGTTAACTAGAATTTTCAAGACTATATTTGAATTGATAGATCATTTGATTTCAAATATGCGGAAAACCTCATCCCAAAAATATTTGAAAAGCCACCTTATCGTATTCATGTAAAACGGTACCAAATGCTATGAATGATATCAAGGTGGAGAGAACTTGAGACAAATCGATATTGTCTTTAAAATTCCTTGGTTATTAAGATTAGTACAAATGTATACACAGATTTGTGATCTATGCATCCAAAAGGAGTGGAGTAAAATTATCGAGAGATGAGTAATAATAGTCACTAGTTAGGATGAAATAACTCCTAGCAACTCTCACCAATAAAAAAAACCGTCTCCGCTCTCTCAGGTCATATTACCATTGGGTGAGGCTCCGTAGGTGAGCTCCGTCTTAGAGATATACAACACTTTAGTCATTTCTCAAGTGATCGGGGTGTAAAAATGCTCGCTTTGAATGCTTGCAAGTCAACTTAACTATGGAGTTTCATGCTATATTTTGTCACAACAAAAGCAACTCTACACTTGATCTCAACCTTTTGGCTGAGAAAGGTGTAAATCAAAATATATGAAAGATACAGCTGCTATGGACAATGAACGAATCGGATTAAGCCTTAAGGAAATACCATCATCATCAACTTCACCTCAATTCAAATTTTATATGAATCTTTTTCATTTAACTTACTCTGAGATGCTCTCGTCATTCCAATTGTGACACAGTTGGACTTTCAAGAGTCAACCTAGTGTTTCCTTGACTAGAACCTCTTTATATGTATGTCAATTAAATATTTTAAGTTGTTAATTATTATGATTTATTGTACTTCTGGCATAGTTTCCGAATACTACATCCATTTCAATTTGTTGTCTTACCTTCATTTTTAGTTATTTCAGAAAGAATGCATCTTTACTTTTTTGGCAACTCTTTAATTGAACTTTTCACATCATATGTTTAGGACCACAAGATTAAAAGATATTTTGGTACATTCCAAATACCTATAGTTTAAGACCACACGATTCAAAAGTCTTTTTACATCCTTAAACTTTGTACTAAGCCAAAACCAGACAAATAAATCAAAACAGAGCAATATATATTGTTCCAAAAACTTAAAGCTTCTATATCCAATTAAAGGTTAAAGTTGAAGTTTTAATCTCATATTAGAAAAGAGATATGTGCATCCTGACTATTCTTCCACTAGACTACTTGCATACTCCCCACTACAAACTATAGGCACGGACTAACTCTATCCACCTCCTACCTCCTACTCATGGAAAACATCGAATAGAAGTGTAACACGTAAATTTTCACTTTCAACTAATTATTTTCTTATGTGGTACCTGTTGGTGGTGGGAGGTGGCACGTACCCAGTGAAATTAGTCAAGGTGCGTGCAAACTAGCCCGAACACCATGGTTATCAATGAAAAAATACACTTCCTTCGTCCCATTTTATGTGTTGTCATTTTCTTTTTGATCCATCCCAAAAAAAAATGTCACTTTTAATAATTTGGTAACTATTTAAAGACACAATTTCACTTTTACCTTTATTAATCCCACTTATAAGGTCTTATTTAATTAAAAATAGCAGTAGTACATTTTTTAATAAAAGACAATTTGGTAAACATCACCAACTCTTCCCTAATTTCTTAAATTCCATGTTGGGCTAGGGGGTTCAGCCCTTAGACGAAAAATTGTACTATGTATACATGATAAAAAATATTTTTATGCATATATAATATATATTGAACTGCCTTTGGTTTGTTCATATGTTTACTTGTGAACATCTCCGAGAGAGTATATATTTTCTTCTTTCCTTAGAATTGTAAACACATCCCAAAAAAAAAAGAATGCAACAAAACAGAGCACATAGTTCGCATTCTAAGGAGGGGGGAAATACCCAAAAGAGCACCCAAAGATATGAGTCTAGTGGTCAGTAAGTGGCATAATATCTCACGTTCAAATTTCGGCGGAGAAAAAAAACACTAGTGATTCTTCCTATTTGTTATTAGTATTAGGTGCGCAAAAGCTGATATGAACAACACAGTTATTTAAAAAAGAAAGAAAAAGATAATAGAGAAGGCATGGAATGTAGTGAACCACTGAACCTTTATGTCATTGTTAATGATGGTGTCGCCGTCATGCACCGCCACCAAAACGGCTGCATCCGGCTGAACCGCCGCAGAGGAGTCGTGCCGTCCGGTTTGTCGATCCATGGCCCACTCAAGAGTTTGTAAGGAGTAGAGGGAGGGAGAGTGTATTATATTACGTGAGAGTTTGTAGTAGAAAAAGAGGGAAGAGGTGGGTTACACACAAGACTTTTTGATGGAACAAACAAAAAACATGGTCTCCCCGACTTTATATTTGTCTGGCCAAAAAATTTTCATACCTATGTCAAATAAATAGAAAGTCACATCAGACGAGTTGATTTGGTCTTAGATTACCTGAGAGAGTACACACTACTCTTTCTTTTGTATTCTTTTTTATAATTATAGTGTTTGAGTCAGTTTTTTTTGTATTTATCAACTCTCGTCATATATTATTCTTTTATGGAATGCACCAAAAAATGTTTCACTTCGTTTTAATTTATTTGGCAAAAAAAAGTGAAGTTCATTTAAAACAGATTTTAAGAAATAAGTATAAGAAATTAAAATAAAAGAATGATGAATGATTTTTAGGTTTGGAAAAAAGTTATTTTAGAATTATAGTCTACAGATGATAATTTTGTGATTAATTTATTCATTTAAAAAAATGAGAAAGTAATATTAAGCTCAACATACAGATAAAATAAAATAATATCAAGTTCAAGAAATTATTTATGTCAGATAAAATTTATATTCTCTCCGCTTCAATTTATTTTTCCTATTTTAGTTTGACATAAAATTTTAAAAAATACTTTAAATTTTAAATTAAAAATATATCAAATGTACAAAAATATTCTTTAATTTTGTGGTATTAAATATGTAATGTGGAAAATTGAAATTAAAGAGTTGAGAAAAAAAAAAGGAAAAAATCGTTTTTTTAAATAGAGTAAAACAAAGAACAAGCCAAATAAATTCGAAAAAAAAAATTATCTTTAATCATACAAAGTATAATTTTAATTTTAAATCATCTTGTCTTATATTACGCATACCATATATTGATTAAGGAGGCTCTAAAAGTGGATGGAAACTACGAGGGGATTCACCTTGTTCACTTCGAGGGCAGAGGAGATAAAGAGCAAAATAGATATTAATTAATAAGATAAATTGAGAAATGTTTATTATTCAAAATTGAAAAAGAAGTTTAGTCTTTAAAAAAAAATTAAAGAGCGTAAATAATTTTCACCCATAATTATCAAGAGGCATATACAGATGGATGAATCATTTCATCATTAACTAGAAGGTGGATTGACTACTGAAATAGAAAAACTTTTAGTAAAAATTGTTTTTCTTAAGAATGTTATGCAATGAATATAAATTAATCGGATCAGTGAGCTTTAAAATGAAAAGAAGTCTTTTATAGGAAAAAAAATAGAAAAGGAAGTGAATGACAGAGATAATTATGGCTAGGTTCTGCACCTTTAAATGTGTCAGTATATTTGTGGTTATCAGTAAGAATAAACAAGGTTGCTAGGCGGAGAGCTAGAAAGAGAAACACTGGCCTCTCACTAAAAATTTAAACCGTGTAACCCACCAATCACCGTCATGGGCACGTCGGAATCACAAATGGTAAATAAAAGTGGGGATATCCCACCGAAGCCACCAGACAGCATTCGAAAAGCCACCGAAGGAGAAAATGGAGATTTCACTAAGGGGAAAACCCCACTAAAAATGATAAAAGGAAACAAAGCTAAAATCGAAACTACAACTAAAACAAAGGGGATGAAGAAGAAACTACAACACTAGAAGCAACACACACGGATTAAGGAAATAAAAACTCAAACACTTGCATAAATGAAAGATAGATAGTGAGACATAACAATTACAATACCTAAGGAACTAAGGTGTGTATCAAACATCAAAACCCACTTAAGTTTGAAATTGGAACACCACACTCTTACGTTGACACAAAAGGGGCCCGAAGCACCCCAAAGCACCAACTTTTCTAAGTCGGATTGTCAACTCAGGTGAATCCACACTCAAGCTAACCCTAGTTACAATGACTTTTCCAAGTCCTATACTAAAACACTCTCTCTTAAGAGAAGAAAATGTTCTTCAATAACAACTAATGAAAATTAGAAGTCTAATTGTCTATTTATAATTATTACATTCAAAGACCAAAATACCCTTAATGAAGGGTGCTCTTACAGAGTGTAAAAGAGAGGCATCAAAAGACCGCAATGTCCTTAATGAAGGTTAAGTTGAAAGGCCTCTTGAGTGTAATGTCTTGAAGTATAAAAGTTCTTCTTGCCCTTAATGAAAGTCAAGAACTAGGTGCCCTTGGAGTGTAGGTTTTGGGGTGTCCAACGTCCTTTTTCACACTTTACTTGTACACTCCAAGTATCGGGTCAACACACTCTCTTAATCATCCATCTTCGTGGTCGTGCCCGTATCATCCTCCCTTTCTTGAAAATGATTCAACCTCTAATCTATACCTTACAAAATCAAGCGAAGACAAACAAGCACACATCATCATGGCATGAGGGTTAGAGTTAGGAAAATACATAACATCAATATGCCAAGGCGGTTCATACTTGACATATAACCAAGAGTCTTTTGTGTTACACATTAGGAAGCCATTGACAAATGCATCAAGGACTTGATTATGAAAAACGTCAAGAAGGAATGCACCTAAGCCAAGAGTAACTCTTCCCCACCTTAAGATGGCACCGAGATCAAATGGAAGAGTGGTCATAGACACGGGTCTAGACAACACTCCCCTTTCCCGTAGTCTTCATCCAAACTACAAGATATACTCTTTACAATAGCATACATATCATCAAAGACAAATAGAGAGTGGAGAAGGTATCATTCAAGTTAACTTCAACTAAGGTTTCCTCATGTATGTACTCACTACTAGTTTCAACATCATCACCATGAGTACTCTCAACAATAAGTTCACACATAGTAGAAGAAGTAATTTCCAAACAATGGACACCTTTCCTTTCTATAGAAGTACCCTCAAGTAGACAAATATCACCACTAAAATCAAAGGGATCATTACTTAAGTCTTTACAAGAAGCAAGCAATTCATCCTCATAGTCATCAAACATTATTGGGTGTCATACAAAGGATCACAACCAAAATCAATTTTCAAAGAACAATCATTTATTGAGTTCCTTAAGGATTCGGGCAAATCAAAATTATCACCATCCAATTGATTATCCCTTTCCAAGACCTCATATTTCTTTTCCTTAGAGTACTCTCATCTTCCAAGAAGAGATTTCCATCTTTAGGAGGAATGTTGTTATACCATAGTGGGTTAGCGTATAGGGTATAACCTTCAAGACAAGCTATATCTTCAACATCATTCTCAGTACTAAGTTCATTAGAAGTGACTATATCATCTTCAAACAAGATATTATACCTAAAGAGAGTAGGATCTACCCTCGGGGTAGATTTAGAACACACATGTTCACTCTCTAAAGGACAATCATCAAGTCCCAAATAAGTTTCAAACACATAATCATCCCTATGAGCAAGACAACCCGTAGGGTCTTCTTTACCAAAAGGCAAGCTCACGGGTTCACTCCTATTCATTTGATAAATATTTTCAACATCATCACTAACTTGAGACCCATTAATTACTTCACACACATCCTCAAGTGGTGGCCAAATTCCGCACATAAGTTGATCAATACAATTTTCACAAGATGATGTACTTTCTTTCAACTCAATGGCTTCAACACTATGTGGACATAAATTTCTCTTACAAGAAGAGTCAATTCGGTCATTGATAGGATTAACTAGTGTATCCGCACTCACAATGTGTACATCATCAACAAGAGGCAAAGAATTAATAGACTCACAAATAGGTAAGCTACTACTCACACTCAATGGGCTACTATCCATACAATCACCATTCACATGCACAAAAGTGTAAGAGTTAGCTATTTTACCTTGAAATTCTTGAAAACATTATTCTTCACCATGTAGTGTGACATGGAAGCCCACTTGTTCCTTTGGGATGCTCTCATCACAAGGAATTTTGTCAATTTTTCTCCCTTGATTCATCTCTTCATCACTTGAGGAAGCATGGTAGTTTTGAGAAGTGGAGTGATTGAAGTTATTTTGACCTTTCTTGTGATCCAACCTTCCACTCATAGTAGAAGTAATCCCTTTGAGCAACTTCATCCCTTTCTAGTCTACCAAAGCTCATTTTTATTCTTTTTATTTCACGGTTAAGGGTCTCAAGTTTAGCCAAGATAGCATTAGTGGCATTGTTATTCAAGGCTTGGGAAGTTGAACCTTCGAGTTCCATATCTATAGTACTTAAAGATAAAGAACAAACCTACAAAACAAACAAACAAGTTAGTTCAAATAACCTCACCAACTCTCACTCTCGGTTTACCTCATACTTGGTTTCACAAGTGTTGACAATTCGACTTGTACTTCGTCACTGATTGAAGGATGAGTCTATTTTTATCTGAAATAGATTTTTGTTTGAGGTGACTCAAAGAAAAAAAAAATTCAGACTTGAACCAACAAGATACTACAAGTTACAAAACGAGAAAAGCACAAAAAGAACATTAACATGAAATAAATGACCCTAAACTAATTCACAACCAAGTAGATAGTTACTAGTTTGCCAATTAGTGATAGAATCAGCACAAAATTAACTAGAAACAACAAATTAAAACTAAGAAATCCAAGTTTGAGATAAAATTGGGTTGTCCACAAAATGATGATGTGGCACCTTGTGATTGGACATCAACTTTTCAAAAAAAATTTGTTCTTCAAAATTTATGTCTCAGCCAACTCAATTCCAAGAGAGTGTAATTTCAATTTTGGGGGGAATTTGCAAGGTTTTTGGAGCCTTTTCAAGCTTTAAAATGGATTTGAAATGAATTGGTCCCCCCTTGTACTTGCAATTGTACTTGAAGATTCCTTTGTCTTTGTTGTTTTCTTCTTTTGGCAAGACTAGGAAGCTTCATGGAAATTGCCTTTAACAACTAATACACTCTCTTTCCTCCCTTTTCAAGATCAAACAAGAACTTTTGAATATTTTTCTCCAACAAGATATGAGGATTGAGGAAGAACAATATGAATATTCAAGAGTTGACCAAGTTTGACCACAAGGCAAATGACCTCCAAATTTAAATTTTCTTTTAGATCTAGGTTTCCTTTGCCAATCCAAGTACAAATAACACAAAATCAAGTCCAAAAGGTCCAAACCATAATATACCACACGAAATTCACCCTCAAAAAGCTTCAAACTCAAGTTCAACAATAGTGGAATGCTTAAAACAACACGGATCTTGCTCAAAATTTAGATCTAGACTCTCTCAGTGCTAGGGAATAAGGATCTAGCACTAGATTAACAAAACACACAAAAACAAAGTGGATCTAAGTGACAAAAATCTGCCAAAATACAAAAATGGGTTAACAATTTTTTTGTGAGATTTTTGATTTTCTATACTCTTTTTTGTTGATTTTCTTCAAGGTAATCAATAATCCAAGACTTGGAGTTGTGAGAACAACTCTAAAATATGGATCTTGTTACCAAATGATAAAGAAAAACACTATAAAAATTGAAACCACACTAAAGAATAGGAGATGAAGATGAAACAATCACACAAGAAGTAAAGGACAAACAAATTCAAGAATAAAAACACAAAACTTGAATTAAATGTAAAGATAGATAGTGAGACATAACAATTACAATACCTAAGGAATAAGGTGTATATTAAACACCAAAACCCACTTAAGCTTGAAATTGGAACACCACACTCTTAGGTTGACACAAAAGGGACTCAAGTCACTTCAAGCACCAATCTTTCTAAGCCAAATTGTCAACTCAAGTGTCACACTCAAGCTAACTCTAATTCCAATTGTGGCTTTTCCAAGCCCTACACTAAAGGAGATACACTCTTTCTTAAGAGAAGAAAATATTCTTCAATATCATTCAACAACTAATGAAAAATAGAAGCCTAATTGTCTATTTATAGTTATTACATGGAAAGACCAAAATATCCTTAATGAAGGGTGCTCCTACGGAGTGTAAAAGAGAGGCATCAAAAGACCACAATGCCCTTAATGAAGCTGAAGTTGAGATGCCTCTTGAGTGTAATGTCTTGAAGTGTAAAAGTCCTTCTTGCCCTTAATGAAAGTCAAGAACAAGGTGCCCTTGGAGTGTAGGTTTTGGGGTGTCCAACGTCCTTCTTCACACTTCACTTGTGCACTCCAAGTCTCGGGTCAATACATTCTCTCACTCATCCATTTTCGTAGTCGTGCCCGTATCACAAAAGTTCAACCATCAATACTTGAGAACCAAGCTCACAGATCTATGTAAGGTCAATGAAGCTTTGATACTCATAGATCTAGGACAGGAATTCTATACAATTAAGCTAGCACTGGAAGACAGCTAAAAAAAAAAATTCTCCACTGGGTCCATGGTTTATCGTAAGAGCCTTCATCTCAACCAGAAGATGGGAGCCAAACTTTGTACCGCACAACTCACCAATCTCATGTACAGCTATCTGGCTACGGCTACCGGCACTACCCACGAAATTCTATGATAGACAGATCTTAGAAAGGTAGGGAAAAAATTGGTCATCTTTTAAAAATTAATGCGTGCACCTCTTCAATGTTGAGAGGATGTTATACACGAATTTGTGTCCAAATCCCCATGGATACGTCAGTGCGTACATCAATTACAATCGGGGAACACAAGTAATCCATAAGTCATGGGGGAAGGGCTTTTTATGCACAAATTGTGGAAGGCTGGGACATATGGCTCCTAGATGCAAAGTGGATTCCCCCTACGCTCCTCCATTATAAGATGAACACAGACGGATCGTGCTTAAACAACCCGGGAATAGGAGGGATTAGGGATGTTGTTAGAAACCACGAGGGAGATTGGGTCCTAGGTTTTTCAAGAAAGGTTTCCAAGTGGCTACCAATAACCAAATGGAGCTTTTAGCTCTCCTAGAAGGTTTGAATATTGTAGAAGACCAGCAACTTATCCCTACAGAGATAAATGTCGAATCGACACATATAATCAACATGCTCCAAAATGGTAACCTATATTATGATCATATTCCTGATGCCTGCAGGTCTATGCTGAGAAGATGTAACACCCTAAAATATCATCCCGAGATACCACACCATGCCCAAGGTTACACGTAGCCTCAAGCTAACCCTTTAAGCCAAAACACTACCCTTGGGTTCCAACACAACAACATACACGCTACGCTAAGGATATATATATATGGAATGTCTATAGACAAACCAACCCAACAATACACTAGTCTGACATAGCCTCTATACAACAAAATCAATGAGCCATTGGGACAAACCCCCAACTGACTCAACAGACCAAAGGGATCACAAAACAACAGCACCAAAACTAGCAACTTAGTCCTCGAACCATGAGGACTCACCACTGAAGGAACGTAGATGCGGCACTCGGATATCACTGTCACGGCTGCAGCTGAGTACCTGAACCTACATCATGGTAAGAATGTAGCCCATAGAGAAATACGTGGGTCAGCACAAGATACGTACTGAGTATGTGAGGGCGCACGCAAAATATAAATAATATCATAAATTTCATAAAAACGTACATACGGACCATAATGACACACCTGGCTTGAGTGACATTGAATCATGCAACTCAAAACATCTTAGATAGGAAATGTAGGAGAAAAACCTCATAAATCATTATAGATCATCATAGGCAACTTGACTTACTACATCAAAACTCGGAGTGACTCAGTATTTCAATAAACATGACTCTTATAGACAGGGGAGTTTTCTATAGCCGATAACCCCACGTGAGCTACGTGGAATACCAACGTTTGAAACCCCCATTGGCGGGAGCGTCATACTCTTTTTCAGGGAGTACAACCTTAAAACTGTAATAATCACAATTGGGCTCTCTGGCCAATAATATCATCATCAAACAACCCTACGGTGGCACATGAGTTTGGGGAAATACTAAATTTCCCTCTCGGTGCTAAGTACTACTCCCCGACAAGCTTAGAACGCGTTAGAAAATCCACCACAACATCACAAGGGTCTATCATAAAGACTAAATCAAATCTCTTTCTCATTTATCAAATCATATCAATTTGTGGATTCAACTCAACACATTTTAGCTCAAAACATTTTAATTTTTCTTAACATCAACAAGGTATCGATGCATTGAACCATAACTGACTCGAAATTTGGATAAGGATATGAATACTCAATACATAATATTTTCAACAATTTAACTCATCAAAACCATCCAGAAAATGCCAAGACTCATTGCAACTTCAATATCAACATTTCTCAATTTGCCATCCAACTCTCATTTAAAGGTACTTGAGACATCAACCCATAGTAGGGATATAGAATTTCCAATATCAATTATAAATTCACAATAAGGAAATAGTGGAATGATAGTATAAATCAAGGCTTAACAAATTAAATCATCATACTCTCATAATCAAATACTTTTTGGACATAATTCCATCTCAACATCATACACATATCGGATGACATAATCTCATAGCTCATGGACAATAATATAAGATATAAAATCATATTTTCAATTCATGGTAAAATATGTAAAATCTCATGTCAATGTAATTCAACAAAAATACCGGGCACAAGATCGAAAGGATAATCTTGTTCAAAGCCCCACATACCTAAAAAGGGAAGATGAATATGAACTTCCAGCTTCGGAACTTTATTCACGAAAATAAAGGGTGCTTCTCGAAGCCCTTAACATGATCAACTCGAATCCCAAATCAATTTGAAATTTCTACGGTTCAATCAAGAGACATAGAAGGATGAAATTTGGAGTAGTAGGGTTGGGGTTTGAGCCTTAGGAAATTTTGGAGAAAAATGAGCTATTGAATGCTCTTAATGGACTTAAATCCATGGTTTACCCGGATGGATTGGAGTGAAAATGGCCAAAATACCCTTAAAAATCAAATAATGTCAAATTTATCCTTTGGTGGACTATTTTGATAGGCTGAAGTAGATCGACCATAACTTTTTGCTCCGATGGCCAAATTGGATGAAACCAGTTTCATTGGAAAGAGGACTTTCAGAGCTTTCCAATGGTTAGTTATGATCGTTTGAAGTTGACCCAGATCATTATGTACAGGGAGTTATGATCGTTTGAAGTTGACCCTAAAATTCGCCTGGACTCAGTATTTTTTTTCTGCACATTTACTGTTTACCACTATTCATGGTTAGATCGGAATGATCATAACTCATCGCTCGAGTGTCCGTTTTGGATGATCCACATATCGTTGGAAATCTTATTCGACGCTCTACGCGATGAGGGGTCGCATATCCAGAAATTCCACACAGAAAAATTATTAATCACGATAAAGAACAGAATTCAACACATTTTCGTTCAAAATCTTACCGGAAAATTTTTTCGGGGCATCACAGAAGTATAGGGAGTCCGCCAATTATTCATTGCGGAGCAGAATCATGTAACTGATGTTCTAGCAAAAAAGTGGAGCAACAACTGGAGTTTTTGGAAGCATTGAAAGGATGACAGTTCCTCCTGTGTATGCCCTTTCCCATGTATGGGCAGACAAACTAGGAACTTCTTATGTTAGAAAAATCAACCAATTACCTCATAATACTGAGGAAACTGAGTATTTTGTGGAACCGGATTAAGAGCCGGAGTATTGTAATACTAACTGCATGAACTATGTAGCACTGGTTTTTCAATGAATGCACCTTCAAAATTACCAAAAAAAAAAGTATATTTGTGGTTGATTTCTCTATTGATTTAGCTATGAAAACTATAGTTACTAATGTTTTAGCGATAAATTAACAATAAAATTTGTAGATATTTAATTTTTTCTTTAAAGTGACTTGATATATGAATAACTTTTTTGCAAAAGTTAGCATACTATATGACTTTTTTCGAAAGCAAAAAAGTAAAACAGTTTTACATAAAATAGCATAACATATGACTCTTAATCAAAAAGAAAAAGCACATTGTAGATGTAAAATTTTCTTTTGTTACAGCATTAACATTCTTATATATGTCAACACTCTTCTCGGCAAAAGAAATCTTTTTTAAAAAATGCACATAGAAAGGGAAAAGATAAAGATATGTTACATTTATGGCTAATTAGTAACTATAAGTTGTGGTGAGATGGTTGGAATTTCTCCATGGTTAATTAGAAGTTTCTAGTTCAAGTCTCTAACTAAGAATGAAAAAAAAATTGTTGGGAGCATCACCCCTAAAGATAGGCTCAACCACGTTTGAATTTGAATTTAGTTAAATACAAATACAAATATTGAACATCGGGTGAGGTACAATTAAAAAAAATTTGAAGTGTTGACGAATTGAATGAACATCCACATTATTCATCTTATTCATACTCCCTCCTATTCATATTATACGGTATTTTTATTTTGACAAATCCTTTTAAAAATTCACTCACTAGTATAAAGTAAGAGATATTTTTATTAAATTATGTTTAATCATATTGTTTCTTGGTTTTCTAAAAAATTTTATATCTAAATAAGGATAAACTTGAAAAAGAAAAATTAATACCTTTTAAATTATGTAAAAAATTGGATTAAATATAAGATCTAAAATATCATATAATATGTATTGGAGAAAGTAATGATTTTTTTCTTTTCCATATTTTTAAAGCTTTCTTAAACATTCTACTTTTAAAAAGAAAAAGTAATAGCTTATAAAACTTTTTATCTAACTTTTAATTATGTAAGCTTTTGCTCTAAAAGGATTAATAATAAATAATGGGGTTGTTTTGGTATTCTTGTTACTTTGGAGTAACATACTCTTTCGAGTTTAGGAGAATGCAAAATATTCTTTAAGCATATTTAGCCAACACACAACCCCAACAAACAACAACAATAATATAGGGGATGCTTGCAGGTATGTGCTGAGAAAACTGGGGAACCCAGCAATAGTTCATTGCTTCCGTGAACAGAACCAAGTTGCAGACATCATGGCAAAAGAGGCAGCTAGGAAGCAAGTTTTTGGAACAACCAAAGTTTTTGTAGTTCCTTCTGTGTTTGCGCTAGAACATGTTTAGGTAGACATATTAGCAACTCAATCTGTCAGAACCATCAGTTCATGTACAAATATTCATGAATCCTTTATTTTGGAGCCAGATCATGATTTGGCTGTATTTGTAACTTAACTCTTTGATTAGTTAATGCAATCCCTATTACCAAAAAAAAAAAAAAACAATAATATAGGGTACATATTCTTATAGTTGCAAGTGATTCTACTTGTGGAATTTGGTATAAGATTGATATTTCAGTCTTTCAAATCGACCTCGAATCCAGCCCATCAACTAGCCTTGAAAAAGAATTCTTTCTCGATCCGATTTTGAAATCACTTCTTTCCACATATCACAAAACTAGTCAAATGTACGTGCAAAGCACGTGTATTTCATGTCAAGCCAATGCAATTAAATCCTAACAATGCGATTAAATCCTAACCTTAAGAAAAATCCTCAACAAATAATAACAGAACAGAAACTACTATATTCGAGAATATTACAACAATATCATCAAACATAACCTTAACGCAAAATTTTCAAAGTCCGACCAAACATTCATCTACAACATAGACTGAAACATAACAGAAACTACAACAAAATAATACGATAATCGAAATATTATAACAATACAATCAAACCTAACCTTTTGTGATTGTAGATGACACCTATAGAGCTCATAAAAAAAGCAGTTATTAGAATATCTCCGCCAATAAATTTTACATTGTGGATGTTATTATATTATTGTAGAAAAAATGATTTCTCCAATACCTTTCCTATAAAAAAGAATTATCTAAGTATGAAAGATTTTTATTTTTATGTTGGGAAAAGGAAAAAATTAATTATGATATCAAATTAAAATATGGAAGATTTTTATTTTTAGGTTGCGAAAAGAAAAAAAAAATAATTATGATATCAAATTAATACTACAACACGACTTCAGGAAATTGAATTTTTTTTCCTCAAAAATTTAATAACGTGATTTCATTTTTTCCTTAAAAAATTAAAGTAACTAGTTTTCTTTTTTTGGAACTTTAGGGTAATTGTTGGTTGTGTTTTCTACGAAAAAACTTTCAAAGAAAAAAGTTAACGATGGTATCAAATTAAATTTTTCCTCAAAAATTTAAACGTGGTTTCATTTTTTTGCTTAAAAAATTAAAAGAACTTGTTTTTTTCTTTTTTTTGGAACTTAAGGATAATTGTTGGTTTTTGTATTTTTTATGGAAATTTTTTCAAAGGATATTTTTTTTAACCATATTTTATAGAAATTCTTAATTTAAATATTATAATATAATGATATAATAATTGAAAAAATAATAAAAAGATGATTTTGTCTAAAGTACAGACTTTAAATGAAAGGTAAAAAGTTCAAATCACTTTTCTAAGGGTTTTCACACTTTTAATATATTATAGGTTATAGATATAGATATGAATTATAGATATAGATAGATTATGTAGAATTAAACTATCACACACTCTTTGTTCTAGCTTATTTTTTGAAAACATTAAAAAAATTGCATCCACCCATGAAGGAATATCCTTTTCATGTTTGAATTTTCTCAATCCCTTTATCTCCTTATTTTTCAGTTATCTCCTTATTTTTCAAGAATAAGGAATATTCTTTTCAAGTTTTGAATTTCTTCATTTGGAATCTTGGGGCTTTGGGCTGTAGGTGATAAAAGAGTTTTAAAATGAGGTGTAGGTGACACAAGTCTTAATTATTGAGTGAAAGTGACAATTACTTTATTATGGATTAAGAAAGTTAAAAAAATTTGAAAATAGCCCACAAGTTTTTAAATTTACATTTTGATCCAAATATTTACCTATATAACAAAAAATGGAGGAAAAAAAAGGTGTATTTCTCTCTCTTCTTACCCATTGTTGTTTTCTCTCTCTTAGCGATTTTTGTTGTTCATTGTTGTTGCTGCTTTATTCATCATCTTCTGCTTCATTATCATCATCTTCTACTTCATTATCATCTTCATCTTCTTCTTGTTAACCATTTGTTATTGTTATTGTCGTTCTTGTTCTTGTTCTTGTTGTTACCGCTACTGTTGCTATTTGACCAATTTCTTAGGTTAAATTTTATTTCGAACATCACTTTCACTTTGGCATTACTTCATAAGAGAACTTGGTAAGTCAAATTATGATTTTTAGTTGAATTTGTCATCTGGGTAACTGCTACTGTGTTGTTGTTCTTCCAACTATGGATAAAACTCAATCATGAATCCAACATAAGATCCATCTGTTTAAACAGATAAATCATCTGTTGCGACAGATGAGACATCTGTTTCAACAGAAGACTGATATGTTGGATTTATGTTTAAATAGATGGGTCATCTATTGCAACATTTGACACATTTGTTGCAACAGATTAGTTATCTGGTGCGACATGATAAATATCTATTTCAACAGATTAGTAACCTATTGCAACAGAACTTGAACACGATTCCAACAGAAGTGTTGTCTGTTGCAACAAGGTAAATATCTATTACAACAGATTACTAACCTGTTGCAACAGGTAAGTCATCTATCGCAACAGGTTAATTATCTGTTGCAACATGTCACTCATCTATTGGAATCAACTTCAAAGGTGATTTAGTACTGTAACATTAATCCCAATGGGCGCTTCATTTGTTGCAATAGATATTCAAGAGCGTAACATGAATCCCAACAAGTAAGTAATCTGTTGCAACTGATCACTTACTGTTGCAACAGATTACACATCTGGTGGGATTCATTCATGGCACTATGAAATCACTATCAACTTTTTTAACAAATGACTTTATTTAGGTACTACTAATAGAGGGATCAATAATAATATGGGTGGATTGTTATGGCCAATGAATTGAGAAGAGCAATCGATATGTATGACATTAGAAAAAGGGTGAAATGCTAGAGACGATAGCTATGACAGTCCAAAGTGATATTTTGTATGATGATTTTGTGAACTTAATCATCAGCTTTTGTGGACTGAATTGTCAACCAAAAGAACTCGCCATCAGCTACATGTACAGCTCCTTTGAAAATTAAAGGGTACTTCCTTTCAAGATAACCAATCAGGTTCGGTGGCGTTCTTATATAAGTGATTCAACCAGGCTAGTGTTAAGGGTGTACATGGTTGAAAAGACGAGAGAGAATGAGAACCAGAACGTAGAAGAAGAAGAATAAGAAAAAGAAGACTTCTTTGATGATTGGTTGGATGATCTATACATGAATATTTCAGATGATGATCAAACACCTGCGCCTGTTGATGCGACCAATATGATGTGCAGTTCTTCTCAATCGACACAGTTTGGAAATCTTCAAGAGGACAGGACCAACTTGTTTATTGGAATGTCATTCAAAGACAAGAAAGAACTATCTAACACTTTATTTATTTCTTGCTTGAAAAAAAATTTCAGAATAAAGATGGTGATTAATTCGAGTAGTGTTTTTTGCTTCAAATGTGCTAATTCGAATTGTAAGTGGTGGTTGAGGGTGGTGAAGTATGCAAGTTCTGACAAATTCGTCATTCATAAACATGAAAAGAATCACTCATGTGATTCGGAGCACATCTCGGGCCAAAATCCTCATGTCACGGCAAAGGTCCTCGGTGAATATTTCAGGAGTAGTTTCACCAATGGAAAAGGCCCTTCAACAAGGGTTATGACCAAACAACTCCTTACGGATTTGGGTGTCCTGGTCAGTTATTGGAAGGTATATACGTTCATGGAGATTTTCAAGGACCTGATTAGGGGGACACTCGAGCATCGGTATAAATTCCTGGATGCTTACCGTTACATGATTGAGTCCACAAATCCCAGAAGTAAGACGACATTGCATTTGGATGAAAACGAAAGGTTCAAGTACTTTTTTGTATCCTATGGTGCTTGGATTCAAGTTTTTAGACATTTGAGAAAAGGCATAGCCGTTGACGGTACCTTTTCGAGGAGCAGGTATAATGGATTTCTGCTAGCGGCGATGGCGCAGGATACGGAGAATCATATCTTTCCTGTCGTTTTTTGTGTAGCGGACAAGGAATGTGATACCTCTTATGGATTTTTTTTAACAACTGCGATGCTACATCGAAGATACTGAAGAGTTGTGTTTTGTATCAGATAGGCATACAAGTATTCCAAAAATGGGTTCACTTTTCTTCACTTCAGCTTACTTTGGTTGTTGCATCAGGCATCTTGGAGAAAACATTCAAAAGAACTATCACAACGAAAGGATCGTCACCCTTTTTTATAGAACAGTTAAAGCATATAGTAGAGAGGAGTTTTTGGACCATTTCAATCAAATAGCGGATATGAATCCCAAGGTAGCAGAATTTCTCGCATGTGTCGATTTCGAGAGATTAAGCCAGGCATTTTGTCCAACAAATAGATACATTCTTATGAATTTAATGTCTTGTTTGATTTACAAGTTTAGTATGATGTCGTACTAAGTGATTCTTTTCTATATGTACAATATTATGATATCAAACATAGGTGAATCAGTGAATTCATTATTTGGCGATGAAAGAGAATTTCCCATCAAGGATGTTTGAAAAAATAAGCGAGAAGTATGCCAATTTTTTTAACGAAAGGTGTGTGCAGTCCAAGTGCCCAAAAAAAAACCCGATTTGTTCTCGAAATCAAAAAAAATATCAACGAACATCAGTTTGGGGAATAGGTTATTCTCTCATAAAATAGCAGATTACAAATTCCATATCACCGGTCATGGTGATGCTACCACGATCTATCTTAAAATAAGATCTTGTATGTGTAGAGTTTTTGACTTGGACAAAATACCTTGTCCACATGCTATGGAAGTGCTTCGAGCTCAATACGGTCATAAATATGGACCTGAAGTTTACGAGCACTCCTATCAATATTATTCGATGGAAAATATGAAATGGCATATAGTGGGAATATTTCTCTGGTGCCTCTCGAAGAATCTTGGGTTGTTCCAGCAGAGCTTATGGGGAGATTAATACCTCCTCCATAAATTGAACCGAGCACTATCAAACCAATAAAAAAGCCATATAAGAGGAGGCGTGGAGTTGGAGAATCATTTTCATCAAGAAGAAACAAGTGCTTCATATGTAAGTGCGCTGGCCACAAAAGAACTACATGCCCGAATCATAATCCACCATGATCGTTGTAATTACAGAAACTTATGTTGTTGTTTGTTTGTTTGTTGTGGACTTTTATATATTTAACTCATTGTTGTGAACCTAATGTTATCATTTATTATATATAAAATATCTTTTTTTAATAACTTGTGTATCAATAAAAAGAGGCAAAACATGAACTAAATAATACAACAGACCACAATTCTCAATAGTTGCACAAACAACTGGAATGTTTTCCTCCAACAGATGACAAATCTGTCAAAACAGATGGATAATCTATTGATAGAAACCCAAAAGATGACCAATCTGTTCCAACACATGGTCCATCTATTGAAAGAACTCAAAAGCCAAAATTGCTAGTGCTACTAGATTCAACATAGCTCCTCGCCTCCAACCGTCAACATGTTAACATGTATGTATGTTTAGATTAGAAGAAATAGACAAACTGAAAATTGAATAAGAATTAAAATACCAAAGTCTGACTAAAAGTAAATTTTTAATTAAATGAAAAATAAAATACATTAGGTATAGATCCGATATACAAAAATTAAGACACATACGCTAAAAGAAAAAATACATTCTAATTATTATTATCATCATCATTAATGACAGTCGGCCAATCAACTCGCAGCAGCAGGGCCCTTATAAGCCTCTGTATCTCTCTGAACATCGTCGCTCTCACAACGACCAACTCCCTCTGTAGGTTATTAACCTACCTCTGAAGTTCCCGTACTGTGTCACGTAGAATAACAATGTCTGAAAAAGGATCAGCCATATCTAGAACACACATGAATTGACAAATGTAAAGAAAAAAGTCCAAAATGTAATACAATGTATACGACCAACTGGTAAATTTACACCAGAAAAAAAACTTACCTCAACGAGAAAGGAATATGCTATTTAAAGAGAAGTGGTTGAAGATGTCACACGAAAAGAAAAAATGCAAGAAAAAAATAAAGTTGAGCTGAATGAAGATTAAAGAGGGACCTATTTATAGAGGATTGAATCTGGACGTGTCATGCCAAAAGACAGGACTGTTCAGCTCCATTGTATTAAATATATTAAAACTGGTGTTATTTTGTTTTCTGTGAAAAGTCACGACTTTTTCTTTTAAATTAATTACTTCTCACCTTTTCAAAATGGTTTGAGACTCGATAAAAGCCGTTATTATTGAGTTGTTGCAATAGATCGTCTATCTGTCGTAACAGATTTAGCATCTATGTCAACAGATGGATTGAATGTGCAACAGATGGTCTGTCAAAATAGATTTACCATCTGTTGCAATAGATGGTTTATATATGCAACAGATAAGACATCTGATACAACATATGTATAATCTGTTGTGACAGATAGACAGTATGTTGGAGGAGATGTTTTGATATCCTCTAACAACTGATTATCAGTTTCAACAGATGGAGTATTCAATTCATTAGCTGTTTGGAATGTGTTAGATAAAAATTCACGACCCTTCACCTCTTTTTAATAGTCCCTCTGTTTCATATTAGTTGGGCCTTATGGGCTTGGCACACCAATTAATAAAAATATAAATTAGGTGATTATTTTACCAAGTTTGCCTTATTAATTATGCTTTGAAAGTATAAATGTGAATAATTTACTTTATGTAGTCATTTAATAATAGGGGTAATCTTGAAAGAATATAATAAAATTCTCTTGATTTTATAAATAGGACAACTAAATTGAAACAAACATTTTTAGCAAGAAGTAATCGCATGCGTGCAGATGAATAAAAATACAGTCTGGTCTGTCGCAACAGATTTACCATCTGTTACAACATATGAATTATCTATTGTGACAGATGGACCATATACTGAAGGAGATGTTTTGATTTCTTCCAACAGTTGATTCGTCAGTTGCAACAGATGGATATTTCGATTCATCAGCTGTTTTGGATGTGTTAAGATAAAAAGTCAAGACTCTTCACATCTCTTTTTTAATAGTCATCACATGCGTGCAGATAAATAAATAATACTGTCTGACATGTCTTGATGGGGTGGGAAGAATAAGGTGCGTGCAATGGATCCCATTTTCATGCGTGCGAGTTATGTATATTATTGACCAGGCTACCGTGACAGACACATAAAGTGCAATGATTTTGTGAATGCAGTTTTTTACCGATTAGACAATGATCTTGCAAACAAGATCCTGCATTGTACAATTTAGTTTGATAGGTACGAACTGATAAGGCCGAAGGGTTCCAAGATGGTGGTGTCGATACCCTGTTACAATTTAATAATGGTTTATGCTCATATTTTTGTGTCAAGTTTAGAGAAGGGTTCAAGATCTTGACAGTAGTTTAAATATCCAATAGTGATTAGACCGATTTTAATGGCGTAATGGACTTCTTGAAAGGCCTCCTAAGTCTCACAATGCAGCAAACAATGATGAAACCAATAGAAATTCCCCTACTTCAAATTTATATGGATGGATTACTGGAGGAGACTTTTATACAGCAAAAGGTACTTGGGAGAACACCTGTGCGTGAAGAAGGAGGTGGAGAAGGCCATATATCATCTCAGACCTTGATATATGGCCAATGAAATTGACATGAGAAACCTAAACTCAGACTTTTATACACCAATAAAATTGACATGATCCTGTATTTTTAATGCAGGAGTAGTTGGTTAAGGTTTCCATTCAGACTGACAATCTTACCACCTTCCGTGCTCGTGAAGCTGCTTCCTTAGAGTTCTGGTCCTGTATAAAGTGTCCATCTCTAGTCTTGTTGACCATTCTTCTTTTTCTTCAACGACTGATGAATTTTCATTTTTGGATACACTTTCACATTCGCACCTCATCCATTTTTTTCATTTTTCATGTCAATTTCATCAGCCAATTTCGCTACACTTTTCTTCCCACCCTGTGTTTCCACTTAAACAAGGACTGAGATGATATATGGCCTTCTCAACCTCCCCCTTCCCATACAGGTTTTCTCCTAAACACCTTTTGTTGTATAATAGTCTCCTCCAACAACCCATTCATATAAATTTTGACCAGGGAAATTTCTATTGGTTCCATCGTTGTTTGTTGCAGTGCGAGGCTTTGGAGGCCTTTCAACAAGTCCATTAAGCCATTAAAACCGGTCCAATCATTATTAGATATTTATACTGCCGCCAAAAACTTGAACCCTTCCCCAAACATGACACAAAAACATGAGCATAAACCGTCATTAAATTATAACGGGGTATCGACACCACCTTCTTGATCCCTCAGCCTTACCAGTTCGAACCTAACAATCTTAACTGTAAAATGTCATATATTGTTTGAAGGATTAAAGCCTAATAGGTAAAGAACAAATATTCAAAAAATTATTGTACTGGATGTGTGTTTTTATGATAGGTTGATAGTAATACATACCTCCCGCATATGAAGTGGTTCCATCTGCAATCAGCTTATTACTCCGAACCCATCTTTACTATAGCCTTTAATGCTGGTCGGGAAAAAGTGGACCCAGTTTCATTTTCTTTTATCTACAAACAAGAGAAATACATTTGATGTCAAACAAGAGAAGAACAGCAAGAAAACAAAAAGAACATTACAAAAGGGTAACACAAAATTGAGTGAATCAACAGATGACCAATATGATGCAACAGATTACCCATCTGTTCAACCAATGAGGCATCGTTTCAATAAATGAATGACATGTTGCAACAGATGGGTTATCTATTGGAATAAATCAAACCAGCCTTTCTACTAGTTTGATTTCTTCAAATAGTTACTCCGTTTATTCCAACAGCTGATTTTTCAGTTACAACAGTTGAGAAAACTTTTGCAGTACCACCAACAACAGCATCAACAATAAAAAAACAACACCATATGTTCCAACATCATCTAAAATACAAATGTCACATATTCCAACATGACCACCACCCCCAACAACAACATAACCAAAGTATCAAACAAAAGACATAAAAAAAACTATACTGACAACAAGACTTTTTAAGTTCTCCCAACAGATATATTTTTTGCATAATTTAATAAAAATAATGGTTCGTTCATTCAAGACTTAAAAATCACCTTTTCTTTAATTTTCTCAATAAATAGGAAACTGGTAATGGGTAAATCATTAATAGCAATAAATGTAAATATCTAATTTAAATAACATACAAAGAAGAAGAAGAGATTGAAAGAGCAACAGTGAACCGTACCTGTAATGTCAAAAAAACAAATGGATCAGAACATCCAGTTCAGTCGAGAAAAGATATTGATTGGTTGAGATCCTAAAGGATCCTCATCCGAAAGAAGAGAGAAAAGTGAGGAAAAAGGAAGCAAAGATAATTGAGAATTAAGAATAAAGAAGAGTGATGAGTTGAGTCTAGACTACTTTATGGCTGAAGGAGAGAGTTCTAGATATGGGTTTTAAATATTTAGTAATAACTGGTGAGGGGCACGAGGAGACGGTGATATTAAAAAGACTAGATAAGACTACTCACTCAGGAGATTTTTGAGTTATCCAAGTAGTACCGAAAAATATTTTTTACTTCCTTAGTATTTTAACTTTTTTATCTAGGACAGAAAAAACCTAAATTACTTTTTAAAAAAGGATCATAAAATATTTAAGTGCAACAGATGACAATTTTTGTTTGGAAATTTCCAAAGCTTGGTCATCTATCGCAACAAATGACGTAATCTATTTGATAGTTTACAACAAATGCGTGATATGTTGCAACAAATTACCTAATCTGTTTGATTTGATCCAACAGAAAAGACATCTGTTACAACAGGTTGAACATTTGTTTATATATAATTTCAATTGAGTTCATATGTTAGACTAATACCTTAATTGAATGTGAGTTCTCATAGGGTCAACTACAACTTCAATTAAGTCTTTTGGCTATTGCATGATGAGACGGTATTGCGTTTCTTCCAAACAGAGTCGTCGATCGATCACTCTTACCTGAACCGATTCTTACTACCTCATTGTTAGACTAATACCTTAATTGATTAATCTAGGACTAGGGTACTAATACCTTAATTGAATAATCTAAGACTAGGGGTGAGTTCTCATAGGGTCAACTACAACTTCAATTGAGTCTTTTAGTAATTGCATGATGAGATGGTACTATGTTCTTCCCCACCAGAGTCTTCGATCGATAACTCTGAGCCGAACCAATTCTTACTACCTCATATGTTCAACTAATACCTTATTTGATTAATCTAGGATAGGGTACTAATACCTTAATTGAATAATCTGGGACTAGGGGTGAGTTCTCATATGGTCAACTATTGATTAATCTAGGACTAGGGGTGAGTTCTCATAGGGTCAGCTACAACAAATGGCATTGCCTATTTGATAATTTACAACATATAGGTTATCTGTTGCGACATATGATAATCCATTTGATAATTTACAATAGATGGATAATCTGTCACAATAGATGACTTAATTTGTTTGATAATTTACAACAGATTCGTAATTTGTTGTTACCTTATCTGATTGATAATTTACAACAGATGCGAAATCTGATGCAACATGTTGAACATTTATTTTCATACAATTTCAATTGAGTTCATATGTTAAACTAATAGTACCTAAATTGATTAATCTAGGACTAGGGGTGAGTTCATAGGGTCAACTAGAGCTCGATCAACTACAACTTTAATTGTGTTTTATATAATTTCAATTGAGTTCATACATTAGACTAAATAGTACCCTTTTGGCAATTGCATGATGATAGGGTTAAAAATTATGCATATCTTTTATAATTTTAAAAATAATTAAAATCAATTCAGACCAAATTAACATTTTCAAAACTTGTCATTCTTTTCTAAAATACAAATCAACCCATATAAAATATTTCATCATTTCAAATCTTGAGTTCTCACTCTTTCTCTCTAATTCTCACTCAATAATACAGTACAGACAACAACTACTCAATAAATTTGGTCAACCCTGCACAACAGATCATTTTTCTTCTCATTTTCAACTATATAGGTGTTATTTTTTACTTCATTTGTGATAAAATATTTTCTTCAATCCTTTGACCCCCGCTATTTTAGAATCAAAAGAAAATTTATTTTCATGAAAAATAGCATCACTTGATTCTAATTATAATAATATCTTCAAGATTGAAAAATCTATAGGTTGTACTATTTAAAGCATAACTAAGTAAAGCACAAGTAATAACTTTTTACCCAATTTAGAAATTTTAGGATCCATTAACCTTACATACGCTAAACAATTCCAAACTCTTAGATATCCCAAATTTGACTTATGGTCTTTCCACAACTCAAAAGGTGTTAATTTGGCCTTTTTATGAGGCACAAAATTAACACATAACAAGCAGTCAAAAGAGTTTCATCTCAAAATTTAGAGGTGCACTCGATTCAATTAGCATGGCATTATTAACTCATCAAAATTATATTCTTTCTTTTCGCTACATCGTCCAATTCAGGAGAATAATGAGAAGGAGTTTCATGAATTATACCAAATGATCTACCAAAAAAATTAAACTCACTAGACTAATATTCACAACCTCTATCACTTCTTATTCTTTTTTATTTTTCTATCAAACTGATTTCAACTTCATGGAGAAAAAATTTAAAATTTTCAACAACGTCACTTTTATTTTTCATTAAGTAAACATATGTAAACTTAGAAAAATCATCAATGCAAGTAATAAAGTATCTATTTTCTCCAAGATTTAAAATTTCTCCAACTTCACAAATATCAATATGAACTAATTCTAATAAATCAATTTTTGTCTTTCAACCTGAAAATGAGGTCTTTTGTGATTTTGGCTTTACGACAAGCCTCATATTTTTCAAAAAAAAATTTGATCATTGAACTTAATCTTAAAGTACTCATGATTCCCACATAACAATCATTAATATGACACAAACGAGCATGCAAAAACTTATTAGAAGAAAATATATAAACAGAATTTAATGTTTTATTCATTTCAACATTCAACTTGAACATCCCATCACAAGCATACCCCTTTCCCACAAAAATACTATTTTTTAAATTACATATTGAGCAGATTTAATAATCTATTTGAAACTTGCTTTATTAGGAAGAAAATTAGACATCAATTTTTTTCTCATGGAAGATGTATAAAGTACATCTTTTAAAATTAATATTCTTTCAAAAGTAAAACTCAAGTAGACATCCCCCGTTTTAAGAACTTGAGTGGTGTGAGAATCACCAAGTATGATAATTTTGGGCTCTTCAAAAGGAGTATATTTTTTATATTATTCTTTATCATAATAAACATGATAGTTTGCATCAGAGTCAGCCCACCATCAATCAACATTCTCCACCATATTTATGTCTGTTATCATTTCCACAAATGATTCTTCGATAACGTTTGTTTGAGTGTAGGCCACATTTTTAAAATTTATAAAATCGAGCAATATGCCTACTTTTGCCACAAATAAAGCACAGTGTCCTTTATTGAACTTATTGATTTTATGACTGGTTATTTCCATCATTATTGTTCTTGGAATGTCTATTATTATTTTTCTTGATTTTTTTATTCTTAAAATTCAAAAAAATATTTTTTTTATTATCAGAGACATCATTATTTGAAGTAGTTAACTTTGCCTCTAATGTAATATTATTCTCTTCTGTCTGCATGAGTGCATCTTGGCCCCTTGTGTAATACCTCAAAAAATCCAAATTAATATTAGCGCCATGTTTCAATATCATGCATAGTACATCATGGTTATTTTATAGTTTTATGAGCAAGTTATATGTATATTAAGTCTTCAAATAACTCTCAGCTATCAAATGAATCAAAACATTCCTTACCGATTAAATTCTTGGGAAGGATATTGCTATAGTTAACTTCAAATGAGCATATATCTCATTATACTATGAATTATTGATCTCATAACCTACCAAAATATAGATAATTGAATTAGCTTTCCAACGATACCAATTTTTCCTAAATCCGATACTGGATCAAAAAGTTATGCCCATTTTACTCCAGTATGTTAGGCTGGAAACTGAGTGACGACATTTTGTGATAACTTATCACAAGTCTGATGGCTTATCACGAATGTCATCAGCCTTAGGCAGAAACCAGTCCCCAGTGACGATATTTTGTGATAACTTATTACAAGTTTGATGGCTTATCAGCCTTGGTCGTTACTTGATAAATTCAGCAATTAGGAAATGGTTTCGTAAGGGTATTTTGGTCTTTTCCTTCGCCTCTCACGACTTAAAACCCTCAAGGGACATAACTTTCTCCTATTTTTCTTCATTTAAACATCTCAAAAATTCTATCATACACTCTCAACCACAAGATTAGGGTTTTCTCTCAAGATCATCTCCTCAAGAACAAGAACATTTTCTCCCAAAGGGGTTAAATCCTAGTCAAGAAAAATCAAGAGCAAGCCTAAGGATTTCTTCAAGAACCTTCAAGAAACATTAGATCTCTTTCAAGATCAAGCTTTAAGATATGCGTAGTATTCATCCATGGATTCCTTTCATCCGTGGAGTTCAAGAACCCTCTTTTAAACTATGAACCATGGAGTTATGTTGCGGGTTGATTATGTTTGTGTGATTGATTGTTATATAACTCCCAAGTTAAAATCTTTTTGTGATTTTATGACACTAGGGTGACATGTAAATTGAAATATATGAATTTTGGGTGGTTTGGATCATTAATGTGATGAATATGCCTAAGCCATAAAGTATGCATGCAAGGTGTTTGATAAAATACCTAAGAGACTAGAAATCATGCATTATAGCTAAATAAAACTTAAAGGACAAGTCCATTCTCTATTCCTTATGAATCAACAGGAATCCCATGCTAATTATTGTATATTGTTGTTGTGATATGGAATGCTCATGAAATTTAAGTTATGCAAGTATGTGCATGTTATATGCATTCCCTCTCATGATCAATGATATGATAACTGTGTGTAGTATGAAATCCCCTATTTATGGTATTATGAATTGTGAATGTTATTCCTATGATCAAGAAGTGTCAATTTCCTTCCATCGAGTCCTGGGGGTACTTGTACCCGAGAAATATAGTTGTGTGCCTAGAGCCATGTCATGTTTCACGATAATCTCAGTTAAGCCATGATCTATAGAATTCAGTCAGCCATGTGACTCAGGAAAATTCAGAAATCTCAGTAGTCTCAGCAGTTCAGTAATCTCAGTGATCTCAATACTCAGTAATCTCTGTAACCTCAGTATTCACAGTTAATCTTAGTAACTTAGTACTCTCAATCAGTCCTCAGAAATCAGTACATTCCGTCAGTCATCAAAATTCAGTAAACTCAGTTTAGCTTTGCTAAACAATAACACTAGTATCAGTTCAGTGTCTTTCAGTTGGAAGTAGGATTCAGCACCGAGCGAGCCTAGGGATGGGGACTCACCCACTAGAATAGGACTGAGATCCCTAGAAGCAATCCCTAAGTTTCAGAACTACATAGCCAGCGTAGGAACGAGATGTCACCCGTTAGATAAGACTAACATACTCAGAGATCACCCGTTAGAACATTTAAATGTATAGGACTGATCCCAGGAGTCACCCGCTAGATTACGACTGACTCCACAGTAGTTGTCTTTACTAGTGGCGCGGTACGGACACCCTTCCAACTGGGGTTACAGGTTAGACCCCAGTTAGTTTAGCATGGGGCATGTCGGTTAGATAAATACATCCCATAATTTCAGTTACAGATTCAGGACTGTCAGATACAGTCAACTCAGCTCAGTAGTACAGATTCAGGACTATCAGATACAGTCAACTCAGTTCAGTAGTACAGATTCAGGACTGTCAGATACAGTCAACTCAGCTCAGTAGTACAGATTCAGTACTGTCAGATACAGTCAATCCTATCATTATCAGTAGACCTCGGGATCACCCATTAGACAGGACTGATCTCAACTATGGTCAACCACTATCAGTAACATCAGATTCAGAGATCACTCGCTAGGTAGGACTGATCTCAGACTAAGTCAAGTCATCTTTAGTATCAATATACTAAAAAATCACCCGCTAGATAGGACTGATCTCAGATTTAGTTACTCCATCCAAAATGGAACTCAGATAGTTCCATCAGAACTTAGATTGTCAGATACAGTCGCTCAGTATTAGTTACATCGGTTAGGCCAATCATCATAGTTATATCAGTCGCCATATCTTACCTTATCAGTACTCAGTTTTAGGACTGTCAGATACAGTCAATCAGACCAGTTTTTCATAATTAGAACTGTCAGTAACAATCATTCCTTTATCAGTAATACAATATCAGTCTCCCAGTATTCAGTAATACAGTATTAGTTCCATTACTTATTAGTGATTCACATATCAATATCATTAAACTCATGTTCAGACTCAGTGGTCAGTATCACCACGAGTTCAGTAGCAGTTACTTATGTATGAATGTATTCTCACGTTCATACCAGTCAGCATTGTTCATGTATATAAACCCCATGTATTTAGCCTACCTCACTTGCATACTCAGTACATTCCAATGTATTGACGCATTTGCGCTATGGTGTTCCTTTTTATGTTACACCATAGATTCAGAGGCACAAGTTCTAGAGCAGCAGTAGCATTGTAGATTTCAGCAGTCAGAGTTAGATATGAGTCCTTATCCTTTGAGGACATGATTATTTTCCTGTTTTCTCATTGATTTGTTCATTAGTTGGAGTTAGTTGGGGATATATCCCATCAGCTCCTTATTCAGATTATTCAGACAGTAGAGGCTTTCAGACTAGATGCAGACTAGATACAGACTATCATGTTCCAGACTTCAGTATTTCAGTTTTGTTTTGGTATTGTGATACCACTTTATTCAGATATTATCATTATTCAGATTATGTTCAGTATTGAACCTTATGGTCTTTCAGTACATATTTTTGCATTTTTCAGTATTTTATACAGTATACAAGTACAAATATCAGTCATGGGTTAGCTTGTGGTCCTTCGGGGTCATGAGCACCGTGTAGCGTCCCGGTTCAGAAAATTGGGGCGTTACACCTTGCCTCTTCTTCCATGAGGATTCGTATTATTAACGTCTCAAGAGAAGTTTTCTTTTATTTGTAGCGCATAGTTATTTGAAATTTCTTCCAAGAAGGAGGAAGTTTATCTATTATTCCACAAATAATAAGGTTATCTTCAATTCTGACTTCCTCGGGCCTGAGCTCTCCAACAATCATTATAAAGTCTTGAGCTTGGTCTACAACTGATTTGTTGTCCACCATTTGAAAATGTAAAAATCTGCTACCGGCATACTTTTTCGCTCCTGCCTCCTCGGCGTCATACTTAATCTGCAATGCTTTTTAAATTTTCTTTGAATTAGAGTAAGTTCTATCAGAATAATCATAAAAATTATCAGATAAACAATTAAGTATAAAATTACCAACACTTGTAGAAGTCACCATCGCACTCTTCAACTTTCTCTTGAAGAGAAATAAATTCATCATCATTTATGAAAGAGTTAGCTACTTTGTTTGAATTTTTCTCAGTTAACACATAAGAAACATAAACATTGAGAAGACTTAAGTAGAAAAGTACTTTACACTTTCACCTTTTGAAATGAGTATCGTTGAATCGAAATAACTTGTTATGATCTCCCAACTGACATCCGCGAATTTTTCAATTGTTGCCATTGAATCTCCTTAAAATTTCTAGTGAAATTACAATAAAATTACAACTGAAAAAATACAAATGAAGAAAATAAAAAATATCTTCTTCTTAGTTGAGGCGCGGATATCTCGCTCTCTTTAAGGAGATTTAGGTCCACTGCAGCAAATGTTTCACCGATCTAGTAATAATCTTCTTGACTTGTCCCCTCCAGGATACAATAGTCTTCTCAGAAAGTACAACTCAACAAACTCTGGATAAGTGTTGAGTTCAAAGCTTCACCAAAAAGAACACCTCCCTTCAACTAGTAAACTCTCTTTTTACTAACTTTTGTGAACTCTATATTTCCATATGTCTAGATAAAATACAAGACTATCACTATTTATATGTGACAAAAATTTTTATGCAATAAATAAGAAGTAGTGGATAATAAAGTTGATCAATGAAATGAAAAAATAATGCCTTAAAAGTTACCTGAGTTACAAAACATAATTAAAAAAAAATAATAGACAAACAAAGAGTTAGTGATTACATTAACTTCAAGAAAAATAATGACCAAATTCAGCCACTACTATTCAAAAGTCAAATTGCTTGCAGCATGCATATCCTAAAGCCATAAAAGTGTCATAATTCAAGGTTGAAGTATAACTGGCATTATATGTCATTAGTACAAAATGAATAAGGCACACCAAAGACCAGCAATTGAAGGAGTTAAGATGGATAATAATACTGAGTTTTATTGCCCCTTCCACTATCTCAAAAGTTACTGCCGCTTAAATTCACTTATATTCACTAATATCCACTTATATCCACTATCTCAAAAGTTATTGCCACTTAAATTCACTTATATTCACTAATATCCACTTATATCCACTATCTCAAAAGTTATTGCCACTTAAATTCACTTATATCCACTTATATCCACTATCTCAATGCATTGAAATATTATAAATTTAATATTAAAATACTTAAAAATTGTCAGTTAGATTGTTCGAATTTAATGGCTGATCAACATACAATTGAGAGAATTGTTTTTATTGTCCATTCGCATTTTTTTATTCTTTTTTTGAGATTTATATATCTTCAAGCTATGCATAAGATCATCTGAAAAAAATATTTTTTTATTCAATTTGTAAGTAATCAAAAGATCTCATCTCTTTCGTATAATCAACATGATTTTTTTTATTGAAAAATTATATTACGAATATATTTTGTAGTATATTTTGTAGTTTTTTCCAAGTCACTAGAGGTAGTGATGGGTCCCAGATCCTAGATATTAATAATTGTGCATCCTAGTTAATGTAGTTTAGGTAAGTTAAATTTTGGTTAGTGCGTGTGCTATGTCGTCGACATTTTTATTATTTTACCAAAAATTTTTTGTTTTATTTATGGCATTTTAAATTACTACATTTTTATTGTTAGATTAATATTTAACATTTTAAATTGAAGATAAGTGAAAATTTTCCACCTTATAATTAGTAGTTAAACACTAAAACTTGATATTTTATTTTATTTTTGTTAGGAAATGATATTATTTTGTCAACTTATTTTTTCCTCTTTAAATTGAACACCACAACAACGTAATATGTGTGTATGTATATATATATACTAGTATCACAACACGTGCCACGTGATTTTTGAGAAATGTCGGTAAGAAAAGTGTACGTCTGTTGACATTGTACTTTGCACTTTTTAAAAATAATATCTATTAAAAAGGAAGCATGGCAAGTTTCAGAATATCAAACTAATGTAAATATACTTGTAGAAATGTAGTCGAAAACTTCGATATATAAAACGTTGAAAGAACAGGGGAATTTTTTTTTTTTGCTGAAAAATTCTTATGTGTAGAGGAAGTGTAATAAACATAATAGATTAATATGATAGATCTTTAAAATCAGTTATACATACCACTATATAGATTCCTCTTTTCTCCTTAAAACAGAAATTACACAGTTTGTTGAATACTTACCTATTTTATGTTGCTTAGGCTCGTAAGATTTATTTGATAATAATCTATCAAAGTAATTCTACCTGTTTGAATTGACTTATTTTAAGTGTTTTTTTTTTTAGCTAAAATAGCTTTTGAGTAGTTTTGTAGTGTTCGGATAATAATAAAAACTGATTTTAAGCTAAAAGGATAAAATAAGCTAAAAGTTATGAGCTCATCCAAATACCCTAATGTTTCATTTATAACTGTTAGTCTTCTTCTCTTGCTCCTTCCTTCTCCAATAAGTGGTTTCAATGCAACTAACATGCAAATTACATCTGAAGAGCAAGAACATTATGTTATAAGTATGTATTAAGTTTAGAGTTATATATTAAAGTCGTTAAACTGTACTTATCAAAGATAGTGTCAGTGGTTAAAGTATCCACCTCTTCCAAGGATGCAAAGCCCTTTGAAAAATTTAGGGTGAGAATGCCATTGTCAAAGAGTAAAATAAATGTTATTTCAACTTGTTGGTGAACTTAAGAGTAGTTGGGATTCATCTGTTTCAAGTGTCCGTTGATAATGTAATAGCTCTTATATGGTAATAAGAAATTATGCCACTTTTTAATATGGAGAAGTGTCGTTTGTAAGGAATTGTAAGTAAATAAATAAACAATATCATACAACTTGAAAATGTTTTATGTCATCATCAACTAATAATAATATTATAGTCTAATAAACACCTTCATGCTTCGGGTTAGAGTAGGACTTGCTGAATTACCAAGACCTTCATCACCAAACAGATGAATACTTTTGAAGCTTCCTAATTAGAACAAATCATTTTGCGAAGAACCTGAAATGGTTAGGTCGGTGGAAAAAAATTGAATAGTAATACAATATACATTTTACTACAAGTTACGGAGGTGTGTTAAGTTAACCGAATAAAATCTTAGAATCAATAGCTCTGATTTCTTCTTCACGGACAAATTAAAACATTTGTTTCTTTGGTTTAAGTTTACCATGGCAAGTGAATGAACTATCAAAAATGACAAGAAGAATTACAATAAATGAAACATCTAAATTTTAAGGTAGTAATTTGAAATGATTTGCAATGTATGACAATACGGAGAGGGGTCATATAAAACTACAACACGAATGTCGTAAAGTAGAACTTATTATATATTTCTTGACTCCACGACTTTCACATACATTCGCAGAGTTAAGAAACATTTTACAAAAAACGAAATGGATAAGTATGTAATAATAGTTATTAAGACAAACTCATCAACTCACCTCAACGCACCCTCACTATATCAAAGTAACAACTTGCATAAAGAAACTTATAACTTGAATTGTTAGATGGAAATAGTGAAGTGGAAAGACATAAATGTATCTGTGTGAAATTCTTAACTGTTTTTTTTCTTCCGGCGAAACGAAATTAGAAACACATATGGTGTTGACATGAGTTGAAGTACAACGATATGAGTGTGAAAATAAAGTAATAAATGGCACTATGACAGTTTCATATAAAGGAAATTACGACTTAAATTGCTGGACGGAAATAGAGAAGTGAAAATACAAAAAAAAATTGCGAACCCAAATAAGAAATGCATATAATGCAGTTTTGATGTGTGAGATAGCAAAATTATGATATGTACCATAGCAGTTTCATATAAAGGGACTTACAACTTCAAATACCTGGAGAGAAACAGAGCAATGAAAACTCATAAAAGTATCTGATTTAAATGCTAATATCTGAAGTAGATTGAAGCAATATTGACATTGACATTGAAAGAAATTTAAACATAAGTTTCAACAGCATAAAGTGTTTAAAGTTGATATCTAATTACAAAAGTCTAAAAGTGTGGTGATTGCAAAGTAAAGGACATATACTTGGTATCCAGAGAAAATGAAAGAGAAGATGGAAAATTGTTTGGTTATTTCCATCGCGTTTGGTCAAAAGCGTCCGTTGATATATATTCAGAATTTTGCAGCGCAACTATATAGGGTGGTAGAGCCGAATGGAATTGGGTACTTTTGAAATTTAGTTAACTTCATTTTAAATAAACGAGTTAGGGTTTTTATTAGTAATTTCAAGTTAATGAGTTAAATTTTTTAAAGTAATGTAGAAGATAGATTAAGAAGACACCAAAATTGAATTTACTATATTTGGACAGACCATATGCTAGCCATTTGAGTCAAAATGTTTATATAGAAACACCATAAGAGACAAATCAGTGGATAATATTAAATTATATTTGCCAATATGAGCGGAAAACATTAATAAAATGAGTAAGCAAAGGCAATTGAGAAGCGTATGATAACCATTCATATTTAATTCGACTCTTTAGAAAGAAAATTATAGAAAGATTCAGAGAGAATTTTTCAGTCACATATAACATATTTTATGTCAGTGGGGAAGCAACATCGAGGAAGAGTATGAGAAGAGCTATCATATTAGAGTAGTTAAATAGAGAAGAACTTACAATTTGAATTCGGCGGTGAACGATTTCGTGAATGATTTTTATGAAGTTTAACAGTGAAATTAAACGATAGGAATTGATATAATGTCATAAATTGCAATTCATAAACTATTTTAATAAATTGAAGATCATAAAAAAAATGGAAAGTTTGGTAGAAAAGTAATAGGCCATTACCTGTTTGGCTAACAGAAGATGGAAGATAGGAAGAGTAGCCCGTTAAGGCAATTTCATCAATCTAGATAGTGAAAATCATACTTCTGTTGGCCGAGAGCAACTTTTTGGCAAACCATGGATTCATGTTAGAAGCCTAGTGTTGTTTGTAGGGTTAGTTTTTTTTAACAATATTTTGAACTTTTCATGTCAGAAGCGTGGTGTTGTTTGAAGCGTTAGTTTTTTTTTGTTTTTTTTTTACTTTAATTTAATGAGGTATTTAATTAGTTAAGAATAGGAGTATTTTAGTAATTTCACTTTAAGTTTGTGTGTTCATGCTTTTAAGTTAGTATGATTAGAGATTAGAGATAGAAATATATATATACATACTAGTTTAGGTGTACGCGTTTCGCGCGTGTACCTCACTTTAGGATATTTGTTTAAATAATAAAGATGAATGCAATAATTAAATTCAACATCTTTTGAAGAATATATTTAATTAAACCTAACCTTTATAAAAAAATATTATCAAAATCGATCGACATTCATCTACCACCTGTAACTGCAATAAAATAATACGATGATAGAGACATCAAAAAAATATAATTAAATCTAACCTTTACACAAAAAATTCTTCAAAGCCGTCTGACACTCATTTATCACCTGTAAACTATAACAAAATAATACGATAAGAGAGATGTCAAAATAATACAACTAAACTTAACTTTTACATAAAATAAATTCTCAAAATAGAGATATAAAAATAATACAATTAAACCTAACGTTTACCTAAGAAAAAATTCCTCAAAGTCGACCGACATTCATTTACCACCTGTAAATTCATCTACGGCCTGTAAACCATAACAAAATAATACAATAGTGATCACAAAACTTCAGTTTTGATGAAAAATAATTCTGTCTGAATGAAAATTTTGACCCTAAAGAATGACTTGATTAAAATAAGGAAGATATATATATATATATATATACACACATTGAATTTTATTATGTTGACAAAAACAGTGAAGAAGTTAAGGGTTAGTAGATTAAGCATCCACCAATCTAGACACCGAATCAAGTTAGATGAGCATCAATCATATTTTTTATTTTTCTCTAGTTTAATGTGCATCTCAATATTTATAGAAGTATTTCCTTAATAGAGTACTATTTTAGGAGTATTTTCTAATTGATCAGTATCAAGGAAAATATTAATTGATTCTCCTTCCATATATTTTAGAAGTCCCATATATTTTAGGAGTCTAGTTAATATAGTAAAAATAATTAAATAATAAATTAAAAAATAGTGAAAAGACAGTTTTATCTAAAGAGGGATCTTTTAATGAAGGACCAAAAATTTAAATCGTTTTTTCTAAAGGTGTTCACACTTTTAATAAATAAATAAATATATATATATATATATATATATATATATATATATATATATATCACTTAATGTATATTTTATTTATTTTTGAATTAAATCACCACCTCAAAATAATTTTTCTAGGATATTATGTGAATTAGAAAAAAAATAAAAATTATTATTATCGGCTTATCGATTATGACGTTTGTCCGGCGTGGCTCATTGTAACTTGAACATATTTTAATAAAATTCTGGATTCGTCATTCTTCAGGAACTTCGAATTTTTTTTACTCCCTTGATAAATCAAAATCTACATCCTAATTAGAATTGGAAGTAAAGAGTACTTACCATCCGATTTAAAAAAAAAAACTCTCGGCAATAAGAAATTGATCTTGTTGATTGGTGTAGAAATATGGAAAATAGGAAGGCCCTCTTGCATCTTTATCATATAAAAATTCATCGATTTGTTATTTTCCTCCTTTTTTGCTGTTTGTTTCTCTTTTCCTTTTGTCTCCACCATAAATTTGCATCTTTCTTCTGATTGCTACTTTCTGTTCTTAGTACTTTTCTTTGTATATTCATTAAGAAAATTATTAAATAATATCAATTATAAAAATCATTTGACTAAATTACCTTTCCTATCATCTCAAGTTACTCTTTTTCTTTCCTCAAATTTTCTAGACCGTTAATATTAGCAAGAATGCATTTAATTTTTTAAAAAATAACTAATACCTCATCATTTTCCTAAAGTTACACTTATTTGAGATCACATTTGAAAGACTAAAATATGTCAGAGTTAGTAACAATATATTGGCGGAATACACTAGGTATATCGTTCGTGTAATGACATTATTTGTGTCTGATGCCTTCAAATTATCTCGCTAATTGATTTTTGTTGTTAAAAGAGTTACTTAGCCTCCGTATATTAGTATATTGTATATCAATATTAGTGTTAAAAGGTCATAAGTATTCTGATTGCTATGTACATTCTAGAGTAAATCTGTCAAACTGGCGGATTTGACCCGGCCCGAACCGGCTCATTTAGTCAACCCGGCTCGGTTTGACTCGGCCCGATCAGCTTACGGGTGGTAGGGTACCGGGTTTCAAACTGGGCCAATTTTAAAATTGGGCCCGATTAACCCGTCCTGAACCAGAATCGATTCAGGCCCGCCGGTTAACCAGCCCGGCACGAATACTATTTTTAAAAAAAAATAGAATTTATAAAATTAGACCATTGAGCCAATATAGTCGTTGGGCCCAACGGCTATATGACCGTTTGGGCTCCAAAAACGGCTATATGCCCTTTTTAATTAAAAAAAAATCAATTAAAATATTTTTTAAACCCCAAAAAAATCTTATAAATACCCTACACTTTCAAATCATTTTCCACACAATTTTCATTCTCTCAAATCTCAATTCTCAAAATTCAAATATTCTATATATTTTCTAAAGTGCTCAATTTAATTTTTTTAATTTTGCGATTACAAAGTACGAGTGGAAGTTTCTAAAGTCGCAACCTTCAGATACTTTCAAAATTTGGTATTGTCGTTCCATATCTTACTTTAATTTTTAATTAGTGTATTAATTGTTGAATATTTAATTTTATTATATTTGTGTATTTTGAATTTTTTTAGCTTGATTTATATTATAGATAAATTAAAAAACCTCGCCACTAAAAGTGTAAAAAAAAATTATCCCGGAAGTGGTAGTGGTAGTGGTAGTAAAAAGCAAATTACTGGCGGTAGAGGTAGTTCAAGTAGTAGATATACCCGTGTGCCTCCGCCTCTGGTACCGCTTAGTCAACCTTTTGAGGAAGAAGTAGGTGTAGGTGCTCACGATATGGATTATGTAGAAAATCAGAAAAATTACGGTATAGAAGAAGAAAATGAAGTAGATGCGATTGATTTAGATGAAGATGATGAAAATATTGGTGAGACACCCATAGTAGGAAATGCTAACGTTAGATCTGAATCGATTAATCGCCCTCCCCGTCCTTCCCGTGCCCCAAGAGCTCGTAGAACAACTAGTATTGCATACAATTTTTTACACGTATAGGAAATACTGATGAGGTGCAATGCAATATTTGTCAATAAATATATAAGCATAAAAGATGAGGCAAACAAGGGGTATGGGTACATTAATGAGACATATAAGTGATAATCACGAAAGAGAGTTATTTATTGCAAAAGGTGGTCAGGATGTTGGTGGGCCAACACAAAGTAGAATGGACCCAGCAACTGGTCATATAATTTAGAAGTATAATAAATTGAGGGATCGGGAAGAAATAGCAAAAAGGTAGCTGTGTGTTGTTTGCCTTTCAGTTTTCCTTCTTCGAATGTTTTTATTCATTATATTCAAGTAATTTATAATCCTATGTTTAATGGTATTCCTAGAAGTACTTGTCGGGCCGATATTTTTATACTTCATTCACAATATGTTTTTTATTTATCTATATTGTTAAAAAAAACATTCAATGTAGAATGGCTCTAACGTCTGATTTTGGTTGTGCTGTTAATAAAAATAATTATTTAATCATTATTTATCACTAGATAGATAGTAATTTTGTTATGCAAAAACGTATTCTACCTTTTTTGTATGATGAAGATCGTAAACATACTGAAAAATTTATCGCTGAATCGATTGGTAAAGTTGCAGAATTTTATGGTATTGAAAATAAAATTTTATGTATTGCTTTTGATAATGCTTCTAACAACAAGACTGTTATTACAAAGTTAAAAGTAAGGCTCTCTCCGTCGTTACCTGAAATATTTCATGTTAAGTGTGCTTGTCATATATATAATTTAATTGTAAGAGATGGTCTTAAATTTTTTGAGCTTTATATTGAAAAAATCTGGCTTGTTGTTGATTTTATTCAAGGAAATAATCGAAGAAAAATAATTAGAGAATTTAAAGTTAAATGTGAACAAAATGGACTTCCACCGATATTGATGCCTGAAGAATGTGATACTAGATGGAATGCTACGTATGATTTTTTAAAAACTTGTCATACTTATAGAGTTCCATTACACTAACTTTTAACCAATATTGTGGTTCATTTGCTGATTCGGCTGAATGTATACTACATGATTCTGGTTGGGCTGTAATTGATGATCTTGTTAAGTTTTTGAAAAAAAAATATATAGCTAAGGTTGAATTTTTCGGTGATTATTATCCTACTGTTTGTAATATTTTAGCATATATAGTCGATATTTCTGATTTGCTGAAAGAACATAAGAATAAAGAAGATTACAAAGAAACTGTTGGTGCTATGTTTGCTAAATTTAAAAAATATTTTTTTCGATTCATCTTATTTATTTAGTTGGTGCTATGCTAAATCCGTGTATGAAATATACTACTATGTGCCACTTTAGGACTCTTATTTATTCTAACTTAGAGATAAATACTAACAATGATTCTGATGCTGGAGAACAAGAACAACCAGATTTGTGGACGGTTATAGGTGATGCGAACGCTTACATAGATAAATTATATAAACATTATGTTGCTTTACTTGATTTAGCTGTACAGATAAATATCACTCCAACTGTCGCTCATCGTCCTCCCGAGGAGCCATCATCTTCTAAAAGACCGACACATAGTGGTTTTCCTGATCACTTTTATGATTTAAATTATTGAAACAGTGTTGAGGCGGGAACTTACACAACAACTTATCGGGAAGAGCTTAAGTATTATCTTCGAACGCCGCTAGAGGATCGCAGACGGCGGATCAACGCGTTGAATTGGTGGAAGAATAATGAAACACAATATCCTATGCTTTCAAGATTAGCTAGAGATATATTAAATGTTCCAATGTCAACCGTTGCATCGGAGAGCGCTTTTAGTCAGGAACAACAACAACTTGGAGACAACCGACACTCATTGAAAAACAATGCTATGAATGTTCCAGTTTGCCTCAGAGATTGGATTAGAGCGGAACGAAGAAATCAATGAATGGAGGTGGAGCCAAAATATAAATAGAAACTTGAAGAAATTATGACTTCAAGGGAGAACTCAGCGGAATCAAGTTCAATGCATGGTTTTGCCCCCATTTATTTTGACTATCCTGTGCTAGCTCCAGTTAATGTTAGGAAAAATGATGAAAATTTTATAGATTTTTCATTCATGTACATTATAAATTTTGAATCATTTTGCAATCAATAAAATACAACATTCATTCACTCCTTACCTTGTAATTTTTTTCATTTAATGATTTAAATTGAATTTTTAGTTTAAATTAAATACTTAATTTTAATATATTACTAATTTACTATCAAGTTTTACACTAAGTAATAGACAATTAAACATAACAAACATATAACCATAAATACACATTATGAAAAATAAATTTCTTTTAAGTTTAAAACCTCAAGTATTATTAATTTATTATATTATGTAGCATATTATTTAAAGTAGTACATATATTGAATGGTAAGTGTATATATAGAGTATAGACTCTAAAATAGTATATATTTAAGGTATACATGTGTATATGTTTTATAAATAAGTATATATATTGTAGTATATACCTTGAAGTATATATATTTTATTTAAAGAAGTGCATATATTGAATGGTACATATATATGTGTATATATAGAATATAGAATATAGACTGTAAAGTCTAAAGTAGTATATATTTAAGGTATACATGTGTATATATTTTATAAATTAGTATATAACTATATATATAGTGTGTGTATGTATTGTAGTATATATAAATTAGTATATATCTTGTAGTATATGTTTTATTTAAAATTGTACATATATTGAATAGTATGTATATATGTGTATATGTAGAATATACACTCTAAAAGAGTATATATTTAATGTATACATGTGTATAGGTTTATAAATTAGTATATAACTATATATGTAGTGTGTGTATATATTGTAATATATATAAAATTATAAATTAGTATATATCTTATAGTATATGTTTTATTTAAAGTAGTACATATATTGAATGGTACGTATATATATGTGTATATATGGAGTATAGACTCTAAAATAGTATATATTTAAGGTATACATGTGTATGTCTTATAAATTAGTATATATATTGTAGTATTTATCTTGTAGTATATATTTTATTTAAAATAGTACATATATTGAATGGTACGTATATATTTAACGTATACATGTGTATATGTTTTATAAATTAGTATATAACTTGTAGTATATGTTTTATTTAAAGTAGTACATATATTGAATGATATGTATATATATGTGTACATATTTTCTATATATTCTAAAATAGAATATATTTAAGGTATACCTGTGAATATATTTTATAAATTAGTATATATATCGTAGTATATATCTTGTAGTATATGTTTTATTTAAAGTAGTATATACATTTAACTAACGTATAGTCGTATACATAATTACATGTGTAATTGTGTATATGTTTTTTTAAATTCCAATGTAGTATATACTACATATATAGTGTAAATATATTATGTGTATATTGTTTAACGTATTTAAAATGTATATAGGTGGGTATATATAGTGTATATTAGAGAAAACTATTTTAATTTTTTTAAAAGTTTTTCAACTGGGTTTACACGAGTTGGACTGGGTTAGGTTTATTGGGCCAGTCCCCGGCTGTTTCTAAAAATATTACTGTTAGGCCCGAAACCGGACCCACCCATTTAACCTGGCCCAGATCCAGACCAGCCCACAACCCACTTAAAAGAGACGGGTCGCTTCCGGGTTAACCCAACCCGACCCAATTGACACCCTTATTCTAAAGCTATACTAAGTGATCTCAGTTAGTTAAGTTAATTAGAATTAGTTAAGTTAGTTAATAGCTAGCTAATCTACTATCAAACAGTCAGTGTAACAGTATATATATATATGTGTGTGATCATGTACTCTTTCCCGATTTAGTGAACTGATAAATAAATTCACATTCTCTACTCTCTACTTTAATTTCTCTTCTCTTTTTTTCTCGACATCTTCTTCGTTGTTACTCTATTTTCTATGTTAGTGTTCATGAAGAATACATAGATTATAACATGATATCAAAGTTTTACGGGTTAGTAATCAAGGTTGTAAAGTTGATTCTAGATATTTCGTATCCAATAGCATAAATCTTGATAGTTCTTAATAGTGTCAATGACGGCGACCAATGAAAATGGTAGAACGAATTTTTCAAAGCCTATCTCTGGTGCAAACAACTCGACAAATACACAAGGTTTAGGGATTCATTATATAATCTATTATTTCTATCTCCTAATGATCAAATTGGAGTATAGATTATTTCTTTCCAGTTAACAGGCATAAAAAACTACTCCATTTGGTATAGGTCGGTAAGGATTGCATTGTTAGGAAGGAACAAAATGGGGCTAGTGGATGAAACTTGTCTCAAAGAATCCTTTCTTAAGTCCATGTGGGGTCTTTGAAAAAGAGTCAATGTCATTGTTCTTTCTTGGATCATGAATTTTGTTGAAAAAGCTTTTCTGGGTGGGATTATGTATGCATCTACTACTCGAGTTGTCTAGGAAGATCTTTTTGAAAGGTACAACAAGGTAGATGGATCAAGAATCTTTTAGTTACACAAAGAAATTGCCACATTGGTATTGCCTCTATTTCTATCTATTTTTCTAGGTTGAAAATTTTTTGGGAAGAAGATGAAGCTTTGATTCCAATCTAGTTGTAATTATACTAATTCAAAGAAGTATGCAGTGCACTTGTAAAAGATGAAACTATTTTAATTTTTAATAAGGTTGAATGAGTCATAAAATCAGGCTAGGGTCAAAATTCTCTTGATGTCTCCTATTCTATCTATAAATCAGGCCTATGCTATGATCTTAAGTGATGAGACCCAAAAATCTACCGTGGTCGATTCTGGGATTTTAGGTGCTAACCCTGGTTCTTTGGGTAATGTTGATGTGTCAATATAAATAAGTAACTATGGAAACTATAGACTATAGTGTGTATGGTTTGAAAATGTTCGTCCTTCTAGGCTCAAGAAAAACTATGGTGTGCAGTGTGACTTTTTGTAAAATGAAGGAGCACGTTCAAAGAAATTGCTATAAGTTGGTTGGTTACCCTCAAGATAGGCTAAAGAGAAATTATGGAACTATGAATGACACTCAGAGCTAGGATAATCAGGCTAAACAAACTGCACGTAGTGGAAGTAACTTTTACATCTTATAATGTCATAACTGATGATCTTGGCTAATATGAAGATGAAAATCAATACTCAGGCTATAATCAGAATCCTTACAAGGGCAAGCAAGTTTTTCATATTGCTGACCAAAATATGCAAATTGGAGCCTATTCATTCACTAAAGACCAATATGATGAGATCATAAGCCTGCTGAAGAACAAGCCTGATATAGAACTCTTAATTATTGTTGCAGGTACTTGTACAATTCTTTTAGCTTCTAATAGTACTCAAGAATGGATTATAGACACTAGTGCTACAAATCATATGGTAGCAGACAAAAAATTATTAGATTCTTCTACTATCACTCAAATAAAGAAACCAAGAAAAGTGTTTTCACCCAATGGAGAAGCTTTACTAGTAATACATATTGGCTCAAGTACTTTGTCTGATAGAATCACTATAAGTAATGTGCTACATTTGCCTCAGTTTCAATATAATATCATGTCGGTGTCTAAAGTGACTAGAGAGTTAAAGTGCTAAGTTAAATTCTTTCGTGGTTTCTGCCTATTTTAGGACATATACTGTGGGAAGGTGATGGAGATTGGCAGGTAAGAAGGTGGTCTGTACATCTTAGTAAATTAATCCTACAAGTTCAACAAGAGAATAACATTAACCAGCACCACTACTGATAAGCACACTATCAACTCTGCTGAAGACATTCAACTATAGCTCAGGAGGCTTGGGCATATGTCTACTACTACTTCGACTAAAGAACTGCCTGCAAATTCAGATGTAATAGTTGACAGACTAAAGAAGTGTGTGATTTATCCTTGTGCAAAATGAGCTAGACAGGCTTTTCAAATTAGTAGTATTAGTAATGTTTCTGCTTTTGATTTAGTGCATATGGACACATGGAGTCCTTACAAAGTTCTACATTTGATGTAAACAAGTATTTTATAACAGTTGTAGATAATTTTACCTTAATGACATGGGTGTTTTTATTGAAGATAAGGTCTGATGTATGTGTAGTCTTACAACAGTGTCTTACTTATGTTAAGATTTAGTTTAACAAGTCAGTTGAAGTCTTAAGAACAGATAATAGTACAGAGTTTGTTAACTTAGTATGTGCAAAATGTTCTTACACTCCTCAGCAAAATAAATAGTTGAAGGAAGCACAGACATATTATAAAGATTACCAGGGCTATCAGATTTCAAGGACAAATTTCTTTACAATTCTAGGATATTTGTTCTCAAACTGTAGTGTATTTGATAAATAGAATTCCTGGTATTGTTATTCATAGCATGTCACCATATGAGAAATTATACAGTAAAAGCCTATGCTGAATTGCTTAAGGGTTGTAGGATGCTTGAGTTTTGCCAAAAACATTGCCAGAACAAGATAAAATGTAGCCAAGATCAAAGGCGTTTGTCTTGTTAGGCTATTCTACTACACAAAAAGGTTACATACTATTTTATTTTAAGGAAAAAGGGTGTTTATCAATAGAGATGTTGAGTTTAGAAAATTTGTTTTCCCTTTTTCTCAAAAACCTGATCTTAATGTTGTCATTTTTTCTACAATCACTGTTGAGTCTTTCTTCTAATCTTCACCTGCTAAGGTTGACTTAAATAGTTTTCACACTATCATTGCATATAGACAGTCATAGGTTTAGTCTCAACCTACCTTGAATTAATTATACAATCAGTCTATTACTCAACACACACATAACAATGTCATAGTGTCTGAACCTACAAGAAGTTCCACTAGGGAAAGAAATCATCCTATTTGGATGAAGGATTTTATATCTCTTAACATTCATCAAGACACACAATATGCTATCTCTAAATTTCTATCTTATGAAAAAGTCTATTCTACTTATTAGGCTTATTTTTCTGCTTTTTCTACTGAAACTAAATCATCTAACTACAAAGAGGCTAGTAAAGATCCCAAGTGGATTGATGCCAAAGTTGAGATAGGTGTAATGAACAATAAGCATACCTGGGAAATAGTCACTTTACTAGAATAAAAAGTTCCTATAGGTTGCAAATGGATATGCAAGATCAAATACAAAGCATAAGGGGAGGTTGAAAGGTTCAAGGCAAGGCTTATTGCCTAGGGTGTTGTAACACTTCAAAATTTTAAGCTAAGATTAGGATCATGCTTCAAGTACGTATAAAATCAAAAATCATCTTTTGTTAGTATGATAAGTGATTTATACATGTATTAAGGCCACAAGTAACTCCTAACTCATTGGCAAGTTGAAACTGTCTTTACCGGTGTCTTTCTTGTGAAGAATCTTGTGATAGACAACTTCAGACGAGTATAACTCCTAGATTATTAGGTATTTTTGAATTGAAGACCCTCCAAATGATAGATATTTGAATTATCTTTCCAAAATATCCATTTTTGCCTTTATCTAGTACTGGATCTAAGATTTATCTCCATTTTAGTGAAATATTGTCCATTAGTGAGAACCTACGAGCATAGGTACGATCGTAAATTCATTATATGACCATACAATGGTCTCGTCGGTATAAAACAGATCATAAAACCTCAAAGTTAACAAGTATACCTTCAAAACACGATAGGAAACCATGACCATGGTTAGAAACCATAATCTTAGATCTTGACTTCTAAAGTTGATGCGGTTGGAACCTACAATGTATGAATCAAGGTACGATTGTAGGTGGGTCCTAAAATTGTACCAAGGCTCATTTGATGGATTATATAGATCCCCAAACCAGTCACCCAACCATGAACACCACCCACAATCACAGGTGGGTCCCACAATCATGGTACATCCCTTCCAACAACTTTTCCAATTATATTGTATAAGGTGCATTTCAATCTTTTTCAACCTTTTAAACCCCTAAAATACGTCATTTGAGTTGCTTCAAGGATAATTATTAAGGTTAATATTATCTAAATTCCTCATTACTCAGAAAAACATTCGATACTTAGCATTTACATAGAAAAGAGGTGATTTCTTCTTCAAGGCAACTCAAGTTCATCTTCTTCAAGCTTTCAATTTCAAAAAAAAAAATTAGGGTTTTCATCTCCAGGTATGTGAAATTTTATCAATAGGTCTCCTTTCATCCATTGAGTCTCAAAGTTAACTCAATTTATCAGTTTAATTCCTTCCTCAATGTTTAGGGTTCATGAATGTTGTGAATTGCTTGATATTCCGACTCCTTGATCTGATTGATTTATAAACCCATGTTTTACCATGAATTTCAATACCATTACATGTTCAAAATTATAAACCTTAATCATATTGTGAAAGTCGTGATTTTTGGAATTGAGTTATTAAATTCTTTAATTCACTCAGTTTATGAAACTGTCATAATAGTTGCATTATTCAGAGATAATAGTAATTAATACTCGATGACCTAGGATTTCATTCATATACTTATGGGTATTATATCCTCTAGTTTACATGTTTTGAATTCTCTCAGATAATGCATTTATTTTCAGTCTTCAGAATACTATTATTATTGATCATTTTAGTTATCAGAGTCATTCAGGTTAGATTAGTGCTTAGCACTGAGTGCAGTAGGGATGAAGGCTCACCCGTTAGTTAGGTTGAGACCTTTAGTAGAATTCCCTTAAGTTTTAGAGCTACGGCCCCACCATAGGTTCTAAAGAGTCACCCTTCAGACCAAGCTTGACACATTAGTCCCTTTGGACATCAATTTAGTAGATCCACGTCAATCATTATTCGAATCCACCTCAGTCAGTGGTCATACCCTTGGCAAGGTACTGAATACCCATCCAGCTAGGGCTACATGCTGGCCTCCGATAAGCTCATATTGGGGTACGTCTGTTAATAGTAGCTTTCACAGTCCACAGTTCATAGTTCAGATTTAGATACTTGTATGACCTTTTATTCAATTATTCAGCTTATGATACAGTACATGTTTATTACTTGGTCTTGGATCAGTTTACCATGTCATATGCATTATTTTCAGCTTATATCAATTATTTCACATATCACGTACTCAGTACATTCAAAGTACTGATCGCATACTTTCATTTGCTCCATATTGTCTTATAATATAGGTTCTGACATTCAAATTCTAGACCGCGCTTAGTACAATCTCCAACTACATCAACAACAGTGTTTTTGTGAGTACTCATTATTTAAAGACTAATTAACAGTATTTCTTTTTTTGTTATTTCAGTTTCTAGACAGTTAGAATTAGTTGGGGGCTTACCCCAGCGACTCATCTTAGTTGAGGATTTCAGAAAATTACCTAGACTTTCAGTATGATGGTTTTGTAGACATTATGGGTCTTGATATTCCATATTAATTTTATTTTACTATGGTTATATGTTTCAGCTTAACTTTTGATCAATATTTATCAATACTTCATTATTCTTAGTGTCATGCCAAGCCATGAGTTTGTTTTGGATTGCTTGTGAGTCTAAGTACCGTGTTATGACTAGGAGATAGTATTAGATTGTGACAGTAATAATCAAAAAGAAGGCATTGACTACCAAGAGACTTTATCTCCTGTAATCAAGATGAAAATCGTGAGAACTATCTTACTATTAACTACAATAAATTTGAGGTATGTACATCAAATGGATACTTACAATACTTTTTTTACAAGGAGATCTCAATGATGAAGTCTACATGGAATTACCATATGGATTTCATATCCAGGGGGAGAATAAGGTGTGTAGGCTAAAGAAATCTTTGTATGACCTAAAGCAAGCATCACGGCAATAGAATGCCAAATTGACAGAAGCTTTATTAAAGGCTCAGTTCTCAAAAAGTTAGCTTGATCATTACCTCTTTACTAAGAAAACCAGTAAAGGCATCAAAGTTATACTGATTTATATAGATGACATGCTTATCATTGGAAATAACTTGGAACTGATCAAAGAAACCAAGGAAATACTGCAACAAGCTTTCAGAATGAAAGTTTTCGGAGAACTAGAGTACTTCTTAAGCATAGAGTTTACTAGATCAAAGGAAGGGACGTTGACATATTAGAGAAATTATATACTTGGAACCAATTTCAGAAACATGTTTAGATGCTGCTAAACTGCTATGACACCTGTGGATATGAATGTCAAGTTAACATTAAGATAGTATGATGATTATCTAGGAATAAGCAGTACTCAGGATCCTCCTACAGATCAAGGCTCTTATCAAAGACTAGTTGATAAGCTTCTATATCTTACTATGATTAGACTTGAGATAACTTTCAATGTATAAACACTGAGCCAGTTTTTGCACGATCCTAACTAATCTCACATAGAAGCAACTCTAAGTAGGGTAGGGCAATTTTAGTTCAAATAAAAAAAAACTGAAAAATCAAATCGAAATTAAATTGGTTTTGATTTTTTGATCAGTTTTGATTTAAAATTTAAAGTTTTGGTTAGTCAGTTTGATTTTTGAGTTTTAGGTAAGTTTTGATTTTAAAATTTAAATTTTTGATTAATCAGTTCAATTTTTGTTTTTCAAAAAAATAATTTGGTTAAATTAAAAATTCAGATTATATATATATATATATAGTATATTAATATTCCATTATATTAAAACTATATACACATTTATACACAACCCAATACCAAATCCCAACCCGCAATAACAGGCCTAGCCCATTGGCCCAATACCCATTATAATATATTGCCCATGTCTCCAACCCTAATCACTTTCACTAATTAATGACTCACAATCTCTCACACACTCTCCCTCGACCGACCGAAAAACTAATCTAAGCTCTCAGCCTCTCAGTCTCTCACACTCTCTCCCTTAACGTCGTTTAGTCATAGTCTAGTCGCCATCATCAGCTAGTCATAGTCTTCATTGTCCATTCGATTCACCACATTTCAAAAGATGTCTGTCGTGCGCACTATATGATCTTCAAAATCAAAAAAATAAGTTAAAAAAATCAAACTAAATTTGCAAAAATCAAACCGAATGGAATTTATTTCAGTTTGATTTTGGTTGTCATTTTCGCCAAACCAAAAATTGAAAAATAAAATCGATATTCAAAAATAGAACCAAAAAAATTGAATTCCACCCCTAGCTCTAAGGATTGTGATATACTTGAAACAACAACCTGATAAAGGAGTACTTCTATCAAACAAAAAGTGATTTGACAAGGGCAACTTATTGTAATGCTGACTGGGCATCTTTCCCTATGTCAAGAAGATCAATAGTAGGCTACCTTATCAAGTTTGTAACTCTCTTGTTACTTGAGAACAAAAGAATTAGACAACTGTACCTAAAAGTTCAGTCGAATCTGAATACAAAAGCATTGCAACCACTCTATCTGAAGTAGTCTGGTTACTGAGATTATTGAAGGAGTTGGTAGTGGAAACAAACAAGCATGTAGAAATCTTTAGTGATAGAAAATAGTTATACAAATTATAGCCAATCCATTATATCCTGAAAGGACCAAACCTATAAAAATAGATTGTCATTCTATAAGAAAAGGGATTATGCTAGGCATGGTTATTACAAAGTACATTCCTACTTAAGAACAACCTGCAGATATTTTGACTAAAGGGCTAAAGTTCAACATGAATATCTGTCTTCCAAGCTAGGCATTCTGAATATTTTTACATCTTCTCATACCTAGCTTCAGGGGTGGGGGGTGTTAAAGGTCAAAAGTATCCCGATTACTATGTACTGTGCATATTCTATAGCTATATTAAGTCACATCAACTAGTCAGTTGAGTTAGTTAGTATTAGTTAAGTTAGTTAATTACTAGTTAATCTACTACTAATTAGTCAATTTAACATATGTGAGTGTGCGTGAGAGAGAGAGATCACATACTCTTTCCTGATTCAGTGAAGTAATTAACAATTTCACATTCTCTACTCTCTCTTCTCTTCTTCTTCTTCTCTACATCTTCTTCCCTGTTTATCTGTTTTTAGGTATTAATGTTCATCACAGATTATAGAAATTAGATGACAAAATTTTGGTATATCAACTTTTATAATCATGAATACTGAATGTGAGCATTTAGAAGATTCAATTTTTAATTAGGAGTGCATAATTTTATAATACACATATTGCAAATCATTAGCAAGCCATTTGAATTTGGTTACAGATTTGAGGGCTCTAGGAATAGGAAAAAGGAAAATTTTACTTAGAGATGTAAAATTAGGGCCTTAATTAATTTTTTTTTTTAAAGGGGTAGGAGACGGGGAATGGGGGAGGGGATTACAATGTGGGAAATCAAACCCTCAACAACAAGGTGGAAGTTCAGATAACTAACCAACTAAGCTACTAAGATTCTCAGGGCCTTAATTATTCGATTTAAAGAAATAATAGAATTTTCAAAAAAACTAGCAATAGTGTTTTAACAAAATATATATAAATATAGTAAATACACCACTAACATATACAAACATACAATTATCTTGTCGCATATATACGTTAAAAATATCAGAATTATATTTATAGCACGTATAGTTATGTTGTTACATGCATTTTGCATGTGTATGTCACTGTATATCTAGCGATACATTGAATATACAAATAACATACATTCGGTATATAACTATTCCACCACCAGCACCGAAAGAAACGGATGCCTGTTTGACGTATATTAAACATATAACTTATGTAGTTTGAAAGAAAATTTTCTTGTTTTGAAAATTAAATAATCTCTATATGTTGTTACATGCATTTTGCATGTGTATGTCACTGTATATCTAGCGATACATTGAATATACAAATAACATACATTCGGTATATAACTATTCCACCACCAGCACCGAAAGAAACGGATGCCTGTTTGACGTATATTAAACATATAACTTATGTAGTTTGAAAGAAAATTTTCTTGTTTTGAAAATTAAATAATCTCTATAAAATATGTCATTAGGGGCATTAATAATGTTATGAAAAATTATATATTTGAATACTTTTTATAAAATATTTATTACTTTTAAATATATTTTTTATTTATTATGTAGATATATCATATGTGAAAAATATTTATCATCTATAGCAAACGTACTATGTATTAAAAGTGAATTATGTATGCAATATAGATATATTAGAAGTGTATTAAAAGGTATTATACTTGTTTTGCTAAAAAAATGCACTACTTATTAAACATGAGTTATGCATGCAATATAGATGTATTACCCAATGTACTAAAGTAAATTATGCATGCAATGTAGATGTATTGTAAGTGTTCTAAATGTATTATGCTTGTTTGATAAAAAATGATATTATGTATCAAAAATAAATTATGCATATATTAAAATTATATTATAACCATAAATGATAAATATTTTTTAAATATTATATATTGGGCAAAATTCACAAATAGCGTACTTAAGATCATAATTATTAGTTTCATAGCAACACTTTCATAATTACTTAGTATAGCAACTTGTATTTTGTATTTTTAGAAACTGTTGCTATAAAAATACATATACAACTAATTTTACTGCCCTTAATTAACTGAAAGTGGTTGAGCTAAATATGGTATAATTACCCATTAATTAAATGTATAGATTCCTTTTCTATTAAAACCTCTTAAATCATGTGATTTCCGTTATATGTTAACAACACTAAGCAAAATTTAAATTTCAATTTTTTTTATTAACATGTTCATCCAAAGGAAAAAAAAAAAGCAAAATCAAAATCAGCTGAACCTTTTTCTGTGCAATTTGTTCGCATTCAACTGTCACTTTGAAATTCAACCATTACTGTAGGTGAATCAAATTCGACTGAAATTTCTTCGAATTCAACATCAGTTTCAAAACGAACCAGTAATATTATTAAATCAAATTCAATTGTAGATTCTTCAGTTCAATTTGTTCATATTCAACAATCGATTGCAAATTAAATCATTACTGTTGTTGAAGGTACTTAATCAGTATTGCTTTTTAGTTTGAATTTTTTTTTAACCATTATAGATACTTCGCTCAATTTTTTGTTGTCTTCGCTAATTTATTTTTAAAAATTTTATAAACAAATCTCGAGTTAAAAGCAATGCGGCAGTAGATTCAACAGATAGAACAAAAAAGTTATCGAAAATAATTTTTTATACTGCTTAAATTCAATTTTTTTGAGGTTTGATTCTTGAAATTTTAGACTATTTCTGTAATTTTGATTATGTATATTTTAGTTGTATTCAATTATGGAGGTCAACAGCTTTGTATGTAATCAACATAGAACAAATAATTTGTTATTACATTTTCTATTGAAAATTTTGATTGTGTTTGTATTTTAAGTTTAACAAATTTATTGCAATTGTGTTTTAAGTTTAACATTGATTACTGCATATCGTTATGAAATGTATATGTTGTTCTATGTATAAATATCTATGGACGTATGTGCTTTAAAAAGAACTGTTAAGTTAGTTAATGTTCTCTGTTATGCAGTAAAATACATATGCAGTAAACAATATGCAGTAATCAATGTTCAATGTTAAATACATATGCAGTAATTCATATGTATATTTGTGGGATTTGTTGGTATTAAATCTGTTATTGTATTTATAAGTACACATATGTAGTAAGCATCAAAAATACATATGTTGTTAGCAGTATGTGTATTTACATTTTGCAATTGTGTTTCCAAAAAAAACAAATATGTATTTCGAATCGTTTTGTAGCATATGCATTTACATATTTGTGTTTGACCTTTTTTAATTTAACTTTTTAAAAATGTTATTAGGTTATACCAACCACAGAGTATGTGTACACGATGCATGACAAAAGAAACGCATTACATTATTTGCCTCAAGGAAAAAACATGCTCATGTAACGCATTTCAACTGGATGAGATACCATGTGCACATGCTTGTGCGGTCTTGGATAGCAAGAATCTCCTTAAGGGGTCATGTTGTTGTGATCTGTATAAGCCAAAAACAATCTTGAAAACGTATAATATTTCAATCTATCCTTTACCACACAAAGATGACTGGATAATTTTAGATAGCATACTTGGTGAAATAGTACTGCCTCCGAATTATAAACAATCTCCTGGAAGACCTGCAAAGAAGGATCGTGGAAAATCGGGAAGGAATATGTATGGAAAGAAGAACAGCAACTCATGCAGTGGTTATGGGTCTAAGGGTCGCAATAGACGTTCGTGTAGGAAATATCATAAATGATACATTTGTTCTTCTGTATTCTTTCTTTATAATTTCTTTTACTCTTTTAATAATAATGAAAATTTTTGTTAAATTTGTTTTGTGACATTTATCTACCATTTGCTATAATCCATTATAAATGACTATTAGGTATACATAATTGTATTACTAAATTTGAAAGACAAAAACATATTCTTTTGATGTGAAAAATACATATGTTTTAGTGTTTATGTATTTCAAATATGGTGAGCTATACATATTTGTTATATGAAATGCATATGTATTTCACATAATTATTTACAAAAAATGTGTGTTCGGAAATACATTTGTCGAGAATATATTTGTCTAAATGTATTTATTAAAGTAAATACTATATCTAACACGTAGTAATATATATAGTGTATGAACAGGTAGTAAAATACATATATGAAGCAAATTATGTATTTGATATTATATGATAATACAGTAAAATAGATATATAAAGCAGCATATGTATTTGAAATCAAATGAATAAAGAGTAAAATACATATGTTGTTAACTGCATATGTATTTTGAAGTTTAATCTAAAAACTGCATATGTATAAATTGCAGCTCTGCACAGTGCATATATATTTTTAAATTTAATCTGAACAGTATACCAAATCATACTGAACACTGGAATAAAACACATACTACAAACTTATAGAAAACATATTTAACATAAAAGACTAAAATGAATAACTTACATTCACTTTACAATTAGTAACTTTGATCACATCAAAACATAAAATAACTTTCTAAGATTAATTTCAACATTTAGTTTAATCTTGTCACTACACAATGTAATAAAATTATCAACCATCAGACTTCAAATATTTCTGTGACACTTGTTATCTTACTTTCCCTAACAGGCCTCAATGGTGCTTCGTAGTCACTTTAAGTGTTCATAAATTTCTTTGGGTGGTGGATCCTGAAAATCATCATCTGAATCAACTGAACGTTCATCATCAACTCCATCCTGCTATGGTATTTAAAACTTTGACATTTTCCTTTGAGTTGGCTCAATGTTCTTAAATACAGCCTAGGAATATAAAAAAAATATGTTAAAGTATCTGTTAAACAATTGTAACGTAAATGTATATATGTAGACTATAAAATACATATCTCATAAAAAATGAAGTCATACCTATTACCGACACAAATACAAATACGTCCATAACCACAAATGTATTTGTATATTTTGAAATTTCAATATACTGAAAATACATATCAATTATAATAAAAATACATATAGTCAAATACCTCTTCATGAGTAGTTCATATATAAAGGTATTTTTTCATACATACAAGTTAGCAAATTTATTTAACATACAAATACACCTAAACATAGCAACTTTACAAAAAATACAAACAAATACATGTTAACCCAAAATGTATATTTAACGTATCATCTTCACAAATCAGTTTTACTGAAATTCCTAAATACATATCAACTGGTCAGTAAATACATGTTAGCTTCACAAAAAATACATATTACCCCAATTGATAAAGCTTTACTGAAATCCCTAAATATTTAACAGTAAATAAAAATACATATACAACGAAAAATACCTCTTCCTCCATGTCTTCTTCAGATTCATTAGCAAAAGAGTTCTCAACATCATCATCAACATTGCTTGACTCTGCAATTTCTTTTGTGTTTTTTTCCTTCTCATATTGTTTTTATTTTTGTCTTTTGGAGAAGAAATTTTTTTCAGCCATTTTTTTCTAAATATCATCCATCTTCAAAAAAATTCAACCAACAACAACAACAAATCAACCCAAAATCATCTACAATGTCCATTCAACTCCGATATCCTCCATTAATCGTAACAAAACAAACCCCAATTCCAATTCTCATCCAAAATTTAATTTTTTTCAACTATATCAACTCATAAAACATCAAATTTCACTGAAAACAAACAAAATAAAATTCAGCAAATCCGATCACCTTGATTCTCCGTTAACAACTACAAAAATCAAAATCATAAAGATGAAGTAGAGAAATTATTTACAGTACAAAATTCAAAAAAATATATTGAGAAATTGATAACATGCAATAACTGAATTAATTAGTTACCTGAAATTATGAAACAATATCCTTATCAGATCGTGCAAAAGACGTTAAGAAGGAAAAATTTTTGAAAGAGAAAATCTAAGAAAAAGTGTGAAAAATGGTAAAGTAGTGATAACGCTCAATCTACAGCTCTCGTAGGAGTGTAAAGCGGTCGTTAGCAAATATAGAACCCAACTGGGTTGGGTATCGATCCCACAGAGAATAGCTTGGCCAACAAGCAAGAGAAATTACTAGACTTTTAGTGCAAGTCTCGTAGGAAAGGGGGGATTGTAGTATGTAACCAAAACAAGAATGTAAGAACTGAAAATAGCAAAATAAAGAGAGATTGTCACGTGTGTTGTAAACAATGAGAATTGAGGCGTTGGGGTTATGTCCACCTTCAGAGGTATACGTCTCTATTGGCTATGAGTGTGTAGAGTCTTGACATGCAATTGCTTATAGAGAATTGTAGTCGATGGTAAATCCAAGCGTCTCTCGACCTAAACAAGGACTATTTCACTTTAACTCTCTCGAGCTTAAAGCGTGTCTAACGGTACGAATTCTCCAAGAGGTTAGTCCAGGTACGGCACTAGCTTTTTAATAGGAAAGGGTGTCCTACTACCTTGACATTATCTCTTTTCCAGACAAATAACCTTTCTCTCGAACAAGTTAAATGTTAGCCTGGCGTTGGTCTATGCGTCTTCTTTTCTAGACAAATAACCTTTCTCTCGAACAGGTTAGATGTTAGAATGGCGTGTTCTTGTGTTTGAACCGCAAAGGATGTAGATTTAAGATGAAGAGAATAATGATATAAGCAATATACTTGTCTTGAACTCACAAACTCATAGCTGTAGATAGTAACTCATTCGGCTTCCATAACCCCAACTAAGAGATTTAGTTACCCATGAATGCGAAGGATATCACGTTTTGCATGGTGGATGGCGTGTAAAAGAGGTGTTAGGCGTGTGGTTTTAGTGATTCCGTAGCAAGTAACGATTCTCTTGTTGTGGAATTTAAGAATAGAAAAATAGATTAGAAGTGTTTGTAGTTGAAGATGAGAAGGATGGAATAAAGTTAAATTGTTAAGTTGATTATTGAAGAAGTTATTAAAAATCTCTAACATGATAGGGTATTTATAATACTCCTATCCTACTCCTACTAGACTACTAAAATAAATAACCAAATCCTAATATACTAATGAAATCCTTGACCCAAATGTACTAGGGTAAGGTTACAAAATTATAATCCAAATAGAATAATGAAACACATAACCTAATTGCACTAGGTTAATGTGTTATGGCAAAAATCCAGCTTTGTGTCTGTAAGTCCCCAAAGTCTTCAGAAATGCTGTTTTAGCCCGGGACAGATTTTCCATGCAGCAGATTTAGTCCTTTATGCGTCCAGCTCCTTTCCATCTCGTTTGTGAGCTTTCTTTTGCGTCAAGTAAGCCATAAATTGCTGTATTTTGCATCATTTATACCTGAAACTTTCCTAATCACATTTGTTAGCTCATTTATAGGAAAAAGGACTAAAAGTGTATGAAATAGATAATTAGTTCTCAAAACTAGGCTAAAATATGGGCAAATTATATTGATATAGGCGCGTAAATTCGCCTATCATCAACACCCCACACTTAGAGCTTTGTTCGTCCTCGAACAACATATCATGTCCTTCTAAGCATTGACTTAAGGTTTTTACAGAAACAACACAAAACATTCTTCAAGACAAGCACAACAATTATCAACAAAGAGTAGCTTTCCGATTATAAGTAGAAACAATTTAACCTCAAGCATAGACTCGTGATGGTGATCAACTCGCATGCAAACGCTAAGGTACATAGAATCATATACAACTATCCAAAACTCATCAACCATGTGTGTCTCACAATATAGCACCCATAATCACTCACAAGTACAGCATATTTTTCAAACATGGGTAGCAAATTATCCTTGCACTCACTCTCACAAAGAATTCATATGTAGCAACTAATGACCATAGGCTTGCCTTTAATGTAATACTCTACTAAATGTCGGAATGTTAAGATTAGGATCAAGTAGGTCTTTAGATGGTTGTAATGTAGGCTAAGGGACGGGTAGGACTATTTTGGCCAGAAATAGTGACTAAGTTCCTAAGCACTTTAATACATCACTTTGTATCTATGACACTTTTTTCTTTCAACCTTTCTTTATTTTATTCTTCCACCCTTGTTCTCATCTTTTGTTTTCCAATTTTAAGCACAACTCACTTTTCAGCTTTCTTGTCCTTTTTCTTTTCACAACGTACCTCCTATGATAGCATTTTTTTTTTCTTTTTTCTTTTTCATAACACCTTCAAGAACCTTTACAATTTAAAGCATCATACTCACCCAATTTCCTCTTATGTTGTCACATGACTTATTCACTTTAAAGCACTTAGGAATTTGGATCAAATTATGGTCTTGAAAGAAATAGATTAGGCTTACATACAAGGTTGTCAAAGAAATAGGCTAAAGGCTCAAAAGGGTTTAACTAGGATAATGTACATGGGTAGGAAAAACTGAAGGTAAATATGTATAGGTTGCCAAAGAAATGCCTAAATCATCTCCTAAACTTACATTCCTTATTTTCGCTTTGCATACATACCAGGCAAGTTCTAGCATCAGCCACAAACATAGAATATACTATTATCTCACACACACAAGGCACATGGTCGACTTGATTGGTAGTAATATAGACTCTTGACCCAACAAGTGGAGGAGTTGAACCACAAAATATCACATAATGAGTCACAACTAGAGCCTAAATGTCTCAATAGTCACAATTGTAGCACATACTCTTGTTCTAATCTCATGCTGCCTATCAAAATAATTTCATGCGAAGCTAGAAAAATTTTACTCCTAAAAAATAAAAAAACGTCACACGAAAAAAAATCACAAAAAAATAAAAATTTGGACTCAAAACAAAATAAACAAGAGCAAACATACAAACATAGCATGCAGATTCTGCCGACACACCCCACACTTAGACTAGACACTGCCCTCAGTGGAAAATAAAGTCGAAGAACCTGATTAGTCGGACTCTTCCTCAATGTCGGGGGTCATACCCCCTTCGTCCGAATCATCGTAAGAGTCATCGTCAGAGTTCTCCTCAGCATCAGAATCAGGCAGGCGTCTATCATCATCAGTTGGCACGTCATCATCAAGAGGTTCTTCAAAATATACTCCCACTCCACACATCTCCCGGGCATGTCTGTTCATTGGGTAGTCGTGGTCCAGCTGTTGGAGCTCTTCAGCAGTTGGAATACGTCCACCACTCATCATAGTGAATCTCGTCATGCCATAGAGATGACGGAAGAAACTCTCGTCACGAGCATGTCTCTCCGCAGTGGTAAGGTTGACTCCATGCGTTGTTTCAGCATCTTTGACCTTGGTGAGGTCAACCTTCTTTGGGGTATGTGGGAGTTTGTGGTCAGCTGGTTCCTCTTCTATATCCTCCTTCCGCAACATTGCTGTCAACAAATTGCCGAATGTGAAATGGGACCTGCTGTTGAGTCTGGCTTTCCTCATGGTGGATCGAATGATTGCCCCAAAGTTGATAGGGACATTTGTCATCAATGCATAAACCAGACACACTCTATCTCTCGATATCTTTGTGTATTGCGTCCCAGGAATGAGGCATGAGTTGACAATGCGCATCCAGATTCTTGCTTCCCTATTTAGGGGAGCATAGGGGAATGTGTTGTGACGGCCTGTTTCCTTATGTCTGCCCCATCTTGCCATCGATCTGCTTCCACAAAGCGTGTGTCTTATAGCTCTGTAAGGAGGCCTGCTGTACAGCTCTTTGTATGGTGCAGTGTCGACCGAAGGTAGGCCTAGAAACGAGTTGATCCAATCCGCTGTAAGCTGTAACACTTGGCCCCGAATTTTGACTTCGTTGCCTGTTGTGTTTGGCGACCAGTTGGCATAAAACTCTCTTGTCAAGTCAAGATTGCACTCTCCCATGTCACGGAAGATGAAATCCAACTTCAAAGCCATTATCTTAGCCAACATTTGCAGCTCCTTCTTTGCTAAGGTCTCCTTGTTGATTAAGTCGACGTGCACATATTTCTTTTCTTTGTTGCTGCTGTACCATGCCTTGGCTTCTTCCTCAAGAACCCATTTGATTCCGAACATTCTGCGTGGTAGGTGTGCTGAAGATGATTCGCCTTGGTCTTTTCGGCTTCTCTTCTTGTCCTTGCGGGTTGTGGTAGCCTTCTCCTTGCCTTGCCTTGCTTTCGGTGCCATTGTACCTGAGACTAGAAATAATGTTAGATGCAGCACAATCGCACTTTATACAATCTATATGCAAGCATTAGGGGTACCACCCCACACTTAATCTTGTTAGCACAAATCAGTGAAGTGAACGTGGTCGAGTACTCAGACTTCGTCGACATACGTCTTAGGATTGTATTCCGACAAGAAAATCAGTATTACATCACTCATGAGCAGCCATTTGGACGACGTGCATGGGGGATATAGCAACGTTACAACATAGGGGTTACCACATGGAATTGCTATTCAAACAACAAACACCACCACCTAAGTCGATAGTCACTATAACCTTATCCCGATGGCCGGGATGGTTAATCATGCAAGCATCCAAACAACACTCTCAATCAATATTCATGGCCACATATGTTCAGCAAGTATCACAACAATGCCATTGAAACAAAATTCAAGTCGGAAACAAGTCATGAATTCCATACGTATATAATCAATCACACGATTTTGCAACAATTATCCACACACATGAACATCACCACTAATCTCTCATGAGTTAGCATTTAATAATAAGCATAGTAAAGTAGTACTTACGATAAATAGATGAAGAATAAGAGAGCACTTACTTGCTTGAAGATTGTGGAGAAGTTGTTGTGGATTGGAAGAACAAAGGAAGAAAAATTTGAGAGGATTTGGGATGATATGCGGCGCCTTTAGGGTTACTTCTAATGTGTTTGTGATAAAAAACCAAGTCCCCTTTATATAGGAGGAGTATGGGTCGGGTTATGACCCATTTACAATCGGATTTGGGGACAAAATCACCCTATATGCGGCGCATATCCCTCGGCATATCACATGTATATGCGGCGCATTGTCCATGGCATAATGGGACATATGCGCCGCACATAGTATGGCATATCTAGGCATATGCGGCGCATATGGTATGGCATTTGGTCTCAGTATCTCAAATGCCATAGCATAGGCGGCGCATAGTCAAAAGCACACCTAGGAATAGGCGGCGCATAGGGTATAGCACACTAGATTCCGAGTCCTTAGGTTATAGAATAGGTTGTGCATCGTTCGTGGCCTATTTTTACCAAGGCCTAGCCTTCCTCGAAGCCTATTATGACGTGAGAAAGGCTCAATTCATAGCCGTATGCATCACCATTCCTAACTTACCGACTTTACCATACAATGCGACCAAATCGTCAATTGAAATCAACCTCCTCGTTGCATACTTCTTACACCTATATTTGCTTAAACAAATGAAAACGATTAGTACGATGGGTTGCCTCCCACCAAGCGCCTTAGTTTTGGTCGTGGCACGACTCTTATTTTTGGATTTTCATTTATCAAAAAGAAAAAATACTAAAACGACAAAACGATAAAACAATAAAACGAAGGGTTGCCTCCCATCTAGCGCCTTATTTATTGTCGTGGCTCGACGTAGTAATCTCGAGTACTTAGACTTCATCGAGATAGGTGATGGCCATGTCATTCATCGAGTCAAGAGGACCGATATATGGCTTAACACGTTGGCCATTCACCTTGAAGATAACACCCTCATTATTTTCCAGTTCGACTACTCCAGACGAGTAGACGTGGGTGACTTTAAACGGACCAGACCACTTTGATTTTAACTTACCTGGGAAGAGCTTGAATCTGGAGTTAAAGAGTAGTACCATGTCACCTTTTTGGAAGTGTCGTCGAACAATCCGCTGATCGTGATACTTCTTCATCCGCTCCTTGTATAAATCTGATCTTTCATATGCATGGAGACGGAATTCATCTAGCTCGTTCAGCTGCTCCAACCTCAGGTTCTTCACATCATCCCAATTCAGATTCAAGTGCTTCAATGCCCATAATGCCTTGTATTCAAGCTCGATGGGTAGATGACAAGCCTTCCCATAAACTAGCTGATAAGGTGACATGCCAATGGGTGTCTTGAATGCAGTCCTATACGCCCATAGTGCATCATCTAGCTTCCGAGACCAATCCTTCCGATTCGCATTAACCGTCTTGGCCAGGATTTGCTTGATCTCACGATTGGAAACCTCTACTTGTCCACTAGTTTGGGGATGATAAGGCGTAGCTACCTTGTGTTGCTTGACTCCATACTTGGCCAATACAGATTTGAATAGCTTGTTGCAGAAGTGAGATCCTCCATCACTTATGATAGTACGAGGTACCCCAAAGCGAGAGAAGATATTCTTCTTTAAAAACGCTACAACACGCTTTCCTTCATTATCGGCCAATGCTACAGCTTCAACCCATTTCGACACATAATCCACAGCAACCAAGATGTACTTCATTCCAAACGAATTCACGAATGGTCCCATGAAATCAATGCCCCATACATCGAAGAGTTCTACCTCCAGAATTGTGGACATGGGCATTTCATGGTGTTTTGAAATAGCACCTTGACGTTGGCATTGGTCACACCTTCTCACATAGTCGTGTGCATCTCTGAATATTGTAGGCCAATAATAACCACTTTGCAAGACTTTTCTTGCTGTTCGATTCCCTGCATGATGGCCTCCAACTTGCGAAGTGTGACATGCTTCTAATATAGTGGGCACTTCTTCATGGGATATACATCGTCGAATGATACCATCCGCGCATCTTCGAAACAAATAAGGCTCATCCCAATAATAGTGCTGAACGTCATGCATAAACTTCCTCCTCTGGTGGTAAGATAAATTGGAAGGTAACACATTACTCACCACGAAATTTGCAAAGTCGGCATACCATGGTAAGTTCTCCATTGTTGTCGCTAGTATCTCCTCGTCAGGGAATGCATCGCCAATCTGATTTTCTGATTGCGCCACATACTCATTCTCAAGTCTAGATAGGTGATCAGCCACTTGGTTCTCGCAACCTCTTCTATCTTTAACTTCGAAATCAAACTCTTGCAGCAGCAACACCCATCGAATCAGCCTTGGTTTTGCATCCTTCTTTGTCATTAGATACCTAAGAGCTGCATGGTCTGTATGAACGATCACTTTAGTACCTAATAGGTAGGCGCGGAACTTCTCAAACGCATACACAACCGCTAATAGCTCTTGTTCAGTGACGGTGTAGTTCCTTTGGGCTTCATTGAGGACCTTACTCGCATAGTAGATAGGATGAAATAATTTCTCCTTTCTCTGTCCAAGAACAGCACCAACGTCTACCCCACTAGCATCACACATGACTTCGAACGGGAGCGTCCAATCTGGTGTTACCATGATAGGGGCTTCAATGAGTTTTTCTTTAAGGCATTCAAATGCCTTTAAGCAATCATCATTAAAGTCAAACTTCGCATCTTTCTCTAATAGCTTGCATAGTGGACTAGAAATTTTGGAGAAGTCTTTGATGAATCTACGATAAAACCCAGCATGGCCAAGAAAACTACGAACTCCCTTCACCGAAATTGGAGGTGGTAGCTTCTCAATTACCTCTATTTTGGCGCGATCAACCTCTATTCCTCTTTCGGAGATCTTGTGCCCAAGAACAATTCCTTCTTTTACCATGAAGTGGCACTTCTCCCAATTCAGCACAAGGTTGAACTCTACACATCTTTGTAATGCCATGCTTAAATTCACCAAACATGCTTCGAAAGACTCCCCAACAACTGAAAAGTCGTCCATAAATACCTCCAAAGTGTCTTCTACCATATCAGAGAAAATAGACATCATACATCGCTGAAAGGTGGCTGGTGCATTACATAACCCGAATGGCATACGTTTGAAGGCAAACGTACCATATGGGCATGTAAACGTTGTCTTCTCTTGGTCTTCTGGTGCAATAAAAATCTGATTATAACCTGAATAACCATCAAGAAAGCAAAACCATCCTTTACCCGCTAATCGATCTAGCATTTGGTCCATAAATGGCATGGGGAAGTGATCCTTGAGAGTCCAAGAATTCAGCTTGCGGTAGTCCATGCATACTCTCCATCCAGTGACGGGCCTGAGTGGAATAAGCTCATTCTTTGCATTCGCAACCACCGTCATACCTCCTTTCTTGGGAACACATTGTACTGGGCTTACCCATGTACTATCAGAAATAGGATACACAACTCCTGCGTCTAGCCACTTAATAATCTCCTTCTTCACCACCTCTTGCATTGGCGGGTTTAGACGTCTTTGGTGTTCGATGGTGGGTGTGCACTTTTCTTGGAGCTGAATTTTATGAGTGCAAATCCCAGGTGGAATACCAAGGATATCCGCAATGGTCCATCCAATAGCTCTAATATACTTGCGTAAAATTGCAATAAGAGCTGCAACTTGTTGCTCACCTAAATCGGCTGCCACTATGACTGGAAGAGTGTTTCCGCTTCCTAAGAATGCATACTTCAAATGGCTTGGCAGCTCCTTTAATTCTAATGTGGGTGGTTCTTCAATAGATGGCTTAGCTGGTGGTGTGGGTCGATTCTTGAGATCAAGATCCAGCTTCTTAGGAGGATAGCGATATGCTCCTAATCCCGATAGAGCACAAATATCATCTTCAGAAATTTCAGCATCATCATCATCTTCTTCCATGAGCAAAACCTCCAAAGGATCATCAAGAATTTGCTCTTCAGCAAGTAACTCATCCTCGTCATCAACGACAACATCAGCCACAGAAAATACACTTAGATCTTTGGGTTGCTTCATTGATTTGCAAACATCAAAGCGCACCACTTCATCATTTATTCGGAATGAAAGCTCATTAGCTCTCAAATCTATGAGCACACTTCCCGTAGCAAGGAAAGGGCGTCCCAAGATTATGGGAACCTCTGAATCTGCTTCGCAATCCAAGATGACAAAGTCTGCTGGAAATATGAATGAAGATACCTTTACCAAGACATCGCATAGAATACCAACCGGTCGTTTTACCGACCTATCCGCCATAACAAGCTTCATATTAGTTGGTGTAGGATCTCCTAACCCCAACTTCTTGTAGATTGATAATGGCATCAAGTTGATGCTGGCTCCTAAGTCACATAATGCTTTAGCAAAGTCCAAAGATCCGACGGTGCAAGGAATAGTGAAAGCTCCGGGGTCGGCCTTCTTCTGAACTATGGATCGGGTAGCTATTGCACTACAATGATGCACATCTTCTTTCAGCTCATAGCTTGCTGCCCTCTTTTTAGTCAAAAGATCTTTCATAAACTTCGCATACCCAGGCATTTGTTCAAGTGCCTCTACCAATGGGACATTAATAGTTAGCTGCTTCAACATGGTCATAAATTTGCTGAACTTAGTGTCATCGGCCACCTTCTTCAATCTTTGTGGAAAAGGTGGTGGTGGGTATGGAAGTGTTCTTTCCATGGCTTTCTTCTCCTCTTGCTTCCGTTTATTATTTTTTTCAGGCTGCACGTCACTAGGCAACACGTCCTTGACGTTGGAAGTGGATATTGCGGCGTCTTCCCTAGTGGCGTCACTAGGCGTGGCGTCCATGTCTGCTGTTCTGTCAACTACTTGCTTGCCTTCTGCTGAAGTTTCCAGCACCTTACCACTCCTCGTAGTGATGGCCATGCATGACCCATCATTCCTTGGGTTTTGCACAGTATCGCTAGGCAAGGTGCCGGCTTTTCTTTGGTTGAGTGTTGCTGAAAGTTGACTGAATTGCTGCTCTAGTTGCTTGATAGAAGTGGAATGAGAATCAACTAATTGCTTCATGGAGGCCAAATCGTCAATCACCTCCTTAACTCCCGCGCTCGTCGCTTCCACTCCTTTCAATAACTTAGCCATCATGTCTTCCATAGAATTAGATGTGGTGGTATCACGTCTACCAGGGGGAACGTACAAACCACTATTTTCATTATTTTTCTTCCAACTACCTTGGTCTTTACCTCCAGATTTATCATAATAGTTCCGACCTTGGTTTCCTTGGGCATTCCCACGGAAACCCCCCTGATTGTTCAAGTAGTTGGCCTCCTCTTCCGAATCAGATTCGTCTCTTCCTTTTGACGCAATAGCTTTCACTTTTTCAGTCTTCCCTAATAGATGCTTTGTAAGAAGATCCATTTGGGTTTTCATGTGCGCCATATCTTGATCACGTTCTTCTTCTCTTCTTCTTTGATCTGCAGACATGCCAATAGATAAAGTGGGGCTTGCTACCTCAGAATCCCTGGTATGCCAAGCTCTACTTTGTTTCGTCATACGATCTAGCATGTTACTTGCTTGACCAAAGGTGAGGTCCATAAAAGAACCTCCAGCTGCGTTGTCCACCACTGGTTTAGTTACTGAATTCAAGGCTCTATATAAGATCTCCATGAGGTGAACATTAGTCATGTGATGGTTTGGGCATCTCGCTAGCTTTGTCTTGAACCTCTCCCATGTTTCGTGAAGAGCTTCAGAGGGAAGCTGACGAAAGTTGCTGATTTCATCTCTCAATTGAGCCCTCTTGGATGGCGGAAAGAATCTTTCTAGGAAAGCGTCTCTCAATTGCCTCCAATTTGTAATAGAATCAGGAGTCAGCCCATTCAACCATAATGTTGCCTCCCCAGACAGAGACAATGGAAATAGACGTAACCGAATAGCATTCTGACCAACTCCAGGATTGTCAAAAGACTTGCATGTAGAAATAAAGTTGATGAGATGCATATTCGGATCATCGCCTGCTAGTCCACCAAATAATCCCTTGAGTTGCAATAACTGAATCATGGTGCTAGTGATGTTGAACTTGGCTCCGGGCGCTAATGGTGGTGGAATTATAGCTCCAGTGGCTCCGGCACCATCAAGATCATCATCATCATCGTCGAAAGCTGGTTGCAAAGGTTGGCGATCATATCTGTACCGAGCTTGTCGACCTCGTCTGTTGGCAGGTGTTGCCATTTCAGCGCCATGCCTTGGGTTGATCAACTCGTCATCTCCTAAATCTTCATCGTCAGGATTTGTTGCTCGTCCAGGATTATCAATGTTTTGTTGTTGGACTTGAGCAGCGGCAAGAGCAGCTAATCTTGCTTGCTCGTGTTGAGCAGCCATCCTGTCGATTTCCGCTTGTGCTTCCATTCTTCTAATTCGTTGCGGTTCCGGATTGATTGGTAATAACGGTTGACCAGAACTTCTAGTATGGGGCATGCACTAAAAGAAAAACCTGCAATAAACAAAAACAAAAACTAAACGTAAAAGTACGAGAATCTTTGACCAAAGGGTCTAGTAATTTTCACGAACTTGATTGACACTTGTATTCCCCGGCAACGGCGCCAATTTTTGATAACGCTCAATCTACAGCTCTCGTAGGAGTGTAAAGCGGTCGTTAGCAAATATAGAACCCAACTGGGTTGGGTATCGATCCCACAGAGAATAGCTTGGCCAACAAGCAAGAGAAATTACTAGACTTTTAGTGCAAGTCTCGTAGGAAAGGGGGGATTGTAGTATGTAACCAAAACAAGAATGTAAGAACTGAAAATAGCAAAATAAAGAGAGATTGTCACGTGTGTTGTAAACAATGAGAATTGAGGCGTTGGGGTTATGTCCACCTTCAGAGGTATACGTCTCTATTGGCTATGAGTGTGTAGAGTCTTGACATGCAATTGCTTATAGAGAATTGTAGTCGATGGTAAATCCAAGCGTCTCTCGACCTAAACAAGGACTATTTCACTTTAACTCTCTCGAGCTTAAAGCGTGTCTAACGGTACGAATTCTCCAAGAGGTTAGTCCAGGTACGGCACTAGCTTTTTAATAGGAAAGGGTGTCCTACTACCTTGACATTATCTCTTTTCCAGACAAATAACCTTTCTCTCGAACAAGTTAAATGTTAGCCTGGCGTTGGTCTATGCGTCTTCTTTTCTAGACAAATAACCTTTCTCTCGAACAGGTTAGATGTTAGAATGGCGTGTTCTTGTGTTTGAACCGCAAAGGATGTAGATTTAAGATGAAGAGAATAATGATATAAGCAATATACTTGTCTTGAACTCACAAACTCATAGCTGTAGATAGTAACTCATTCGGCTTCCATAACCCCAACTAAGAGATTTAGTTACCCATGAATGCGAAGGATATCACGTTTTGCATGGTGGATGGCGTGTAAAAGAGGTGTTAGGCGTGTGGTTTTAGTGATTCCGTAGCAAGTAACGATTCTCTTGTTGTGGAATTTAAGAATAGAAAAGTAGATTAGAAGTGTTTGTAGTGGAAGATGAGAAGGATGGAATAAAGTTAAATTGTTGAGTTGATTATTGAAGAAGTTATTAAAAATCTCTAACATGATAGGGTATTTATAATACTCCTATCCTACTCCTACTAGACTACTAAAATAAATAACCAAATCCTAATATACTAATGAAATCCTTGACCCAAATGTACTAGGGTAAGGTTACAAAATTATAATCCAAATAGAATAATGAAACACATAACCTAATTGCACTAGGTTAATGTGTTATGGCAAAAATCCAGCTTTGTGTCTGTAAGTCCCCAAAGTCTTCAGAAATGCTGTTTTAGCCCGGGACAGATTTTCCATGCAGCAGATTTAGTCCTTTATGCGTCCAGCTCCTTTCCATCTCGTTTGTGAGCTTTCTTTTGCGTCAAGTAAGCCATAAATTGCTGTATTTTGCATCATTTATACCTGAAACTTTCCTAATCACATTTGTTAGCTCATTTATAGGAAAAAGGACTAAAAGTGTATGAAATAGATAATTAGTTCTCAAAACTAGGCTAAAATATGGGCAAATTATATTGATATAGGCGCGTAAATTCGCCTATCATCAAGTAGAAAGCAATTAAAGGAAAGAGAAATATTTTAAGCGTGAATAATGGAAGGTCCCCCACTTAAAATAATGCTAGGTTTGCTACACAAGGTAATTTCATTAAAGTGTTGCTATTTTTTGTAATTTAAGACTTAGGTATGCTACTCTATATAGTTTATCCTTATATATTTAGGTATGTTTCCCTAGTGTTATTTATGAAAAATTCTCAAATTAATACCATACCAGGATGATGTAGCCCAATGCGTTGATGGCCACACATTTTTTAATAAGGTTGGGCTGCAGAAGGTCCAATATGTAGTGCTCTCTTCCCCATAGTTTTCAAAGGTGAAAATTATCTCCTATATATTTATTAGAGTGAAAATTACAAGTAATAAAAATATTTTTAGATAATTATTTTAATAACTTTTTTAATTGCAAATTGGAACAATTTTTAAAAAAATTAATTTATTATTTTTTTTTTAAATTTGTAATATATTTTATATAATAAATTAACTCCCTTTTTATATGTTGTATTTAATGTCTCCTAAAAATAGAGTGTTGATAATTATGACAAGAGTAAATTATGGTATAAATATAAACCTTCATTTATTATTATATTTATTTATTTTAAAAAGTTTCACACTTTTTTGTAACTACTTTATCAAAATAACTAGTATACTTACCCGCGTGATACGCGAATCATTGTAAAGAGAAAAAAAAGGAGAAAGATAATTGTAACAATCTTGACACTAACCTTAGAATCATCTTGAATAGTCCTAATAGACTAAGAAATTATACTAACTCCGTAAGATGAAAGAATTGAACCGCTAAAAACTAAATTCATCTTAAATTATCGTTGGCAATGTCCATAATTCAACTTAAAAATTTGCACAATACTACCATCATCGGGCGATTTCCCAATATACATACTTTTAATAATTTGGCATAGCTGCTATGTTTCTCATAGGTTGTATTCCATTCCTTGGACTTACTAAGAGTGCTCAATAGGTTGCATTCCGCTCCTTGGACTCACCAAGAGTGCATCGAGCAACTTCGTCTATTGTCCGTACGATCCAGATCATCAAAAGAGAAATGAGCGATCACGATTCAAAGTACTTCTCCACTACGAAAAAAGGAGAAATCCCTGAGCTCAAAGAAGAACTCAATTCTCAGTACAAGGACAAGAGAAAAGATGTTGTCAAAAAGGTGATTAGTGTTATGATAGTAGGGAAAGATGTTTCTTCACTCTTTACAAATGTTGTTAGTTGCATGCAAACAGAGAATTTGGAGTTAAAGAAGCTTGTATACTTGTATCTTATCAATTATGCTAAAATTCAACGTGATCTTGCTATACTTGCCATAAATACATTTGTAAAGGATTCACAGGATCCAAATCCTTTAATTCGTGATTTGGCTGTACGAACTATGGGCTACATTCGTATTGATAAAATTACCGAGTATTTATGTGATCCCCTTCAACATTGTCTTAAGGATGATGATCCTTATATTCGTAAGACAACAGCTATCTGTGTTGCTAAGCTCTATGACATAAATGTCGATCTTATGGAAGATAGGGGTTTTTTGGATGCTCTCAAAGACTTAATAGCTGACAATAATCCTATGGTTGCTGCAAATGTTGTTGCTGCTCTTGACGAAATCCAAGAAAGTAGTAGCAGACCCATCTTTAAGATCACTAGCCATACACTTTCAAAGCTTCTAACTACTCTGAATAAATACACAGAGTTTAGATTTCAAAACAGAACCACATTTACCTATTATCAAAGTCTTGGCAGCAAAATCTTTGAGAGAATTGGTTCTGAGTTATTGTGATATAATGCATGTTTCATTATCTAGCGGTGTAGCAAACTGTCATTTTTTTAGAAAGCTTTCTCTGTCTAATATATGTTTAAATAAAAATGTGCTTCAAGCTCTACTTAATAGATGTCCTTTGATTGTCTCATTAATCCTCAAAAGTTGTAAGGGGTTGGGTAAGATTTAACTTTTGAATCTTTAAAAGATCAAGTCAATTTCCATAAAGACAACTACTAACAAACATGTTAAAATCCAAGCACCAACTCTAGAACACTAGTCTCTTTCTAATTATTCATAGAAAAATTTGGATGTTGTTGAATGTCAGAATCTAAAATCTTTAAAGCTAAATAAAGTGGAAATATCTAATGGATCTCTCAATAACCTTATCTCAACATCTCAATCCCTGGAGGTCTTGAAGATTAAGAAGTGTAGGGGCATAAAGGATATTGATTATTCAAATTTGGTGTCACTTGAGTATATTGGAGATCAAATTCCTCAACTTAAAATGACAAGTGAATTAAGCCAATTGAAGCACTCAAAAATCATTCTTCACGGCTATTATAGTTTAGATGTTGCATGGTTTTGTAAGTTGAGAAATTTTCTATTAAATTTGACCTCTTCGTCTCAAGTTTCGATTGTTTTTTACCTATGCCATGATATCAACATCAAAGGTATGCAACTACACCAAAACGCTACTACCCCCAAAGTGGGCATTCTAAATGTCAAATTTCTGTGTAAGGAACGCCCAACATTTATGGATGCTTTGCTATGGAGTTGTCATCCCAAGAGACTCAATCTATTCACAACTCGTGAAATGGCTGAATATTTCATCTACTGTTTAATAGATATGAAAAGTCTGAGTCATTCTTCTTCTTAAAGAAGCAAGTCTCGATTTAAAGAACTAAAAGTTTTTCATAGAGAAGATCAGCCACTGCAACTCAAAAGTGCAGAGCAGGCAATACGAACCCTTAGGGAGAGGAAGATGTGGGAACTTTATTTTTTATTAGATTGATGATGCAATTTAATTTTGTTACTATTTCAATTTGAATACACTTATTCATTTATAAACTTTATTAAGCTATTTGTTAGTATAGATTCTTTATTCTAAGCTTAATTTCTCACTATTTTACAGTGAACTACTTTCCTCTTGCAATATCTAAGAGAATCAATTAAGGGAAGGCATTGCTGGTTGTAGTGTCCTAAAACTTGCTAATGTTTTTACCTGTATCTATTTACATATGTCTTAATATCCTTAATGTGCTTTATTCGAGCTGAAGGTCTATCGAAAATAACTTTTGTATCTTTTCAAAGTGTTGGTGTATATGCTACTGCTAGATCAGTGTAGATTATGTTGCAGTGGGCTTGAATCTCCTTAAAGAAAGTGAGATATCCGTGCCTCAATCGAGAAGAAGATGATATTATTTTCTTTATTTTTGTTTATTTTATTTATAACTGTAATAATTATTGTAATTTGTGGTATTTACACTAACACAAAGTTAGGCGTAAGGCTGCATATACACCACCCTCTCCTGACACCAGTTATGGAATTACACTAAGGCCTCATTTGTTTGCACTTAATGGATGTCTGAATCTGAATGGTTCAGACTTCAGATCATTAAGTGCATATGTTTTTTAATAAGGTTTTAACTCTTAATAGGTCTGAATAGATCTTAATCATTCAGGTCTAAAACTAAGTCTTAATAGGTCTGAAGGATATTCTGGTGTTGGATAATATTCAACACTCTATTCATAATCAACATTCACCACCACTAACCACCTCTGCCATCGTCACCATTATCAACCACCACCCACCACTACCAACCACCTCTACCATCACAAACACCATAAAAAACAACTACCTCTACCAACAACAATTGTCAACCACTACCACACCTACTACCTCTTTTATTCTAATTATATTCACCGCCACCACTGTCGTCAACAGCACCACAATCAGCAACCACTACCGGCCAATCCCTACCATCAACTAACTCATCTATCACAAGTAGCACCACCACTAACTACCATTAATACATCACAACGTCTACATATTATTTGTCTGCCACCACCATTGTCACTAGTAACTCCACCTCTACCAACACTTCAACCAGTACCATCACTATAACTTATCTCTACTGACAACCATCTCCACAATCACAACAAATAACATCTCCAACTAGCAACAACACATCATCAATCATCATGCCTTCATGTTTCAGCCAACACAATCAACACCTTAAGCTACTAACATCAAGCAACGTCACATCACAACAACCACCAATACCATCAATCTCTACCATCATAGCAGTCACTACAATACCAACTATACCACTAACATCAATCATTGTCACCACAACCACCATTTTAAACCTTCTCCACTATCACTAACAAATATAAATATTTTTCTCAATCAAATACTAATAATTTTATTGTATTAAATTACATACTTTTTTAATATATAATTAATTTTTTATTTGAATTGTATTTTTTATTTTATTATGTATACAAATAAATTTTTTTTACATATTCAGATGTTGAAAAACAAATCATTTTAATCATTCAGTTTTCAGATCTAGAGAAAACATCTTAATCATTCAGATGTGCATTCAGATTCAGACGTCTGAATCTTTAAAAAAACAAATGTAGACTAAGTATTATGTTATTGCTTTAACTGTGGATAGGATTTCAAAGCAGTACGCTCACTCTCGACATAATATCTTTTTTGTTTCTCCAAGAAAAAAACCCGTGTAATGCCTAAAATACCACCAATTTTTATGATCTTTATTCATGGAGACAATACTTGCAATCACTCTTAGTTGTATTACTTTCAAGGGTGTGGTCTAGTAGTCAATGAAGTACGTGGGCTAAGAACTTGAGATTTCAGGTTCACATTCCAACAGAGATAAAAAATCGAGGTGATCAGAGTAATCGTATAACACATTTACCTAAAATTAAGAGGTGGCTCCGCCATTTCCACTTGCAAAAGGGTATCAAAGTAATTAATAGAAACCAAAGCATGTGTGATAAGACATCAGCTATCTGTGTTGCTTATGTTTGTAAGATAGCAACTATTTGTGTTGATAAGCTCTATGACATAAATGCTGAGCTTGTGGAAGATAGGGTTTTCTGGATGCTCTCAAGGACTTAATATCTGACAATAATCCTATGGTTGTTGCAAATGTTGTTGTTGCTCTTGCAGAAATCCAAGAAAGCAGTAGCAGACCTATCTTTGAGATCACCAACCATACATTTTCAAAGCTTCTAACTGCTCTGAATGAATGCACAAAGTTTAGATTCCAAACCAGAAAGAAAATTCTTTAGTGATGCTATATTTAGGATATAACTTTTATTTTGCCGAAAAACCCATAACCACACCCACACCAGTTCCTAATTCGAAAAGAAGTTTGATATGCCTATGTGTGTAAAAAGAATACGTCTAATATAACCCACAAAGTGGATGGGTTATAGTGTGTACACAAACCTTACCCCGATCTCAGGGTAGAGAGCTTGTTTCATTCCTTTGTGGGTGCAAAAACAACAATAGCAAATAATCAAAGGCATAGAGTGAAAACAAAAAAGTATCACTACCTCATAGGTAAATAGAATATTTCCAAAATGCCTTTATGTAACCATGACAACAATATCAGATTATAATCACAGGCTCAAAACTATCAGACCATTCAATCAGTTCGACGCAACCTTGAACTATTGAAGCAATAAAAACTCATCAATACTGATGGAAACTACCCCATAAACAACAATTAATCATGTACCTATCCAGTAAAAGAAATATAAGCTATATTTTTTTAACATCAAATAGTTATTATATGTATCTGCAATAGAGAAATATAAATCACACATGTAATATTAGAAACCATCAAAAAGAAACTACTCAATAAAAATCCTTGAATCCATACCACATAAAGTAATACTCCAGCTAAAAGAAAAACTCAAAATATCAGCAGGGGAAAGCCAGGCAAGGAGCCCGTAGTTTTTCTCCCGCTCAATATCTTTCATGTCTTGGACCACCAAAGTAGAACAAAAGAATAGACTACAAAAAAAGTAAACAAAATACTCTCCAGCATGATTCTCATAAATAGAAGTCTCTTTACTGAGAAACTCTGAGCCACTTTGAGAAGTCGAATTCTGCATAGTCGGAATTTGAGATTATTGGCGTCTTCTCTCAACTGATCCTGAGGCAGCTAAAGATGTTGTGCTAGCTGAAAAGCCCGTGATTAGTGATGATTCAAACCAACTTGATCCCACTCTTTTTGACGAATTTTTTTCCAATAGTGCCATTTTATCCTCTCTCTATTATAAGCTCCAGAAGCATTTATCATTCATGTAAAGACCACTTAGAAAATTGAGGATGAAAAGTATGCTGATGTAGGTGAACAGGGTTATTCTGATTCTTCTGCTCCTGTAGCAAAAGTGGTGCATCACCGTCATCTAGTACAGCTAATACTCAGCATCTTGCGACAAGGCAACTAGTTGCACCTGCAGCTTCTGCACTTCTTTTTTACTTTACCTTGGCATAGATAACAATCATAGTGCTATTGTATCAACTGATCAGCCGGCAACCCCTGTCGGCACTCCTTCACCCATTGTATTTCCAGCCTTTAGTAGGCAAGGTTTACAAATCAGTGCCCAACTGGTGTGGGAAGATTGACAGGTATTTACGGTATGATGTTTGAGAATAATTCACAAGTTCCTCTTGATGGTTTCATGATTCAGTTTAATAAGAATACATTTGGTCTTGCTGTCGGTGGACAACTCCAAGTTCCTCAATTGTTACCTTGGACATCTGCAAGCATTCCAAGTTTAACTACTTGCATCAGGTCTTTCAACTACTTGTAATATTTGTAAAGTAAAACTAGTAACGTCTGAAGCTCAGCGAGGGGATCCCATGCTCCCAACAACGTTAAAGCGTTAACACCAAAGACATTAACATATACCCTAAATGTTGGTTCCTACATGAAAAAAAACAAATTGAAAGATGAATTTTACCTTAACTTATTAACCACTGACACATGGACAATGCCAAACCTGTTAGAAACTTACAGAACAGTTTCATCCAGTAATTTTTCAGGATGATTGCTGAAAATACAAACCATCCAATAGACATGATCACCCCCAACAAACTATTAAGAAGTATAATACCACTCATATGAGATAGAAATAGAGGATGAAGAAGAACTATATAAAAACAAATGCAAGTGCCTGTCAAGTAAATCTAAAGATATTCTATCTGCAAAAGTACTTTATAGTCATAAGCTTCAAGAAACAAAAAGAACAGGCAAAAGGAAGAGCCTATTGAAAATGCCTGTCAAGTGAATCTACATACTCCATTTGACAAAGTTCTTTGTGATCATAAGTACCAAAAACCAAGGTTTACTAGATGTACATTCTAAGATACTATTCAAGAATTATATTTTGGCTAGAACAATAATAATGACTACAAAATATTTCCGTCAACCTGCAACCAGAAATCTTTGTGCTTCTGGTTGGTTTTCTAATCACCAGATAACCTAAATACATTCTTCCTGATTGCTCCAAATTCTAGTAACATAAAAGCAGTAGTAAACTTTCTATTGTAAACAATATTTTGAGTGAACAAGAAATTTTAAGATAAAAAAGTTGAGAAAAGAAACAACCGTGCAGCTGGAATGAAGGAGAGCCCAAAATGGGAGACAACTCTAAGATGCAATAGTCAATTTATACAAAAAATGTGACGGTATTATTCAACATACTCACACAAGAATTTAAACAGAATAAGGGGAACTTCTCAAACATGATAGAAAGCTTCCACATCTGGACACTAATAGTACAATACATACAGCGCGAAAGTAACATCCTTATTATTTAGTAAGCCTTAACAAATTCTACTAGACATAATATATAGGTAGATAAAAATGGCAAAAGGTTCCACACTTGCATCCTCTCAAGTGGTAATAAAAAAAGTATTAAAATTTAAAAGCCTTATAAGTGATGCCGAGAAAACCAACATATTTTTCCAATATCTCAGAATAGTCTTATATTCTAAAGGTCCTACAGAATACAGATGATAGAGTAACTGCTCTGTGCATAAAATGACTAAAGTAATCCACTAAATTGAATAACAAAAGAGCAGATATTGGTTTAAATACTCAAGCAATAGAATCAATAAAGCTCTTTATAAACTGGAACATCACGCCCATAACAAAAGTGGATTATTACATTTTCAAGAAATAAAACAACAAATATAGTCCATATTAATTAAGCCTTAGAATCAAATTAAATAGGTCTCAACAAAAACATGTTGTCCGCAACAAAACTAATTCCTTGGAAAAACATAAAAACAATCGTTTCTCTAATTATCGTCTTCAAGCTTGTTGGATGCTCTAACTCATGCACGTTTCTCCTTCTTAACCACTTTATTAAGCTTAGTGCTTGAGAGTTATGCATTGGGGTCATCTTCAACTTCTATGCCAAGTGATTCAACCTCCAATAAACTTCTCTTGGTCGGAGTGTTTGTTGGAGTATTCAAGTTATTATCAGGATTAGAATCCTACAATGTAAGGGCAACTTTAATTTCAAAATTATCAACAATAAACAGCTCTAATAATAATTATTGTGTTTATATATAGAATGGCAGAAAAGGCAACATTGAAATCACCGTGATTTCATGAGTTTCAGCAGCGACATTTTCACAGTTGAAATCTAGATCCTATGATTATGAAATTATTATATTAACAATTGGTCACAAACCTTTAAGGTATTGATATATAGTTGTGAATAGTGGCAGAGCCAGAATTTTCACCAAAGGGGTTCAAAATCGAAAAATATAGGCATACGAACTAGTCGAACGAGGTTCAACATCAATTATATATATATATATATAAAAGAATTTTCACTATATAGAAATAGTATAATTTTTCGTCGGTGGGGGTTCGGATGAACCCCCTAATCACAAGGTGGCTCCGCCACTAGTTGTGAATATTAGAAACTAGTGTGCTTTGAGTTATGTATAAATGAAAAAATACTGGAAAATCGTCGTCACTGCAAGAAGGTTGAAATTGCTTGGTATGTTTCTCATCATCACAAATCTTAAGAATGGTATAAACCTCAATATGTTCTACATTATAGCTCTTGACAGCCACCTTAAACAAGGCATTTTTATCAAGAATAGTATTGAGCTCCACTGGATAAGCACCATTATCATCGGAATCAGTAGTCTATAAGCCAAAATACATAGTAATTTATGTAGTAAAATGGTTCTTTCCAAAACAATATAGATAACAACAAACTATGCCTTCAGAAAAGTCTAAAACAAATTCTATATTAAACACGACATTAACATACCTCGTCTACCTGTCCTTTCAATTAAGCAGAAGACTTCCTTATGATCTTTGTTGCTTCGCGATCCTAAAGCAACAAAGAAATAAAATCAGTACCGTCCATTACTCTCACTTGGAGTTTATATCTGGAACAAAAGTTTACAATATAAATTTTGAATCACATTTCAAAATTTCATTTAAAATATTCACAATTGGGCTCAAACCTATGAGCAGCAGAATGATCCAGGGATCACATTTCTTGTAATGAAACTTATTTTCAATTTTTACAATCTTTTTAGGGCCCTTTTACAACCCATATATGACCAATCATTTTCCATTTCTATATGAAAAATGGTTGCATATATCCAAAAGTTCCCCTCCTATCACATATAAAAAAAAATTCATTAAGAATTAATTTTCTGAATCAATTGTTTATTTGTTAATTCCAAATGCATGCCAAATTATACTCACATGAAGACACTCAACTAATTGCACAATAGTTTTACCCTCCACATATCCAAACAGTAGCTCATCCAAAACGGAATAAGAACGCTGAGTTAAAATTTGGCTAACTCTCAAAGTGTTATCTCTACGCATACCTATCAAACTGTATTTATTTATTAATTTTCTATATTTGTAGTTATGCAATTAAAATTGGAAAAATATATAATATAATATAATATAGATTGATTGAAAACCTGGTCTTAAAATCAACAACTTGAGGAAGATCGAGATTAACCCACAGCTTTAAAGAATGCCAAGTATTACGGACAAAGTACTTATCTATATCCACAAATACAAAAAAAGTTAAGCATATATAGGTTGTTAACTATATAAGTACTTGGTTAACTATACACAAGACAATTTGTACCTTGAAATGTATGCGCGAACTGTATAATAACTACAATTGGAGCAGTGTTGGATCCATCCAAATATGGAGTGATTTGTTCAGCAAAATCACCCCAAAAAGTAGCCTCAATGTTGTTCAACCTACATGAAAGTATTCATCATCATAACAAAGAAAAAAAATGTAATTTCTATAGAAATTAGTAATTTTATTCATAAAACGTGAGATTACTCGTGGTCTTGTCGCTCGACATTCATAAAGACACTGATCTTATCATTTTGTTTGTGCGATTGAATTGCCCCATGGCCAACAATCTCACCAACGACATCTAATATAGATCCAAAAATAATAATAAGTTGGTTATTGGTTAAAAAATAATGAAAATAATAATGTATATTACAATATAAATCTGTTATGATAATTACCAAATAATTCGTTCTCGTCAACATTCACTTGATCAATCAAATGCTTATAAGGTCGTATATTGAAGATATTCATATCAAAAAGTGGATCATTTATTTCTTCAACCAATGTTCTATTTGTGAATGTCAACCTCATCCTGTGCTTACTGGTCTTAAACTTGAAAGTATTCGGACCAACCACAAATTTTTTTCATTATATATAGCCCTAACTCACTTATTTTTTCCTTGAACAAACGCATAACATATCTCCCAATAGTTGCATGGATACGATCTCCCTATACTTTCAACACCTATGTTATATCCATCATTGGAAAACGTCAATATATACATGTACAATTAATTTTTAAATTGATATATCAATACCTTTTCGTCCTGCAGCACCATCTCTATCAATTGTGGATTATCTTCCTTTTCACGATCAGGAATAACTCACAATCGCACGACTCGCACTTTTAGACACCACTGTATTTTTATCCCTGAAACCTCTTTGATTAAGTCAATCTTAGCAGCCAGAATATTAATGAAGCGAATGAGTTAAGTGATTCTTTTTCTATAGATGCCTCTGTATCTTCAGTGTTCATATTGCATAGGAATCATCCTATTATATAGTAATTTTTACAGGTAAAATTGGTTAGAATCAACTATGATCAGAATATATTACTTTTTCATATAAAATTATTGCCTCATGATTAGTTGTATTACAATTTAGTAGCACTTACCATAGCCATTTATGGTAATGATTGGCAGTGTAAGGGTTTGATTTAATATATATATATATATATATATATATATATACGATTCAGTTACCATAGCCATCTACTTTTCATCCATGGGAGTAAGAAAATCTACAATTCACTTACCATATCCATCTACCATGTGTATGATCTTCTTAAATCACTTGATTGATTGAAATATTATTTGAAAATTGAAATACAAATTGTGGAATTAGGAGTATCGTTTGATTGCACTAAATATTTGAAAATTGAAATACAAATTGTGGAATTACTCTTATAACTTGATTGAAATATATATTTGGAATACAAATTGTGGAATTACTCCTAATGATAGTAGAATTAGGAGTAATTGACGAATGATCTTCTTAAATCACTTGATTGATTGGAATATATATTTGAAAATGGGAATACAAATTGTGGAATTACTCCTATAACTTGATCGGAATATATATTTAGAATACAAATTATGGAATTACTCCTAATGATAGAGGAATTAGGAGTAATTGACGAAATTTTTATGTCGAATATGTTAAAGTCTTACATATCTATGAAATAATCTATATACTAATTAAATAGAAGTCAAACTTAATTATTTTTTACCACAGTGTGGAATATATAAATAATTATAATAGTGTTCATTAATAGGAGTCAATTCTAATTATTTTTATAATAGAATAAAAATAAATAAAAGTATTCATCAAACATTCTGCTTTATTATACATATAGAGTTGAAATATATAAATAATTATAATAGTGCTCATTCATAGGAGTCAATTACAATTATTTTTATCACAATACGAAAATATGAAATAATAGAATAAAAATAAATAATAGTGTTTATTAAATATTTTTTACCACAATATGATATGAAAATTTAAAAATCTATATATAAAATAAATTTTGTTGCCAACAAAATAGATTTTTGTTGCCAAAATACCAAGTGGCTAGTTCTTAATATGCCACTTGGCATAATTTTATGCTAACTTCTTTACTTTATTATATATAGATAGATATTTTTTTCCTCAAACACATTTCATCTTAATTATACTTCTTTTTTTTTTCTTTTTTCTTTTTAATTCATCTTCATAAACAAATATCTTCCTTTGGGAATTATTTGAGTATCAACTTTGATATCTATCAAACAACTCTATTTTTGAGGATTCAATTTCGTTTCATTTATCAAAATTTTTTGCTTGAATTCTATTATATATCGTTATTATGCGTTGATTTCACCACTTATACTCTTTCTTCATCCAAAATTGACTTCATATTCTTTTGTCAGAAAGCAAACACCAATATCAACCATGACTAATACTGATTATTTTTTTACTTTAACGAAAAATTATTTGACATCAAATAATTATTAATTAATTAATTTTCAATATGATGACAGTTTTTCATTTAATATCCATTACGTATTCTAAAAATGTTAACATACAACATATTTTTTTGTATTAACTGTCACATTCATAAAACTCACTCAATACATATGTGACATATGTGAAACTTCAATGATACCAATTTTAATATCAATTTAATACATTGAGAACTCAAAAAAAAAAATACTTAAGTATGAAATGAGTATATAAACTGGTTTCAACGTAATTTATTAAACAATTCATGAATATTGTATTGTGTACTATATTATTTTCATACACTAAAAATTCTGAGAATACACCATTGGTTAAAAATCATCTAAAATGTGATTTTGTTATATATAAATTGATTTCAACTTAATCGTTTAAAATAATGCATGAATATTGTATTGTGTTCTATATTATTTTCATACACTAAAAATTATAAGAATACATCAAAAATATAATTTTGTTATATATAAATTGATTTTAACTCAATCATTTAAAATAATACATGGATACTAGATTGCATATATTACAGATTAAAAAAAATTATTAACATATATATTTATTGACATCAGTTTTCATAGAGTAATTCTACCACCAATATTGTTACAAATTCAAAATTCATGAATTAGAAATTATTAGAAAAAGAATAAGACAATTAGGGCGAAACAATTTAAAAGAAAATCGTGATGAAGAAAAAAAATTATGTTTGATAATGAAGAATTGAAAAAAAAAAATCATATGAATGTTATGAAGAATGAGAAAATGGTATAGTTAAAGAATGAGAAAATTATTTGAGAGAGAACAAAGGAGATGATTAATATTATAACAATAGCAGATATCCTTTTTATTGGTATAAAGTCTCTTTCTTCTTATATAAAATTTGTTTTTTATTTTTAAAAATAAAATGAAAAACACTTTTTTTTCTTTTTTTTTATATCGATTTTTCTATAACTTGCAAACTTAAAAGTTTTGCTATATCTTGCAATAAACAATCTAAGGATGTTTATTTGCATTTTTTCCCTTTCCAAAGGAGAATTAACTTCATATTATCCTTCGTAGTAAATATCTCTTCCGTCTCATATTAGTTGAGTATTCTTTATTTTGCATTATATTTAAAAATAGAAATGGATCAAAATTATCCCTGAACTATTCGAAATAGAGTAAAAATATTCTTCGTTTATTTTTTACTCCAAAATATCCCTTTGTTTGTTTTTTGACTCAAAACTACCCCTCATTTAAACAAAGTACCATCAAACACACTACGTGAAAAAAAATATCACATATTCAGAATTCAGTCCATATTAATATTTATTTACGAAAAGGGTCAAAACTACCCCTGATTTATTCGAAATAGAGCAAAAATACCACTTTATTTATTTTTTGACTCAAAAATATCCCTCGGTTTGTTTTTTGACTCACAAATACCCCTACTAATGGAGTGTCACCCAACACATGCTGTGGAAAAATTACCACATGGTCAGGCCACATCAACATCTTATTTAATACCCATCCGCCACTTAACCATCCAACTTACCAGCCCATTTAATACCCGTACCTGATCCGTGATCTTTAAAAAATATGACACGTCTTCACGTAAACTCTCCCAAAAAAATCAATATAGATTAGGAATTTTGAGAAAAAAGAAAATCCTTAGTACATGGGTTGAACTCTCCCATATTCTTTGACATGATAAAGACGGGTCGAGTTTCAACCCATGTACTAAGGACTTTCTTTTCTCTCAAAATTCCTATTCTACATAAAATTTTTTCGGAGAGTACAAGTGAAATGAATGGTGGGTCTATCTTTACCCTTTACTTATGAAGATGGGTTGAATATTTTTAAGATGAATTGAGTACGGGTATTAAATGGATTGTTAAGTTGGATGGTTAAGTGGTTCGGATGGGTATTAAATGAGATGTTGACGTGGATTGGCCATGTGACAACTTTTTCTCGCGTGGTGTGTTTGGTGGCACTCCATTAAAGTGAGGAGTATCTGTGAGCCAAAAAATAAACTGGGGGTAATTTGAGTCAAAAAATAACTTGAGGGTATTTTGAGCCAAAAAAAATAAATTGAGGATATTTTTACTCCATTTCAAATAGTTTAGAGATAGTTTTGACAGTTTTTCGTAAATGAGATGCTAACGTGGAATGATCATGTGACCTTTTTTTTCTCACGTGGTGTGCTTGGTGGCACTCTGTTAAGGTGGGGATATTTTTGAGTCAAAAAATAAATGGAGAATATTTTTATTTCAGCTTAGATACTTCAGGAATAGTTTTGATCCCTTTTCAATTAAAAAAATCATAAATGAAATAATCAAGTTTACTACTAAATACCCTTTGTTTGTATTAATAGACCTAAAGATAAGTTATGAAAAATATTTAGAGGTCACATAAATAAATATTGTTGGGACTTTCAAAGAGCATATCAATTTTAAGGGTAAAATAAAAAAAATTATTTTTTTCTTGATTTGATAAGTAATCAAATTATTTGAAACATATAATTTTAGTAAAATGACCAGTTAATATTGCAGAAAGGGAGTAAGGATTAAGATTTAAAGATGAATAAAATATATTTAAGTACAAACTCCTAAGTATGAGAAAAGAATTTGGAAAATTGCACTGTGTGTTTTGAGAAACAAAAAAGAAAAATCAAGGAGAGAATTTTTCAAACAAATGCGGTATTGATAAATATTTGATCAAACCCTTGGCCTTATAGTAAGAAAATTGAAATTTGATTCATAAAATGAAATATTTTATAAGATAAAAATAAAATACTACTCATTCTGTGAAACAAAAACAAAAACAAAAACGTATTGTAGCTAAGAGCTCGATCAATTGGCCCAAAATACGAAAATTTTGGTGAAAAAGTTATGATTTGGGTGAAAGATTTTGCTCAACTCACAAATGTTGTAGGTTATTCAATCTTCCAAAAAAACTCTTGACACTTAAACCATTTTATCAACGCTAAGTACTCTTACTCACCTTGTGATGAGGACTAGTGTGGCCGGCCTATAACTAAGCTCCGATCAAAGACTTTGAGCATTCCTGAATCAAAAAGAGATGAATGGATTGAAATCCACTAGAAATTTATTATTGTTTAGGTTTTTTTGGGAAAATTCATGCAGACTTGACTTCGACATCGAGGATGGTGTAAGGGCGTCGAGGGTGACAGTGACAATGATTTTAAGCATTTTATTATTGATTAGATTATCGACTTCCTCATAGAATTTGAGAATGAGATTACATTCTTAATTGTGGGATTTTGTTTTGTACATCTAATTTAATTCTTTTTTTCCAAAGGCAATCATCGTATATGCTAGTATATGAAATGCAAAATATGTGTTTAGGTTTTGCAATTGTATCATTGAGCATCACGCTAGAACAAGAAAGCAAAATTTTCAAGTAGATCAGGAAAAATTTTATACAAAGTCATACGGCTTTTTGTAGGTGTATAAACAACAGCTAAAAGAAGGAACCATGTCTAAACGTACAAAACAAATACTGATCACTATATTTTTAATATACTGATATAAATTAATAAACTAATATTCCTGATTGATTTCTCTATCATGCTCAATCTAATTTTAACAGTCCTCCCTAAAAATTTTAATATACTTATATGTTTTATATACATACAGTCTCTTTGTTTCTCCAACAGAGTCTGACTATGTTGCTCTAATAGACAATAAATATAGTACACAAATTTACTATATGTGTCCTTTTTTTCTCGAGTAACAAATATTGCAAGAAATATATTAAAACACCAATCAAGTATTTACAAATGAAGTGTTAACCAAAGATTTCATATTATTTGAGTTTTGGGTATGGACTTGTCTTTCGTAAGAAGCTTTTTACCCTTTCAGTTAAACGTGACTTATCGATATAAATTCGGATTATTTAAGTCTTAAAATGGATATCGAATATCGGGTGAAAATAATTTTAAAAAATTATTAAACAAAGATTAATTTTCAAAATAAGTAAAATTCCAACAACATACCTAGTCTATTTTCACAAAATGGGGTCTGGAAAGGATAAATGTGGAAGAATAAGTGTATACAGTCCATATTGTTTTCGATAGACCCTTGATTCAATATTAAGAAAATATTTTTTATGGCCAAACAAGATAATTTCACACTTTGTAAAAACTAGCTAGAATTTCGATCCGATCACACCCCTTTACATGCATTCAGGAAAAAAAAGGTAGGGCTATAAAGTATTCACACGTTCATGTTTTTCTTTTTAAGCTCTTTATGTCTTTCTTTTAGTTATTTTATTATTTTTGGTGGGGATAAAGGAAGATTTTGATAAAAAAGGGAAAGATTTTTCAAAAAGCTACAAGAGCAAAGATTAGCGCATATTGAGTTGTCATGATTCAATGTATTAGGTGTACATGTTTTTCTTTAACCTTTAGGATTTAAGGTATATGTTGATAGTTTTAAAATTTGTACATCAATTGATTTTAATTTGTGATAGTATATTACTTATCATTTTTATCATATTATAAAGCTTAAATTATAAACACTATATATGTAAATATCATTTTAAGTCTTTCACAAGATATCAATACTAAGATGGATTGCTTGATCCAATAATGTGAAAATTTCTTATATTGTCGGTGATTAACTTAAACTCATTACTAATGAATAATTATCAGAGATTTACTAGCACTCCTCAGGGATATGACCTAGTAGTTAATAAAGTAATAGTCAAATTCAGTTTCAAGCGGAGGCAAAAGAAAAAAAAAACTAGCCATGCAATTTCTTCTTAATTCTCATATGTTCAAGCTTTAATGAATAAAGTTGTTCGTAATTACACTGTTGGGAAATAATAAGTACTTCATAAAATTAATCGAGATGCATACAAATTGACCTGAATATCATGAGTATCCAAAAACAAACACAATTAGCATAAATTTACTTATAGTTTCTTAATTATAGTACTAATATATATGTTTGTGTAAATAATTTTTATAATTAGAACTTAAATGCATACCTTTATTCTAGAATCTTGATAATTCAAAGTAAAACTACCCACCACCCACAGTTTAATAATACTACCATTTAGCCCACTATTACATATAGACTTGTCTATATACTAACACAACTACTATATATAGACCTGTCTATCTATTAATTGCCTCATCGCTCTTAATTTCCACTACATACTGATCTCTATCTTCACACACGCACAAAAAAAAAAAAGTATGGCTGGCTTCAAGAAATTGCTTGCAACTATTTTCCTTGTGCTGATGTTGGTTTTTGCCACTGGTATTTTCTTGTACTTTTATATACTCCCTCCATTTTAATTTATATGGCTTAATTTGACTTGAAAGAAAGTTTTAAAAAGTAGAAAAAAAAATTAAGTATATGTAAATATTCTTTAACTTTGTGGGCTTAAATATGTCAGTGGAAAGTTGAAATCAAAAAGTGTATAAAAGGGGGAAAAAGACTAAAAATGAAAGTAATTCAAATAAATTTAATAAGGTTATTGCAGTGATAAAACTGGTCCATTGTTTATTCTTGATATTATAGGGAAGTATTTGTCGAAATTGCCCTATTAATTTCATCTTGTATGGTATTTTTTGAAAATTCTTTTTTCAAAAAAATGACAAACTCATGCTACTATCATTTATATATATATATATATATGATGCAAATTTCAATTAGTAAGTTTCAGTAAATTTCGAATATCACTAATAAACCAAAAAAGGGAACAAGTGGTACGTAATTACGACTATTTAAGATTTGAACTTACATATACTCCAACAACAACGTAACCATATCTTATAGTAGTATTATACAATTTACTTTAGCTTGTTACTATAACATATCGTCTGTCATTTTTTTTCACTTAGTATAAAGTTAAATATATTAATATACTATTTATCTTTTAGGTGCCGTAATAATATTTGTTTTTTATAAATGTCGAATTTATACAGAGATGGCTGAGGCAAGGAAGTGTGAGTCCCAAAGTCACAGGTTCAAAGGACCATGCGCAAGGAAGAGCAATTGTGCTTCTGTTTGTCAGACTGAGGGCTTTACTGGTGGCCATTGCCGTGGCTTCCGTCGCCGTTGCTTCTGCACTAAACACTGCTAAATCAACCAACATTATTTCTCGAATTAATTGGTTTTTTATTTGAGTGCTTTTTTTTTTTCTTTAAGAAAAATGAATGTTATCGTGTTTTTTGTATCGTTTGATCTTCGTGCTATCTATCGTAGAAATAAGTGAGAATCAAAATGAACTCAGAAATTGATCTTTTTGTTTCTTAACTTTGATGGTTGTTTTTGTGACTCTGTTATTCTTGGAGTTTATTTTGTTGGAATGTTTGTCTATTTATTTACCCAAGCTTCGCTCATTTGAATATTAGTGGTAACATGAGTTCACAATGACAATATGACATGCATATATTCAAAAGGTATTTTACTCGTACTAAATTAATTTGTATTCCTTTTGGTTTATATAAACAGAAAAGAAATAAAAGAAAATCTTTCTTCCTATAATCCTACCAACTACAAAATCAAAATTTGTGATATTGTAGTTTTATTAGTATGATATTTGGTATAGCATATGATATGTTTTTTAAGTTTGTTTCGTATTTGATATTTGATATGATATTCGATATTTATAAATAATATTAATTTATGAAAACGTATTTTACACGTTTATAAATATTTGATACGAATTTTATATTGCATAAAATTTATTCTGAGTAACTTGGTTTAAACTTTCTCATGAAGTTATGAGCTAGCTACAAAAATAATCATCGAAACATAGTATATTTTTCAATCATAGAGTAGACCAACCTCATGAATAATTAAAAATAAGTTATGAGGAAAGCAATACAAATTATAGGCAGAGAAAATTACGAGCACTCATATGCACTATTGTTGTTGTATTGCAGCTAAAAGGCTGCAGATTATGTATTCTAATTCATATATATGCTATTTTTTTTTTAAGTGTAAATAACATAAATTTCATTATTTTGAAAGATAACTATTATAATCATTTTTTCTTCTATTTTCTTAATTAAAATTGCTCTTTCACTATTTTTATACATAAGTTGCTACTCATATATATTTCTTCTCCTTATGTATCTGAACTAACTGATTTAACTATACTTAATGAAATAAAATATCTGTCTTAAATACATAACACAATTAACACTATATTTATGTAATTGTGATTAATGGATCCCTTAAATTCAGTAACAACTTTTTAATTTTAAAATTTTGAAACACCAAATCAATTTCAACAATCAGAATTGGAGATTGAGGAATCCCAGGTTGATTTCGACAATTGCATTCGAATTACATACCCTATAATAAGATACATTGCAAATCAATATTAATTTAATATGCAACAAAATTTGAAAATATAAAATAATGCTTAATATTCATGCCTAATATTCTTTCATATACATAACAATGCTATGTATATAGGCTGAAATAAACACAGATCAGCGTGTCTAACAGAGTCATATACATAACTGTATTACGTATAACACTGTTAATGCATAATATAGACATAACTCTATAATATATATGTTTTGAAAATACAATAGTCCAACAGTGTCTGTTTCAACACATATACATAACAGAATTATGTATATAAGTTGATACATAATTGTGCTATGTATAATACTGTTAATGTATAACATATACATAACTATATGTGCTGAAATAAACAGCACATCAATATTAGCTTCACCATATATACATAACAATAAATCTCAAACGATTACCTCCAAACATATACGTAGCCATTGATACTTTGTAATTATGTATATAAATACAAAAATTAAGCAAAATAACCATATTCATATACCAAACATTCTACCTTGGGTAATTTTTCTTTTCTCTTTTTTCTACTCAAAAATAATACACTCTCTCCTTTGAGAATCACAACACAAGTTTTTTCCTTTCAGATTCAAGAAATGTTAATAATTACTCCATAGATTTCAATCACCACTTTCGTATGCTGTTGTGGCCATCCTGTTTGACTGATTTACTTTTTAAATTGTACAACTACAAAAAAAGATTCTAATTTCCATTTTAGCGGATCATTGCGGTGTTTGCTTCAAGATGAAAATTTTCAGTTTCGTTAAAACAATGAAATTGTGAGAATAGAGTTCGAAAAGATGAATTTTGAGGATTCAAAGTGAAGAATTCTATGAATTGAGAAGATTGTTAATGAAGGAATTCTTAAATGTTGCTGGAGAAGATTGTTAATTGAATTTTGAGGATTTGAATGTGGCTTCTTGACTGTAGGCATTTTACAAGGCAAAAAAATGTATGAATGGGAAGGTAGAGTTATGTATATGAATTATAGAGAGAGAAATTATAAAAATGAGATATTTATAATTAGTTTTGAGATTTGGGATATTATGTAACAATAGAAAGTAAAGTAGTAGTTTTAAATAATCTTTTCTTTTTTTAATTCATATATATGACAGAATCAAAATATTAGTACTTAATGTTTTTGGTAATAACTATGAAATTACCATTGATAACAAAAGAATCTTTACACAAAAAGAACATATAAGACTAAAAGGACCTCCTTCTAGAAAGAGTGCCCCAAGTCAGCTAAGCCTCATCAAGAGCAAACACATCAACTAACTACACAGTGAACTAACTCTCTACACAGTGAACTAACTCTTTACATCTCTGTGCTCCCATAGAGCGTTGTATCATGTCTAGTCTAGTCCTTATATCCTGTTGGATCTGTGTAATAACAAACTTTACTTCTAACGGAGTATTTCTAAACAACTTTCAGTTTCTAGCCTGCCAAATATTATAGATCATAGCTCCCCACAAAGCTGTGGTTATCTCCTTTTTCAGTTTCCTCCAATGCCTTCTGTATATGTTGCTTCACTCCTAGTCGTTGGATTGGTAGCTTGGACCATGTCTTTACTCTATGTCTTACTTCAGATGCTCAATTACATTCAACAAAGAGATGGATATCAGTCTCTACTACATCCTCATCACAAAGACAACAAGTTGCATCAGCTACGGAAATGTTCAGTTTCAATAAGCTCGCTTTTGTTAGGAGTCTATTCTGCCTAGCCAACCATAATATGAACCTGTGTTTTGGTTGCATGACTCTTGTTAATACCAACTCAGATTCCTGCAACTTCACAAGTCCCGATAACATTGTTTGATAACTAGTAGACACAGAATATTTTCCATTGTGAGTGAGTAAATATTTATCTCCTTGATACCATTATTGCATTATACGCTTTAAGGAGTTCAGCTTCTTCCAGTACCAACTGCTATATACTGGTGGTATGTGCCCCCAAATATGCACAACATTCTTCATATAAAGACCATGCACCCATCTAACCTAAAGGATATCTTTTTTTCCAGCTAGTTGTCAGAGTAATTTTCTTACAACTACTATATTCTACTGTTGACAGCTCTTTATGTTTAGACCTCCATATTTCTTTGGAACACACATCTTTTTTCAAGACACCAGAGCAATTTTCTTGTGTTCCACATTGATCTCCCATAAGTAATCTCGACATTTTCTATCAACCTCCTTTACCAAACTCTGAGGTAATATTAAAATAGACCCCAAAAGTTATAGATAGAGAACAACACATCATTAATGATTTGTAGTCTCCCAGAATATAACAACTATTTAGAATAAGCAGCGGTGATTCTTGCAGTGATCTTTTTCACTAGTTGGTGACAATCCATTTTTACTCCACTTCTTGAAATATAAAGGAAGTCCAAGGTATCTAGTAGGAAGACTTCCTATTGAGAAACCAATGTAAGTCACAATCTCTGCATTCTTCACATCATCCATTCCTGTCAAGATTATGCTAGTTTTTTCCACATTTTCTTGCAACCCCGTCACATTGCTGAAGTGATTCAAAGCCTCTACGACTCTCTTGATAGAATTAATTTCTCCCTTGCAGAATATCATTAAATCATCTATAATTATTAAATGAGTTAGTTTCAAAGCCTTACACATAGGACGGAATTTGAACTCAGGAAGGCCACTCATTGTGTTAAGTGTTCTAGTGTGGTACTCCATCACTAACACAAACAACAAGGGCGAGAGTGGATCTCCTTGCCGTAACTCTCTACCTCCTTCGAAATATCCATATCCCTCTTTATTTACTTTAACCGAAAACTTAGTTATAGTGACACAACGCACCGTCAAGTGGATGAAGGATTGTGGAAATCCATACCCCACCAGTGCATCTTTCACAAAACTCCAATTCACTTTATCATATGTCTTCTTTAAATCTATTATCATAAGGCATTTAGGTGATGTTTTCTGTTGTAATGCCTCATTAAGTCATGGCATATGACAACATTGTGCACTAAGGACCTTCTTCTACAAATGCAGCCTAATTTTCAGCTACTAGTACAGATAAAGCTTTTCTTAGTCTGACACATAACACTTTGGAAATGCATTTATATAGTACATTGCAACAAGAGATAGGCCGAAATTGGCTAGCCATCAGGGGGTTCTTTACTTTAGGAATCAAAGATAGCATTGATATGTTTCAATAATTTACCATTTCATGGAAATTCTAACACAATAGTGGTCACATCTTCTCCTATCACTACCCACGCCTTTTTGAAAAAATCACAGCTATAGCCATCAGGTCCCGGGCTCTTGTTCCCATCAATACTAAACAATGCTTGCTTTACATCTTTTCTGGTGTATGGTTTCACCAACTCTATTTTGTTGCTCCATTGATGGTATACGACCATTTTGGATAAATCTCTGACTCAACTTCCTCCTGATCCTCTTCTCTTTCCCCAAGAGTTTTTGGTAATATTCCACAAAGATCTTAGCAATCTCCTCAGGGTCATGCTGTATCACATCTTCACTGTCTTTTAGCTGAGTTATAGCTTGTTGAAGTTTCTTATACTTGATCACGGAGTAAAATTATTTGGTGTTATCATCCCTCAGCTTAATCCAGTTCACTTTACTTCTCTGCTGCAGAAATACTTCTGCCATATAGGAAGAAGCCCTGAACTTTTGAGCTTGTTCGTTTTCCTGCCTTTGCATATATTGATCCCCTAGATATCTTTGAAGTTGTTGCTGATTAATTTTTGAAAAAAGGAACAAAAGAAAATTAATTATAATATTTATGGAGAACTTTGCACAGTTACGTCACGAATTGTGTCTAATGCGCAAAATATTTATGATGAATAATATAAAATAATGCGTGTAAAAAAATTTTTGTTTGACTAATTTTTATTCTACATGGATTCATATAATAAATTTAATCTCATACAAATTGGAGAATTATGTATCAAATTGTACTAACATATTGTAGTCCAAAATGAATTAGGGTACTATAATGTATATTAGTCGTGATTAGCATCCCAAAAGAATTATACTAATTTATAGGAACTTTACAATATTTAATATTATAATTATTTGAGAAAAATTGTGAATGGCTATTTTGTCTATTGTGGAGACTTTTAATGAAGACTAAGTTCAAACAACATTTCTAAACTCCTCCACACTTTTATTATAAACTAATTTAAGTTAAGTGCGTTGCACGTGTATCAAATATTAATTAATTTTAAGTGTATCTAAAAAAAAAATTATTGACTAAGTATAAAATTTTAAAAATATACATGAAATTTTGAAGATAAAAAGTGTAACTAATTAAAGAGGAAGGATAAATAAGTGTCACACTAACAATTAAGGAGTAAAATTAGATATAGTTCAAAAATATACTTCTCGTTTATATTTATACTATTTAGTTCTTTTTATAAGTCAAGATGGTCTGAATTGACGACAATTAGAGTTTAGACACTATAAAAATTATTTAGTCATTATAATAATTCTTAGTTCTAAAAATAACTCTTTTTAACATAGAGTTATTTTTATTCTTAGCATTCTATATTTTAATTAAAATTGAGGGCATTTTAGATGACTATTATACATCTTAAACATGTTCAGGGGTTGTTTGATTACTAAATAAAGTGAAGTTATTTAGGTATTTAAACTATGTATAACTTATACAATGTTTGATAGGTGGACAGAAAATAAGTTATTGATGTATAAAATTAATACAATGATTGACTTACAGTTAAAAAAATTCGCAAGTTATTTATGTGTAACTTATTTCACCTTCTATATTGCATAAAAAAACTACATAGATTTTCTCATAACGAATTCATATATTACAAGTTAGTTGTCTTTATTTTCTTTTGACTACAATAAAATAAACAATATCAAAATTGTAGAAGAAACAATTTTATAGATGAATAACTCAATTTCAAATAACACATATTTTTTTTAACTCAATGCCAAACAACACATATATTTTTTTCCACTCTTCAGAATTAATGAAAATACAACAAAAACTATCATAGCATGATATGCCTACCTTTTTTAATATTGGTGATTGTGCAAGTGATGTCCAAATAAGACCCTAGCCATTATAACAGTCTATAACCCACATATGATATCTCCAACACCAACAACAATAATAACAACAATATATGTACACGTAGAACTTACCTTTATTTTAATACTATTACTTTTATAGATTAAGAGATTATTTTCGATAGATGCTCGACTCAAAAAAAAATGATAATAATAATAATAATCAAATAAAAAACTAACCTAATAAAAGTTAAACCAAAATTATACTCGTCTAAGATGGACATACGCTGTAAAAATAAAATAAAATAAAATAAACACCTTCTTTTCTCAAATCACAAAAACTAACAATTAAAAATAGGTGTGAAGTAAGTGTACAAGAAAGAATTTTACAACTGTGAAGTAAGTGCACAAGAAAGTATAGAGACAAAAGAAAAAGTATAGAGATAAGCAATACCAACGTTAAAAATAAAATAAGAGATGTTTGATTGCATTTAGATAACATAAAATATGGCTTCATTAAAAAGTTAAAACATTAAGAGTATAATGCAGAACAATTGCTACATGATCAGTTGAAAGAAAAACTTGCAATTGTACGTCTTTCTGCGAACTCAAATTTGTGTCCAGCTGAAAAATATGGGGGAAATCTAAAAAAGCCTTAAAAAGTTACAGTGAAAAGAAAAGAAGAACGTGAGAAAAAGATCTAATATCGCACGTGTAACATTTGATTATTTAAAATCAAATGATTTTGTCAACAGAGGAGATTTTTAATGAAGTGTAAAAAGTTCAAATCACTTTTCAAACATTCTTCACACTTTAATATAATAATCTAAATATAAACATACTACTATATTTTAGTATAAACACATATATATTTTACCACCAGAAGTTTCAAGTGGTTGATGGATCATCACTTTTGCGTTTGCCATACAATAGAGAGACACATCAATTTAAATCATATTTCTGGTATAATTAATCTTTTATTATATATTTAAAATCTTTTCTTATTTTTAAATTCAAATTTTTATGGAAACTTTTCAAAAATAGCAACTATAGAGTCTTAATTGTAACTAATATACCAACAGTTTCATAATTAAGAAAAATAACAAATTGTATTTTGCATTTAAGTAAACTGCTGCTATACAAATACACATACAACAAAATTTAATGCCCTTATTTTACTCAAATTAGTTGATTAAATAAAGAATAATTATCCATATAATTAAATTCCCATAAATTACTCTTATTTAAATTAGTAGATTTCTTTTCCAAATCAAACTCAAATATGAAGATTATTATTTCCATGATCTTCAAAATTTCAAAATATCATTCTCTTATATCTCTAACTATTTTTTCTTGTTAGTTTTTCTATTTTTTAATCTTTTTTTTATTTTAATTTATTTATTTTTTCATTTTTTCTTTCCACTTTATTTTTTCTCTCTTCTACAGTTCTGCTTCTCTTCTTTTTTTTCTTTTTCATTTATTTATTTATTTATTTATTTATTTATTTCTTTTTTTGTTTTCTTTTTTTTCTCGTTTTCTTCTTCTTCTTTTTTTAAAATTTTTCGTTTTTATTTTTACACTTCTATTTCTCTTTCTTCTTTTTTTTTTTCTTTTTCAGTTCTTTCTTTTTCAAATTTTTATTTTTCGTTTATGTTTTTTTTTCTTTTTACTCTTCTATCTCTATCTTTTATTTTTAAAAGTCAAATATCTATATCATATATACATATTCAAAAAATATACAAAATAAATAGACATACAGATCTGCATATATATTTACGGTAAAAAACATACATATATATCTACATATGTATTTACATAAATACATATCTGACTCACATGTATATATAAACATATAGGACACAAAATGTCTAGAACAAAAATGTCAATTATATACATATACATATAGGTAATAAAAAAAATACATGATACATATCATAAACAGTGAAAGAAAACAAATAAGTACATATGTTACCCTCTAAAATGACATAGTATGTACAGTTCAAAAATAAATCCAACTCCGTATAAAATACATATAGCTCTGCATATGCATTTATAGAATACATATCTGATACATATGTATATTCTTATTTTATAAGAGTCACCTTTGTATTTCGCAAATACATATGAAGATATATAGTATAGATATGTTTGTTACTGTTTAATATGAATATGATATGTATTTCGTAAATACATATGTATATTTTGTACTGTAAATACATATCCAAATCTGTATGGCTATGTATTTTATATGTTTTTTGAATATGTGTATGTTATATACATATTTGTATTTTCAAAATAAAAGTTAGAAATAGAAAGAGTAAAAAAGGGAAAAAAGAAAAAGAAAAAAATGAAAAAAAGAGAATTGAAAAAGGGAAAAAAAGAAGGAAGAGAAATAGAAGTGTAAAAATAAAAAAATAAAAAAAAGAAACAAAATAAAATAGAAAAAAGAAGAAGAAAAAAAACATAGAAAAAGAAAAAAAAATATGAGAAAGAAAAAAAAAGAGAAAACGAAAAAGGAAAAGGAAAAAAAGAGAAATAGAAGAGAGAAATAAAGCGGAAAGCAAAAAAATGAAAAAGAAATCAAAATAAAAAATAAAATGATAAAAAAAAACTAACAAGAAAAAAAGGTAGAGATATAAGAGAGTGAAAGACAGTAATGATGTTTTATTTTAAAATTTTGAAGATCTGGAGATAATTATCTTCAAATATGAAAAAGGAAAAAAAAAGAAAAGAAAAAATAAGAAAAGAAAAAAAGGAAAACGAAAAAAAAAGAAATAGAAGAGAGAAAATAAAGTGGAAAAAAAAAACTAGAAATAAATTAAAATACAAAAATAAAATGATAAAAAAATAAGATGAAAAAAAAGGGTAAAAGATATGGCTATATATGGAGGACGTGAAATAGTGGAGTGAAAATAAAAAATGTAAATTAGTGAGAGTAAAACATGCACTTGCCTAGTTAATGAGTAAAATAATGCTACCTTTGCTATAAACTGTAATTTTACAAAAATATTGTTATTTATTGTAGTTATAGTCTTAAGTATGCTACTTTCTGTAATTTTTACCATCATCTGCCGCAACTTCACTACTTGCAAATTTTGCAATTACAATCACCATGACAACTGCTACTAATCAAATCTTGTCTCTTTCTCTCCATCTATGCATGCATCCTAATATCTATTCTATAATTTAGACCATAGGTCGCTTGATATGAGATATAAGATATAAATAATTTCGAAATAAAATGAAGGACTATTTTATCCATATTTGGTGAGGTAATAGTTAGTATCATGATTATTCATCCCATTATTACACCTTAGTGATGAGATACCTTATTCATATAAATGGTGAAATAACTAATTTCGGAATAACTCTTTCCCAATCAAATGATTCCTAAGTACAAATCTTGGCTCCATCTCTGCCGCCTACTATTGCTATTCTATAATTATGAATCCATATATTCAAATCTTTGCTCATATCCATCAAGATTCAGCAAAACAACAACATACCTAGTGTATCTCATGAGTTAGGTGTAGGGAGCGTAAAGTGTATACATACCTTATCACTCTAGGAAAGGTATCCAAAATATTACGATGACTCAGCAACACATATAAAAAAAAATATCAAGAACAAAACAATTGATTTAAGCTTCACAATTTACAATTTAAAATCAAAATTCAAAAGGAGAATATGAATAAATAAAAGTACCTATAGCCCATTGTAACATTCCATCTAGAACCACCATCAATATCCCCATCCTCTCCTTGTACTAATTTATTTCATGCTATAATTTTATTACTTGCAAAATTTGCAATTACTACAAACACCATGAAAACTGCTAAAAAAATCGATTTACCCGTGTTGCTAATTGACTAAGCTCTCTCAATACTCTCTAGATTATTAATGTTTATTGATTAGTCCACTTCTATTGCAAAATTTATAAGTCATCCTCATACGCATGGCAATGATTTCTTGGGAATGAGGAAAATATTAGATAGATGTCACTATAAAATATAAATCAAAACTGTAGAGGCGACAATGCTTTGTTTATGTAGTGGTTAATGAACGAATCGATGAAGTTCTTATTAATCACCTTATTACAATGTTAGTATTAAAATCTTGAGAAACTTTTAATTGGGTAAAAGTTTCTATGTCTAGACATATTTTACATTAAAAACTTCTTAAATAGACTATTAAGTATACATGATAATTTATTATAGTAAACTTCAAGAACATATTCAAATCACACACAAAAAAAAATTCAAATAAAAATTTGTCTATCAGAATATATGATAATCTGTAAACATCAAGAACGTACTAAAATTGCAGAAAACTGATCTCAATCAAAAGCAAATTTGTCTCTTCAATCACAGATACTATCGAATTTCACACACAAAAAAACTTCTCAATTAACAATTGTCTATCAAAAATATACAATAATTTTTTATTGTAAACACCAAATACATACTATAATTTTAGAAGACTTACCTCAAATCAGAAATAAATTTATTTTTTCAATCATAGATACTATCAAGATTTCAAAAAAATAATAATAATAAATAACTTATCAATTAACAATGTTCAGTCTGGAGAGCAACTCAATCATAATTTTATAAAGTGCATGGTATATAAGTAATTCCATAAAAAAAAATTCTTTACTTCAAATACGTTACCAATTTGAGCAGATTCTTCAAGCATCAAAAGGATGAAACTATTACTAATCTTTAAAACCCATATCCTATAATTCCTCAACCAGAACATACATGTTGTTTAAGCAAATCTAATGAGTAATCTGTATTAAGAAGAAAAAACAGCAGATAACAACAAAATAAAAACTACAACAAAATAATATGATAATCAAAATATCATAATAATAAGATTAAATCTAATCTTTACACAAAAAAATTTTAAAGTTCAACCGCATATCCATCTACCAACTGTATTAACCAGCAAAAATAGAAAATAAAAATTACAATAAATATGATATCGAAATATCATAATAATACGATACAAATTTGTGACAAAATTATTGATGAAAATTAAAAACTTTGAAACAAATCTAAGATAACATTACACTGATTCGAGAAGACATATAGATTTATTATGGCAAAATCACAGGAGCAGTGAGACTTATTATGATATAAGGAGCATGTTCTTTTCGTTATCAAACCTAATGATTTATTTTAAACTTATCAATTTTTATTTCATCATATATTTTAAGACTCATTTTTCACGTACAAAACCTAATAATATTAACTGTTTATATTTATTTTTAAAAATTTCTATTTAAACTTATCAATTTTTATTGTTTCATATATTTTAAGACTCCTTTTTCATTACAAAACCTAATAATATTAATTGTTTACATTTATTTTTAAAAAATTTAAATCTTCTTAAAATCAAATTTAATTGATTTAGAATTCTTAAACTAATGAAAAAAGTATTAGTTGTCATTAATTCTCATGACTTCTAATAAAAAAATATTTTACCATAAATATATTTAATTAATTTTCAACTCTTAAATATTAGAAAAAATTTATGAAAAAGACAATTTTGTCTAAAACAAAAACTGAAGGGCAAAAAGTTCAAACGTGATTTATAAGGCCCTTCACACTTTTAAGATAATAGAGATAGATATAAATACCGAATGTCGAATACCATGCAGAAGTATATAGTTACATAAATAATTTATATATATTATTAAAATGGTAACAAATATGCAACCAAGCATTAGTATAAAAATAAATATTTAGACGTTGAAATTTTGACTATTCTATCTTGATTTAAATATTTTTTTTGTGTGTGTTTGATTAACAAACAAAGTTTCTTGTACTTTCTTTTGAATATATAGTGCTGCATGTGTAATATTGTCGCCATGATACAATTATTTTTTATTTTTTTTTGAAAAGTCAAAACCATAATTCTCTATTATACAAATATATATTAGTTGTTGTTCACCAATTTACCATTACCACAAAATACAGAAAATTGAACTTCAAAATATTAAACTATATCAAATTAATTTGTTATGATAATGATATGATATTTTCAAAGATCAAATACTGAAAAATACCAAATGAAAGTTTCAAATACCGTACCATATCAAACCATACAATGTCACTCCTACAAAGTGCAAATCCTGTAACTTCTCTTTTAATTTTTTGTATAAATAACATAAATACCAACCCTTTCGGAAGTAATTACACTCTCTCCCACTTTTTTAGTTACTTTACTCTCTCTCCCTATTAATATACATAACATAGCTGACATATACATAACATTTTGTGTATATGTTGGGATTTTTGTAATATATTTAGGGAGTTGGATTTTTTGTAATATTGGAACCATAAGTTGTGTATTTATGTAATTTTTAGTTATTTTTTTCTTCCGGGCTCCGATCCAAGCAAATTACTGAAGTATTGGAAAGTATTTTGTTTTATGGGCCTGGAATAGACCTTATGGGCTTGGCCCAACTTTCATAGTAGCCACACTGCCGCTTATCCAACTCATAATAATGGGCTGCCTTTGCGGACAGTCCAATAAGGGCCCAATTAAAAATCGAAGGTTGCAAGTAGTATAGGTAGTTGATCATATGCTTAGAGATCTTCGTTTCCTTTTCTCTTTGGGAAAAGAACATTGGTTGGTTGGCCCTTTTCAAAATAATTGGCCCATGTTTGGATCATTACATAATTATGGCCAGTCGACCCAAACAAATACTATATTTTGGTCATTTTGTAATTTGGATAATTTTGATTCAATTAGTTTGGATACAGTTTATATATCAAATTGATACAATTCATATACCTTATGGATACAGTTCATAAAAAAAAATAGAGCAGCGAATTTATAGGTAAAAACTATATAAAATATATATTTTTTAACATGATGTGCTGAATTTGTGTGTGTATAATTTATGGGTAAAAAATGTATCATTGTTATATAAAATATGTATTTTTCAATATGATGTACAAAATTTTGTATATATATATATATATATATGTGTGTATGTGTGTGTGTGTTTGTATAAGATGCATATAAAATTGAATCTTTATTTTATAGAATACATATTTGTATAAGATATGTATCAAATTTGTATCAGTATTGTATAAAGCTGCCAACAAATGGCTAGAAAATGAAATTAAAATTGTATAGCCATTTTTGTGTCAATAGTTTTATCCGACGTGCTATTTATATTCTTTTTCCTTTTTCTTTTCCTTCTTGTTAAGAAGTATGTTAGAATCAAGCACTTATCAACATGTCAAAAGCTATAACTAATAGTAAAGGCGTAGCTTGATTTCTTAATACGATTCAACAAACAAGCTTCATGTTCAATCATGACTTTGACTCTAGTCACTCCAACCCCCCTCGTGGACATAAGTACCAAAGGCAAGATATTGATGTCCCAAAAAAGTTTAATATAGAATAAAAGTTTAGCTTAACTCAAATTTGTGAATGTTTTATCTTATTGGTTATATGAATAAATACTCGATGTTTCAGTGGAAAAGAAGTTCAATAACGAATAATTCATCAATAATAATTAGAGTTATTCCAAGACTGGAATTCCATAGGTTTGACAAAGGAAATTCAAGATTTTCTAATTGAGCTAATTAATTGTTGGCCTAACATGAAAAGGACCACACCAATTGAGATCAACTGTGTTAAAGAGTTTAATTTCTTGGAGAAAATCTTAATTTTGGTCATTAGTCAAAATTGCAATTTTCAAAACTATTTGTAAGAAAGAACGAGAGATCAACATTAATACAACATTTCAAAACAAATAGTATTATTGTAGAATTAAGTGGAGTGCCATAGTTAAACTCACTATTGATAATAATATATTATTAAGTGAAATCATTTGAATCCAACACGATTGCCCAGCAAATCACTAATACTATATATATTACCGACATGAGTTGCAGTGTGATGGTTCGAAATTCCTCCATCCTTAATCAGAATCTCAAATTCGAGCTCCTAAAAATGAAAAAAAAAAATCTATTAAAGTGGTGCCATAAATTACAGTGATGGCATAAAATTTCTTATATAGTCAATATACATAGTTTTTTTTTTCTTTTAATCGAAGGTCCTCGAGTGGACATAATCGCACATGGCTAAAATCAGTCTTAATAAATCATAAAATTAAAATGCAAAATTCTTAAGCCAAAGTCAATGTTGCTAACCTGTTATGAGTTAACCTTCCTTTGTGTGAATTACATGGAATGATATATTTTAATTTTTCTCACTAGTTGAAATAAATAGACCATAGGATTCTAAATGGAAACCAACCCTAATTATATTCCTTAATAGGTAGGAAATGATTTGCAAATAATTAATGTATCATGTGATTATACAGCTGTGATCTTTGACCTTGTTAGAATTATTTTTCTTGAACAGTAAGTCCCACCTAAAAGGCATAAATTAGAGCCTTTTCCATTCTCTAGGTAACATTCTCTCCCACTTTAATTTGTTTAATTTATATTCAAATATGGCTACTGGTTTTGGTCAATTAGGATTGACCAAATGAGAAAACAAACTTTTCTTTTTGTCAACATCTTTCATGCAAATATATAAATTTATTTATACTTTAAAAAATGGAAGTGATTGTGTTTGGTACAAAGGAAAGAAAAATGTGTTTCTTATTTATTTTTGATTGTTTGATAAGTGAAATACTATCCTCTCGCAAATAATTATTATATAATCTAACAAAGCACTATGAGGATTGGATGGAGTGGAGGAGTGAGAGTTCGGGAGTGACGGAGTGGAATGATCAAACGGTGAGATTTGGGTTATTGGGTGGGTACGGAAGATCACAATGATTTAAAATGGCACTTATTTCATTAGGGAAGTAACTTTTCTCGAAACTTATTTTTATAAAGAAATTGTTTTTCAAAATGTTTGACCAATCAAACATAAAAAAATTTAATATATTCTCAACACTTTTTGAAAAATATTTTCTGTCATACAAAACACACCCTTATAAATGTAATACGAAATACGATGAAAGCGTTAAGATTTTTTTCTACTTTCAGCATAATTTAGTCTACACATCCTTATATATCTACTATAAAATATGATGAAAGCATTAAGATTTTTTGCACGAAATACGATAAAAGCATTAAGATTTTTTGCAATTTCGACATATTTTTGCACTTTTAGCATATTTTAGCCTGTTATAGCAAATTATTTATCATATTTTTGGGTTAGTAATTTCATTTTGTAATGTATGGTTAATGTAATGTGAAAAATTATTTATAAATTATTAGGATACACAAATTGAACTGAATGAACTTTTTTTTTTTTAGGTGGTGTTGGTGGGAATGTTGGAGCCACCGTAGGCGAGGAATGGTCTGGTGCACACTTTTTGTCGAAAAATTATGTCTTATAGATAAGTTAAATGTTAATTATATGACTATATATATTTAATATTGTACAATTAAAAAAAAAAAAATTGCACACCCTTCATAAAATTTTAGGCTCCACTACTATTGGGGTTGGAGGGGAGGGGGGGGTCCATTTCTACCCTTCCCTAGTTTAAAACAAGGAGAAAATAGTACTGGTTGTTGGGATCCAATTTTGAATTATTTCTTCAAAGCATAGAATATAAGAAATTAAATGTCACATCAAACATCCATAATTGACCTATTTTTTGCACGAATGTTATAATGTTGGCTATCTAGTTTTGTCAAAATGTTAGCTCCTTTATTGGCTCATTTTGTGCACATATATACTACTATTAATTAAATAGCAACAGAGTTGAAACTAACAGTCTGTTTGGATGGTGGTTTCTCATGGTATGATTACCATGGGAATCATGTTCGTTTTAATTATTTGCTAAAAGAAATGGTATGGTATGATATTTTTTCATGGTTTGATAATCATAGAATCCACCAATTTGGTGATATGTCATGTTTTTTCTTTATTATTTTTTTCAACTATGCCCTTATATAATTTTTTTTAATCTTATTTTACCCTTATCGACAAAATACATGCTAACTCCTAACAGCTGATATAAAAAACAAACTTTTGTCAACAAAATTCAAAAAAACCTCAATTCAAATAAAAAATAACTGACTAAAAAAAAAAAAAACTTTTTCAAAAAAGAATCAAGAAAAAAAATCCAATCTTTACCTGTAAAACAATATTCAAGAAACAATAATTCCCAAGATTTTGTAATCCGGGAATTACCAAATGATTTATTGAACTACTACTAATTTAATCCAAACTATTACAGTTTCGCTAGCAAACCTACCATCTTGCTTGCAAGTTAACGTAGAGTCTTAGACCAGCTACTGCAGATGTACCAAGAATGAAAGTGAGGAAAAGGTTTGGGTTATTCTTCAAGTCGTTTCTATGAATGTATCATCCCTTAGCATAGTTTTTCACTGTACTTGTTTTTAAAAATCTGTATTGTTCACAGATTCTTCCAAGTGAAATTTCATGGATACCCAATTTATTAATAATTAGGGGCATTTTGGTACATTTACTTGTTATCATACAATATCATATCATCAAACCAAACAAAAAACCTATTATTAAACTATAGTGAATGATAGAGTCCATCCAAACATGATATTGTACCATACTGTACCATATATTATGAAACCATGGCAAACCACCATCCAAACAAAGGCTAAGGGGTGCAATTGGTTCATCCCATATTTCTTTCATCAAAAAATTATAATATTATATATACTTAAAATTATTTTTAATGCATATAATAAATGTCACATGCATTCTCTTAATATCTTTATGTGTTTATTTCATTATATACTGAACTTTCTTAATAAAAATTCTAGTTCCGTCATGATTTTCAAAGAGCTCGAGTGACAATCTGTATCTCAAAAAATCTAATGTAACTTAAATAAATATCACAAGTCGATATCAACCTTTACTACAACTATAAAAATGAAAAATAGAATTAATGATGGTTAGAACCCCACGAAACATTAATCATGTTCACAATTTCACATTTACCAAAAGTCTCCACATCTTAATAATCACATTTCCCTTGTCTATATCAGAAAAGAATTGAGATAATAAATATGAGTTGTGGTAGGATGATTGGGATGTATTCACTGTAACTAAAGGTTTCAATTGGATTCGAGTCTCTAGGAATGAAAAAGATCTTGTTGGAAGTGTTGCAACTAGAAACGGATCTTGCAATGCATGAATTCGAATTTAATCGGGCCCAATTCAAATACAGTACATCGAGCCCAATCATCTAATGTTTCAACCTTTTTATATGTGTAGGGAACCGATTTAAACCAATACATTCTTCTCTTTTTCTTATAATTATCTAATACGGATTTAATAACACCATACTAATGTGAATTCGTGCGATAACATACTTAAAGTCTTGCATTATTTGCATCGTATAGCATATTTCCTCCTAATTATTTTATCGATGTTACCCTATAGTGCACTAAATTGCGAGCTTGAAACAAATTATATGAATTTTGCTTTTCGCAAATAATTATATTTAACCTATTGAATTAGCGAAAACTAAATAGTGACCTCAACAAATGGTCTCTTAGCAAATATTAGACCCAAAAGGTTCTTAGATATCAGGATTCAAATCCAGGACTTTTCGCAAAAAAATCACAATCATTCATCATATACTATACCATTATGATTTAAAATTTCATATATATAATATTCATAGGGTGTACGTAATGCTTACCTTATTTGAGGAATATTGCATGTCAAGGTTTGACAAAATTGTACGTACTTTTCCAAATGTACATGGCCACAAAATTACAGAGATCAATTATGATTAATCAAAATTCATGTATGTTGCTAAATTCAATCACTATCTTACCTAATTTGGTGTCTCTTGGATCAAGAGTCAAGCACTGTGGGCCCTAATACATTCTACAATTAATTTAATGGGATAATTACGGCCTTAAACATTTCGACCAATTAGTTCACAAAATATACACAGAGTATATGAGTAATGTATACTTTTTCGTTAAATATACATATACTATGCATATAATATACATACCCACACACTAACATATATATTGATAATGTATATATCATGTATACTTCAATCATGTTGATAAACTAATTGATAGAATGGTATATATCAATGAGAATGGTATTAATAATTTATTATTGGGAAATTCTATAGCATGGTTATTAATTTTTATAAATATGTTAATCTATAAGTTGATATTGTTACTAAATTTGTCTATGTACCTACCAGTACTTTATTATTGCAGAAAATGGATATATTGGTTGGAATATTTCGTCTTGATAGCATAGAGAAAACATATAATAAGCTGAATTCTAGAAAAGCTTTACATAAATTAATGACCAAGTTAATTGATATATTGAACTACCGAGGTGAATTCAAGATTTAGAACTTAGGAATTTATCTAATAATTTTAAATTAATATATGACAATAACTGTATTAACAATCAAATATTCATAATAAATAATAAATGGTAATATCTTAGTTAGAATTTCTGCACTAATAGTTTATTCTAATCCAGTATTTGCAATACAACTTGGTCAAATGGCTTGTATATAATGTATATGTTGTGTTCATTTTAATGCAATTTTACATTATATGGTTTTAACCTCTTCAAAAAATGCCGAATAATGTGTGTTGAATTCTTTAAAAATAATGCATTTTTGGAGAATTCGACAAGGGTTCGATCGACAACATGTTTGAAGAGTCCGAACAAACATAGGTTCTAACAAACCTGCAACTTTTCCACAAAAGTAGTGTTCTGTAGTGAATGGACAAGAGCACACCACACATTATATTATTCAGTGTAATAATTCTTTTTGGGTAACTCTATGAAAAATTTACAATTGTTATCCTTCGAATACATACGTACAGATTAAATTTGTTCGTATATAATAACACATAAACTATATATAAAGATGGGAAATCGCTCCCTAACTACATGCCACTTATGCTACCAACTGAACGACAACCCTTACAAGTGCAATAAATTATTTGGTTGAGGATAACTTTTATAAATAAATGTCGAAGAAATTATAAACGTAAGAATTCATTCGCACCGCATATTTACATCGAATTATGCCCATTTATATTATGATTAAGTGTAATTTTTTTTTTTATATATATATACGGGGAGATGCATGTTTTTATTGTTGTCTTATTATTATTTTTTTCCTAATTCAAAACCAGCTCATGTTTGACAAAATGGTACGTTGACCACAATCTCCATTACAGTCATAAAAAAAGACAAAAGTGCAATGCAACTCCATGTTTTAAGAATATAAACAAGACAAAAAAGTAGTAAGACAAATGTGAAACCCTACTAGATTAACTTAAAAAAAGATAAAGAAGTTACATAAAAGTTACAATAAATTAAAATACAATAATACTTGAGTACTTAAGTTACTGAAGTATTTCTCTGATACCAACACCAAAAGGACCACAACAACTAAAAAAGAGAAATACTACAGTAAAAAAAGTAAAAATTCACCCCCTCTATGTAGACTAACAAATTGCAAAATTCACCAAAGGGGAATTTTAATTCAGTCTCATAAGGCAATAGATAGATTAAGATTAACACTAACACTCTGTTGATTCACATTGGAGCCTGCTGAATATGAAGAAATTGTTTCACCAATTTCACTTATTATGGACGATGCATTGCTTCTCTGAGTAGAAGGACGATGCAATGAGAGAGATAACGATAATCCACATTCGTCATTGTCTTCTCCTCCTCCTCCTCCTCCGCCTCCTGCATTTGAATCATGTGTCTTCGTCACCTGAGCAACAAAACAGATGTTGTATTATCAGTATATTTTAACCGATTAAAATATGTTGACGGTCGATTACCTATAATTATCTTTAAGATGACCTAAAAATTGTTCATAAACAAAGGTAAAACTCAATTGTACTCTAAATTTTGTAAATGATATCATAATCATGTTATAGAGAGCAATTTCACTTATAATCATGTTGTTTGGACTACAAATAAAATATTGCCGCACCTATATCGAATCATATTACTTTTGAAAGACCAAACGCATCTGACGACGAATCCTCTAAAACGTCTAGCAACATAGATCATAATTTTCTAAAATGTCAAGCAACATAGATCATAATTTTGACCTCTTCTCTAGCTTGCCAAAATTAGAGAACATTTTTCTTGGTAATTCCACACCATATTTTATTGAATGTGAACTATGTTCCAAAAAGTCCAAGGCCAAAAGGTAGATTATTTAAACTACACTACATGAAAAATGACAAGTATCTTAATATAAACTTCAAACTTGTGGATTGCTTGTGAAAAAAAATAATACTAGTTGCCAAAAAGACTACTCATTGCTTATTAAATAAAATGCGGTCCACCATAATAAATGCACTGCTGCTTTCATATTTTGTACAATACTAAATATGTATTAAATACCATTTGAACTTTTTTTTTGTTATAATATAAGATCCAAAACAGATTTCAAGTATTCTTCTCAACTCTCTTCCACATTTGCATGGCTTTCTAAATGTACCATGTATATAACAACCAGAATTTTTTGTCAAATGCTGAGGTTAAAGTATGAAGAAAATACAAAAACGTAGGTAGCATGAAAAGACTAATTGATGTAGGAATATAATTGCGAAGCATGGAATTCCATTTCCTTCTCAGCATGTTTCTTCATGTCAAAACATGACAAAATTCATAATAAATGCATTCTCAACAACCCATCCAACAAATTCATATAAATTGACGAGTATGAATTTCTGTATACCAATGTATAAAGAAATGCTTGAACTATCATGTCACTTAAAATATAACTACAAGTAATTGTTCGCGACAAACGAGGTTAAGAACCTATAAGATGAGCCATGTGCGACTATTAAGAAACAAGAATTAGCGGCGAAAAAATTTTGTAGCTAAATCACAAAATTGTCGCTCATCTTATTTAGCAATGAATTATTGATAAACTATCAAAAACCCTAAGTTAACTACGAGCAATTTTGCGATGAAATTTATTGCTAATTTCACTTTTTTGTACTGGTTATTATGTTGAGCCTTTTATTTGTTATTCTAATGCTTCTTCTAATTCTCAAGTCAAAATGGAAAGTTTCCAAAATGGACACCATTTTCAATTTATTGCCCCATATGTCATGGTAACAACTCATCAATTTTGTACCAAAGGAGCAGCTAAGTCCACAACAATAACTAGACATGTTTTTCCTTTTCTTTTTGGGCAAAATGTACTTGACAATACTTAGTTTATTTTCTTCTAAAGGCAAAAACAATTTTTAAATTAGAGAAGAGAAAGCAACATTAACTTTATCTGTCAACTACTTACTAGTGTACCTAATACCCCTATAGAATGAAGACTTAATAGGCTTTGCCAGTTGTAGACAAAATGTTGAAGATTCAAGCAAAGAATTTACTGGCAGAGTTAGACAAAAAGAAGAAAAAGAAAAGCAAGATGTAAGACTAGAGTTGAAACCTGAAAGTAGACCTAAACAAAATACCTTTTTCATTTCAATTTATGCGACACTTTTCGTTTTCCGAAAGTTAGATGGACTAATTTACATAACAAATTAGATTGGGTTAACTCAAAACTACTCCAAGAAAATTATAAGTACGTTATTGTTTGAATCTCAAAAAGCAAAACGCGCTAGATAAGTTAAGATGGAGCTAAGAGCTTCACCTACAGGTTCAATTTAAACCCTATGTTTGTGTTTAAAAATCGACTTATGTATCTAAAGTTCGGAATATGTAAACTAAAAATCTTGACTTCGCCTCGACTCTAGGAATACCAACAGTACACTCAACCTCATACTATAGAAAAGCTGCAGAAAAGAAAATACCCATACTACTAGCTATTACCAAGACTTATAACTAGCAGTTTAATTTTAAAAAACAAGAAAAAAGTATATAGGGAAGATATTGGGATATGTACCTTGAAAAATTCAGATTCTTGAACTTCATTGCTTCTCTTAAGAGGGTTAAAGAAAAGAGTAGTAGTACTACTACTATTGCACAATGGATGTGCTGTTTGTCTGTTTGTTTCACTATTCTGTTGCCATATGAAACCAGCCCTCTCTCCTTTTACACCATTTTTCTCTATATAATCATTTCTACTGTTGTACTGATTGGACACTGCTTCACGTATTCTCTGGTTGCTGCACACCTCTATTCTAGCTCTGTGGAGAAATTCATAGCAACATTACATTGTGTGAGAGTGAGACAAATGCAACATGTGTTATTTTTCATGTTACTAATCTCACTTATTACAAATTGCTATGTATGAGTTCTAACTCTATGTTGATCAGACTCGTTCAAAGTATACCTTTGGATATGTGTCTGAGTCCTAAAAACTATTATAGTTCTACAGGATCTGATATGAGAGCGGTAATATTTTTGGAGGGTCTGAGAAACATGACTTGACAATGTATTTACAAGTTAAGAGAATTTTCACGATATCAGTGTAATTTAATGTGTAACACATCTTAAATTTTCACGATAGTAATCCCACTTATTACAGGATACGTGTAATTCTATGTTGGTTGGACTCTTAAAAATATCGACAGATCCTCCAAAGGCATTGTATATTTAAGGGTCTGACACGAGAGCGACAATATTTCTAAGGGGTCCCACATAGGTGCAACTGTATTAATGAAGGGTCTTAGTAATATAGCTATAGGTATATTTTAAGTGACATGACACTGTAGCATTTCTTACAGACTAATATCAACAAATGGAAGTAAAACTCTGTAAAAGTTGGAAGGAAAGATGATAATGCCATGTTCAAAACATAAATGCAAAATCCTTTTTTGTTTGCGCTAGCACAACCCTTTTTGAGACATGGGAAACTGAGGCCAACAAAAAAGTACAAAATCACCTTTTTGTGGGTAGAATACTGTTAAAGTATTGTGTAGAATCTGATCTCTCCATGGGGCTGCTGCTAAAAGATGGATAATGTTGGTAAACCAGTAGCTTTTGTTGCTCAACACACACCCCTTTTTCTTGTTTTTGATAATGACAATCATGATCTTCTAAGGACTGATGTTTTCTTGGTTGAGTGCTCATTCTCTCTGCTATTTTGAACACAAAGACAAAATGGTTTTGATTAAATTTTCACAATGAAAGGAATTTTCAAACAGTCTCTTTATTCTAAGAAGGTAAAGGTAGTAAGGAAGGTGTACAGCGTAGTCTCTCTGCACTCTATTTGTGGGATTATACCTAATACGTTATTGTTGTGTATTCATAATGAAAAGAATATGGTAATAAATAAGTACTAACAACTTTTTGTTTATAAAATATGCCACTATTAGAGGATGTAAGGTATGATTGCTTATAATGGATTTTAAGCAAGAAAAGAAACATGCATTCATTTGGAAAGAAAGATGTGCAATAAATGAAAGTGAGTTATAATCAGATTTCCAAAAATATGTTTACATGTTAGATATATCATATACACAAATGTGAAAAGCTACAAGATCAAGAAAGTCTAATATAGGAAACTAAAATAGAAATAAAAAGATACTACAAGGTCAATAATCCATAAAGAAAGAACATTAAATACTACTAGTACTACTGGTATTATAACAAAGAATGGGCTTTTTTCCTCTTGAATATATACCTTGCCTGTTGACATCATTCTTCATGCTTCTGTACATCTGTTTTCATGAAAACAAGTATTACTAATAAAAGTCCAGAACTTTGTAAAATAACTAAGAAAATAGTAATAAAAAGAAGTGAAAAAAAGATCTTTAAAGTTGTGATGTTTATAAGAAAACTAACCTGAAGGTGGCTTTTCACATGTGAAATAGTAAGTCCTCTCACATCCATCATCTGTAGAACAAGCTTAGGAGTAGCCTCTACATATATATTAGCACAAAAAATAGTCAAAAATAAGAAGAAAAAAAGTACAAGAACAATGTAATCCCATAAAATAATTATCGGAGGATAAAGTTTACGCAAACCTTATATCCTACCTCAAAAATTAAAAGACAAAAAGGTTGTTGTCGATAGATCTCGACTTAAGAAAAAACAGTTACAAAGAAAAGAATAGCAAGTAAAAACTTACTGTCTTGGCCACCAAGTTTTTCAATAGCATGAACAAAACAATGATGAAGATCAGGTGTCCATCTCAAACGTGGAACTTTTGATCTTATGTATTGCCTTACTCCTCCATTTCTTCCACAATTACCCATTTTTCTTCTTCTTAGTATACTCAAAAATCTCTTCTAAATCCAAAAGGGTATCACCAAAAATCCTTTTTTTCCCGCAACAATAACTTCAAAATCACAAAGGGTATCTCCAAGACTCCTCTTTTACCTCAAAAAATACTTCAAATTCCAAAAAGGGTATCTTAAAAACTCCTTTTTTTCCCCTCAAAAATATCTTCAAAAACCAAAAGGTATCTCCAAGATTCCCTTTATAACTCAAAGATCACTTCAAAATCCAAAAGGGTGTCTTCAAGACTCCTTTTTAAATAAAGGAAAGAGCAAACTTTCAAGAAAATATATCAAGAGAAGGGGAAAAAGAAGAAGCCAAAGTTGTTTCTATATAAAGGATGAACAAGAGGGTGATATATGGAGTTAGAAAAGAGAAGGTATTTTGGCAATCCCGTTGGAAGTGTCTAGGTTTAAAGCAACAAAGAAAAGGTACAATTATTACCCTGTAGAAAGAGAAGTCCGTGAAATGATAAATACTCTTATATTCTTAACTAAATATCTTAAATTTAAATATTTTTTAAGTATTAAGTGAAGTGATAAGTATTCTTATATTTTTAACTAAATATCTTAAATTTAAATATTTTTTAAATACTAAGTCGTCTTTGACTGTTTGTTAGGAAGTACTTTACTTTTAATATGAAATATCTTGATATAAATTAAAATTTAATTAAACTACCATATGAATACCAAGGGTCTGTTTGAATAAGCTAAAAAAAGGTAATTTTTAAAAAGTTCTTTAAAAATATTTTTGAAAGTATTGAATTTATTTTAAAAATAAGCAGTTACTAGTTTGAATAAAAATACTGAAATTGAAAAAAATTATTAATGTGTTTGGTAAATAATTATTGTTAAACACTTTTTTTTGTCAAAATATCTGAAATACCTTTAAAACTGTTAAAAATATATAGAGTTAATTATGATTAATTTTTATTTTCAAAATGATTCAAATTAAAATTAATATATATTTTTTAAATTTAGTTTCAATATAAATAAGGTACACTGCCAGCAAGCTACTACATATACTTAAAAAAAATTATATATTGAATTAAAATATTATTAATATAAAAATGTTATCGGTTGTTTAAATTAAAATTTTATTAAAATGAAAATATTATTTTTTAAAAATATTATTAAAATTTTAGAATTAAAATTTTTTAAAATATTATTATTAAAATTTTATTAAAAATTTAAATATTATTAATAATATTAAAATAAATTTTAAAATATTATTAAAATTTTAAAATATTATTTAATATTTTAAAAATATTTTTTTTAAAATATTATTAAATTTTATTAAAATTAAAATATTATTAAAATTTTATTAAAATTAAAATATCATTAATATAAAAATATTATCATTTGTTCAAAAATATTATTAAAAAAAATTATATATTGAATTAAAATATTATTAATATAAAATACTTAGAAATGTTATTGTTTGTTTGAATATTATTAATTATTTTTGTAAAATATATATTGTTGCAACAAAATATAGTTTAATATAATATAAAAAATTGAATTAAAAAAAAAGTTGATCGTTATAAACTTTTCCATAGATCATGAATGTTATAAGTGAAGATTATAAGAGCTACAAGAGGATAATTTTGGAATAAGTGAAAATTATAAGGGATACAAAGTTATTTACTTGATCAACTTTTAATGAATTATAAGCTAAAAAAAAAAAAAAGTAAGAAATGGTCAACTTATAGCTTTTGACTTAAAAAAGCCAAAATTAATTTATTTTAAGCAATTATAAAAATGATCAAATACTTTTAAAAGCAAAAAATAACATAAAAGTCATTTTGATCAAATTATAAGTTTACCCAAACGCCCTCCAATCATCAAAAAGAGAGAGAAAAGATACTTAGTAGCCATTTGGTCTTGAAAATTAAAATTTTTTGAAGTTGAGTTGAAGTTGTATTTGACCATACTTTTTTGAATTCTTTTTTGGACTTGTGAAAAAAAAATTAAAATATAATTTTATGCCCCAACTTTTACAAATTATCAAAATCATCCAACTAAAATTTACATGGAAAAAAACATAATTAGCCACTTTTATAAAAATAATTACATATACATGGTCATATTTAATGAATTTCAATTATGACATATATAATATTTACATTAATAGCCGTTTTCTCATATTTGAAAATTTTAAATATGGATGTTATATTAACAGATTATCGTTTCCTATTTTTTAGGTAACAAATTTATTTTCTTAGGAATTTATCTAATTTATTTATTTTATTTTTCATTCCTAAAAAATAGGAAATGATGAGTTGTTATTAAATTTTAGGGTGCCGCTAATTTATTTCTTTAATTTTCTTATACATGAAAATTTTTACTGTGTGTGAATAAATTATTTCTATATAAAACATACTTTGCATATTTATGGTATATTATATCATATACCATAAATATATAAATATGCTTAGTATGTTTTTTTATGCTTTGTATATTTATATATGTGTGTATATGATATATACATGGTATAAACTTCATATATAATATACTTTGTATATTTATGTTATAAATATGCTGAGTATGTTTCTTAATAATTTGTATATTTATATATGTGTGTATATGATATATACATGGTATAAACTTTATATATAACATACTTTGTATATTTCTGTTATAAATAAAATACTTTATATATTTATGGATATAAATATAATATTTTATGTATAAAGATGTCAAGTATTATGGTATATAAAGATAGCAATTGCAGTTTAAGGTATAAATTTGTTAAATTAGACATATTTTTTTATGAAAAATTATCACCGATTTATATTTTTAGCATGTATATGGTATAAACTATTTATATTTGAATAGTACAATAAAGATGTACACAATATAATATATATAATCAAATTAAAAATGAGAATAATTTGTAGCAGTGGTAAACTAATCAGCTACAACTTTATTAATTTCATAAATGTAGAAAACGATTAACCATTATTAATTGAACAACTATAATTCCTTAAACGTACGTATCACAACAGAAAAATTATTATTATTATTATATTATAGTAATTAAGATCATTAACAGTAAAATAATGTCTTAAATAAGAGATAAAATTAAATAAGGGAGAAAAATAATGATGAGAAAGAAAAAGAGATATATATATTAATTAGGATAACATTAAGCTTGAAATTATAATTATCTTATTCTTTAAACTGCTATATACGTAATATTGAAAAAGTAATGTGTAGCAGTGGTAAACTAATCAGCTACAGCTTTATAAATTTCATAAATGTAGAAAAAGATTATCCATTATTAATTGAACAACTATAATTCCTTAAACGTACGTATCACAACTGAAAAATTATTATTATTATTATATTATAGTAATTAAGATCATTAGCAGTAAAATAATGTCTTAAATAAGAGATAAAATTAAATAAGGGAAAAAAATAATGATGAGAGAGAAAAAGAGATATATGTATTAATTAGGATAACATTAAGCTTGAAATTATAATTATCTTATTCTTTAAACTACTATATACGTAATATTGAAAAAGTAATGTGTAGCAGCGGTAAACTAATCAACTACAATTTTATTAATTTCATAAATGTAGAAAACGATTATCCATTATTAATTGAACAACTATAATTCCTTAAACGTACGTATCACAACAGAAAAATTATTATTATTATTATTATATTATAGTAATTAAGATCATTAGCAGTAAAATAATATCTTAAATAAGAGATAAAATTAAATAAGGGAGAAAAATAATGATGAGAGAGAAAAAGAGATATATATTAATTAGGATAACATTAAGTTTGAAATTATAATTATCTTATTCTTTAAACTGCTATATACGTAATATTGAAAAAGTAATGTTATAAGGAGAGTTTTATATAAAATTTAAAAGATTGGATTATATATAATAATAATAAAAGTTGGAATTGGAGTTAGAAAGTTGAAAAATAACAAAAACCTGTTTTCCCTTTTCAGAAAAAAAAATTGAATTTTTTTTTTTGAATTTTTATGGCCAAACACCATAATTTTCAACTCCAGATTTTTTTTTCAAAAAAAAAGGGAAATTTTTGTATGGCCAAACGCGCCCTTAGTTCACGAGAAAAGGAAATTCCTGTGTGAAATATTTTCACTTACTGCAAAGAAAAAGGAGGGTAAAAAAAATTGTGATCACGAGGGTATGTGAAATGGCTATTTATGTATTTTGTTTGAGTGTGGTAGAGGGAAATGATTACTAATACAAATAGTATTAGCAACTGCTGCCCTGCTGCTGGCTGGCTGGCTGGCTGGCTGCTGCTGCTGCTGCTTTGACTCTCTCGTTGGCTTACTTTTTGCTGTGTGGCTTTATCTCTCTATCATCTTAATACGCCAACTTCCTCATCATCACCATATGCCCACCATACATAATTAGGCTGAAATAGAGTTTAAAACTAGCATTAGTTATGGATTGTTAGAACTTTTCAAAAATATCATATTTAGTTGATGAATATAATTTTAAAAAATTAGTATTATTTTTGTTTTTATTTATATGACATACTTTTTTTAGTCAGTTTTAAGAAAAATAATACGTTTTTATATTTAGTAATAATTTAACTTTAAAATACTCACTTTAATCATAATGAAATGATTTATAACCACAGAAATATCTATAACTTATTTTAGACCATGAATTTTTTTTAAAAAATCTTTCTTAAATTTATTGTCAAATCAAACTACATTACATAAATTGAAATAGTAGAGTACATTTTAGAACCTGAAATGTGTGATGTAACATTTTTGTAAAAGTCCAAGCAATACAGGTTATAAACTTGAAACTATATCTTAAAATTTAATCTTTAAACTAGTGAGTTAGTTTCCGAAAGAATTTTACAATCACTTGCAAAAAGGTTTTAAAAAATTAAATCCAAGTAAAATACATGTCCAAATATAATTTCAAACTTCAAATATTATAACTTTAAAAATTAAAATTTTCAAGTTTCAATTTCAATATCTATGACAATTGCAAGCGAATTAATTAAGAAGGTATTCATTGATAGTATTTTAAATTTATAGATAAATATCGATAATTGAATTATGATTCATTTTCAATGAAATACTTCATTAAATATTTTGGGGATAAATTTTTAAAAGACTTGATGCACCTTAATTAAATTCATGAAATATCTATCACCTTCACCAATAAATATATTTGATAAATTTAAATTGAAAGTGTGTAATGAAAATGCTATATTATATGTTCAAATGCTTACTGAAATAGATTGCAATTGGATTGTATTGATAAAGTTATTGATAAGTTTAAGATATATGATATGTTTCACCGTGACTTAATATATCTGTAAAAAAATCTTTCATATTATAAACTTTTTTTTTAAGGAAAAGATGTGTGTAGACACGTGATTTTTTATCCTTCCTAAATATTAACTTATTTATCGATATTAAATATTTTATATTTATATATTTAATCATATATTATTTTGATTATTATTTTTATTTTTAATAATTTTTTTTAGTTAAAAATAAATAATTAAGTAAATTTAATTTTGAGATATTTATTTTATTTTTGTTTTTATTCTAATTTTTAAAATAAACATATTTATTTTCCTTTTATAAATTTTAATAAATAAACTAATAGTTTTAGTATTATTTTATTATATTTTTTTGTCTATTTATAAATTTTTATTATATTTTATTAAATATAAAATTAATTAAATATTATTATATTTATTATTTTAATTATTTATTATTATTATTATTACTAATATTTTCTCTCTCTCTCTCTCTCTCTCTCTCTCTCTATATATATATATATATATATATATATATATATATATAGAAAATAAAAATAAAATTTTTTAAAAAATATATAATAAAAAAAAAGGAAAAATTTTTGAATTTTAAATTCCCCCCCCCCCTCTCCCCTTATTTGTTTTTAACCGTTATCCCCAAAGAACCCCACTATAAAAAGGACTTCCACCCCAGAAAAAAAAAAAAACGTACTTTGACATCAGAAATCAGACACAGAAAAGTAGCGAAAAACATGGAGTAAAAAAAAAAGGATCAAGAAGAGAGAGTAAAAGAAAAAAAAATTGAAGTTTAAGAGTTTCCGTTTGAGATTTTCGATGACAATTACTTTTTGGTTCTCATTCCGTCTGAATCATCACAGGTTCTTATTTGAACTCGAACCATCTCATGTATAAAATTTCATTGTGAAAAGTATGAATAAAAATATTTGAGTAAAGATTATGCATAAATTCGGTATATGTGGTTGATTGAATTATGTAAATTTTCATTATATATTATATCATCAAGTTACTGGATTTTTTTGTATTTATACTGTGTTGAATAAAAATACTATGCATGATCTTGTCCGGTTTTAAAAAAAAAAAGTAGTGCAGACTATTTTCATGTACTGTATGTTTTTCCTGTATCTACAATAATTTACATGCACACTTTTAATCTATTCTGCATACACTAAAATAATAAAATCAGTAAAAAAAAAAATACAGAAAAGGAGGCAAAAGATTGCCAAAGATTAAAAAATAGGCGGACGAATAGGGATGATAGAAAATAGTAACATGAGTGTAAATTAGACATAAAATTTCTCCTTCTCCTGTTAATGGCGGAGGAATGAAAAAATCTTATATTCCTATCTCCATGAAGAAGCCAATTTATCCTGGATTTCAATTTCCAGAACTCATTCTTGTGATCTAGGATATCGTTAAGGTCCCTTAAAATATTATGCTCCAGATTATGCAGGAAAATACTAGTAGGGTAATTTGGGGATTTTTGGATACCTTCTAATCTAGCTAGTAAATATTTCTTCTTATGAAAGATATTACCAAACACCTTTCTGTTCCAAGTTTTTGGCAATGCTCTTAAAAGCCAGGGTATCATTGTAAGGTTAACGCCTTCCCGAAAGGAAAGGTTAACCAGACTCCTAAAATTCCTATGACTACACTACGTAGATTCGACTCAAAAAGGCTTACTGATGTTATGATGGGGGCGAGTGAACTTAAGAAGAAGGGGAAATGATTATAATGAGTCCTAGGGAGGTCGAAAACAGAAGCCTTAAGAAAAAAAATGAAACCAAAGATCATTAGCAAGTAATCTATCCAATCTTTCAAGAATCAGACATTGTCTATTCTATATATCATATTAGACCAAGTGTACTTACTATCCTTATACCCAAAATAAATGAGCTTCAAATGATTAATACAAGCCCAGAAAATAGAAGTTCTAGAAAGATTAAGGCTGCTACCCCCAAACTTCTCAGAGGCTCTTAAAAGCTCATTAAAACCCCCTCAACAAGACAACCAGAGCAATAAAAAAAGAAAGAACATCAGAAAAGGACATAGGATGATCCCAAAGTTATTTTTTCATATAGAAGTCAGTACTAGCATACACAATACTAAGAATCCAAATGGAAGGAAGAGAACTAACCTTAACAGTAACTTGAATGGCCTGAACGGTAATTGAGATTTCTCTAATGGAGATGGTAACATCTTTCCATATAACTACTATACCATCAGAACCCCCAGTAGCACTAGATTGGATTAGATAATAGAAGCCTAGTTCCTCTATGAGACTGTGCTGGTTGGCTATCCTAGTTTCTAACAGGGCCAAGATAGTAGGATAATGAATACTAATCATAGACTTGCAATGATTTCTAAATTCAACACTATTAGCCCTCCTAACATTCCATACTATGCAGTTCTTCATCATTTGGTTAGGCTTTTGGGGTTGGGTCCTCATCACAACCTTTTCTTTCCCAGTTAGTGAGGATGACTCTGCCATTTCTTGGACTTTTCTCTTTTTGGAGAGTGGGATTAATCGGGTTATGAAGTGTTCCCCTAGAGTAAGGTTTGGGAGAGTGAGCATGAATTTTAGCTTTGTCAGCTCTTGGGGTAAAAACACAATAACCATCTCGTGAATGAGATCTGTAAATTTGAGCCTTACAGGATTTACCAGAGTGAGTACATCCATTTTGGGGATCCTCATTTGGTTTAGGATACTCTCTATCTCCATGTTGCTCTCCCTCAAAGATTCTAGAGTCTTCTCTCTTTCTAATATTTCCTGATAGAGGTATGATTTCCTTCTGAAAGAAAGAACTGAGTACTTGAAATAGGGATATTATCTATACGTTCTAGTAGTAGTTTTGGAGACTCTGAATCAGACAATCTAAGGTCAATTGAGCAAGATATCTTGGGTCTTGAATGTGTAAGATTATCAGCTTTTCCTTCTAAATGACATGAAGGGGAACTAATTGGTTGGAGAGGCACATCTCTAACAAGAAGGAGGGAAGGTGATTCGTAGGAAGGGGTTCTGAGAATATAGTGATGTATTCGCTGGCGGAGGGGAGCTCATTATTCTTGGAAGTTTCAGTTTGCATGGATTCCATATGAGTGGAAGAAATGCTATGTAATAGAGAAATATGAAGAGTTTGCCCCTCGATAGATTCAGAGGCATTTAATGCATTGTCCCATAAGGAGTGACTTCCATCAAATCACTCTGGGGAGCTGAAAGGTTCCCCGCCGACATGCAATAATCGTTAGGACCAAGTTTGGAAGAATTTGAGATGAGCTGGCAGGAGAGGATCCCACCGGATACTTCATTCCTTTTAATAGCCGCATCCTTAAAGAGGGTAACATTATTTAAATTTGAGAGAGAATTGAAGGTTGAGGGGGTATGGGCTAGAGTAGGACCCAACAACTCAGGTTGTTTGGGATCATCATTCATCTTTCTAGACTTAACGAGGGTAAGAAAAGTCAGTTGGGCTTTAGGGTGGTCCAAGTTATGATCGGGTGGTATTGATTGGCCCGGAGAATACCCTATTGAATTAGGCCCAACGATATTTGACCTAATAGGAGAACAAAATTGAGAGTCAGTTCTTTCCGAAGAAGGGCCAAGACCAATAAGTCGACTCCTTAGGGATGGCCCAAAAAATAATGAGGGGTTTCCATTTTCTCTGTCGCCGGCATTGCCGCATGACTCGACCGACAAAGTACTTGAAGTGGTACGATTAGAAGATTACCTATCTACTGTCGATTTTTTTACTTTTAGAGTCATGCACAATATTTACCCACTTGTTTGGAGGTGTTTGAGAGTTTTTCCTTCTAATAAAATAAACCATTTGCCAACCTTCATCGAATTTCACAGGGGGGTTTATGGGACAAATGGTCCCTGTGGTGAAGCTTGTGCAATTGTATTCTGGCAATTGAGTGTCATATGACCAAGGATACCACAAACCTCATAAAGGATACCCTCTCCTTCATACACGATGGACTGCTTATAACCTCCGATGGTGATAGACGTTTTGATCGGTAGATCTAATGTAACTTGGACACAAATCCGGGCATACTTTTCCCTAATATTGTCGATGTGCATGCGTCAATTTTTAATAACTTACCAATCTTTTTCCCTATCCGTTCAAGTATATTGGCATCATATAACTCAGTTGGGATTTAGGGCAGATGGATCCAAATTGCCGTAAACTCTATTTGGGTTGAGGTGGGAACAAAGTTTGGTTCTCATTTCCTGACTGACAGGAAACTCCCCGCAATGAATCAGGGGCGACCTTGAAGTGCCTTTGCTTGATTTTCAGGGTCCTTGATTTTAACAGTGAAAAAATTTAAGCCCAAATCAATTAGGTAAAGTGGTTCAACGGGTTTTCACAGAGATTTCAGTTTCTTTTTAGATAAGGGTAAGTAAATTTCTTTTGAAAGGGTTTGATGATAACTGCATATTGCCGGGGGGCATAGAGGCGTCTCTTGTCTTCCAAAGAGAGATCGATAAGATCACCGTCTAATTAATCTGCATCAACTTCCCCGAGGGTGATATCGGTGGGAAGTTCAAAGGTTGGTAGCTAGTTTGACGTTACTTCCTTGTATGAGGGCTTGCCCTCTTCCATTAGGAAATCATTTGGGAGGTTCGAATTAGTAGAAATAGTACGATGATTAAGCATAATTTGAGAAGCTAGAAACTAGAAAAGGAAAGAAGATGGAATTGAAATAAGAGAGAAGTTAGACACTTTCTCTCTAACCCATTTTCGCCCGTGTTTTCCACATTATAAGGTTACTTTACCTGCATTAGCAAGTAACCTATCTCAAAACATATTTGTATTTCACCAAAAAAAAAAAAACTCACATTTGTAAGAACACTTTAGGGACAGATTGGTTCTTAGACTAAATTATTTTGAGATTATAATTTTAAATTAATTTATTATATTTAAAATGTGAAATAAAATAATCTTAAATTTAATGAAAGAAGCGAATCAAATTACACTATCAATTAAATACAATATAAATTTTAGCTCTAACTTAATTTAATGATTTCGCTTTATCTCTATATATCACGACCTTTAATACAAATATCTTTTAGATAATCTAGTAGTATAGAGCTGCACTTAATAACTTTTTAAAAAAACTTGAGAGCGAAACTCTTTTAATCTTGTTTAAATACTTTTTTGAAATAATTTACATTATATACGCCACTAACTAGAGGTAGATGTAGTCTCTATGTTCAGAATTATTTCAGAATTATAATATCCTTTTTTGAAAAAATAAAAAAAGGAAAGAAGTTTTAGAGGAAATAAATATGCCATTTTAATTATTTTACTGCAGAATTATTATCCAAGGTATGATATGAAAATATCACTACTACTATAGTATTCACAATTTAGTGACTGCTGTAAATAATTATATTATACGATAAATAGTTCTACACTTTTCGAAATTATAATTCCTTTTGTTTATTACCCATCAATACTTTTAATTGAGAAGTTATTCATCCCTTTTCAACTTAGTACTTATTTTTATTTCCTTTTTGAGAGTCAACATTGTTACTGTATCTCAAATGAATAATTTTATGTGCTTTTTTAAGTAGTTTTTCTAAATTTATTTATTTATGTAAGAACTGGTATTTTCTTTACAATGTTCACATGGTTTTAAATATTAAGATACTGCTTAATATATAATATTTTTTAAAAAAGGTATAGTATAATTAGTCAAGTAGGCCAACATGACACATGTTGCAGGATACCACGTTTTCCTCATTTGGATGCATTTTATGTTTATTTTATTAATAAAAACTATTGATATAAATTAAATACTAGTCAATAATTTATCTTCAAAAATAATTTTCCTTACATACTAAACATGAGAGTACATATTTCCAGATATATAATTGATTATTTAAATTTGGAGTTGATATTCAACCTATGTGTACTTATAAAACTATCAATACAATTTTTGTAGTAATACTTTTTTAGCCTTAGATAGGATAATTCATAATACTTTTTAATCTAATTCATTTCATTAATAGTGATTAACACTAGTAAAATTCGCACTAATATTTCAAGGGAATGTTACTAATAGAATATGGGTACAATCTAAACACTTTCTTACTTTTTTTGTACTCATTTGGAGATCACTCTGAATATTTTGTTATACAGAACATATAGGAATAACTAATCATTTTTTCACTCATACATATTTCAATTAAGGTAGAAAATAACAATAAACGAAAACAACTTATATAGTAGCAGAACAGTAGCATTACAAAATAACACTATAATCGAATAATACGAAATAATAGACAGTAACAAAAAAGTAATGAATAAGACACTATAAAGTACTACGACTATTAGTAACGACATCAAGATAATACACTTAGGACTCGTTAGATACAAGAGATAACTAATTTAAAAATTAATTTTACAATAAATTTATTTCGTGTTTATTTGGTATAAAATACATGAAATAACTATTGTTATTTTCATTCCATCTTAAAAATAAAATAACAACAACAACAAACCCAGTATATTCCCACATAGTAAGATCTGGGGAGGGTAAGATGTATGCAGTTCATACCATTAGCTCCGAAAAAATAGAAAGACTGTTTCCAATAGACCTCCAACTCAAAACAATGAATAATAATTAATTTTAAAATAACTTATTTTCCAACCTAATAACTCGTTAAAGTTACCTAAATAAAATGAAAGAGAGGGAGTGTTCAGAATTCCATTTTTCCAAAGTATACAAAGTCAAGAAGGAAGTCATTTTTCTTCCCTTTCACAAAGTCAAGACAGACAAAAGTCAACTTTACCTAAAACAAGGCAAAAAGCTACTAAAAGAAAGAGTCAAAACAAGAAAAGGTCAATAAAGGACAAATAGGGACCATTAAATGAAATCTGAACCGTTAAATATATCTTTTGTTGAGAATCAACGGTACAAGGACGAAGAGCAAGTGAGGATAAGACGGTAAATTAGTCAAAAGACGGTTCATGCATATAGACGGTGCCAATTATTTGAAAAAATAAATTCCCCATTAAAAAAACAAATTCCTTATTTTCTTGCACCTTTAGGGTCGTTTGGTGTGAGATATAAGGGATAAGAATCTCGGAATAAAATGATCCTTTATTTTATTTTATATTTAGTTGGAGGAATTAGTCAATTTTGGAATAATTTATTCCATCATTTACACCATAGTGATGGAATAACTTATCCCATATGCATGGTGGGATAAGTTATCCCGGATAATTTTGAGATAACTAATTCTGAAATTAATTATTTTGGGATAACTATTTCCCAACCAAACGACCCCTTAGGCTTTAATACACTGTTGAAGTTTGTCCTCCTAATATTTATTTGAATTTTTCATAAATAAATAAATAAAAATTCTAATATTTTGTGTTAATTACTCTAGCATGCTCGAATTTATCCAGAATTGCAAGTGGAATTATTTGGAATGACCCAGCCTTGTATAACATCACTCTACGTAAAAAAAATAAAATTAACGGTAATTAATTAATGTAAAAATTAACAATAATTAATTAATATCAATAGTTTAATTGTTATTAAATTTTATTTGAAACTTTCATAAATAAAAATACTAATTTTTTGTGTTAATTGCTCTAGCATCCTTGAATTTTATCAAGAATCGCAAGTGGAATTATATGGAATGAAGCAGCCTTGTATTCCAGCACTCTTAAGTTAAAAAAAAAAAAATAGTGAGTAATTAGTTAATATCAATAGCTTAATTATTAGTATTAAATTTTATTTTAAAGATAATTATTATTGACAATTACTTTTTATTCTTTGTAAATACTTCTAAAGTTTGTGGTGATATTTGATCTAATGATAATTAACTAATCTTAATAAAGATTTTAATACTTTTTGTTAAAATACATATTTATTGTCACTTAAAGTCTCTACCGATGCAGTAAATTATAGGGTTCCACCTTATAGTACTATTCAAGTTGAAATAATTTTATCTCATCTTCTAGGATCAAGTGAAATAAATTAGTTCAAAATTATAATCTCAAAATAATATAATCCTTTTTATCAAACAATCCCTTAAATTCTACTAAGGTCTATAGGTGAAATTATCCGAAACAAAGCAATCCTCAATAAAATATTATGGAACCCATGCAAGAAAAAATGTGGTATATATGAATTCAATGAGTTCACCTATATAATATTATCATAAGGGCGGCTCATGATCTCTTTGCCAACCAAGTTTATTGGATAATACAGAAAGTCCTCGAGGAATAAGAAAATATGTTGAAAAAGTAATTGGATCGAGTGCTGAAAATTCACAATTAAGAAATAATGTACAAATGAGAAGACTGATATGTAAAACAACTAAGCAGATGTTTGTCCTATTTTTTCTTAGTAACCAAATTTCGATTTCGATTATAAATACGATATATAAGAATTGGTACTACAAAGAGTATCATCCATTCACTGCTAAAAAGAGAAAAAGGAAAATCGATCACAAGTGGTCTGTTTTTTCCATTTTTTGATCATAAAATCGATTAAAATTTTTGATCGGAAAAGTATATTCATTTTAAAATTCATTATTATTTTATTTAAATAGGAAAAATAATTAGGGAAAAAAAATCGATCACAAGTGGTCGGTTTTTTATAAAATTAATTTTATTAATTTCATTAAAAACCGACCACGTGTAGTCGATTTTTTATTAAATTAATTTATTAATTTATAAAAAACCTGCCACAAGTGGTCGGTTTTATGCAAAAAAAAAAAATATAAAAAAAATCGACCACAGTGGTCGATTTTCTGCAAAAAAAAAATATAGAAAAACCGACCACATGTGGTCGATTTTTCAGGGAATTAAAAGAAAAAATGAAAACCCAAATACTACATGCAACCACAACAATAATATACAGAAGTAACCAAAATGAAAATACAACAACAAAAAATAAAGAACAATGAAAATCTTTAAAAGTGTACAACACATACAAAATATCCAACAAAGGTGAGTATGAAAATACTACAACAATAGTTTCAAACAACAAAATGTCTAAATTTAAAGTACAAGACATACAAAAATCAAAAACCTAACAGTCATCATCATCGAATTCGTCCTCGTCTTCCATATCATCATCTGTGCTGAAATCATCCAGGGGGCCTAGACCTTTTGCAGCCCGAACTGCATCACCAGGACATGGAGGAATAACCCCCCCCCAGTCTGAATGAAAGAACTGAATTGCTGCTGCAACATCCTGATTTGTGATGTTGTTGCCTCCTTCGTCTTCTTCTGCCTCGCATTCTGTTCAACGTACCTCTGTCTCTGTTCAGTAATCTCTTCAGTGAGTTGAGAAATCGTATTTTGTAGTCTTACAATGGTTTCTGCATCAACCAATGAGCTAGAGTATGCAGGGCCGGACGAAAACCTAATAATATCGCTACAAAATTCAGTGTGGCATCTGTAGAAATGACCTCTATTTGCAGGACCCGAAGCTTTTGTCCATAACTCATTCCGTACATGCTGGGGTATTGGGTCACCCTGACTTTCAGGAGGCAGACTACTACGATACTCACCAACAAGATGCCTAAATTCATCCTATATATATTCAAGGTAAAGTTAATACTAACAGTCAAAAAATACTAAAGTTGTTATAGTTGAATAATATCAACTTTGAGAAAAAGATTCATATATTCAAAATTTATTTCTTACGTGGACAACTTTTGCACGGGGTTTAACTCAGACATCTTCATCAGTCGGGTTCTTTTTCTTTCTAAGATGAGTCGCTTCGAAAATCTCATCAGTTGGTAACCCTACCCTTTTTTTTTCCTGCATATAAAAAAATTATCAATGTTCAAATAATAAAAAAATTTAAATAGAAACAAAGAATTAAAACTGTAAAAGTTACATACCAATGTTTCCTTCACAGCAAGAGTACTTCTGGCTCCCGCAGTATGTAGGGAGCCACCCTTGGATGATGCCCAAAATCTCTTTTCTTTTTTCCTCAACAATTGGTATTCTGGGCTATTCCAGTGGTGCTGATACAGTGGTCATAAAGGTTCAGAAATCCACTTAGGTTTTACCGATTTCTTTCGAGCATAATTCAAGAGATCGTTAAATCTGCCTCTACATCTTTTGAAAAGTTCTTCTTTATAAGAAATTGATTTACATCATCCTACCAATAAAATTTCTACAACCAAAATATAATATTCAATCTTGTGTTCTAACAGATTGTTAATAAGTAATCGATAAGTTAAATCCTTACCTTAAATTCTTCAAACATTCTCTCTCTGTCAAGTTCTGGAACCCTTTACCAGCTGGTCCAGTAGCCGTTGAAGTGCCGACTAATGCATATTCGTGCTGTTTTTCCAACTCCAGCATCTGACCTAAACCTACAACACAAGATCAAACGGTAATTTCATCGGGAACAATAAAATAGTAATGGAAAAATGAGTAACGTTATTATATTTAGAAATCTTACCCTCTCGCAACTGGAACAATATAAATCCTCCCAGAATCATCTTTGTCTCCTGGCTGCCTAGTAAGCGATGGTGGATGCACTGGCGTGGGCGGATCTGAAGCACCAGATGAAGTGCCTCCAAGCTGAAGATCTGACAACCCAATAGATCCAGCAGAATCACTATGCGAAGCTGCGTGACTGCTCCAGGAGAGTATCGATGATGGTAGATGTCTGGAGAGGCCAGCGACCGTCCGATAATACTGTGCTGGCGGTGGCACGGTCATAGGAGCAGAATGGATCGGTGTAGACCCATGTAGTGGCCCCACATGCGTAGGAGTAGGTATCGAATCCTCGAACGACCTATAATATAAGGCTCGTGCTGGCGCGTCAGCAAACCGACCCTCAAATATATTAATCCCTATCGGTCGTCTATAAGGCAGAGGTTCTCTTTTCTTTTTTGGTTTCGTAGTACCAACTAATTTTTCCTTACCTTTGTCACCTTTGCCTGACATCTAAATTATGTGAATTTAACAAGTTGTTAGTTCCTACAAAATGAATATATAAGAAAGCATTCCAAGTAACTAATGTTAAGTTACTCATTCACACTTCAAATCGCTCTAACAAAACGAGAAATAGACAAGAATATTTTTATTACTATAGAAATCATGGAAAAGTGGAAACAACAAACTTAAACAGTATATTACATATCAATCTTACACAAGAAACATAAAGGTAAGTATATAGTACAAAGCAAAAGGACATCAATACATAATAAATTTAACCTATACAACTAATCCTCCTCTTCTGAAGACTCTTCACTAAACCATTCACCCTCTTCGGAGGTTTCCTCATCACCTACCCACTTAGTTTCTTCTTCTGCAATATTAAATTCTTCAAAAATATTTTTCGGGTGATTCAAACCGTCCACTAATTCAACGTCCACTAGCTGGTGATCAATCTGCATTTCATTTTATACGCAGTCTCCAGCACATTCTCAACTTCCACTCGTCCTATAGGCTTTATTTTGATTACAGCCCATTCGAAGTACCTAGACTTAACCATTTTCAAGCAACTAAGTATCAAAATAAAAAAATTCCCTTTAAAGTTCCTACACTTAACCATTTTCAAGCAACTACGTGTCAAAACAAAACCACAATCAAAACAAAAAAAATCTCCTTTAAAGTTCCTACACTAAACCATTTTCAAGCAACTAAGTCTCAAAACAAAACCACATTTAAAACAAAGAAATCCCCTTTAAAGTTCCTACACTTAACCAATTTCAAGCAACTAAGTTTCAAAACAAAAAAATTCTTTTTAAAGTCCCTATACTTAACCATTTTCAAGCAACTAAGCCTCAAAACAAAACCACATTCAAAACACAAAATTCCCTTCAACATCCCTAAACTTAACCATTTTCAAGAAACTAAGAGTCAAAACAAAAAAATTCTTTTTAAAGTCCCTACACTTAATCATTTTCAAGCAACTAAGCCTTAAAACAAAACCACATGCAAAACACAAAATTTCCTTCAACGTCCCTAAACTTAACCATTTTCAAGCAACTAAGAGTCAAAACAAAAAAATCCTTTCTAAAGTCCCGACACTTAACCATTTTCAAGCAACTAAGTCTAAAAATAAAACCACATTCAAAACTAAAAAATTCTCTTTAAAGTTCCTACACTTAACCATTTTCAATCAACTAAGTGTCAAAACAAAACCACATTCAAAACACAAAATTCCCTTCAACGTCCCTAAACTTAACCATTTTCAAGCAACTAAGTGTCAAAACAAAACCACATTCAAAACAAAAAAATCTCCTTTAAAGTCCCTACACTTAACCATTTTCAAGCAACTAAGTCTCAAAACAAAACCACATTCTAAACAAAAGAATCCACTTTAAAGTTCTTACACTTAACCATTTTCAAGCAACTAAGTATCAAAACAAAAAAATTTCCTTTAAAGTCCCTACACTTAACCATTTTCAAGCAATCAAGTATCAAAATAAAACCACATTCAAAACTAAAAAATCCTCTTTAAAGTTCCTACACTTAACCATTTTTAAGCAACTAAGTGTCAAAACAAAACCACATTCAAAACACAAAATTTCCTTCAACATCCCTAAACTTAACCATTTTTAAGCAACTAAGTGTCAAAACAAAATCCCATTCAAAACAAAAAAATTCCCTTTAAAGTCCCTACACTTAACCATTTTCAAGCAACTAAGTCTCAAAACAAAATCACATTCAAAATAAAAAATCCTCACAATACAAGAAACAAGCAACAACAAGACCATCAAGATGTCAACAACAATGCTAGTGAATCGAACAAGGCCTCACACGACTTCACTAGACTTTAATATGAACAATAACAAGAAGATAACAACAATGCTAGTGAATCGAACAAGGCCATGCACGACTTCACTAGACTTCAATATGAAAAATAACAAGGTTTCATATAACTAATTAAAGATAGGTCAACTTGCCGTAGCTTGGCCTAAATTAAGGTGAAAGAGATAAGCGGTCACCGGAAAAATAGCAAAGTAATCCTTTTCCTGAATTCGAATTCTGTAAAACGGTAACATCAAATTCCAAGCAACCCATTAGGCTAGACGAATTAAAAAAAACTTGATCATGACGCAAAATAGAAAAAATCGTGGCATCCTTATTTTCTCGTACTTTAGCTTAAAATCACCATATACAAACCACCAACATACTAAAACTACAATGGAGTATCCATAAAAATAAACCCTAAATTACTTGCTAAAATTGAAAGGAAATTACCAACTAAAATTATGTAATGAATCATAATAACTAAAATTGAATCTCCAACTAACTACAAGGAAATTTCTTCAACTAAAATTGAATCTTGAACTAACTAAAAGGAAATTTCTTGTACTAGAATTGAATCTTGAACTAACTAAAACTAAATTTTCATTACTTTTTTAACTTTCAACTAACTAAAATTATGTAACGAAGCATAATAATTAGAACAAATATGAAAAATATATATTTTGAGCTAACTAAAATTACTACCAAAGAAATTTTAGCTACTATCAAATATGAAAAATATTTACTTTGAGCAAACTAAAATACATACTTTAGCTAGTATCTAACAAGAAAAATAAAGAGTTAAAGTTTTTGAAACTTACCGGAGCTAGGAGCAACGAAAATCGACGGAAATGGGGTGAATTTACGGATTTGAGGATTTAGGGATTTTGGAGAAGTTGGGGATCGAGTTTTGTGAATTTGTGGGGGTGGGGGGATTGATTTGGGTTTTTTTATTTAAAAGGCTTTAAGTTGGGGCCGGGTCGGGTTGCTTTATTGAATTAACCTTTTTTTTTTACTAATTAATGAAAATCGAACACAAGTGGTCGGTTTTCATTAATTAGTAAAAAAAAATTAATAATTAGTTAAACAAAATTATAATTTAGTTTAAAAAATTAATTAATTAATTAAGTTAATTCGAATTTTACAAAAACGATCACAAAGTAAAATATGAGTGTTCGACTTGCTTTTATACAAATTATTATCGAAAAACAACCATATGTACACGATTTTAATAAAATGATTAAATCATATAATTAATTATGTTATCACTATATTAACGCAATGCGAATAAGTACAAATCAGATACTTGGTTATTTTATAAACACATTAACAGGATTAGTATATTTCCTCAATAATATAATAATTTGAATGAATTTTGCGAATTATGATATTTTATATATTTATATATATATATATAAAATATCATAATTAAAAGCTAATTAGCCAAAAATTTAACGTAATTTGCAAAATTTATTGATATGTTTATAAACCTTGCTCGTAATACAACGTGTTAATCAAATAAATTATCGATTAAATGTGTTACGTTATTTGGCACAATCATTCAATGTTTTGTCTCCCCCTCCCCTGCTTCCTTCCTCCCCCTCTCATATACCTCGTAATACTAGTCTTGCATTATTAAAACTTCTAAAACATATGCGTGTCTATATTGACCGAAAATAGTATATCTATACTTCCTCAATAGTTTGATATATATCAACGTATCAGTCAAACAATTTTGATATATAGATTCAGTTATCGAGCTTTTGATTACTACATACGTTACTATACGAGATATACGTATATAAACATATATTCAATTTTCTATCAGCTTTAAAATACGTACAATAAACATCACATACACGATTTTACTACCCCATGATAATATACAACGTATTTCACAAATACTCGAATGAATTATAGATTACATTATCTTATGTCATTAATATACCTTTACTGTATAATATGTATATATTATATACATATACCTATACATACACACACATATACACATTATCGACTATATCAAGTTCTAAATACGTAAAATATATATCAGACATATGTGCACAAGTATATTATTATCCAATAAAATAATGAGATGTGTTTGTTATACATACTCAGATGAGTGATCGATTAATTATATTTGATTAGCTTAATAAATTAGGTTTTGACTACATCGTTCATCAATCGATCACTACATCATATATAAATATCCAAAATTATATATATATATACATACATACATACATACATACATACATATATATATATATATATATATATATATATATATATATAAACTTTTGAATTCGTACGATATATATCACATCCACAAGTATATATTGACTTATAATAGAACACATTCATTATATTCTGATGAATTATCGGTTAGAATGTAATTCCTGCATAGGAACTCCGAGTGTTTCCATTCCTCCATAACGACAAATTTCTCCTGGTCCGAAGTTCCCTTGGGCACCTTTGGAGCTTCTTCAGATGTGAATCTTTGAAGACATAAAGTTGTAAGGTAGAAGAACATCTTCTGTTGTCACCTTTTGAAATCAACACCCATGAATTTTTTGGGCTTCTCCGTTGGTGCCATTGCCTGCGGAGCACTCGTACGACTCGTTGTGGCAACATTAGTTGCTGCCACAGTCGTTGCAGTATCATTCACTTGACTGTCAGTAGTCATCTTCCTGTCACAACAAGACAGTAAATTTTAATATATCAAAATACTACTTATAAAGTTGCAACAACTTTAAACACCCCTATTCTTGTTTGACGATGAAGATTTTATGACTTCAATCGTCAACCGAGTGATCTTTAACTTGTGATGAAGATTTTATTTCTTCAAATCACTAGTTAAGTTCAAACGGAGTAGAAAGCTTAAAACTTTAATCTCCAAAAACCAAACAATATAGATTATGAAAAAAAACTTCAGTGAAAAGAAAATTTCACCAAACAACCAAAAAAAAAAATATTTTTTTTTTCAAATTATTTCCTTAAGATTATTGTTTTTGGGTATACAAAAATAAGTATTTTGGCAAAACAACTTCAACACAAGTTCAAGAATAAATCAAGAATACTTGTGAAGTTTCCAACACAAGATAAAAAACGACCTTTCAAAAAAGTGTGTTTTCATTATTTTAAAAAGAATTAGATGAAGCAGAAAAAGTCAAGTCCTCCGAATTCACGGAGTGTCCTTATGGAGATAACTCCCCTCAAGTATCCGAGGTTGCGAAATTTTTCTCCCATGATAAAATGGCTTAACAATCCAACAATAGTGGCACCTCAAACGATCGGATTCTCTTCGAACTCACTCAACAATTAGATGATCACATGGAGTATTTTAGAAGACAAGAAATGTTTTGAAGTGCAGAAAAATTCATACTAAACCTGTGAAAAAATACAAGTTTATATAGCCATTAAGTGCCTCTTCCAAAAGGTGATAATGGTTCACCAGAAAGGTGTATCCTTTCTGAACAGTCATGTCTGTTCATTCGAAAGAGTGTGTCTTTTTCGAATAGCCACAACCATCCAAACCGTAATACCTTTTTCCGAAATAGTGTATCTTTTACTCAAAGAGTTATGTTCCTTTCAAGTAACTTTTCATTTTTCATTCACATCAATTGAACCAACAAGAACAAGAACATTGCAACAACTCTATTCAAAGTTAGTTTATCCGCAGTTGTTTACCGTATTTGATTAAAAAGAAATCAAATTGTGATCAAAGAACGAAGAAAACAATCTTTGATGCTAGTCATCCAAAAAAACTTCGTAAGAGCTAGTATGAAATTCAAACTAGCTCGAGGGCTTAATGGTCATTTGATATACTGAATAAAAAGAATAATCTTTGAATAAAGTTTGTAATTAACTTTATATCAAATTTGGCATAAAGAGTTAACTAATCTCCATGATTATTTTATTTTATTATTTATACTAAAAAAAAAAGTAAGATTACTATATCTCAGTTAAAGGGAGGACTAAATAGTCCAAAGTGGTAACTCTATTTATCCGATTGGATTTATCAAACGAGCTTTACTACGCTTACCAAACATGTGTTTCCTGTACTTGTAATCCTCTCCATTTGGTGAAAATTTCTCCCTTATTCGACGTAAAGAAAGTTTTGGACCCTTGATCAAGGTTAAACTTGTCATTTCAAGTTGTACAAAAAGGAGTGTCTCCCAAATAGGGACAGTAGTCAAACAGTACTTTTATATACCCTTTGTACAAAAAATACAACAAATACAAAAAGCCAGTAATGCATTAAATTCTTCATCCAAACTTGAAAGAAACCTTCAAGATAAATCCAAAAAATGTATTTATTATTTTTTTGAAATGACTGGAAAGAGAATTATAGGGATTGACAAATGTGAAAAAAGAGGGGAGGGGGAGGGGGGTACGTTAGGGTGCGGCAGAGAATGGAATGATGGATATTCCTGGCTAATTGCAGAGAATGGAATGATGCAAAATTGGAAGAGGTCATAATAAAGAAGAGAGAGGGCCAGATACAGTGGTGAAAATAATCTTTTAGGGAAATACAAAATAAAATATCGTTCATTAAATTTTGATAGTTCGATCTTTCTATAAATTCTACTTATAATAAAAGTTTTTGTGCATCATATTATTCTTATTTTATTATATTATCTCAATTTATGTAACTTATAACATGATAAAAGTAAAAAAAATATAATTCATAATTTAAAATAATTTAAACATTCACGAATTAATTTATTAAAGTTCAAAGCATTTTAAAAATACACTATTTTTAATTTTAAAAAACAATTTATTTTAAACTATAAAATAAGTGTCACGTAAATTTAGGAAATGTGAACTCCATAAGGTACATATACATAGACAATGATATTGGCAGTGGCATGAGCAGCCACATGACACCAATTTTCCTCTTTTAGTGTTGCTTTTCATGTCGTAACTTCTTATTTTCATTTTCTATCTTATACTACTTTGAATTATTTTTTCTTTAGTTAAAAGATATTATATATGTCAATAACATTTTAAGCTTGTGGAATATATTTTTGGAGATTAATGATAGTGTGTGTTTGATTTTTTTATTTTTTTTTGTAATAGAGTTGTAATTGCTTAAGCAAATTTTTGAAAAGTATTTCTCTGAAGAAACAACCTTTTTAGCTAATCAAAAAATAAATTTTTACTGTTAATAATACTATTTATTTTTTCTATCAAAATTTGGTTAAATACTTTAAACAAATATTTATTTTAAAGAAACACAATATATTTGGCTTCCCAGAAACTTGACAAAATAAGCTAGAATTTCCTATCTATAGTCAATATTAAACACAAATATACATGTAAGATATTCACCAATTTTATTGACCATTGGATGCTCTATGTATGCTTTTCCTCTTGTAACTCTAAGGTACACTTGATTAGCAGTAAGAGTAGCCACAGACATCAAATTTTTTCTGCAATAGCCATAGGCAATAGGAGTCACCACTCTATATGCTAGGCAATTGTCAATATTGACTTCGAAATGTGTGTTATTCTGATTTTTCTTTTTATCAAATATGAGGACGCTAATGGTGGATTGGATTATACTTTTTTTTTTTTTTTTTTTTTATAATCATAATATCTGAATTAATTTTAGGTCTCAATTAATTTTGCAACACTCTCATCTCACACTACCAACAAGTAGTAGATAATTAATCTCATCCATCAAAACTAGATAGATAGGGTGAAATTACCTAGTACTTTCTTCATACCATTTTATGTGACACTATTTTACTTGACTCAATATTAAAAAAAAAAAAAATGACTTTTGAAATCTATGATAGTTTAAAATGATGCATAAATATTTGTGTAGGTGTAAATTATTTTATTAAAGATAAAAATAAAATTTTAAAGTTAAATTATTTCTAATTGCAGTAAAGTGACATTCTTTTTTAGAGAGACTATAAAGAAAAGAATGTCACATTAAATGAGATGAAAAAAGTAATTTTATCCCTATTAAAATTTAACATGAGACCTCATGGTGATCAGCCGACTTCATCGACTACTATGGCGCACACTATATCCATACTTTATTTGCAAAGTTTGGAAAAGAAGATCATTCAATGAAAATAAACAATGTTCAAATCATTCTCAAAAACAAGTTTTTTTTTTTTTTTTCTGAAAAAGAAGTCTAAATGACTCTGCACCTGTTTTGAAGAAGAAATTTTAGCTTCAAACGAAGAACACATTATTGTCATTTTGATTGAATTCAGTTAGTTGCAAAACATGAAACATTGGAGCTAACTAGGTATAAACAAATCCAAAGCTTGTGGGAGTTTTTGGAGTTTTGTTCATTTAATTTTTTGAGGTCAAAGAACCCTGATTAAATCAATTTATGTCAATACTTGTTGGAATTGAATTGTCACTAAAAGTTTGTGATTCCATCAGTGTTGAACACAAATGGATCATGTTATCTTGGGTTGACCCTGATGGATCAAGTTATTTATTGTTAGAAATCACATGAACCAACAAAGTAGTGTCACATATTCAATTAAAACCTACACATGTAATATCTCATAATTTTATTTAAAAGAAAAGGACATTTTAAACTCGAATTAACGGTAAGGACAAGTGAAGTCCAGTATATATTTGGAATTAGGGCAAATTTAAGTCAATTTCTAATATGTCGTGGGCATTTTTTCCTTTTTCGTTCTTTTAACAACGGAAGTAATACTAGACGATTTAAAGTATGTTTGAGAGTAAATTTGCCCGATCTTCAAAAATACAGGAACAAATGAGATCATAGTTCGATAAATTCATGAAGAGATACAACAACATATATCCAATATAGCAGGGGCGGACCCTATGTCCCTTTTTATTGGTACTTCGGCATCCATTAAATTTGAGACAGATTAAATATAATTATACAAAAATTAGTATACGGCTTGAAAAAATACCTAGTAAATCAAGAAGATAGTTGGATGCTATAATTTTTAAGCAGAACCTTAAAGCTCGGTCATCAATATACGTGTTTGAACCTCTCAAACACCCACGACTCCAAAATTTTGAGTCTGCCATTGCATTATATTTCAAGGTTATGATGTATTTAAATCTTATTCGTACTTTTATATGGTAAAGATATTATTTTAAATAGACCGAGATAAATTGAGAATATTTATATGAAACTTCAACTAAGGTATTTAAGAATTCAACAACATATCCAGTTGTCTAAGAAGAGTAAATACATATATATAGATCAATATGCGTTTGTAGGGTAAAGAAACTGTTTCAATATACCAAGATAAATTGTCAATATTTAAACGAAATTGCAAGTAAGCTTTGAGGTCTAATTAGTAGGGTATAGGGTTATAGGGAAGACCTGTGGAGTAGGGAAAGGTATTGATTGTAGTATATATTAGTACATGTCTAGGTTAGAGCAAAAAGAATGAAAAGAGTTAACAGAAGAGAATAGAATAGAATTAAACAGGCCTATTCTATTCATTTCTGTTCTACCAGAAGATCTGAATGAATATCCATTTTGATTCTTGAATGCATGCTTTCTACAGTTTGACAAGATATATCCCCCACACCACACCTAGCTACATTTTTTACTTGCCACTTTCTCTAACCTTCTTCATTCTTCAAGTGGAATAATTTCTTTTTTAAAAAATAAAAATAAAAATCATTCGATGTTCGATAAACTCCAATGTCCGATACTTGCATTGAAATTTCGAATAATTTGAATTACGCATTATAGGATCCATTTTGTGAATAACGCTTTAATCAAAACTTTTTTCATACCCAGACTCAAATTCGCAATTTTAATTAAGGATGGAATAATCTCATTAGTGCAGCTTATGTTGATTTCTTTCTACTTACTCTACTCATCCTCTTTTAGTTGCATCTACTTCTAGGTGTTTCTTTTTGTGACCGGGTAAACTTATGCATCATGAATTAGTTATACTAATAAAGTCAAAATTTTTATTAAGTAGGTATCTCATCATGAAAATCAAAATTAAGGGGTTATTTAATTATTAGATTTATGCGTGCATTAATTATGAAAAAATTTGTGTGTTATGCTTTATGCAAAATTTAGTCATCCATATACCTTCTTCATTTAAAAAAAATGATTTTTTGCAGTATAACACATCTCTTGAGAAAGTCAGCTAATAGCATTAATCACATTAGTTAATAACATTTAAAATATTTTTGTTATTACCTTTTGATTATATTCTTCCCAAGCTTTAATTTTCTTAAAGAGAAAGTTGTAGAACTTTTAGTGAAGGATAATTTGTTAAAAAATTATTTGGATCATAAAAAAAGGGCATAACTGCATTTATTTTGGACCTTAGAAGTATTGACGTTTGATCTAAGGCAGAAATTTTTTACTTTTTTTAGAGTTGAATTTCAAAAAATATGTTTGACCATAAATTCTATTTGCACCTTATTTACATTTTTCAAAATATCTCGAAAATTTCAAAACAACAAAAAGTTGTTTTCCCTATTTTCACTTTAAATTACTCACAAATATTTTAATAAAAAAATTTAATTTATTTGATGGCCAAATACAATTTCAATTTTCAAATATCATTTTTCACTTTGAAAGCAAAAAATAATTTTTTCTACTTTCACAATGAAACATAGACAAACGCCTTAGTAATTCATTTTCTTCCATGGATAAAGCACTCAACTTATACACATAGTAATTTCATTTTCTTCCATGCATAAAACACTCAACTTATAGTCTTATACACATAATATTAGTTATGGGGATTTATGAGTTGCAAATCAAATCGTATTAGGTGTATTAACTTTTATATATAGCAAAAGAATATTAATAAACATGATACTCTATTCCTTATGCAAAATTTAATATCGACATAATTAATTTGCTTCTAACCAGCTATGGAACGATCAAGAAGGGGTCATGTGGTTGCAGGATAGACAGTAAATTCATTCACTTATTAAATTAGTATCATCTTTGGTTGCATGTTAGTTACAATGTATGCAATTCAGCACACACCAATTACAACTTTGTTATCAATTTATAATGATGCATAGCTAATACATGTATAAGTTATACGAAAATTTATATATTATCTTATATTAGATAGAAGATAAAATAACTTATATATAAATAACAATTGCACTATGTATAAATTAATACTTTCTAATACCTGCATAACTCAAACCAACAATCAATTGATCTTTAGCTTCTTCTTTTTTTTTTTTTAAAAAAAAAATAGTTTACATATGAGGCATAATCGAAGTTAATTTCTTGAATGACCATCTACATTATAAAAATAACCTACTAAAGTTGCTTTTATTTTTTAAAATAATAATATCATTTCATAATTATAATTTTCATTCAAAATATAAAAGGCACTACAAAAGCCTCATTCTCATGTCATATCATATTAAAATTCTCTCTTTTGAATGATAAAAACTATTTAACCCTAGTCAGCAATCAGCATTAGTATATAGGGCCCTTGGATGCTTCAATTGTAAATCTAATTCCTAGTTGAATGAGATAAGTCGATTTAAGACTAGAATACTCTATCATGGTGGTACCAACAAGTAAAAAAAAAAGTAGTAATGATTTAAGTTTCTGTTTGATATTGGGAAAAACAATAATAATATACTTAATGTAATAATTGTTATTTTTGAGTACACAAAAATCTATATTTTGGTAAAACAACTTTAACACAAGTTTAAGAATAAATCAAGAACACTTATGAAGTTTTCAACACCTTCAACACAAGATCAAAAACGATCTTTCAAAGAAGTGTGTTTTCAGTATTTTAAAGAAAATTAGATAAAGCAGAAAAAGCCAAGTCCTCCGAATTTACAGAGTGTCCTTAAGAAAATAATTCCCCTCAAGTACCCGAGGTTGTGAAATTTTCCTCCCAAGATAAAATGACTTAACAATCTGACTGTAGTGGTATCTCAAACGATGGGATTCTCTTCGAACTCACTCAACAGTTAGATGATCACACAGAGTATTTTAGAAGACAAGAAGTGTTTTCAAGCACAGGAAAATTCATACTAAACTCGTAGAAAAATGCAGGTTTATATAACCATTAAGTGCCCCTTCCGAAAGGTGGCAATGGTTCACCGGAAAGGTGTATACTTTCTGAACAGTCATGTCTGTCCATTCGAAAGAATATGTCTTTTTCGAATAGCCACAACCATCCAAACAATCATACCTTTTCTCTAAATAGTGTGTCTTTACTCGAAGAGTTGTGTCCCTTCCAAGCAACTTTTCATTTTTTATTCACACTTATTGAACCCAATAATCCCCCACATGAATAGAGAATGGCTACTCTTTGTAAAATTTTACGAACAAGTATATGATAATCAAGCAAAGACTGATTGCATGTGGATAAATGGGTTTCCTTTTGAACTATCCATAGTGAACATGCATCCGATGTACTTAGTCAATCGATAAATTTGATATCTTTGAACCGCCGAGTTGTAATGTACACCTAGATAACACATGTCACACAATCAACCTTTTACCGTTTATGGTTCTCACGATTTTGTTCGTTTTAATTATGAACACGTCTCGGTCTCATTAGAGCTTAGAAAATAGGCATTTACTAACATTCTCCTTGAAGCGGCTTCCACTTTGCCCCCACATAGGTGATTTCTAAATGTTCAATCCTATAGATTAAACTATTTGGTCAAATCTGCCAAATTTAGATAATCATTAAAAGACTTCACACCATAAGTCTTATCCTTGTTTACTAAACATTGTCTACATCATGAGAATGAGTTGGGTATATTGACAATGTTAAACATGTAAGACACAACTTTGTTTGATCTCCTTAAACCTATCTCTTGGGATCTCCAGTCTGCTAGGTAGAGTTACCACCATGCTGACTTGTCCTAGGCCGTAAACCCAATCCCTTGAATGTCCTTTCAACTCTTTCTATAGATAGGCCTTTTGTAATTGGATCCGACACATTATTCTTTGACTTTACATAGTCAACTGTGATGATTCAACTAGAGAAAAGTTCTCTAACAGTATTATGTCTCCGTCTTATGTGACGATATTTACCATTGTACATCATGCTCCCTGCCCTACCTATTGCCGCTTGGCTATCACAGTGTATACATACTGGTGCCAATGGTTTGGGCCAATAAGGAATATCTTTCAAAAAATTCTGGAGCCATTCTGCTTTTCACCGACTTTATCCAATGCGATAAATTTAGATTTTATTGTGGAGCGAGCAATACATACGTGTTTGAATGATTTCCAAGAGATCGCTCCTCCACCGATAGCAAATACATATCCACTTGTGAATTTTACTTTATTCGATCCGGTGATCCAATTTGCATCACTATATCCTTCAAGTACTGCGGGATATTTATTATAATGCAAAGCGTAGTCTTGAGTGTATTTAAGATACCCCAAAACTCTTTCATTGCCATACAATGAGTTTTATTGAGATTACTCGTGTACCGACTCAACTTACTAATAGTACATGCTATGTTTGGTCGTGTACAATTCATGATATATATTAGACATCCTGACACTTTTGCATACTCCAACTGTGATTCACTTTCACCTCCATTCTTTTAAAGTGCAAAGCTCACGTTCAATAGAGTCTTGGCAATACCAAATTCCAAATCCTTGAATTTGCTAAGTATCTTTTTGATATAATGAGTCTGTGATAATGCCAACCCTTGTGGAGTTCTATGGATTCTTATTCCTAAGATCACATCCGTAACTCCAAGGTCTTTCATATCAATCTTGCTCTCGAGCATTCATGTCGTAGAATTTATGTCAGAAATGTCTCTACTGATGATCAACATGTCATCCACATACAAACAAATAATGATTTGGTGATTTGGAGTGTCTATAATGTAAACACATTTAATATATTCATTTATCTTGAACCCGTTTACCAATATGGTTTGGTCAAACTTTGCATGTCATTGTTTAGGTGTTTGTTTTAGTTCATAAAGTGACTTAACAAGTTTACACACCTTATTTTCTTTTCCTGGAACCACAAAATCCTCAGGTTGTTCTATGTAAATTTCTTCGTCCAATTTCCCATTTAGAAATATTGTTTTCACATCCATTTGATGAATTTCAAGATCATATACCACCGCCAAGGCAATTAACATCTGAATTGATGTTATCCTCGTTATAGACGAGTATGTATCAATGTAATCAAGGCTTTCTTTCTGTTTGAAGCCTTGTACTACAAGTCTTGCCTTGTATTACAAGTCTTGCCTTGTATTTGTCAATAGTACTATCCTCTTTCATTTTTGTTTTGAAGATCCACTTAGAACCTAAAGATTTATTTTCTGGAGGAAGATCAACAATTCTCATGTATGGTTGCTTAAGATTGAATCAATCTCACTATTAACTGCCTATTTCCAAAAGGATGAGTCTGATGATAACATCGCTTCTTTTAAATGTTTGAGGCTCATTTTCTAAGAAAAATATTATAAAATTCAATCCAAACGAAGTTGACGTTAGTTGATGTAATAACACGTATTCTCCTAGCTCAGTTTAGCTCTCACTACACGAGAATTTCTATATAAAATTTTTAAAATACTCAGAATTTTCCAGCTTAAGACATATCATTGTGTAAAAAATTCAGTCAACTTTCCAATGATATAAATCTTGCCCAAATTCGATATTGGAGTGAGAAGTTATAACACTTTTAATGAAACAACATGTCAAATTGAGAAGCACCGCATCGCGGTGAGGGTCAAAATGGCATTCGTCAGACTTCAGTAAGACACCGCGATTCCAGTGCGTTGCGGTGAAGTCCCAATTCCCAAGTGTGTCAATGCGATAATGGCGCATTGCGCCAGAGTGTCATTTCTCAATTATCACTTTTCAATGAGGCTCCGCAATACCTCCGCATCGCGCCAAAGTGCATTTTCACACTCGTCTTTTATTACACTAGCCAACAAAATTCAGTGGCTTACTGCGATGCTACCGCACCGCGATGAAGTCCAAAATCGGGGACTAGTGACGTGAATTTTAATTTATTTTAGGGGCAATTTTGTCCATTTCATGGTTCTAATCAATCTAAATACGTTAATTAATCCCTAATAACCTAATTAGATCATTATTTACTCAATTTTCCTCAAATCAAGATCAATCTCTCTTCTAACTAAGAAAACCCTAGCCTTAAAGAATCAAGAGCAATCTCAAGAAACTTCAAGAATTAAACCTCCCACGTATGTTAAATGTTCATCCATGGGTCCTTACCACCCATGGACCCCAAGAATTCTTTTTCAAAATATAAGATTGAGATTCCTTGAATTACATGTTTGAGTTGAATTGTATTTATGTGTGTATTGTTATATGGTCTTCAATCCATGATTAATTATAAGTTTTATGAAATTAAGATAGCATGTGTGATGAATTATGTAATTCTCATGTTAAATCCTTGAAATTATAAGTTGAATGTTGTAGCCATGATATTTATATATATGTTTATTATTAGGTGAAATAATCGCGCTCCCCAAGTGTTTGTTAGAATGCCTATGTGAATTGAATAGTGCAATCATGACATGTTATCATGTGTTTCTCCATTCATGTGCAAGTTCATGCCTCTCAAGTGTTTGACAAAATGTCTAAATGAATACATTGTTAACAAGCAATTATTGTTATGCTTTTAAGATCATGTCATGCTTTACTATAAATGCTATTGAGTCCTGGGGGTAATCAGTACTCGAAATCTAACTGTTTACCGAGAATTACATTAGCTACAGAATAGTCTCAGTAATGTAAAGAACAGTAGTATTCAGTCAGTTATAAAACTCCGTAAAACTCAGTGCAGTTCAGTTTAGTCTAATAATCAGTGCCATTCAGTTGGGAGTAGGATTCAGCATCGGGCGAACTCAAGTATGGAGGCTCACCTGTTAGTAGAGGGTGTAATCCTTTGTAGCAGTCCTTGCATTCTAGAACTATGTAGCCAGCGTACGTTGAGATATCAACCTGCCAGTTGAGGGTTAATAAGGTGTTTAACTGCCAGTCGAGGCTAATACCATTCTCATTAGCGAACCTTCCAGTAGAGGGTGACCTTTAGTCCTTTTGAATAACATTTTGGTGGATTCACATAACCAGTATCTGTACACATGGCACGATACTGACACCCTTTCAACTGGGGTTACAGGTTGGCCCCTAATAAGTTCAGAGAGGGGCATGTCGGTTAGATGATTATCTCTCACTGTTTCAGTTTTAGTCTTCAGTATAGAACTCTGTTCATTTCTACAGAGTTAGGACTATCAGTAACAGTCACCCAATTATCAGTAATTCAATTATCAGTAATCTCAGATAACAGTTACTCAGTTATCAGAACTCAGTACTAAATTTCAATATAACTCTCAGATACAGTATATATGTATGTGCATAGTATTACATAATCAGTGATTACAACAGCTTCAGTTATCTATGTACTCTCATTCAATTGTATTCATATCATTCAGTCAGTTACTGTTCATGCATATGAACCCATGTATTTCAGTCTTACCTCATATTGCATACCAGTACACACTCCCATGTACTAATCACATACTCGTTTCTTGCTCTATGATGTCTCATATCATAGGCTCGTACGCTCAGGTTCCTGACCGCACATAGCCAGATTCAGTTAGCAACAATAGATTCAGTAGTGAGTCCTCATCTATCGAGGATATTTTTTATTTCAGTATTGCATTAGATTCAATATTTTGTTAGCTGGGTTTAGTTGGGGGTTTGTCCCATCAACTCCACATGCAGACAGTTCAGTTAGACGTTTTTCAGACTAGACTAGTTCAGACAGTCTTCGTTTTTTAGATCCTATTATCAGTTGTTATATTTATCAGTATTCAGATTATGAACCTTGTGACATTTCTGCCTAACTTCCGTATTATTTTAGTATTATTATTCAGTGCTCACAGCAGGTACTATTCATGGATTATCTTGTGATCATTCAGGGTCGTAAGCACTGTGTAGCGTTTGGGGTACAGACTCGGGGTGTTACATTTGTCGAATACTACGTCTTGAATTCTCATCATTATGTACATCCTCACTTAGTTCATCTCGAGGCCGTTTAGACCCCCACTAGACTATTCATGTCTAGTTTTATACGGATAAATGTATTCAAAAAATTTAGTATTATCTGATTCAATTACCGTATTTTCATTGATATCTGGATATTCAGATTATTGAACCAAAAATTAACATATTTTACTACTTTTAACATATCCTATGAACACGTAGTCTATCCTTAAGTCCTATCCTTACCCTCTTAGGCATAGAAACTTGGACCTTTGCTAGACACCCCCACACTTTGAAATATTTCTCGTTGGGTTTCCTTCCTTTTCATTTTTCAGATGAAATTAATTATGTATTATTATGGGGCACTCTATTGAGTATTCGTTTAGCTGTAAGGATAGTTTTCCCTCACAAGTTTTGCGGTAAACCTAAACTTATTAGTAAGGATTCATCATTTCCTTCAAGGTTCGATTTTTCTTTCCATAATTTCATTAGATTGAGGTGAATACGGGGCCGTAGTTTGATGGACAATTCTATTTTCTACACATATTTGCGCAAAGGGAGATTCATATGCTCCGCCCCTATCACTTATCGTTTTGATCTTTTTCTCCTACTGATTTTTAAATTCTATTTTATATTGCCTAAATGCATCTATTGCTTCATCTTTATTGTTTAGCAAATAGATATAATAGCATCTAGTGCAATCGTCATTAAAATTTATAAAATACTTTTTTCCACCACGAGATGGTGTTGACTTCATGTCACAAATGTTAGTATGGATTAAGTCTAAAGAATTGAAATTCATTTCAATGGACTTATACGGATGCTTAGCATATTTCGATTGCACACATGTTTGACATTTTAATTTATTGCACTCAAAGTTTGACAAAACTTCTACGTTAATCAGTATTCCCAATATTTTGTAATTGACATGTCCTAATCGTTCATGCCACTAATCATAAGACTCAAGCAAGTAAGAAGAAATTGAAATTTTATTGATTTCAACATTCATTACATTCATTTTGATTAGGCCCTTAGTGAGGTAGCCTTTTCCTACATACACTTCTCCTTTACTAAGTATAATTTTTTCGAAAATAAATACCCATTTGAATCCATTCTTGTAAAGAAGTGATACAGAAATCAAGTTCTTCCGTAACTCCGGTACATACAGGACATTTTTCAAAGTCAACACTTTGCCTAATGTCATTTTTAGGCAGACTTTTTCTGTTCCTTCAACTTTGCAGTTGCGGAGTTGGCCATATATATTTTCTCTTCCCCTTGAGCCGGAGCAAAAACAACAAATAACTCCTTATTAGCACAAACGTGACCGGTGGCACCGAAATCCATCCACCATTCTTGAGGATTTCCCACCAAGTTGCATTTAGACAGCATGACACACAAATCATCCATTTCTTTCTTGGACTCATCAATATTTGCTTGGTCCTTATTCTTTCCTTTCTTTGAGGCACGACAATCCTTAGAATTGTGCCAATCTTGTCACAGTTAAAGCAGTTTTTCTTGAATTTCTTCTTGGGTTGATTGCTTTACTGTCCAGCTTTCTTCCATTTTTTGAAGTTGTTGTGGCCATCTTTTACAATATTTGCTCTATTTATTGCAGAATTTCCTTTCTACCTTCTTTCTGCGACTGTATTATCTTCTTCAATGTGCAGTCTTACTATAAGATCTTCGACTGACATCTCCTTTCGCTTACGTTTCAAGTAGTTCTTGAAGTCCTTCTACATAGGTGATAACTTCTCTTTTATTGCCGAGACTTGAAATGCCTCGTTCACGATCAAACCTACAATTAAGTTCATGTGAACATTAAGAATATTTTTGATATATTCAACTAAGGTATTCAACAAAATCATACCTTCCGCGAGGAGATCGTGGATGATAACTTGCAGTTCCTGGACTTGAGATACAACAGACTTGCTGTCAATCATTTTAAACTCTAGGAATCTTGCAACGGAATTTTTTTTGGTTCCTGCATTCTTAGTCTTGTACTTTCTTTCCAGCGCCCCCACTACTCCTTTGCCGACTTTATTCTACTATACACATTGTATAATTTATCTTGGAGGCCATTTAGAATGTAATTCCTATATAGGAAATCTGAGTGTTTCCAAGCCTCCATAACGACAAATTTCTCCTGGTCCGAAGTTTCTTTGGGCACCTCAGGAGCTTCTTCAGATATAAACCGTTAAAGACATAAAGTTGTAAGGTAGAAGAACATCTTCGGTTGCCACCTTTTGAAATCTACACCCGTGAATTTTTCGGGTTTCTCCGCTGGTGCCATTGCCGGCAGAGCATTCGTACGACTCGTTATGGCAACATTAGTTGCTGCCACAGTCATTGCAGTATCATGCACTTGACTGTCAGTAGTCATTTTCCTATCACAACAAGACAGTAACTTTCGTATCTCAAAATACTATTAATAAAGTTGCATCAACTTTAAACACCCCTATTTCTTGTTTAACGATGAAGTTTTTATGACTTCCAATCATCAACCGAGTGATCTTGAACTTGTGATGAAGATTTTATTTCTTCAAATCACTAGTTAAGTTCAAACGGAGTAAAAAACTTAAAGTTTTAATCTCCAGAAACTAAGTAATACAGATTCCAAAAAAAAAAACCTTTAGTAAAAAGAAAATTTAACCAAACAAGCAAATATATATATATATATATATATATATTCAAAAATTTATTTCCTTAAGATTGTTATTTTCGGATACACAAAAATCTGTATTTTGGCAAAATAACTTCAACACAAGTTCAAGAATAAATCAAGAACACTTATGAAGTTTCCAACACCTTCAACACAAGATCAAAAACCATCTTTCAAACAGGTGTGTAAGTCCTCCGAATTCACGGAGTGTCCTTGTGGAGATAACTCCCCTCAAGTATCCGAGGTTGCGAAATTTTTCTCCCATAATAAAATAGCTTAACAATCCAACAATAATGGCACCTCAAACGATCGGATTCTCTTCGAACTCACTCAACAGTTAGATGATCATACGGAGTATTTTATAAGACAAGAAATGTTTTGAAGTGCCGAAAAATTCATACTAAACCTGTGAAAAAATGCAGGTTTATATAGCCATTAAGTGTCCCTTCCAAACGCTGATAATGGTTCACCAGAAAGGTGTATCCTTTTTGAACAGTCATGTCTGTCCATTCAAAAGAGTGTGTCTTTTCCGAACAGCCACAGCCATTCAAACCATCATATCTTTTCCCAAAATAGTGTCTTTTACTCGAAGAGTTGTGTCTCTTCCAAGCAACTTTTCATTTTTCATTCACACCTATTAAATCCAACAATAATATCACCAAAAGTACGTAAAACTTATTAATCTTGAAGATTAATAGACTGTTTTCAAAAGATCCTCAACTCGTGTTTGCTATTGACGAAAATATTTTTTCAATTTTTCTACATTTTGTTAGTCAAAACTTTCAGAATTTCTCTTTTTTTAAAAAATAAAGAAAATATCTTTTATAGTGAAGTAGGAAAAATAAATTGCACAAACAACGCTCAATAATATTATTGCGTTCGTTCCACCTCACATTCCTACCTCCATCTCTGCTAGCCTGCAGCCTTATTCCTGCCTCAACCTTCCATGTGTAGATTTTACACACATATTTTTAAAATAATATTTTATTTATACACCAAAAACAAGTAAATAAAAACTCACTTATTTTTGGAGAAACATTTTCCCTCCAACCAAACATACCATAGGTGATAATATTAATTTGGAATGAACAATGATTGAATAGAATGGGGTCCATGTCTGTAGACTTTTTCTCCTCCAGGTTACAGATTAGGTGAGATGGGATTGAAATTTATAGTAACATAATAACACAATTTAAAAAGTATATTTGATGGAATAAACATTTGTAGTCACTTCCATGTGATTTGAAAATTGAAATATGCAAGGTTTGTTGACTTGCAGATTTATTCTAATGGCTTCACATATAAGGTAAGCATTACGTCTATTATATTCCTCAATTTTCTTTTCCTCTATCTGATGTTTGATAATTACTTTATGATCTGAGATTTCAAGTAATTAGGTTTATATCGTGGAAAATTCATAAGAGATGTTTTTCAACTCTCAAATTCGGAGCGATATGTTAAAGAATGAGAGATTGTATCTATCCTGCAATGTAACTTTCGTGAGTCTACTCTTTAACTAAAATGCAACACAACAACAACAACAACAACAAACCCAGTGTATTCCCACCTGGTGGGGTCTGGGGGGGGTAAGATGTACGCAGTCCATACCTCTACCTCTAAAGAAGTAGAAAGGCTGTTTCCGATAGACCCCCGGCTCAAGACACAAGATACCAGGCAAGTACATATTAAAGCACCAAACGAAGTTACAAGACTACATAACATAAATAACATAACATAAATAACATAAATACGGCAGCCATAAACAGAAAGAAACAGGGGAAAGCACCCAGCCTCTTACTAAAACAAGGAGCACGGAATTATAACAAGAATACTACCCCCAACAAGTAAAATCCTACACTAGCGACCCAAACTGGCCCTAGTCTTCTGCCCTAATACGCGTCCTCCAGACCTTCCTATCTAGGGTCATGTCCTCGGTGAGCTGCAACTGCTCCATATCCCGCCTAATCACCTCACCCCAATACTTCTTCGGCCTACCCCTACCCCAATACTTCTTTAACTAAAATGCATGTAAATAATGATGTAGGATGAAAATAATTCATGACTCCAATTGTACGTTTTCATTTTTTATCAAAATAAAATTTTAATAAAGTACGAAATAAAATAATCTCACCTTTTTATTTAAAAATTATTTTTCCTTTTATCATACTAACCAAATAAGCCACAGGAAGAAAAAGATGAAAATATATAAGATTTTTTCTTTCTATTTTTATATTTTCTCTATTCAACTTTTTAGCCTTTTAGGTTTGAATAAAATGTGAGAGAATGTCACCAAGAGAATGGAGAAAATATATAATTATTGAGTAATCAAAAATTCCGGCTACCTTATGACAAAATTTTCTAGATCATTATGATGAAAATACTTACAAAATTATAGATAATATTTTTTTTAATCAGGAAAAAATATAAAATTATAAATAGTTTGCTTACTTTTCAAATTCACTATATGAATAACTGCAGCTAGTTTCAATGGAATCATATGAAAGGGACAATAAAAATATTTTTAATCGCTCAATTATTAGCATATTTTAGTTTTAATTTTAATATTTGTGAAATTTGTCTTAGCACATTTTGTTGAAACGTGTCTTTTTTATCCCTTTGCTCGTGAAATTCACATAATTTCAGAAGTATTAATCATTTCGCCAATTAATTTTTTATTTCTTATGTTTTGCTTGCATTATTACTTCATATATATAGAGAGAATATTTTCTACGTAAAAGAGGATAAAAACACCTATATTTTAATGTGGAATCATACATGTGTTACTTATAAGAATCAAAATCAGAATTTACCGATGACAAATTTTAAAGTGCTATTACCCATAATTTAAATGATAGGCATTGCATGTTTTTTCTGATCATCACATAGTGAGAAATCAGAGAAGATTCAATATAACAAGATCCATGATCAGTTCATAAAGTTGAAACAAATGTGAAAGGAATATAATACGACCTTTGATCTTTCTCCAAAGTTGGAGCAAGTGAGAAATGAATGAGAAGGTAACCAAGCTTGGTTGCCCTATTGGTTAGCTCACTAGATCGCTTAAGCAATTGTCGGGGGTTCGATTCTTGCCTTGTGCATGCAACAACCAATTGGCCAGCGGCAAACCTTTAAATGGAGCTCAGATTTGCGGAGAATTAGTCCTTAGGTTGTCGGGCTGGGGGATACCTTGGGAAACCAAAAAAAAAAAAAAAAGAATGAGAAGGTGATTTTAAAGTGCTACGATCTTCGTTTCATTTTAAATGTCGTTTTAACTGTAAAGAAAATATAAAATATAGTTTATTAAATTGTAGATTCACTTTTCTATCTTAAACTAGTTTTATAAGGTTGATGCTTAGCTCGGGATCAAACTCAAGTAATTTATTATTTTATATAATAATATAATTAAATATATAAAATAATTATAACTAAAAAAGATCATAAATTAAAAAATATTAATATTTTTATAACTTTATGAACATATATTCTATAGCTATGACTAGAAATATATTTCTTCAAATATTTATTAAGTCTTAAGTTTATTCATAATTTCACGTAACAAGAACTTAAACTAGTTAATATGATAATTTAAACTTAGTTTTATATTAAATTAAGGGAAAAACTAAATTCATCAAACTGAACCTCGCGAATGTATTAGTTCTTTACATTTGGTTTATGCTTAATAAAATTAATTCTCAATTAATCAAAAAAGATATTTTAAAAATAATTTGATTTTAATTAATACCACTATCTTTATTTTAAACTTTATCAATAATTTCAACTTCCAATATTTGAAATACTTATTGATAATCTCACAAGCAAGATAAAATTGTCCATAAAAAAAATTCTATTCAATTCATAAAAAGTAATTAAGAAATATTGAGAACCATACACAGTTCATCAAAAATAAATATAACCTTATAAATTAGTTAAAAGATTTACCAATTAGTTAAACAACAGGGGAATCTAAATATTTAGTTGATTGTCAATCCACTTTGTAATTTCCTTCCTATTTTCTATTTTTTAAGAAAATAATTAGTTAAACAAATAAAAATTCAAGAAAAACTCAATAATGATTTCTCATATTCTGACACATCACATAAGTCCCATTTGACAAGAAAAGAAATAAAGTAGTATTATCTCTATCAACTGCGTGTCATAATTTTAGTAGATTAACAAATTAATTGATATTAATAAAGTAGTCTTGTGAGGACTATAAAAATTTATTATTCTCTTATACAAAATAGTAAAGTAATATTGTATACTCTTCTTTAATATCAGAAATATAACTAAAAATAAATATCAATTTTGATTTTAAATTTCTAAAGTAACACTTAATCTGAGATGATTTGTAAACTAACGGGATTGGTAAAATGAGAGGGATGGAGTACATTAGTTGATTTATTTCTATAGTTGAAATACATATGAAAAGGATTGTTATGTTATGAACAAGAAGAATGGAGAGAGAAGAGGAGAAATTTCTTTATTTCTATTGAGGAATTCTTGAGGGGTGAATAACAATGAAAGAAAACCCCTTTATTTATAGGGATCAACTAACATTGTCCTAAAAGTTGAGGTTTCTAACACTACAATATTTTTGGCATAAGGCTACACTAAATTTGGACAATATTTGTAAATTATTGCCTAAAATGGTTTTGGACACACTTTTAAAATATAGCCTTAAGTTTTAGCATTAAGCCACAATAATTTTGACAACGCTTGTAAAACGTGCTCTTTAATGCCATAGACTACATTTTATAAGTGTTACCATATCATTATATAATTGACAACTCCTTTTATAAATATAGTCACACTTTTAGAATGTGTCTATTTTTATTACTTTAAAACAACAATTTGTAAATGTTGTCTTATAACTTTTATAAAATTTACACCAACTATGATATTCCTTCCAATATTTTTAATATTAAAATATTATATTTCCCCCAGTATATTTTATTCCCTTCAATTTCTAATTACTCAAAAAAGATTTATAAAACATGATAACATTCACCTGAAATATTGCACATCTAGGATTTATTCTCATCCGTGCGTGTTTTAGTGTGAAATTTAAGCATCCGTGTCGCACAACATATACGTTTGTTTCTTGTTTTGTTCACATTCTTTCTCTGCATAATCTTCTATTCCATTTCTCTAGTCGCTTCATACACTCTTACTTCTGCAAAATCAAACTACCTTCCCTCTCTGTCGTACTCAAGGAATCAACCACCGATATGCTGGTTAACTCTCAAGAGGCCACACCAACTTCATTCTTGTTTCTAATTTCTTTTACACCGAGCTCTGAGAGTTGTAATATACGCTTTTTGAGTTCTAAATTGAGTGATCGAAGATGAAATTTTCATCCTTTTATTTCTTCTTCTCATTTGCCTTCAATTCTTCTTAATTTTGATGCTCTGTTTTCATTTTCTTCTTATAATTAGTGATTCATAACTTGAAAATAATAGTACTAAGTGATTTAATTCTACACTGTTACTATAAGTAGCTCCTTCAAATTTCTTTTACACCGAGTTCTGAGAGTCGTCGTAATAGGCATTTTTTGAGTTAAAAATTGAGTGATCGAATGTAAAATTCTCATCCCTTTCTCTCTTCTTCTCATTTGCCTTCAATTCTTTATAATTTTGATGCTCTCTTTTCATTTTCACCTTATAATTAGTGATTCGTAACTTGAGAAAAATAGTACTAAGTAGTTTGATTTTACACTGTTACTATAGCAGCTCCCTGTTGCCATATCCTTTAAGAACAACTTAAACTTATCTTTAAGAGTTTCATAAGAGCTAAGCTTTTTTTCATTTTTATCTGCTGTAAAGAGCAATAGAGATGATAATATGGAATAGTATCCAATCAGATTTATTTTGTATAACACCATGGGTTTTGATCCTTAGAAAATTTTCTGAAATTCTAATCTCTGAACCCAATACGACGCATGGGTACGAGCCATATGTTAGGGTACGGATAGTATGGTCCAATTGCATGCTTAGCAGTGTTGTTTGGTGGGATGGATTTTGGTTACTGAAATAGGTGCGACTTATGGGTACGAGTCATATTGGTGCTTATGGATTGTTTAGTTCCTTAACTTAATCTTAGATTTGATTACTTAGGTTGGATGTGAGTATGAGTGGCTCACCATAAGCCATAAGCCAGGGTACAAGTCATACATAGGACTCGTATGGTGAACAATGTCTAAATCTTCCTTGAGTTTAAATCTACTAGGGGTACCGACGAAGGGTATGGATCGTATGTTGTCAATATGACTTAGTTGGATGAATCATATACTGGACAATGTGGAACCCAAGGGTTGAGGCCAGGATACGAGTAGAGGATACCAATCGTATCAGAGGGTACGACTCGTGTGGGTCGGTCATACCCCAGTGATGGGATTTTGAAGCAACTTAAGTGGGGGTATTATGGACATTTCTCCACTTATCCTAATAAGGCCTCACGAATTCTAACCTACTTGGGTGGTTATTTACCCTATTATTCTATTCATTAACACTTAGAAATATTTCTAAAATACTCCATAATTCTCTCAAGAGCTTTTGGGCATGGGAAGATAGGGTTTCAACTAAAGGATCAATTTGGGGCTAGCCTTGGTGATTTCTTTTCGTCATTATCTTGGTTTAATGTATTTTCTCTTCCCTTATTATTAATTTTATCTAAAGGCATGGTTTTATAAATGTTTTCATGATTTCATTGATTGTATGATTTTGATTTTCAAATATGAATTGGGAGGTTTTGATATTAAACAGTTGGTTATGGTTTCCCATGGTGGTTTTAGATATTGGATTGAATGACAATAGTTTATTGGTACTTAGAATTGGTTTTGGTCATATTATGCCCCCCAATGTATTTGATAAAATGCTTATAAAGATATGTTCATTGCATTGATTACTTTTAATGGAACTCTTGCATGTTTTAAAATTTAGTAAAGAAATTATGAACAGTTTAAATAACTTGGAATGATAAATGGCTAACAGTTATGCTTGAGGGGCACATAGAATCCCCCAAGTGATTTAATATCGTAAATGGAAAGGCACTTGAAAATCTCCTTAAACTTCTATATGGTTGGCTATGGATAATACTTGCAAGTAAGGGTTGGTATGGCGATACCAATATTAATGGACTTGGTTAACAAATGAAAAATGATTTGGTTATATGAAAATTGGTTTTAATTGGTCAATAATGACAGGATACTTAGCAAATCCGTAGAAGGTGGAGGTCCTGGGGGGACCAAAACTAAAAACTCATATTTGCCAATATGAGGGTGGTCTTGATGACTGTATGCATGATGTCGTACTATCTTTTGGAGGATGTACTAGTCATCACAAGGTTTTCTTCCTTGGTCGTGCGAATACACGCATTGGGGCCCTTTCAACAGGGGGAGCTGAATCCATATAGCCCATGAATGGTTTAGGACCACAAAGCTACACAATCCAGGTAAAGGTTTCAAAGGAAGGCTAAACCAATTCCTTTTCCTGGCATGGTTGTATGCATATGGATGATTTTACTTGGTTTTATAAATGACATTATTTTATCCTTACCCTAAGATCATGCAAGTAGTCACTCGCTAACCCCGTCTACTGGCGACTGTATACCCACACTATACAGAAACTGGCCGTTCTACTCTTCCTATATAGTGATTGACTTGGGAACAACATTTGGACTGAAGTGGTGAGCTTCCTTAATTTCGAAGGCTCTATTTTATGTTATGTTTTTAGACATTTTTGTTTTATTCTGGATATTAGATTTGTCTATGGTTGGGGGCATGTTCCAACCGAATTTCATTACTCTTTTGGTTAGAGGTTTTGTGGTACTTCTATGTGTTGGAATAGGCAGGATCGGTATAGGTGTCAATCTTGGCATTGGAATACACTGGTGGGTTGACATCATTGGATAATATTATTGGTTGTTCAATCCTATTTCATCTTGGGATTAATTATATTATGTTTTAGAACATCTTTGATTATTTCTTAATTCATAGCCCTTGTTTGGTATGGTTGAATTACTGGTATGAGATGGTTTGACTCGGTTGGGTCGGTCAAGGTTGTGATCTTATTCCAGAGTCTTTATGTGAGTTGTTACACTATCTTGTTACATGCTCAAAATTCACCGAACTTAGGGTAGGCAGATGGAGGTTGGGTTAGGTAACTAGAGTGGTCTTCTATCCTGGTCGAACTTGGGATGCCCATTATGACAAGGCCCCAAGACGGGTCGTATCAAGTTGGTATCAGAGCCTAGGTTCATGGTCAATTAGGAGTTCACAAAGTCGTATCGAATAAAATCTATTTTAAGGATGTGTAGCGTGCCATACTTATAAGGGAGAGACTACCAGACATTTAAGAATGTTTCACTTTCTTGGTATTTTACTTTCAAGCTTGGAGTCTCAGTCCTGGAGTCCTCTCTAATCCTTGTTTGTTTGTCTTTCAGGTCATGCCTCATACATATAGAACATAAGAAAATTCTTCTATACCATCTGGGGGTAATGTTGAACGGGTGCATCCTACTTCTGGGGTTCATCTTCGATCTCACGGTTCTATCCTTGATAGTTTTGGAGTTCCACCAGTTGCAACTAGTCTTCCTCAAGGTGAGGTGACTAATGCAAAATTCTATTAGCCTATTCATGCTATTGCTAAATTGGTTGCTGCTTAGGCTGAGTGGGATGTATTTGTTGCTTTGTCTGTTCAGGCCATAAGGGTTAGCTAATTTATGAAGATGAGTCCTCCCACTTTTTCTGGAGTGAAGGTAGAGAAGGTTCTACAGGGATTCTTTGATAAAATGTAAAAGGTATTTTAGGTGATGCAGGTTACCAATGTGGAGGGGGTAAACTTTGCATCTTATAAGCTCAAAGAGGTTGCAAATCAGTGTTATGAGGAGTGGGATAGGGATAGGGGTGATGTGGAAGAATCCGTCTTATGGGACATATTTTATAAGGCCTTCTTAGTTGTTTCTATCCCAAGAGTCGAGGAAGTAAATTGTAAGACCCCGTAAAATCCTAGTCCATTTCAGCCTTGTATGGCCTATTGGGGGGGGGGGGGGGTTCCAAGACTTAGAAAATTTAGCCAAGTACAAGAGACTTAGTCTTATTTTTACCCCTTAACTTTAATGAATTTTAATTCGACCTTCCCGACTTAAAACACCAATTTCTAAGTTGATTCATGATCAGGGTTACTTGTAGGTCATCTCGTGTGAGTTTCAGATTTTTTGAACCAGCATAAGGGTGAGTTTGGATGTCTAAAATAGTAAGGGGTCATGATAGGGCCGCGCTGGAATGGATTTTTGACCCAAGAAGGGGTCGCTCCATGATGGTCTCTTAATCCAAGCATGGGTCACGGCACGATGGGGAGCCACATTCAGCATTTTAAATCTGAGTTATTAAGGGCATTTGGGTCTTTTTCAATCACCCAAGTGGCCCATAACACGAAATTAAGGATAAGAAAATGGCAAATTACTCATCTTTTTTACAAAAATCCTCTCAAGAACTCAAGCCCTAGCCCCATCAAGTTCAAGTTTAATTTTTAAGAAATCCCTCGGCAACTTTCCAGAACTCGTCATTTGAGGTTTGCTAGGTATTCATTGTTGAGTTTCTTTCACCATTAGAGTCCAAGAATCTCTTTTCAAATCTTAGGTTGTGGGTTTTGTTGATTTAAATCATATCATATCTATGTATGTATTGAAATTTGAATGCCAAGTGATGAATATATGTATTTCATGTGAAATAAACAAAGGTGTATGTTGGTTGTTGTAAATATCATGTTGAATCCCTAAAGTGTGAATTAAATGATGAAGTCATGATATGTTAGCATGTTAACCATTCCCATGTACAATATTATGCCTAGCATGTGTTTGACAAAATTTTTAGATGAATGAATATTGAATAAAGACTACTTGTTTTTATCCTAAAGTTGTAGTATGATTCTACTGTCAATGTTATCTAGTCCTGCGGGTTATGATACCCAAAATTTAGCTATTTTTCTTAGTTGTCATTGGTTGTAGGAGGATCCCATTCGTACCATGAGAAGTAGTACTCAGCTAGTTAACATGGTCAGTGTGAGTTCAATCAAACTTAGTCCAGTATAGTTATCAACATTAATTCAGTTGGGCGTAGAATTTAGCACCAAGCGAACTTAGGGATGAGGGCATTCCTGTCAGATTAGGGTGTGACCCTTAGTATCAATCCCTGAGTTACAGAACTATGTAGCAAGAATAGGTTGTATTTTCTTCCTACCAGATTAGGGTGGACATATACTTATATTTTGTGAGTGTTCCTACCAGATTAGGGTGGACCCAACCATTGTTAGTACTCGTGGCACGGTACTAACACCCTCCCAACTGGGGTTACAGGTTGGACCCCAATTAGTGTATATTAGGGCATGTCAGTTAGATAAAAACTCCCATAGTTTCAGTTTCTATACTAAGATCAACATTCAGTTTTGTCTTGCTTGACCATAGTATATAGACTATCAACTACTTGGCTATCAGATTTCAGTGTTACAGATTTTAGATTACTTCAGTACTTGTGTTATGCGTGGTCATGTATTTTTAGTCTCTATAGTTCTCATACATTATTATTCAGTACTTCATGTTATGCATTCAGATAGTACTCCCTAATATGAGCCCATGCATATCAGCCTAACCTCATTTAGTGTACTAGTACATTCAAATGTACTGACCGCATACTCTTTTATTGAGCTATGATGTCTTATATCATAGGTCCAAACTCTCGGATTCCCGATTGTACATAGACAACCCCGTTTATTAGCAGCAGTTATTGTGGTGAGTCCTCATCTACCGAGGACATGAGCTTTACTCAGCTATTGCAGTATTTTATCATATTTTTTTATCTCTAAACAGTTTTGGAGTTAGTTAAGGACTATCCTATCAACTCTTTTATTTTAGTTGTTAGAGGCTTTCTGACATTGTCTGGTATTATTACACATCAGACAGTTGTTTAACTTTATTTTATGTTATCAAAACCTTATGGCATTCAGTTGAAGTTCCGCATATATATTATTTTATCAGGTTTACTTAGTGCTTGCAGTAGGTACCAGTTCATGGGTTAGCTTGTGGTCCCATAGAACCGTAAGCACCATGTGGCATCTAGGGTGTACTCCTAGGTCGTCACAAACTTGGTATCCTTGACTAAGGTTTTAAAGTGTCCTAGGGAGTCTAAAAGCCGCATTGAGTAGAGTCTTGTGCATGGGTGTGTAGCCTGCCACACTTATGGTCAAGACGTTACAAAATATTTAGGAAAAAAATTTCCATTCGTTCAGTATTCATATCGTGCGAATGAGAAGGAGCTCGATTTGAACTCTCTATCTAATTCAACTTTTTCTTTTATTTACAGAATATGCCTCCCAGGAAAACTAGCAGAAGATGAACTGGAAACCAGCCAGCACCTCCGCCCGCTCAGGAAGATCCCCTGAATGAGCCTGTATCTCATCCAGAGTTCAGAGATGCATTCACCACTCTAGCTTAGTCCGTAGCAGCTCAAAATGCTCGACCAGCTACTGCTCAGGCCAATCAAGTGGACATTTCTGCCACAGCCAAAATTTGTGACTTTACCCAAATGAACCTTCCTTTATTTTTGGGATCGAAGTACGAAGAGGAAAGGTTTAGACAAGGTAAAATATATTATAGGGGTGAATTCTAGTAAGAGTGTTGAGTTGGTTGCTTACCAGCTGCAAGATGTAGCTCATACATGGTTTAAGCAGTAGAAAGAGGATAGGGGTGCAGAGGCTAGACCTAAGAATGAAAGGATTTTGTTATTGCTTTCTTAGATAGATTTTTTTCATTGGAGTTGAGGGTAACTAAGGTATTAGAATTCATCAATCTGAAGTAGGAAACATGAGTGTGAAAGAGTATTCTCTCAAGTTTACTCAGCTAGCTAGGTACACTCCTCATGTGGTGGCTGTTAACAGGTCTAGGATGAGCAAGTTTGTGTCTGGGGTATTTGATAGTGTGGTCAAGGAGTGTAGGATCGTGATATTGATCAAAGACCTGAAATTGGCGAGGTTGATGGTCCATATGCAACAAATAGAAGAGGAAAAGGTTAGGAAGAAGGAGAGGGAAAATAAGAGGGCTAGAATAGGTAGCTTTTATTTCACTCAGTCAAAATCTCAATTCCACCCAAAATCTTTAGTCCTAGTTCCATCTTCAGCTAGTGCACCTATGCCCAATTTCAGAAATGAAAATAAAGATAGAGCACTAGGCTCTAAGTCTCAGGTTAGTGTGAACAGTGGTTGAATAAATCCTCTTTGCCAGAAATGTGGTAGGAACCATCAGGGTATTTGCAGAGCTGGCAACGATGTATGTTTTGGGTGTAGGAAGATAGGTCATAGAATCAAATAATACCCACAGGTAGGTCCGCAGAGTCAGAACAATCGTCTCCCAACTCAGTTCGGTCGCCCATTTCAGTAGGGTGTCACTTCCAGTGCTACTAGCGGGCAACGACCAAATAAGCTCTATGCATTTCAGTCCTAGAAGGATCAGGAAACTTCTTTTGATGTGGTTACTGATACGTGACAGGTCTTTCATTTGCATATTTATGCTTTGTTTGAACCTGGAGCTTCTCTTTCTTTTGTAACCCCTTATATAGCGGTCAACTTCGGAATCAATCCCGAAATCTTAAATGAGCCATTCTCAGTGTCTACCCCAGTAGGTGTCTTTATTGTAGCCAGGCATGTATACAAGAACTGTCTGGTCACAATATCCCAGAAAGTTACTTTATTAGATCTTGTAGAGTTAGAGATGAGCAACTTTGATGTCATTTTCGGCATGGATTGTCTTAATTCATGCTATGATTTAATTGATTATAGAAACAAGGTTTTTTCTTTTCAATTTTTCAATGAACCAATCCTTGAGTGGAAGGGTAGTACTATAACGCTTAGGGGTTAAATTATTTCATACCTTAGAGTGAGGAAAATGATATCCAAGGGATATGTCTATCATTTTGTGCGGTCAAAGACTCTAGTTCTGAAGCTTCTAATCTCGAGTCAGTTCCAGTAGTAAGGGAATTACAAAATGTGTTCCCCAAATATTTTCCCGGAGTTCCTCCCAAAAGGGAGATTGACTTCGGCATAGATCTCCTTTTAGATACTCAACCTATTTTTATTCCGCCATATTGAATGGATCCAACCGAACTCAATAAGTTTAAAGATAAGCTGAAAGAACTCATAGATAAGGGATTCATCAGGCCCAGCATTTCCCCGTGGGGCGCACCAGTCCTATCGTGCGTAAGAAAGATGGTTCTCTTAGGATATGCATTTGTTACCGTTAGTTGAACAAGGTCACAATAAAAAATAAATACCTACTTCCTAGAATCGATGACCTGTTCGACCAACTTCAAGGAACCAGTTACTTTTATAAGATAAACCTTAGATCAGGCTATCACCAGCTCAGAGTAAAAGAATGTGACATTCCAAAAATAGGTTCCGAACCTGGTATGGTTACTTTGAGTTTCTAAATATGTCCTTTGGCCTCACAAATGCCCCAACAACCTTTATGAACTTGATGAACAGATTGTTCAAATAGTACTTGGACATGTTCTTCATAGGTTTCATCGATGACATTCTTGTTTATTCACGTACCAAAAATGATCATGCAGACCACCTCAGAATAGTCTTACAAACTCTTAGAGGCCATCAACTGTTTGCCAAATTCAGCAAGTGCAAATTTTAGCAAGGTCAGTAGATTTTCTTGGACATATTATTTTCAGTGATGGTATTAGAGTTGACCCTCAAAAGATAGAATCAGTAAGAAACTCGCCTATACCTGTCTCTCTATCAGATATCAGGAGTTTTTTGGGTTTGGCTGGCTATTACCAATGATTTTTTAAGGGTTTTCGACTATTTTATCCCCTATGTCCAGATTGAACCAAATAAAAGTCAAGCTTCGGTGGTGAGATTCTTGTGAGAAGAGTTTTCAGTAGTTGAAGACTTGATTCACTTCAGCCTCAGTTTATTTATTGTGATGCTTTCAGAGTTATTTGGGTTGTGTTTTGATGCAGAGAGGTAAGGCCATAGCTTATGCCTCTAGATAGCTTAAGCCACATGAAAGAAATTATCCTACCTATGATTTTGAGTTAGCAGCTGTTGTGTTTTCTTTTAAAATTTGGAGGTACTATCTATATGGGGTATATATTGATGTGTTCACAAACCACCCGAGTCTGCAGTATGTATTCTCACAGAAAGATTTGAACTTACACTATAAAAGGTGGTTGGAGTTGCTTAAAGACTACAACATGAGTGTTCTGTATCATCCGGGCAAGGCCAATATAGTGAAAGATGCCCTTAGTAGATTGTCCATGGGTAGTGTGATTCACATTGGAGATAAAAAAGAAGAAACTGGTTTAGGAAGTTCATTAGCTTGCCAGACTAGGTGTCCGTTTGGTCGATTTATTTGAGGGCAGTGTGTGGGTACAAAATAGTTTGGAATCTTCTTTAGTAGCCGAAGTGAAAGAAAAGCAGGATATGGATTCTAGTTTGGTTAGGTTAAAGGAGTTGGTCAGAGAGCAGAAAATAGAGGTTTTCTCGCGAGGGGGAGATGGTGTGTGGCGTTGCCAGGGTAGGATGTGTGTGCCGTGTGTAGTTGACTTGAGATAATGGATTATTACTGAAGTGCATGGTGAGCGTTACTTTATTTATCTAGGGGCCACTAGCATGTACCACAAATTTGAGGGAGATCTATTGGTAGAGTGGGATAAAGAGAGATATTGCATAGTTTGTAGATAAGTGTTCTACTTGCCAATAGGTTAATATTGAGCACCAAAAGCCTAGTGGTTCTGCGTAGTATTTCAGTATCCCCACTTGGAAGTGGGAAGTGGTGAACATGGATTTTGTGACGGGTTTACGTCGTACTCGTTGTTAGCATGATTCAATTCAGGTCATTATGGATAGGGTGACCAAGTCAGTCTATTTCCTACCAGTCCATACCTCTTATTCAGCTGTGGATTACGCCAGGATCTACCTTAGAGAATTGGTTAGGTTGCATGGTGTTTCGTTATCTATCGTTTAAAATAAAGGTACTCAGTTTACCTCTTACTTTTTAAAGGCAATTTAGAAGGGTCTTAGTACCTAAGTTACCTCAATACATCCTTTCACCCACAGACGAATGGTCAAGCAGAAAGAACTATTCAGGCCCTAGAGAACATATTGAAAGTGTGTGTCCTCGACTTTAGAGGTAGTTGGGATGATCACTTACCTTTGATAGAGTTCACATGTAATAATAGATATTATTCTACCATTCAGATGGCTCCATTTAAGGCTCTTTATGGGAGGATATGTAGGTCTCCAATTGGTTGGTTTGAGGTAGGTGAGGCCGCGTTGACAGGGATCGGTTTGGTTTTTGATGCTCTTGAGAATGTTTAGTTGATCAGAGAGATGCTTAAGACAACCCAAAGCCGACAAAAATCCTATGCAGATGTAAGGTAAAGAGATCTTAAGTTTGTGGTTAGAGATTGGGTGTATTTGAAAGTCTCTCCCATAAAAGTAGAGAAGAGTTTCGGTAAGAAGGGGAAGCTCAGTCCTCGATATGTTGGCCCCTACAAAATTGTAAGTAGCTTCAGAAGGGTAGATTATGAGCTTGAGTTGCTCGAAGGCTTAGCGTCAGTGCACCTTGTATTTTATGTTTTGTTGCTTAATAAGTACATTGGTGATCCAGTAGTTGTAGTCCCCATAGAGAGTGTAGATGTTCAGAATAGTCTCTCTTACGAAGAAGTCCCAGTCGAAATCCTCGATCGTCAGACTCGCGGACTAAGGAACAATGAAGTTCCCTTGGTCAAAGTTCTTTGGCGGAACCAGTCTGTTGAGGGAGCCACTTGAGAAGAAGAAGTAGACATACGAACCAAGTACCCTTATCTCTTCTCCATAATCTTAGACTCAGCTTAAGGTAATGATTTTCCATAGATTTTCTCTTTTTCCATTTTCAGTCCTGGCCAAGTGCTCATCTCCATGTCATTACATACATTCATGAGTCACTTCAGTCAGTCACCATGTTTCAGACTCAGTAATATTGCCATGCCTACAGTTATGCATACTCAATATATAACCTCAGAACTTTCATATTTTCCCAGCTTAATCAGTCTTATTTAAGGATAAATGTTCCCAAGAGGGATATATTGTAAGACCCCATAAAATCCTAGTCCATTTCAGCCTTGTATCGCCTCTTAAGAGGGGAGGGTCCAAGACTTAGAAAATATAGCTAAGTATTAGTGACTTCGTCTTATTTTGACCCCTCAACTTTGATGAATTTTAATTCAACCTTCCCGACCTTAAAATACTAATTTTCAAATTGATTTATGATCAGGGTTACTTGTACATCATCTCGGGTGAGTTTTAGATTTTTCAGACCAGCGTAAGGGTGAGTTTGGATGTCCAAAATAGCAAGGGGTCACGATAGGGCCGCGCCGCGAGGGTCAGTTGACCCAGGCTCGGGGTCGCACCGCGATGGCTATTTGACCTAAGCAGGGGTAGTATCACGATGGTTGCTTGACCCTAGTAGGGGTCGCAGTACGATGAGATGCCCCGTTCAATATTTTAAATCTGAGTTAGTAAGGGAATTTGGATATTTTCCCCTTACCTGAGTGGCCGATAACACAAAAGTAAGGATCAAAAGAGGGAAATTACTCATATTTTTACAAAAATCATCTCAAGAACTCAAGCCCTAGCCCCATCATGTTCAAGTTTAATTTTGAAGAAATCCCTCGACAACTTCAAAGAACTCATCAATTGAGGTATTCTAGGTGTTCATCATTGGGTTTCTTTCACCCTTGGAGTCCAAGAATCTCTCTATGGGTTTTGATGATTTAAATCATATCATGTCCATATATGTGTTGAAATTTGAATGCCAAGTGATGAATATATGTATTTCATGTGAAATAAACTAAGGTGTATGTTGGTTGTTGGAAATATCATGTTAAATCCCCTTAAGTGTGAATTAAATGATGAAGTCATGATATGTTAGCATGTTAACCATTCACATGTACAATATTATGCCTAGCAGGTGTTTGACAAAATGTCTAGATGAATGAAAGTTGAGTAAAGACTATTTATTTTGATCCTAAAGTTGTAGTATTATTCTACTGTCAAGGTTATCGAGTACTGGGGGTTATGATACCCGAAATTTAGCTGTTTTGCTTAGTTGTCAGTAGTTGTAGAAGGATCCTATTCGTACCATGAGCAATAGTACTCAGCCAATTAACATGGTCAGTGTGAATTCAGTCAAGTTTTGTCCAGTATAGTGATGAGCGTCAATTCAATTTGGAGTAAGATTCAACATCGAGCGACCTTAGGGATGAGGGCATTCCTATTAGATTAGGGTGTGACCCTTAGTAGCAATCCATGAGTTACAGAACTATGTAGCCAGCGTAGGTTGATTGTCTTTCTGCCAGATTAGGGTGGACATATACTTATATTTTATGAGTCTTCATGCTAGATTTGGGTGGACTCAGCCATTGTTAGTACCCGTGTCACAGTACTAACATCCTCCCAAATGGGGTTACAGGTTAGATCCCAATCAGTCTATATTGGGGCATGTCGGTTAGTGATGATAGGCGTATTTACACGCCTAAAGTGCTATAATCTACCCATATTTTAGCTAAGTTTTGAGAACAAAATACATAATTCATGCACTTTTAGTCCTTTTTCCTGTAAGCGAGCTAACAAACATGATTAGCAAGTTTTCAGGTATAAACGATGAAGATTTCAGCATTTTATGGATAACGTGACGCCAAAGGAAGCTTCACGAAAGGAGGAAAGCAAAGCTTGGACGCCTAAGGACTAAAAGTGATGCATGGAAAACCTGTCCCGGGCAAAAACATTATTTCTCAAGACTTTGGGGATCAGCAGTAACCTATTAGGATTAGGATAATGATGCAGTAATTTGTTAGGATTAGGATAAGTACGCAATAGCCTAGTAGGAATAGGATATGGGTATTATAAATACCCTATTTTTCTGCAGCTTTTTAAGAATCAACTCATTCATAATACACATTCGAATTCTCATTCATCTTTATACTTCTTCCATCAATTACTTCCACAACAATTCTCTTCATCTATTCGAATTCTAAAGTTTTACGACAAGAGAAATGCTATTTGCAAGGAATTCACGCCACGAGCACTACCAACATATACACGTGAGATCCTTATATTGGTATGATGATAATGACTATTGTGATTTCCATTGCACCCATGAGTAGCTGAACTTCTCGGTTGGGGTTATGGAAGCCTTATGAGATACTATCTATTGCTATGAGTTTGTGAATTTGTGACACGTATGCTGCTTATATCATTATTCTCTTCATCTTAATTTAAATTCTTGTGGTTGCAAACATATAGAATACGCCAGTATAGCGTTAACTTGTTCGAAAGAAAAGTTATATGTCTGGAAAAGAGATAATGTCAAGGTAATAGGGCACCAAAACTGTTAAAAAGTTAGTGCCGTAACTGGATTAACCTCTTGGAGAATTTGTACCGTTAGATACGCTTTAAGCTCGAAAGAGTTAAAGTGAAATAATCCTTGATGGTCGAAAGACGCCTTGATTTACCATAGAATACAATTCTCTATAAGCACATGCATGTATGAATTCCGCATAACTCATAGTCAATAGATACGTACAACTCAGAAGGTGGACATAACCCTAGCTCTCAATTCTCATTGATCAAAACCAACTAAACATTCTTTCTTTTTACTTTGCTATTTTCAGTTTTTACTTTGTTATTTTGTTACATTATTGCACGCTACAAAATCCCCCCTTTTTACGAAACTTTCACCTAAAGTTTAATAATCGTTGCTTACTTTATGACAAAGTATTCTCTGTGGGATTCGACATTCAACCCAGTTGGGTTCTATATTTGACAACGACCGCTTACACTTTTACGAGAGCTGTAGTTTGAGCGTTATCAGTTAGATGAAAAATTTCATAGTTTCAGTTTCCATACTCAGATAAGAATTCCATTCAGTCTTGCTTGACTATAGCATATAGACTATCAACTACTTGGCTATCAGATTTCAATGTTACAAATTTCAGATTACTTCAGTACTTATGTTGTGTGTGGTCATGTATTTTCAGTCTTTAAAATTCTCATGCATTCTTATTCAGTACCTCATGTATGCATTAGACAGTACTTACGAATATGAGCCCATGCATATCAGCCTACCCTCATTTAGCATACCAGTACATTCAAATGTACTGATCGTATACTCTTTTATTATGCTATGATGTCTTATATCATAGGTTTAGACTCTCGAATTCTCGATCATACATAGAAAATCTCATTTATCAGCAGCAGTTATCGTGGTGAGTCCTCATCTACCGAGGACATGAGTTTTACTCAGCTATTGCAGTGTTTTATCATTTTCTTTATCTCCAGACAGTTTTGGAGTTAGTTGGGGCCTGTCCTATCAGCTCTTTTATTTTAGTTGTTAGAGGCTTTCTGACATTGTCAGTTATTATTACACGCCAGACAGTTGTTTCAGCTTTATTTCCAGTTATCAAAACCTTATGGCACTTAGTTGAAGTTTCGTATATATATTGTTTTATCAGATTTACTTAGTGCTTGCAGTAGGTACCAGTTAGGGCTGTCAAGTGGACCGGGCCAAGCCAACTCGGACCCAGCCCTATAAAATTAATCGGGTTATGGGCTGGGCCAGGTCTGGGTTGGGGGTTAAGTGGGCCGGGCTGGGCCGGGCTCAATAGTAAAAATTTGAAAAACCACCCTAACCCGGCCCACTTAACCCAACCCGATCAAACCCACCTAAACCCGGTCAAAAATAAGAAAAAACTTTTTTCCAATATACACAATATATACCTACCTATATACATTTTAAATACGTTAAACAATATATATACACTATATATATAGTATATACTACATTAGAATTTAAAATATATATACACATATACCCAATTACACATATATACGCACCATTCAATATATACGAGATACGACTATACGTACTACTTTGAATAAAACATATACTACAACATATATATACTACAATATATATAAGTATATATATATATGTTATAAAGTTATATACTAACTTATAAAATATATACACATGTATACATTAAATATACACGTCTATAGAAGATATATACACAAATATATGCACCATTCAATATATATGTACTACTTTAAGTAAAACATATACTACACTATATGTATATACTACAATATATATATAGTTATATACTAATTTATAAAACATATACACATGTATACATTAAATATATACATCTATAGAAGATATATACACAAATATACAAAACATATGCTACTTAATATAATAAATTATTAATAATACTTGATAGTAAATTAATAATATATTAGAAGTAAGTTTTAAATTTATATTAGAAATTTCATTTAAATCATTAAATGAAAAAATTATAAAGTAAGGACTATGGAGGAGTTAATGAATGTTGAATTTTATTGATTGTGATTTGCGAAATGATCCAAAATTTATAATTTACATGAATGAAAAATCAACAAATTATGCATCATTTTTTCCAACTCATTCATGTTAATATTAACAGGAACTTGCATAGGATAGTTAAAGTCAACGGAGGTAAAATCATGCATTGGACTTGATTCTGCTGAGTTCTCCCGTGAAGACATAATTTCTTCAAGTTTCAGCTCGTCGCTCGGCTCCGGTTTCGTTCTTTGGTTTCTTCTTTCCGCTCTGATCCAATCTCTGAGGCAAACTAGAACATTCATTGCATTGCTTCCTGATGAGTGTCGGTTGTCTCCAAGCTGTTGTCGTCCCTGACTAAAGGTGCTCTCTGATGCAACAGTTGACATTGGAACATTCAAGATGTCTCTAGATAATCTTGAAAGCATGGGATATTATGTTTTATTACTCCTCCACCAATCCAACGTGTTGATCTGTCGTCTATGATCCTCTGGTGGTTCGAAGATAATATTTCAGCTCTTCCCGATAAGTTGAGGTGTAAGTTCTCTCATCAACACTATTCTAACAAGGTAAATCATAAAAGGAATCAGGAAAACCACTATGTGCTGGCCTTTTTGAAGATGATAGCTCCTCGGGAGGATGAGGAGCGACAGTTGGAGTGATATTTGTAGGTACGGCTAAGTCAAATAAATCAGCATAGTGATTATATAATTTTTCTATGTATTTATTCGCTTCACCTATAGCCGTCCTCAAATCAGGTTGTACTTGTTCAAAATCATTGTTAATATTTATTTCTAAGTTAGCATAAATAATAGTACTAAAGTGGCACATAGTATTATATTTAATGCACGGAATTAACATAGCACCAACCAAGTAAATAGGAGGAATCGGAAAAAAATATTTTTTAAATTTTGTAAACATGGCACCAACAGCTTCTTTATAACCATCTTTATTTTTATATTCTTTAAGCAAACAAGAAATATTGGCTATATATCCCAAAATATTACAAACAAGAAATATTGGCTATATATCCCAAAATATTAAATGAACTGTAATGTTTGTTAAAAGCGAGTGTAATAAGAACTCTATATTTATAACAAGTTTTTAATAAATTATATGTAGAATTCCATCTAATATCAATTTCCTCAGGCATTAATATCGGTGCAAGTCCATTTTCTTGACATTTAATTTTAAATTCTCTAATTGTTTTCTCTGATTATTTCTTTGATTAAACCAATAGCAAGACGGATTTTTTCAGTATAAAGCTCAAAAAATTCAAGACCATCTTTTACAATTAAATTATATATATGACATGCACACTTAATATGAAAAATTTCAGGCAACGACGGAGATAGCATAGATTTTAATTTTTTTTATAGCAGTCTTGTTGTTAGAAACATTATCAAAAGCAATACATAAGATTTTATTTTTGATACCATAAAATCCGACAACTTTAACAATAGAATCAGCAATAAAATCTCAAGTATGTTTACGATCTTTATCATATAAAAAAGCAAGAATATGTTTTTGCATCACAAAATTACTATCCATCCAGTAACAAGTAACGGTTAAATAGTCATTTTTATTTACAGCACGACCAAGATCAGAAGTTAGGGATAATCTACATTGAATATTTTTAACAATGTTGATAAATAAAAATAATATTGTGAATGAAGTCTAAAAATATCAGATCGACAAGTACTTCTAGGAACACCATTAAACATAGGATTATAAATAGCTTGAATATAATGAATAAAGGCTTCAGAATAAGGAAAACTCAAAGGCAAACAACCCACAACTACCATTTTAACTATTTTTTCCCGGTTCCTCAATTTATTATACGTTTTTGTAACCTAACCGGTTGTTGGGTCCATTCTAGTTTGTGTTGGCCCATCAACATCCCCACCACCTAGTGCAATTTCTAACTCTCTTTTGTGAGGATCACCTATATGTCTTATTAACGTATCCGTACCCCCTTGCTTGCCTCCGCTTTTATGCTTATATATTTGTTGACAAATATTGCATTGCACCTCAGTATCTGATATACGTTCAAAAAATTACCATACAATACTAGTTGTTTACGAGGTCTTGGGGCATGAGGTGGATGGCGAGGGAGATTTACCGATTCAAATCTAACATTAGTATTTTCTACTGCGGGTGTCTCATCAATATTTTCATCATGTTCATCTAAATTAACCGCATCTACTTCATTTTCTTCTTCTATACCATAATTTTTCTGAGCTTCTACATAATTCATATTGTGAGCACCTACACCTATTTCTTCCCCAAAAGGTGTACCAAGCGATACCGGAGGCGAAGGCACACGGGTATATCTAATACTTAAAGTATCTCTCCCAGTAGTAATTCGCTTTTTACTACCACTACCGCTTGCGAAATAAAACTTTTTAACACCTTTAGTAGCGAGGTTTCTTAATTTATCCACAGTATAAATTAAATTAAACTAAAAAAATTCAAAATACACAAATATAATAAAATTAAATATTCAAGCATTAATACAATAAATAAAAATGAAACGTAAGAGATGGAACGACAATACCAAATTTTGAAAGTATCCGAAGGTTGTGAATTTAGAAACTTCCACTCGTACTTTGTATACGCAAAATTAAAAATTTAAAGTGAGCACTTTAGGAAATTAAATATATTGAATATTTGAGAATTGAGAATTGAGATTTGAGAGAGAATGAGATTTGAGAGAGTGAAAAATTGTGTGAAAAATAATTTGAAGATGTAGGGTATTTATAGAATTTTTTTTTGAGATTAAAAAATTATTTTAAAAGTAATGTTTTTTATTAATGGGCCAAAATTAGCCGTTTGGACCCAAAAATGGCTATATAGCCATTGGTCCAACGGCTAGTTTGGCCCCAAATCCAAATTTTAAAAAAAAAATTGTTTCTGGCCGAGCCCTGTTAACCGGCGGGCCTGGACCGGGCTTGATTCGGTCCAGGTTAAGCGGGCCTAAATTAAAAAAAATTGGCCCGATACCCGGTACCCTAAAGCCCTTGGGCTTATCGGGCCGGGTCAAAACGGGCCAGTTTGTGTAGGTGGGCCGATTTGGGTCGGTTCGGACAGGGTTTGCCCGACCCACTTGACACCTTTAGTATCAGTTCATGGGTTAGCTTCTGATCTTATAGAACCGTAATCATCATACGGCATCCAGGGTGTACTCCCGGGTCGTTACACAAATATAAAAGAGTTTGTGAACCTCAAGAAGGGGAGGATATCTGTCAAGGAATATGCTTTGAAGTTTCATCAATTGTCAAGGTATGCTCTTGATTTAGCTGCTGACATGTGGGTTAGAATGAGGAGGTTCGCTTCTAGATTTAATTGGGATTTGATTTTGGAGAGCAAGACAGCCTTGATGATTAATGATATGGTCATCTTTAGGTTAACTGTTCTTATGCAATAGGTAAAGGATAAGAAGAGTATACAGGCAAAGTTTGGGGATAGGTCGGGTAAGAGGAGCAGGTTTTTTAACCATGGAGGTGCCCAGTCTCAGGGTGGTCGAGACGGTGGCAAGTTACAGTAAAAAAGTGGGGGAGTTCTGGTTCCTACTCTTCTTCTAGTGCTCCTTACCAGTCAAGCGACATGCTTCATTATTGTGGTGATAATTTTCGAGTGCAGGATGCGCAATCTCAGAAAAGTTGAGGTCAGTCAATTTTTTCATGCTATTCTTGTCAGTTGTTTGGTCGTCCTCATCAGGGTTATTGCAATGAAGGAAAGGATAAATTCTTCAAGTGTGGCCAGTAATTCCATTGCCTCAGGGATTATCCATTAACAAGGTTTCTACGGGGGCGAATAAGATTCCTGTGTCTTCATCTTCTGCTCCTACACGTTGTGGTATTGCAGCTACTTTGGTTACTGCTCCTGGTTCTAGTGTTGGCCAAAACAAGTTGTATTCTTTGGTGTCTCTATATGAATCTGAGGCATCACTGAATGTTGTTACTGGTACGTTACAATTTTTCTCTCATGACATATATTATTTGCTTGATCTAGGGCCTATTCTCTCCTATGTGACTCTTTATGTGGCTGTATCTTTTGTTTTTAATTCGAAACTTATATTGGATCCTTTATTGCTAAGAGAGTCTATAGGGGGTATGTGGTATTTTTTGGTGGCAAGCAGACCTTGGTGGATCTGTTCGAGTTTTATATGATAGATTTTTATGTCATTCTAGGGATGGATTGGTTGTATTTTTGTTACGCGTCCTTAGATTGTCGAACTTGTAGGGTTATCTTTATATTTCCTGGTGAGCCGGTTATAGAATGAGAGGGTGGTTATTTAGCTTCTTGGGGGAGATTTATTTATTATCTTAGAGCTCAGAGGTTATTTTTTAAAGGTTGTCATTATGACTTGGTTCGGGTTAAAGATTCTAACTCAGAAGTCCTTCTCTCCGGTCAGTTCCAGTAGTTATTGAGTTTCCAGAGGTCTTTCTGGATGATCTTCTTTGTGTTCCTCCAGATAGGGAAATAGAGTTTGGAATTGACTTGGTTTCGGACACTCGTCCAATTTTTATTCCTCCTTATAGAATGGCTCCAGCTGAGTTAAGGGAACTCAAAAAGCAACTTAAGAATCTTCTGGATAAGTGATTTATTTATTGTAGTGTATCTCCTTGGGGTGCACTGGTGTTGTTTGTGCACAAGAAGGATGGTTCCCCCCGGATGTGCATTGACTATAGGCAGCTGAACAAGGTGACGGTCAAGAACAAGTATTCTCGTCCAAGGATAGATGATCTGCTTGACTAGTTGCATAGTGCCAAGTTCTTCTCTAAGATAGTTCTTCATTCTGGGTACCATTAGCTAAAGGTTAGGGAGATGGATATCCCTAAGACGACTTTTTATACTCGGTATGGGCACTTTGAGTTTTTAGGTGATGTAATTTGTGTTGACTAATTCTATGATGACATTTATGGATCTGATGAACATGGTTTTTCATTAGTATTTAGATCTCTTCATTATTGTGTTTATTAATGACATTCTGGTTTATTCAAAGAGCAAGGTGGATCATGCTAATCTCCTCCGTGTGGTATTGCAGACCCTAAAGGAACAACAATTGTATGCCAAGTTCTCCAAGTGTGAGTTTTGGTTGAACGCTATAACTTTCTTGGGTCATATTAATTCTAGAGAGGGGGTCATGGTGGATTCGTAGAAGGTTGTTGTGGTGAAGAGGTGGCCTAGACCCATAATTCCATCATACAGTCGGAGCTTCTTGGGTTTTGCTAGGTATTATAGGCGGTTTGTGAAAAGCTTTTTGTCGGTAGATGCCTCTTTGACTAAGTTAACCCCGAAGAAGGTCACGTTTTCTTGGTTTGATGATTGTGAATTGAGATTCGAGAAATTGAAGAATAAGTTGAATTCGGCTCTAATTCTGACTTTGCTGGAAGGAAATGAGGTTGAGCATCTACTTTTGGTGGAGTTTGCTTACAATAATAGCTATTATTCTAGTATCGATATGGTCCCTTTTGAGGCATTGTATGGTAGGAGGTGTAGATCTCCTATTGGTTGGTTTGAGCTTGGTGAGGTGGACATATTTGGTCCCGACTTGGTTTACCAGGCTTTGGAGATTGTGAATGTGATTCGGGATAGGCTTAAGGCTGCCTATAGTCGCCAAAATTCCTATGCTGATGTTAGGCATAGAGACTTGGAATTTGAGGTTGGGGATAAAGTTTTTCTTAACGTATCTCCTATGAAGAGAGTAATGCGGTTTGGAAAAAAGAGGAATCTTAGTCCTCGGTATGTGTGTCCTTATAAGATTTTGTGTAGAGTTGGTAATGTTGCCTATGAGCTGGAGTTGACTTCTAGCTTGATCTTGGTTCATCCGGTCTTTCATGTTTACACGAGGAGGAAGTGCATTGGTGATCCTTCTTCAGTTGTTCCTTTAGAAGGATTGGGTCTCACAGATTCCTTGTCTTATCAAGAAGTCCCGATTGAGATCTTGGATATGCAGGTTCGTCGGTTGCAGACTAAGGATGTGGCTTCGGTTAAGGTTCTTTAGAAGAACCATAAGGTGGAAGAAGTTGCGTGGTAATCGATAGAGGACACGAAGTCCAAATATTCGTATTTGTTCTCTGCTCCTTGGATTCATGTGGAAGGTAAGTGTCTTCAATACATTTTTATTTTTTGAGTTTGTCAAAGGAAAGATCAATATCCTTGACTCTTTGTTTTCAAATCTTGTTAAATATTGGAAATATGTTTGATAACATAATGTAAAAGACTCATGTGTGTTGTTACCCTTACCTCGTTCTTCATTTGGAGATGAATGTTCCTAGTGGGGGAGACTATAACACCCTGGGTTTTGGTCCCTTAGAATGTTTCTTGGAATTTTGATCTCTGGACCCAATACGACTCATGGGTACGAGCCGTATGTTGGGGTACAGATGATATGGTCCAATCCTATGTTGACCAGTGTTGGTTGGTGGGAGAGGATTTTTACTACTGCAATAGGTACGACTTAGTGGTTTGAGTCGTATTGGTTGATATGGATCGTTTGGTTCCTTAACTGTAAACCAGGGTATGAGTCGTACCCCGGACTCATATAGTGGATAGTGTCTAAATCTTCTTTGAGTTTAAATCTGCCAGGGGTACAGATGAAGGTTATGGATCATATGCTGTCAATATGACTTGGTTGGATGAGTCGTATACTGGACAATGTGGGATCCAAGGGTTGAGGCAAGGATACAGTAGAGGATTCCAATGGTATCGTAGCGTACGACTCGTATGGGTCAATCGTACCCCTGTGACGGGATTTTGGTGCAACCTAAGTGGGGGTATTCTGGATAATTTTGAACTTATCCTAATAAGGACCCCGACTTCTAACCTACTTGGGAGGTTATTTACGCTATTATTCCATTCATTAAAACTTAGAAACTATTCTAAAACACTTCATAATTCTCTCAAGAGCTTTTGGGCAAGGAAAACTAGGGTTTCAACTAAAGGATCAATTTAGGACTTGTCTTGGTGATTTCTTTCTATCATTATCTTGGTTTAAGGTATTTTCACTTCCCTCATTGTTAATTTTTTCTAAAGGCATGGTTTTATGAATGTTTCCATGATTTCACTGATTGTATGATTTTGGTTTTCAAATATAAATTGGGGTTTTTGATATTAAATGGTTGGTTCTGGTTTTCCTTTATTTTAATTATGCTTTTAAATGAATTAATGGTGGTTTTGGATAATTGGATTGCATGAGAATAGTTTAATGGTAATTGGAATTGGTTTCGATCATATTATTCCCCCAATGTGTTTGACAAAATGCATGTAAAGATATGTTCATTGCATTGACTATTTTTTATGGAACTCTTGCATGTTTTAAATCTTGGTAAAGGAATTATGCACGGTTTAAATTGCTTGAAATGGTAAATGGCTAATGGTTATGCTTGTGTGGCACATGGAATCTCCTAAGTATTTTAATATGGTAAATGTAAGGGCACTTGAAAGTCCCCTTAAACCTGTATATAGTTGGCTATTGTTAATACTTGCAAGTAAGGGTTTGTATGACGATATCAATGTTAATATCCTTTGTTAATAAATAGAAAATGGTTTGATTATTTATAAATTTGTTTTAATTGGGCAATAATGGCGAGATGTATAGCAGAGCTGTGGAAGGTGAAGGTCCCGAGAGGACCAAAATTAGAGACTCATATTTGCTGATATGAGGGTGGTCTTGGTGATCGTGTACATGATGTCACACTATATTTTGGGAGATTACTAGTCAGCCCAAGGTTTTCTTTCCTAGTCTTGTGGATACACGCACTGGGGCCCTTTTAGCAGGGGTAGCTGAACCTATGTAGCCTGTGGATAGTTTAGGGCGGCAAAGCTACACAACTCAGGCAAAGGTTTTACAAGCATGCTAAACCAGATCCCTTTTCCCGACATGGTTATATATATATATGTATGGTTGTGTGCATATCTATGGTTTTACTTGGTTCTATAAATGACATTATTTTATCCTTACCCTGAGATCATGCTAGTGGTCACACGCTAACCCCGTCTACTGGCGGTTGTACACCCACGCTATGAAGGAACTGGCCATTCTACTCATACATATGTAGGTTGTTACACTATCTTGTTATATGCTCGAAATTCATCCAACTCAGGACAGGCGGCTAGAGGTTGGGTTGTGTAATTTCGGTGGTCTCCGGTCCTGGTCGGACTTGGGACACCCATTACGACAAGGTCCCAGGGCAGGTCATGTCATTTTTTTCTTTAGAAAAGGTGAATATTACTTGATGGTTTTATGGTGTATAAAGGAGTTAATTAACTCTGTACAATAAGAATAAACATTTTCTTAGAAGTTGGAAGAAAAGGAAAACAAATTTAGCCATGAGCATATAGGTGTTAGGCATATTGTAATTCAACCAACAAGCACTAGCTTGAAAATTCTCCTTCAGTTCATAACAGTATATATTACTTTCACCCCAGTGTGTTCTTTTTCACATTCATTATCTTCTTGCTCTATTCATTTTAGTAATAATTTCTCTTTCACTCTTTCAATTATTTTACTTGATAAAGTATTTTTCTGACTCCTTGTATCACCTCATGAAGGTTTTCTATGACCTATTGCTATTAAGGACTCTGCCAATTTAATTGTAGGTTGCTTGTAGTCAAGGTTTGGACTACACACCTTCAGAGTAAAAATTATAGCACATGGAAAAGTTGTACCAGTTTATGAACTACAGGTGCAAGGTGTGCATAATCTTGGACTCCCACAGAAGGAAAAATGGCTCTTTCATCCTTTGAAATTTCTCCTTCATTCTTTTCCTCATTTCGCTTTTGGGGTTTATCACTCAATTTATTAGTTTCACTGGTCTCTATTTTTACTTTTTGTTGGCTCATTGGAAGATGAGAACATCAATGATTCTAAAGTGCTAAGTGTCATTACATTATTTTCAGGTCATTGTAACTGAAACATCAAAGGTCATGAAGGTTTACTCTCACTGCCAGCACAAACCTTCCATGTATCGCTAAGCTTCACCTTTGCATCAAACAAAAAGGGTTGGTAACGGATAACCACAAAATAAGCATGGCTATTAACAAACAAGAAATCCAACTTTTGCATTGGTACATTGTCTCCCCGCAAGTTACTAACAACTTTTCGCGATTCAAATTTGTTAAGCCAGAAGGCACCATTTACCTTTTTATGTTCATTCCATTATACTTTTATTTCTTGGATGTCAAAGAAAGTCAAAGGTATTTAATAGCCTAAGTACTTATCGAGAAATCATTGAGAGATAGAATTTAAACCTAAGTGACCTCATCTACACCAACCAAAGAAATATTAAGACTTATCTACAATAAGTACTAAGTAACAAACATAATTGAAGTAATGCGGTGATTCATTACCTTTCAATTGACCATATGTTTCCTTTACATAAGATCATCTGGTAATCTTAAGTGTTGCGTTTTGGTAGATGTTCTGTCTTTTATTACTTTTCTTTTTTATGAAGTTCGTCTTCTTCTTCTTCTTATATTTTTGGATCATCATGTTCATCTTAGAAATTCTATATATTGCACTTCTTAGAACCTTAAAATTAAGGCCCAAGAATCTTTGTGCTAATCACTTGTCAACTGAGGAATTTTAGTTTTTAAATGCATTATCTCAGCACAAGCTCATGGATATAATGGATTGGGGATGTTCCATATCTGTATTTTATCATTCTTAAATTATACCTAAATTTTCATTTGTATTTATGATCTTGAAGGAAAATGCACCAGTTGCAAGTGTATATGCTGGGGAAACCCTTTTACAATTAAAGGGTGATGAGATTATAGCTTAGTTGTATCATTACTTAAAGTTGATGACCCTTTGTATTTATGACCTTTCTAAAATGCTTGCTACATTATTTGGTCTATATCATTTGTGTGAAACTAATGCTCGAACATTGTTTCTATGCTATGTTGCCTCTATTTGCAGTTAGTAAGAATGACGCAAGAAACAACTCTAAAGAAAAAGGTTTTAAATTCAAACAAAGCTCAAAGTCCTATGAAGAATATGAATTCTGATACTCAAAACTGTTTAAGCGCTGAACTGGTCAAGGAATATAAGATTAAGAGAGAATAACGTGCAAAAGAACATAATGATAAAATTAGGAAAGCTCGGGCACCGATGACACATAATATAAAGAATCTTGAGGAGTCCATTGCACAAAAAGGAAAGAGTATATAGCCTATTCACTAGTGTATGATCCAATCACCCTTAATCTGAAAAGGGACAAAACAAATAGTAGTTATTTCAACCTCAATCTTGAGAGCCCATTAATAAGAGTGGAGTTGAATTACCTATGCACAACTTCATATTCCAAGGGTTTTCAAAAGTTGATGTTAATACTTCAGATATTATTGGAAGATCAAAAGTTCAACAAGAGAAACAACATGATATTAAAGAGCAAGAAAACTGCAAACAAGTGAAGAAGAAGCCAGTCCTACCATCAAGTAGTCTTGATCAGTTTCTAGAAAATTTAAGAAATACACGTAGGTGGTGAATAAGAACATGATATTCACTCAACAAATGGTGTTAGAGTTATGCCCACTGAAGATCTAGATGAATATAATAAAGGATTGGATGATCTTACAAAACAAGAAGAAATTAGTGAAGATGAGTGGTTAAATGATAATGAGAATATGGATGTTGATTGTGGTACAAATGGTGTGTCTTATTTCTTATTTCTTGATTGTTACATCAATATAAGTATGACACTAAAGAAAAACGTTCGAGGACAAACAATATGCAAGAAAATTGATGCGAAAAATTTAGATGAAAGAGAGGTGGTGACATTTGACTTAGGACAAGAAATAGGACCAACTGACAGGTAGTTTCGAATTTAAGCAACTTCCTAGGAAGAGTTGCAAGGAATTTCAGATTTATCACCTTGATGTATACTAGTTGGCATGCTGTTCCAGATGAAACTTACAAATGCATGTGGGGTTATGTCAATGTTAGAAAAATTAATATATGAGATTATATATATATATATATATATTATGTTTATTACTAATTGAAGCTTAATATATTTATTTGGCAGAGTAAAAATTTCTAATTCCAAAGGAAGGACAAAAATGGGTGATGACAGGTCTTCGTGATGCTTGGAGGCGATACAAGAAAGACGTTAAATAGAGATGTTTTGATAAAAATCTTAATATTGAAGAAATGCTCGCAAAACATCCTGATGACATTCCATAAGTTCAATTACGTCGGTTGATCAATTATTAGAAGCTTCTAACTGGTCAAGTGAGACTAAAATAATGCATACGTACTCTTGACATATTTTGCATATTTAATTTCTATTCTCATTTTAGGAATTAAGCGAGGTAAATTCTTAAAGTAGAAAAAAATAAAAGTGGAGACATCGAATGGGATCTATTAATTTTGTAAGGGTACGCGTGACATTGGTAATATTTAGTAGACACTTCTAAAAAATATATTTTTAAATTTTTTTGTACTTTTTCATAACATACTGATTCCTGTTCTTACTTTAATTTGATATAATTTTTATCATGCATCAAAGAAAATAATAAGAAACCATCAAAGGATGAAATATTTGTTGCAACTCGTACAAAGATGGGAAAAAAAGTTCAGACAGATATTCCAATTGCAGTAGTGGGTCAATTTGTGCTATATTCTTCTTTACTGAATGAATTCTTTCTTTGTGTGGAACAAAGTGCGGGGTATCAGTGATAAGTCTTTAATGATTTCTTGGGTGATACTAGAAAGCCAATCCTAACACCCTCTAAGTCCTGATATCTTCCACCATAGTGAGATAGTATGCTTCTCTTTTTTGGACGTCTTTATTTTTATGCATTTCCATCTTTTTAGGGATAAGGTTGAGGTAGTACGGAGGTGAATTGTTTAAGTGGCAAAGATTGAGGAACTTGTAACTTCGGATACATGTTTGAGCCCCTTGCCATGCGACTAAGCATAGTATTTACGTGGATAAGGGTAGAAGGTAGGGCTCATTATCCTTGAGTTTCATAGGCTGCAGTTAGTCCAAAGGTTTTACCGTGTATAGATTTGTCGATCATAAAGAAAAAATAAATTTTGGAGCAGGATGGTAGTCTTTAGTGGATGATTCTGAAAGAGCTTTAATATATTTTTCTTTCTAAAGGTGTATGTCTCTTATCAGTGTGATTGTCTAAAATCTCTTGGACTCCTTTTCATGGATTCCTTCTTCTCTTCTTCATTTATGTTGTTGACAACATAATAATTCTGATGGACCCTTAGATGGTTAAATTTGATAAAGTTCCTTCTAGTGCCTGTAATATTGCTAATGATGACTTGTCTTGTTAATCACAATATTTAGTTATTTCTTGAAAAAAAACTTCCTAAGAGGATGAAAAGTTAGGATTTAATCTTTTAAGAAGTTACTTTAACTGCATTTTTAGTTACTGAGACCCTGACTCACTCTTGGTGGTTCACAGATGAGTAAAATATTTATGTAATTGGTAAAGTTACTGCCATGTGATTAAGAGTAAAACTACCTCTTTCAGAAATGCAGGGTAAGATTGCATACAGTAGACCTTTTTGGTCCTGTCCTTCATTGGACCCCACATATAGCGGTAGCTTAGTGCACCCTGCTTTTTTTAATATTTCTTGCTGGTTAAAGAAAATGTATGTTGGTTTAGATATTTTGAGGAAGTCCCAAACAACATTGCTAGGGTGATATTGAGAGCAAAATACAAGAGCTTGAATAAGAAACTCAAAAATGACAAGCTACTACATGTGCAGATCATAGCAGCTTAGTGTACAAGGAATATCAGGAAAGTGGGGGCAATTTGCACAAATAAGATACTTCCTGCCACTGCTTAAATTTTAACCTCCCTTAAATAAGTTTAACAAAAATAGCTCACAGTTTGAAGAAGTTTTTGCTATTTGTGTTAGTTCCAGTAGAGTTTAGAAGATTTTAAAACAGTTCTGAAAACTTTACATTTTTTATACCTCAAGTGAATAAAAGCTCACTTGAATTGTGAGGGGCAAAGAAACCAAAAAATATTAAAGTTTCCGTTACATGCATAGTTGATTCCATTTGCAATATTGCTATTGTGTTTGCTGTTGATAATTGGTGCTTTTTCCTCTTCTTTTTTGCTTATGTCATTGTTTTGGGCCTTGTTTCATATTGTTCACATTTTCTTAATTCTTGTCCTTCACTGTTCATGCATTCTCTTTCTCTTGGATTGGTGGTTTATATGGTTAACTTCATTTGCTTTGCTTTGACTTTTTGAGTGTGTACTAGTTCATAATCTTTCTTACTGAGATTACTCATCAAATTTGTTGCAAAAAGGATCTCAACCTCTAGTTGTGAAAAATGTTGGTCGTAGGACTAGTAAAATGCAAATAAAAGCTAACAATAAAGAAACAAAGGAAAAAATCTAGTGGATAATGAAGAGGCTCCCTTTTGGAAACATCTACATTATTTTGAAGCCTTTTTTATTTCTTGTTAATATTATTTTTGTTCACTTCTATCTTGTTGTGACTAATTTTGCTAGTTATGATGAAAATATGTGAGCTAAGTTTTTTGTGCTCAGCTTCATGTTAGAATTTCTCATCATTCAAGTTCATCTGAAATCAAGATGCTTTTTATTGGTTTAAATCTTTTCTCCTCGATCTTAATTTTACTAAGACTTCTAGCTATGATTATGGTTGATGATCTTTGAGTTAAGCTTTATATGCTACACTTTATGTCAGTGTCTTTCTCACCTATTAAAATTTAGCTGGAAACTAAGATGCCAATCTCCTCTAGATCCAGTTGCGTATGTCAAAATTTTATTAAATTTCAAATAAACCTAAGCTCATATGACTTTCTTATTGTTATTTCCGACAATACGGGTACGTAGAATCTGTATAATAGAATAACAACTTCAAATCTTGAGTTCAAGTAAGAACAAGAACACAAAGAGGTTGAACAAATACCCTCAACACAAGATCAAAATGATCTTTCAAAGAGGTGTATTTTTTTTTTTCCAGAAAGTAGATGAAACAGAAAGTTGTTAAGGCCAAGTCGTCCGAATTCACGGACTTTCCTTAAGGAAATAATTTTCCTCACTGTACCCGAGGTTGTGGAATCTTCCTCCCAGGATAAAATGGCCTTCAATCCGACTATAGCGGTACCTCAAATAGGCAGATTCTTCGAACACACTCACGGTTAGAATAATCACACTTAGAGTATTTTAAGACAATAAGAGAAGCTTGTAATTAAAAATAATGATGTTCAAAACCTGTGGGTGAAACCAGGTTTATATAGCCATACCATACCTTTTCAGAAAGGTGGCATTGGTTCAATTCAAAGGTGTGTGTCTTTTCTTGAAAATGCATGTCTGTTTACTTAAACCATTGCAGTAATTTTTCTGAAACATTATACCATTTCGTGAAAAAGTGCATCACTTTGAATTGAAGAGTTGCATCAGTTCAGTCGAACCAGTGCAACTGTTCACTCGTAACAGTGCAACAGTGCACTCGTAACAGTGCACCAGTTCATTGTTACTGCATGCATAATAAATTAATGGAGCATTATTGTTTCAGATTGATTTTCAGTCTGGATTTCTTTTCGTCAAATAAACTTTGTCCAAAAAGAAAGATCTCATCGATCGATCATTGACCAAATCCAAATCCAAATCCAAATCCGAAGCCGAACCGAGCGACGACGACGGCGCGAGGCATCTCTATTTCCTTGCCTCACTTACCATGTGAAGTAAGTGTTTCACTTTATAAACACTTTAAAGTTCTCTTCTTCCACCAATGTGGGAGAAGAGTAAACTTTCCAATTTAAAGAGTACACTTTCCAATTTGGGTGTCCCCTTCCCTTCACTTGATTTCTCCATTTTCCATTCAACACACTATGAACCTAACAATCTCCCACATGAATGGGAATGGCTATTTTTAGTAAAACATTTACGGACAGTATGTGATCATCAAACAAAGACTGATTGCATCTGGATAAGTGGGTTTCCCTTTGATCTTTCCGTAGTGAACATGTATCGGATGCACTCGGTCAATCGGTAGATTTGATATCTTTGAACCGTCGAGCTTTAATGTACACCTAGACAACACATGTCACACAACCAGCCTTTTGTCGTTTATGGTTCTTACGGTTTTATTCTTTTCAGCCATGAACACCTCCCGGTTTTCATGAGAGCTTAGAGAATAGGCCTTTACTAACATTCTCTTTGAAGCGGCTTCCACTTCTCCCTCACATAGGTGATTTCTAAACGTTTCAATCCTTTAGATTGAACTATTTGGTCAAATCTGCCAAATTTAGATAATCATTAAAAGACTTTTCACCTTGAGTCTTATCCTTGTTTACTATACATTGTCTACATCATGAGAATGGATTGGGTAAATGACAATGTTGAACCTGTCAGACATAACTTTGTTTGATCTCCTTGAACCTAGCTCTTGGGATCTCCAGTCTGCTAGGTAGAGTTATCGCCATGCTGACTTGTCCTAGGCCTTAAACCCATTCCCTTGGATGTCCTTTCTACTCTTTCTCTAGATAGGCCTTTTGTAAGTGGATCCGACACATTATCCTTTGACTTTACATAGTCTATAGTGATAATTCCACTAGAGAGAAGTTCTCTAACGGTATTATGTCTTCGACGTATGTGACGAGACTTACCGTTGTACATCATGCTCCCTGCCCTACCTATTGCCGCTTGGCTATCACAGTGTATACATACTGGTGCCACTGGCTTGGGCCAATAAGGAATATCTTCTAAGAAATTCCGGAGCCATTCTGCTTCTTCACCGGCTTTATCTAATGCGATAAATTCAGATTTCATTGTAAAGCGAGCGATACAAGTCTGTTTTGATGATTTCCAAGAAACTGCTCCTCCACCGATAGTAAATACATATCCACTTATGGATTTTACTTCGTTCAATCCAGTGATCCAATTTGCATCACTATATCCTTCAAGTACCGTGGGATATTTATTATAATGCAAAGCATAGTCTTGAGTGTATTTAAGATAACCCAAAACTCTTTTCATAGCCATCCAGTGAGTTTTGTTGGGATTACTCGTGTACCGACTCAATTTACTGATAGTGCATGCTATGTCTGGTCGTGTACAATTCATTATATACATTAAACATCCCAATACTCTTGCGTATTCCAACTGAGAATCACTTACACCTTCATTTTTCCGAAGTGCAAAGTTCGCATCCAATGGAGTCTTGGCAATATCGAATTCCATATACTTGAACTTGTCAAGTACTTTTTCGATATAATGAGACTGTGACAGTGCTAACCCTTGTGGAGTTCGATGGATTCTTATACCTAAGATCACATCTGCAACTCCGAGGTCTTTCATATCAAACTTGCTCTCGAGCATTCGTTTGATTGCATTTATGTCACAAATGTCTCTACTGATGATCAACATATCATCCACATATAAATATACAATGACTTGGTGATTTGGTGTGTCCTTAATATATACACATTTATCACATTCATTTATCTTGAATCTGTTTGCCAACATGGTTTGGTCAAACTTTGCATGCCATTGCTTAGGTGCTTGTTTTAGTCCATAATGTGACTTAACAAGTTTACACACCTTATTTTCTTTTCCTGGAACTACAAAACCCTCAGGTTGTTCCATGTAGATTTCTTCCTCCAATTCTCCGTTTAGGAATGCGGTTTTCACATCCATTTGATGGATTTGAGGATCATATACTGCCGCCAAGGCAATTAACATTCGAATTGAGGTTATCCTTGTCACTGGCGAGTATGTATCAAAGTAATCAAGACCTTCTTTTTGGTTGAAGTCTTTTACTACAAGTCTTGCCTTGTATTTGTCAATAGTACCATCCGTTTTCATTTTCCTTCTGAAGATCCATTTAGAACCTAAAGGTTTATTTCCTGGAGGAAGATCAACCAATTCCCATGTATGGTTACTTAAGATTGAATCAATTTCACTATTGACTGCCTCTTTCCAAAAGGATGAGTCTGATGACGACATCACTTCTTTAAACGTTCGAGGCTCATCTTCTAAGAGAAATGTTACAAAATCCGATCCAAACGAAGTTGACGTTCTTTGACGTGTACTACGTCTTGGATTTTCTTCATTATGTACATTCTCACTTGGTTCATCTCGGGGTCGTTTAGATCCTCCACTAGACTGTTCATGTCTAGTTTTATACGGTTAAATGTTTTCAAAGAATTCAGCATTATCTGATTCAATTACCGTATTTTCATTTATATCCGAATGTTCGGATTTATGAACCAAAAATCGACATGCTTTACTGCTTTTAGCATATCCTATGAACACGCAGTCCACCGTTTTAGGTCCTATCTTAACCCTTTTAGGTATAGGAACTTGAACCTTCGCTAGACACCCCCACACTTTGAAATATTTTAAGTTGGGTTTCCTTCCTTTCCATTTTTCGTAAGGAATTGAATGTGTCTTACTATGGGGAACTCTATTGAGTATACGATTGGCCGTAAGGATAGCCTCCCCCCACAAGTTTTGCGGTAAACCAGAACTTATTAGTAAGGCATTCATCATTTCCTTCAAAGTTCGGTTTTTCCTTTCCGCAATTCCATTAGATTGAGGTGAATACGGGGCCGTAGTTTGATGGATTATTCCATTCTCTACACATATTTGCGCAAAGGGAGATTCATATTCTCCGCCCCTGTCACTTCTTATCATTTTGATCCTTTTGTCTAATTGATTTTCAACTTCAGTTTTATATTTCCTAAATGCATCTATTGCTCCATCCTTACTATTTAGCAAGTAGACATAACAGTATCTAGTGCAATCGTCAATAAAAGTTATGAAATACTTTTTTCCACCACGTGATGGTGTTGATTTCATATCACAAATGTCAGTGTGTATTAAGTCTAAGGGATTGGAATTCCTTTCAACAGACTTATAAGGATGCTTAGCATACTTTGATTCTACACACGTTTGACACTTAGATTTATTGCACTCAAAATTTGGCAAAATTTCTAAGTTAATCAGTTTTCGTAACGTTTTGTAATTAACATAGCCTAAATGTTCATGCCATAAATTATAAGACTCAAGCAAGTAAGAAGAATTTGAATGTTTATTCATTTCAACAGTCATTACATTCATCTTATAAAGGCCTTCCTCGAGATAGCCTTTTCCTACATACATTTCTCCTTTGCTAACTACTATTTTTCCAGAAATGGTTACACATTTGAAACCGTTTTTATCTAGGAGTGAAATAGAAATTAAGTTCCTAATTAAGGAGAAGTCTGATCAACTTAGTTGCTTTGGTAGATCAGTGACAACAACTTCTCTAAAAAAGATGAGGAAATGAACAAGCTTAAATAAAAGAATGTTAATGAAGTCACTTCTCTGAAGGAATAAATAAGTGAAATGAGAGAAAAAGTGCCATATTTTTTTAGTCAATTGGAGCAAAATAATCCTGGATTGAATTTTCAAGATATACCAGGGAGTGACGGATCTAACATTCCTTCACCTGATGTGAGTAATGTACAAGCCATAAGAGAAAAAATTCTATCAAATTCTTCCGGCTCAGCTCATACTTCGGTTCATGAAAAGGTATTTTATCTTTCAAATTCAAAAGAAGCTTAAATTCTAAACTTGTAACTTGATTGCATGAATTAAAGAAACTTTTGATTTGCATACTTCCTCATTTCAGATTGGAAAAATATTTGACTATTTGTTGAGCATAATTTCTTTCTAATTGTTTGTGCATTTTGAATTTGTAGGAACATTGTGGGTGATCAAATTTGAATGGTGGCCTCCACAACTCAACTTGATCTAGATTGAAGTGAATGATGTAGAACTTTTAAACTATTTTGATATATATTTAAATACAGTTGATTTTGTGTCGAATTTAGTACAAATATTTAAAATGTTGTTTTCTAATTAGTATGTAAAGTAAAAGACATGTTTTTTCTGAAGTTCATTGTAAATCTATGCATTTTGAATTATTTATTAGCTAATTGGTGCATGAGATTATAGATATCTATAATATATTAATAGTGTGAAGAGCCTTATAAATGTTGTTTGAACTTTTTGTCCTTCATTAAAAATTCCGCTTTAGCCAAAATCTTCTTATCACTATTTTTATTAAATTATAATTATACATCTAATAATATATATTTTTCAGAAAATAATAAACTGCCCTTATTTTTGGCAAATTAAACGAGTCCAATCGGCAAACAAATATTCTCGTAGAAGTATTGCTTTGACAAACTAACATATCTCCCTATTTTGGTAAAATTAAAAAACCTTTTATTTTAACAAACTAAAAAAGTAGTTTTTTCATATGACTCCTACCAAAAATATCTTATTTTTAGTAAACAAAAGTGTCGGAGTAGTTTTTTGGCAAACTGCAACGAAAACCGACTTATATTATTTTTATTTTCTTTACAATTTTTAGTCAGTTTAACATAAAAGAAAAGTTTTAAAAGCCTAAAAAACATGAGGATTCCTTTGCATCAATAAAGTTTAAGCTTTGTTGGAATTCACTCTCCACACTATTGATGTAAGCATGACCCTTGCTTCCACTAATCTTTGCAACCAATCCCACCCGTCACACCGGATGTGGGTGAATGCCAAATGGCAATCGATTCTACACCCAAAGCTTTATTCAGTGAAATAGTAAAAGCTAAACCCCCAATCCTAAACAACTTTTTTCATTTCTCCTTCAAAGACGATGAGACCTTTACACACTCTGATCCATCAGCGGATAACATCCAAATCTCTTTTGAGGACAGGATACGCCTATATATCCCATGGAAATATTCAGTCATTATTAAGACTGTTAGAAGAAGCTTCAACCATCAATTCCTTAAAACCAAGGTCTTAGATCTATGGAAAATTAAAACCCAAATTCCACTTATAGATTTAGGCATGGGTTCTACACTGTTAAATTTGGCTTGGAGAAGATTCAAAGAAGAACCCTTCAAGAGGGACCTTGGTTTGTGGCGGGAGCCTTTTTTTCTATTTGTATCAAGGAACCAATTTTGTTCCCTCAGACTCAAACATCCAGCATACGGTGTTATGGATAAGGTTGCAGTCCCTTCCTACGAATTACTATGACAGATCAATCCTCGAACGTATAGGATGAAAAATTAGAAGGATAGTAAAGGTAGATGCTTGCATATCAACCACTCTGAGAAACTGATTTTCAAGAATCTACGTTTAAATCCCCATTGATGTACCGGTGCAGACCTCTACGGTGGTGGGGCATCATCGACAAACTATCATCTACAAAGATGATGGAATTCTCTGCAAGTCCTGTAGTGGGCTTGGACATGTTTTGTACTCCTGAACTTACTCTAAAAGAAACACATCCCTTCTTTTACCGACTGAACTCCACCCCCCGATATCTAGTCAAGAAGAGGAATGAAAGACTGTGGTTTTCCTATGCCAAAAAAAAGGACAAGTAAACCATCCGAATCTTAAAAGTAAGGAACAAACTACAACTAGTCATCCCATCAAGGTGAAGCTCTTCAATGCTGCTTCAGTAATGTTCCTTGAGACTTGAGATTTATATTACAGGGGTGCTGAATCCTCTGGTACCAGTGTTGATGCCGCCTCAAGCAAGGGTAAGTTTGCCATTACCTATGACTCTAACCCACTTACTGATGTAAGCCCAAATAGGACCTTAAGAAAAAGGTCCACTTTGGAAAGGCCCAAAAATAAAACCCTCAATTTAGGCTCTACCCACATTACTAGGCCCACTATCCTAGAGCCCAAGTCTTCTAGGACGGCTCTTGAACCGATCCAAGCTAAAGATAACAACAATCATGCTAAGTCCAATGGGTTCACTTTCCCAAAAGATTCCATTTCTATCACCAACTTGATTGTGGGAAGTGTCAACCATCTAGTTACTTCAACATAGAAACTTCCAAAAGAGATACCGGCCTCTGCTAACGCTTCTCCAAGCTCTGCCGGCTATGAAGAGACGTCCATTGATATTCTTAAATCCTCATCCTTGGCTATTCCCTATAAGTCCAATAATAGAGATCACAACATTTCTACCATTTCTGATCCCTCCACATATTTTCCCTCCAGTATTTCTAACACCTCCACTAATAAACCCCCTAAAAAAGAAATGGAGCCCCCTCCAATAAACTCAATTCTGCTTACAATAGAATCACTCCCACTGGACCACCATCCTCATCTTGGATGGAAATAGGGATCCAAAACCTCTTGATACCCTTAAAATTCAAAGTGGGTCGGGGGGAGGGTCAAAAAATGACCTTGTATATCAAGAACCCATACTACCTATCTCAGGTAGTATCGAAGGGCTGAGCATGAGACTGGAAGCTTATGGTCAAAATGTTTTGATGACCACTATGTTGAGTATCTTCCAACAAAATTATCTGGGAGAACTGACTCCCCAGATGATCTCCTAAGGGATGAACTCCACTGCCCAATCCCTCCCATTATTTCCTCTTAAGGAATCAGGGATGTTGGAGCAGGGCCTTCTTTTGTGAAAAACTCTAGGGGCCCCTAGAACCCTCAAACCTGGAAACTCCATCCATCCCACCCTCTATATTCGAAGATATTAGAAAGGACCAATACTATGGAAATGTTGATGGAGAGCAACAGGGAAATGTAAAGAATCCTTGAATCCCTAAAGGTTCCCCAAAAAGTAGCGAAAACTTTGAGCTCTCCCCTATCTTTGAAATTTGAGGACCTTGTTAGCGAAATGGCAATCGTTTTGCTACCTTAAAGCCTTACTTCTTTTAAAAATAGAGATCCTATTTCCCAACCCTATCAAAGAAAATCTCTTCTTGGCCAACTTAAATCCACTCTAAAAATGGTAACAAGGATCCCACGACCACTCAAAACCTGACCATATTAGGGAAGGGCAAGGAAACATGGATCGACAACCCCCAAAACTCATACCTAATTATGATGAACTACACATCATATGGAATATTAGAGGGCCCATTAGTTCTAATTTTAAAAGCCACTGTTCCAATATGATCAGTCTACAATTGTAGACTCATAGAATTAGGCTTCAAAGGAAGTAAGTTTGCTTGGGCTAACAAAAGGTATAAAAATAAGAAAGATCTCATCCTAGAGAGTCTAGATGGATGTTTAGCTTCTGAAACCTGGATTAGTTCTTTTACTAAAACTTCTATCCTGTATCCCCCTTAAACATATTCTGATAACTGCCCCATCCTCATCAATCTCTCTAAAGATATCACCTTCTCCCTTTAACCCTTCAGGCTAGAGTCAGTGTGGATCTCCCACCCTACCTTTCCTAACTTGGTGAAAGGCACCTTCTAGAACTCTAAGCACCTGTCTAATGCTATCTCACATTTTAAATCAAAAGTCAAATTTGGAACAAAGAAGTCTTTGGAAATATCTTCCAAAATAAAAATACTCTCTTTGCTAGGTTATCTAGAATCCAAAGGTCTAATATTATTTCCATAGCTCCTTTCTTCACAACCTTGAATCAAAGATCTTCTTAGAGCTTGACACTATTCTCAAGCATGAATCTAAATTTTGGAAATGGAAATCTAGAATAAACTGGCTTCTTGATGGAGACACTAATACAAGATTTTATCACACATCCATCCTTATTCGTAGGAGAAGGAACATATTTACTAGTTTTAGAGATGACCAAGCCAACTGGCACTTCTCCCCTTCTGTTATACGTGACCAAATTATAACCTTCTGCTCTAACCTATTCACCACTGATCATAGCCTATACGCCCTAAGATTCCATACTAATCCCTCTAGACATGACTCCATTGACCCTAGATGTCATGACTCTATCCAATACATTCCTAACCCTAAGGAGATAAAAAAAAATTTTCTTCTCCTTCTATCCAAACAAAGTGCCTAGGCCTGATGGCATATATCCCTTATTATACAAAAAATTTTGGCACTCCATGGGTCAATCTGTAATTAAGTTTTGCAAAGAGATATTTACTACCTGGACGATGGAGGACAACGTGAACTCCACCTACCTGAGTCTCATTCCAAAGTGTCGAAATGTAACAAATTTGAAGAACTTTAGACCTATTGGCTCTGCCACATCCAATACAAGATCATTACTAAAATCATTGCCAATAAATCAAACCCCACCTGCAGAACATCATTAGCCAAAATCAGACTAGCTTCTTAGTTGGTAGAAGAACTACTGACAATGCCATAATTGTCTAAGAATTCATCTCCCGTTTTACAAAAAATGAAGGAAAAAAGCCAACATGATCTTAAAATTTGATCTTAAGAAAGGTTTTGATAGAACTGAATGGCCCTTTGTAAGGCAAGCCCTTCTTTTCTTCAACTTCCCCTCCAATCTCATCAGACTTATCATGTCTTGCATCTTCACTTTCTCTATCTCTATCCTTTTTAATAAAGGTGAAACTGAGTATTTCAGACCTTCTAGGGGTAACATATAGGAGGACCCCATCTCCCTATACATCTTTATTCTATGCATGAAACTCTTTTTCAGAAGGATTGACAATGAAGTAGATATCCTGAATTAGACCCCCATCTCCACTAGTCCCTGGGGACCAAAAATACCCCACCTTTTCTTTGCAAATAACCTTATTTTGTTTTCTAGAGTTGATAAAACAAACAACAATATCATTATCAACACTCTATCCAGCTTCAATCGCTACTCTTGGCAGAAAATTAATAGAAGCAAATCCAATGTCATCTTTTCTTCTAATTGTAATGCCCAAGACAGAATTGACTTTGCCAACTCCCTGAACATCTATCTCAAGGATACTTTATGGAAATATCTAGGCTTCCCCCTCTTTCATAAATCTCCTACCAATAGAGACTTTCAATTCATCATTGACAATCTCCATACAAAATTCATTGGTAGGAGAACTCACTTTCTTACTATGGCTGAAAGGACCACCCTAGCTAAGTTTTCCCTTAACAACATCCTTTCTCGTATCATGTAGTACATCCTCATCCCTTGCAAAACCTATAAGACCATTAATAAAATCCAAAGAGATTTTATCTAGGACACAACTCCTGAATAAAAGAAAATACACATGGTTAGCTGGGACTCTCTGACCAGACCTAAGAATTAGGGAGGTATGGCCATTCAAAAGGCCCTCTGGAGAAATAAAACTTTGCTCTCCAGCATAGCTTGGAGAATGTAAAAACATCCTACTAAGTTCTTGGCCACTATTCTCAATGCCAAATATGTCAAAAGAAATCCCAAAGCTGTAAACTTGTTTCCAGAACCTGGAAAGCTATTAAGAAAACCTCTCAATAGGTAGTCCATAATGGGAGAAAGATTAACTTTGGCATAACAAATGGCTCCCCAATCAGGACTTCTTTAGAGACAAGATATCTTGACCTATCCCTCAAGACAAAAATAACCTAAAACTTTTTTATATTTGGTCTGGAGGTATAATGGAATCTCACTGGAAATTGCCAGTTCACCTGGAAGTGTATTTACAATCACATCGATATCCAAAGATGGAAAAATACCAACAACCACCCTCAAATCTCTCCTGGATTTGGAAACTTTACACCCATTCTAAAATCAAATTTTTTCTGTGGCTTCTTACCTAAACAGCCTCACTACAAATCTTACTCTTGCAAAATGGAGAATCAACATCATGCCCGATTGTAAGTATTGCAACATGCCTGAGGACATTCCTCATATTTTCTTTCACTGTCCCATAGCATTGGAGTTTTGGATCCCCATATTGCAAAATCTCCTAACACCTCTCCATTATAAACATCCACCCCTTTAACTGGACTTCCTTTTGAAGTTCACGCATAATTATCTCTTTGATCAACTGCTGCCTTTGGAATATCTGGAAACATAAAAATCATAATAATTTTAATAATAAGTCTTATAGACCTTCTATCAATAAAGTTTACTCTAAAGATGTTGAGTACACCCACCTCACCAGCAGCATGCTCAGTATTCCCATAAGCACTAACATAAGTGTTAGTTGGACCCCTCCTCCTCTGGGTTATTAGATACTTAATACAGATGGCTCCTGTCTGGATAACCCAGAAAGAGGCGGAATAGGTGGTCTCTTTAGAAATCCTAGAGGTGATTCGGTCCTTGGCTTCCACAAAAGCTTCCATAGGGCCACCAATATCCTTATGGAACTTCTGGCCCTCCTTGAAGTCCTTAAGCTTGTTGTGGAAAACAACTTAACCTCCCTAAAAATTAATAGGGATTCCAAAGGTATTATAAATATGATAGATCTAGGAAACCTCCACTATAATGCTATTCTTAATGAATCCTGGTCAAAACTAAAGAGATCGGGATGTCCAGCGATTCAACATATCTACAGAAAACTGAATAGGGTGGAAGACATTCTAGAAAATGAAGGTGCAGGGTCAACCATTTTTGAAGACACAAAAGTCTTAGTAGTTCCTTTTATGTATGTCCAAGAATCATTGTGGGCAGATAGTTTAGAAACTACTTTTATTAGAAAACTAAAATCAAACTCTGATTTTGCTTTGGGGAATGCCCCAAGTACCTATGTAATTCACTCGGACTGATTCAAGTTGGTTACTTTAACTTTGCAGTATTTCTATAATATATCCTAATCTTTCTGACAAAAATAAAAGTTTAAACCCAAGAAAGTTGGTTATGGTTACACGGCATTTTTCCTCTATATCAAGTGGGATTTGTACAATTTGCTTAAAACTAGAATTTCTACATGCACACGTCTCCATCATCCATGATTTGAAGAAGTTGGTTGCTGCATAGACTTGAATAACAATAGGTAATTTTTAAATTCTTAGAGTTTTTATTGTAATTTGAGATTTCTTTTGGTGTTAGTTAGGGAGTTTAATATGATTGATTGATTTTATAATGTTATGTTAGAGTTAAAAAATTGAGATTGAATTTGTTTTTAATGTTTAACTTGCATTGAAATTGAATGATTAATTCGTATATGTAATTAAGCTTCTATTCCCTCCTATTTTATTGTATAATATATGTTGTGAATATACTAAAGTAATTTCAGGATTTTGGTGAACGAAAATATTTCTCAAAGAAGAACAGTAAGAGTAAACAATCTAAGGATATGTATTGGCACTACTAAAAAAAAGGGTAAATCCGATCACCTAAAACCGACCACAAGTTGTGGTCGGAAAAAACCGACCACTTGTGGTCGGTATTTTATTCTTTTTAAATTATTTTTTTTAAAAAAAGCTACCACTTGCGGTAGCTTTTCTATTTTAAAATTTCAATATATTAATACAATAATTTTAATAATTATTATTATTTATTTAACAAATACAAATTTTAAAAAACCGATCACTTGTGGTTGAATTTTTTAAAAAAATATTATTAAAAAATATTTATAAAAACCGACCACAGGTAGTCAGTTTTTTTAATTAATATATAAAAAAATAATTTAATAAAACCGACCACTTGTGGTCGGTTTTTGAAAAAAAAATTAAAATTTAACTAATTTTTAGTAACACCTTATTATATATATAATCAAAACCTAATATATTAAGCTAATCAAATATAATTAATTGATCACTAATCTAAGTATGTATTAGAAATACATCTCATTATATTATTGGACAATATACTTGTATTTGTATGTGTTATGTATATAATACGTATTTTGAACTTGATATAGTCGATAGTGTGCATATGTGTGTGTATGTATATGTATATATATAATTAAGATATACATATTATATGGCAACGGTATATTAACGACACAAGATAAATCAACCAATAATTTATTTGAGTATACGTGAAATACAATGGGGTAGTAAAATCGGGTATGTGATGTATATAGTACGTCTATGAAATACATCGCATTATATTATTGGATAAGAAACTCGTGTACGTATGTGATGTATATAGTACTAATTAATATAGTCAATAATGTGTGTATATATATGAGTGTGTATGTGTGTATGTGTATAGGTATATAGGTATATATATATATATGTATGTATGTATGTATATAAAATATCGTAATTAAAAGCTAATGAACCAAAAATTTATTGTAATTTGCGAAATTTATTGATATTATTATGGGTTGGAGGAAATATACTACGTGTGTTAATGTGATGATAAAATAACTAATTATCTTATTTATATATATACATATTGTATTAAATTAATTGGATATTGTTATAAATATTAGAGCATTTATTAAAAAAGTAATTAATTAAAAATAAATTTGAAAATGAGTAGCTTATTTTAATTTATTTATTAATTTATTAATTATAGTTTATTAAAATTTAATTTATTAAAAAGAGTGTAAAAACCGACCACTTGCTTTGAATTTTGAATTTTCAACTACCGTCAAATTTTGGCGGTGATTTTAATTTTTTTCGCTTAAACATTTTGTATATGAGTATATGTGAAATACGTTGAATAATATTGTGGTGTAAAAAATCATGTATGTGATATTTTTATCTCGTGTAATGACATATACAGTAATTGAAAGCTCGATAACTGAATCTATATATCAAAATATTTTGAATAATACATTGATATCGTGCTATTGAAGAAATAGATATACTATTTTGTGTCAATGTAGATACGTGTATATTGTTGAAGTTGTAATAATGTGAGACGTCTATAATTTATTTGATTAACACGTAAGACGTCGATAATTTATTTGATTAAAACATAAGACGTCAATATATATGTGTGTGTGTGTGTGTGTGTGAGTGCATTATATATAAACTATCGTAATTAAAAGCTAATGAACCAAAAATTTAACTAGAAATTTGCGAAATTCATTGATATTATTATGGGTTGGAGGAAATATACTACTCGGATTAATGTGATGATAAAATAACTTATTATCTTATTTATATATATACAAATTGTATTAAATTAATTGGATATTGTTAGAAATATTATAGCATTTATTAAAAAAAAATTAATTAAAAATAAAGTTAAAATTATTAATTTATTAATTTATTTAAATGTATTAGTTAATTTATTAATTTTAGTTTATAAAAAATTAATTTAACTAAAAAGTGTAAAAACCGACCACTTGTGATCAATTTTCTAAAATATTGCAGAAATTTAACTAAAAAGTGTAAAAACCGACCACTTGTGGTCAATTTAACTAAAAAGTGTAAAAACCGACCACTAGTGTGGCCTTGTGCGATTCACTAACATTGTTCTTTTTGCTTAGAATGTTACTTGTTTGGCGGATTAGTTACTCGTAAATGGTTAAGTCTAGTGACTTTACTGGTGAGTTATTTTCTTAGAATGTGACTTGTTTGGTGGATTAGTTACTTGAACATGTTTAAGTCAAGGGACTTTATAAGTGATTTTTTTGTTTGGAATGTGACTTATTTGGCGGATTAGTTACTCGTAAATGGTTTAGTGACTTAACCGGTGATTTATTTGTTTGGAATATTACTTGTTTGGTGGGTTAGTTACTTCAACATGGTTAATTCTAGGGACTTTATAAGTGATTTTTTTTGTTTAGAATGTGGTTTGTTTGGTGACTTTGTCATTTGAACATGGTTTAATCTAGGGACTTTATAGGTGATTTTTTTGTTTGGAATGTGACCTGTTTGGAGGATTACTTACTCGTAAATGGTTAAGTCTAGTGACTTAACCGGTGATTTACTTGCATAGAATGTGACTTAGAAGGGGATTTTGTTTTGAAATGTAGTTTTGTTAGGTGACTTGGTTGGTTGAAAATGGTTAAGTCTAGGGACTTTATATGTGATTTTTTTTTTTTTTAGAATGTGGTTTGTTTGGTGATTTTGTCATTTGAACATGGTTTAATCTAGGGACTTTATAGGTGATTTTTGGTTTGGAATGTGACTTGTTTGGCGGATTAGTTACTCGTAAATGGTTAAGTCTAGTGACTTAACCGGTGATTTACTTGCATAGAATGTGACTTTAGAAGTGGATTTTGTTTTGGAATGTGGTTTTGTTAGGTGACTTGGTTGGTTGAAAATGGTTAAGTCTAGGGACTTTATAAGTGATTTTTTTTGTTTAAAATGTGGTTTGTTTGGTGACTTTGTCATTTGAACATGGTTTAATCTAGGGACTTTATAGGTGATTTTTTTGTTTGGAATGTGACTTGTTTGGCGGATTAGTTACTCGTAAATAGTGACTTAACCGGTGATTTACTTGCATAGAATGTGACTTTAGAATGGGATTTTGTTTTGGAAAGTGATTTCGTTATGTGACTTGGTTGGTTGAAAATGGTTAAGTTTAGGGACTTTAAAATAGATTTTTTATTTGGAATGTGGTTTTGTTTTGACACTTAGATGCTCGAAAATGGTTAAAGTTAGGGACTTTAGAAGGGGATTTTGTTTTGGAATGTGGTTTTGTTAGGTGACTTGGTTGGTTGAAAATGGTTAAGTATAGGGACTTTAAAATTGATTTTTGTTTTGGAATGTAGTTTTGTTTTGACACTTAGATGCTCGAAAATGGTTAAGTTTAGGGACTTTAGAAGGGGATTTTGTTTTGGAATGTGGTTTCGTTAGGTGACTTGGTTGGTTGAAAATGGTTAAGTTTAGGAACTTTAAAATGGATTTTTGTTTTGGAATGTGGTTTTGTTTTGACACTTAAATGCTCGAAAATGGTTAAGTTCAGGGACTTTAGAAGGGGATTATGTTTTGGAATGTTGTTTTGTTAGGTGACTTGGTTGGTTGAAAATCGTTAAGTGTTGGGACTTAAGAAGGGATTTTTATTTTGGAATGTGGTTTTGTTTTGACACTTGGATAAAAAGTGTTAGGTTAGGGACTTTAAAAGAGATTTTTATTTTGGAATGTGGTTTTGTTTTGATACTTAGATGCTTGAAAATGGTTAAGTTTACGGACTTTAGAAGGGATTTTTTTTTGGAATGTGGTTTTGTTTTGACACTTAGATGCTCGAAAATGGTTAAGTTTACAGACTTTAGAAGGGATTTTTTGTTTGGAATGTAGTTTTGTTTTGACACTTAGATGCTCGAAAATGGTTAAGTTTAGGGACTTTAGAGGGGGATTTTGTTTTGGAAGGTGACTTGGTTGGTTGAAAATCGTTAAGTTTAGGGACTTTAAAATGGATTTTGTTTTTAGAATATGCTTTTGTTAGGTGACTTGGTTGGTAGATGGAACCTGATTATAGCTGGATATATCACCGGAACAATGATAATAGAATGGGTATTAGGGAGGAATTTGTTGAAGGTGTCAAAACATTTGTTGAACATGCTAAGACACTTGATGTATGGACACGTTTTGGGGTTATTCATTGTCCTTGTGTTAGATGTAATGGTATAAATCATCTAATTGAAGACGATGTAAAGGAACATCTTTATAGAAAGGGGTTTCACGAGGACTTCCTAAGATTGCGTGGTTTGCATGGTGATGTTGCGCAATATAACTTTATTGTTGGAGAAAGTAAAAGGTTTGTAGGACATAATGAAAATCAAGATACTAGGATGACCGAAATGGTCCACGATGCATTTGGGATACAACAGGAGGTTGACCTTAGGGAAAATATTGAAGATGTTCCTAATAGCGAAGTGGGCAATTTCTACACAGAATTGGATGCTGCTAGTCATCTTTTTTTACGGGTGTTCACACTCTTGTTTGTCTGTTGCTGTTAGATTATTAAGTATTAAATCTGACTGGAATATTGCAGATGGAGGAATGGACTTAATTATAGACTTTATTAAAGAGTTTGTTCACCCTGGCATGGAGGTTCCAGATTCTTTCTATAAGGCAAAAAGATTGGTGTCAAAGTTAGGTCGCTTCTCGGTTAGAATTGATTGTTGTGAAAATGGGTGTATGTTATACTTTAAGGGAGATGCTATCCTAGAGTTCTGTAAGTTTTGTCAGCACCCTAGATATAAGCGTGGTTCTACTGGGAAGCAAATTGCTATTAAAGTGATGCATTATTTACTTCTTATACCAAGGTTGAAGAGGTTGTATGCTTCATATAGCGCAGCTCCTCATATGAGATGGCATAGTGAAAATTGAAGGCCCCCTAGTGTTATGTGTCATCCATCTGATGGAGAGGCTTGGAAGCATTTTAATGCAACTTATCCAGATTTTTCAGCTGAGCCACGAAATATTAGATTGAGATTATGTACAGATGGGTTCGCTGTAGCCTGATCAATAATATACATAACTCGCACGCATGAAAATGGGATCAATTACACACATCTTATTCTTCCTACCCCATCAGGACATGTCAGACAGTGTTGTTTATTCATCTACACGAATATGATGACTACTATTAAAATGATACCAATTTTGACTAAAGCTGTCAGCAGATACGACTCACTAATGATGACTTGTAAGCAGACCATATGAGTCGTCAGGAGGAGTCGTACCCACAATAGTAAGGGTCGAAAGTTGGGTTCCTGGTGACGACTCAAGGTACAACCCGTACCCAGAACATATGATTCGTGACCTAAGAAGTTGGGACGGCTTCGAAACGACTTCTAGAAGATTTTTAAGGGTTTTTGGATCTTTTCTCCTCTTTAAACTCCCAACCCACGACTTAAAAACATAAAGAGGTATTATTTTCCCTACTTTATCAATCAATTAACAACATATTCTCTCTTCCCATCTTCAAGAATATCAATATTAGGGTTCCTCACTCAAAATTAATCTTTCAAGTCCCAATATTTAAATTTAAGTATACTAAGAACATCAAGATTAGGGTTCCTCAGCCGAAATTCATCCTTCAAGTCATAAGATTCAAATGCAGGAATATCAAGAACATCAAGATTAGGGTTCCTCACCCAAAATTCATCCTTCAAGCCTCAAGGTTCAAACTTTCTTCACAAATCATGAAATTTTAGGTATGTGGAGTTTTCATCAATGGGTTCCTTCCACCCATTGAACCCAAAAACCCTCTATTTGATTTAAAGTATGAATTCTTCCTTCGTTATGGAATTTCTCATGTTCAAGTTGAATTTAATCCATGTTATTCCTTAGTAATTTGAATTCAATCTATGTCAACCCATTATCCCATGTAAACTAGGTTATAGAATGCTTTGAATTCAAGTTCTTATGTATATTTATATTGAGTCCATGATAGCTTATCCAATTCGTGCATTAATCCAACTTATTCGCATATTTCAATTCATGAAATTCGCCATCTTAATAAAATATCTTATGTATGGGTTTTTGAACTATGATGTTATATAACTGTTTTAACATTGTTATCATATTTAGTAATCATTCAGTGCTGGCGGGTTATGATCACCCAATACCTATGTGTTTTTACATGTTTTTGTTTTCAAGCTACTAGTCAGACAGACCATGCTTTATTACTTATTTAGACTACCATGTTTATGTTGAGCATTTATCAGTACAGTACCACATCATGTTAGACCCATACTAATACCAACGTTATTCAATTGAGAGTAGGATTTAGCACCGAGTGAACCCAGGGATGGGGGCTCACCTACCAGTAGAGGGTGTGACTTTTAGTAGCAGTTCTTGAGTTCTATAACTACGTAGCCAGCGTAGGTATGAGAGGTATTCCTGCCCGTAGAGGGTGCACACTCTTTTAGGGATACCTACCAGTAAAGGGTGACTTCCTAGTCCTTCGGGACACTAGTTTAATGGATCCACACAACTATGTGTTAGTACCCGTGGAAAGGTACTAACACCCTTACAACTAGAGTTATAGGTTAGACCTTAATTAGCTTTGATTGGGGCCTATCAGCTACATGATAGCTCCCACAGTTTTAGTCGCATGAACAAGCGTACAAGTATCAGTTATTTCGTTATACAAATTTTAGTTATTTAAATTACAGATTATTTCAGTACATGTTTTTGCTTGATTTTGTATTCTCAGTTTTAAATGTTTGTGTTTTCATGCTCAGTATCCATACATGATCCTCAGTGCATTTTACAGTCTATTTAGCTTTACAGGAGATTTACATACAGTGTCCATGTTTTACCACTTCCCAAACTTCAGTTCTACTTATTCTACAAAAGTTAAGATTTAAGAAATGAAGTGTAGTGATTCATATCCTTATCTAATTATATTTGTTACTCATGTTTTAAGATACTTCAGTTTTCATTTAATTTCAGTCTCCTGGTGAGTCTACTTGTAGTTAACATACATGTTTTAAAATTATGCATCTATTAAGTTTTACTTATTGCATTCACCCCTACTTACTCAGTACATTTCAGAAGTATTGATCCATATATATGTCTATACGCTACATTATCTCATAATGTAGGTGCCAATTATAGCCCACACATCATAATCATATAGTTTGCAGCTTTCAACTAACAGGTAATGAGTTCTCTTGTTTCGGGAACTACAGTCAATTGTATTTCATGTACTATATAGTTATTATTTATATGTATTGATTAGTGGTAGTTAGAGGCATGTCCTAGGTATCTATAGTCAGTATAGTAGAGGCTTAATAGATTATCAGTCTAAGTCTTAATATGTAATTCAAGTCCTTTCTTCAGATTTATCATGTTGTAAATTTTATCAGTATTATCTTAATTAATACCTTCTCATGATCATGTTTTCACTCAGTAAATTTAGTTTTTATACAATTTAAACTAGTTGCTCAAGTAGTATGCCAGATCATGGGTTAGCTTGGTATCACTTGTGGTTCCAAGCATCATGTTATGACTAGGGGGTAGTCTCGGGTTTTGACAGTCTAACTTTGTGTTGGAGCATAGAGTTTAAGTGTCCTAGGGTGTCTATGAAGCCGTGTCTAGTAGAGTCTTGCGGAACGGTACAGAGACGCCTATACTTTTCATCGAGAGGATACAGGGCTTTTAAGAAATATTTTCCTTCTTTCATATCTCAGATCATTATGTATAAATGTTCTCGATGAAAACTTATATAGATTCTCGTCTTGCTCCATTCTTGCCTAGTCTTTTTTTAGGCAACAGTTATAACCAAGCTTAAATCTTTATAGATAGAGTTTTCTTAGATAACCCCTATAAATAGTTATGGGATTGAATGCAAGCTAAAAATTATTTCATTGGTGCCTTTATGTTCCAAAGTATGAAAGATTTCATTCATGATCATGAAAAATCGTGCATTTAGCCAAAGTCAAATAACTTTCAGGTCCCTTCTCAGAATCGTATGATAGCATATGATCTAGATTTAGAAGCAAGAACATAGAAGTTTAACTCCCATAAAGTGGGATAATGTTTTTTTGGATTTAGTAGATTTTGTATCCATGGGGCTAGTTGTCTGAAAATTGAACTAGTAGGCTTGAAATAGCTTATGCAAGAATTTATGTTTTTTGATTCAAAATTAAGTATGGTGATGTGTGTATGATCTAGAGGTGCACCCAAGGTGATATGGGATTGTATTATTTCTAAGTTTTAACCGTGTGTGTGCTTAGATAATACCCTTGAGTTGCTAAGTGTGAATAAGGCTATGTAGTATATGATGTTCTTATCATCTAAATTATATGTTATAGGTTGATGATATTGGCTATGCTGGTGTAATGATAATTCGCATGGTTTAGCGAAAAATATAAGTTTAGAGATGTGATATTAGTAGGCTATGAAGGAAAAACGACAGATTATATATTTAGTAGGGCAAGTATACTGTATAGAAGGGTGTAAATAAGATGACTAGTAGGGCTATAGAAAGTTAAAAATTGTATCTCAGAATGAAGTACTGGCTACGGGTTTTACACTTTCAGGTGTAATTTTTTTGGGTGAGTTTATTACGTATGTGTATTGTTATATCTCAGACTCTAGAGTAAAGTGGTTGTAGTTTAATTTAAAGTTTATTAAAGGGGTCTACAGACTTAGAGTGATGGATTAAAGCTAAGGGAGAGATGATAGAACAAGGAACTAAGTTAGACTCTCACATTTTGGTAGTAATGCCCGTATATTTTATAACGACAGTAGGGGAGGAAGATACTCGACCTATTTTTTCCTTATTGAAAAGTGTTCTATTTAAGTCATCACGACATCTACTCATGCCTAACATGTCAGCTCCATGATCATAGCTCATATTCATGTATTTGTCATAAAAATCATGTACACTTTCAGTTTCTAGTATGAGGAGTTCTAGTTCACTCAGTAGTAGGAATCATATTGTATGAATTTATGAACTCCAAACTCAAGTCATGCAGATCATGACTCATGTACTCATGCTTTATAGTATGCTCAGTTCCCGGTGCTCATGCTACACTCTAAATGATCCATGAAATTCAAATTAAGTCATGTATGTCCTCAGTTTTGATCTCCTCAATTAATTCATGCTTTTGGTATTCTATTCCTCATGATTCAATTAAGTGTTAAAGTTATACATAGTGCTCTTTTATGATTCAGGACCTCATGTTCTAACCTTTCAGTAACCTCTCCTAAATTTTAAGATAGTGGTGATGAAATTTTTGTATGATCAATGGTTTAATGGGAGAGAGTAAATGTTTAATTTTAAGGAAAGATTGTTGCATGCTTGTTTATATAAGGCTATAAGGTTAAAGGAAGATTGAGGTTAAGCTTTTTGTATATGTCATGGCTAGTTGAGAATTCTTTGTGTTTCCTCTTGGGGATAGTGTATGGAAGTTATTATTGACAAGAGTTGTTAGAGAATATGGTAAAATTCCAAAGTGAGTTGATCGACCAAAAGTTTATATATGGTATAATGATAGGCTTGAATATCAGGATGGTATCTAAGTGGATGGGTGCATTATGAGCTAGCGAATTTCTAGTAAGAGGTTGTATTTAGTTATTGAAGTGGTAAGAAGAATTATCCTTGAGATGAAAGATGTGAAAAACGCATGGGTTATCGAATTCATGACTTAGACTAGCATTATGGTGTGATGCGTTGTACCTTGTTATTTCGAGTTAGGTTTGATCATGGTGAGAGAATTTAGTTCAGTTCAGACTTTAGTAGATGGAGTAATCGATGCCCATATAAGGATTATAAGTTGATTCAAATGAGCATGGCATTTAAGGGTAAAAGTATAGTTGGGGAAGTAGTTGAAAAGTGTCGTTAAGTGTGAAGTTAGAAGTTGCATCCTAGCATACGATTATATGTCTATGTTCCATGTTATGGAGTTATATCAATGTTATAATCCTATATTCAGATGTCTTTTTCAGATTATGCCTAAAGTTTTTTGCTCCCTAATATTATTATAATTTCTTAGAAAGAATGTTAAAGAAATACTTCATTTGAGTATGATTCAGCTCATATAACCAATAATTCAGTTTAGCAATCAAACAGATGAGCTCCTATAGTTTTTTTCATATTTCCATCTAGTTTTACTATCCAAAGTTTCATGAATATGGCTATTCCATAAACTAAAATATTCGCATTCATGCAAATTACAAATTTATCTCAGTCCATGCATCATGCATCAATTTCAGATTCAGATATTAAGTCATGATTAAGCTTGTAAGTGTTTCGTACATCAGCTAAGCCTTTCCTTTGTATTTCGTCCAAGTCAGTATCATTTGGGGGTGAATAATCCCAAAGGGGTATATAATATAATACTCTATGTTTGAAAGCTTCTGTACATCATACGACTTAGTCCATTGAGTCGTACCCATGTCAGTGTTGGATGATTTGAGTTCTATTAAAGTTATGAGTTGATACTAGAAGTCATAAATTAAGGTACGAGCCTTATGAATATAAGTCATATGGTCAGAAATGTAGGTCCCTTAAGTTTCTGTACAAGTTACGAGTGGTGCCTACAGGTCGTAATGACTTATTACAAGTCGTAAGATATGACCCGTATCTTAACCAATAAATGATCCAAGAATCAAGACTCATGTTTTGATAGCTTTATAAGTTACTTGAGCATTGTTAAGTCCTCAAATAACTCTTAGCTGATAGACAAGTCAAAATATTCCTTAGCAATTTAGTTCTTGGGATATATATAACTATCGTCATATTCAAACGAGAATAACTATTGTTCTACTAAGAATTTCCGAGATCAAGACCCACCAACAGATAGATAATTGAATTAGCTTTGCAACGATACTATTATTTCTTTTATTCGATATTAGGGTAAAATATTATGGCCAAATTACTGAAGAACTGTCAAAGCTGTCAGCGGATACGACTCCCTGATGACAACTCGTAAGTAGACCATAGGAGTCATCAGGAGGAGTCATACCCATAACAGAAGGGTTGTAAATTTAGGTTCCTGGGGATGGCTCAAGGTATGAACTGTACCCAGAATATATGAGTCGTGACCTAAGATGTCGGAACGGCTTCCAAATGACTTCCAGAAGGTTTTTAATGGGGTTTTTTGTCTGTTATACTCTATAAACTCCCAATCCATGACTTAAAACATAAAAAGGCATTATTTTCCCCATTTTTTCAATCAATTAATAACATATTCTCTCCGTCCATCTTTAAGAACATCAAGATTAGGGTTCCTCATCTAAAATTCATCTTTCAAGTCCCAGGATTCAAATTCACAAATATCAAGAAGATTAAGATTAGGGTTCCTCACCCAAAATTCATCCTTCAAGTCCCAAGATTCAAATTCAAGAATATCAAGAACATCAAGATTAGCGTTCCTTACCCAAAATTCATCCTTCAAGCCTCAAGATTCAAACTTTATTCACAAGTCAAGACACTTTAAGTATGTAGGGTATTCATCAATGGGTTCCATCCACCCATTGAGCCCAAAACCCCTCTCTTTGATTTAAAGTAAGAATTTTTTCTTTATTATGGAATTTCTCAAGTGCAAGATGAATTTAATCCATGTTATTCTTTAGTGATTTGAATTAAATCTATGTCCATACATGATTCCATGTAAACTAGGTTATAGAATACTTTGAATCCAAGTTATTAAGTATATTTATATTGAGTCCATGGTAACTTATCCAATTCATGCATTAATCCAAGTGTGTATATTGTCTTGCCGAGCTTAACTCATTCCTATATTTCAATTCATGAAATTCGTCAGCTTAATAAAATATCTTATGTTTGGGTTTTTGAACTATAGTGTTATTTTACAATTTTAACGTTGCTACCATATTTAGTAATCATTTAGTGCTTCCAGGTTATGATCACGTGATACCTATATGTTTTACATGTTTTCGTTTTCAGGTTACAAGTCAGACAAAACATGTTTTATTTCTTTATTTGGACTACCATATTTAGGTTGAGCACTTATCAGTAGAGTACCACATCATGTTAAACTCATACTAATACTAACATCATTTAGTTGGGAGTAGGGTTTAGCACTGAGTAAACCTAGGGATGGGGGATCACATTCCAATAAAAGGGTATGACCTTTAGTAGCAATCCCTGAGTTTCAGAACTACGTAGCCAGCGTAGGTATGAGAGGTCTTCCTGCTAGTAGAGGGTGGACACTATTTTAGGGACACCTGCTAGTAGAGAGTGACTTCTTAGTCCTCTGGGACACCAGTTTAGTGGATCCACACAGCCATGTGTTAGTACCCGTGGCAAGGTACTAATACCCTATCAACTAGGGTTACAGGTTGGATCCCGGCTTCTGTTCTACTTATTCTACAAAAGTAAAGATCTAAGAAACTAAGGGTAGGGATTCACCAGCTTATCAAATTATGTTTGTTACTTATGTTTTAAGATACTTCAGTTGTCTGTTGTTTTTAGTCTCTTGATGAGTCTACTTACACTTAACATGTATGTTTTAAAATTATGTATCTATTCAGTTTTACTTATTATATTCAACCCTACTTACTCAGTACATTACAAAAATGCTGATCCATATATATTTCTATGTGCTACATTATCTCTTAATGTAGGTACCAATTGTAGCTCACACATAATAATTAGATAATTTGCAGCTTCCAGCTAGCAGATGATGAGTTCTCATATTTTGGGAACTCCAGTCAGTTGTAGTTCATGTACTATATTGTTATTATTCATATGTATTGATTAATGGTAGTTAGAGGCATGTCCCAGCTATCTATGATCAATATAGTAGAGGCTTCATAGATAGTCAGTCTGAGTCATGATATGTAATTCAAGTCCTTTCTAATGATTTATCATGTTGTAACTTTTATCAGTATTACCTTAATTAAGACTTTCTTATGATCATGTTTCCGCTCAACAAAATTAGTTTTTATACAATTTAAATTAATTGTTCAAGTAGTATGCCAGATCATGATTTAACTTGGGATAGCTTGTGGTTCCAAGCACCGTATTACGACTCGTGGGTAGTCTCAGGTCATGACAAAAATGTAAGCTACAATATGACCATGATGGGAATCAAAAATTATCTGGGCTAATTGATAGCCATTAGAAATATTAGTATAAGCTGAAATTTTTCTAGGATATTTAGTTCCTACATTGTATGCATTTAGTGTTAGTAATGCAAATAGGGGAAGAACTGATAAAAAGGTTTTAGCATCTTCTACTGGCAGTTTCTCACAACCCTGTTCCCTTTCTTAAACAAATGCACAGTAAGAGTTGCTTCCACCTTGTCCAGCAATGAACTACAATCATCAATCTGGTTATTACGGGGTAAGTTGCATTTGGTAAGCATATTAATGGCTTCTTGTGAGACCAATTCTATGACAAGGGGTTTTATATTGTGTTGGATAGCTAGAGTTAACCCTTTACTGAGTGCTCGAAGTTTAGCTGTGATGGGGGTTGTGTAGGGTATGCTCTTCATAAATCCTAGGACCTAGTTCACGTTGTTGGTTCAGACTAGATCCCCCCTATACCTCCCTTTCCAAGGTTTATTTTGATAGATTCATCAGCTTTAAACTTTTTGAACTCTGGTTTAGGGGGGTTCCAGCTAATTTTGATGGTTTAAGTTGGGTTTCTTGGATGGTAAGTCCTGATAAAGAGCTGGTATTCAGTGGCAGTAGAAATGGCCTCCTCGATATTGTTACTAATCTTGGTATTGTTAAATAGGATATTATTTCTAGTTAGCTAGATGGTCTAAAGGTAGTAGGGAATAAGGGTGTACCGATTAATCCATTTGTTGAAGGCTTTGCCTTTAAGGTTGCTCCAAATGAATCTCTAGTTACCAGAGTTAACAATCGGTATGGTAATGATAACGCTAAAACTACACCTATCAAATGAGAATGTAAGCAATCGTTGTCAATATATAACCCAACTATGTTGGGATCGAATCCCACAAGGCATATGGTGTGAACTTAAGTCATTTGTGATTTAATCAACTGATAGTTGGATGTTTCCTGAAATGGGGGTTTTTAGTTTAACAAGTAATTGTTGGTCACTTTAGTTTCAGTTTATAATCAAGAGTTTATGGAAAAACAAGAATTATGTTCACTAGGGGTTTTGGTACTTGACAGATGCTAATAGTTATTCAAGATTCTCACAGTAAGTAGGACAACAGATTATCTTTATCGAAATTATGCCTAAATGTCTCTTGACCTACTTAAGCATTTAATTACCTAATCCTCTCGGACTTAGGAAATTTATGTTCACTGACCAGACTTTACCTCAGGTTAATCAACCTTGTTATAGCGTCAATTATTAAACGGAAGGGTAGTAGCTTCCAAGTCCCTGTTGATTGCTCACTTTCTACAATAATTGATTTCTTTCTCAAGAAAACCAAAGTAGGTGTTATCTATTATTTGCAACCAATAGACGATAATTAAAACCTCGAAATTATCAAGGATTCCTATTATCTTTCAAATATTGAACATTTAGCACCTTATCAAGACTTAACCCTAGATCCCATAATTCGGGTTAAAGGGGTATAGCCACTCATGATGTAATAATCGAAACAACTAGATGTATTTATGATGTGAAAGATAAACTTACCACAAGATGAATAGTAACTAATGATTCTCCGATTAGATCACAATAGAAATCCCAAAATATTGATAAAAATCTCTTCAAAGTAATTACTTTTTCAAGCCAAAAAAATAGAGAGAGAAAATAACAAACTATGTGTCTCAAAACCCAGGTTCGGAACTCTCAAGAAAACCCTAAATAAGGCTTTAAATAGTTCAGCCTAAATAAGAAAAAAAATCACAGAGTTTAATAATCCCTCGAATTAGGCGACGACATTTGTGACAACCTATCAGGAGCCTGATGACTTAAGGCTGATGAAAAAATGTAATGACCTATAAGACCTTTGATGACTTATCACGGATGTCATCACATCTCCAACTCAGCTCTCATGTTCTGTCTTAGGCTGACGGCAACTTTGACGTCCTATTAACTCCTTGACGGCGTATCACAAAATATCGTCACAACTCCCAGTTGAAGTCCATTCTCTGTCTAAGGCTGACGATGAACCTAATAACCTATCACAGTGCTGACGACTTATCAGAAATGTCGCCAGCCACACTTCTCTTCTTTTTGCTTCAGATTTCAACTCATTTGCTTCCATCCTTGTTGGTTCTCCAGCATCTTAGCTTCTACTGCAAAATCAAAGATAAAACAATAAAAACCAACAAAAGTTGCTTAAGACTTTGCAAGTATTCTCAGTTAAAAGCCTCAAATGTGTTACCATCATCTCACACATCAACACCCTCAACTTAAAATAATTGTTTGTCCTCAAGCAACTTAAACACAACTAAGAGAATATAAAGTACATTTGGCAGTCAATCATCCATATCATCTTAAACATTTTCACCATCTCCAAGGTCAGTCAATTCAAGAACAATTGTGTATATTATTTAGGAACAACAATGCAACACACAGGAATCAAGATACGAGATTAATTCGGCTATAACAACCATGCATAGACCTGTATCACACTCTCCGAAAAAGTTAGCAACTATCAACATATCTGGTGTGCCCTCACAGCAAAGAAATTCCCCTTTTCTCATATCAGTAACCATGGAGACAACCAAAATACTCACTCTGTGAACGAAGTTTCAACCAATGTATGCCAAGTACCATAGGCTTGCCCTTATTTTCACTACCAAGGTTGTCTTCTCTTTGGTTTGTAATGCAGGCTAGGAGCTGGTATGATACTTGATGATATTTAAAGTGAATAAGCCTCCTTGACACTACACTAGATTTTTGAGTTTCACTTATTTGATTTCTCTATTCTTCTCTTTTCTTGATCACACTTACTTAGAATGGGTGCAGTCTTTTCCACAATCACTAATTCTTTTTCACAATTTTTTTCCTTTTCTTGCTCTTTTCCTCCGCACCCAACTTTTTATTCTTTTCTTTTATTCTATCTTTTTTCATACTTATTTTGTATCACGCACCCCTATGATAGCCACCCTCAACTTAGACCATTTGCCTAAGTCAAGGTGCACAGTGTCCAAGAAGGACCAGGGCCAAAACAGGTTTATTGTGATATAAATGGGAAGGTGACAAGTGTCATAAAAAGAAATAGGCTAATCAGTCTTAACACAAGGATCAAGGGATATTGTACACCTAGGGAAGGTCATTTAGGCTAAAGTGAGCTAATATCAAAACGACCTATGATCCTTTCCAAACCTCTATCCTTCAACCTAGGTAAGACTAACCAGGCAAGTTCTGGCTTCAGCATACAGAGGGAACTTTGTAGTATCTCACACACACTTAGCACACAGGTATATCGTAATCTACTACTCATTCAGTTCATGCAGCTGTTTGGCAATGATTATTGTGTTACAAGAATTAATGCTATACGAAGATGCACAGTGGTCACACATAGATGCAAATCACATGGTTAAAGAAGTAGACCACTTGAAGAGGTGTACAAAAATATCACAAAAACAAGTTAACTGCCTTAAGTACTAGTATTTTTCCCTAGTCGACTACAAAATTATACAACAATTTACCCTACACCCTCAACTTAAAATCAAAGAAAATCTGAACTAAGGGTTAGGGTATACTTGGGTAAGATCAATCATGAGGATCATGGGTTGCCTCCTATGTAGCGCCTGATTTAATGTCGCGGAACGACTCAGGTATCTCGATTATGTCAAACTTCATCAACACAGAGAGCAGAACTACTTTTCATTGATTTTTTCTGAATAATATAAAGTTTGAATAGTTGCCCATTCACCTGAAAGGTACTGCCGTCTTCATTTTCAAGCTCTACTACTCCAGATGAGTAGACTTGACTAACTCTAAACGGGCTCAACCACTTGGATTTAAGCTTACCTAGGAACAGTTTGAGTCTGGAATTGAACAGAAATACCAAGTCACCTTTTCGGAAGTCTCATTTCTCTATCCTCCAATCATGATACTCTTTCATCTTTTCTTCATACAGGTCCGCTCAATGATATTCTTTCCTAAAGAGAAAGGGGGTTTGAGTGGAGTCTTTAAGCTAGGCTAGAATGCAGGTCTTTGTTCTTAATTTCTCTTCTTTGGATTCCTAATCCACCCTCTTATTTATTATTTATGATAGTGTCCCAATCCACTAGGTGGATTCTCTTCTTATCAGCAGTGGTACCCTAAAAAAATTCCTCTGGATTTTATTAATTGTGCTGGTGATCTTAGGAGGTAGTTTGTGGTACTACATGATATGTAAAGGGATGCTATTTAGGGTGGCTTTTTCAAGCACTATTCTACTAGCTAAGAAACTTAGTTTTTCATCCATTTAGTTTGTTGTTCATATTGTCAACGATAAACTGGTAGTCACCATTGGTAGGTTTTTATGGAAGATTGGAAAACCTAGGTATTTTCTAAAGGTGTTGTTGCTCTTGAGATGGAGAGTGTCAAAGCATTCATGGGTAGTCTCAACTGAGTAGTTCTTGGAAAAGAGGGCTTTGGATTTAGCATGGTTGATTTTCTGTCCCGAGGCTAAACTGAAGTTGTTCATTATGTTCAGTATATTGATGTACTTTGCTTTGGTGGCCCTGGAAAAGAGGGTCAAGTCATCAGCTAGGAATAAGTGGGATAGGCTTGGCCCTCTATTGGTTATTTTTATGGGATGCCATAGTTGGGAAGTGACAACATGGTCAACAGTTCTTGAGAATCTTTCCATGTAGAGGATAAATAGATAAGGAGATATGGCGTTCTCTTCCCTTATGCCTCTTATGGGTTTGAAGGGTTCTATTTTTCCTTTATTTATGAGGATGGATATGGATGAACCAGTGACATAAGACATGACCAATTTAGTAAGCCTAGAGGGAAGTTAAAGAACTGGAGTGTGTCCTTTATGAATGACCACTCAAGTCTATCAAAAGCTTTTTCTAAGTCTATTTAGGATTATGGTAAGGGTTTTTCCCTCTCATTTTCTTAAAATGGTAGATGAACTCTTGGATAATGATGGCATTGTCAGTAGCTCTACTATTAGAAAGAAAGTTGGCTTGTGTGGGCCCAATGATTGTGGGTATGATGGGTTTGATTCTATACACAATGATTTTTGTAACCAATTTGTAGATTGTGTGAAAAAAAACAATGGGTCTAATGTCTTTGGGTGTAGAAGTATTGGATATTTTGGGGATGATGCAGAGAAGGGTGGTATTGGCTTTCCTAGGCATGTTGTTATTCTTGAAGACTTCTTTACAAAACTTAGAAGTTTATTCTCCTACAATATCCCAAAACTCTTGGTAGAAGAGGTTGTGTAGGCCATCAGGCCCAGGGGCTTTAGTAGGTTTAAATGATTTGAGAGAAGTGATGATTTCACTATCTCTAATATTAGTGTCCATAGTACTAGACATGATGTCACTCAGGATAGGACCAATCAGTGTGGAAGATTGATTGATGGGAGTTGAGTAGGTATAGTCAGTGGAGTAGAGTGAATTTAAAAAGAATAAGAGTTGGCCTTGAACGACCTTCTGATCATGAGTCCATTATCTTTGGTCATTTTTTAAGAAAGTGATTCTATTCTTCCTTCTTCTATTAATGGTACAGGTATGAAAGAACTTGGTGTTAGCATATCTCTCACTGAGCCAGTTTATTCTGGATCTATTTCTCCAGAATTCTTTTTTATATTTCATAAAAGAGTCATACTCAGTAAGAAATTTACTTTCTAGCTCCAAAAGAAAGTGGGTGTTGTGGTAATTGTCAAATTTTTTAATACCATCAAGTCTAGCCAAAATTCATTTAAGTTGGTGAAATATATTGCCAACGATGTTCCTATTCCAAACCTTAGAGTTTGTTCTAAATCTGTTAATGGTTGTATCTAGAGAGTGAATTATAAAAATAATTTTTGATAAGGTTTTTAAAAGAAGGGTGGCTACACCATATGTGCTCTATTCTGAAAGGTCTAGGACTAGTGGGGTAGGGTTGGAATTTAAGGGGGCAATGGTTAGACTTGGTTTTGGAGAGGTATGTGATAGTGGCTTCAGGGTATTCTTTTATCCAAGAGGTATTTGCCACATATCTGTCTAATCATTCAAGGATCAACTTGTGCCTATTCTTATATCTTTTGTTAGTCCAAGTATATTTAGAACCTAAAAAGCCAAGATCTAGCATGTTACATTGATCAAAGCAGTTTCTAAACAAACTAGTTCTACTATTACTAATATGATTACTACCTAATTTGTCTCTTTCTTGGAGTACTTCATTGAAGCCTCCACCAATGAGCCATCCTCCCTTGTAGGTTTGAGATATGGCTATGATCTCATTCCACAGAGTAGTCCTAGTGGAAAAAATCAGTGCTAGCATAAATACTAGAAAAGAGCCAAGAAGTTTTATCAGAGTTAACCATGACCATAACATGGGTTCCCTGAGGGGTTATTGAGATGTCATTAAATTTTAATATGCTCTCTTTCCACATGATAACTATCCCCTCTGAGGACTGATTAGCAGAAAACTGGATCTGGGAGTCAAAGTTAAGAGCATCAGTGAGGGAGTGGTTCTCAGACATCCTAATTTTAAGAAGAATCAGCATTGCAGGCTTGTGCATCTTGACCATAGTGTCATATTTATGCTTAAAGGTGGCATTGTTAGACCCTCTAACTTTCTAGATTATGAAGTTCATCATGGTTGACAATTAGGTGGTTTGGTGGACTGGATTCTTCCCTTTCTCTTTTAAGGTAAGGTTCTTGGTCCTCCATACTGGGTTCAGGGATCTTGTTAGGGAGACATGATCCAACTGATTCCGCAAGTTCAAAGTGTACATCTTCATTTGTTTCAAACAATAATCTATAATAGCTTTGATGGAAGGCTCTTTGAATCTTATCATTACGAGTTTTCCCAGGATGTAGGACTCTATTTTTTGCTCCTCGAAGGCTTTTAGGATACATTCCAACTTTGTGTTGCTCATCTTTAAAGTCTCTAAAAGTTCTACAAATGGATTTCCTTGCCCTTATGGGTTTGACCCTCTGTTATTTGTGATTAAGTATGTGTCACCTGGGCTTTCCATAGACTTAATACTAGGTGTAGGATTTCCATGTTGGGGATATTCACTAGAAGAATGGTAGTCTTTGATAGACTTAGTTCATGAAATTGTTGAGATCCTAGGATGGTGGGTGATGTGTGGTTGACATCATATCTGGCTGTAGTAGTGTTTTTAGCCACACTGGAGTCCCAAGCCTCTCTATGGAGTGGTTTAGTGCATCCTTGATCAAGTGAAAAATATATGCTAAGTATTAAAGGATCACTACTAGTGGTTGGTTTCGTAACTTCAGGTTGCGAGTCATAGCCTTGCCTTGTAGTAGTAGTAGTACTTCCAGCCAATATATGGGCGTGTGGTTTGATGGTGGTGGAACTGAGATGAAGATCAGTGATTCTGGGGTTGTGTTCTGAGTGGGAGGGATGTTGGATTTGTCCATTTCCAAAAGATATTAGTAGTGGAGTAGGGTTTGAAATAGAGCCTTGGGGGGCCTCTATTTCCATATTTAACTCCTTGTTAGGGGAGGTTGGATTTAGGAGTTAATTGACATGATGGGATATGTCTCATCAACAGGTTATGAGTAATTATTACCCTCTATCCCAAGTCTAGGGTATGATTATTTCTTAGTTAAGCCAAGGTCTCCCAAGAAATCAGTAATAGGAGGGGTATTAGCATTAGGATGAGAGAGAAAGAGACATTATTTTAGTTGGTAGGTCCAAAAATAGTGCTGGTATTGACTTTAGAGGATTTCTTACATCCCTCATTTAATTTTGTTGTCTCGTCAGTGGACTGCTGAGGATTTGCAATAAATTTCTTTTAATGGAGTTGTTACCGTGCTTAGTGTGTTGTGTCAGCTTAAATTGGCCCAGGCCATTTTAGGTCTTTTTAAATTGGCCCATGCCATTTTGGGTCTGAGCAGGTTGGGCCTATTCAGGGAATTCCAGTTGGACCTTTCCTTGGGCCATCGCTGCTTGCTGGATGACGATCAATGGGTTTGTTAACTTTCATAATAGGAGAGGAAGTGAACTTACCTGTGCGAGCATTGAACTATTTTACCTGGGTGTGTGTTGGATTCGGATTACCTCTGCTTTTCTTTGCCTGGGGTGATCTCTTCTTCTTTAGGAAAGTCATTGCAGTCCATTCCTTATGTGGTTGCTCTTGAGTTAAAAGGGGGATAGGGGATGGGTTGCTCGTGGATGGAGGTTGGATGTGTGGAATGCTCCTAAAGGTGTGTCCAATTTGCCCGCACCCTGCACATGATACCTTTACCCTCGTAGATTACTCTTTGTCTATGGGTGCCGATTATGATTTCTATTTTAACTAGTGTTTCAAGAGAAACCTAGATACATATCCTGGCATATCACCTCCTCAGTATAGATGAAGTGCATGTGTCTATCTTTAGTAGGGTCCCTAATTTTTGGCCAATTTTTTTCAAGATAGCTCGATCATAATATTTTGTCGGGAGTTAAGGTAGCCTGGCCCAAATGGCTGTTTGGGTAAGCATTGATTCCTCCAAAACAAAACTCGGCACCCATTCGTGCACTGTAAAAAAATGCCCGGCAACGAAACATGGTCCTTGGTGGAGGACTTTGTTGGTGTTTAATCCTTAGGATAATTTGACTGTGTAGAAGTCACAGCCTAGATCTATTAGGATTAAGGGCTTCAAAGGTTTCCACAGATATATTAGTTTGCCCTTTGGATACTGGTGGGATTTTTTTCTCCCAAACAATTTTACGATTAAGGATTTCCCCCGTGGTGCTTGTATCCTTTGGATTTCTTTTTCTAAGAGTTGAATTGCATCTGGGTTTAAATATGACATTTTAATTTCTTTTCTATGTGTTTGAAGGTAGGTGGCCTTTAGATCCAAACTTATATCCATGAGAATAGATATGATAGATTGTTTTCCTTGGTTGACTTCTTCCTTGTGGTTAAGCATGTATGGTTGTTTTGGTGGAACCAACAGAAGTGGCGATAGGGTATTGGAGAGCGTGGGCGGTGTCGTGGACATTCCCTAAGATTTTGTTGACCTTCTAGAGAGAGGGAAATTCTATCATCTTGCTCCTTTCCTACTCATAAATAGACATTCACTATATATGATAAAATAGGCATTCACAATATATGGTAATACATTTATAACACTCCCTCTTGAATGTCTAATTGATAGACAATGTGTCTCATTAAAACATTACTTGAAAAAATTCATTGGAAAAAAAATCTAGTGAAGAAAAAATAAAACACATCTCTAATAATATGCATATATATTTCCTCATTAAAAATCTTACAAGGAAAAAAATCCACTGCGACAAAACCTCGTAACAGAAAAAGAGTACATCGTGTATTAACTCCCTCTAATGAAAACATTCTTGAACCTTTGCATTCCGATCTTGTGCACCATCTTTTTGAAAGTTACAGTTGGAAGAGACTTGATGAGTAATCAACCACATTGTCACTTGAACAATTCTGTTGCATGTTAATATCACCATTCTTTTAAAGCTCATGTGTATATAAAAACTTTAGTGAAATATGCTTCGTTCTATCTCCTTTTTTAAAACTCTATTAAGTTATGCTATACATGTTGCATTATTTTCATATAAAATTCTGAGTACTTTGTCATATTTCATTCCATATTTTTCTAGAATGAGATATATCGTGGACCTTGTTTTGTGGAGCAAAAATAACACTTGCAATTTTTACGAATTCAAATACTTTCAAAAAAATTTCAAACTCGAATTTTGAAAATAGAGTCACCACTAAATTTATTTAGAAAAATCAAGAAAATCTTTGAAATTACTTGCTATATGTAGTTGTGATGATGAACAACTAACTACATGGGACTAGGTCCCTAAATGTGCAACATACAGTACAGCTGGCACGCGTTGTATGCACATTTTTGTCCTCTTGTGCAACAAACTTACAGGTGTTATTTTGTACTGATTAGGACAGTTGGTCAAATGATCTTTCATCCCTAATCATCACTCAGTGATAAAAGGAAAGAGACGTCTCTTCATCAAATGATTTTTGCAATTCTAAAGAGTGAAGTGAGGCAGCATAAACCTCAGTTCCAACATAGCTCAAGTTCTTATCTTTATGAGTGCTTAAATAGAAATTATTCTTGAGTGTATTCTATTTTGTAAAAGAATTACTCGTACTATAAGAGTAATGACATTTTTCTTTGAGTAGAGAGTGCTTAGGTAGAGTTGCCTAAGTGTGAAACTGATTAGAGTTAATCAGTAGAGAGGATCCTTGGTAGAGTTACCAAGATAAGCTTGTGGTAGAGTTACTCTAAGCGAAAGGAGCCTAGAGTTAGGATGGAATCTAGACTGTAATCAGGAGATTGATTATAGTGGATTTTTCTTGTGCTTATGAGGGCAAGCCGTGATTTTTCCTTTCCTAGGTTTCTGCGTAATAATCTTGTGTTTTTACTCTTTCTGCACTCCTTTTTGTTTTCTCGTGCTTTAGTGTTTGTTTGCTTATGATTGATTTTGAGGGCCCTGGTTCCTTACTGTGTGGTGCAACCCTCAGGGTTTCAACAATTGATATTAGAGTGGGGTCACTCTAAAAGGTTCACACCTAGAGTGTCTTGGTTAGCATGGCTGCTCCACCTAACCTGGAAGAAGGGAAATCAACCACTAGACCATCTAATTTCAATGGACAGTACTATGGGTGGTGGAAAATAAGAATGTTTTACTTCATTATGGTTGAGGACAATGAGCTAATGGACATTATCTTGATGGTACTCATGTACCTATAAAAGAAGTCAAAGTAAGAGATGTTACAAAAAGAGTTATCAAAAGCATGAGAAAATTCAATGAAGAAGATTGAGAAAAACTATAAGGTCAAGAAATTGTTAGTCTGTGGAATAGGGCCTGATAAATATAGCGAGATCTCAGCTTGTGAAATGCCAAAGAGATCTGGGACTGCTTGAGGACTTCACATAAAGGTACTATAGATGTGAAGGATTCAAAAGTTATAGCAGGGCTTGTAGTATTTACAAGATATGTTAGCACACCAATTACACCAAGATATGGTACTTCATAACTAATTCAATTCGATATATTGTTCATTTCAGCAAATAATCTATTACTTTTGAAAACTTTCCAAAAGTTTCAATAATTTTCAAGTTATAAATTTATGCAATATAAGGACTATAAACAAGTTTTTCAGAAACTTTTATATGCTTCAAATATTTTGAATCTTTAAAAAGTCGTTATATTAATTTTGTCAAGTGACAATATTCAGCATTTCATGTGTGACATCTTCAAATGTCTAGACTGAAATGCTTATCAAGGTGCATTATTTAATGTAACTTGCTGAATATTTCTGCATCAATATGCTTAAATAAATATAGAATTCAGATCCTCATAATCTTTTACAATATCGCGTCAATAGTGTATCAAAGATATTATCGATGAGATATCATTTTATATCGATTTGCAATGTGACACAATATTTTGAGGTCTCATTACTTCATTATTTTCTTGTACCTATCCTCTCATAAGGTCTCATGAAGTGTTATGTCGTAGGCTTTTCAAGAACACATTGCCTCCTTATTATGATCATTTGCTCCTTTTTATTTTTCAAGAATTATTACATTTAGAACTGATTGGTCTGCCATGCTTCATGCATGTAATAGATTTTTTCCTTCAAAGACATTCAGTTGAATGAGGATCACATTGATGATAATTCACAACATATTTCTTAGTTGTTTATTATCTCCCCCTCGTATTAGAAAAATTAACATACATCTCAATTTACCTTAGAGAATCCATCTTTGTGCATCATGGTATATCTATTGATCAAATACCATATGTCAAAATTATTAGATGGAATAATTATTTCGTGACCTTGGACCAATTGAGAGGAAATAAATAATCATTATTTGTAGGTCTAATGCAGACATGTGCTATTGTATGCAATATATCATATTTCAGACCAACACATGAAACTTTGTTCTCATTAGCACTGGTTTAGCTATTTATCGAAGGCATTCAATATCAAATCTGCATTATCAAGATGAATTGTCTTGATTATATAATCTGAAAATTATACTCTTAACTCAATTTATATTCAGCAAACAAATCTATGAATGTCAACTGCAGATTGACAATAAATGTACATGTGATCATCTTATATTGATGCATCTTAATATATATCACATGATAGGTGAATGAGCCCTTATTTGCCTTGAATACTTTCTAGATTTAAGGAATTCAACCTCAACATTAGTTGGTCCAACCAACTTATCATGAGAACAAACAACATGAATAATTTTTGAAGAATCTTCTTGTTCTTCACTACATGTCAAATACTCAATATGCATATCTTCGAAATGTCATAATGGTTCATGTCAACTTATGAACTTTTATACTATTAAACTCCAAGTTTCGCATAACATGTGTTTTTTGCTTTAATAAATTTCAGATTTACTATGACATGAATAGATTTCAGACTTACTACTTCGAAAGTAGATTTCAAAGTAACTCTTCTCAATTATTCTACCTCTTTCGAAGGTGAGTTGTAATACCACCACAATCAAGTACACGTTTGTATTAATAAGCTTTTTTAAATATTGTCACATTCACCTTAGGGAATTGATCTAACTTATAACAATAAAAATTCTCATTCTCTAGAAATGCAATATAATTGTGTCTTAATCCTATCAAATTTTGATAGCTTGTAACCTCTTTCATGATATTGTTACTTCAAAAGCAAACTGAGGCATACATATAATGTAAAGAATTTTTCTCTAACATATCTTATAATCGTACTAAACGTGTGAAAATATTATTAATTTTGATAATTATTATCATATTGTCCCTCCACGTGAATATTCATACATTCAATTACTTGTCTTCTTTCAGACATATTATGCACTACTACCACATCCACTTCGGAGAATCACTACAAAAAACAGCATTTAGCAACGAATTTGTAGAAACATTTACTTTTTCGTCACTAATTAACAACAGATTGACAACAAAAATAGAGTTTGTCACTAAATAATTAAAAATAAAATTAGTAGCCGAATTAGTGATGGATTAGCGATAGAAAGTAAAATTTGTTGCTATATTTTGGCAGTAAATATTGACGCTTTTATTTTGATGACAAAATTAGCGACATAAAAGGGGGAGGAGAATTTATTTGACATGGTGGAGACGAAAATAACAACGAAAATATTGTCACTGAAATTATTTTACCATTTTAAAAAATATATAAGAAATTATTGTAACGGAAAAAGACATTTTGAGGTATTTGTTCTTAAATTTTTAATAAATAATTAGCAGAGGATATAATATCCGTTGCGAAAACTGTCACTCTATCAATTAAATATTAGGGCAAACTCTTTTATTTCACTTTGTTCCAACATTTGGTATCCTCCGCCTTTTTTCAAAAAACACTTTTCTTACCCGTTCTCTCAATTGAGAAATGAAAATCGCTCAATATCAATCGAAAAGGGAATCAATGCTCAATTTTGAATCTAAATTAGAGGTAAGATTCTAAATCTCGTAATGAGGGTTGTTTTTCCTCTTTCAATTTCTTAATTTCTAAGTTAAAAGTCACTTGTAAATGATAGATTTAGGGTTGTTTGAGCTCTTTCACTTCGTATTGTTCGATTATTATGTTAAAAAGTTCGATAAATGGTTATTTACTCGAAATGAAAATCGAATTTTTGCTCAAAATTTTTGTTTGTGGGGTTTTTGATATTTTTGTTGCATGTTTATTAATCTCCAATTTCTTCAACAGAATTTCTGTTTGTGTGGTTTAATTTTCAATTTTTTGTGTACACTGATTATGTTAGGTTCTATTTGCGGGTTGTTTGAGCTCTTTCACTAAGATTTGTTCAATTATTGTGTTAAAAAATTTGATTAGTGGTTATTTAATCGAAATAAGAACAGTAGTTTTCCTCATAACTTCTATTTGTGGGGGTTTTGGTATTTTCTGTTGCATGTTCATTAATCTCAAATTTCTTCCACAAAAATGGGTGTTTTGCACTTTTATTGAGAAGCGGTACACGCACCTTTATTGACGGATATTCTAATTCTTCTTTTTGATAAACGGTAATTGTGGATATTCTAATTCTTTTAAAGCTTGCCTTATCCACACCATGTAGCGCTGATGCAGCCTTGAGAAGTCTATTTTTCAAGTGTGTTCTTATCCCAAAGCCCTTGTGGAAGAAGGTTGTAGTGAGCTTAAAACACCAACTAATTGCCAATACTTTCTTGAATTTCTTAATATAAGCTAATGTACTGGATAAGCTTAACCTAACTAGTTGTTGCTAACTTTAAATTTTTCATAATGGAAGGCTTTTTTTCCCTCTTTTTACTAATTTATATATTGTTAAATTTAGAAATGTCATGCTACTAACTTGACCAAACTGGTTACCAATACTAGCTTGACCTAACTGGTTATTGAACTCCAGTATGAATGTGTCTTTATTGAAATTTCAAACTTGATGTTAAAAGTTGATTTGCTTTTAATCATTTTTCTTTATTGTTTTGCTGAAATTTTCCGACTCATGTTGAAATTATTTTACTACTGTAACAGAAGTTAAAGTTAACTAGTGTTGCATAACTTAGAAGGCATTCTGATTATATTGTCATATTAAACTGTCTTGTTTATTTCAATACTAAATAGGAATATGGTATGAGAGGCTGGATGAGGGGTATTAGTCCTAGTTTCATAACCGGTGAGGATAACTCTCTCCAGTTGGGGAGCATTGTAAGAGACATGTAATTATATAGAATAGTATCCAAATTCAGTACGTCACATTTGGACATGCATAGATTGCTCTGTTCTTTTGTGTTGGTTTCTTTCCTTGCACTCTATTGATTATTTTATTAAGTTTTAACTTTGTGAAGTTCTTGTACAAAAAGACTTCATCAATTATTTTCTCTCAAGAACCTCGTTTGTATTAGATGTTGGATTGTTGCCTTGGGTGCTAGGCTTAGCTGCTGCATCTGCCAGTTACAGTTTGTGTTAACTGCTTATTTTTGCTAATTGTTGCTTAGATGTTGGGTTGTAGCTTCTTTAGTTTGATACTGTAGCTGCTAGCTCTTAGCTTTAGTCAACTACTGTTTCCTACCTTTTTATCATCTGCTATGACTTTAATTTCTTTTTAATAAATTAACATACTTAAGGCTCGTTTGGATGAGATATTATGGATAAATAATTTTCAAATTAATTTTAGGATGAGTTCATCCCACATTGAGGGTGGAATAACAATTTCGAGATAACTTATCCCTGAATAATTTGTTTCCTTACCAAACTATCCCTAATATTCATTTAATTAATGAAACTGGAGACAATGATTTTTGACTGTTTATGGTATTCTTGTATTTATCATTCGTTTGTTTTCCTTTAATGAGTTTCATGATTTTATTCTTTAGACTTAAGATAGTTTAGTTATACTTGGAGGAAGTAATAGCATTTTTTGTAAGGAAAATTGTTATCTCTCTTTACTTTATAAATGTATTTCCTTGTGTAAATGGTGGAGATGTACTTAGGAAACTTTTTTTTCTATTGTATGATATAGTTCTCCAAGAAATTTAGATGGATTTATTTAGCTCATGTGTTCAGTGACTGTTAGATTTTATTTTTTCTGTTTTATGCCCAAAAAAAAGACATTGTGGGTACTCTAGCTCTCGGATAACATAATGTTATTAGTTATTAATACTAGACTTTAGTTATTGTTTACTGTCCAACTCTGTTTGTTTGAGAATGATTGTCAAACGAGAAGATTCTATGTTTAGTTTGAAACATATTACGAAGAATAGGTCCTATATACTCATTCTAGGTTGCTTTTTGACTATAATGAACTGAAACAATTTTATGCACAATATTGTTTATTCTATATGCAGAATGCAAGCCCTAAAGTATCTCTTGATCTTTTATTCTTGGTGTTTGATCACACATCAGCTTTGATGAAGTTCAATACTGCAACTCAGAGTATTGCGAGACTGTGGAAGGAAAGACAGGCGATTTTATGGCCTCTGATCTCAAGAGAAACACTATTAAAGCTTTGCCCTACTTCAATTTTGATAAGCATCACTCTCAAGCATTAGATTAGTCATTTACTTTGTTTTTCAAACACTATTCTATTAGTGGATGAACAATTACGGATGTGGATGTTTTAGGATTTATGTATTCTTGGATTAACTCTTTAGTCTTTAGATAGCCATTTATATAAAATTTAACTGTAATGCTTATTGAATGTCATTGCTTCTAATTTAGTTTGTTCAATGTGAATTTTGAATAATATATAAAAGTATATGAGAAAAAAATAATGTCATTTCTGTAGCTAAATTAATATAAAATCATATGCAAATTATGACGGAATAGCTCCGGAAATTTCATATCTAAAATTTCTCTATGATGAAATCAACAATCAAATTAGCGACCGATATTGTAATAAATAACTACCAAATTGTTTGTTGCTAAACTTAGTGACGGAATGATTTGTCGCTAATCCCTCGCTAAATATAGTGATGGACACTGAAAATCCGTCACTAAAGGCTTAGCAACGCGCGTTTTAGCAACAGACACATTTTCGTCGCTAACTTATTTGCGACGGGTTTGGGTGATTTAGCAACAGATTTCGTCCGTTGCTAAACAATGATTTTTTTGTAGTGTAATGAAGCATATTCAATGGAATATGTCTCATGATTTTCAATCCAATACACATTATTTTGCCTTAACCATCGTTATATCATCAATATAGTGCACTGAGATTCAAATTCAGTGTCTTATCCACATAAAGGCATCTTAGGTTATAAATCGATGAAATATGAACTCAATATTTTATCATCATAATGCATCGGAATTCTACTCCAATGTCTTATCCTTTTAATGAGATGAGACTTAAATCAATCATCATACCTTTTAACAATATTATTCTTCAAGAACAAATTTAAGGTATAAATAATTTTCAACCAATTAAGTTCCTCAGATCCAAAGTTCAATAGAGTTGTATCAATTTAATAGCAAACTCGTGATGTCCAAATATTTGAATTCGTCAAAATTGAGTAGGACAAAATAAGAAAAAAAGAATTAGTGAGACAAATTCTAAAAATATAAATTACAATATTTCTTATAGAACATAATTAATGGGATCTGCTAAGTTACTAACAAGTATATAAGAATATTAAATTAAGAACAAGTAAAAGGATATCCTTACCACTGTGAAGAGATAACAACAACAACAACATACCCAGTGTATTCCCACCTAGTGGAGTTTGGGGAGGGTAGAGTGTATGCAGATCATACCACTACCTCAAGAGAAGTAGAGAGACTATTTCCGATAGACCCCCAGCTTAGGACCAATAAAAGTATAACAAATATAAAAAGTAAGCAGATAAAAATTAATATGGTACACAAAACAAACTAACAGAATAATAAACACAAAAGATAAGTGCATAATAAACTAGTACGGGATGCAAAAAAGTCAACACCACTAACCCCAAAAACTACAGCCCCAACACTACGAACCAGAAACTCCAGGCCCAAAGGAGCACTCCCCTATTACTACCGCCGCACTTAAACCCCCTAATCCGCGTCCTCCATACCTTCCTATCAAGGGTCATGTCCTCTGTAAGTTGTAATTGCTCCATATCATGCCTAATCACCTCCCTCCAATATTTCTTCGGTCTACATCTAGCCCACCTAAAACCATCCATAGCCAGAGTCTCACACCTCCGCACTGGAGCATCACGGTCCCTCTTCATCATATGCCCGAACCAACATAGCCTCACTTCTCGCAACTTATCCTCCACCGAGGCAACTCCTACCTTCTCCCGAATAATCTCATTCCTCACCCTATCTTTCCTGGTATGTCCACATATCCATCGCAACATTCGCATCTCCGCCACATTCACCTTTTGGATGTGGGAGTTCTTAACTGGCCAACACTCCGCTCCATACAGCATAGCCATCCGAACTACCACTCTGTAGAACTTACCTTTAAGCTTCGGGGGGCACCTTCTTATCACAAAGGACTCCCGAAGCAAGCCTCCACTTTAACCACCCTGCCCCAATACGATGCGTAACATCCTCGTCAATCTCACCATTGCCCTCAATTATAGACCTCAGATACTTAAAACTCTCCCTCTTCTGGATAGCCCGAGAGTCTAGCTTCACAACCACTCCATCTTCTTGTGACATATTACTGAACTTACACTCTAAGTACTCCATCTTTATTCTACTTAACCGAAAATCTTTAGATTCAAGCATCTGTCTCTAAACCTCCAACTTATCATTCACTCCACCCCGAGTCTCGTCGATCAGAACCACATCATCTGCAAATAACATACACCAAGGCACATCCCCTTGAATATTTCGCGTCAAAACATCCATCACCAAGGCAAATAGAAACGGGCTAAGAGTCGATCCCTGGTGCAACCGTATCAACACTGTGAAGTGCTCTGAATCTCCACCTACCGTCCTCACACGAGTCTTCGCACCATCATACATATCCTGAATCGGCCTAATGTACGCCACGGGCACCCCTCTAACCTCCAACCACCTCCACAGAATCTCTCTGGGAACTCTGTCATATGCCTTCTCAAGATCAATAAACACCATGTGTAAGTCCTTCTTCTTCTCTCAAAACTGCTCCACTAATCTCCTCACAAGGTGAATGGCCTCAGTGGTCGAGCGACCAGGCATGAAACCGAACAGATTCTCAGAGATCGTCACGATCCTCCTCATCCTCAACTCTACCACCCTTTCCCAAACCTTCATAGTATGACTCAACAACTTAATACCTCTATAGTTGTTACAACTCTAAATGTCTCCCTTGTTCTTATACACTGGAATCATCATGCTCCACCTCCATGCTTCAGGCATCTTAGCATCTCTAAAAACAATGTTAAACAGCCTCCAGACCTGCCCCGCTAGTGCTCTTCCAAAAGTCTACTGGAATCTCGTCTGGCCCCGTCGCCCTACCCCACCGCATCCTGCGAATAGCTCCCTTGACCTCCTCAACCTCGATACGCCTACAATAACTATAATCGTGACCCTCCCCAAATATCTCCAAGTCTCCCAACACAGAACCTTTGTCCCCCTCGTCGTTCAAAAGTTTATCACTACTAAAAAAAGGTCAAAAAGCGACGCAAAAAAAGCGACGGGTGTGTCGCTTTAAAAAGCGACGTTGGCCGTCGCTTTTTTAGTTTAATTTTAATTTTTACTTATTTTTTATTAAAAGCGACGGCCAACGTCTTAATATTCATTGCTTTTTTTTGCGGATTTTTGTGCCAAGAAATTAAAAAATAATTTATAATTTTTTTTAAATAAAAGCGACGAACAGCGTCGTAATTTATTAAAAAATAATAATAATTACTTTTTAAAAAGCGATGTAGTCCATCGATTTTTAAATTTGATTTTTATTTTTATTTATTTTTATTAAAAGCGACGGACAACGTCGCTATAATTTTTATTTTTAAAATATTAATTCTTGAAAAGCGACGCTGTCCGTCGCAATTTGTAATTATTTTTAATTTTTTTCATTTTTTACAAAAAGCGACGGACAGCGTTGGTTTTGTTAAAATTAAATAAAATTAATTTTTTTGAAAAGCGACGTTGTTCGTCGCTTTTAAATTTTATTTTTATTTTTATTTATTTTTATTAAAATCGACGGACAACGTCGCTATAATTTTTATTTTTTAAAATATTAATTCTAAAAAAACGACGATGTCCGTCGCAATTTTTAATTATTTTTATTTTATTTTTAGAAAAAGCGACGCACAGCGTCGCTTTTTTTAAAACTAAATAATAATTAATTTTTTGAAAAACGAAGTTGTTCGTCTCTTTTTAAATTTAAATTTTATTTTTGTTTATTTTTATTAGAAGCGACGGACAACGTCGCTATAATTTTTATTTTTTAAAATATTAATTCTAGAAAAGCGATGCCCTCCGCAAAAATTTTTAAATATTTTTAATGTTTCTTTATTTTTTCAAAAAGCGACGGACAGCGTCGCTTTTGTTAAAACTAAATAAAAATTAAAGTTATGAAAACGACACGTCCTTCGATATTTTATTTTTAATTTACTATTAAATAAATAATTTTTATATTAAAAAATTAAATGTATTCAATTATATATTGAATACATTGATATTATACGATCGATTGATCAAAAAAATATATACTGTTGAAGTTATAATATAATAATATAAGTTAAATTAAACGATAATTTATCATTGTATATATACAAAACGTTGTATTACGAGGTAATTTACATGTGTATGTGATGTATCTAGTACATATTGTGAATTTTATAGTCAATCAACTATATATATTGAATACATTGATGTCATATGATCGATTGATCAAGGTAATAATATATTTTTGAAATTTTAATATACTAATGTAAGCTAAATTAAATGATAATTCATCAGAGTAGAAATAAAATACGTTGTATTACGAGGTAACATACTCGTGTATGTGATGTATATAGTTAAAAGCTAGCTAACTCTATATATCCAAATATTTTGAATATTATGTTAACATCATATGATCGAGGTAGTAATACACTATTGAAGTTATAATAATGAAGGCAATTAACCGACAATTCATTATATCAATACGTTGTATTAACGTAATCAAAATCTCCAATTCAATATTTTTTTAACCTAATTTCTAAACCCAATTTGACTCATCTCCGCAATTTTAATCTCAATCGTTCATCATATTTGATCAACGGTCAATATTAAAATCAATTTTCACTAATTGTTTTCTTGAAATTAAGGGTGTGCATCGGTCGATTCAATTTGATTTTAAATATTATCGATTTGGTTTATCATTTATCAATTTTTAAATAAGTTAAACCAATAACCAAATCAATAAGGTATTTTTTATCGGTTTTTGGTTTATCGATTTTTAGACCTTAACGGTTTGGTTTTCGGTTTAACCAATAAGAAAATATGCATAAAATATAAATAGTAGCAACTAATTAATAAGAAAAAAATGAAATCTTAATTGCAGCAAAAATCTTACATGTTGTGTTTTATTTTACAAGAGTCTTCAAGCTTGAATAGGTTTTTGAGAAGGTCTGCGTACATTGTACCCTCCGCATACCTAATTTGTGGGACTAAATTAATTTAATTGTGTTGACACCCAATTTTGACCTCACGCTACCCCTCTTAGGCTGCTATTTTATAAAGTAATTTTACGTAACATTAATTCTTACATGCTTAGTTTATTTTAATATCGACGTCTTACTATTTTTCTCGTCATTTCCACATTTATTAAATTATCATTTTTCACAATTTATTAATTCAAATCACGAATATTTTACAGAATTTTTATTAATTTTTATTTATTTTTACGTAAATGTGCACACTCACAATTTATAAATGCATTATCTTTATTATTACTGCTATCAATAATTTTATATAACATTAATTTTTACATGCTTAGTTTATTTTGATATCGATATCTTATTATTTTTCTCACCATTATCACATTTATTAAAATAGCGGGTCTAATTCAATTCAATTTAATTTCTCAATGTGTTTATTTTCTAGTCATCTTGTACTAATGTTAATTTTAACCAAATTGATATTAATTTCATTTTTGACCCCTTTTTAAAGTAATTTTAATCTCAGTCGTTGATAAAAATTGATCCAATGACTGATGTTGACACCCAATTTTGTACCACAATATATCAATTTTAGCCTAGTTTTTTTCAATTTATTATTAGTATCATTTCGATCATTTAATAATTCAAATACAATATTTTACGTAATTTTATTAATATTTATTAATTTTTTTTCTTCTCATAAATATGCACACTCATGATTTACAAATACATCATCTATTTATTGTTATTATCATTATTATTTTTTGACAATTTTATAAAATAATTTTACGTTACATTAATTTGACACGCGTAGTTTATTTTTAAATCAACATCTTATTATTTTCTCATCATTAGTACATTTATTAAAAGAGCAGCCTAATTTAAATTAATTTTTTTAATCTAGTTAAATTTAGCCAATTTGTATTCAATTAATGTCAATTTTAGCTAATTTAACACTAATTCTGATTTTTTAACTCATTTTAAAATTATTCTAATCTCAAGCGTCGATCAAAATCGATCCAACGGCTGAGATCGGATCAACCTTTCTTTCCTTTTTAAACAAAATCCAAATCCAAATCCTAACTCTCACTCAAAAATAGTCGTCTCTCTCATCTCTCTATCATTTCTCTCTCTAAGGTCCCTCCCACCCCCGTTCCACCACTCCGGCCGGTGACCCTCACCAACAAAACCATCGATGCCGTCAACCAACCCTGTGTAGCCATCAACCGAACCAGCACCTTCAAGCACCAGTGGACACCGCAATCGAGATAATGTCGGCAAAGCATCAGTGGACGCCGCCATCGAGATAACGCCGGAGTTATCACTGACGAAAAGTCACTTGCATCAGCCGTCCCGCCGCCGCTCCGCTCTCCCTCATTCTTCTCTCCGTTAGCTCTCTTACCTTGATTGATTTCTAGTTGCTGCTTTATCATTTTTCGTTATTTTCAGTTGTGCTATTTATAGTAATCTTGAGATTGGGAGTTCTTGTTTTTTATTTTGAATTGACATTTTAAGTAATCTTGAGATTGATATTGCTTGGGGGTTCTTGATTTTGGATTTGTTCATGCCACCTCCGTTTATTTTCCTTTTTTCAATTAATTTGGTAGAAGATCGTGCGATATTATTCATAAGCAGCTAAAGTCACTATGTTTTCTGTTATGTATTTTAATTTCAAACTCTATTTTCTGTGATGATCTAAATCTCCAGCAGTGCGAAGCAACATGGAGAGTAGCTTTACTCTTACTGTAGTAGCTAAAAGACAATAGGTCAAAAAATTATTAATGTTATATTTTATATTATCTTTTTGCAATATAAAAGATATGGTTCAAAAGGTAAGAATAACACACTTATTAAACTAACAAAAAATTAATCATTTAGGAGGAAATTCGTCATAGCATGGTGAAGTATCTAATATCTTCATGTTAAAATATAATGTGCAGCCCCTATTCACTACATGTGCCCTTAGTTACCAAGTATTATAATGTGCACAACTTTGCCACATGTCAACATGCATTAAGCTAAAAAAGAGTACATTAATTTATCTTTTTCATAGATATGGTCTTGTCATGCTTCAAATACTCAAATAAATCGAATACAATAAAACAAAAAATTCCACACACAAGGAATTCCATACTTGAAATGTGAATTCATGACTTAAAATTTGTTTAGTGTTGATACTTGAAATATGAATTCATGACTTGAAAATGGTTAAGTTCAGTCACTTGACAAGTTAATTAGAGTTGAAAATGGTTAAGTGTAGTGTTTTGAAATGTGTACTAGTCACTTAAAAAGTGGATTAGTGACTTGAAAATGGTTTAGAGTAGTTCTTGAAAGGTGAACTTGTGTTTTGAAATTTGTAAAGTGTAATCACTTGAAATGTGAATTCATGACTTGAAAATGGTTAAGTTTAGTCACTTGAGAAGTAAATTAGAGAGTTAAAAATGGTTAAGTGTAGTATTTTGAAATGTGTACTAGTCACTTGAAAAGTGGATTAACGACTCGAAAATGGTTTAGTGTAGTTCTTGAAAGGTAAACTTGTGTTTTGAAATTTGTAAAGTGTAATCACTTGAAAATGTGAATTCATGACTTGAAATTGGTTTAGTGTTGATACTTGAAATGTGAATTCATGACTTGAAAATGGTTAAATTTAGTCACTTGAGAAGTGAATTAGAGAGTTGAAAATGGTTAAGTGTAGTGTTTTGAAATGTGTATTAGTCACTTGAAAAGTGGATTAGCGACTTGAAAGTGGTTTAGTGTAGTTCTTGAAAGGTGAACTTATGTTTTGAAATTTGTAAAGTGTAATCACTTGAAAATGTGAATTCATGACTTGAAATTGGTTTAGTGTTGATACTTGAAAGTAAATTCATGACTTGAAAATGGTTAAGTTTAGTCACTTGAGAAGTGAATTAGAGAGTTGAAAATGGTTAAGTGTAGTGTTTTGAAATGCGTATTAGTCACTTGAAAAGTGGATTAGCAACTTGAAAATGGTTTAGTGCAATTCTTGAAATGTGAACTTGTGTTTTGAAATTTGTAAAGTGTAATCACTTGAAAATTTGAATTCATGACTTGAAATTTGTAAAATGTAATCACTTGAAAATGTGAATTCATGATTTGAATTTGGTTTAGTGTTGATACTTGAAATGTGAATTCATGACTTGAAAATGGTTAAGTTTAGTCACTTGAGAAGTGAATTAGAGAGTTGAAAATGGTTAAGTGTAGTGTTTTGAAATGTGTACTAGTCACTTGAAAAGTGGATTAGCGACTTGAAAATGATTTAGTGTAGTTCTTGAAAGGTGAACTTGTGTTTTGAAATTTGTAAACTGTAATCACTTGAAAATGTGAATTCATGACTTGAAATTGGTTTTGTGTTGATACTTGAAAGTGAATTCATGACTTGAAAATGGTTAAGTTTAGTCACTTGAGAAGTGAATTAGAGAGTTTAAAATGGTTTAGTGTTTTGAAATGTGTACTAGTCACTTGAAAAGTGGATTAGCGACTTGAAAATGGTTTAGTGTAGTTCTTGAAAGGTGAACTTGTGTTTTGAAATTGGTAATGTGTAATCACATGAAAATTTGAATTCATGACTTGAAATTTGTAAAGTGTAATCACTTGAAAATGTGAATTCATGACTTGAAATTGGTTTAGTGTTGATACTTGAAAATGGTTAAGTTTAGTCACTTGAGAAGTGAATTAGATAGTTGAAAATGGTTAAGTGTAGTGTTTTGAAATGTGTACTAGTCACTTGAAAAGTGGATTAGCGACTTGAAAGTGGTTTAGTGTAGTTCTTGAAAGGTGAACTTGTGTTTTAAAATTTGTAAAGTGTAATCACTTGAAAATGTGAATTCATGACTTGAGATTGGTTTAGTGTTGATACTTGAAATGTGAATTCTTGACTTGAAAATGGTTAAGTTTAGTCACTTGAGAAGTGAATTAGAGAGTTGAAAATGGTTAATTATTATTTAGTTAGCTTTAATATATATTACTAGTCATATAAAATCATATAACACTAGTCAATTAATTTTCAGACAATGTGTTGTTGATTGGCAAAGCACGATCAGGCCATTTCTACAATTTTTTAGAGACATGTTGCTATGTCACATCAAATTGCACGTCTTAGACATGCTTTGGCACAGGCCGTTGCTCCTGATTCAAGTAGTGAAGAGGAAACAGATAGTGATGAGGAGTTTGTTGGGGCTACTCCTTAGTGTCGTTGGACTTGACTTTTAGATAATTTTTAGATATTTTTTGAACTTAGCTTTTAATTAGTGAAAAATCTTTAGAAGTGTTTTAAGTATTTTAAGTGTTGTTGGATTCATTGTTTAAGTGTTGTTAATTTGAATTGCTTTAATGATTTGTTGATGTATGTGTCGTATGATTATTGTAATAATGTGTGTTGCATGAGAGATGTATGTATTGGATTACATTTTTATTTGACAGGTGGGATGCAGAAAATGCAGAAAAGCGATGACGGCCGTCGCTTTTCTATTCATTATGAAGAACAAAAAGCGACAACGATCGTCGCTTTTTTTCTCATTATGAAGAATAAAAAGCGACGTTGCGACGATCAACGTCACTTTTTTAAAAAAAAAGTATTTTATTTTTCTCAAATTACGACGGATAGTGTCAATTTTTCTGAAAAAAAATATTTTTTTTCAATAAAACGACGATGTCCGTCGTTTTTTATTCATCATGTGTTCTTCTCATGATGAACAAAAAATGACGCACAACATCGCTTTTTGTTCATCATGTGTTCTTCGCATGAAGAACAAAAAGCGACGCACAACGTCACATTTTTTAAAAATAACTAAAAAAATTTTTTCTCTAAAAGCGACGTTGTTCGTCGTAATAAAGCGACGTAGGCCGTCGTTTTCAAAAAACAACGCATATTTTTTAGACAAAAAAAAAGCGACGGACTTCTGTCGATTTTGCCCAAAAAAGCGACGCTAGCCGTCGCTTTTTGACATTTTTTTAGTAGTGTATGAAAAAAGGACTGCCACCTCTCCCTAATGAGGGCATCCTCAACCAACAATATACCATCTTCTCCTTTGATGCACTTCACTTTGTCAAGGTCATGAGCCCTCCGCTCCCTGGCCTTGGCCATCCTATAAAACTTCTTATCTCCGTCTTTCTCCTCTAAAGCCGCATACAAACTCTCAAAAGTTGTTGTCTTAGCCGTCATAACCGCTAACTTAGCCTCTCTTCTAGCAACCTTATACTCATCCTTATTCTTCTATCTTTCCTCATCATCCTTGCTCCCAACCAACTTAGCATAAGCCACCTTCTTAGACTCCACCTTTCTTTTGACCTCTTCGTTCCACCACCAGTCTCCTTGATGTTTGCCAGATCAACCTCTCGAGATACCCAACACCTCTCTAGCGGTCTCCCTAATGCAACTAGAAGTCGTCTCCCACATATTATCCACCCCCTACTCTCCCAAGCCCCCCTACTCTTCAACTTCTCTTCCATCTCCAAAGCACTAGCCAAAGTTAGGCTCCCCCACTTAATCCTGGGTCGCGTCTCCCTACTTTTCTTCTTTTTGCCCTTATTGATAACCAAGTCCATCACCAACAACCTATGTTGAGTCGAGAGATTCTCGCTAGGTATGAGTTTACAGTCTTTACATAGCGCTCTATCCCCTTTTCTAAGAAGCAAAAAGTCTATCTGAGTCTTGGCCACTGAACTACGAAACGCAATAAGGTGATCCTCCTTCTTCGGAAAGCTCGAATTTGCTATCCACAACCCAAAAGCCCTAGAAAAATCCATCAGAGAAGTTCCTCTTTCAATTCATTCACCAAAACCGAAACTGCCATGCACATAATCATACCCTCTCGACAAAGACCCAATATGCCCATTGAAATCCCCTCCCACGAAAAGCTTCTCAGTGCTCGGGTTGCTCCTCACCACCTCATTTAAAACCTCCTAGAATTCCTTCTTCTCCTCTTCGTCCAAACCTACTTGCAGGGCATAGACACTAATAACGTTCACCGTAAACCCTCCCATGACTAACTTATTAGACATCAGTCTATCACTAACTCTCTTTACCTCTACCACCTGCTCCCTAAGATATTCATCTACTAAGATACCTACCCTATTTCTATGTCTCACGTTACTCGAGTACCATAACTTATATCCATCCACATCTCTCACTTTAGTGCCTACCCATTTAGTTTCCTGGACACACGCTACACTAACCCTCCTCTTTCTAAGAATCTTCACTAGCTCTATAGACTTACCCTGTAAAGTACCAATGTTCCAAGACCCAACTCGCAACCTAGATGCTCTTTTATCCCGCCTAACCTTACTACCCGTAGCATCTGACCCCAAACTCGATCCTAGACCCGACCCAAACCCAACCCCCCAAACCCCAACCCAGACCCAACAATTTCTAACCCCGACCCCGACCTATGACATGCCCCTAGTCTACCCTCGCCAATCACAGCCACTATGCAACAAAGGGAAGAAAGATAACAAAGGGGGATACCTAAATTTTGGTACACAATAGTCAATAGCGGGAACTAATACTACCACACTTAATGGATATGTTAGTAAATCAAGTAACAATAATCAGACAAGGTAACACACTCTAAAACTACTAAGAACAATAAAGAGATTCACACGTACAACACTATTACAATGTAACCAATCAACAAGAAATTCGACACCCACAACTAGATAATCAGCCAAGACGCTACAAAACAGGAATCACAACAAGAATAGTGCAGAACACTACAAATAGCAGCCCCTAAAAATCAAGAAAGTTATACACAACTAGAAAAGATAGATCGAGTGCACCTGATCGAAGCTAGGTTGTGTCCTTATACTTGGTTGAGTTGCTGGATTCCAGCAATTTGCGGTAGAAATTGGTCGCCGGAATAGTGTCGCCGAAATAGTGTTCCTGTCACCGAATTTCCACGCGCTTTGTGTTCTTCTTCTTTGAGATGGTGATGATTATGGTGCCTATCTTCTTCTTCTTCTTGTTCGTTAACTCAAATATTCAGCTCAACCAACAATTCCACAATCAAAAAAAGCCAAAAGGATCTCTTACTTGAATCTTGATTGAGAAAAATGGGGGTACAAGAATCAGAATCTGTAAGTTGTACGTATACTGTAGAAGATTCTACTGCATCGCCAGCGAGATTTGACGGCGAGGAACGGCGGCCGATGAGGGCAATTTGGGGAATTTAAAGATATCCTTATTGTGTGTATCAGAAATTTGTTAGAAAGAGAATTAGATATGGAGCAGCCCCGTTGATGATGGAGATTCACAAAATAGGGATCTCGACCTTGTATGGTGCAGCGAAGTAAGACTTCTTGCCGGAGAAGATTGATCTACTGCGGTGCCGGCGAGAATTGACGGCGAGGAACGACGCGAATTTCTGATTTGGAACAGTAAAACTGGACTCGAGTTGTCGTCGAAATCTCCCCGCCACACCAGAAAACTTCTGCAACTTCGAGAACTCGTCGACTTTTCACGATAAAAAAATTACTAGAAAAAATGACCTTTTGCTCAAAAGTTTTCACCTTCTTTCGGACTTCAAGGGCTTACATTTCTTCTGCAAGAGTCAAGAGATTATAAATAAATTACTCACGATCAAAAGATTTGAGATCGAAGATGGTTCAAAACTCATGCTGATAACGTGTTATGAAATATAAAGTAAGAACAAGAAGAATAGAGAGAGAAAATAGGAGACTTCTTTACTTCTATTAAGGAATTCTTGAGTGGTGAATAACAATTAAGGAAAATCTTCTATTTATAAGGGAAAACCAACCTTATCCTAAAAGTTGGGGGTTTTAAATTTTTTACAAGTAGACGTTCTTATATATGATAAAATAGACATTCACTATATGTGATAATACATTTATAACATGTTAATTATTTTGTACTAATTATAAGTTGGAAAATTAGAAGACTACAATATGATTAATTGGTCTATTTTACAAAGTTTTCTAGTATCACAAGGTGGGTAACTCATATTATTTATTTTTTATATAAGTAAATACCATGAGTACGGGGCAATTTTATATGCACATATATATGATAAAATTATGGATGTTCCAAAATAAGAACATGTGTGAAATATAAATAGAGAGAAAAGACTTTTTCCCACCTTTGTATACTCTATTTTTTGTTAGCCGTACAAAAAGTATTATTGTTCTTCCATAGAACTAGAAATTCATATTTACAGCCTAACTTTATTGTTTAGCTTCTATATGGAATTGATGCTTCAATTCTGACTTGTGCGTAGGGAATTAGGAGAGTGAATGACCTATTTAGATATTACAAACACCGGTAATTTTTGCCTTACCAATTTCATATATATCTCGACTTGTGCCTTGTAATTTTTTGTTGAACGGTAATATCTAAGATGAATTATGAAGAAATCCAATGAAATATTTAAGCAAAAGGCAAACTGGTCTTAACATTATTTGCATTTAGGTAGAGGTTACAAAGAGTCCACCATCTTTATCATTCAACAGAAATCAACTTCAAATATAAATTCAGCAACTAGTACTTGACGATTCTCTGGATTACCGGAGACCTCTGGCAATTTTCATCTCCCTGTCAAAACAGTCACCATGGTTGAATTCAGAAAGCATGAATTGGTTTAAACAAGAAAACGAAAAGTCGCTCGACAACCACCAAGAAGGAATAAACAAACTTCACTGAAAAGGCACGAAAAAAAGATTCAAGCAGAGTTGTTCCTCCCTAAAAGTAACTCAGAGAATAAAATTATACGAGGTCCGTTTAAATTAGTAAAGGAAGAGGTGCCTCTATCAGCTATTATTAAGATTAGTTCACATACCACCAACATGTTTCCATGTATTTCATACTAATTGTTGAAGATCATTTGGTCCTAGTTCTAAACAGTACTTCCAAGCATGGACATTCTCAGTGTCGGCAAGATTAGGAGAAAGTTGAATAATAACTATGCACCAGAAGTTACATGCTATCTTCATTTTTATGGGCTTCCGAGGCTTATTCAAGATACCTGGATTTTTGTAATTTTACCGACTCTCAGAGTTATTAGGTTATATGCCTTTCATTTGATTTCTAAAGCAGAGCTGGCAACCCCTTGGTTCTTATAATGAATAGAATTTTTTATCTTCATCTATCCAAAAAGGAAAAAGAAAAAATAGAACGAAAACAGAAAGGGCAGAGAAGAAGAAAGAAGGAAGATGTCATAGTTTTGCCCTAATCAAGAACTTGGTCCTTTTTCGCCAAGAAAAACCAAAAGATATATTGCGTGGCTACTAAGATATATTAAACAAAGAGGTTCCTGGACTCCAAGACAAAGGAGAACAGCCAGCAGAATGGATCCACCACGTTCAACCATAAGGTTGGGAAGTTTTGAGTCAGCATCAGAGTAAAGTTAAGAGGTTGGGAGTTTTGAGTCACCATCAGAGTAAAGTCTAAAGCCCTGACAAGGTTTATTAGATTTATGGGGTTAGTTACACACACATACCTCACTCATGGCAACCTTCAGATCAGATTAGAAGTCTGTCAGCCAGCTAGACCATCCCAGGCCACCAACCGGAGCTGAGAACTATCCTCTACGGTTCCATGGCCACTAAGGACAATGGGGACTGTTAATCATGCCTGGTCTCATTGTCATACTTCATCAACTAGACTTGGTTTCCTATCTCCTTAGAACTCAAGAGTACAGTGGTATGAGCCTATAGAACAGATCCTGTTCAACTAAGATTCTTCCTCAGATAAGTGGATTGACGATATGCGGCAGGTGCTTTATGTGCAACAGTTAAGTGTGATTGCAACCACCTATTTTTGCAGTGTCTAAACGCAAGTAAAATCTGGCCTTCGTTTCTTAACATATTCAGAATTATTTCTGTCAAGCCATACAGAGTAAAGGAGCGTTTGAATAGGTTGGGTGTTCAGGGAATGAGGAAATCGGCAAGGAAGGTCTGGAATACAATCTCAGGGCAATTGTCTTCTGGGTATTATGAAAAGAAAGGAACGCAAGATGCTTCAAAGGGAAAAAGGATGTTGCATAGAAGATCAAGTGCAGATGCATGTGGGTTTTGGCTTTTTGATGCAACTTACAGGATGTTGAGAAAATTGCATGCTAGATTTCATATTTTTTGAAGGAATATGAGTGTAGATTTGGAACCCCTTCTTTATATTTTTGTATAGAGGAGTTCATGTCTTTGTATTACCCTGGCAACCATATCAGTGCTGAGCTGCTTATTTACCTTTTCACACCAAAATAAGAGAGGAGGTGGAACATGCCATTGTGGGCGAGCATACTAGATCAGAAAGTTGTATGACAGATGCAAATTTGAGATGAGCATGAGTGCATGACAAAGACGAAAAAGAAATGATAGAAGGGAAAAGAAATTCTAGGAATTCCTACTAGCTTCCTTTGAAATACCTACCCCCGCATGATAAGGTTTCTGCAAGCTCGACACAAGACAGAAAAATTGGAATATAATAAACTTAATTTGCTATACTTCTAATGGTATCATCTCATAAAGAGTAATATGACCCAGATTTTATAGATTCGCTATAATTTTAGTTCATCGGGTTAGGGATGTTATTGCTGAGACAAAAACTTCAATACGGAATGCTGATAGGGCAGCCCGGTGCACTAAAGCTACCGTTATGAGCCGTGTCCGGGGAAGGGGCCCACCACAAGGGTGTATTGTACGCAGCCTTACCTTGCATTTCTGCCAGAGGCTGTCTCCAAGGCTTGAACCCGTGACCTCAGCAACTACTTTACTAGTTACTCTAAGGCTCCCCTTCCTATACGAAATGCTGATATGGAACATAAATTGGGGTTGTCCACAATTAACTATGGTAGAGCTGTTTATGAATGTATTCACGGTACTTGACTAAACAAAGATGATGAGAACATGAACTCTCCTTCTCCTCGGGATCAAACATCAATCCAACAATATGAAAGACAACTCATTGGGATAGATGCAGATGAAGCAAAACATTTTATTCCCTTTAGAAAATCCCCTAAATGTTCCATAGCAACTAGAAAGAGAATGTTTAACCAATCAAGCAGGACTAAGATGTTCCAGAGTCAAAATCACTTGCATCAGCTGCTGGACAAACATAAGATGCTACGATGCCATTGTACAGCACGTGCTTAAAAGAAGGAAGCTATTTCAGCATGTTCTAAATGTCTAAATTTAACGGATTCTGGTAGCACATCATTAAAAATCTTCGTTGTTTTAACATTTCAAAATAAATCTACAGTTAACAACATAAAAGCTAGTTCTCAAAAATGTCAAGAATTTCATGATAAGTTAGGACCTCGACTGTTGGTTAAGAAAAGTATAAAAAAAGGTAATCAACAGTTCTGAGGGCAAGAACTCTTGGCCTAAAAGAAAAAAGATAAATTTTGTTTCCGCTCTACCTATTGTAATTGTGAGGTTGCTGTACTTTCCAGAAGAGAACGAGTTATAAGGCACTTTGATGTACTATCTTAAATGAACCAAACTAACAAACTGAGTTGTACAAAATATGTTTCATAAAAGAAGAGGATTCTCTTTTACATAACAACCACATCATGTACCATCCATGAAGACGAATCTCCCGTAAAAACTAGGAAATCTTGTAATCATCACACTATACAGCCACCTCATATCCCAATTCGAGGAACCATGATAATTCAAAATTCACTATTACTGATTAGTCAGTCAAACCTAGTCAGATTTTAGAAACTTATTCTCAGGTCTGCACTTGCTGAAAAGAGTCATCAATCATTGCTACAGTAAGTAAACCTAGATAAAAGAAAACATAAACATACTTGAAACTATAGATCAGTGACTCTAAGATCAAATACTCAATTTCCTAAACAAAAAGTTGATGGCAGAATATTTGCAACTGTGGAAAAGAATCTAACTGTGTATTACTATAATCTCAATCACGTACAATATCAGTTTCCCAAAACCACATGGTGGACAAGTTCTACCACCTACAAAAATCCATTAGCTCTCGGAGCAAATGCTAAATTTCCTAAAAGAAAAGTTCATTGTAAGAAGTTATGCATGTGTGGCAAGGGTCTAACGGTTTGCCTCCATAATCACAATCATGAACCTCGTTATGTTCCCAAAGAAAAACTCCAGCAACATCTCCTTCATTTTTTTCAATGTGAGCCCAATCATATGCTGGTTTTTTACTTTTGCTGTGCCACATGGCCCCAAAATCTATTTAAGTTCTAAATAATCTTATCTAGACCGACTCGCCGCATATACTTCGCCTAATAATGACTAGAAAATTTGTACGAATTACTAACATAGAAATTAGTCAAATGATATGCTGACCTTACTTTAAATGATATGCTGACCTTACTTTAAAAACTCCTGTCTAGGATGGAACCTCACTTTTAGAAGTGAGGTTCCATCCTTTGGTAGGCATTTGAATGACTAGGAACTGGACAGAGTCACTTTTTCAACAATCTCAATCTCTTCAATGGAGTGTCAACAGATCAGGACAAACTATGTTTGCTGTGAGACAGGAGTTTTTAAAGTAAGGTCAGCATATCATTTGAGGAACTACAGCAACCATACACAGACACAATGAACCTGGAGGCAACTGAGGAAGGCAAACATATCTTATAAAGTGGCCTGCTTTGTGTGGTTGGTTGTTAAAAGGACCTGCTTGACACAAAACAGGCTGCAAAGACGGGGAATACACCTATGCTTTATCTGCCTTTTATGTGGAGAATATGCAGAAACAAATAGTCATCTCTTTTTGCACTGTAGGGTGACTTCTCAAATGTGGGGCATCTTTCTAGCTAATATTGGGTTGAATTGGGTTATGCCAACCAACAACTGGATATCTTAACAAGTAGAGGAGGAACTAAAGCCCAAAAGAAGGTCTGGAAAATGATTCCTAGATGCATATGGTGTACTATTTGGAGGGAAAGGAACTCAAAAGGTCTTGAAAACAAAAGCAACTCCATCCAGAAGATAAAGCATAATTATATTCAACTTTTGCATTTTGGTGTTATGGACAAGGGCACAGTTTCTAGAGTCTCCATAGAATTTTTCATTTGTCAGCCAAACCTAGGTATCACTTGTAATTATGATCTATTTGATTTTTGGAATCAATACAAATGTTACCTTATCAAAAAAAAAAAATTGTCTTTGATACAAACTTAGGAATTATCAAAATCTTAAGGTTCACTGAATCCCACATTTATGCTTACATAAATATACACACATCTCCAAGAAATCCCTTAAATTAGTAAAAGGACAAATAAAAAAAGGCAAAATCTCCTTTCAAGTTATATAACAGTGGCTGGTTAAAAAAAAGTTAAATAACACTGTCCATATTTTTGGACTTCATCTAAAACTAATTGTACTATATACAACTATTCAACTAACTTGCTAACCAGCAACAATAACATACCCATAACATACCCAGTGTATTCCCACAAAGTGGGGTCTGGGGTAACTTGCAAACCACTACTTCATATTTTTGTTTCCTTTCATAATGGTGGTGTCTAGGCACCGGATACATGCTACTTTCCACCAACAAAAGGTACCGCATAATTCTGTCCACCAAGACTTCTACATATGAGAAAAGACCACCTACCTTTTGTCTCCACTGACATATGAGTGTTGGTTCCCACGGTCCATTGCGACTATAGTGATTGTTTCATTCCAAATACTACATACATTTATTGGAGGGGAACTTTCAATTCTTTAAAACATTCTCTTATTCATAACTTTATCTTTCCAAATAATTCCTTTGCAAAAAGCAAAAACACCCAATTTGAGTAACACTTTCTAAGTTTCAAAATCTGCACACAATTCCATAAATGCTACACTCTCTGTTTTAATTTGTTAGTCTGGTTTAGACTTGACACAGGGTTTAAGAAAGCAAACAAAACTTTTGAATCTTGTAGTCTTAAACTAAACATATGTAGAATCTATCAAAATATCTTTAATCTTATGATCTTAAACATGTTAGGCGGAAAGTTGAAATTTAAGAGTTGTCAGAAAAGGCAATAGTCATCCTTTTTGAAACAAACTAAAAAGTTAACTAAAAAAGAGAAGCTCCTGCAATGTGCAGGGTCCAGGGAAGAGCCCCACCACAAGGGTCTATTGTACGCAATCTTACCTACCACAAGGGTGTATTGTGCGCAATCTTACCTTGCATTTCTGCCAGAGGCTGTCTCCAAAGGGCATCAACTTTACAAATTACTCCAAGGCTCCCCGCTTCAAGGGAGTATAACATTATACTACTTTCCAACATTCAATAGAACTTGCGAAGTGTTACTTCAAACTTTTTCTTATTACCACTGACATAAATTATACATCAAATTAACATATTAACCTCCGCCATTCAATCAAACACCATCTTAAAAAAACAAATTATTAAAAAAGCATTTTGGAGCAAATATTGATGTGATAGGCTGAAACTGACCTAAGCAGTAGAAAAACTAGGCATTTGCAGTCTTAGGAATGAGCGGAATGGATTGTGTTCCCTTTTGCTTCATCCGTGCTTCTTCTTCACGGATCTTCTGCATCTGAAGCATCCGTTCCATAACAAGTTCATAGGCACACTTTTCATATGTATGGCGTTCGTCTTCGCATTTCCATGGGAGGTAGAATTCGGATTGACGACACTTGTTCAATGGGATCAACAGGTGTGCGCACTGATCTCGATAAGCTAATGGCACTTTGTTCTCCACCATTTCTGCTTGTGTTGCTACCATCTTCTTCGATGAACCTGGTACCTCCATTTTCGTCTGCCAATTTTCCCCTCTATTGATTTCTCTTTTTTTGAGTTTATTAGGTGTTGTGCTCTTTGTGAAGGAATTTTGGGAGGGATGTGGGCTTTAGATTTGTTGTGATGATTGGGCTACACTTCAAGCCCAAAATGTTGGATTGATAGAATTTTGGCGAAAATGACGGTATTGTACACTTAAGACAATATAAATCTCAACAATTTGGAATTTAATTACAGAAAATTTTGATATTTTACATAATTAATGAAAATTTTAATTTTGATATTGTTGAGATACATAATTAGCTTTGGTACATCCAACGAAGACATATTTTTTCCTTTGTAAAAATATATAATTAGCCCCGCTACATATTTTTTTTTTGATCTGTTGAGATACATAATTAGTTGAATTTTTTATAATTATTTTGTAAGAGTGGAGATTTGTGTAAATATGATACGTTAGGGTGTATGTAACCCCTACAGTTTAGAGTTTAATTACAGAAAAATTTGATATTTTGGATAATTACTGAAATTTCAGTTTTTGGTCTGTCAAGATACATAATTAGCTCCCAATACATCCAACAAGGATATACTTTTTTCTTTGTAAAGATACATAATTAACTCCCTATATATTTTTTCAATTTTGGGTCTGTCGATATACATAATACATCCACTGGAAATATAGTTTTTCCTTTGTAAAGATGCATGATTAGTTTTTGATCCATTTTTCTGATTTTAGGTTTGTGCAGATACATAATTAGCTTCCAATACATTCAACAAAGATACATAATTAGTTGAATTTTTTATAATTATTTCGTGAGGATGAAATTTGTGTAAATATGGTAAGTTAAGGTGTACTTTATGTTATTTTTGGTAAGTATTTGATCGCCTTATTTAAAGTAAGAAAAAATTACCTATTGAGTACTTTTTATAAAATATTTACTGCTTTTAAATGTACTTGTTATTTAATATATAGATATACCATATTTAAAAATATTTACCATCTATAACAATTGTATTATGTATTAAAAGTGAATATGTATACAATATAGATGTATTAGAAGTGTATTAAATGCATTTGACTTATTTTGGTTAAATAAATGCGCTACGTATTAAAAATGAATTATGCATGTAATATAATCAGGGGCGGCTGAAACATGAAGCAGCTAAAGCTGCTGTTTTAGGTCCCTAATTTTGAGGGCCTCAAAATTTCATAATATGTGTATATATTATATTATTTTTATCTCAATATATGTGATTTCATAATATGTGTATATATTATATTTTTTGTCTCAATATTTGTGATAGTGTTTGAATTTTAAGAGTCAAATTACTTTATTTCAAAATGTAACACATAATAATAATGAAATACATTCTATTCATGAGTATAATAATTGTATCCGTGCACATAATAATAGTGAAATACATTTATCTACGCTCTTAATAAATGTATCCACATGTATACAATATTTTTATCTAACTATATTTACGTGGATAATAACTGTATTGTTGTATTCCTGAAGTTTTGATGATCTACAAATTATTCCACAAAGGATAAAATCGACGGCTAAAAGACAACATCCATGGGACATGGTCCCATACGAAGTCTATTCCGATGATGATAACTGAGTACAACTAGATGTTATAGTAAGAAGTTGGTGGCATTGCAGTAGAGGCAGCCAACCTCGAACGATTGGAGAAGTTCTAGATTTTGTTGTCTCTTAAAAAAGGACTACACACACAATAATATGTAGTTTTGCAAATCAAGATCCCTCTCAAAAAGTAAAATCTGTCTCATATGAACACAACTCATGCCTCAACAAGGGACATGATCAAGTGTTAACTTAGTCTTGTTGTGTCTTGAGTCTTTTATGTTTTACTCTAATATTGTAAATCTACTCCTGAACTAAAAAGGATAGTAAATTTGTAGCTTGTATAAGTTTTAGTTTGAGTTGTATCAGTTAGAGTTAATTGATCGAGTCACTTTATATTTGGTCAAGTTTTTCTTTCCACTTTCGGTAGTGTTTGTCCTGGGTAGAGTTACTTAGGACGGGTGACTAGAGTTAGTCAGCTGAGGTGTAGTAGAGTTACTACATTCATCTTGTAGTAGAGTTATTATAAAAGGTTAGGATTATGAGTTTAATTAGTGTGATTATTGGAGTTTGTAATCACTTTGTTGCTTAAAGATTAGTGGAGCGTTAGGAAATCCTGTGAGACAGGTCGTATTTTTTTTATCCTTTTAGCAAAGAGGCTTCCACATAAATATTATGTGTACTTTACTTCCTTGTATTATCTTTTCTTTTATATCCACTTTAATGTATTTGTTGGTTAAGGGACCTGGTTCGTTTGTGTTTGGTGGACTCCTACATTTCATCAATTGGTATCAGAGCTAGCTCTCTATATAAGGGTGCCTAGAGAAGATCTAGATCAGAAATGACAGCTCCACCAAATTTAGAAGAAGAAGTCGACCACCAGACCACCCCGATTTAATGTTAAAACTATGATTGGTGAAGGAGAGGGATGCATGACTTAATAATGGCTGAGGATAGTGAATTATGGAACATCATTTGCGATGGTCAACATATTTCCATGAAGGAAGTTAAGGAAGGTGGGATTACTAGGTTGGTTCCCAAGACTCTAAGGGAATATGATGTAGATGACCGTGAAAAGATTGAAAAAGTTATAAGGCGAAGAAATTGCTTGTCTGTGGCATAGGACCTGATGAATATAATCAAACCTCGACATGTGAGTCAGCCAAGGATATTTAAGAGTGTTTAAGGACTACACATGGAAGAACAATATAGGTGAAAGAGTCAAAAGTTGACATGCTTACAACCCACTATGAAACAATTACAATGACGGAAGGAGAGACCATACAGGAGATGCACACAAGATTTACATCTATTACTAACAAGTTGCACTGTCTAGGTAAGATTATCAAGCCAATAAAACAAGTAAGGAAGGTGCTTAGCATTCTTCTAAAGTCATAGGAAAGTAAGGTGAATGCAATCACTGAAGCTAGGGACCTGAAAACTCTCACAAGGGATGAGCTAATAGGACACTTAAAAACCTATGAGATGAAGAAGCAACAGAAGCAAGCCAAGAAGGAACCAAAGAAAGAAAAATCCTTGGCTCTTAAAGATTCCAAAGGTAATACAGTGAAAAAGATAAAGATATTACATATATAACCAAAAGATTTCTCCAGGTACTGAAGAAAGGAGGCTTTCAAAGAAGATGGAACTTGAGTAGGTCAACCAATGCCAATGATTTATGCCACACGTATGGGAAACCTGACCATTTTATCAAAGATTATCTAATGCATAATATGGATCACAAGTAGTATGGTAGAGGTGGATTTGATAAAGAAAAACAGAAGAACCGGGTCCCTGATAAAGTCTAAAAAGGAGTTGTTGTTGACTATGTGGTCAAATAAGCACTGATAGCTTGAGGAGACTCATCTAGTGATTCAGATGAATCTCAGAACCCTGAATACATCCCAATGATGGTGATTGAAGACTCAGATAAACTGTAAGACCCCACAAGGTTCCCTCGTTGTCTAAGACCTTTAGAGCATGTCAAGAGAGTTTTCACACTTAGAAATTTGACTAAGTGTTGAGACTTAGTCCTTTATTTTAAGACCTTCGAACTTTGAGGATTTATTTAATGACCTTTTCGACCTCTGATAGTTGATTTCTTTGTCGATTCATGATGGGGCAAGTTCATAGTACATCTCGGGTGAGTTTTGAATTTTTTGAATCCTGTTTAGACCATGTTTGGAGCCCCAAAACAATAGACCAACGCGATCTTGGCGCCTCGCGTCGCCCATAGCATTGGTTAATATTTTTCCCAATTATCAACGTCAATTCCAGTGAGTCGATGCTAACTTGGTACGACGCATTGAGTATTGCGTCGACACCATCGACGCGACGGGTCGACCTGCGCGTCGCTGGGCGTATTTTATTTTCAATCTTTAAGAATCTGCGTCCAAGGGGTCAATTAAGTCACAAGTCATCCCCCCCTCCAATTCAGTCATAACATAAGATTAACCCCCCAAAACACCAAAGTATAATCATTCCACTCAATTCTCTCAAGAACACATTCTAGGATTTCAACCCAAAATTCAAGAAAATCTCAAGATTCCACCGTTACTTTTCAAAATTGAGTGAAGAATTAGAATTCCCAAACCAAGAGCTTCAAGAACCATTCTTCAAGAGTAAGAATAGCATCTCAAAAGCAAGTGTTCATTCAAAGTTCATCATTCAAGGTATGTGGAGTTTGAACAAGAGTAATTCTTTCGCCCTTGTGTCCAAAAATTTGATTTTTATTAAAGAATTTCATGATTTGCAAATGGGGTTTATGCCTAATTTTATTTGTTTTGAATTTATGAATTCATAAGTTATTTAAGTCTTGACTTGCATGATTATTTCATTTATTTATGTTGTGAATTGAGAATTTACACTATGAATTGCACATCCCTATAATGATTTGATGCTTTCCGGTGCTTTCAAGATTGATGTCAAGATTTAAGCTTCATTATGAAATTGAGATTATTTGAGTATGTGTATATGCTTTAAGCCAAGTATGAATTGTGATGCTTCATGAAGAGTATGCTATTAGCACGCTTTAACAAACAAGTATCCTGTTTTAAATGAAAGACTGATCTTTGATCCTAAGTTAAGATAGGAATCCACATTATTTACAATTTAAAGCAAAAAGAAGCATAGTTTGGATTTCACTATATATATACATGTATTGTTTTAAGGTGGATTTTCTAAAAGTTCTAAGCCTAAGTATGGGAGTAGTATTTAGCACCGAGTTGGGTATGATTCCAAGGTCTCATGCCCCAGAACTATGAGCCATCGTAGGTCTATGATTTTCCCCTAATGGGCTAAGACAAGTAATCACTTAAGTTAAGGTTTTATTCCGATGAAAAGGGTAGAATAACTCTCCCCAACGTGGGTAAGACGTTGGACTCCATGTCAGCTCACATGGTTTATGTTGGTTAGAAGAAATTTTCAAAAGTCCCTCAGTCTCTTAAAGATCTAAAATCCCTAAGTTTTGAAAGAATTCCCCTATTCTGCCTAAGATAAGAGTATATGCTTTGAAAGTTATTATTTTAAGATTCCTTTTATTTGTGCTTACAAGTTATGAGAAACAAGTCGAGCACATAGATTTTAGAACCGAGTAAAATGACTTGCAAGATTTATACTACCTGCTTTATCATTTATGATTTACAAGAATTAGATTTGTGTGCTCAATGCACCCCCATATACTCAATACACTCCCAAAGTACTGATCCATATATATGTCTTTGTGCTACATTGCCTCATAATGTAGGTTCAGGTGCTCAACCTCGGCAGCAATAGTGATTTCCGAGTACTTCTATCTACACTTTCACAATTGGTGAGTTCTCATGGTTCGGGGACCTATTTCTCCAATTTTTCAGTATTCAAAGTAATTCGTTTTATTGTCTTCAGTTTGAGTCAGTTGGGGGTCTGACCCAATGACTCTCTAGTTCCTTAGTAGTAGAGGCTTTTCAAATTGTTAGTTGTTTTCTTCAGACTTTTCAGTACTTTATTATTCAGACAGTGTTCTACTTTATTTCAGTTAAGATGTGTAATGGCATACTATTATTCAATCTAATTAACTTGAAATAAGTTTCAGAAGTAGTAGCAGGCTCAAAGGGTTAGCTTAGGGCTACTTGTATCCTTAAGTACCGTGTAACATCTTGGGATGAGATTTTGGGGCGTTACAAACTTGGTATCAGAGCCTAAGGTTTAAAGAGTCCTAGGGAGTCAGACAATCTGCGTTATGTAGAGTCTTGATCATCGGTGTGAAGCGTGCCACATCTATGAATAAGAGGCTACGGGATATTTTAGGAAAACTCATTTCTTTCTTTCAAAAAGTCATCGTGCCTACAGTTGTCTTTATCTGCAATCAACTCGTGCTCTTTCATGACAGAAAATGCCTCCGACAGAGCTAATGTTCGTAGAAATGACAATCAGCCACCCCAATCTGTCAATCTCCTAAATGAGAATGTGTCTCATGCCAAATTTCGGGCTATTTTTCAGATGCTAGCCTAATCTGTGACTGCTACTATGTAAGCCAATAATCAGGCTGCTATTCTGCGTCAGCAAGGGAGTGATACAGCCGTAGCCAGACTTCGTGACTTTATGAGGATGAATCCGCCCAAATTCTTTGAGTCAAAGGTAGGTAAAGACCCGCAGTTGTATCTTGATAAGGTGAAGAAAATCACCCAAGTTATGCATGTCTCCGAGAAGGAGAGTATAGAATTGGCATCCTATAGGCTGAAGGATGTTGCTTATGATTGGGTGGTGATGTGGAGGAAGAATAGAGGGGAGAATGCAGCTCCTATAACTTGGCAGGTATTTTAAGATACATTCTTAGACAAGTTCTTCCCACTTGAGATGAGAGAAGCAAAGATAGAAGAGTTCATGAACCTGAGACAGGGCTCTATGACAGTGAAGGTTTCAACCAGTTATCTAAGTATGCTCCTGATTTGATAGCTGACCCCAGATCTAGTATGAGTAAGTTTATGATCGTTGTGTCCTGATTGGTGGTAAAGAAGTGTAGGACTACTATGCTCAATAGAGACATGGATTTTTCTAGACTAATGATCCATGCTCAGCAGATTGAGGAAGAAAATATAAAGGGTAGAGAGAGAGTAAGAGGAAATAAGAGGGCTAGGTCAGAGCAGTTTGAGTATGGCTAGACTAGATCTCATAGAGGGAGACGTCCGCAGTTTCAGAATCGGTCATCTATGCTCGTGCCTTCATCAGCCAGTGCTCCCGTACCCAGAAATAGACAAGAGTAGGGGAATAAGTCTTCTATGTCTAAATCTCAACACAGTGTGAGTGGCAAGCCCAATTATCCCCCATGTGCTAAGTATGGTAGGACCCATCCCGGCGAGTGCTTGGTTGAGTAGAAAGATTGTTATGGTTGTGGAAAGTTGGGACATAGACTTAGAGAGTGTCCGTATGCTAATCAAGGGAACCGAGATATTTGACCCCAGACTCAATCTACCAGTGCACCAGCTCCTATAGCACGTCCAGCCCCTCCTCAGGGTGATTCATCCAGCACTGCTGGCGGCCAGCGCCAGAATCAATTCTATGCTTTGCCATTCCTCCAGGAGCAGGAGGATTCACTAGATATTGTTACGGGTATGTTTCATGTCTTTCATTTTGATGTGTATGTATTGTTGGACCCTGGGTCAAGTTTCTCTTATGTGACCCCATTAGTTACTGTGAATTATGAGATAAGTTTCAAAAAGATTCCTGAGCCTTTCTTGGTTTCTACCCCCGTAGGTGAGTTAGTTGTTGCTAAACAAGTTTACAAAAAGTGTCCTATTATCGTTTTTCATAAGGTCATAATTGCAGATTTGATAGAGCTAGATATGGTCGATTTTGATCTAATTCTGGGTATAGATAAGCTTCATTCCTGTTATGCATCTATAGACTATCGCACCCATATGGTTAAGTTTTAGTTTCTAGATGAGCCAGTTTTTGAGTGGTCCGAAAATTTTGTATCTCCCAAGAGTTATTTCATAGCTTATCTTAAAGCCAGAAAATTGATTCCAAAGGTTGCATCTATCATATAATTCTAGTTAAAGACACTAAGTTGAGGGTCCGACTATTCAGTCAGTCAGTATAGTTAATGAATTTCTTGATGTTTTTCTAAAAGATCTCCTAGGGGTACCTCTCGATAGAGAGATAACATTCAGGATTGACCTTCTTCCCGATACTTAGCCTATTTTTATTTCTCTATATCGTATGGCTTCCGCAGAGCTCAAGGATTTGAAAGAGCAACTCAAAGATCTTCTAGATAAAGGTTTCATAAGGCCCAGTATTTCTCCATGGGGTGAACTTGTCCTGTTCGTGCGAAACAAAGATAGTTCACTGTGAATGTGCATTGACTATTGTTGCCTAAATAAGGTCACAACAAATAACAAGTACCCTCTTCCTAGAATTGATGACCTGTTTGATCAATTGCAAGGTGTAAATTATTTCTCAAAGATAGACCTTTGATTCGGCTATCATCAGCTTAAAGTGGGGGAGTGTGACATTCCAAAGACAGCCTACAGAATCCACTATGGTCATTTTGAGTTTTTAGTCATGTCTTTCGGGCTAACCAATGCTCCAACAGCTTTCATGGACCTCATGAATCGAGTGTTCAAATAGTATCGAGATATGTTTGTCATAGTATTCATAGATGATATCCTTGTGTACTCCCGTAGTGAGGATGACCATGCTGATCATCTTAGAACTGTCTTGCAAACTCTTAGAAATCATCACTTGTTCGCTAAATTTAGCAAGTGTGAATTTTGTCTAAGATCAGTAGCCTTCTCGGTTATATTATTTTAGCCGAAGGCATTAGAGTTGATCCCCAAAAGACAGAAGCAATGAGAAATAGGCCTAGACCTATCTCTCTGAAAGACATTAGAAGTTTCTTGGGTCTAGCTAGTTATTACCGCCGTTTTGTTAAAGGTTTCTCGTCCATTGCATCTCCGATATCTAGACTGACCCAAAAGAAAGTTAAGTTCCTGTGGTCAGACTCTTGTGAGAAGAGTTTTCAGGAGTTGAAGACTCAGTTCATGTCATCCCCAGTGTTGGCATTATCCAATGGTTTAGATGGTTTCGTGTTGTATTATGATGCCTCTAGAGTCGGTTTGGGTTATATGTTGATACAGAGAGGTAAGGCTATAGCCTATACCTCTAAGAAGTTGAAACCTCATGAAAAGAATTACCTAACCCATGATCTTGAATTAGCTGTTATGGTGTTTTCTTTGAAAATCTGGAGACACTATTTGTATGGTGTACATATTGATCTCTTTACGGACCACAAAAGTTTACAGTATGTGTTTACTCAGAGGGAGTTGAATGTTCGTCAGAAGAGATGGTTGGAGTTGCTAAAAGATTATGTTATGAGCGTGTTGTATCATCTGGGCAAGGCCAATGTAATGACAGACGCCCTTAGCAGGTTGTCTATGGGCAGTGTTGCTCATGTGGAGAAAAATAAGAAAGAGTTAACTCAAGAAGTTCATCATTTGGATAGATTGGGTGTTAGGTTTCTTGATTCAGATGAAAGTAATGTTTGGGTTCAAAGTAGTTCCGAATCCTCTTTAGTTTCGGAAGTGAAGGAAAAGCAAGACATGGATTCTAGCTTGATCAAACTAAAGGAGTCGGTTAAAAACCAAAAGGTAGAGGTTTTCTCCCAAGGGGGAGATGGTGTGTTGAGGTTTCAAGATAGATTGTATGTTCCTTGTATTGATGATTCGAGGCAGAGAATTATGGCTGAAGCGCATGGTATGCGGTATTCCATTCATCCCGGTGCTACCAAGATGTACTATGACTTGCGGGAAATCTATTGGTGGAATGGTATGAAGAAGAATATAGCTGAGTTTGTAGCAAAGTGTACAACTTGTTAACAGGTTAAGGTAGAGCACCAAATGCCTTGTAGTAAGAGTTTGGTATTCTAACTTGGAAATGGAAAGAGATAAATATGGATTTTGTGACTGGTTTACCCTTTTTGCATCGTCATCATGATTTGATTTGGGTTGTTGTAGAAAGTTTGACTAAGTCAGTGCAGTTCTTGTCATTGCATACATCTTATACAGCTAAGGATTATGCTAAGTTGTATATCTGAGAGTTAGTCAGACTGCATGGAGTTCCCTTGTCTATCATCTCGGATAAGGATACTCGGTTTACTTCTCAGTTTTGGAGAGATTTTCAAAAGGATCTTGGTACCCAAGTTTATCTTAGTTCCATTTTTCATCCGCAGACAGATGGTCAGGCTGAGAGGACCATCCAGACTCTAGAAGATATGTTGAGGGCGTGTGATCTTGATTTCAAAGAAAGTTGGGATGAGCATTTTCCATTGATTGAATTTACATATAACAATAGTTACCATTCTAACATCTAGATGGCCCCGTTTAAGGCTCTTTATGGGAGGAGATGTAGATCACCCATAGGTTGGTTTGAAGTAGGTGAAGCTGCTTTGCTTGGTCCTGATGCAATTTTTAAGGCTATGGAGAAGGTTAAGTTGATTAGAGAAAGATTGAAGACAACCCAAAGTCACCAGAAGTCATATGTAGATGTGAGAAGAAGGGACCTCGAGTTTTAGGTGGGTGATTTGGTGCATTTGAAGATTTCACCCATGAAAAGGGTGAAGAGATTTGGCAAAAAAAAGAAGCTTAGTCCTCGTTATGTTGGCCCTTATAGAATTCTATACCGTGTTGGGAAAGCGGCATATGAGGTAGAGTTGCCTGCAGACTTGTCATTTGTTCATCCCGTCTTTCATATCTCTATGCTTAAGAAATGTATCGGTGACACTGCTGTTGTAGTTCCTTTAGAGAACTTAGATATTTAGACTAGTTTTTCTTATGAAGAAATTTCAGTTGAGATTCTAGACCATCAGATTCGTAGACTAAGGAATAAATAAGTTCCCTTGGTCAAAGTTCTTTGGCAGAACCAGTCAGTCGAGGGCGCTACTTGGGAAGCAGAAGCAGAAGCAGATATGTGAGCCAAGTACCCCTATCTCTTCTCCGCAAACTTAGTTTTAGCCGAAGGTACTGCTTTTCCTTAATTCAGCTCCTTTCTAATCAAAGATTTAGCTCTATAGTTATTCTTGTTGCAAGTTCATGCACTCACAAAAGTATTCTAAAGTTTAGAATGATGCAGAGTCGGTTTAGCAATTTATTTCAGCTGTGCATCCTCAGTTTTCTTTGTATTCTTAGCCTAACTAGCGACATTCAAGAACAAATGTTTCGAAGGGGGAGATATTATAAGACCCCGCAAGGTTCCCTCGTTGTCTAAGTTCATTAGAACATGTCAAGAGAGGTCTCACACTTAGAAATTTAACTAAGTGTTAAGACTTAGTCCTTTCTTTTAAGACCTTTGAACTTTGAGGATTTATTTGACGACCTTTCCGACCTCCGATAGTTGATTTCTTTGTCGATTTATGATGGGGAAAGTTCATAGTATATCTCGAGTGAGTTTTGAATTTTTTGAACCCCGTTTAGACCATGATTGGAGTCCCAAAATAGTGGACCAACGCGATCTTGGCGCGTCGCGTTACGCATCACGTTGGTTAATATTTTTCCCAGTTATCAGCATCAATTCTAGTGATTCGACACTAACTTAGCGCGACACATCAAGTATCGCGTCGATACCATCAACGCGCCGCGTTGACCTGTGCATCGCTAGGCGTATTTTATTTTCAGTCTGTAAAAATCCGCGTCCAAGGAGGCAATTAAGTAATTCCCTCCTCCCCCTTTATTGAGTCATAACACGAGATTAAGTCCCCAAAACACCAAAGTATAGTCATTCCACTCAATTCTCTCAAGAACACATCCTAGGGTTTCAACCCAAATTCATGAAAATCTCAAGATTTCACCGTTACTTTTCAAAATTGAGTCAAGAATTAGAATCCCCGAACCAAGAGCTTCAAGAACCATTTTTCAAAAGTACGAATAACATCTCAAAAGCAAGTGTTTATCCAAAGCTCATCATCTAAGGTATGTGGGGTTTGAACAAGAGCAATTCTTATGCCCTTGTGCCCAAAGATTTAATTTTTATTAAAGAATTTCATGATTTGCAAGTGGGGTTTACGCCCAATTTTCTTTGTTTTGAGTTTATGAATTCATAAGCTATTTAAGTCTTAACTTGCATGATTATTTCATTTATTTATGTTGTGAATTGAGAATTAACGCTATGAATTGAACATCCCTATAATGATTTGATGTTTTTTAGTGTTTCTAAGATTGATGTCAAGATTTAAGCTTCATTATGAAATTGAGATTATCTGAGTATGTGTATATGCTTTTAGCCAAGTATGAATTGTGATACTTCATGAAGAGTATGCTATTAGAACACTTTAACAAACAAGTATCCTATTTTAAATGAAAGACTGATCTTTGATCCTAAGTTAAGATAGGAATCCACATTATTTACGATTTAAAGCAAAGAGAATCATAGTTTGGCTTTCACTATATATATCCGTGCATTATTTTAAGGTGGATTTTCTAAAAGTTCTGAGCCTAAGTATGGGAGTAGTATTTAGCACTGAGTTGGGTATGATTTCAAGGTTTCATGCCCTAGAACTATGAGCCACCATAGGTCTATGATTTTCCCCTAGTGGGCTAAGACAAGTGATCACTTAAGTTAAGATTCTATTCCGATGGCAAGGGTAGAATAGCTCTCCCCAACATGGGTACCATGTAATCTTACATGATTTATGTCAGTTAGAAGAAACTTCCAAAAGTCCCTCAGTCTCTTAAAGATCTAAAATACCTAAGTTTCAAAAGAAGTCCCCTATTCTCCATAAGATAAGAGTATATGCTTTGAAAGTTATTGTTTCAAGATTTCTTTTATTTGTGCTTACAAGTTTTGAGAAACAAGCAGAGCATACAGATTTTAGAACCGAGTGAAATAACTCGCAAGATTTATACTACCTGCTTTATCATTTATGATTTACAAGAATTAGATTTCAGATTTACTCAAGCTATGTAAGCCATTTGTGTTAGCATGCATGATTTTTATAAAGATTGATGATATTTTTTACTTATTGCATGCACCCCCATTTACTCAGTAAATTCTCAAAGTACTGATCCACATATATGTCTATGTGCTACATTGCCTCATAATACAGGTTCAGGTGCTTAGCCTCAGCAGCGACAATGATTTCTGAGTACCTCTATCTACACTTTCACAGTTGGTGAGTTCTTATGGTTTGGGGACCTATTGCTCTAGGCTTTTAGTATTCAAAGTAGTTGGTTTTATTGTCTTTAGTTCGAGTCAATTGGGGGTCTGTCCCAATGACTCGCTAGTTCCTTAGCAGTAGAGGCTTGTCAGACTGTCAGTTGTTTTCTTTAGACTTTTTAGTACTTTATTAATCAGACAGTGTTCTACTTTATTTTAGTTAAGATGTGTTATGACATACTATTATTCGATCTAATTAACCTGAAGTAAGTTTCAGAAGTAGTAGCACGCTCAAAGGGTTAGCTTATGGCTACTTGTAGCCTTAAGCACTGTGTGAATCTCGGGATGAGATTTCAGGGCGTTACATAAACTATTTGGCTAACTCTTTACATTCATGGAAAAATATGATGATGAGGATGATGAGGAGGTTACACTTATTGATATCAAGTAAAGTCCTTATTACTCTTCAAAAAGACTTAAAGTCTAGCCAGTGCCTTGATAGATTCCTTGTTTGAGCTTACTAATGAAAATGATCTCTAGAATGAGACTCTTGATGTGTTTGAGAATGAAAAGTTGTCAAAGTTTCTGAGTTAGGGGAAAACCTGAGTTTAATGTCAAATAAAAATGGTTGTCTCAAAGAAAAGCTATTGGAAGCCTCTGTAGGTGAGTCCAAAGGAAAAAGGGAAGCCAACAATCTTCAAATAGAACTCTAAGAAAGGTTAAAAAAATTTGAAAAATTTCTTGCAACCTCTCTAGATAGAAATGTCCAGCTAGAGAGGAATCTGTTCTATGTCAAAGAAGAGCTTTAAAAATCAATCGAATAGACCACATCTTCTAAAATGCTGAGTATTTTAACTAATCAAAGGTCAAATAATGTACAAGGTAAAGGAAAAACAAATGCCAGCCCCTCTTATAATCCCCATAACAAGTATGTTTTTGTGCCTAACAATTTATTATGCCCCCAATGTGATAGGAATGGTCATATCAAGAAGAATTGTGAATCCAAAAAAAAAAGATGAGGAAAGCTTCTTAAATTATGATTAAAAAAAACACCATCAACTAGAAGCCCTTACAAAACTACTGGGGACCAGTTCCTCATATTGAAACCAGATTTTCCTAGCTGCCTAGCTGGACCAAGAGACCTCTAATCACTCCATTGTCACCCTATTGAGAAATCAGACTTAAATGGGTTCCCAAGTCTAACAAATGATTTCTTATGCAAGTGAGAGGAAAAGAAAGCAGACAATGCTAGTTTGTGGGAAATGGATGCTCCAAGCACATGGCTGGAAGGACTGAAGACTTTCTCTCACTGAAGACACTTCATGGTGGAAGTGTCTCTTTTGGAAATAGGAAAAAAGGCAATATTGAAGGAGTTGGCAAGAATGGAAAGTCACCCAATCATGCTATTAAAAATGTGTATTTTATGAATGGGCTAAAATATAGTCTTCTTAGTGTGTCACAGATCTGTGATAAAGGGAATAAAGTAAAATTTCTGTCAGATGGTCACATTGTGATTAATCTCAGTTCTGATGAAGTGACTCTGAAGGCAAGAAGATTCAAGAATATGTATATAGCAGACCTAAGCTCAGTTTCTGGTGATGAATGACATGTCTCGGTGCTCAAAGTGATAACACTGAGTTGTGGCATCGCAGACTGAGACATATGACCTCATCACTGTTGAAAAAATTGGTTTATAAGGACCTATTTAATGAAATTTTCAAGATATAGTTTGTAGAAGACAAGATTTGTAATGCATGTGCTAGAGGAAAGCAGACCAGGTCCTTATTCAAATAGAAAAAACTCACATGAATCTTTGTGGACCGTCAAGGTTCAAAGCAGAGAAGGAAAGAAATATATTATAGTTATTATGGAAAATTTCTTAAGGTTTACCTGGACCATGTTCTTGAGGGAAGAAACCTATGAGACATTCATAATTTTTGCAAAAAACAAATACAAGTTAAGTATAATGTCAAGATTGCCAGGCTCAGGTCAGATCATGGAATAGAGTTTGAAAATACCAAGATGGACCAATTTTGTGCAGATTATGGAATCAGACATAAATTCTCAACACCTAGAACTCCTCAACAAAATAGAATTGTGGAATTAAAAAATAGAACCCTGATAGATATTGCAAGAATAATGTTGATAGATTCTACTTTTCCAAAAAACTTGTAGGCTGAGGTTGTAAACTCTGCCTTCCATGAAACAAATAGATGCGTGATCCGGTCAATTCAAAGAAAAACTTCTTATGAATTATTGAAAAATAAGAAACCTAAACTAGGCTACCTTAGGGTCTTTGGATGCAAATTCTTTATCCTAAACAATGACAAAGATGTTCTTGAAAAGTTTGATCCCAAGAGTGATGAGGGAGTGTTTGTTGGGTACTCATCAACAAGAAAAGCTCATAGAGCATTCAACAAAAGGACTCTTTGTGTATAAAAAATATCCATGTTATCTTTGATGAATCAGAAATCATGGAGGACTTGAGATAGGGATGATGTAGAACTGGAGGGGCTCCTTTAAATTTAAAGAGACTCATTACAGGATGGAGTGAGCAATGACTAAAGGAATGGAGGAAATGATGAGAGACAGGACAGTGAAGAAGCTGCAAGCGGTGACACCAAAACTACTGAGGGACCAGGTCCTCAATTGATTATGACAACACAGACTCACAGTCCCAGGAGTCAGATAATTAGTTAAATAAGCAGCCTGGACCTAGCCAACCTGCGTTAAGCATCAGAGGATCCAACTGGAAGAACAAATCATCCCATCCTTTTGAGAATCTTACCTCCCTATTGGACTTTATGATGCAAACCAGAGCCAAGTAAGAAATCAAGTTGCCTTCTCAGCCTTTATATCTTCCATTGAACCTAAGAATGTTAAGGAGGCACTAAAGGATACTGACTGGGTTGTTGTAATACAAGAAAGTTAAATTAATTTGAAAAAAGTAAGGTATGACACCAATCCTCAACTTGCTAACAGTACTATCGTAAGGATGAGATGGGTCTATAGAAATAAAAAGGATGAACATAGAACCATTATTAAAAACAAATCCATGTTAGTAGTGAATGGTTACAACCAAGAGGAAGGAATTGATTATGATGAGACCTTTCCCTCTGTAGAAAGGGTGGAAACAATCAGAATCCTCAATGCCTTTTCTATTTATATAGAGTGCAAATTATTTCAAATGGATGTGACGACTGTCTTTCTGAATGGATATCTTAAGAAAGAAGTGTTTGTTAGGAAACCCCTAGATTTTGAGGATATTGATCAACCTAATCATTGCATGTTGTTAGATAAAGCCTTGTATGGTTTGAAGCAAGCTCTAAGGGCATGGTATGAAATAGTTTCTAAATTTATTCTTACAAATAGGTTTAAAAGAAGGAAGATTGATAATACTCTCTTTCTAAAATCAAGATAAAAAATCTACCTGCTATCCAAGTATATGTTGATAATATTATTTTTGGAGCAACCATAAACACTCTGTGTGAAAATTTTGCAAAAATCATGGGAAGTGAGTTTAAATAGGCATATGGGGAAGCCGAGTTTCTTTTTGGGGCTCCAAATCAGGCTGACTCATACTGGAACCATGATTTGTCAAGAAAAATATATCAAGGAGCTCTTGAACAGATTTCACATGAGTGAGGTCAAGCCAATTGGTACCCCTATTAGAACTAGTTGTAAATTAGATACTAATGAACCAGGTCCCAAGGTAAATAAAACAATATACAGAGGAATCATTGGAGTCCTTTTATATCTGACAACCAACAGGACTGGTATTGTGTTCAATATTGGAATGTGTGCAAGTTTTTAAGATTGCCCTAAGAAATCATATTTGAAAACTACTAAAAAAATTTGAGGTACCTGAAGGGTACATGGGACCTGGTCTTGTACTACCCTTCAGGTGACTCTTTTGATCTAATAGGTTTTGCTAATGTAGATTATATAGGGCACATGATTGATATAAAAATAATCTAGAAATGTCTCACTTCTTAGGATCTTGCCAAATCTCATGGGGAACCAAAAAGCAAAATTTAGTGGCTATCTCCAGTGCTGAAGCTGAGAATGTTGTTGTTCCCTCTTGCTGTACACAACTGTTGTGGATCAAGAAACGGCTTAAAGACTTTGGAATAGTCTCAGACATTGTTCCTCTATTGTTTAAAAATACCAATGCTCTTAAAATGACCACGAATCCAGTGCAACATAAGAGGACCAAGCACATTGATGTGAGGCATCACTTTTTCAAAGATAATGTAGAAAAGAAGACCATCTGTATAAAGTTTGCAAGACTGAGGATCAAGTGATTGATACCTTTACAAAGACTACATATTGACCAGTTTGAGAAGAATAGACTCAAACTTGGTTTATTCAAAATAAGCCGAGTTTGGTACAGTTAATTTTATCTCCTCTTATATTAGCCATGACTAGAGAGTAGGTATCTAGGTTGTGAGTTATGATCAAGTCTAATTTAGTATCATACCTTTTGTTGGTATACACATATTATAAATTTGTTAGAATGAAGAGGTAGTGAGACAATCTTGAAAAAAAACTTCATATAATTTATAGGGATTGGGTCCCTAATGCAAGGTCAGTATCCTACATATTGCATGCTTTAAAAAGTGATAAATAGTGACTATTAAGTGCCACATATATTATCCTGCCTTTTCAAGCCATTGTCCCATCACCTTAAAAATCAAAGCGCCCGTACAGGAACCAGGCATGACACTTCACTTTAATCTCAAGCGTAGCCCTTTTTCTTTTTACCTTAAATGCATTCTCAAACTATATTTTCATGATTATTGTCATTTTCAATAATCTCTTAACCCTCTTATTCTCTCTCAACTCCTTTTTTCCTATTTATTTTCTAAGAGTTCCTGTATCTCACTCAAATTTATTAAAGAAAAAAGCAAATAACATGTCTTTTCTCCCCCCCCCCCAATTCAGGCACCCTCAAAAGAAAATACTCTTTCCATCGAGTATCCTTCGGCAAACTCCTCTCCAAACATCAAAAATCTATTCCCTAAGAAAACTTCTCCACCCATGATAGACATTGATACCCAATTTAGATCTCCCATCAGTAAGGAAATACCTTTATCACCTATCTCTCCATCAATAATTGACCCAAATATTACCAAAATATCATCTCCAACTACCAACTCACTTTCTCCACCATCTATGTCTCCTAACCCTAAGGCCTCATCATTTATTTCTTCTCTAAAGTCTAAAGTCCCACTTGAGATCCCTTTGGGACCAGGTCCCTACTTCATCCCAGAACCTTTTTGTGTTGAGGAGAACTTGTTTGATAGTGACCTTCATGAGGAACGTGGGAATCTTCCTAGCACTGTGGAGGATGGGGATGACTGAGTAGATAAACTCTTACTACACTAGCCTTTAACGTTTGGGGATTCTCATCTCTTTCCACTGAACTCATCCCAACTCTCCAAGACCTATATATAATGGGACCCCAATTTTTGTTAGTGTTTCCAAGGACATACTTCATCCTCCCATAAAATATGAAAATGAGAAAGATGAATTAGTAAATCTCACTTGGAATAGGGTTAGAAAGAGGGGATATAAGGGAAAAGACCAAGTCTTTAAGAGGCCAGTACTAAAGTCTTATAGCACTAGAGGGGAAAAGAAGAAGCTTATCATCGATGCTTCGAAGGCCAGTAAAAGGGCCACCACTCAAAAGAGGAATTCTAAGAAAAGGTTTAAGGGATAAAAGATTGTTTCTCCTTATGGAAAGGTTGTTGAGGTGAAGGATGAAAATAAGAAGGACATTAATAATGATATTGTTATTACCACAAGTAAGAAATATAAGGAGGCTGAAAGTTCGAAGACCACAGAATCCGTGGCACCCAAATCAAATGGGGTAGGAGGGAAAAACATATTTCAACCAAGAGAAAAAAAATGGCTAAGGGACCTAGTTCCAAAGCTGACCCATATTTATATGAGGGAGTTGGTTAGTCAATTGAGGGACCAAGTACCTCATATAAATGAAGGGAAGTGTAGAAACCTGATAAGAGTCTTACTAGGAAGGAGAGGAGTCAAATACTTAAGTCCCAAAAAATGTTGACTGGGAGGGATTTGATCCAAAAATCTTTGAGCAATTTGGGATTTGTGAGTTGGTCAAGTTTTGTTCAATATCAAGATTGGATTTATTTATTTAAAACTCTAGTCCCCACCGTTCATGAAGTAGAAGTGAAGAATTTCTTCTTTACAATTAAATTTGTTGAGAATGATTTGAGTTTAACTTCGATGGTGCACGGAGTGAAGATCTTTTTAGATAAGGTATCTCTTGAGAAAATTCTGACATCTCTATTGATGAGATTAGGTCTGTGAGGAATCAATAACCCTCACTTGAGTTCATTCAAACAATATAAAAAATTGGTATAAACTCCAAAGATAGAGTAAGAAAGAAGTTCTTAAAGGGAGAATTCGAGTTGCTCTTTGAATTTATAAATAAGGTCCTACTGCCTCGTTCGGAGAAATGCACAATTGCTTCAGTAGTGGACCTATTTATCATGAAAGCCCACAGTAAATTTAAGTTGATTAATCTCCCCGCACTAATGATTGAGCATGCCCATAAGGTCATGCATATCAAAGTTGGGAAATATGGGGTCCCCTATGTATACTAACTCAACAAGATGTTCAAGAACATCATGATAGAGTATGATAAGTATGTTGGTATAGTAAAATAGATGTTTATCATGAACACCTCGATTAAAAATGAATACATCAAAGGTAAAGTGGGGAGCGGTCCCAAGTTTTCGAGTTAATAGAGGTTCAGGAGTATTTGACTTGAGAGTTGAACAAAATGCGGGTGGTTGTGGCTAGTAGAGATGCTGAGACCACACAGCTCAAAGCAAGGATGCAATAACTATCTATTTAAGGGACCTGGTACCTCAGATGATTTGAAGGCCGAAAATAAAAAGCTAAAGGCCCATATTACTGCACTCACTGCTAAAGTTGAAGGTTACTCTGATGAAGTCAAGGACCTCATAAAGCAGATCCTAAATGCCCATCTTGCTAAAAGTGCCTGAATGGATATGTTTCTCAAGTCACTTTCCCCAAACCTCCATCCACCGAAGCCTCGTTTACTATTTAATCCATTTTTTTTGTCTTTCTATGGAACATGATGGTTACTTAAGTATTTTTTTATTTTATGTAATGTGTATGGTATTGCCTTTCTATTTTAATGAAGTGAACCTTTTATCTATTGTCCATTTTCTTCTATTGGCTTATTTATTCATGTCAGTGTAGCCTCAATGGCCATGAATTAACTTGTTTTGCTTCTTACTTAACTAGATTTACTAGTTTTTCTTTTTGATAATGCAAAAAAGGAAAAGATGTTCTTTGTTGTGCAAAATATTTAGTCAAGATTCACAGGGATCAGGTCCTTGTGACTGGGGGAATTATTGAGTAAGGACCAGGTTCAGTGTATAATGGTTGCAGGGGGAATTCTTGAATAATTATAAAAATCTGGTCATGGTGATAGGCGGAATAGTTTGTCATTATCAAAAAGGACAAAATATTCCTGAGTTTTGATGAAGTCCATATCAGATGATGACAACTAAGTAAAGTTGGATGTTGTACTTTTTGTTGGAAGTTGGTTGTACTACATAGAGGCAACCAACCACTACTAATGAAAGAAGTTCTAGATTTTGTTGTTTCTTATAAAGGACTATACACACACAACAAAACCTAATTTTCACAAATTACGATCTCTCTCAAAAAGAAAAATCCGTCTCACATGAACACTGTTCATGCATCAACAAGGGACCTAATCAAGTGCTCACTTAGTCTTGTTGTCTCTTGAATCTTTTATGTTTTTCTCTCATATTGTAAATCTACTCTTAAACTATAAAGGATAGTAGATTTGTAGCTTGTCTAAGTATTAGTTTAAGTCATTTCAGTTAGAGTTCATTGATTGAGTCACTTTATAGTTGGTCAAGTTTTTGTTTCCACTTTAGGTGGTGTTTGTCCTGGGTAGAGTTACTTAGGACTGGTGACTAGAGTTAGTCAACTAAGGTATAGTAGAATTACTACATTCATCTTATAGTAAAGTTATTACAAGAGGTTAGGATTAAGAGTTCTAATTCTTGTGATTATTTGAGTCTGTAATCATTTTATTGCTTGAAGATTAGTAGAGCGTTAGAAATTTCTGTGGGAAAGGTCTTGGTTTTTTCTCCATTGAGCAAGGAGGTTGCCAAGTAAATATTGTGCGTACTTTACTTCCCTGCATTGTCTTTTCTTTTATATCCACTTTACTGTATTTTTTGGTTAAGGGACCTAATCCCTGTGTGCTTGATGGACTCCTACATTTCATCATGTATCTGCTATATAACTCCAAACTATTGCTATATCATGTAATATTTTAAAACTAACACTATTTTAAATAAATATAGGAACTTAATTTGTTGTATTGCCTATTTGTTTCAAAATTAATCAGATAACCATTTGTAAGATGGCTAATTGTAATGTAATTGATATTTGAAAAATAGTTGTAGCTTAAAAATATGATAAATTAGTTGAACAACAGCCCATGAATTCTTGGACCGTATGTTGGTGATTAAAATTTCAACAAATCAAATTATTGCAAGTGAAATTAGAAAAACCTTGTCTTAATCGAATTTTAGATATGCTAGTGTTGTTGTGGTCATCTTAAATTTGAAACTATTCAAGTGAAACTCAAGAGTTCGAAGTGCTACAATCAAACATATTGTCATTGTAGGAATTTTATATTAATCTTTTTACTTCTCGATATTATTGGAGTTAAACTTTCATATTGAAAAAAAGTATTTCTTATTTTTATTGTGGATTTCTGTTAGGTTCAAGAGGTGTGAATAAAAAATAAATAGGTATTTTTTTACGAAAAGACACCAAGAGGAAGGATGCAATTTAAATAGACACCTTTTTAGTTTGAATGGTTATGACATTTTCAATGGCTTGTGACCTTTTCAAAGAGTTGCTCTTTTATCAAGAGGTGCACCTTTCTGAACCATTGATTCTCTTCATGAAGCAACATATTGATCTCTATAAACACTTTATTTTTTTCTTAGGTACATAAATAAAATTTTGAAGTAAAAACACTCCCATTTCTTGAAAAACTCTAATGTGATTTGCTGTTGTAGAGCGTCATTCATAGTTTGATAAAGTTTAAGGTACCGTTATTGTGTCGAAATGATTCATTTTATCCTAAGAATATATTTCATAACCTTGGATACTTGAGTGAAATAATTTTCTTAAGGACAGACCATAAATTTGGTGGGGCTTGAATCTTCCGATTTTTATCTATTTTAAACATTTTGGTTTTGCTATTTTCCATAAAATAGAATGAACTTCATTTTTGATTGTTCATAAGTTGGGTTGAACTTATTGTTAAAATTTTAAAGTTGTGAACACAGAGTTACAAGTTTATTTGATTGTTCATACTTTAGTTTTAACATGTGTTTGAAGTTCTTGTCGTAAAATACAGATTTTACTTAACATGAAAATATCAATTTCATAAGAATGAATGCTCTGATTCGTGTTCGAACATGCATGAATACCACATGTCAAATCTATAGGATAAATTCAATCTTGAAAGTTACATTATGTCTTTAAAGCGATGCGGATATGCATTCTTTGAATAAAAATCTATTTTCTAGAAGAACCTGACTTTTGTATCTTAATGCTTAAATCCATGGTGTAAACTTTTTTTGTTTTCCATTTTCATCTTATTTTTATTCAATTATATATCTATGAATAATTATTAGATGTAATCTTTACTTAAAAAAGTTTCAAATTTTACATGATGAAAGATGATAGAAAAAAATGTAATCGTTAGTCATACAATGTGCGTAAGTTGCCTAGAATAGAAAGAACAAAAAGAAGATCAAGTACATAATAAAATGGAAAAGTAGAAGAGCTTAGCTATACTGCTGATTATTTATCTAATTATTTCTTTTGCATATATAGTAAATAAAAAAATGATTTTACTTTCTCTGTTGTTAATACAGTGAAATTTATAGATTTAATCATGCCTTTTTGGCATTTGTTTGGAATGAAGATGGATGAACAACTCTCTTCCTTCCAAAAGTTCCTAGAGGTTGGGCCAGACGTAGCAGAGCGACGACCTCATGAGAAAAGTCATCTTTGATTCATTCCCCACTGCAATCCTGACTTCTCTCAATATGATCTGTTTACATTCTTTTTTGCTTGCCTGACCCTCGATCGATGATTGTTCAATGGACTATTTATGTTATCCTTGGGGACGATATCGTCATCGGAGATCAGCAGGATAATAGCATAGAAAAAAAGATAAAGTACGGTAGCTTGGAGATAAGGGGCAAAGATATTCAAGGAACTCAGCAAAATGACCTTGTAACTTCGAATTGCTTTCATTACCGACCCATAAGACATAAGATTCTCATTTATGTGCTTCAACTAACGTGCTTCAAAGAGTTTTATTTGCTCCTTACTTAGCTTAGGAGTAGGGAAAATTTTGGCTCATGGTGTTCCAATAATCGACAGGCTATTTTGATGGCTTTTTCTTTGATTTGCTTATTCTTATGAAGTTAGTGTGACTGGTTACTTTTCCATACATTGAAATATGTTGTAAAATGGTGCAAGAGATTCTATTCTTTGGACCAGATGAAAAGTAAGTAAATTGATCGAAGTCGACTCGACTCTACTACTGTAAATAAGAAAAAATATTCTTTGTCTGAAGCTTTGAAGGAGACTTCATATCCAAAATGCATAAATAATCTTGAAAGTCTTGCTCTTTAGCTGACTGATCCCATTGATCATGCAACTTTTTGATTGACAAGCTTCAATATGAGCTTTGAGTGAGCCCTTTTATTCTGAATTATAGAATTCAGAATCATTAAATCTCCCCAAGTATCGTGAGAGGGTGGATGTAATTGTTGGGAAACGAAAGGAGCTCAACTCAAGGGCCTATATGCCTTATTTTCAATGCTTCTTGTTTTATCTTACTTAATAAACCAACCTTTCATGCTAGAGCAATCAAAAGGAGAACGTTGTTTTCACCGAGACAAACAACCTTTGTAAGTCTTTTTTCTTGTTGGTTTCAATAGTGTGGGAAATTGGGGATTGAGGTGTCTTAGGAAAGCGAATCTTCTTTCCAATTAATAGATTCGTCCTTTCGTTACGACTTATTTCACAGATACTGTCATTGTTTTTTTTCCATAAAAAAAAGTTTACGACCCATAGGCCTCGATCGAACTGTCTTTTTTCCTTCAATCCGTGAAAAGATATACTCTGTGGTCCAAAACATTAACACAGGTCCTCATGCAAACATCAAAAAGGGGTTTATTTGCATATCCTTATTCCAAAATCTCTTAGTAGCTACAATGTGTAATACCTGCCGATAAAAGGAAGGGCTTTTTTCTGCTAGGAAATTGGACTCTGCCTTGTATGAGGGACCTCCATATTCAGATGGTCCGCCTGGACACAATGAATCCCACTCTAAAAATATGTCCTTCATTGAAGGAAAAGAGGAAAAATTCATTACACAACGAGTAGTACATGCATGTGTTAAATATATAGATGAAGCCACTTCAAAATGCCGATTCCTACCCCCAAAAGCCTTACTATATTTTTTTGATGAGAAATTTCATGAACTTGACTGAGAGAACAAAACCCAGTTACTAGTTAGTAAAATACCGGAGAGAACTCAACTTTTTGAATTCAATTAGCAACGGTAAAAATGCATTTTGTCCAAATCATAGTAGTTTTTTTATTTTAGTTATCCAAAGCTATATAAGGAATTGAAATATATTCCTTAATAGTCAAATAAAAATTATAAATTGGGTTATCATATCTCTTTTTCTTAAGGATACCAACCTAGGCATGCAGCTTGGGTGGAGCTAGTTGGGGCCACGGGTTTATCCGAACTCCCTTGACAAAAAATTATACTATTTATATATATATATATATATATATATATATATATATATTAGACATCAAGCTCCTTTGACTAATTCGTTTTTACTTCTTTATATTTTGAACTTCCTTAATGAAAATTTTGACTACTTCACTAAATCTAAAGTGCTTTCAAATAATGTGATGGTGTTAAAATTTTAAATCAATCAATAGACGCTATTTTGTACTTACTATCTCATTGCAAGACTAATAATTTATTTTTAAGACAAGTTTAGACTAAATGTATTATAGAAATTCACTAAATTTAAAATTAATTATTTTTACGTTTTTAACGTATTTATTTATTATTTCAACTTTTCTACTATATAGAAAGATCAACAGAAGGACGACCAAGGGCATAACAATCCTTTCACACTAACATAATTCTAGAAGCACTAATTTCTTGCCACTCTCCTTTCCAGTACAATCCTTTAATTCTCTTCGTCTTCTCTTATACACACCGACTTATTCTCTTCCACTTTTCATTACAGTCCTTTCCAATTGCAGACAAGCTTTCAATAAAAAATTTTTTTTTAATAATTTTCTCCAAGTTCCTTTCAAATTTCTCAACATATATAAAAGGGTAGAGTTTTGAGAAGTTTTTTATGTGTGAATTTATTTTGTGATATTGTGGTTGATTATTGATAAGATTGAACAAAGAGATTATTGATGTATATGTTTCTCTGTTTCACATTTGAAATGATTGTAGGGTTTTTTTTTCTCTTGAGAGCAGCTTTGTTAATGCTCCAAAAGTTTAATTTATGCTTTTGTTATTTAAGTGGTTGAGAAAAATCCTCAATCAGGATTTTCATTAGATTTTTATTACATTGTTTTTTGGTGAATTTATTGCTTCTCTTAGGTCTTTAAGTTGCATAATAAAATCTTTAGTTAATGATGCTTTTAATTATATTTCTTATGCATCTTCGTGGAATTAATTAGAACCTCCATGTACATATCAATGGTATTTGGTCCGGATAGGAACAAATTCTGGTAATTTATTTTTCCTCCAATCCACCTATGCCTTTGTGCTTGGCTCATCAAATTATGCTTTTATCTCCTATGCTCTGAATGAAATTATAGATGACGATAGTACACCTATATATTTTTTATCCAGTTCGATCCTTTCATTTTCTTAATAAGTTAATTAATATGATAATAACTATCAATCGTTGAAGTGATATATGCATCCAACATATCTGATGATATGCCCACTCTTGATTCTCTCTTGATGAAATTGAAAATTCAGTTTCACAATTTGTATGTAATTACCATATCACAAAAAAACAGTAGGTGAAGAAGAGTGAGGGTCCAGGTTTCGAAGTTCTCAATACAGTGGTGTCAGAAGCAGAACCAGAATTTCAACGAAGAGGGTTTCATATTCAAAGAAAACTTAGGATTTCAACTGAGGGGTCTCCATATTCAAAGAAAACTTAGTCGATGGGGGTTCAACACAAACTATAACCATATAAAAAATAATTTTAATCATGTATAAATAGTATATTTTTTCGTCGATGGGGGTTCGGCCGAACCCCCGAACAGAAGGCTAGCTCCGCCCCTGAGTGGTGTCACATTCTATATGGTCAGTGCTTCTTCTTATTTTTTATTGAACTTTTACGTTTTTATAAAGAGGATTAATACTCTATTTCCACAAACAAACATTACTGAACTGCCTATATTTTTTCTTTGAAAAGAAACTCATCATTGTTCTATGACACTCTTTATTCACTTAATTTTAGCATCATAATCATGTTGTAGGAGAGATGGTCATGAATGAAAACAAAGATATGAAGTTATAGAAATAAACTAACTGTAATCTCTGATTTATATTAGGTAGAGATTGTTAAAAACAAGTTTACTTGGGTAAGCAATTGTGGTTGTTCTATAAAAATACTCTCTGTTATTTCGACAAACAAACGTTACTGAACTGCCTATATTTTTTCTTTCAAAAAAAACCCATCATTGTTCTATACCACTATTTATTCACTCTATTTTAGCATCATAATCATGTTATAGGAGAGATGATCGTGAAATCAGACAAAAATATGAAATTATAGCAAGAAACTAACTGTACTCTGTGATTTATATTATGTAGAGATTTTCGGAAACAACTTTACTTAGGTAAGAAATTATGTTTGTTCTATAAAAATACACTCTGTGTTAAATTTTAATCTTATTTTCAAGACAGATGATTGTGCTGCAACTACATTTAGACAACTTGATGCAGATATCAATTTAACAACGGTTATTAAACTTGCTGATAATTTTATTGTAGTGTCTAAATTTTTCTCCAATTTTATGGTTGGTGATCAATTGTACTCCATCACTGTAATACCCCAAAAGTTTTTCTAGCTAATTTCATCCCAAGAATGCCTAGTATTAGCTTCTAAAGTGAATAATGAGTATTCCACAAGGAATTTTCAAGATTTTTACTTTTTATCATGTGAAAAATTGAATAAGTTTTCCATCGATATATGATTCGCTTAAATCTGATAACCGAATCAGAAGTGATGACTATTTCAAGTTTTCGACGTAAAACAGTGCCATATTAGTCAGTGGTGCACCGTGCCACAAGAGGAAATGATATTTGGCAATTTCCAGTATTGCTCTGCGATCCTAACACATCGCGCCAAGGGTGAAAACCAGAATCAAAAGGGCATCGCGATTGACTCCACGTCGCGCCAAGGTCCCAGGTCCCAGTTGTCAATTTCCAGTGGCCTAGCGCGATAGTGGCGCGTCGCGCCAAGGGCCCAATTCGGAAAATTTGACTAGAAATTTAATGACGTATCCAGGGTTAAAAGGGTCAATTTTCTACCCCTATATAATCCTTTTAACACGTTATTCAGCCACTTTTCACCCAAAATATATTAGTTTCTCTCAAGTTTATCTCAAGAACAAGCTAGGATTTCTGTTGGGGATTCAAATTCAAGAAGGTTTCACCATCAATCTTCACGAAATCACTATCTAAGGTATGCGTAGTGTTCATTCATGGACTCCTTTAGTCCATGAAGTCCAAGAATTCCTTTTTAACTACAAGTTATGGATTTTCTTCATGTTTTCATGCTTTGTATGTTCTCTTTCATGTTGATAAATAAGGAATTGATTTCTATTTCATGATTTGATGATAAATTCCATGTGGGTTGATTAGTATAGATAAAGATTCACGAAATCTCATGACTAAAACCTTGTATGATGAAATTGGAATTGAACCATGATGTTTAATTGCTATACCATGATGTTTACATGTACTATGCCTACAATATGCTTGATTAAATGCCTAGACGAAGGAAAATTGCCTAACTAGCATGATAACATGAAATCCCCATGTATGTACAAGTTCATGCCTATTACCTATTTGATGAAATTCTCATATGAATGTAGTATGCATTATGATGATAGTCAAGTCTTCAAATAAATCATGCTATGTCTGTTTCCTTCCATCTAGTCCTGGGGGTAATTGTACCCGAAATATTAGCTGTGTGCCTAGAGCCGTGTCATGTTTTCACGATACTCTCAGTCAAGCTATGAACTCTTAGACATCAGATAGTCTTATATCTCAGTAAAAATCTCCATGATCTCATGACTCAGTTAGTTGTCAGATATCAGTAGTATTCTGTCAGTCAACGGAACTTAGTAACTTACTGATGTTAGGCGTATTTACACGCCTAAAGCACCTTAATTTATCCATATTTTATGGACTGGTTGATGCCAAAGGAAGCTTCACATAAGAAGAAAGGCAACTTTTGGAAGCCTATGGACTGAAAGTGACGCATGGAGAACTCGTCCCAAGCAAAAACAGCATTTCTAAAGACCTGGGGGATCAGCAGTAACTTAGTAGGATTAGGACAAGTATGCAGTAACCCAGTAGGACTAGGACAAGGATAAAAATCCTATTTCAGTAGGACTAGGATATGGATGTTATATAAACCCTATTTTGCTGAAACTTTTCAGCATTCTCTTCTTATTCCCCTTTCTATTCCTTCCCATTCTAATTCAATTCAACTCATTCATCCTATTTTCTATTCAATTCTATTTTTCTTTTATTCGACATTTAGTACTATTCACGTTACTTTCTGACAGAGAAAGCACGGCCCTTGTGACCAACGTGAGATCATGATGATGTTTATTGTGATCTCCGTTGCAATCATGAGTAGCTAAACTTCTCTGTTAGGGTTATGGAAGCTTTATGAGATACTATCTATTGCTATGAGTTTGTGAATTCTTGACACGTATGCTTCTTATATCATTCTTCTCTTCATCTTAATTTAAATTCTTGTGGTTGCAAACATATAGAATACGCCAGTATAGCATTAACTTGTTCGAAAGAAAAGTTACATGTCTGGAAAAGAGGGAATGTCAAGGAAATAGGGCACCAACCCCTGTTTAAAAGTTAGTGTCGTAACTGGATTAACCTCTTGGAGAATTTGTACCATTAGATACGCTTTAAGATCGAAAGGGTTAAAGTGAAATAGTCCTTGATGGTCGAAAGACGCCTGGATTTACCATAGAATACGATTCTCTATAAGCGCATGCATGTCTTAATTCCGCATAACTCATAGTCAATAGATATGTATAACTCATAAGGTGGACATAACCCTAACTCTCAATTCTCATTGATTAAAACCTACCAAGTACTCCGTTTTACTCTTCTATTTTACGTTTTTACTCTACTATTTTGTTTACGTTATTTGCACACACAAAATCCCCCCTTTATTCGCAGAACTTTCATCAAAAGTTTAATAATCGTTGCTTACTTAGTGACCAAGTATTCCCTGTGGGATTCGACACCCAACCCAGTTGGGTTCTATATTTGACAACGACCACTTACACTCTTACGAGAGCTGTAGTTTGAGCGTTATCACTTACCTCATGATCAGTTCAGTAAATTATGTTTAGTATCTATTCAGATGGGAGTAGGAATTAACACCGAGTAAACCCAAGGATGGGAACTCACCTGTTATATGGGGGTGTGATACTTAGAAGCAATCCTTGAGTTCCAAAACTATGTAGCCAGCATAAGTTGAGACATCTTAGCCTGCTATATGAGAGTAGATGAGGTGGCTTAACCTGTTATATGAGGGTTCCCACCGTTCTCGCTAGAGTTTCTTATTATATGAGGGTTATTCACATGTTGTCCTTACCAGTGACACCCTTTCAATCAGGGCATAGATTGGACCCCAGTTTAGCTATTATAGAACTTTTGGGGCATGTCGGTTAGATACTACTTCCAATAGTTTTATGTTACAGAATCAGGACTGTCAGGCGCTGTCAACTCAGATATAGTACGAAACTTAAATAGTTCCATCAGATTCAGGACTGTCAAGTACAATCACCCATGTTATCAGTATTATTCAGATATAGTATTTCATGTTATCAATCATATTAGTTATCAGTTATGTTATGTTATCAGTATCCAGACTCAGTAGTCATGCTATCACGGTATCAGTATCATGTTATCACGTTGTCAGTTACAGTTACGTGTTCATGTATGCATTCTTACGTTCATGTTAGACAGTCAGTTAGTATTAATCATGTATGTGAACCCTTGCATATAGCATACCTCACATGTATACTCAGTACATTCCATCGTACTGATGCATTTGCGCTATGGTGCTTTCTTTTTTTATGTTACACCATATGTTTAGAGACACGAGCTCCAGATCAGCATTAGATTTCTATTTCAGCAGTCAGAGTAAAAGTGAGTTCTCATCCTTCGAGGACATGATGATTTTCTTTTATCTCATTGATTAGCTTATTAGTTTGAGTTAGTTGGGGGCATGTCCCATCAACTCCTTATTCAGATTATTCAGACAGTAGAGGCTTTTAGACTAGATACAAACTAGATATGATTTATCATGCCCAGACTTCAGTATTTCCGGTTTTGTTTTGGGTATTATATTACCCTACTCAGATGTTATGTTATTCATTTATGTTCATGATTGAACCTTATGGCCTTTCAGTGCATGTTTCCGCATTATTATGTTACCTTATGCAGTATATAAAGGGGTCATGAGCACCGTGTAGCATTCTGATTTAGCAAATCGGAGCGTTACAAACTTGGTATTAGAGCCAGGTTCAATAGAGTCCTAGGAAGTCTGAAAGCTGCATCTAGTAGAGTCTTGTACATGGGTGTATTACGCACCATATTTATGTGCATGAGGCTATGAGATGTTTTAAGAATAGTTTTCCTTCTTTCAGTATTCATGTTGTGCCTATCAGCATAATCATAAGTCAATTTCTTAGTTTAATTCGTTCTTTTCCTTCATTTACAGATCATGCATCCCAAAAGAACTAAGGAAAGGGAAACCGAAAATCAGTCAGCGCCTTAGCCTGTCCAGCCAGATCCTCTTTATGAGACTGTCCCTCATGCAGAATTCAGGACTGCATCTAATACTCTAGACAGTTTAGTTCAGCCCAGCACGAATGGCCAACTGCTATTCCAGCAAACCCCGTGGAAAATTCTGTTGTAACTAGGATTCAAGATTTTACTCAAATGAATCCTTCCTTATTCTTCGGGTCTAAGTCAGGAGAGGATCCACAGAAGTTCCTCGATCAGGTTTAAAAAGTCACAGATATCATGGATGTGACTTCCACTGAGAGAGTAGAGTTAGCCACATATCAGCTATAAGATGTAGCCCATATGTGGTATACACAGTGGAAGGTAGACAAGGGTACAAATACAAAGCCCATAAAGTGGGAAGAGTTCACTACAGCTTTCCTAGATAGGTTCGTTCCCATAGAGCATAAGAAGGCTAAGGTGTTGGAATTCATCAATCTCAGACAAGGTAAAATGAGCGTAAAAGAATACTCCCTTAAGTTTATTCAGTTAGCCAGGTACGCTCCCCAAGTAGTAGCAGATAGTAGATCTAAAATGAGTAAGTTTGTGTCAGGGGTATCAGGTAGAGTGGTCAAGGAGTGCTGGACTATGATATTTATTGGTGACATGGACATATCTAGGCTTATGGTCTATGCCCAGCAGATCGAAGAGCAGAAGCTTAAGAAGAAGAAGAGAGAAAATAAGAGAGTCAGAACAGGTAGCTATGGTTTTGCACAGCATAGGACATGGGGTGGTAACTGTCCTCGATTGTGTCAGAAATGTTCAGCCCCAATTCACTCTTCAGCTAGGGCCTCAGTACCAAAGTTCAAAAATGATCGTAGGAATGGGGCATCAGGCTCTAAGGCCCAGAGTAGTGAGAACAGGATTCTTACTCGTCCGTTTTGCACAGAGTATGGTAAGCATCATAAGGGTGTGTGTAGAGCCGGCAGTAATGGGTGTTTTAGATGTGGTGAGTTAGGTCACCAAGTCTGATATTGCCCTCAGTCGGGTTATTAGAGTCATCTCCGCTTCTCAGCTCAATTCGGTCGTCCGAATCAGCAGGGTGCCAATTCCAGCACTACCAGTGGGCAATGTCCAAACAGGTTCCATGCCCTTCAGTCCTAACAAGATCAGGAAAGTTCTCCTGACACAGCCACTGGTATATTTCAGACCTCCTATTTATATGTTGTTTTTCCTTGTCTCATCAAATTTATGAGTTTCTTTTATGTTATAGACATGCATAGCAGTTAAACTTTAAGTTTAGAAAGTCAGGCCTTTGGATCCAAGCTATAGTTCCAGTATGTGTAGAAAATCACCAAAAGGGGGAGGGAGATAATAGATCAAGTAACCAAGTTAGGCTCTCAGAATTCCAGTAGTAGTGCTAGTACGTATAGAAAGAGTAGTAGGGGAAAACGATTCTCGATCCATCCTTATCTTCGTACAAGTTTTGTACTGCAGTTAGCATGATGCCTACACATGTCTCATAACTCAGTTCCATGAACACAGCTTATATTCACAAGTTTCTCAGGGACTCTTGTACGCTCTTAGTTCCCCCATAAAGAGTTCCAGCCCACTCAGTATTACGAATCATGTCTCATGAACATAAAAACTCCAATCTCAGGTCATGCAGTTCATGATTTATGTACATATATCATGCTTTACAAGTATATTCAGCTTCTATGACTCATGCTACACCCCTACTGATCAGATAAATTTAGACTATGTCATGTATATCCTTAGTTCAGACCTTTTTGGTAAATCCATGATGTTGACATCATATTTCTCATGTTTCAGTCATATGTTAAGTTTGGTCAGTGCCCATTCATGTCTCAGGTTCTCCTAATATAATCCTTCGGTAAGCTCTCGTTATGAAATAGTGTAGTGGTGAGCAGTTACTTAGGTAGGAGATAAAAAGTGTTCATGTTAACAGAAGATTGTGGCATGCTTGTTTTACACGAGGGTGTAGTTATGAGGATAGGCTTGAATGTCTTGTTAGTATGGAAGTAAATAGTTATCATAAGGTTGTATTCAGAAGCTGGGGAAGTACAGGGTGTGAATGTTTATTCAGATCCTTGACCTATGTTATCCCCATATCGTACCCATCAAAACTCAGTTAGCATCTCAAGTACAATTTCAGTAATTCAGCACGCAGTAATCAGTATTCAGTCCTAAAATTCAGTATTTCAGTATCAGCCTGAACCTCCGTTATCAGCATTAAGTTCCAGTAACAATCTCAGTTACAGTTTTAATTATAGTGCCAACTTCAGTTAGTAATCAGATCAGGAACTCAGTTCAGTTCCAGACTTGCTCGACCCATGCTACAGCTATTAGTCACTCAATCAGTAGTATTTTAGTACCTCAGAATGCTTCCAAATCATGTTATACCACCTAGCCTTACATTCTTGAGGAGATACAGTTTTGCTCATATATGCTCAATTACCTCATGTTATCCAGGTTATCATTACCTCCTATCCATAATATTCTACATCCTTAGTCTAGTTATTTAAACTAAGTACAGACCAGCCTCATATTCCCAGTATTCAGCTATCATTTATTCAGTTAATCAGATAAATTCATATATTTATGCATTCGTGCTCAACACCTCATAAATCTTTCAGTAGTCTCAATTGCAGTGCATAGAGCTTGGTTAGTTCATGTTAGATGATGTTCATAGGCCTCTTCCCATGTTACCAAATCTCAATGAGGTTATGATTTTCTTACTAGATTATCTTATACGGACAAAATTTGTACAGTTGGTTTCCATGTCCCCAGCTTTACGCCCTAGCTGAAATCTCATGAAAGAATGTAACCATTCTAAGATGAACTAATCAGATAGGTGCAATTTTGGCTCAGTTCATGTATCAGGCCTCAAGTTTTAGATCTCAAGTAATCAGTCATGATTTAGTTCCTAGGTGCCTTGAGCATCGCCTCAGTCTTCCTCGGTAGCTCAGCCAAGATAATATTCCTAGAGGGGCCTAGTATCCCAAAGGGGAGATATGCTATGATCCCCCGAACCTTTATAACATAAGCATCCCATTCTCCTCCCATATAATAAATCCATTTTGAAGTGGGTATACTCATAAGTTGACCCTCAAGTCCAAATCTCAATCGTGAGCCATGTATTCAAGGGCTCGAATCAGTTCACAAACTTCAGTTTATGTATCATATTTTAGCCTCAGCTAGGTTATCAGGTTCCCATTCATGCATAATTCTAGCATAATCATGGGGTCATCAGTACTTTTTAGCTTACGCAACTATTTTTCTTAAACTTACTCAGTTCCTTGTTCAAATTACCATCACAAACGTGGTACCCAGTTTCATGATCATGTTCCCATGATAAACTTGATGTCAAACACCATTGCATATTCAGTCATGCATTCAGGTACCAGCTTAGTTATGAAATCATGTATCTGACATGCATTCTCATGGTAAGAAACTTAGTTCCTCAAAACGTTCAATTATGCCTTCATGAATCAGTTATGCATGCATCGGATATGCATGTTCAGTATGTTATGTTCAGTTATCATTCATGTCAATAATAAGATAATGTTCCAATTATTCATGTTCAGAGTGCACATCAGTCTATGTACTTCCTTTTTCTCAGTCTCATTCGAGGATGAATATTTCCAAGGGGGAGATATTATAATACCCAAAAAAATTTCCTAGCTAATTTCATACCAAGAATGCCTAGTATTAGCTTCTAAAGTAAATAATGATTATTCCACAAGGAATTTTCAAGATTTTCACTTTTTATCATGTGGAAAATTGAATAAGTTTTCCATCGATATATGATTTGCTTAAATCTGATAACCGGGTCAGAAGTTATGACTATTTCAAGTTCCTGACGTAAAACAGTCTCATATTAGTTAGTGGCGCGCCACGCCACAAGAGTAAATGGCATTTGTAAATTTCTAGTATTGCTCCGCAATCCCAACGCATCGCGCCAGGGGTGAAAACCAGAATCAAAAGGGCACCGCGATTGACTCCGCATCGCGCCAAGGTCCCACATCCCAATTGTCAATTTCCAGTGGCCTAGTGTGATAGTGGCACGTCGTGCCAAGGGCCCAATTCGGAAAATTTGACTGAAAATTTAATGACGTGTCCAGGGTTAAAAGGGTCAACTTTCTACCTCTATATAATCCCTTTAACACGTGATTCAACCACTTTTCACCAAAATATATTGGTTTCTCTCAAGTTTATCTCAAGAACAAGCAAGGGTTTTGATTGGGGATTCAAATTCAAGAAGGTTTCACCATCAATCTTCACAAAATCACAATCTAAGGTATGCATAGTGTTCATTCATGGACTCCTTTAGTCCATGAAGTCCAAGAATTCCTTTTTAACTACAAGTTATGGATTTTCTTCATGTTTTCATGCTTTGTATGTTCTCTTTTATGTTGATAAATGAGGAATTAATTTCTATTCCATGATTTGATGATAAAATCCATGTAGGTTGATTAGTATAGATAAAGATTCACGAAATCTCATGACTAAAACCTTGTATGATGAAATTGGAATTGAACCATGATGTTTAATTGCTATACCATGATGTTTACATGTACTATGCCTACAATATATTTGATTAAATGCCTAGATGAAGGAAAATTGCCTAACTAGCATGATAACATAAAATCCCTATGTATGTACAAGTTCATGCCTATTACATATTTGATGAAATGCTCATATGAATGTAGTATGTATTATGATGATAGTCAAGTCTTCAAATAAATCATGCTATGTAGTTTCCTTCCATCGAGTCCTGGGGGTACTTGTACCCGAAATATTAGCTCTGTGCCTAGAGTCATATCATGTTTTCGTGATACTCTCAGTCAAGCTATGAACTCTTAGACTTCAAACAGTCTTATGACTCAAGAAAAATCTCCATGATCTCATGACTCAGTCAGTTGTCAGATATCAGTAGTATTCTGTCAGTCAATGGAACTTAGTAACTTAGCTCATGATCAGTTTAGTAAATCATGTTTAGTGTCTATTCAGATGGGAGTAGGAATTAACACCGAGTGAACCCAAGGATGGGAACTCACCTATTATATGAGTGTGTGATTCTTAGAAGCAATCTTTGCATTCCAGAACTATGTAGTCAGCATAGGTTGAGATATCGTAGCCTGTTATATGAGGGTAGATGAGGTGCCTTATCCTGTTATATGAGGGTTCCCACCATTCTCACTAGAGTTACCTATTATATGAGGGTTATTCATATATTGTCCTTACCAGTGGCGTGGTATTGACACCCTTCCAATCAGGGCATAGATTAGACCCCACTTTAGCTATTATAGCACTTTTAGGGCATGTCGGTTAGATATTACTTCTAACAATTTCATGTTACAGAATCAGGACTGTCAGGCGCAGTCAACTTAGATACAGTACGGAACTCAAATAGTTCCATAGATTCAAGACTGTCAAGTACAGGCACCCATGTTATTAGTATTATTCAGATACAGTCTTTCATGTTATCAGTCATATCAGTTATCAGTTATGTCATGTTATCAGTATCCAGACTCAGTAGTCATGCTATCATGGTATCAGTATCATGTTATCAGGTTGTTAGTTATAGTTATGTATTCATGTATGTATTCTCACATTCATGTTAGAAAGTTAGTTAGTATAAATCATGCATGTGAACCCTTGCATATAGCCTGCCTTACATGCATACTCAGTACATTCTATCGTACTGACGTATTCGCGTTATGGTGCTTTTATTTTTTATGTTACACCATAGGTTTAGAATACGAGCTCCAGATCAGCAGTAGATTTTTGTTTCACCAGTCAGAGTAAAAGTGATTCCTCATCCTTCGAGGACATGATAATTTTCTTTTATCTCATTAATTAGCTTATTAGTTGGAGTTAGTTGAGGGCATGTCCCATTAACTCCTTATTTAGATTATTCAGACAGTAGAGGCTTTCAGACTAGATGCATACTAGATACGATTTATCATGCCCAGACTTTAGTATTTCCAATTTTGTTTTGGGTTTTATATTACCCCACTCAGATGTTACGTTATTCATTTATGTTCATGATTGAACCTTATGGCTTTTCAGTGTATGTTTTCACATTATTATGTTATCTTATGCAGTATACAGGTACAAATATTAGTCATGGGTTAGCTTGTGGTCCTTCCAGGTCATGAGCACTGTGTAGCTTTCCAATTCAGCAAATCGGGGTGTTACAATCACTTATCCACTTCAAGAGACTTTATCGCACTACAGACAATCATAATCCTTGAAGCGTCCATTCTCCCTACTTGCTTCAACAAAGACTTACTAGTATTCATCCGATTAATGAATAAGATTATACCCAAAAATGTTACATTGATGTAAGTTTCAATAGCATGCTTGATTAAAAAAATCAAATGAAACACAAGAAATTTTATAGGTGTTTTTCCTAATATTGGAGAAATTTATACCCAAGCAAGATCCAAACACATGTTCGAATAAATTTTAATAGTTCCTCATTGATTAGTGAGCAAAATTTTTATTTTTTTATTAAAATATTTTTGAATTGTTGTGCTCCTTAGCTGATTGAAAAACAAAGATTTAATTTTCATCCTCTTATTCTTCGAGCTGATTGTTTTAGCTAGGTGATACATATGCTAGAAGTATAATTTTTTTTTGTTTAGTTTGGATTTACTTCATTTGTAGTTGTATAACTTATTTGGGTGGAACATGATGGTGTGACACTTTGAATTTTGTAGGCTTTTGAAATTTACATTTACTCAAGTGAAGAAAGCATGAATATATATTCTTTCTGATAGAGGTAAGTCCCAAACTTTCCTATTCTACATATATTTAGTTATAACATTCAAAGATTGTACTTCTCATTCCATCTTATAGTGAATTTGCCTGTTTATTTTGAAAACAAATTAAACATTAGTATAACAAAATTTAAACTTTAACAAAAGTAGTCATCCATTCCAGGGATATTAATGTATAAGTGTGCATCTGTTTTGAGGATGAGTACCAATTAGAGGAGTACATTGTTCGATTTGAATTGAGAATCTAATTTGTATTAAAAAAAATTTAAATCGATGAATATAATAGGTATTCCAATGATGTCTTTTTAGAGCAATGACACATGTGAAATATTTAAGAACTAAGGAAGAACCTCCTGATGAAATTGACTGTGAGAACTTGCTGATGAATTAAGACCTTGGGTATCTTGTGTGTCTCTATCTTTTGCTTCGTGTATTAATATATAGATATCAGAGTTAAATTCAGATTATTTAATTTGTTTTTTAATTCCATCCGTTTATTCATTTATATTCTAACTTTTAGTTAAATCAGATTATGATTATAATATATTTCCTTTAGGATTCTTTTAAACTTCAAAATATGTCTTTCTATTTCAATTCTTTTCTTACCCAATATGATTTTTAAAAAAATAAAAAAATTATTTTCAGCTTTTCTACTATATTAGAAAGAGTTTTCTTTCAACATGTGTGCTTCATGACAATAAAATCAAAGTGAGGGATAGTTTTGACCTTTCACGTCTCTTTTCTTACGTGTCATTCAATTTGCGATGAAGTTTGCCACGTTTATCCCTCTCATCTATCCTCTTCATCACCGATCTAGACCTCCATGTTCAATCGGTCTCTCTACCTTTCACTTTTTTTCTTTTCTATTTTTTTGCTCAAACAATTACTTCTCTGTATCACCAGATATCATCTAAATTCACAGAGAATCGATTGCAGGATATATAAAACATAATTTAGAGTTTCATGTGGCTATTGTTTTTAGGGGTGTGCAAAAATTGAACTGACCGATAAACCGAATAGATAAAAATGCTATTAGATTATCGATATTAGGTTATTGGGTTAATGATCTTTTATTGGTTTTCTAAAAATTTTATTGGGTAAACGGTTTGATTTCGGTTTTAGCTTATTGGATTATCGGTTAAACCGACAACCCAATAAGGATACACTAAGTTATTTTTTTACCCCTATTTATGTTTTGTGTGTGTGTGTGTGTATATATAAAAGAAAATAAAAATTCTTAAAGATAATTCACCAATAAGAACAAATACTCTTATTGAAAAAGTAGGCGCTTTTGACAAAGACGTAGGACAAAGAATTAGGATATATATATATACACTACTTATTCACAATTTGTGATTCACAAAGTATTAACTTATTCAGGTCAACAAAAGAACAATATAAAGCACAGGTATTATCGTATTGGAAAGCTTGTTTTAGGGTTTTTGCCCTGATTTTCATACCAAAATTAAGTTATACTTTTCTTGAAAGGAAAATAAAAGTTACCATAATTATTTTTACTTTTCCTTATTGGAAAATATAAAACTTTTCCATATTTGGCTAACCACATTCTTAGAGGAAAGGTTTTGGACCTCTATAAATAGAAGACCCCTCTTCTCATACCAATAATACAATAGCATCCACAATGTAGTCGTTTAAGAGTTTTGGTTAGGGAAAGATTTTCGCTCTCATTAGTTTTTTTAAATATTAGGTTTTATAATATGTAGGCCAATTGGCCAAAACATATAATATTTTTGTCTTTTAGTATTGTTTTCTTTGTCGTCTGATTTATCGTCTCATAGTTTGCAACTAATAGCTTTCGCATGACGCTCTCTCGATTTCGAACCCAACAAGTGGTATTAGAGCCTATGGTTCAAAGATCCTATGATTCAGATTAAGGACATGTTGAGATCAAAGTTGCAACCAATTTGATGATAATGAAGATATATGTCCAAAAGCTACATGTGGAGACGACTGTCAACCATATTTCAATAATCCTGTTATCACATATTTAAAAATAAAACTCACTTTTAACTCTAGAAAAGGGCTCCAATATTTTTAACCCGAAAAGAGCTGATAAATTTTAACCCAAAGAGGCTCAATTTTTAAAGCATGCCAAACAGCAGTGATATATGAAAAATATGTGAAGAACGGAGATTATGCACAAGAAGAGGGAGGATCAAGAATATTTTGCAGAAAATCAAGCCAAAAAGGGGAGATTTGTTAGGGTTTTTGCCCTGATTTTCTTAACAAAATTAAGTTATGTTTTTCTTGAAAGGAAAATAAAAGTTACCATAATTATTTTTACTTTTTCTTAAATGAAAATATAAAACTTTTCCATATTTGGCTAACCTCTTTCTTAGAGAAAAGGTTTTGGACCTCTATAAATAGAAGACTCCTCTTCTCATACCAATAACACAATAGTATCCACATTATAGTCATTTAAGAGCTTTGGTTAGGGAGATATTTTCGCTCTCATTAGTTTTTTTAAATATTAGGTTTTATAATATGTAGGCCGATTGGCCAAAACATATAATAATTTTATGTCTTTTAGTATTATTTTCTTTGTCGTCTGATTTATCGTCTAATAGTTTGCAACTAATAGCTTCCGCATGACTCCCTCTCGATTTCGAACCCAACAACTTGAAGCATTTAGTAGCTTCCAACAATAAGAATTTAGTTTTTTTTCAAACTAACATTCAGTTCAATTTTGAAGATTCTTGTAAACTAAAGTGCATTGCGTAGGATTTTCGCGGTAACTAAGATTTCATTTTTTTATGTTAGTTGTTACTATTTCTATTTTATAAGTATTTTCTTATTGATTAAATCAAAAATCGAACTGTTAAAGACCAAAACCGATAAACCGAAAACCAATAAGAAAATATCTTATTGATTGATTCTTGATTTTACATATTTAAAAATTAAAAACCGATAAATCAAACGAATAATACATAAAATCGAACCGAACCGACTGATGCACACCCCTAATTGTTTTGACATATAAACTGTTGAATATGCTTGAAACTACTTTTACTATTATGTTAGATAATATAATTCATTGTTATTGTGAAGGTTGATAACGCCCATTTGTTGTTGGTTGCTTGTTGAAAATGGCCACACCACTATTTGATGCAATAACAATTTAATTGAAAGAATTTACATAGAAGTATCACATATCTACTTATTTTTTAAACTATCCATCAAAGGCAACCTTCTCAATTTGTTCTGTAGCTTCTATTGACCAACTTACCTACTCTAATAAGTAGTCATAGTACCTTGATAGTTCATATTTTGATGAATGTTTGAAATTTAATAATAGCCCCAGTTTATGTGCTTTTCCGTAGTCCCCTCGTATTCAGTGACTATTGTGAATTTTTGTGATTTACTTATTGTCAGATCAATTTTTTTTTAAAGTGAAAAGCTAGACAATCTGTTAATGTACCCCCAATTACTTGCCCACTTAAGTTCACTAAATTTATATTATTTTGTCATTTGCTCAGATCAAATTAAAGGTTGTGACTTCGCTTTGTCAGTTGGGTTATCCAATTCGCTTGGTATGATAATTAGATTAATCTAAGCCTTTGATTTTGACACTGTGATTACAAATATCATTGAGAGCATTGTTTTATGTATCATTTTATGTTTGAAATACATGGTACAACGGCATTAGAGTTTTTACCATTGTGTTCTTCATCAAGTTCATGTGAATAATAATATATGTTTTAGTACGCGTAGAAAAAAAATTTGCTTCTTGTATTGAGGAAGTTGTGTACTTACTTTTATGACTCACTTTTGGTTCTAGCTAGTATGTTTTTAGAAAAGCTCTTCAAAAAAAATAGAAAGACAACATGATCCTGTTCAATGAGATATATAGACAACATGATCCTGTTTAATAAGATACATCTTTTGTGGTGACTACAAGTTGTTATCTCCTAATTTCTGAACAACTACAATTATATACTAATCTTGTTTTTTTGAATTATAATGTTATTACAGAGTTATAAATGCAAGATCCATGTATGATCTAGAGAAAACATATATTTTCTTCTTTTCACTTTTAGAATGAGAAGGATACACCTCCTTTTGTTTTGTTTGCTTTTTTCCCATTATGGGATGGAATTGCAGTGGTGAAATACTAAAGTGATGGAGTTTATCATGTAACAACTTGTGGAATTTGAGAAACTTCAAGTTATTCTCCCTTCTCAATTAATTTTATTTAGTCCAAGAGATTAATATATTTCACTTGATACTACTGGTCAATCATTCTGGTTATCTAAACAAGTTGGTCAGTTTACAATTAAATTTGCTTTGTTTCGATCATCAAATTGTGCAACTACTAATGCTTGTACGACAGCTATTAAGTTTGGTTTTTGAGGAATAAAAATTGCAGTTGTTGCCATCTCTACATCTAAGTTTTTATAGCATTGCATGAAGTTCATCAATTATTTTGAATGTTGATTTCATTTTGTCAGGAATCTCATCATATGTAACCTCTTACTCTTTTTTTCTTCCTTGACACACGGCCACTAACAATTGATACTTGCAATTGTGCATGTACTTTTTTGTCCAATCCTGCAAAACAAAACTTCAAAAGAGAGAATAGGGCGAAACAAAATTCCTACCAACATTTTGAACATTTAAATAGTATAGCTTGTAGATATGTGATGTAAATAATACAGCCCTAGATGTAAATAATATCACTTATCTATAATATAATATCTGTGTAAATGATCTATCGTTTAGCTGACAAAAATGTTTCAACGTTGGGCTCGTGTTAGCATGGACCACCGCCATCTAGTTGTGGAAACAAGCCGCAGTGCTCATCGTCATTCAGGGGGTATGTGTGAGTCGGCGATATTGATTTTCTTAGTTGAATTGGAACTCTATATCTATGTATAATACAGTGTTGATGTGTAATTTTTTATTTTAAATTTGGTGGTTAATATTGCTTTTAAATTTAGTCAAGCAAGAGTTTAAATATGCACGCATAATTATTTTTATTTTGTTACTTTTTCTAACAACCCAAAATTTTACTCTATATAATAAGAGCGAATAGAGGATCTTAGGGTCGTTTTTCAAAAATGATAACTAAGCTCCTTAAAGTTTCATTTATTATTACTTAAGGAGTTTTTAAAATGATAATTAAGCTCCTCAAAATTTCACTTATTATTATTAAGAAATTTAAAAAGTACCAACAAAGCTTCTCAAAATCCTACTTATAGTTATTTTAGGACTTTTCTAGAATTACTTATATCTATTAAAAATTTACGTAAAAAAAATTATACTTTACAATAATCAATTTAAAAATATTTAAAAGAAATGATTAAAAAAATCGATTGCTTCTCAAAATCCTTGCGGTGTTGCATAAATTGGGATAATTATTTAAAAATAATATAAAAAGTACTATAAATAATAATACTTAACAACTTAAAATATTTTAAAGATATATAAAGAATGAGAATAAGAGAAACTTAGGCTCAAATTTTAAAAATTATAGCTAAGCTCCTCGAAGTCCCACTTATTTCTATTTGGGAAGCTTAGGCCAGTTTGCGAAATGACTATTTCTCCCTTTTACTTCTCCAAAATTACTTATGTTTATTTGAGATTTACGTAAAAAATATAATATAAATCACAATAATCAATTCTAAGTTATTTACAAAACATAATTAAAAATATCGACTAATTCTCAAATTTTAGTCAGTGTCGCATAAATTGGGATAATTTTTATTTGAAAGTGATATAAAAAGTGCTACAAATTTTATATTTACTCTATAATAGAAGAGTGAATAGAGAAAAGCTTAGGATCGACATGTATGTTTGTGTTGCCTGCTTCAGCTGCTTCGATTTCAATTTTACTATATCATCCCTAATTAATTATTATAACTAATTTACGTATTAGAAAATTAATAATATTTAATAAAAGAAGTAAAATAGACATTTATGATATGTCTCCTTCAGCTGCTTCAACCGTAATTTTACTATATCACTCTAATTAATTGCTATAGGTACTAAAAAATTAATAATATTTCATAAAAAAGGGATAAAATAGACATAAAATGATAAATGAACTCTTGATGTTCTAAATTAACTTGACATCTTATATGAGACTAACTTAAAAAAAAATTCACAAGTATTTTTTATAGTAATTTTGCGATATCACTTCTAATTAGTTACTATAAGTCATTAAGACATATCTGCTTCGCTGCTTCAATCGTAATTTTACTATATCACCCTTAATTAAATATTGTGGCAATCTCAGCACTGTGCCACTTAAATTAAAATAGAAGGAAGAGTATTATAAATCATATTAATTAAAAATTTAAATTATTTTAAAAATATAATTGACTATCAATGCCACAAAAGTTTGAACAAGAAGAGTAACATATATTATTTGAAAAGTACATAAAAAGAATTATAAATTACAATATTTAACAGTTTAAAATATCTTTAAAAAATTAATTTGTTATATATGCCAAAAAATACTATAAATCACAATAATTAACAAATTAAAATATTTAAAAGATCTAAAATATTTGGTTGACCCTCAAAATTATATCAGTGTCACTTAAATTGAAATAGTTAAAAATATAATTGACTATCAATGCCACAAAAGTTTGGAAAGAGTAACATGTAGTGTTTGAAAATTAAAAAAAAATATTATAAATTACAATAGTTAACAGTTTAAAATATCTAAAAAGAAAATTAATTTGTTCTATATTTTAAAAAAATGTAAAAAAATATTATAAATCACTATAATTAACAACTTAAAGATTTTAAAGATATAAAATAAATGATTGACTCTTAAATTATGTCAGTGTCACTTAAATTAGAATAGAAAAAATGTATTATAAATTTTAATAATTAAAAACTTAAATTATTTTAAAAAATATAATTGATTATCAATACCACAAAAGTTTGAACATAGAGAGTAACATGTATTATTTGAAAAATCACATAAAACGAATTATAAATTACGACAGTTAACAACTTAAAATATCTAGAACATATTATAAATAAGATTGATTATCTAAATTCTATTTATGTCACATATATTAGGACAAAAAGACAGCATACATTGGGCCCGTGCTTGCACGGGCCTTCGGCATCTGGTTTATATAGAAAGATGAGCAGGGGGACAACCAAGGGCATTATAGTTATTTCACAATACAAGCTCATCATCCAAAATTCATCTTTTTTTGTGTGCTCCATTTTTCAATTTTTTCTCTATTCTTTAAAATGTACTATTTCTCACTTTTCACCTTAGCTATATAACCCAAAAGAAAATTATCAAAATAATTTACAATTTAATATTTGTTATACTATTTCAAATTAATATCAAAAGGATTATAGAATTTTGTTCCAAATTTTTTTTGGTAATAAAATATTGAAATACTCTCAAATTGTATATGAAAAAACCCTCCTCTTTAACACACTACTTGAATTTGAGGACGACCAAAGGCAATATAGTCATTTCACGCTAATACTCAACACAATTCTAGAAGCATCATCTCTTTGCTCTCTTTCACCATTTCTAGGTATTTATAGATTTTTGTTAAGTTTATTAACATTACAAGTAGAATAATTTTTATGAACTTATTACAAAATCTAATGTTATCTTTTATAACATTATTTAAATATTACATGCATTAAGTATATATGTTTATTTAAGTTTTTACTTATCTCTAATTCTTAATTGTCTATATAGATAAATGAATTTTCTCATTAATTATTATTTTTAAATTATAATTTAATTACAATATAGATGGATGATCTTTTAGGAATTTATTATAAAATATACCTCTATTTTTGCTTATAGTAAAATATATCTGTAAAACTATCACTCTCTATGATTTTTACTTTTATAATAGATATTAAAGTTTTATTATTAATAATAAAATCTTTTTTATTTAAATGTTCTTTCATTTCATTATTAAACGTCAATATTGTATGCACTTAAGTTACTATTTGTCACTTTTCTTTTTTATCTAACCAATAATGTTTTTTTTTTCTACAGAGATTTGTTATCTAAATGTTTTAAAAAAATTATGATTTGAAGAAGTAAAAAAGAAAAAGATTGGCAATGTTAGGGTAAATAGACATTTTAAAAGTTAGGATAAAAGAGAGAAAATGTCTACTGTTCAAATTGAAAAAATCTTAATTTTTAAAGTAAATTTGAGGATGTAAATAATTTTGAGCAACTTGCACAAATTTCATAACTGAGAAGCTAATTGCTTTCTATCTCACAACTTAATAATATTACATAAAATTTCATAAAAAGATACGTGGATACATTATAGAGAGTCGGATATATTGTGATTTATGATCCATTACCCGCTAATTTTGAAAATTTAAATTAATCAAATTCTTTAATATAAGGCAAAAATCAAGCAATGTGTCCGTGTTTGATTAATTTCATTTTATTTATCTTTTGAATAATAAATTCATTAATTTCATTAATATAAGATAGAAACATATATATCTTGGTTATGTAATTTGATTAATTTAATTTTATTATTATTATTTAAATATCAAATTCATTAATTTGATGTATCTATTATCAATTTGATGTATCAAACAAAGTAAACACTTAGATACATGTGTATACAACTATGCATATATACATTTGCATTTATCCTGAACACGTTCTAACCTCTTAGATACATAAAAAGGTGATGGACCTTAAAGTGGATGGACACAAATACATTCATACGTATTGTGAATACATACTAACCTATTTTTATTATATTTTATTTAATTATATAGAAAGATGAGTTGATTGTCGATCAAAGGTAAAAATGTTATTTCAGTAATTTCGTAATTTAATAACATAATTCAACTTCAAGCAGTTGTACAAGAAATAAAAATTATATTAAATTTCAGAAAAGTCATTCAAGTTGTACTAGATTCTAATGGATACGCGAAAACAACACATTGAAACAACAAAAATATCTCGTGTATGTGTAAAAATATGCACTAAATCTTTGTCTTCAAATGGTTTTTAATTATCACCCTTATCAGAATTTTTTTTCAAAAGGTAATATTCAATACCACACACTTTTTTTCTTCTTTTAAATTAATCTGAGATTTAATCTAACTACTTTTTGCAGTTGTTTCACTTTAATTCATAACATAACTAATGTGAGTGTAAACTATTTATTATTTTAGAAATTCAATAAATTAATTATTTTTTAATTTTATTTTTCCTTTAGTATAATAAAATTGAATGAAATTAGTGTGATAAAATAAGTAATATATGTTAAATTGAAATAAAATAATAAATAAAAATGATTTATTGAATTATTCTTTTTAATATGTAATAGAGCATAAAAATATCAACACAAATAAATGAATCAGATGGAATGCTTGAAATTTAAAGTAAACTAAGTAGGCGTTTCACCATAAATATTATTCATGGTATTTTAAAATACATTTTCACTTTATTTTGTAATATTTTTTTGGTCATAAATATTTTAAAACACTTTTTCATCATTTTTGGATTGTTTGTAAAATACCTCAAGAGTTGTTCCACTATTTTAGAATTCACTTATTGTACTTTTTGATTTATTATTTTTTAAAAAAAATTTATTTTCATAAAATAAATCAATTTTCATAAAACTCTAAGAATTTTTTTTTATATTCTTTAACTTTAAAAATACTCATTCCAAAATACTATGATCAAACGGATCTAAAGTGTATTTCCTAAATTTAAAAATCGTAAATCTTCATCTAAATAGAGAATCAAATTTGCATTTTATTTTATTTTAAATAGTAGAAAATAATTTAAATAGTTGAATTAATGCAAGTTTGATTTAATTTTGAGTTGCCGAATCAAATTTGATAAAAAGAATAAAGTATTCTTGAGTACAATTAATGCATATTGATAATATAATATCTTTAGATTGTCAACATAGATAGTGACGAAGTGTTAAGATTGCTCCACCCTCAATCAAAGATCTCAGATTTGAGTCTTGAGAATGAAGAAATTGTGTTGGGAGCGCCACCCCCTGTAGTGCGCAATCCGAATAAGTCGAAATTTTAATGCGAGTATCAAACACTGAGCGTAAAACTAAGAAAACAATATCTTTATATTTTTAAATGGATTAAATCAAAATATAATTAGTAAATTGTTTTCCTTATTTTCTTTGTTTTCTCATTTTAAGATATCAATTAATACTTAATATTCTGTCAGAAATAGTCTTTATATCTCTGAGAGTGGAGGTAATGTTTATGTACATTCTATCATTCTAAAAGATATTTTGTAAAAGTAATAATTTATGTACAAGGAATAATGAAGAAAAAGGTACAAGAACCATGTTCTTAATAGATCTTCCATAGAAAATAAAGGAGTTAGGAACACTGTAGAAAATTTATTAAATATATGATGTGATTTTTGACTTCGTTGAATTAAATATATTTTACGTATAATTCAATTCAATCTAACAAATAAAATTATATTTTAAATCGCAATAAATTTATGTCATTATGCGATATTGAAAAAAAATTGAATTTTAAATTCTTAGTGCTTTAGAACAGTAAGAAATTAATGTTTTAATAATAGATACCAACAATATTTAAAAAAATATGTGAGTTAGAAAACTTTACGTACAATATTTTATTCATGCTAAAATTTTAGTTGGTACTAATAGAATACTGATCACAATGCAATATCATATTTTTGTATTAATTTTTTTGTATATACAAAATAAATCTAAAATTTATAATAAGTTACATGGGCCCATTTACAGGCCTTACAATTATCTACTTTATATACAAATTCAAACGAATTTGTTGAGCTAACATTCTACGCTCGTCTTTGGTTGGATAAATGCGTCATCAAAATTTATATTTTGCACTTGTGAATTTTTATCACAGTTTATTTAATTTATTAAGTCCCAACTCCTAGCTCCTAACTGCTAACTCCCTAACTCCTAACTAAATCAATTATTTATTCTTATTCTTTTAACAAGTATAAATAGTTTAAGCTAAATTATTCAATTCAAATAAATTTATAACTAACACTCTACATCCGTCTCTCATCACAAAATTTTTGAGAAAGGACAATTTGATTAGTCTTTGATGTTGTCATGTAAGTCTCCCTTTGTTTGTCTTAACTCATCTCTCCCGCATTCGTCATCATTTCTTCCCAACAACAGCCATCTCCAAAAATTAAAGTCTGTTAACATTAATTTGTAGTGGCGTCTCCCTTTATATCAGAGAAGAAAAATAATAAATTAAATTAAATTCTTACAATGCTTCATTTAGCTAATGCATCCGCCGGTTGATTCAATTCTCTATAACAATATTGAAAAGTACAATTTTTTCGATCAAATCAACTCCAATGTATCCTTTATCGTGTTTTGCATGAATTCATGACCATAGATAAACCACATTTTAGAAAAATATGATTCAAAACTTGTTATTGCATCACTTTAGGTCGAAATGAGCAGCTTTTGCTTTTGTCGCATCTTTATTCAAATTTACGGTCTCAAAAGCAAGTGAATATAATCAAAACACGAAGACCATAATAAATGCAAGACAAACTTTAATACCATAAAGTAAATAGTAATTCCAACGGCTCAATTAATCCTAAAAAAAAATATTCTTATGGGAAACCTGTACCCCAAATGAAATTGATTTTGGACCTGGAATAGGCTAATACAAAATTCACAAAAAAATCTGAAAATTACCTAATAAAGCTAATGACACAAGATATATAAAACAAAACTGGTCAAGGACTTCAATAATTTTATACACATTTGGATTATTTATTTTGACTACAAGCTAGTTATTTACTTATTTATACATTTATTTCTAAATAAAATAAAATAAAACAAAATAATTATTATTATAAACTTTGACTTCATGAATCTATCTTAACTTATTTAGTTTATCAAGTCCTCAATAATTATTTATACCTAAAGAAACTTTTTAACGCATAAAAAGTTTAAGTCAAGCTATTTGATTCAGGTAGATTTATAACTAATGCTCTACATCCGTTCCTCGCCGCAATAATTTCGAGAAAGGACAATTTGATTAGTCTTTTTTTTTTTTTTCCAGTGAATTTGATTAGTCTTTGATATTGTCATACATAGTCTCTCTTAGCTTGTCTTAACTCATCTATCTCGTAATCGTTAGCATCCTTTCCCAACAACAGCCACCACCAAAAGTTGAAGTCTATTGACATTAATTTGTTGTAGCTTGAACTCCACATAGTTCCAATCATATATAAGTTCGTGGTTAATTAATTATTCAAGATTCTCTTTCGTCGACCTTTTTTTTTTTTCAAATGCAATTACGTTGTGTGATGGAGTCTCCCTTTATATCAGAAAAGGAAAACAAATAAATTAAACAATGAAGTAGGCTACAAAGACCATGCGTCGGCAAATGTTTCTTGTTCACGGACTTTTTTTTTTTTTTTTTTTTTTTTTTTTTTTTTTTTTAAATTAAACCGAGATAAAGTCCATTTGATAAAACAAAAAGATCAATTTTACATCCAACAAGCCAGGCCCAAAAGTGGCCTGACCCAAATCCAAAAACAATAACAAGGGACAACAAAAGTCATTGGGTCAAATTATTAAAGTAAATATCTCCGCAGCTACCTCTTTGTTGGGGTTTTGAATTAAAAAGAACAAATAAGTTGTTCAGGGAGAGTCCTTCAAATTTTTAAAATTAAATGAAAGGGATAATTTTTTTTTTTTGAGTTTTCTTAAATTTTTTTTGTTTGAACAACTTGTTTCAGTTGTTAAATAATTCAATAATTTTGTGAAATTATTCAATAACTAGGTGCAGGTATCGAATAACTGCACGTAGTTGCATAATTGTTATCCCACTTGTTTAATAGACTTAGTTTTTTAAAAGCTATAAGTTTGTGTGACCCACTTCTTTTATTTTTAATTGGAAACTTGAAAGGTCCTTGTGGCTCATTTTTCTCTCTTTGTTGTCTCCTCGTCTTCTCGACTGCCTGGAAGGTTCCGACTGCTCCATGTCTGCCGCAAATGGCTCTCAGTTTATCTTCGTCGTTCCTTAGTTAAGTGTCTAACCTTTGTGTTACTTTCGTCCAACCCCTAGCTCGGTGGGTAGAACTTCCATGGAAGCTAATACCATCACCGAAGTTAGAAAGTGGGCTCGAGTAAGCTAAGTTCCGAAGACTTTGCCAGTGCTCTAGCTTATTCCTAATCATATCTAGAGATTCCTATTTAGATCTAACATACTTGTTGTTTGAATACTCAAACCATCGACATCCCAAAATCTCACTGGATACAAGTTTTGTATTCAAGGGAAATCATTTCCAACAACAGGTACCAGCATTTCCATATAAATCCCTGATATATTTAATGTATAACCTACTTACACTTATTTATTTTTTGAATCTGAGGCTAACCGACACCTGAATTTCACATTACTTCAAGATGGAGTAAATTTAAGTAGGGATTAGCTGGATGCTCTAGGTATTAGTTTACTCCTACTCCATGTCTGTGTATGTGAGAATTAAAGTATTCATCTAATCAGCTTTCTTTTGTTTCTACCTCTGTTATTGAATGGTGTATACATATTGTATTTGCTGCGGTTGTTGTTGTTGTTGTCTTCATGTCTCTTGAGTGGTTCGTCTAATATTTAGAGTCTTAATCTTGTCTAGTTTAATGATATCTCTTCCTGCCTCTGGTACTTGATCTAAGCTGTTGCATTCAAAATCACCCGCAAAATCAAGAACTAGGTTAGTAAAAAAATTGGCTAGAGTATTACCTTCTCAGAGGGAAAGCACTATTGTAACTGATATATTTTCCACCAGTGATCTAATGGAATTGACCACCATTGCCACACTCCATGGGACTTCGCATTTCTAATTAATAATTTGCACCATGGTCCATGAATCACTTTTCAAAATTATTTGCCTGATAGAATTAATTCTGCAGTACTGTAGACATTCCCTGATACTTATAGCTTCTGCCACCAAACTAGTGGTATCCTAAATTCTGGAGCCTTGTACCACTAGGTCACTATTTTGATCTCTTATGTAGAAAGCAATCGAGCTAAGACCAAGATTACCTTTAGATGCACCATCAGTGTCTCCCTTTAGCCAATCAGTTTCAGGAGGTATCCATTTAACCATTTTAAAAGAAGAAGATACTCTGTAATTCTGCAGGTCATCAACTATATTAACCCATTTTCTTCCTGCTATCTCTATTCTGGATTTGAGTTTTTATAAATGTGAAAATAGTATCATTGACTCCCCAGATAATCTTACTTTCATGATAGGCACCTCTGTGTAGCAATGTGTTTCTTTTTATTCCATAAGAACCAGAGGATAATAATAGGCACAATAGTAAACATAGTCTTCATTCTACGATTTCCACCTTGATTTCTCCACATCTTTACACTCTGTTTCAGATTTAATCTCTGCTCCACTATACCAGTTGCTCCACAGTAATGATTCCAGAAATATATAGAAAACATCTATAAAGTACCATTTGTAGGGGGGTGCGGATAACTAGATTATAAAATAGATTTATTATATCTAATGAATCTATTTTTTTTTATGTGCGTGGATATTTCTTAGATTTTGTTTTAATATTTTTTAATAATTTATTCTTTTTGTAAGATGTATCCATTAATTTATTTGGTTTATTATTTTATCCTGTAGTAACTGCAGAGTTACAAATTTCTGTATAATAATTTATCCTATTGGTAGTATATATCTAATTCTAGATTTTCTATGTTATTTATTATCTTGTGTTGTTCTTCTCGTAGTGAGTTTTTTAAATTATATAAAGTATCACATGTACTTTTTTCTAAATTTTCTAAGGTTTCTTCTATCTATATTAACTTTTCTTTTAGATTTTCCATTATTTTTCTAATTCGGTTTCTATAATTAATTTCGTTATTTAGATTATCTTGGTTTTCTCTAGTTTTTCTAATATATTCTAACATCCTTGATCTGAATAATATCCTTCTGGGTAAATTTCTTCGTATAACTGTTCTAGCCAATTTATGGTTTCAATTTCGTAGTCTATTACTTTTTCTAATATTATTTTCTTAATATCTATAATTTCTATATCTTTAAGTATATATAAGATTAAAACTTTAAGATAGTCTAAATGATCTATTTTCTAAAATTGATATTTTATAATTGTTTGTTTTAGCCTTAGTAGTTTTTGCATATTTTTATTAAGAGATTTATTTTTATTTTTCATGTATTTGTCTATATTTGTTTTCATCCGTTTTTCTAGTAACTGTATATTTCGCATATCTTTTTCTAAAAATTTTATGTAATTTATCATGATAAGTATTTATAAGAGTAGTTAGGTAGGCATGGTATATAATTTACTCTAGCCATGTAATATTCACCAAATGCTTTTTCTAATATGATTTTTCTTATATCTACTACTTTTATATCTCTAAGTGCATACAAAATAAGTATTTTAAATTTATCTACCATCACATCAGATAAATTATCATTCATTTTCATAAATTGTTTTTTCAAAATATTCCCTCCAACCATGTACATAACAAAATATGATCATCTTAGATTACTATATACTAGATTATTCTTAAATAACATGTTCTTCGGTCACTATTAGCATGGTAATTTGGATACTTTTTCCCTTAAACAACGCCTCTACTCTGGTTACTCCCCGCCACGGCTTCTTGCCTCATTGGTTTCATCTTTAGGATGACATAGTTCTTAGGGATTTTTCTCCGTTTCCACTTTGCTAATAAACTTCTTAACATATTATTCTTCGAATAATTCTACTATAAAGTAACTAATATGAATTTATTTCATCATATCATGGTTGTTGGGAACTATGAATTTAGCTATTCATAATCATAAATAGATATACCTGTTCGGGTAGCTTTGATATTTCTGAAGTTTGTTCCTCCATAGCTTTTTCCATTGAAGTATGTATGCTTTTTAATTAACTGGGCAAAATATTTGTTATGGAATGGAGAGAGTATTTGCTTTAACATGAGAAGGCTTGCTTTGCAATGCCTTCTGCCTTCTTTATTTATAGAACGAAAGAAAGGACTTTACATTTGTTTACACGTTTTTTAAATGTCTACTAAATGCTAAAAAAGAACTAAAAAAGTCAAAAAGCCTATAAGGCCTAAAAAGCTATCTAGGGCCTAAAAAGTCTACAAAGTCCAAACTACATTTAATGCTTTACAATAATTATCTTATCAAACTTTACGTAAATACTTGAAAATTTATACAAATCTATACAATATATGGTCAAATATCTTGATATCTTGTCTCCCGTTGGTGTTGTCGTATCTGCTATATCTCCATTATTGCTTCTTATCTTATCTTTCCAGCTGGCATTTTGTCTTCTTGATTTTTATTCTAGATGTACTTCTAGAATAATATTATCTTCTCCATTACACCTCGAACATTGGTGATCTGGATATTTATGTCCAATTATTTTACAATATCTTGTTAGTAGTTCGTCAGAAATAAATCCTTTTTTAATAGCTCTTGCGGTAGATTGTTTCTCTGGGTTGAGTAGTGTCATTATCCATTGTCTGACATCCTCCATATCTGTTGGTTGTAGCTCTTTTGAATTTGAGTAAATCATTTGATGATCTCTCGAATAGTAGCTCCATATTGGGTTTCATTAGTATAGTTATTTGCTAGTTCTTGTTTAATCGTAGCTAGTCCAATAAGTCTTTTATTTGCGTAGAACTCGGGTATCTCAATTCTGGGTATCTCCGGTTGCTGCATAATATCTTTTGGTATGATCATATCTCTAGTTATTCCTATCTTTACAACTTGTATAACTGGTTTTATCTCGTCATATAATATCTCTGCGGGTGCAGTATAACACTTTATATAAAATAGATTGCCTTTCGTTATTCTTTTATAGGTAGTGAATATCTTGTATAATTCTTCCATAGCTGTTAATTCTTCTCTGTTTTGGGTGTATATGGTGTTTAGTAGTCCGTAGTCAAAACAAGTTTTTACAAGGCTTGGGTTAGTTTTGGGTAGTGCGATTAGCTTGTTATATCCTTGTAATTTTTGGGTTATATAGTTGGTGTTTGGTTCTTTAATGTTTGTAGTTCTGGGGTTATGGTTTAAAAAAGTTTGTACTCTATAGATGTTTTCTATATATTTCTGGGCTGTATAATTATAAATTTTTTTGTCTTGGTTTAGGCTATCTCGGTATGTGGTAATTTGTAGGGGTATGAATAAATGGTCTTTTTGTGTTTTTGGTGTAAATGGATTTTCAAATATTTTAGTCATATTCGTGTTTTGGTATCTTGGTCGACTAACTCCTTTGCTTGTACCTGCAGAAGTAGATTGATAAATGTTATGGGTTTTATGGAGTGTCCCAAAGTCTCCTTCTAGCTCTGGAATTTTATTGCTTTCCGATCGACATAGCTCTGCACACTGCTGAGTTAGCTGATTTATAGCTATAGACTTCAGTTTATCTTCATTAGTCTTTAGCTTTTCTATCTCAGTACCCATACTGTCCACCATAACTATCTGAGATAGAAAAGCTAAAGACTAATGAAGATAAACTGAAGTTTATAGCTATAAATCAGCTAACTCAGCAGTGTGCAGAGCTATGTCGATCGGAAGACAATAAAATTTCAGAGCTAGAAGGAGACGTTGGGACACTTCATAAAACCCATAACATTTATCAATCTACTTCTGCAGGTACAAGCAAAGGAGTTAGTCGATCAAGATACCAAAACACGAACATGAATAAAATATTTGAAAAACCATTTACACCAAAAACACAAAAAGACCATTTATTCATACCCCACAAATTACCACATACCGAGATAGCCTAAACCAAGACAAAAAAGTTTATAATTATACAACCCAGAAATATATAGAAAACATCTATAGAGTACAAACTTTTTTAAACCATAACCCCAGAGCTACAAACATTAAAGAACCAAACACCAACTATATAACCCAAAAATTACAAGGATATAACAAGCTAATCGCACTACCCAAAACTAACCCAAGCCTAGTAAAAACTTGTTTTGACTACGGACTACTAAACACCATATACACCCAAGACGGAGAAGAATTAACAGCTATGGAAGAATTATACAAGATATTCACTGCCTATAAAAGAATAACGAAAGACAATCTATTTTATATAAAGTGTTATACTGCACCCGCAGAGATATTATATGATGAGATAAAACCAGTTATACAAGTTGTAAAGATAGGACTAACTAGAGATATGATCATACCAGAAGATATTATGCAGCAACCGGAGATACCCAGAATTGAGATACCCGAGTTCTACGCAAATAAAAGACTTATTGGACTAGCTACGATTATACAAGAACTAGCAAATAACTATACTAATGAAATCCAATATGGAGCTACTATTCGAGAGATCATCAAATGATTTACTCAAATTCAAAAGAGCTACGACCAGCAGATATGGAGGATGTCAGACAATGGATAATGACACTACTCAACCCAGAGAAACAATCTACCGCAAGAGCTATTAAAAAAGGATTTATTTCTGACGGACTACTAACAAGATATTGTAAAATAATTGGACATAAATATCCAGATCACCAATGTTCGAGGTGTAATGGAGAAGATAATATTATTCCAGAAGTACATCTAGAATAAAAATCAAGAAGACAAAATGCCAGCTGGAAAGATAAGATAAGAAGCAATAATGGAGATATAACAGATACGACAACACCAACGGGAGACAAGATATCAAGATATTTGACCATATATTGTATAGATTTGTATAAATTTTCAAGTGTTTACGTAAAGTTTGATAAGATAATTATTGTAAAGTATTAAATGTAGTTTGGACTTTGTTTTAGGCCCTAGATAGCTTTTTAGGCCTTATAGGCTTTTTGACTTTTTTAGTTCTTTTTTAGCATTTAGTAGACATTTAAAAAACGTGTAAACAAATGTAAAGTCCTTTCTTTCGTTCTATAAATAAAGAAGGCAGAAGGCATTGCAAAGCAAGCCTTCTCACGTTAAAGCAAATACTCTCTCCATTCCATAACAAATATTTTGCCCAGTTAATTAAAAAACATACATACTTCAATGGAAAAAGCTATGGAGGAACAAACTTCAGAAATAGCAAAGCTACCCGAACAAGTATATCTATTTATGATTATGAATAGCTAAATTCATAGTTCCCAACCACCATGATATGATAAAATAAATTCATATTAGTTACTCTATAGTAGAATTATTCGAAGAATAATATGTTAAGAAATTTATTAGCAAAGTGAAAACGGAGAAATATCCCTAAGAACTATGTCATCCTAAAGGTGAAACCAATGAGGCAAGAAGCCGTGGCGGGGAGTAACCAGAATAGAGGCATTGTGTAAGGGAAAAAGTATCCAAATTACCATGCTAATAGTGACCGAAGAACATGTTATTTAAGAATAATCTAGTATATAGTAATCTAAGATGACCATATTTTGTTATGTACATGGTTGGAGGGAATATTTTGAAAAAACAATTTATGAAAATGAATAATAATTTATCTGATGTGATGGTAGATAAATTTAAAATACTTATTTTGTATGCACTTAGAGATATAAAAGTAGTAGATATAAGAAAAATCATATTAGAAAAAGCATTTGGTGAATATTACATGGCTAGAGTAAATTATATACCATGCCTACCTAACTACTCTTATAAATACTTATCATGATAAATTACATAAAATTTTTAGAAAAAGATATGCGAAATATACAGTTACTAGAAAAACGGATGAAAACAAATATAGACAAATACATGAAAAATAAAAATAAATCTCTTAATAAAAATATGAAAAAACTACTAAGGCTAAAACAAACAATTATAAAATATCAATTTTAGAAAATAGATCATTTAGACTATCTTAAAGTTTTAATCTTATATATACTTAAAGATATAGAAATTATAGATATTAAGAAAATAATATTAGAAAAAGTAATAGACTATGAAATTGAAACCATAAATTGGCTAGAACAGTTATACGAAGAAATTTACCCAGAAAGATATTATTCAGATCAAGGATCTTAGAATATATTAGAGAAACCAAGATAATCTAAATATAATTATAAAAACCGAATTAGAAAAATAAAATCTATTTTATAATCTAGTTATCCGCACCCCCTACAAATGGTATCAGAGTCCAGTAATTTAAAAAGTACAGCAGTGAGATATATGATAGAGTTATTAGAATTTATATATATTTATTGAATTAATTATGAGAAGACCATTTAAAAATAGAGAAGCTTTTAGAAAAATTAAAGAATCTTTAGTTAGTAATTATACAGAATGTATAAGTCTAAATAAAACAAAAGAAAATCTACAAAGATTAGCCTATCTAATTACATTAATATCTAGTATTGAAGCAAAATTAATAATCCATTTAAAATCTAGAAGCATGAGACACATACCACCTAATTATGATAAAATTAGATTTAGATATCCACCAAGATATTATAAAAATGATTTAAATGAATAAAGAGCAAAAATACAAAGAATTAAAATAATTTATTTTTGAAAAACGTAAAGAATTAAAAATAAGAATAGAAAGACTACATTATAATATATTTGCCGGAGTTAGTAAAAACTCAATAAATACACAAAAGGATGAAATATCAAAATTAGAATCACAAATAGATAGTTTAGAATATATATATCAACATGAACTATTCACAATAAAATAAACAAAGAAGAATTTATAATAGATGAAAAAATAAATGAAAATCACGAAGGATTAAAAATAAAAATAGTATTTTCTAATCTAGGAAGAAGATATAAGAAAATAGGTGAACATTTATACCTAATGTTAGAAAAAGAAGAATTAAAATTAGAAGATAAATTGACAGCAATGGTAAGAATAGAAAAAGAAAATGAAGAAATAGATAGAAAAATAACGGAAAATCTAAAAGAAAAGTTAATATGGATAGAAGAAGCCTTAGAAAATTTAGAAAAAAGTACATGTGATACTTTATATAATTTAAAAACTCACTACGAGAAGAACAATACAAGATAATAAATAACATAGAAAATCTAGAATTAGATATATACTACAGTACAGATAGGATAAATTATTATACAGAAATTTGTAACTCTGCAGTTACTACAGGATAAAATAATAAACCAAATAAATTAATGGATACATCTCACAAAAAGAATAAGTTGTTACAACAAACACAATTCTCAATGATATTAGTGTTTCAATTTTGCATCGAGGCAACACTTGGAATCATCTCTAGCCATATCCTCCAGGTTATGAAAGACAATTTAAATGGCAAACCTTTACTCCAAATTCCTTTTAAATCTTCATTCTCATCAGCTCTTTGCCTTTGTAATTCCCAAGCACTTTTAGTAGTGAACTTATATGTACTATTCATGATCCACCAGGGTTTATCCATTGTATCTTCATAGCATATAAAACTCATATTGTCTCTAACATAACTTAATACTTGGCTTGTCACTTCATCCTGCATAACTTCATAATTCTAACCATCTGCATCAAGGAAATGTCCAATATCAGTCAATGGATGGCATTTTTGGACCTCAGATTATTGCATAAATAATAGACCAGTGTTGGTCCAACTATCAAACCAAGTTGTAGATATTCCACATCTAGGCTCCCACCATAAGAACTGTTCTATTTTGTCACTGTTAGTCAGCATAGCCTTCCATACTTGGGATCCTTCTCTCCATTGCACTAGTGTAGGCATATGTTTCTTGCAGTATTTGTTCCACAAAATTTTTTTTCATAAGCTATTTTGAGTCCTAAACCTCCACCACTACTTAGCATGCATATATTGAGACACATTTGACAGGGATCTAAATCCCAACCCCCTCCCTATTTAGGTAGAAAAAGCTTATTCCAAGTAGCTCAATGCTTACTTCTTCCTATTTTTTATTTTGGCAAAAGAATTTAACAAAGATCCTCTACAGTTCTTTTAGAACACTTTTGAGTGGAACAATTGCTGATAGAACATATAATGGAATACTCTGTAGCACACATTTTATAAGAATTTCCTTACCTATATATGATAACAACCTGCCCTTCTAAGCTTGAAGTCTTCTTCTAACTTTACCCATCAATTCAACATAATGCTCTTTCTTATTCTTAGAGTGTGTTAAAGGACAACTAAGATATTTTTGTAGAAAGGATCCTCTGTTCATTCTTATAGCTTGTTCAGCCCGTTGCACTACACCAGTAGAAGCGTTCTGATGCATATAGAAAAAACTTCTGTCCCTATTCACCTTTTAGCCAGATTTAAGCTCATATTCTTGCAAAATCTTTCTTATTTTCTTAATTGAATAATCATTAGAAGATGAGAAAATGGTAGTATCATCTACATAAGCTAGATGGTTTAAATTAGAACTCCACTTAGTGTCACGACCCGAGGCTACTCCCTAGTCGTGACAATGGTGCTTACTGTCACAAGTGACCACAAGCTAACCCATGAGCTGGTACCTGCTATGAGCCCTGAATAAAAGAGTAATTAAATAACATGTGTTGAAGATAATCTTATAAGATACTGTAAATTGGAAATACTGAAATACATAATACTGCCATATCTGAAACAACTAATAAAACTGAAAGAATTGACTGACTGTCTAACTGATTGTATGAAAACCTCTAAACATCATGAGGAGTTTATGGGACAAACTCCCAACTAACTCCGACTGACTGAACACAAGGAAATACTGAAATAACTATAAAAGTATCATCGATGGATGAGGACTCACCACTACTGCTGCTGGATAACGCTGAACTGTCTAAGAGCGGTCAGGAAACTGAGCGTCCAAACCTATGATATAAGACAACATAGCGTAAAGAAAAAGTATGCGGTCAGTGCTATTGGTATGTGAGATAAGGACTGATTGAAATGCATGAGATAATTAAGCATGAATGTATGAACATATAATATCTGAGAATGCAAGACCAAGCATAAACATGTTACTGAGATACTCTGAAATCTAAAAGACTGAAATTTGTATAACTGAATAATTGACAATCTGTACACTTGGTCAAGCAAACCTGAGTTGAGATACACAGAAATACTGACTAAAATTATGGTAGGTATCATGTAACCGACATGCCCCAATCTGAGCTAATCGGGATCCAACCTGTAACCCCAGTTGAAAGGGTGTCAGTATCGTGCCACGGGTATTAATACTAGCTGTGTGGATCCACTAATCTGTTGTCTCAAAGGACCAGGGTGTCAAGCCTAAACTGATGGGTGACCTCTGAGAGAAATACAAGACTAAACTAACGGGTGACCCCTCATATCCTACACTGGCTACGTAGTTCTGGAACTCAGGGACTGCTACTAGCGACTCTGCTCAAACTGACGGGGAAGCCGCCATCCCTGCTTTCGCTCGGTGCTAAATCTTACACTGGTACTAAACTGAACTAAATTCAACTGAATGCTATTCTGATAGTGCTCATCATGATTATAATTATTTGAGTATAATAATAAGGTTCATGGCTTAACTGACTTGTTACTTGAAAATCTGACATCATTTAAAACACATAGGTATCGGGTGTTCATAACCCGCCAGCACTGAATGATCATAAAATACAATATCAAGCTTAAAAATGTAGTATGCAATCATGGTTCAAAGACTCAAGACATAAACATTTCACCCAATAAGTGAGACGCATGAATTTGAACATGGAAATGGGTTAGGCATGAGAAAACAACATGCTTACATGGCTAAATTCATAACTTGGGGATTCAACATGAAACAATGGAACATGGCATGAAATCTTGCAACTCAAAACATGAAATAGCTTAATTCACTTGTAAACACTTGTAAATATGACTTTTAATTGATTTGGCAAGGGATTCATGGATTAATTTCATGAAGTAGAATAAGATTAAAACTCTCAATTTAAAAATAAGGTTTTTAGGCTCAATGGGTGAAAGGGACCCATTGATGAATACCCACATACCTCAATAGATAGTTTCTTGAAGATTTCTTGAGGGTTTCTTGAACTTGAAAGTTTGAACTCTTGATTTCTTGAGAAGGAACTTGGATTTTATTCTTAGGAAAGGAGGAGGATTTCTTGAGAGAGATTTTGAGAGAAATGGGCAAATAATGCCTCTATGGAGGTCCCCAATCGTGTTAAGGACGAATTGGGTTAAGGGAAAATGACTCAAATGCCCCTTGGGCTCTTAAATCATGAAGCTGTGTAAGAATGACTAACACGTCGTGTCTCTCTCCCCGAGGAGGAAGCAACGCACCACGTCACTTACTCCAGGGGAGAAAGCAACGATCCACGCGCTTATCGCATTGGCTCACTATTTCAGCCATCCAAGCACGTCCCGAACCTCATCTGAAAATCCCAAAACTCTCCCGAGACATGATATTAACTTCCCTAATCATGAACCAACTCAAAAACCAACGTCTCGGAACCGGAAAGGCCAGAACCGGAAAGGCCAAAATAAAAATCTGTGAAGTTTAGGGGTCTTGAAAATGACTAAGTCCTAAACACTTAGTGAAAATTTCAAGCCTTGGACCCCTTAAAAGCTTGCAACTACAACTGAACCGAGCTTAGAATCTTAAGGGGTATTACACTTAGGCATACCATACCCCACAATAAAGTATCATGAAATAACTAGTTAAGAGCCCTTGTCATCACCTTAACAGACAAAATAAAGAGTGCAGGAGACAGTTTGTGTCCTTTTTAACTCTTCTAGTAGAGTGAAAAAAGTTAATTGATTTTCCATTTAATAAATTAAGTAGTAATTATTTGAAATAAACCTCCAAATCACATCTACCACTCTATTAGAGAAGCCTATTTTCCCCAACACCTTTATCTAGAAAAACCAAGATACCCTATCATAAGCTTTAGCCATGTCCAATTTTAAAACCACATTAGAAATTTTCTTGTTTCCCTATATCTATGATCAATTCTTGGGTAATAAGAAGATTTTCCATAATACTCATACCATTAACAAAACTTGATTGATTAGGGAAAATAAATCTAGGTAAAATACTTTCCAATCTATCAGGCATAATCCTAGAAAAGGATTTTATTCTCAAAAGTACCAAGACTAATTGGTATCAAACCTGAAAAGGATTGCACATTGTCACTTTTAGGTATAAGAACCAAATTATTATGTGTAGTGGATTTAGGGAGAGTATTACTTGCAAAGAAGCTCAATGCCAGTCTAATAACATCTCCACCAATAATATCTCAACAAACCTGAAAGAACCTGCCAGATAAACCTTCAGGTGTACTAACACTGTCCTTATTTAAACATAACCTGTTTGATTTCCTCATCATTAGGAATGGCCTATAGCACTATATTATCATCCTCAGAGATTAGTTCAGGAATATGATCAAGTAAAGAAAACTCTATAGCACTCTCTTGGTGAATTACTTTTGTTAAAAGTTTATAGCCTTATTAGCAATCTGAGCTTCATTTTCTAACCAACAGCCAGAATCAGTAAGGATTTTGGAAACTATATTCTAACCAACATCCAAAATCACTAAGGATTCTAGAAAACATATTGTAACCAGTATCCAAAATCACTAAGTATTCTGGAAACCTTAAGTCTGTTCCTTCTTCATTTTACAATACTATGAAAGAACTTAGTGTTTTTATCCCCACTGTAAAAGTAGCCATATCCAACTTTTTGTTGCCAGAAAATTTCCTCCAAATGAAGATACTTGATATATTTAGCTCTTTCTTTTTACATAGAAACTCTGTTCTCTTGTGACAGAAATCCTTCAAATAGTTTCTCTTTCATCTTAATAATTTTCTACATGATGATTAACTACTGAAAGATGTCCACAAAGGTCTTCCTGCTCTATATAGTAAGGGCTCTTTTTACCTTTTTAATTTTCCTTTTGAAATTATGAAAAAGATTAACAGTGACTCCGCATCCCAATTTCTTCTGACTAACTTCTTAAATTCTACATGCTTAGTCTAGAAGTTTAGGAATTTGAAAGGTTTTTGGAACCTAACTTTAGGGCTTTCACAACTTAATAGTAATGGGGCATGATCAGAACCATCTCTAACTAAATGTTCCATATCCAATAAAATAAACATATTTTGAAATTCAGCATTAGAAAACAACCTAACCAACTTCTCAAAAATACAGTAATCCCTTGCTCTCCCATTTTACCAAGTAAATGGCCTACCCCTATGATGTATCTATGTAAGATCACATTACTCAACACAATTTTTGAAGTATTCTATTTCTGCAATAGTTACAGGCAAGCCTTAAATCTTATCTGAGGCATTTAAGATTGTGTTGAAACCCCTCCTATAAGCCAAGGGCATGAGCTTCCATTGTATATAGATAAGATGATGTCCCATAAGTCTAACCTTTAATTTCTATCACATTTAGCATAGATTAATGTCACCAAGAAAGCTAGACCCAAGGACTGTTTTCCAATAGTAAAAAAAGTAGTTGTTCTCTGTCTCTCTCTATTGTAACACTAAAACCTTGATTCACAAAGCACTAATTATTTCCATTGTAATTATGATACATGAATAATATCTGCAGTCTACCTCTATATTTATTTATGTATCTGACATACTGAAATGGTTCCAATAGTGCTATAAAAGCAAATTTGTGTAACCTATTCAGCATCTGAACTTTTTAAAAAGCCTTTTGTGAATTAACCGACCTGATATTCCAAATCAAAGATTTTATCATTACTTGGTAGAATGAGTACCATCCCTCATTTTAGGTTGAGATCTGCAAGGCTGTGTCTTCTCCCCATTATTTTCCCTTTGTTTTCTATATTGATGGATTTAATGGCTCTAGGTGATATATCTGCTTCTCTAAGAACTTGTTCTTCTTGATTTCCTTTGGTGATCATATCCTCTCCCCCTTTTAATATCCACCAATATCCTCCACACTATCAATTTTATAAGTAAGATATATGCAACACGGTATTGGGAGATACTGAGTTGCCACACCATACTTGTTCTTCAACTCCTACTGGAATATCAATAATAGCTAGGTTTTTATTCACCCGCTCTTGATTGAAAACTTCTTCTCTTTTTGCTGTCTTCATACTTTGAGTAGTACTAGTTTTAATAGGTGAGCTGATGATTGTTTTCTTCACGTCAATTAGATGTTGCTGCATATCGTGGATCAAAGGATCCCTCACTGCCGCTAGACTGTTATTAGATATATTATGCCTTATTTCTACCTTATCCCTCTGATCATGTATTAATTTCTTTTTCTTTTGTTGTGTAGATTCATTCTAGCTATTTACTATCACAATGCTCTCTTTCCCCTAGTTATGAACTGGTAACCCAGTCCTTAGTGGATGTCTCCCTATCCCACTTTCCCTGTTCATTAACAAGATGAGAATTATTAGTTGTAATAATATTATTATGTTCATATATGCTCTTCTCTTCCTTTTATGTTAGAGCTTGAAACTAATTTGCATTGTATATCTTCTCAGTAACCTTCTCATCTTTGTATCCTTTATTAGAAAATCTTCTTCTAGTAGGGTTTTATCTCTGTTCATAATCATAATTTCTTCTTCCTTGTACCATAGACGTGTCAGTATCCTCTTCTTTGTACTGATCATTAATATGAGAGTTGTTGCCTTGATTGTCATCCTCTTCATGTTATTGCTTTAACTCAGGATGAAGAATCCTACACTCTTGCTCATTATGCCCTTACAACATACACTTTTTACAGTATTTGGGTAGGATGTCATATTGACTCTTCACCTTTTCACCTCTTGATTCTTTCGTGGTTGAGTTGATAATTTCTATCTCAACATATTTAGGAAGGTCAGTCATTATGTCCAGATGCACCTTAACTCTAGAACAACTATGTCTTGTCTTGTTCACAGTAGCCATATCCAAGTGAATCGATTTTCCAACCGCAGATGCTAATAAGAACAATGATTCTTTCACAAAAATTTATTGGCTTAAGATCCGGGAAAGAAATCTAGGTCATTTCCCGTGTTGTTTTCTCCATACTATTAAACTTAGCATCATAAATTAAGGCCGCATCTGATATGATTAACCATCCTTAACATTAATGTAGTAGACATTTTTTGATATTACATTGACGAAATCATCAACTCTATCAAATCTCATGAGTATGTGATGATTCCTCAGTAGGATAGTGTTATCCACCTTTCATATTGAGCTGCTTGGGAAGTTGCAGTCTATGATCATCCAAATTCGGCCATCCATAAGATAACTTTTCAATGACTGCGTATTGCAATCCTTCAATCACATTCATTCTATCAATTTCCTTCTCTGTCCACCTGAAACAAGGAACTTTGTTAATGTAGTTTAGTTTTCTCATATTAATTGGCTCCACCACTAGGCTTCAAAAGATTCACATATTTCATTAGTGGTGATGAAGGTCTTGAACCACCAGTTAATGTAGGCTGTGTAGGGGTTTGAGAGGAAATGACAGGAAATTGTCCATGGTATTAGCAAGAGATGACTGACCAATAGCCATATGTAACACCCCACATTTTTGGTCTAGCATTCGAACCGTCATTCCTACGTGTAGAAATCCAAACCCAATGATTTTTAGGTAAATCTAAGTATAATGACCATTTACCTAGTGTAATATTCTTGCGAGGTGAAGAATGTTCGTAGGAAACACTTAGAGTAAAGTTGAGTTAAGAACTTTTGTTATCGACTAAATTTTGGTATTCGATCCAAAAAGGGTCAACTTTGAACTTGTATAACTCCCGAAATATATTGAATTTTGATCTCAATACCAACCAAATGAAATATAATTGAGTCCTTTTTCCAACGTATCCGATTTTGCCTTAATCCGATATCCGAGCAAAAAATTAAGAGTATTTTCGCAAGTAAACCAGTGATGATCTGTGATAAGGGCGTGGCATGCCCTGTGTGCTCCGCGTTAAGGGCGTGGCATGCTCATGTTCCCAGAGATGCTAAAACTCACGTTTCTCTTAAGTTTTTCGAGGAATAAGTAGTCATTTATGTCCTAAATCATCCTATAACTAATACTAACATTTTTTCCCTTATCCCATAACTCAAATGCACAATTTCTCTTCTCCCAAACCCTCAAGAACATCAAATAAGGATTCTTTCCCAAAATTCAAGCTTCCAAGGCTTCAAATTCAAGTTCTTATCAAATTTCTTTCGTCAAAGAGGCATGTTGAACACTCCCTATTTTAATTATTGTATTCTTGCATCAATTTAATTGATATTTAAGTGTTCTTGAATGTTTGATTAAACTTTGGGTTGAGAGTTTTTGGTTGTTAAACACTTGTATTATTTTCCCTTGTTTTAAATGATTTATTCGTGGTTTGGACGGTTAATTGCAACCTGAATTTGTGTGCCATAGTGATTGTGGAATTTGGCAATATGTTTTTTGTAACATTTATGATTTTTCGCGTGATAATAACATGAACCTCAATCCACATTTTAATTTTGGATTTGAATAAGGATTATACATAATTTAACTTATGTTTTGAAATATTGCATTGCATTACATGGTAAAATGTAAAGATGTTTTTAGAACTCCCTTGGGGGCTATGCTTTTGGATTATAAACTAACATTAGAGATTGGTTAAATGAATATGATTTGGCATAATTAGAATGAGTTGCAAATTTATTGGTATGAGGATACCAAGTTGGGAATGCCTTAATAATGGACTCCATGGTTAATTATATGTGAGGAATATTTTAATTAGGCTTAAAGGGAACTGTGTAACTCACTGAAAAGGTGTAGTCCTAGGGGGACCAACACTGGAAATCACGTTTGCCGATGTTGGGGGTTTATGACCACCGTGTTTATTTTACATCGTATATGTTAGTAGGATATCGTCTTGGTGACTTTATCCAATTTCCTCAGTACATGAGGCTAACATCTATCGGCGCCCTTCCGGTAGAGGGAGCCAGACCCATATAGCACGTGGATGCCTTCAGGTCGGTGTGAGCTACATAGTTCAGGATTAAGTTTTCAAACAATCATGTTTCATGTTCCTTGCCCCTATCTCGACATCCTATTACATCTATATGTGTTGTGTATTTGGTAAATGTATATATTTTATCCCTTTTCTTGGGTTGCATGCCAGTACTCGCCGTGCTGACCATTACACTACATCATTTCATGATGTAGCTTTAGAGGGATTTTCTTGTGACCCTGCGAAGTGTTAGGTGGTTTGGTATTACTATTGGACAGTTGTTGAAGTGGTGAGCCCTTCATCATCTAGAAGGCATTTTTACTTTTCACTTATGTTTTTATAATGATAGTCGGAGTCATGTCCCAACTTAGGAGTTATTCTAAAGGTAAAGGCTTCATAGACGACGTAGGTTATTATTTTGAATTTTGTTCTTAAGACATGGACATTACTTTATTTGGGTATTGTTTTCTGGATTTGGATTTAGTTTTCAAACTTTAATTCTTCATTTATCAAACTCTTTCATTTTTATGGGTTATATTCCACAACTTCTTTATATTACAATGCTTATGATGTAAGGGTAATGGGTCATCTTATGCCTTGGTAGGCTTGGGGTTCACCTCCAGGCCTCGATTAGGGCCGTGAAAAGCTTGATATTAGAGAATGGTTCAGGGTTCCATGGGGCCTATGAAGCCATGTCTAGTAGAGTCTTGCTTATGAGTGTGTTGTGCACCACACTTATAATCAGGAAGCTATCGGACATTTAGGAAATATTTCTCATTATTTCATACTCTAGATCGTGCAATAGTATTGTCCATATAAAAGTTATCCAAATTTCTTCATTGCTCTAATTTTGTTTGATATGTCCCATTGTTGAGGCGATACAACTGCAGAAGCTTAGATTCCTAGTGATGTGGTCCTTTTCGAGTGAGTCATCAAAGATTATGAAAAGACACAAGGACATGAAAGGAGTTCATTAGTACACCAAAATGTATTGATTTAAGTGTATATCTCTATCTTCATGAATTGTGCTTTTTAGCCCGAGGTAAGATGTGCACTCAGCTCCAATTTAAAAATTTATTGTAGGCATCTTTCTTAAGGAAAACAGATATGAATTTGAATATTAGGATAGTACTTCCACCCGACAGGTAGTATAAATAGGATTTTGGTAGCTATGAATAGTAAGTGATCCCAGGGAAGTCCTAAGTTTAGCAGTTAAAGTAACGTTAGCTCTTCAATAGAAACGGGTTTAGTTGTATTTGTGTAACCTTGAGTGAGTGAAGGGCGTGGTATGCTCTTATGATGATTGGCTATGGTTGTAGAAAGATTTGTAGATATTATGATAGTTAGTATAAGAAATGATTAGTTATTATGATTTAGAATTTATTTGAAATAGGAAAGGATCTCATGATGGATAGTTATTGTAGTAGTAAAATAAATCATAAATTGTAAATGGAAGGGTAAATTGTCTAATCATTTATAAATTTAGCATTCATTTGGGGAGTTTATGTTATAAGATTAAGATCGACTATCCTTACTATATTATTTTACTACATTGAGGGTCCCTTAATTTTTTTATCTAGTAGTTGTAAGTTAGTTTAGTAGGTGAGAAGATATGTAGTAAATTTTAAAGTGTAGTATAATGTTATGGAGAAGATGTGCTTGTAGTCCGTAGTTAAGTGAAATAAGGAATTTAGGTTGATTTCTATATTTGATGGACTAGTATATATGTTGGATATTTCATCAGTGGTACATGATTGATGCTAGACACTAAGTTTAAGCTTTAGATGTTAATTATGGTGATAAGAATGTTAGCTGGAGGATAGTGATGCGAGATTTCTAGGAGTAAATTAGTAGGCTTGATTTGATCTGTGAAAGGGCTTAGGTTGATGTATCGCTCCGTATTTTTCTAGCATAATCTAAGTCTCAATACATGAGTATTCGTATATGAAATTTTTAGAACACTCATTATTTTTCAGTTTAGAGCCTGCCATTCCGTAGGAAATTCAATTAGCTTTCCAACGATATAAAATTCACCCAAATCCGGTAACCGGGTAAGAAGTTATGGCAATTTTAAGTTTTAGTCTTTAAACACAGTCATTTTAACCTGTAGCGCATTGCGAAGCAGGCCAATCTCCCATTTGGCAAATTCCAGTGAGGGTCCGCGATCCTGGTGTGTCGCGCCATAGGTCAACTTGACATTTGTCCATTTTCAGTGTTGAAGCGCGATACCACCGCATCGCGTTGAACTTCCATGTCCCTCTCAGTGAAGGACCGCAATTTCCCCGTGTCGCACCACAGACCAGTTTCAGTTGTCTAATTCCATTGACACGGCGCAACAGCGTCGCATCGCGCCAACCCAAAAAATTAGGAGTTTCAGTCAGTTCCAAGTTTTAATTTCAAGGGCTTTTAAGTACTTTTCCCTTGTCCCAGTCAGCCCCAAACATGAAATTAAGTCCGTAATAACCTAATTGGGCATTATTCTAATCAATTTCCCCCTAAAATCAAGAGCATTCTCTCAAGTAGCAAAACTCTAATCTTTAAGAATTAAGGTCAAATCTCAAGAACTCTCCATCAATCCTTCCTAATTCATCATCCCAGGTATGTGTAACACCCCGCAAAATCGTCCATGCATTAGCTCGTGGTAATATGCTCTTAGAGTTAAATTACTAGAATAGTGTCAAAGAGACTTAGTCTCATTTTTGTCTTTGCGAATGAGTAAAAGGTTAAACCATGTATAATTTTTCTAATTTTGACTTTTTATCATGTGAAAAATTGAATGAGCTTTTCATCGGTATAAGATTTGCCCAAATCCGATACCCAGGCAAGAAGTTATGGCTAATTTAAGTTCTAATCATAAAACACCGTCATTTTGGTGCTTGGAGCATCGCGGAGTGGGTCTATTTAGCAATTGTCAAATTTCAATATCCTAGCGCAATTGTGGCCTTCGCGCTGAAGTTTCAGGTCCCAATCAGTGGGACAACGCGTGGCTCTGCGTCGCGGTGACCTTAAAAATTTCATTCGTCAATTTCGAGTGAGCCACCGCGATTGTGGCGCATCGCGGTGGCCCATAAAATTGGGATCCCAGTTATATTTTTTTTCTGTCTCATTATGGGTATATTGGGTATTTTTCACCTCCTTATCAGCTTAAACACGAGATTTTATCCCAAAGACACCAAAATATATTCAGAATCATCCAAATTACTCAAGAACACTTTTCAGAGTTTCAAACTAAAAACCCAAATAACTCAAGATTCAATCGTGGGTTTTCAAGATTGATTGAAGATTTGGAATCCCCAAATCGTAGGCTTCAAGAATCATCCATCTAATTTTCTATTTTGAGGTACGTGGGGTTTATCCTAAAAACTACATGGACTTGAAAATATTAACGCATGATTTAAAGGTTTTGATGCATGTATTTTAAAGGGGTTTTGAAAACTATAGTTTTGATTATGTATTTCGAATGTTTCAATGTTATTATTGCTTTGGCCTTGTGGAATTTCCCCCCTAAATTGATTTACATGTATACGTATATATATGGAATTGAGATTGAAGATTGTTTGAGAGAATAAATTATGGACTCCCTCTCTTGTGACAAATTAAAGATTTTGGTTTTTGTTGGAAAAGAGCTGAAATGCATGTTTTGTGAATTGAAAGATGTTTCCTCAATGTCATAGTATTTGAACATTGATGTAGAATTGTTGAGAGAGTGTTTCTTGATATAACTATGTTTTGTGTTAAAGGGAAGAATTGCTTGATAGAGACTTTTGATATGACCACCATTGTTTGTTGAATTGTTGATAAAGAGAATTGCTTGTATGGTTTTACATGATTTTTTAGGAATGAGTTTCTTAAAAGAATTGTTGATATGGTGGTCTTGAATCTCATGATTTGAAAACAGAGATTGTATTATGCTAATAATGGCCCCAGAGATGTGACTTGCAAGTCAATGGTGTGACGATACCATAAGTATGTATGCTATAACGGAGTATGTTTTCAGAATATGTTTTCAGAGAATGCATGTTTTAAAGAGTTAAAAATGGTCTTAAAGAGGGTTAGATGGACCCGAATAACGCTTGAGTTCAAGTAACTCTTAGCCTAAAATCGTAATTTGCCAATCCGGGTATATTATTTTTAGACTGGCGACAACCGTGTGACGTAGCAGAGTCAGAGACTCCATCCCTTGCGGAACACTTGGGTTGGGGGCTTCCCCGCTGAGTCAATGCTGAATTCCATATATCCCATGGAATTTCAGAATTGTAGGGTATACAACCTAGCGCAGAAGTAAAAGAAAGAGTGTCACAGAGTTCAAATGATTTTTCAGTCTTTCATAAATGCCTATGTGATTTCTTACTATATGATTTGTTTATGAACTGCTTTAAATTGCTCTCATATATGTTGAATATAAATGATTATTTTGGATTTGCTCTGCGTGCTAGTACATTTGTATGGACCTCCTACCTCCCAGGTTCGGAGGCTCAGTCGAGGGGTCCGGCTAATCAGTAGAGTTTGGGATGTCCGTCATGGCCAGGCTCTAGTTCGGGTCATGACAGTATGTTAAATGTTCATCCTTGGATTCCTTTCATCCATGGAGTCTAAGTATCCGTTTTAATTACAAAACCATCATCTTTACAAGTTATAATGTTTTAGATTGTGATTTCATCCATAAATCTCCATGTACTATTGATTTTATACCATGTTACCATGAAATTATTGTTTTTATTCAATGTTCCATGTTTTAATATTATTATTTATTGAATTAAACCATGATTTAATGCTATTATGATGTATTCATGCTATTCCTACAAATTTCATGACAATCCTATGATTGTTTTAAACCATGAACTACAAGTGTTTGATAAAATGCCTACAAGAGTGATTTACTTAATAAGAGCCTTCATATTTTGGTCTTAAAGCTTTAGTGTCTTTTCAGTATTGTTGTTTTGAGTCCTGGGGTTATTGAATACCTGAAAACCATAGCTGTTTATTTAGTCTAGTGTTAGTACATTACAGAATAGTCTTCATATTATATTATGAGCACTATCAGAATAGTCAGATATCAGCCATTAAACTCAGAACAGTTTAGTATCTCAGTGTCTTTCAGTTGGGAGTAGGATTTAGCACCGAGTGAGTGTAGGGATGGCAACTTCCTGTCAGATAGGCAGAGTCGTTAGTAGCAGTCCCTATACTTTAGAACTACGTAGCCTACGTAGGATATGAGTAGTCACTCGTCAGATTAGGCTTGACTATCTCGTAGGGGTCACCCGTCAGTTCAGGCTTGACACCCTTAGTCCTTTGGACATTATATCAGTTTAGTGGATCCACACAATCATTGTTAGTACCCGTGGTATGGTATTAACACCTTTCCAACTAGGGTTACAGGTTGGACCCCGATTAGCTCAAATTGAAGAATGTCGGTTAGATGATACCTCCCACAGTCTCACATATAGTCTCAGTTACAGTCTTAGTTCAGTTATACAATCTTAGTGTTGTTTGACCAATGCATACATATTTCAGTTAGTTTAGTAGTTCAATTTACATATTTCACTCAGTTCATGTTATATGCTTAATCATGCATCCTCAATATTTACAGATTTTCATGCATTTTTAGTATCTACAGACTTCATTCTTTACATGCATATCTAGTTAATTATTAGTTCTGTTTATGAAACCATGTATACCAACCTACCTCATTTAGCATACCAGTACATTCAAAGTACTGATCACATACCTTTTTTTTGTGCTATGATGTATCATATCATAGGTGTTGACGCTCAGTTCCCGGATCGAACTTCATCCCTCAGATCATCAGCAGTACAGTAGCAGTGGTAAGTTCTCATCATCCGAGGATAGATTATATTACTTCATGTCTTTATCTCAGTAGCTAGTAGAGTTAGTTCTGGCCTATCCCATCAACTCACAATATTCAGTTTAGAGGCTTTTCAAACACTACAGTTTGCTATTTAGATTTTTCAGATTTCTGTATTATGACAAATTCATTATTCAGTAGTCGTTTCATTATTAACATCATATGGCATTTCAGTTAGTCTTCCATAGTCATGATTATATTATTCAGTGCTCACAACAGGTATCAGCTCATGGGCTAAATTGTGGTCCCTCGGGATCGTAAGCATCGTGTAATGACTAGGGGGTAGTGTCGGATTGTTATAAACTTGGTATTAGAGCCTAAAGTTTTAAAGTGTCCTATAAAGTCTGAAAACCGCGTCAAGTAGAGTATTATGCATTGGTGTGTAGCGTTCCACACTTTTGGACAAGAGGCTACAAGGTGTTCAGGAAAAAGTTTCCTTTCTTTCAGTATTCATGTCGTTCGAGTGAGCATGAACTCAAGTTAAACTCCCTGTTTAATCCACTTCTTCCTTCCGTTTACAGAACATGCCTCCCAAGAAGAATGAAAAAAGAATTGGAACTTAGCCAACCCCTTAGCCCATCCAGGCAGATCCTCTGGACGAGCATGTCTATCACGCAGAATTTAGAGCTACGTTCACTACTCTAGCGAACTCTGTAGCGGCATAGAATGTACTGCCAGCTGCTGATCCAGCTAATCTAGTGGCTAATACTGCTGCAACCAGAATTCAGGATTTCACCCGGATGAATCCTTCTTCTTTTACGAGGTCTAAGTCTGAAGAAGATCCACAGGAATTCTTAGATATGGTTCATAAGGTCACGGATGCTATGGGGGTGACATCTAGTCAAAATGTCGAGTTGGCTGCATACTAGTTTTAGGATGTAGCCCATACTTATTTAAGTAGTGGAAGGTTGATAGAGGTGTTGATGCAGGGCCTACAGAATGGGAAGAGTTTGCTTCGACTTTCTTGGACAGATTCTTTCCATTAGTGTTGAGGGAGGCCAAGGTGTTAGAGTTTATTTACTTGAGGCAGGGCAACATGAGTGTGAGGGTGTATTCCCTTAAGTTTACTCAGTTAGCTAAATATGCTCCTCATGTGGTAGCTGACAGTAGGTCCAAGATGAGTAAGTTTGTGTCTGGCGTGTCTGATAGTGTGGTCAAGGAGTGTAGGACCGCAATGCTGATTAGTGAGATGGACTTGTCTAGGCTGATGGTCCATGGTCAACAGATAGAGGAGCAGAAGAATAAGGAGAGGTACATAGAAAACAAGAGAGTTAGGATGGGTAGTTTTAATTTCAATCAACCAAAGTTAGAAGGTGGTAATCGTTCTCAGTTTCATCAGAGGTCTACAACCCTAGTACCCTCTTCAGATAGTGCTCCAGTACCCATATTCAGAAACGACAATAGGGATAGGGCACGAGGCTCTAAGTCCCAGGTCATGTTAGCAGTGCTCTTACAAATCCTCTATGTAAGAAATGTGGCAAAAATCATCAGGGTGAGTATAGAGTGGGTAGTGATATATGCTTCGAGTGTGGCAAGCCATGCCATCAAATTCGGGAGTGTCGGGTAGTTGCTCAGAAAGGTAGGGATGCACGCCAATAGGGCCAGTCCTATCAGTCATCAGTTCCATCCGATCGCCCAACTTAGCAGGGTACCGCATCCAGTGCTACCAGTGGTCAGTATCCGAATAGATTATATGATTTTCAGTCTCATCAAGATTAGGAAAATTTCCTGACATAGTTACTGGTATGTTGTAGGTCTTTCACTTACATGTTTATGCTTTAATAGACCTTGGAGCTTCTCTTTCTTTTGTAACTCCATATATAACTGTCAATTTTTGAGTCAATCCTGAAACTCTTGCAGAGCCCTTTTCAGTGTCTACCTAGTAGGCGTTTCCATTATAGCCAGGCAGTTATATAGGAACTGTCCGGTCACAATATCTCAAAAATTTACCTTAGTTGATCTTATGGAGTTAGAGATGCCAAATTTTGACGTCATTCTCGGCATGGATTGGCTCCACTCATGCTATGCCTCAGTTGATTGTAGAAACAAAATAGTTCATTTTTAGTTCCCAAATGAACCAGTCCTTGAATGAAGAGGTAGTACTACAACTCTTAGGGGTCAGTTGATTTCGTACCTTAGAGCAAGAAAAATCATATCTAAGGGGTGTGTCTACCATCTTGTTCGAGTCAAAGACTGTAGCTCAGAAACTCCTACTCTTGAGTCAGTCCTAGTAGTAAATGAAGTCTCAGATGTATTTCTTGAAAATCTCCCCAGAGTTCCTCCCGAAAGGAAAATCGACTTTGGAATAGACTTTCTCCCAGATACTCAGCCTATAGCTATTCTGCCATACAGAATGATTCCAGCTGAACTGAAAGAGTTGAAAGAACAGTTAAAGGATCTTAGATAAGGGATTTATCAGATCCAACATCTCTCCGTGGGGCGCACCTATTCTATTCGTTCATAAGAAAGACAGTTCTCTTATAATGTGTATTGACTACCGCCAGTTGAACAAGGTCACAGTCAAGAATAAATACCTACTTCCTAGAATCGATGACTTGTTTGACCAACTTTAGGGTGCTAGCTAATTTTCCAAGATAGACCTCAGATCAGGCTATCATTAACTTAGGTCAGAGAATGTGATATTCCAAAAATAGCTTTTCGAACTCGGTATGGTCACTTCAAATTTCTAGTCATGTCCTTTGGTCTCACGAATACCCCAGTAGCCTTCATGGACTTGATGAATCAAGTGTTCAAAAAATACTTGGACATGTTCATCATAGTCTTCATTGATGACATTCTTGTCTATTATCGTAGCAAAAGCGATCATGCAGACCATCTCAGCATAGTGCTTCTGAATCTTAGAGCTCACCAGTTGTTCGCTAAATTCAGTAAGTGTGAATTCTGGCTAAGATCAATAGCTTTCCTTTGCCATATCATTTTCGGTGATGGCATTAGAGTTGATCTTCAGAAGACCAAGGCAGTGAGAAACTGTCCTAGACCCATCTCTTCATCAAATATCAGGAGTTTTTTAGGTTTAGCTGGATATTATAGTAAGTTTGTTGAAGGGTTTTCATCTCTTGCATCCCTTATGTCCAGATTAACTCAAAAAAAAGTTAAGTTTCAGTGGTCAGATTTATGCGAGAAGATTTTTTAGGAGTTAAAGATTCGACTCACCTCATCCCCAATCTTGACTTTGCCAGATGGTTTAGATAGGTTTATTGTGTACTGTGATGTGTCTAGGTTAGGTTTGGGTTGTGTCCTTATGCAGAGAGGTAAGGTCATAGCCTACACCTTTAGACAGCTTGCCTCATGAGAAGAATTATCCGATGCATGATCTTGAGCTAGCAGCGGTAGTATTCGCCTTACAGATTTAGAGGCATTACTTGTATTTGGTTCATGTAGATGTGTTCACAGATCACAAAAATAGGTGGTTAAAGTTATTGAAGGATTATGACATGAGTGTTTTGTATTATATAGGCAAGGCTAATGTAGTAGCTGATGCTCTTAGTAGAATGTCTATGGGTAGTGTAGCTCATGTTGAGGATGGTAAGAAGAAGTTAGCTCAAGAAGTTCATCAACTTGCCCGACTAGGTGTCTGCTTAGTCGATTCAGCAGAAGGTAGTGTATGGGTGCAGAGTAGCTCAGAGTCATCTCTAGTTTTTGAGGTGAAGGAAAAGTAGGATAGGGATTCGATAGGGATCCCAGTCTAGTTAAGTTGAAAGAATCAGTCAGAGATTAGAAACTTCGGAGATGTGTGTTGCACTGTCAGGGTAGATTGTGTGTGCCTGGTGTAGATTATTTAAGGAATTGAATTTTTGCAGAAGTGTATGGTGCACGTTACTTTATTCATCCAGGGGCCACTAAGATATACCGCGATTTGCGGGAGATCTATTGGTGGAGTGAGATGAAGATATATATTGCAGAGTTTGTTGTTAAGTGCTCTACATGTCAACAAGTTAAGGTTGAGCATCAGAAGCCTAGTGGGTCCATCCAGGAGTTCAACATTACCATGTGGAAATGGGAGGAAGTGAAGATGAATTTTGTGATAGGTTTGCATCGTACCCATCGTCAGCATGACTGTGTTTGGGTTATCGTAGACAGGATGACCAAATCAGCTCATTTCTTGCCAGTCCATACCTCTTATTTAGCCGAGGTCTATGCCAAACTCTATCTCAGAGAGTTGGTTAGGTTTCAAGGTGTTCCCTTATCTATCATCTCAGATAGAGCTATCCAGTTTACCTCTCATTTCTGGAAAACATTCCAAAAGGGTCTTAGTACCCAAGTCCTCCTCAGTACAACCTTCCACCCTCAGATAAACGGTCAAGCAGAAAGGACCATTCAGACTCTAGAAGATGTGTTGAGAGCATGCACAATTGATTTTAAAGGTAGTTGGAATGACCACTTGCCTTTGATTTAATTCGCATACAATAACAACTATCATTCCAGTATCCGTATGGCTCCATTTGAGGCTCTATGGTAGGAGATGTGGATCTCCAATTGGTTGGTTTGAAGTAGGTGAGGCCGCAGTAGTAGGGCCTGACTTGGTGTTTAATTCTGTAGAGAAGGTTCAGTTGATCAGAGAAAGGCTTAGGGATGTCTAGAGCCGACAGAAATCCTATACCGATGTGAGGAGAAAGAATCTTGAGTTTGAGGTCGGTGATTTGGTGTACTTGAAAATCTCTCCTATGAAGAGAGTGAGGAGATTCAGCAAGAAAGGGAAACTCAGTCCCTGATATGTTGGTTCCTTCAGAATTCTTAGTCATTTCGGAAAGGTAGCTTACGAGCTTGAGTTACCTTTAGATTTAGCCTCAGTACACCCAGTGTTCCATGTTTCATTGTTGAGAAAGTGTATTGGTGATCCAGCTAGAGTTGTTCCCTTAGAAAATGTAGATATTCAGAAGTCTTTCCTTTGAGGAGGTTCCAGTCGAAATTCTTGATCATCAAGTTCGTAGACTAAGGAACAAAGAAGTTCCACTGGTCAAAGTTCTTTGGCAGAATCATTCTATTGAGGGAGACACTTGGGAAGCACAAGCAGATATGCGGACCAAGTACCTTCATCTTTTCTCTGCGAATTCAGGTTCAGTATAAGGTACCAATCTTCTTAAGATTGCTCACTATCCTACTCAGATTCCATTGCGCATCATGTTCATGTCAATCGTGCATATACAAATCAGTCTAGTCATGTATTTCATGTATCAGATATGCATGTTCAGTGTGTAAGCTCAGTCCAGCAATTTTCCTCAGCTTAACTAGTTTCATTTGAGGACGAATGATCCCAAGGGGGAGATATTGTAATGCCCCGTATTTCCGTAGCATAATTTAAGTCCCAATACATGAGTATTCATATATGAAATTTTTGAAACTCTCATTATTTTTTAGTTTATATCCTGCCATTGCATAGGAAATTCCATTAGCTTTCCAATGATATAAAATTTGTCCAAATTCGACAATCGGGTAAGAAATGACAATTTTAAGTTTCAGTCATTAAACACCGTCGTTTTAACCTTTAGCGCATCGCAGAGCAGGCCAATCTCCCATTTGGCAAATTCCAGTAAGGGTCCGCGATCCTAGTGCGTTGCGCCATAGGTCAACTTGACATTTGTCCATTTCCAGTGTCGAAGCAAGATACCACCACGTCGCGGTCAACTTCTAGGTCCCAATCATTGAAGGACCGCGATTTCCTCACGTCGCGCCACAGTTGTTCGATTCCAGTGACGACGCGACACCCCAAAAAATTAGGATTTTTAGTCAGTTCCGAGTTTTAATTTCAAGGGATTTTAAGTACTTTGCCCTTGTCCCAGTCAGCTACAAACACGAAATTAAGTCCCTAATAACCTATTAGGCATTATTCTAATCAATTTTTCCCCAAAATCAAGAACATTCTCTCAAGTAGCAAAACCCTAATCTTCAAGAATCAAAGTCAAACCTCAAGAACTCTCCATCAATCCTTCCAAATTCATCATCCCAGGTATGTTAAATGTTCATCCATGGATTTCTTTCATCCACGGAGTCTAATTATCCGTTTTAATTACAAAACCATTATTTTTTTTGAAGTTATTATGTTTTAAATTATGATTTCATCCATGAATCTCCATGTACTATTGATTTTATACCATGTTACTATGAAATTATTGTTATTATTCAATCTTTCATGTTTTAATATTATTATTTATTGAATTAAACCATGATTTAATGCTATTATGAGGAATACATGCTATTCCTACAAATTCCATGACATTCCTGTGATTGTTTAAAACCATGAACTACAAGTGTTTGATAAAATGCCTACAAGAGTGATTATTTAATAAGAGCCTTCATTTTTTGGTCTTCAAGCTTTAGTGTCTTTTCAGTATTGTTGTTTCGAGTCCTAGGGGTATTGAATACCTGAAAACCATAGCTGTTTATTTATTTTAGTGTTAGTACATTATAGAATAGTCTTCAGATTATATTATGAGCATTATCAGAATAGTCAGATATCAGTCATTAAACTCAGAACAGTTTAGTATCTCAGTGTCTTTCAGTTGGGAGTAGGATTTAGCATCGAGCGAGTGTAGGGATGGCAACTTCCTGTCAGATAGGTAGAGTCGTTAGTAGAAGTCTCTATACTCTAGAACTACGTAGCCGACATAGGATATGAGTAGTCACCCATCAGATTAGGCTTGACTATCTCGTAGGGGTTTCATCCATAAATCTCCATGTACTATTGATTTTATACCATGTTACCATGAAATTATTGTTTTTATTCAATGTTCCATGTTTTAATATTATTATTTATTGAATTAAACCATGATTTAATGCTATTATGATGTATTCATGCTATTCCTACAAATTTCATGACAATCTTATGATTGTTTTAAACCATGAACTAAAGTGTTTGATAAAATGCCTACAAGAGTGATTTACTTAATAAGAGCCTTCATATTTTGGTCTTAAAGCTTTAGTGTCTTTTCAGTATTGTTGTTTTGAGTCCTGGGGTTATTGAATACCTGAAAACCATAGCTGTTTATTTAGTCTAGTGTTAGTACATTACAGAATAGTCTTCATATTATATTATGAGCACTATCAGAATAGTCAGATATCAGCCATTAAACTCAGAACAGTTTAGTATCTCAGTGTCTTTCAGTTGGGAGTAGGATTTAGCACCGAGTGAGTGTAGGGATGGCAACTTCCTGTCAGATAGGCAGAGTCGTTAGTAGCAGTCCCTATACTTTAGAACTACGTAGCCTACGTAGGATATGAGTAGTCACTCATCAGATTAGGCTTGACTATCTCGTAGGGGTCACCCGTCAGTTCAGGCTTGACACCCTTAGTCCTTTGGACATTATATCAGTTTAGTGGATCCACACAATCATTGTTAGTACCCGTGGTATGGTATTAACACCTTTCCAACTAGGGTTACAGGTTGGACCACGATTAGCTTGAAGAATGTCGGTTAGATGATACCTCCCACAGTCTCACATATAGTCTCAGTTACAGTCTCAGTTCAGTTATACAGTCTTAGTGTTGTTTGACCAAAGCATCTTGATTTCAGTTAGTTCAGTATTTCAGTTTATAGATTTTACTTAGTTCATGTTACATGCTTGGTCATGCATCCTCAGTATTTACAGATTTTCATTCATTTTTAGTATCTACAGACTCCATGCTTTACATGCATATCTAGTTAATTATTAGTTCTGTTCATGAAACCATGCATACCAGTATACCTCATTTAGTATACCAGTACATTCAAAGTACTGATCGTATACCTTTCTTCTGCGCTATGATGTATCATATCATAGGTGCTGGCGCTCAGTTCCCAAATCACACTTAGTCCCTCAGATTATCAGCAGTACAGTAGCAGTGGTGAGTCCTCATTATCCGAGGACAGATTATATTACTTCATGTCTTTATCTCAGTAGTTAGTATAGTTAGTTGGGGCCTGTCCCATCAACTCACAGTATTCAGTTTACAGGCTTTTTAGACACTATTGTTAGCTATTCTGATTGTTCAGATTTTAGTATTATGCCAGATTCATAATTTAGTAGTAATTTCATTATTAAAACCTTATGGCATTTCAGTTATTCTTCTGCATTCATGATTATATTATTTAGTGCTCACAACAGGTATTAGCTATTAGGTTAGCTTGTAGTCCGTCCCTTGGGACCGTAAGCACCGTGTAACGACTAGGGGTAGTCTCGGGTCATTATAGTTGATAACCTATAAAATATTGCAGTGGGAAATTTTGATATATGCATGAGGTCTTGTGTTGAAGTAGAAAATTATGGGTAAATCATTAGATGGATAAGAGCCTTAAGTTATAAGAATAAGGTGTACTCGGTCTTGAGTTATAAGTTTCATGTGTATCTAGTTCATGTTCTTGAATTTCTTAGTATGGAGAAGCCTAGAGAGTTGTTATATGGTGTTCTTTAGAGATAAATTAAGGGAAATATAGATAGATAATGTGAGCCTTTGGTATAGTTTTAAAGATTTCATTAAATTGTGAGGTTATGCAATGTGAGGTTTAATGTTAGTAAACTAATGAGTGGAGAATAGATGGTTAGGTGTTACCGAATGTAGTTGTGTGTGCCCATAAGAGTTTAAATTATAGGTTGATGGCTATAGAAGCTAGCAAAAGTTAAGATTAATATCCCTAAAGGGGATGTCTGAGAAAGAATTGTATTTTTATGTTAAAGTTGTCCGGGGAGAGTTTTGTGTTCATGTTCATAGTGATACCCCCATTGTGTAGAGTTTTGTGCTTATAGATTTAATGTGAGGATATGTACACAATTTTAGGACAGTGACCTTTGAGCTAAGGGGGACCTTCTATCAACATCTCATGTATTCAAATTGTGCTTATGCCTATGGTCTGACTTTTCTGTGCCACCTAGGTCCATGCTTCGTCTATCTATTTTTAATCTCGGTGTTTGTTATACGACTCCCTTCGTGTATGTTGGGTCGTATCTTACATCTTAGGCTCCACTTTGAGTTGTGTGACCAATATAAGTTATAATTGAATAGTGTCACTTCCATTCATGATGCTTGTACTCTAGTTCCTCAATTACCCTCATGTTAGGATGATTGTGGTTCTGGAACCATAGCAGTGTTTTAGATAAGAGAGATGTTTTTTATTGTGAAAGTTATGGTGTGACAACTTGAGCTAAGGTTATAAATAAAGAGCGAGGAGTGGGATGAACTTTTACTATGTGAAATAGTTAAGAAGGGGATAAGTGGTGAAAATCTTTGTGAAAGTGATAAGGTAGTTGGTTTTTGATGAGGAAATCCATAAAGTGGGTGTAGTAAAGATTGTCCTGAATGTTGTGATTGATAGATACACAAACCATTGTGTTATATGGCTAGTACTCCTTGATTAAGACATGATGTTGTTTGATTATAGTGCTAAGATTGAGTATTGTTACTGGAGAGGTGTAGAGTATAGGGTCCATAATTTAAGCTAGCACCTTTTCACTCCAGATTAGGATTTAACATGGAATAAGTATGCAGTTAGACTTAAGCTCTTGTAGTTATGTGTTTCGCATGGGAATTATAAGATTGAAATGGTGAAGTGTGGAATTAGTAGCTGTAAACATGGTTGAGAAGTGTCGCTAAATTTAAGGGGCTATTAGACGTATCATTTAAAGTAGAGAGCGCTTCTATTCTCTTGTCCTGGGAAACTCTTATTTCATGTCTTGTATCAATCTTAATCAGGCCAAGGATTTGTGGAAAAATTCATGCCTTACATTCTTATGATCATCTTTCATAGAACTCATGCCCAAGATTATTCTATATCGGCTTTCATTATCTCGTGATTCGTGCTTACACGATTTACTTGGTGATGCCATGAAGCTCTTTTCTTTTGATTCCTATGTATGTTTTGTTGAGGTAGAATTCCTAATGTGAAGTTACATCCTTTATTCCATACTTCTAAAGCTTCAATAAGTTCCTACCTATCATTCGAGGATGAATTATTACAAGGGAGAGATAATGTAAAACCCCATATTTTCGAGCTAAAATTCAAATCATCATTCCTATGTGTATAAATCCGAACTCAATGGTTTCTATGAAAATATAAGCATCATTATCATTTACTAGTGTGTAAAGTGCTTTAGAGGTGAATTATGTTTATAGGAAACACTTAGAACAAAGTTGAGAACTTTTATTATTGACTGAATTTTGGTATTCGATCCTACAAGAGTCAACTTTGAAAGTGTGTAACTTCTGAAATATATGGAATTTTGGAGCTCAAGACTCTCCAAATGAAATATAAGTGATTCCTCTTTCAAATGCATCTAATTTAGCCTTAATCCGATACCCGAGCAAAAAATTATGAGCATTTTTGCGAGCAAACCAGTGAAGGTCCACGATAAGGGCGTGACATGCCTTGTGTGCTCCTTAATAAGAGAGTGACATGACTTGTATGCTCCGAGTTAAGGGTGTGTCACTCCCATGTTCCCAGAGACTCTAAATCTCATTTTTCTCTTCAGTTTTTCAAGGTCAAACTAGTCATTTACGTCGTAAATCATTCTATAACTAATACTAATGTGTTTTCCCATTTCCCATAACCCAAATACACTTTTTTCTCCCAAACTTTCAAGAACATCAAATAAGAATTCTTTTTCCAAAATTCAAGCTTCCAAGGCTTCAAATTCAAGTTCTTCTCAAATTTCTTCCATTAAAAAGGCATGTTGGACACTCTCTGTTTTAATTATTCTATTCTTGCATCAGTTTACTTGATATTTAAGTGTTCATGAATGTTTTATTAAACATAGGATGGAGGGTTTTTGGTTGTTAAACACTTGTATTGTTTTTTCCTTGTTTTAAATGATTTATTCATGATTTGGATGGGGAATTGCAATCTGAATTTGTGTCCAATAGTGATGGTGGAATTTGGCAATATGGTTTTTTGTAACATTTATGGATTTAGGCATGACAATGACATGAACATCAACCCACATTGTAATTTTGGCTTTTAACAAGGATTCTATATAATTTTACTTTATATTTTGAAATATTGCATTGTATTAAATGGTAAAATGTAAAGATGTTTTTGGAACACCCTTAGGGACTATGGATTTAGATTTTAAAAGGAAATTGGAGTTAATTGGTTAAATGGATATGGTTTAGCATAATTGGAATGGTTTGCAAGTCTATTGCTTTGACAATACCAAGTTAGTAATCCCTTAATAATGGACTCCATGGTCAATTGTATGTGGGAAATATTTTAATTGGGATTAAAAAAAATTGTGTAGCTCGTCGAGAAGGTGTAGTCCAGGGAGGGGGGAGGGGCGACCAACACAGTAAACCACATTTGCCGATGTTGGGGGTCTATGACTATTGTTTTTGTTTTACATAGTATATTTTGGTAGGCTATCGCCTTAGTGTCTTTAGTCAATTTCCACGGTTCATGGGCTAACATGGATCGGGGCCCTTATCAATAGTGCCCTGCCCTGGTCGGTCACTTTTCTGGGTCGGGATCAATAAGTGGAATTCATAAAAAAGAATTTCCAAAAGGGGTAGCCGAACCCATATATCCCGTGGTTGCCTTTATTCTGATACGAGCTACACATTTCAGGATTAAGTTTTCGAACAATCATGTTTCATATACCTTTCCCTATCTCGACATCCTATTACATCATATTTGTTGTGCATGTGATTTATGACTGGTTTTTTGGTAAATGTATATATTTTATTCCTTTTCTTGGGTTGCATGCCAATACTCACTGTACTGACTGTTCTCGGATGCTGCATCATTTCATGATGTAGGTTTCGAGGACTTTTCTTGTGATCCTATGCAATGTTAGTTAGTTCGGTATTCCTATTGGACAACTGTTGAAGTGGTGAGCCCTCCATTCTTACTTTTCACATATGTTTCTATATAGTATTTCTTGGTTTTATGGTATAGTCAAAGTCATGTCCTAACTTAAGATCTATTCTTAGAGGCTTCGTAGACGGTATGAGTTGTTGTTTTGAATTTTGTTCTAAAGACAAGGACACTACTTTATTTGGGTTATTGTTTTCTGGATTTGGATTTGGTTTTCAAACTTCAATTAATTATTTATCAAACTTTTTCATTTTTATGGGTTGACTTCCGCAACTTCTTTATATTATTATGCTTATGATGTAAGACTAATGGGTCATCTCATGTCTTGGTAGATTTGGGTTTCCATCACGGCCAGGTCCTAGTTCAGATCGTGACACCATACTTGCCATTTTTGGTAGGGTTAAAGTTAAGAATGTATTGATGGCTGGCTAGGTTTTTCGGTGGGATCTCCCTTTGGGAAATGAAAAGAAAGAGAGTTTTTTTACAAGGAAAATTCATATCTTTCCTATGAATAATGTGTTGAAAAACAACCATTTTTATAAACTTAGAGTATAAGATATATAGCATTATCAGGTAAATTGTTTGGAGAAGCGATGATTCTATATAATATTAGAATATGCTCTATTTAGCTAATGCATCTGCCACTTGATTCGATTCTATAATAATTTTAAACCATATAGTTTTTTCGATCAATCAACTCCAATGTATCCTTTTGTCTTGAATGAATCATGGGTCATGTTTTTCTTTTGTAAAATATTTACGACCATACATAAATCAATTCTAAAAATATGATTTAAACTATTGCTATTGCATTACTTTAGGTCAAAACGAGCATTCACATCTTTGTACAAATTTACATTCTCTAAAAAATCAAGTGAATATATTCGAGGCATGATAAACAATAAAGACAAGACAAACAGATCAATTAATCCAATAAAAAATAGAGAGAAGTTTTAAAAATCCCCCTGAACTTGTAAGGGTTTATTTAGTGAACACCTAAACTATCGGTTATCTTAACTCCCCCCCTCTCGGAACATGTTATTTCAATACATTGAGTACCCCCTAGTGGTTCAAAGACCACAATCGTGTAAAACACGCACGTACACAGTGGAATAATGGCCCATGTGTATGTCCACATGGATTAATAATATCTGATCCTCATTTGTATTTATCCTATATCAAAAATCACTCAGTTTCACCCCTAAAAGCTTTTGCGTAAGCGTTTAGTGATGAAGAAGGGTGGAATATTTGAGTTATTCTCTGCTCCAAATTAGAGAAAATTTGAAGCTTTGAGTGAATATTTAATTTTGGATTGAATTTTCTTCGATCATATAAGTTATTATCTAAAGAAAATGTGTTTTTTGTTTGTTTTCTTTGTGCTAAAATCTAGGGTTGTCTTTTTTTCGGTTAGTGTTTCATACTAGATTTTGATTATTGTTCCGATTAGAGATTTGATTTAAAGCATAGAAATTGTTTTGCGAAATTTTTGACTTTTAGAGTTGCCACTTAATTTATTTGAAAAAATTAAGAAAAACTTTAAATGATTCAAACAGAAAAATTATTTAATTTAGAAATTCTAGGTAAGCGGTTCTTATTAACATTTTAGAAAGGTTTTCAAGGCACCTAAAATATCCGCTAATTTACGGTTCTTCGGACTATTTGAAAACTATCTTTGAAAAAAGAAGATTGGTTTTAAAAGAAAAAAAGTGGTTTTAGAAAAGACTTACATGAATTTTGGCGACTTAGTAGGGATTTTAGCTAAGTCTAAGCAAATAAGATAGCAAATAAGAACGTAAAAAGGGAAAGGGAAAAGTAGAAGACTTAGGCTTGTAAGCCCAAATCTATTATCTCTGTCCTAATCTAATTGAAATTTTGGCCTACCTGCACCTGTCCTAATCTAAATGTCAAGCTTTTGGCCCACAACCTGGCCTAAACTATTCTTTCGGACCTTTTGGCCCATAGACGACTTCACCTGTATTAATTTACAACTTTGGCTTTGAGGCCCCCAAATAAATAAATAAATGAATAAATAAACATATAAAAATACATAAATATGAATAGAGACTTATTGAGTCTCTTAACATCTTCATCCTCGGATTTTAACCCGTTCTTCTTCATCTATCACAGTAACAACCTTTTTATCCAAGAATGATCGGCTAGACCTGATGGGCCATCATTGGCACACTATGAAATGCAAGGAGGTAAGGAGTCTGTTCGGACCCCAAAACAGATTCACAAGCGAAAGAAGAAATAAAGGAAGTTAATGCATGCTTTTTAAAAAAAGAACTCATTACAGTAACAAGGGGTACCATAATTGAGACTCACATCCAAGAATATAACAAGAATGTTGAAAGGCAGAAAAGTATAAATTTTAGACAAAATCTTATGTTCTGATTAACGAAATGCGACAACTTGAATTATGTGGGCAACTTAGACGAAAAGTTGCAAAATTTGAATTCAGCCAAACAAACAAACATTATTGACAATGAGCGCAAAAAATTGGGGTAGAAAATAAATCTCTTACATCTACTGGTAAAAATTTTCCAAACCTAAAAAATGAGATCAATTCAAATGAAACAGAATGTTTATGTACAACCCTAATATCTGCCCATAAAAATAGGAATTCAAGCTACACTTTGACAGGGTAAATGAATCTAACGCAATAAGGCCAAATGAAAGGTAAATCGTAGACTACAGGTAATCGCTTAATACCGTTGCATGATGTCCTGTTATTAATGCTTAAACTACATTGATGGCATTGTAGTGAACATATTAGTCTCAGATACGTTTCTATCTCACAAACCAAAGATGCTTGATGAAGATAATATCAAACAAACTAACAAACATGCAATAACAACTTCCAGCAGTATAACTTATCACATAACCTAAATACATTTTCTAATAAATTCAATACCCTACAAATCTGGTTGCCACAAACTAATTGAACTAGCCACTCTTCAGTTTTCGGACATAAGTAAAATAAATAGCACAAGTAGCTACTTCTATCAATCAATAGAGCAAACTCCCTCTAAAACCAAATTTTTAAAAAACAACCAGTTATGATTCCTATGCTCAAGTCCAAAAATCATCACTCGAAGTTATCAATGAACACATAGTAACTAGAAAATGATACTTTTTGCTTGATAATTTTTCAACCTCCAGACTCCCATTTTTGCTCCTAAAATAAGCTATATTTAGGAAAACAAAATGGGGATGAATGTTTTAGCTCAATCGATGTGGGAAAAAGAGAAATTGGGAGAAATTTGGGAATCTTCGATGGAGATTTTGTATTTTGAATTAATATCAGGATCCCAAAAATTCAAATTTCTCCTCAATCCAATAAAAAATATCCACATATGTACCTGCATGGTGCAAAATTGAAATTTTAAGATGAATATAACCATTTTTATAGACACTTCGTCAATTTTGGATTCTTCCAGAACTCAGAAAGCTCAACAAATATAAGCAAAGGAATAGAAATTGGGATTGACATGGAAAGAGGAAAAATTAAACTCGGGTTTCGCCGAGTTGGGTCGAGTTATTTGATGTGTGAGCCTATGCTAACACATTTGAGGCTTTTAACTCTAAATAATTGCAAGGTCTTGAGTAACTTTAGTAGTTTTTGATTAGTTTACTTTGATTTTTGCAGTAAATTTTGAGATGTAGGAGAACAAAAAAAGAATGGAAGCAAAAAGGATTAAATGTGGAGCAAAATAAAGGACAAGTGTGGCTGATGACATTCATGTTAAGTCATCAGCCTGGTGATAAGCTATCAAGGCCATCGTCAGCCTTAACCAGAGAATGGGAGTTGAAGACATTTTTGTAATGATATTTTCGAATAAGCCGTCAGGATGGTGATAAGGCGTCATCGTCATCGTCAGCCTTAGACAGCAGAAGCCAAAAGTGCAGAGGAGATGACGACATCCGTGATAATTCGTCAGACTCCTGATAAGCTATCACGGATGTCGTCGTCTATTCCGAGAAAAGGCTGCAACTTTTATTTTGTTTCCTTATTTAGGGTGAACTACTTAAAGCTTTGTTTTAGGGTTTCTATTATGATCATGATTCTGAAAAGAGTTCGATACTTTGAGTTTTGGAGAATTATTTTTGATATTTTTGTCTCTATCGTTTTGGACTCGAACAACACAACTATTTTGGGGATTTTTTTGTGTGATCTAATCTACGACTCACTGATTATTATTCATCTCTATAATTTAATCTTCTCAATTATGAACTCAACTATGTGTTTCGTTCATTGCATCATGAGTGGTTAAACTCCATTAACCTGAATTATGGGATCTAGGGTTACGTCATGATGAGGTGCTAAATACTCAAGATTCAATAGGTGTTAAAATCTCTTGATAATTCTAAAGTTTCAATTAACGTAAGTTGGTTGCAAATAGTAGACACACCTGCTTTGATTTGCTTGAGAAAGAAATCAAATATAGTAGGAAGTGAGTTATCAACAGGGACTAAAAAATACTTCATTTAATAATTAGCACTGTAACAAGGTTGGTTAACCTGAGGTAAAATCTGGGCAGTGAACAGAAATTCCCTAAGTCCGAGAGGATTAGGAAATTAGATGCTTAAATAGGTCGAGAGACATTTGAGCATATCATCGATAAAGATAGCTTGTTATCCTAACCACCGTGAGAATCTTGAGTCACCTTTAGCATCTATTATGTACTGTAAGCCCTAGTGAACATAATTCTGGTTATTTCATAAACTCTTGGTTACAAACATCAAAATTAAAGTTTCAAACAATTATTTGTGAAACTTAAATCCCCATTTCAGGAAACATTATTAGTGAATTAAATTGCAAACGACTTGATTTCACACCATATTCGCTATGGGTTTCGACCCAAACCTAGTTGGGTTTTATATTGGCAACGATCGCTTACACCCATTCAATAGTGTAATTTGAGCGTTATCAAAAATGGCACCGTTGCCAGGGAATATGGGTGTAAACTAAAAGTTTGTGTGCGCTAATTGACTGTCAGTTAAGTTTTCTAGATTTATGTTTATTTGTTGTTTTTTTAATTGAAGGATCCTTGTTGTTTATGCCAAAAACAAGAAGTTCTGGAGAACCGTTATTACCAATTAATCCATAACCGCAGATGATCGGGAGAATGGCAGAACAACAAGAGGCTGATAGACTAGCAGCCTTGGCCAGGGCTCAGGTGAACGTACAGAACCAGGGTCAACAAGTACGTCATCCAAACCCTGATTAAGAATTGGGTGATGAGGAATTGCTGAATCCTTAAAACCCAAGGCGAGCTGAGGAACTTGCTGCACCAGTGCAACAAAATTTCAATAAAAATCGTCTAGTCAAAAGAAGGTATGGTCAACAGCCTGTCCAATACAAGGTTGATGACGATGATGAAGGAATGGATGGAGCAGGTGCAACGGGTGCTATCATTCCTCCACCGTTGGCACATGGTGCAAAATTCAGCATAACAAGTACCATGATTCAACTCCTAAATCTGAAGGAGTTGTTTGGAGGCCTGCCTAGTGATGATCCGAACATGCACTTGGTGAAATTTATCACCATTCGCAAATCTTTTGATAATCCAGGAGTGAGCCAGAATACGATCCGGTTGAGATTGTTTCCATTGTCTCTGTCTGGGGAGGCAACAATGTGGTTAAATGAGCTTACGCCTGATTCCATCACCCATTGGAGGAAGTTGAAAGAAGCATTATTAGAATGGTTCTTTCCACCCTCCAGGAGGGTACAGTTGAGGGACGAAATCTTTAACTTCAGGCAGATCCCGACTGAAGAATTGCATGAAACCTAGGAGAGATTTAAGAAGAAGGTGGCACAATGTCCGAACCACAACATGATGGACTTACACTTGATGGAGACTTTGTACAGAGCTTTTAACTCTGTGACAAAGCCAATTGTAGATAATGCTACGGGTGGTTCGTTCGTTGACCTTTCTTTTTAGGATGCTTCAGATAGGCAAAATAGGATGACCAAACAGAGTCGGGTTTGGCATACTAGGGATTCTGTGGTAGCTAGCCCGACTATTTCTGTTGGTATCACTGCGGAGCAGCGCAGAAGAGATAAGGAGCAAGACCAAGATATGGCCCACTTAAAGACACAGATGGACTTGCTGACAAAGCATTTATTGTCAGGAAAGACTGAAAAGTTTAAGGCTGTGGAATCTCAGGGCACTGTTGCTACTAATGCAGATGAGGAGGCAAACTATGTGAGTAATCAGGGGTTTTTTAAGGCAATAGCCAAGGGAATCATGGTCGGAACTTTTATGACAAGCCTGATTATAAAGATAGGGAGCAAGGACACTAGAGAAACAATAATGATAGGAGTTATTTATATATTCCTCCTGGAAGTTGGTATGTTACACCAACTAGCTCTGGCAAGATGTCCATGAAGGACATGATGGAAAAATTATTGAAGGGAGTTGAGGCTACCAACTCAGGGGTAACCACTATGAAGAGTGAATTCTCTACCCTGAGTTGGTTAATTCACACTCCACTTCTATCAAGCAGTTGGAGCAGCAGATGAGCCAACATTCCACAACCCTGAACCAGAGAAAAAGTGGTGCTTTACCTAGTGATATAAATTAGAATCCGCGGAATGATGGCTCATGTATGGCGATTACCACTAGGAGTGGTAAGATGTTACTTGGACCTTTAGTGGGAAAATTTTTAGATGGTGAGGTAGTTGTTGATAAATCAAAGAAAGCAATCTAGTGGAGTTTGAGAAGCTGAATAGTTCTGTTGATGCTTCGGAGAAAGAAAAAGAGAAGGTAGAGGAAGTGGTGTTGAAAACTATCCCAAGGCCACCACCTCCCTTTCCTCAATGATTGAAGAAAAAGGTTGATGATTCAAAGTTCAACAGATTCTTGGCAATGCTCAAGCAATTGACAATCAATGTACCATTGGTTGAGGCACTTGAGTAAATGCCAGGATACATGTAGTTCATGAAAGATCTTGTAACAAATAAATGAAAGGTTAGCCATGAGCAGGAGGATAATCTTCTCCATTGTGGCGCTATCTCTACAACGTCTTTAGTGCAGAAAAAGGCAGATCCGGGAGCGTTTACCATCCCGTGTACTATTGGTTCCCTGAATTTCAAAAAAGCACTATGTGATCTGGGAGCCAGTATAAATCTAATGCCACTGGCTGTGTACAAGAAATTGGGTTTGGGGGATCCTACCCCAACAAATATGCAGTTGGTAATGACAGATAGATTTGTGAAGTAGCCTGTGGGCATACTACATGATGTGTTGGTAAAGGTAGCTGATTTCATTCTGCTTGCTGATTTTGTGGTCCTAGATTACGAAGTGGATTTTGAAGTTCCCATCATCTTGGGTAGACCATTACTTGCAATTAGGAGAGTGCTAGTAGACATGGCATTTAACGAGTTAAAGTTTAGATTGAATGACAAAGAAGCACACTTCAAAATACACTTGTCTTTATGATGATGGTAAAGGGGTATCAACAGGTTGTCTTGGTGAAGTCTGAGTAGTCAAGATGACCAAGTCATGCCGCGACAGTAAATCAGGCGCTATTGGGAGGCAAACCAAAGTTTTTTATGCTTAACCAAGTGTTTTTACTTTTATAATTAGGATTTAGTAAAGAGAAGGTGAAAAAATGAGGAGGTCTGCCGAAAGGTAACGACGAAATCTTTGATAAGCCATCACAACTGTGATACTCTATCAGAAATATTGTCAGATAGGCCAAACTTGAGGCAGTTTCTGTTAACGCTGATGACATCAGTGATAAGATATCACACTTGTGATAAGCCATCACAAGATGTCGTCAAGAAGACTTTGAAAGCATTGCTAAACCATTTTGGGCCCAGTTCAGGAGATTCGACCCGGCCCACAATCGACCTTCTCATATTCCCGCCTAAGTTGTTTTCTTTCCTTCTTTAGTTTATCTCTTTCTTTACTTATTTTATTTACTTAATCGTTCCAAATAATCTCTCTAAGTAAGTCAAGAAAAACAAGCTCCCTTGTGTGTGGGTTTGCAATTCAAAATTAAGAATTTCTTCCTACTTCCTCTTCTGCGTGTAATCTCGGTGAGGGCTCCCATTAGTTATGCTCTAAATTTAACTTTTATATTTTTGTGGTAAGTTATAGAAAGATGTCAACCCAAGTCCCAAGAGGCTTGAACCAAGTTCAACTTGGAAAGGAGCTAAAAATCGCAACTAAGGTTTGCTGTGCAGGCCCAAGGTTTAAACTTCAGCTTACAAATTGGAATTCAAGTGAATTTTGAGAAATAATAGGGACCAAAAATTGAGTTAAAATCAAAAGTAGGGTCTGATAAGAGCTGGCGACATTCATGACAAGCTATCACAATTGCGACGGCTTATCAGGAATTTCGTCAAAGGCTGCTAAGAATGAATTGGATTCTATTTAGAGATGACGATATTCGTGATAGGCTATCATAATTATGATGGCTTATCAGGAATGTCGTCAAAAGTTGATAAATTTTTGAAGGTTCTGTATAAGGTTGATGACAATTGTGATAAGCTATCACAGCCGTGACGGCTTATAAAAAAATGTCATCACACCTGGAACCTGAAGCATGAATAAGCCTAAATGATTAATGTGTTTATGTTTATGCTCTTGAGGACTGACCAATGGTTTTTCTACTACTACAGGAACCTTATAATGGCACCAAAAAGAAAGAGCCCCAAAGCACTAAAGAAAGAGACCAAAGAAAGTGTACGTCGTAAGCTCATCAACAAGGAATCTGATTACGAGGAGGAGGAACCCCTACTCAGAAAGTAAAAGAAGAAAAAACGTCTGAAGAAACCTTCACCACCTCTACCCATTGAAGTAAAGGATAGTGATGATACTGAGACTACACCACCATAAAAAATTACAGCTTTTGAACATACTGCTTCTGAGCAAGAGGGTTCTGAACAGCATGAGTCTGAACATGTTAAATCTGAAGAAGGGGAACAGGAAAGGTCTAAGGAGTCTGAGTTTGAGGGAATCATATTCGAATCCCCGTCCTCTGAACAACAAGATGATAAAGAGTCTCTAGTTCGGGAAATTCTTATCAAATGTAAGAACCCTGAAGTGCGAGACAATGTTAGATGGCAAATTCCCAAACCAGAGGGCATCTTCACTGCTGGGCTTCGTAGAATTGATAGAAGGAGTACTAAGAGGTTGATTTAGAAAGAAAAAATGATTATCACCAGAGGTTTGAGCAGGTACCCTGAAGTGGAACAGAAGTTCCAAGAGTATGGCTTGGGATGGACCATAAAAGGAGGAGGTTCATTTTTCTCTACACTGGTTTGGGAGTTCTACGCGAACTACCAAGCTCAGTTGGAAAATATGTGCAGGACAGGTGAAAGAGTAGCAGACCAGCCCCTATTGGATAGAGTGCAGGTGAGGGGTGTACGGGTTGATATCTTAATCAGAACCATCAACATATTCTTTCATGGACCCAACTTCACTTCTCAGGCCACTGCACCATCAGTCTATTCTTGAATTAAGAACTGGGAGAAATAACGTTCGTGGCTGGCTAACATCATAGCTGAAGGAGAACCAACATGGGTGACCAACCCAAATGAGAGAATCTATAAGTCCTCTTTGACTCAAGAGGCAAAGTTCTGGTGGGGTGTAGTGCATATCTGGCTGATGACTAATGATAGAGACAATATTCTGGGTGATGATCGAGCTATCATAGTAGCAAGTATAGTGCAAAAACTACCCTTGAACTTTAGGGAAATCATTACTGATGAGATGAGGATTAGGATGTCAAGAACCGACACTGCTTATTCTTTTTCTTTTCTTATCACAGAGTTGTGCCGAGCTGTTAATATGCCGAAGGTTGCAGGAGTTGATGATATTCTTGCCTGAAAGACTCACAACCCCATACGATATGATGAAAATCAGCCAGGATTGAGATTTGATAGAAGTGCAGAGGTAGCAGCAGACCCTCCAGTTATAGATGTCGGTTCAACACCTAATGTGGAAGTATAAGATTTTGAGACTGTGCCACCAACTTCTTTAGCACAGGCAGGTTCAGTGCCTGAGAATGAAGCCAGCCTCTCATTTCTTACTGCATTAGCAGGATTTGCATTTCATCCGATTGATATCAGAAAAGTGGATAAGCAAGCCAAGTAGTGTGAGGCACAGCTACATGCATTTGCCAAACAGTTTGCTACTGCAATGGATAAGAGAATCAAGGCTGCTCTTGAGCCTTTTGTGACTTTGTCTGAGCGGGTTGCAGATTTGGAGAACCGATTCGATGCAGGGGCAAAGGAAATTTTAGGGGTTGATCTTGCTAAATTCAGAGCGACATTGGATAAGGTAAAAACAGATGTTGGGGTATTGCAGCAGCACTAATTTATGATACCAACAGGTCAGGCCATGTATGAATCTGAGGAAGAAATTCCAATGCTTGATCTCACTGGAGATTCACCAAAGAAAAAGAAGAAGAAAAGTAAGAAGAAAGGAAAGGGGAAGATAAAGAGGCCCGACAGTGATGAAGAGCGAAAAGCAGAAAAGAGGGCAAGAAAGAAGAAGGAGAAGAAGGAGCTAAAAAGGGCAGAAATTAAGTCCTTAGTTGATAATGAGAAATGGGAGGTAGCTATCCGAGCTAGGGCTGCAGGTGCCTCATCTAGCAGGGATCCAATCACCAAAAAGCCAGATGCTCTCGAGGGAGAGAAGATAGCAGATGATGTAGTAGCAGGGTCGGAGACCCAGGATCCATGTTCTTGATTGCCTTCAGGTATATCCTAACCCTTAGTGCAGTTTATTTTTGATTTTAAGTGAGGGTGTAGGGTAGGTTGTTATAGCATATTTTATTTATAATTATGAGTAATACAAGTACTTGAGATAGTTATCTCATTTTTGGATTTTTGAGCACCTCTCCATTGGTTTGATATATTGTTTACTGTGTGAATTGCATCCATTTATGACCACGGTGTATCTTTTTATGGCATTAGTCTGGCAACTGATTAACCCTTGTTAAACAAGTGCATGAACCGGATAAATAGTGATATACGAGATACTTGTGTACCATGTGTGTGTAAGGTCTTACTTAGTTTTCATAGTGTGTTGAATCTAGAACTTGCCATGGTAATAGGATAGGAGTTAGGAAAGGATCATAGGCCGTTTTTTATTTTATCCCACCTTAGCCAAAATGACCTTCCCTATGTGCATAATATCCCTTATTCCCTGTTTTGAGCCTAATTAGCCTATTTCTTTCTACAATACCTCTCACCTTTCCGTTTACATCACAATGAACCTATTTTGGCCCTGGTCCTCCTTGGACACTATGCATCTTGACTTAGGCAAACAGCCTAAGTTGAGGGTGGCTATCATAGGGGTGCGTGATGCAAAATGAGTATGAAGAGAGGAAGAATAAGAGAAAAGAATAAAATTTAGGTGCAATGAAAAAGGAATACGAAATAAGAAAGCTGTGTAAAAGATGATAAAAAGATAATATGATAACTGAAAAGAACGCATCCATCTTGAGAATATGTGATCAATAAAAGAGAGGAATAAAAGGTTGAGAGTTGAAACCCCGAGAGTTTAGTGTAGTTTAAAGGAGGCATAGTCACTCTAAAATATCCATGAATATCATACCAGCCCCGGCCTACATTACAAGCTTAAGAAAAGACCTATAGTGATCCTAACTGATCTGTCTAAAAACTTGGGTACTGACTATAAAGGCAAGCCTATGGAATTTGACATGCAGTATTGGAACTTCATTCTGAGAGTGAGTATTTTTTTATCCCTCTGTTTATGTATTTGAATTCTAATATAAGTGAAAAAGGGATTTCTTTGTTGTGAGGGCACTCTGGGTATGTTGCTAGTCACTGACTTGTTTAGATAAGTGTGATCTTGGTATGGTATGGTTGTTATTACTGAATTTTTTCCGTATCTTGATTCTTGTGAGTTGCATGGTTGTTCTTCAAAACATGAACAATGAGCTTTAAAATTGACTGACCTTGGAGATGGTGAATGTATTCTGAACTAATACGAGTAGTTAGCTGCCAAATTGTACTTTGTATTATCTTAGTTATGTTATGGTTGCTTGAGGACAAGAAATTGTTTAAGTTGAGGGTGTTGATGTGTGAGCCTATGCTAACACATTTGAGGCTTCTAACTCTAAATAATTGCAAGGTCTTGAGCAACTTTAGTTATTTTTGATTAGTTTACTTTGATTTTTGTAGTAAATGTTGAGATGTAGGAGAACCAAAAAAGAATGGAAGCAAAAAGGATGAAATGTGAAGCAAAATAAAGGACAAGTGTGACCGACGACATTCATGATAAGTTGTTAGCCTGGTGAAAAACTATCAAGGCCATTGTCAGCCTCAACTAGAGAATAGGAGTTGAAGACATTTTTGTAATGACATTTTATGATAAGCTGCCAGGATTGTGATAAGGGGCCATCGTCGTCGTCAACCTTAGACAGCAGAAGCCAAAAGTGCAGAGGAGATGACGACATCTGTGATAAGTCATCAAATTCCTGATAAGCTATCACGGATGTCATTGTCTATTCCAAGAAAAGGTTGCAACTTTTATTTTGTTTCCTTATTAGGGTGAACTATTTAAAGCTTTGTTTTAGGGTTTTCTATTATGATCATTATTCTAAAAATAGTTCGATACTTTGAGTTTTGGAGAATTATTTTTGATATTTTTCTCTCTATCTTTTTGGACTCGAGCAAGACAACTATTTTGAGGATTTTTCTTTGTGATATAATCTACGATTCACTGGTTATTATTCATCTTTGCAAGTTAATCTTCTCAATTATGAACTCAACTATGTGTTTCGTTCATTGCATCATGAGTGGCTAAACTCCATTAACCTGAATTATGGGATCTAGGGTTAGGTCATGATGAGGTGATAAATACTCAAGATTCAATAGGTGTTAGGATCTCTTGATAATTTTGAAGTTTTAATTAACTTATGTTGGTTGCAAACAGTAGACATACCTGCTTTGATTTGCTTTAGAAAGAAATCAAATATAGTAGGAAGTAAGTTATCAACAGGGACTCAAAAATACTTCGTTTAATAATCAGCGTTGTAACAAGGTTGGTTAACCTGAGGTAAAATCTAGGCAGTGAATAGAAATTTCCTAAGTCCGAGAGGATTTGAAAATTAGACGCTTAAATAGGTCGAGAGACATTTGAGCATATCATCAATAAAGATAGCTTATTATCCTAACCACCGTGAGAATCTTGAGTCACCTTTAGCATCTGTTATGTACTGTAAGACCTAGTGAACATAATTCTGGTTATTTCATAAACTCTTGGTTACACACATCGAGATTAAGTGTCAAATAATTATTTGTGAAACTTAAACCCCCATTTCAGGAAACATTAAACTATCAGTGAATTAAATTGCAAACAACTTGAGTTCACACCATATTCCCTGTGGGATTTGACATCAACCTAGTTGGGTTTTATATTGACAACGATCGCTTACACCCATTCAAAAGTATAATTTGAGCGTTATCATTGTTGCTGTTGTGGGTTGTACGCTGGGATGGGTTGGCTATTTTGCCGTTGTGACTATTGTTGTACTTTAGTTTGGTGTTGGTTTTTGTGCGTGATGTTTTTGCTAATGGAATCGTAAATTGTATTGCTGTTTGCTGTTATTGGATTAGGAAAAGGGGAAAGCCTTCGGGCCAGATCGGGTCAAGGTATTGTAGATGTGGGCTAATATTTAAATGGGATGCTGGGGGGTTGGTTTTGGTGGGACGAAATTGGTTTATTTTGGGTATTGGGGATTTGGTCAATTTTATTTAAGTTTCGACTAAATTGAAAATCAATTGACCAATTGCATCGCAATTGTGGCCAATTTAATTTCAATTATGGCCATATCTAATAGATTGACTAAATTAAAACAAAAATTAAAATGAATTAATACCTCATTTAACCCCGAGCTTCTTGATTTGATAAAATAAAACAAATGATTTCTCCAAATAAATTATATATATATATATATATATATATATATATATATATATATATATTAGAGTAAATTATATTTAAATCAAGATTTTAATTAGTTGAATTAATTTTCATCATAAGCTTTGACTCAGGGAATCAGACTGCTGTAGTTTGACTCAATCGGTAGAAAAGATAGTCTTTTATTTTAGATGATCTTTAGCTCAGGATGAGTGACAAGTTGATCGAGTTGCTGAAAAAAGGCTTGTAACCTCTTAACCATGAATGTGGGATCCTTCACATCCATTGGCAAGAACTTACCTGGATATAATTTCCAAAACTCTAGGTGTCCTATCACTCGAATTTGAAAGAGTGAGAATGTTACCCTCGATATGAGTTTAGAAATATCTCGAGAGTGAAGCTTGAAACAAAATATCACAAAGTACCCACATGCCTTCTAAGAGGGGAGTGGTTAGATTGGTGGTGGAAATCATCCTTTAGCTCGCGTCCAAAGAGTTTGACGTCCCTCTCTAGACTATGTCCCATTTTACTGCTAAGAAAGAGTTCTATGTTGTGCTACTTCCTGTCAGGTATCGTCTACACTTGTGGTTTTGATTTGATATTTTTATCCTCTCGGATGATCTCGATAATATCTCAAACAAACCTATTAGTGCTAAACATAATTTATGAAAGGGGTATATAGTCTTTTACTATATCTCCATGTGAGTTGTTGCCTAAAAAGCGATATCATCCTCTCGTGTACCTATTTGGAAGGGAATAAATTGTAATAACAGACACAACAACCCTCTTGGTTGTTACATCATTAGCTTATTTGTCGATTGAATATGTCTTTAAAGTGGGGTATCCCTTTGGACACCGACGATACTTTATGCAAAACGGTCCCTGCAACCGTGTAATCTTATACTGATGCAGAAACCCTTTGGTCACCTATAATGCTTGTTGTATGATATCCTATCTTGTTATTGTTAATAATTCTTTGCATATGATTTTGGGTAAGTCTTGTGTGTCTTTTGTGTTGATACAACTTATATTTTCCTTAAATTGTCAATCTTTGGATAATCTTGCGTATTATATGATGTTGGAGACGAGTCCACTTATAGATATCCTTTGAATTTCTATCCTTTAGGTAATCCTACACATTATCCGAACTTGAATAAGAGATGGCTTACAGATATCCCTCCAATTTCTAGTTCTCAGGTATTCCTGCACATCATTCGATCTTGGATACATTACGACTTGTAGATATTTTCAAATAGGTAGTCTTTGGGTAATCCTGCACATAATCGATATTAGATATGATGCGGATTATAGAGATTCCTTGCACTTACCAAATTTGATGATCTCACATATTCTCCGATAAGGATTTAGTTGAGACTTACAGATAACCTTCAAGCTATCAATATTTGGGTAACCTTTCACACTATCTGGGTAGGATGTTGTTGCGACTTACGGATGACCTATGGGCTATCAACTCATGAGTAATATTGCACACTATCTTGTTTCAAATAATATGACTTACAGATAACCTTCAAGATATCAATCTTTGGGTAACCTTGCACACTATCTGGTTAGTATGTTGTTGCGACTTACGGATGACCTATGGGCTATCAACTCATGATTAATATTGCACACTATCTTGTTTCAAATAATATGACTTATAGATGACCCTCAGATTGTCAATTTCTAGAAAATCTTATGTCATTCAAATTACGTGTTTTTGATGCATTCAAATACTAATTCATGATGAGATATCCTTAACACCAGGGTATGATATCTTGTGTTTTAACAGATATTAGATTCTAATGATATCCTCAATGCCAACATATTCTATCTCGCATGTCAACATATATTAAATAATAATGATAGCCTCGACGCCAGCGTATGCTATCTCGCGTGTCAAAAGATAATAAATGTTGATGATATCCTCGACGCCAGCATATGCTATCTCGCATGTCAATAGATATTAAATGTTGATGCTATCCTTGATGCTAGCGTATGCTATCTCGCGTGTCAACAAATATTAAATGTTGATGATATCCTCGACGCCAGTGTATGCTATCTCGGGTGTTATCAGATATTTAATGCGGATGATATCCTCGATGCCAGCATATGCTATCTTGCGTGGCAATAGATATTAAATATTGATTATATCCTTGATGCCAACATATACTATTTCGCGTGTCAACAGATATTAAATGCTAATGATATCCTTAATGCTAGCATGTGTTATCTCGTATCTCAACAGATATTAAATGTTGATGATATCCTCGACGCTAGCATATGCTATCTCGCGCGTCATCAGATATTTAATATGAATGATATCCTCAACGCCAGGGTATGCTATCTCATGCGTCATCAGATATTTAATGCGGATAATATCGTAAACACCATCATATGCTATCTCGCTTGTCATAAGATAGTTGATGCATATGATATCCTCGATACCAACATATGCTATCTCGCGCATCATCAGATATTTAATACGAATGATTTTGTCGATGCCAATGTATGCTATCTCGTGCGTCATTAGATATTTAATACGGATGATATCCTCGTTGCCAGCATATGCTATCTTGCGTGTCATCAGATGTTTAATACTAATGGTATCCTTGACGTCAACGTATGCTATCTCGCATGTTATCTGATATTTAATGCTAATAATATCCTTGATGCTACTGTATGCTATCTCATGCATCATCAGATATTTAATGCTAATGATATCCTCGACGCTAATGGATGTTATCTCACATGTCATCAGATATTAAATGCTGATGATATCCTCGATGCTAACGTATGCTAACGTAGTATACACAAAGTTGCTTTATATAGCTACTATTTTTAGGAAATTTCTAAATACAATATTCATAAAGAAGATAAGGCACCTTTGTTTGTCCTTCATGGTCTCAAGAAATGAGACAGACAATACAAAATGTCCTCTATAAATAGGTATTAAACCCATTTTGGGGGATACCCCAAAATACCGTTCTTGAGCATTATATGCCCTGGTGTATCTTGTTACTCGCTTGGGGATATTTTGAAGAAGATCCCATTTTGTGTACTTATCCTTGCATCCACAGAAAAATAATTAGTTTGAGTGAAACTAATCTGTGCTGACCTCCTTCGATTTGTTTGCTCCTCGCCATCTTTTGGGTACTCCGTCATGTTGGGAATTCCACCCTAACTCCTCGTTTCAATAGATGCTTAGGCAACTACTAAGTAAAAAGATTTGTATAGATTTTCAAAAATAGTCTTAATTTTTAGAAACTAGTTTAAAAAATTTCTATAAAAGCTTTGGGAAATCTATGACAATCATGTCATGTGCTAGCTCAACAAACGTCTTTCTCTTGATTCTGACTATATCTGACATTTAACGGAGGTTTGTCAGGGATTCATCGTCGTTGAGGCTCTCTATTAGAAGTTCTGTCATAGCCAGAGATTTAGTCTATCTAGACTCTGTCACAGCTGGTGATTTCCAAAACTTTGACTTTGCCTCTGATGCTGGGGGATTTGAAATATATTCCAATATATTAGTGAAAATTTTGAGGACCTCCTCAAAATTTCTGCCCCAGTTTAAAGTTGCTTGAGATGATCTCAACTCGAGAGTATCCGAAGTCTTCATTGTTCTTTATTCTTTTTGCTGGATGATGATCTTCCTCTTGTGAATTTTTGAGATTCCTTCTCGAAAATTCTGCCCTAGTTTTCATTTCCTGTGTTTATATGACCGAGCCATTGAGGTGCCTACATATTGAAGCAGGAATCAAGTTAAATGTAGTTCAGAACTATGCTAAGGATATATAGAAAAAATCTAAAGGGTTGACCGAAGCCGACATAGGCCGCCTAAGTATCTCGTTCTTGAAAATTCAGGTCATCATGTAGTTCATACATAAAAGAAAAGGATAAATTTTCTAAGCGGTTGACCGAAGATGACATAGGTCTCCCACGTATCCCTTTCTTGGGATTCAGGTCAAACTTAGTTCGTACATAAAGGAAAGAGATTCTGGACAATTACATATTAGAAAATGAAACTATTATAAAGGAGATTACAAATAAATCAAGGAAATAAAAACTAAAACATTCTTCAAACGTAGTATCTTTTTACCACATCAGAATTGATTGACTTGGTCCACTCTCGACCATCCATCTTAGATAGGATCAAGGCTCCTCCAGATAGTACCTTGCAAACTATGTATGGTCCTTGCCAGTTTGGAGCAAACTTGCCTTTGTACTTTTCTTGGTCAGGGAATTTGCATTTGAGAACCAATTGCCTAACTTCAAATGTTTGGGTTCTTAATTTCTTGTTGAAGGCAGGGATCATCTCGTGTTAATACAATTGACGATGACACACAACAACCATTCTCTTCTCATCGATCAACATGAATTATTCATAGCGAGCGTGAACCCATTCTTCGTTACTTAATTCGGCTTCTTAGATAATCCTTTAGAAAAGTATTTCAACTTCAACAGGTATCACAACTTCATTCCCATAAATAAGTAGATAAGGAGTTGCCACAATAGAGGTTCGAACTGTTGTACGATACCATAGTAGAGAGTAGGACAACATCTCATGCCATGATCTATCATTTTTGACCATCTTCCTAAAGATCTTCTTGATGTTCTTATTGGAGGCTTCCACGACTTCATTCATCTATGGATGATATGAGGTTGAGTTGCGATGAATAATTTTAAGCTGATCACAAATCCCATTCATCAAATGACTATTTACGTTTGCCCCGTTATCGGTAATGATTGATTTTGGCACTCGAAATCTGCAAATCAAGTTATTTTTTATGAAATCTGCAACAACTTTCTTGGTGACGACTCTATATGAAGCAGCTTTGACCCACTTAGTAAAGTAATCAATAGCAACCAAAATAAATCTATGCCCATTTAACAATGGTGGCTTTATTGGCCCGATAGCATCCATAACCCAATCTACGAAAGGCCAAGGTGAACTCATCACATAAAGCTCATGTGGAGGCATTCAAATCAAATCGCTGTATATCTGATATTTTTGGCACTTTTACACATACTTACTACAATTATTTTACAAATTCAAATATTTTCCAAGTTTTCCAAGTTCTCAGGATCTTCCTAGAAAGGGTGAACCCATTCATATAGGACCAACAGACTCCAGCGTGTACCTTGTTTATTAATTTTGTGGCTTCTGCAACATCGACACATCTTATGAATCCTAAGTCTAGAGTCCTCCTAAAAAGTATTTCCCCACTTGGAAAATAATTCGCTGCTAAGCGCCAAATTTTCTTCCTCTAATTATTGTTGGCCTCTTCAGGATATATTCCAGATTCTAAATACCTTTTAATATCATAGTACCATGGCTTTCCATTAGGCACCCCTTCAACGTGCGCACAATGTGCAGTTTGTTCCATCAAGCTTATTTCTAAAGGATCAATGTAACTCTAATCTGGGTGCTCAATCATGGAGGATATAGTGGCCAAAGCATCAACAAACTCATTATGTATCCCTGGGATATGTCTGAAATTAAATTCTTTGAATCTTCCACATAATTCCTGCACCAGCTCCACATAAGGAGTAATCTTGGAGTTCTTTACCGCCCATTCCCCCCGTACCTGGTGGATCAACAAATCTGAGTCACTAATGACTAACAATTCATAAACACCCATATCTAATGCCAATTTGAGACCTAAGATGCAAGTCTCATATTCAACCATGTTATTGGTACACGGGAAGCACAACTTAGCGTTTGCAGGATAGTGTTGTCCTATTTTTGACACCAAAACTTCTCTAACTCCTGATCCCTGAAAGTTGACCGCTCCATCAAAGAATAAGCTCTATCCGGGATAGATCTCTGCAATGTATTCACCCATGAATAAAATATACTCACATGGAAAGTAAGTTTAAAGTGGCTCATACTCATTATCAACTAGATTCTCAGCTAAATGATCTACTAAGGCTTGCCCCTTAATTGCCTTTTGAGTCACATACATGATGTCAAAATCACTTAGCAACATTTGCCACTTGGATAGCTTTCTCGTAGGCATAGCTTTGTGAAATATATACTTTAACAGGTCCATTCTGGAAATGAGATACGTTGTGTATGACGATAGATAATGCCTCAATATTTGTGCGACCCAAGTCAAAGCACAACATGTTCTTTCTACAAGAGTGTAGCGAGCTTCATACAGAGTAAACTTTTTACTCAAGTAGTAGATTGCTTTCTCTTTCTTACCGGTCTCATTATGTTTCCCGAGGACACATCCAAAAGTATTTTTTGAGATGGACAGGTAAAGCAACAACGGACTTTCTTCCCTTGGTGGAACCAAAATCGGCAGAGCATATAAATAATCCTTGATTCTGTCAAAAGCTTTCTGACATTCTTCTGTCCACTCATTCAATGAATCTTTATTCAACATCTTAAGAATCGACTCACATATTACTAATGACTGGGCAATGAACCTGCTAATGTAATTCAAATGACCCAGGAAACTCATAACTTTTTTCTTCATCCTTGGCGGCGGTAAATCCTAAATTGTCTTGATCTTAGACGGGTCTAGCTGAATGCCCCTTCTGCTGACTATGAACCCCAGTAATTTTCCGAATGGCACACCGAAAATACACTAAGCTGTATTCAACTTCAAGTTGTACTTCCTTAGTCTGTCGAAGAATTTTTCTAGATGGGTAAGATGATCTGAAATCTCGCGAAATTTGATAATTATATCATCCACATACACCTTAATCTATTTATGAATCATATCATGAAAAATCATCATCATAGACCTCATGTACGTTGCACCCATATTCTTTAGACCAAATGATATTACCCTGTAATGATAGACACCATAGGGCATAATGAAAGTTGTCTTTTCTGCATCTTCCTTATCCATCAATATCTGACGAAACAGTCCACGAAAGACTATATTTATGCTTTAGATAATTATCGATGAGGATGTAGATGTTGATAGCGGAAAATTATCTATAGGACTGGCTCTATTCAAATCTCTATAGTCAACACAAATTTAAATCTTGCCATCCTTCTTCAGCACTAGGACAATGTTGGCTAGCCATGTTGGATATTTTGTGACCTCCACAACCTTAGACTAGATTTGCTTCATCACTTCTTCCTTGATCTTCAAACTTAGATCTGGCTTGAATTTTTGCATTTTTTGCTTAATGGGATCAAATTCAGGATTGATTGGTAACCTATACGACATAATGTTAGTGCTCAATCTCGACATATCATCATAGTACTAAGAAAATACATCAATGTACTCCCACAACAAGTGAATTAGTTTTTCTTTTTGTGCTTCTGCTAAGTGAACACTGGCACTTATTTCTTTGATTTCATCTTGATCGCTCAGGTTGACTGTTTCAGTTTCCTCTAAGTTGGGCTTCTCTCAGTTCTCAAATTCTTCTATATCTTCTACTAACCACTCCTCATTGTCTTCTTTTCAATTATTATCATTCCCCTCATTTTGTTCGTCTAAGATTTAACATGACATGACATTGGTAGGTTTTAAATTACTGCTACTGTAATAAACAAACAAACCAAGTTAGATGATAATAATACAATAAAATATACTAGTATAATCTTGTTTAAAAATAACTTCTTAAATGAAGGAAGGCCTTTTCATTGAATTATTGAAATAATTACAAACTATGGCTTATGACCCGCTCAAAAGTGGGCCCATGCCTTTTTTAAAGCAGTAAAACATGAAAAGAAAATTTGAGACATAAAAGGGTGGATCACGGGGCCTTCTATAGATAATCACCAATTTTTTAAAACTACTAGTAATTTCCTTTTCATTTACCACGATGGGCGATGAGTTATGAGTGGAGTGGAGGTCCAGTTTTACTAAGCTTCTCCTGGTACAACCTTCCTCACCCCATTTGTCTTTGGGAAATCTTCTGGTATAGCATTGCATCCCTCAAATAGATTTCTTATCCCATACCCAAGACCATCATCATTTGATATCTCATGATCGGGAAATGACTGATACAGAAGCGGCAAGGGCCTAGATTGTAATGCCCTGGGATCCCATTCCGAGATGTCACATGGTGCTTATGTACCCAAAGGACCACAAACTGACCCTTTACTGAAATCTGTACCTATACACTGCATACTATCTGAAATAAATGCAGAAACTAGCCATAAGTTTCAACACCTCTATACATACTCAACTGAAAACTGAATACTAATACATCAACATCCATCTGAAAAGCCTCTAAACTATCTGAATTGTGGATTTGATGAGACATGTCCCCAACTAACTCTGTCAACTGACAATATAAACAAAATTTGATGCAAGAATAGTAAACTGAGATTCATCCTCAAAGAAAGAGAATTCACTGCTACTGCTGCTAACTGGGACTGAACTGCTGAGGAAAACTCTGAATCCTGTGCCTCTGAAACTATGGTATCAAATAAAACACCATAGCGCAAATGCGTCAGTACAAAATGTACTGAGTATGTAAACGAGGTAAGGCTAAATGCAAGGGCTCATGCATGCACAATGTGTAAATTGAATAATCATGAAAATGTCGCACGAGAACACATACATAAATGCACAGGTCATAATCATAATCATCACAACTCTAGAGACTGGAACTCAGATACTACTTTCCTGTAAACTAAACTTACTATTAACACTGAGATACTGAATCACTGACTCATCTGCTATTGATAATTGGGAAAATATGGATGCACTTTCATCCAGGAGTGAGTTCTGAAATCCTTGAACATACTGAGATTACGAGTATCTAAAGTTTCTAAAATGGATAACAACCCTATCTGACAGGTTATCTTTGAGTCTATGGATAACAATACTTCTTCATAAATGATTTTGAGATCGGCCTATCTAGCAACGGATCTTCGAATCAGTAAGTAATCATACTTAATGGCCTGTATCTAACATCCTTAAATTCTATACACTGAACTGAGCACTTTCTTAAAGTCTGAGACTGATTCTGAAACTGAGACCGTGGGAAGTAGTTACTTAACCGACATACCCCTACTATCTCTTAGGGGTCCAACCTCTAATCCTGGTTGGGAGGGTGTCAATACCGTGCCACGGGTAAATAAACTATCTTTATATGACCCTCATCTATCAGGTCCTCATACGAGAATGGTGGAGTCCTTATCTAACAGGTCAAGCCACCTTGTCTACCCTCATCTAGTAGGTATGATGTCTCTCATACACCTTTATCCAGCAGGTGTGATGTCTCAACCTACGCTGGCTATGTAGTTCTGGAGCACAAGGATCGCATCTAAGGATCATACCCTCCACTAGTAGGTGAGTCCCCATCCTTGAGCTCACTCGGTGCTAGTTTCTACTCCCAACTGAAAGACACTGATTTGATTCATAACTGTGCTTAGACTGAGCTGAATCTGATACTGATTATATTTTTCAAGAGATCTGACTGAGTTATGCTGAGATTACTTAGTTTCGTATCTGATGAAAAGGTATCAAATCATAGCATCTGACTAACGATGTAGAGCTTGAATAGATTATTCAAATCCCTTCTTAGATTACAATTGAATCACTTGAATACTATTAGATCTGAGCTGATTACAGGACGGAGGCTAGATTACTAGTAATACAGAGATTATAGAGATAACTGAGATTACAGAGCCTGATTAAGCTCCGCACTTGTCTGAGCATACAAAGTTCTATAGTTCACTGAGTTCTAAAAATCACGGCTCGGTTGGAATTATCGAGAAACTAACACGGGCTCTAGACAACAGCTCTATTTTCGATTATAAATACCCCCAGGACTCGATAACATAGAAGTAAAAGATAATCATTCTCACATCATCACGATCATCCATTCACCATCACAATCATTCATGCATTAACACAAACATTCATTCATCATCATAATCATTCATGTATTATTGCAATCATACCTTAATCGTCACCATTATTAATGCATCATCACAATTATTAAAGCATCTCTCCAAGTAATTAGAAACCATAACATACTTTCCCCCTCACAAACCTTACGGCATCACATCTATCATTTAGGAAATATAAACCTCTATTCACCATCATGATTACCAAAGGATCGCTCCCAATATTTAGGGGGTCATCAATATCGATTCATTGTCACAAACTACCTTAAGGAAGACATGCTATTAAATTATACCCCATTCAACAAAGTCTTGCATCAAGTACTTCACACTTATATCAGTCTCGACATATATCTAGATATCATGAGATTTTAGGAAAACTTCACACTATCATGTCATTACTCTCTTGCTAACCACTTAGCATGTATCAAAACTTAAAATAAATCAAGGAGCACTCACTTGGGAGATTTACCGCTATTTCATCTCAACTTACTCACTACGGTCTTTTGACAACCACTAGACATGTCCGATTCTACACCTACTCGAGGATTCCATATTATTATTATGGCTTATTCCGCTCACTAAGGCATTTTATCAAACACTAGGTGTGCATGGACTAGCTCACAACTTTGGGTTTCCCCTTTAACATACTACAATGCGCCTCTATGCTTTACCTCAGCTTTTCATCCAACCTATGGGGTGCATACTCCGCTTATTCAACCATCTCTACACCCTAATGTCATGAACACCTCACATAGACACCAACTTCAAAAGGGCTCATCACAACATCACATAAATTCCACATACTAGGGTCAAAGACCATAGATCTTACAAACAATCATGAATCCAAACTCAACAACACAAGTAACATCAACTTCAACTCATACAAATCATGAAATATCACAAAAAATAAAATCCTTAAGTTTAAAAAGGGGTAATTGAGCTTCTTGAATGAAAGGGACCCAAGAATCAACATCTACATACCTGGGAATTTCTTTTCTTGAAGGCTCTTGAAAGGAGTTCTTGATTTTTCTAGATCCTTCTTAATCTCTCTTGAATTTTTTTTATGAAAGAAGAAGAAAGTATTTTGATTTTGGAAACCCTAATGTTTGGGTGGAAGAGAGAAAAATTAAGTTGAAGGACTTTGTCCTGGTATTTATAGAGCTGGGGGAGGATGTGGAAAAGACCAAAATGCCCCTTTAAAATTTGTCTAGAAAATTTCGATCGGGGTCTGTGATAGTCCGTCGAGGGACTGACGGTCCACCAAGTCGTCCGTCACTTAAGTTCCAAAATTGGGATGTTCTGCCTCGACGTGGCCGTTGAAGTGATGGTCCGTCAGGATTCTGATAATCTACCAGATCTTCCGTCACTCGAGGGTCAGGAATGGGCCATTCTGTTTTGTCCTGACGGACCCCTTGACGACCTGTCAACTTTTTGATGGTCCACCAATTTTGTCGTCACTCGGGGGCCAGAAATGGGATGTTCTGTGTTGTCCTGATTGGACACTTGACGGTCCACCAAGGACTTGGCGGTCCGTCAGATCGACCGTCAAACCTGCGATTCCGACAACACTCAGTAAAACGACTATAACTTCTTTGTCCGATGTTAGATTTTGATAAAATTGGTATCGATGGAAAGCTTTTTCAATGATCTACATGATTAAAAGTAGAAATTAGGGAAATTACATGCGATTTAAAGTGTTTCACACTTGGGAAGATACTTCTGAAACTTTTAGACTCAGATTTTTCCCTTTTGCTGGATACGCTCTAAGGCTCAGACTAAAAGAGAACTTTGCAGGGTGTTACATAGATAGACTCTTCTTTGACTTATCCTCAATATCATCCTTCTCTGTTGGCTGGTATCGTAACCCATACTTAGATGCTTTTTTTGGGACTATAATAGGCTCAATAATTTCTCAAAATCATTCCTAAGCACCAACCAGGCTCGAACCCACTTTTTAACATTACAGTCACAATCATTTTATAGACAAACGGAATTGAAGCTTTGGGCATCAAATCTTTCTCTACATCACTTACAATTTCCACTATATAAAAACTACTACCCCTCGGGATGTCTTCAATCACCGGCATAGAACCATTGGGATGATTCGCATGGCTTCCTTTTCCTTGAATGACTATTTCATGATCCTCCCAAATATACTTCAATAATTGATAAAGGGTTGATGAAAATGCCTTTGTACCATGGATCCATGGCCTTCCCAGGAGCTGGTTGTAACTAGGACGGATATCCATAACATAAAATTTAGCTTTGAATCTAGCAGGTCTAATCTGGATATACAAATCAATTTCACCTATGGTATCTCTCTGTCCTCCATTAAATACCCACACATTTATGTGGCTTTAGCAAATTTTCCCCAAGTCATAGCCTATTTGAACCAATATAGAAAGAGGACAAATGTTCAAACTTGATTCGTCATCTATAAATACCCAATTAATCACATAGTACGAACAAACGACAGCGACGTACAAAAATTTTTTATACATCACTCCCTCAAATGGCAACTCTTCCTCATTGAATGATATGCGATAACTTCCATAACATTTCCTATCATCGTGGCCAAATTCTCGACACTCGTGCCTGTTGGAGTATATGGTTCATCCAAGACCTTCAATAAAGATTATCGATGGTATTGCGAACTCATTAACAGTGCCCAAATAGAAATTTGGCCTGGAGTTTTCTCTGAATGCTTTACAACTAAATACTCTTTTGGTTGCATATGCCTTCAAAATTCCTCAGCCTCCCTTCAATGATTGGCCATTTTTGTGAATCCTTCCTGTTGGTCAAATCTTCAAGAATGTAGCATCGTCCAGATCATGTCATCCCTTAGGCAGTGACAATCTTTATAATAAATTTCTTCCTAGGTAGAGGAGTGTACACCTGAGTCAAGGCTGTCATCACTATAAATTGGATCCTATTATTTACACTTAAGGCAGCTACGACTCTCTTTATATTCTCTACCCCTTTTGTTCTTTTGAACTTTTTTGAACCTACCTTAGTGATTGTCTTGCTAGATACCCATTCGCCCTCTATTTCAATCATGTTAACTGCAGCTCCCCCATGATTAGGCAATGGATTATTATTGATATTTGGTATCGGCAACTAAAGCGTGATGACCTTCTGATCAATCAAATCTTGAATTTTATGCTTTAGGCTAACACAATCCTCGATACTGTGCCCCACCGCTTTCGAATGATAGGCACAATTTTGATTAGCATAGTAAAATTGAGAGTTGGGATTGATAAGCTTTGATTGGATATGCTGTAAATTACTGATGTCTTTCAATCTACCAAAGAGTTGGGTGCAACTTTCAGCCAATGATGTGAAGTTTTGGGGAGGTCTTTTATTAAGGTTTGGACATAGGGGGGTTATAATGGTTCTGATTAGAAGGATGAGGTACTTGATGATAATTTGGAGGTGCTTGGATGTTTGTTCGGTTATTTGGAAGGGCAACTTGAACATGAGGCTGATAATTCACTGCGAAACTTGGTATTAGGGTAAAATATTTGGCTATGGAGCTTGGTATTGTGATTGGATATTTGGAAGTGGATATTGGTACTGGGATTAGATATTTGGAAGTGGAGCTTGGTACTGGGATTGGATATTTGGAAGTGGAGCTTGATACTGGGTTGGGTGTAGAATAGATGCTGAAAATTTGGTGACGACGAAGAAGAGAGAATGTTCCTTGGCTTAAATTTCTTCTTCAACTTAGCAACAGAATTAGTAGAGACCTGACCTACATCATATTTTTTCTTATTTGGGAACATATACGTCCCAAACGATATGGGGATTTTGACAATCTTTCCTGTTCGAATGCCTTCTTCTAGAGATTTCTCAATTTTTACCAAATCTACAAAAGTCGGCCTGACAGCGGATACTATCTAGTATAATATTCTCCCTCCTGAGCATGAGAGAACACAGACACCATATCTTCCTCAGACATGGGAGGTTGTACTTTGGCAGTCTCTTTTCTCCAACGAAAGGCATAATCTAAAAAACACTCATCATACTTCTGCTTGATCCTGTCTAATGAGTATCGGACAGGGACTATTTCAATGTTAAACATAAATCTATCAAGAAAATTTTTATCCAATGCTCTTCAACTAGTCCATATTTTCAGTGCTTGAGATGTGAACCAATCTAAGGCTTTGCCTCTTAAGCTTTGGCAAAATAAGCACATCAATAATGACTCTTTTTTCCTACCCCCCACCATTTGATCACAATACCTTCGCAGATGGGCTATTAGATTTCCAGTACTATTGAATACTTCAAATTTAGGGACCTTGTATCCTTCTGGTAGATCTACTCCAGGGTGAACACATAGATCATCGTACCCTAGACCATCATTGTCCCCTGCCCATGAGATTCCTTGATCCTCATAATCTTTTTATTTATAGCCAACAACTTCATTTCATGCTTAGTCCTCCACTTTTTTTCCTTCTCCTCATAATGGTCTATATCAGGATTGGGAAGAGAATTATAAATGTCAAGGAATATGATAACATAAGAATGATTTGGAAGGGTAGCTTGAATTTAGGGATGAGAGGAGGTTGGTTCGTAGGTGGGGAGGGTATTTTAGATATTGAGAATATTTTGTGAATTTTGAGAATAGTTTGGTGGAATTCGAGAGGGATTTTGCGAATTTAGATATGAATTTTGCGAATTTAGAGATGGTTTTTGTGGATTTAGAGATGGATTTTATGGATTTAGGAGTGGATTTTATGGATTTGGGAGTGGGTTTTGTGGATTTGAAAATGGGTTTTAGGGATTCAGGAATGAATTTTGTGGATTTGGAGACAAATTTTGTGGGGTTAGGGATGGATTTTGTGGATGCTAAGCATCTGGATTATTTTCACGATTTGTGTTTTGGATAAGTTTAGGAGTGGAGATGGAAGATATGTTATTTGGATGGTCCCCGAGAATAGGCATATTGAGGGGAGGGATTTGGAGCGGAGGCCCATGTCATCTTGGGGCAGGAGCACTGACAGTGATGGCTAAATTAGTCAAATCTCTAGTATGTTTCGTCTCCTCCTGAAGCATTTCCAATTTTCTCGCGAGTTCAATGGTCATCTCACTTTGTTCTGCTATTACATTGTCCCTAATGGTCAATACATTTTATTTGTCAGTTCCACATATTTGAATGATGGTTAGGGGATGGGATCTTATGAGCTTTTGATCGGGTGAAGTAAGGATGTTCTGCCAATTTATTTCAACACGGAGTAGTTTTCTGTTATCTGTAAAGAAAATAACTCAAAGGCAGATGTGTTAGTTCCCATATATGATAAGTAATGCAAGATATTTGACAAAAAGTAACCACATAAAGTTATTTGCATCATAGCCAAACTGATTCACGAGATCATGGTGGATAAATTTGTCTTTGATTCAAACAAACACACATAAACATATAAGAAAGTTATATCACATAAAAACATATTGCGTATCCTAACTGGGGTGACCCTTTTGAGCCAAGGGTTTAGGCCTAATGAATTTTGAAAAAAATAGCCGCCTTTTTCAAGACAATCCATTATCCCCTAACTTTCATAGATATGTAAAAAGGCATAAATGCCTACAAAAGATATCATAAGAGGGATACAATCTTTAGGGAAAATAAAGATAACATGAAAGAAAATAAGGTCCCTGTAGTGGAATAGAAAAACTAGCTACTGGATGCTCCTTCGTTTGCCCTTGCCTTCTTAGCCTTATTCACTTCTTGCCATATCTGATATTTGTTGATGATTAGGTGACTTTCGCATAGCTATGCCTTGTTCTCGTAGGTTATTTTTCCTATGCTATCAATCTGAGAAACTATGCAATCATCCAAATCAAGTAGACACTGCCTAGCATCATCAACCTCTTTCCTGGCTCACTTCAACTCTTCTCTTAACATGTGTATGGTCGAGGAATCCTTTATATGCAGCCTTTGGAGTCGGATTTGATCTTTGACTCTATATTAACAACCCGAATGGGTACATTCAGCCTCGGGACCAATGCTTCGGTGAGACTCTTCTTCAACCACTTCTTGTAAGTGTCACTGACATTAGACTCATACTCGATATGGAAAGAGAATTTATTCCACCCTCTTCTTCTTTATCCATCTACCATGTAGTTTTTGAGTGGGGACTCGCCTTCGTCATACTCGGTGACGAATCTAAGCATAGACACGATTTAGGGTGTCTCCTGCTTGATTTTGAATTGCCTAAGGACTCTGCCAGGATTATAAGAACGGGTCCCTCTGAAACATGGAAGCATTAAAAAAGGCCAGTCGCCCCCTCGAATAGTGTATCTCCCTGAATAAAGTTATTTAATGGACCATTGGACGTCGTCATCCCTTAATTCCCCAAAAATCTTAAACCAAAATTTCAGAGATGCATCCCTTTTGAACTTGTTCAGGAACACCCACATGCCATACGATGATAGAAGATCTCCCCTTATCTGATGATTGGGTTGTACCATTCTAGGATTTTTCACTAAATCCATCATCATCCACCATTGCAAGATAAGGTTGCAACCTTGAAAGAAATAATTCTCCGTTTGACATCTTCCTAAAGATCGATATATGTCAGCTACAATCATGGGAGTTAAGTTGTTGAATACCTTTTTAGAAACGTACCCATTTCATAGAGTAGTGTATGATTCACCATAACAACTCTTGGTTGAATGGTGCTATTCTCCCCTTGTGGAAACATCATAGTTCTAAGTAGGCCTACCGCAAATACAAATGCTCTTATCTCCTTCTATTTTGCTTTTGATTCAAATTTATGTCGGAACTTCTGGAAAGAATTATACGCTTTGAATCGACGATACAACTCATGAAAAGGTATGTTCTCCCCATCATTTCCCCTAGCCAGGTATCATCATCAATTAAAAATGCCTTTCTGATCTCTTAACGGTTCCATACAATAGGTACTAGAATGTTTTTATCAGGTGTACTTTTTCTCTTGAAACACATCTTAGTGCTCTCATATAAAATCATTACCTCTTCAATAGTGGGGGTAAATTCAGCATCTCCAAAGCGAAACACCATATATTGATCATCCCAAAAGGTCATCAACACATGAATCATTTCGGGTCAAGCATCCTTCTCTATGAGCGAAGGCAAGTGCTCGATATGTGTCCTAATAATCTTTTTATCTTCTTCTCTCATATAATCCCACCATATTTTTAGAAAGTTATCAGGTCCGGTAACCATCTTGAACTCTTTGCGGGGATGCCGTTGGGCAATTTCCTATACTAAAGTAAACAAAGATGAGCTTTCCGCCTACCCTAAAGGATAATGGATTGGATTAAACAAACATGTATTTTATCTAACACATAAATATGATTTGTATGTAATTGACTCAGGGTCAATAGATGTAGGGAAAGTTTTCTAATAGGCCCAATACCCCCTCAGGTATTGAGTTGTCCTAGGCTCATTCCTAAAATAATGTTTTGATTTTGCTCTATCCTATGTGTCTAGAGAGGGTTTGAACCAAGTTCCCAAGAGGATGAATTGGGTTTGAAAATATGAACAACCATCAAATGTCTCACGTGCTAATAAACCGTTGTATTTCCAACACTTTATTTAGAGTTGAACAATAGGGGCTGGGACATCCACGAAACCCCAAAACAGTTTAAAAATCATCATGCGGGATTATGCCATGAAATGCAACAGTTAAATTTTGCAAGAATGAAACATATAAGAACATAAATAATTTAAACAGTTAGTCAAAAATAAATTCAAACATTTGGTTAGAACCTAGTTAAAGTCTCCCCAGTAGAGTCGCCATTTATGTTTTGTGAAAATTTTTACTTTTAGGGTCGCTACTTAATTTATTTGAAAAAATCAAGAAAACCTTTAAATAGTTCAAATAGAAAAATTATTTAATTTACAAATTCTAGGTAAACAGTTCTTATTAACATTTTAGGAAGGTTTTCAAGGCACCTAAAATATCCACTAATTTATGGTTCTCTGGACTGTTTGAAAACTATCTTTGACTAACTTTGAAAAAAGAAGATTGGTTTTAAAAAGAAGGAAGTGGTTTTAGAAAAGACTTAAATAAATTTTAATGACTTAGTAGGGATTTTAACTAAGTCTAAGCAAATAAGATAGCAAATAAGCACGTAAAAAGGGAAAGGAAAAAGTAGAAGACTTAGGCTCGTAAGCCCAAATCTATTATCCCTGTCCTAATCTAATTGGGATTTTGGACCACCTGCACCTATCCTAATCTAAATGTCAAGCTTTTGGCCCACAGCCTGACCTAAACTATTCTTTCTAACATTTTGGCCCATAGACGACTTCACCGTATTAATTTACAACTTTGACTTTGAGGCCCCCAAATAAATGAATAAATAAACATATAAAAATACATAAATATAAATAGAGACTTGTTGAGTCTCTTAACATCTTCATCCCCGGGTTTTAACCCGTTCTTCTTCTTCTTTTATCACGACAAAAAACTTTTTATCAAAGAATGATCGGCTAGACCGGATGGGCCATCATTGGCCCATTATGAAATGCACGGAGGGAAGGAGTCTGTTCAGACCCCCAAATAGATTCACATGCAAAATAAGAAATAAAGGAAGTTAATGGATGCCTTTTTAAAAAATAACTCATTACAGTAACAAGGGATACTATAATTGAGACTCAAATCCAAGAATATAACAAGAATGCTGAAAGGCAGAAAAGTATAAATTTTAAACAAAATCTCATGTTCTGGTTAACAAAACACTACAACACAAAATTTTAATTAAGTCAAACAAACAAACATTATTGACAATGAGAACAAAAATACTGGGGTAGAAAACAGATCTCTTACATCTAATGGTAAAAATTGTCCAAGCCTAAAAAATGAGATCAATTCAAGTAAAACAAAAACTTCATGTACAACCCTGATATCTGCCCATAAAATTAGGAATTCAAGCTACACATTGACAAGGTAGATAAATTTAACGCGATAAGGCCAAATGAAAGATAAATCGTAACTTGCAGGTAATCATTTAATACCGTTGCCTGGTATCCCGTTATTACTACTTAAACTACATTGATGACATTGTATTGATTAGTCTCATATACATTTCTATCTCACAAACCAAAGATTCTTTGATGAAGACAATACCAAACAAACTAACAAATGGGCAATAACAACTTCCAGCAGTATAACTTATCACATAACCTAAATACATTTGCTAATAAATTCAATACCTTGTAAATTTGGTTGCCACAAACTAATTGAACTAGCCACTCTCTAGTTTTCATACAAAAGCAAAAAAATAACACAAGTAGCTACTTATATCAATCAATAGAGAAAACACCCTCTAAAATCAAGTTTTCAAAAAAACATTTATGATTCCTATGCTCAAGTCCAAAAATCATCACTCGAAGTTATCAATGAACACACAATAACCAAACACTAATATGCTTCTAGTCATCGAAAAGTTACATGGTGTAGTTCACTAATAAAATCTCAACATTTATCAAATTGCAAACTAGAAATCCAACAGTAGGCTAGTCCATGATAACAATAATCTAGTTCTCACACAACAAAACTGATTGATAACTATCACATAAGGATTGTATCTCGTTGAAATGATTCTAGAGTTAATCAAATTCTATTAGAACAAATCCGAACATAAACACGACCAAAAATTGAAGGAAGACACATAGAAATCATTCTACTTTCTCTTTGGAGAGTTTGCAAGAGTATTAGATCAAAACATATCCTTGAAAGGTCTTAAGATTAATTGAAACTTAAATGAGACATAACCCAAATCGTTTCTTGACATTAAGAGTCAAAGGAGTTTTGGGAGTAGGTTTCATCTAACATAGAAAATGGTCCTGAGATGAGATGAACCTAAAGAAAATTTCACACAACCATAGAACTAGACCATATGAAGAAAACACATGAATACATTGCATCTCATTTCTCACAACCACAAAACTAGACTAAGACTGATGTTTTACCATGGATATACACTTACTGTTTCTATCAACTTTGTAGGCCAAAGAGGTTCGGGGAGAAAGTCCATATAAACCTAGATCATGAACTATATACAACAAGTAACGTAGAATCAAACTCATAACCCTTTTTTTTAAAGAGGAAGAAAGACTGAAACAACACTTATGCAAATATCGTGTATCAAACATTAAAGCAGGGAACATTCAAATGAATGAAAACATCAAACCAGAGCATAACACTGGAATGCAGAATGATATATTGGGGATTAACAAACAAAAATTATGATGATGTAATCAGTTTTCAAAAAAAAATTAAAGCCAACATTATGGAGTTAAACCATGAATCAATCTACTCAAACAAAACATCCCTAAAAAAACCTATAGCCTTTAAGGCCTTCTACAATAAATAATCCCATCACTCTATTAAAAATACTAATATGACTATTGAACGACTAAGAAAGGAATGCCGACCCTTGAAGTAGCAAAATGAGACTCAAGCTACCCATGAAATCTCGACCACCACCGCAAAGCTTCATTGCGACTTTGAGGACTTTGATGATCCTTCAAGACTTCCATATTTGCTCCTAAAATGAGCTATTTATAGCAAAACAAAATGGGGATGAATTTTTTAGCTCAACCAATATGGGACAAAGAGAAATCGAGGGCAATTTGGGGATCTTCGGTGGAGATTTTGAATTTTGAATTAAGATCAATACCCCAAAACTTCAAAATTCTCCTCAATCCAATAAAAAATATCTACATATGTACCTGTATGGTACGAAATTAAAATTGTAAGGTGGATATAACTATATTTATAGACACATCATCAATTTTGAATTCTTTCAGAACCCAGAAAGCTCAGCAACTATAAGCAAAGGAATGGTAATTGGGATTGACACGGAAAGAGAAAAATTGAACTGGAGTTTTGTCGAGTTGGGTTGAGTTGTTGCTGTTGCGGGTTGTACGCTGGGATGGGTCATTTGTTTTACCATTGTTGACTGTTGTTGTACATTAGTTTAGTGATGGTTGTTGTGCGTGATGTTGTTGCTAATGGAATCATATGATGTATTGTTATCCGCTGTTATCGGATTAGGACAAAGAGAAAGTCTTTGGGCCGAACCGGGTCAAGGTATTGTGGAGGCGGGCTAATATTTAAATAGGTTGCTAGTGGGTTGTTTTTGGTGGGCTGAAATTGGTTTATTTTGGGTATTGGGGATTTGTCCAATTCTATTTAAGTTTTGGTCAAATTGAAAATCAATTGGCAAATTACATCACAATTGTGGCCAATTTGACTTCAATTATGGCCAAATCTACTAGATTGGCTAAATTAAACCAAAAATTAAAAATGAATTAATACCTCATTTAACCCCGAGCTTGTTGATTCAATAAATTAAAATAAATGTTTTCTCCAAATAAATATTACACACACATGTATATATATATAGAGAGAGTAAATTATATCTAAATCAAGATTTTAATTTTTTGAATTAATTTTTAAGATAAGCTTTGACTAAAATTCGATATTCCATAAAATAAATATTTAAGTAACTCAATTATATATAATTTCGTATAATTGAATATGATAATATATAATCGCTACTTAAAATGATAAAATTACCCAAATAAGTACTTTAAAAAGCTTTTATTCGGATAAAATAAATGTTTTAATATTGTTTAAAAATTGAAAAAACTCAGAATTAAACTTAGTTGTGGAGGAAAAAAACTAGGTGTCAACAGAAATCATATTGAAAGGAAATTATTTTGAGAAATTTTGAAAGTGACGGAGGAGAAGGGAGAATAAATGAGAATAAGAGAGAGATAGAGAGAGAGAGTGATAGGGGATTTGAAGCTATGAAAAAATAAAGAAAATGGTGATCTTTTAGTTTTTTCCCATTGGAATAAGATGATGTGACAAATATTTTTATCCCTCACGGACTTTCTTGAATTTGTACTCAGTTTTCATGCTAGGTGGACCATAAGGGAGGACTCGACATATTAAATAACAAGTTTCATTAGGGTGGTGGTGGTTAAGACAACCAATAGTTTAGGTGTACACTAAATAAAACCTTATAAGTTTAGGAGGTAATTAAAACTTCTCTTTAAAACATATTCTTGTGGGATACTCTGTCCCTAATCAGTTTGAATTTTTAACCTAATATAGGGTAATATGAAATTCACAAGGTATTTAACCATTCATGTAAAGTGTGTTCGAGTTAGGAATTTGATTATGAGATTCATTTTTGAGATTATTATTTTATTGTGTTGCCTGAGTGGGGGCTTATGTGAATTTTATTATTGACTTGAGAGATTATTATCATTGTGATGCTGGTGCAAGGATCGGTATTAATATTGTTTGAGCATTATTCTCCTTTATTGTGTTGCCTGAGTGGGTGCTTGGATTGGTATTATTTATGTCTTACATGACTCTTTACTATTGGGTTGCCATGTAAAGGCTTATATCATGATCTATTGAGGATTGAGGAGACTTGATCTTATTTTGTACCAATATGGATTTTATTCATTATATAATGTTAAATTTATTATGATCATTCATCCACATTTATTCATCTGTATTCATGGAACTAGTATTACTGAGAACCACTAATTTTGAAAGAAATGAGATACTTTATAGAACGTCTTAATTGAGGGATGTGCTAGTAAGGTTGATCGATGAGATTGTCATAGTATATGAGTTGTGAATCACCCATGGGTCCTCTCCTGGAACATTAGGCTCGAAAGATGTATACAATGTGACATTGAAACATTGCATACTTATCATCCTATTACATTGCATCTCTTGTATCTCTCTTATATGATTGATACAATGTACTCTAGTTTCCTTTTTATGTATATTTACTGCGTAGTTATCTCTTATATAATTATTATGCTTGTATTATTTATATTTTTAGTAGATATATAGCTTGAGCCACCGTTGAAAACTTTTCTCTATGTTGGTGGAAATGTGTTCATAGTATCCCTTATATGTTTAATTTTTTACTTTGCTCGGTCGGACTATGATGCTTACTGAGTACAAGTAGACCGTACTCACTCCTACTTTTTTTACTCTTTTGGTGCAAATCCTAGTTCGTCTGCGATCCACGGAACCTATGTTTATGTTTATTTGAAAGTGTTTGGAGTACTGGTGTACTTCTCGTCCAGTGAATGTTTCAGACTTTCTCTTTATCATTATGTATTTATTTTAATTCAGAGACATAATTTTTGTGTATTTTTATACACTGTTGATTTTAGTGCGTTCTTTACACATGACACTAGATTTTGAGATTTGAATTTTACTTATTTCAAATTTTGGAATTATTTTATATTATTGGCCTAACTTTATTCTAAAGTTTCGTATTTGGATATTTTCTTATCTTAATTTTTGTATTTTATATCTCTTGTGGTGTTAGGATTACCTACCACTATTGGGTTGGCATAGGTTCCATCATGGAATTGGAAATTGAGTCATGACATACCAAATCACCTTGTGTTAGATTCCTTATTAACCCATTCAACAACTTCCCATTTATATTGTGTAACACCCCAAAATTCCAAGCTAAGATTAGAATCATTCTTAAAGTGAATGTAGAAGTAAAAATTCTTGTTTTGATAGTATTATAAGTGATTTAGACATGTATTAAAGCCACAAATAACTTCTAGCTCATAGCCAAGTCAAAGCCTCCCTTACCGATTGACTACTTGTGAAGTATCTTGCTATAGTCAGCTTCAAACGAGAATAAATCCTAGAATTTGTAGAATTTATGAGCTCAAAAACAACCAAAAGATAGATATTTTAATTATCCTTTAAAATCATCCAAGTTTGTCTTAATCCGATATCAGAGTAAAAAATTATTGCCATTTTACTGAAGCATTGTTAAAGCTATCAGTGACGATGAATCAGACCCTACGACTCATAGGATGACACTATGGTTCGTCTTCATACCCTACGAATTATGGGCTGATCATTGTAAATATAATGGAAATTGATTCCCTGGTCTATGACTAAGGCTACGACTCATAGCCAGACCCTACGAGTCATCACGTGAATCGTCGGGACTGCTTACCGCAGGTTTACAGACAATTTTAAAGGGGTTGATTGGTATTTTACCAATATTTTAACATCAAATATACTTTGTTTAATCTAAAAAAGGTTTTATAAGTATTCTAAAACATCTCCAATTTCTCATAATTCATTTGATACTTAGAAAATTTAGAGAGAAACAGGCAACTTTTTTCTCCAAGCAAGAACTGAGGCTCTTCAACTTTTGGCTTCAAATACAAAGATTTCATCAAGATTTTCAACCTCAGGTATTTGAAATTTTATCAATGGTTCTCCTTTTACCCATTGAGTCCAAAGTTAACTCCACTCCTCAAGTTTAATTCACCTTTCAAGTTTAGGTATGAAAAAGTGTGAATTCCTTTAATTTTTAATTTCTTGCTTTGACTAAACCATGAATATATATTTTCCCATAAATTTGAGCATCTTTCCATACTCATGATTATGACATCTCATTATATTGATAAATTCTTGATTTGGGCTTAAGTTATGAAATTTCTTATTATGTTCAGATTATAGTATTTTCATGATTAGTTACATTCTTCAAAGATAGAGGGTTATGAACACTCGATGACCTAATATATCATGCATTCTTAGTTAAATATTTAGTTCTTCAGTTTTTATGATTTACAATGCTTTCAGATAAAACACTTATGGTTCAGTCTGAGAATATCATTATTGTTGAGCATTTTAGTATATCATTTTACTTTAAATTAGGAGTAGTACTTAGCACCAAGAGGACAAGAGTTGATATAACACAAGTCCTAAACTACGTGCCAACATAGGTTAAAGAGGTCCTCATTAGTTGAGAGTGTCTCTTTTGCCTTTAATGGGTTCGTGGGTGAATTCATGCCAATCATAGTTCATACCCTTAGCAGGGTACAGGACACCCTCTTAACTTTGGTTACATGTTGAATTCCATATTGCTCACATTATCCATGTTGGTTACATAAAACTACCACAGATTAGTCTCATATCTCTTTTGACCTTGTCTCCAGTCTATCAGTATCTTATAGTGTTACATGATTATTACTTGTTCACAACATTAGCTTACAAATTTTAGTCCCATGTTCAGGTCATCACGTCACTTTTAGAATGTATATTTTTTATAGTGTAGTGCTATATTACCTTATAATATAGGTTCGAACGTTCAGTACCCCGTTTGCGGTTAGCTTGATTCAACATCAATTCAATAGTTTTATTTTAGTGATTCTTTATCATTCGAGGACTACTTTTTAATATTTCAATTGTTTTCTATATTTTAGATTGAGACAGTTCGAGTTAGCTAGATGCTTGTCCTAGTAACTCACCTTAGTAGTGGTTTTCAGACAGACATTAGGGGTCCAAGTTCTTAAGATCCAGACTCACCAACATATAGATAATTGAATTATCTTTTCAATTCCACCAGTCTTGCCTTAATCTGATATCGTAGTAAAAAGTTATGGCAAATTGAATGAGGAACTGTCAAACTTTCAGTGACAATGACTCTAGCAATGACTCATTGCCACGACAGTTAGCGACCAAAGATTTTAGCCCAGTGATGACGAGTCTAACATATGACTCATTGTTAGGACACAACGAGTCATAGTAAGAATTCGTTGTCATGGCAGTGAGGGACCAAATATTTTATCCCAATGACGATAAGTCTAGAATATTACTCGTTATCAGTCTAGATGAGTCATTAGGTGGACCCATCATCACAACAGTAAAAAACCAAGGAATTAAGCCACTTGACTACAACTCTTCATGATGACTCGTGGTTAGATTAAATGAGTCGTTAGGAAGGACCCATTGTAATAACAGCGAGGAATCAAATTCTCTATCCTCTGGTTGTGACTTTAGGTAATGACTCGTGGCTAGACCCAATGGGTCATAGTCTGAGCCATCGCGATTGTTTCCAGAAAATTTTTAAATGAAGGGTTGTTTGGTTTTTTCCCACTATTTAAACCCTAAACCCACATTGTTTAGGCTTTCCCTAGGCTGGAATGTAAGGGGAAAATTCTCCAAAGTCCTCAGTCATAAATTCAGTTGACACTTAGAAAAGGGGTGATTTTCTCTTCTCCAAAGGCAAAGTAGGGTTCCTCAACTTCAAGCACAAATTCTAAAGAGTTCATCCAAGATAATATCTCTGTATGGGATTTTATCAATGGGTTCCTTCCACCCATTGAGTCCTAAAGACTTTTCAAATTCTCAAGTTTAACTCCCCCTTCAAGTTTAGGGTTCCATGGTAAATATGAGTTTTCTTAATTTATTTAGTTTACTTTGGTAACTAAACCATGAATACATGTTTTCCCCTAATATTAGAATCTTACCACACTCATAATCATAAATTCTCTTTATATTGATAAATTTTTTAGTTTTGGGCTTGAATTGTGAAATTTCTTATGTTTTTCAGTTTGATATTGTCATGTTTAGAGCTGGTGGGTTCTGAACACCCAATACATAGGAATTCGTGCATATATATCATATTATATGTTCTTGAGAACTACATATTATACATTGTTGATATTTTCAAAATGTAATTATATTGAGCATATATCAGTTATTAGTGTCATTCAATTAGAAGTAGTACTTAGCACCGAATGAATGCAAGAATGAAAGCTCACCCGTTAGTTAGGACTAAGGCCTTTAGTAGAAGTTTATAAGTTCCAAAAATACAATTCCACCTTAGGTTACAAGGGGTCACTCTCTAGTTGAGGAGTGATACCCTAGTCCTTCGGGACATCAGTTTAGTGGATCCACGCCAAATAGTGTTCATACCCTTGGCAAGGTACTGAACACTCATCCAATTGGGATTATAGATTATACCCCAATTATCTCGGAGTAGGGTACGTTGGTTATTGTTTGCTCTCACAGTCCTCAGTGTATGTTTCAATTTCAAATTCTGTATATCCTTGTATTTAGTTATTCAGTTTTCATTTAGTATATGTTTCTACTTGGTCTTGCATCAGTTCACCATGTTTCATGCATTCATGTTCAGATTATATTAGTTAGTTTTCCTGTCTCACATACTTAGTACATTTAAAGTACTGATCACATACTTTTTTATTGTGCTATATTATCTTATAATATAGGTTTCGACGCTTAGAATCAAGATCGCGCTTAGTACCATTTGGTGCCACATTTGGAAATAGTGTTTGGTGAGTCCTTATCATTCGAGGACTAGTAATCAATATTTATTTTCAATATTATTTTAGTTTCAGTTAGTTAGAGTTAGTTGGGGGCATGTCCCAATACATCATATAAGTAGACGCTAACAGACAAACAATTAGGTATATTTCAGCTTGTTGGTTTTTGTCTGATAGTTCTAGTTTTGATATTCTTATTTAGTATTGATTTCTTTATCAGTATTACTAAATTATTTCAGTTTATCTTCTACACATTATATTATTTCTTTAGTATTTTTAGTGTTATGCTAGTCCACGGGTTAGCTTGGGGTCATTTGTGACTCCAAGCACCTTGCTACAACTAGGGGGCAGTCTCAGGTTATGAAAAACCTTGTATGAAAGCATTGCAGGTTTAAAGTATCCTAGGGTGTTTGAAACCCCCATTAAGTTGAGTCTTGTTCATGAGTGTGAAGCTGTAATACCCCAAAGTTTCCTAACTAATTTTGTCTCAAGAATGTCTAGTATTATATTCTAAATTGAATGATGTTTATTCCATGGAGAATTTTTAAGATTTTCACTTTTGGTTATGTGGAAAATTTAATAAGTTTTCCATCGATATATGATTCGCCCAAATCTGATAAACAGGCAAGAAGTTATGACTATTTCAAGTTCTCATCGTAAAATAGCGCCATATTAGTCAGTGACGCGTCGCTCCACAAGATAAAATAACATTTTTCAAATTCCAGTGGGGGTACGCGATAGTGGCGCATAACGCCAAACTTTCAGCTCACAAACAAAGTGCAACACGATGTCTCCACGTTGCGCCATCCCCAATTTCCCAATTTTCAAATTCCAGTGACACAACGCGATAGCGCCGCGTCGCGCCAGGGGTCCAGGTTGGGAAGTTTTCTTCAATTTTAAAAGACGTATCCAGGGTTAAAAGGGTCAATTTCCCACCCCTATTTAATCCTAATAACACGTGATTTAGCCATTCTTCACCAAAAATATACTAGTTTCTCTCAAGAACAAGCTAGGGTTTTAATTGGGAATTCAATTTCAAGAAAATCTCTCCGTCAATATTTGCTAAACTAAGAACTAAGGTATGCGTTGTGTTGATTTATGGATTCCTTTCATCCATAAATCTCAAGAAACCTATTTTAAATTATTAATCATGATATTTATGTTATGGGTTGATTGTAACTATGTTTACCTTGTTATATGATTCTGAAGTTGGAATATTTATGTGTTTTTCATGAAACTACATTAGCAAGTGAGTGAAATCCATAAATTGAGTTATTCATAATGTTTCAATTTGATGATTAGGCCTATGCCCTAATGGTGCATGCAAGGTGTTTGATAAAATGCCTAGGAAGATAGAAATTATGCACTATAGCTTAATTGTGATTCAAAATGACTTCCGTGCTATTCTTATGGATTGAAATTGTTTGTCGGATTGCTCATAAGTTAGACATATGAAATTATTCTATGTATACATGCTATCTTATTCACGTACCAAGCTATGATAATCAAATGCCAATGAAATATCTTCAATTATTGTATTATGGATTGTTGATGTTAGTCAGGTATTCAAGAATGTCATGCCTTGTCAGTTTCCTTTCATCTAGTCCTGGGGGTACTTGCACTTGAAAAATATAGTTGTGTGCCTAGATTTAGGGTCATGTTTTCATGATATCCTTAGTCAAGCCATAATCCATAGAACTCAGTCATTCATGTGACTCAGGAAATCTCAGAAATTCAGTAATCTCAGTATTATTCTGTCAGTCAATGGAACTCAGTTAATTCAGTCCAGTTTAGTTCAGTAATCCGTGTTTAGTGTCTGTTCAGATGGGAGTAGGAATTAGCACTGAGTGAACCCAAGGATGGGAACTCACCTGTTATATAAGGGCGTGATTCTTAGAAGCTATCCTTATGTTCTAGAACTACATAGCCAACATAGGTTGAGACATCATAGCCTGTTATATGAGGGTAGATGAAGTGGCTTAACATGTTATATGAGGGTTCCCACCATTCTCACTAGAGTTACCTGTTATATGATGGTTACTCACAGATTGTCCTTACTAGTGGTGCGGTATTGATATCCTTCCAATTAGAGTTACAGATTGGACCCCAACTCAGCCATAATGGCATATTAGGGGCATGTCAATTAGATAACTACTTTCCATAGTTTCAGTTACAGAATTAGGACTATCAAAAACATTTATTCAGTCTCAATAATAGAACTCAGATAGTTCTATAGAATTCAGGGATGTCAGATACAGTTAACTCAGAATAGTGCAGAACTTAACTAGTTCTATCAGAAAGTAGACTGTCAGATATAGTCGCTCAGTATTAGTTATTTCAGTGATACAGTTATTAGTATCTCATGTTATCAGTAATCAGACTTAGTAATCATGTTATCATGACCCTAGTTATAGTTATTATGTATTTATACATGTATTCTCACATTTATATTATCTAACCAGTTAGTATAGATCATGCATGTAAACCCTTTGCATTCAGCCTACCTTATACGCATACCAGTACATTCAAAGTACTGACACATTTGCACTATGGTGCCTTATACCATAGTTTCAGAAGCATGAGCTCCAGAGCACTAGTTGCATTATAGTCTCAGCAGTCAGAGTTAGCAGTAAGTCCTCATCTTTTGAGGACATAATCATTTCTTTATTATCTCATTAATTAGTTTAGTAGTTAGAGTTAGTTGGGGATATATCACATCAACTCTCTATTCGGATAGTCAAGTTTTAGAGGCTTTTCAGACTACAGTATGTTTAGAAAGTTTTGTTTTGGGTAATTATACCCCATCCCAGATGTTATATTTTATCAGACATTATGTTACAGTTTGAAGCTTATGGCCTTTCAGTTCATGTTTCCGTATTATACAGTATATCATGCAGTATACAGGTACAGATATTAGTCATGGGTTAGCTTGTGGTCCTTCGGGGTAATGAGTACCGTGTAGCATTTCGGGTAGCAGATTTGGGTCATTACAAACTTGGTATCAGACCCTAAGGTTCAATAGAGTCCTAGAAAGTCTGAAAACCGCATCTAGTAGAGTCTTATACATGGGTGTGTTGCATGCCACATTTATGTACAGGAGGCTATGAGATATTTTAGGAATAGTTTCCCTTCTTTTAGTATTTATGTTATGCCAGTGAGCATAATCTTAAGTCACTCTCTCAGTCTAATCTATTTCTCACTTACTTCTATAGAACATGCCTTCTAAAAGAAGAAATGGGAATCAGTCAGCCCCTCAGCTCGAAGAACCTTTGGGCGAACATGTTTCTCATGCAGAGTTAGAGCTACATTCACTACTCGTGCTCAGTCAGTTACTGCTCAGAATGAAACACCAGCAGTCATTCCATCCAAACCAGTGGCTAATTCAGCTGCAGCTAGGTTTGGGACTTCACCCAAATAAATCCTCCATTCTTTCTCAAGTATAAGTCAGATGAGGACCCTCAGGAATTCATCGATCAGGTTCAGAAGGTTACTGACATTATGGGGGTGTCAGCTATTGAGAGTATTGAGCTAGTTGCATATCAGTTGTAGGATATTGCTCACACTTGGTACAAGCAGTGGAAGTCAGAGAGGTCAGTTGATGCAGGACCTATAGAATGGGAGGAGTTTGTCACCGCATTCTTAGAGAGGTTCTTTCCCCTAGAGCTGGAGGGGCTAAAGGTTTAAAGGGAGTAGTATTTATCATCGAGCGGGAAATATGTGTTGAGCACATCCTACTTCCCCAATTTAGCACCGATCAAGAAGTGTGGATTTAGCGTATCCTACTTCCCCAAAACTATGAGCCAACATAGGTACAAATTCACATTATTCTCATTTCTATATGGATGATAGATACAGATTGTGATCACTCAGCTCAGGTTATACTCTTTGGCAAGAGTATGACACCTCTCCCCAACATAAGGTTTTCCCCTTAGGGAAACTAGATGTTGGACTCCATGATAGCTCACATGGTTTATGTCGGTTAGAAGAACCTTCCTAAATCCTAATAGAAAAGCTTTTAAAAGGATTACCTAATAAAAAAGAATAATATAAAATCTTTTAGAAACTAAGTGTAAAGGCTTACAATTTTATTTAGATATTGTGTTACATAAGTCATCAGCTATGAGATTTTAGCTTTTAGTTTATAGATACAAACGTGAGTCCTTTTACACTTAGTCTTTATGATTTGGAAACAAACTTTACCTCAGTTCTACTTATTTCACTTGAAGAAAGAGTAAAAGTACAACTTTTAGAACTAAGTGTTATGACTCACAAAATTTATATAGTATGCTTTATCATTCATGATTGATGATTTTTAGCTTTCAGTTATTCAAGCCAATATGAGTCATTTACACTTAGCATGCATTCTTTACAAGCTATATGAACAATTGAGTTACTATTTTACTTCTGCATTCACCCCCATATTCTCAGTACATTCTAAAAGTACTGCTCCACATATACGTCTATGTGCTGCATTGTTTAATAATGTAGGTACCAGTTCAGTTGTAGTTTATATATCATGATCACATAGTTGCAGATTCAAGATAGTAGATGATGAGTCCTCCTACTTCGAGGACTTCAATTAGATGTCATTTATGTACTTTAATTTCTTACTCATATGTATTGATTAGTGATATTTGAATTCATATCCCAGATATCTATAGTTAGTATAGTAGAGGCTTCACAGATGTCAGTCAAGGTCAGCCTTGTAATTTTAGTTCCATTCTTTAGTTTTATCAAAATATGAAATTATATCGATATTGTAATTTTTTCCAGATGTCATTGTGATTATGTTTCCTTATAGTAAACTCAGTCATTTTAAACATATTCAAATCAGTTTCTTAATAGTATACCAGTACAAGGGTTAGCTTGGGATCACTTATGGTCCTCAGTACCATGTGATGACTGGGGGTAGTCTCAGGTCATTACAAACTTGGTATTAGAGCCCAGAGTTCAAATGTCCTAGGGTGTCTATGAAATCATGTCTAGTAGAGTCTTGCGGAATGGTACAGAGATGTTTGTGTTTTTCTTTGAGAGGCTATAGGGAATTTAAGAAAAGTTTCCTTCCTCCATACTCTAGATCGTGCTGTAAAGTTATCCCTTAAAAAAACTTCTGTCAATTCATGTGTTAATCCATACTTCACTTCTCCATCAATGTATTATTCTTAAGATAACATGATTAGTAAGTTCCAATTCCTCCCAAGATGATGCTCTCAGATTTACTATCAGAAATTTAGAAATCACACAAGGGGTTTGAGAGGAGCTCGCTAGTGTGTTATAATTCCCTTAAGTTGAAAGCTTACGTCCTCATCCATATGAGTTGTTCAGTTAAGACAGAGTAAGAATGTATTCAGATTCCCTATAAACCCTTCCATTCAGATAGTGCTTATAAAAAGGAGATAGTATGAACCTATTTTTGAAGAGAGTTTATATTTGAGGGATATTGCAACCTGGAGTTTTATGATTCATAAGTAGTAGAACCTTTTATAGTTGAAAGTATGGGTATAGAAGTGTTGTGAGAAGAAAAGTGGGAATTATGATTGATGGGAAGTATAGAGATAAACTTATATGTGCTTTAGAGTTTGTGTTAAGATGATAGGTCCTTGTGTGTTAGCCTTAGGGTAATGAATATTGTACAAGTCCCTTGGTAAAAGGGTAGAGGAAGAGTTATTAGTTAAGGTGAACTGTTGTTTTCTTGAAGTAGGAAAGGAGTTATTGATGATATTTATTGTATTAGAAAAGTATAGAATATTCATGAAGTATTTAGTGGTTGAGTATTGTTAATTTAGATTTCCCTTGAGGTTGCAAAAGGTAGTTTCATTGGAACTTACAGAGCTATGAAAGTAATTTAGGTATATAGATGGTTAAATAGTCATAATTTGTAGAAGGAGGATGTGCTAGCGTATTTTAATAGGATATATTATATGATTATGACCGATTATTATTGTTATGAAGTTCTAGTGGACTAGTGTTTCTTGATATTTTATTTTATAGCTTCCAAGTGAGAATAATATATGAGGTTGGTTTGTTAATCATGCCTAGTACCGTACACTAAGTTTGAACAATAAATGATCATCAAGGTAAAAATAATGATTGCTTGGTTAGTAATGCTAGTTGTATGGAAGTGATCTAGTAGGCTTGAACAATGTATTCAAGAGTTTAAATTCATTTATTCATAATTAAGTATGATGTTGTATATATGATGTAGAGGTGCGCCCAAGGTGATATGTATTTGCATTATTTTCTACGATTATTAAGTGTCATGTATTCTTAGATAATGCTTGTGAGTTTCTGTAACGCCTCGAGTCTACACCCTGGACGTCACACGGCGCTTACAATCTCGAAGGACCACAAGCTAACTCGTGACTGGTACCTGATGTGAACACTGGATAATAATACTAATAACATATGTAGAAATATAACTGAATATGCCATAAGGTTCTCAAAATACTGAAATAATAACTAAATGTGCTGATAATAATATCTGTAAAACTGAATATCTCACTGTGCTAGTCTGAAAGCCTCTAACTGTCTGAATATGGAGTTGATGAGACAAGTCCCTAACTAACTCCGACTACTGAACATACTGAACTACTTAAATGCTAAAATAATAACTCTATCCTCAAAATATGAGGACTCACCACTATAACTGCTACTGATAACCTGGGCTGCTAAGTACGGTTAGGAACCTGAGCATCCGAACCTATAATATGAAACATCATAGTGCAAAGAAAGAGTATGCGTCAGTATGTGAAATGTACTAGTTTGTTAGATGAGGTGAGGCTGAAATGCATGGGCTCATATACATGAACAGTAACTGACTGAATGATATGAGCATAACTAAATGAGAGTAAAAAAATAACTTAAACTACTATAAATACTAGTTATGAAATACTATGCATACACACATATATATACTGTCTCTGAGACATACTAAAACTGAATCCTTATTTCTAATAACTGAGTCACTGATATCTGAGTTTGTTGATAACTGTATTTCTAGTAACTGAGTGATTTTTTCTGACAGTCTTGATTCTATAGAATTGAGCTGAGTTCTATGTTGAGTCTGAAACTAAAACTGTAACTGTGGGAGTGTTCATCTAATTGACATACCCTGATATAGATTGATTTGGGGTCCAACCTTTGACCCCAGTTGGAAGGGTGTTAGTATCATGCCATGGGATACTAACAAAGGTGGGTCAACCTTAATTTAGAAGAAAGATGACTTACCCTACACTGGCTACGTAGTTCTATAACACAGGGACTGCTACTCAGGGTCAAACCCTCTTCTGGCAGGAATGCCCCCATCCTTGGGTTCACTCGATGCTGAATCCTACTCCTAACTAAATGGACGCTGAATTGATTATTAGATTGTATTAGGCTTGACTGTACTAATGTTGTTCATGTCGGATAACTAAACTGGACTGAGTTTACTGAGTTCTGTTAACTGACTGAGTACTATTGTTCTTAACCTTGACTGGGACTAGTCTATAACTACTATGACTAAGTAAACAACTAGATTTCAGGTAATAAATAACCCCAGGACTCGATAACATCAATAGTTATACAACATAACAATTCTTGGAAACATGGAAATAGTCAATTGTTCACAATGCAAACCCTGGGACATTTTGTCAAGAACTTGGAAGTTATGAACTTGTACATAAATAAGAACACATGCTAAAATGTCATAATTACACTATTCGATTCACATGGGCATTCTATCAGACAGTTTCAAGGCATAACTTTAGCATGAGAATAATTTAAACATGTAGTAATATCATGAGTTCAATACTAAGGTCACCAATGGATCACAAATACACAATTAACTCACTTAGACATTTTGTCAAACACTTAGGAGGCATAATCTTGTACTTGGACATGAACAACATGTTGATGCATCATGATTATAACAACCAATTCACAATTCATGGGTTTTGACATGGGGATTATAACAATCACATACATGTTATCTTATATTCATGAAACTTGCAATTAAATCTTGAATTGAAACTCATACAATAACATAAACATGAAAGCAACCTAATTAGTACATGTAAATCATGAAGCTATTAACTTGAGATTTTAAAAAGGGTTCTTGAAATCCAAGGGTGGAAGGAAATCCAAGTACAAACACCTAATATACCTTAGTAATTAAATTCGTGAAAATCATTGGTGTGTTCTTGAAGCTTGGACTTGAAATTGAATGGCCTAGGTTTTGTTCTTGAGAGAATTTGAGAGAGAGTGAGTGATTTTGCCTTTAGGATAGCTTAATTTCATGTTTTAGGGCTGAATAAAAGTAGGGACATTGACTTAAATACCCTTCTAGATGTGGACTTAATTACAGAAAAATATGCTCAGCAACGCGCAGACCAACGTGCCGCATTGAGTTCGCATTGGTTCACTAGGTTAGCAATGTGATCATTGACGTGTCATGGTGAGATCGCATTGAATCACTATTTTGGTCATCCAAACATGCCTTAAACGATGTCCAAAAAAATTGGAACTCATTTGAGAATGCCTGTTGACATCCCTGATCATGAAACAACTTAAAAATTGACATTCTATATCGGAAAGATAAAAAATAAGATCATCCAATTTCGAAGGCTAAAAATGATTCTATGTATAAACACTTCACTGAAATTTCTATGTCTGGGACCCCCTTTTACATGCTATATAGGACCAAAGTAGACTAGGACTTTTACGGGGTCTTATAGTTTCTAAATAAGAATAAGGCTAGTTATATAGTATATGGTATTCTTAACAACTAAGTTAAGGAGTTATGGATAGATAATGTTGAGTCTTTTAAGTATGATTTTGGTTCTTATGGTTTGGGAAAGATATAATTTTGAGATGCGATCTTGGTAGGCTATGATTATGTGTTTAGTAAGGAAAGTATATTTGTCGGGTTAATAGCGTGTAAGTTTATGATGATGACTATTAAAGCTAAAGGAAGTTAAGGGTGGTATGTACTAAGAGAGTGACCAATACTAAAGTTAGTATAGTTCATTAAAGGCTTGGGGATATCCATAATAAATGTTAGAATCTAAGTTTAAATCTTTGAAGATTAAGCTAATAGAAATAAGATTGAATCTGTAGATGGCATGAACTTCGAGTGTGGTGATACTCATGAAGATTCTAAACTAGTAAGTGTCCAAGTTATTATATGATGACTATTGCGCTATTGAAAGATAGAGTTGTATCTCATAAGGAAGTATTAGTAGCGGGTTTCGCCCTTTCAGGTATAGTCTTTTAGGGTAATTTCATTTTTTATGTGCATTGTTATACCCCAGGCTCTAGAGTAAAGTTATTGCAATTTACATTAGAGTCTAGTAAAGGGTTCCACAAACTTAGACTGGTGGCTTAAAGCTAAGGGGGAGATAATAGAATAAGTAACCAAGTCAGACTTCTAGATTTTAGTAGTGATGCCAGAGTAGTGTAGAAAAGCAGTAAGAGAGGATGATGCCTGACCCATTCTCATCTCAGTACAAAGTTTTCTACTTAAGTTATAATGATATTTACTCATGCCTTACATGTCAGCTCCATGACCACAGTTCATATTTATGCACCTTATAGAAAAATCATATAAGCTTCCAATTCTTTGTATAAGGAGTTCTAGTTCACTCAGCAGTCGGAATCATATTCCACAAATTATGAACTCCGAATTTAGGTCATGAAGATCATGACTCATGTACTCATGCTTTACAGTATGTTCAGTTCTGTACTCATGCAACATTCCTAATGATCAATGAAATTCAGATTTGTATCATGTACGTCCTCACTTTAGATCTCTTTAATGAATCCATACCTTTGAATTCTATTCCTTAGGCCTCAGTTAAGTGTCAAAAATTATGTATAGTCTTTCTTGGTGCTTCTGGGCCTTATGAATTAGCCCTTCAGTGACCTCTTCCTATGCTAAGATAGTGGTGATGATAATGGACAAACAATGGTTTAGATGAGAGAGAGTTGATGATCCTCGTTAAGAAAGATTATTTATGCTTTTCTAAATAAGGCTAATGGATGAAGGAATGTCGAGGTAAATCTTTAGTATATGTCTAGCTAGTTAAGAATTCTGTGTATGTCTTCTTAAGAATAATACAAGAAAGATGTTATTGATAGAGGGTTAGAGAATATGAGAAGTGTAACTTTATGGGTGTTTTCCTTGAAGTTCATATATGGTTATAATGATAAACTTAAATGTTATGTTCAGAGGTAAGTGGAGGAATGTAATATGCGTTAGTGAATCCATAGTAAGAGTTCAGAGTTAGTCATTGAATTGATAAGGCATATTATGCTTAGGGTGTGAGCTCTAAAAGAGGCATAGAAGATTTAATGATATGGATTAGACTAGGATTATTGTAATACCCCGTACTTTTTCCTACCTTGAAATTATCCCAAGGATGTTAGAAGCTTTCTTTGAAAGATGAATCTATATTTGTACACGTGGAATATTTAAGATTTTCACTTTTTATCATGTGGAAAATTGTATTACCTTTCCAACGATACTAATTTCTTCAAATTCTGGTATCGGAGTAGAAAGTTATGGATGATTTACTCAGAGCTGCCAGAATCGCCCAGGTGCAACGGCCAGGTTGATGGATCGTCGACCCAGCGATGGATCGTCGCCTTGACCATCGTAGCCAAGGCAGTGCGGATACCTTTTGGATAAGGTGTGACGGACAGGTTTACGGACCGTCGAACTTGCAACGGAACATCACCTAAGCCGTCACTACTTAGGCAGTGAGTCCCTATCTTAGTCTACCTACGATGGTCGAAACGACGGACCGTCGCACGAGCCGTCACAGGTTCCGTTCAGAGAATTTTTAAGCTATTTTTAAAGGAGATTTTTGGTTGTTTTACGACCCGTTTATATACCTAGTAATATCCGAACAAGGCTCCTAAATTCATTATTCTTCCACAATATTAAAATTTGGGTTTTCTCCCTAAGACCAATCCTTAAGCAACAAAATCCAAATCTTTTTCAAGCAACTAAGTGATTCAAATTCTTTAAGTTCATGAACTTCAAGAAACTCACTACCAGGTATGCATAGTGTTCATTCATGGACTCCTTTCATCCATGAAGCCAATGAATTTCTTTAAAAGTTCAAGTGTATGGATTATTATGAATTTCATGTTGGGTTTGCTTTTGTTCATGTTGATAATAACAAATTGAATTCTAATGCATGTTGGGTGATAAATATTATGTGGATTTGATTAGTATAGGTGTAAATTCATGTGAACCTATGATTAAACCCTTGGATGATCAAATTAGAGTTGGATCATGATGTTTACTTGTTGTATAATGATATCTACATATGCTATGGTTACCATGTGTTTGATTAAATGCCTATGTGAAGGAAAAATGCCTTACTAGTATGATAATATGAAATCCCCATTCATGCGTAAGTTTAAGCATGTCAAGTGTTTGATGAAATGCCTTAGTCAATGAATTATGGATGTATGTGCGGCCATTGTGATGCTTTAGAACTTTTACTTTACGAATTCCCCAATTTATTATATTATGGACTATTGATGTGATCATGTATTGTATTCAATAAAGTCATGCTTGGTCAGGTTCTTCCATCGATTCCTGGGGGTACTTGTACCTGATAATTTAACTGTATACCTGGAGCCTGTGTCATGTTTTCAAGTTACTCTCAGTCAAGCCATGTTCAGTAGAACTCAGTCAATCTCATGACTCAGTAAAACTAAGTAATCCTAATAATCTCAGTCAGTTATCAGATCTTAGTAATATTTTGTCAGTCAATGGAACTCAATTAATTTAGTCTAGTTCAGTTATCCATGTTGAGTGTCTATTCATATGGGAGTAGGAATTAGCACCGAGTGAACCCAAGGATGGGAACACATATTGTAAGATGAGGGTGTGATTCTTAGAAGTTATCCTTTTATTCCAGAACTATGTATCCAGCATAGGTTGAGACATCAACACTGTCAGATGAGAGTTGATTAGGTGGATAAACACTGTCAGATGAGGGCCCCACCAATCTCTTTTGGGGACACTGTCAGATGAGGGTCACTCACAGCTTGTCCTTATCGGTGGAGTAGTATTGACACCCTTACAATTGGGGTTACAGATTAGACCCCAACTAAGCCATAATGGCATATTAGGGGCATGTCGGTTAGATGACTACTTCCCACAGTTTCAATTACAGAATTCAGGTTTATCAGATACAATTATTCAGTCTCATTAAAGAACTCAGATAGTTTTGTAGAATTTTAACACTGTCAGATATAGTCAACTCTTAACAGTACAAAACTCAGCTAGTTCCATCAGATTTAGGACTGTCAGATACAGTCGCTCATGTTATCAATTACATTAGTTATCAGAACTCAGTTATCAGTCATGTTAGTTATCAGTAAATTTATGTTATCATGATTTTAGATATAGTTACTATGTATTCATGCATGTATTGTCACACTCATATTAGTTAGTTAGCCAGTATTATTCATGCATATGAACCCCATGAATTCAGCCTACCTCACATGCATACCAGCACATTCAAAGTACTAACGCATTTGTGCTATGGTGTCTTATACCATAAGTTCAGAAGCACAAGCTTCGGAGCATTAGTAGATTCCAGTCTCAGCAATCAAAGTTACCAGTGAGTCCTCATCCTTTGAGGACGTTATGATTTGTTATTTTAGTACTTAGTTATTTCAGTAGTTGAAGTTTGTTGGGAACATGTCCCATCAACTCCTTATCCAGACAGTTTAGTCAGTTAGAGGCTTTTCAGACTATCATGTTCTTTTAGTTATTTCAGTTGTTTTGGGTATTTTATACCCCATCCATATGTTATGATTTATCAAATCTTATGTTATAGTTTTGAACATTATGGCCTTTCAGTTCATGTTTTCGCATTATACAGTATATTATGGAGTATACAAGTACAAATATCATTCATGGGTTAGCTTGTGGTCTTTCGAGGTTATGAGCACCATGTAGCATTTCAGGTATCAGATTCAGGGTGTTAAAAACTTGGTATAAAAGCGTAAGGTTCAATAGTATCCTAGGAAGTCTAAAAGTCGTATCTAGTAGAGTCTTGTACATGGGTGTGTTGTGCGCCACATTTATGTCCAGGAGGCTATAAGATGTTTTAGGAATAATTTTCCTTCTTTCAGTATTCATGTCATGCCAATGAGCATAATCTCAAGTCAATCTCTCAGTCTAATCCATTTCTTCCTTTCTTCTATAGAACATGCCTCCTAAAAGAAGAAATGGGAATCAGTCAGCCCTTCAACCCGAAGAACCTTTGGGCAAACATATTTCTCATGTAGAGTTCAAAGTTGTATTCACTACTTTTGCTCTATCAGATGCTGCTCAGAGTGAACAACTCTTATTTTGGCCAACCTAGTGGCCAATTTAGCTGCAGCTAGGATTCGAGACTTCACCCGAATGAATCCTCCATCCTTTCTTGGGTCTAAGTCAGATGAGGACCCTCAGGAATTTATCGATCAGGTTTAGAAGGTTATTGATATCATGAGGTTTACTCCTATTGAGAGTGCTGAGCTAGCTGTATATCAATTATAGAATGTTTCTCACACTTGGTTCAAGGAGTGAAAGTCTAAAAGGTCAGTTGATGCGGGGCCTATAGGGTGGGAAGAGTTTGTCACCACTTTCTTAGAGAGGTTCTTTCCCCTAGAGCTAAGAGAGGCTAAAGTGTTAGAATTCATCAAACTCACGCAGGGCAATATGATAGTGAAAGATTATTCTCTTAAGTTTACTCAATTATCTAGTTATCCCCCTCATGTAGTTACAGACAGCAGGGCCAAGATGAGTAAGTTTGTTTCTGGGGTGAATGATAGTGTGGTCAACAAGTATAGGTCTGCAATGTTGAATAGTGACATGACTTTAGCCAGACTCATGACTCATGCTCAACAGATAGAGAAGCAAAAAATTAAGACAAGGAAGCAGCAGAATAAGAGAGCAAGGATAGGTAGTTTTAACTTTGCTCAGCCTAAATCAGAAAGAGAAAAACGTTCTCAGTTTCATCCTAAGTCATTAGTTCCAGCTCCTTCTTCAGTTAGTGCTCTAGCTTATTAGTTTAGGTATGGTAATAGAGATAAAGCACCAGGCTCTAAGTCTCAGGGCAGTGTCAACAATGCCCAAACTAATCTCCTTTGTCAAACTTGTGGTAAGAACCACAAGGGTGCTTGCAGAGCTGGTAGTGATGTCTTTTTTGGATGTGGTAAACCAAGACACAAAGTCATAGATTATCCCCAGTCAGGTTATCAGGGTAGCAGAATCATTCCTCAGCTCAATCCGATCGTTCAAATCAACAGACTTAGTCAAATTAGAGATGACTGATTTTGATGTCATTCTCGGCATGGATTAGATTCATTCCTGCTATGCCACAGTCGACTACAGAAATAGAATAGTCCAGTTTTAGTTTCCTAATGAACCTGTCTTAGAGTGAAGAGGTAGTACTTCAGCTTTCAGAGGTCATCTTGTTTCCTACCTTCGGGCATGAAAAATTAATATGTAAAGGATGTGTCTATCATCTTGTTCGAGTTAAGAATACTAGTTTTTGAACTCCCAGTCTTGAATCAGTCCCAATTGTGAATGAATATTCATATGTCTTTCCTAACGATCTTCCAGGAATTCCTCCCGAAAGGGAAATAAACTTTGGCATTGATTTTTTTCATGATACTCAGCCTACATCTATTCCTCCATACAGAATGGTACCATCATAAATCAAAGAATTGAAAGAGCAGTTGAAGGATCTCTTAGATAAGGGATTCAGCAGGCCAGTGTTTCTCTGTAGGGTGCACCAGTCTTATTCGTGCAAAAGAAAGACAGTTCTCTCAGAATGTGGATTGATTACCGTCATCTCAATAAAGTCACAGTCAAGAATAAGTATCCTCTTCCCAGAATCGATGACTTGTTTGACCAACTTCAAGGTGCCAGCTATTTCTCTAAGACAGACCTCAGATCTGACTATTATCAACTCAGAGTCAGAGAATGAGACATCCCAAAGATAGCTTTCGTACTCGCTATGGTCACTTAGAATTCCTAGTCATGTTATTTGGTCTTACTAATGCCCCAACAACTTTCATAGACTTGATGAACCGAGTGTTCAAGTAGTACTTACACATGTTCGTCATAGTCTTTAGAGATGATATTCTGGTCTATTTCCACAGTGAGCGTAATCATGCAAGCCATCTCAGAATTATACTTCAAACTCTCAAAAATCATCAGATATTCACCAAATTTAGTAAGTGCAAATTTCGCTAAGGTCAGTAGCATTCCTTGGTCATATCATTTCTGGTGATGGCATTAGAGTAGATCCTCAAAAGATCAAAGCGGTAAGAAACAGGCCTCGCCCTATTTCTCCATCAGATATCAAGAGTTTCTTAGGTTTGGCTTGCTATTACAAATGGTTTGTTGAAGTATTTTCTTCTATTTCATCCCCTATATCCAAATTGACTCAGAAAAAAGTCAAGTTTCAGTGGTCAGATCCTTGTAAGAAGAGTTTTCAGGAGTTGAAGACTCCACTTACCTCAGCTCCAGTCCTAGCTTTTCCAGATGGTTCAGATGGGTTCGTAGTATATTGTGATGCATCCATAGTAGGTTTGGGTGGTGCCCTCATATAGCATGGGAAGGTCATAGCCTATGCCTCCAGACAGCTTAAGTCCCATGAGAAAAATTATCCTACTCATGACTTTGATTTAGCAGCCGTAGTATTTGCCTTGAAGATTTGGAGGCATTATCTCTATGGTGTTCATGTAGATATGTTCACAGATCATAAGAGCCTTTAGTATTTCTTTTCTCTAATTCTCCTTAGAGAAGGTGGTTAGAACTCTTGAAATATTATGGCATGAGTGTCTTTTATCATCAAGGCAAGGCCAATGTAGTGGCCGACGCTCTCAGTAGACTGTCTATGGGTAGTGTTGCTCATGCTGAGGATAGTAAGAAAAAGTTAGCTCAATAAATCCATCATTTTTCCAGACTAGGTATTCACTTAGTCGATACAGAAGAGAGTGATATATGGGTTCAGAGTAGTTTAGAATCATCTCTAGTTTCTGCGGTGAAAGAAAATAAAGATTGATATCCTAGTCTAGTCAAGGATCAGAAAGTAGAGGCTTTCTCCCAAGGGGGAGATGGTGTTTTGCGTTATCAGGGTCGTTTGTGTGTTCTAGCTGTAGATGACTTAAGGTAGCAAATTCTTACAGAAGCGCATGGTGCACGCTACTCTATTCATCCAGGGTCCACAAAGATGTACTGCGACTTGTGGGAGATCTATTGGTGGAGTGGGATGAAGAAATATGTTGCAAAGTTTATGGTTGAGTGCTCTACATGTCAGCAGGTTAAGATAGAGCATCAGAAGCCTAGTGGGTTCATGAAGGAGTTCACCATTCTTACTTAGAAGTGGAAAGAAGTGAACATGGATTTTGTGACAGGTTTGCCTCGTACTTGTTGCCATCATGATTCATTTTAGGTCATTGTAGATAAAATAACCAAATCAACTCATTTCCTTCTAGTTCATACCTCTTATTCAGCCTAGGATTATGCCACACTCTACATCAGAGAGTTGGTTAGATTGCATAGTGTTTTGATATCTATTATCTCAGACAGATGTACCCAATTCACCTTTCACTTCTAGAAAGCATTCCAAAAGGGTCTTGGTACCAGAGTTTATCTCAATACAACTTTTCATCCTCAGAAAGATGGTCAAGCAGAAAGGACCATTCAGACTTTAGAAGATATACTAAGGGTGTGTGCAATTAATTTGAAGGGTAGTTGGGATGACCACTTGCCTTTGATTGAGTTTGCATACAACAACAACTATCATTCCAGTATTAGGATGGCTTCGTATGAAGCTCTTTATGGTAGGAGATGTAGATCCATTTGGTTAGTTCAAAGTCAGTGAGGCCTCAGTTATAGGGACTGACTTAGTATTCGATGCCTTAGAAAAAGTTCAGTTGATCAGAGAAAGACTCCGGGCTGCTCAGAGCCGACAGAAGTCTTATGCAGATGTGCATAGAAAATATCTTAAGTTTAAGATTGGTGATTATGTCTATTTAAAGATCTCTCCAATTAAGGGAATGAAGAGGTTCAACAAGAAGAGAAAGCTCAGTCCCCGACATATCGGTCCCTTCAAGATTCTCAGTCGTTTCAGCAAGGTAGCTTATGAGCTTGAATTGCCTTCAAACCTAGTCTCAGTTCATCCAGTCTTCCATAACTCTTTGCTTAAGAAGTGCATAGGTGAACCAACAGTTGTAGTTCCTATTAAGAGCATAGATGTTCAGAACAGCCTCTCTTATAAAGAGATTCTAGTCAAAATCCTAGACTATCAGACTCCTAGACTGAGGAACAAAAAAGTCCCTCTAATCAAAGTTCTTTGGCGAAGTCAGTCCGTTGAGGGAGATATTTGGGAAGCATAAGCATACATGCATACCAAGTATCCTCACCTCTTCTCCACCAACTCAGGTCAAGCTCAAGGTAACAGGTCTCCTAAAGCTTTCCAGTTTCATGCTCAGATTTCAGTTACAAGCTTAGTATCCATTTCATGTTCAAAATCCCATTATAAACTTGGTATCAAATACCATTGCATATTCAATCATGCAATCATGTATTAGTTCAGTTATATAATCATGCATCAGACATCCATTCTCGTTATGAGAACTTTAGTTCATCAGAACACTCAGTCATTCATTCATGAAATATTTACGCGTGTATCAGATATGCATGTTCAGTATGATATGTTCAGTTATCAGTCATGTTTCAGTTGCTTATGTCTAGTATGTACATCGGTTTGTCTTTCTCCCCTCTCTTTAAGTCTTATTCGAGAATGAATATTCTCAAGGGAAAGAAATTGTAATACCCTATACTTTTTCCTACCTGGAAATTATCCCAAGAATGTTAGAAAATTTCTTTGAAAGATTAATCAACTTTTGTACACATAGAATTTTTAAGATTTTCACTTTTTATCATGTGGGAAATTGAATTAGCTTTCCAACGATACCAATTTCGTCAAAATCCAGATTTAGAGTAGAAAGTTATGGATGATTTACTCAGAGCTGCCACAATCACCCAGGTGCAATTGCTAGGTCGACGGTCGACCCAGTGACAGACCGTCGCTTTGACTGTTACAGCCAAGGAAGTGTGACAAACTTCTGGATAAGGTACGATGGACAAGTTGAAGGACCATTGAACTTGCGACGGTGAGTCCAGCGACTTAGGCAGTGAGTCCCTATCCTGGTCCACCTACGATGGTCGAAATGATGGACCGTTTATCCAGCGACGGACCATCGCAGGTTCCATTCAGCAAATACCTAAGGCTCCTAATATCCGACTAAGGCTCCTAAATTCATTATTCTTCCACAATATTAAAATTAGGGTTTTCTGCCTAAGACTAATCCTTAAGCAACAAAATCCTAATCTTCTTTAAGAAACTAAGAGATTCAAATTCTTTAAGTTCAAGAACTTCAAGAAACTCACTACCAGGTATGCATAGTGTTTATTCATGGACTCCTTTCATCCATGAAGCCCACGAATTTCTTTTCAAAGTTCAAGTGTATGGATTTTTATGAATTTCATGTTGGGTTTGCTTTTGTTCATGTTGATAAAATCTAATTGAATTCTAATCCATGTTGGGTGATAAATCTTATGTGGAATTGATTAGTATAGGTGTAAATTCACGTGAACCTATGATTGAACCCTTGGATGATGAAATTAGAGTTGGATCATGATGTTTTCTTATTGTATAATAATGTCTACATATGCTATGCATACCATGTGTTTGATTAAATGCCTATGTGAAGGAAAAGTGCCTTACTAGTATGATAATATGAAATCCCCATTCATGCGCAAGTTCATACATGTCAAGTGTTTGATAAAATGCCTTAGTCAATGAATTATGGATGTATGTGCGGCCATTGTGGTACTTTAGAACTTGTACTTTATTAATTCCCCAATTTATTCTATTATGGACTGTTGATGTGATCATGTATTATATTCAATAAAGTTATGCTTGGTCAGTTTCTTCCATCGAGTCCTAGGGGTACGTGTACCCGATAATTTAACTGTATGCCTAGAGCTTGTGTCATGTTTTCAAGTTACTCGCAGTCAATCCATGTTCAGTAGAACTCAATCAATCTCATAACTCAGGAAAACTCAGTAATCTCAGTAATCTCAGTTTGTTATCAGATCTCAGTAATATTCTATCAGTCAACGGAACTCAATTAATTCAGTTCAGTAATCCATGTTGAGTGTCTATTCAGATGAGAGTAGGAATTAGCACCGAGTGAACCCAAGGAGGAACACACACTGTCAAATAAGGGTGTGATTCTTAGAAGTCATCCTTGCATTCCAAAACTATATAGCCAGCATAGGTTGATATATCAACACTGTTAGATGAGGGTTGATGAGGTGGATAAGCACCGTCAGATGAGGGCCCCATCATTTTCTTTTGGGGACACTGTCAGATGAGGGTCACTCATAGCTTGTCCTTACCGGTGGCACGGTATTGACACCCTTACAATTGAGGTTACAGATTGGACCCCAACTCAGCCATAATGTCATATTAGGGGCATGTAGGTTAGATGAATACTTCCCATAGTTTCAGTTACAAAATTCTAGAATAGAACTCAGATAGTTCTACAAAATTTCAAGACTGTTAGATACAGTCAACTCAGAACAGTACGAAACTCAGCTGGTTCAATCAGATTTAGGACTGTCAGATACAGTCACTTATGTTATCAGTTATATCAGTCATAAGAACTCAGTTATCATTCATGTTAGTTATTAGTAAATTCATGTTATCACGATTTCAGATATAGTTACTATGTATTCATGCATGTATTCTCATGCTCATATTAGTCAGTTAGCCAGTATTGTTCATGCATATGAACCCCATGTATTTAGCCCACCTCACATGCATACCAGTATATTCAAAGTATTGATGCATTTGCGCTATGGTGTCTTATACCATAGGTTCAGAAACACGAGCTCCTGAGCATCAATAGATTCTAGTCTCAACAATCAGAGTTAGCAGTGAGTCCTAATCCTTCGAGGACATTATGATTTGTTATTTCAGTAGTCAGAGTTAGTTGGAAACATATCCCATCAACTCCTTATCCAGACAATTCAGTCAATTAGAGGTTTTTCACACTATCATGTTCAGTTAGTTGTTTTGGTTATTTTATACCCCATTCCTATGTTATAATTTATTAGATCTTATGTTATAGTTTTGAACCTTATGGCCTTTCAGTTCATATTTCCATATTATACAGTATATTATGCGATATATAGGTACATATATCAGTCATGGATTAGCTTGTGGTCCTTCGGGATCATGAGCACCGTGTAGCATTCCGAGTACCAGATTTGGGGCATTACAATTATGGTGTGGCATATTGTACCTTGTGATTTCGAGTTAGGGCTGATCATGATGAGAGAATTCAGCTTAGTTTAGACTTTAGTGGATAGATTTATCAATGCCCATGTGAAAATTTTAAGTTGGATCAATTGAGTATGGTATGTAAGGGGAATAATTTAGTTGAGGGAGTGTTTGAGAAGTGTTGCTAAGATGGAAAGTAAGAAGTTGAATTTCCTAAATCCTAGTAATTCTGTCTTAGTTTATGATTTATAAGTCTATGTCCCATGCTACAGAATTGTATCAATGTGGTGATTCGATAGTCAGATGTCTTGTTTAGATCATGCCCAAAATTCTTTTCTCCCTAATGTTATTAGAATTTCTTAGAAGAGTGTTGAATAAATACTCTATTTGAGTATGACCAGTCAGTATGATCCAGTCCTTATAGCCTACGATCCAGTTTAGCAATCAAACAGATAAGCTCCTATAGAGTTCCAACTTTCTATCTAGTCTTACTACCTAAAGTTTCACAGGTAAGGCCATTCCAAGAGGTGAAATGTTTGCATTCATTTAAATTATGAATTCAGCTTAGTACATGCATCATGCATCAGTTTCAATGTTGTGTAATGGTTACTCATAAGTCGATATGTTGTGTAATGGTTACTCATAAGTTGACTCTTTTGTTTCTATCCCATCCTTATAACCATTCTCATGTTAGTGTATGTATTCAAGAAATCAGCTCAGTCATGATATTCAGTTAAAGTATCATGTTTCAGACTCAGTTATGCAATCATCTTCCAAGTCATGCATGTTCAGTATATGATTTCAGTTACCTTAGTATGGTAATCAAAGTCTAACCAATATCATTCGAGGATGAATGTTTCCAAGCGAGAGATATTGTAATACCCCGTACATTCCTAGTTCAGCTCAACCCCTAGTATGTGTTTATAACACTTAGAACCTAAAGATAAAGCTAAGAGTTGAGGGACTTAGTCATTTTTTAATCCCTTTAAAACTTCGAGGATTTTTATGTTGACCTTTTGAGATTTGAGACAATGATTTTTGAGTTAAATTATATTCAGGGGTGTAAGTATCATATCTCAAGAAAGTTTTGGATTTTTCAGACTAGGATTGGATGGTGTTTGGGTTAAAAGTCCAGCAGCTCACCGCGATTCCATCGCGTCGTGGTGAGTATGGCATCAAGAGGACCACCGCATCACGGTGGGGGGTAAAAAGGCATTTGTCAGTTTTTAGAGATTCATCGCGATGATGCACTCACCACATCGTGGTGACACACAAATCGATAATGGTTCCTTTTTAGTAAGTCACCGTGATTCCACCACGTCGTGGTGGGTATCGCGATGACCCAATCACCGCATTGCAGTGAAGCCTTAAACGATATTTCAATTTTAGATTTTAAATTTCAAGGGAAATTTAGTCTTTTTCCCAAGCCCCCAAGTCGTGAAAACAGAAGATTAAGCCTATTCTAAGTCTATTATACTCATTTTTCATCAAATTACTCTCCAACAAAACCTAAGGCTTCAATTTTTAAACTTCAAGAAATCCAAAATTTCACCATTACCTTTCAAAGATAATTCAAAATTGAAGGTTCCCAATTCAAGAACTTCAAGAAACAATCTTTAAGAACTCAAATAGGAATTCAAAGACAAGTGTCTTCATCAATTTGATTAATTAAGGTATGTGGGGTTATGAACAACGATAACTCTTTCATCCATGTTCCCAAAACTAGTTTTTAAAGATGAATTTACATGAATTTACGTGAATTTTAATTAGGGTTCATAACCAAAGTATCTTGTTTTGAGTTATGGGTTTATAAAGTGATTGAAGTATGAAATTCCATATTTGTCTTGATTTAAAGAACTCTCTTTTATGATTTGAATACCATGAGTATGATTTGAGACATTGATTACAGATTTCCAATTTGAGTTTAAGCATGATATTATAATGTTGATCTCATTATATTGATATTGTGTAGTATTTCAAGAAACATATTAAGAATGATGTTTTGCTATGAATTTACTTGAGTTTAAAGCATGGGTTTTTCAGCCCATAGTTTGAGTATTGAAGTTTCAAGAATATTTTGTTGTTAAGCACCGTATGACTAGTATATATTCAGATTTTGATAAAGATTTGATCTTTTGAACCTCAACTTAGATACGAAATCTACATTATAGTTTAATTACAGTTTACAGAAAGAAGATTAGTTTTGATTACAACTTAAAATAGATAGATGCATAACTGGTTTTTATTATAAACCCTTATGCTAGTTTTAAAGTGGATTTCCTACAGAATAAGCATACAGATTAAAAGGAGTAGCATTTAGCATCGAGTGGGAAGTATGGGTTTAGCATATCCTACTTCCCTAGAACTACGAGCCAACGTAGGTAAAAATTCAGATTTTTCCCATTTCTATATGGATGACAGATACAGATTGTGATCACTTAGCTCAGGTTATACTCCTTGACAAGAGTATGACACCTCTCCCCAATGTGAGGTTTTCCCCTTAGGGGAACTAGACATTGGAATCCATAATAGCTCACATGGTTTATGTTGGTTAGAAGAACCTCCCTAAAGCCTAATAAAAAATCTTTTAAAAGAATTCCCTAATAGAAAAGAATAACATAAAAGCTTTTAGAAACTAAGAGTAAAGGCTTACAATTTTATTCAGATATTGTGTTACATAAGTCATCATCTATGAGATTTTAGCTTTTAGTTTATAGATACAAAGGTGAGTCCTTTTACACTTAGTCTGTATGATTTGAAAATAGACTTTACCACAGTTTTACTTATTCCACTAGTAGAAAGAGTAAAAGTACAACTTCTAAACTAAGTGTTATATCTCACAAAATTTATATAGTATGCTTTATCATTCATTATTGATGATTTTCAGCTTTCAGTTATTCAAGCCAATGTGAGCCATTTACACTTAGCATGCATTCTTTACAAGATATATGAATAATTTACTGTTTTACTTATGCATTCACCCCCACATGCTCAGTGTATTCCAAAAGTACTGATCCATACATACGTCTTTGTGCTACATTGTTTAATAATGTAGGTACTAGTTCAGTTGTAGTTCATATATCATGATTATACAGTTGTAGATTCCAGACAGCAGATGATGAGTCATCCTACTTCAGGGATTTCTGTTAGATGTTATTTATGTATTTTACATTCTTACTCATATGTATTGATTTTTGGTAGTTGGAGTTGCATCCCAGCTATCTATAGTTAGTATAGTAAAGTCTTCATAGATGTTAGTCAGGGTTAATCTTGTAATTTTAGTTCTGCTCTTTAGTTTTATCAGAATGTAAAATTGTATTAGTAGTGTCTTTTTTTCTAAATGTCATTGTAATTATGTTTCCGCACAATAAAATTAGTTATTTTATACATATTTAAATCAGCTGCTTAAAAGTATGCCAGTGTAAGGGTTAGCTTGGGATCACTTGTGGTCCTAAGCACCGTGTGACGATTGTGGGGTGTCTCGGGTCGTTACAAGGGCAGTATGTCTAGTATTCACACCAACCCAGTTTGTAAGAAATGTGGTAGGAACCACAAGGGTGAGTTCATGGTAGGTAGTGTTGCTTGTTTTGGGTATGTCAAGTCAGGCCACAGAGTGAGAGTTTGCCTAGTAGTTGTGTAGAGAGGTAAGGATGTTCCTCAGCCAAGTCAATATAACTCTTTAGAAGTTCCATCAGGTCTCCTAACTCAACAGTGTGCCGCATCTAGTACAACTGGTGGGCAACATTAGAATAAGTTCTATTCCCTTCAGACTTGAAAGGATTATGAGGGTTATCGTGATGCAGTCACTAGTACATTACAAGTTTTTCATATTTATATTTATGAACTATTATATTTTGGAGCTGCGCTTTCGTTTGTGACTCCCTACATAGCAGAAGATTTTGGTGTTAGCCCCAATGTCCTTGCAGAACCCTTCTTAGTTTCTACTTCATTCGGTGATTATATCCAGATAGGTATATAGTAATTTCCCAATCATATTATCCCAGAAAGTCACCTCGCTCGACCATATAGAGCTAGACATGACTAATTTCGATGTTATTCATGGCATGTGTTGACTCCACTTTTGCTATGCCTCAGTTGATTGTAGAAATTGAGTAGTCAAGTTTCAGTTTCCAAATGAACCATTCTTAGAGTGGAATGGTAGTACCTTAGTATCTGTAGGTTGGTTTGTATCTTTTTTTAAGGAAAGGAAAATGATTTCCAAAGGGTGCATCTATCATCTTGTTCGAGTTAAGGACTCAAGGTCTGAAACCTTAAGTCTTGAGTCAATTCCTATAGTAATGAATTTCTAAAATTGTTTCCTGGAGTTCCTAGACTCCACCTTATAGAATGGATCCATCCAAGATTAAGGAATTGAAGGAATTATTGAAAATTCTCTTGGAAAAGGGTTTTATCAGGCCTAGTGTCTCTCCAAGGGGTGCTTCAGTTCTTTTTGTGCATAAGAAAAAAGGTTCTCTTCGAATGTGCATCGACTATTGTCAATTGATCAAAGTATTAGTCAAGAATAAGTATGCCATCCCTAGGATTAATGACTTTTTCAACCAACTTCAAGGTGCCAATTATTTCTCTAAGATAGACCCAAATTCGGCTATCATCAGCTCAGAGTCAGAGAATGTGAAATTACAAAAACAGCCTTCAAAACTCGATATAGTCACTATGAATTTGTATTTATATCTTTTGGACTAACGAATGCTCCTGAAACTTTTATAAACTCTATGAACAGAGTGTTCAAGAGGTATTAAGAAATGTTTATTTTAGTCATCATATATGATATCCTCATTTATTTTTAAAGTGGGGATGATCACACAGACCATTTAAGGATTATCATGCAAACTCTTAACGACCATCACTTATTTGCTAAGTTTAACAAGTGTGAATTCTAGTTAAAATCAGTATCATTCCTTGGTCATTTCATTTCTGGTGAAGGCATTCTATTTGATCCTCAAAATACTACAGCAATGAGGAACTAACCCAGACCCTTCTCTCCATCAGATATCAAGATTTTCTTGGGTTTAGCTGGTTACTATAGATGATTTGTTAAAGGATTTTCTTCTATTTCTTCTCCTATAACCAGACTGACTCAAAAGAAAGACAAATTCTACTGGTTCGATTCTTGCGAGAAAAGTTTTTAGAAGTTAAACACTCGACTCACCTCTACTCCAGTTTTGACTCTACCAGAGGGTTCAGATAGTTTTGTGGTTTATTGTGATGCTTCTAAAGTTGGTCTTGGTTATTTGTTGATGCAGAGAGGCAAGGTTATAGAATATGTCTCTAGACAACTCAAGCCTTATTAGAAGAACTACCCGATTCATGATCTTGAGCTGGAAATGGTGATGTTTTCTTTAAAGATTTTGAGGCATTACCTTTATGGGGTTCATATTAATGTATTTACTGATCACAAGAGTCTTTACTATCTCTTCAACTAGAAAGATCTAGTTCTTCATTAGAGAAGGTGGCTAGAGTTATTGAAGGAATGTGATATAAATATTTTGTACCACCTGGGTAAGGTCAATGTTGCGACCGGTGCCCTTAGCAACCTGTCAATGGGGAGTATTTCTCACGTTAAGATGATAAGAAATAGTTAGTTCGTGAGGTTCATCGGTATGCTAGTTGGGAGTTTGGCTGGTTAATTCAACCAAAGGTAATGTCTTGGTTCAGAATCTTCTTTAGTAGCTGAGGTAAAGGAAAATAAAGATAGAGATCCTATTTTTCTTAGGTTGAAGGGAGCAGTTCAAAGTCAAAAAGTTGAGGTTTTCTCTCAAGGAAGAGATGGTGTCTTTCCTTGTCAAGGCAGATTATGTTTTCCAGATGTGGATGACTTGAGACAATGATAGTTAGTAGAAGATCACGATTATCAATATTCTATTAATCTAGGAGCCACTAAGATATTCTACTATTTGCGGGAAGTATATTGGTGGAATGGCATAGAAAAGAATATTACAAAATTTATGGCCAAGTGTCCAAATTATCTGCAGGTTAAGGTTGAGCACCAAAGTCCTGGTGGTATACTTCATGAGATCAGTATTCCTAATTGGAAGTAGGAAGTGTTGAATATGGACTTCATTATAGTGATGCCTCATACTTGTCAACAACATAATTCTATATGGGTTACATGGATCGCATGACTTTGTCAGCTCAGTTCTTGCCAGTTAACACTTGAGATTTAGCCAAAGATTTTGCTAAACTCTTTCTTAGGGAGTTGGTGAAATTACATAGAGTCTCTTTGACCATTATTTCAGATAGAGGTACCTAGTTTACCTCTCAATTTTGGAAGACTGTTCATAAAGGATGTAGTACCTAAGTTTATCTTAGTACAACTTTTCACCCATAGAGAGATGATAAGGTAGAAAGGATCATCCATACCTTAGAGGATATATTTAGAGCATGCATGATCGACTTCAAGGGTAGTCGGATGATCATCTTCCTTTGATTGAGATTGATTATAATAACAGTTACCACTCTAGTATTCTGATGGCCCAGTGTGAGGCACTTTATGGTAGAAGGTTTAGATCTTCTATTGGTTGGTTTGAGGTTGGTGAAGCTACTTTGATAGTACATGAGGTGATGGAGAAAGTTTAGTTGATTAGAGAAAGGATGAAAACTGCTCAGAGTCAACAAAAATCTTATGCAAATGTAAGGAGAAGAGAGCTTGAGTTTGAGATTAGTGTTTTGTCTACTTGAAGGTTTTTCCCATGAAATGAGTGAGAAGATTTTGTAGAAAGGTAAAGCTCAGTCCCCGCTATATGTGTCCTTGTACGATTTTGAGTCGTTATGGTAAGGTAGCCTATAAGTTGGAGTTGCCTACATATTTAGCATCAGTGCATTCAGTCTTCCATGTCTCCTTGTTGAAGAAATACATTGGTGACCCAACATCAGTGTTTCCTTTAAAAAGTGTGGGCGTGAAAGATAGTCTCACTTATGAAGAGGTCCTATTGATATCCTTGATCATTTGTAAGATGAGAAACAAAGAGATCACTTTAGTAAAGGTTTTTTGGGTAAATCAATCAGTTGAGGGAGCTACTTGGGAAACAGAAGGAGATATGATGACCAAGTACCCCCACCTTTTCTCTTTGAACTCAGTCCCAACTAGATCTAATAGCTTCTTTAATTAATTATTCTTTTTATTTCAATCCATCCAAATATTTGCATGTTATAACATACATTTATGAGTTTGTTTCAGTCCATGTAATAGTTATTGATTCAGTTACCAACTTATTGTTTAACTCGTAGGAGTTCAGTGTAAAATTGCACCCCTTTCCTTAGTATTTTAGCATAGTCAGTTTCATTCGGAGATGAATGACCTCAAGGGGAAGATATTGTAATACCCCAAGCATTTAAGCTCTAGACTCACCGAAATATATATAATTAAATTAGCTTTCCAATGCCACCAGTATCGCCTTGATCCGATATCATAGTAAAAAGTTATGGCAAATTGATTGAGAAACTGTCAAACTACCAGTGACAATGACTCTGGAAATAACTCATTGTCAGGACATAATGAGTCATAGTAAAGACTCATTGTCGCGGCAATGAGTGATCAAATATTCTAGCCCAATAACAATAATTCCAGCATATGACTCGTTATCAGTCTAAATGAGTCATCAGGTGGAGCCATCGTCACAACAATAAGAAGCAAAGAAATTAAGCCTCTTGACTACAAATCCTCATGACGACTCATGGTCAGCCTAAATGAATTTTTAGGAAGGAACCATTATCATAACAGTGAGGAATCAAATCGTCGATCCTTTGATCATGACTTTAGGGTATGACTCATGGTCAGACCCAACGATTCGTATCCTGAGCTATCGCGATTGTTTCCAAAAAATTCTAAATGACTTCATAAGGGTTGTTTAGTCTTTTCTACTTTTTAAACACCAAATCCACATCATTTAGGCTTTTCCAAGACTGAAATATAAGGGGGGAATACCTCAAATCCTCATTAAGTCATAAATTCAATTGACAGTTAGAAAAGAAGCTATTTTTTCTTCCACCCATTGAATCCCAAAGTCTTCTCAAATTTTCAAGTTTAATTCCCCCCTTAAGTTTAGGATTCCATGACAAATATGAGCTTTATTAATTTCTTCAGTTTACTCTTGAAACTAAACCACGAGTACATGTTTTCCCATTAGATTAGTTACTTTCTATACTCATAAATTGTTGAGTTTTGGGCTTGAATTGTGAAATTCCTCATGATGTTCAGTTTGATGTTGTCATGTTTAGAGCTGGTGGGTTATGAACACCCGATACCTAGAAGTTCATGGATACATCATCTTATATGTTCTTGAGCACTACAGATTATCCTTGTTGATATTTTTAGAATGTAATTATATTAAGCATATGTCAGTTATTAGTGTCATTCTATTGGGAGTAGTACTTAGCACCGAGTGAACGTAGGGATGAAGGCTCACCCTTCAGTTAGGAATAAGACCTTTAGTAGAAGTCCCTAAGTTCTAGAACTATGACACCACCTTAGGTTACAAGGGGTCACCCGCCAGTTGAGGACTAACACCCTAGTTCTTCGAGATATCAGTTTAGTGGATCCATGACAGTCGATGTTCGTACCCTTGGAAAGTTACTGAACACCCATCCAACTAGGGTTACAGGTTGGACCCCGACCAGCTCAGATTGGGGTATGCCAGTTATTTTTAGCTCCAGCAATCCTCAGTTTATGTTTTAATTTTAAATTCTACATGACCTTGTGTTCATTTATTTAGTTTTCATTCAGTATATGTTTATACTTGTTGTTGCATTAGTTCACCATGTTTCATGCATTCAAGTTAAACTTATATTCGTTAGTTTTACCATCTCACATACTCAGTACATTTAAAGTACTGATCGCATAATTTTCCTACGCTATATTGTATTATAATATAGGTTCCGATGTTCAGCATCTAGATCGCAATTAGTACGATTTGGTGCTACACTCAACAACAGTGTTTGGTGATTCCTCATTATTCACGGACTATTTATTAGTATTTATTTTTAGTATTCTTTTATTTTTAGTCAGTTGGAGTTAGTTGGGGGTATGTTCCAACAACTCATATGAGTAGAGGCTTTCAGACAGACAATTAGGTATATTTCAATGTGTTGGTTTTTATCATACAGTTATAGTTTTGATATTCTTTTTCAGTATTGATTCCTTATCAGTATTACCAAATTATTTAAGTTTAGGTTCTGCTCAGTATATTATCTCTTTAGTGTTCTTAGTGTTATGCCAGATCATGGGTTATCTTGGGGTCATTTGTGACTCTATGCATCGTGTTATGACTAGGGGGCAGTTTTGGGTTGTGACACTTTAACTTTCGGAATGTGTTATTCAATTTATACATTATTTATAGTGTCTCAGACCATGGATTATCTTGGGGTCACTTGTGACTCTAAACACCGTGTTACAATTAGAGGGTAGGCTCGAATCGTTGCATATTGAAAATCATAGGTTGTCGAAGTAACACATTCCATAATCTAGGCAATAAAAATTTGACCAAATCTCATTCTTGAAAGTATCTCCTTAACAAAAATTCATTCAACTCTATAATATGCTTTAGACATATCAAGTTTTATGCCATAATTTCTCTTTTCCTCTACTTTAATTTTATTTTTCAACAAATATAAAATTCATGAGCTAGCACAACATTATAAGTAATACGCCTATTACCTATAAAGGCAAATTGAATTGAAGAAATTATCATAGATAGAACCTTTTTCATTCTAGGAACTAGAACTTTCGCAATAATTTAATACGCAGTTGCGCATAAACTTATAGGTATGAATTGTACAACAGACGTAGAAAACCTTAGGATTAAAGTAATTAAAGGTTGACTCCATTCCGATGTTAGAATTTTTAAAGAAAAGAAACTTCTTACTGCTTCACAAATGTCATTACCAATAATATGCCAATTTTTGAAAAAACAAAAGGGTCATTCCATCAATTCCATGAGCGTCTAAGGGATGCATAGCTACTGCTGCCTTTTTAATTTTAACATTCGACACTTCTCTAACAAATTTCCTATTCGTAGACTTATTAAGTAAAACAAGGGAATAGGAAGGAATATCTTCTAGATTTGTTGGTCTAGATGATCTAAACAAGTTGTCATAACAAGTTATCCATTTGAAACCTTTTAGTAGTATTTTTCCTTCTCCTATGGATAGTAGTCATATGATAAAAAAAGAAATTTTATCACTTTCTTTTAATCATAAAGCTCTAAACTTTAGTTTTCAAAAGACTCCTTTGTAATAACCCAATTATTTTAATAAAGGGTTAATTGATAATTTAACCAAATAATAATAAAGAGAATTAATCAGAGTTAAAAGGAGTGGGCCAAGCTCATTCTCCTACCCTGATTTCTGTCCCTCAACGTCACAAAAGGAGTAGTGGAGTATTAGGGCAATTAGGTTTTCTTATTTTTTGGGAGAAAAGAATCAAGCTTTGAGAACTCTTGGAGAATTAATGGACAACGTGAGGAAGAGCAAAAACTCACGAAAAAAAGGGCTGAAAGTTTAAATAAGCAGTAGGAGTTCTATGGATCATTGTGCAGGTGATTTTCTTTAATATTTTCAATGCATGTGTATTGCATTAGAACTTGCTAAGGTAGCATCTCCAATATAATACTCCCTCCGTCTCATTTTACTCGTTCCAATTTGACATTGCACATTGATTAATAAAAAAAATTAATAGCATCGCTACTTTATCATACTACCCCTATAAATGATATTTACGTTTTAATTTGGAGAAAAAATAATTAATACTAAGGGCATAAAAGGAAAAAAATTGTCTTGTCTTGATTAATGAAAAATGACAAGTAAAATGAGAAATCAAATTAGAAAATTTGGCACGAGTAAAATGGAACGAAGGAAGTAGCAAATATTAGTATAGCAATGATTATTATCCTAAGGTGTAATGATAAATTGAAGACATAATGATTAGGCAACAATGAGTTAAGCATCCTAGAAGAATGTTAAGATTGGAATTTGTTACTTCATTGAAGCCACTGATTTGGTTTATGGACCTTCTACAAATCCTAATCTTCACCACATTTGGTTACATACAGTTGGGTAGTATTTGTGGGACACGATTATTAATATGTTGGATAGAATTTTCACATATTAAGTTTCAATAAAGAGATCAATATAGATTATTTTTACCTTAAGTTCATGGTTTAAGGTGTGAAATATTAAAGGTTAGCTTTAAGTTTAAAAGTTAGAGATGTTGAGATTTGATTCCAACTAGCATAATTGATATTGTAATGAATACTTTTTATTAGACTGAAGCTATTGGAGACTATGTGGTTGGTATATACTACGCATTGCAAGGTTGAGGAACTTTAAACTTGTCATTCGTGAGGTAAGTGAAACTTTAAACTTTGGGTGCTTGGTTTTCAAATTTTTTTTAAAAATATATTTTGTTTGTCGTGTCCATATATTAGGATGAGCGTGTGCTTGGCAGAATCGGTGACCTTTGAGGTCAGCAGCATATACTTTATGTTCAAGGATACTAAAACTCCCTTTATAAATAATTTTTTGATGTGATGGAACTCTGAGCCGTGAGATAGGGCATTGTGTTTGCTTTCTAATTTTTCCGAGGCATTGTATATGCTTTCTTGTGCATTCTTTAAGATTTTTGATTTGACATGAAACATTGTGTATTGTAACGATCAATTTTGCCACTAGTAAAAATATAGGTGTAAAGATATAAAAATTTCATTCATCATATGTATTAGGATCAATTCTTTAGTATGGGAGTACATTTGATAAGTACTAGGATTATACAACACCCCTAGCATAAAGTTAAGTTGAAAGTGTCCTTACTGATTTAATTTTGGGCTAAGTTAAAATTAGGGTCAACTTCAAACGATCATTTCTCCTAAAATATAAAGAGTTGGGCAACTGGCCGTTTGTCAATCCTCCTTCTAGGTAAAATATTATGACCATTTTACAAAAGACTGTCCATATTGAAAAGTTGAGGGCACCATAGGGGTTCAGGTTTCTATAATGGCACGCATGTCACTATAGCGATGCAATAACAGTTTATAACCTTATTTTGATTGGTTTAAATTTCCAAACTCAAAAATTTTATTCTCGATCCCTACAGAGGCTATTTTCTCTTGGTTTGGCTGAAAATCCTTCTTTGAGGTGAGAATTTGTAACGCCCCAAATCTGAGTACTCAAAATGCTACACAATGCTCATAAACTCGAAGGACCACAAGCTAACCCCTATTTGATATCTGTAACTGAGCACTGAATAATAATAATGTCGTAAGTACGGAAACATGAACTAAAAAGTCATAAGGTTCAATACTGATACATAACTGAAAATATGGTATAACAATACCAAAATAAATGAAATAACTGCCTGAACATACTATAGTCGGAAAAACTTTAAACTGTCTGAATAAGGAGTTGATGGGAAAGGTCCCCAACTAAATCCAACTACTAAAATAAACTGAAAAACTGAAATAATAAAGTAATCATCATGTCCTCGAAGGATAAGGACTCACTGCTGACTCTGACTGCTGAAATGGGATGCTACTGATGCTCTGGAGCTCGTGCTTCTAGATCTATGGCGTAAAGTAAAATACCATAGTGCAAATATGTCAGTACGTTGGAATGTACTAGTATGCAAGTGAGGTAGGCTGAATGCAAGGGGTTCATATGCATAAACTATACTAGCTAACGTAATAATATGAACGTGAGAATACATGCATGAATACGTAACTGTAACTGAAGTCGTGATAGGTCTGACTACTGAGCCTATTGATAACATGGATTGACTGATATCTGATTTTCTAATACTGGAATAAAGATTAATTATATTACTGGTAAGATGATAACTGCGTTTACTGATATGGATATCTGAATAATTATTTATGATAGTTCTGATTATGAACTAATCTGATTGACTATATCTGACAGTACTGAGTCTGAATAATGATAACATGAGTTTCGTATAACTAGTATACTGATACTGAGCGACTGTATCTGACAGTCTAAGTTCTAATAGAACTAGCTGAGTTTTGTACTATACTGAGTGACTGTATCTGATAGTCCTAAAATCTGTAGAACTATCTGAGTTCTAGTATTGAGACTAAGACCGAGACTGAAAGTGAGATTGTGGGAGTTAATCATCTAATCGACATGCCCCAAAACTAAACTGGTAGGATCTAACTTGTAACCCCAGCTGGAAGGGTGCCAGTACCATACCACGGGTAAAGAAAAACTATGAGTATACCCTCGCTGACAGGGAGCTCTTCCGTCAACCCCTCCTGGTAGGTAACCCAAATGAGATGTATTAGTAGCCCTACGCATAGGTGTACATCTCAACCTATGCTTACTACGTAGTTCTGAAATGCAAGGATTGCTTCTAAGGATCACACCCTCCATTGAATAATAGGTGAATCCCCATCTTTAGGTTTACTCAGTGCTGAATCCTACTCCCAACTGAATAAATACTGAACATGATTTACTGAAATGAACTAGACTGATCATGCTGATTCAACTGATCTGATAGTACTGAGATAAACTGGACTGAGTCCATTGAATTTCGTGGACTAATGGATTATTTCTGAATCGGTTAACTAATTAATTTTATGAGGTTACTGAGACAACTGAATTTCTGAGAATACTGAGATTACTGAAAGTACTGAGAATTTTGGAAGAGACTGGACTGATACTGAATTTACTGAGTTTTCCTAAGTCATGATACTGACTAAAATCTATTGATCATGGCTTGACTGAGATTATCATGAAAACATGACATGGCTCTAGGCACACAGCTAAATTATCAAGTACAAGTTCCCCTAGAACTCGATAGAATGAAACTGACAAGGCTAGATACTTTTGATCACATGACCAATATCAACAATTCATAATTTCATAGTTGGGCATTTCATGAAATACATAATTATAATAACATTGTACATGGATAGTAATGCATATAAACATGGCATAATTTCATGCTTCTAATCTTATGAACATCTCATCAAACAATCACAATGCATAGGTTTAGCATGGGAATCATCTTAATCAAATAGGTATAGCATAACTTAAGAGGCATGACATGATCTTGACACATGGAATCTAAGTACTTGATCATCATTCATTCATTGGGGCATATTATCAAACACCTTGTATGCACACTTAGGGCATAGGTATGGTCACCAATTTAATACCACATGGTTCCACAATTTAACTCAATTGCATGAATTTCAACCATATACTAACATAGTTTCTATGAAAAACCCTAATGTGTTACTGAGAGGATTTTGAGAGAATAGAGCATATTTTAGTGAAAATAGGTCCTACCGATGAAAGATGGTAGAAGAAATTAGTGAACGTCTATAAAAATTTATTCTTACTAAGAAAGAAAAGAAGGTCGTAGCAATAGAAACTTCAGCTATTCAGACGAGTGATGGATTGTGAAGTAAGTAATTTCGATAAGGTAATTTAAAAAAAGAAGAATTTTCAGGCAGTCAAAAATATTTATGTCTTTCTCTTGCGAAAACCTAGTAGAAATGCAAATCAAAGAGGTAGGATGTAATTTTTCAATTCATTTTTACGAATTAAAAAGGTATGAAAAAAGTACAATTGAGTACACCATGACCATCTAATATGTGGCTTCATGTGTGGAATATACCTTTACACTACATGTCAAAGGATGTTGTGCGAAAAATAAGGTGTGCTTTGGGAGGCACCTATGATGTTGTAATTTCAGAAAGTGGGAGTAAGGATGGATGATATATGAGGTTCAAGGTTATGATAAATATAACCAAATCACTGCCTAGAGGTAAATTAATCAAATTGTGATTGGAACACACATGGGTTGAACTGCAATATTTACAAAAATCTTTCTTATGTTTGATGCTATTACGGTGTGCTTGGACATAATGAGAGACTTGTATACAAAGAGCGAAAGACAAACAAGCAGACACACTAAAAAGGATCAGTTTGGTATGTGGCTAAAAATAGAGAACCATACTATTTTCTTAGGAAATCAAAGGCTTGAAGGAGTACACGTGACTAACGAAACACGTACTATAATGAGAAATCATAAGTCAAATGTGATTGAGGGGAAAAGAGGTACAATAGATAGAAGAAATATGCAACACTTAGAAAATAAGGTTGATTCAATGCATGTGTAATCAGGTAGTGGAAAAGATAATCACTATAAATTGGATCAAAATAACTCAAAAGAAAAGAGATATGTCAGTTCGAATGAAAATAATGACGGTGCTTTAAATATAGAGGAATCAAATCAAATACAATCAATGGAGGTAACAAAATATGAATCACAAGAGAAGCAAATTGAGGGTGGCCGGTTAGCTTATCACGAGAGAGGAAACTTCTGATAGTATTATAATGCAATTTGTAGATAACTGCTTGTAAAAGAAAGATATGTGCGCACAACTGTAACTTGCTAATAATGTGTATGACAACACTCCAAGGGGAATGGAGGTGTTACTCTAATTAATACAAAGGAATTGTAAGCAAAGATAAACTGGGTTACCACAGTTGGGAATCGGGTATGTAATATTATTTTGGATCCATATTTTGAGGTCTTATCTCAAATTATTGGAAATTAAAACCTTGAATGATCATATTAATTTGGATGCTAATGATATGTAACTACTGTTTTCATTGTTACTAAGAATATTTGCGTTAGAGATATATAATTTTTTTTTCATTATTGGTGTTAGAATCATTTCCTTGGTATGTGAGTGCATTAGTTATGAATAAACGTCATATAATATCCATAGCACGAAGTTAAGTTGAGAGTGTCCTTACCGATTTAATTTTTGGCTAGGTTTAAACTAGCGCCAATTTAAAATGATAACTTCTCCTATAATATAAAGACTTAGGATTTCTAATACTCACCAAATTAAAATCTATGAGTTCTCTTTCCAACTCAACCAACCGTTCATTAATCGACTTTCTAAGTAAAAAGTTATGACTATTTTACTAAAGACTATCTATACTAAAAAGCTGAGGCCGTCGTAGCGGATCAGGATGCTATAACGGTGTTGCTATAGCGGCTTGAATATTTCTATAGTGGGATGACAACAGTATTTAAGCTTATTTTGACGAGTTTCAGTCCCAAAACTCAAATATTTCATTTCTAAGATCTAGAGGGAGAATTTGCTCATGGTTGAGGTAGAAATCCTTTGTTGAGGTAAGATTTTTACTCTTTTTTAAGATTGATTAATTCGTTCATCTTCTAAATCATTAGAATAGGGAACTATGGTAAAATTCTTGTGGTTTAGAATTTCAGGTTCATGAAACTATGGGAAAACCCATAGGTATATTTATTTTTACCTAGAATTGATTTTGAATTGTGAATTAACTCTTCCTAGTATGAAATAGATGGATATCTTAAGTTCAATGAAGGTGGGGCCTTTAGCTTCAAAACCCCATCAATAGAGTTGGGTTGAGTTTGATAGAACTAAATGATTAATTGACCCTTGAGAAATTTTGTAAACTGTGAATAAGAGTAAAATTAGTGGATTTGAATTTTTAGGGTATTTTCTTGAAGAGTAGTTTATTAATTAATCTTATAATTGTTGTTTATTAGATAATTTAGCCTTCAAAATTGTAAAGAAAAAGGAAGATCATTCATGGTATAACTTGTTACAGCAGCTTGGCGTCCAATATGTTATGATTTATGAGTAGTAGATTGCGGTTAGTAATCATATCCATAATATAAATTTGATGGGAGAAATATGTTTAGGCTTATGGGCATAGAGTATGGATGGTTAGAACATGGACTTAATGTAATAAGGACCTAAACATGTGTTATTATATTGATGTATGAATCCTTGACAAGTGTTTGGTGTTTGTATGACTCCCTAGTGAACTATAACGTAAATTACGTGAATATAAATGGTAAGAAAATTATGTGAGCTTATAATCTAGCGGTTTAACCTAAATACCATAAAATGGTGAACTTGATATCAGGTATGTTTAGAATACGGGATAATCTTGATTAATATTTGTGATGAGAACTGATTATGGTATGAGGAGACAGTCACATAATTAAGATCCAAAAGTCAAGTTAGGCCAAGGGTTAAAAATAAAAGGTATTAAGGTGTATGACTAAAACTATATTGTAAGGCGAATAGAGTAAAATTGGTTGAATGACTATCTAATGAGTAGGATCTTGTACCTAGTAATGTCTTGAATATAAGAGTTGCTAGACAATAGAAGAATCCTCGATCTCGGTATAAATAAAGAAGGATTGGATTAGTGAATAAATTTATGAATTTGAACTAGAATTTAGACCTCACTGGGTTGAATGTGAACTCCTAAAATGAATACTTGAAATTGATGACTATGGCTTGCAAATGTTTACTTGAATAAGTCGTGGATTCGTCTTCGGACATGCTATAATTTATGAAATCAATGAAGCATATCCACTTGTGATTTATTATGTGTTAAAGAATGATTATTATTTACATAAAATAATTAACTCGAGTTTACCAAGTGTTTAGGTGTTGTCTATTATTGCAATGCATGCTTAAGGAAGGTAGATGCTACATGATATCATAAGTGTTTATCATATATATTGAGGTTATATTAAAGGCTTATCATTATGCAAGTATGATTATTTGTTCTTATTTTGGTTGTGGTTGTTGTTATATATGTTCTTATTATGCAATGTACTTATATTTGGATATCTTTATTGAATTGGTTGGTGTAAGATTGATAGTCACTTAATGTCTGAGATTTGGTACATGGACAAGAGCTCGTCTCTTATTGGTCATAGATAATGGAAGACCATAAGACCCCTAGCATGTATGTATAAGATACAGGTAAGTGTGATAGTTTCTTGAATGGATCAGGTTTATGTGTTATGTGATATATATTTGGTTTCTTGAGTGAACTGCACTTTATTATTTACTTGTTATAGCGGTCTCTTGCATGGACTGAGTTTACTGGTTGACTTGTTATATTTGGTTCCTTTAGAGAGTCCGAATTTGTGATCATTATTTTTATTATTTATTATATTTGGGATCCTTGTGTAGTCTTATTACTTGGCATGTATTTGGGATCCTTGTGTGGTCCAATTTGGTAAATATTTGAGATCCTTGTATGGTCTATTATTTGGCATATATTTAGGATCCTTGCGTGAACCAGTTACTTGGCATATATTTGGTATCCTTGTGTGGTCTAATTACTTGGCATATATTTGGGAACCTCGTGTGGTTCGAGCTAATGATATAAAAGAAAGGCATATTTTGTGTTATTATTCTCATGTTACAAATTTGACGTATAAATATTGTTAGATTCTTAGATCGTTAACTTGACATGTGATAACGCTCAATCTACAGCTCGCATGGGAGTGTAAAGCGGTAGTTAGCAAATATAGAACCCAACCTGGGTTGGGTATCGATCCCACAGGTAATAGCTTGGCCAACAAGTAAGCAAAATTACTAAACTTTTGGTGCAAGTCTCGTAAGAAGGGGGGCAGTCTTGTCGTGCAAGTAATGTAAACAAAGGCTGAAAATAATAAAGTAAAAAGAGAGAGATTGTTACGTTGGTTGTAATCAATGAGAATTGAAGCGTTGGGGTTATGTCCACCTTCTGAGGTATACGTCTCTATTGCCTATGAGTGTGTAGAATTCTGACATGCAATTGCTTATAGAGAATTGTAGTCGATGGTAAATCCAAGCGTCTCTCGACCTAAACAAGGACTATTTCACTTTAACTCTCTCGAGCTTAAAGCGTGTCTAACGGTACGAATTCTCCAAGAGGTTAGTCCAGTTACGGCACTAGCTTTTTAATAGGAAAGGGTGTCCTACTACCTTGACATTATCTCTTTTCCAGACAAATAACCTTTCTCTCGAACAAGTTAAATGTCAGACTGACGTATTCTTGCGTTTGCAACCGCAAAGAATGTGGATTAAGATGAAGAGAATAATGATATAAGCAATATACGTGTCTCGAACTCACAAACTCACAGCAATAGATAGTAACTCATTCGGCTTTCATAACCCCAACAGAGAGGTTTAGTTACCCATGAATGCGAAGGAGATCACGATTGACATTGTTATTATATCACGATATTGAGTAATGGCGTGTAGATCAAGTGATAGGCGTGTGGCGTGTTTCCTTGGCTTGGTAACGATTCTCTTGTTGTGGAATTTAAGAATAGAATAGATGAATAGAAGAAGAAAAATAGAATTAATGGAAATATTAGAAGAGTTGTAATTGAGAAGTAGAATGTGTCTCTCCACTAAGGGAGGACTTAATTAAAAATCTCTAGCATGATAGGGTATTTATAATACTCCTATCCTATTCCTACTATGCTAATGAAATAAATAACCAAATCCTACTAAACTAAGGAAATACTTAACCCATTTGTACTAGGTTAATGTAACATTCTCCTAATCCAAATAAACTAATGAAATACATAACCCAATTGTACTAGGTTAATGTATCATTGTCAAAATCCAGCTTTGTGTCTGTAAGTCCCCAAAGTCTTTAGAAATGTTGTTTTAGCCCGAGACAGATTTTCCATGCAGCAGTTTTGGTACTTAGGCGTGTAGACTTTCTTCCCTTTCTTTGTGAGCTTTCTTTTGCGTCAAGTAAGCCATAAAATGCTGTATTTTGCATCATTTATACCTGAAACTTTCCTAATCATGCTCGTTAGCTCATTTACAGGAAAAAGGACTAAAAGTGCATGAAATATATAATTTGTTCTCAAAACTAGGCTAAAATATGGGCAAAATATATTGATATAGGCGTGTAAATTCGCCTATCATCAACACCCCACACTTGAAGCTTTGTTCGTCCTCGAACAAAATATCATGTCCTTCTTCACATCAACTTAGGGTTTTACAGCAACAACACAAAACATTCTTCAAGACAAGCACAACAATTATCAACAAAGAGTAGCTTTCCGATTATTAGTAGAAACAGTTTGATGGTGGTCAACTCGCATGCAAAATTTAAGGCACAAGGAATCATATACAACTATCCAAAACTCATCAACCATGTGTGTCTCACAATATATTACCCATAATCACTCACAAGTATAGCATATTTTTCAAACATGGGTATCAAAATATCCTTGCTCTCTCTCTCACAAAGAATTCATATGTAGCATCTGATGACCATAGGCTTGCCCTTAGTGTAATACTCCACTAAATGTCAGAATGTTAAGATACGGATCAAGTAGGTATTTTGATGGTTGTAATGTAGGCTAAGGGACGGGTAGGATCAACTATTTTGGCCAGAAATAGTGACTAAGTTCCTAAGCACTTTAATACATCACATTGTATTATTGACACTTTTTTCTTTCAACCTTTCTTTATTTTATTCTTCCACCCTTGTTCTCATCTTTTGTTTTTCAATTTTAAGCACAACTCACTTTTCAGCTTTCTTTTTCCTTTTTCTTTTCACAACATACCTCTTATGATAGCACTTTCTTTTTCATAACACATTCAAGCACCATTACAATTTAAAGCATCATACTCACCTAATTTCCTCTTATGTTGTCACATGACTTTTTCACTTTAAAGCACTTAGGAATTTGGATCAAATTACGGTCTTGAAAGAAAATGGATTAGGCTTGCATGCAAGGTTGTCAAAGAAATAGGCTAAAGGCTCAAAAGGGTTTAACTAGGGTGATGTCCATGGGTAGGTAAAACTGAAGGTAAACAAATCTAGGTTGCCAAAGAAATGCCTCAATCATATCCTAAACTTACACTCCTTATTTTCGCTTTGCATACATACCAGGCAAGTTCTAGCATCAGCCACAAACATAGAAGATACTATTAATCTCACATACACAAGGCACATGGTCGACTTTATTGGAGGTAATATAGACTCTTGACCCAACAAGTGAAGGAATTGAACCATACAATATCACATAATGAGTCACAACTGGAGCCTAAACGTCTCAATAGTCCTAATTGTAGCACATACTCTTGTTATAATCTCATGCTACCTATCAAAAATAGTTTCATGCGAAGCTAGAAAAAATTTGACTCCTAAAAAAAAACTTAACTTAAAAAAAAATCGAAAACACACAAAAAAAAGTAAACAAACATAGATGCAAATAGAGAAGTATAGCATGCGATACCGCCACCCTACACTTAAACGGGACACTGCCCTCAGTGGAAAATAAATACGAAGAACCTGGTTAGTCGGACTCTTCCTCAATGTCGGGGGTCATACCCCCTTCGTCTGAATCATCATAAGAGTCATCGTCAGAGTTCTCCTCCTCGTCAGAATCAGGCAAGCGTCGATCGTCATCAGTCGGCACATCATCATCTAGAGGTTCCTCAAAGTATACGCCCACTCCACACATCTCCCGTGCATGCATGTTCATTGGGTAGTCGTGGTTCAGCTGTTGGAGCTCTTCAGCAGTTGGAATACGTCCACCACTCATCATAGTAAATCGTGTCATGCCATAGAGATGACGGAAGAAACTCTCATCACGAGCATGTCTCTCCGCAGTAGTAAGGTTGGCACCATGAGTTGTTTCAGCGTCTTTGACCTTGGTGAGGTCAACCTTCTTTGGGTTATGTGGGAGTTTGTGGTCAGCTGGTTCCTCTTCGATATCCTCCTTCCGCAAGATTGCTGTCAACAAATTTCCAAATGTGAAATGGGACCTTTTGTGGAGTCTGGCCTTCCTCATGGTAGAGCGAATGATTGCCCCAAAATTTATAGGGACATTCGTCATCAAAGCATAGACCAAACACACTCTATCTCTTGATATCTTGGTTTATTGAGTCCCAGGAATAAGGCATGAGTTGACAATGCGCATCCAGATTCTTGCTTCCCTATTTAGTGGATCATAGGGGAAGGTGTTGTGTTGGCCTGTTTCTTTATGTCTGCCCCACCTTGCCATCGATCTGCTTCCACAAAGTGTGTGTTGTATTTCTCTATAAGGAGGCCTGCTGTACATCTCTTTGAATGGTGCTGTGTCGACCGAAGGTAAGCCAAGAAAAGAGTTGATCCAATCCGCGGTGAGATGTAACACTTGGCCCCGAATTTTGACTTCATTGCCTGTTGTGTTCGGCGACCAGTTGGCATAAAATTCTCTTGTTAAATCAAGGTTGCATTCTCCCATGTCGCGGAAGATGAAATCCAGCTTCAATGCCATTATTTTCGCCAACATACGCGGCTCCTTCTTTGATAAGGTCTCCTTGTTGATCAAGTCGACGTACACATATTTTCTTTCTTTGTTGTTGCTGTACCATGCTTTGGCTTCTTCCTCAAGAACCCATTTTATTCCAAATATTCTGCGGGGTAGTTGTGCTGAGGATGATTCTCCTTGGTCCTTTCGACCTCTCTTCCTGCCCTTTTGGGACGTGGTAGCCTTCTCGTTGCCTTGCCTTGCTTTAGGTGCCATTGTACCTGAGACTAGAATTAGTGTTAGTTGCAGCACAATCTCACTTGATACAATCTATAAGCAAGCAATAGGGGTACCACCCCACACTTAGTTTTGTTAACACAAATCAGTGAGGTGAAAGTAGTCGAGCTACTCAGATTTCGTCGACATACGTTTTAGGATTGTATTCCGACAAGAAAATCAGCAATGCATCACTTACTTGCAGCTATTGGACTACTTTCATGGTAGATATAGCAACACTACTACATAGGGGTTACCACATGGAATAGTTATTTTTACAACAATCTCAACCTCTTATGTCGGTAGGCACTATAAGTCTTATCCAGATGGCCGGGATAGTCTAACATGTAAGTATCCAAACAACAATCTTAAGCACTATTCATAGCCATAGTAATTCCGCAAATAGTATAACAATGCTATTAAAACCAATTTCAAGTCGGAAACAAGTCAAGATTTTCCTACGTACATGTTCACTCACATGATTTTGTATCAACAATCCAAACACATGAACATCACCAACAATCTTATACGATTTAGCAATTCATAATAAACATAGCAACGTAGTACTTACGAGAAATAAATGAAGAATAAGAGAGTACTTACTTGCTTGAAGCTTGTGGAGATGGTTTTGTGAATTGGAAGAGCAAAAGAAGAAAATTTTGAGAAGATTTGGAAGAGTATGCGGCGCCTTTAGGGTATATTCTAGTGTGGTTGTGTTATAAAACTAAGTCCCCTTTATATAGGAAGAGAATGGGTCGGGTTTTGACCCATTTACAATCGGTTTTGGAGACAAAAATACCACATATGCGGCGCATAATGCTCGGCATATCAATGACATATGCGGCGCATTGTCTATAGCATAATGGGACATATGCGCCGCATAGTCTATGGCATTTGTAGACATATGCGCCACATAGTCTATGGCATATGAGATACTGAGACCAAATGCCATAGCATAGGCGGCGCATAGTCAAAAGCATACCTAGGAATAGGCGGCGCATAGTGTATAGCACAATAGATTCCGAGACCTTAGGCTATAGGATAGGTTGTGCATCGTTCGTGGCCTAGTTTTACCAAGGCCTAGCCTTGTTCGAAGCCTATTTTGGCATGAGAAAGGCTCAATCCATAGCCTTATGCATCACCGTTCCTAACTTACCAACTTTACCATACAATGCGTCTAAATCGTCAATTGTAATCAATCTCCCCGTTGAATACTTCTTGCACCTATTTTTGCTCAAAACAAATGAAAACGATTAGTACGATGGGTTGCCTCCCACCAAGAGCCTTAGTTTTGGTCGTGGCACGACTCTTATTTTTGGATTTTCATTTATCAAAAACGACAAAACAATAAAACGATAAAACGATAAAACGATGGGTTGCCTCCCATCTAGCGCCTTATTTATTGTCGTGGCTCGACGTAATAATCTCGATTACTTAGACTTCATCGAGATAAGTGATGGCCATATCATTCATCGAGTTAAGAGGACCGACATAAGGCTTAACACGTTGGCCATTCACTTTGAAAACAACACCCTTATTGCCTTCCAATTCGACTACTCCAGACGAGTAGACTTGGATGACTTTAAATGGACCAGACCACTTCGATTTTAACTTACCTGGGAAGAGCTTAAATCTGGAGTTAAAGAGTAGTACCATGTCACCTTTTTGGAAGTTTCGTCGAACAATTCGCTGATCATGATACTTCTTCATCCGCTCCTTATATAAATCCGATCGTTCATATGCATGGAGACGGAATTCATCTAGTTCGCTCAGCTGCTCCAACCTCAGATTCTTCGCATCATCCCAATTCAAGTTCAATTGCTTCAATGCCCACAATGCCTTGTGCTCGAGCTCAATGGGTAGATGACAAGCCTTCCCATAAACTAGCTGATAAGGTGACATACCAATGGGTGTCTTGAATGCAGTCCTATATGCCCATAGTGCATCATCTAGCTTCCTAGAACAATCCTTCCTATTAGCATTAACCGTCTTTGCAAGGATTTGCTTGATCTCACGATTGGAAACCTCTACTTGTCCACTAGTTTGGGGATGATAAGGCGTAGCCACCTTATGTTGCTTGACACCATACTTAGCCAATACAGATTTGAATAGCTTGTTGCAAAAGTGAGATCCTCCATCACTTATGATAGTACGAGGTACTCCAAAGCGAGAGAAGATATTCTTCTTTAAGAATGCTACAACACGCTTTCCTTCGTTGTCGGCCAATGCTACAGCTTCAACCCATTTCAAAACATAATCCACCGCAACCAAGATGTATTTCATTCCAAACGAATTCACAAATGGACCCATGAAATCAATACCCCACACATCAAAGAGTTCTACCTCCAGAATTTTGGACAGGGGCATTTCATGGTGTTTTGAAATAGCACCTTGACGTTGGAATTGGTCACACCTTCTAACATAGTCGTATGCATCTCTGAATATCGAAGGCCAATAATAACCACTTTGCAAAACTTTTCTTGCCGTTCGATTGCCTGCATGATGTCCTCCAACATGCGAAGTGTGGCATGTTTCTAATATAGTGGGCACTTCTTCATGGGATATACATCGTCGAATGATACCATCCGCGCATCTTTGAAACAAATAAGGCTCATCCCAATAGTAGTGCTGAACGTCATGCATAAACTTCCTTCTTTGATGGTAGGATAAATTGGCAGGTAGCATATTACTCACCACGAAATTTGCAAAATCAGCATACCATAGTAATTTCTCCGTTGTTATTGCTAATATCTCCTCGTCAGGGAATGCATCATCAATCTGAATTTCAGGTTGCGCCACATGTTCATTCTCAAGTCGAGATAGATGATCGGCCACTTGGTTCTCGCAACCTCTTCTATCTTTGACCTCAAAATCGAACTCTTGCAGCAGCAATACCCATCGAATCAACCTTGGTTTTGCATCCTTCTTCATCATTAGATACCTAAGAGATGCATGGTCTGTATGGACGATCACCTTAGTACCCAATAGGTAGGCACGAAACTTCTCAAATGCATACACAACCGCTAGAAGCTCTTGTTCAGTAACAGTGTAGTTCGTTTGGGCTTCATTTAGGACCTTACTCGCATAGTAGATAGGATGAAATAGTTTCTCCTTTCTCTGTCCAAGAACAGCACCAACGGCTACACCACTAGCATCACACATGACTTCAAATGGGAGCGTCCAATCTGGTGCTACCATGATAGGGGCTTCAATGATTTTTCCTTTAAGGCATTCGAATGCCTTTAAGCAATCTTCATTAAAGTCAAACTTCGCATCTTTCTCCAGTAGTTTGCACAATGGACTAGAAATTTTGGAAAAGTCTTTGATGAATCTACGATAGAACCCAGCATGGCCAAGAAAACTACGAACTCCCTTCACCGAAATTGGAGGCGGTAGCTTCTCAATAACCTCAATTTTTGCTTGATCAACCTCTATTCCTCTTTCGGAGATCTTGTGCCCAAGAACGATTCCTTCTTTTACCATGAAGTGGCACTTCTCCCAATTCAGCACAATGTTGAACTCTACACATCTTTGCAATGCCATGCTCAAGTTTGCCAAACACGCTTCAAAAGACTCACCAATAACTAAAAAGTCATCCATAAATACCTCCAAAGTGTCTTCAACCATATCAGAGAAAATAGACATCATACAACGTTGAAAGGTGGCTGGTGCGTTACATAACCCGAATGGCATACGTTTGAAGGCAAACGTACCATATGGGCATGTAAACGTTGTCTTATCTTGGTCCTCGAGAGCAATACAAATCTGATTATAACCTAAATAACCATCCAAGAAGCAAAACCATCCTTTCCCCGCTAATCGGTCTAGCATTTGGTCCATAAATGGCATGGGGAAGTGATCCTTGAGTGTCCAAGAATTTAGCTTGCGGTAGTCCATGCATACTCTCCATCCAGTAACGGGCCTGAGTGGAATAAGCTCATTCTTCGTATTTGCGACCACCGTCATACCTCCTTTCTTGGGAACACATTGTACAGGACTTACCCATGTGCTATCAGAGATAGGATATACAACTCCTGCGTCTAACCACTTGATAATCTCCTTCTTCACCACTTCTTGCATAGGTGGGTTTAAACGCCTTTGATGTTCAATGGTGGGTGTGCATTTTCTTGAAGCTGAATTTTATGTGTGCAAATCCCAGGTGGAATACCAATAATATCCGCAATGGTCCATCCAATGGCTCTAATATAATTGCGTAAGATTGCAATAAGAGCTGCAACTTGTTGCTCACCCAAATCAGCTGCCACTATGACTGGAAGAGTATTTTCGCTTCCTAAGAATGCATACTTTAAATGATTTGGCAGCTCCTTCAATTCTAACGTGGGTGGTTCTTCAATAGATGGCTTAGCTGGTGGTGTGGGCCAATTCTTGAGATCAAGATCCAGCTTCTTGGGAGTATAGCGATAGGTCCCTAATCCCAATAGAGCACAAATAGCTTCTCCAGAAATTTCAGCATCCTCCATCTCTCCTTTCATGAGCAAAACCTCCAAAGGATCATCAAGAATTTGCTCTTCTTCAAGTCGTTCTTTCTCATCATCAAGGACAACATCAGCCATAGAAAATACACTCAGATCTTTGGGTTTCTTCATTGATTTGAAACATCAAAACGAACCACTTCGTCATTTATTCGGAATGAAAGCTCATTAGCTCTCAAATCAATGAGCACACTTCCTGTAGCAAGGAAAGGGCGCCCCAAGATTATGGGAACCTCAGAATCTACTTCACAATCAAAGATGACAAAGTCTGCTGGGAAGATAAATGAAGAAACCTTTACCAAGACATCGCATAAAATACCAACAGGTCGTTTTACCGACCTATCCGCCATGACAAGCCTCATATTGGTTGGTGTAGGATCTCCTAACCCCAACTTCTTGTAGATAGATAATGGCATCAAGTTGATGCTGGCTCCTAAATCACATAATGCTTTGGCAAAGTTCAAAGTTCCTACGGTGCAAGGAATAGTGAAAGCTCCGGGGTCGGCCTTCTTCTGAACTATCGATCGGGTAGCAATTGCACTACAATGATGCACATCATCCTTCAGCTCATAACTTGCTGCCCTCTTCTTAGTCAAAAGATCTTTCATAAACTTTGCATACCCAAGCATTTGTTCAAGTGCCTCTACCAGTGGAACATTAATGGTCAACTGTTTCAACATAGTCATAAATTTGCTGAACTTAGTGTCATCCGCCACCTTCTTCAATCTTTGGGGAAAAGGTGGTGGTGGGTATGGAAGTGTTCTCTCTGTGGCTTTCTTCTCCTCTTGCTTTCGGTTTTCCATTTTTTCAGGCTGCACGTCACTAGGTGTAACGTCCTTGATGTTGGAAGTAGTTGCTGCGGCATCATCTCCTTTTGCAACGTCACTAGGTGTAACGTCCATGTCCGCAATTTCGTCAACCACTTGCTTGCCTTTTTCTGAAGTTTCCAGCACCTTATCACTTCTGGTAGTGATGGCCATGCATGACCCATCATTCCTTGGGTTTTGCACCGTATCGCTCGGTAAGGTGCCAACCTTTCTTTGAGTGAATGCTGCTGAAAGTTGGCTTAATTGCTGCTCTATTTGCTTGATAGAAGTGGAATGAGAATCAACTAATTGCTTCATGGATGACAAATCATTAATCACCTCTGTAACTCCCGCGCTCGTTGCTTCCACTCCTTTCAATAACTTAGCCATCATGTCTTCCATACTTCCAGAATTAGATGTGGTGGTGTCACGTCTACCAGGGGGAATGTACAAACCACTCTTTTCATTGTTTTTCTTCTAACTACCTTGGTCTTTGCTTCCAGATTTATCATAATAGTTCCGACCTTGGTTTCCTTGGGCATTCCCGCGGAAACCCCCCTGATTATTCAAGTAGTTGGCCTCCTCTTCAGAATCAGATTCGTCTCTTCCTTTTAGTGCTACAGTTTTCACTTTTTCGGTCTTCCCTGATAATAAATGCTTTGTCAGAAGATCCACATGTGTTTTTATGTGCGCCATGTCTTGATCATGTTCTTCTTCTCTTCTTCTTTGGTCTGCAGTCATGCCAATAGATAAAGTGGGGCTTGCTACCTCAGAATCCCTGGTATGCCAAGCTCTACTTTGTTTCGTCATGCGATCTAGCATATTGCTTGCTTGACCAAAGGTGAGGTCCATGAAAGATCCTCCAGCTGCATTATCCACCACTGGTTTAGTTATTGAATTCAAGGCTCTATACAAGATCTCCATTAGGTGAACATTAGTCATGTGATGGTTTGGGCATCTCGCTAGCTTTGTCTTGAACCTCTCCCATGTTTCATGAAGAGTTTCAAAGGGAAGCTGACGAAAGTTGCTGATTTCATCTCTCAATTGAGCCCTTTTGGATGGCGGAAAAAATCTTTCTAGGAAAGCGTCTCTCAATTCCTCTAATTTGTGATTGAATCAGGGGTCAGCCCATTCAACCATAGTGTTGCCTCCCCAGACAGAGACAATGGAAATAGACGTAATCGAATAGCATTCTGACCAACACCAGGATCGTCAAAGGACTTGCATGTAGAAATAAAGTTGATGAGATGCATATTCGGATCGTCGCCTGCTAGTCCACCAAATAATCCCTTGAGTTGCAATAACTGAATCATGGTGCTTGTGATGTTGAACTTGGCTCCGGGCGCTAATGGTGGTGGAATTATAGCTCCAGTGGCTCCGGCACCATCAAGATCATCATCATCATCGTCGAAAGCTGGCTGCAAAGGTTAGCGATCATACCTATACCAAGCTTGTCGACCTCTTCTAATGGCAGGTGTTGCAGTTTCAGCGACATGCCTAGGGTTTATCAACTCGTCATCACCTAAATCTTCATCGTCAGGATTTGTTGCTCGCCCAGGATTATCAATGTTTTGTTGTTGGACTTGAGCAGCAGCAAGAGCAGCTAATCTTGCTTGCTCGTGTTAAGCAGCCATCCTGTCGATTTTAGCTTGTGCTTCCATTCTTCTAATTCGTTGTGGTTCAGGATTGATTGGTAATAACGGTTGACCAAAACTTCTAGTATGGGGCATGCACTAAAGTAAAAACCTGCAATAAACAAAAACAAAAACTAAACGTAAAAGTACGAGAATCTTTGACCAAAGGGTCTAGTAATTATCACGAACTTGATTGACACTCGTATTCCCCGGCAACGGCGCCAATTTTCGATAACGCTCAATCTACAGCTCTCGTAGGAATGTAAAGCGGTCGTTAGCAAATATAGAACCCAACCTGGTTTGGGTGTCGATCCCACAGGGAATAGCTTGGCCAACAAGTAAGCAAAATTACTAAACTTTTGGTGCAAGTCTCGTAAGAAGGGGGGATTCTTGTCTTGCAAGTAATGTAAACAAAGGCTGAAAATAATAAAGTAAAAAGAGAGAGATTGTTACGTTGGTTGTAAACAATGAGAATTGAAGCGTTGGGGTTATGTCCACCTTCTGAGGTATACGTCTCTATTGCCTATGAGTGTGTAGAATTCTGACATGCAATTGCTTATAGAGAATTGTAGTCGATGGTAAATCCAAGCGTCTCTCGACCTAAACAAGGACTATTTCACTTTAACTCTCTCGAGCTTAAAGCGTGTCTAACGGTACGAATTCTCCAAGAGGTTAGTCCAGTTACGGCACTAGCTTTTTAATAGGAAAGGGTGTCCTACTACCTTGACATTATCTCTTTTCCAGACAAATAACCTTTCTCTTGAACAAGTTAAATGTTAGACTGGTGTATTCTTGCGTTTGCAACCGCAAAGAATGTGGATTAAGATGAAGAGACTAATGATATAAGCAATATACGTGTCTTGAACTCACAAACTCACAGCAATAGATAGTAACTTATTCGGCTTCCATAACCCCAACAGAGAAGTTTAGTTACCCATGAATGCGAAGGAAATCACGATTGACATTGTTATTATATCACGATATTGAGAAATGGCGTGTAGATCAAGTGATAGGCGTGTGGCGTGTTTCCTTGGCTTGGTAACGATTCTCTTGTTGTGGAATTTAAGAATAGAAGAAGAATAGAATTAATGGAAAGATTAGAAGAGTTGTAATTGAGAAGTAGAATGTGTCTCTCCACTAAGGGAGGACTTAATTAAAAATCTCTAGCATGATAGGATATTTATAATACTCCTATCCTACTCCTACTATGTTAATGAAATAAATAACCAAATCCTACTAAACTAAGGAAATACTTAACCCATTTGTACTAGGTTAATGTAACATTCTCCTAATCCAAATTAACTAATGAAATACATAACCCAATTGTACTAGGTTAATGTATCATTGTCAAAGTCCAGATTTGTGTCTTTAAGTCCCCAAAGTCTTCAGAAATGTTGTTTTAGCCCGGGACAGATTTTCCATGCAGCAGTTTTGGTCCTTAGGCGTGTAGACTTTCTTCCCTTCCTTTGTGAGCTTTCTTTTGCGTCAAGTAAGCCATAAAATGCTGTATTTTGCATCATTTATACCTGAAACTTTCCGAATCATGTTCGTTAGCTCATTTACAGGAAAAAGGACTAAAAGTGCATGAAATATATAATTTGTTCTCAAAACTAGGCTAAAATATGGGCAAAATATATTGATATAGGCGTGTAAATTCGCCTATCATCAACACCCCACACTTGAAGCTTTGTTCGTCCTCGAACGAAATATTATGTCCTTCTAAACATCAACTTAGGGTTTTTACAACAACAACACAAAACATTTATCAAGACAAGTACAACAATTATCAACAAAGAGTAGCTTTTCGATTATAAGTAGAAACAATTTAACCTCTAGCATAGACTCGTGATGGTGATCAACTCGCATGCAAACGTTAAGGCGCGTAGAATCATATACAACTATCCAAAACTCATCAACCATGTGTGTCTCACAATATATTACCCATAGTCACTCACAAGTATAGCATATTTTTCAAACATGGGTATCAAAATATCCTTGCTCTCACTCTAACAAAGAATTCATATGTAGCAAATGATGACCATAGGCTTGCCCTTAGTGTATTACTCTACTATATGTCAGAATGTTAAGATTAGGATCAAGTAGGTCTTTTGATGGTTGTAATGTAGGCTAAGGGACGGGTAGGACTATTTTGGCCAGGAATAGTGACTAAGTTCCTAAGCACTTTAATACATCACATTGTATCATTGACACTTTTTTCTTTCAACCTTTCTTATTTCTTTTATTCTACCACCCTTATTCTCTTTTTTTGTTTTTCAATTTTAAGCACAACTTACTTTTCAGCTTTTTTTTCCTTTTTCTTTTCACAACATACCTCTTATGATAGCACTTTCTTTTCCATAACACATTCAAGCACCATTTACAATTTAAAGCATCATACTTACCCAATTTCCTCTTATGTTGTCACATGACTTTTTTTAATTTAAAGCACTTAGGAATTTGGATCAAATTACGGTCTTGAAAGAAAATGGATTAGGCTTACATACAAGGTTGTCAAAGAAATAGGCTAAAGTCTCAAAAGGGTTTAACTAGGATGATGTCCATGGGTAGGTCAAACGAAGGTAAACATGTATAGGTTGCCAAAGAAATGCCTAAATCATCTCCTAAACTTACACTCCTTATTTTCGCTTTGCATACATACCAGGCAAGTTCTAGCATCAGTCACAAACATAGAATATACTATTATCTCACACACACAAGGTACATGGTCGACTTGATTGGAAATAATATAGACTCTTGACCCAACAAGTTAAGGAATTGAACCACACAATATCACATAATGAGTCACAACTGGAGCCTAAACGTCTCAATAGTCCTAATTGTAGCACATACTCTTGTTATAATCTCATGCTGCCTATCAAAAATAGTTTCATGCGAAGCAAAAAATTTGACTCCTAAAAAAACTTAACTTAACTAAAAAAATCGAAAACACACAAAAAAAAAGTAAACAAACATAGATGCAAATAGAGAAGTATAGCATGCGATACCGCCACCCCACACTTAAACGGGACACTGCCCTCAGTGGAAAATAAATACGAAGAACCTGGTTAGTCGGACTCTTCCTCAATGTCGGGGGTCATACCCCCTTCGTCTGAATCATCATAAGGGTCATCGTCAGAGTTCTCCTCCTCGTCAGAATCAGGCAAGCGTCGATCGTCATCAGTCGGCACATCATCATCTAGAGGTTCCTCAAAGTATACGCCCACTCCACACATCTCCCGTGCATGCATGTTCATTGGGTAGTCGTGGTTCAGCTGTTGGAGCTCTTCAGCAGTTGGAATACGTCCACCACTCATCATAGTAAATCGTGTCATGCCATAGAGATGACGGAAGAAACTCTCATCACGAGCATGTCTCTCCGCAGTAGTAAGGTTGACACCATGAGTTGTTTCAGCATCTTTGACCTTGGTGAGGTCAACCTTCTTTGGGTTATGTGGGAGTTTGTGGTCAGCTGGTTCCTCTTCGATATCCTCCTTCCGCAAGATTGCTGTCAACAAATTTCCAAATGTGAAGTAGGACCTTTTGTGGAGTCTGGCCTTCCTCATGGTAGAGCGAATAATTTCCCCAAAGTTTATAGGGACATTATTCATCAAATCATAGACCAAACACACTCTATCTCTTGATATCTTGGTGTATTGAGTCCCAGGAATAAGACATGAGTTGACAATGCTCATCCAGATTCTTGCTTCCCTATTTAGTGGAGCATAGGGGAAGGTGTTGTGTCGGCCTGTTTCTTTATGTCTGCCCCACCTTGCCATCGATCTGCTTCCACAAAGTGTGTGTTGTATTGCTCTATAAGGAGGCCTGTTGTACAACTCTTTGAATGGTGCTGTGTCGACCGAAGGTAAGCCAAGAAAAGAGTTGATCCAATCCGCGGTGAGCTGTAACACTTGGCCCCGAATTTTGACTTTATTGCCTGTTGTGTTCGGAGACCAGTTGGCATAAAATTCTCTTGTTAAATCAAGGTTGCATTCTCCCATGTCGCGGAAGATGAAATCCAGCTTCAATGCCATTATTTTCGCCAACATACGCGGCTCCTTCTTTGATAAAGTCTCCTTGTTGATCAAGTCGACGTGCACATATTTTCTTTCTTTGTTGTTGCTGTACCATGCTTTAGCTTCTTCCTCAAGAACCCATTTTATTCCAAATATTCTGCGGGGTAGTTGTGCTGAGGATGATTCTCCTTGGTCCTTTCGACCTCTCTTCCTGCCCTTTTGGGACATGGTAGCCTTCTCCTTGCCTTGCCTTGCTTTAGGTGCCATTGTACCTGAGACTAGAATTAGTGTTAGTTGCAGCACAATCTCACTTTATACAATCTATAAGCAAGCAATAGGGGTACCACCCCACACTTAGTTTTGTTAACACAAATCAGTGAGTGAAAGTAGTCGAGCTACTCAGATTTCGTCGACATACGTTTTAGGATTGTATTCCGACAAGAAAATCAGCAATGCATCACTTACTTGCAGCCACTGGACTACTTTCATGGTAGATATAGCAACACTACTACATAGGGGTTACCACATGGAATAGTTATTCTTACAACAATCTCAACCTCTTATGTCGGTAGGCACTATAAGTCTTATCCCGATGGCCGGGATAGTCTAACATGTAAGTATCCAAACAACAATCTTAAGCACTATTCATAGCCATAGTAATTCCGCAAATAGTATAACAATGCTATTAAAACCAATTTCAAGTCGGAAACAAGCCAAGATTTTCCTACGTACATGTTCACTCACATGATTTTGTATCAACAATCCAAACACATGAACATCACCAACAATCTTATACGATTTAGCAATTCATAATAAACATAGCAACGTATTACTTACGAGAAATAAATGAAGAATAAGAGAGTACTTACTTGCTTGAAGCTTGTGGAGATGGTTTTGTGAATTGGAAGAGCAAAAGAAGAAAATTTTGAGAAGATTTGGAAGAGTATGCGGCGCCTTTAGGGTATATTCTAGTGTGGTTGTGTTATAAAACTAAGTCCCCTTTATATAGGAAGAGAATGGGTCGGGTTTTGACCCATTTACAATCGGTTTTGGAGACAAAAATACCACATATGCGGCGCATTGTCTATAGCATAATGGGACATATGCGCCGCATAGTCTATGGCATTTGTAGACATATGCGCCGCATAGTCTATGGCATATGAGATACTGAGACCAAATGCCATAACATAGGCGGCGCATAGTCAAAAGCATACCTAGGAATAGGCGGCGCATAGTGTATAGCACAATAGATTCCGAGACCTTAGGCTATAGGATAGGTTGTGCATCGTTCGTGGCCTAGTTTTACCAAGGCCTAGCCTTTTTCGAAGCCTATTTTGGCATGAGAAAGGCTCAATCCATAGCCTTATGCATCACCGTTCCTAACTTACCAACTTTACCATACAATGCATCCAAATCGTCAATTGAAATCAATCTCCCCGTTGAATACTTCTTGCACCTATTTTTGCTCAAAACAAATGAAAACGATTAGTACGATGGGTTGCCTCCCACCAAGCGCCTTAGTTTTGGTCGTGGCACGACTCTTATTTTTGGATTTTCATTTATCAAAAATGACAAAACGATAAAACGATAAAATGATAAAACGATAAAACGATGGGTTGCCTCCCATCTAGCGCCTTATTTATTGTCGTGGCTTGACGTAATAATCTCGATTACTTAGACTTCATCGAGATAAGTGATGGCCATGTCATTCATCGAGTTAAGAGGACCGATATAAGGCTTAACACGTTGGCCATTCAGTTTGAAAACAACACCCTTATTGCCTTCCAATTCGACTACTCTAGACGAGTAGACTTGGATGACTTTAAATGGACCAGACCACTTCGATTTTAACTTACCTGGGAAGAGCTTAAATCTGGAGTTAAAGAGTAGTACCATGTCACCTTTTTGGAAGTTTCGTCGAACAATCCGCTGATCATAATACTTCTTCATCCGCTCCTTATATAAATCCGATCGTTCATATGCATGGAGACGGAATTCATCTAGTTCGCTCAGCTGCTCCAACCTCAGATTCTTCGCATCATCCCAATTCAAGTTCAATTGCTTCAATGCCCACAATGCCTTGTGCTCGAGCTCAATGGGTAGATGATAAGCCTTCCCATAAACTAGCTGATAAGGTGACTTACCAATGGGTGTCTTGAATGCAGTCCTATATGCCCATAGTGCATCATCTAGCTTCCTAGAACAATCCTTCCTATTAGCATTAACCGTCTTTGCAAGGATTTGCTTGATCTCACGATTGGAAACTTCTACTTTCCCACTAGTTTGGGGATGATAAGGCGTAGCCACCTTATGTTGCTTGACACCATACTTAGCCAATACAGATTTGAATAGCTTGTTGCAAAAGTGAGATCCTCCATCACTTATGATAGTACGAGGTACTCCAAAGCGAGAGAAGATATTCTTCTTTAAGAATGCTACAACACACTTTCCTTCATTGTCGGCCAATGCTACAGCTTCAACCCATTTCGAAACATAATCCACCGCAACCAAGATGTATTTCATTCCAAACGAATTCACAAATGGACCCATGAAATTAATACCCCACACATCAAAGAGTTCTTCCTCCAGAATTTTGGATAGGGGCATTTCATGGTGTTTTGAAATATCACCTTGACGTTGGCATTGGTCATACCTTCTAACATAGTCTTATGCATCTCTAAATATCGAAGGCCAATAATAACCACTTTGCAAAACTTTTCTTGCCGTTCGATTGCCTGCATGATGTCCTCCAACTTGCGAAGTGTGGCATGCTTCTAATATAGTGGGCACTTCTTCATGGGATATACATCGTCGAATGATACCATCCGCGCATCTTCGAAACAAATAAGGCTCATCCCAATAGTAGTGCTGAACGTCATGCATAAACTTCCTTCTTTGATGGTAGGATAATGTGTCTCTCCACTAAGTCCTCCCTTAGTGGAGAGACACATTCTACCTCTCAATTCCAACTCTTCTAATCTTTCCATTAATTCTATTCTTCTACTATTCTATTCTTAAATTCCACAACAAGAGAATCGTTACCAAGCCAAGGAAACACGCCACACGCCTATCACTTGATCTACACGCCATTACTCAATATCGTGATATAATAACAATGTCAATTGTGATCTTCTTCGCATTCATGGGTAACTAAACCTCTCTGTTGGGGTTATGGAAGCCAAATGAGATACTATCTATTGCTGTGAGTTTGTGAGTTCATGACACGTATAGTGCTTATATCATTATTCTCTTCATCTTAATCTACATTCTTTGCGGTTGCAAACGCAAGAATACGCCAGTCTAACATTTAACTTGTTCGAGAGAAAGGTTATTTGTCTGGAAAAGAGATAATGTCAAGGTAGTAGGACACCCTTTCCTATTAAAAAGCTAGTGCCGTAACTGGACTAACCTCTTGGAGAATTCGTACCGTTAGACACGCTTTAAGCTCGAGAGTGTTAAAGTGAAATAGTCCTTGTTTAGGTCGAGAGACGCTTGGATTTACCATCGACTACAATTCTCTATAAGCAATTGCATGTCAGAATTCTACACACTCATAGGCAATAGAGACGTATACCTCAGAAGGTGGACATAACCCCAACGCTTCAATTCTCATTGTTTACAACCAACGTAACAATCTCTCTCTCTTTAATTTATTATTTTCAGCTTTTGTTTACATTACTTGCACAACAAGAATCCCCCCTTCTTACGAGACTTGCACCAAAAGTTTAGTAATTTTACTTACTTGTGGGACAAGCTATTCCCTGTGGGATCGATACCCAACCCAGGTTGGGTTCTATATTTGCTGACGACCGCTTTACACTCCCACGAGAGTTGTAGATTGAGCGTTATCAAAAATTGGCGCCGTTGCCGGGGAATACGAGTGTCAATCAAGTTCGTGATAATTACTAGACCCTTTGGTCAAAGATTCTCGTACTTTTATGTTTAGTTTTTGTTTTTGTTTATTGCAGGTTTTTACTTTAGTGCATGCCCCATACTAGAAGTTCTGGTCAACCATTATTACCAATCAATCCTGAACCACAACGAATTAGAAGAATGGAATCACAAGCTTAAATCGACAGGATGGCTGCTCAACACGAGCAAGCAAGATTAGCTGCTCTTGCCGCTGCTCAAGTCCAACAACAAAACATTGATAATCCGGGGTGAGCAACAAATCCTGACGATGAAGATTTAGGTGATGACGAGTTGATAAACCCTAGGCATATCGTTGAAACTGCAACACCTGCCAACAGAAGAGGTCGACAAGCTCGGTATAGGTATGATCGCCAACCTTTGCAGCCAGCTTTCGACAATGATGATGATGATCTTGATGGTGCCGGAGCCACTGGGGCTATAATTCCACCACCATTAGCGCCCGGAGCCAAGTTCAACATCACAAGCACCATGATTCAGTTATTGCAACTCAAGGGATTATTTGGTGGACTAGCAGGCGACGATCCGAATATGCATCTCATCAACTTTATTTCTACATGCAAGTCCTTTGACAATCCTGGTATTGGTAAGAATGCTATTCGATTACGTCTATTTCCATTATCTCTGTCTGGGGAGGCAACACTATGGTTGAATGGGCTGACTCCTGATTCAATTACAAATTGGAGGCAATTGAGAGACGCTTTCCTAGAAAGATTTTTTCCGCCATCCAAAAGGGCTCAATTGAGAGATGAAATCAGCAACTTTCGTTAGCTTCCCTCTGAAGCTCTTCATGAAACATGGGAGAGGTTCAAGACAAAGCTAGCGAGATGCCCAAACCATCACATGACTAATGTTCACCTAATGGAGATCTTGTATAGATCCTTGAATTCAATAACTAAACCAGTGGTGGATAATGCAGCTGGAGGATCTTTCATGGACCTCACCTTTGGTCAAGCAAGCAATATGCTAGATCGCATGACGAAACAAAGTAGAGCTTGGCATACCAGGGATTCTGAGGTAGCAAACCCCACTTTATCTATTGGCATAAATGCAGACCAAAGAAGAAGAGAAGAAGAACGTGATCAAGACATGGCGCACATGAAAACACAAGTGGATCTTCTGACAAAGCATTTATTATCAGGGAAGACCGAAAAAGTGAAAACTGTAGCGCTAAAAGGAAGACACGAATCTGATTCTGAAGAGGAGGCCAACTACTTGAACAATCAGAGGGGTTTCCGCGGGAATGCCCAAGGAAACCAAGGTCGGAACTATTATGATAAATCTGGAAGCAAAGACCAAGTTAGTTGGAAGAAAAACAATGAAAAAAGTGGTTTGTACGTTCCCCCTGGTAGACGTGACACCACCACATCTAATTCTGGAAGTATGGAAGACATGATGGCTAAGTTATTGAAAGGAGTGGAAGCAATGAGCGCAGGAGTTACGGAGGTGATTAATGATTTGTCATCCATGAAGCAATTAGTTGATTCTCATTCCACTTCTATCAAGCAAATAGAGCAGCAATTAAGCCAACTTTCAGCAGCATTCAATCAAAGAAAGGCTGGCACCTTACCGAGCGATACGGTGAAAAACCCAAGGAATGATGGGTCATGCATGGCCATCACTACCAGAAGTGGTAAGGTGCTGGAAACTTCAGCAAAAGGCAAGCAAGTGGTTGACGAAATTACGTACATGGACGTTACACCTAGTGACGTTGCAAAAGGAGATGATGTCGCAGCAACTACTTCCAACATCAAAGACGTTACACCTAGTGACGTGCAGCCTGAAAAAATGGAAAAACGGAAGCAAGAGGAGAAGAAAGCCATGGAGAGAACACTTCCATACCCACCACCACCTTTTCCCCAAAGATTGAAGAAGGTGGAGGATGACACTAAGTTCAGCAAATTTATGACTATGTTGAAACAGCTGACCATTAATGTTCCACTGGTAGAGGCACTTGAACAAATGCCTGGGTATGCGAAGTTTATGAAAGATCTTTTGACTAAGAAGAGGGCAGCAAGTTATGAGCTGAAGGATGATGTGCATCATTGTAGTGCAATTGCTACCCGATTGATAGTTCAGAAGAAGGCCGACCCCGGAGCTTTCACTATTCCTTGCACCGTCGGAACTTTAAACTTTGCCAAAGCATTATGTGATTTAGGAGCCAGCATCAACTTGATGCCATTATCGATCTACAAGAAGTTGGGGTTAGGAGATCCTACACCAACCAATATGAGGCTTGTCATGGCGGATAGGTCGGTAAAACGACCTATTAGTATTTTATGCGATGTCTTGGTAAAGGTTTCTTCATTTATCTTCCCAGCAGACTTTGTCATCTTGGATTGTGAAGCAGATTCTGAGGTTCCCATAATCTTGGGGCGCCCTTTCCTTGCTACAGGAAGTGTGCTCATTAATTTGAGAGCTAATGAGCTTTCATTCCGAATAAATGACGAAGTGGTTCGTTTTGATGTTTGCAAATCAATGAAGCAACCCAAAGATCTGTGTGTATTTTCTGTGGCTGATGTTGTCCTTGATGATGAGAAAGAACGACTTGAAGAAGAGTAAATTCTTGATGATCCTTTGGAGGTTTTGCTCATGAAAGTGGAGATTGAGGATGCTGAAATTTCTAAAGAAGCTATTTGTGCTCTATCGGGATTAGGGACCTATCACTATACTCCCAAGAAGCTGGATCTTGATCTCAAGAATTGACCCACACCACCAGCTAAGCCATCTATTGAAGAACCACCCACGTTAGAATTGAAGGAGCTGCCAAGTCATTTAAAGTACGCATTCCTAGGAAGCAAAAACACTCTTCCAGTCATAGTGGTAGCCGATTTGGGTGAGCAACAAGTTGCAGCTCTTATTGCAATCTTACGCAAGCATATTAGAGCCATTGGATGGACCATTGCGGATATTATTGGTATTCCACCTGGGATTTGGACACATAAAATTCAGCTTCAAGAAAAGTGCACACCCACCATTGAACATCAAAGGCGTTTAAACCCACCTATGCAAGAAGTGGTGAAGAAGGAGATTATCAAGTGGTTAGACGCAGGAGTTGTATATCCTATCTCTGATAGCACATGGGTAAGTCCTGTACAATGTGTTCCCAAGAAAGGAGGTATGACAGTGGTCGCAAATGCGAAGAATGAGCTTATTCCACTCAGGCCCGTTACTGGATGGAGAGTATGCATGGACTACCGCAAGCTGAATTCTTGGACACTCAAGGATCACTTCCCCATGCCATTTATGGACCAAATGCTAGACCGATTAGCGGGGAAAGGATGGTTTTGCTTCTTGGATGGTTATTCAGGTTATAATCAGATTTGTATTGCTCCCTAGGACCAAGAGAAGACAACGTTTACATGCCCATATGGTACGTTTGCCTTCAAACGTATGCCATTCGGGTTATGTAACGCACCAGCCACCTTTCAATGTTGTATGATGTCTATTTTCTCTGATATGGTTGAAGACACTTTGGAGGTATTTATGGACGACTTTTCAGTTATTGGTGAGTCTTTTGAAGCGTGTTTGGCAAACTTGAGCATGACATTGCAAAGATATGTAGAGTTCAACCTTGTGCTGAATTGGGAGAAGTGCCACTTCATGGTAAAAGAAGGAATCATTCTTGGGCACAAGATCTCCGAAAGAGGAATAGAGGTTGATCGAGCAAAAATTGAGGTTATTGAGAAGCTACCGCCTCCAATTTCGGTGAAGGGAGTTCGTAGTTTTCTTGGCCATGCTGGGTTCTATCGTAGATTCATCAAAGACTTTTCCAAAATTTCTAGTCCATTGTGCAAACTACTGGAGAAAGATGCAAAGTTTGACTTTAATGAAGATTGCTTAAAGGCATTCGAATGCCTTAAAGGAAAACTCATTGAAGCCCCTATCATGGTAGCACCAGATTGGACGCTCCCGTTCGAAGTCATGTGTGATGCTAGTGGTGTAGCCGTTGGTGCTGTTCTTGGACAGAGAAAGGAGAAACTATTTCATCCTATCTACTATGCGAGTAAGGTCCTAAATGAAGCCCAAAGGAACTACACTGTTACTGAACAAGAGCTCCTAGCGGTTGTGTATACATTTGAGAAGTTTCGTGCCTACCTATTGGGTACTAAGGTGATCGTCCATACAGACCATGCAGCTCTTAGGTATCTAATAACGAAGAAGGATGCAAAACCAAGGTTGATTCGATGGGTATTGCTGCTGCAAGAGTTCGATTTTGAGGTCAAAGATAGAAGAGGTTGCGAGAACCAAGTGGCTGATCACCTATCTCGACTTGAGAATGAGTAGGTGGCGTAACCAGAAATTCAGATTGCTGATGCATTCCCTGACGAGGAGATATTAGCGACAACAATGGACAAATTACCATGGTATGCCGACTTTGCAATTTCGTGGTGAGTAATATGCTACCTGCCAATTTATCCTACCATCAAAGAAGGAAGTTTATGCATGACGTTCAGCACTACTATTGGGATGAGCCTTATTTGTTTCGAAGATGCGCGGATGGTATCATTCGACGATGTATATCCCATGAAGAAGTGCCCACTATATTAGAAGCATGCCACACTTCGCAAGTTGGAGGACATCATGCAGGCAATCGAATGGCAAGAAAAGTTTTGCAAAGTGGTTATTATTGGCCTTCGATATTCAGAGATGCATACGACTATGTTAGAAGGTGTGACCAATGCCAACGTCAAGGTGCTATTTCAAAACACCATGAAATGCCCCTGTCCAAAATTCTGGAGGTAGAACTCTTTGATGTGTGGGGTATTGATTTCATGGGTCCATTTGTGAATTCGTTTGGAATGAAATACATCTTGGTTGCGGTGGATTATGTTTCGAAATGGGTTGAAGCTGTAGCATTGGCCGACAATGAAGGAAAGCGTGTTGTAGCATTCTTAAAGAAGAATATCTTCTCTCGCTTTGGAGTACCTCGTACTATCATAAGTGATGGAGGATCTCACTTTTGCAACAACCTATTCAAATCTGTATTGGCTAAGTATGGTGTTAAGCAACATAAGGTGGCTACGCCTTATCATCCCCAAACTAGTGGAGAAGTAGAGGTTTCCAATCGTGAGATCAAGCAAATCCTTGCAAAGACGGTTAAAGCTAATAGGAAGGATTGGTCTAGGAAGCTAGATGATGCACTATGGGCATATAGGACTGCATTCAAGACACCCATTGGTATGTCACCTTATCATCTAGTTTATGGGAAGGCTTGTCATCTACCCATTGAGCTCGAGCACAAGGCATTGTGGGCATTGAAGCAATTGAACTTGAATTGGGATGATGAGAAGAATCTGAGGTTGGAGCAGCTGAACGAACTAGATGAATTCCGTCTCCATGCATATGAACGATCGGATTTATATAAGGAGCGGATGAAGAAGTATCATGATCAGCGGATTGTTCGACGAAACTTCCAAAAAGGTGACATGGTACTACTCTTTAACTCCAAATTTAAGCTCTTCCCAGGTAAGTTAAAATCGAAGTGGTCTGGTCCATTTAAAGTCATCCAAGTCTACTCGTCTGGAGTAGTCGAATTGGAAGGCAATAAGGGTGTTGTTTTCAAAGTGAATGGCCAACGTATTAAGCCTTATATCGGTCCTCTTGACTCGATGAATGACATGGCCATCACTTATCTCAATGAAGTCTAAGTAATCGAGATTATTACGTTGAGCCACGACAATAAATAAGGCGCTAGATGGGAGGCAACCCATCGTTCTATCATTTTATCGTTTTATCGTTTTGTCGTTTTTGATAAATGAAAATCCAAAAATAAGAGTCATGCCATGACCAAAACAAAGGCGCTTGGTGGGAGGCAACCCATCGTACTAATCGTTTTCATTTGTTTTGAGCAAAAATAGGTGCAAGAAGTATCCAATGGGGAGATTGATTTCAATTGACGATTTGGACGCATTGTATGGTAAAGTTGGTAAGTTAGGAACGGTGATGCATAAGGCTATGGATTGAGCCTTTCTCACGCCAAAATAGGCTTCGAAGAAGGCTAGGCCTTGGTAAAACTAGGCCACGAACGATGCACAACCTATCTTATAGCCTAAGGTCTCGGAATCTAGTGTGCTATACACTATGCGCCGCCTATTCCTAGGTATGCTTTTGACTATGCGCCGCCTATGCTATGGCATTTGGTCTCAGTATCTCATATGCCATAGACTATGCGGCGCATATGTCTACAAATGCCATAGACTATGCGGCGCATATGTCCCATTATGCTATAGACAATGCGCCGCATATGTCATTGATATGCCGAGCATTATGCGCCGCATATGTGGTATTTTTGTCTCCAAAACCGATTGTAAATGGGTCAAAACCCGACCCATTCTCTTCCTATATAAAGGGGACTTAGTTTTATAACACAACCACACTAGAATATACCCTAAAGGCGCCGCATACTCTTCCAAATCTTCTCAAAATTTTCTTCTTTTGCTCCTCCAATTCACAAAACCATCTCCACAAGTTTCAAGCAAGTAAGTACTCTCTTATTCTTCATTTATTTCTCGTAAGTACTACGTTGCTATGTTTATTATGAATTGCTAAATTGTATAAGATTGTTGGTGATGTTTATGTGTTTGGATAGTTGATACAAAATCATGTGAGTGAACAAATACGTAGGAAAATCTTGACTTGTTTCCGACTTGAATTTGGTTTCAATAGCATTGTTATGATATTTACAGAATTACTATGGATATGAACATTGCTTAAGATTGTTTTTTGAATACTTACATGTTAGACTATCCCGGCCATCGGGATAAGACTTATAGTGCCTACCGACATAAGAGGTTGAGATTGTTGTAAGAATAACTATTCCATGTGGTAACCCCTATGTAGTAGTGTTGCTATATCTACCATAAAATTAGTCCAATGGCTGCAAGTAAGTGATGCATTGCTGATTTTCTTGTCGGAATACAATCCTAAAACGTATGTCGACGAAATCTGAGTAGCTCGACTACTTTCACCTCACTGATTTGTGTTAACAAAACTAAGTGTGGGGTGGTACCCCTATTGCTTGCTTATAGATTGTATCAAGTGAGATTGTGCTGCAACTAACACTAATTCTAGTCTCAGGTACAATGGCACCTAAAGCAAGGCAAGGCAAGGAGAAGGCTACCACGTCCCAAAAGGGCAGGAAGAGAGGTCGAAAGGACCAAGGAGAATCATCCTCAGCACAACTACCCCGCAGAATGTTTGGAATAAAATGGGTTCTTGAGGAAGAAGCCAAAGCATGGTACAGCAACAACAAAGAAAGAAAATATGTGCACGTCGACTTGATCAACAAGGAGACCTTATCAAAGAAGGAGCCGCGTATGTTGGCGAAAATAATGGCATTGAAGCTGGATTTCATCTTCCGCGACATGGGAGAATGCAACCTTGATTTAACAAGAGAATTTTATGCCAACTGGTCGCCGAACACAACAGGCAATGAAGTCAAAATTCGGGGCCAAGTGTTACAGCTCACCGCGGATTGGATCAACTCTTTTCTTGGCTTACCTTCGGTCGACACAGCACCATTCAAAGAGATGTACAGCAGGCCTCCTTATAGAGAAATACAACACACACTTTGTGGAAGCAGATCGATGGCAAGGTGGGGCAGACATAAAGAAACAGGCCGACACAACACCTTCCCCTATGCTCCACTAAATAGGGAAACAAGAATCTGGATGCGCATTGTCAACTCATGCCTTATTCCTGGGACTCAATACACCAAGATATCAAGAGATAGAGTGTGTTTGGTCTATGCTTTGATGACGAATGTCCCTATCAATTTTGGGGCAATCATTCGCTCTACCATAAGGAAGGCCAGACTCCACAAAAGGTCCCATTTCACATTTGGAAATTTGTTGACAGCAATCTTGCGGAAGGAGGATATCGAAGAGGAACCAGCTGACCACAAACTCCCACATAACCCAAATAAGGTTGACCTCACCAAGGTCAAAGATGCTGAAACAACTCATGGTGTCAACCTTACTACTGCGGAGAGACATGCTCGTGATGAGAGTTTCTTCCATCATCTCTATGGCATGACAGGATTTACTATGATGAGTGGTGGACGTATTCCAACTGCTGAAAAGCTCCAACAGCTGAACCATGACTACCCAATGAACATGCATGCACAGGAGATGTGTGGAGTGGGCGTATACTTTGAGGAACCTCTAGATGATGATGTGCCGACTGATGACGATCGACGCTTGCCTGATTCTGACGAGGAGGAGAACTCTGACGATGACTCTTATGTTGATTCAGACGAAGGGGGTATTGATAACGCTCAATCTACAGCTCTCGTAGGAGTGTAAAGCGGTCGTTAGCAAATATAGAACCCAACCTGGGTTGGGTATCGATCCCACAGGGAATAGCTTGGTCAACAAGTAAGCAAAATTAATAGACTTTTGGTGCAAGTCTCGTAAGAAGGGGGGATTGTAATAAGTAACCAAAGTAATGAAATAAAAGCTGAAAATAATAAAGTAAAAAGAGAAAGATTGTCACGTTGGTTGTAAACAATGAGAATTGAAGCGTTGGGGTTATGTCCACCTTCTGAGGTATACGTCTCTATTGGCTATGAGTGTGTAGAGTCTTGACATGCAATTGCTTATAGAGAATTGTAGTCGATGGTAAATCCAAGCGTCTCTCGACCTAAACAAGGACTATTTCACTTTAACTCTCTTGAGCTTAAAGTGTGTCTAGCGGTACAAATTCTCCAAGAGGTTAGTCCAGTTACGGCACTAGCTTTTTAATAGGAAAGGGTGTCCTACTACCTTGACATTATCTCTTTTCCAGACAAATAACCTTTCTCTCGAACAAGTTAAATGTTAGACTGGCGTTAGTCTATGCGTCTTCTTTTCTAGACAAGTAACCTTTCTCTCGAACAGGTTAGATGTTAGAATGGCGTGTTCATGTGTTTGAAACCGCAAAGATTGTAGATTTAAGATGAAGAGAATAATGATATAAGCAATATACGTGTCTTGAACTCACAATCTCATAGCAATAGATAGTAACTCATTCGGCTTCCATAACCCCAACTAAGAGATTTAGTTACCCATGAATGCGAAGGATATCACGTTTTGCATGGTGGATGGCGTGTAAAAGAGGTGTTAGGCGTGTGGTTTTGGTGATTCCGTAGCAAGTAACAATTCTCTTGTTGTGGAATTTAAGAGTAGAAGAATGAAGAATTAAGAATGTATTGTAGGAAGATATCTTAATTGTAAGGAGATGAATGAATTGTAAGAATGTGTTGTGTAATGAATAAAAATCTCTAGCATGATAGGGTATTTATAATACTCCTATCCTACTCCTACTAAGCTAATGAAATAAATAACAAAATCCTAATAGACTAATGAAATCCTTAACCCAAATGTACTAGGGTAAGGTTACAATATCATAATCCAAGTAGAATAGTGAAATACATAACCTAATTATACTAGGTTAATGTATCTTGGTAAAAATCCAGCTTTGTGTCTGTAAGTCCCCAAAGTCTTCAGAAATGCTGTTTTAGCCCGGGACAGATTTTCCATCCAGCAGTTTTGGTCCAGGTCCCCAGAGTCTTCAGAAATGCTGTTTTAGCCCGGGACAGAGTTTCCATGCAGCAGTTTTGGTCCTTAGGCGTGTAAACTCCCTTTCCTTCCTTCGTGAGCTTTCTTTTGCGTCAAGTAAGCCATAAAATGCTGAATTTTGCATCATTTATACCTGAAACTTTACTAATCATGTTTGTTAGCTCATTTATAGGAAAAAGGACTAAAAGTGCATGAAATATATAATTTGTTCTCAAAACTAGGCTAAAATATGGGCAAAATAGATTGATATAGGCGCGTAATTTCGCCTATCATCAGGTATGACCCCCGACATTGAGGAAGAGTCCGACTAACCAGGTTCTTCGTATTTATTTTCCATTGAGGGCAGTGTCCCGTTTAAGTGTGGGGTGGCGGTATCGCATGCTATACTTCTCTATTTGCATCTATTTGCATATATGTTTGTTTACTTTTTTTTGTGTGTTTTCGATTTTTTTTAAGTTAAGTTTTTTTTTGGGAGTCAAATTTTTTCTAGCTTCGCATGAAACTATTTTTGATAGGCAGCATGAGATTATAACAAGAGTATGTGCTACAATTAGGACTATTGAGACGTTTAGGCTCCAGTTGTGACTCATTATGTGACATTGTGTGGTTTAATTCCTTCACTTGTTGGGTCAAGAGTCTATATTACTTCCAATCAAGTCGACCATGTACCTTGTGTGTGTGAGATAATAGTATATTCTATGTATGTGGCTGATGCTAGAACTTGCCTGGTATGTATGCAAAGCGAAAATAAGGAGTGTAAGTTTAGGATATGATTGAAGCATTTCTTTGGCAACCTAGATTTGTTTACCTTCAGTTTTACCTACCCATGGACATCACCCTAGTTAAACCCTTTTGAGCCTTTAGCCTATTTCTTTGACAACCTTGCATGCAAGCCTAATCCATTTTCTTTCAAGACCGTAATTTGATCCAAATTCCTAAGTGCTTTAAAGTGAAAAAGTCATGTGACAACATAAGAGGAAATTGGGTGAGTATGATGCTTTAAATTATAATGGTGCTTGAATGTGTTATGAAAAAGAAAGTGTTATCATAAGAGGTATGTTGTGAAAAGAAAAAGGAAAAGAAAGCTGAAAAGTGAGTTGTTCTTAAAATTGAAAAACAAAAGAGGAGAACAAGGGTGGTAGAATAAAAGAAAGAAGAAAGGTTGAAAGAAAAAAGTGTCAATGATACAATGTGATGTATTAAAGCGCTTAGGAGCTTAGTCACTATTCCTGGCCAAAATAGTCCTACCCGTCCCTTAGCCTACATTACAACCATCAAAAGACCTACTTGATCCTAATCTTAACATTCTGACATTTAGTAGAGTACTACACTAAGGGCAAACCTATGGTCATCAGTTGCTACATATGAATTCTTTGTGAGAGTGAGAGCAAGGATATTTTGATACCCATGTTTGAAAAATATGCTATACTTGTGAGTGACTATGGGTAATATATTGTGAGACACACATGGTTGATGAGTTTTGGATAGTTGTATATGATTCTACGCGCCTTAACGTTTGCATGCGAGTTGATCACCATCACGAGTCTATGCTAGAGGTTAAACTGTTTCTACTTATAATCGGGAAGTACTCTTTGTTGATAATTGTTGTGCTTGTCTTGAAGAATGTTTTGTGTTGTTGTTGTAAAAACCCTAAGTTGATGTTTAGAAGGACATGATATGTTGTTCGAGGACGAACAAAGCTCTAAGTGTGGGGTGTTGATGATAGGCGAATTTACACGCCTATATCAATATATTTTGCCCATATTTTAGCCTAGTTTTAAGAACAAATTATATATTTCATGCACTTTTAGTCCTTTTTTCTATAAATGAGCTAACGAACATGATTAGTAAAGTTTCAGGTATAAATGATGCAAAATACAGCATTTTCTGGCTTACTTGACGCAAAAGAAATCTCACAAAGGAAGGGAAGAAAGTCTACACGCCTAAGGACCAAAACTGCTGCATGGAAAGTATGTCCCGGGCTAAAATAACATTTCTGAAGACTTTGGGGACTTACAGACACAAAGCTGGATTTTGACAATGATACATTAACCTAGTACAATTGGGTTATGTATTTCATTAGTTTATTTGGATTAGGAGAATGTTACATTAACCTAGTACAAATGGGTTAAGTATTTCCTTAGTTTAGTAGGATTTGGTTATTTATTTCATTAGCATAGTAGGAATAGGATAGGAGTATTATAAATACCCTATCATGCTAGAGATTTTTAATTAAGTCCTCCCTTAGTGGAGAGACACATTCTACTTCTCAATTACAACTCTTCTAATCTTTCCATTAATTCTATTCTTCTACTATTCTATTCTTAAATTCCACAACAAGAGAATCGTTACCAAGCCAAGGAAACACGCCACACGCCTATCACTTGATCTACACGCCATTACTCAATATTGTGATATAATAACAATGTCAATCGTGATCTCCTTCGCATTCATGGGTAACTAAACCTCTCTGTTGGGGTTATGGAAGCCGAATGAGATACTATCTATTGCTGTGAGTTTGTGAGTTCATGACGCGTATAGTGCTTATATCATTATTCTCTTCGTCTTAATCTACATTCTTTGCGGCCTGAAACTTTCCTAATCATGTTCGTTAGCTCATTTACAGGAAAAAGGACTAAAAGTGCATGAAATATATAATTTGTTCTCAAAACTAGGCTAAAATATGGGCAAAATATATTGATATAGGAGTGTAAATTCGCCTATCATCAACATGTGGTCTCTTGACTTGTACTTGACTGAAGTTGTAATGTTACTTGAAAGGCTAAGTGATACACACTTGAAGTAATAGTTAAGGGTTTATGCTTGTACTTGTTATAAGATTATGGTTATTTGTCCTCATTCATTATTGAGGTTAATTGAGTTGTAAGTGAAATTGATTGACTTATAACAACTATTGGGATTAAACAAGTAAGAGTTATGACCGACTTTTAAAGTGAAGGATGATCTATGATTAGTGAGATTAAGTGTGAATAGTATAAGGGGATGTTAATGATACATATATGACTATTAGTAGTAGATTAGATACAACTAAGTCAACAAGAATAACAATGAAATACTCTTAGGTAACACAAGTGGAACAAAGTGATGTGTATTAAATTGTTATATAAGTTCTATGCTTTTTGTGACACCTATATTGTCTTTACGTGATCTAATCCTGATTGGCCAATGATACCTACCAGTATGTGTTGTTTATGCAGGTACTACTTTTACTATCCATTTTTGAGGTATAGTCTGACTATAGGATTCAATATGTATTTCATGCTTGATGTGGATCGTGATCTCCAGAAGCTTCTACTCATCTCATTCCTATTGTGGGAGTTTTGTATTGTTTTGCTTGTACCTTTTTAAACTAGGTCCTTGGAAAAATTGTTCATTTTGCGCTGTTAAGTTTTGTAATAATCATTGTATTAAATAAAAATTTTATTATTTATTTGATGACTTTCGCAATGTTTTGAATTAGGTGGTACGGATTCTTCTATCTAGGTGGATTAGAGTAGGTTCCTCACGATACGGAAATTTGGGTCATGACAAGTTAGTATTAGAGCCTGGGTTATCGGTCTCTTAGTAAAAAAGAAAATATCAAGATTCATGTGAATTGGTGTGTTGACGTCCACATCTGATCTTTGGAGTGCTATGAGTCATTCTAGGAAATTGTTTCACCTTTTTCTTTTTCCTCATGCGGTTTGTACAATTACTTTTGTAATGACCCTTACGGTTATTTTCCTGTATTTTCATATAATTTTAGTACTATCTAAATGTATCGTGGATTATTTAATTTAATTTGGCATTGGTAGAAATATAATTTAGTACCCTTCTAGAACATTTTTTATATAGGTAAAATTCTTTAAGTAATGATATATTTATATTGATTTATAATAGATTTCTATGATTTATTAATATTTTAAGCGGAGATAGTGAATTTAGAAATGTTAAAAATATTATTATTATACAATAGATATTTTGTTAGAAATAATTTTTTATTAATTATGATATATTCAAAATATTATAATTATTTTACTATAAATTTATGCAGTACCCGAATATATACGCGATGTAGAAAAATTATTAATCATGGCTATCACCACCTCACACGTGTAAATGGGAAAGGATGGACCACTTTTGGATGGCTACCACTTGCCTACAAGTTTTTGGCCTAATTTGCTTTTATATATATATATATATATATATATATATATTTGCTAGCCTTGACTTTTTAAAGGGGGAATAAATGTGAATTGCTTCCAGTAAGCATATATATATATGCACGTATATCTGTGTCTTTATATATTTGGGGGCCTTCTCGATTTTTTTTTTAAATTGGTTAGAGTTCTTGGTTAGCCTTAAAAATTTGCATATAAGTTAAGAGGTATTGTGGAAAATAATTTCTTTGATGTTATTCAAATTTGGATTCTAGAGAGATACTATTTGGAGGATTCACGGAAAGATATTGTAGCTTTGGCGTTCAAGTAGGCTAGGTTTTCCCTACCTTTAGATTGAAATTATTTATCGAAATTGTAAACTATTTGTTAGCTCTAGATGCGTACTTACAGTTGCACACCATTTGATATATAACATGCCCTATTTATTCGGATTAGAAACCCGTTCTAGTAAATATTAAAATATTATCTTTTATTATAATATAACACCTATTACTTTAGGACGTGAAACTAAATTGTAAAATCTTGAATTTATTTCTTTTTAATTAATATTGGAGGATGATTATTTAGACGTTGACATTGTTATGGTATGGTATGAATTTTAATAATACTATTGGGTATGGTTACTATGAGTTCCAGTTCGAGTCCGGTATTTGATTATTATTGTTACTATGAGTTCCGGTTCAAGTCCGACATTTGATTATTATTGTTACTATGAGTTCCGATTCGAGTCCGACATTTGATTACTATTGATACTATGAGATTCGATTCTAGTCCGGCATCTGATTATGAGTTCTATATATGTGGCCTATCATTATTACCCACTATGTCTGATTCGAATCTGACACGTGTCTTCTTGTTATTATCCATAACTATCGGTTCGAGTCCGATGCCTAGCCTCTGGTTGCTACCATTGGTTCCGTTTCAAGTCCGGTGCACATCTGAATGACAATCATAATTTATTGGGATCAGTGCAGTTATATATTATTTATGTTTATTTTCATTACTTATGTGTCTCACCGGCTTATGGGGGTATGGTTAGTTAATTGTCTTCTTCAATGTGCCTAGCGGGCTTATGGGGTCCCAACTAGGTTATGTTTGATTTTTCTGTCATTATTGCATTATTTATTTCCTGTATAGCTTATATTTATTCCTTTATCTCATTGGCGTAGCTTGGCAGTTACTTACCCTTTCTGTCCCTTTTTACTGTTGACTTGGATTACATCCTCGCATTGTAGTTATACATTTTTTGTATTTAGCTCAGTCGGCCGATGATGCCTACTGAGTACCCATTGATTTGGTACTCATACTACACTTCTATATCTTTTTTTATGCAGATCCGGGTACTAGCAGTCGGTGTTAACGTAGTTCCTACCTTCTAGTACTGATTCAGAGCAGGGTAAGCTTGCTGTTATCTGAGGTTGATCCTCCTCTATCTACTCTAGTTAGTCTTTTTCACTCGAGACTGCTCGTGTATATTATGTACATTTTAGATTTCTGTCTAGTACTCTAGGTACCTGTTAGCAGTGGCTCTAGTACTGACCTTATAAGGTCTTGGGAGGGATTCATTTGTATAGTTGATCCTATTTCCTTCTCTCATTTTGATATAATACATATGCTCCCTTCTTAATTTTCACATATTATTGTTGTTGTTATCATTATACATGATCTTTTGTTTGGTCTCTGCCTGTTAGCTCCTTACCTATCATTCTGGACTATGGCTTCACTTGCCTACTGGTGGGTTAAAGTAGGTGTCATCACGACTTGAGAAATCGGGTCATGATAGCTTGGTATCAGAGCTTAGGTCTTATTGGTATTGTTAATACTGGAGCCGATGTTTAGTAGAGTCCTTTGAATCGGTACAGAGATGTCTGTATCCTATCCTTGGGAGGCTACTAAGCATTTTTAGGGAAAACTCATTTTCTTAATCCATTTTTTTGCGTTGAGTCTGGGTTGGTTGTAACTCTTTTTATTGGTTCACTCTCAATGCAGATGGCTAGGACGCGAGGTTTGAGAGCAGGGGGTCGAGGCCCTGGGTTTGCTTCTAGAGTTCTAGCTTGGGATATCAGGGACAGGGGAGAGCCGCATCTCCTGATTGAGATCAGGCTAGGGATCCATCACGTGATCCTATTATAGCTCTGGGGATTAAGAGAGCTCCAGGTATTCAGCCATATCAGCAGGTGGGCTAGGGGGTAGCCTAGGCTCTACCCGGTTTTATATCTTCTTCAATTATTTGAGGTGTATTAGTATAGTTATTGGGGTTAGTTGGCGGTCCATCAGTCATGGGAGCTCAGCCAACAGCATAGAGTGGTGTTGTTTAGGGGCACAGTCTGTGGCAGCGGCGCCTAGGGTAGAGATTCCACCCGCACGAGTAGTCCCAAACCGCCAGTAGCCCAGCCAGTTATGTTTGCAAAGAAGCAAAAGATGTTGGATTGATTTTTAAGATTGACTCCACCCAGGTTTGTGCGGGACCCCGGGAGAGGATGCTCATGAGTTCCTATCTAGTTGCGAGGAGCGGTTATAGAATTTAGGGCTAGTTGAGGCGTGAGGAGTAGACTTTGTTTCTTATCTGTTCGATACGGCAGCGAGGTGGTGGTGGAGGGATTATCTTGATTCCATGTTAGCTGGGTCATCACCAGTGACTTGGACTCAGTTCTCTGAGGTTTTCTTAGGGAAATATATGCCTCACAGCATGCACGGGCATCTTCGGGATGAGTTTACAGCATTAAGCCAGGGTTTTATGACTGTGGCTGAGTATTAGGCGAGATTTTATGAGTTATCCAGATACGCCACTATGATTTTGGATACAAAGTACGAGCGGATTTGATGCTTTGTCAGGGGATTGAGATTATCACTTTGTAGGGATACGCAGAGCTTGGTAACTTTAGGGAAGTCTTTTTTGGAGATAGTCAAGTATGTTTATTCTATAGAGGAGATAGATTATGAGGCCCAAGGGGGCAGCGATAAGAGACCATGCTACTAGGGTAGTTACAGTGGTTCACAGTTCTCAGGCCTAGGATTTCATGGTAGGCACCCTCATCAGCAGCCTTCTCAGTATTAGGGTTAGCTTAATTGGCCAGTTCAGGCATTGCTTCAGATATTCGACAAGGGTCAGCCCGTCTATAGTAGTTCCAATGGTCAGAGCAGCAGCCAGCCGCAAAGGGTTGTTCAGTCAAGATCGTTGAGTAGGGGTGGTCATTTTGGATTCGATGGACCTTTTAGACAGAGCAGGGTGCTCGGGGCATGTTATGACTGCAGGGTTGTTGGTCACTTTTCCTGTGAGTGTCCTCAACGTAAGATGATTGAGCCTTCAATTCTGGCTGTGTGATCGATCAGATCAGTGCCACCGTTAGGCAGGGGTAGTGTATAGGGTCGTGGAGGTAGTTCTCAGGGTTTTAGAGGTGGTCCATGGGGAGTTAGGGCAGGCAGTCGGGCAGGTACCCAGTCCAGTAGTGGGCAGGGTAATTTGTATGCTATTCCAGGTAGATCAGGGGCTAAGGCTTTGGATGTTGTCATCACAGGTATGATTTTCGTGTTCCATCAGCCAGCTTCTGCTTTGTTTGATCCTGGTTCTATATTTTCATATGTTTCTACGTATTTAACATCATGACTGGGTTTATGTTTGGAGTCTTTATCTGTGCCATTATGAGCGGCTACCCCAGTGGGTGATTTTTTAGTAGTGGATCGGGTAAATAGATCTTGTTTGGTGACTTTTGGGAGTTTGATACTCAGATTGACCTCATTTTCCTATATATGGTAGATTTTGATGTGATTCTAGGCATGGATTGGCTATCTCCTTACCATGCAGTCTTGGATTGTTTTGCTTGGACCATTACTTTAGCTTTGCCTGGTATACCCCCAGTTATGTAGTAGGGTTCTGTTAGACGCGCACCGATGGGAATTATTTCATACATCCGGGCTAGAAGACTGATATCGAGGGGTTGTAAGTTATTTCTTGCATATGTTCAGGATGTTAGAGCTGAGAGTCCCCTACTTGACTCCGTCCCTGTTGTTTTGCAAATTTTCTGATGTATTTCTGACCGACCTACCTGGCCTTCCTCCTGAGCATGATGTAGAGTTTATTATTGACCTTAAGCTAGGCACCCAACCTATTTCTAAGGCTCTATATCGTATGGCTACTGCTGAGTTGAAGGAGTTGAATAGTCTGCTTTAGGATCTTCTGGGTAAGGACTTTATCAGACCGAGTGTATCTCCTTGGGGTGCTCCCATTTTGTTTGTAAAGAAGAAAGATGGCTCCATACGTATGTGTATCAATTACAGGCAGTTGAATAAGGTGACTGTGATGAATAAGTATCTTATGCCTCGTATCAATGATTTATTTGATCAACTTTAAAGTATGGCGGTGTTTTCTAAGATAGGTTTGAGGTTCGGTTACCATTAGTTAAGAGTTAGGGCTGCGGACATCCCTAAGACAACCTTCAGGACTCGTTATGGACATTATGAGTTCCTGGTGATGTCTTATAGGTTAACCAATGCTCCAACAACTTTTATGGATCTGATGAATAGCGTGTTCAAGTCATATTTAGGCTCCTCCATGATACTAGTTATTGATGACATTCTAGTATATTCAAGGAGTAAGGAAAGGCACAAGCAATATTTGAGTACTATACTCCGCTCTTTGAGAGACCACAGGCTTTATGCCAAGTTCTCAAAGTGTGAGTTTTGGCTTAAGTCTATAGCTTTCTTGGGGCACGTAGTGTCCAAGGATCGTATTATGGTGGACCCAACAAAGATTGAGGCTATTCATAGTTGGGCTAGGCCTACATCACCTTTTGTGGTTCGCAGCTTTATTGGGTTGGGAGGTTACTACAGGCAGTTCATTGAGGGTTTTTCTTCTATTGCATCCCCTATGAATTGATTGACTAGGAAGAAGGTTCTGTTTAGTGGTCTGCAAGTTTTGAGGCGAGCTTTAAGAAGCTCAAGGATTTGCTTACTTCAGCTCCTATTCTGACTCTTTCTGTTGAGGGCGAGGATTTTTCTGTCTATTGCGATGAGTTTGGTATTGGTTTGGGGTATGTTTTAATGCAGTATAGTCGTGTTATTGCATATGCATCAAGATAGTTAAAGGTGCATGAGCACAACTACCCCACTCATGAGTTAGAGTTGGCAGCGGTAGTATTTGCGCTTAGTCTTTGGAGACATTATTTGTATGGGTTTTGCTGTGAGATATTTACTGATCACCGCAGTCTTCAATATATTATGACCCAGAAGAAACGTAATTTAAGCCAGCATAGGTGGATTGAGTTGCTGAAGGACTATGATATCTCTATTCTCTACCATCCAGGCAAGGCGAATGTGGTAGCGAACGCCTTGAGTCAAAATTCATTGAGTATGGGTAGCTTAGCATTCATTTTATCTTCTCAGCGGCCGTTGGATTTGGACATTTAATCCTTAGCTAACTTGATAGTTTGTTTGGATATTTCTGACCCTTAAAGAATCATTGCTAGTGTTAAGGATAGATCTACCTTGTTGGAGCAAATTTGAAGTTGTCAGTTTGAGGATAGAAGGCTTCGTAACATTGGGGAGCAGGTGTTAAGGGGTGAGTCTCAGCAGGTTACCCTAGATTCTGAGGTTGTATTGAGGTTTGATGGTTGTATTTGTGTTCCAAGGGTTGGAGATTTGATCCAGTTGATTCTTCATGAGGCTCATAGCTCCAGATACTCTATTCATCCCGGTATAGGTAAGATGTATAGGTATTTGAGGCAGTATAACTAGTAGAGTGGTATGCAGAGAGATATAGCAGGGTTTGTAGTGCGATGTCTTTGTTGTCAGCAGGTAAAGGCCGAGCATCAGAGGCCTAGTGGATTACTTCAGCAGCTACCCATTCCCGAGTGGAAATGGGAGCGAGTTACTATGGATTTTGTAGGTTGATTGCCTCGTACTTTGCATGGTTTTCATAGTATTTGGTCATCGTGGATCGATTGACCAAGTCTACATATTTTATTCCCGTTCGAGTTTCCTACAGTGACGAGAGGTTAGATCGTGTTTACATCCAGGAGGTGGTTTACCTTCATGGGGTCCCTGTGTCCATTATTGTCGACCGAGGCTCTAAGTTCACTTTTAGCTTTTGGAGGACATTTCAGGAGGAGTTGGGGACCTAGCTTGACCTTATCATAGCCTTTCATCCCCAGATGGATGGGCAGTCAGAGTGGACTATCCAGGTTTTGGAGGATATGCTACGCGCTTGTGTGTTGGATTTTGGAGGTCAGTGGGACCAGTATCTATCTTTGGCAGAGTTTGCATATAATAACAACTTTCCCTCGAGTATTCAGATTGCCTCATTTGAGGCATTGTATGGTAGCCGATATCGATCTCCTATTGGTTGGTTTGAGACTCCTGATGCTAGGCCTCGTAGCACAGATTTGATTCGTGATTTGTTGGACCGATTTTAAGTGGTTCAAGACAGGCTACGAGCAGCTCAAACCAGATAGAGGAGTTATGCTGATCGCAGACATCATCCATTGAGTTTCAGAGTTGGTGATAAGGTCTTCCTGCGAGTATCGCCCATGAAGGGCATGATGAGGTTCGGGAGGAGAGGTAAGCTTAACCATAGATATATTGGACCTTTTGAGATCCTACAGATAGTTGGGGAGGTAGCTTATGTGTTGGCATTGCCACCTACCTTCTCAGCTATTTACCTAGTGTTTCATGTATCTATGTTGCGGCAGTATATTCTAGATGAGTCACACGTACTTTAGTGGGACTCGGTTTAGTTGGACGAGGGATTGGCGTTTGTAGAGGAGCCAGCGTCTATTTTGGCGAGGGATGTCAGGCGGTTGTGCTCCGGGGACATTCCGGTAGTTAAGGTTTAGTGGCGTCACCGTCCAGTTGAGGAGGCTACCTTGGATATCGAGCGTGTTATGCGCGCCTAGTGTCCCTACCTGTTTGAGCCTTCAGGTATGGCCTTATCTTTTACTTTCGCGGACGAAAGTCCTTTAGTAGTGGATTTTGTAACCTATATTTTCATACAATTTTAGTACTATCTAAATGTATCGTGAATTATTTAATTTAATTTGACATTTGGCAGAAATATAATTTAGTACCCTTCTTGAATATTTTCGATATAGGTAAAATTCTTTAAGTAATGATATATTTATATTATTTTATAATAGATTTCTATGATTTATTAATATTTTAAGCGGAGATAGTGAATTTAGAAATGTTAAAAATATTATTATTATATAATAGAAGTTTTGTTAGAAATAATTTTCTATTAATTATGGTATATTCAAAATATTGTAATTATTTTACTACAAATTTATACAGTACCCGAATATATACGCGATGTAGAAAAATTACTAATTGTGGCCACCACCACTCACACGTGTAAATGGGGAAAGGGTGGACCACTTTTGGATGGCTGCCACTTGTCTACAAATTTTTGGCCTAATTTATTTATATATATAAATGTGGTAGCCTTGACTTTTTGAAGGGGGGAAGAAATGTGTTGTTTCCAGCAAACATATATATATATATATATATGCACGTATATCTGTGTCTATATATATTTGGGGTCTTCTCATTTTTTTTTAAAAAAAATGGTTAGAGTTCTTGGTTAGCCTTACAAAATTGCATATAAGTTAAGAGGCGTTGTGAAAAATAATTTCTTTGATGTTATTCAAATTCGGGTTCTAGCGAGATACTATTTGGAGGTTTCGCGGAATGATATTATACCTGTGAAGTCCAAGTAGGATAGGTTTACCCTACCTTTAGATTGAACTTATTTATCAAAATTGTAAACTATTATTCTACCTCTAGATAAGTACTTATAGTTGAGCACCATTTGATATATAACATGACCTATTTATTCGGATTAGGACCCTGTTCTAGTAAATATTGGACTATTATCTTTTAATATAATATAGCACCTATTACTTTAGGACGTGAAGCTACATTGTAAAATCTTGAATTTATTTCTTTTTGATTAATATTGGCAGATGATTATTTAGACGTTGACATTGTTATGGTATGGTATAGATTTTAATATTACCGTTGGGTATGGTTACTATGAGTTTCGGTTCGAGTCCAATATTTGATTATTATTGTTACTATGAGTTTCGGTTCGAGTTCGGCAATTGATTATTATTGTTACGATGAGTTCCAGTTTGAGCCCGACATTTGATTATTACTGATACTATGAGATCCGTTTCGAGTCTGACATCTGATTATGAGTTCTATTTATGTGGATATCGTTATTACCCACTATGTCCGTGTAATACCCTGCACTTTTTTCTAGCTAAATTCGTCCTTAGAATGTCAATGATTTGCTTCAAAGATGAATACATTTTTATTCATGTGATATTTTCCAGATTTAGACTTTTAATTGTGTGGAAAATTTAATAAGCTTTCCACCAATACCAAATTCACCTAAATTTGATATTCGATTGAAAAGTTATGGCATTTTTAAGTTGATAGAGTGCCACCCGGGCACTCTGCGCATCGCGGAGAAGGCAAGAATGGCAATCGTCAATTCCATTGGACCTCCGCAATATTGGCGCGTCGTGAAGTGGTCTATTTTCCTATTTGTCAAAATCCAGTAGCCCAATGCGATCTTACCGCGTCGCATTGGTGGCCAAAATGGCATTTCAAAGGGGCACCGCGATGGCTCCGTGTCGCAGAGTCTGCCCAGTTCTCAATTGTCCAAATTCCAGTGAGCCACCGCGATAGTGGCGCGTCATGGTGGCCTGCCAGTTAGGAAAAATATTGAGTTTTTTAGTTCCAACTTAGAGTTTAATAGGGGTATTTTGGTCTATCCCCAAGGCCCCAATTTATCCAAAACAAGGAATTAATCATATTTAAGGCACTTTATGCCCAATTTCATCCATTCTCTCTCAAAGCAAAACCCTAGAGCTCCAAAGCTTCTTCTCCAAGAAATCAAAATCCTCCATAGTTTCTCCAAGAAAGCTTAAGATTGAGGATTCCCAAGACAAGATAATCAAGAACTCATCTTCAAGAACTTAAATAGGAATTAATAATTCAAGTTTCATCATCTAATCATCAATCAAGGTATGTGGAGTTTATGAACAAGGATTCTCTTCCATCCTTGTGCCCATAACCAAGCTTTTATTTAAAATTCATATGATTTTGAATGATTATACATGAGATTTGAATTAGGTTTCATACCCTTTATTGCTATTTGCAAGATTATGAGTTTTCGAGAGAATTTGAAGATAAATAACATGTCTATTTTCATGTTTTCATGCTTATGGTAGAAATTTCATATTTTGAGTTTAATTATCATTGATTTCACTATCAAGCATGATTATTTTGATGTTTTGACATGAGTTTGATGCATGGGTTATTAAGCCCCAGGTTTATATGTTGATATTTCAAGAAAGATGATGTTTTAAGCATCCTATGAGCTGATTATTTCAGATTTATAATAAAGCTTTGATCTTTTGATCCTCAGATAATTTTTGGAATCCACTTTACAGATTTATTACATATTACAGCAAGCAAAATAGCTTCATTTACATATTGATTCAGATAAATTCATAACTGGTTTCATAATAAACTCTTATGCTAGTTTTAAAGTGGATTTCCTACAAGATGAGCGTAGCAAATTAAAGGGAGTAGTAGTTAGCACCGAGTTGGGTATGATTCCAAGGTCTCATACCTCCAAACTATGTGTCACCATAGAATTGAGAATAAAGTGCCTACAGTGGGATGAGATAGTGATCACTTAAGCTGAGGTTATACTCCCTGACAAGAGTATGACACCTCTCCCCAACGTGAAGTTACTTATTTAGGAGGACGAGACGTTGGACTCTATGTAGCTCGCATGGTTTATGTCATTTAGAAGAACCTCCCTAAAGCTGTAAGATAAAGTGTTTCCCTTATAGCTTAATGGTAAAGATTTCCAGAATAGTTTTATCATAAAAGAATAATAGAAAGCTTTTAGAAAACTTAGTGTAAAGGCTCACAACTTTATTCATATTATGATTTACATAAAGATATTAGCTGCAGATTTCAGCTTTTAGATTTCAGATTTAAGAGTGAGTCCTTTCTACACTTAGACAGTATGATTTAATGAGAGAATACAAATACAACTTTTAGAACTAAATGTTATGACTCATTAGATTTATAAAGTATGATTTGTTTCTTATTATTTCAGTATTTCATATGTTCCAGCTTATGTGAGTCATTTACATTTAGCATGCATTATTTTATAAATTATAATGATGAGATGATGTTTTACTTATGCATTTCACCTTTATATACTCAGTACATCCTCAAAGTACTGATCCACATATACGTCTATGTGCTACATTATTTCATAATATAGGTTCAGGTGCTCAATATCAGTTGCATGAGAAGTTTGAGCATCTTCATCTACATCCGATAGTTGGTGAGTCCTCATAGTTTGGGTACTTATTCATTCAGATTCTGTAGCTTAGTAGTTTTATATGGTCAAGTATTCTTTTCAGACAGTTCGACTTAGATGGAGGTCTGTCCCAATGACTCTCTAGTATTAGTAATAGAGGCTTGTTAGACTACTAGTTTTGATTTAGCTTATTCAGTATTAAGATTTTAGACATTATTTCAGATATTATATTCAGACAGTTTTCCATATTTAGAATAGTTCTTATGTCTATATTTTCTTTATTATGAGATTCAGATTTAGTAACAGGCAGACAGGGTTAGCTTAAGGATACTCGTAGTCTTGAGCATCATGTGACATCTTGGAACTAGGTTTTGGGGCGTTACAATTCAATTTGAATCTGGCATGTGTCTTTTTATTATTATCCATCAATACCGATTCGGGTTTGGTGCCTGGCCTCTCATTACTACCCATTGGTGTCGATTCAAGTCCAGTGCATATCTGGATGACTATCATGATTTATTGGGATCAGCGCAGTTATAGATTATTTTTTTATCTTCATTACTTGTATGTCCCACCCGCTTATAGGGGTACAGTTGGGTCAATTGTCTTCTTCAGTGTGCCTAGCGGGCTTATAGGGGCCCAGATAGGTTATATTTGATTTGTCTATCATTACTGCACTATTTATTTCCTGTATTGCTTATATTTATTCCTTTATGTCACTGGCGTAGCTTAGTAGTTGTTTACCCTTTCTGTCCCTTTTTACTGTTAACTTAGATTACATCCTCGCAATGTAGTTATACCTTTTCTATATTGAGCTCAGTTGGCCGATGATGCCTACTGAGTACCCATTGCTTTGGTGGTCATACTACACTTCTGCATATTTTTCCTGATGCAGATCCGGGTACTAGCATTCGGCGTTGACGTAGTTCCTACCTTCTCGTACTGATTCAGAGTAGAGTGAACTTGTTGTTGTCCAAGGCTGATCCTTCTCTATCTAATCTAGTTATTCTTTTGCAATCAAGATTGCCTTTGTATATTCTGTACATTTTAGATTTATGTCTAGTACTTTGGGTACCTGTTAGTAGTGGCTCTAGTACTGACCTTATCAGGTCTTAGGAAGGATTCATTTGTATAGTTGATCCTTTTTCCTCCTCTCATTTTGATATAATACATATGTTCCCTTCTTAGTTTTAACTTATTATTGTTGTTGTTATCATTATACGTGATCTTTTATTTGGTCTCTGCCTGTTAGCACGTTACCTATCATTCCGAACTATGGCTTGGCTTGCCTACTGGTGGGTTAAAGTAGGCGCCATCACGACTTGAGAAATTGGGTCGTGACAACTTTTTTGGGTTGAATCTAATTAGTATCTCTTGATTCCCATTGATATCTCAATTAGGCTAGTAGAAGTCACTTGACTCCACTTGGAGTAACATAGGGTAATAAAAAATAAAATCAGGAAGGTTCCAATTGGTATCTGGCCGTAAGGGTTGTGGGTAAATTATTAGATATCAAATCGTGTTCATCAAGAATGCGAATAGAAACAAGTTATGTTAATAGCATATGAAGTATGAATTATTTAATTTTAGAATTTCTCTAAATTCACGCTATTAAAAATTGTAATTGCTTGGTAGACTCTGTATTTGTGAAATATGATTGTTTGAATTACTGTCGAATTTATGATTGGTAAAAAGTCATAAGCTCTGAAGGTGTCGATAGTAGAGAGAATTACTTGCTATGTGTCTAAATAAAGTGGCATGCTAAATGTTGCGAATGATCTTATCATTGGTAAAATGGTAAAGGGAAAATGGATTAAGATTATGAAAACTCTCATTTCAAATATTCGGTATTTGGTTAAGGACCATGGGAAATGGGGCTATTATTGCATGATAGAGGGACTTATTGTAATGAAAGGTTCTTGTTGTGATTCATAACTAAATTAAAGTATTGAGTTTTTCATGAATTGCTAGGTTCGGTCTTGAGATTATAATTTGGTTGATAAGATATGATAGATTGATAAGTTAAATGTCTGGTATGGGTGTTATTTTCTATTTCAGGTGACTTATATATTTAAATTTTAGAATTTATTTGACTTGGTGATTTTTATTATTGTTAATTAGATCCATGAGTGATCCGGGCTGTTGACATTAATTGAGACAAGATGAAACTAGTGGTTCTTAGTTGTATTCTTGACTTGATAAATTGTCTAACTTAACTTATACTTGCCTGGTAATTATTTGTTGTCATTAGTTAGGGTGTTTCCCTGATGGATCTCTATATTGAATTATAACTATTTGATTTGTTGATATTGATGGGAATAAATTAAAGTAAATGTGTTGTTGACTTTCTCCTAGATGTGTTTGTGCGTAGTCATATCCCTCTCATGGTTGCATGGTAATACTTAATTAGTAATGCTCCTTGAATGGTTAAGGTATGTTGGGTCAGTAATATGACTAGTTTTAAGCTAGTTGTGAGTCTAAATAAGTATATCTTGTCCTCGGGTGATAACTAAAAACCTGATTGTTTATGAAAGATCAATTGTTGAGGGTCGAATAGACTAATGTAAGTTGTGGTGGGGAATATATATGTTAATGAATTTCATAGTGGTGTGTTTTTAAGTGGTTGTACTCTAGATGATCTATTCTTATGTGTTGATCATAAAAGGGTGAAAAAACATCATAGGGAAGATGTACTAGGGGGAAAATACTATTTAGTTTTGGTGATGTTGTGTTTGTTATAACATTGTTTAGGGTGTAATTGCTCGGATAAAGTCTTTCCTTGGATAAAAGTTGATAAAATCTCAGGCTAGGGTAGGTTCCAATGAAAATCCAACTTTGTGTGGTTTAGAGATAATTGGTGTCTTAAGGTGTAGTGGTTGATTAAATTAAGGTTATATTATTATATATGAGAGACATAAAATCCTATTAAAACTTTCAAAATAGAGGTTGGGATAATAGAACTCTTGATATAGCATTTAACATAAAGGGATTAATTTAGGATGTCAAAATCTGAGTATTGTATGGTCAAAATAGAAAAACTAGGAACAATCCCCAGTTTCTACCTTGCTTATCCCGCTATCGTGGGAGGCAGGCCGCTACTATAGTGTTGCTATAGCGGAAATTTTCTTTCTATTGAGGTATTTGGCTGCTATAGCGAGATCTATAGTAAAATATTTAGTTTTTCAGAGTTTAGATGTTATATCATCATAAACTTTCAAGGTTTTCTTCTTAGACAACAATGAGAGAAATAATTAGTTCATGCGTAAATGTTTGGCTCCTCATCGTTTTGTCATAAAAGCCTCAATGAGAGGCTGAGTATAAATATGATTTAGTTAATAAATGATTGTGAGTTGGTAAGTAAGGTACATCATAAGAAAATTTGATTGTAGTTTTCTTCTAATTCTAACCTCGTGCTTCTCTTTATTCAATGACCATTTAGGGATGACCGGATGGTAAATTGGTATTTGTTATAATGACTGGTTTTGCTATAGCAGAATGGCTAGCAGTTCTTAAGCTTATTTTGATGATTTTCAGCCCTAAAACTCAAATACTTTGTTCCTAAGCCGTAGAGGGGCAAGCTACTCATGGTTGGGTGGAAACTCTTTGTTGTGGTAAGATTTTTTAATCCTTTTTAACATTGATTAATCTGTTCATATTTTAGAATCATTAGAATAGGGAACTATGGTGAAATTCTTGTGGTTTAGAATCCTAGGTTGATGAAATTTTAAGAAAAGACCATGGTTATATGTGTTATCACCTATAATAGATTTTAGATTGTTAATTAACTCTTCCTAGTATGAAATGATGGTCGTAAAACTTGAACTTTGATAGTTTCGGATATTGAGTTCAATAAAGGTGGGGTCTTTAGCTTCAAACTCCCTCAATGGAGTTGGGTTGATTTTGATAGAACTAATTGATTATTAATTAACCATTGGATTATTTTGTAGACCGTGAATAAAGGTAAAATTAGTGAGTTTGAATTCCAAGGTATTTGTTTGAAGAGTAGTTTGTTAATTACTCTTATAACTGTTATTTAATAGATGATTCGAATATATAAATATGAAGGAACATCATCCATAGTATAACTTACTTATTGTGGCATCTTCGTATCCAGGTAGGTTATAGTTTATGAGTAGCAGACTATGGTTAGTAATCGTATCTATAATATAGATTTGACGAACGTAATCATGCTTAGGCCTGAGCCTATGGAGTTGTGATGGATATAACATAAATTTAATGTATAAACACCTAACTGTGTGTTATTATGTTCATTTATGAATCCTTGATGGGTGTTTGGTATTTGTATGACTCGATGGTGGACTGTAATGTAAATATAGACGATAAGAAAATTATGTGAGGTTATAATCTTGGGGTTTAGCCAAAATATCATAAAAAGGGTAAAGTTGTTATTATGTGTGTTGGAATATGGGATAATCTTGCTTAAGATCTATGAGGAGAACTGATTATGGTATGAGAAGGCCGTCACATAATTAAGAGTCTAAAGGCAGGTTAGGCCAAGGACTAGAAAGTAAAACGTATAAAGGTATGTGACAAAAGCAAGATTATAAGTCGAATAGAGTGGACTAGTTGAATAATTGGCTAATGGAGTAGGGATATTGAACCTAGGAATGTCTTGAATATAACAGTTGCTAGATATATTAATTAGATTTATGAATATAGAACTAGAGTTTGGACTCCACTAAGTTGAATGTGCACTTCTAAAATTAAGTCTTGATATTGATGACTATGGCTTGCGAATGCTTACTTTAATAAGTCGTGGATTAGACTTCAAACATACTGTAATTTATGAAACCAATGAATCATATCTACTTGTGATTTGGTGAGTTAAAGTATAATTGGTGCTTACATAAAATAATTAACTCAAGTTTACCAAGTATTTGGCTATTGTATATTATTGCAATACATACTTAAGGAAGATCAATGAATGATATCCTAAGTGTTAATCACATATAATGAGGTTATATTAAAGGCTTGTTGATCATTTAAGTGTGGTTTTTTATTCTCATTATGGTTGGGTTGTTGTGATAATTACTCTTATTGTGAGATGTATTGGTATTTGTACATCTTCACGGGATTGGTTTGTATAAGGTTGACATACACTTGATGTATGAGATTTGTCATGGGGACAAGAGCTCATCCTCGATGGGTTATTTGCTAGTAGGCGACCATAAGTCCCTTAGCATGTATGTACATGGTACAGTTGAGTATGATGGTTCCTTGAGTGAATCTGGCTTAAGTGTTTACTTGTTATATTGTCTCCTTGAGTGAATCGAATTATGTGTTATCTGATATTATATTTAGTTTTGTGAGTGAACTAATCTTAAGTGTGTAACGCCCCAATTTTTTGAACCGGAATGCTACACGATGCTTATAACCCCGAAGGATCACAAGCTAACCTATGACTGATATCTGTACCTGTACACTGCAATATATAATGTAATAATGTGGAAAACATGAATTGAATAAAGAATCTGTCAAAACATAATATTCATATGGGTGAAAGATACCCAAAACAACTGAAAGCTGAATCAAATCTGAACATAAGTCTGAATACTGAATCTGAAAGCCTCTAAGTACTGTTTGAATAAGGAGTTAATGGAATATGTCTCCAACTAACTCCGTAAAATAATAACTGGCTAAAATAATAATGAATAAATCAAATCACATTGTCCACGAATGAAGAGGACTCACTGAATCTCTGCGATTGAAAATGCTACTGCTACTACTGATCTGGAGCTCGTGTTTCTGAACCTATGGTGTAACATGAAATGAAAGCACCATAGCACAAATGCGTCAAAACGAGGGAATGTACTGAGTAAACGAGTGAGGTAGGCTAAATATAAATAGGGATTACATGCATGAACAATGCTAACTGTCTGACTGACATGAACGTAAGAGTACAAATATGAATACATAGTAACTGAAATCGTTGGTGCATGATAGCTAGTTCTATATGCTAATACATGGTTTACTGATGGCTAACATGACTAATACTAAAATTCTGATAACATGGGCGACTATATCTGACAATCCAGAATCTGATGAAACTATCTGAGTTCCGTACTGTGACTAAGTCTGACAGAATCTGACAGTCCTGATATACTGAAATCTGAAGACCTATCTGAGTTCTTTTACTGAGACTGATTCTAAAATTATGGGAAGTAGTTGTTTAACCGACTTGACCTAATAACACATATAGCTAAGTTGGGGTCCAATCTCTGCCCCGACTAGAGGGGTGTCAATACCGCGCCACTAGTAAGGACAGTTGTGGGTGACCCTTAGCTGGCAAGTATTTGCAAGGAGAACGGTGGGAACCCTAAACTGACAGGTTAAGATACCTCATCAACCCTAATCTGACAGGCTAAGATGTCTCAACCTACGCTAGCTACGTAGTTCTAGAACACAAAGATGACTGCTAAGAATCACACTCTAAACTGGTAGGTAAGTCCCCATCTTTGGGTTCACTCGGTGCTAACTTCTACTCCCATCTGAAGATACTAAACATGATTCAACTAACTGTATATAAATAGATTTACTGGCTTCCGTTGACTGACGGAGTAGTACTATTATCTGAGAGTTAACTGAGATCATGAGATTTCTGAGGTTTCCTGAGTCACATGACTGACTGAGTTCTATAGATTATAGCTTGACTGAGATTATCATTACAACATGACATGGCTCTAGGCACATATCTATGTTTTTCGGGTACGAATACCCCCAGGACTCGATAAAAGAAAACTGACACACATGACATGACTTGATCACAAGATTTGGATCCACAATTCATAATATCATAAGTAGGGGATATCATATTTCATATAGTTATTCAACATCTTAAACATTGTAGGGAATGCATGGATATATTTCATGTACATATTGTATCTCTCCATTATCTTACATACTTCATACCACCACAATAGCAACACATGAAAAGCATGGAATTCATATTGAAGCATATATCTAACATGGACTTGTGATTTAGACATCATAGAACCATACAAACATGAATTTCAAGCATCCTAAGCATTTTATCAAACACCTTACATGCATTCTTTATGGCATAGGTGGGTTTCATACTTGCACCATATTAAACCACCTAAAGTTCATGGTTTTCAATTAACAAACATATATATTCCATGAAAACACCTTTAGACATCACATTGAAACTTCAACAACAATTGTCAACATGTACATACTCATATCACCACAAAAAGTTTATAAAATAATATTTAAAACATGGTTCTTGAGCTCTATGAACGGATTGATCCATAGATGAACACTAAACATACCTTATAAAGGAAACCTTAATGATTTGCTGGAGAGGTCTTGGATTGGGGAACTTAATTCTCGATTATCTTGGAAAAAGGCTTGAATCTTGCTTTTGAAAGATGAGTTTGATGGAAACCCTAATCTTGTGGTTGAGAGCATAAGAGAGTATTTTTGAGATGCTTAACTAAAAAAATTGGGAAAAATTATGCCTCTTTAGGGTTATAAGTCGTGGAAGGTAAAGGAAATGACCAAAATACCCTTATGAAATAAATTCCCAGTTGATAAAAAATCATAGCTAATGACCTTCGTGATAGGACATCACAAATGTGATAATCTATCATGAATGTCGTCACTTAGGAGCTGGTTTCTGCCTAAGGCTAACGACCTTCGTGATAGGGCGTCACAAATGTGATAAGCTGTCACGAATGTCGTCACACTGTTTCAAGCCTGACATGCTGGAGTAAAATAGGAATAACTTTTTGCTCTGATATCGGATTTAGGCGAAATTGGTATCGTTGGAAATCCAATTCAATTATCTATATGTTGATAGGTCATGAGCTCAAAAATTCCAAGTATAACGATAGATATACTCGTTTGAAATTTACTATACCAATATCCTTCTCAAGAATTCAATCGGTAAGGAATATTTTGATTCGTCTGATAGCTGGGAGTTATTTGAAGCCATAATATACATCTAACTTACTCATAAAACTATAAAAGAACCATGATGTACTATTCATGATCTTGGTACATGTCACTAATATTGGTTTGGATTTTTTGGGGTATTACAATATCTCCCCCTTGGAAATATTCGTCCTCGAATGATGACTGCTTGAGAGGGGAGAAAAGATAAAATGATGCATACACTGATCATGCTCAACTGACACATGATATTAGGACTGAATTGAATTCTAAACTGAATATATCTCAACTGAATATGCATATCTGATGCATGACTGATAAGCTGAACTCATGAATGCATGATAAGCTAGGCACTAATACTTAATACCAATTTTATACTGGAATTTTGAACATGTAACTAAATAGGCTTAAGGAAAATGGTTACCTCAAGATAAGTTTGAATTAGCAGAGAAAAGATGAGGATACTTGGTTCGCATGTCTGCTTCTGCTTCCCAAGTAGCTCCCTCCATGGACTGATTCCGCCAAAGAACCTTGACTAGAGGGAATTCTTTGTTCCTCAGCCTACGAGTCTGATAATCGAGGATTTTGACTGGAATCTCTTCATAAGAGAGGCTATTCTGAATTTCAATGCTCTGAATAAGGACTACAACTGCTGGGTCACCTATGAACTTCTTGAGCAAAGAGACATGGAAGACTGGATGAACTGAGGCTAGATCCGAAGGCAATTCAAGCTCACAGGCTACCTTGCCAAAGAGACTGAGAATCCTGAAGGAATCGACATATCGGGGACTGAGCTTTCCCTTCTTTCCGAATCTCTTCACTCCCTTTATGGGAGAGATCTTGAGATACACATAGTCATTAACCTCGAATTTAAGATCTTTTCTACAAACATCTGAATAAGACTTTTGTTGTCTCTAAGCAGCCCGGAGTGTTTCTCTAATCAATTGAACTTTATCTAAGGAATCAAATACTAAGTTAGGACATATGACTGTGGCCTCACTAACTTCAAACCAACCGATCGGAGACCTACATCTCCTATTATAGAGAGCTTCGAATGGAGCCATCTAAATACTGGAGTGATAGCTGTTGTTGTATGCGAACTCAATCAAAGGCAAGTGGTCATCCCAGCTTCCCTTGAGATCAATTGCACACACCCTTAGCGTATCTTCTAGAGTCTGAATGGTCCTTTCTGCTTGACCATCTGTCTGAGGATGAAATGCTATACTAAGATAAACTTGGGTACCAAGACCCTTTTAGAACGCTTTCCAGAAGTGAGAGATGAACTGGGTACCTCTTTCTGAGATGATAGATAGTGGAACACCGTGTAATCTAAACAACTCCCTGATATAGAGTTTGGCATAATCCTCAGTTGAGCAAGAGGTACAAACTAGAAGGAAATGAGTTGTCTTGGTCATTCTGTCTACAGTTACCCAAACTAAATCATGTTGATGACGTGTTCTAGGCAAACCCGTCACGACATCTATGTTCACTTCTTCCTACTTCCAAGTAGGAATAGTGAACTCCTGCATGGAACCACTAGGTTTCTGATGCTCTATCTTAACCTGCTGATATGTAGAGCACTTAGCCACAAACTCTGCAACGTCCCTGTTCATCCCACTCCACCAATAGATCTCCCGTAAGTCGCGGTACATCTTAGTGGCCCCTGTATGAATAGAGAATCACACACTATGCGCTTCTGCAAGAATTCTCTGCCTCAAGTCATCTACACCGGGAACATACAGACGACCATGACAATGAAGAACACCATCTTCCCATTGGGAGAAAACCTCTACTTTTTGACTCTGAACTGACTGTTTTAGCTTGACAAGGCTAGGATCCCTGTCTTGCTTGTCACGGCCCAAAATCCCATCGGGTCGGACTGGCACCCGAAGTTGAGAAGGCCCGGGAGAACCCGTTCAAATACCTGTACTTTCACTTACATGTCACCAAAAATTTGGGCAGCACTTCGCTGCATATAAAAGGGTCTAATTACCTGTATCAGCACAACACGCACAAATATATATACATATATATAATACTTGGCCGTCGGGGCCACCCCATATACGAATATAACATCACTATATAAACTTCCATGACTTTACCCTTCTTTATGTCTACAAAGCCTCTAGGATATACATGACATAACTAGGGTCGGGACGAACCCCCGTCCACACATGACTCTTGTACAATAACGAAATATAAGAAACCAACTCGGAAAGCTCCGAAGCAAACTGGAGCTCACCAACAACAGTTGTATGACCTGGCTCCTATCTATGCTGTGAATGAGCTGAAGTACCTGATCCTGCAGCATGAAATGCAGGTCCCCCGTGAGGGACGTCAGTACGAAATATGTACTGAGTATGTAAAGCTGTAAATAATCATATGTGATATGGGGGATCAAGAAAATCATACACATGTGAATAAATCATAATAGAAGTGAACCACACTTCATAAACACTTTTAGGATCATGTACATTATTATTAATTTGAATTGGGTTCTTGAATACAAACACATTTGTGGAACGGTATACATTCGTTCATTTCATTCTTTACAATTATTATTCGCCATTACCTCCTCCTCCCGAACCTCCAACCACCTAACAATAATCAATACTATATCGTATTGTGACCATTAGGCTGCCCCCAGTACATATCAATTGGGATCGACCCATGCTAGGCTTATGCCCGTGGGATACCACCCACACGTATATCAAGTAACACATAAGAGATTTTTCCAATAACTTAGTTCAAAAGCTTTTGAGATTATTACATTAGTGTTCATGTCAATATAGTACCTTTGGAACAATGATACATCAATAGGAATCAAGTAATAGACCTTCTATACAATAACGATGTAATAAGGACTCATTGGTACATCAACAGTATGTTTCAGAATCATCAATATCGCAACAATGAAATAGGAGCCTCTTGGTATATCAATGAAACATTTTGACACTTTATAGAATGGAAAAAACTTCATTGGTAATGTAGAACAATACATGTGTTTGGATAACCATCAGAATCTTACTTTATGGAACATTGGTGTTTTCATGCCAAAGAACATCGTTAGAGTATGCTTTACATACCTCGTTGTAGATTCGGATACCAATTCAACACAACTTCCCGCCTTTACAAATCACTTATCTACAATGAAATATTTGGCATCTAGTATTAGCAACCCAACACCACAATTCTCTTCCATAATTCCATACAACCAATATTTGCAAAGCATTCCAAAAACCAACTTGAACAATAGGTTTATGTGTATATATATATATAATCATCATTTCAATACCATATCATCAATACCACATCATCCCTTCACAATTCAACATAATCCAACCATGCACAAGAATGATCCAACATCATTTCCAATCATCTTTCAACAACAATCAAATAACATACTTCTTATGCTCACATGCATATATATATATATACATATCCATATAAATAACACCAACATAATTTACATCCTTACCATAGAATGGCCCTTTGGGTTTTGAAGTCCTGTTGGCACAAATAAGGGGTGCTTCTCGAAGCCCTTGAGACGATGAACACAACTACGGAATCAATTTGGACTTTCCACGGTTGAATCACAAGATAATTAGAGTTGAAAATTAGGCTAGGGTTTGTTCTTTCCTATAATTGATGATGAATATGAGTTTTTGAACTCATATACATGTATATATACACATATTCCCGTCCATAATACCATAGAAAATGACCAAAGTGCCCTTAAAATTTAAATAATGTCAAATATGTCCGCCGGTGGACTGTTTTGACAAGCTGAAGTAGATAGACCATAACTCTTTGCTCCAATATCGGATTTGGGTGAAATTGGTATCATTGTAAAGATAATGCAAAGTTCTTTCATTTCATATAAATTAGGACACCCATTTCGTCCTGTACAAGGAGTTATAATCGTTTGAAGTTGACCCTAAAAATCTGTTTTGAGAGGCTGAAGTAAAACGCGTATAACTCCTTACGCAGATGTTGAATTTGGATGAAACCAATTGAATTGGAAAGAAGACGCAAAGATATTTCTTTTGATATATGGTATCTCTCTCAGTTCATTATATTGAGGGAGTTATGATCGTTCAAAGTTGACCCAAAACCTGGCAGGCCTCAGTATTTTCCTGCTAATTTACTGTTCACAAAAATCTGTTTTGAGAGGCTGAAATAGAACGAGTATAACTCCTTACTCAGATGTTGGATTTGGATGAAATCAATTTCATTAGAACAAATACTCAAAGATCTTTCTTTTGATATGTGGTAGCTCGCCCAGTTCATTATATTGGGGGAGTTATGATCGTTCAAAGTTGACCCAAAAACTGGAAATTTTCCTGCAATTTTACTGTTCACATCCCGGCCACCGTTTTATAGTTTCGAACGTGCTCGCTTATATCCGAAACTTATCCATCTTTGAAAATCTTTATATCGTCGGAAAGCTTATTCAATAAACTTCGTATGGAAACATCGACGGGCAAATTCCGGTATAAATAAGGTCGATTCCTATACACATATAATCAAACTATACACTTGAAACCATCTCAAAATAATCAATACTCATATATACCTAACTTAGGATCAATACATATACTCCAACACATATAACAATGGCTAATGCACGTAATTAAGTACGGGGTGTTACATCCTTCCCCCCTTAAGGACATTCGTCCTCGAATGTGAATGTAGTTATTTAGCCGAAACAAGTTCGAATTCATAATTGATATTCACGTCATCATATAGATGTTATGCATATGTAAAAACTTACTTGTTAGTGTCCCAGTTCCACTCCTTGCACTTCTTTTTCATCTTTGAAAAAATAAGGGTATTTCAATTTCATTGCTTCCTCCGCTTCCCATGTAATCTCATCCCTTTGTTGATTTCTCCAAAGTACTTTCACCGATGCTACTTCTTTATTTCTCATCTTCTTAACTTGACGATCTAATATAGCAACAGGCATCTCCTCATAGGTAAGATCTTCTGTTACTTGCACATCTTCAGTAGAAGTAATAAGGGACGGATCTCCGATGCACTTTCAAAGCATCGATACATGAAATACTGGATGCACTGATGAGAGTTCCTGGGGTAGCTCTAATTCATAAGCAACTTGCCCACATCTTCGAATAATCCTATACGGGCCTATATATCGTGGACTCAACTTTCCTTTCTTGCCAAATCTCATCACCCCTTTCATTGGCGATACCTTCAAAAATACCCAATCGCCTAACGAAAACTCTAGCCCTCTTCTTCTACTATCCGCATATGACTTGTGTCGACTTTGGGCTGTTTTCAACCGTTGCTGAATCACCTTGACTTTTTCTATGGCTTGATACACAAGATTCGGTCCGAACATAAGAGTTTCACCCGCTTCGAACCATCCTATTGGTGATCTACACTTCCTGCCATATAAAGCTTCATATGGTGCCATTTTGATACTTGAATGATAGCTATTATTGTAGGCAAACTCAATAAGAGGTAAATGATCATCCCAGCTGCCTTTAAAATCTATAACACATGCTCGTAGCATATCTTCAAGTGTTTGAATGGTGCGCTCTGCTTGTCCATCCGTCTGAGGGTGAAAAGTTGTACTCAGATTCACTTGTGTTCCCAAACTCCGTTGGAAAGACTTCCAAAAGTTTGCAGTAAATTGAGTTCCCCGATCTGATATAATAGAAGTTGGCACTCCATGTAATCGGACTATTTCTTTAACATACAGCTTTGAATATTCTTCAACTGTGTAAGTAGTCTTAACGGGTAAGAAATGTGCGGATTTAGTAAGCCTATCCACAATCACCCATATAGAATCAAATTTCCGAGCTGTACGAGGCAAACCTGTAACAAAATCCATGTTGATCATGTCCCACTTCCAAGTTGGAAGATCTATGCATTGCATATAGCCTCCGGGCTTTTGATGTTCCACTTTAACTCGTTGACAATTTGGACATTCAGCTACAAATTCTGCGATGTTCCTTTTCATGTCATTCCACCAATACATATCTTTCAAATCTTGATACATTTTGGTTGATCCTGGATGAATGGAATACCTTGAAAAATGTGCCTCTGTCATAATCTTCTTTCTTAGCCCATCTACATCCGGCACACACAATCGGTTTTGGCACTGAAGTACTCCTTCTCGCGTAAGCTCAAATGCCTTGGTTGCACCACTCTGAACGTTCTCCTTAAGCTGTAATAAAATAGGATCTGCATATTGCTTCTCTTTCACTTCACCTACTAATGAAGATTCCGCAGCATTATGTACGATAAGCTCTTTGTCCGGAGTTTCAAGAAGGCGAACTCCCAAACTAGCTAACTGGTGAAGATCTTTAACCATCCCTTGCCTTTCTATAGGCATCATCATAGCCTTACGACTTAACGCATCAGCTACTATATTCGCTTTCCCTGGATGATACAAAATATCGACATCATAATCTTTTAATAGTTCCATCCACCTTCGCTGCCTCAGATTTAGATCCTTCTGACTGAAAATATATTGTAAGCTCTTATGATCAGTATATATATCAACATGAACCCCATATAAATAGTGGCGCCATATTTTTAAAGCAAAGATAACCGCTGCCAGCTCAAGATCGTGTGTAGGATAATTTTTCTCATGTGGCCGCATTTTTCTAGAAGCATATGCTATTACTTTACCATGCTGCATTAATACACATCCTAAACCAATTCTAGAAGCATCACAATACACTGTATACCCTTCTGTACCTTCTGGAAGTACCAACACAGGTGTAGAAGTCAACTTATTTTTCAATTCTTGGAAACTCTCCTCACACGTATCATTCCATTGGAACGTGGATGCTTTATGCGTTAGCTTGGTTAAAGGTGCTGAAATGGAAGAAAAGTCTTTAACAAACCTCCTATAATAACCGGCCAACCTGAGAAAACTACGAATCTCCGTCGGCGTTGTGGGCCTTGGCCAGTTCTTCACAGCTTCTATCTTTTGAGCATCAACCTTTATCCCTTCACTAGATACAATATGACCCAAAAATGCCACCGACTTTAACCAAAACTCACATTTAGAGAACTTTGCATAAATCTTACAATCACGAAGAGTCTGCAATGTCTGTCGTAAGTGATTGGCATGGTCCTCTTCTGATCTAGAATAAACTAGAATATCATCTATAAAAACTATCACAAATACATCCAGGAATGGCTTAAACACCCTATTCATCAAATCCATAAAAGCTGCAGGTGCATTTGTTAGCCCAAATGACATAACTAGAAACTCATAATGACCATACCTTGTTCGGAAAGCTGTTTTGGGTATATCTTTTTCTTTGACCCTCACTTGGTGGTAACCTGACCTCAAATCAATCTTAGAAAAGTACTTGGCGCCCTGTAACTGATCAAATAAATCATCAATTCTTGGGAGAGAATATTTATTCTTAATAGTCACCTTATTCAATTGCCGATAATCAATACACATCCTCAGCGAGCCATCTTTTTTGCGCACAAATAACACTGGTGCTCCCCAGGGGGACATACTAGGCCTTATGAATCCCTTCTCAAGTAAATCCTTCAATTGCTCTTTCAATTCTCGCAATTCTGCTGGGGTCATTCTATATGGAGGAATGGAGATTGGTTGGGTTCCTGGAATTACATCAATACCAAACTCTACTTCTCGTTCAGGAGGCAAACCTAGAAGATCTTCAGGAAATACATCAGGAAATTCATTTACCACCGGAACAACGTGAAGAGTTGGTGGCTCCACTTCTGTATCCCTTACTCTAACTAAATGATATAGGTATCCCTTGGAAATCATTTTTCTTGCTTTGAAATAAGAAATAAATCTACCTCTTGGTGCGCCGATCTTACCTTGCCATTCAATAACTGCTTCATTCGGAAAATATAAATACATCATTTTTGTACAACAGTCAATTTTGGCATAACAAGATGCCAACCAATCCATACCCATTATAACATCAAAATCTACCATTTCTAGTTCCACGAGATTAGCCATCGTGTATCGACCACACACAGTTACTACACAATCTTTATAAACTCTTCTAGCAATAATAGATTCCCCAACCGGGGTAGACACTTCCAACGGCTTATCTAACAATTCGGGGGTTCTTTTGAACTTTCCAGCAACCAAAGGAGTAACATATGATAATGTATAACCGGGATCAATTAGAGCATATACATCAAATGAAAATATGGACAACGTACCCGTAACCACATCTGGGGAAGCCTCTAGATTTTGTCGATCCGCTAAAGCATAAGTGCGATTCTGAGTCTCGCTGGAACTGGCGACTCTTGTTTCATTTCTAGCGTGACCCACGGGTCGTGCGCCTCTACCAGAATAAGATACCGGTGATGATGATGCAACAGCTGATCCCGAAGGTTGTGCTACACCACCTGCGCCCCTTTGTGGGTATTCTCTCATCATATGCCCCGTCATACCGCACCAATAACAAACATTTGTTCCCATTTGACATGCGCCCATATGATTCCTTCCACATTTATTACATGGATCTCGAGGATGTCTCAGTTGGATCATATTCCCTTGCCCATGATAACCCATTGATCACGAACTATGACCCTCACTTCTTTGCCCAATTTGACTGCCTCTGAACCCCTGATGCTGTGGTGGAGCACTACCTGCAGAATAAGAAAATAATGGCCTAGGTGGTCTAGCAGAAAATTGAGGTCTAAAACCTCCCTGTGGAGCCATAAACTGCCCTGTAGATCTAGACCTCTTAGAAGATCCGCTTTCAAATTCCTGTGTTCTTCTTCTCTGCCTCTGATCTTCCATTTTCTGTGCAAATTCTTGGATCCTAGTTATATCCATATCTTTATTTAGTGCAGCAATAGTACAATCCCTAACCAAATACGGATCCAATCCGTTCACATACCGATGAACTCTGTCATCCATAGTAGCTATAACATTAGGAGCATATCTGGACAAGGAATTAAATCGAAGACTATACTCCCTCACACTTGTATTACCCTGCCGAAGATTTAAGAACTGATCCGCACTGGCCTGACGAGTCTCATATGGAAGATAATGATCAATAAATGCCTCTTTGAACTCTTTCCAAGTAGCTGGGGGTGCATCAATGCCCCTCGACCGTTTCCAGTCTTCATACCAATATATAGCCTCACCATTGAATCTATACGCGGCTAACTCCACTGTCTCTCTGCCCGATACATGCATCACCTCTAGGGCCCTTTGGATTTGATCAATAAAGTCCTGCGGATCTTCGTTAAGATCGGATCCAGTAAAAGTAGGCGGATCCATCTTAAGAAAATCTTGCGTCCGAAGACTAGCCGCCCTATCAGTACTGCTAGAACCCGCGACAGGAATGGCTTGCCCTTGGACTTGCCCAACAACTATACGAGTCAAAAGTTGCACTGCATTTCTAAGATATTGATCAACAACATTAATAGGTGGCTCTGGGGATATAGTTCTCCTCCCCCTTATTTCTTCTGGACTGGGGGAAGTTTCTGATGCATGCTCAGCTGGAGCCTCACTTTGATTAGCTGGTATAGTGGGTGACTTACTAGTCCCCTCTCCGGCAGCCACATCTACTTGCTTACCGGTATTCTTGCTTCTGGTAACCGGCATCATTACTATAATAAGAGAAACAAACTGACTCAGTGGTCAACTATGACTTCATATACTATATAAGCTCTATCGCACGATCTAAGACATGAAGAAAAGAAACAATTCCTAAATGTCCATAGCCTCTTGTTTATAGATGTGGTTCACAACACACCGATAAACAAGACTCTACGTAGACACGGCTTTGTAGACTCACTAGGACGAACCTCTCTGATACCACTTTTGTCACGGCCCAAAATCCCATCGGGCCGGACTGGCACCCGAAGCCAAGAAGGCCCGGGAGAACCCCTTCAAATACCTGTACTTTCACTTACATGTCACCAAAAATTTGGGCAGTACTTTGCTGCATATAAAAGGGTCTAATTACCTGTATCAGCACAACACGCACAAATATATATACATATATATAATACTTGGCCGTCGGGGCCACCCCATATACGAATATAACATCACTATATAAACTTCCATGACTTTACCCTTCTTTATGTCTACAAAGCCTCTAGGATATACATGACATAAATAGGGTCGGGACGAACCCCCGCCCACACATGACTCCTGTACAATAACAAAATATAAGAAACCAACTCGGAAAGCTCCAAAGCAAACTGGAGCTCACCAACAACAGCTGTATGACCTGGCTCCTATCTATGCTGTGAATGAGCTGAAGTACCTGATCCTGCAGCATGAAATGCAGGTCCCCCGTGAGGGACGTCAGTACGAAATATGTACTGAGTATGTAAAGCTGTAAATAATCATATGTGATATGGGGGATCAAGAAAATCATACACATGTGAATAAATCATAATAGAAGTGAACCACACTTCATAAACACTTTTAGGATCATGTACATTATTATTAATTTGAATTGGGTTCTTGAATACAAACACATTTGTGGAACGGTATACATTCGTTCATTTCATTCTTTACAATTATTATTCGCCATTACCTCCTCCTCCCGAACCTCCAACCACCTAACAATAATCAATACTATATCGTATTGTGACCATTAGGCTTCCCCCAGTACATATCAATTGGGATCGACCCATGCTAGGCTTATGCCCTTGGGATACCACCCACACGTATATCAAGTAACACATAAGAGATTTTTCCAATAACTTAGTTCAAAAGCTTTTGAGATTATTACATTAGTGTTCATGCCAATATAGTACCTTTGGAACAATGATACATCAATAGGAATCAAGTAATAGACCTTCTATACAATAACGATGTAATAAGGACTCATTGGTACATCAACAGTATGTTTCAGAATCATGAATATCGCAACAATGAAATAGGAGCCTCTTGGTATATCAATGAAACATTTTGACACTTTATAGAATGGAAAAAACTTCATTGGTAATGTAGAACAATACATGTGTTTGGATAACCATCAGAATCTTACTTTATGGAACATTGGTGTTTTCATGCCAAAGAACATCGTTAGAGTATGCTTTACATACCTCGTTGTAGATTCGGATACCAATTCAACACAACTTCCCGCCTTTACAAATCACTTATCTACAATGAAATATTTGGCATCTAGTATTAGCAACCCAACACCACAATTCTCTTCCATAATTCCATACAACCAGTATTTGCAAAGCATTCCAAAAACCAACTTGAACAATAGGTTTATGTGTATATATATATATAATCATCATTTCAATACCATATCATCAATACCACATCATCCCTTCACAATTCAACATAATCCAACCATGCACAAGAATGATCCAACATCATTTCCAATCATCTTTCAACAACAATCAAATAACATACTTCTTATGCTCACATGCATATATATATATACATATCCATATAAATAACACCAACATAATTTACATCCTTACCATAGAATGGCCCTTTGGGTTTTGAAGTCCTGTTGGCACAAATAAGGGGTGCTTCTCGAAGCCCTTGAGACGATGAACACAACTACGGAATCAATTTGGACTTTCCACGGTTGAATCACAAGATAATTAGAGTTGAAAATTAGGCTAGGGTTTGTTCTTTCCTATAATTGATGATGAATATGAGTTTTTGAACTCATATACATGTATATATACACATATTCCTGTCCATAATACCATAGAAAATGACCAAAGTGCCCTTAAAATTTAAATAATGTCAAATATGTCCTCCGGTGGACTGTTTTGACAAGCTGAAGTAGATAGACCATAACTCTTTGATCCGATATCGGATTTGGGTGAAGTTTGTATCATTGTAAAGATAATTCAAAGTTCTTTCATTTCATATAAATTAGGACACCCAGTTCGTCCTGTACAAGGAGTTATAATCGTTTGAAGTTGACCCTAAAAATCTGTTTTGAGAGGCTGAAGTAAAACGCGTATAACTCCTTACGCAGATGTTGAATTTGGATGAAACCAATTGAATTGGAAAGAATACGCAAGGATCTTTCTTTTGATATATGGTATCTCTCTCAGTTCATTATATTGAGGGAGTTATGATCGTTCAAAGTTGACCCAAAAAACTGGCAGGCCTCAGTATTTTCCTGCTAATTTACTGTTCACAAAAATCTGTTTTGAGAGGCTGAAATAGAACGAGTATAACTCCTTACTCAGATGTTGTATTTGGATGAAATCAATTTCATTAGAACAAATACGCAAAGATCTTTCTTTTTATATGTGGTAGCTCGCCCAGTTCATTATATTGGGGGAGTTATGATCGTTCAAAGTTGACCCAAAAACTGGAAATTTTCCTGCAATTTTACTGTTCACATCCCGGCCACCGTTTTATAGTTTCGAACGTGCTCGCTTATATCCGAAACTTATCCATCTTTGAAAATCTTTATATCGTCGGAAAGCTTATTCAATAACCTTCGTATGGAAACATCGACGGGCAAATTCCGGTATAAATAAGGTCGATTCCTATACACATATAATCAAACTATACACTTGAAACCATCTCAAAATAATCAATACTCATATATACCTAACTTAGGATCAATACATATACTCCAACACATATAACAATGGCTAATGCACGTAATTAAGTATGGGGTGTTACATTGCTTCTCTTTCACCTCGGAAACTAGAGATAACTCTGAACTACTCTGAACACATACACCACCCTCTGAAGAGTTGACTAAGCGAACGCCTAGTCTATCAAGTTGATGAATCTACTGAGCTAATTTCTTATTACTATCCTCAACATGGGAAACACTACCCATGGACAGTCTACTAAGTGCGTCGGCAACTACATTGGCATTGCTAGGATGATAAAGGACACTCATGTCATAATCCTTCAAGAGCTATAACCACCTTCTCTGACAAAGATTGAGATCTTTCTGGGAAAAGACATACTGAAGGCTCTTATGATCTGTGAAGACGTCTACATGAACATCGTATAGATATTACCTTCAAATCTTTAAGGCAAAGAAAACTGCTGCTAACTCAAGGTCATGAGTATGATAATTCTTCTCATGGGGCTTTAACTGTCTGGAGGTGTAGGCTATAACTCTACCATGCTGCATGAGGACACAACCTAAACCTACTATGGATGCATCACAATATACTACGAATCCATCGGAACCGTTGGGAAGTGCTAAAACTGGAGCTGAGGTGAGTCGAGTTTTCAACTCCTAAAAACTCTTCTTGCAAGGTTCTAACCACTGAATCTTGACCTTCTTCTGAGTCAATTTGGACATAGGAGATGCAATAGAAGAAAATCCCATGACAAACTGTCTATAATAGACAGTCGAACCCAAGAAACTCCTGATATCTGATGGAGAGACAGGGCGAGGCCAGTTTCTTACCACTTTGGTTTTTTGAGAATCTACTCTAATAATATGTCCAAGTAATGCTACTGATCTTAGCCAAAATTCGCACTTACTAAACTTGGCGAACAACTGGTGATCCCTGAGAGTCTGAAGAACAATTATGAGATGGTCTGAATGATCACTCTCTGTGTGAGAATAGACCAGAATGTCGTCTATGAAGACTATAATGAATGTGTCCAAGTACTGCTTGAACACCCGATTCATCAATTCCATGAAATCTATAGGGGCATTGATAAGACCAAAGGACATGATTAGAAATTCAAAGTGACCATACCGAGTATGAAAAGCTATCTTTAGGATGTTACATGCTCTAAATCTGAGCTGATGATACCTTGATCTGAGGTCTACCTTGGAGAAATAACTGGCACCCTGAAGTTGGTCAAACAAGTTATCTATCCAAGGCAGCGGATACATATTCTTGACTATGACTTTGTTAAGCTGACGGTAATCAATAAATATTCTAAGAGAACCGTCTTTCTTGCGCACGAATAAGACTGGCGCACCCCATGGGGATACACTGGCCTGATAAATCCCTTATTTAAGAGATCCTTCAACTGATCTTTTAGTTCCTTGAGTTCTGTTGGTGCCAGTCTGTATGGCAGAATAGAAATAGGCTGAATATCTAGGAGAAGGTCTATCAACCACTGGGACTGATTTGAGACTGGGAGATTCGAAACTGGAATACCTAACATGCACGAGATGATACACACACCCCTTAGAAATCATTTTCCTTTCCCGAAGATAGGAAATAAGTTGACCCCTGAAAAACGAAGTGCTACCCTTCCACTCTAGGATGGGCTCATTCGGGAGCTGAAACAGAACTATCCTATTTCTGCAGTCAACTATGGAATAGCAGGAATGAAGCCAATCCATGCCGAGAATGACATCAAAATCATTCATCTCTAACTCGACTAAAGCTGCTGACGTGGATTTTTGAAATATCACAATTAGGCAGTTCCTGTATACCCACCAAGCTATGATGGTTTTATCCACTGAGGTAGAGACTAAAAAGTGCTCTGCTAAAATTTTGGGACTGATTCCAAAATCACCTGTTATGTATGGAGTGACAAAAGATAAGAATGCACCTAGGTCTAGCAAAGCATAAACATGAACATAGAAAATCTGTAATGTACCAATAATGACATCAGGAGAATTTTCCTAATTCTGTCAGGTCTAAAGAGCATAGAGTCTATTTGGGTGTTGCCCACTAGTAGCACTGGAAGTGGCACCCTGCTAGTTCGGGCGACTGGACTGAGCTGTGGAACAATTCTACTGACCCTGAGGGTCTGGCTAAGGACAGTCCCTAATCCTGTGACCTATCTTACTACAACCAAAACAGAAATCACTATCGGCTCTGCAAATACCCTTGTGGTTCTTACCACAAGTCTGACAAAGAGGATTTGTTCGGGCACTGCTAACACTGCCCTGAGATTTAGAACCTGGTGCTCTGTCTTTGCCATCCCTAAACTTTAGCACTGGGAAACTATCGGAGGAAGGGGATGGAACTGCTAACTTAGGACGAAACTGTGAACGATTTGCTCCCTCTGATTTGGGCTGACCAAAACTGAAACTTCCTGATCTTGCTCTCTTGTTCTGCCTTTCCCTAGTCTTAACCTTCTACTCCTCTATCTGTTGAGCATGGGTCATAAGCCTGGCAAAAGTCATATCACTATTCAGCATTGCAGCCCTACACTCATTTACCACACTATCATTTACCCCTAACACGAACTTGCTCATCTTAGCCCTGTTGTCTGCAACCACATGAGGGGCATATCTGGGTAGCTGAGTAAATCAAAGAGAATACTCTCTAACTGTCATATTACCCTACCTGAGATTGATGAACTCAAGAACTTTGGCCTCTCTCAGATCTTGGGGAAAGAATCTGTCTAAGAAAGCTGTGACAAATTCTTCCCACTCAATAGGACCTGCATCCTCTAACCTTTCTGCTAACCACTGCTTGTACACAGTGTGAGCGATATCCTGGAATTGGTATGTGGCTAACTCAACACTCTGAGAAGAAGTGACTCCCATGATATCAATGACCTTCTAGACTTGGTCAATGAATTCTTGAGGATCCTCGTCTGGCTTAGACCCAAAGAAGGACGGAGGGTTTATTCGGGTGAAGTCCCAAATCCTAGCTGCTGTTGAATTGTCCATCGGGTTGGTTAGAACGACTGTTGGTCATTCATTTTGGGAAGCTACAGACTGAGCAAGAGTGGTAAATGTGGTCCTGAACTCCACATGAGAAACATGTTCACCCAAAGGATCTTCGGGCTAAGGAGCTGGCTAATTTCTTCTCTTTGGAGGAATGTTTCTGAAATAAGAGAAGAGCAGATTAGACTGAGAGACTGACTTGAAATTATATTTATTAGCATGACATAAATACTGAAGAAAGCAAACTGTTCCTAAAACATCTCATAACCTCCTGTACATAAATGTGGCGCGCAACACACCCATGTACAAGACTCTACTAGATGCAGCTTTCAGACTTCCTAGGACTCTATTGAACCTTAGGCTCTGATACCAAGTTTGTAAAACCCTAATTTTCTGAACCAAAATGCAACACGGTGCTTATGACCCTGAAGGATCACGAGCTAACCCATGACTGATATCTGTACCTGTACACTGCAATATATAACATAATAATATGGAAAACATGAACATGTAGGCCATAAGGTTCGACTGAATAAATAATCTGTCAAAACGTAATATTCATATAGGTGAAAGATACCCAAAATAATTGAAAACTGAATCAAATCTGAACATAAGTCTGAATACTGAATCTGAAATCCTCCAAGTACTGTCTGACTAAGGAGTTAAAGGAACATGTATTCAACTATCTCTGTAAACTGATAACTGGCTAAAATAATAATGAATAAATAAAATCATACTGTCCTCAAATGAAGAGGACTCACTGAATCTCTGCGACTGGAAATGCTACTGCTACTGCTGATCTGGAGCTCGTGTCTCTGAACCTATGGTGTAACATAAAAAAAAGCACCATAGCAAAAATACATTAGTATGAGGGAATGTACTGAGAATACGAGTAAGGTAGGCTAAATATAAACAGGGTTTACATGAAAGAACAATGCTAACTGTCTGACTGACATAAATGTAAGAGTACAAACATGCATACATAGTAACTGAAATCGTGGATGCATGATAGCTAGTCCTGTATGTTATACATGGTTTACTGATGGATAACATGACTAATACTGAAATTCTGATAACATGGGCGACTGTATCTAACAATTCTAAATCTGATGGAACTATATGAGTTCCATACTATGATTGAGTCTGACTGTATCTGGCAGTCCTGATATATTAAATTCTGAAGATCTATCTGAGTTCTTTTACTGAGACTGATTCTAAAACTATGGGAGGTAGTTGTTTAACCGACATGCCCCAATAACGCATATAGCTAAGTTGGGGTCCAATCTCTACCCCGACTAGAGGAGTGTCAATACCGTGCCACTAGTAAAGACAGTTGTGGGTGATCCTTAGCTGGAAGATATTCGAAAGAAAAACAGTGGTAATCCCATACTGACAGGTTAAGCCATCTCATCAGCGCTAATCTAATAAACTAAGATGTCTCAACCTATGCTGGCTATGTAGTTCTGGAACACAAGGATGACTGCTAAGAATCACACCCTAAACTGGTAGGTGAGTCCCCATCCTTGGGTTCACTCGGTGCTAACTTCTACTCCCATCTGAAGAGACTAAACATGATTCAACTAACTGTATATAAATAGATTTACCGACTTCCGTTGACTGACGGAGTAGTACTATTATCTGAGAGTTAACTGAGATCATGAGATTTCTGAGGTTTCCTGAGTCACATGACTGACTGAGTTCTATAGATTATAGCTTGACTAAGCTTATCATGACAACATGACATTGCTCGAGGCACACAGCTATATTTTTCGGGTACGAATTGATGATAGGCGAATTTACACGCCTATATCAATATATTTTGCCCATATTTTAGCCTAGTTTTGAGAACAAACTATATATTTCATGCACTTTTAGTCCTTTTTCCTGTAAATGAGCTAACGAACATGATTAGAAAAGTTTCAGGTATAAATGATGCAAAATACAGCATTTTATGGCTTACTTGACGCAAAAGAAAGCTCACGAACAAAGGAGAAGGAAGTGGGACGCCTAAAGGACCAAAACTGCTGCATGGAAAATCTGTCCCGGGCTAAAACAGCAATTCTGAAGACTTTGGGGACTTACAGACACAAAGCTGGATTTTGATAATGATACATTAACCTAGTACAATTGGGTTAAGTATTTCATTAGTTTATTTGGATTAGGACAATGTTACATTAACCTAGTACAATTGGGTTAAGTATTTCATTAGCCTAGTAGGATTTGGTTAGATATTTCATTTACCTAGTAGGATTAGGATATGGGTATTATAAATACCCTATCATGCTAGAGATTTTTAATGAACTCCTCCCTTAGTGGAGAGATACATTCAACAATTAATCTTCTTCCATCCCTCTCTTCTTCCACCACAACAATTCTACAACTCTTCTAATCTTTCCATTAATATTATTTTCTTTTATTCATCTATTCAATTATTAATTTCCGCAACAAGAGAAACGTTACTTGCTAAGGAATCACGCCTCACGCCTATCACTTGATCTACACGCCATTACTCAATATTGTGATATAAAAACAATGTCAATCGTGATCTCCTTCGTATTCATGGGTAACTAAACCTCTCTGTTGGGGTTATGGAAGCCGAATGAGTTACTATCTATTGCTGTGAGTTTGTGAGTTCAAGACACGTATATTGCTTATATCATTATTCTCTTCATCTTAATCCACATTCTTTGCGGTTGCAAACGCAAGAATACGCCAGTCTAACATTTAACTTGTTCGAGAGAAAGGTTATTTGTCTGGAAAAGAGATAATGTCAAGGTAGTAGGACACCCTTTCCTATTAAAAAGCTAGTGCTGTAACTGGACTAACCTCTTGGAGAATTCGTACCGTTAGACACGCTTTAAGCTCGAGAGAGTTAAAGTGAAATAGTCCTTGTTTAGGTCGAGAGACGCTTGGATTTACCATCGAATACAATTCTCTATAAGCAATTGCATGTTAGAATTCTACATACTCATAGCCAATAGAGACGTATACCTCAGAAGGTGGACATAACCCCAACGCTTCAATTCTCATTGTTTACAACTCACGTAACATTCTTTCTTTTTATTTTCAGCTTTTACTGCATTACTTTATTTACATTACTTGCAAGACAAGAATCCCCCCTTTTAACGAGACTTGCACCAAAAGTTTAGTAATTTTACTTACTTGTTGGCCAAGCTATTCCCTGTGGGATCGATACCCAACCCAGGTTGGGTTCTATATTTGCTAACGACCGCTTTACACTCCCACGAGAGCTGTAGATTGAGAGTTATCAAAAATTGGCGCCGTTGTCGGGGAATACGAGTGTCAATCAAGTTCGTGATAATTACTAGACCCTTTGGTCAAAGATTCTCGTACTTTTACTTTTAGTTTTTGTTTTTGTTTCTTGCAGGTTTTTACTTTAGTGCATGCCCCATACTAGAAGTTCTGGTCAACCGTTATTACCAATCAATCCTGAACCACAACGAATTAGAAGAATGGAAGCACATGCTGAAATCGACAGGATGGCTGCTCAACACGAGCAAGCAAGATTAGCTGCTCTTGCCGCTGCTCAAGTCCAACAACAAAACATTGATATTCCTGGGCGAGCAACAAATCCTAACGATGAAGATTTAGGTGATGACGAGTTGATAAACCCAAGGCATGTTGCTGAAACTACAACACCTGCCAACAGAAGAGGTCGACAAGCTCGGTATAGGTATGATCGCCAACCTTTGCAGCCAGCTTTCGACGATGATGATGATGATCTTGATGGTGCCGGAGCCACTGGAGCTATAATTCCACCACCATTAGCGCCCGGAGCCAAGTTCAACATCACAAGCACCATGATTCAGTTATTACAACTCAAGGGATTATTTGGTGGACTAGCAGGCGACGATCCGAATATGCATCTCATCAACTTTATTTCTACATGCAAGTCCTTTGACAATCCTGGTGTTGGTCAGAATGCTATTCGATTACGTCTATTTCCATTGTCTCTGTCTGGGGAGGCAACACTATGGTTAAATGGACTGACTCCTAATTCAATTACAAATTGGAGGCAATTGAGAGACGCCTTCCTAGAAAGATTCTTTCCGCCATCCAAAATAGCACAATTGAGAGATGAAATCAGCAACTTCCGCCAGCTTCCCACTGAAGCTCTTCATGAAACATGGGAGAGGTTCAAGACAAAGCTAGCGAGATGCCCAAACCATCACATGACTAATGTTCACCTCATGGAGATCTTGTATAGAGCCTTGAATTCAATAACTAAGCCAGTGGTGGATAACGTAGCTGGAGGATTTTTCATGGACCTCACCTTTGGTCAAGCAAGCAATATGCTAGATCGTATGACGAAACAAAGTAGAGCTTGGCATACCAGGGATTCTGAGGTAGCAAGCCCCACTTTATCTATTGGCATGACTGCAGACCAACGAAGAAGAGAAGAAGAACGTGATCAAGATATGGCGCACATGAAAACCCAAATGGATCTTCTTACAAAGCATCTATTAGGGAAGACTGAAAAAGTGAAAGCGATTGCATCAAAAGGAAGAGACGAATCTGAAGAGGAGCCCAACTACTTGAACAATCAGGGGGGTTTCCGAGGGAATACCCAAGGAAACCAAGGTCGGGATTATTATGATAAATCTGGAAACAAAGACCAAGGTAGTTGGAAGAACAAGAATGAAAAGAGTGGTTTGTACGTTCCCCCTGGCAGACGTGATACCACCATATCTAATTCTGGAAGTATGGAAGACATGATGGCTAAATTATTGAAAGGAGTGGAAGCAACGAGTGCGGGAGTTACGGAGGTAATTAATGATTTGTCCGCCATGAAATAATTAGTAGATTCAGATTCCACTTCAATTAGACAACTAGAGCAGCAATTGAGCCAACTTTCAGCAGCATTCAATCAAAGAAAGGTTGGCACCTTACCGAGCGATACTGTGCAAAACCCAAGGAATGATGGGTCATGCATGGCCATCACTACCAGAAGTGGTAAGGTGCTGGAAACTTCAGCAAAAGACAAGCAAGTGGTTGACGAAGTTGTGGACAAGGATAACAACGCGAAACGTGAGGAGTCCGCGGATGACGTTACTAACGTCACTCCCAACAACGTGCAAACTAAAAAAGTGGAAAAACGGAAGCAAGAGAAGAAGAAAACCGAGGAGAGAACACTTCCATACCCACCACCACCTTTTCCCCAAAGATTGAAGAAGGTGGCGGATGACACTAAGTTCAGCAAATTTATGACTATGCTCAAGCAGCTGACCATTAATGTTCCATTGGTGGAGGCACTTGAACAAATGCCTGGATATGCGAAGTTTATGAAGGACCTATTGACAAAGAAGCGGGCAGCAAGTTATGAGTTGGCGGATAATGTTCATCATTGTAGTGCAATCGCTACAATGTCGTTAGTTCAAAAGAAGGCAGATCCTGGAGCTTTCACTATTCCTTGCACAATTAGATCGTTGGATTTTGCCAAGGCATTGTGCGATCTAGGTGCTAGCATCAATTTGATGCCACTATACATCTACAATAAGTTGGGGATAGGCGATCCGACACCAACCAATATGAGGCTCGTGATGGCTGATAGGTCGGTAAAACGACCTGTGGGTATCTTGAATGATGTGTTGGTGAAAGTTTCTTCATTCATCTTTCCTGCAGACTTCGTTATTCTGGATTGTAAGGAGGATTCTGAAGTTTCCATCATCTTGGGACGTCCCTTCCTTGCAACTGGAAGTGTGCTTATTGACATGAAAGATAATGAGCTTTTGTTTCGAATTAATGACGAAGTGCTACGGTTTGATATATGCAAATCAATGAAGCATCCCAGCGATATGAATGAGTTATCTATAGCTGATGTTCATCATGAGGATATGAAAGCATTATCTATAGAGAAACAACCTACTGTTGAGCCATTGTCTGCTGCGCCACTGAATGTTGAGCATGAGGACAATGAAGAACTTATGGGTGATCTAACAGAAACAGAGCCGTATACTCCTAAGCAACCGGAATGTGATCTCAAGAATCAACCAACAGCGAAGACTCCCATTGATGAGCCACCAATGCTAGAAACGCAAGAGCTCCCCGATTATCTAAGGTATGTGTTCTTGGAAAGTAGAAATATACTTCCAGAAAGTGTAGATGATTTAAGTGAACAGCACGTAGAAGCTCTCATCTCTGCTCTGAAGAGATACAAGAGAGCTATGGGTTGGACTATTGATGATATAATTGGTGACTCTCCGGAGAAACGTAGGAGCCATCTCGAAAAAGATCGCATGCCCACAGGTAAGCCTCATTGCAGTCTAAATCCTTTCAGAAAATGATCCATCACTTACCTAGACAAAGTCTGAGTACTCGAGGTAACTATGTCGAGCCACGACAATAAATAAGGCGCTAGATGGGAGGCAACCCATCGTTTTATTGTTTTATCATTTTATCGTTTTTCTTTCGTTCTAGTACTTGACAAATGAAAATCCAAAAATAAAAGTCGTGCCATGACCAAAACTAAGGCACTTGGTGGGAGGTAACCCATCGTACTAATCCTTTTCATTTGTTTTGAGCAAAAATAGGTGCAAGAAGTATTCAACGAGGAGATTGATTTCAATAGACGATTTGGACGCATTGTATGGTAAAGTTGGTATGTTAGGAATGGTGATGCATAAGGCTATGGATTGAGCATTTCTCACGCCAAAATAGGCATCGAGAAAGGCTAGGCCTTGGTAAAACTAGGCCACGAACGATGCACAACCTATCCTATAGCCTAAGGTCTCGGAATCTAGTGTGTTATACACTATGCGCCGCCTATTCCTAGGTATGCTTTTGACTATGCGCCGCCTATGCTATGGAATTTGGTCTCAGTATCTCATATGCCATAGACTATGCGGCGTATATGTCTACAAATGCCATAGACTATGCGGCGCATATGTCCCATTATGCTATAGACAATGCGCCGCATATGTCATGACTATGCCAAGCATTATGCGCTGCATATGTAGCATTTTTGTCTCCAAAACCGATTGTAAATGGGTCATAACCCGACCCATTCTCTTCCTATATAAAGGGGACTTAGTCTTGAAACATAACCACACTAAATATTGACCCAAAGGCGTCGCACATCCATCCAAATCATCTCAAAATTTCTCTTTTTGCTCTTCCAATTCACAAGAACATCTCCAAAGGCTTCAATCACGTAAGTACTCTTTTATTCTTCATCTATTTCTAGTAAGTACTACGTTCCTATGCCTATTATGAATTGCTACATCTTCAAAGATCATTGGTGATGTTAATGTGTTTGGATTGTTGATACACAACCATGTGAGTGAACATATACGTTAGGATAATCTTGACCGGTCTCCGACTTGAATTTGGTTTTAATAAACATTGTTATACTATTTGCAGAATTGCCATGGCTATGAACATTGCTTAAGCTTGTTACTTGGATACTTACATGTTAGACTATCTCGTTCATCGGGATAAGACTTATAGTTGCCTACCGACATAGGAGGTTGTGATTGTTGAAAATAACTATACCATGATGTAACCCCTATGTAGTAGTGTTGTTATACGTAACATGAACGTAGTGCAATGGCTGCAAGTAGTGATACATCACTGATCTTCTTGTCGGAAGATAGTTCCTAAAACGTATGTCGATGAATTCTGAGTTATCGATCACTTTCATCTCACTAGTTGGTGCCAACAACCTAAGTGTGGGGTGGTACCCCTACTGCCTGTGTATAGATTGTATCCATTGGGATTGTGCTACCACTAACACTATTTCTAGTCTCAGGTACAATGGAACCGAAAGCAAGACAAGGGAAGGAAAAGGCTACCACTTTCCAAAAGAGCAAGAAAGCAAGGAGAACCATCCTCGCTGCAAATACCTCGACTCCCGCCGGGAATTAAGTGGGATACTTATGCGGAACTTATGAGGATGATGACTCTTATGATGATTCCAATGCAAGGGGTATGACCCCAGACATAGAGGATAAGTCCGACCAACTAGGTTCCTCGTATTTATTTTCCACTGAGGACAGTGTCCCGACTAAGTGTGGGGTGGTGGTATTGCATGCTATACTTCTCTATTCGCATCTATGTTTGTTTTCTTTTGTTTCATTTTTGTTTCATTTTGTTTCGTTTTGTTTTTTCTTGTAGTTAAAAATTTTTTTAGCTTCGCTTGAAATTATTTTGATAGGCAGCATGAGATTATAACAAGAGTATGTGTTACAATTGTGACTATTGAGACGTCTAGACTCTAGTTGTGACTCATTATGTGATATTGTGTGATTCAATTCCTTCACTTGTTGGGTCGAGAGTCTATATTACTTCCAATCAATTCGACCATGTGCCTTGTGTGTGTGAGATTAATAGTATCTTCTATATATGTGGCTGATGCTAGAACTTGCCTGGTATGTATGCAAAGCGAAAATAAGGAGTGTAAGTTTAGGATATGATTGAGGCATTTCTTTGGCAACCTATATTTGTTTACCTTCAGTTTTACCTACCCATGGACATCATCCCTAGTTAAACCCTTTTGAGCCTTTAGCCTATTTCTTTGACAACCTTGTATGTAAGCCTAATCCATTTTTTTCAAGACCGTAATTTGATCCAAATTCCTAAGTGCTTTAAATTTAAAAAGTCATGTGACAACATAAGAGGAAATTGGGTAAGTATGATGCTTTAAATTGTAAATGGTGCTTGAATGTGTTATGGAAAAGAAAGTGCTATCATAAGAGGTATGTTGTGAAAAGAAAAAGGAAAAGAAATCTGAAAAGTGAGTTGTTCTTAAAATTGAAAAACAAAATAGGAGAACAAGGGTGGTAGAATAAAAGAAAGAAGAAAGGTTGAAAGAAAAAAGTGTCAATGATACAATGTGATGTATTAAAGCGCTTAGGAACCTAGTCACTATTCCTGGCCAAAATAGTCCAACCCGTCCCTTAGCCTACATTACAACCATCAAAAGACCTACTTGATCCTAATCTTAACATTCTGACATTTAGTGGAGTACTACACTAAGGGCAAGCCTGTGGTCATCAGTTGCTACATATGAATTCTTTGTGAGAGCGAGAGCAAGGATATTTTTGATACCCATGTTTGAAAAATATGCTATACTTGTGAGTGATTATGGGTAATATATGGTGAGACACACATGGTTGATGAGTTTTGGATAGTTGTATATGATTCTATGCAGTTTAACGTTTGCATGCGAGTTGATCACCATCACGAGTCTATACTTGAGGTTAAATTGTTTCTACTTATAATCGGAAAGATACTATTTGTTGATAATTGTTGTGCTTATCTTGATAAATGTTTTGTGTTGTTGTTGTAAAAACCCTAAGTTGATGTTAAGAAGGACATGATATTTCGTTCGAGGATGAACAAAGCTTCAAGTGTGGGGTGTTGATGATAGGCGAATTTACACGCCTATATCAATATATTTTGCCCATATTTTAGCCTAGTTTTGAGAACAAACTATATATTTCATGCACTTTTAGTCCTTTTTCCTGTAAATGAGCTAACGAACATGATTAGAAAAGTTTCAGGTATAAATGATGCAAAATACAGCATTTTATGGCTTACTTGACGCAAAAGAAAGCTCACGAACAAAGGAGAAGGAAGTGGGACGCCTAAAGGACCAAAACTGCTGCATGGAAAATCTGTCCCGGGCTAAAACAGCAATTCTGAAGACTTTGGGGACTTACAGACACAAAGCTGGATTTTGATAATGATACATTAACCTAGTACAATTGGGTTAAGTATTTCATTAGTTTATTTGGATTAGGACAATGTTACATTAACCTAGTACAATTGGGTTAAGTATTTCATTAGCCTAGTAGGATTTGGTTAGATATTTCATTTACCTAGTAGGATTAGGATATGGGTATTATAAATACCCTATCATGCTAGAGATTTTTAATGAACTCCTACCTTAGTGGAGAGATACATTCAACAATTAATCTTCTTCCATCCCTCTCTTCTTCCGCCACAACAATTCTACAACTCTTCTAATCTTTCCATTAATATTATTTTCTTCTATTCATCTATTCAATTATTAATTTCCGCAACAAGAGAAACGTTACTTGCTAAGGAATCATGCCTCACGCCTATCACTTGATCTACACGCCATTACTCAATATTGTGATATAAAAACAATGTCAATCATGATCTCCTTCGTATTCATGGGTAACTAAACCTCTCTGTTGGGGTTATGGAAGCCGAATGAGTTACTATCTATTGCTGTGAGTGTGTGAGTTCAAGACACGTATATTGCTTATATCATTATTCTCTTCATCTTAATCCACATTCTTTGCGGTTGCAAACGCAAGAATACGCCAGTCTAACATTTAACTTGTTCGAGAGAAAGGTTATTTGTCTGGAAAAGAGATAATGTCAAGGTAGTAGGACACCCTTTCCTATTAAAAAGCTAGTGCCGTAACTGGACTAACCTCTTGGAGAATTCGTACCGTTAGACACGCTTTAAGCTCGAGAGAGTTAAAGTGAAATAGTCCTTGTTTAGGTCGAGAGACGCTTGGATTTACCATCGAATACAATTCTCTATAAGCAATTGCATGTCAGAATTCTACACACTCATAGCCAATAGAGACGTATACCTCAGAAGGTGGACATAACCCCAACGCTTTAATTCTCATTGTTTACAACTCACGTACCATTCTTTCTTTTTATTTTCAGCTTTTACTGCATTACTTTATTTACATTACTTGCAAGACAAGAATCCCCCCTTTTGACGAGACTTGCACCAAAAGTTTTGTAATTTTACTTACTTGTTGGCCAAGCTATTCCCTGTGGGATCGATACTAACCCAGGTTGGGTTCTATATTTTCTAACGACCGCTTTACACTCCCACGAGAGCTGTGGATTGAGCGTTATCACGAATACCCCCAGGACTCAATAAAATAAAACTGACACACATGACATGACTTGATCATAACATTTGAGTCCACAATTCATAATATCATAAGTAGGGGATATCATATTTCATATAGTTATTCAATATCTTAAAAACTGTAGGGAATGCATGGATATATTTCATGTACATATTGTATATCTCCATTATCTTACATGCTTCATACCACCACAATAGCAACACATGAAAAGCATGGAATTCATATTGAAGCATATATCTAACATGGACTTGTGATTTAGATATCATAGAACCATACAAATATGAATTTCTAGAATCCTAATTATTTTATCAAACACCTTGCATGCATTCTTTATGGCATAGGTGGGTTTCATACTTGCACCATATTAAACCACCTAAAGTTCATGGTTTTCAATTAACAAACATATATATTCCATGAAAACACCTTTAGAAATCACATTGAAACTTAAACAATAATCTTCAACATGTACATACTCATATCACCACAAAAAGTTTACAAAATAATATTTAAAACATGGTTCTTGAGCACTATGAACGGATTTGATCCATAGATGAACACTACGCATACCTTAGAAAGGAAACCTTGATGATTTGCTGGAGAGTTCTCGGATTGGGAAACTTAATTCTCGATTATCTTGGAAAAAGTTTAAATCTTGCTTTTGAAAGATGAGTTTTATGGAAACCCTAATCTTGTGGTTGAGAGCGTAAGAGAGGGTTTTTGAGATACTTAACTGAAGAAAAATGGGAAAAATTATGCCTCTTTAGGGTTATAAGTCATGGAAGGTGAAGGAAATGACGAAAATACCCTTATGAAATAAATTCCCAGTAGCTAAAAAATCATAGCTGATGACCTTCGTGATAGGGCATCACAAAAGTGATAAGCTATCACGAATGTCATCACTTAGGAGCTGGTTTCTGCCTAAGGCTGACGACCTTCGTGATAGGGCATCATAAATGTGATAAGCTATCACGAATGTCGTCACTTAGGACCTAGTTTCTACCTAAGGCTGACGACCTTCGTGATAGGGCGTCACAAATATGATAAGATATCACGAATGTCATCACACTATTTCCAGCCTGATATGTTGGAGTAAAATAGGACTAACTCTTTGCTCCAATATCGTATTTAGGAGAAATTGGTATTTATCTATTTATATGTCATGAAATCAAAATTTCCAAGTATAATAAGAGATATGCTCATTTGAAGTTTACTATACCAATATCCTTCTCAAGAATTCAATCGGTAAGGAATATTTTGATTCGTCTGATAGCTGGGAGTTATTTGAAGCCTTAATATATATCTAAATTACTCATAAAACTATAAAATAACCAAGATGTACTATGCATGATCTTGGTACATGGCTCTAATATTGGTTTGGATTTTTTGGGGTATTACAAAGTGTTTACTTGTTATATTAGTTCCTTGCGTCGATTGAGTTTACCTATTGACTTTTGTTATTTGGTTCCTCAAGAGAATTAGGATTTGTGATCATTTTTATTATTATTGACCATATTTGGGATCCTTGTGTGGTCTGGTTACTTGGCATGTATTTGGGATCCTTGTGTGGTCAGGTTACTTGGCATATATTTGGAATCTTTATGTGGTCCGATGACTTGGTATACATTAGGAATCCTTGTGTGGTCCAGTTACTTGGCATTTATTTGGGATCCTTGTATGGTCCGATTACTTAGCATGTATTTGGGATTCTTGTGTGGTCTAGGCTAATAGTATAAAAGAAAGGCATATTACTTGTTATTATTTTCATGTAATAGATTTGAGGTTGTTAGAGTCTTAGATCGTTGACTTGACTTGTGATCTCTTTAACTGTACTTGACTAAGGTTGTAACGTTACTTGAAAGGCTAAGTGACACATACTTGAAGTACTTGTTAAGGGTTAATAGTTGTACTTGTTACAAGGTTACGGTTATTTTTTCTCATTCAGTGATGAGGTTCATTGAGTGTTAAGTAAAATAGATTAACTTATAATAACTATTGGGATTAGAAAAGTAAGAGTTGTGATAAATGACTTTTAATATGAAGTGTGATGTATGATTGGTGTGATTTAGTGTGAATTGTATAAGAGGAATGTCAATGGTATATATATTGACTACTAATAATAGATTAGATTCAACTAAGTTAGCAAGAATAAAAATGGAATACATTTAGGTAACACAAGTTGATAAAAGTGATGTGAATTAAATTGTTATATAAGGTGTCATATTTTATTTTTGTGGTTTCTATATTATGTTACGTGATCTAACCTCATCGACGAATGATACCTACCAGTACATGTTATTTGTACTAATACTACTCTTCCATACTCTCTTTTAAGATATAGTCTGGTTGCAGGATTCAATAGGTGTTTTGTGCTTGATGTGAATAGTGATTTCCAACAACTTCTACTTATCTCATTCTTATGGTAGGAGTTGTTCTTGGTTTACCCCTCTTTGTATTAGAAGATTTTGTACTTGTTTAGACCAGGTCCTTAGGGAAATTGCTAATTTTATATTTTTAGATTTTGTAAAAAATCATTGTATTATAACAGGTTTATTTTTTACTTGATGACTTCCACAATATTTTGAATCAGGTGGTAAGAGTTCTCCAATCTAGGAGGATCAGAGTAGGTGTTCTCACAACCTGGTAATTTGGATAGTGACATGAAACACCTTGGGTTTTGGCCATTGGAAATTTCTTGAGTTTTGTACTCACTATCTTAGTAACGACTCACTATACGAGTCGTATGGTATGGATACGGGTTAGGTGACCCTAGTCGTATAGAGTCTAGTGTATGGTGGTTGGGTTTCTATTGTGGTTACACTTTGGTGGTACGAGTCGTTATGGGTGGTGACGGTTCATTTGGTTGGTCTCTTAATCAAATTAGTAACTTAGTAACTTGACTTGGCTCAGAGTATGAGTGGACCACTAAAAGACATGAGAATAGGTTATGAGTCATAGTGTGAAGTCATATGTTGTCCAGTGTCAATCCCTTTTGATTCTATGTTGGATATGACTAAGATCATATGAGTCGTATGGTATAGTTATGAGTGGGGTTAAGGGAGTCATATGGTGGATAGTTTGTGGGGGTCCAACTCACTATCTTGGTGGTGACTCAATAATATAAGTTGTATGTTATGGTCACGAGTCACGAGGTTGACTTGTAACCACCTGTGAAAATTTCACAGTTTTAAGTTGGGGGTATTCTAGATATTTCCCCTTTTTTAACTCCCTTTGATACCATGACATAAAACACCTTGGGATGCTTCATTGACCTATTATTCCCATTCAAACACTCTTAAGAATCTCTTAAACTCTTTGTTCAAGCAAGAGGCTAGGGTTTTTCAAGCTAATCAATTGAGGTTTTCAAGAATGATTCTCTCCGTCTTCCTTGGTGTCTAAGGCATGTGATTCTTATGATTTTTATGGGTTTGTTATGGTTTCAAAATAAAGGTTGGGGATTTTGGTTGTTCATGTATTAATATTGTTTCTCATGGTTTAATTATGGTTTTCCTTGTTTTTCTTATGATTTTACACAAGTGGGTGCATTGGAATGCTGATTTAATTGAGGGGTCATGGTTGAGACCCAAATTGTATGGTTTTGGTTTGGACAATGACATGCCCTCAACCTGTTGTTAAATTGTCAATGAAAATGACTTTTTTCACATGCTTTAATTATTCATGGAACTCTTGCATTGCATAAGTGGAAAACAGAACATGAATTGGTTTTGGTTGGTTTCATATGGTTTTGGAAACTTAGAGTCTAATGTGGTTAAATAGTTTATATGGCATAAGGTAATAGACTTGCAAGCTCTAATTTTGGTATGACGATACCAACATTTAATGCCTAAATAAAAGACTCATTGGTAAATGGTTTTGTTATATGTAAAAAGTTTTAATTGGTCTTAAGGGGGTTGAGTAGTAAAGACATGGAAGGTGGAGGTCCCATGGGGACCGACATTGGAAACTTACGATTTTTTATGTGATATTGGCCTTTGTGGCCGTGTGCATGATGTTACACTCTATGATTTTAGGGATGTACTAGTCATCCCAGGTTTCTTTCTCCGGTCGTGTGGCTAACATGCACCTAGGCCCTTTCAGTAGAGGGAGCTAAAACCCTATAGCCCATGGGTGGTTTTAGGATGGCTATGCTACACAACCCAGGTTAAGGTTTTAAATTCATGCTAAACCTCATTCTGAACCCCGGCATGGTGTATTTATATAGATGTATATATGTGATTGCATATGGTTACTTACTTTGGTTTGAATGACGGCATTATTTTATCTTTATCCCTGAGTTACATGCTAGCGTTTACCTTGCTAACCATCTTCAAGCATTGTATCCCCACACGGTGCAGGACTCAGCCATACTACCATCCCCCTTCTAAGTGACTTAGATTTAGGGACAACTTTGAGTCAGATTTGAAGTGCAAGCTTCCATACTCCGAAAGGCTCCATTTCACGCTATGGTCGGGGGCATGTCTCGACCGAATGTTATTGGTTCTAGTTAGAGGCTTTGTCAAAAAATTATGGGCATGAGTGGTATCGGTATTGGTGTCAACCTTGGTATTGGTAGTGGCATTAAGGTTGACATCAGTTTGATATTTGGTAGAGGTTGTTGGATTATAATTATAGACTTTATTTAATGTCTTTGAATTATTATTTTTCTATCTTGTTATATGCTCAAAATTAAACCGACATGGGTTGTAGAGTAGTTAATGGTTGGTTATTGGGGGTGTTCTCCTATCCTGGTTGGACTTGAGATACCCTACATGACTAGGCCCTAGTTTGGGTCGTGTCAAACTGGTATCAGGGCCCAGGTTCATGATCAATTGACTGTCTGATAAAGCCGTGTTGAGTAGAGACTCTTTTAGGGGTATGTAGCGTGCCACACTCATAAGGAAGAGTTTACGAGGTATTTAGGAATGTCTATCTTTCTTGTGTTCTGTAGTCGAGCTATAGAGTTTAAGGTCTAGAATTTCCCTCTAATTCCCATTTGTTCACTTTTAAGATCATACCTCCTCGACGATCTGAAGCTCATGAAAAATCCTTTGTCCCACTTGGGGATAATGTTAATGGGATACACTCTGCATATGGTGTCCAGACTCAGTCTAGGGGTATAGTTCCTAATTACCCTCCTAGAGCTCCACTGGTCCCTTCCAGCCCTCCTTGAACTCCTCAGGCAGATGTGATGAATGCTAAGTTTCATCAATCTATCCATATATTAGCATAGTTGGTAGCTTCTCAGGCCGAGCGTGGTGCTTCATTACTCCATATTCTGAGGCTACAAGGGTTGGACAACTTATGAGATAGAATCGTCCTATGTTTACTGGTATTAAGGTTAAAGGGGATCCTCAAGGTTTTATTGATGAGATGAAAAAGATCTTTCGTGTTATACATTCTACTAATGTGAAGGGTGTAGAATTTGCTGCCTATCAACTGAAGATGTAACATACCAATGGTATATGGAATGAGAGCAGTTAAGTGGTGGTGATGATGAGTCAGGACTATAGGATGATTTCTCTAGTGCTTTTTTAGACCGTTTTTTCTCAGGAATTGAGGGAGGCAAAGGCAGAAGAGTTTTTAACTTAAATCAAGGCAAGATGTCAGTCTAGGAGTATGCCTTAAAGTTTCACCAGTTATCTGGATATGCTCCGGAGATAGATTCTAGCATGAGGGCTAGAACAAGAAAGTCACTTTCGGGCTATCTCAAGATTTGATTTTTGATAGTAAGGCTACTTTGTAGAACAAGGATATGGACATCTCCAAGTTGGTTGTATACATGCAGCAGGTCGAGGGAGAGAAGAAGAAGCAAGCTAAAATTAGAGAAAGACAGAACAAGAAGTTCAAATTTTCTAATCAGGGTTGTGGTCAATAGCAGAGTGGCAAGAATGGTGGAAAGTGGTCCAAGAAGAGGTGGGGCAATTCTGGGTCTCACTCAATGGCTAGTGCTCTCTACCCAAAGCCATCTGGAGATAGGAGATTTCAGAGTGGGAACAACTATAGGACACAGGGTGCCCAATCTCAGGCTAATGGGGCCCAATCAACTCTATCATAGCCTCCTTGCAGATTTTATGGTCGATTGCATCGTGGTTACTATGATGAAGAAAAGGACAAGTGCTTCAACTATGTTCATCCATGGCATATGGTTACAAGTTGTCCCATTGGTAATGTTGCTTCTGGAGGAAGAAAGGTTTCAGTTTCCTCTTCCTCAGCTCTTGCACCAAAGGATTCACCATCAGGCTCCAACACAGGTTGAATCTGAATTTAAGCCAGCACTACTTATCAGGAATTTGAGTCATCACCTGATGTCGTTACTAGTATGTTAAAATTCTTTTCTCATGATGTGTACTATTTACTTGATCCTAGATCTACACTTTCTTACGTGACCTCATTTATGGCCATGTATTTTAGTTTTGGTCCTGAGTGTGTTTCAGACCTTTTTTTTTCTATTTTTACCCCAGTGGGTGATTCTATGGTTTCTAGAAGAGTCTATAGGGGTTGTGTGGTGTCTGTGGGTAGATGATACACTTTGGTGGATCTATTTGAATTAGACATAGTGGATTTTAATGCTATGTTGAGGATGGATTAGTTGCACTCATACTATGAGTCTTTAGACTGTTGGACCCATAAGGCCATTTTTAAATTCCCTAATGAACTGGTTGTTGGATGGAAAAGTGGTTCCCTATCTCCTAAGGGAAGGTTCACATCATATTTTATAGCTTAGAGATTGACCTCCAAGGGGTGTCTCTACTATCAAGCCCGAGTTAAATATTCTAACTTGGAGGGTCCTTCTTTACATTCCATCTCAGTGGTGAATGAATTTTTTGAGGTCTTCCCTGATGACCTTCCCGATGTTCCTCCCTATAGGAAAATTGGTTTTAGGATAGATCTTGTATCGGACACTTGCCCTATCTCTATTCCCCCTTATAGAATGGCTCTGGCTGAGTTAAAGGAGGTTAAGGAGCAATTAAAGGATATTTTAGACAAGGGTTTTATCCATTCTAGTCTGTCCGCATGGGGTGCACCAATTTTATTTGTGAGTAAGAATAATGGTTCCCTTCGGATGTGTATTGACTACTGGCAGTTGAATAAGGTAACGATAAAGAACAAGTACCCTTTTCCAAGGATAGATGATTTGTTTGATCAGCTTCAGGGTGTTAAGTTTTTCTCCAAGATTGATCTTCGGTCTGGGTATCATCAGCTAAAAAATAGGGAGGTAGATATACCTAAGACTGTTTTCCATACCCGATATGGGTATTTTGAGTTCCTGGTTGTTTCTTTTGGGTTGGACCTGGTGGCATTCATGGACTTGATAAAAAAAGTCTTTCATCAGTTTCTAGATTTTTTTCATTACTGTTTATATAGACGATATTCTGGTATACTCCAAGAGTGAGATGGATCATGCCAATCACCTCCGTATTGTTTTACATACCATGAAAAATCAACAGTTGTATGTCAAATTTTTGAAATGTGAATTCTAGTTGAATGTTGTCACTTTTCTGGGTCATGTCATTTCTAGTGAAGGGATCATGGTGGATCTACAAAAGGTTGCAGCGGTTAAGAAGTTTCTTAGAACCACGACTCCAATTGATATTCGGAGCTTCTTGGGTTTAGCCGGATGCTACAGAAGGTCTGTGAAAAGTTTCTCTTCTATTGCTGCCCCATTGACTAAATTAACTCAGAAAAGGTAAAGTTCTTGTGGTCTGAGGCTTGTGAGGGTAGTTTTGAGAAGCTAAAGGATAAGATGACTTTGGCTCTGGCTTGACTCTGTCGGAAGGCATTGATTGATTTGTAATCTATTATGATGCATCCCGTGTGGGGCTTGGGTACTTTTTGATGTAACATGGCAAGGTGATAGCTTATGCCTCTAGATAGTGGAAGGAGTATGAGAAGAATGAGCTGACTCATGACTTGGAATTATTAGTTATGGTATTCACGTTGTAAATCTATAATCACTATCAATATGATGTGCATGTGGATATCTTTTTTTATCATAAGAGCCTGCAGTATATGTTTACTCAGAAAGAGCTAAACCTCTGGCAAAGGACATAGCTTAACCTAATCAAGGATTATGATAGGTAAGGCTAACGTGGTTGTTGATACTCTTAGTAGGTTATCCATGGAGAGTCTAGCTCATGTAGAAGAGGGTAAGCGTGATTGGTAAAAGATGTTCACCATTTGGCTAACCTTAGAATTTGTTGTTTAGACTCTGAGGATGGTGGTATATTTGTTCAAGAGGTAGAGAAGTCATCCCTAGGTGCTGAGGTGATAGAGAAGAAGGTATTGGATCCTGTCTTGATAAGGATCTAGGGTGAGGTAGGTGAGTAGAAGGTGATGGCCTTTGAGATTAGTGGTGAGGGTACCTTGTAGAACCAAGGGAGGTTTTGTGTTCCAAACATAAATAGATTGAGCAAGAGGATCCTGGTTGAGGCGCATGAGTCGCGCTATGTTATTCATCTCGGTTCGATGAAAATGTGTTATGACCTTAAAGAGATGTATTGGTGGAACAATGTGAAGCGGGATGTGGCTGGTTTTGTGGTGAAGTGCATGGTGTGCCAACAAGTGAAAGTTGAGCACATGAGGCCCGAAGGATTTTATCAAGAAATTGAGTTGCCTGATGAAAGTGGGATGTGATCAACATGGATTTAGGTACCGATCTTCCTTGGTCTTAGAGTCAGTTTAATTTGATTTGAGTCATCGTGGATAGGATGACAAAGTCCGCTCACTTCTTGCCAGTACGAACAAGTTTTTTAGCAGAATGATATATGAGGTTGTACCTCCAAGAGATTGTGAAGTTGCATGGGGTTCTTGTTTATATTATATTAGATCGTGGTATGCAATTTTCTTTGCTCTTTTGGTGGTCATTTCAGAAAAGGTTAGGAACTAAGGTAAGTCTTAGTACGACTTTCCACCTGTAGTCAGATGGGCAAGCGGAAAGGACTATCCAGATGCTGAAAGATATGCTTAGAGCTTGCGTGATAGACTATGGTGGTAGTTGGGTTTAGAATTTACCTCTTATAGACTTTACGTATAATAATATCTACCACTCTAGCATTGGGATGACTTCATTTAAGTCCTTGTATGGTAGGATGTGTAGGTCTCCTATTGGGTGATTTGAAGTTGGTGAGGCAGAGATGTTTGATCTGAATTTAGTTCACCAAGCCATGGAGAAGGTGAAGGTGATTCGGGATAGGCTCAAAGACGGCCGAGTCGCCAAATGTCCTATGCAGATGTGAGACGTAGGAAGTTTGAGTTTGAGGATAGTGATAAGGTGTTATTAAAAGTGTCTCCCATGAAGGGAGTGATGCAGTTTTGGAAGAAGAGGAAGCTCAGTCCTCGGTATATTGGTTCGTACTTAGTTTAGAGAAGGGTTGGTGATGTTGCGTATGAGTTAGACTTGCCTTCTAGTTTAAGATCCATTAACCCAATGTTCCAGGTTTCTATGTTAAGAATATGTGTGGGTGATTCGTTGAAAATTGTGCCTATCAAGAATAATGGTTTTTTGCATTCTCTGTCTTATGAGGAGGTCACAGTTGAGATCTTGGATCGGCAGGTTCGTTGGTTGAGGACTGTGGACATAGATTTGGTAAAGGTTCTATGGAGGAACCACAAGATGGAAAAGACTACATGGGAAGCTGAAGAGAACATGAAGTCCAAGTATCCATTTTGTTTCCCGTTCCAAAAAAATCGTGGTTAAGGTATGTGTTTCACTTAGCATCTTTGTTTTCTGACTTTGTTAAAGGAAAGATTGATTTCCTTGGTATCTCTATTTTCTGTCTTAAAGGTAAGAGTAGAGATATTTGGGGGTCTAATTATGCTAGTAGTGCCTTGTTCCATCATTCGAGGGTGAATTGAAACACCCTGGGGTTTGGACCTTAGAAATTACTTGATTAATGGACTCACTGTCTTACTGACAACTCACCATACGAGTCGCATAGTGTGGGTACGGGTCAAGTGACCTTAGTTGCAAGGAGTCCAGTGGATGGTGATTGGGTTTCTGTAGTGGTTACGATTTGATGGTACAGGTCTTTAGGGTGGTGATGGTTCATTTTGTCGGTCCCTTAATCAAATAAGTAACTTAGTAACTTTACTTGGATCTAAGTACGAGTGGCTCACTAAGAGCTATGAGGATAGATTTGATGTGGTGAGCTTCCATACTCCAGAAGGCTCTATTTCATATTGTGGACTTCTTTTCATTTTTGTTATTTATTTGGTTTGGTTTAGGCTATGGTCGGGGGGATGTCCCGACCAGATGTTATTGGTTCTGGTTAGAGGCTTTGTCAAACAACATGGGCATTGGCGGTGTCGGTATTGGTGTCAACCTTGGTATTGGTACTGGCATTGGGGTTGACACCAATTGGATGTTTGGTGGAGGTTGTTGGATTATTATTATAAACTTTATTTAATGTCTTTGAATTATTATTATCCTATCTTGTTATATGTTTGGAATTCTATCAAAATGGAGTGTAGGGTGGTTAATGGTTGGGTATTGGGGGAGGTCTCTGGTCCTGGTTGGACTTGAGATACCCGACACGACTTGGCCCTGGTTTGGGTCGTGTCATGACATGATAATGAAGAAGAGAAGGAGAAGTAGAAATATATGGTTAAATTAGTTGTTGTTTTGATGGTTTCAATAAGGAAAAAAAATTAAGGGATGATAATAATCTCGGTGAAAAAGTTATTAAGGGATGATTATGGAACTGAGATTGTGGGAGCTATCATCTAACCGATATTCCCTGATGATCAAATTGGGGTCCAACCTGTGACCCCTGTTAGAAGAGTGTTAGTACCGTGCCAAAGGTACTAACACTGGCTATGTGGATCCACTGATGTACTCTCCCGAAGGAATAAAGGTGTCAAGCCTAAACTGAGGGTGACCCTTGGGAGGTAGTCAAGCCTGAACTGATGGGTGACTCCTCAAATCCTACGCCGACTACGCAGTTCTAGAGTATAGGGACTACTACTAATGACTCTACCTAATTGACGGGAAGTTGTCATCCCAGCACTGGCTCAGTGCTAAAGCCTACTGCCAACTGAACTAACTTGGAATACTAAACTGTTCTATGTTTAACTGATCATTATGACTGACTGAACTGATATTTCTCATAACATGTCTGAAACTAATCTGAAGATACTGAGGCTAAGTAAACAAATAAGATATAAGGTATTCACAACCCCCAGGACTCAATAGCAATGATGGCAAAATAGTACTAAAACTTTGGGGACATAATATAAAAGCATTTATTAGAAATTTATTCTTGTAGAGATTTCATCAAACACTTGATATGTATAGTGTAAGGTAAGCATGGGAATAGTTTAAAGTTTGTAGTAATAGCATTATTTCAACATCAACATCACTAATTATGGTTTAAATCAACAAGTGACATTATTCATACATGTGGGGTTTGATAACAACGACAATTTCATGTAAACATGGTGTAGAGTTTCAATTCATGGGAATTCATGGTTAAAAATCACAATTAAAGATCATAAATACTTGTAAAGATCACAACTTTGAATTTAAAATTTGATACGTGGACTCCATGGGTAAAAGGAACCTATGGATGAACATTTAACATACCTGGGTTGATGAATTCATGAGAGTTCTTGGTGTTTTTCTTGATATTTGATCTTGAAGTTTGAAGGGTAGGGCTTGTTCTTTTAAGAGAAAGTGATTTCAATTTGGGGAAAAGTGTTAAAAGTGATGTAAAAGTGGTGTTTTGGGACTTAAATCCTGTGTTTGTACTGAGAGGGGTGAAGGCAAAAGACTTAAATGCCCTCTGGGAATTAAAAACCCAGAACTGGAAAACTGAAAACCCAATTTTATAACATGGAGTGAAGCGGTACAATCACATCGGGCCACTGGAAAAGGGACAGTCCCCATTTTACCCAATGGCACGACGAGGTGCTATTGCATTGCGCCACTGGAAACGGATAATTCCAAACTGGAACCTTGGCGCGACGCGGTGCCATCGTGGTGCCTCACTGAACATGAATTCGACCCTTGGCACAACGCAGCGGTGTTCCACCGGAAAAGGACGAACGTAATTTTGGCCATTACCGTGACGCGGCCTTATCGCGTTCGGCTACTATTTTTCACTAAAAGTGTCATATCTTCTCCCCTGAGTATCGGATTAAGGCAAAATTTGTATAGTTGGAAAGCTAATTCAATTTTCTACAATTTGGTGGGTATTGAGCTGAAAAATTCTCAGTAGAGCAAAATATATGCTTGTTTGAAGTTGACTAAAGTAACATTCTTCTCGAAAACTCAATCGGTAAGGAATATTTTGATCCGTCTAATAGCTGAGAATTATTTGAAGCCTTAAGATACATCAAACTCACTCATAAAACTACCAGAAAATTACAAGATACTTTGCATAATCTTGAAACATGGCTCTAACATAGATTTGGATTTTCGGGGTATTACAATATCTCCCCTTTGGGAACATTCGTCCTTGAATGAGATTGGTTAAGCTGAGAACACTGAGGAATTAAGGTTACATGCTAAATACATGTGATGAAAACATGATTACATGTTTGCGTCTGAAACATGATACATGACTGAACTGATTTGTTGAATGCATGATTGACATGAGAATGATATGCAGCTGAAACTAAGCATGGAAAAGAGGAATTCTAAGAAGATTATTACCTTTATCTGAATTTGAGCTTGCAGAGAAAATATAGGATTATTTTATCCATATATCTACTTCTGCTTCCCAAGTGGTTCCCTCAACGGATTGATTCTACCAAAGAACTTTGACTAGGTGAACTTATTTGTTCCTTAGTCGATGAATATTTTGATCAAGGATATCGACTGGAATTTCTTTATACAAAAGGCTTTTCTGAACATCTATGCTTTCTAAGGGAATAGCTACAGCTGGGTCACCAATACACTTCTTCAACAAAGAGATATGGAACACTAGGTGCACTGATGCTAGGTCTGCAGGTAACCAAAGCTCATAAACCACCTTTATGAAATAACTCAGAATTCTTTAAGGGACAACATATCAGGGACAAAGCTTCCCCTTCTTACCAAACCTCTTCACTCCTTTCATCGGAGAGATCTTTAGATATACTAAATCTCCAATCTCAAACTCAAGATCCTTTCTCTTCACATCTGCATAAGATTTCTGTCGTCTTTGGGCTACCTTAAGCCTCTCACGGATTAGCTGAACTTTCTCCAAAGCATTAAACACCAAGTCAGGTCCTATCAAAGTGATTTTACATACCTCAAACCAACCAATTAGAGACCTATATCTCCTTCCATATGGAGCCTCAAATGGATCAATCTGAATACTAGATTGATAATTGTTATTATACGTGAATTCAATCAAAGGCAAGTTGTCATCCCAACTGCCCTTAAAGTCTACAACACACGTTCTTAACTTATCCTCAAGGGTATGAATGGTCCTCTCTGCCTGACCATTTGTCTGAGGGTGAAAGGCTGTACTGAGGTGAACTTGGGTACCAAGACCATTCTGAAAAGCTTTCCAAAAGTGAGAGGTAAACTTACTACCTCTATCTAAGATAATAGATAATGAAACACCGTGCAACCTAACCAACTCTCTAATATAGAGCTTGGCATAGTCCTCGGCTAAATAAGAAGATGGACTGGTAAGAAATGGGTTGATTGGGTCATCCTATCTATAATGACCCAGATTGAATCATGTTGACAACAAGTGTGAGGAAATCCCGTCATAAAGTCCATGTTCACTTCCTCCCACTTCCAAGTAGGAATATTGAACTCCTGCATAGACCCTCTAGGCTTTTGATGTTCAATCTTAACTTGGTTACAAATGAAATACTTAGCTACAAACTCTGTAATATCCCTCTTCATCCTACTCCACCAAAAAATTTCTCGTAGATCGCAGTACATCTTTGCGGACCTTGGATGAATCGAGTAATACGCTTTATGCGCTTCTATAAGAATTCTCTATCTCAACGCATCAACGCACGACACTCACAATCTACCCTGGCAATGCAACAGACCATCTCTCCTTTGGGAGAAAATCACTACTTTCTGATCCTTAACTGACTCCTTCAACTTAGCTAGACTGGGATCCTCATCCTGTTTTTCCTTCACTTCGGCAACCAAAGAGGATTCCAAACTATTCTGAACTGAGATACTACCCTCAGCTAAATCAACCAAATGAATACCTAACCTAGCAAGCTGATGAACTTCCTGAACTAACTTATTCTTTTCTTTCTCAACATGACCAAAACTACCCATAGATAATCTACTTAGGGCATTTACCACTACATTAGCCATGCCCGGGTGATACAAAATACTCATATCATAATCTTTTAACAATTCTCATAATATCCTCAGATGTAAATTCAAATTTTTTTGTGAAAACACATAATGTAAGCTTTTGTGATCTGTGAATACATCAACATGCACCCTATGCATATAGTGCCTCCAAATCTTTAAGAAAAACACAACTGCTAAATCAAGATCATAGGTAGGGTAATTCTTTTCATGGGGCTTAAGCTGTCTAGAGGAATAGGCCCACAACCTTACCCATTTGCATCAAAACACACCCTAAACCAACTCTGGAAGCATCACAATACACAAAAAAACCATTTGAACCATCTGGCAATGTCAAAACTGAGGTTGTGGTGAGTAGAGTCTTCAACTCCTGAAAACTCTTCTCCCAAGACTCTGACCCCTGAAACTTAACTTTATTTTAATTCAATATGAACATGGGGGATACAATAGACGAGAACCCTTCAATAAACTGCCGGTAATATTCAGCCAAGCCTAAGAAACTCCTGATATCTGATGTAGAGATGGGTCTGGGCCAGTTTCTCACCACTTTAGTTTTTGGAGGATCAACTGTAATGCCATCATCGAAAATAATATAGCCAATGAAAGATATTTATCTTATCCAGAATTTGAATTTACTAGATTTGGCGAACAACTGATGGGCTCTAAGGGTCTACAATACTATTCTGAGATGGTTTGCTTGATCATTTTCATTACGGGAATAGACATGAATTTCATCAATGAAAACTATGACAAACATATCCAAGTACTGCTTGACTTATCCAAGTACTGCTTGAACACTTAGTTCATCAAGTCCATGAAGGCTGCTAGGGCATTTGTGAGACCAAAGGACATGACTAGAAACTGGAAGTGACCATGTCGAGTTCTAAAAGGTATTTTTGGAATGTAACATTCTCTATCACTGAGCTAATGATAGCCGGATCTGAGGTCTATCTTAGAAAAATAAATGGCACACTGAAGTTGGTCGAACAAGTCATCAAATTTAGGGGGTGGATATTTGTTTTTGACTGTGACTTTGTTCAACAGACAGTAGTAAATACACATTCTAAGAGAACTTTCTTCCTTATGCACAAACAGAACTAGTGCGCCCCATGGGGAAATCCTGGGTCTGATGAATCCTTTATCTAGGAGATCTTTCAAATGTTCTTTCATTTCTTTGAGTTCAGCTGGATCTATTCTACATGGCGGAATAAAGATAGGCTAGGTATTTGGTAGAAAGTCTATTCTAAAGTCAATTTTCCTTTAGGAGAAACTCTGGGAAGATGTTCAGGAAAAACATTTGGAAATTCCCTCACTACTAAAACTGAATCAAGGTTTGGAGTCTCAGAATTAGAGTCCTTGACTCGGTCAAGATGATAAATACACCCTTTGTATATCATCTTCTTTGCTCTAAGGTATGAAACAAACTTACCCCTAAGCGTTGTAGTACTACCCATCCATTCAAGGATTGGTTCATTTGGGAACTGGAAGTAGACAATTCTATTTCTAAAATTAACTAAGGCATAGCATGAATGGAGCCAATGTATGCCGAGAATGACATCAAAATCTATCATTTCTAGTTTTATAAGATCTACTAATGTCACTTTCAGAGACACTGTAATCAGGTAGTTCCCGTATACCCACTGGACTACAATAGAAACACCTACTAAGGTGGAAACTGAGAAGGTATCTACTAAGATTTCGAGACTGACTCCAAAGTTGATGGCTATATAAGGGGTTATAAAAGAAAGAGAAGCTCCAAGGTATAGTAAAGCATAAACATGTAATGAAAGACCTGTAATGTACCAGTAACTAAATTAAGAGAACTTTCCTGATCTTGTCAGGAATGAAGTGCATAAATCCTATTCTGACGTTGACTACTAGTAGCGCTGAATGTTGTGCCCTACTGAGTCAGGCAGTCAGATGGAACTGATAACTAATGGGACTAGCCTTGTTGGATAAAATCCCTTCCTTTCTGAGGAACTAATCGACACTCCTGGATTCGATGGCTTGGCTTGCCACATCTAAATCACACATCACTACCAGCTCTAGACTCACCATGATAGTTTCTACCGTATTTCTGGCAAAAGGAATTTGTACGACCACTTTTTACACTGCCTTAGGACTTAGAGACTGGTGTTCTATCCCTATTATCATTTCTGAATTTTGGTACTCGGGCACTAGCTGAAGATAGAACTATGACTGAAGATTTCATACAGAACTGAAGATGATTACTACCTTCTGACTTTGGTTGAGTAAAATTAAAGTTACCTATTCTAGCCCTCTAATTCTCTCTCTCATTCTTCTTATTCTTCTGCTCCTCAATCTGTTGAGCATAGAACATGAGCCTAGAATGTCCATCTCCTTAATTAACATCACAGTTCTTTACTCTTTGACCATACTGTCAGATAATCTAGACATGAACTTTCTCATCCTAGACCTGCTATTGGCCACCACATAAGGAACATACCTAGATAACTGAGTAAACTTAAAGGGATTCTCTTTTACACTCATGATTCCCTACCTCAAGTTGATAAACTTTATCACCTTAGCCTCCGTTATCTTTAATGGAAAAAATCTATCTAGGAAGGTTGTAGAAAATTTCTCCCACTCTATAGGCCCTGCATCGATACCCCTATCCTCTTTCCATTTTTTAAACCAAGTATGAGCTACATCCTGCAGCTGGTAAGTAGCTAATTTAACACTATCACTAGATGTCACCCCCATAATATCTATTACCTTCTACACCATATCTAAGAATTCTTGCAGATCCTCTTCAGTGTTGGATCCCCAAAAAAAGGAGGATTCATACGGGTAAAGTCTTGAATTTTAGCGGCAGAATTATTGGCCACTAGGTTGGCTGGAACAGCGGTTGTCTGAGCATTCTAAGCCACTATAGAGTGATCTAGAGTAGTGAATGCAACTCTGAACTATGCATGAGAAACATGCTTGTTAAGGGGATCTTCCTAAACGGGCGAAGCTGGTTCATATTTCTTCTTTTATTTGTCTTTTTGGGAGGCGTGTTCTGTAAATAGAAGGGAGAACAGATTAGATAGGGAGTTTAACATAGCTCATGCTCATTCACATAATATGAACAATGAAAGAATGGAAATATTTCCTAAAATATCTTGTAGCCTCTTGTCCATAAGTGTGGTGCGCTACACACCCATGCACAAGAATCTATTCGATGCAGCTTTTAGACTCCCTAGGATGCTTTAAAACCTTAGTCTTTGATATTAAGTTTGTAATGCCCCGAAAGTACACCCTGGGCATCACACGGTCCTTACGGTCCCGAGATACCACAAGCTGATCCATGAGCTGATACATGCTATGAGCACTAAGTAATTTAATAACATATATGTAAGAGAAACTGATAAACCATAAGGTTTTAGCAAATGAAATCAATAGTGGATCATAAATCTGGAAACAACTATTGGAAACAATTGTCTAAAACTAATAAAATAATAACAAAACTGACTGACTATCTGTACTAGTCTGAAAAGCCTCTATTGACTGACTGTGGAGCTGATGGGATAAACCCCCAACTAACTCTATCTGAATGGAAAAGACTGAGCTACTGAAATAACTGAGATAAATAGACCATGTCCTTGAAGTATGAGGAGTAACCACTGCTATAACTGAAAATCTGGAATGTCTTTGCGTGATCCGAGAACTGAGCGTCCGAACCTATGATATGATACATCATAGTGTAAGAAAAAAGTATACAATCAGTACTTTGAATATACTGGTATATTAAATGAGGTAGGCTGATATACATGGTTTCATGTACAGGAGTACTAACTGACTGAATGAATAGCATGAAGTGCTGAGTAGAATACATGAAATCTGTGAATACTGAGAATAAATGACCAAGCATAAAATATGTTCTGAATATAATCTGTAAATTGAAATACTAAAATCTTATAACTAAATAACTGATATCTGTATGGTATGGTCAATACAAGCCTGAACTGAAATATACTAATTATGGAACTGAGACTGTAGGAGCTATCATCAAACCGACATGTCCCAATGAGCAAATTGGAGTCCAACCTATGACCCCAATTGGAAAGGTGTCAGTAACGTGCCACGAGTTCTAACACTGGCAGTGTGGATCCAATGATGTACTGTCCCAAAGTGTCAAGCCTAAACTAATGGGAGACCTTTTGGGAAGTAGTCAAGCCTGATCTGACGGGTGACTCCTAAAATCCTACACTGGCTACGTAGTTTTGGATTATAGGAACTGCTACTAATGACTCTGCTTAACCAATAAGGAATTCTTCATCCCAACACTCACTTGGTGCTAAATCTTACTCATGACTGAACTAACTCAGAATACGGAACTGTTCTAAGTTTAACAGATCATGATGACTGATTGAACTGACATAGCTCATAACCTGTCTAAAATTAATCCTAAGATATTGAGGCTAATTAAACAACTAATTTTTTGGGTATTCATAACCCCCAGGACTCGATAGCAATGATAGCAAAATAGTATTAAAACTTTAGGGTCATAATATGAAAGCATTTATTCAAAATTCATTCTTGTAGTCATTTCATCATACACTTGATATGTATAGTGTAAGCTAAGCATGGAAATAGTTTAAAGCTTGTAGTAATAGTATGATTTCAACATCAACATCATTAATTATGGCTTAAATCAGCAATTAACATTATTCATACATGTGGGGTTTGATAACAATGACAATTTCATATGAACATTGTGTAGAGTTTCAATTCATGGGAATTCATGGTTAAAAATTACAATTAAAGATCACAATTACTTGTAAAGATCACAACTTTGAATTTAAAATTTGATACGTGGACTCCATGGGTGAAAGGGACCCTTGGATGAACATTTAACATACCTGGGTTGATGAATTCGTGAGAGTTCTTGGGGTTTTTCTTGAGATTTGATCTTGAATTTTGAAGACTAGGGATTGTTCTTTTAAGAAAAAGTGATTTCAATTTGGGGAAAACTGTTAAAAGTGATGTAAAAGTGGTGTTTTGAGACTTAAATGACGTGTTTGTACTGAGAGGGGTGAAGGAAAAAGACTTAAATGCCCTTTGGGAATTAAAAACTCAGAACTGGAAAGCTAGAAACCAAATTTTACAACACGGAGCAAAGTGGTGCAATCGCTTTGGGCCAGTGGAAAAAGGACAATCCCCATTGTACCCAATGGAGCGACACGGTGCTATCATGTTGCGCCATTGGAAACAGACAATTCCGAACAGGAACCTTAGCACGACGTGGCGCCATTGCGGTGCCTCATTTAATGCAAATGCGCCCTTTGGCACGATGTATTGTTATTGCGGTGGTCCACTAGAAAAAGACGAACATGATTTTGGCCATCACTGCGACACAGCCTTATCGCGTTTGGCTACTACTTTTCATAAAAAAATTTATAACTTCTCACCCGAGTATCGAATTAAGGTGAAATTGGTATAGTTATAAAGTTAATAGAATTTCCTACAATTTGGTGAGTCTTGAGCCAGAAAATTCTTAGTAGAGCAAAATATATGCTCGTTTGAAGTTTACTAAAGTAACATTCTTCTCAAAAACTCAATCGGTAAGGAATATTTTGATCCGTCTAATAGCTGGGAGTTATTTGAAGCCTTAAGATACATCAAACTCACTCATGAAACTCCAATAAAATTATATGATTCTTTGCATGTGCTTGAAACATGGCTCTAACATAGGTTTGGATTTTTGGGGTACTACAACAACGTTGTATATAAATATCTTTTAAATCTGTGTTGAATTTAGAAGATTCAGTTATTTCATTAGTTTTAATAGTTTTCGTGCTACAACACTCTTCACTACAAAATAAGTTACGAGGAGTAACTTTTAAGTTAGTGCATTTTATTTACACAAAGAAAGACAATATCTTGATAAAACTCTTATCTTTATAATTTTTCATGCATTGCACAGGTACGAAAAGTAGTTATTCACAAGGAAAGAGGGATCTATGCTTCTCATTGTTCATATTTTTGTGGACGACATAATATTTAAAGATACTAATGATGAATTCTATAAAGAATTCTCCTCCTTAATAAGTAGTTAATTTGAGATGAGCATGATGGGGAATTGGCCTTCTTCTTAGGGCAACAGATAAATCATACCAGAGATGGGACATCTATACATCAATGAAAATACATTAAGGAACTTCCAAAAAAGTTTGAGATGGATTGGTAAAAGACAAATAGTACTCCAATTGCCACTACCACAAAGTTGGACAAAGATGAGGCAGGTGTATCCATTGCTAAGAGCAAGTATAGAGGAATTATAGGCTCTTTAGTTTAGCTATACTGATGCTAATTATGATGTATATTTGGTGGATAAGAAAAGCACATCCACTATGTCTCACTTCATAGGACCTTGTCTTGTCTCTTGGGCAACCAAAAAAACAAATCTTTGTAGCACTTTAATTCTTGAAGCTAAATATGTGGTTGTTGCATCCTGTTTCTCTCAATTACTATGGATAAAATAGCATATTACTGATTATGAAATCAATATTGGATGTATTCCTATCCTATGTGACTATACAAGTGTATTCAACATGGCAAAGAACCCAGTCCATCATAAAATGACCAAGCACATTAATATGGTGAACCACTTAATCAAAGATTGTAAAAAGAAGGGGTTGATTGAGATGGTACCTTGGGGAACTGATGAACAAATTTTTGATATATTTACCAAGACTTGGGGAAGATAATACTTTGAGAAGAATATGTTAGCACTCAAGTTAATCAATCAACTCTGACAGTAGAAGGAATACAGGCTTTCCTCAATGCTTGACTATGAAACTAAGGTATGAGATCATTCTTTCTAATTGTTAGATATTATAAATAACTCAGATTTTGTTTCCTGGTAGGATCACATCTGCAACTTGAGTGCTCACCTTTGAAAGTTAATCTCAATTTCAAAGTACAAGTTCAGGAAAACAAATAAGGAGCTAGTTCTCAAAGTAAGGTACACTCATCCTTTAAAATTTATTCAAATTATTGAAAACATTAAATAATAAATTGGTTTTATATCAGAACCTGGTCCTAATAACCAAACCACAAACATCTATAGAATATAAACTCTTAAGTGGGAAAAATAAATAAAAACATATTTTTAATTATTGCTCTCTCCTTTCAAAACTGACAATCGTCTCCTTAACCATTACAACCCTTAAAATCATTTACTCTTTCCTTCAAGACTCTCCATATTCAACAAAACCTCATTGTAATCTCTCTCAAACTCTTTCTTCCTAAACACAAAAGAAACCTCATTCCTTCTCCAATGGTTTTCCTAAATACTATTTATTTAATACCTACTGAGTATCAATTCAATTCACTTGTAGATTATTCTAACAATGAGGATTTGTCATAAGGTGCACCTATTCAGGGAGAACATCCCAATTCTTATCACCCTTTATCTCTTTGATCCACCTAAATCACCTTCGTAGAATAACTTTCTCAACTTTTCTCCAAAACCTCATCACTATAGGCTCTAAAATCTAATTCCCTTAACTACTCCTGGACATCTGAGGAAGCTACTACTATGAAAATACCTGCTGATAAACCTAAACCTTCTTCTAAGGAAGAAAAAATTTGATAGTGATCGGGACATTTTTGTTAAACTCAGGTATGTTTTTTTGTCTCCACCCCTATTCCTAAATACAAGGGAAAAGATGCACAAATGCTCCGAAGTACTCACAAACCTAGAATAAAACCCATCTTCCTTGCTTTCAAAAATTTCTAACACTAGAAAAAAGATGTTGAAGTCAGGGAGTTGAAAAAGCAACGAAATCCAGGACGTCTAAAGGAAAGAAAAAAATAGTGATGATGATGAAATAATAGATGTAGAAAAAAAGAAGAGTATGACGAAGAGAATGCTCCTGAAAAGAGGGAAGGATCAACAAAAATTATGAAAAGTTCTTTAGGTTGGTGCCTATTAGCTACTACTCCACTCAATTGATGCTCAGGGTAGGAATTTTTCTAAAAAGGTACTTGATAATCTCTTCATTATTAAATTATTTTAAAACTTCAATTTTAAGGGTGGGATCACTTGTTTCTGGTAGAAAAACCTATGTTTCATAAAGAGGAGATAGAAAAATTTTATGATAATTTGAAGTTCTTCGATGGGTGGGTGATCAGTTCCTGTGTAAGGGGAGTCGAAATTATTCTTGATCCTATTAAACTAGGAGAAGTCTTTGGTGTTCCCTCTGAAGAGTTAGAAAAATATGTATGGAAGTAGGACATTGAGTGTTTATTTACCAAAAAGTTCACTTGGTCATAGGAAAAACTAAAGCCTAGGAAAGTGAATGAGGGGGTGATAGCTCCTATCCATAAGTTGTTGTTTGAGATTGTACACAAGAAATGCTACCTAAGTAACGAAGAAAATCTGAGGCCTTCTTTAGAGATCTAGGGATCATGAATGCCCTAGACATAAGTGAGAAGGTAAACCTCCCTGTATTGATGATTAAACATTTGAAGAGGATGACCTCTCATAAGATTGGACCTCGTGGCATATGGTTCCATTCTATTATGTTTGAAAATTTTTATATATCTCTTGGAAAGGGTGTTGCGGCAACTAGGCATGAAATGTTTACACTCTCCGCCCTGAATAAGTGTGATTATTTGACTAAAAAGCCTACTAGAAAGAAATGCACCATCCTTATTATTCAAAACACTTAGGGGTCGTTTGGTAGAGTGTATAAGAACAATGCAAAATATAGTGTATTAGTAATGCTTGTATTAGTAATACTTATTTTAGTTATGCTTGTATTAGTTATGCATGTATTATTTCTTATACATTGTTTGGTTTGATGTATAAGAAATAATACATCTTACATAATTTCTATAAAAGAAATGTTTGTTCACAAAAATACCATTCTATGATTTTGTACACTTTTTACAACAAATTTTTTTTACCATCTCAAACATAATTAGTATTGTTGAACTAGTATATAGAGGTTTAGAATTAATTGCAATACCTTCATCTTTGTAAAAAAATATTACGCTGATGGATTAACATAGTCGAAACAAAAATAAAATACAAGATGTAAAATTAAGAAATAGTCTTTATTTTTTTTAATCTTTTTAAAGACCCTCGAAGCAAATAAAAAATATGTTATAGCTATTTAAATCAACTATTCATTATTGTAAATTAAAATAGTGAAAAAATTGTGAAATATTTTGAAAAGATTCACTACTGCAAATTAAAATGGCAGGAAAAGAAATGGTGAAATATTTTGAGAGGGAAATTGAGGGGTATTAAGGTCATTTAATAAGTTAATGCATGTGTTTAAAATTTGTGTAATACTAATACACACTTCAATATACAATAGAGCGTATAACTAATGCTTGCATTAGGTATACATAGGCAAAAAGATGTACCAAATAAGATACTAGTAATACACATTAACTAATGCATGCATTATAAGTTACAATACACCCTATCAAACAACTCCTTATGAATTTGGAAGCTGCACAGAAGGAGATGACTGATTTGAAAGAAGAAAAATTTGATTTGAAGGATAATATGGCAAAGTCTCAAGCACAAGTGGATAATCTCAAGTATGAAATGATCAGAGTGTAGAACATTCACATAGAACATATCAAGTAGCTTAAGTATCTCCTTCCTAAGACTGTTCTTCCCCCTTCCTCCTCCTCCTAAGAACTAATGACCTTGATCACTTACCTCTTTCTTTTGGTGGTTCAAATGATAAGAAAATTATTTTTGATACTTTGTTAGTAATTTTTGGATGCTTTATTTTGGGCCACTGGTTGAATTAATATTGTCCTTGTCTTACTTGGATACTTGCTTTATTCCTGATTCTAGTACTTGTAAATTTCAAATTTTGCTTAACTGTTGTGACCCTCTTGAATGTGGATTTATTGCCTCAATGGCATTGAGTTCTTTACTTTCCTCTTTAAGCTAGCATTATCTCTATCTGATTTAAAAATCTCAAAAGGAGAATGACGTGCAACAAGGTTGGATGGTGTTCAAGTGCAGTAATGGTTGTGATGTGTTAAGCTATGTTGAAGAAAAATGCAGGTGTATGAGCATGTTGAGCAGTAGTGGAAGAGTTTTCATACACTTATACAAAAATAAAGTTGGGTTTGCCATCATTAAAATGGGGGAATTTAAGATTTCTTCAATCTCAAGTTTTGATAGTTGGCAAATTTTATTTTTAGTATAAGTCAAAGTAGGGTAATTTGTATGTCCATGTCCTCAAAGAAAAGAAAATCAGTCAGCTACTTATGTCCTTGTTGGACAAGAAAATAATTTCTTTAGGCGGGATTTCTGACTTAACTTAGGAGAACTGCATTGGAATATATATAAAAGAAGAAGCAACATAATTTCAATTATCTACTGGATACGCAGAGAAGACGGAGTTTCTTCTCAAGCAATATGAGATCATAAAACTCATACATTTATCCAGTTGAGGCAGAGTTTAGTTGAGTCCTTGGTTGTAGTAAGAGTTTTTATTTATGTGATTCTTGAGATTTTTTAGTCTAGCTATTTGTTATGGCATACTTCGTGTGTTGATACTTGAGTCTGTGTTGGGGAGGTTTTGTAACAGAAAATAGATTTGACTACTTGGTGTGTTAGTAGTTCAAATAGTTATAGGAAATTGTTTGTGTCTAGAGTAGAAATTAAAGGTTTTGATTATAGAGTTGTAATCTTGAACCTTGTTTGAATTTAGTGGATTTTAGTTATGGTTGTTACTCCTTGAGGAATGAGGTTTTCCACATAAATTGATTGTTCAATTTCTTTATAACTCAAGTTAAATTTTGCTATGGACATGGTCCCTGAGTAGTCAGTTGGAACTACTTTCTTCACTGTTGTACTATCTGGTGGACTTTGTACTCCATAGTCAGATGATATCCAGGTTCTTATTCTTCTTCCTCTAATTATTTTGTTAAAGCTTTAATTTATAATCAATATAATGATTGTGGGTTTTTGTGCATTTTTGTATATTTAAGTACGGATCAAATTATAAGAAAAGATAATTTGATGAATTTGTCAAAAAATCGACAAGGGTTCAATCCTAGATTATTACTAGGGAATTTAATGATATAATTCATAATTCAAAAAAACTTTAGGGAAGGGTTAGAGATTCTTGGTATTTTATTGATTTCAAATTTTATTTGAAACCTGTGAACACCTGATTTAGGATATAAAGGGAAACCTTGATCTTATTGGTGTTATAGGAAAAATGGAGTTATCCAAAAGCATCTTGATAAGACTTTAGTGTCCTCCAACCAGAGAGCTAACTTTGATAACGCTAATATTGTTCATTTTGATATTGAGGCTTCAGATTATGCAACTATCATTATATCTACTGAACCTTGTACTAGGAGAAAAAAAGAAAAGATTTTATTTTGAAAAAGATAGTGTGCGAAATAGGAAATAAAGAGAAATATTGAGAGAGCTTGGAATCAAGACTGTAATGGCGTTGAGAAATCTCATTTTTATTTTTAATTGAGAAATTGTAAACATTCAATAGTTGCATGGTTACAAAGAGGTCATGACAATTCTAGGAAATAATAGAGATTAGAAGAGAATTGAGAAGGCTTGGAGAAATTCAAATGGTTTAGACCTTAGTAAAATTAGAATATACTTCACAAAGATTTAATTCAGGGTTATAGAGACAAGGATATCACATCCCAACATAATTTCTAGGCATGATTGGCACCCACTAACACCACCTGTCGGAAGAACTAATTTTTCTTACACTATACCATTTCAATAATCACTAATTAAGATATGAGCAACTCCAAAATTCACCTATAATAATCAATGCAAGGAGAATAGTAATAATCAAACAAAATTCCACAATCAATCTAGTAATTCAACAGTTACTAGTGAATTATATCTCTAGCCCAATCCCACACTGCAATCATGAAACATATAAATAGAGTTACATAAGTAAAACTTTTGGACATGCAAACTTAATGAAAAAAAAAATTGATATGAAAATAACTAGAGCTGAAATGTCAGACTCCAAGAATAATATAAAGGCTCTTCTCAGCAATAGAATCCTCGTGAACTGACCGTCAGCCATTAGTCTCGGCTTTTATAATAGTATCTTCAGACATGCAAGTGAGGAGTGAGCTATATATAAATTTAATCCAGTAAGATCATCGACTCATTACTATAAATACTCCTGAAATAAGTGTTAGAAAATACAACTATGCCAAGAGCACAGAAATATTATACACAGGAATTATATCATAATAGAATGACCAACGAGATCTAAAAATCATTTATTAAGGACTATATATATAATGATTGATTTTATTATTGCTAAAAATATCTACGGTAAAGATATATGAATCTCATTCGTCATATATGTTAGGATCAATTCGTTAGTATGAGAATGCATTTGATATGTATTAAGGTCACAAAATACCCTTAGCAGAAACTTAAGCTGAAAGTAACCTTGCCAATTTTGTTTTGGGCTAATTTTAAACTTGGGGCCACTTCAAATGAAAATTCCACTTCGAATATACAGATTTAGGGTTCCTAATATCCACCAAATTAAAGATCTATGAGTCTTTTTCCCAATGCAATAGACCATTCTTCAATCATTTTTCTAACTAAAATGTTATGACCATTTTACTGAAGACTATCCGTACTGAAAAAGCTAAGGGCTTTATAGCAGGTCAGGTCGCTATAGCGATGTTACAATAGCTTATAAACTATTTTTGATGGGTTTCAGACCTCAAACCCTAAATTTTCATTCCTAAGCTAAAGAAGGACGATTTTATCCTGGTATGAGTGAAAATTCTTCATTGAGGTAAGTTTCCTCTGTCATCTTCTTCATGTTTCAATCATTTGATATCTTAGAATCATTAGAACAATCATTCTAAATTGTTAATTAACAATTCCTAGCATGAATTAGTGATTCAAAAGTAGGAAAATGATAGTTGGGGACCTTGAATTTAATAAAGGTGGAAGTTTATCCTAACAACTCCATTGATGAAGTTGGTTGAGCTTAAAGAAACTATTTTGATGACTAATTGACCCTTGGGTAATGTTATAGAGCGTAAATAAGCGTAAAATTTTTGAGTTTGAATTTCCAAGGTTTTTGTTTGAAGAGAATTTTATTAATTACTATTGTAATAGTTTTTATTAGATGATTTAGCCTTCAGAAATGTGAAGAAGAAGGAAGATCATCCATGGTATAGCTTACTTGTTGCAGCAGCTTGGCGCTCAGGTAGGTTATGATTTATAAGTAGTAGACTGTGGTTAATTATCATATGCATAATTTAAATTTGATGAGGAAAATCTTGCTTTGGTCTGTGGGTATTAAGTTTGGATGATATAACGTAAATTTACCGAAATAAGGACCTAATTGTGTGTTGATATATAATGTATGAATCCTTGATGGTTGTTTTATATTTGTATGACTCTATGGTAGATTGTAATGTAAATTATGTGAATATAGATGAAAATAAGATGGTGTGAGCTCATAATCTAGTTATTTAGCCTAATTACCACAAGAGGGTGAACTTGGTATTATGTATGATTAAAATGTGGGATAATCTTACTTAAGGTTAGTGATGAGGATAGATTATGGTATAACAAGGTAGTGACATAACTTAAGGGCCTAAGGTCAAGTCAGGCTAAGGGTTAGGAAGTAAAAGATATAAAAGTGTATGACTAAAGTTAGATTTTAAGTTGAATAGAGTTGAATTATTGGCTAATGGAGTAGTTCTTGAACCGAGTAATGACATGAATGTAAGGGTTGTTAGAAAATAGCGAAATCCCTAGTTTTGGTATGAATAAAGGGGAATTGAATTAATGAACGAATTACTAGATTTTAGACTCCATTTGGTTGAATGTGCACTCCAAAAATAACTACTTGAATTTAATGAATATGGCTTGATAATGGTTACTTGAATAAGCCGGAAATTGGTCTTTAGATATGCTGTAATTGATGAAATCAATGATTCATATCTCCTTGCAATTTAGTGCGTTAAAGTATGATTATTGTTTACATGTACTAATTAACTCAAGTTGCCCAAGTATTTGGGTGGTTGTCTATTGTTGTAATGAATACTTAAGAAATGAAATTGATAAATTATATTCTAAGTGTTAATCATATATAATAAGGTTATATTAATGATTTATTGACTGTACAAGTATGATTGCTTGTTCTCATTTTGGTTGTGATTATTGTGATATCAATTATTATTGTGGGATATTCCAAAATTTGTACATCTTTATGGGATTGATTGATATGATTCATCAGTTGTCTTGAGTACTATGCTGGTACAGTACATAAATAAGAGCTTTTCCCTATAGGTCATGACTAGTGAGCAACCATAAGACTCTTAGCATGTATGTACAAAGTATATCTGAGTGTAACAGTTCCTTGAGTGGATCAGGTATATTATTTTTGTTATTATTCCTATTTATATTGGTTCCATGAGTGGACCAAGTCATATTGTGGTTGTTGTTAAGGGTTACTTGAGTGAACCGGATTATGATGTCACTTGATATATTTGGGATTCTTATGTGGTACAGTTACGTGTCATATATTTTGAGATTTTTGTTATTAAAGTCATGGTTTATTAACTTGAATATTTTTAGAATCATGGTTTGTTGACTTATATATGGTTAGATGTCACAACCCGACCCCAGACCTAGTTGTGACAGGTATCTCAATCTCATCGAGGGTCGGAGACCACCTTTTTAGCCTAGCCAGCAAGAACAAAAAATCCAAAGGAATAGAGGAAGATATCCAGAACATAAACATAAAATAGTTAATGTAATTTAATGGAACTAAGAGTCAATAAACAATAACCACCCACACTTTGTCCACGAAAGACTCTAAATAAAAATACCAATTTAGGTCAGAAAATGCCCCCGGCCAGGGCCAAAAGGAGAATTCATAATATAAAGAAACCGATGGAATTTTGATACTCATAAAAGAAAGTAGTGAAATGTCCGGCCTTTCGAAATATAGAGACTCACCACTTCAACGTATACCACCCGACGAATCAGAACCACCTAAATTTGCACAAGAAAATCAAAGAAACTCCTAGGACCCTATATCATGAAATGATGTAGCATCCGGGGACCGTTTATAGGGTGAGCGCTAGCATGTAACTCAGGGAAGGTAAAAAATAGTGTCATTTTCCAAAACAAAACTAATCTCAATGTACATTTTCATATACATGCATACAGATATATCTAAGATGCTGGGATAGGGTACAGGGTTTAAACATGAGATTTAAAATTATTATCTTGGACTATGTAGCTCTAATCATCCTAAGGGCACCCACGGGCTATATGGATTTGGCTCCTTTACTGAAAGGGTCCTAGTGGGTGTTAGTCACATGAACCAGGAAAAATCTAAGGTCCAGGGAATCCACGACCCTATCCATCTCAAAATATATATAAAGTGTGAACTATGCACCCGGTCATAAAGACCCCTATGCTGGCAAATGTAGTTTTCAATGTTGTCTCCCCCCCGGGACCTACACCTTCCACGACAAGCTACACAACCCCCTTTAAACCCAATTAAAATATTTTCACATAGCCCAACCATTTAACCAAGTAGTTATCTAATTAGGCATTTACCATTGGTATTGTCATACCAATTAATTATGCTTGCAAGCTTATAGTATCATGCAATTCCAATCATCCATCAACCTGGGGGAATCCACGATCCCCAAGTTCCAATTTTAAAACCATACCATAGCCACTGTGGACTTTTTTAAAATCACTTTTATCCGTTTAGCCATTAATGCAATGCGATAGCTTAGGACAATAAGTGAAATCATATAATTGTCCATATTTAAAAATCAATTATGCAAGTGGATTGAGGTTAATACCAATTTCAAATCAAATTCCATAAAATTTGGGTACACCCACGACCCCTTTCCCATTCACCATACCCATGCATAATTTCAATACAACGACTATGAAATAAAGCATGACAATTTCAAAACTATAGGAAAACCAACCAAGTAGTAATCATACAAAACTCTCAACCCATCATTAAAAACCCAACAATTAACTTCACATAAACCATGATTAAACAAATGCTTAAAACCAAGTCAGGGAAGAGATACATACCTAAAAATACCTAAAATTTTAAGAAGGAAACCCTACTTTGAACCCTAGGTGCTCAACCTTAGAAACCCAAGCTTCATTTTGCTTTGGGAGAGTTTAAGAGAAGATAAGTATGTTTTGATTTGTTTATGGATAATAATGGGACCCTAGAAGTGTTTTTATGTCATGGGTAATGAGTTAAGGACGAGAAAATACTGAAAAGCCCTTAATAAAAACATGCAGGAAAATTGTCTCCAGTCATTACGGGTCAAGTGACGACTTGTAATGACTGGCTACGAGTCTTTGATAGACTCGTATTATTGGAAGTGACCCTTACTTTTATGGTCACGAGTCCCTACGCATGACTTGTGACCATACCTTATGACTCGTACTGTCTTAGTTATGGTCAAGATAAATACATGGGCAATCCTCACTGGTTAAGCTACGACTGGCTCTATATGACTCATGACAAGTGATGATTACTCACCACATGAGTCGTTGTCTGGGCATTGCTGACAAAAGTTAAAAAATTTACGAAGGCCAAAACCTGGGGTATTACATTATCCCCTCTACAATCATTCATCCTCGAATGAGGAGTCAAGACACCCATTAGCACAATAACAAGGATGAATGTACACATAACCAAATGACAAATTTGAAAGGCCACAAGAAATAGAATGGAAGTCATAGCTAAAGCATTTTCATCTAACACGGAGAATAAGAACGGATATTTGGACTTCATGTCCTCTTCAGTTTCCCAAGTAGCTTCTTCCATTTTTTTTATTCCTCCAAAGGACTTTCACCAAATCTACATACTTAATCCTCAGTCTATGGACTTGTCTATTCAAAATCTAAATTGGGACTTCCTCATAATTCAAGGAATCAGAGATACCAACATCTTTGATTTGAGGTGAATTTATGCACCTTAGTGTTGTTATCTGGCGTTGTTTAGCCTTGTTTTGAGGACTTTTTGTGTGCTTAGTGAGTGGATATTTGTATAATTGATAGTATTAAGTGTTAAATCACTTTATTCCAATGTTTATATTGTAATTCAAAGAAGTTTGAATTTAAATTGGTCATTTAGAGTTCAAATGAGAAAACTAGTGTTACTAGCTTGGGCTAGGAGTTGTTCTAGTTGATCTCGATGGATTCTAATGTGTATAATGATCTCCTAATGGTGTGATTGTGTAATTATATGTGTAAAAAATTGTTTATAGTGTTCAAGTTTCAATTTAATCAAGCCAAGAGTCAAAACACTAAGCTAAAGATTAAAAGGGTGAAAACTAGTTCTTAGCTTAAGTTTCTAGTTTATCGTCTTGACGTGTATGTTCTTTTGAACTCTAACTTGTGGTGTGTGATTATATATAAAGATTTTTAATTTTATGATGATGATATATGAATGAATTGAAATCTGTAAATCAAGTTTTAACGACAACAAACGTCTTGAAATGGATGGACGAAGGCATGGGATAAGACTTGACGTAAAACAAACACTTTGGGGGTAACTAGCACATTGCGGATCTTAGTAACTGCTATGTAGAGTGTGCCAAACCTATAGACCTTCCTAAGGGACCCAATACAAGTATATATCCACAATTATTATGTGTTGCACACCCTATATACCATGATAGGGAGCGCGATGCGAACCCTAGTCCAATTTTGGCAGAGTTGACCTCCAATATATAGGACACTTAAACATGAGGTTATAGACCTTGGACGACTTTGAAACTTTGAGGGAGGTCGGATAACACTTCAAATAGGGTTTGTATTCCTTTAATTTAGTTTGTTTATGGATTTACCATATATTCATCTAGCATGATTATAGTTATATCCATGTGCAGCTAAAAGCCCTTTTCGGGGTTAAGGCCAAGAACATGATTACTCTTGTTATGAAGTGATTTAGTTTTGATTATTTATCATATTTGGATGTTTATTTATCCTATTTAGAACTATTTTAAGTCTTTGAAACCCTTACAATACATCCATTGTCATCTTATGAACTCGGACGGAGGAACAAGAGGATAGAACGTGGGATAAATAGAATTAGATTGGAATCTTCTAGAGAATGAAGTTATAATTTGCATTCTAGATAGGAATATACCTAAGTATCCCATTTGGTTCATTTACAGGAAGAAATATGAATGAGTTTAACTTAACTCTCATATTTCTTCTCAACGATGTAGTTGTAGGTCTAATTTAGATAGGTGACTAGAGGCTCGGAAGATCATAGTCATAATATCAACCCCGTGAATCAAATACCAAGATAAGTAACCTAACCAATGAAGTTTAATAGAATAGTATGATTGTTCGTAGAGCCTTAACCCTTGGTTTCTCTACGTTGATTGTACAAGACTTTTAATTTACCGCATTTTTTACTTTACTTTACCTTTATAACTCTCAAACCCTCGTGGTTATATTTGCATTAATTTAATCTCGATAGTGAACTAGAATTGGACAGTTGTCAACAGAAGTCTCTGAGAATCGATACTTGGCTTGTGAAAGGCCACTATATTACTTTGTGGCACACTTATACTTGCGTTTGCACTTGGACGCAACAATCTTCCACAATAACGATCAAAGAAGGATCACCCACACACTTTTTAAACGTCGATACATAGAAAAAGGATGAGTAGAACCCAAACTCCTAGGCAAATCCAACTTATAAGCAACATTCCCAATTCTACTTAAAATTTAGTATAGACCAACATAGCAGGGACTGGGATTCCCCTTCTTCCTGAACCTCATCACTCCCTTCATAGGAGAGACTTTCAAGAATACCCAATCACCTGTATCAAACTCCAACTCCCTTTGACTCACATCCCTATAAGACTTTTGGTGACTTTGGGCAGTCGTAAGCCTCACCAACCACAAACCCCCAATAGAAGACCTATACCTCCTACCATGAAGAGCCTCAAAAAGAGCCATCTGAATACTCAAATGATAACTATTATTATATGCAAACTCAATAAGAGGTAAATGATCAAACCAACTTCCCTTAAAGTCAATCATATAGGCCCTTAGCATATATCTTCCAAATTCTGAATATTCCGTATCACTTGTCCATCCATTTGAGGATGGAAAGTGGTGCTAAGGTTCACCTTGGTACCAAAAACTTTTTAAAATGAATGCCAAAAATGGGAAGTAAGTTGTGTACCTCGGTCTAAAATGGTGGAAACTGCCGCTCCATGCAGTTTGACAATCTCCTAAATAAATAACTTAGCACAAACCTCTTCAGAGTAGCTAGTCCTCACAGGCAGGAAATAAGTAGACTTAGTCTTCCTATCCATAATGACCAAATTTAAATCATACTGATTGTGAGATAGTGGAAGACCCATAACAAAATCCATGTTGATCATCTCTCACTTCTATACAGGAAACTCTATCTCTTGAGATATCCCACCAGTCCTTAAGTGTTCAACGTTCACCTGCTAACATACCATACACTTGGCCACAAATTTCTCCACATCCTTCTTCATATTTCTCCACCAATAGATTTCCTTTAATTCATGATACATCTTTGGCGAACCTAGATGAAAAGTATTCCTTAACTCATGAGCCTTAGTCAAAATCTTTTCCTTATCCCATCACCACCAATCTCAAAGGCTATAAACTTTTGCTATCCCACATCATCCTCAATCAGCACAAGACTAAGATCCAAAGTTTGCTTCTCCTTCAGCTCCACACAAGGATATGATTTAACCACTTCTTGAACAATCACATCTCCTTCCTCAAAATCCTAGAGACGGACCCGCTACTTAGCCAACCGATTAATATCCTTTCCCAACCCTCTCTTTTCCTCATCCACAGAAGATAAGCTCCTCATGGACAAACTGCTAAGAGAATCAGCAACCATATTAGCTTTACCTAGATGTTAGTGAAGAATCATGTCGTAATCCTTAAGCAATTCAAGTCACCTCCTTTGCCTCAGATTCTACTCCTTTTGAGTAAACACATACTGTAAGCTCTTATGATCGAAATAAATATCCACGTGCAACCCATAGAAGTAATGGAGTAAAATCTTCAAAACAAAAACCACAGTAGCCAACTCTAAATCATAAGTCAGATAATTCATTTCATGAACCTTAATTTATATGGAAGCATAGGCCACCACCTTACAATGTTGTATTAAGACACAACCCAGTCCCACACGTTATGAATCACTATATACCACATAACCAATGGTACCCTTGGGTAGGGTTAGAACTAGTGCAGAAGTCAACTTGTCCTTAAACTTCTCAAAACTACCCTCACAAGCATCATACCATAAGAAATTCACCTTTTCCTAGGTCTACTTAGTCAACAGAGCATCAACAGAAAAGAAACTCTCCATAAACCTCCTGTAATACCCAACCAAGCCCAAGAATCTCCTAATGTCGGTTGGAATCATGGGTCTAGGCCATTTCTTAACTGCCTCAATCTTCTATGGATCCACCTTGATCCCCTCACTCAAAACAACATGCCCAAGAAAAGTCACAAGATTTAATCAAAACTCACACTCAGAAAATTTAGCATACAATATATGATCTTTAAGAATCTACAATACAATTTGGAGGTGACTCTGTATTTTAGCTATTGTTTATTTTAGTTTTACTTTTTGATTTATTTGGTGTTTTTATGCTTGGCCTTTATTTGTTTTTACAGAAAATAGGTTATAGGATAATAAGATGGCAAGGGCTCGAGATTTGGTTGAACCAAGCCTAGAACCTGAACAACTTATCTATTAATGTAGAAGATATGCAATCCTTCTCCCCCGAATCCCATTAATCTAAGAAAGCCAAGAGTATTTTGTTCCAATGGCTGAACAACAAGCAGCCCAAAGGATAGTTAGGTAAGTGGCAGTCCCACTTTCGATGAACTTGACTTCCCCAATTCAAAGATCGGCAGCTGGGGGAATTTTAAGTTAAAACATAATATGGTGCAGTTTCTTACCAGTAGTGGATAGTTTGCAGGGCTTTCTCACGAGGATCTACAAGTCCACTTGTAGAGTTTCATTAAACTTATAGACATATTCATTCCAACTGGGTGAATACAAATTATGTGAGGCTGACACTTTTTCCCCATTCACTATTGAGGGAAGCAAAAAGATGGTTGACCACAAAAAAAGGAAAAATTACAAGTGCTAGAACTGCCACAAAAAAATTATCGGTGTATTGGAAGTAGATCAGTTCACATCCTTATCATCTCAGGTTTTTGCATTACAAAATTTGAATAAATACTCAGTTCAGCAACCTAAAAGTTAGATCTCCACAACCTATAGCAATAGTCAATGACTTCAGCAAACTAGTGATTGGTGTGAGATCTGCGAAAATAGTGGCTATTAAACGGTCATGTGTGCTTCAAATCCTAAATCTATGATGTATGTGGGAAATGCACAAAGACCAAATTATGATAATTCCTATAATATAAAGTGAAAAACACAACCTTGGAACGCACAACAATAGCTAATTAGCAACCACAGGCCAAAATGAATCAATCAACAAGCAACATGGAAGAGATGTTGAAGTAGCTTTTGGAAAATCAAGAACAGTTGTCTACAGATATAAAAAATCAGCAAGCGACCACAAGAAGTTTAGATTTGCAGTTGGGGAAATTATCACAAACATTATATACTGGGCCACAAGGAGGTTTGCCGACAGATACAGAAAATTCAAAGAAAGTTATGACAATCACCCTGAGGAGTGGTAAAGAACTTCAAGGAGAACTTTCAAAGGAAACAAAGGAGGTAGATGCTAATGTGGTGACCCAACAAGTAAATAACAGAGTTTTGAAAATTTAAGAAAGTCTGAGTACTTGAAAGAAAGAGCTGCTACAGAAGAAAACAAAAAGATGCCACCACTTCCATTCCCTCAAAGGCACATAAAAGCGAAGGAGGATGCTATGTTCAAAAATTTCTTTGATACATTCAGAGGACTTCATATTAACTTACCTTTGTTAGATATTTTGTAGACTATGACCAAGTATGCAAATTACTTAAGGGGTGTCGTGGCTAATATGGTAAAATTGTAGAATATAGGAGCTATAACACTTACTGAAGAGTGAAGTGTTGTGATGACATAGAAAATCACCAAGAAATTAAGAGATTTGAGAAAGTTTGCTCTCCCCATCCAAATTAGGAGTCAAGAGGTCCATGCACTGAGTGACTTAGAGGAAAGCATAAATTTGATGCCCCTATCGCTGTTTAAAATATTGGGCTTGGGAAATCCTAAATCGACCATCGTGGTTTTGTAACTTGCAGATGGGTCTATGATATATCCGAAAGGAGTAATAGAAGATGTCCTTATAAAGGTTGGTAAATTCATTATACCTGATAACTTTATTGTTCTTGATTTTGAGGTAGACGAATAGGTACCAATCATCTTGGGGCATCCATTCTTAGCAACCGAAGGGTCTTTAATTGATGTTAGATAAGGGACACTCAAAATGAGGGTAGAATATGAAGAGGTGGTATTTGATGTTTACAACACACCCAATGTAATGTCCCAACTTAAAGATTTATGTATAATCAATGTTATTGAAGAGGACAAGTGTGGGGTGGTTAGTCCACCAAAGACCTCTTCAGACTACTTAATTGAGCAACCTAATCCTCTACTGCCTAGGCCTGATATGATGGAAGTGGATGCGCCTAAAAAGGCTAAAGCTGAAAAACTTGTTGCTCTTAAAAATTCGCACCCAAGAAGGGTGAAGAGAATAAGAAGATGGATACCAAGTGTGAGAAAGAGAAGAAATAAATATGGTTGAGTTGAAATGGGTCGTGCCGCGACACTAAATTAGGCACTTCTTGGGAGGAAATCCAAATTAAGGTATGTTTTATTTTCAGTTTTTTAGGTTTTAACTTCACATAGTTTTTGTTTTTGATTAAGTCACAGGTAGATGGGAAGTCTGAGTACCACAAACCTGAGCTTGAAGCATGGCAAAGACTGAGTGTGGGGTTCCCGGACCCTCTCTATACAAAAGATGCTACTAGCTAGGCCTAGAGGCCTCAGGGAGTATTTCTATCTCTTACTTTAAAAGTTCACTTTGGAGACAAAGTAGATTTTTAAGTGAGGGGCGGGGAAATTTTCGAATTTCGGCTTAATTTAAAAAATATTGTGTAAGATATTCTTATTGGTGTTATTTTTGATTACATGGTGCAAGTGGGTTTGTTTGTAAAAGCATGTTGATTGAGTGAATTGATACGTTTCAAACTCCTAGGCTCATGTTTGTGACTTTTGTTCTTGTTGTCTTAAAATTGAATTCATGCTATTGTTTGGTTAAGAGTCTATGATGATCATATATGAGTTGAGCATGTTCCATGTGTGTGTGAGGTATTTGTATATTCTTTGTTGCATGTAATGTCTAGAACTTGCCTGGTGTGTGTGTGAAGCAAAAAAAAATAAAGTGGGTTTAGGAGATAATAGAGGCATTTCTTTGATAGCCCTGTGATTTTTTACCTTCTTTTTGACGTACCCTTGTGCATTATCCTAGTTAACCCCCATTGAGCCTTTAGCTTTTTCTTTGTTAGCCTTATTTGTAGACTAATCCCTTCTTTGTTAGACCTTAATTTGATGCAAAAAGCTCCTAGGTTCTTTAATGAAAAATTAATTGAATAAGGAGTTTGAGAAACAAGAAGGAAAAGGTGAATTTGATGCCCCAATGTAATAGTTATTGGTGTTTATAATTGATGTGTGGTGGATGGGTGTGATATAATTTATGCTAAAATATTGCCATGATTGTGAAAAAAGAGAAAAATTAATTCATGTGGTAGTAAACTATCCGTCCACCAAGTGTTTGTGAAAATCCTTTAAAGAGATGGGGCAAAAACAAAAGATGTGGGTTGATGAAAAAGAGTAATTTGGTTGTTGGAGATTGGTTTTAAATGTATAATGTAGTGTATTAAAGTGCTTAGAGAGGTTAGTCACTATTTCCAAATAGTTTCTACCCGTCCCTTAGCCTACATTTCAACCTGAAAATGTCCTAATTGATCCTAAGCTTTACATTCTGATATTAGTGGAGCATTACACTAAGGGAAATCCTAGGGTTCATTGTGTGTAACTTGTGAATTCATTGTGAGAGTGAGCGTAATTTGATTCTTGTACCCATCATATTATGAATTGCTTAATTGTAAGTGATTATGGGTAAATCTCTTGTTGTGAGGGACACATGTTGGATGAATGTGGGTGATTTGTATAATGTCCTTGATTGAGCAATATGCATGAGTTTACCACTAGGTGAGTAAATTATTGAAGCTAGGATGTTTTAGAGTGGTGTTCATGAGCTTTCAATTGTAAAAATAACATGCTTAGTGTAGTAAAATGCATTCTATGTAGTCATTGTAGTGCTAGCTTGAGTGTCTTGCATTTAGTAGAAGTGTAGAGTCTCTGTAGTTGATGATGATTATAGTAAGAGTTGTTCAAGGATGAACAACAAGAGGTCATTTAGCCACGGATAGTCATCATCGTAATCACAATATTGTAATTAACGACTAAAAACATGTATGAACTAAATAGAAATAATAAAAACCTAATTATGAAGTTGTATCAGCCCCTTGATTTCCAAAATATGTCCAAAGATATGTAAAAACGTGATAAAATATGTATTTATAGTATAGGGGTAAGCCAAGTCCATGTTGGAATTGAATTAGCATGAAACTCCTAGGGGTGGAATGGACCATGCATTTCATCCTCTTTTCCTACAGAATGGAGCATCTGACGAACCCTCTATTCCATATGAATAGAGCATGCAACGCATGCTTATCGCACGCCTTCACTGGAATTGCATCACGAATTTTGGTTAAGTGTTGGTCCTTTCTCTTTTCATCCCTTGTCTTGTGGTGTCTTTCCAATGATTTTCCAGCCTATTTATCATCCATATATCATAATATTAAGCTCACAAAGGATCCTACAAAAACACACCACACGAATTAGAGGTACAAACACACAATCTCCATCACAATGAATAAAAAATAAGAGCTTAGACTAGGTTGATTTCCATGATCTTTCACTTCAAGTTTCAACTCTTTCCTTGACTCACTTAAAATTTGTACACTCCTAAAAACTTTTTCCACATACAATAACACAATTTAAACCATAAGGAGCACATAAAACAAAATAGAATCCACCAAGATAGACCAGACAAGCAACTAGCTTAAGCTAGAAAGACTTGTTTTCTCTATTGAACTCTAATTGACTCTTTGAAGTACCAACTTGCTTGGAATTCACTTTGAACCTTGTAAACACATGCTTCAATACTTTGATACACATTTATCTCATTATCAACCCATATAGAGTAGAATCATCCTCAAAACAAGGCTAAAATAACTAGAATAGTGAAACTAGAATGCATAAATACACCCAACATCCTCCTCCTCACTCATCAATAAACACTTTCATAAATAGATCCAAAAATTATCTAAACAGTCGGTTAATAAAATCCATAAAAGTATCTAGAGCGTTAGTCAACCCAAATAACATAACTAGGAATTCATAATGAGCATATTGAGTTTGGAAAGTAGTCTTGGGAATATCAGTTTCCCTGATTTTCAACTGATGATAACCCTAATGAAGATCAATCTTAGAGAAACATCTAGCACCCTGAAGCTGGTCAAAGAGATCATCAATCCTAGGAAGAGTATATTTATTCTTCACTGTAACCTTATTCAACTATCGATAATCTATACATATCCAAAGATACCCATCTTTCTTACACATGAAAAGCACGGTAGCATCCCACAAAGAAATGTTAGAACGAATGAAGTCCTTATCAAGGAGATCCTTTAACTGTCCCTTTAGCTCCTTTAACTCCACTAAAGTCATTCTATAAGAAGGAATAGAGATAGGTTAGGTACCTGGTAGAAGATCAATTCTAAAGTCTATTTTCCTATCGAGAAAAATGCCTGGAAGATCCTTGGGAAACACTTTAGGAATCTTTAACCTGAACCAAATGATAAATAAACCCATTAAAGACTAATTTTCAAGCTCTAAGATAAAAGATAAAGTCTCTTTAGGCACTAAGGAACTCCCTCCCACTCGATTACCGGTTTATATTAGAAACTGACTTTTTGATCCCTGATAACGCTCAATCTACAGCTCTCGTAGGAGTGTAAAGCGGTCGTAGTCAAATATAGAAACCAACTGGGTTGGGTATCAATCCCACAGGGAATAGCTTGGTCAACAAGTAAGCAAAGATTACTAGACTTTTAGTGCAAGTCTCGTAAAAAGGGGGAGTTTTGTCGTGCAATTGATGTAATCAAAATAGTAAAGTAAAAATAGAAAATAGAAAAGTAAAAAGAAAGAATGTTTAGTAAGATGTAAAACAATGAGAATTGAGAAGTTGGGGTTATGTCCACCTTATGAGTTGTACGTCTCTATTGGCTATGAGTTGTACGGAATTCAGACATGCATGTGCTTATAGAGAATTGTATTCGATGGTAAATCCAAGTGTCTTTCGACCTCAACAAGGACTATTTCACTTTAACTCTTTTGAGCTTAAAGCGTATCTAACGGTACAAATTCTCCAAGAGGTTAATCCAGTTACGGCACTAACTTTTTAATAGGGGATGGGACCCTATTACCTTGACATTATCTCTTTTCCAAACATATAACTTTTCTTTTGAACAATTTAATGCTATACTGGCGTATTCTATGCATTTGCAACCACAAGAATTTGCATTAAGATGAAGAGAATAATGATATAAGCAATAGACGTGTCACGAATTCACAAACTCAGACTAATAGATAGTATCTCATACGGCTTCCATAACCCCAACAGAGAAGTTTAGTTACCCATGAGTGCGAAGGAAATCATAATCGACATTGTTATTATACCACAATAAAGATCTCGTGTAGTAAAGTGTGGTAGGCGTTTAGGCGTGACTTCTTTGCAAAGTAACGTTTCTATTGTTGCGGAAATTAAGAATTGAATAGATGAAAAATAATGTCAACAATGAATTAATAAAGAAAGGGGAAGGTTGGAATAGGGATGAGGGTGGTGGAGAATTGTTTTGATGGATGGATGGATGGTGGATAGATGGGAATAATAAAAATCTCCAGCAAAATAGGGTATTTATAACACCCATATCCTATTCCTACTAAGCTAATGCATTACTTAACCCAATCCTACTAGGTTAATGTATCATTATCCTAATCCTACTAAGTTACTGCCAGTCCCCAAAGTCTTCAGAATTGCTGTTTTTGCCCGGGACAAGTTCTCCATGCATCACTTTTAGTCCTTGGCGTCCAAGCTTTGCTTTCCTCCTTTCGTGAAGCTTTATTTGGCGTCAAGTTATCCATAAAATACTGAATTCTGCATCATTTATACCTGAAAACTTGCTAATCATGTCCGTTAGCTCACTTACAGGAAAAAGGACTAAAAGTGCATGCATTATATAATTTGTCCTCAAAACTTGGCTAAAATATGGGTAAAATATAGTACTTTAGGCGTGTAAATTCGCCTATCATCAACACCCCACACTTAAAGCTTTGTTCGTCCTCGAACAAACTATCATGTCCATCTAAACATCAACTTAGGGTTTCACAGTATCAACACAAAATATTCATCAAAACAGGCACAACAATTATCAACAAAGAGTAGTTTTCCAATCATTAGTAGAAACAATTTAACCTCTAACATAGACTCGTGATGGTAGCCAACTCATATTCAAAAGTTAAGGCACAAAGAATCATACACAACTACCCAAAACTCATCAACCATGTGTGTCTCACAATATATTACCCATAATCACTCATAAGTATAGCATATTTTTCAAACATGGGTATAAAAGTATTCTTGCTCTCGCTCTCACAAAGAATTCATATGCTGCAACTGATGTCCATAGGCTTACCCTTAGTGTAATGCTCCACTAAATGTCAGAATGCTAAGCTTAGGATCAAATAGGTCTTTTGATGGTTGTAATGTAGGCTAAGGGACGGGTAGGACTATTTTGTCCAGAAATAGTGACTATGTTCCTAAGCGCTTTAATACATCACATTGTATCATTAACACTTTTCTTTCAAACAACCTTTCTACTTTCTTTTATTCTACCACCCCTTTTCTCCTCTTTTGTTTTTCAATTTTGAACATAACTATCTTTTCAGTTTTATTTTTTTTTCTTTTCATAACATACCTCTTATGATAGCACTTTCTTTTTCATAACACATTCAAGCACCAATGTATTCTAAAGCATCATACTCACCCAATTTCCTCTTATTTTGTCACATGACTTTACACTTTAAAGCACTTAGGAATTTGGATCAAATTATGGTCTTAAAAAAAATGGATTGAGCTTACATATGAGGTGTGTCAAAGAAAATAGGCTAAAGGCTCAAAAGGGTTTAACTAGGATAATGTCCACGGGTAGGTAAAAAGACAAGTATAGGTTGCCAAAGAAATGCCTAAATCATCTCCTAAACTTACACTCTTTATTTTCGCTTTACATACATACCAGGCAAGTTCTAGCATCAGCCACAAACACAGAATATACTATATCCTCACACACACAAGGCACATGGTCGACTTTATTGGGAGTAGCATAGACTCTTGACCCAACAGATGAAGGAATTGAACCACACAATATCACATAGTGAGTCACAATTAGAGCCTAAACGTCTCAATAGTCATGATTTTAGCACAAACTCTTGTTATAATCTCATGCTGCCTATTAGAATAATTTCAAGTGAAGTTAAGTAAAAAAAAAAATTAACTACTAAAAAAAATGAAAAACGAAAAAAAACTAAAGCAAACATAAATGCAAATGCGGATAGAGAAGTATAGCATGCAAATACCAGCACCCCACACTTAGACGGGACATACTTCCCTCAGTGGAAAATAAATACGAAGAACCTAGTCAGTCGGACTCCTCCTCTATGTCGGGGGTCATACCCCCTTCGTCGGAATCATCATAGGAGTCGTCGTCATCAGAATTCTCCTCCACGTCGGAGTCTGGCATTCCTCAATCATCATCGGTTGGCACATCGTCATCAAGAGGTTCCTCAAAATATGTACCTACTCCACACATCTCCCTTGCATGCACATTCATTGGATAGTCATGATCCAGCTGTTGGAGCTCTGCAGCAGTTGGAACACGACCTCCGCTCATCATTGTAAACCGAGTCATGCCATAAAGATGGCAAAAGAAACTCTCATCCCGAGCATGTCTCTCTGCTGTAGTAAGGTTGACGCCATGTGTTGATTCAGCATCTTTGACCTTTGTGAGGTAACCTTCTTCGGGTTGTGTGGGAGTTTATGATCAGCTGGTTCCTTTTCAATGTCTTCCTTTCTCAAGATTGCAGTCAACAGATTGCCGAAGCTGAAGTGGGACCGCTTGTGTATCCTAGCTTTCCGCATTGTGGAGCGAATGATTGCCCCGATGTTGATAGGGACATTCGTCATCAATGCATATACCAGGCACACTCTATCTCTTGTTATCTTGGTGTATTGCATCCCTGGAATAAGGCAAGAGTTGACTATACGCAACCATATCCTTGCTTCCCTATTCAAAGGAGCATATGGGAAGGTGTTGTGTCGTCCGGTGTCTTTGTGTCTACTCCAACGTGCCATGGATCTTGTTCCACAAAGTATGTGTCGAATGGCTCTATATGGAGGTCTACTGTGCAGCTCTTTGAATGGTGATGGATCGACTGAAGGCAAGCCAAGAAAGGAGTTGAAGAAATCCGCATTGAGTTGTAAAACTTGGCCCCGAATCTTGACCTCGCTTCCTGTGGTTTTCGGTGACCATTTGGCATAGAATTCTCCTGTTAGATCGAGATTGCACTCTCTCAAGTCTCGGAAGATGAAATCAAGATGTAACGCCATGATCTTGGCCAACATGCGCGGTTCTTTCTTTGCTAGGCTTTCCTTGTTTATCAAGTCCACATGAACATATTTCTTCTCTTTGTTGTTCCTATACCATTCATTTTCTTCCTTCTCTAAAACCCATTTAATTCCGAACATGCGGCATGGTAATTGCATCGAGGATGATTCTCATTGCTCTTTTCGGCCTCTTTTCTTGCCCTTTTGGGAAGTGGTAGCCTTATCTTTGCCTTGTCTTGCTTTGGGAGCCATTGTACCTGAGACTAAAACAATGTTCATGTTAGCATCATCTCGATGGATACAATCTATAAATAAGCAATAGGGGCGCCACCCCACACTTAGTTTGTTGGTACAGACTAGTGAAGTGAAAGTGGTCGATTACTTAGACTTCATCGGCATACGTATTAGGTACTATAATACAACCATAAAATCAGTGCAGTCATACTTCTTGTAATCTTTGCAATACTTTCATGTTAGATATATCAAGCCTTCTACATAGGGATTGAATCAAGGTATAGTATTTATCAATAATCACAACCTCCTATGTCGGTAGGCAACTATAAGTCTTATTCCGATGAACAAGTCATTCCAACATGTAAGTATGCAAGTGACAAGATTATGCAATTTTAGTGACCATATCAATTCCGCAAAAGTATGACAATGCATCAAAATCAAATGCAAGTTGGAAATAAGTTAAGATCATCCTTACGTATTCATTCACTCACATAGTTGTATCACAACACATCAACCACATTCAAGTCACTTCTACTATTACAAGATTTAAAAATTCATAATAGGCATAGTAGTGTAGTACTTACGGAATATAAATGAAGAACAAAGAAGTACTTACTTGATTGATGCCTTTGGATGATGTTTTTGTGAAGTAAAAGAGCAAAAGGAAAATTTTGGAGAGGATTTGGAGACTATGGGCGGCGCTTATGCTAGGTTTCCAATGTGATTTTGGTTCAAGACTAAGTCTCTTATTTATAGGAGAAGTTTGGGTCGGGTTTTGACCCATTTAAAATCGGATTAGGAGACAAGAAGTGACCATAGGCGGCGCCTTTTGCTTTGCCTATGCTTGGCATAGGCGGCGCCTTTTGCAAAGCATTGTCTAGCATAGGCGGCGCCTATGCCATGGCATTCATAGGCATAGGTGGCGCCTTTAGCATGGCATATGAGATTCAAAGACAAAAGGCATTAGCATAGGCGGCGCCTATGCTATGGCATACTTGGTCATGGGCGGCGCCTATGCTATGGCACACTAGATTCCGAGACCTTAGGCCATAGTATAGGCCTTGCCTTGTTCGTGGCCTAGTTTTACATAAGCCTAGCCTTTTACGATGCCTATATTTTCATGAGCAATGCCCAATCCATAATAGTTCCGTCTTCCTGGGGGAACGTACAAACCACTCTTTTCATTCTTGTTCTTCCAACTACCTTGGTCCTTGTTTCCAGATTTATCATAATAGTTCCGACCTTGGTTTCCTTGGGTATTCCCTCGGAAACCCCCCTGATTGTTCAAGTAGTTGGCCTCTTCTTCCGAATTAGATTTGTCTCTTCCTTTTGACACAATAGCTTTGACTTTTTCGGTCTTCCCTGATAATAGATACTTTGTAAGAAGATCCACTTGTGTTTTCATGTGCGTCATATCTTGATCACGTTCTTCTTCTCTTTTCCTTTGGTCTGCAGTCATGCCAATAGATAAAGTGGGGCTTGCTACCTCAGAATCCCTGGTATGCCAAGCTCTACTTTGCTTCATCATACGATCTAGCATATTGCTTGCTTGACCAAAAGTGAGGTCCATAAAAGATCCTCCAGCCGTATTATCCGCCACTGGTTTAGTTATTGAATTCAAGGCTCTATATAGTATATCCATTAGGTGAACATTAGTCATATGATGGTTCGGGCACCGCATTAGCTTCGTCTTGAACCTCTCCCATGTTTCATGAAGGGCTTCAGTTGGAAGCTGCCGAAAGTTGCTGATTTCATCTCTCAATTGTGCTCTTTTGGATGGCGGAAAGAATCTTTCTAGGAAAGCGTCTCTCAATTGCCTCCAATTGGTAATAGAATCAGGAGTCAGCCCATTCAACCATAGAGTTGCCTCCCCAGACAGAGACAATAGAAATAGACGTAATCGAATTGCATTCTGACCAACACCCGAATTGTCACACGACTTGCATGTAGAAATAAAGTTGATGAGATACATATTCGGATCATCGCCTGCTAGTCCACCAAATAATCCCTTAAGTTGCAATAACTGAATCATGGTGCTTGTGATGTTGAACTTGGCTCCGGGCGCTAATGGTGGGGGAATTATGTCTCATGTGGCTCCGGCTCCGTCAAGATCATCATCATCATCGTCAAAAGTTGGTTGCATAACTTGGCGTTCAGGCCTAAACCTAGTTTGACGATCTCTTCTATTGGCAGGTGTTGCGATCTCAGCGGCATGCCTAGGGTTTTGCAACTCGTCATCACCTAGGTCCTCGTCGTCAGGATTTATTGCTCGCCCAGGGTTATCAATATTCTGTTGATGCACTTGAGCGGCGGCTAGAGCAGCTAGTCTCGCCTGTTCCTGTTGAGCAGACATCCTTTCAATTTCGTGTTGTGCCTCCATTCTGCCAATACGTTGTGGTTCAGGATTGATAGGTAATAACGGTTGACCAGAATTTCGAGTATGGGGCATGCACTAAATAAAAATCTGCAGAAAACAAAAACAAAAACTAAAAGTAAAAGTACGAGAATCTTTGACCAAAGGGTCTAGTAATTATCACAAACTTAATTAACACTCGTATTCCCCGGCAACGGCGCCAATTTTTGATAACGCTCAATCTACAGCTCTCGTAGGAGTGTAAAGCGGTCGTAGTCAAATATAGAAACCAACTGGGTTGGGTATCGATCCCACAGGGAATAGCTTGGTCAACAAGTAAGCAAAGATTACTAGACTTTTAGTGCAAGTCTCGTAAAAAGGGGGGCGTTTTGTCATGCAATTGATGTAATCAAAATAGTAAAGTAAAAACAGAAAATAGCAAAGTAAAAAGAAAGAATGTTTAGTAAGATGTAAAATAATGAGAATTGAGAAGTTGGGGTTATGTCCACCTTATGAGTTGTACGTCTCTATTGGCTATGAGTTGTGCGGAATTCAGACATGCATGTGCTTATAGAGAATTGTATTCGATGGTAAATCCAAGCGTTTTTCGACCTCAACAAGGACTATTTCACTTTAACTCTTTTGAGCTTAAAGCGTATCTAACGGTACAAATTCTCCAAGAGGTTAATCCAGTTACGGCACTAACTTTTTAATAGGGGATGGGACCCTATTACCTTGACATTATCTCTTTTCCAAACATATAACTTTTCTTTCGAACAAGTTAATGCTATACTGGCGTATTCTATGCGTTTGCAACCACAAGAATTTGCATTAAGATGAAGAGAATAATGATATAAGCAACAGACGTGTCACGAATTCACAAACTCAGACTAATAGATAGTATCTCATACGGCTTCCATAACCCCAACAGAGAAGTTTAGTTACCCATAAGTGCGAAGGAAATCACAATCGACATTGTTATTATACCACAATAAAGATCTCGTATAGTAAAGTGTGGTAGGCGTTTAGGCGTGACTTCTTTGCAAAGTAACGTTTCTCTTGTTGCGGAAATTAAGAATTGAATAGATGAAAAATAATGTCAACAATGAATTAATAAAGAAAGGAGAAGGATGGAATAGGGATGAGGGTGGTGGAGAATTGTTTTGATGGATGGATGGATGGTGGATGGATGGGAATAATAAAAATCTCCAGCAAAATAGGGTATTTATAACACCCATATCCTATTCCTACTAAGCTAATGCATTACTTAACCCAATCCTACTAGGTTAATGTATCATTATAAGGGAATAAAATCACCCACCAGAGTAGAAATAGAGTAAGGGTCAAAAATATTATAAGGACTAAAACCAAAATGCATAGCCATATAAGGGGTTACATAAGAAAGAGTATACCCATAATCAAGCAAATAATACACATCATGAGAAAAGAGTTGTACCATACCAGTAACAACATCAGGAGATGCTAAGAATTCTTGATGGGTGGCAAGAGCATAAGATGATTCTGGCTAGTGCCGGTACCAGAAGTAGCACCCTTTGGTGCAGGATCCGATAAAGTAGTGATCGGGACCTTATTAGCTTAATATCCACCTTAGCTGAGGGATAGTCTCACTGCATATGCCTCAGCTAACCATAATTATAGCATCGATCTATTCCCTCGTCACAATAACCACAGTGAAGTTGTCCACAAAAATGACAAGAAGGATGGGGTAAGGCTGACTGAGCTCCACTTGCCTAAGACTGGGCACCCTGTTCCTTAGGACCACTATTAGCCTAAAAGACATAATTACTAGATGACTTGGAATAAGAAGCACTAGTAGACGAATATAAACCAGAATTTCCCCAATCCTCCTCTTGATCCACTGTCTACTATCTCTCCTACTTATTTGTTGACCTCCACCCTACTCTAAGTACTTGAAATTCTTATTTTGCCTCTCCCCCATCTCTGCTGCCTCTTTTTTTCATCCTCTAACTGCTGCATATAAACCACAAGCCTGGAGATATCCATTTCATTGTTCAACATAGCAGCCTTACACTCTAATACTAAGTCACGGGACAACTTAGAAGCAAATTATCTCATCTTCGACCTCATAGAAGACACCAACTCTGGAGCATAACGATACAAATGCTGAAATTTCAAAGCATACTTCTTCATGCTCATGTTTCCTTAGCTTCAGATTCACAAACTCCTCAGCCTTAACTTTTCTCAACTCCTAAGGAAAGAAATTATCAAGAAAGGAACTCAAAAACTCATTCCATAAGAATGGATCCACATCATCACCTCTCAACTTCTCCCACTTCTCATACCACTAATAAAATAAATTCTTCAACTAGTATGCAGCAAACTCCACACTCTCAGCATCAGTAGCATACATTACCCTGAATATCTTTTCTATTTCATTATCAAATCCTTGAGGATTTTTCTTTACCTTAGAGCCTGTGAAGGTTGGGGAATTTATCCTCATGAACTGGCCAACCCGAGAACCTCAGAAAAAGGAGCAACAGAACCAACACGGTCAGAATAATGGGACTAAAATGCCACCAACTGAGTAACCAGGTGAATAGATGGCAAAACTCCATATTTGAGACATCACCCTGAGGCATCGGGGAACGAGTATCATCGAACTAGGAAGATCGAGAGAACTAGTAGGGAGAAGTGTAACTCCACGTGGGGTAGTACAATCAAGATCAGGGACCCTATACTGGGTATGCACCCCATAAGCAGGGCGAGTTCCATCAACATTAATCTCTGGTAGGACAAAGGGTATAGTGGAGTTTCTATAGACATCAAATTTTCGGGGAGGTATGATCTGAAATGCAAGTAATCTAGAGATTAGAGGATTCTCAAAACACAAACTCTATATCCCAAAATAGAACACAAGAAAGAAAATCATTCATAAATGCCTTGCAGCCTCCCCCTTATAAGTATGGCGTGCTACACACCCATAAAGGGATTTTACATGACAAGATTTTGTATACACCCAACGCCCCTGAACCTATGCTTTAATACCATGCTTGTCACGACCCCAGGCCTAGTCGTGATGGGTATCTGAAGCCCGCCTAGGGCCGGGGACCACCCCCTTAGCCTAGCCAACTAGAACACAAAATTCAAATAAATAATGGAAGACATTCAGATTATAAAGATAAAATAGTTAATGGAACTCAATGGAACTAAGAGTTAATAAACAATAACCAACCACACTTTGTCATAAAATCCTCTAAACTAAAATACTAAGTTAGGTCGGTACATGCGACCATGGTCAAAAAGAAAATCCAGAATATATAAAAATTGATGGGATTTTGATACTCATACAAAAAACAGTGAAATGTTTGACTTTCCGAAAGATAGAGGCTCAACACTTCAACACAGACCAACCAACGAACCAGAACCACCTAAATATGTACAAGGAAACCGGTGAAACCCCTAGGACCCTACATCATGAAATAATGTAGCGTTTAGGGAAGGTTAGCAAGGTGAACCTTAGTATGTAACTCAGGAAAAAGATAAAATAATGTTATTTTCTAAAACAAAACCAATCTTAATGTACATGTTCACATACATTCATATACATATATCTAAGATGTCGTGATAGAGTACAGGGTTTAAATATGACATCTACAATCATTATCTTGAACTGGGTAGCTCTAACCATTCTAAGGGCACCCATGGGGTATATAGATTCAGCTCCCTCCACTGAAGGGGTCCCAGTGGGTGTTAGCCACATAAACTAAGAAAAATCCACGGAAGGGCCAGGGAGTCCACGACCCTATCCATCCTAAAAGATCTATAATATGTGAACTATGCACACAGTCGTAAAGACTCCCATACCAATAAATATGGTTTCCAGTGTTGGTCCCCTCGGGACTTTTACCTTATACGACAAGCTACACAATCCCTTTTAAGCCCAATTAAAATATTTGCACATAACCCAACCATTTAACCAAGTAATTATCCATTTAGGCATTTGTTGTTGGTATCGTCATACCAATTAATTATGCTTGCAAGCTTATAGTATCATGCTATTACAATCTTCCATCAATCTAGAGGAATTCACGACCCCCAAGTTCCCATTTAATAACCATACCATGGCTACCAAGGCCCTTTTAAAAATTATTTTTATAAATTTATCCATTAATGTATTGCGATAGCTTAGGACAATAAGCAAAACCAAGTAATTGTCCATATTTCAAAATCAATTATGCAAGTGGGTTGAGATTAATACCAATTACAAACCAAATTCCAAAAAAAATAGGGGAATCCATGACCCCCTTCCTATTCACCATACCCATGCAAAATATCAGTTCAAAGACTATGAAATAAAGCATGAAAACTAATTCTAAAACCATGGGAAAACCAGCCAAGTAGTAATCATACAAAACCATTAACCCATCTTTCAAAACCCAAAAATTAAATTCACATAAACCATTATTAAATATATTCTTTTATATAAAACAAGTTAGGAAAGAGATATATGCCTGAAAATACCAAGAATTTGCAGAAGGAAACCCCACTTTGAGCCCTTGGTGCTCAATTCTTAGAAACCCTAGCTTCCTTTTGCTTTGGGATAGTTTAAGAGAAGAGAAGTGTGTCTTGATTTGATTACGAATGATAATGGGACCCTAGAAGTGTTTTTATGTCATGGATAATGAGTTAGGAATGTGAAAATACTAAAAAGCCCTTAATAAAAACGTGTAGTAAAACTGTCGTTAGTCATTACATGTCAGGTGATGACTTACAATAACTGTAATGAGTCTCTTCCTAGACTTATAGTCCTGGAAGTAACTCAAGGCACCCTTATTGTTATGGTCACGAGTCTCTCTCTATGACTCATGACCACACCTTACGACTTGTAGGGTCTTAGTCGTGGTCAGGACAAAAACATAGGTAATCCTTATTAGTAAAGCTACGACTGGCTCTATACGACTCGTGAATAGTGATAATAACTTATGACATGAGTCATTGTCTAGGCAGTTATGACAAAACTCAAGAAATTTCCAAAGGCCAAAACCTGGGGTATTACATTAGAGTGATGATTTGTTGACTTGGATATTGTTAGAGTCAGAGGTGTTCATTTGTTCATAGTTTGTCTTGAATGAAGTTGTAGAGTTAATTAAAAAGTCTGAGTGTCATAAACTTGAGGTATTTATCATGATGTATATTCATAGTTGTGTTTGCAATAAGATTATTATGTGTACGTGATCTAACCCTATTCAGTTGATGATTCCTACCAGTACATGTTCTTTGTATTGATACTAATTTTGCTATATCCTTTTTAGGGAATAGTCTTTTACAGGAATCGGTATTGGTTTTGTGATTGTTGTTGACAGATATGCTTTGGCAGCTTCTACTTCTCTCATTCATGGTGAAAGTTGTGTCGAGACTTCTTATTCTTGATTTAGAAGCTCCTGTATATGTTTAGACTAGTTCCTAGGGGTAGTTTATATTTCTGCACTTAATATTTCTAATAAAATAGTTGTAATAAAGGTTGGTTATTTCTATTTAATAAGACTTCCACATGCTATATTCAATGGGTGGTAAGGGATTCTTTTATAAGGTGGATTAGAGTAGTTCCCTCATGATATGGTATTTTGGGTTGTGATAATATATCTAAATAAAATATAAACTCAAGACTTGTTAGACATAGCAATTTAAAATAACTAACCAACACCAAGAGTTTTGAGCTACAAACACAATGCACAAAATATGTCAAGAAGCATATGATAACGCTAAATCTACAGCTCTCGTTTGAGTGTAAAGCGGTCGTTAGCAAATATAGAACCCAACCTGGGTTGGGTGTCGATCCCACAGGGAATAACTTGGCCAACAAGTAAGCAAAATTAATAGACTTTTGGTGCAAGTCTCGTAAGAAGGGGGGATTGTAATAAGTAACCAAAGTAATGAAATAAAAGCTGAAAATAGCAAAGTAAAAAGAGAGTATTTCGTAGGTTGTGAAACAATGAGAATTGAAGCGTTGGGTTTATGTCCACCTTCTGAGGTATACGTCTCTATCGGCTATGAGTGTGTAGAGTCTTGACATGCAATTGCTTATAGAGAATTGTAGTCGATGGTAAATCCAAGCGTCTCTCAACCTGAACAAGGACTATTTCACTTTAACTCTCTCGAGCTTAAAGCGTGTCTAGCGGTACGAATTCTCCAAGAGGTTAGTCCAGTTACGGCACTAGCTTTTTAATAGGAAAGGGTGTCCTACTACCTTGACATTATCTCTTTTCCAGACAAATAACCTTTCTCTCGAACAAGTTAAATGTTAGACTGGCGTTATTCTTGCGTTTGCAACCGCAAAGAATGTAGATTAAGATGAAGAGCGTAATGATATAAGCAATATACGTGTCTTGAACTCACAAACTCACAGCTATAGATAGTAACTCATTCGGCTTCCATAACCCCAACTAAGAGGTTTAGTTACCCATGAATGCGAAGGACATCACGATTTGCATGGTTGATGGCGTGAGAAATAGGTGATAGGCGTGTGGTTTTGGTGATTCCATAGCAAGTAACGATTCTCTTGTTGTGGAGTTTAAGAATAGAAGAGTAGATTAGAAGTGTTTGTAGTGGAAGATGAGAGGGATGGAAGAAAATTAATTGTTGAATTAAGTGAAGAATTGAAGAATTTAGAATTAAGAATTAAGAATGTCTTAAGTGTAGAATGTATAAAAATCTCTAACCTGATAGGGTATTTATAATACTCCTATCCTACTCCTACTAAGCTAATGAAATAAATAACCAAATCCTAATATACTAATGAAATCCTTGACCCAAATGTACTAGGGTAAGGTTACAATATCATAATCCAAATAGATTAGTGAAACACATAACCTAATTGCACTAGGTTAATGTATCTTGGTAAAAATCCAGTTTTGTGTCTGTAAGTCCCCAAAGTCTTTAGAATTGTTGTTTTAGCCCGGGACAGATTTTCCATGCAGCAGATTTGGTCCTTTAGGCGTCCAGCTCCTTTCCACTTCGTTTGTGAGCTTTCTTTTGCGTCAAGTAAGCCATAAAATGCTGTATTTTGCATCATTTATACCTGAAACTTTACTAATCATGTTTGTTAGCTCATTTATAGGAAAAAGGACTAAAAGTGCATGAAATAGATAATTAGTTCTCAAAACTAGGCTAAAATATGGGCAAAATATATTGATATAGGCACGTAAATTCGCCTATCATCAACACCCCACACTTAGAGCTTTGTTCGTCCTCGAACAACATATCATGTCCTTCTAAGCATCGACTTAAGGTTTTTACAGCAACAACACAAAACATTTATCAAGACAAGCACAACAATTATCAACAAAGAGTAGCTTTTCGATTATAAGTAGAAACAATTTAACCTCAAGCATAGACTCGTGATGGTGATCAGCTCGCATGCAAACGTTAAGGTACCTAGAATCATATACAACTATCCAAAACTCATCAACCATGCGCGTCTCACAATATAGTACCCATAATCACTCACAAATATAGTATATTTTTCAAACATGGGTATCAAGATGTCCTTGCTCTCACTCTCACAAAGAATGCATATGTAGCAACTAATGACCATAAGCTTGCCTTTAATGTAGTACTCTACTAAATATCGGAATGTTAAGATTAGGATCAAGTAGGTCTTTTGATGGTTGTAATGTAGGCTAAGGGACGGGTAGGACTATTTTGGCCAAGAATAGTGACTAGGTTCCTAAGCGCTTTAATACATCACTTTGTATCATTGACACTTTTTTCTTTCAACCTTTCTTTATTTTATTTTTCCACCCTTGTTCTCATCTATTGTTTTTCAATTTTAAGCACAACTCACTTTTCAGCTTTCTTTTCCTTTTTCTTTTCACAACATACCTCTTATGATAGCACTTTCTTTTTCATAACACATTCAAGCACCATTACAATTTAAAGCATCATACTCACCCAATTTCCTCTTATGTTGTCACATGACTTTTTTACTTTAAAGCACTTAGGAATTTGGATCAAATTACGATCCTGAAAAAATGGATTAGGCTTACATACAAGGTTGTCAAAGAAATAGGCTAAAGGCTCAAAAGGGTTAACTAGGATGATGTGCATGGGTAGGTAAAACTGAAGGTAAACATGTATAGGTTGCCAAAGAAATGCCTAAATCATATCCTAAACTTACACTCCTTATTTTCGCTTTGCATACATACCAGGCAAGTTCTAGCATCAGCCACAAACATAGAATATACTATTATCTCGCACACACAAGGCACATGGTCGACTTGATTGGAAGTAATATAGACTCTCAACCCAACAAGTGAAGGAATTGAATCACACAATATCACATAATAAGTCACAACTAGAGCCTAAATGTCTCAATAGTCACAATTGTAACACATACTCTTGTTCTAATCTCATGCTGCCTATCAAAATACTTTCATGCGAAGCTAGAAAAAATTTGACTCCTCAAAAAAAACTAAAAAACGTCAAACGAAAAAAAAATGGACTCAAAAAAACAAAGTAAACAAGCAAACATACAAACATAGGTGCAACCAAAGAAGTATAGCATGCAGATTCTGCCACCCCACACTTAGATGGGACACTGCCCTCAGTGGAAAATAAATGCGAAGAACCTGGTTTAGTCGGACTCCTCATCAATGTCGGGGGTCATACCCCCTTCGTCGGAATCATCATAAGAGTCATCGTCAGAGTTCTCCTCATCATCAGAATCAGGCAAGCGTCTATCATCATCAGTTGGCACGTCATCGTCAAGAGGTTCCTCAAAATATACACCCACTCCACACATCTCCCGGGCATGCCTGTTCATTGGGTAGTCGTGGTCCAGCTGTTGGATCTCTTCAGCAGTTGGAATACGTCCACCACTCATCATAGTGAATCGTGTCATGCCATAGAGATGATGGAAGAAACTCTCGTCACGAGCATGTCTCTCCGCAGTAGTAAGGTTGACTCCATGCGTTGTTTCAGCATCTTTGACCTTGGTGAGATCAACCTTCTTTGGGTTATGTGGGAGTTTGTGGTCAGCTGGTTCCTCTTCTATATCCTCCTTCCGCAACATTGCTGTCAACAAATTGCCGAATGTGAAATGGGACCTTCTGTGGAGTCTGGCCTTCCTCATGGTAGATCGAATGATTGTCCCAAAGTTGATAGGGACATTCGTCATCAACGCATAAACCAAACACACTCTATCTCTCGATATCTTTGTGTATTGCGTCCCAAGAATAAGGCATGAGTTGACAATGCGCATCCAGATTCTTGCTTCCCTATTTAGTGGAGCATAGGGGAAGGTGTTGTGACGACCTATTTCCTTATGTCTGCCCCATCTTGCCATCGATCTGCTTCCACAAAGCGTGTGTCTTATCGCTCTGTAAGGAGGCCTGCTGTACAGCTCTTTGTATGGTGCAGGGTCGACCGAATATAGGCCAAGAAAAGAGTTGATCCAATCCGCTGTAAGCTGTAACACTTGGCCCCGAATTTTGAATTCGTTGCCTGTTGTGTTTGGCGACCAGTTGGCATAGAATTCTCTTGTCAAGTCAAGATTGCACTCTCCCATGTCGCGGAAGATGAAATCCAACTTCAAAGCCATTATTTTAGCCAACATTTCTGGCTCCTTCTTTGTTAAGGTCTCCTTGTTGATCAAGTCGACGTGCACATATTTCTTTTCTTTGTTGCTGCTGTACCATGCTTTGGCTTCTTCCTCAAGAACCCATTTAATTCCGAACATTCTGCGTGGTAGGTGCGCTGAGGATGATTCTCCTTGGTCTTTTCGGCTTCTCTTTTTGTCCTTTCGGGACGTGGTAGCCTTCTTCTTGCCTTGCCTTGCTTTAGGTGCCATTGTACCTGAGACTAGAAATAATGTTAGTTGCAGCACAATCTCACTTTATACAATCTATATGCAAGCACTAGGGGTACCACCCCACACTTAATCTTGTTAGCACAAATCAGTGAAGTGAAAGTGGTCGAGTACTCAGATTTCGTCGACATACGTTTTAGGATTGTATTCCGACAAGAAAATCAGCATTACATCACTTATTTGCAGCTATTGGACTACTTTCATGGTGGATATAGCTACACTACAACCTAGGGGTTACCACATGGAATCATTATTCTTACAACAAGCACAACCTCCTAAGTCGATAGGCACTATAACCTTATCCCGATGGCCGGGATAGTCTATCATGTAATCATCCAACCAACAATCTTAAGCAATATTCATAGCCATATTAATTCAGCAACTATCATAAAAATGCTATCGAAACAAAATTCAAGTCGGAAACAAGTCAAGAATTCCCTACGTATATATTCAATCACATAATCTTGTAACAATTATCCAAACACATGAACATCACCACCAATCTTCACATGATTTAGCAAAATATAATAAGCATATCAACGTAGTACTTACGATAAATAGATGAAGAATAAGAGAGTACTTACTTGCTTGAAGATTGTGGAGAAGTTGTTGTGAATTGGAAGAACAAAGGAAGAAAATTTTGAGAGGATTTGGAGTGATATGCGGCGCCTTTAGGGTTGTTTCTAATGTGGTTGTGTTATAAAACCAAGTCCCCTTTATATAGGAAGAGTATGGGTCAGGTTATGACCCATTTACAATCGGATTTGGGGGCAAAATCACCACATATGCGGTGCATATCTCTCGGCATATCAATGACATATGCGGCGCATTGTCTATGGCATAATGGGACATATGCGCCGCATAGTCTATGGCATTTCTAGACATATGCGCCGCATAGTCTATGGCATTTGGTCTCAGTATCTCAAATGCCATAGCATACGCGGCGCATAGTCAAAAGCATACCTAGGAATAGGCGGCGCATAGTGTTTAGCACACTAGATTCCGAGTCCTTAGGCTATAGAATAGGTTGTGCATCGTTCGTGGCCAATTTTTACCAAGGCCTAGCCTTCCTCGAGGCCTATTATGATGTGAGAAAGGCTCAATTCATGGCCTTATGCATCACCTTTCCTAACTTACCGACTTTACCATACAATGCGTCCAAATCGTCAATTGAGATCAATCTCCTCATCGCATACTTCTTGCACCTAATTTGCTCAAAACAAAATGAAAACGATTACTACGATTGGTTGCCTCCCACCAAGCGCCTTAGTTTTGGTCGTGGCACGACTCTTATTTTTGGATTTTCATTTATCAAAAAGAAAAAATACTAAAACGACAAAACAATAAAACGATAAAACGACAAAACAATAAAACAATAAAACGATGGGTTGCCTCCCATCTAGCGCCTTATTTATTGTCGTGGCTCGACGTAGTAATCTTGAGTACTTAGACTTCGTCGAGATAAGTGATGGACATGTCATTCATCGAGTCAAGAGGACCGATATATGGCTTGACACGTTGGCCATTCACTTTGAAGATAACACCCTCATTGTTTTCCAATTCGACTACTCCAGACGAGTAGACTTGGATGACTTTAAATGGACCAGACCATTTCGATTTTAACTTACCTGGGAAGAGCTTGAGTCTGGAATTAAAGAGTAGTACCATGTCACCTTTTTGGAAGTTTCGTCGAACAATCCGCTGATCATGATACTTCTTCATCCGCTCCTTGTATAAATCTGATCTTTCATATGCATGGAGACGAAATTCATCTAGTTCATTCAGTTGTTCCAACCTCAGGTTCTTCACATCATCCCAATTCAGATTCAAGTGCTTTAATGCCCACAATGCCTTGTATTCAAGCTCGATGGGTAGATGACAAGCCTTCCCATAAACTAGCTGATAAGGTGACATGCCAATGGGTGTCTTGAATGCAGTCCTATACGCCCATAGTGCATCATCTAGCTTCTGAGACCAGTCCTTCCTATTCGCATTAACCGTCTTGGCAAGGATTTGCTTGATCTCGCGGTTGGAAACCTCAACTTGTCCACTGGTTTGGGGATGATAAGGCGTAGCTACCTTGTGTTGCTTGACTCCATACTTGGCCAATACAGATTTGAATAGCTTGTTGCAAAAGTGAGATCCTCCATCACTTATGATAGTACGATGTACTCCAAAGCGAGAGAAGATATTTTTCTTTAAAAACGCTACCACACGCTTTCCTTCGTTGTCGGTCAATGCTACAGCTTCAACCCATTTTGACACATAATCCACAGCAACCAAGATGTACTTCATTCCAAACGAATTCACGAATGGTCCCATGAAATCAATACCCCACACATCAAAGAGTTCTACCTCCAGAATTTTGGACATGGGCATTTCATGGTGTTTTGAAATAGCACCTTGACATTGGCATTGGTCACACCTTCGCACATAGTCGTATGCATCTCTGAATATTGTAGGCCAATAATAACAGCTTTGCAAGACTTTCCTTGCCGTTCGATTCCCTGCATGATGTCCTCCAACTTGCGAAGTGTGGCATGCTTCCAATATAGTAGGCACTTCTTCATGGGATATACATCGTCGAATGATACCATTCGCGCATTTTCGAAACAAATAAGGCTCATCCCAATAGTAGTGCTGAACGTCATGCATAAACTTCCTCCTCTGGTGGTAAGATAAATTGGAAGGTAACACATTACTTACCACGAAATTTGCAAAGTCGGCATACCATGGTAATTTCTCCATTGTTGTCGCTAGTATCTCCTCGTCAGGGAATGCATCATCAATCTGATTTTCTGGTTGCGCCACATACTCATTCTCAAGTCTGGATAGGTGATCAGCCACTTGGTTCTCGCAACCTCTTCTATCTTTGACTTCGAAATCAAACTCTTGCAGCAGCAACACCCATCGAATCAGCCTTGGTTTTGCATCCTTCTTTGTCATTAGATACCTAAGAGCTGCATGGTCTGTATGAACGATCACCTTAGTACCCAATAGATAGGCACGGAACTTCTCAAACGCATACACAACCGCTAAGAGCTCTTGTTCAGTAACAGTGTAGTTCCTTTGGGCTTCATTTAGGACCTTACTCGCATAGTAGATAGGATGAAATAATTTCTCCTTTCTCTGTCCAAGAACAGCACCAACGGCTACACCACTAGCATCACACATGACTTCGAACGGGAGCGTCCAATCTGGTGCTACCATGATAGGGGCTTCAATGAGTTTTTCTTTAAGGCATTCGAATGCCTTTAAGCAATCATTATTAAAGTCAAACTTCGCATCTTTCTCCAATAGTTTGCACAATGGACTAGAAATTTTGGAGAAGTCTTTGATGAATCTACGATAAAACCCAGCATGGCCAAGAAAACTACGAACTCCCTTCACCGAAATTGGAGGTGGTAGCTTCTCAATTACCTCTATTTTGGCGCGATCAACCTCTATTCCTCTTTCGGAAATCTTGTGCCCAAGAACGATTCCTTTTTTTACCATGAAGTGGCACTTCTCCCAATTCAGCACAAGGTTGAACTCTACACATCTTTGCAATGCCATGCTCAAGTTTGCCAAACATGCTTCAAAAGACTCACCAACAACTGAAAAGTCGTCCATAAATACCTCCAGAGTGTCTTCTACCATATCAGAGAAAATAGACATCATACAACGTTGAAAGGTGGCTGGTGTATTACACAACCCGAATGGCATGCGTTTGAAGGCAAAAGTACCATATGGGCATGTAAACGTTGTCTTTTCTTGGTCTTCAGGTGCAATACAAATCTGATTATAACCCGAATAACCATCCAAAAAGCAAAACCATCCTTTCCCCGCTAATCGATCTAGCATTTGGTCCATAAATGGCATGGGGAAGTGATCTTTGAGCGTCCAAGAATTCAGCTTGCGGTAGTCCATGCATACTCTCCATCCAGTAACGGGCCTGAGTGGAATAAGCTCATTCTTTGCATTCTCAACCACCGTCATACCTCCTTTCTTGGGAACACATTGTACTGGGCTTACCCATGTACTATCAGAAATAGGATACACGACTCCTGCGTCTAACCACTTGATAATCTCCTTCTTCACCACTTCTTGCATTGGTGGGTTTAGACGTCTTTGATGTTCAATGGTGGGTGTGCACTTTTCTTGAAGCTGAATTTTATGTGTGCAAATCCCAGGTGGTATACCAATAATATCTGCAATGGTCCATCCAATAGCTCTAATATACTTGCGTAAGATTGCAATAAGAGCTGCAACTTGCTGCTCACCCAAATCGGCTGCTACAATGACTGGAAGAGTGTTTCCGCTTCCTAAGAAGGCGTACTTCAAATGGCTTGGCAGCTCCTTCAATTCTAACGTGGGTGGTTCTTCAATAGATGGCTTAGCTGGAGGTGTGGGTCGATTTTTGAGATCAAGATCCAGCTTTTGGGGGGTATAGTGATATGTCCCTAATCCCGATAGAGCACAAATATCGTCTTCAGAAATTTCAGCATCATCATTCTCTCCTTTCATGAGCGAAACCTCCAAAGGATCATCAAGAATTTGCTCTTCAGCAAGTAACTCGTTCTCATCATCAAATACAACATCAGCCACAGAAAATACACTCAGATCTTTGGGTTGCTTCATTGATTTTCAAACATCAAAGCGAACCACTTCGTCATTTATTCGGAATGAGAGCTCATTAGCTCTCAAATCTATGAGCACGCTTCCCGTAGCAAGGAAAGGGCGTCCCAAGATTATGGGAACCTCTGAATCTGCTTCACAATCCAAGATGACAAAGTCTGCTGGAAATATGAATGAAGATACCTTCACCAAGACATCGCATAGAATACCAACCGGTCGTTTTACCGACCTATCTGCCATCACAAGCCTCATATTAGTTGGTGTAGGATCTCCTAACCCCAACTTCTTATAGATCGATAATGGCATCAAGTTGTTGCTGGCTCCTAAGTCACACAATGCTTTAGCAAAGTCCAAAGATCCGACGGTGCAAGGAATCGTGAAAGCTCCGGGGTCGGCCTTCTTCTGTACTATCGATCGAGTAGCTATTGCACTACAATGGTGCACATCATCTTTCAGCTCATAGCTTGCTGCCCTCTTCTTAGTCAAAAGATATTTCATAAACTTTGCATACCCAGGCATTTGTTCGAGTGCTTCTACCAACGGAACATTAATAGTCAGCTGCTTCAACATGGTCATAAATTTGCTGAACTTAGTGTCATCTGCCACCTTCTTCAATCTTTGTGGAAAAGGTGGTGGTGGGTATGGAAGTGTTCTCTCCATGGCTTTATTCTCCTCTTGCTTCCGTTTATTATTTTTTTCAGGCTGCACGTCACTAGGTGAAACGTCCTTGACGTTGGAAGTAGATGTTGCGGCTTTTTCTCTTGTGACGTCACTAGGTGTGGCGTCCATATCTGTTGTTCCGTCAACCACTTGCTTGCCTTTTCTGAAGTTTCTAGCACCTTACCGCTCCTGGTAGTGATGGCCATGCATGACCCATCATTCCTTGGGTTTTGGACTGTATCGCTAGGTAAGGTGCCAACCTTTCTTTGATTGAATGCTGCTGAAAGTTGGCTCAATTGCTGCTATATTTGCTTGATAGAAGTGGAATGAGAATCAACTAATTTCTTCATGGAGGACAAATAACCAATCACCTCCTTAACTCCCGCGCTCGGTGCTTCCACTCCTTCTAATAACTTAGCCATCATGTCTTCCATAGAATTAGATGTGGTGGTATCACGTTTACCAGGGGGAACGTACAAACCACTCTTTTCATTATTTTTCTTCCAACTACCTTGGTCTTTGATTCCAGATTTATCATAATAGTTCCGACCTTGGTTTCCTTGGGCATTCCCACGGAAACCCCCCTGATTGTTCAAGTAGTTGGCCTCCTCTTCCGAATCAGATTCGTCTCTTCCTTTTAGCGCCACAGCTTTCACTTTTTCGATCTTCCCTGATAATAAGTGCTTTGTCAGAAGATCCAATTGTGTTTTTATGTGCGCCATGTCTTGCTCACGTTCTTCTTCTCTTCTTCTTTGGTCTTCAGACATGCCAATAGATAAAGTGGGGCTTGCTACCTCAGAGTCCCTGGTATGCCAAGCTCTACTTTGCTTTGTCATGCGATCTAGCATATTGCTTGCTTGACCAAAGGTAAGGTCCATAAAAGAACCTCCAGCTGTGTTGTCCACCACTGGTTTAGTTACTGAATTCAAGGCTCTATACAAGATCTCCATTAGGTGAACATTAGTCATGTGATGGTTTGGGCATCTCGCTAGCTTTGTCTTGAACCTCTCCCATGTTTCGTGAAGAGCTTCAGAGGGAAGCTGACGAAAGTTGCTGATTTCATCTCTCAATTGAGCCCTTTTGGATGGCGGAAAGAATCTTTCTAGGAAAGCGTCTCTCAATTGCCTCTAATTTGTAATTGAATCACGAGTCAGCCCATTCAACCATAGTGTTGCCTCCCCAGACAGAGACAATGGAAATAGACGTAATCGAATAGCATTCTGACCAACACCAGGATTGTCAAAAGACTTGCATGTAGAAATAAACTTGATGAGATGCATATTCGGATTATCGCCTGCTAGTCCACCAAATAACCCCTTGAGTTGCAGTAACTGAATCATGGTGCTAGTGATGTTGAATTTGGCTCCGGGCGCTAATGGTGGTGGAATTATAGCTCCAGTGGCTCCGGCACCATCAAGATCATCATCATCATCGTCGAAAGCTGGTTGCAAAGGTTGGCGATCATACCTATACCGAGCTTGTCGACCTCTTCTGTTGGCAGGTGTTGCAATTTCAGCGCCATGCCTTGGGTTTATCAACTCGTCATCTCCTAAATCCTCATCGTCAGGGTTTGTTGCTCGCCCAGGATTATCAATGTTTTGTTGTTGGACTTGAGCAGCGGCAAGAGCAGCTAATCTTGCTTGCTCATGTTGAGCAGCCATCCTGTCGATTTCAGCTTGTGCTTCCATTCTTCTAATTCGTTGTGGTTCAGGATTGATTGGTAATAACGGTTGACCAGAACTTCTAGTATGGGGTATGCACTAAAAGAAAAACCTGCAATAAACAAAAACAAAAACTAAACGTAAAAGTACGAGAATCTTTGACCAAAGGGTCTAGTAATTATCACGAACTTGATTGACACTCGTATTCCCCGGCAACGGCGCCAATTTTTGATAACGCTCAATCTACAGCTCTCGTTTGAGTGTAAAGCGGTCGTTAGCAAATATAGAACCCAACCTGGGTTGGGTGTCGATCCCACAGGGAATAGCTTGGCCAACAAGTAAGCAAAATTAATAGACTTTTGGTGCAAGTCTCGTAAGAAGGGGGGATTGTAATAAGTAACCAAAGTAATGAAATAAAAGCTGAAAATAGCAAAGTAAAAAGAGAGTATTTCGTAGGTTGTGAAACAATGAGAATTGAAGCGTTGGGGTTATGTCCACCTTCTGAGGTATACGTCTCTATCGGCTATGAGTGTGTAGAGTCTTGACATGCAATTGCTTATAGAGAATTGTAGTCGATGGTAAATCCAAGCGTCTCTCGACCTGAACAAGGACTATTTCACTTTAACTCTCTCGAGCTTAAAGCGTGTCTAGCGGTACGAATTCTCCAAGAGGTTAGTCCAGTTACGGCACTAGCTTTTTAATAGGAAAGGGTGTCCTACTACCTTGACATTATCTCTTTTCCAGACAAATAACCTTTCTCTCGAACAAGTTAAATGTTAGACTGGCGTTATTCTTGCGTTTGCAACCGCAAAGAATGTAGATTAAGATGAAGAGCGTAATGATATAAGCAATATACGTGTCTTGAACTCACAAACTCACAGCTATAGATAGTAACTCATTCGGCTTCCATAACCCCAACTAAGAGGTTTAGTTACCCATGAATGCGAAGGACATCACGATTTGCATGGTTGATGGCGTGAGAAATAGGTGATAGGCGTGTGGTTTTGGTGATTTCGTAGCAAGTAACGATTCTCTTGTTGTGGAGTTTAAGAATAGAAGAGTAGATTAGAAGTGTTTGTGGTGGAAGATGAGAGGGATGGAAGAAAATTAATTGTTGAATTAAGTGAAGAATTGAAGAATTTAGAATTAAGAATTAAGAATGTCTTAAGTGTAGAATGTATAAAAATCTCTAACCTGATAGGGTATTTATAATACTCCTATCCTACTCCTACTAAGCTAATGAAATAAATAACCAAATCCTAATATACTAATGAAATCCTTGACCCAAATGTACTAGGGTAAGGTTACAATATCATAATCCAAATAGATTAGTGAAACACATAACCTAATTGCACTAGGTTAATGTATCTTGGTAAAAATCCAGCTTTGTGTCTGTAAGTCCCCAAAGTCTTCAGAATTGTTGTTTTAGCCCGGGACAGATTTTCCATGCAGCAGATTTGGTCCTTTAGGCGTCCAGCTCCTTTCCACTTCGTTTGTGAGCTTTCTTTTGCGTCAAGTAAGCCATAAAATGCTGTATTTTGCATCATTTATACCTGAAACTTTACTAATCATGTTTGTTAGCTCATTTATAGGAAAAAGGACTAAAAGTGCATGAAATAGATAATTAGTTCTCAAAACTAGGCTAAAATATGGGCAAAATATATTGATATAGGCACGTAAATTCGCCTATCATCAGCATACACAATGCTAGAGGGAGCATACATGTCATGATTCAAATTACTAGATCGTGAGGGTACCTACTCTAATTTAACTAGATAGGAGAACCCCTTACCACCCATTTAATAAGATATGCGGAAGTCTGAAAATAAGTAACAAAATACCCAAATCCTTATTACAATTGATTTTACAACATATATAAATATGGAATGAAAACAACCTAAGAACCTAGTCTAAACAGATACAAAAGCTTCTATGTTAAGAAATATACAACTAGATACAACTTCTACCCTGAATGAGAGGAAGCTGCTAGAGATCACTATCCACGTCATCTGAGAAACATTAATTGATCCTATAACCAGACCATACCCCAAAAAGAGTATAGAAAAAGTAGTATCAGTACAAATAATATGTACTCGTAGGTATCATCGATCGACTAGGATTAGCTGACATAAGCAAAATATAGAAATCACAGAAAGGAAGCATGACAACTTATATAACAGTTCAATCCACATCACTTTCATTCATTGGTTTTACTTAAGATTATTTCATTCTTGTTCCTACTTACTTGTATCTAATCCGTTACTAGTAGTCAATAAATACCATTAACATTCTCCTTATAACTTTCACACTTAATCTCACTAACCATACCTCACCCCTCACATTAAATATCATCTGTCATAACTTTTGCTTGCTTAATCCCAATAGTTACTGTAAGACAATTTCCTTCAATTAACCTTGCTAGTAAAGGAGCACAATAACCATAACCTTGTAACAAGTACAATCATGGCTCAACACAATATTAAAGTCGACAATCTATGGCTCTAATAATATTCATACCTCAATTCAAATATGGAAATAACAACATCAAATATGCCAAGCATTTGTCAATTTAACCCAATCAACTCAATGATCCATAAATAAACAATAATAACAATCAATATATATTTTAGATTTACTCGAGAAATCATCTTTAGCAGTTAAGCACACAAACTTGTCTACTCATGGAGCTCGGTCCACTCAAGAAATTTTTACACTCATAAATACCTTGTACAAATATGTTAAGGATCTTATGGTTGAACCACTATCCATGACCTACAGGAGACGACTGTTATCCTTGTACTATACTAATGTGGTACCTGATTCAACCACCGAATAATATCAACCAACCCTGTGAAGATGTCCAAATACCGCTACATCCCACAATAATAACTGATATCACAATAATCACAACCACAATGAGAATAAGCAATCATACTTGTAAAGTCAATAAGTTTTAATATAACCTTATTATTTGTGATTAACACTTAGGATATTATTTGACAATTTCATTCCTTGAGTATTCATGCAACAATAGACTACCACCCAAATACTTGATCATCTCGAGGTAATCAATTCATGTAAACAACAATCATACTTTAACACTCTAATCACAAGTAGATATAAATCACTGATTTCATCAACTATAGCATGTCCAAAGATCAATCCCCAACTTATTCAAGTAAGCATTATCAAACCATATTCATACATTTAAGTAGTTTAGGAATACGCATTTAACAAAATAGAGTCTCAAGTCTAGTAAATTCATTTATTAATCCAATACAACCAAGGATTCTTCTATTATATAGAAACTTTTACATTCATGTCATTACTAGGTTCAAGTTCCTACACCATTAACCAATCATTCAACTCTATTCAACATACAGATATAGTTTTAGTCATATACCTTTATACCTTTTAATTTCTAATCCTTAGCCTAACTTGAATTTAGGCTCTTAAGTTATGTCGCCACGTCTTATCATAATCCGTTCTCATAAAATACTCCGGCAAGCATATTTCATGTTTTACACACACATAATAGTAAGTTCATCCTTTTTAAGTTATTAAAGATGAGTCATTAGATTATAAGATCTCATAGTCTCTTAATCATCATCTATAATCATATAATTCACATTACAATCCACCATGGAGTCATACAACCATAAAACAACTCTCAAAGATTCATACTCTAACATAATAATACATATTTAGGCTCTTAGCCTATTAAATTCATGTCATCTAAACTCCATGTCAGTAGGACTAAAAATTATTTCTCTTGTCAAATATATATTATGGATATGATTACTAACCGCAATCTAATACTCATAAATCGTAACCTACTTGGGCGCCAAGCTACTACAATAAATAAGCTATGCCACGAATGATTCTCCTTCTTCTTCATGTTTTCGAAGGCTAAATCATATAATAACAATAATTATAATAGTAACTAATAAAGTACTTTTCGAACAAATACCATAAAAATGCAAACCCACTAGTTCTACGATTATTCAAGATCTACATATTTACCTAAGGATCAATTAATCTTCAATAGTTTCTTCATGCTCAACTCAACTTCATTAGTGGAGTTTTAAAGCTAAAGGTCCCACATTTATTTAATTCAAGGTCCTCAACTGTCAATGTTCATGTTTTTGAACCATAACATCACACTAGAAAGAGTTAATTTATAAACTAAAATTAATTCTAAGTGAAAATACATACACTCATGGTTTTTTCCCATAATATCATAAACTTAGGATTCTAAATCACAAGAATTTCACCATGTATTTCCTATTATATTGATTTAAGACAATAAAGGATTAATCAATGTCACAAAGAAGTAAAATTTTGTAAGACCCCATAAAAGTCTAAGTCAAAACTAGCTCCTTAAGCTTCATAAAGCTCCAACACTTAGAAAATTTTAGCGAAGTGTTCAACACTTAGTCTCATTTTAGCCTGCGAACTTCATAAATTTATTTGACCACCTTTCCGACCTCCATTTTTTAATTTTCAAGTTGCGTTACGATGGGGCAAGTCAATAGTATATTTCGGATGAATTTTGGAATTTTTGGGATCCGTTTAGGGCTTGTTTGGATTTCAAAACAGTAGCATAATGCTATTAGGATGCGACGCATGCTAATCTCACAGGACCTAGCATGCGATAGAGCATGCGACGCATGCTCCAGTGCAGAGGACTAGAACATGCGATGCATGCTCTAGTGCGGAGGACTATAGCATGCGACGCACACTCCATAGCATGTTGCCAAAAATTTTAGATTTTTAGCTCAGCATTTTGAGGGTAAAATAGACTTTTTTCCCACCCTATATAAGCTCAAAAACACAGGATTTGGCCCTATTTTCACCAAAATATACTCTATTATCTCTAAATCCTCTCAAGAACACATTAGGTTTTTCATAGAAGATTCAAGTTCAAGAATTTCTCTCCATCAAACTTCAAAAAATCAAGAACTAAGGTATGCACAGTGTTGATTCATGGACTCCTTTCATCCATGAAGCTCAAGAACCCTATTTTTAAACTATATGTCATGATGTTCTTATTTTCAATTGATTATTCTCATGTTGTAATTGTTGTATGATTGCCAAGATTGCATTTTTATCATGTTTTCATGAAACTATGTTAGTATAGGGTTGAAATTCATGCAATTGAGTTAAATTTTGAAACCATGTGGTATTAAATTGGTGATCATACCTATACCCTAAGTGTGCATGCAAGGTGTTTGATAATATGCCCCAATGAATGAATGATGATCAAGTACTTAGATTCCATGAGTCAAGATCATGTCATGCTTCTTAAGTTATGTTATACCTATTTTATTAAGATGATTCCCATGCTAAACCTATGCATTTTGATTGTTTGATGAGATGTTCATAAGATTAGAAGCATGAAATTATGCCATGTTGATATGCATTACTATCCATGTACAACATTATAATAATTATGTATTTCATGAAACCCCCAACTATGAAATTATGAATTGTTGATATTGGTCATGCGATCAAAAGTAGCCTTGTCAGTTTCATTCTATTGAGTCCTGGGGGTACTTGTACCCGACAATTTAGTTATGTGCCTAGAGTCATGTCATGTCTTCACGATAATCTCAGTCAAGCCATGATTAGTAGAATTTAGTCAGTCTCATGACTCAGGAAAACTCAGTAAATTCAATATCAGTCCAGTCTCTTCAAAAATTCTCGGTACTCTTAGAAATCTCAGTATTTTCAAAAATTCAGTTGTCTCAGTAACCTCATAAAATCAATCAGTTAAAACATTCAAAAATAATCTATTAGTCCATGAATTTCAATAAAATCAATCCAGTTTATCTCAGTATTAGCAGATCAGTTAAATCAGCATGATCGGTCTTGTTCAGTTTAGTTAATCATGTTCAGTGTCTATTCAGTTAGGAGTAGGATTCAGCACCAAGTGTACCCAAGGATGGGGATTCACTTATTATTCAATAGAGGGTGTGATCCTTAGAAGCAATCCTTACATTCCAGAACTACGTAGCTAGCGTAGGTTGAGATGTAATCCTATGTGTAGGGCTACTAACACATCTCATTTGGGTTACCTACCAGGAGGGGTTGACGGAAGAGCTCCCTGTCAGCGAAGGTATACTCACAGTTTGTCTTTACCTATGGTACGATACTGACACCCTTCCAGCTGGAGTTACAGGTTAGACCCTACCAGTTCAGTTTCAAGGCATGTAGGTTAGATGATTACCTCCCATAGTCTCAGTTTTGGTTGCAGTCTCAGTACTAGAACTCAGATAGTTCTATAGACTTTAGGACTGTCATATACAGTCACTTAGTACAGTACAGAACTCAACTAGTTCCATCAGAACTTAGACTATCAAATACAGTCTCTCAGTATCAGTATACTAGTTATACGAAACTCATGTTATCAGTATTCAGACTCAGGGCTGTCAGATACAGTCAATCATATTAGCTCTTCATAATCAGAACTATCAGAAATAATTATTTAGATATCCATATCAGTAAACTTAATTTTTAGCTTACCAATTATATAATTAATCTGTATTCCAGTATTAGAAACTCAGATATCAGTAAATACAGATTATCAGTAGGCTCAGTAGTCATACCTATCAAAACTTCAGTTACAGTTACGTATTCATGTATGTATTCTCACGTTCATATTATTACGTCAGCAAGTATAGTTTATGCATATGAACCCCTTGCATTTAGCCTACCTCACTTCTATACCAGTGCATTCCAATGTACTGGCGTATTTACTCTATGGTGTTTTACTTTACACCATAGGTAAAGAAGCACGAGCTCCAAAGCATAAGTAGAATCCCAGTTTAGTAGTCAGAGTCTACAGTGAGTCCTCATATTTTGAGGACATGATGATTACTTTATTATTTCAATTTTTCAGTTTATTTCAGTAGTTGGAGTTAGTTGGGGACCTTTCCCATCAACTCTTTATTCAGACAGTTTAAAGGCTTTCAGACTATAGCATGTTCAGGCAGATATTTCATTTGTTTTGATATTATTATACCATATTTTTAGTTATGTATCAGTATTGAACCTTATGGTCTTTCAGTTAAAGTTTCTGCATTTACGACATTATTATTATTATTCAGTGCTCAGTTACAGATATTAGTCATGAGTTAGTTTGTGGTCCTTCACGATCATAAGCATCGTGTAGCATTATGGGTACTCAGATTTGGGGCGTTAAAAACTTGGTATCAGATCCTAAGGTTCAACAGTGCCCTAGGCAGTCTGAAAAGCCGGATCTAGTATATTCTTGTACATGGGTGTGTTGTGCACCACACTTATGTGCAGGAGGCTATGACATGTTTTAGGAACAGTTTCCCTTCTTTCAATATTCATGTCGTGCCAGTGAGAATAGGCTCAAAGTTAAAATCTCAGTCTAATCTGCTTCGTTTTTTCATTTACAGAACATGCATCCCAAGAGGACTAACGAAAAGGGAACTAAAAATCAATCAGCGCCTCAGCCCGTCCAGCCAGATTCTCTGGATAAGCATGTCTCTCATGTAGAATTCAGGACTATATTTACTACTCTAGCCAGTTTAGTCACAGCTCAGAATGAACGGCCAGCTGCTGTTCTGGCCAACCCAATGGCAAATTCTGTTGCATCCAGGATTCAGGACTTTACCCGAATGAATCCTCCCTTATTCTCCAGTTTTAAGTCAAGAGAGGATCCCAAGGAGTTCCTCGATTAGGTTCAGAAAGTCACAGACATCATGGGAGTGACTTTCAGAGAAAGTGCAGAGTTAGCCGCCTATCAGCTACAAGATATAGCCTATACATGGTTCAAACAGTGGAAGGTAGATAGGGGTATAGATGCAGATCCCATAGATTGGGAAGAGTTTGCTATAGTTTTCTTAGATAGATTCTTTTCTCTAGAGCAGAAAGAATCCAAAGTGTTAGAGTTCATCAATCTTAGACAAGGTAGCATGACCGTAAAATAATACTCCATTAAGTTCACTCAGTTAGCCAGGTACGCTCTCCATGTAGTAGCAGATAGTAGATCCAGAATGAGTAAGTTTGTATCAGTGGTATCAAGTAGAGTAGTTAAGGAGTACAAGACTGTGATATTGGTTAAGGAGATGGACATATCCAGGCTTATGGTCCATGCTCAACAAATTGAGGAGCAGAAACTTAGAAAGAAGGAGAGAGAAAATAAGAGAGCCAGAATAGGTAGTTATAGTTTTTCTCAGTTAGGGTGGCAGAGTGGTAATCATTTTCATTTATGTTAGAAATGTTCAGTCCCAGTTTACTCTTCTGCTAGTGCACCAGTACCAAAGTTCATAAATGACCGTAGGGATGGGGCATCAGGTTCCAAGGCCCAGGGTAGTGAGAGTAGGGTTTTTACTCATCTATTTTGCAAAGAGTGTGGTAAGTATCATAAGGGGGTGTATAGAGCCAGCAGTAATGTGTGTTTTGGATGTGAAGAAGTAGGTCACAAAGTCTGAGATTGTCCTAAACTCAATCCTCGAAGTCAGCATGGTCGTTCTTCAGCTCAGTCCGATCGTCCAAAATAGCAGGGCACCAATTCCAGTGCTATCAGTGGGGCAACACCCAAATAGACTTTATGCACTTCAGTCCCGACAGAATCGGGAAAGTTCTCCTGATGCAGCCACTGGTATATTATAGATCTCTTATTTATATGTTCATGCTTCTTCAGATTCATGAGTTTCTTTTCTTTTGAAACCTTGCATAGAAGTTAAACTTTGGGGTCAAAAAGTCAAGCCTTCGATTCTAGTTATAGTTCTAGTATGTGTAAGAATTCAGTAAGGGAAAACGATTCTCAACCCGTTTCTCATAGAAGGGTGTATGATTACAGTTCCTAGTATAAGGAGTTCAGTTCCAAACCCCTCAATGTTAAGAATCATGTCCCATTAAATGCAAAAATTCCAGACTCAGGTCATGAAGCTCATGACTCATGCACTCATGTCAAGCTTTATAGTATGCTCAGCCCATATGGCTCATGTTCCACTTCCAGTGAGCAGTCAAACTCAGTAGTATCATGTACACACTCAGCTTAAAAATCTTGATAAATCCATGATTTTGGTATTCTATTTCTCAGGCATCAGTTAAGTATCAAATTTAATATATCCCTGGCATATGTCAATTGTCCGTAAGCAATTATCAGAACTTAATTACAGTTTCAGTGTTCAATTTTAGTAATCAGTATTCAGTCCTAAAATCAAATACTTCAGCACCATTCTTAACCTCAATTATCAGAAATCAACATTTAGTCTCAATTACGTCTTGGCTATGATCTCAGTCCCAGTTCTAGTACAGTAATCAGGTCAGAAATTCAGTCCAGTTTCAGGATAGCTTGACAATGTTACAGTTATCGATTATTCAGTCAGTAGTACCTCAATACCTCTATTTATAGAATGTTCCCAATCACATTAGATGCCTAGTCTAGCATTCTTGAGGTAATATAGTTTTCACTCATTCATACTCAGTTACCTTATATTATCCAGTCAGTTATTACCTTTCATGCATGATACTCTATAATTTTAGTTCATTTATTCAGGATAAGTACAGTTCAATCTTGTATACCCAGTATTCAGCTATCATTCATTCAGTTAATCGGATAAGTTAGTATATTTACGCATTCGTGCTCAGCACCCCATGAATCTTTTCAACAGTCTCAGTTGCAGTGCATAAGGCTTAGTTACTTTATATTAGATGATGTTCATAGGCCTTAACTCATCTTACTGAATCTCAATCAGGTTATGATATTCTTACTCTGCTGTATTATACAGACCAGTTCATGCAGTTTGGTTTCTAATGTTCCCATCTTGCTAGCCGAAAATCTCATGAAAGAATGTAACCATTCTGAGATAAACCAATCAGATAGATGCAAGATCAGCCCGATTCATATATCATGCCTTCGTTTCACATCTCAAAAAATTAGTTATGACTCAATTCTTAGGTGTCTTATGCATCGCCTCAGTTTTCCTCAACAGCTCAGCCAAGCCAGTATTCCTCAAGGGACCTAGTGTCCTAAGGGGGAGATACACTATAATTTCCCAAAACTTTCATAACATAAGTATTCCAATCTATTTTCATGTAATGAATCCAGTTTAGAGTAAGAGGTACTCATAAGTTGACCCTTAAGCTCCAACTTCAGTTGTACGGCATGTATTCAAGACTCGGTTCAGTTCACGGAATTCGGTTTATGTATCATGTTTTAGTCTCAGTCATGTTCTTAGATTCTTGTTCATGCATACTTCTAGCATAATCATGGGTTCATCAGTATTTTTCAGTTTACGTAATAGTTTTTCTTGAACTTACTCAGTTCCATGTTCAAATTATCATTACAAACTAGGTATTCAATTTATGCTCAGATTTCTATACAAACTTGGTATCAATTACCATTTGCATATTCAGTCATGCATTCATATATCAGTTCAGTCAAATAATCATGCATCAGACATACATTCTCATTATAAGAAATTTAGTTCATCAGAACTTTCAGTCATGTATTCATAAGTCCATTATCCATGCATCAGATATGAATGAATTCATCTTATCAGTCATGCATCAGATAAGCATGTCCAGTATGTTATATTCAGCTCGTCAGTCATGAAATCATGTGTCAGTAGTGTATGTCTTGTACGTACTCCAGTTTATTGTTCCTCCCCTATCAATCAGTTCCATTCGAGGACGAATATTTTCAAGGGGGAGATATTGTAAGACCCCGTAAAAGTCTAAGTCAAAACTAGATCCTTAAGCTTCATAAAACTCCAACACTTAGAAAATTTTAGCTAAGTGTTCAACACTTAGTCTCATTTTAGCCTTTGAAATTCAGAAATTTATTTGACCACCTTTTCGACCTCTGTTTTCCAATTTTCAAATTGCGTTACGACGGGGCAAGTCAATAGTACATTCCGGGTGAGTTTTGAAAATTTTTGGGATCCATTTAGGGCATGTTTGGATTTTGAAACAGTAGCATCATGCTATTAGGATGCGACGTATGCTAATCTCACAGGCTCTAGCATGCGATAGAGTATGCGACGCATGCTCCAGTGCGGAGAACTAGAGCATGCGACGCACGCTCCATAGCATGCTGCCAAAATTTTTACTGATTGATGTTGATTTTGCACTACCATAGTCTAAGTGTTCCAAGAGACAAATTTTTTGATAACTGAAATTGGTCTAGGGCTTAGAGAAAATTAGATATTTTACAGAGTTGATGAACATAAGGATTCGAGTTGATATTTGATAGATTTATTATTGGACAAAATTAAAGATCGTATATAAAATAACTAAATTGGTACTGATATGCAAAGAAGCCCCAAGAAGGGAAAATAAAACTCTTACAAAGAAGAGATGAAAACCATCAGTCAGTGGAAGATGAGAGACTTTTTTACTTCATGATATTATTGAAGTTAAAATTTTGTTTTCCCATATTTTGACAAAAAATATTTCTTGTTGTTTATTCTCAGTCTAATGAATACTCTCGTCTGTGTATAGAACATGTTGAATACAACATGTCTGCATTTGTAGGATAACTCCAACGTGAAAGTTATGTGACGTCCTTAAATCGATGCAGATATGTATTCTTTGAATAGAAATTTATTTTCTAAAAGAACCTGGCTTTCGTACTTATTCCTTAAATCTATGGTGTAAATTTCATGTTTTCCATTGTCATCTTGTTTTCATTAAATAATATATCTATGAATAATTATTGAATGTAATATTAATTTCTTTACTTGAAAGAGGTCCAAATTTTACACATCATATTTAAATTAAATAATGATGGTGAAAGATAGCAGAAAAATATTTAATCACTAATCTCACAAGATGCATAAATTGCGAGAATAGAAAGAATGATAAGAAGGAATACAAAATAAGCGCACACACAAAAAAATAAAAAAAAGCTTTGTTATATCATTGGTTATTTCACAAATCCTAATTATATTTCAGTTAGAAACTATAAAAATAATTTTTTTTTGGTTCAAAATCATAGGAATTTTTAGGGTTTTAGGTAGCAAAAGCATATTTGGAATTGAAATATGAGAAATATATTCTCCTAACATAATGTAATAAAAATTAGATAAATTGGGTTATCTTATCCTTTTTAGAGGATACCAACCTAAAGTGCTTTCCAATCACGTAAGGGTGTAAAAATTTCTATCAATCAATCGATACTATTTTGTACTTCTAATTGAAACACTAATAATTTATTTTTGAGATAAAATTAAGGCTTTAGGAAATTAAATCAAATCTCTCACTATCTATCTGTTTATCAACATAATTTACCCAAATTAATTTGACCAACATAAAAAAAAAGATTTGTTTTAAAAAAAAAGTGAGGAGTGAATGAAGCTTTGAAGAGAGGACAAGTAAGCACTAAACACCACAGAGGTATACTCGAGATGTGAATCTTATGAATTCGAATTTCATTATAATAATTTACTAAATTTAAAGTCAATTTTTATACTTATGCGATAATTTTTTAAAATGCATATGTAAAGTTCGAACTAAATTTACTAATAGCTAGATTGAGACAAATTTATATTTTAAGATTTAAGTCATGAATAAAGACGATATTGAGATTTATACTATGAATTCATGAACCTGTCATAACTTCTTTAATTTATGAAGTCTAAAGTAATTATTTATTCTTTAAAAAAAAAATTAAAACTTCAAATTGTTAAATAATATGAATGTCATGTGACATGTATATGTGTGAAATATTAGAGATAATAGTTAGTTGTCAAGTTGGATTTGGAGGCCAAAATATTTCTTGTTCAATTTGAATTTAAATACATAGTTAGCCAACTTGTCAACTTGCCATTTTGCCAACTTGAAGTCAAGTTTGGCAAACTTAGAAACTAAGTTTGTTATCTATAAATAGCCATCATTTGTACATTTTATATACACATCCAAGTAGTAACAAAAGTACTACTAAAATTTTCTGGGAAAAGTTATCGTTTTCACCTCAAACTATACACGAAAAGTCTAGGACACATTCAAACTATCATAGTGACCTATTACACACCTATACTATGTAAAAGTAAAACTATTACCTCCCCGCGACACCCAGTCCAAGGCACGTTTCTTACACTCAATATAGGCGGGTCCAGCCTTTTGACACTCAAAATAAACGTTTAAAAATATTTTTAAAAAATATTAAATTATAATGTATCCTCCATTTCAGCCAATTTGAGGCTCCAAACTAAAAAATTCTAATTTCCAATTTTTTCATCCAAAATGAAAATTCAAGATCATTTGTTTGAAGAATTAGTAACTACATCTTTTTAATTGTTTGATTTTTTGCTATATTGCGAGAAAATATAGTTCTTTTGTCTTAAATTTATTGAAATTTTGATAAATATTTCTTCCCTCAAGTGTTTGTTCAACCTCTCTTAAAGCTTGCTTTCATACCACCTTCGTTGAAATCCACCGAATCAACTTATAACAATCGTAACTGTAACTTCACAGAAAAAAAAAAGCAGCAAATAGTAGATAGTAAGGATGAGCAAGTCGGGTCAACCTCCGGATCTCAAAAAGTATATGGACAAGCAAATTCAAATCAAGTTGAATGTCAATCGCTTAGTCACTGAAACTCTTCGCGGGTTTGATCAGTTCATGAATTTGGTCATTGACAAGACTGTGAAAGTTAATGGTAATGAGAATAACGAAATTGGCATGGTGGTGATTCGTGGTAATAGCGTGGTGACAATTGAAGCGTTGGAGTAGCTCTAAGGGATCTTTGTTTATGCTTCAGATGTTGTTGTCGCCTGTTTAAAGGAACATGATTTTGTACAATCAGAATTCAGTATTTGATTAGATAACAGTTAACATGACAATGAATTTCTGTCTAAGCTTGATCATTAATTTTCGCAATTCAATTAGTGCACTATGTGCTGAATGCAGTTTGTATGTGCTCCAATGTCTTTTAATTGGAAATTGATGTTTTCTTTTGATGCTAAAAAAAATAATTGTAACTTGAAATGAAAAGAGATAAATGATTTTTGACTGTCACCAATAAAAAACATAGCAAAATTAGGTGTTTATCTCTTCTATCGGGTTGAAATTTGCTAAAAAAATAAAAAGAAAAGAGAGATGAAGTTTCAATTTTGGTTTGCATTGATGCTCTTCTGATTGAATTTTTTCTTTCCATTCATATTCTATCCGAATGGATCGGGTAGGGTGAAACAATTGGGTTGGGTCGGGTTAGAATTGGATTAAATTAGTTGGGTTGGATTAGGTTTATTAAAGAGTTCATTAATTAAATAGTAAAATTAAATTAAACACGTGACATCACCAGACAGCGAGTGGAGTACACTCCACTCATTAAACTTAGGCATGAGTGTCAGATGATCGAGCTGTAGGAAATTTTCAAACAGATATTGATATCTGTTGCAACTTGCAACGGATGACATATCTGTTTGAAAATGACTTTTTTCAAATTCTCTATTTCTCTCATTTCTTCAAGTTTGATATTGATATTTTATCTTTATTTTATAACACGTTATCAACACGAGACTCTACCGTCTCAAAATTTGATGGCTAAGAAAAGAAAATTGAATTGAAAGGTGAGGAAGGCAAGACCGCAAGAACTATGCGATCATCATGATTTGGATTTCACCTTTCTACTATTTATGATAAGATAAATATATTATTAACTCATGTTCTTTAATTAATTTTAAAAATAATATTGATAATCACAAAGTGGTGATATTGTTATAGACTTAAGTTTGAGTTTATTATACTTTAGCCTAATATGTTATTAGTCGAGGGTGTGATGATGAATTTAAATCTCATGCCATTAAGAGGGTAAGACATTGGGTCAAGAGTCCCGATGCACAATGATGATAAGATGTTGGGTTCAAGTCCCATTGATATTTGACCTATGACGTCTTTATATGGATAAGACGCTGAATTTTAATCTCAATACAATATATTGATGATATGATAATGACTAAGGCAAAATTTTGTTGAAAAGTCATAAAATATGTCCCATTAAATATGCTCCATTTCTTGAAGTGAATGTGGTAGCATGCAGTGCATAGTATGTCTGAAAGAAGACATGTGATTGAATTTATGAATATGAATATAGGCGTACCAAGGACAAAACATTTCGTTGTATTATATGTACATCTAGATTTGCTCATAAAGGAGCAATATCTTGAAAGTAATTCAAAGCTATCATAATTTAATAGGCTTAATACCTCATTATATTTCATTACTGGGGAATGGAAATTTTAATTATTAAAACTACAGATTCATTCCCTGGGGTGAATGTGATAGGAATAACACCTCCATAAAAGATAAATAATTGAGAAGAAATATTATGAAATATACTCCAAAATAGCAAAATTAAAAAATTATTTATGTTCTAGTAAATCTGAAATTTACTAAGTAGAACTCATATGACATGGTAAACTTGGAGTTTACTAGTACAAATAAGTTCATAAATTGGCATGAACGATTTTGTCATCTCGAAGATGTGCACATTGAGTATTACACAACATATATATTAAAGAATTAGAAGGTTATATTCTTCGAAGAACATTATGAGTTCTAAATGATCCTTCAAAAAATGAAGGTAATTTTTGCTACTAATAGGCATGGTATGAAAGGTCATTGCACGCGTGATTATCGTGCGACCTAATTTCATAGAAGTTTTATAAATCCTCCATCAAAGCTAAGGAATATAAAGTGATAGCGCACTTGACCTTTTAAAGTGATGTTGAGGTCTGTCGTGTAAATATAATAAATTTTATGGTGTGAGAATGAGCTTTCAATGAAAATCTATGAAGCATGTGCATATGATTATAATTCATTTCTCGAATAGAAGGAAACTTGTGATAAGCATCATTGATGCTCGACCATTCTTGAAACGAATGTGTCAAGATGTGATCGATATAAATTATCAATAAGGACATGTTCATGCATGGTTGGATAAATATCACATCTCACCTCTACGAAAGATTTGAGAAACATAAAGAAAATTTTATTTTGACATGAGCGGTCATTGATCGTGTACTTATAGTATGGCATAAATATTTTTGATATGTTTATCATGGATTACCAAAGAATAAAAGTAAGAAACAAGTCTCGCCTATATAATGTTTTAAGATTATGATCGTACTTATATGAATTTCTCTTTGAAGGAGATGTTCACCATATGAATAGTATGTGAAATATGTGTAGTACACGAAATTAATTGAGATCTTCAAAAGAGCTTAAGTGTTACTATCTGGAGGAATGAAATTGTTCATAATATTGAGATTGTAGTAAGTCTTGAGAAAAACTTATTAAGTTTCAAAGACATTACCAAACATAAATTATATTGAGACTATAAATAATTGAAAGATGTATCTTCATATTACTACAATCTACGCGGGTTATAAATATTTATGTAAAGGTTATTTGCATTTTTTCTTTTATTTATGAGCATGATGACAGAATCACATGCAATAGTAAATTAAAAATTTACTGAAATACATATCAGTTGGCATGACGGTTGACCATCCCGGTTCAAATATGATGCAAAAGTAATTGAGAATTCATGTGGTTATATATTGAAGAAATAAAAGATTCTTCACGAATTTTCTTATGTTGTTTGTTCTCACAATGAATTGATCATTGTACCAGCTAAGATTGGGATGTATTTTCTAAATTTTTTGAAACATATAAAAAGATGAAATGGGCCCGTTCGCCTACCATGTGGACCGATTGCTAGTATATAGTTTAATAAATGCATCTATGATATGGTCACATGTACTTTTCTATTAAATTGAAATTTGATTTTTGCAAAGTTTTTTGCTCGAATTATTAAATTAAGAGCACAGTTTCAAACTACAAATTATGTTGATAATGCTGGTTACTTTAGTTGAAATTGTATGTCTCCAATTCTAGCTAAATCATTGATTATTAGTACAAATCTCCCAAAAGAAATTTGATATGAGCTGTGCCATTTAAAATATAGCAGCATTTATATGCATCAAGCCAACAAGGCTCCCCTATCACTATTGGTTCAAGGTCAAGGACCAAATAATTTTCATCTAAAAAAATTTTTGTATGCGGCATATAATGCAATTGCTTTATCATAATGCACAAATATGAATTCCAAGATAAAATTGGGAATAAATGTTAGATTTTCTCACATTAAGAGGAGAGGTGATTAACAATTGAAAATTATTCATGAAATTAATTATCTAGATCCTCATAAAAAATATATAAATGCGAACTTGAAGTTTGAGAGATAATTCATTTGCAAAATGTTGCAAACTAATTGTCAGATATGTTTTCTAACTCTATATGATAATTCAACTGTAAAATGCTCCAATAAAAAGTTCACAAAAGAACAGAGTCTATGACACGTCTGAAGCGTGTAGACCAATCGATTTCAAAGGTAAATTTCCTTTAAGAAGGAAAGGAGAAAATGCTCAAGATGGACATGATAATGAGGCAAGTGCTTTAGCACCGACATAACACTTCATAAAACCTTGGCAAAGGTACCAATATCAAATAATCATCGATGATATCTTTGATATAATATAGCGCTCAAAATTATAAATAGTATTGAGGATCTTGGATACAAATCTGTCAAAGAGTATGGACAGATAAATTACTGGCCAAATAAAAGTATGTAATTCAAGTAATTTGTTTCACTTGAAAAGTGAATATTTAGATTCATAATCCAAAGACCAGAAGTATAATGCCAGTGGGGTACAAATGATTTACTATGCGAGAAGTAAAATAAGATATAAAGTATAACTTATGCCTTGGGGCATAAGGATTTCACAAAGTTTCTGGCATTATTGTAGGAGAATTGTTCTCCTGTGGCGGATAAAATGAGGTTTGTTTCAGCCTGACAATGTCGAAAAGCTTTAATATGTGTAATAAATTATTGTCATGTCTATCTAGATGACAAATTTATATGAAAATCTTTGAAGGATTTAAAATGTTATAAAGTGATTCTATTAAAATACCCCATGATTATAAAGATCACTTAACTTGAAAACAGATCAATTTTAATCTCATGATAAATAATTAAGTAAGTACCATATTTGAGTCCAATTGGTGCACTTATGAATTGTGGAGCATCATTTATAAGAATAAAATGGTATTTTAAACGATGCGAGTATAATACGCGCGCTGCACTCTTTTTTCCTTAGCTGAGGTTTTATCCCACAGGATTTTTTAGGCAAGGTTTTTAATGAGGCAGCTAACAACTGGAGTGTTTGACAAATATTTGACAAATGAAATATTTATCCATTGATGAACATATATTGAAAAGGTATTTATCTGAACCACATGAAATTCAATCTCAGATGGGTTATTTACTTATATATGGAGATACAATTACATCATGACGTTCGGTGAAGTATACAACAGTTGTCACTTCTTTAAATCATGTTGAGATTATTGTTATTTATAAAACAAGCCGAGAATATATGTGGTTGAGATCCATGATACGTCTCATTCGAGAAAAATGTGGTTTGAAATGTGATAAAGTGCCTACGATTTTATATGAAGATAATGCAACATGCATATCGCAATTAAAGGGAGGATTCATAAAACGAGACAGAACGAAGCACATCTCGCTAAAAATTTTCTACACATGAGCTCCAAAGAAATGGTGATATCAACGTGCGATAGATTCGTTCAAGTGAAAATATTGTTGATTTATTCACCAAGTCTCTACCAACTGCAACTTTCAAGTAAATGGTGCACAAGATTGGGATGCGAAGATTCAAGTCATTAAATTGAAGTTTTCATCAGAGGGAGTAAAATACGTGTTGTACTTTTTTTTCCTTAATCAAGGTTTTGTTCTAATTGGGTTTTCTGGTAAGATTTTTAATGAGAAAACACTAAAGATGTATTACAAGATGTGTGAATTCTTTTTCCTTCGCTAGGTTTTTCTCCATTGGATTTTCCTAGTGGGATTTTAACGAGATACATTATCTATTAATGGACATCCAAGGGGGGGTGTTATATAATATGGATGTCATGTGACATGTATATGTGTGAAATATTAGAGATAATAGCTAGTTATCAAGTTTGATTTGGAGGCCAAAACATTCCTTGTTCAATTTGAATTTGAATACATATAGTTAGCCAACTTGAAGTCAAAGTTCGGCAAACTTAGAAACTAAGTTTTTTGTCTACAAATAGCCACCATTTGTACATTTTATATACACATCCAAGTAGTAACAAAAGTACTACTAAAATTCTCTAGTTCTCTCATTTCTTCAAATTTGATATTGATATTTTGTCTTTATTTTACAACACAAATAAATTTATAACTAATACTCGCCCCCCCCCCCCCCCCCGGCTTATCTCATCTTTCTAGCGCACCTATATATACTTCCTGGCATTTGTCATCATCCCTTCCCAACAACAGCCACCTCCAAAAATTAAAATCTGTTAACATTAATTTGTTGCAGTTTCAACTCCAAATAGCTCCAACCATATATGAGTTTGTAGTTAGTTAATTAATTACTCGAGCTTTTTTTTTACCGATTAAGTTATACCTTCATACTAATTTACAGCTTCTAAAAGAAGCAAGTGTATATTATTGGAGCATAACAGACGAATGAAGACAAGACAAACTTTAACTTAACACGTAGATGATAAATGCAGTTAGTCAATCATCCCAATTAAAGAAAAAATTCCTGCGGGTGACTCTATCGTAGCATTAATTTGTGCAGTTTGAAGTTCATATTGTTCCAACCATATATGAGTTTGTGGTTGGTTAATTAATTATTCAAGCTTTTTTTTTGCCAATTGAGTTACACCTTTGTACTTATTTGCAGCTTCTAAAAGATCGCAACTGAATATAATCGAAGCATAACGGACAGTGAAGATACGACAAATTTTAATTTGACACAGTAAATGATAAATTCAACGAATCAATCGTTCTAATAAAAAAATTCTTGTAGGTGACCTTATCCCCTAACATTTATTTGTTGTTGCAATTTGAAGTCCAAATTGCTCCAAACATGTATGAGTTTGTGGTTAATTGATTACTCAAGCTTCTTTTTCATCTATTAAGTTATTATACCTTCATATTAATTTACAGCTTCTAAAAAAAGCTAAGCAAGTGAATATAATTAGAGCATAACGAACAACAAAGACACGACAAACTTTTACCTGACAAAAGTAAATGGTAAATTCAACAGATTAGTCGTTCTAATAAAAAAAAATATTCCTGTGATGACTGTATCCCCTAACATTTATTTTGTTGCAGTTTGAAGCCCAAATTGTTCCAACTATATGTATGAGTTGTGGTTAATTGATTGCTTTAGCTTCACTTTCATCGATCAAGTTGCACCTTCATACTAATACTAATTTATAGCTTATAAAAGAAGAATCAGAGCATAACGGATAATGAAGACACGGCAACTTTAATTTGACAAAGTAAACGGTAAGCTCAATGGATCAATCGTCCTAACAAAAAATAGGGCAAAATTTAGAAATAGCATACTTATCCCCTTAATTATGAGTTTCATAGCAACAGTTTCACAATTACATAATATAGCAAGTTGTATTTTGTATTTTTACAAACTGCTGCTACAAAAACACAAATACATATGATTTTTATTGCGCTTATGATCGATATGTATTTTGTATTTTGCAAACTGTTGCTACAAAAATACAAATACATATAAATACATATGCTACAAAATGTAATTTGATAAAAGTGTTGTTATTTTTTATAATTTAATACTTAAGCATGCTACTTTATGTATTTTTTCCATAAAAATATTCTTGTGAGTGACCCTATTCTGATCCATAACATTATTTTGCTGTGGTTTGGGGTCTAATTGTTCCAATCATATATGAGTTTGTTATTAATTGATTATTTGAGCTTCTTTTTCGTCAATTAAGTTGCACCTTTGTAGTAACTTTGTAGCCTCTCTTAAGAAAAACATGCAAGTGAATTTAATCGATTCCTCACAGACAACAAAGACACAACAAACTTTAATCTAACAAAGTAAATGATAAAATCTAACTAATTCGATCATCTCAACAAAAAATAATATTTTTGTGGGAGACCCTATCCCGGATCAAATTGAATAAGGCAATAAAAATACACATGGTAGAATTTTTGAAATTCTACTTCAATCTAATTTATTTAATCATACAAAAATCTGAAAACTGACAGTATGCTTGATCTTTAGCAAACAGGCTCCACAAGAACATACCTAATAAACGTAATGACACATGATGGCAAAACAAAACTGGACAAGGACTTCAACAATTTTATATACATTTGGAATATTTACTTTGACTACCAGCAAGCTATATATAAATATAAATTTACTAGTTTTAAAAAATAAATTATTATTACTATATTATAATTATCTTTTTGTTTATTTTAAAGTTGACAGCCAAGAAGAAGGTGACGAAAGAGTAATTTGTTTGAGAGTGAGTAGAAGATACGAAATGAGAGAAAGGGAGGCAACGTTTGCTGGTCGGTGGACCCAAATTTTACACTATTATTATCACATCATCCTAGACTAATTATTTGAAAAAAAATTCATTCGCGCTTGATATTTATATTTATGTATTTCAGTAAATTATAGCTATTAGTTTAGTCAATTGAGGCTAGAATGTAGTAATATATTAATTAATTATAATTAATGAGAGTATTTTATGTAATTGATGTTGATTTATTTGATGTAAACATCGAATTGATCTGAGTAGATTTATCTTGAGCCACACATACACATCCTCCCAATCCACTTAAGACTTTCACCTTTGTGATTCGATGATAGTGTGAAAAAATAATACAAGTATAGAAAAATCACATACTAAGAGTTAGCTATTAAGGTGGGAGAGCAAGCTTATATAAGTTCTATATCAATTTTTCATTTGATTGATGTGGGACACAAGGCTCATCCCTTGTAATAATATCATAATAAATCACCACGCTCTGCATATGTAGTCCTTGGGCTGTGTGCTAGACATGACTAGCCCTATCGAACACTTCCATACTGTCCTTATCATCCCAGGCACAGTGGGTGGGGAAGGTGATGAGTGACTCAAAAAATATCGGTACAACCTTACGAGATCCACACCCTAAAAGTTAGTTACAAAGTAGGAGAGCCCAAGACTATATAAGCCTCATATTAATTCGCTAGTGTTCTAACCATAAATTTTGAATCAAATTTAAAATTTAATCTTTTAAGTATATATTTGACCATAGATTTGGATGAGATTTTGAAAATATGTCATGAAAAAAAAGATTCAAGTTTAAAAAATTGGTCACTCAAAAAACTTTTAAAAAAAAATCAAGTAAAACGGATGGCCAATTACAACTTCAAAAATTCAAATTCAGATTTCAACTTCAAAATTAGTAACTAAACGGAAGCAAATATAAAAATTATTATCTATTTTTTGAATAAAATTCTAAACAAACAACAAAAATCATCACTAACGTCTTATTTAGCAATGGATTATCATAGAATCATATTAGATACTAGCTATATAGCAACAGATATAAAATGAACTCCATAGCTAAAGTCATTTTTTTTTTCAATTTTACATTTTAAGTAGCGATTCATGTGACTTAGAGGTCATCGATTCAAGCCGCAAAAATAGTCTTACATATAATAAATCTTTGTGTTCGATGTTTACATAGACTTCACTTGCGGAAGCTTTATTGCACCAAACTATTCTTTAAGTAGTGAAATGAATTATAAAATAGAGAAAAATGAATAAGAGGGGAAAATGATAGATGGAAAAAAAATTGTTTGGACCACCTTTAGAAACGGATTCAATAATGCAGAATCTGAGTTGATCAAGCTCTAATATAGATATTGAATTTAATGAAAAAATAGAGGAGAGAAAGAAAATAAAAAAGAGAGATGGGGTAGGGGGTAGGGTGGGGGCTATACGGATATGTGTTTGTGTGTATGCATGACACCTAAAACAAACAACATATAGAGGAACTTCATATAGCATCTTTTCTTGGAAATTTTTCATTTAATAGCAAAGTGTTGAAGAAGAAAAAAGAAAGAGAAAAATAAAACATGGGATGAATATTCTCTTTAATTCCTCTTACTCACTCACTCACTCAATTTTAAGTTCTTGATAAGGTTTGTAAGTAAAATTCAATTCTTTTTTTTCCTTCTCTTTGTTTTTCCCTTCATCTTTTTATAAATTGAGTTAATTTTCTTTCTTTCTACCAAACAATTCTTGGTGAATTTAATTCTTTTTTCCTCATCTTTTTTGGTTGTGAAGAGCAAGAGCAAATCAAGATCAAGAAGAAATTAATTAAATCAAGTGAAGGTTTGTGAGTGAAGCTTGTTGAATTTAATTGTTTTTTCTTTCATCTTTTTTTTGGTTGAATTTCTTAATTTATTTTTTTTAAATTATAGATGGCTGGAGGCTCATCATCAACTATGTTTTTTGCAATGAGACAAGAAGAAGAATTAATTCAAAATCATCAAGAAATGCTCCATCAATCTCATGCTCATGAAGCACCAACAAAGAAGAGAAGAAATCAACCTGGCACACCAAGCAAGTATCTATCTAGTAATTAATTAGACTAATTTTTATGAAAAAGAAAATTCTTTTTTTTTGGAACATATGAACAAGAAATTAACACTAGCTAATTTCTTTCTTCTTTAATTTCTTATAAATCTATCTATAGTACAAATAAAGGTTGAAAAAATAATTTATAACTCAAGTTCAAGTTTTACCTTTAAAAAAAGTGAGGAAAACCCTAATTTGTTAGTTCAATTTTTTGTGTAATAAAAACCACCCTTTCCATTAATGGATATGTTGAATAGGGAAGACGAAAGAAATCAACTAAAAGATTGAACCGCTTGACTGACCCCTTCATGTATAGTTCATTTGCTACAACAGTAAGTCAGTAACATATATTTAGTGTAATCTCACATATATTCATTCATTAATGTTGGAATATTTTGGGAATGATTGTGCAAATCGCGCTAGCAAAAGATCATCTCCTTTCATTTTTATCTTATAAAATATCTTTTTTAAGTTTCCACCATATATAGATGATGAAATTTTTTTCTAACATATGAAAAAAAATCGTTTGTTCAATTGATGCCTTCATAATCCATTCATTAAAATTGGGATGGCTAGAACCAATCAGAAGTGCAACTATTTTTATTTGATATATATTCTCCGTCATGAATTTTGTAAGTTTATTTCCATCATATAGATGACGAATTTTATCACTTATAATAATTTGTCATTTTGTTTGGATTGTGGTGGGATGAACAGGTCCAGACGCAGAAGTGATAGCGTTGTCACCAAAGACCCTAATGGCAACAAACAGATTTTTATGTGAGGTATGCAACAAAGGTTTTCAAAGAGAACAAAACTTACAACTCCATAGAAGAGGACACAATTTGCCATGGAAATTAAAGCAAAAAAATACAAAAGAAGTTGCAAAAAGGAAGGTGTATCTTTGTCCAGAACCAACATGTATTCATCATGAACCAAGTAGAGCACTTGGTGATCTTACTGGTATTAAAAAACATTATTTTAGAAAACATGGTGAGAAGAAATTCAAATGTGAAAAGTGTTCAAAGAAGTATGCTGTTCAGTCTGATTGGAAAGCACATAGCAAAACTTGTGGCACTCGTGAGTATAGATGTGATTGTGGCACTCTCTTCTCAAGGTATGGAATTTCGTCACTAATCTGTCGCTAAATTGCTCGTAGTTATCAGGATTTTTAGTACAAGTTGTTCGTCGATTTATTGTTTTTTTAGTGAATTCGTCTATGCTAATCTGTCGCTAGACTGCTCGTACAGCTAACATGGTCTTTACAAGTTGTTCGATGATTCCAGTTTTTTTTTAGTGAATACGTCTATCTTTATTGGGATCGGTTTCTAAATCTCGGCGTTATTTTTTTCTTAAATTTTGTGTCGGGGTCAAACTATATATAGTATGTCATATGAATTAGAATAGGGGGAGTATATAATTTTTGTTGAAGTCCCTGGTATTGTTTTTTTCTCATAGGATTTTGGGTCGTGTCTTAGTCGTGTAGTGTGACTGGTGATTCTTTTGAGTTTCGAACCATGGCTAATATTAATATATTATTTGAACTTGTAAGTTTTTTAGTTTTCATTCGGTGTTCGGTATCCACATTGAAATCAGATAAATTTAAATTCACGTTGGAAAGTTCCAATTATGGGGTATGTAAAGTGCTTCCTACCAAAAGCGACTAACTCAAAACATCTGACTATGACTAAGAATGGATGAGTAATTACTATTCAACAAACAATTTTTATGATACATATTATTTGAACTTGAATTTTGCTTTGTATTTTTTTGTTTTTATTCATGATATATATAGTCTAGTTGTTGGTGATGATGCTTTTGAATTAAGTTTGGCATCTTTTTTGGTTTTTCCCCAGGTGATGAAAAAGGGGGGAGAAATGAAAGGAAAAAAGTTTTCTTCATTTTTCCCTGCAGTTACAAGATTCTCTTTTTGAAATCATTTCTTTTTGTTTTTTTAAAAAATGAAATTTCTTTTTTTTTTTTGTTTTTACTTTTAATTTTCTCTTATCTTCTTTCTTATTGTTTTGTTCTCTCTGCCTCTGGTAGCTTTTGTTTTTGTCTTTGGATCTTTACTGGCATAAGTAATGTGTACACGTGAAATTATCGTATATGATTTTGTTTTTGTTTACCATGGTCATTTATAAGTCTTTTTTTTTTTCTAAAAAGAAAACAAATAAAGAAGTAACTCGAATAGTCACTCAAGTACTGAAATAATAGTTATACCTTATAAAATTACCTTATTTATCGGAAAAAATTTAAATTAAATAATAATAAAATTATTTAGTGAATATATTTTTATTAGTAGACGTTCGAAGATGAGTAATTATCTTGAAATTTTATAACCTACATAAAAACAGAATACTATGGTATACAAAAATATACTTCCTCCGTCCTCTTTTACATGTTTAGTACATATATTTATTTTTACTAGTTCAGTTATAAAATTAAGAAATGATTTGTTATTTAATTCCTAATTTACAATAATTATTAATTATATTCTCATTATCAATGTATTTTTTAAAATATTAAATTTATTTTATTCAAAGACTAATATAATAAATTATCATTCTATTTATTAATTCTTAATAGATGTGTCAAGTCAATATCAAAAAAATTAATAATTTTTAATATTAAAAAATATATAATTTTTTTATCCCACCAATCAAATAAATTCGGAATCAATCATTCCTAGGAACTATCATTCTTTTTCCGTTACATTTACCTTTTCAAGTTATTCACGTGTTGGTATGGCCATGCATAAATAGTAATATTTGCCAGGTTTTGTTCTTTTCTTAATTGGTTCGCTGTCTATATGTCTCTTCTGAATTTTTGCAGCCTATAATAATACCCCTTTTATGATAATGTTCTTGACCACTTTCTCATTATATATTGGTCAGACATAAATTTGAAATCTTAAATTCATAAATTTAAAGTACCTGTTCACAAGAGAGCGTTTCAACAAAATTAGTGATTTAAAACTAAATTTTAATAGGAGATTTTACATATAAAAATATACATATTATTATAATAATATAGAGTTAGACTTATTTATTCTTGCATAGTAATTATTTCGATGTAATATTTTTAAAAAATATTAAGCTTTAACCTCATATATTAATATGATTATTAATAAAAATCAGGATTAATTATTATTAATACGATGTTAGTCATTTATTTGTAATGCATTAACTTGGATGTTGTTGTTAAAATGTTATTTATTAATATAAAGTTTGAATTGTTTAGTTTAAAGTTCTAAAATATTTCTTATAAAAATGAGATAACTTTTTCTCTTTTATTATTATTATTATTATTATTATTATTATTATTATTATTATTATTATTATTATTATTATTATTATTATTATTATTATTATTATTATTTAGATATTTTTTAAAAATTTATTTCACAATCTTCATTATTATTTTAAGTGTAGTTTACTATTAAAATTTTTGAGGCCTCAAAATTAGGGATGGCAATGGGGCGGTGCGGGGGCGGTGCGGTGCGGGTTTTAAGCTATGCGATGCGGTGCGGGTTAAAGTAATTTTTTTTAAATGGTGTGGTGCGGGTTGCGGGTATATGCGGGTTTAAATTAACAAAAAAGCTAAAAATTAGTATTGTTCTCGTGAATATACCTAAAATTATATGTGTTCTTTGCTTAAATTTTATGATACTTAAAACTACATGCATAACACTACAAATAAATAATTTTATAGTAGCTTTTTTAATATCTCTATTTATTTGAATAAAAATATGATATTTGATTATTATTTGTACACGTTATGCTTTTTGACAATTTTTTAATGAAAAATAAATTAATAGAAATTAATTATTATTTTCTAGTTGTAGATTTGAAAATATTATGATTTTCAATGAGATTACAAATTTTTCAAAAAAAAGGAAAAAATAAAAACATGGGGCGGTGCGGTTATCCGTCGGTATGAATGTGGGGAGGGTTTATGCGGGTTTAAATGTGATGCGGTGCAGTGCGGTTTTAAAACTTGCGGGTTTAGTAAAAACCCGCACCCGCACCATTGCCATCCCTACTCAAAATTTTGGGGGCCTAAAGCGAAGGCTTTACTAGCTTTACCCTTGAGTCACCACTGACTGTGAATTTATTTTATGGATATATTTTTAAAATTATTTTATTAGAGAGAGAGAATGAGAGAAAGAAAGAGATTTGGATTAGAAACATATATCTGAATTGTTATTTTTTTTACTAATTTTATGCCTCAGTTATTAATTATTTCCCTTAAATACACTTAAATGAATTAATGTTGATGGGGTGTGTGGTGATATTTTCTAGTAGAAAAGATGAGTAATTGATAATTGAAATGTGTTTTGTTAAATAGTTAGTGATAGAAGAAAACTTTTTTTCTCAATTATTTGGATTTGTTCTTTATTTATAAAGTTGTTCGGTGAGATAAATTCAAGATTTGAAGTTAAAAAATTTAATATTTTAGCTATGTTGAGTTACTTACGTGTTTTAAATTGATAATATATGCGTATAATTTTTTTAACTGGCAGTTTCATTTATTGAAGATCATATCCAGGCATTTCACTTCTTTGATTTGATCATTAATTTCACAATTTCTTCTGTCGCATTTGTTTGTTTATTTATTGTGGAAAGTTCACTCATCATTCGTTATTCAGTTTTGGCAAATTTATTCTTTGACCATCCCTTTTTTTCTTTCAATGCTCTGTCAATTTTGGCCAGATCTTTTAGGAGTATATATTATCATTAATGCAAGTAATTTTTATAGCATCAACTTAATTTTACTTGTAACATGTGATTTAAAAAAAAAAAAAAAAAAAAGCTAGGTTTCTTCTACCTGTTTAAAATAAATATATTGACTGACTTGTATAAAATTATGTTCTCACACGCTTGTTTTCAAACATTTGGCTTAGTCGGTTTTGAGATGTGCCTTCATATAAAAATAATGATAATTCAGTTATGATTATTTGAGGAATGAAATTTATAAAAAAGATATGGATAAAGTTTTCTTATCTTCTTCTTCATATGTATAATTTTTTGTATATTTTTTTAATTTTCCCAGCAACATTAATTTGACAATGACATGGCCGCAAAGATTAGCTTGAATTTATTGAATATTGTAAATGCATTTTAAATTCATTTTTATCTCCAAGTTTTCTTATCTAGAATGGGACCATTCCCAAATATTGAGTCATTTTCAAGTCAATTTCCTTGACTAGTTTAGGTAAATTCAATTGTATATTAATCAGATAGTACATAAAAAGTTTTTACTTAGACTAGCTAAAGACAATATATTCATGTACTAGTTGTTACAATAGTCTACAATTTGTTAAGTTTAGTCCTAAAAACACACAGTTGTCATTGTCATTAGTGTAAGACAATTTGAATTGAATTTAAAGTACTACTCAATTCTTATTTATCTTATTTTTCAAGTTACTAACTCAAATTATTGTAGCATGTATTCCCTCCGTTTACTTTTACTAGTCACATTTTAACTTGACATACTTATTAAGAAAATAATTATTAACATGACTATTTTATTATAGTACCCTTATTAATTGATGGTTACTATTGTGTCTTGAAATTAATTTAAAAAATAAATAATTAATTCTAATGGTAAAATAGGGGGAAAAAAGTCTTTTCTTGATATTCATTTAAAAAAATTGTGGCAATTAATTCTGAACCGGGGGAGTAGTGACCTTTAAAATGATCTTATATCAATGCATAGAAGTTATATAAAACCCTAATTGGAGTGAACATGAGGGTTTTAATTGGATATAGTGGAGGGAAGAATTATAAGCTGTGAAATCAAAACTCATCAATAAGATGAAAGTTGAAGTAATCAATCAATTGAACTATTAAAATTTTCTTCTTTGGCCATGAAAATTGTGAAATTTGAAAAAAGTAATCTTTGTCTTAAAAGTGAAAAATGGTATTCGAAAATTAGAGTTGTGTCTGACTATGAATACAAATATGAGTTATTTTTAGATTTTTACGAGTAACTGGAGTGAAGAAAACTCTTTTGGTAATATTTTTGAGTTTCGAAATTCGACTTTCCAGAATTTTTTGAAACATTATGGTCAAACATAATTCCAAAATTGAATTCCAAAAAAAAAAGTACAAGTAAAAAATATTCATGACCGAATGGCCACTTAACTTTACCTCGACTTAATTTCTTTTTCTTTTTTTTTCGGTATTTAAGTTATATACATTACTCAACTTAAACTTTTCTTTTAACTTTTTATTTCATCAGTACAAATATTTGTTAGTGCACATAACTTAGACTCCAATTTTCTTTTTCATGTTTTCACAGGCGTGACAGTTTCATCACACATAGAGCCTTTTGTGATGCCCTAGTTCAAGAAACTACAAAGACTTTCATTCCACCAACAACCACTTTTAACACCCTTGGCATGAACAACAACCAATTCTTATATGGAAGTAGTAGCAACATAAACCTTGGCAACTTCTCCAAATTGAGCAACAACAACATCACAAAGACAACTACTAGTACTACTACTAGTGCTCATCGATTTGGTCATCATGACAACAACCTAATTGGATCAAGTAGTAATACTAATTCCTTTTTCCATGATCAAGATTATGCCAACAACATCAAGCCAATGGTCCATGGCCTAATGCAACTTCCTAATCTTGATCAAAACAATGATCACACCACCAATATGTTTAACCTCAACTTTTTCCAAAACAATAGCACCAATAACTTGTCAACAAGTGGACTTTTGGGTGATCATCATCACAACAACAATATTAGTTGTTCAATTCCATCACTTTATGGTACACAAATATTTGAGAGTAGTGGTGCAATTTCTTCAGCTGGACCAACTATGTCAGCAACAGCATTACTACAAAAGGCAGCACAAATGGGATCTTCAACTACAAGTAATATTAGTACAACTGCCTCATTGCTCAAGGCCTTTGGAAGTACTAGTGGTGGTTCATCTTCTAGTGGCACAAAATCTGATCACCAAGCACTCAACTTTGGCAATGAAATTACAGGTGTGATGTTCTTGCATTTTTTTTAATTAATTTCTCATTAGTAGAAGTGGATTTAGGATCAAAATTGGATGAGTAATTATCAGTCTTTAAGTTCTTACTGATTTTTCGAATTTAATAGGAGCTATAAAATTTTAGTGATTTTTCACATGTATGTTTTTACCCTTAATGACATGATTTTACAATTAAAAAATCTACATGGCATATTTTGGTAAAATATTCACCTTGTTTACACCATACCAACAGATGTATGTCATGTGTTTGTATGTAGACTTCAAGCTAGCACCTCATTGTATTATTTAGCTATATATAGTATATTAGCATGGCTTTGTGTTATAAATACCAGGTGCGGCTAAAATATATCTACCTATTTTAGATTTTAAACCACATGTCCCAAACGTCTTTCCTTACTTTCTTGAACTTCTTTGTGCCCCTTTAATTGACGTCACATAAATTGAGACGTAATGAGTACATCTGCCGATTAGAATTTCTGATTCCACCGCTAACCGGGAAACACTTGCACAACCTAGTAGATGGTGTCATCAAGAAGTGACCCTTTAATTGTCATCGCATAAATTAAGATGTAACAGATATTACACTTATATCTGCCGAAATTAGAATTTCTAACTCCACCGCTAACCGCGGAAATCACTTGCATGACCTAGTAGATGGTGTCATCAATGCTTATGGAGCTGGTGGATCACATGAAGGGTACAACAATACAACAACCAAGTTAAATTTTGAGCAGCAGCATCAAGGTCCACCTCAAAAGAAACAATTGACTAGAGACTTTCTTGGAGTTGGAGAGATGGTAAGAAGTATGAGTGGGAGATTTGGTACACAAAGAGAACAACAACAACAGAATGATGGATTGAACATGATGAGCTCATTATTGGATTCAGAGAGAAACCAGATCCAGCAGAGTTTTGGAAGTGGCCCCAATTTTCAATGACTAGCTTGGTCAAGAAAAATAAGTGAAAGTTAATAAAGGAAGAAAAGAAGGAAAGCACAAAGTAGAGGTATGAATTCAAACTTATTTCATTAATTGCACAATTGATTCTGAGTAGCTTTATTGAGAGCACAAGTAAATTATGCAAGGGCTTCTAATTCTGCATATTGTGTTAGTTCTAATTTTAATTTATTAACTATTTGTTTCATGGTTTTTATTGTGCAATATAAAAATATCACACGAGTTACTTGACATGCAAGTTTGATGTAGCCATTTGATACCTTTGTATCTAGGAATCAACAAATTTAACTCCACAATTTTCATAAAATTTAGAGTTCTCTTTTCATCTTCAATTACTCGATAATTTCCACAAGCACAAATTCTTCATATTGTTATATTGGTGCATATTGAGATATCATTATCAACCTAGATTTCCAACTCGACAAAAAAATATTGCTTATATATTTTGCTAGTACATTTCTGATGTGGAGTTCGTTGATGAAGAGTGGTATATATTATCATTCACTTGATTAACGTTAAGGATATTTTTGTGTCAAGTAATAAATGAAAGATATAACTGCTTTATTTTCAATAGTTCAGAGTCATAATAATTTCATATAGACGTATAATTAAGAGGGCATCCTTACTGATTAATATTACGATTATATTTTGCAGGGCATGTTTGGAAGATGAGAATTTATGGCTGAAGAAAAAACTTTGTTTGTTTTTCGTTTTCTCCACCCCACCCCACCCCACCCCCCTCGTTTGTTTTAGTTTAAATCATTGGGTTTAGACATTTGTCAAGACTTCTTTTTTTTTCTTGACTCTAGTTCTTTAGTCCTCCCTTTTAAGTTTTCGCACTGTCCAGAAAAATAGGCCAAGACATAGACAATATGTTAGCTTGATGAAAACCCTCTTATATCTAAATGTATATATATAATATGTTGAATTTTTTTAGCTTTCTATGTATTTATTATAGCAAAAAAAGAAGCTGCGAAAATAATCTAGAAAATTTTATAATAATTGATAGTTCTTGATCGAAAGTTAGCTCAACTCAAGTTGACAAGTTGACAAGCGAGAGAGACAAGGTTGGTGAGGGTACAAGGTATCATCTGGAATTTAGGATAAGTTGTCCAAACTTTTCATTCTTTTAGAGATCTTTCAATTATCAAGGAATCATATTATTTTATTTCAATATAATGAGTGTTACAGTTTATATAAATTTTTTAATTTTTTGTTTGAAAATAAATTCAAAAGTTTTTAAGCTTAATATTGAATTCGAAAAAATTTGATTTTGGTTGTGAATTATTCATCACGAACGCATTATCTCAAGAACAACTAACTTTGATCTTGAACATTTGGTATTTGATTTATCATTGCAAAATTTGATATTGAATGTCTTGGTATTTAATTTACCTTCGTTATTGGTCTTTGAGTAGTTGAAATTTATTGTAAAATGCTTGCAATTTGCAAAGAAATTTGTAGTGTTTGGTCCACGAGCTTCTTATTAGAATTTTGATGATTCTTTTTAAATTATGTAGACTCTATTTGTAATTGAATGATGTAAGGGTTATGAGTTGATGAGGATGAACTCTTTTTCGATCAATAAGAATGAAGTGACACGACAATATTTCATTTGTCTTCTTCTTTGTTATGTGTGTATATTCCTATTGACTTAACATGCCACATCAATTTACATGTACAATCTAACTAGCTTTTAGTATAAGATGACATTGTAGCCTAATTAAATGAACTAGCAATCCAGCTAGATTAGACCGTTAATTAGAGAGAAAAGGACACCACGTGGCTACTTTAAAAAACTATTTTCATTGAAAGTGGTCATTTCAAAATTATCCCACTCTATGGGCATAAACCTTTTTAATTCCATGGGCTGGCCATTTACAATTTTGGGCCATTTCATCTCATTTTTTAAAAGGTAATTCAGTTTTTTTGTTTTTTCGATACTTTTTCCTAGGCTAAAAAATTTATTTTAAAAAAAAAATTATACAATTATATAAGAGCTTTATCATTATTGTATAGAATATATATGTATTTAAGATTGTATAGAATAATGAATATAGTATAGGAACTATAGATTGTATAGAATAATGAATGTGGTATAGGGACTATATCAATGTTGTACAGGAGGATTGTATCAATATAGTATAGAAATATTATAGTTTTTGTATAAATATGTATTCATATAAAATATATATAGAAATGGTATAATATGTGTATATAATTTGTATATTTGTTGTATAAAATACATACTTGAATAATAACTACGGTTAAAGGTTGTATATAGTGTATGTAGAAACTGTATAATTATTGCATAAATAATAAAATGTATATCTTTTTGTATATGATCTGTATAGAAAGTGTATCATTATTGTATAAAATATGTATATATATAGGATATGCATAAAAACGGTGTCATCTATCTATAGTCTATATTTTATATCGATACTTATAATCTATAGCTAAAACTTATAACAAATTAAAAGTGTGAAGACCTTTAAAAAAGTTATTCAAATTTTTTGTCCTTTTTTAAAACACTCTGTAATAGAAAAAAATATTTTTTCACTATTTTTTTCAAATAATTATTATTTAATTATTATGCTTAAATAAAGTCTTACTTAGTAGGGTAAAAGATCACCATATAACACTTCTAAATCAATTAGAATTTTATCTTATACTATATAATAATATATTTGATTTGTTTCTAATTCCTACTTCATGATTTATAAAAATTAATTTTAAAGTTGTAGTAGTTTCAATCGTTGTAAATTTTAAGCCTATCATGAACTCTTTGAATAATTTTTTAACAGATTTCAATAGATTCTCGACATATGAGATCTTTTACCTTACTGTTATATATGTTTTTCAACATGTAAGTTACATGAACTTCTAATAAATTGAAATCAGAAAAGAAGTATGTATGTGTGAGTCAAAAGTTTAACAATTTTTTTTTTCCGATCATCCCTTAGATTTTCTATTTAATTTGTATGTTCTTTGCATTTTGAGAAAAAAATTATAATAACAACAACAATATATCCAGTCTATTCTCATCAAGTGGGGTCTGAAAAAGTAAGTGTACGCAGTCCATACTATTACCTCAAATGTGAGATAGAGAGGTTGTTTTCGATAGACTCCCGCCTTAAAATAAAGCAATCTAAGATAAGATAGGCAATAGTAATAGAACATGATACAATTGAAATTAACATATTTAATAATACCAAAAGCAAGATACTCCAAGTATACACCAAAATATACACCATTATAACTCAGACTAACCTTCTACCCTAATTCACCTTCTCCACAGCTTCCTATCCAGGGTTATGTCCTCGGTAAGCTGAAGCTGCTTTATGTCATGTCTAATCAACTCCCTCCAATATTTCTTGATCTACCTCTACCTCGCTTGAAATCACCCCTAACCATCCTCTCACACCTCCACACTGGGACATTCGTGCTCCTCCGCATCACATGATCGAACCATCTCAACCTCGCTTCCCTCATATTGGCTTCCACTGAAGCCACTCCCACCTTATCTCGAGTAACTCCATTTCTAATCTTATCTTTTCTAGCACACCCACACATCCACCTAAGCATTCTCATCTCTTCAGCTTCATCTTTTAGATGTGAATTTTCTTGACAGGACACCACTCCGCCTCATACAACAAAATCGATCCAACCACCACTCTGTAGAACTTACCTTTAAGTTTGTGAGGTATCTTTTTATCACATAAGATACCGGAGGGGAGCCCCATTTCATCCACCCTGCCCCGATTCAATGAGTGACATCTTCGTCAATCACTCTATTCTCCTGAATCATTGACACCAGATACTTGAAACTATTTCTTTTGCTAATAGAATAAGTGTCAAGCTTAACAATCACATCGGACTCATAAGACACCTCGCTAAACTTACATTTCAAATATTTCGTCTTGGACCTACTCAACCCGAACCCTTTAGACTCAAGAGTTTGCCTCCAAACCTCTAACTTAGCATTAACTCCGCTGCGAGTCTTATCAATCAAGACTACATCATCCGCAAAAAGTAAACAATAAGACACCTTTTCTGAATGTACTGCGTCAAAACATTCATCACCAAGGCAAAAATTGATGTAACTAAATGTGTAATTTTATGTATGCTTTGTGGTATTTTCAGATTCTATTATTGATATTTGTTTAAATTTGATTTGAGGTATTAAAAATAACATGAATTACATAATTTTAATAAGAATTTATAAAAATATCCTCCATATATATATTGAAAAGGAGGGAATTTTTTTTGAGGTATTAGTAATACACACCTCAATACACAATCTTACATTAGTTATACATAAGCAAAACATGTATCAAATAAGATACTAGTAATACACAAGATTAATGTATAACTAAACAACACCACACCTAATACATGTATTATTTATCCTAATACACTCTACCAAACAATCTCTTATTGTATTACTATGTACTAAGGGATCGTTTGGTAGGGAATAAGGATAACTAATCTCGGGATTAATTTAGAAGAGGAACTTCTTCCATGTTTGGTTAAGACAAAATGCATGGGATAACTCATTTCAAAACTAGTTATCTTAAAATTATAGTATTTTTCTCATCCTTCCTTGAAGATAGAATAACTAATTTCGAAATAATTAATCCTGAAATAACTTATTTTTTCAACCGAATGACCCTTAAAAGATTTTAGTACAAAGGAGGTTTTGTAATTAGAGCAAAAACTTAAGACATATATTATCCGTAACCTGTATCTCTATCAGTAATCTGTATTATCTATATCTATATATACTAAATAGCAAGAAAATTTTGCTTACATTATTGCCAAGTGGCACCATACTATTGGGCCAAGTTTTATTTATAAGGACAATTTAGTTAAAATTAGGTTTTAGTTAGTTAGTAGTTATTGTTATTTTTAAATTTAAAATTTTAATAAATTTTTATATTTATTCATCTTTTACTGTTTTTTCTTTTTATAAAAATTCTACAGTATTCTTTCATCATCATGTTGATGACTATCTATCTACTACTTTTTTATATATAAAAAAGTGTAGATTATTTATATTAGTTTTTGAATAATTAGCGTGTTTATGATTCTTATTTTAGAAAATTATCAGATTTTTTATATTAGATATTTATATTTATGTTAATATTTATATTTATAGTTACTATTATTATTTAATTTAAAATTTTAATAAACTTTGATATTTATTTATACGGTTTTTTTTATAAAGGAGAATTCAATAATTTTTTTAATACAATAATGATTATCCATCTACTCCTTTTTTTTATAGGAAAAAAATTATAGATTGTTTTCATTAATTAATAGTTAAAAAAAAAATTCTGACAGTTTCCATTAATAGTTAAACTAACTCACAAAATATTTGACACTACACCACTTTCTTAAGATTCATTATCCAGAATAAATTTTCTTTATCTCATACATATTAAAAAAGATAACTTCTTAAGACTCCAGTTTTCAGCGTATTATTTAGCCATTTGGCAGTCTATATTTCTTTTCTCAATATAATAATGTTAAAATAATTAATTAAATAAAAAACATCAATTAACTAATATAAAAATCGGAAAACAAAATGAATATGTTCAAATAAATAAACGTGCATTTGGTTTTGTTTTTTTTAAGCATCATTCGACATTTTAAATTTTATTTTAAGAAATTTAAACATTTCTAAAACTTCTATAAATACACTATCTAATATTTTTTTTCCAGATCTTTGCATCAGACTTTGAATTTTATAATGTTGATAGTTATCTAAATACTTTTATTGTGTCAATGGTTTATGATGAAAACAAATAAATAGCTAATATTTATTAAAAAAGGAAATGGAAAATAAAAGGAAAAAAAATTATCAAACGCAAAATAATTCACGTCCCCGATCTCCCTAAATTTATTGTTCTCCATTTCCGTCATATGTTGAGGATGGTGGTTACAACTTACACTTGCACATTTTGATAGATATAATTTTCTTAAAAAAAACTGAAACATAAAGTTTTAAAATTTTTTGAAATTCAAGTCAATAAAAAGGAAAACTAACTCGATTAAACTGCCCCATTTTCCCCCACTAACTCCTCTTGATTCTCCCTTTATCTGCATTATATTTCAATTAAAGGCATAACACTTTCAAATAAGCTGATAGTTTTAATAGAAGTTACAAGATTAATAAACTAGATGTTTTTTTTCATGATCTATGCATACCCTGATATTCCGTTTCACCCTGAAAACAGGTTGGTAAATTGAATTGAATTTTCTTATATTAATTGAAGATGCAATATATGGTTTCATCTATGCATACCATAATGTTGTATCATCCATTAATTTATCTATGTTTCTTCATTTGTTGAATTATCTCATCAATCGATTGATTATCTCTAAACTCCCAGGCTCTAACTCATGAATTGAATCAACCATAGGTTCCTGACTACGATTCACTCTTTTTATCTCTAATTTTGATTTTCATAAATTACTAATGTTAGCATAAAAAATATTCAGCAGAATGATTTTGGACTAACCAGTTGTACTGTCTCTTTGTTTTCAGTATTTTGTGATTTTTTTTTATTAAATTTTTCATCACATTAAGCAAGATAAGAGTGTCATCTGTTCCAAAAAGAATTGGAGTTGCAGGATAATTAAATGACGAAATATGGAGAGCTAAATCTGTAGATTTCTAAAAATAGTGATGGATATTCAACTCCCTCTCAAAGATATGGTAGATCTATTTGTAAAATATATTCAATATTTTTATATGTCACATTGTAGCTGTTATTTTCTGAAATAGTAAGGAACTTCACAGTAATTAATGTTTGGAAAATGTAGATTCTTACCATCTTTCAGTTTTTCATAAAATATCTTTTGTTTTTCTTTTTTATCTTGATATTGCAGTGGCATTAGTGAAGCAAGTATCCCTGTTTGGTATTAAGTATTACCACTAATCAATTGCAGAGTATTTTACGGATAGCACTTGGGTCTTTTGGTTATAGTTAGAGTTGCACAGATATTAGGATTAGTAATTAATGTAAAATTATATGGCATGTGTTTTTATTCATTAGCATTAATTTAGTTGTAATAGGTTTAACCATTAAACTTTGGAGAGTTGAGATTAGTCAATGTTTTCCTCTATGTTCGAAAGTGGCAAGGAGAGGTTTATAAATTAGTTGAACAAGTTGCACATATTTTAATTTCAGTTGCGCCGAATAATATTTAACATAATCTTCATAATTTTTTATGTTGTAAGGTTAAAGTGAATGCAGTGATAAAAAGAATCTTGAATTTAAATTGATTGCCTAATATTTCCAATAAAATTTGTTGTTTCTTTTTATTTGAAATATGTCTAGCTACAATTAATGAATTAATAGAGTGATAAAATATTTTAACTGAAAATTATTTCAAATTATGTCATAGAGATAATTTATCAAATACAAACAATGTGGTTAATGTTAATTAATTGATGGTAAATAATATAAATTAATTCAGACTAATTATGGTACAATACATGTATTATATACATTAATAGAAAGAGAAATGTAGTCACCACATTCGTCCAAATTTGGAGTTGGCGCCATGCCTGTGCATAAATTTGAGGTTGCCATGCAGTTTTTTCATTATTATTTACATTCCTTCTATATTTGTAATAAATAAAGAACTTTATTACTTCTTCAAACTCTTTTTTCTAAATTACATGTTGCAGTGATTTTACAAACATTTATTTCTTAATTAAAATAATAAGAAATTTAGATTAAGAAGATAATTGTGTTTTAAAAATAACATCATCTATGACATTTTATACGCACCTTTTCATGGAATAAAAAATTATATATGATGATCATGGCTCTTCGTACCCACGTTTTCATGGAATAAAAAATTGTATATGAGTTTTGAAAAATACACATACAAATACATAAAAGAGCATTAAAAAAAGTCAGTCTGATGCACTAAAGAGAACAAGTAATAGAAATAATGATTTTTTTGAAAACTTATATTCTGTTTTTGAAATTATATGCTCTTTTTTTTATATTGTTATTTGGTGGTTATGATAATATATTTACATCGTAATAAAATTGAAATCGGCCTTTGAAAGTGGCTTATCAAAAATTTTATGGGATGCCAAGCATGTAGTCAGACACATTTCAGGTTATTTGTTTTATTCGATCTCCCACTTAGAAAATAAAAAATATATGATTGAGAATCATTTTCTTATATTCTTGATTTTTTTCAGGTGAATTTATTTACAAAACAGGATTTAAATATGCAAAATTCAATAACTTTGTCATTTCTTTTTTTTACACCCATGCGCGCAACATGAAGTGTGAGGTAATATCTTGGAGCAACATTGATACTTAAAAGGAAAAATTACAGAAAGTAGCATATTTAAGACTATAATTACAATAAATAGCCCTACTTTTGTAAAATTACAGTTTATAACAAGAGTATCATTATTTTACTCATTAATTAGGCAAGTGCATGTTTTACTCTCACTACTTTACATTTTCCTATTTTCACTTCATTATTTCACCTCTCCAAATATAGCCATATCTTTTCCCTTTTTCTCATCATATTTTTTTATCATTTTATTTTTTTATTTTCACTTTATTTTCTCTTCTTTTTTTTCCTTTTTCCTTTTTTCTACCTTTTTATATTTGAAGATAATTATCTCTATGATCTTCAAAATTTCAAAATAAAACATCACTAATGCATTTCCCTCTCTTATATCTCTGTCTTTTTTTTCTTGTTAGTTTTTTTTCATCTTATTTTTTTATCATTTTATTTTTTATTTTGATTTCTTTTTCTTTTTCATATTTTTCTTTCCACTTTATTCTCTCCCTTCTATTTCTCTTTTTTTTCCTTTTTCGTTTTCTTTTTTTTTTCCTTACTCATATTTTTTTTCTTTTTCTATTTTCGTTTTCTTCTTCTTTTTTCTATTTTCTTTTATTTTTGCACTTCTATTTCTCTTTCTTCCTTTTTTTCTTTTTCACTTCTCTTTTTTCGTTTTTTTATATTTTTGTATTTTTTATTTTTTTACTCTTCTATCTCTAATTTTTATTTTGAAAAGGCAAATATGTATAAACATACACATATTCAAAAAACATACAAAATACATAGTCATACAGATCTGAATATGTATTTACAGTACAAAACATACATATGTATTTACGAAATACATATCAGATTAATATTAAACAGTAACAAACATAACTATACTATATATCTTCATATATATTTGCGAAATACAAAGGTGACTCATATAAAATAAAAATATGCATATGGATCAGGTATGTATTCTGTAAATACATATAAAGAACTATATGTATTTTATACGCATGGGCAGACCTACATATGTTTGTAGGGTGCTCCGGCACCCACAAAATTCGACGCGGAATAGGTAAAATTATATAAAAGATATACGAAAATAGGTATATAATATATAAAAGCACCCACTAAAACAAAAGTTGGTTGGGTGCATTAGCATTTAGGTTGACTTTAAGGCTTATTTTTTCCAATTTTTAAAGTTTTTAAAATTTTTAAGCATCCACTATCCTTAAATCCTGGGTCCGCCACTATTTATACGGTGTTAGATTTGTTTTTGAACTGTACATACTATGTCATTTTAGGGTAAAAACTTACACGCACCCGGTGTATACACCAAACTAATGTTCTTTACCATGGTTATGTAACTAAATTAAGTAAAATACATATTGATTAATCATGGTTAAGTAACATGAACTTTAAATTCAAACACATGGCATGCATGTATTGGTTTGGTGTATACACCGGGTGCGTGTAAGTTCTACCCATCAATTTAGAGGGTAACATATGTATTTATTTGTTTTCTTTTACTGTTTAAGATATGTATCATGTATTTTTTTTATTACCTATATGTATATGTATATAATTGTCATTTTTGTTATAAAAAAATTTGTGTCCTATATGTTTATATATAGAGTAACATCTGTATTTATTTGTTTTCTTTTACTGTTTAAGATATGTATCATGTATTTTTTTATTACCTATATGTATATATATATATAATTGTCATTTTTGTTATAAAGATTTTGTATCCTATATGTTTATATATACATGTGAGTCAGATATGTATTTCTGTACATACATATGCAGATATATATGTATATTTTTTACCGTAAATACATATGCAGATCTGTATGTCTATTTATTTTGTATATTTTTTGAATATGTATATATGATATAGATATTTGTCTTTTAAAAATAAAAGATAGAGATACAACAACAACAACAACAACAACAACAACAACAAATTCAGTATATTCCTACAAAGTGGAGTCTGGGAAAGGTAAGATATACGCAGTCCATACCACTACCCCCGAAGAAGTAGAGAAGCTGTTTCTGATAGACCCCCAGCTCAAGATAGTGAACCATAGACAAAAAAAAAAATTAAAATAAATTAACCAACTGAGGGCACATAACATAAAAGATAGAGATAGAAGAGTAAACAAAATAGAAAAAAAAAATAAAAAAAAAGGAAAAAAAAAAAGAAAGAGAAATAGAAACTAGAAATAGAAGTGTAAAAATAAAAGCGATTTTTTTTTAAAAAAAAAACAAGAAGAAGAAGAAGAAGAAAACTAAAAAATATGAGAAAAGGAAAAAAAGAAAACAAATAAATAAATAAATAAACGAAAAAGGGAGAAAGAGAAGAGAAGAGAAGTGGGAGACAGAAAATAAAGTGAAAAAAAAAAAGATATAAAAATGAAAAAACTAACAAGAAAAAATAGTTAGAAATATATGAATGATATTTTGAAATTTTAAAGATCATGGAAATAATAATAATCTTCATATTTGAGTTTGATTTTGAAAAAAAATCTACGAATTTAACTAAGAGTAATTTATGGAAATTTAATTAGATGAGATAATTATTCCTTATTTAACTTAACTAATTTGAGTAAAACAAGGGCAATAAATTTTGTTGTATATGTATATGTATAGCAACCATTTAGTTAAATACAAAATACAATTTACTATTTTTCATAATTATGAAACTATTGTTATAAAAGTTACAATTAACGCTCTATAGTTGTTATTTCTGAATTTTTTCCTACTTAAAATATGCTAATTCTAACTTGAAACTTTTGTTGTAGTATAAACGAACTTAATTCCTCTTTACAAAATAGTTCTTAGTGTTATATGGCCTTGAATTATGATTTTTTTTTCTTGATTATCTTATACATTTGAATCTATCATGATTAAGTCCGTTTTTGTATAAATTTAAATATTTTAAAAATATACGAAAAGTATTATAAGTCGTAATTTTTTTTCATATCAATATGATGAATAAATAAATCTTAAAATCTTGATCAAAGTTCATATCTTTTGACTTTCAATAATAAAATTATGAGTTATAAAAATAAACGGGTGGAGTACGTGATATTAATTTGTCACTTTCTGAGAGTTAGAGCATGTTTATACTGTTTTCCACATGAGCATGTTTAATTAGTATTTTGGTGTTAACACAGTATTTGCCAGCATGATTTGAGTATAGGATAACCACCTCAAAGCTTTATATTTTTCATGTGCTTTAACATTTTGATATCAAGTTTATAAAATTTGCAAACAAAATTGTTAATAAAATTAGACTTTGGAATATGCCTTCAATGCAAATGAAGGACACAATAATCATTAGCCTGTGCAAATGTGTCCTAATTCATATACAATTTTTTCATGCTTCGATAAAAATATGTCTTTCACTTCCCCATCTTCGTTCATCCACTGACCACATCCCTTGCGACAATCACACACATACACATGCACTATATATAGGACAATTGAAATCATAAAACACATCATAATATATTGATAATTTTTTCATAAAGGAACATCATAACATATTTAGGAGGACGGAAGAAGGAAAAACACAAATAGAGGCAAAGATACAAAGTATTTAGGAGTTTAAAAAAAAATAATGTTTGAAACAATCAAGTTGGAGCTCTAGGTTTCGTTTGGACAGAGTTTTGCATGTGATTAAAAGTTTTTTTTTAGATTTTTTGATAATATATGCAATTACCTTCCAAAAATATTTGAAGTAATTAATTGTTTGATTCATTTGTTATTATATGATGCGCTTTTAACGTATATACGTGCTATCTTTTTTTATTTATCTAATATAATTAACGTGTACACATGCTAAATTTTTTGACAAGTTTACATGATTATTTATTTGCAGTAAGTCTTTAAATTATGATGAAGAACTTCACAATAAGATCACCTAATTCAAATCTTCTTATAGTTACGAAATAAGAAAATATAATTTAAATGAAATGTATATCAATAGATTAAACTGAAATTCAAACATAATATAAGTTTTTAAAATCATTTATTTGGGTAATAGGTAAAACATTAAATAAAAAGAACAAAAAAATATTAAATTATTGTAGTAAATGTCTATTCAAAATAATAATTTATATACTTAACAAATGTTAAAAGAAAAATAGTAAATAAGGTTATTAATTTTTGGAGCTAGGCTAATAAAAATTCACAATAGTAATGGTGTGAGAATTTAAATTTTATGAATTCTAAATTTTATGATAACAACATCAAAAAATAATATTTGATCCTAAATTCATATATTTGTATCTATTTAGAAAAATAATAAAGAAAAATATAAAATTTACTTTAAAAATTATTGGATTCAAGAATTTCATTTATTAGCTTTTGGCTATTCGGTAAAAAGCAAGACACAAAATAACTAAAACGAAATAATTATAAGCAATTCTTTAAAAAATCAAAGAATATTTATTTCAGAAAAAAAATGTCTACATTATATTAAAAAGGAAGTATATGTAATGATACTATAGCAAGTGATGATAAAGTAATAAAATATCATCCTAGCAAAGTAAAATATTAATAGCTGAAATAGTGGTTAGATACATTAAAATAATATAATAATTTAAAAAGCTATTTGGTGACTACATAATTATTTTTTCTTAAATTGATAGTAATTTTTATTATTGGGCATATTAGATTGAGAAATAAAATCACAGTTGAAATACAATAAAATCACAGTTGAAATACAATATAGTATAATCAAATATGCTCAAGTAAATAGTTGAATTGATATTGTATTTCTATCACATAGATGAATTCATATTATATTTCTTTCGTTTTGTTTAATCTCAAAAAACTCTATTCGTAAGTGGTATGAAAGGGTGGTTGGCATGTTTAAAAGACATGACTTGAAATTGACACTATGACTTCTTCCATTAAGTTAGCTAAAAAAAATTAAAATTATCACTTTACTAATTATCAAAGAGTTTACACTTTTTGCTGTTATTTTTATTTAATAACTTAATTAAAAAACTTCATATCATTTATATGTCAAAAATTTAGTATTTATAAACAACTAATAAATGATCATGAATCAAATAGTTTAAATTTCTCAATCAATAAAGTAAAAGAAAAATTTAATGGGTCAAACTAATAAAACTATAATTTTTTTTTAAATTCTCTCTAATATTTTTCGCGCTTCGCGCGGGGACGAATGCAAGTATTAAAAGTGTGAAGGACCTTAAAAATGTTATTTAAACTGTTTGATTTCATTAAAAGTCTTTACTTTAGATGAAATCGTCTTTTCACTATTTCTTTCTAATATTTAAGAGTTGAAAATTAATTAAATATATTTATGATAAAACCTTTCCTTATTAGAAGTTATCAAAAGTAATGATAACTAATATTTTTTTTTATTAATTTAAAAATTCTAAATCAAGTAAATTTGATTGTAAGAAAATCTAAAAACTTTTAAAAAAATATAAAAATGTAAGAATAAGAAAATTTCAAAAAATAACAAAGTTTTAAAGTTTTAAGTACGTAATAAGAACGTAATTAAGGATTTTGTACAGATTTAAATTTAAAAATAAAAAAATATTTTAAATATAAAAAAATAATTATACTATAATATAATTTAAATTGATGCATTTTAGTCTATATAAGCAAGAAAAAGAGGTAATACAAAAATGATGTATCTATCAATTATTTAATTTTAAATAATCAAATATTACTTAATTTTAAATAATTAAAGGATATTAAAGTAATATTTATGTAAAAAATGGAAGGTATGATATAGTAATCCCTTTTTGCGAGAAGCAAAGGAACAGGACTCTATAACCCCCACCCCTACAATACCACCTTCAAATCGGCGTATTGCAGAAGAAATCTGCAAAATCTGTCTTCAGAACTAGGGTTCCGTTTTTTCGCCGGAAAACAGAGGCTTCGATGGAAGGCGTAATGTCGGCGTCGGAGCAAGAGATTTTAGTATCATCTTTCCTCGAAATCGCCGTCGGTCAGACCGCCGATACTGCCCGAAAATTCCTCCAGGTTTTCCTTCCTTTAATATCTCTATGTAATCTCTGTTCGGATTTATCTGTGTAGTAGATCCGGAATTTAGCTCTTTTTCTATTGCTTTGGTCTTAGTGTTAGTGTGTGTGCAAAATTTTTTATCAAGTAGGTATAGTTGTAGTGTGCAACCCGACATTTTTTCTGCTATATTTGAAGTTGGATTTAATGTTGGCTTCTTATTGCTTTAGGAGAGTTACACTATGTATTGTGTTTTGCTTTTATGTGTGTAGCAGATCCAGAATTTAGGTCTTCAGCTATGGCTGTGGACTTAGTGTGTGTGTGCAAAATTTGAAGATTTTTGCTTTTAATTGCTTTACGAAAGTTAAAAGTTGTCTTCTTTGACCATTATCCTGTTAAAATATGAAATTAATCATTTTGAGCTTTAGTTTTTGTTCTTTGTTTTTTTTTTGATCTAAGTGTTGTGCAATAAAGATCCAAGCTTTATAAAGGAGAATGTTGGCCATTAATGGTTCCGGAGTGACTCCATTATAGCTGTATGACTAAAAAGAAAATTAGCTTAATCGTGTTGAGATATGAAATTGATCATTTTGATCTTTAGTTTTTTTTTTGTGTGTGTGATGCAAGTCTTTTGAGTTAAATGTCCAAGCTTTATACAGATGAATTTATTTACAAAGAAAGATTTGAGCTTTGTCAAGGAGAATGTTGTCTCTTAAGGGCTCTGGAGTGACTCCATTATGGCTCTATGGTAGTGTGCAATCAATCAAACTCTTTTATGCTATATTTGAGTCCGAGTTTGAAGATGTTAAGTTCTAATTGCTTTAGGAGAGTTAAATGTTGTATGTTTTCAGCATTAATCATTTTCAGCTCTAGTTATTATTATTATTTTTTTTTTTTGATTGAAGTCTTCTGAGCTAAAGATATAAGCTTTATAAAGAAGAATTTATTTATACAAAAAGGTCTTGAGCTTTGTAAAGGAGAATGTTGTCTGTTAATGGTTCCGGAGTGTCTCCATTGTAGCTCTACCGCATTAAAATTTATCTTAAAATTGATAGAAGCTGGATCAGATAATATCAACAAACCTAGTATAGTCCCATAAGCGGGGTCAGGGAGGGTAGAGTATACATACACCTTACCCCTATCTTGTGGATGTGAAGAGGCTGTTTGCGGAAGACCCTCAGCTCGAGTAACGTACACCACAGCGGTTAAAAGAATATTACAGAAGTAAAGAAGACACAGAAAATAATATGGAAGATGTTAGCTTCTAATTGCTTTAGGAGAGTTGAAATTGTCTGTTTTCAGCATTAATCATTTTGAGGTTTGGTTTTTGTTCTTGGGATTTTTTGATCTAAGTCTTCTTAGTTAAAGATACGAGCTTTATAAAGAAGAATTTATTTATAATAAAAGATTTGAGCTTTGTAAAGGAGAATGTTGGCTGTTAATGGTTCCGGAGTGATTCCACTGTAGCTCTATGGCTGACAAAAATTGGCTTAAAATTGGTAGAAGTTGGATCAGATACCGCGCATAGCGGTAGCTTTAGTGCACCGGGCTGCCCTTTTTTTTGGATCAGATATTGCTCTTTTTTTGGTTCTTGACCTGCAAGTTTTGTGACATGTTTTTATTTTGAATTAGATTATAACTTTAGGCTCGTAGAAAGAGCAAAGTTAGTAGTTTGAATGTATACAGATTTGGTATTTGGAATAATAATTCAATGATCGTACCGTTTATAATAGCAATGGCTTTTTAAAGTTGGCACCGTTGGGGCACTAGTCAAGGATGAATATGCCTTAGAGTTGCATTTCTGGGGACTAGTATTTTTATGATTATCCCAATCTTATGTTCTATCTTAATCTTCTTGCTAAAATATGAGATGATGTAAATCTCATGAAACAACAACGTATCGTATCAGTGAAATCCCACAAGTTAGGTCAGGGGAGGTTTAAGTGTACCCAGACCTTACGACTACCCCGGGGAGGATAAATGAATTTAATTTAGGGGTTTCTTTTTGTTTGGTACATGTTCAACTTTTAGGACGAGACGGATGAGAGCTGTACATTAATTTCATACTTTTTTTGAGCCGTTATGTCAATCGAGCTCTTCCCTTTTGTTGGACAGTCTGATTCTCTATCACGCAAAAGTTCATTTCGTCAAGCTTTGCCAGCTAATTATTTTGTGGTCTTTTAGTTGTTGGGGTGTGGAGAGATATGTATTTCGTGTATCGGTAATAGCCCGGGTCAATGAGTGGAAAAGTATGCAGATCATGAAATGTCGAGTAGGTAGAGGGTTTTGTTGCTACTGATGGCATTGATCTTTGCTTTATTTTGGCTATTTGTTAGCTCTTGTTGCATCTTGTTTTCATCGGGAGCCTATGCAGATTATTGAATTATGTTGCAATCGAAATTGATGATTTTTTTCCATTTTGGTAATTTTAGAGCCTAGTTTCTAAACGGTGGAGATTGTAAATATTTTGCGTGTGCAGGCAACAAGCTGGAAGCTTGAGGAAGCAATTCAGCTTTTCTACATTGGAAATGAGGGCGGGGCAGCAGCATCTTTTAACTCTCCACAATTGGGAAATGATGACCTTCTTGGTGATCCGAGCTTGAGGTATTTTTAAATATAGACACCTTGTGACTTTCTAATTTATTTATTCCTCTGTCCTTTTTAATTACTCTTTGTATTTTTGCATAAACTTTTCTTGTTTATGATCTAGTGGAGCTGTGAAGGATTCGACAGACAACAACTTGGTACAAGGTGATGGAGATGATGTACGTCCACCTTTACCTGTAAAAAGGGAAGTTCTTTACGACAATGCGGTACTATATGGGTATGTTGTTCAACTTCTCGTGCTTCCAAATCTACCCTGGTTCTCTATATGTGCACCCCTTTTTTTCTCGGTGTCGTATTTTACCGAACTTCAGCACAGTCCTTTTATGTAATAGCAAATATCTCTTTAAATTCCATGTGCTCGAAAAGATGAACAATGCGAGGTTTTAGGATGCACTGGATAAACTTTTATCCTCATTGTAGGAGTAAGAGCTTTTTCTTGATGTTGGGCATTTTATCAATATTTGTTTATTTTGTAATTTTTCTTCATTCTCAAGTTGTGCTCAAACCTAAGCGGGGGCCCTTGTTCATCCTCCATCTTGGACTAGGTTTTCCTCCTTGGTTTGTCCTGAACCTAAACTCTGGACCTCTTATTGTTTTTGATACCCATGAGGAAGATATGTTGGTGAACCCATAAAATGCTAGTCACCACTAAGGCCTGGAATCCAATGCAGCACTTCTTATTAGCAATAACTTGATTAAAGAGAGTTTTCTTTCATTGCTCCTAGTCCTCTTTCTTTTATTGCTGCAATGCTCCTAGTCGGACATAAAAGTAGACCAAGATCAGGATCCTCCAAAACATGCACAGATTTTTAGATTCTAGAGGGAGTAAGAGGGGAAGGAGAGAAGCAGTGTTTTGGTTAAGTTATAATTTTTCCTACATCCAATTTGAAACTAACGTTTAAAACTGTTGGTGATAGTTGTCTAAATTCTTGTCTCGTGTGAGGCATCATAAGGTTCCCTCCTATAAATATTTATCTTGGCAAAAAATTCAGTCCCTCGCTATTATAGATATCTAGCACTCAGAATAGTTGATGCTGCTCATAAATTCAAACCTACTGTGGTCTCTTCTTCCTCTTCATGTCTTTCTCTTTTCAATATTGTGGTTGTGATGCAGTCAAGTTATACTCTATGAACTGTACTCATTATTCTCTCAGTGCAAACAACTTGACTATTATATCCTCTCATAAATTGTGAATCTGGAGTGTGAGTTATACATGCATTTAGATATTGAAAATTGCTAATTGACTGTCTTGACAAAGAATTGCATTTAGATATTGAAAATTGCTAATTTACTGTCTTGACTAAGAATGGTTGTGCACATTGCCAATCTACACTATTTGCTGTTTCATTTTCTAGTTTTCTTTCTGAAGGATGTTTCCCTCTCTTTCATTTGTACTCTTTTCTTGTGTTATTTAGTTCTTCGGGGATGGGAGGTTCATCACGTGAACCTCGTCTAGTAGTTCCCTTCCGCAACTTTGAGGAGGAAATGAAGCATCCAGGAGTCTGGGAGGCAGAGAAACGTCCTACTTCTACAGCAGATGCTGCTCAAGAAAATCTAGCTTCTTTGTATCGTCCTCCTTTTGCCTTGATGTACCATGGGTCTTTTGAGAAGGTAAGTGGACCTTATCATTGGAAGATTTGTGCTCCGTTTCCTGCTTCAGTAAATACTTCATCTGTTTCTGTGTTGATTTTCCTTGCCATTGTTGCTCTTATGAGGAATTTTCTGGATTTATACATTTAAAATTTATGAGTGGTTGTTCTGTCAATAGACAGTTGGAGAATATATATGTTAGCCAACGAATCTTATAATGTTGTGGCATTTCAAAGTCAAAACTAACTAGCAACAGAAGTTGTTCTGTTTACAACTTGTGATGATGTTGGGTAATGGGTTACTTGTGTTCCTTTAATATCAAGTAGAGGGGTGACAAACGTAAATTGAAATGTTGTTGGATTTGGCTTTTCGGAGATGTTAGATGTATAATTTTCTTATTACTTCTAGCATTGTGTATTTACTTTCTATTTTATCCCATTTTTCATTTTCTTTTACTAATAATATGCAATCCCTCTCTTTTGTTCTTTTTTTGGTTTTCTCAAAGAGTATTTGCATTAATAACTAATAGCACAACCCATATACAACGAATATACTAAATAAAGTAGGAAGTCTTACAAAAGCAAGTGGCTTTCCATAAATTGCATCATACCATCTGTGCGGAAGGGGATATTTTGAAGCTTCAGAATTCGAGAAAGTAGGATACTGTTAGGGTCTATGAAATGGGGTCATTTGTTCCTTTTAAAAGGAAAAACTAAGTTGAATAGCAATCTTTATCAACGTTCTGGAGAACGAGTACTAGTTAACTGAATTGAATTGATTCTTAATCCATCTGTCTTATGCCTATCAGACTGGTTGTTCTAAACTGTGGAAATAAACAAAATCTTGCGGTCAATGGTTGCGGTCTCTTGTTTTAACTTTTTGATTGTACTTCAGTATGATATTTATGCCAAAGGAGTACATTACAACTTTACCCTGTTTCCTTGTTGGATATTATTACCCTGACTTACATGTAATTACAGGCGAAAGATGCTGCTAGAGCGCAAAACAAGTGGCTCTTGGTGAATATGCAATCCACACGAGAATTCAGCTCACATATGGTATATCTCTTGACATCCCCCCCTCTAAACAAATATATTGGGAACATAGTAGCTGACCCAATATAATCTTTTCCTTGTTATGTCTGTGACTCACTTTTGGTTTGTGCAACTTGCTTTTGAAGCTTAACCGAGACACTTGGGCTAACGAAGCTGTTGCTCAGACTATCAAAAGTAACTTCATCTTCTGGCAGGTTGGTGATATTTCTTTCTTTCTTTCTTTCTTTCTTTTAAACTAGTTCAGTAGTCAGAATTGCCTGCAGTTTTATCTTTGTGGCTCATCTTTTATTTGTTTTACGTTAATCAAGGACTTGTACCATTGGCTCTTTAGCAATTATTCTTATCTACACATGGCACTGACCTTTTGACAATGTTGCCATTATGTGTAACTTAGTACATTTTCTATATATATCCTCCAGAGGTCCCTAGAGTTGCTAGAACTACTTGTGCTGAGGTTAGAAATTTGGCTCTGTATGTTGTCATGTTGACGACATGATATGAATCTTTTGGTCTTGAAAGAAAGAAAAGGAACAAGTAACTATGAGTGTTTCGGTATGAACGGAAATTTTTTCTTGAAAAATGTTTCCCCCGGAAATAAGTGGATTCCTTACTTTCTTATGTTTGGTACATAAGCCAAAAATATTATTCTAAAAGCATATGCATATAATCTAGAGTTTAGACTAATACAATGGGGGTAGGAGGTAGGGGTGTGGGGTGCTGGGGATGGGGTGAAGATGAGTGTTGGATGGAGAGGACATAATCAATGTGGAACATCAGTCGTGGAACTTTTCCCCCTACTTCCATTAGGGAAGTCATTTTGATGAACTTATTTTCCTATACAAAATATTTTCTAAAGTATACTGACCAACCAAGCATGGTGTTAGAATATGAGTAGGAATAAGAATATCATATAGAATCCTACTTGGAAAGTGATTGTAATTTAGTGTCCCATTAGGAAAAGGATTGGAATGTAGTGTCTATAAATAGGGTCTCAATGTAATAATGTCGTTATAACAATTCAATAATGTTCTCTTATATTTCTTCACATGGTATCAAGCCTCTACGATCTTGGTAGAGAATTAAAGAGCTTCCGCTGCCGACGGGCGGCTATAACCCATATATGCTGCCGGCCAATGATCATGTTAGGAAAAGTTAGGCCACCACTTCTTTCCCCTACTTTCTCATATCTAATTTGTGTAGCATCATGCATCTTTCTGACGACTACTTTCTCATATAAGATTTGCGTAGCATCGTGCATCTCTCCGGACTACTCATATTTAATTTATGTAGTACCGTGCATTTTTTTGGACTACTTTCTCATATCTGAGTTGCATAGCACCGTGCGTCTTTCCGATGACTCCTTAAATTTGGTTTGTGTAGTTCCATGCGTCTTTACGGTGACTCAGATCTGATTTGCGTAGGGTCGTGCCATCATTCCGACCCTACCCGTATAATTTCTCCTTTTCAGTAGGATCATGTTGTCATTCCGACCCTACCCATATAATGTTTGTTTTTCAGTAGGGTCGTGTCATCATTCCGACTCTACCCATATAATTTTTATTTCTCAGTAGGATCGTACCATCATTCCGGCCTACCCATATAATTCTCTTTCTCAGTAGGGTCGTGTCATCATTTCGACCCTACCCATATAATTTTTTTTTCTCAAATGGTGACCACTTTTCATCCATCAAATCTAGTCGTGTCATCATTTCAACCTTATCCATATAATTTTTTTTCTCAAATGGTGACCACTTTTTAACCATCAAATCTAATAATCCAGCGCGTGAGTATGTTCCGGCCAGTTCGTCGATGACTATCTTGTTCAAGATCTACTCATCTGTTGATTTTGAGATGACCCATGTATTTTACATCTTTTTTCGGCAATTTTGCAGCGACACATCGACTTTCCGGCGATGTTTACTACTTTTCGGATCATTTTTTTCAGTTTGTTCCGTTTCAGTTGAGGTCTCCCAGACGTTCAAAGCAGTCCTTATCAGTTTCTTGCAGTTATCTTCACCAAGTCCCTCACCGATCCTTGTATTAGTTACATCCATAACAAGCTTGGTACATATGTCTTCTATGCAGCAGCTTGAGGGGGAGTGTCAGAATATGAGTAGGAACAGGAATATCATATAGAATTCTACTTGGAAAGGGCTTCACACATGGGAAAAGGGATTGTAATTTAGTGTCCTATTAGGAAAAGGATTGGAATGTAGTGTCTATAAATAGGGCCTCAATGTAATAATGTAGTTACAACGATTCAATATATTCTTCTCTTATATTTCTTCACACATGGGAAAAATGGAAAGTGTTTATATGCGTACTTTTCCACATTTAATTCTAATATGACCGGCTAAAGTGCCAGGTATTGTGGTATCACTATCCTCTCTAAGTTTGAAAGACTTTAGCTTCTTTAGCCTTGAGCTTGGACAGGGGAAGAAAGCAGAACAAAATATGGTTCCACACTCGCTCAAAGGTTTCTTGAGATAACTTGGAAACAGTTATTCATGTGAGTAACTTTTACTTAACAGACTAAATGAACCTATATACTGTTCCATTGAGGGTAAAAATTCAATTAATGTATCCACACTGAACATCTGGCCTATAGAATCTGTGTCACAGGCTTGGGTCCATACTTGCAAGAGCTGATGGAAAAGACACTTAGGATAAAGCAGGCAGTCTCCTTTGTTCTATTTGGGGTGATTTTGTGAAGGGGATACTGAGTTACTGTCATTTTACTGGAAGTCCCCAAAGGGCTAAATTACTCTTGTTATCTTACTGTCTGTGCATGATTGTGGAACTTGATTACTTCTGTGTATCCCCTTTCTTTTTGTTTGGTTGGAGTCAGGGTAGTTAAAAACTCTTAATACTGTCTTTTCTGCTTCACCCACTGTCCTATTTGGTTGTTTGCGTGCAGGTGTATGATGATACTGAGGAAGGCAGCAAAGTTTGCACGTACTACAAGTTAGATTCTATGCCTGTTGTATTGGTACTTGATCCTATAACCGGTCAAAAGATGCGTTCTTGGCGTGGAATGGTTCAGCCAGAGACTTTGCTAGAGGTTTGTTTTTGTTCTTTTACCTTGTTCTATTTTGCCTACATAAGTTGTAGGAGTTAACTTATACGTTTACAGCAGTTAATACGACTGAGGGAACCGATATATTTATTCTGATGCAGGATCTCATATCCTTCATGGATGCTAGCCCCTCAGAATATCATGTTAATCTATCCCATAAACGACCCAGAGAAACTCCTCAGGCACCTCGTCAACCTCAACCTCAGCTTCAGCCTCAATGTAAGTTATAATATTTTTCTAATTCTGTTTAGTCGGATTATACAAAAAAGAGGTTTCAGTGTTTTGGGAAAGAGCTATATATTGCAGAGGCTAAGTAAAACTTTTCGATGAGGTGACACTTCAACTTAATGATATGGCCTTGACGCACATGTAAAAAGAAGACGTTTTTGAAGTCTTTATGTCGTTCATCTTGATTTATTAGACCTAATCAGACATTGAGTTGCGTCTGTAGTCCACCTCAGCCAGACACATGACTGCAAAGTGTTTGTAACTTATCTACATATAGACTATGGAGTTCCTTGTCTTGACCAGCAACCACATTGGACAGATCTCAAGCTGATAACCGCCACCTTCCACCCTATAAAAAAATAGAAACAAATAGGCAGATACCCTACCAAATCCAGATTGAATCTCATTTACAATGCTTTGTTTTGTGCAGATGAAATTGGAGAAGAGGATGAAGAACTGCAACGAGCATTGACAGCCTCTATGGAAGGCATAGAAGATCCTAGTTCAGTTGCATCCAAAGAGACTAATGAAGCCAGTGATGATGTAGAAGATGAGCAGTTGATAAAAAACCCTGCTTATCCTCCCCTACCTGAAGAACCAAAGGGTGACAGGAACCTCCTCTGCAGAGTTGCAATTCGCTTTCCTGATGGACGCAGGCTTCAAAGGAATTTCTTAAAAACTGACTCAATTAAGGTAAAATTTTATTTTGATGCCTCTTAAGTTTATTTTAGATTCCTGTCTTTTAGGCTAACATGTCAGCTTTGACCCTTTGGTATGAAAAATGTCCTGGGCATATAGAGATACAAATTCTGTTGAATCTTCCGAGCTCACGAGGACACAATGTCTTAGTTATATTTAGTAATTATCATATAAAATAAGAAAACTGAACATCTGATATAGGCACGATTCTCTTTAGTAACGTAGTAAACAAAAGACGTGATTATTGGAAGTCCCTTGGCATGCAGCTGTCTTATGCTGTCTTTTGTCTTTTCAGCTGCTATGGTCCTTCTGTTCTACTCAGCTTGAGGAGGCTGAGTCAAGGCCCTTCAAATTCACGCAAGCTATTCCAGGCGCATCAAAGTTTTTGGAGTACGATAACAACATAACCTTTGAGGAATCGGGTCTTGCCAATTCTATTATTTCATTTACTTGGGAGTGAACGCGATGAATTTAGGTAAAGATATGTAAACCTGGCATTTTATTTATGGCTACTCAGGATGTCGATGTAGGAGGGCTGGTTGTTCCTACTGCTCTGGTGCTTTCTGCATTATCTACTTATTTAAGAAAAGAGAAAAAAAAAAGAACCGAGAGTTTGTGTCTTTGCGGTTATTTTGCTTTCAAATATAGTATCTTGGCTTTGAAGTTGTATAAGATGCTATTAAGTTTGTACATTTTGCCAAACATGTACATAATTATGATTAGTTTTTGGTGTCTTCTAGTCTGTCTGGTCAAATTTATATGTTTACAATATGATTCGTTTGGTTTTTATTCCCTTTTGCAAATTCGAGTTCAAGAGTGATTGCATAATTATGTTGTTTCCCGAAAGAAAACTGAACCCCCCCTTTCACGTTCATATCACGTTGGGTTACTCCAGAAAAAAAAAGACGGTTAAATCCGATCTAGTTTATCATAACCAGTTATTACAAGTTTGTCAACCATTCTAAACTTGGTAAAAATCATTGGCTTATGAAATTCTCTGTCCATAACTTCATTCATGTCTTCAAATATTGTTTTATCACCAGTAGAAATGCTGGAAAATTGCACAAAATGAGCTTTAAGGTTTGCGATCTGAACCTTTTTATTACATAAAAATTGGCTAGCTAAATACCTTAATTGTCTTAGAAACAATTTGGTACAACTGTTATTCACTTATCCAATTAATTCAAATTTGCGTCGCATACCATTATTTAAGGAGAAGTGCATTCCATAGAAGAATTGAGCTAACTAATTCAAATTCGTTCCAGATACCAATGGCCTAGGGGAAATGCTTTCTATTAAGTGGAGGAATTCCATCCGTAACATATTAAGGGAAAACACACAACTCTCGAAGTACCATACTCTCTTGTGTTCTCTTCAAATTTGAATTGCAATAACAAAAGACCTCCTTCACGTTAGGTTGCTACTGTTCTCTTGTTCTGTTGGAGTTTCCTTGGATTCACTTTCATGATGAAAACATAGCAATATATCCAGTATAATCCCTCAAAATGAGATCTAAAGAGGGTAAATGAACAAAAGTTTTATCCCTACCTTGGAGGTATATTATTTCTGATGACTCTCAGCACACTTTGATGACTAAAATATAGCAAAATGTCCAGTATAATCGCGCAAAATGGGATCTAAAAAGGGTAAATGTACAAAAGTTTTATCCCTACATTGAAGGTATAGAGGTTATTTAACTCAAGAATAAACAATTTCTATTTTCACGTTCTTGGCCTTGAATACAAGAAAACATTAAAAAGGACTCTTCGATCCTATTCAAGTGCCTTGGAGGTTTTAATTCATCAAAGATATAAGAGGGCAATGTTGTGCACTTACAAAACAAGGATTAAAGACGACAAGTATTGGTTCCAAACGCCACCTATGAAAACCAACAATTTCAGAGTAATAATATAGCTGCTGGTGAGTAATGCGCTTTTCCAGAAGGGAAATTAGAGTAAGCTTGAAACATAGCCTCTCCATCTCACAAAGGTGGAATGTGAAATCTGTGTGCATTCTACCCTCACCAGATCCCACTTGTGAGATTACACACTGACATATGTTTTGTTGTTGTGGCAGGACAGAAAAAAGGTACTTACGGTTTTAGAGAGAAAAACATATAAGAAAATTTACCAAAATTTCACTCAACTGAAAGATCAAGGCTAATTGGGTGCAACATAATTGATTTAAAAGTTGTTATTAAGGTTTAACTAGCATATATGAAAGTAATAACACAAATGAATTTGGTAAGCAAGGTTCAGAATTGGTGACGGATTAAAAAAAATTTACGCGTGAAACATCCATATTTCCACTGTGAACGCCTATCACGATACAGCAGGGCAAGGAGAGTGGCTTGATATATCGACAGCTTATATATCCCACCTCTTCTTCACGCGGAACATCATAGCTGAAGATGAAATGTCATCTTGAGGCACTTGAAGCATAAATTGTACTTTCATCTTCATGGGAGTTGTCTTTGCTTTTCCGCCTTCCTCTCCAACCTAAACAAACAGAAGAACATGATATGAAAATCCATGCTAGACTTTGATTTCAAAGAAAATGATGCAGGAGTACAAAGAGCCATGATAAGATCAGAACTTTGTATATTGGAATAACATCATCATTCATCATATGTACTCCCATACAGGTGAGCAATCACAATTTCGTATATGATTCTTTCCATTTTGTATTGCATGCAGTCATTCGATAAATAAGCATCTGTATACTATAAGATTATACCACACCATTGTTAGATGTACTTTCTGTCTCCTTTTCCTTATTTTTTGTCGTCGGTGTCAATATGTCAAATGGAAGAAACCGTATCAGGAACAAATGTGCAGCAGTCAGAATACATGAAAAAAAGACAATAGAAAGAATGGACTATCAGGTTCCATACAACAAGATGAAACCAAAAACAATCACATGTGACAAAATCTCACAAAGTAGACAACCTTTCAACATATGAGTGTGTGATCTGCATATATCATTGACAAGCCAAATGAAGCAACAATGTTGAACATCAAAATCTGCATGTAGTTCTCACATTTAACTCTGCAAAAAGGATCCTCCAGCCATCCATTATTTCATACTCTATTCTAACCCAAGTATATAATGAAAAGTTACTAGGGGAACTGATTGGATACACAGGTGTATAGCCCATCTGAAGAAGTTTTTTTTTTTACTGTGGGTTTTGTTTGCATAGAGAGAAAGAGACCTTCCTTTTTGAATGTTTCTTCCTTTAATTATTGGCAGTTCGGGATAGTCGTCCTTAGACATTAAGAACAAAGAGTTACTAAAAAAGGCAAATAAGCCTTCAACTATTTAAAGACGAACTACTTTGAAGAAATGAAAAGAACACGTCAAAGCTATCAACGAATTTTTTTGATAAGGGCAATCAACGAACTTGAAGATAATTAACAAAAGCAAATTAAAAGCAAAATAGCAATTAAAGCTTAAAAAGCAGTTTGTTCCCATTTGCTATGAAAGGGTTGCCAACTGAACTTACCCATAGAGACGCCCACCCAAGTCGCACTTCTGAATCATAACCAGCTTTGAACTTGAAGTCTTTTCCAATATTGTGTTTATAGACTGTGCTCCAGTAGTTTGTGTCCAAATTATGCCAGTAGCTGAACCCCAAAATAAAAGATATATATGAACAACCATTTAATCACAAAAATTTTCTGGAAATGCATTAGCAGTTAAAAATAATCAAGTTCATGAATAACAACTTGTGGAAACCGATGGTAAAAATGTTGCATATCCATGAATTTCATAGAAGAGCTGCTATATTCAACAAAACTGCACTTATAATCATGCGACGAACTATTGAACTGGGGGCTGTAATTTCCACATTAACCACAACAGTAAAAATGTTGCATATCCATGAATTTCATAGAAGAGCTGATATATTCAACAATCAGCACTTAATCATGCGAGGAACTTTTAAACTGGGAACTGTAATTTCCACATTAACCATAACAGTATTATTTATTCCATAGGAAGCTGCACGCGTCACAGGCGGATAAAAGCAGGTCCCACCCTTTTGGTGTATCCAGAAAATAAAAGGTTCAGTATCTAAACTCTAGCGGCATAATCTCACTATACAATTTCATTAAACAAGGACATCTAACATATAATACATATAGTAAATTTTCAGTAAATAAAAGAAAAAAGGTTCTAACGTTGAATATAATATGCCTATGCAGAGGAAAATCATAATCTTCCTAACAAACATAGATGTCAAATGGAGCTTTGGGGAGGGCGGGGGACCTCACCTCAACTTATCTGAAGGACCGAATCGACGCTTGAAGGCAAACGACACTGCATTTGAAGGCAAGGAAATGCTAGGAATAAATGTCATTTGCTCATCCTGAAACATAGGAATTGTCAACTCCAAATAGAAATTTAAATGTAGAGAATAACTTCCTAACCATATAAATTATGGAATCAGATGCTGCAAGTCTTTAAGATAAACAAATATACACGGAGACAGAAGCACTGAGGGGCTGAATCGAATCGAATCAAAATGAATGCACAGACCTATTCAAGAGAATGCAAACGAATAAATTTCAGAAAAATACATAAATAAAGCACTTGAATGTGATTTACAGCATAGTTTCAGTAGCAAATATTGTTACCTCAGACACCATCAATTTCTACCACAGGTATCAATTTAAAGAGAGGGAAAAAAACAGATAACCGGCTATGAGAATCAAAAAGATTACTTTTCCACTCTAGGCATTTGCTATAATTCACTTTTCACCCTCTTATCTATTTCTGTTTTTTTAGAAAAAAATTCTTTCATTTAAATCCATAAGATGCTAAATACTAAAAGGGCAATCACATTAAAGGGAAACATAAAACAAATCCATCACAAACCACTACAACATAATACAAATTTAGCCTTGTCACACATTATTTTACTGAACTTGCTTCACTTCACATGTGCAGCCTAAGATATACGCTTCAAGTGCTCTCCTTTCAAGAGCAGTAGGCCACCTTGTGCGTATCTAAGAGAGAGAGCATGTGGTGTGGGGGGGGTCAAACACCATATGATATAAAAAAGTGACCAACCGCTTAACAGCCAAGAAAGAACTCAAGAAAAGCATAAAGCAGTGGACATTTGCAATCCAATAGAAGTTGGGCCAGAACAATATGAACAAGTAGTGAAAAAGACACTACCTTAAAGCAGTATCTCAGATCCAAAGCTTCATCCATGTATTTTGCAGTACAAACACCATTCAGGATCTGGCCTTTGAGGACTCCATTCACTGATAATATTCTCTTTGTTTGCTCCTCCTCCAACTCCTCTTCTTTCTCCTCTAGAGAAACTTCGCCCATAGGAAATTTGAGGGTTGCTTTTGGCTGCAGCAGGATGATTAAAGAATGAATGAGATAAAATGTTAGATAAAGCACAGATAGATGGAACTACAGATGCCACAGTATTCATCAAGCATAAAATACTAATAGCATTCTGAAATCTAAGGCTTCTCCTCACGGACCCGGCACAACGGATAGAATTTATTGTATAGCAAAAATGCACAGAATATAAGATGCTATATCTATCAGTAATGAAGAGCTGATCAGTATCTTCAGACATGAGCTTCAGAAGTATGATAAAAGAAGCCACAAGTATTGTAAGCTCAGTACAGTACTAATTGTCAAAAAAAAAAAAAGTGCACTGTAAGTTCAGTTTTTTTTTGGATAGCCATGGTGTCCGGACCAGAGTTTGCGCACCTTCCTTGACTATTTCCACGGGACACCTGTCGCCTCTCACCAGCTGGAACTTGAACCTGAAACCTCATGGTTCTCAACCCACTTCATTGATCACTAGGCCACACCCTTGGACGCACAGTAAGCTCAGTATTACATTCCCTTTAATCTTCTCAAAGTTAAACCAGGAAAAATAGTCGATATTATCAACCTACAGTGTGTTGACTGTTGATAATATCTACATCACTGGTTTTTCTCAAAGATAACCTTGAATCCGAATTAGTTACTGTACAGTGTACATAGAGATTCAGTCATACCTTGCCAATTGATGGAACAGCAGAAGACAACTCAAACTTGTACGCTGGACCTGCCAGATCAGCTACCATTGACAGTTCTCCTTGTTGCGACTAGTATGACCAAAAGAAGTGTGAATAAAGCGCACATAAAGCATGAAAATAGATACAATTATATTACATGCAAGATGGGAATACAGAGACTGATGCATCACATAAAGGAGTCAAAGTGTCACATGTATTTCTAGGAAACTAAAGTTCAATAATGATCCAGCAACATCGATGGACAACAACTTGCTAATAACTTCATCACAAGTTAAGTTCACAGCAGGATGGCACATAAAAGATAGGGAAGAAAGCATGTGCATCTTTATAACTGCCAAGTTATCCAGACTCCGTGTTGTCTACTCCCTCCACCCAATTTTGTATGATGGTGTTTGACTGGATTAGGAGTTCAAGTTACAAATTATATATTGAATTGGTGGAAGTGGAGGATAATGTCGAAGTAGTGGTTGAAATTTACTTTATTAGAGAAGACATCAAATTTTAAATTTTTTATGTTTAAATGTATCTGAATTCTTGAAAGTTAAAAAGAGTAACATTATTAGTAAATGACGTCTACCATTTTGGAATATGAATATCCAAAATGGAAGAATGACATATAGAATAGAGAGACGTATTAGTACTTCAAGGAATAAGTGTGTTAGTATCTCCACTCTCCATCCATCAAGTTATTTTTCAACGTCACTATCCTAAATTACAATGTGGAGTTGCAGAAGAAAATAAGATAATCAAGATAGAGTTTTTATATTATTTAAAGCTTGCACCAAATGGGAAAAGGGAATAGCATGAGACAATGCAGAATTGGTTACACTGGGTCCTTTTGTAGTGCAAGTGGGGAATTTTGGGTTAGTCTTCCGCCCCACATTCATACACAAGTTGAGAAGCCGAAACAAATGTACCCTGTCTACCCCATTTTTCTTTTGATAACCGAGAAATATGTCCGGAACAAACCTTTAGGGCCAACTACAACCTTCTAAACTCAGGGATGATGGGCTCGACCCTCTAACCTTCGCCACTTATACACTGGACTTAGTTTGCTTGGCACAGGGCTCAAACTTGTGACCTAAGACACAAGTCCCTCAACCTTTGCCAAATGAGCTAGCCCTTGCGGAGCCCATTTATAGGACACTAGTCTGTCTGAGAAGTCTAGAAATGTTCTTTTACTTCGATTTTTGGAAACATTTCTTAAATACTTTTAATCACAAAAAATTATGAATTACATTAATTTTTAGATAATTTTAAAATATGCATCTTGAATTTCAAAAAAAATATTGAAGAATTGATATAGCATTAACCTGAAATAGAACCGTTTCATTGTATCTTAAATTTCAAAACATTGGGAAGGGTTATCCAAATTCACATGAAACTAGTTTGACCTTTGAATGTAGATGATGACATAGATGAAGCTTAGATATATGTAAGAATGAAATAACAAATGTGGATAATATACACACAAATCTGTCGATATTATAACACGTGAGTATAAAATTAGACAAATAAGGTAGTTATAATCAAATTAAATTATTTTTCGTAATAATTTCCACACCTTTACTTCACGAATGGCCTTAAACTGCAAACCAGGAGCAACCTCAACCTGAGCATTAACAAGAGCATTCTTCTCTTCAATATCATAATGAAGTGACAAATACTTTGAAGTTAACGCCAATTGAGGATCCGATAGCTCTCCTTTCCCATTATTCTGAAACGAAAACCTCAACTTCGCTAAGCTATCCAACACTTTACATGATATTTTGTGGAAGAATACAGCGCTCTCACTGTCGAACTCCGTCGTTACTCTTATTTTTGGCCGTTGCCGGAACCATAATCCTCCGCCGCCGATGCCGGTGGTCTCCGGTGGAGTTGATGGAGGTGCTGCGACGGTTAAGGAGCTAGGGTTTGGTGGTGGTGGGGATTTCAATTCGGATTCTGCCATTAGAAAATGGAGAATTTTGTGCGAAAGAGTGTAGAGTGGACTTGTTTTTAGGCGAAAATGTATATGAAGATTCTTTTATTCTATTTATCCTTTGTTATTGTTTGGCAAGATATTAACACTTTGTTTGGAGGATGATTTGACATGTTTCATGTATGGTATGGTATCTCACTCCTGATTAATAATAATTTTATTATTTAGTTTGATGGTATGATATTATATTATGATTGATAAATTTATTAAAATACTTCTTATTATTATAAATTTTAAATTTATCAAAAATTATTAATAAATAAAATAATTTTCTTTCTTTTATTAATAGATCAATCAACTCCATTATTCTTTCTTCTTTTCACTTATTCCATGCCTAAAAGTTCACAAGATAATAACAAATCTGCATCTCCATATATATTTGTCTATGGTACTTTAGATGATCCTTGCGAACCCGTACTCCTAGATAATCTCAAATTTGTCAAATGGAAATGAGGCAAACAGATGCCTGGGCAAAAAACGAATTATCAATTTATTTCTTTAAATCTCATTTTAATTTATAGGGAACTTGTCAACAACATTGTGATAACAATATTAAGAATAAACATATGTGAACCAATTGCTTAGTTAGGTGAACTGATAATGTTTGCCGGCCTCTTAGGCTGCTAGTGTGTTTTATAAAGCTGTAAAATGCTTAGTGATTATGTGTGGCGTTATTCATTCTTGGTTTTGTTTAGACTGTAAAACTAAAAAAACAAATGAGTAGCAATAGATTTTGTTTCTTCGATAAATAGCAAGAGATGTAATATTCTGGCTTGTAGCAAAACTCAACAACTCTTTCTATCACTTCTAACGGACAGAGCTTCTTTCCTCATTTCTTCTCTAAAACCAGCAGTACATTTAAGGCACAGAAGTTAGGAAGTGGGGACACATGTACTGAACCTTGGGGGCTAAGTTCAGAGATCTCTTAGGAGAAGACATCGTTTTAGGATTGCTTGGATACCAGTAAACACGAGAATAGAATTGAAGGACAAGGCAGTCAGAAGCGGAAGATGAAGAACAACCAGAGGAGAAGTACGCAAAAACACAAAGGAGAGGTAAACAGAAAAGCGTAAAAATAAAAATATATTAGGATTAAAAGTGATAGGGTGAAGGGTAAAATGGGATTAAAGAATATTATATAAGGATATAATTGGAAAAAAATAAATCATCGGATACCAACAAATTGGTGGTTCTGAAATTTAAGAGATTTCATGGTTTGGTAACAATAAAAACATACCATATCATACCATGTCTTTTAAAAACAATCAATACAATCATAGTTTCCTTGGTAACCATACCATGGAAAACTACCATCCAAACAGTGGCTAAGAGGAAAAGGGGTGAAAAAGGAGTACGGAATTGACACTATCTAAATTCACTAGCTTTATGGTATGCATTTGGATACCAACAAAATAATATTCAGAAAATATTTTATATTTTTAACGTTTGATTGACTTAAATATTCTAAGAAATATTTTTTTTATGTGAACTTATTTTCCTTCGATAAAGTAACAAAAATATTCTTCAAAGCTTTCTTTTAAGCTCACCACCCAACTTCTGACCCCAACTCGGATTCCAAATCCCAACTCAACTCCAAATACCGGCACCGACTCTCGATTCTTGAAGCAAATTCAAATTAGGATAGGTTTTAGAGACAACTCCTAGGTTGAGGTCGGACTCTATGTCCTAATTCCCGAGTTCGGGGCCAAAGTTAGATCTCGACTTATGGTCAGCATCGAGAGTTGGATTTCGGCTCTGTAGTTAGGGTTGGAATTAGAGTTCAGGATTTAGGTCTATATATAGTCAGGAGTTGGGGTGGTATCGGGAGTCGGGTCTTGAGTCTGAATCGAAAGTCGAGGTTAGATCTGGGGTCTCAAGTCGGAGTGGGAAGTTGGGTCTCAAACGGAGTCGAGAGTTGAAATTCGATTGTTTGGAGTCAAATGTCGAGCTTTGGGAGTTGGGTCTCAGACGAAGTCGAGAGTCAAAATTTAGGTTTCGAAAGTCAGGTATCAAGGTTGGGTCTCCGATTGAGGTTGGGAGTAGGGCTGATAGATGGGGTGAGTAGGGGTCAAGTCCGATGTCATTAGTATTTGTTTATTTTGCGCCTAAATATTTTTGGATAATATTTTCTTCTTATTACTCAAACACTAGAAAAATAAGGAGGAAACTACTTTTTTTAAAAAAATATATATATTTTATAGGAAAACGTTTTTCTTCGTACCAAACACGTCCTTAATGACACCTAATGAGCTACTATTGCAAGGCTTATTGCCTGTTTGGTCAAACTTATTTTTTTTTCACAAGTGCTTACTTTTTTTTCTCAAAAGTTCTTAATTTAAAAAATTGAGATATTTGGCCAACTTATGGAAGAAAATAAGTGTTTCTGGAAAGTAAAATAAGCAGTTTTTCATAAGATAAAAAAGTAGTTGTTCTCTAAAATAACTTTTTAACAACACTTTTTGAAAAGATATATTTAAAAGCAACTTTAAAAGTTTGATCAAATACTAATTACAAATAAAATGTATTTTTTAAATTTATTGGTCAAACACAAATGCTTCTACTTCTTCAAAAAGCAATTTTGAAAAAATAATACTTTTTAAAATAAGATTTTTTAAAAGCTTGGCCAAACAAGCTATTAATGTGCACCTAACCAGTTACTATTGCAAGTTATCATTCTCTTTCAGCATAATTATTAACACAATCTTCATAATTAAACTAAAATATAAATAATATAATTTGAAAATAATAAGGTATACTACAAATGTAACAAAACATAGCTGGAAAAAATTACACATTGTCAAGAAGTACATAAAAAAAATCAATAAAATTAGGGGCAAAATCCGAAATATAAATAAGAGAAAGTAAAACACAATAATAATCACAAATAAATATGATTAACTCACCTAATAGGACAACAGAAGTCTCACCACTGGTGCTAAAACATTGTTCCACATTTGGGATTCATCCTGATATTAAATCCAATATGTTATCGTTTAGGCCAGCAAACCTTATGAGGCCATTGGACTCGCATTCTTGCAAGAACAAAAATACTTGGCCCCGTCCAAACCTTTAACCCGGCCTCCATCCTTCGTAAAATTAGCCTCAACTACTTACTCACCACATAATACACAAAGTTCTAAATTGATTTCCCCTATTTCTCTTTTACCAAGTGCTCCAGCTACATCACTTCCAGGAGTTGGTCGAACGCCATTCAGGAAACTTACGCCGGCAGAAATTCAACGCAAACACAAACTAAACTCGTGCTTTTATTGTAATGAGAAATATCACAAGGGTTATCATTGCTCAACTCATCCTCAGTTGTTTCTTCTTTTACCAGATGCTAAACCCGATGATGAATCGAGCTTGGAACCATCTCCGGCACCTTCAGATTCACCTCCTCGAAATATTATTGATGATAGTTCCTCTATTCTTACTCTCAGTATTCATGTTTTTTTAGGGGTCCACATGCGACCACTCTATGTTTTACTAGTTTTATCAAAAGCATATCAGTTCAGATTCTAATTGATGGGGGCAACACACATAACTTCATTCATCCCTGAGTTGTTTGGAAACTCAAATTACCAATAGAACCCTCCTCAGTTTTTTCTGTTATGGTCAGAATGCACAATTTTTACATTGTTTGGGGGTAATTCATGGAACTTTCATTACCATTCAAGGGTTTTTCTTTAGTACAACTATTTTTGTTGTTGATTTACATGGGTCTAACTTGGTTTTGGGGTGGCTTGATTAGCTAATTTGGGGCCTAGTGTGACAAATTATGTCAAATGTGTGTTTGAGTTTACTATTTCAAGGCGACATATTCGTTGGGTAGCTGATCCTATTTCTTTCCCAGTTCAAATCAATCTTTCTACCCTTTAGCATTTTTTCCAAACTAGTTTCATTTATTATCTTCTTCGTCTGGATCTTTACTCCGCTGAAAATTCCACCACCACAGATGATCCTCTTGAATTAACTTCACTACTTGAGGATTCCACTGATATTTTTTAGTCACCTTCATCTCTCCCACCCTCTCGACTTCAAGACCATCGTATTTCACTTTTACTAGGAGCAAATCCTATTAATGTATGTCCATATCACTATCCCCACTTTTAGAAAGCAAAAATTAAGTGTCTATATCCGAAATGCTTAAAATAGTTATGATTCGTCCTAGTTCAATCCCATTTTCATCCTATGTTCTTTTGGTGCTAAAGAAGGATGAGACTTGATGTTTCTGTGTAGACTATTGGGCATTGAATTCCACTACTATAAAAGATCGTTTTCCGATTCCAACAGTGGATGGATTATTTGATGAGATATATAATGCCATATTTTTCTCAAAATTGGATCTTCTTGTCGGATATCACCAAATTCGCCTTCATTCCCCTGATATTGAGAAAATGACTTTTTGCACACATGATGGTTATTTTAAGTTTAAAGTAATGCCATTTGGGATTTCCAATGCTCCGTCCACTTTTCAATCTACAAGGAATTCTATTTTTAAGCCTTTTCTTCGTCAATTTTTCCTAGTTTTTTTATGATATTCTTGTTTATAGCAAATCCTGGCCAATTCATCTGAATTATCTACAATTGGTGTTTGACACTCTTCGCCAGAACTCTTTGGTGGTTAAGCGTTCAAAATGCCATTTTGGACAATCTTCAATTTCATATTTGGGACATGTTATTTCATTTGAAGGCCTCCAAGTAAATCCAGAGAAAATCTCTGCTACACTTTCCTGGACCTTACTGGAATCAATCAAGGACGTTCGCAAATTTTTAGGTTTGACCGGCTATTATCATTGTTTTGTCAAAGGATATGCTTAACTTGCCTTACCCCTTTCTGGTCTTTTAAAAAAATATTCTTTTCACTGATCAGCAACTACTTCCACTGCTTTTGTTGAACTCAAAAAAGCTTTGAGTTCAGTTCTTGTTCTTTTTTTGCTAGTTTTTTTCAAAGTATTTACGGTGGAAACTGATGCATTAGGTACCGAGATTGGTGTAGTTCTAGCGTAAGAGGGATATCCTATTGCATTCTTTAGTCAAAAGTTAGCTCCTAAAATACAAGCCTCTTCCACCTACAACAGGGAAATGTTTGACATAACTGAAGCAGTCCAAAAATGGCGAACAGTATTTGTTGGGTCATCGTTTCATTATTATCACTGATCAGTAGCCCTTAAAGTCACTCACTGTTGACACCTAATTTTTGTCTTCCACGACTAAATTTAATCCTGAGTTTCTTCGTTTTTTAATAAAATCGAAATATTTATTTCATCAGAATAAAAAAAATATAAAATATTTTTTGTATGTGATTTTGTCATTTTAAGTAATGATTATATATTATTGTGTTCAGTTATACGAGATTATATAATTTGATTACTTAAATATATTTATTCTATGAAATATTGGATTTTAATTAAGAATTATTTTGAAAATAAATATAATGATTAAAATCTTGATTTTAATATAATTTATTATCAAAATAATTTATTTGGATAAATATTCATTTGATTTTATTAAATCAAGAAGCTCGGGATTAAAATAAGTATTAATTCGTATCGAATTTCAATTTAATTTAGCCAATCTATTAGATTTGGTCATAATTGAAATCAAATTGACCATAATTGCAATGCAATCCGTCAATTGATTTTTAATTTGGTCAAAATTAAATAAATATGACTAAATTTTAAATCTCAATTAGGGTTATATTTTAAATAACCCCAAAATTTTCAAAAACTCTCATAACTTCTACCCAATTCCCACCAAAAAATAATTTCAATTTGTACTACATTGTACTATTTTTCTCCAACTTTGTCCTTTCCTAATTTTGAAATAAAAAATTGTATTACATTGTACCATTTTTTCCCACATTATCTTTCATGTCACCTTATCTTCAATTTTTAAATTCCAAAAGCACCCCTAAATATTTTTTCTCCCACATTGGTTGATGACAAGAAATAAATCTTCATCCTTTCCTATAAATACTTTTCTCCCACATTGGTGGAGTAAAGGAAATAAAACTTCATTCACTCTTATAAATACTACCACTACTTTGGTAGAAAGAGAGTGAAAAAGTTTTTTTAAAAAGGCTAGAAAGATGAAAAAATCCTTTTGAGCAAATTAGTTTTTTTTTTTAGTAAAATTTTTTTGTTTCATAGAGTTGGTCGGCTAATCAAAATTTTTGAGTTGCCGGCGACGTTTTTCGGTGGTGGTTGATTCCGACGAAGCTCGTAGTCTCGTTTTGCTGCCCCCTAAAAGGTAAACACACCTTTTTTTTAGTTTTATTATCGTTTTCTTCTTCATTTTTTTCTTCTTCGTAGTTCGTAGTTATAATTTTGTTTGTTGTAGATGGCCTTGAAGGTCATAGGACGTTGTGGTATCAATATTTTTATTATTTTCATGTTCATGATATAAAAATGAGCTAGTAATAATTGTACGTGCCTTTTTTTACTTTATTCTTTGATTATTATAGATAAAGTTTCAATCGTTGCTTAAAAGATGTACTTATACTTTGTTAAACTCATTGTTGGTGGATATGTTTGTTTTTAGGATGTAAAGTTATTTTCTTTATATTGAAAAGAATAGTTAATATTGATTGTTTCGCCTTTTCACCTTATTCTTTGATTATTTTGGATAAAGTTTAGATCTTTGCTTGAAAAATATATTCATGTTTTGTTTAAACTCATTGTTGGTGGATATGTTTATTTTTAGCATGTAAAGTTATTTTCTTTATGTTGAAAAGAAGAGTTAATATTGATTGTTTTGCCTTTTGACCTTATTCTTTGATTATTTTGGATAAAGTTAGATCTTTGATTGAAAAACATACTCATGTCTTGTTTAAACTTATTGTTGGTAGATATGTTTGTTTTTATCATGTAAAGTTATTTCATTTATGTTGAAAAGAATAATTAATATTGATTGTTTTGTCTTTTGACTTTATTTTTTGATTATTATGCATAAAGTTATGATTTTTGCTCAAAAGACAAACTCATGCCGTGTTTAAATTTATTGTTGGCGGATATGTTTGTTTTAGCATGTAAAGTTGTTTCTTTTATGTTGGAAAAATAGTTATTATTGTTTGTTTTGCCTTAATAAAAATAGTAATTGGTTAAGTTAAGAATTTATCACTTGTTTGCTAATTATTTTAATGAATTTCAAAATCCTCATATAAGAGATGAAATAATAACTTTATTTTCCATCCAAGATGTTTATTCTTCTTTTGTTCGCATGTTGTCTTGTCAAAATGATGAGAAAGTTCGGACTTTTGTGGCTAAATAAAATTATTTGAATATTTTTGACTTATGTATAGTATAATTGTTGAACGATATTTCACTTTTTGAGATGCTAAACTTTTATTCTTATTTTCTTACTTCGAATTGTTATATGTGCTCTTTGTGTGTATAAAGACTTGATTCATGTCTCTCTTTTATTCATAATATCAAAAGAGAATCAACGATGTCTTAGAAATATCAATCATAGGTCATTACATATTTTTCCATAAAATGTTGGTTGTAATTTAGACGTATGATTTTTCGTCAATGTCGCATTAATTGAAATTTAAAAATTCTCTTTCTTGAAAAGTTAATCTTTATTTTCTTTTGTTATATGGATTAGTGTCTATGTTTGTTTAATTCAAGACGTCATGAGTATTTTTCTTGTTGCCTCATCCCTTTACTTTAACAAACTTACGTTGTTTGTTTCTCGAATTAATTCATTGAATATGACCTTCTTCTTTTTACTTTTATTCATTCTTAATATGAACATAAATCACGAGGCATGCAAGTGAATGTCTTTTCTTTTTTTTATCTATTGACTCTCACTGTTGTTATACATGTGCAAGTGTGTTTATCATTGTAATTCAAAAATTGATTCTTATTGTTTTCTTTTGCTTTGAAATATGTAACTATTATGCCTTGAACGTATATTAATTTCTTTATCTTTTCTTTGCATGCAAAAAATATCTCGAGTCCAAATGGACTCCTCTCCTCTTGCATTTGTAATGGGCTAATGAGGCTCACCTCTTCGAGTCAAGTCCTAAGTTTAAACCCAAGGTCCACTATATGGCGTGCGGGTGCTAGAAGATAGACGAAGAAGGAAAATGGGACAAAACTCAGTGATGAGGTCACTAAGAGACTTGAAAAGTCTCGATTTTTATTATTGTCTTCTTTTTATTTATTCATTTAGTCATTTATTTATTTATTTATTCATTCATTTGAGTTTCGAAGTCAAAGTTCTAAACTAATACAGGTGAAGCGGAATTGGGCCAAAAAGGCCCAACATTTAGATTAGGACATGTGCAAGTGGGCCAAAAACCCAATTAGATTAGGATATGGTCTATTGATTTGGGCTCAATGACCTAAGTCTTTTATTTTCTCCTCTTTTCCTTTTACATGTTTTGTTATTAGTTTGTTTACACTTAGTTAAAATTCCAACTAAGTCGTCTAAAACTATTTTACACAAGTCTTTTCCTAAAATCAATCACTTTTCAACAATCAATCTTTTTTAGGTTAGTCAAAAGATATTTTCACACAGTCCGGATAACCGCAAGTTAGCGGATACTCTTGGTGCCTTAATAACCTTTCAAGAGTATTAATAGGAATCGCTTACTCAGAATCTTCAAACTTAAATATTTTTTTTCGTTTTAGATCGTTTAAGTAACTTTCAAAGATTTTCTTAATTCCTTTTCAAATAAATTAAGTGACGACTCTAAAAGTCATATTTTTGCAAAACACTCACGAACCAGGTTATCCAATCTCCGGAGCAACAATGTTTTCTAAGTAAACTTATTGGCTATGATTTTGACATTCATTTTCATTCAGGAAAGCTTAACTCAACTGTTGATGCTCTGTCTTGGGTCCTTGCACTTTATGCTTTAACAATGGTTGTGACTGAATTAGCCTTAATTGATTAGTTACACACTTTGAACAAATCTGATGATGGTTTATTGACATTACAACAGAAATTGTAGGACGATCCAACTTATTTACCCCATTTTTCCTTTCAAGAAGGATTGCTATTATTTCGCAATCGTTTGGTTGTCCCTGCAGTTCTAACATTGCATTCTTTATTGTTTGCTGAATTTCATTCTTCAAAAATTTGTGGTCATGCTGGAGTATCGCGTACATTTCATAGCTTATCTTTCAATTTTTATTGGGTAGAGATGCGAGTTGATGTTCAAAAGTTTGTTTGGGAATGTCAAGTTTGTCAACAAATGAAGGATTCTATTTTGAAACCAGCTGGTTTACTCTCTCCTTTACCAATCCCAGAGGTGATTTTTTAGGATATATCAATGGGCTTCATAACAGGACTTCCTCCTTCAAATGGTAACTCGGTTATCTTGGTAATTGTGGATCGTTTATTCAAGTATAATCATTTTATTGCATTGCCAACAGTTTTACTTGTCAAAAAGTGGCAACAATATTTGTTCAATAATTTATTCTCCTTCATGGGTTCCCTGCCGCCATTGTTTCTGATCTAGATCCCTTATTTATCTCTAAATTTTGGCATGAACTACACAATTTACAAGGAACTCAACTTACCATGATTTTGTTATACTATCCATAATCGGATGGTCAGACAAAAATCCTCAACATGTGCCTCGAGATGTACCTCCGATGCTTTGTCGCAGATACACCTATGACTTGGTGTTCTCTTTTACCTTGGGCTGAGTTTTGGTATAACACCGCGTACCATCACAGTTCAAAATTAACTCTATTTGAAGCATTTTATGGTCGCCCTCCTCTAATTGTGTTGCACTATGTAAAGGATAGTTTTACTAATACTGCAACAGTTGCTTCCCTGATCTAACGTGATAAGACTTTTGCTATCTTAAAAGCAAATTTACTTCACGCCTAAGAACGTACAAAAATGAATGCTGATAAAGGGCGTCGTGAAGTCACTTTTGAGGTAGATGATAGGTATTTGTTTGACTTCGACCTTATTGCAGCTTTCTTTACACTTACAGACACACAAAATTGAGCAGAAGTTTCTTTGGGCCCTTCCAGATTGTTGAACGAATTGGCAATTTGCTTATAAGTTAGATCTTCCAGCATCTTCTAAAATCCACCCTATGTTCCATGTTTCAGTCCTTCACAAGTGTCTGGGTAATCCCCCTCAACAGGTCACTTCAATTGATTTACTAGATTACTCATCTTCTTTGGTTCTTCAATTAGAAGATGTATTGCAAACCCAAAGTGTCACTCGTAGTGCTCATCAGATTTCTCAGTGCCTTATCAAATGGTCAGAGCTTCCTACTTCTAATACAACTTGGGAAGATACTCAAATCATACGACAGAGGTTTCCCAATTCGAACCTTGAGGACAAGGTTCCTCTTCATGGGGCGACATTGTAACAACTTAATAGGACACGTCAACTGCTCTTAGGCATAGTACAAAAGGTAGGCAGTTACTGAAACACCTCAGACAGTAAGTAGACCCCAAATCAAATGGAATACTGCCTTATCCAAAACAGTTACAAAATAAATAAGAATAAACTAGGATAGAGAAGCATATGTATAGTAGAACACTAGCCTAAAATAAACTGCCGATTATCTTTTTTTATTTATTTCTTGTGTTTATCTCTGAAACCTCTCTTTTCTTGTTTTCTTTTTTGTTTATCAGTGTAATTCTTAAATAAAAATAGAGGAGCAGATCCCTCTTTGTGAATCTGCAAATGAGTTTATTTGAATATTAATTATCATCATTACATAAATGCATAAGAGAAAAAGCAATATAATAGGCATGATAAATGAATAGAGAAGATATGCACCACAAACAATCCAATTTTTGCGTTTTAGTATTTCATTTTATGTTTGGAGACCCTGGATTAAGGGTGTCAAACGGGTCGGGCTGACCCGGCCCGACCCGGCCCGACCCATAACACCAAACCGGACCGGTTTGACCCGGCCCGGAAAGCCCTACGGCTTTAGGGTACCGGGTCCCGGTCCATTTTTTTTAAAATTTGGGCCCGGTTAACCCGGCCCGGACCAACCCGGTCCAGGCCCGCCGGTTAACCGGCCCAGCCCGGCCCGGCAATAGAAAAAAAACTGTATATTTAATGTATATTTCATGTATATTTAATGTATATTTAATGTATATTTAATGTATATGTTTATATATCTTCTATAGAAGTGTATATTTAATGTATACATGTGTATATTTTTTATTTAAACTAGTACATATATATTGAATGATGCATATATATGTGTATATTTTTTATAAATTAGTATATAAGTATATCTATACATATTGTAATGTATATATAATGTAGTAAAGTATTACATATACATAGAATAGAGTGTATATATGTGAATGGATCTTCTATAGACGTGTATGTTTAACGTATACATGTATATATATTTTATTTAAACTAGTACATATATATTGAATGGTGCATATATATATGTGTATATGTTTTATAAATTAGTATATAAGTATATCTATACATATGTATATTTTTTATAAATTAGTATATAAGTATATCTATACATATTGTAATGTATATATAATGTAGTAAAGTATTACATATACATAGAATAGAGTGTATATATGTGAATGGATCTTCTATAGACGTGTATGTTTAACGTATACATGTATATATATTTTATTTAAACTAGTACATATATATTGAATGGTGCATATATATGTGTGTATATGTTTTATAAATTAGTATATAAGTATATCTATACATATTGTAATGTATATATAATGTAGTAAAGTATTACATATACATAGAATAGAGTGTATATATGTGAATGAATTTTCTATTGACGTGTATGTTTAACGTATACATGTATATATATTTTATTTAAACTAGTAAATATATATTGAATGGTGCATATATATGTGTATATGTTTTATAAATTAGTATATAAGTATATCTATACATATTGTAATGTATATATAATGTAGTAAAGTATTACATATACATAGAATAGAGTGTATATATGTGAATGGATTTTCTATTGACGTGTATGTTTAACGTATACATGTATATATATTTTATTTAAACTAGTAAATATATATTGAATGGTGCATATATATGTGTATATGTTTTATAAATTATTATATAAGTATATCTATACATATTGTAATGTATATATAATGTAGTAAAGTATTACATATACATAGAATAGAGTGTATATATGTGAATGGATCTTCTATTGACGTGTATGTTTAACGTATACATGTATATATATTTTATTTAAACTAGTAAATATATATTGAATGGTGCATATATATGTGTATATGTTTTATAAATTATTATATAAGTATATCTATACATATTGTAATGTATATATAATGTAGTGAAGTATTACATATACATAGAATAGAGTGTATATATGTGAATGGATCTTCTATTGACGTGTATGTTTAACGTATACATGTATATATATTTTATTTAAACTAGTAAATATATATTGAATGGTGCATATATATGTGTATATGTTTTATAAATTAGTATATAAGTATATCTATACATATTGTAATGTATATATAATGTAGTAAAGTATTACATATACATAGAATAGAGTGTATATATGTGAATGGATCTTCTATAGACGTGTATGTTTAACGTATACATGTATAGAGCAGAAATAAGAAACCAAGGAATGGAACCATAGCCCAACGACGACCTCAAACTTGAAGAATTATGACTTCATGGGTATATATAGTGTATATCGAGTGTATATATAGTGTATATGAAGTGTATAGAGTGTATATTGAGTGTATATATAGTGTATCTTTGATTTTTTATTTAATTTTTTGACGGATTTGACCGGTTTTTAACCGGGTTTGACCGGGTTTTAGCGGGTTGGGTTAAGTGGGCCGGTCCCGGGTGGGTTTTAAAATTTTTACTGTACGGCCCGGCCCGGCCCGGTTAAGGCCAAAACCGGCCCGTAACCGGCCCATAACCCGGCAAAATTGAGAGGGCCGATTCCGGGTTGAACCGGCCCGGCCCGTTAGACAGTTATACCCTGGATAGATTGTTAATTGTTATTATTATACATTCTATGTCCTTGTTCTAAAAATTTATATTTGACTAATTTTATATGTACAAGATTCTTGTATTTTGTCTATTTTTAGTCTATTTTTACAATTTATTTTATCGAGCTATATAACTCATTCTTTTCAATTATATTTTTGTCATCTAACATATTAATATTTGTGTTGTTAAATATTTTTTGAAAAAAGAGAAATAGTAATTTTAACATAAAATAAGGCACTGCAAAATGAAAGTAAGAGAAAAAAACACAATATTTTTTAATAAGTGCTCAATGATGCAGAGGAAAAATGAAAAGAAATGTTAAAATGATACGACAAGACACGTTAAAATTTAGTATCTGCTTTGCTTTTCGTCAGACACTGCAAAATGAAAGTAAGAGAAAAATAAGCAATATTTTTAATAAGTGCTCAGTGATGCAGAGGAAAAATGGAAAGAAATTTTAAAACGATATGAGAAGACAGGTTAAAATTTAGAATCTGTTTTGCTTTTCGTCAGATAATTTTCACGTGTTTAGTTTTTCATAATTCGAATCTGGTGCAAGATGCGGGAAGTCCGACTGAGTTGGTTTGGACACGTGAAGAGGAGGGACACGGATGCCCCGGTTCGTAGGTGTGAGAGGCTAGCGTTGGATGGTTTTAGGCGGGGTAGGGGGAGGCCGAAGAAGTACTGGGGTGAGGTGATTAGGCGGGATATGGAGCAGCTACAACTCACCGAGGACATGACCCTAGATGGGAAGGTCTGGAGGGCGCGAATTAGGGCAGAAAACTAGGGTCAGTTTGGGGCGTTAGGGTAGGGAATATTTGGTGGGGTTTTATTCCTGTTATTCTTCCTATTCTTATTTTTATTCCTATTTTCTATTCTTCTTCTTGTTATGCTTTTGGTGTTCCATGTTCTATTACGAATCTGGGTGCTTTCCGATGTTTCCTACTACTTATGGGTGTCGTATTTACGTCATGAAATCCTGTTATGTGCGTTACTTTATATTTGTGTGGTGTCTCGTGTCTTGAGCCGGGGGTCTATCGGAAACAGCCTTTCTACTTCTTCAGAGGTAGAGGTATGGACTGCGTACATCTTACCCCAGACCCCACTAGGTGGGAATACACTGGGTTTGTTGTTGTTGTTGTTGTTGAATCTGGTGAATGAAAATTCTATATCCGTCACAATTTAAATTCATGACCTCCTGATCACACGGAGATAACTTTATCTATTACTCTAGCATTGTCTTCTTCACATTAAAATAGAGTACTTCTTCCATTTAAAAAAGAATGATCTAGTTTAATTTACATAGAATTTCAAAAAATAAAGAAGACTTTAAGTCTTGTAGTTTTAAACTAAAATTTTGTTAAATATACTAAAATATCTCTTAATTTTATTGATCTTAAATATAATATATAAAAAACAAAAATAAAAATATTATAAAGTATAAAAAAAGTCATTCTTTTTAAAATGGAGATCACAAAAAAAATTACGTCATTGGTTTTGAAACGAAAGGAGTAATAAGTAGAAATGAAGGGACTAAATTTGGTTTGTTTTTAAACTTTGAAGGACCTCTTAAAACCCCCCAAACCCCCCTTGACCGAATCACCATTCCACTTTTCCGGCAGAACTCAACTCTTTTTATGGTACGATTCTCTTCTACTTTACTTTTAACGGGTCAAAACGCTGCTTTTATTTTTACTTCATTTACATATTAGACGCATCTGGTAAAGTTGTCCTCGTATAATCAGGAGGAGGTCACGGGTTCGAGCCGTAAAAACAGCCTCTTGTAGAGATGAAATTTTTCCTAATTTTAGTACTAGTTGGGGATTGAGAGTAGTGGGAGTTGTTTTTTTATATTTTTATTCTTACTTGAAGGGAACTTTCTTATACTGATATTTATTTATTTTATATATGCCAAGAATTGAAATTTAGGTGGTGGGGTTTGTGATTTTGCTGAAATTGGATTTTGCATCGCTTGATATTTGATTCATTTGGTGATGGAACTAAGTTGTTAATATTTCTTGGTCTTCTCTATCTTATTTTGCTAAATATTGCTGCTCTACTTAGTACAAGGGAATTTGCCATCATAAACTTCTTAATTAATTTACTTGTGGCATGTAAAAAGTTTGCTCCTTTATCTTATGTGCCTCGTAATTTGAAGCTCCAGCACTCCCTGTCTCCAATTCTTGTGTTATGGGACACAATAGACCCTGCTGAAAAGAGACAGCTGATGTGATGGAATTTTATAGGATGGGCAAGAAAAGAAACAAATAGGAATAGGGTATATACCCTAGAAACGTAACGGTTAACACTGTTTGGATGGTTATTACATATTGTTTCATAATGTATCATGTTATATTGTGTTGTGTTGTATTGTTTTGATAGGTTGTATTGTTTTCCGTCATTACATAATCTCACACATCAATAATTTGAAGAATAAACCTACCAGAGAAGTAGGGTGCAGGATAGAGCTACTATAAAAAGGTAGTCTAAAGGATATAATAGGCTCTTTAAATAGAAAGTAAAAACAAAATGAGGAGAGATAAGGGTAACGACACAATCACATCAAGTCGGTCGTTACATAAAATGAGACTTTCGTTGTTTACCTAACGATTAATTTAACGATACAACACAGTAAGTATCAATCAAAACAAACAACACAATACAACAGGTAGCTACTATCCAATCAAGCTGTTAGTTATGTATTTGGGGGTTGAAAGAACGGTTGATACGAGAGAATAGTGTATGCAGACCTTACCTCTACACCAGGGGTGAGGTAGATAGGCTGTTTCCGGAAGACCCCCGGCTCAACACAAGATCTTTATGATGTGATTATAAATTGACCGAAGGAGGTCGTACGGGTTGCTTGAGGTTACAAGTTTGGTATTTCGGCAGGAGTACTAATCGAATAATTTCAGTGATACCAGAGAAAAGAGAGGGCACTGAACCTCAAGATTATATTTCTTTTTTGAGAGCTTTGTCTATCTTAAGCCCTGGTCTTCTGTTGAATGTCTTAAGCTCTGTAAACTGTGCTTAACTTTCCGAGGCTGCTTCTCAACATATTTTGTAGACCATTAAAAATGCTAATTTATGTATTCAGGTTTATGTAACTGGTAATTTGGTATGATGCCCCGAAAACCAGCAAGACATTGCAGACCAGCGCGAGGTCTACCTCTAAGTTTCTCCCCATTTGCTCGTTCAATGGCACGGATTGCATCAAATAACAAGGTTACACACAAGGTTCAAAACTCCAGATTTCCAGGAAATAATCTACCTAGCTCTTCAGGTGAAATATTTGATTAAATTGTTTAGTTGGTGTATATTGTGCAGTTGGTTATATTTCTTGCCTGTTCTGAAGCCGAATGTTTTCTTTCTTAGATGGAAGGATGGAAAATCACGGACAAATAGACAAGAGTGAAGATTCCAGTTCTTCAGATGATGAAGAAATTGATGTAAGACATCCCATTTCTCTTTGCTGGTAAATGATTATTCGTATGTCATGTAATACACTAATGGCTTCTCTTTCGGTTTTGAAAGGGCACTGTTCAAGCAAATTTTGAGTTCTTCGATCCAAAACCAAGTGATTTCCATGGAGTGAAAGTCCTGCTGCAGACCTACCTTGATGATAAGCAATGGGATTTGAGTGGTTTTGTGGATGTAATACTAGGTCAACCCACAGTGGGAACTGTTGTTAAAATAGAGAATGATGAAGATGATGGTATTTACTCCATTGTCACTGCTCTTAACTTGGGGAGATATAAGGTAAGAAGCTAACACTTGGTGTGCTACATCCTTGTTATGCTATAATTTTGTCACCACGTTATCCGGCCCGTGATGTCAAATTTGGCACCGAGTTCGGAGATGCTTCTCAGTTCTCATTTTGTTTGTCCAGTGCTAAATGCTCATAGTTGATTGTTGTTAGTGTCGTATTCCTTGGGTTCTCGTATATTCAATGTTTGTCTGCTTATGATTGTCTAAAAATAGGATCCAGAGTGCATGGTGGATCTTAAAGAGTTCCTGCTTAAAGCATGCCACCAGAAGGATGTGGTCTCTAAATTGAGCTTATTTCTTGGAGACCAAGCCAACGATGTTGGTCTATTGGTTTCTCAACGAGTTGTGAATCTTCCTCCTCAGCTTTTGCCACACCTTTATGATGCACTTTTTGATGAAGTCTCTTGGGCTACAGAAGATGAGGTTAGATGGATGAGCTTTATGAAAGTATTTTCAATCTCCATATTGTTTTCTTTCTGTCCGTTTCTACTCTCGTGCATGTAGCTTTACCTTGGTGTAGTGAAACTTTTGTCGTTCTTATGTTTTTTAAGCCTACAGAGGAGCTCCAGAAGTCTTTCTGCTTCAAGTTTTACCTAATAATCAGTAAAATTTACAAGGTAATGAGTACCATTTGCTATTTGAGTATGGTTTTTTTTTCCGTCTACTGAACTCTGAATCGTCTACCGTTTTATGGGTTTTGTTATAGCATAAGAATGCGGACAAGCAAAAAGGGCCGAGTGGTGATCAAACTATTGTTTACATTAAAGCAGAGGACGAAATCTTTCACGAGGTACCAGCTTTTTTTAACTTTTCTGTTTTGCCTTTCTGCTAAAATGTCTCTGATTCTTCCTTTTATTGCTTCTTCAGTTAAGCTCTTGGTCCTTCAGTTTTCCTTTGCTTACACAGCTGGTTAGGACTGACGAGGTAAGTGTTTTTCTTATAGTATCAAAGATTTTATGTATTTTATCGTGGTGATTTATATTTAGTCTATACGTGTTTATTTCCTGCAAAAGAGTGCGCCAATGAAATGTCACTCGCACACATACTAGAATCATTCAATTGGGATAGAGGTTAAGATAAATTGAAGGTTCTACTTCATCACTTTGTTGATCTCTTTCTAAGAACGATAGTTTGCACTCGTAAAACAGTAATAATTTGCCCCTCAGTGCTCAAAATCAATATTCCGGAACTTAAAAAATGCAGTTGTTAACTATCTGTTGAGAGACCATGCGTTTGCTTTTTGATCACTCTTAATAAACTTTTGTGGAGTTTCATGTATTGGGAAAGCAAACCTATTTGGAGAAGGGTACAAAATTGTCCCATGGCTTTGGTCTAATGGTAAGAACATTGAGCTGATGTGTGGGTTAGATGCACATCATGGTTTCAAACCTTGCAGGCAAAAGCCTGTCATTTAAGTGGAGAAGGGTAGACGGGTAGGTCCATTATCCACCGAGATTCGAACAGTGCGGCATATGCTACAGTTAACAAAAATGTCTGTTGAGATTATGGTCACTTAGTCAAACTAGAAAACTACCACGAAAGGGAGGCTAAGATTATGAAGTAAGACCGCCTTAAGGGTAGATGGAAAGGTTCCTTATCCACTGAGGTTCGAACCATGCTTCACTAGCTCCTGAAGATTCTATCAATAGAAAAAGAAAAGGGCCAGGGGGCATCGATTTGAATCAAAGGTAGTAATGCTATCTTTTTGTCGTATGACCCTGGTTTTCCGGAGCTGGGCGATATGATATCCCTTTAAAGACAAAACTGCTATTCCTTCTTCCATACATGGATGTGTTGAATAGTTCAATGTTAACATTGTATTAATTCTTCTGATTATATACAATCCGTGCTATAATAATGTTATTGTTTTTGTGATTACTTTCCTATTACTACTTGCTAACTGATTACTGATCATGAATGAAACACTTATTCCTCTCCTAACGTTGCAGCTGAAAGATTACCGGCTAACTGGCTTGGTAATGGCAATAGACGCGAGCAAAATCCCTATCTTTCGACAGAAGTTGCATTCTTTAATAGGCGAGTGATGCTTTGACGAAATTCTACCTTAATCAGTTCAATTAGACCTAGGCGCCTCTGGAAGATGTACAGGTTACTGCGCGATGCCTCAAGCTGGACATGAAGCAGTAATCTGTTTTTTTGGCAGATAGATTGGTAGTATTCAGCAATGATCTACCTCATGGAGTTTTTGAATTAAATTGCTTCACATATTTCAATCTTAAATAATTTTCTTGTGTACATTATTCAGTCTCATTGTTCAGTAATTCATTATCATTTCTTGGTATAGTAGTATAGTGTCAGCATCAATAATGAATCTATAAGAGAGTGCTATTTGACCAAGATGTTGCTACATTCACTATTGACATTAATGACATACCCGACGTGATCCCATAAATAGGGTCTGGGGAGGGTGTGGTATACGTTTACCTACTCCTTTGAGCAAGATAGAGGTTATTTTCGATTTGCGAGAAACACCACTGATATAATTTTCCAAAGTCATTCGATGTTGATCAATTTTGAGGCACTGCTATAATTTTCATGTCTCCTTGGGTAAGCTGCACAGGTCAAGTTTATTTGATATTATAGAATATTGGGTAAACAGAGTGCACAAAATTTAAACTCATTTTTGCTTAGAGAGCCGTATATCTCATATCGTAGACTATAAGTCTTCTACTCCCTCCATCCTTTTTAGCTGTCACGTTTCACTTTTCATGAGTCAGTTTGATTAATTTTAAAGTTAAATTATATTATATTAATTTGATATTTTAAAATTAAAATTGAGATGTTAAAAAACTATGATAAATAAAAAAGAGCGGGAGACCATATATTTTCTTACTAGTAGTGGCATAACAAGAAGTTTGCTTATATATACTCACAATTCATCTTGTGGTGCTAACGTTTTATTTCTTTTACCAAACTTGATATTTATGCTGTAGAATTAAACATCACTTAAAATTAGCGAAGATGTTCGGCTTTTGAACATTTATTAATTAATAATATTTAGTCATAATTTAAAATGAAATTAAAAAATAATCATTATTCTGTGAAAAAAATATCTCATGCTCAAATAAAAAAATCTGTGTAAATGATTACTAAAGTTTGGAATATTTGGCAGTTTGAACTTTGACTCTTTGCTTGTCAAGGCTAACAACACCCATGGTCCTTCTATGGAAGCAATTGGTGCAATATGCTTTGGTTTTGTAGCTTTTAGCAGGTTTTTGTGGAACAAGTATTGGTCGTTTGGCTACGAAAATAAAAAATCAATTAGTTTTTTTTTATTTAGAATTTTAGAAGTTGGAGTTAGGACGAGTTATGGTCGTGTTTGACCATTTTTTTCAGTAAATTTTTAGAATTTAAATGTAATTTTTTAAAAATCATAAAATATAATTTAAATGGGGGTTATTTTATGATTTTTGTAAGGACTTTTTGATTTCTTCCTGAAAAAAGTAAGAGAGTTTTGCCTTTTTCCAAATTCCAACTACAATTACGAGTCGTATTTGAAATTTTCAAAGTTGTATTTAAAATTTTTTACCAACTGTTGAGTTAGTAAAAATTTTATGAGAAAAATAAAAAAAAATCATGGTCAAACGGGGTTTTTGGTCTCTCAGATTTTGTATTTGATGCATTCTTTTTTACTTCTTATAACATTAAACTGTAGCTTGTTTTCACATGGATTCGGTAGATATTCTCCAAATAGTAATATGTTTGGATACAAAATTCATTAAATATTTATAAATATTGAATCGTAAATTCATATTTATTCCATATTATTCAGAGATCGTCATAAGAATTCATAAATTATAAATTTAAAATTTGTCTCTTATATAAATATTATTTCCTCAGTTTTGTATTATTTATTTTTTTCTAAAATATTTATTTCAATTTAATTGTTCAAGTTCTAAAATCAAGAGTATTTTATATGTCTGTTTTTCATTTTACTCTTGATAGGAATACTAAATACATCCACAATTTTTAAAATTATTGAATGGTACAGAAATGATCTCAATTCTCAAAATTAAAATTAAATGGTTATTATTAATTTCAATTATAAATACTCAATGGCTAGACGTAATGCATGGAATGGAGTAATTAATATGTACCAAATTTTAATATTTAATCATTGCATTGATTATTGGACTTTAAAAGACATATAAGAATAAATATGTAGAATACATTTCTATTTATTGATTTCTTTCATAGATGTCAACTAATTGGAAACCGAGAAAGTAGATACTATGTTCCATGAAACTCACGGTTCCAGTTCTTTTTGCTGATGACCACTAGATCGAGCTATCCAAAGGTCCAATATATTCATAAATTTTAATTTTTTTTGCAGGGTTAATTAAATGTTTTGGGTAAGAAAATATATTTTATGTCAAGTTTAAAGCTTAAAGCATGAAAAATCAATTTACCAAATTATTTATAAATTTAATCATGGGAAGCGAATTTAATGATGAAAAGTGTTACAAAGTAATCTATATAATTTGCTCTTGTAATAATCAGATTAGTTGTTTCTTTTTTAAAAAATCTAATTTAAGTTTTTATCTTTGATTGAAAATAAATAAATTACTTCCGTGAAAAAATAATATAAATATTCATCAGAAAAGAAGAAATGAAACAAAATCACAGTGGATGTTCAGACATAGGGTCATTTCTGAACTTATTCCTAGTATAAGGACAATTCACTTGGGTCCCGCGAAAAAAAGTTTTGAAAAATTACACAAAATGAACTAAAATTCTAGTGATGGTATCATAGAGGATTGATGAGTGTTTCATTAAAGAATGATATCATGTCAATAAAGAGATATAGTGTGGTATGCTGAGGAGTGTCTCTTTCAAGGACTGAAGCAAGCCTCAATAATACAATGATAATATATGAATATAATATAATAGTATCATGGAAAACTGAGAGGTGTCTTATGGAAGAACTGAAGTAGTCCTGTGTATGATATCATGTTGTATATAGAGATACTATGATAGTATTACTAACCAAGCTAATATGATTGAGTCTAACAAAGAATATGATGATTTGTGTGCTATGTTCTCAGAATGCAACTTGGTGGGGAATCCTCGCGAATGTGGATGGATTCTGGTGCCACCCGCCATGTATGTGCCAACAAAGGCTTGTTTTCGTCATTCGCTCGGCTCAAGTAGAAGAAATGATCGACATGACTAACTTCGCTACTGCTAAGGTAGAAGGAACAGGAAAAATATGCTTGAAAATGACTTCAGAAAAGGTCTTGACACTTAATAATGTCTTGTATGTTCTGGAGTTACGTAGGAATTTAATTTCTGTTTCACTTCTAGAAAAGAACGGATTTAAATGTGTAACCGTTTCTGAAAAAATTGTAATTAGCAAAGGAGAAATGTATGTAGAAAAAGGCTATCTGACCGAAGGCTATAAGATGAATGTAATGACTGTTGAAATAAATAAAAGTACAAATTCTTCTTATTTGCTTGAGTCTTATAATTCATGGCATGAACGTTTAGGCCATGTTAATTATAAAACGTTATGAAAACTGGTTAACTTAGAAGTTTGGCCAAACTTTGAGTGCAATAAATCAAAGTTCAAACGTGTGTGGAATCGAAGTATGCAAAACATCATCATAAGTCTGTTGAAAGGAATTCCAATCCCCTAGACTTAATGCACATTGACATTTGTGATATGAAGTCAACACCATCACGTGGTGGGAAAAAGTATTTCATAACTTTTATTGACGATTGAACTAGATACTGTTATGTCTACTTGCTAAATAGTAAGGATGAAGCAATAGATGCGTTTAGGCAATACAAAATCGAAGTTGAAAATCAGTTAGAGAAAAAGATCAAAATGATTAGAAGTGATAGGGAAGAGAATATGAATCTCCCTTTGCACAAATATGTGTAGAGAATGGAATTGTCCATCAAACTACGGCCCCATATTCACCTCAATCTAATGGAATGATGGAAAGGAAAAACTAAACTTTGAAGGAAATGATGAATGCCTTACTTATAAGTTTTAGTTTACCGCAAAACTTATGGGGGAGGCTATCCTTACAGCCAACCGTATACTCAATAGAGTTCCCCATAGTAAGACACAATCAATTCCTTATAAAAAGTGGAAAGAAAAAAAACCCAACTTGAAATATTTTAAAGTGTGGGGGTGTCTAGCAAAGGTCTAAGTTCTTGTGCCTAAAAGGGTTAAGATAGGATCTAAGACGGTGGACTGTGTGTTCATAGGATATGCTAAAATCAATAAGGTATGTCGATTTTTGGTTCATAAATCTGAACATCTGAATATTAATGAAAATACGGTAATTGAATCAGACAATGCTGAATTCTTTGAAAATATTTATCCGTATAAAACTAGACATGAACAGTTTAGTGGGGGTATAAACGAACTCGTGATGAACCAATTGAGAATGAACATAATGAAGAAAATCCAAGATGTAGTACACGTCAAAGAACGTCTACTTTGTTTGGATCGGATTTTGTGATATTTCTTTTAGAAAATGAGCCTTAAATATTTAAGGAAGCGATGACATCTTCGGATTCATCCTTTTAGAAAGAGGCAGTCAATAGTGAGATAGATTCAATCTTAAGCAACCATACATGGAAATTGGTTGACCTTCCTCCCAGAAATAAACCTTTAGGTTCCAAATGGATCTTCAAAAGGAAGATGAAAGCGGATGGTACTATTAACAAATACAAGGCAAGACTTGTAGTAAAAGGCTTCAAACAGAAAGATGGCCTTGATTACTTCGATAAAACTCGCCAGTAACAAGGATAATATCGATTCGAATGTTAATTTCCTTGGCTGCGGTATATGGCCTTGAGATCCATCAAATAGATGTAAAAACCGCTTTCCTAAATGGAGAATTAGAGAAAGAAATATACATGGAACAACCTGAGGGTTTTGTAGTTCCAGAAAAGGAAAAAAAGGTGTGTAAACTTATCAAGTCATTATATGGACTAAAGTAAGCACCAAAACAATGGCATGCGAAGTTTGACCAAACCATGTTGGCAAACAGATTCAAAATAAATGAATATGATAAATGTGTTTATATTAAAGACACTCCAAATCACCAAGTCATTGTATGTTTATATGTGGATGATACGTTGATCATCAGTAGAGATATTTCTAACATAAATACAACAAAATGAATGCTCGAGAGCAAGTTTGATATGAAAGACCTTGGAGTTGTAGGTGTAATCTTAGGTATAAGAATCCATCGAACTTCACAAGGGTTGGCATTGTCACAGTCTCATTATATCAAAAATGTACTTGACAAGTTCAAGTATATGGATTCGGTATTGCCAAGACTCCATTGGATGCGAGCTTTGTACTTTGAAAGAATGAAGGTGAAAGTGACTCGCAATTGGAGTACGCAATAGTATTGGAATGTTTAATGTATATAATGAACTGTACATGACCAGACATAGCATGCGCTATCAGTAAATTGAGTCAGTACACTAGTAATCCCAACAAAACTCACTGTATGACAATGAAAAGAGTTTTGGGGTATCTTAAGTACACTCAAAATTATGCCTTGCATTATAATAAATATCCTGCGATACTTGAAGGATATAGTAATGCAAATTGGATCACCGGATCGAACGAAGTAAAATCAACAAGTGAATATGTAGTTACTATCGGTGGAGGAGCGGTCTCTTGAAAATCATCCAAACAGACTTGTATTGCTAGCTCTACAATGGAATCTGAATTTATCGCATTAGATAAAGCCGGTGCAGAAGCAAAATGACTCTAGAATTTCTTAGAAGATATTCCTTATTGGCCCAAACCAGTGGCACCAGTATGTATACAATGTGATAGCCAAGCGATAATAGGTAGGGCAGGGAGCATGATGTACAACGGTAAATCTCGTCATATACGACGGAGACATAATACCGTTAGGGAACTTCTCTCTAGTGGAATTATCACTATTGACTATGTAAAGTCAAAGGATAATGTGTCGGATCCACTTACAAAAGCCCTATCTAGAGAAGAAGTGGAAAGAACATCCAAGAAAATAGGTTTAAGGCCTAGGACAAGTCAGCATGGCGGTAACTCTTCCTAGCAGACTGGAGATCCCAAGAGCTAGGTTCAAGGAGATCAAACAAAGTTGTGTATGATAGGTTCAACATTGTCAATTACCCAACCCATTCTCATGATATAGACAATGTTTAGTAAACAAGGATAAGACTTAAGGTGAAAAGTCTTTTAATGATTATGTAAATTTGGCAGATTAGACCAAATAGTTTAATCTACAGGATTGAACGTTTAGAAATCACCTATTTGAGGGCGAAGTGGAAGCCGTTTCAAAGAGAATGTTAGTAAAGGCCTATTCTCTAAGCTCTCATGAAACCAGGACATGTTCATGGCTGAAAAAAATAAAATCGTGAGAACCATAAATGGTAAAAGGCTGGTTGTGTGACATGTATTGTCTAGGTGTACATTAAAGCTTGACGGTTCAAAGATATCAAATCTACCGATTGACCGAGTGCATCCGATGCATGTTCACTACAAAAAGTTCAAAGAGAAACCCACTTATCCAGATGTAATTAGTCTTTGCTTGATAATCACATACTTCTCCGTAAAATTTTTACGAAAAATAGCCATTTTCCATTCATGTGGGGAATTGTTGGGTTCATAGTATATGAAAGAAGTATGAATGAAAAAATGGAGAATAAAATTGTGGAAGGGAAGAAGACACTAAAATGGAAAGTGTACTCCTTCTTTCTCCCACATTGGTGGAAGAAGAGAACTTGAAAGTGTTTATAATCAAGAAAACTTACTCCACATGGCAAGTGAGGCAAGAAATAATAGATGTCTCGTGCCGTCATCGTCGTCGCTCGCTTGGCTTCGGATTTGGATTAGGATTTGGATTTGTCAAATGATAGATCGATAAGATCTATCTTTTTGGACAAACTTTATTTGAATTCTGAAGAATGCCAAGAAAAAATACAATAAAAATTTTCTGCAGTGTTTTGGACCTCAATTTATATATATATGCAGTAACAGTTGCACTATTTCAAGTGAACTGATGCATTGTTTTTGAACTGGTGCTTCAGAAATGATACATTGTTTTGAATTGAGGCTATAGAAAGTTGCAATGGTTCAAAATGATGCTTCAGAAGGATGTAATCCTTCAATGAAGTGACCCACTGATTCATGAAATGAGATGATTGTTCAAGAAAAGATTCAATATTTGATAAACAGACATGAACTTACAGCAAAGTTGTAACCTTTGGAGTGAACCATTGCCTCTTTTCAGAAGAGGCATGTTATGGCTATATAAACCTGCTTTCATCCACAGGTTTTGATACGAAATTTCAGAATAAAAAATACTTTTATTGTCTTCAAAAATTCTGTGTGATCATTCAAACTGTTGAGTGCGTTCAACAAGTTCAAATATTTGAGGTACTGCTATATTTGAATTGAAGGCCTTTTTATCCTGAGAGGAAAAATTACATAACCCCGGGTACAGTGAGGGAAATTATTTCCTTAAGAAAACTCCGTGAATTCGGACGACTTATCCTTATTCATTTCTGTTTCATCTATTTTCTGGAAAAAATAAAATACATCTCTTGGAAAGGTCATTTGATCTTGTGTTGAGGGTATTTGATATACTTCATTGTGTTCTTGTTCTTACCTGAACTCTAATTGAAGTTGTTATTCTGCATATACAGATTCTGTGTACCCATAGAAGGAAATAACACTTTCTGAAACAGAAGCAAAAATTCAACTTAAAACAACTTGGTCTTTACCTAACCAATTCATATACACCGGGTTTGGTCTGGTATTGACATCATATAAAAATTTTGTTGGCATTTGTTTACTACCATAAATAATAGTTCATACCACAAGTATATAACATAGGCATAATTTGTGTCTTTCACAATAAAAATTGAGTATAAGGTGACAAAGAAGTCTTTAAATTAAAAATGGTAACAATTTTGATCAGCTAAAGTCAAAGCTTTAGTTAAATTCTGATTAAGTTAATTGAGGTGGAAAACATAATTTTTTAAGAAGTATTTTCTCCCATTTTAAATTTCAAATTTTAGAATTTCCCACTTCTCTTATTTTCAATCTGTCTTTCCCTATCCAAATTTCTTTTTCCCCATCTTCTTCTTCTTATTTTTTCTTACTTTCTCCATATTTTCCTCTTCCTCCGTTTTCTTTTTTTTTTCTTTCACTTTTCATAGTTCTTTTTCTTTTTTTAATTTTTATGAACTATTTTTTTTTTTAATTTTGAGAAGTTTAAAAAGAAAATTTTGATTTTTTTAAAAATAAATGATTGAACAAATAATGCATAAAATTAAGCAACTGCGAGTCACTTTAGCAACTACCATAGTTGCTAGGTAGTTGTTACAGCGGTTACGGTAGTTGCTGCAACAGTTACGATAATTGCTGCAACAACTACTATTAGTTTTTGCAATAATTTCAATAATTACTGTAACAACTACTATTAGTTGTTGTGTTACAATAATTATTGTAGTTGTTGTAGCAATTATCAAAGCTATTGTAGCAATTACCGAAGTTGCTACAATAACTACGACTGTTGCTGCAACAATTTTGATATTTACTTAATTTCCCAAAAAAGATGTGGTAGAGAAGGAGCCCACAAAGAATATGATATTTATGATAAAGGAGGAGGAGGTGGTGCAGGTGGTAAAACCAAAGGAAAAGGTGACGGTTATTGCCATGTTGATTGTGGTGATGGTGGAGAAGAAGAAGAAAAATAGGTGACAGTTGTGTAGGAGATGGAAATGGTGGTAGATCTGGAAGAGGTAGCAATGGTGGTGGTGGCGATGATGGAGGAAGAGGAGATGATGTTGCCGATGACAGCGGCAGTAGCAACTAAAAAGATGTGGAGGGGATAGATTGGTGGTGTAGGAGGAGTAGTGGTGGCAGGAGTAGCGATGATAGAAAAGGTGTGGAGGGGGTGGGGTATAATGGAGAAAGTAGGGATCTTTGTGTAGATAATAAAATTTGAGGGTTTTAATATTAGTGTAATTAACACTAATTTTAAAATTGTCACCTTTACTTAATATTTAAGACTTGTGTCACTCTTTTTAGTTTTGAAATCTTTTCGTCACCCTTAATTAATTTTTTCAAGTTACTTTAACCTATAGTGACCTTGATAAATCAATGAATATGAGTTTCTTGGAGAATAAAACTCCAAAGTTATCACTGCTAGGGACTTCTGATCTGAAAACAATTACACGACTACTTTAATTGAAGTTCTAACAATCAACAACTATATAAAAATGTATAAACTACATAAATCCCTTAGTAAGTCAAAGTAATTACATAAAATCCCTTCAACCTTTCTCTCTTTAGATTTTGAGAAAGATACTCATACATCTGGTCAACCCTCATGCATTGTTGGAATGTATACATTGTTGAAATGTATGATAAAGCTGATTAGGCTATATTTAAGGAAAGATAAATCTGATAATATCAATCTGTTTCTTAATTCACGCCATTAATTACTCAACATTTAGTGGTGTATTATTAAATATAGTAACTGAAATTTAAATTCAAAAAATATGTTAAACATCACATTAAATTTTCTTCTTTGTTGAAGTGCATTCAATGGAAAAAAAATCTTCTACTGCTTTCTTCAGTTCTTAGAAAAATCAATATGAACATAGAATAGTGCTGCTAATACATATTTTAATAGAAATTGCAGCTGTCATATTATAGTTGTTAAGTTTTTTTATTTTTTTCTGATATGTGTTGTATTATTATACGTTGAATAAATATGAAAAATTTATTTGTTATAGATTTTAAAGAAGTTCGTTTTTTAATGTGTTACTGCGGTTAATGTAATTACTATTGTATTGATTGTTCCTATACATTATAAAATGTGTAAAAATCCGATATACTAATGTATAATGACTCATCATACATATAGAATTATGTATGATGAAATATTTTGACATATATCTATATCATCGTACAATATTTTTCGTGAGAAACTTTTCTTTTGCAGCTATCATTGTAACGTTTTATGCTATAGTAATATACATGTAGTGAAGCGTTTGTATGGATCAACCAATTCAATTTTACAATATCTTCATACAATATAGTTTCATGTATAAAATTACCAAATTTTAGAACATTATTAAACATGTATGTGTAAACCTTATACAATTAATAATATACTAGTATTAATACATGTAAAATGAAATCTTATACATAAAATCATACTGCCAAAATAAATAAAAGACAACCTCATACAACAGTTTCACATGTTTGTGTAAACCTTATATAAGTAATAAATATAATCTAATACTGTTTCACATGTATACGAACACCTTATACAATTCACTATATACTCTTAACAACTGTATAATGAAATCTTATACATAAAATAGTGCTGCTAATACATTAAACCTTCGGCAGTCGCGGTCGTCCAGAATCATCAACCTTTTTCTTACTTGACAATTTTAGAGCTTTCTTTTTTGGACTTTAAACGACAAATTTCCTCAATTTCTTCATTGTTACTGGATTGTTTCAGTGCTTCGAACGGTTCTTTGCGAAATTGGATTTTTCATAATCAAAAGAACCAAGAACGAAACCAACAACGGGAATAACTATACGCGATCATTAAATGGAGAAGATTCAACTTAATTCATTTTTGATGAAATTCAGATAAACATATATTCCCGGATTCAGAGAAGCATATATTGAATGAAATTGCAGTTTTTCTTTTTTGGATTTTTGATGAAAATGGAGAAGATTTTATTGATTTTGGACAGAGAAAAGATAATTTTGGACGGAGAAAATTGAGAAGATTTTTTTTTGGAGAGAGATTATTGTAGATCGGAATTTGTGGGTGTAAAGAGATAATAAGGAGATTTAATGCAGATAGATAATTGGAGAGATAATGTAGCAAGATTTTAAGAGGAAAATATGAAGCTATTTCGGATGCATAAGAAGAAAGAGAGACAAGCAAAAAAAGGTAGGGATTTAAGTAATTAATTTAAAATTTTTATATTTTGTTTTCCAATATGAGATTTTATGTAACAAGGTAAAGTTATTTTTTTTGTATATATATATGTAATTTTTAGTATAAAATAGACTTTTACTCAAACTCCTACATGACATTATCCAAGAGTCTATTTAAGTTCAAAGTTATGCAAGTATAAAACACGTTATTTATTGAACCAGGAGTGATCATATGCCCCTCAAAGTTGATCAGCAACAGAGATATGGGAGGTCATATATGAGATATTCTCCCTACTTTATTTGTGTCAACTTGGCTGCTATGCACCTTTAACATTTCCAAAACAAAATTGAAATTAGCTACGAACTTTGTCTCTCATTTGCTCTAACAGAAATCCGTGCTAATCATTGCTAAATAGGATTACTGAGCCAATTTTGGTGGCTAAATCCTCTTTCTTTTAGTAGTTTACATCAGATACAAATATAACTTTTAAATTTTAATTTGTAGCCACTAGATGTGCATATGAATTTGTTCAATTTTTTTTTTTTCATTTCTTTCACAATGAGAACTGAAGTTGACAAAGCAACTAGTAGTAATGCTAGTGGGCTTTGTGTTAGCATTTAGCATAATTATAATTACCTTTTTTGGCGGAGAAAGTTTGCTTATTGTAAAACATCTCTTCTATATTTGTTTTTTTTTTTTTCTTGTTGGAAAAGTTTGGACCTTTTTGGAACTTTATAAATTGAACAGTCCTGTTTAGGGATTATTCACTTAATAGATTTTATGCTTTTTTGATTTAGTTATCAATATATAGTTTAGTTGACCAATCATATCCAATAATATACTTTTTAGTTCAACTTTTTTATCATTTGATTTATCCCTAGTTTGCAAGTAACCATGGAAAATAGTGCAGACGCATCACCAACACGTTACTTGTTGAAGATTGAATCATTTTCCTTGCTCTCAGAAAATGGTATTGTCAAGTATTAATCAAATGAGTTCAAGTCTCATGGCTACAAATTGTACTATGCATCTCTTCAATTTCAAAATAATATTTGTCTACACTTCTATCTCATTTTTTGGTTTCTTTGGAGAATTTTGTATATTGTAGTTGATAATGAGCTTTCATAATACTTGCCTATCTGCTTTCGTGTTATATAACACGGCAAACAACAACAAACCCAGTGTAATCCCACTTGGCGTCTTGGGAGGATAGTGATAGGATGTTGATAGAACTTAACCTTATTAGGTAGAGAGGCTGCTGTTTCCATCCGATAGAACTTCGGCTCAAGTAATACAATACAAAGTAGTTTGAGAAAGGAAAAAAAAAAAACAAAAAAAAAACGGGAGTGAAGAACATGGGTAAGCAAAATCCTTCAAATTAAGTGAAAGCTAACAAAATTTGACTAATACATCACAGTTAAAATAATTGGTAGTAATCTATATGTTGCCTATTTGACAATTTGGCAATAAGGAAGAGAGATTTCGAAGAGGATCTCGTGGGTACCCCAAAAGGCAGGATTTCTAAAGTCAACAAAACTAAGGACAAAAGATGCATTACATTATAAAGTTTATACGTATGTTGACCAAATTATGGTCAAGATTCATATTGTGATAAACTGTAATTTGTTTAACTTTTCATTTTGTCTATATAGCGTGAACTAGTATATATGGATGCTCCACAGGAATCATTCAGTACTCATATCTGACTCCATGATGAATATCTGAGTATGCTCATTTTTGATATATGTTGAGACGGCGTACGTGTAACATAGATTGGTTAAGGTATACAAGAATGGGAAAGTTATGAGCTATGCATAGGACAAGCAATCTTTGTCAAAACTGACAGTACTTTCCTCCCGTTTTATGCTCTTTTTCTCTTTATTATTTGAGTTTTCAGTGTGAGGTCTGGAAAGCTGAACGCGTTGCTCATTGAGTATATTGTTAACTATAATATTCTATAGCAATAATATTTTTCAGTACATGAATATTTATAATTATATATTCCCCTGGTTAGATACTTGTTTAGATATAGTTTGTTTTCTTTATTGAAGAATATTGTTTGTAATTTCCTCAACTGTTTATGAACATGCGATAGGAAAATGATCATTCATCCCGATGGAAATGGAGATGGACAAGGTCATATATCTGTATACTTGGCCATTGTTGGTCCAAGTTCCTTACATGCTGATTGGGAGGTGAATGCCTCATTTAGATTCTTGATATCTGATCAAATTCATGACAACTATACTGTAATGAAAGGTATAGCCTTTTTCTACTCAATGACATTTTCCTCTTGACGTTGAAAGTTTACTAGAAAAATCCTAGTAGTGCAAAATTCATATATGCATGGAACTTAATTATGACTATTCAGATACACTTGCTAGGACTAAATTTGCTTTGACGCAGGAATGGAGAGGCGTTTTCGCAATATCAAGACGGAATGGGGTTACTCGAAATGTATCTCTCATGAAACATTCAAAGACCCCTCTAATGGTTACCTTGTTAATGACGAATGTATCTTTGGAGTAGATGTATATGTCATCAAGAATCAGAGAATAGGTGAATGCCTTTCTTTGAATGATGCTGATCCTTATAAGCACGAATGGAAGATTGCTGAATTCACAAAATTGACGAATAAAGAGTATTCTGAAGAGTTTACTGTTAAAGGGTTGTAAATGGTACATTGTTCAAACCTTGTTTTTATACATCCATCATATATGTTCTTACTTCTCTTTGCCTTGTAAATTAAATAGAATTTGATGTGTTTAGAATATGCAGGAAACTTTTGTTATATCCTACTTGTGACAGCTGGCAAAATGGTCAGAACATCTCCATCTTTCTTGAATCAGTTGATGCTGCAAGATTTAATCGAGATAGTTTGCAAAATAGATATTTTCAAAACTTATTTTGGTATTTAGACATAAGTCTTAGAAAATTAGGTGTTTAGACACTAAAATGACGTCATTATTTCTTACATACAAACCTATCACACAAGTCTTAAACTTTACACTTTAGTCCCCTGCCTCATCCATTTAATATTTAATATTTTTCACTTTTTTTATATTTTCACCATTTTTTCATATTTTCCTATTTTAATTAAAAAAATTGTCCAAAAAGCCACCAATAGAAGGTCCCTTTTTCACCAATAATTTCCAATTCCGACCACTTTTTCGACGAAAAGTGGCCCATCACAACTGAAAATCTCCATTCTTGATCATTGTCTCCATTGTTGTTCCATCCTTTTTGAAAAAAAATGCAAAAAAAAATAATTTCACCATTTCTACTAGCTCGAAAAGCTTTCCAAATTCGCTCAATACATCGTCATTAGATATATTTCTGTACTTTAGAAGTCCTACACATACATTTGTCCATCCCAGAGCTAGGAGGGCATCCATTATATCCAAAATCAGTCAATTCGCGTCTTTGTATGGACATTTTCATACTAGTCATCAACCAACTATAGACCGATACCTTAATCTATTATCGATTTGTGTAGTCTATTATGTCAGTAGCTGAGGTAGTTGTCGTGGGTGGTAATTATATGGGTGTGTGGGAGGAGGGTCTCAACTATTGGAAGTGGAAATCACCTAGCAAGGAGGCAATGCCCATCCCGCTGTGTCGCAATGGATCGTACGGCGACATGGTTCGAAGCATAATCGAGAGCGGAGAATTAGAATGCGAGCCAAAGAATATTGTGATTAGCTATGTAACAAATGGGCGGGGTAAAATATATCCCACGTTCATAAAGAATGATCGGCATGTGTTTTTATACATGTTGGATGTCATTGCCGATGGCTCTAGGCCATTATTGAGGATAAATGTCGTCCCGGGGTCTTCGATAATCCCGCCACCACAACCGATAATCGACGAATATAATTCATTTGAAGATGAGAGTTTGGATGCTCATCCAATGGATTCGAAAGATCATTCAATGGAATTGGAAGATCTAATTTTCTTTGAAGAAGCGGGAGAAGAGCCCGAACCACACCTTCTCTGACGAAACTAATATTCAGCTAAATCAAACATTTAGCGGCAAAAAGGAGCTGAAATTGTTGTTGGACGTAGCAGCTGTGAGAAATTATTTTGATTATGTTACGTTGAAGAGCTGCAGCAAATTCCTCAAGGTGAAATACATTTGTCCTAGTTGCACGTGGATGTTGTGGGCGAAGAAGAAGGGTCCAGCTTAACCACAACCTTCTTTTCCTCCTTAATAACCTAAACTGTCTCTTCTATGGTCTAGGACAGGACAGGGAGCACTGCCACTGCGAACTCCGGTGTATCATCCACTTTTTACGGACGATTGTAGAGCGGCTCAACATGGAGCCCGAGGAGATGATCATCCCCCCAATCATCCCTTTAGTTTAGGTTTTAATTTCTATTTTTTTTATTTTAGGTTCATTGCAATGAGAAGCTTTCATGGTTAGGAATAAGTTAGATGAAAACTTCTTTATTTTGCTGTTTTTGCTCGTCTTTTGCTGTACATATGGTTCTACACCATTGCAATGAAGTATGAATGAAGTATCTTTGTTTCTTACATTTGTCTCCTCTTTAATTTTGTAATTTTGTTCTTGTTTGAATTTTTGCAATTTTTTCTGTTAAAAGATGAATCAAACGGTTGTGAGATGTGAAAAGTAATTCATATATGATAACGAAAAATGAATCTGGTCTATCCGGGGCTATTTTGCTGTAAATATGATGCTAAACCATTGCAATGAACTTATGAATGAAGTATTTTCATGTTTCCTGCATTTGTATCCACTTTAATTTTATAATTTTCTTCTTTTTTGAATTTTTGCAATTTACCCTGTAAGAAGATGAACGAAACAATTGTCAGATGTCAAAATTAATTCATATATGCTAATGAAAAATGAATTTGGTCTATTATGTTGATTTATACAAAATTAAATGTAAAATTAATGTAGTTTATTATTTACGAAGCTCAATATCTATGTGCGAACATCTACGTAATTGATGCATTCCACTATGAGGTCCATCGATTGTATCCGGTGTATATCATAGACTGTAAGCCTTGTCAATAATATACCGTATTGGTTTATTTATCTTAGTATCATGTTTGAAAAAAAAGGAAATAATTAGCTAATCAAAAAATTAATGATTAAATTTTATGCTATTAAAGGATCTTAAACACGTCATGTGATCGTATGAGAGTTCACGTAAATTGTAGAAGGTGATTAAGGATGTGTGAGGATGGACTGCGGATGAACAAATGAATTCCTCACAACATACTTGTGCCTTGGTAAACATTGCCTTAAGGATGTTGGTTGTTCAACGACAACTCATCACCTCACACATCTTTGATCAACACTTTTAATTTATGTGAACACTCATAAGATCACATGACTTGTTTAGGCTCATTCGATTGCATAAAATTCAATTACTTATTATTTTATTAATTATATAATCTTTTTCAAAATATGTGTTAATCATGGTCTATAAATATGTGTCCTAGTCTAGTACATTTATAAATAAAGTTGTACACCATATATGCTAGACTATGCTTAGTTATGTACTCGACCTGATATAGTCTAGCACAGACTGTAAACTACTTTCATAATTAAATAACTAGACTATGATATTTAATCATAGACCATGACTAGCACATATTTTGAGAAGGATTAATTAATTAATAGAATAATAAATAATTGGATATTATGCAATTAAATGAGCCTAAACAAGTCATGTGATCATATGAGAGTCCACATAAATTGAAAGTGGTGATAAAAAATGTGAGGTGATGAGTTATGGTTGAACAAATGAATTCTCCACAACATACTTATGCTTTGGGTAAATATTTTCCCAAGCATGTTTGTTGTTCATCCACTACCATCCTCACACATCTTTGATCACCTTATCTAATTTATGTGGACTCTCATACGATCACATGACTTGTTCAAACTCCTTTAATTGCATAAAATCTAATTATTTATTATTTTATTGATTAAATAATCCTTGTCAAAATATGTGCTAGTTATGGTCTATGAATATGTATCATCGTCTAGTGCGGTTATTAAGAAATTGGCTCTTAGTTTATGCTAGACAGTCTATCTATGCGGTGCATCATCTACCAAACTCATGAGAAGGCATCGATTATAAATAAGGTCTATGAAACTAGTCCGATAGTAACAAAATCTAAATATCAGATTTTTACAACGGTAATAAAGTACACGTCAAACCACATCCAATGGTAATATCTACTTTTTTTTCTATAAAAGGAAGGCTATTTTTGTGTTAACACTCTCATTTTTTTGCTTTAATTTTTGTTAACAACTACAATGTCTCAAGCATCCCAAACATCAAATGCAAAAGTATCCTACATATGTCATTGTGGCAGTTCAGCTATTTTTAGGATGTCACGTCCCGATTCGAATCCAGGTCAAAAATTCTTTAACTGTGCAGTTGGAAAGGATAATGGTGGATGCTTTTTTTTTAAGTGGCTTGACGAAGACTCACCGATGAGCAACCTATCGACATCAAATTTTTGAGGCGCTTCCAAGTTTTATATACTATAAAGGCTTCGAGAATCTAAAGAAAATAGAGATCTACTCATGATATTGCTAAAAGAAGCCGAAGAGCAAAGTGATTACTTGAAAGGATCACTAAAAGAAATCGAAATGGAGAGGGATCAACTAAAGCAAATGTTGATTTTGGCCAAGGAAAAAGAGAAAGGCCTAAAAAATTATTGTATGGTTTGTTATTATTGTTGGCTTTTTGAAAAGGTGTAATAGGGATATAGAAAACTGGATAAATAGATGTATGGTTTCTTAAATCAATCGTGATTGTAATTTATAATTAATAGAGAATTATATCTATGTCTTTTATCATTGACCTCTATAAACCATGATAGTTACTGTAAATATATGATTTACTCAATCGATAGTCTATTAAATCTATAAATTAGAGAGAACAACTTCTGCAATGTTTTCAATCAACCACTATAAATTAGGACAATAGATGAACTGGTAACGCAATCCAGTCAGATGTTTAATCTAACGAGACAATGGAATAACTGAAAATAATTTTATCAGTAAATGTCATCATTGACATGCCAAATATATGTAATTCAATTATCCATAAAAAATAAATCACTAAAAACAACAAATCATTAAGAAAAACGTTTGTTCCAAATCCACCAAACTACTTTTTTTCTTGATTGAATTCTGCAACAATACCCCATCACGTCCACTTTTTTTCATAATGTTTTTTCTCCTCTTCTTCAACTTCTTTCTTCTCATTTTCTTTCTCTTCTTCTTCTAGTGATTTATTCTATTCTTCAATGTTTTCAATCTCCTGTTCAACCATTAATTCTTCGTCAACTGCTTTCTCGTTTTTGTCTTCTTCTTCTGATTTCTTTTAACTGCTCTATGAACTCTTCTCACCATTTATGATCTACAGCAAAAAAAAAATCTATAGTGATCGATTTATCGACCACTGGTCTATTAGTAAGAACTAAAAAATACAACAAAAATAAATCTGTTGTGGTCGATCTATCGACCACTAGTCTATTAAGAAAAAAATGAGAAAACGTCTCACATCAAACATGCAAATCATGTTTCAAATTTACCAGATATTGGCAGTGCAATTCACAATAACAAGAACACTATTAAAATGGGTCTAATTCAGTACAAAAAAATCAAAATCAATACACAATATAAGTACAGAAATTTAAAAAATTTCTGCTCATTATCCAAAGAAAAACACGATTAAACATGCGGAATCGATAATGTTAACTAAAAACACTCAAATTTTGACTAATTCAACGAAGAACAATGCAATTTTTGTCAAAATTGAAGAACCCCAACACAAAACGTCATCGAAAAAATTACTAAAATAGATCTAAAACTGATCGGGGAAGAAAATTAGACTTACCCGAGCTAGAGAAACTAAAAAATTTCACCTGAGGGAGCAACAATCGTGCAAAAAATTTTTTTGAAAAATATGAACTAAAATCGGGAGAAGGAAAGTTTTGAGGAGAGAGAAATGTAGTTGAAAATATCAAATAATTTTATGAAAAATTAATAAATATAAAAAGTGGACCATGTTGTATTCTTTAAAAGTTGTATTTTTTCTCCAAGTTTTAAAAATATTAAAAGAAGCCCATGACTCCACAATCCTAACCCACTTTTTACCTTTTTCATACCCTAACTCTAAAAAATAAATCAAAAAATAAATTGATGTTAACCCTCAAAATAAGTTTTTAAAGTGGGTAGTTATCAAAATTGTCTCGATTTAATCGCCAATCAAGCGTCAAGGCAAAATTTAGCTTTTCCATAAAAAATTAGATTGGCGATAAACATCACAACAAGAGTGGTACTTTCTCTTGTTTCCCTTTTCTCAATGAATAGTTCTCGTTCCTTAATATCCTGCAGAATTTGGTAGGTGCTTGATATGGTAGAAATATTTGATGTAAACAGATGATTTATGTGAGATAATTATGCTATTTCATGTATTTAAACAATACTATGTTAATCATAATTGATCTCATATGTTGCTCTAATCTAACAGGGCAAAGAAATTAGAGAAAATTGTTGTTGCTTAAATCAAGCGCTGAACTTAGTTCTTTCTAGAATTGTTTTGTTTGTTTTGGTTTCGTAGGGGATTGAAGCATGACAAAATACATAAGGATATGCCACAACAACAACGTTCCCAATAAAGCCCCAAAAGTGGAGCCTAGAGAGGATAGAGTGTGTACAAGCTTAACCTCTACCTTGGGAGGTGGAGAGGTTGTTTCTTGAAGATACTTGTCATGAGTACATCATGAATATATGTAAGGGAAAAAAAGGGCAATGAATAAAACATAGCAGTCAAAGGAAACAGCAACAAACAACAACATGAGCAATAACTGAAACACAATAAACACATCATGTTAGAAATCAAAAGCAATACTACAAGAATAAGACTATTACTACGACATATAATACTCTACTATTACTAACATTCTATCCTAATCTGCAATCTCCATACCCTCCTATCTAGGGCAGTTGCTCTCGGTAAGCTGAAGCTGCGTCATGTCATTTTATGATCACCTCTCCTCAATACTTCTTCGGCCTACATTTGCCTCTCCACATTCCCACTTATCCATCCTTTTGCACCTCCTCAATTGGGCATATGCGTACAAGAAATAAAATGATGATACATTAATCCTTCCATTGTGTATGCATAGTGTATTTCTAATTTTTTTTTGAGAAACCTCCTGTGTCTTTATTACACCCAAAGAAAAATAGAAATTAAATGTGGAAGTTTATACATCGGAAATGCCCTCCACCTTCCGAAGGTAGGATTAAGGTATTGTTCAGGGCTAGATTGGTTTAATAGCAGCACCTAGTTTTTTTTAATTTATATCAGATCAGTTTCATTTAGCAAGTTACCCGACTATAACGTGAGTCAAAATGGTTAAAATATGAGTCTATTTCTAATTGTTTGTGTTATTAAAAGTATTTCAAACTCTATATAAAAAGATTCCTCAATTTTATTGGTTTCTACATCCGACTTCCTTCATTATTTGTCATTGTTCTCTTACAGGTGGTGCTAATTGGTTTTCAGCTGCTGCACCCAGTTGGGGCTGACAATTATTTATGCCATGTTGTGAATTCAATGATCCTAAAAAAAGCCTTTTTATTCAAAACTATTGCATTGTGCAAGATGATGTTTCTGTAGTTGGTGTCGTAAGTTATTTAACTTAATCTTTTGATTCAACAAAACTTCAACGGGCCAGAGTTTTTGAACAATGTGCCTTAATTTTGCTTGAAACATTCTGTTCCTTTGGCCACATATTGATCACTTTACTAGTGTCATTATATGATTTTTGTTATGCCATGTTAACTTGTTTAAGATGCATATGCGGTAAACTATACTACAAGGTTACCTATGAGTTCAGCTAATATGTCTGTAACTTATAGCCAAAACTCTTGATATATTATGCTCTTTGTTGTTGCTAATCTTTTTTGTGGATGCTTTGTGTTGTGATTCTTATTAATTGACATATTTTCTTCATTGCTATTTCCTTTTCATAATATTTTTTATTTGCTGCGCTTGGGCCGAGGATCTTTTGGAATCAACCTCTCTATTTTGGAAATGACCTGTCTACCTTCGTGAGGTTGGGGTAAGGTGTGTCTACAGTCTATGATGCTTTCGAGGTCCCAATTATGGGATTGTGATGGGTATATTATAGTTGTTGTAATTGGTATATTGCGTATTTCAGCAATTCTTCTATCACGGTCCATGCTTGGGTTGTGACTTTAACATAGGAAGTAAATATAAAACCTGCATTTTCATATTTTGCAGATAATTTGGTGTTTTTTGTGGACCATTTTTTTCATATTATGAACTAGGTCTCATCATTAACTCTATTTTGTACTTAACTTCTCAATCGTGTTATATATGTAGCATAATAATGTTCAACCATTGCCATTGTCATCCGTTATAGCATCATATATTTATACAACCTCACAAGGGATTTGAATAATATTCGTACAACCTAATATATTCATACAACCTCACAAGGGATTTGAATAATCCAAACATAACATAAGATCTTACAAATATTTTTGAGTTCTAAATGTTATTGTTCCAATAGAGTTGAACGATACGCTTACTTAATCCTAACTTTAAGATTATAATTTAAATTCTATATATATGTCATAATATCTGTTATGATTGAGATTTTAATTTCTTACATTTTACTATTAGAGTCACCATATTTAATTATGAATATAGGAGGACAAAAGTTAAGTTGTGTATGAAATATCTTTGTATTGGCTGATAGCTGATATTTTGCCAAGGAATAGGGAACCAAATTCTATCAACTACCTTATTGTAAATACAATGCAAAGATAAATGAGATGACTTTTTTTATGGAAAATTTCATTGCTCAATTGAGTAAAAAAACGACCTACCACTAAGTAGTATATTACAAGGAAGTCAATTTGTGAAAATATTTCTCATTGACATCAAAAGTAAATGAGAAGTTATGTTTTTCAGTAGTAAAAGTCTATTTGATGGAAAACACTACATTTCAGTTTTTCAGTTTCATATAATTGTTCCCACGCAATTTCAAATTCACAGAAACTTCTTATCAGAAGTTATGTTTATCTGGTCCTCTTTTCAAAAAAATCAGGTTGGGTTGTGTCGAATCTGTTCACGTGAGCGACTCGTGACCCAAAAATTTATCGTTTTTATCCTTTAGGTTTCTTTAACTAGCTTTAACTATCTTCTTTAGGTAAAGTGAAACCTAATAGTAAATGCAGAGAAAATCAAGAAATTATTTAATGAATTTTAGTCTTTGAGATAATAGTTAAACTTGATTTTTCTCATTTCTTCTAACAGTTACTTGCTTATTTTTATTTTTAGAGGTATTATGATAAAACAAATGAGTATGTTGATATGGGTCAAATGACCTCCTTAGCTATCAATGACATCATTCAAAGTCAGTACGTGGGGCATCAAGCTTTGGTCGTATTGAGGACACGGGATCCTACATGGAGGGGCCGATTTGAGTACACCAAAGAGCAATCCCGCATGTGGAAGATTGCTTGGAGCATTAAAGATTGAGGACTCATGGTTTTGGACCCTTCATTAAGGGCATTTTGGTCACTTAGCCTTGTCCAAGTAACACTCCATGGCCGCCCCACCTCATTAAGGGTATTGGAGTCATTTTGTCTTCCATTATGTAATAAGGCTTTATATAGTCTCTTTTAGGTTTTTTCTCTTTAGTTGTTGAATGATGAAAATATAAGACATTAAAAATTCTCTCTCTTGAAAGTAGACCACCTTAGTGTAGTTCTTAGTTAGGACTTGGAAAAGTCAATATTGTTCTTTGCTTGGAAACGGTGGATCCTGAGGTGAGTTGATTCCCTTGGCGATCACCGTAAGAAATTGGTGCATGTTAACGTATTCTGTAGAGGTTTTAGAGTTTAATATACTCTTTAGTTGCTACATTATGTGTTCTCTTTGTGTCAAGTTACCTATCTTCCTTTTCGTTTAAGTTTGTATTTGTTGTTTTCGTTTGGTGTCTTGTCGTGTGGACTATTTTGCAAAGATTGTGGGTTGTTTTGTGCTTATTTAGATATCATTTCATATCATTTTGTATCAGAGTGAGGATTGATTTCGTTCCTACGGAATCAATCTTGGACTTGTTAACTTAAAAATCATAAAAAAAAGGTGTTTAAAAATCAAAAATCCAAAAAGAAACATTCTGTCCAGTTTTTGGTGTCTAGGCCAAAATTTGTATCTTAGATTTAGGAGATTTTTATGTGTTTTAGTTATTTCTAGATCCGAATTTTGAGTCATTTTCGAGTTGTTCTTGAACATTGATGGTTGCTGTTTTTTGAGGATTGATGGCTTGAAAATATGTTGTTAATGTCTGTTGTTGAGGATGTGGGTTTGAAACGTGTTGTTATTGTTGTGGAGTACAAGGTGAGCTAAAAAAAACAAAAATCATTCAATTTGGAATTCATTTGGGTTGGTTTCCATTCTTGATGTTCTTGTTGTTCTTTATGTATTATTGAGCAAGAACATTCAAAAGGGAGTGGTTTGATCTAAAAGGGTGAAGAAAAGAGTATGGTTTTGTATTTGTCTTGAAAGACACAATCCCAAGACATCCAAAAAGGAAAAAGGACAAAAGGGCTTTCAAAAGTCTTGTTTACCAAAAGGGAGTAAGAGCTTATTCCAAGACTAACAAAAGAGGAAAGAGCCAATAACCTTTCAAAAAGGTGTCTTGCCAAAAAGGTGCAAGAAAGTCAAACCTTTTTTAAATTAAAAAAAAAGGCTCCAAGTCTTGTTGTTTCCCTCCCAAAGATGATTTTCACCATTCCAAATTAAAATTGACCAATCCAAATTGCAAACTGCCACGTCACCAAATTGCTACATCTTCAAAGAGTCACGTCATCACCTTCCAAAAACAACCTTAGGCTCAAAATTTTAGATTTCTAAGTTTCTTTTCTTTTTTTTCTTAGTTTCATATCTTGAGTCTAGTACTAATTAGCAACTAGTAATCACCTACTAGATTGTGAATTAGTTGTTTAAGTCCCTTTTTTTTGTGTTTTCGTTCTTTGTGTGCTTTCTCATTTTGATTCGTTGAACTTCTTTGTTTCAAGGTCGTAAGTAGAATTTTCTATTTTGTGTCTTGAGTCGATCAAACAAGAATCTATTTCACCCGCTAAGTAGTGATTGACCCCTTATTGACTATCGGAGTATAAGCAACTTTCAATATTCACTGCTCCAATTGTGAGAATCACAAATGTGAGTGTATACGAGTGTTGGAGAGGAGCTTTAACTACTAATATTGTTTGTTCCTTTTGTAGGTTTAAAAGGTTATATAAGGGGAACATGTCTTCGATAGCCTGGTATTATTGTGACTACAACATGGGAGACTATAACTGTAGTGAGGGATTTTATGGCTACGAAGTTGAGGGAGACTGTGGGGGCTATGAAAATAGCCATGATCAAAACTTTGACAGATTTGAGGGTCATAGTTTTAGGGGAGAAAATGAGTGGAATAAAGTGCCTAGCATTTATGGGGAATATGGAGATGATGTAAGAGCTCGTGATGGTTCTTGTGATGAAGTTGGGGAATGTGAGGAGTATTACACTTCCCACTTCGAACTTAGATTTGGTGTTAGGTATAACCCTTTCATTCGCAAAGCTTATGAGAGCTATGATGAGATATATGTGAGGAGTGTGAAAATTTATTTTCTTCACCTTGTAGTACTTCTTATCAAGATCGACATGGTGTGAATGGTTATCCTAGCTATAGTAGAGGTTGTCCCATGAGATGAAGAGGATATGCATCTCCAAAACCAACGGGTAATCATGTGAATTACAATGTTGATCCGAGAAGGAGTGTACACTCTGTAAAGGTGACCATTTGTGGGCTGCCGGGCTGCCTCATTGTGTTAAATGATAGGTATTATAGAAACTACATCCTTTCATCCTTGGTTGACTACTTGGGGTTATTTCGAGAGCCTTTACTTGTTCCATACTTCTTGGATGGTTTTAAGGTTATCGAGAGGGTAAAAGTTCTATTCTCCCAATTTGATTACCATGAGGAGGTGTGGTGTGATATTTTTACCATAACCTACGGTCATGTGAGCTTGGGTGCTGATTGGTTTGCACAATATAAAGTCCCAAATATGCAAAATTAACCTAATGTTATAAGAGATCGATGGGGAAATCGCCTTGTGACATACATTCTACCTGGGCCGCAAAAAGAAGTTCTCACCTACTCCAATCCAAGTGATGATAGAGACAAAAGATTAAGAGGAGTAACGGTGTTCTAGGTGGTAATCCGAGAGTGGAAAAATGAGAGGTTGTGTGGAGCGAAGTGAGGGGATTGCCACCAAACTGAGCTAATATTGTTTGTCCTTCTATTTCTAAGGATATTTGTGTAGGTACCGACATGGAAAGTGAAGGAGAGCAATGCCAAGTTGTTTCCCAAGCTTGTGGAGGACCTTCACAACACGGCAAAGGAGAGTCTACTCAAGAACTTCAAGGTAAAATAGCTAACTCTTACACTTTTGTGCATGTGAATGATAATTATGTGGCTAGTAGCCCATTGAGTGTGAGTAGTAGGTTACTTACTTGTAAGTCTAATCATCTTTGCCTCTTGTTGATGATGTACACATTGTGAGTATGGATACACTAGTTGATCCTCTTGATGACCAAATTGACTCTTCTTGTAAGATCAATTTATGTCCACTTAGTATTGAAGCCTTTATGTTGAACGAAAGTACATCATCTTGTGTAATTGGTGTTGATCAACTTATTTGTGAAAATTGTCCACTACTTGAGTATGTGTGTGATGTGATTAATAGAACTCCAGTGAGTGAAGTACTTAAAAATCTTGGTCAATAAAATGGGAGTGAACCCGAGAGCTATTCTTGAGATAATCTTGTACTTAAAACTTCTTTGAAACTTGATATTGATTTTTTAGAGAGTGAAGAACTTTCTTGTTCCAAATCTACCCGTGAGATAGATCAGGCTCTCTTTAGGTATAATGTCTTATTTGAAGTTGATATAAACACTCCTAAGGAACTTAGGGGAGAAAATAATGGTATAGATTGACTTGAAGTCTATAGCCGATATGTTAATCTACTATGGCGTGACAACATTCCTCCTAAAGATGGAAATATCTTTTTGAAAGATGAGAGTACTCTTAAGGGTAAGGAATGTATAGTCCTTCTTGAAAACCCAAAGGCAAAGGTGTCATTGACTCCTTGGGATAACGTTTTAAAATGTGCATTCTTTCTTGACACACTTGTGTTTGAGTTGCGTGAATATCAACTTGTGGATACCGAGTTGTTTATTTATTTGCAAGAAGGAAAGTGTATGTGCTTAATTGGTTTGTCTTCATCCGCGTACGTCTCTACACTTGATTCATTCCTAGACTATCTCTTTTCCTATGATGACGTCCATACTAGTTTGGGATTTTTTTATGTAGAGGTAGAAAATTTGTTGGTAAGTTTACTTGTGTGAGTAATAGTGCTATATGGATCCCGTGGACTTTAGAACCAATTGAATCACCACCCTTGGTGTGGTCTCTTGAATAGATAAAAAGAAAATTGTGTCTTGCGGATCATAAGATCCTAATTCTACCTTTTGGACCGAGTGATGCCATTAAGACCCTTGTAGCTTCCTTATCTCTTGATAATTCCCGTAAATAAATCCTTTGTGCATTTTTTATTGAGCATTTAATATTTAGTTCAAAAGATCCTTGGTTATATTTTAAATATGTGCAACCTTGGCATGTTAAGATGATTTGTTGTGCTTAACCCTAACCCTCATGCCATGAGGAGTTTGTATTCGTTTGTCCTTTCTTTGGTTTTGCAAGGTTTGGATTTGAGGTTGAATCCTTTTCAAAAAGGGAAGATGATACGGGTCAAATGGCCGCCTTAGCTTTCGATGACATCATTCAAAGTCAGTACGTAGGGTATCAAGCGTTGGTCGCATTGAGGACATGGGATCCTACATGGGGGGCCTGATTTGAGCACACCAAAGAGCAATCCCGCATGTGAAAGATTGCTTGGAGCATTGAAGATTGAGGACTCATGGTTTTGGGCCCTTTATTAAGGACATCTTGTTCACTTAACCTTATCCAAGTAACACTCTATGGCCGCCCCACCTCATTAAGGGTATTGGAGTCATTTTGTCCTCCATTATGTAATAAGGCTATATATATTGTTCTTTGCTTGGAAAAGGTGGATCTTGAGGTGAGTTAATTCCCTTGGCGGTCACCGTAAGAACTTGGTGCTTGTTAACTTATTTTGTAGAGGTTTTAGAATTTAATTTACTCTTTAGTTACTACATTATGTGTTCTCTTTGTGTCAAGTTACCTATCTTCCTTTTCGTTTAAGTTTGTGTTTGTTGTTTCCGTTTGATGTCTTGTCATGTAGATTGTTTTGCGAAGACTTTGGGCTATTTTGTGCTCATTTAGATACCGTTTGGTATCATATGTCAAGTAAAAGTGAATAGAGGGACTAGCTACTTTTGTATTCTTTTACTTTGAAATTTATGTATATACTTTATTCCAAAATAGATTACGATTAATTTTTGAGAAAAGACATTGTTATCTCCTTGACCTATAAATAAAGTTGTTGAGACACACCCCAATTTAAAGGAGGTCCTATTAATCCCTCCCCCCCTTCCAAACTAAATTATACTGTATTTTTGTTAACCTTAAGTGCTACGTGGAACACTGCGTGAATTAACATACCAAAGACATGTGAAGATATAATTTCTGGATCTTTAATCAATAAATTTGAACTCTGTTCTTCTTCATCCAAAATTTAATTTTTCATCTTTATTAATGAAGTAGCTTGAACTCATAACCCTTCTTATCTTTAACCCATTCCATGTCGATATTGAAGTTCTAATTTTAGAAATTTCAATTTTTGAAATATTAGGATTAGAAATGACGAAATACGAGTTGAATAAGTTGTGTATGAATGAGAATGATCCAATAATCAATGCTGAAGTGCGATACAAACATGATATTTTGTTTCAAATGCAGAGGTCTTGGTCAAATCGCAATCTCGACAAAAGATTTTGGGTTTGTCCTCATTATGAGATTTGTGTTTCATTCTCTCTTAATTGATCAATGTTGATGTTGGTGTAGAGAGCTATTTTTTATGTTCTTAATTTTTAGGCTATGAATTGCAAGATTTTTAGATGGAGAGACATGGATCGAGTTGACGAAAGATCAAAATTTATTCTTCCAAGATTGGTGAACAAGTTTAAGGAGCTAGAAAAAATTGTGAGCGTGTTAAGATGCAATTGAATTAGCTTGAAAGCTTAAAGACGCAGTGTGATAATTCCAACAACATGAATTCAGTAGATATCAAGGAATCAAAACAAGAAGATGAGTGTGAAAATCTGCAAACTCAATTTCAAAGTCTCAACATCAATTCAACTTGTTCGAATATGAAGGATAAAGCAAATGAAAATGCTATGGGTTATTTGAAAGAGAATGTCAAGGGTGATTTGGAAGACAAGAGAATAAAAATAAAAAAGTAGAAAAGAAGCTCATGTCACTTTACTGAAAAATTCATTTGTTGTATGATCATATGTGTTGGTGTTATGTATGTTAGTTTCCTTATCCGAGTTGACAACATGAAGAAAAATCTAATTATGTTGTCATCGTATATAGTAGAGACTCATTTTCTGTAGGAATGGAAGTTCAATTTATGCTAAGCTACCATAGTATATCATAGATGGTAATGTGACTTCAATTTGGTCTCATGTTGGTATTATCATACTTTTCTTTTTCAGATAAAGCTTGTTGTGAATTATGATGTAAATAACCAAAAAGAAGCAATACCAAATGAAAAACTCAAATTAAGTTTAACCATATCAACAACATAACACAATTGTAATTTCGAAAGAGAACCCAAATAAAGCTTTAATACAACATTCAATCAATGAAATTCTAGTACCATTTACACAAAGTAGATTGATTTCAAAAATAGCAACTTACTAACTCTGTACCATAAAAAATGATACCAAAATATTTAGTATCTTTGTGGCACCAAAACAGTAGCTTCATTGTTTCATACAAGAAATATAGTATGTAGGTGACACCAAAATTGTAATCAACGCGGGAATATAGCCTCCAGGGATCTCGGGGTTGTGAAGAGGATGAGGTATGCATGGTTGCATTATTTGAAGGCCTTGATTTATCTCTAATCTGTTGGAGGCTTTTGTTATGATTGCTTGCTTGTCTTTTCACTTCAGTCCACTTGAAGGTTTGAACCTAATATCTTCAGTTATAACTACTAATTTCATTATTTTCTTAGGTTTAGTGGATGTTATGCTCCTACTTAACAGTCCAGGCTAAAAAAAGAAAGCAGTTTAAGTTCATATCATTACAATAAAATAACAAAAGCACTATGAATATATCACTTACATTAATGATTTTAAAGCCATTTTCATCTTGAAACACACCCATTTTAGTCGGTCTTGATTTTTTATATTGAGTTGTGTTTCTAGTCTCTCCCGGTGAAACATTTGTAGCATCATGTGTTATACTACCTTGAGAACATGTAAATCAACTTTCAAGTGGATGTGGAGCACATCTTGCTATATTATCACTTCCTCTACCCATTTCTCTGGCAGTTTTAGTTCTTGATAACATTTTAGCACTTTTTAAAGGGATTTTTGGTGTTGCATAAGGGTTAGCAGGTTTCGCTCTTGCTCTAGAGTTTGGTGCTTATGAAAAATCAATAACACCATGATTAGAAAGTGTTCTTGCTCTAGCAGGAGCACCATCATTTGTTGATGGTGGTGCAAAATTAGTAGCAACAGATGCACTTGATCTTTTGTTAGAAGAAGGTGGTACAAATACAACAGATCGAACTAATGATTTTCTAGGTTCTTACCCTCTCTTTGCAGCATGTTAAACTTCATTATTTATTTGTTTCCAACATTCAAAAGATAAGATACATATTACATGATTTGTCTAGAGTAGAGGAAACAATAATAGATAAATTACCTTTGGTTTGCCCCTTCTTTTTGTTGTGCTTGATGGTGCTGCAACACTTACTACATTTGGAGTAGCACCATCTCTACCGGTCCTTAGTATATAACAATCTCTTTTGTTGTGACCCTTAACATGGAATTGTCTACATGCCATAGTAACTCCAGTTCTAGGCATTTTTTCAGAATTTTTGATTTCACCGGCTTCTTTTCTTCTTGACTTTCTTGGTTTGCCTGACATTTACTTTATCACTGGTAGAGCAACAAAAGTATTTGTAGATATAGGCTACATTGGCATGTTACTCATAGGTTATGTGAATTATTATTAAGTGGACATGTATCTCTCTTTAGAGTAGTATGGATCAATGAAATCAAGTGGGTCATACTGCTATGCAACATGGCAGCTAGGGCACGTGGATATCATATCCCCTTCAATATTCAAGATCTGTAACTTTACTTTCTTTTTCTCAAACACACAGTGTATTATTTATATTCATCCAAAAATTTAAATTATGTTACTCCATTAAACTCAATGTTACAGCTCATTGACTTATCAATATTCTTCTCTAACTCCTTATATTAGCATTGGAGAGAAATTAATGACCTAAGTTCTTGAAAATTCACTTAACGTAGTGAGCCTAATCATAACCTTGACTCTTCTTATCTCTTCAAGCATACTAATAATACTCTTATGCCTTGTTGTTAAAATTCAAGCATTAAAACTCTCACATATGTTGTTATCTATAGAATCACAATTGACTTGACAATTAAAATATATCTTGCTTTAATACTCTTATCATAGTAAAGTAGATCAGAAATAATTTTCTTACCAAGTTTAAACAATTCATTAAGATTTTTCCTAAATTTAAGCTTCAAAAGTGCTTCTAGCATACTTTCAAAATGCCATCTTCTGTTGAAGACCCCTCCAATGCTTTGACCAATTTGCTAGGATATGTCTAGCACATCTTCTTTCCTCACAACTTGATAACAATTTTTTAACATATAAATCAAGTTCCTAAAAAAATAATTGTTATTAGTAAAAGCATATACAAAGATTTTTTTTGTGAAAGAAATACAAACAAAAATTTTAAAAAATAGAATTAACAGATAAATACCTATTGTATGTCTGACACAATAGTGAAATTTGTTCCATCTCCTAATCCCACATTTTCTAGCAAGAGAGAATAAACTAACTCCAGCTATTTCTGTTCTCATTTTCCATTACAACCCAAGCAAGTGGAAGCATTTGGTTGTTTCAATCCTTGGCCACAACAACCAATAATTAACCCCTGCAGACTTCCTTTAAGAAACAACTATCCAATCCTATGAATTTTCTACATGATATGAATCTCATCTTGACTGCTTCAACTAATGGTGTATCAAGTTCATTAGTTTCACCAAGTTTTACCACACAAGTACTCCATGGATTAGACCTTAACAACTCATCCTTATAGTCAAGAATTCTCCTATACTTTAGAATACGGTCACCCATAATATCATTCAAAATTCTAGCTTTTGCTCTCTTAAAACCTGTCTATGGGTCGTTCCGATCTGATTTGATCGGCCCATTAGGGAGATCAGATCGATTTGGCCCGGCACCGGCTGCTAGATCGGTCTCCTGGGCCACAGTTCCAGATTGGATCATTTGATTCAAGGAATTGAATAGACCGGTTCAGTTAGAAATTCGAATCAGGCCCATCGATTTTTGGACCGAACTGGCTTGGTATAAATTATTATTTTTAATTAGATAAGCCAATGACCCAATCAGTTAAAAAGCTGATTTTAACTGTTGGATCCCAACGGCTATATAGTCATTTACTCAATGGGCAAAATCAAATTTTCAACTGACTTTTAAAAAAATAATTTTTTCCTATAAATACCACTCATTTTGAATTATTTTTCACACTACTTAAAATCTCATTCTCTCTCAATTATTTTAGTTCTCTCCTAAAATGCTCAATTCTATTTTATTATTTTACAATTACAAATATCTAGTGGAAGTTTTCTAAAGTCTCAATTTTTGGATACTTCAAAAATTTGATATTGTCCGTCTATCTCTTATTTTTATTTTTAATTAGTCCACTATTTGTTGAATATTTATTTTTATTATTATTGTGTTTTTTGAATATTTGTTAGTTTAATTTATAATATGAATAAATTAAGAAAATTTGGTAAAGTGTTAGAAATTTCTATCCCGAAAGTGATAGTGATAGTAAAAAATAAATTGGTATCGACTCCAGTAGAGGTAGTTCTAGTACTAGATATGTTTGCGTGCCTCCGGTACCAATTAGCAAACCCTTTAATAATGATATGGGTGCAGGTGCTCACAATATGACTTTAAAAGTTCAAGAAAATTATGGTATAGAAGAGGAGAATGAAGTAGACGCAGTTGATTTAAATATAGATGATGGTGCTATTGGTGATACACCCGAAGTCAGTAATGCTAATGTTAGATCTGAATTGATTAATCTTCCTCCCTGTCCCTTTGTAAGATCTCATAGAAAAACTAGTATTGTGTGAAATTTTTTAACGGAAGTAGAAGGAACTATTAAGGTTCAATCTAATATTTGTCAAATGATATATGAGCATAAGATCGGGGGTAATAAAGGAGGTAAAGGTGCGTTCATGATGTTGACACCTAATTTTTTCTCTCCTTTTCATACAATTAATTTTTCAATGCTTCTTAGTCCTGAATACTTATCAAAATGGTGTTTCATTCTTCATATTAGTTTCTGAATTTTGGCATAAACAGAATAATTTTCATTTACTTCCTATATATATGTATATATATATATATATATATAAATATTATTGATATCGCATCAAATATTTAAATATTAGCATATTAACTTTTACTTTTAAACGAATTTGGTTGTATCGTTATAATATTTTTTTTAAAATATATTTATTTATTTATTTAAACATATGCACATATATTCATATACAACAACAACAAATCCAGTAATTCCCACTAAGTGAGGTCTGGGGAGGGTAGAATGTACGCAGTCCATACCACTACCTCTAAAGAAGTAGAGAGACTGTTTTAGATAGACCCCCGGCTCAAGACATAGGACAATATACAAAAACATCCAAAGTATGAAACATGATAAAACTAACATAGTTATGACATCAACAAAAATAATGTACATTACCAAACAACTGATTTGTAACTACTTACTACGATTCATTCACCCACTTTATCCCTCTATCCTAATATTTTTTCTTCAAACCTTTCTATCCAGGATTATGTCCTCAATGAGCTGAAATAGCTCCATGTCACATTTAATTACTTCTCTTCAGTATTTCTTCGATCTACCCCTACCCCGCTTGAAACCTTCTAACACCAGCCTCTCATACCTGCGAACTAGGGTATCCGTGCCCCTTCTTATCACATGAACAAACCATCTCAACCTCACTTCTCGTATTTTTTCCTCCACCGATACCACTCCCACCTTTTCTCGAATAATCTCATTCCTAACGTTGTCAGCCCTTGTAAGACCACACATCCAATGCAACATCCTCATTTCCGCCACCTTCAACTTTTGGATATGAGAATTCTTAACTGGCCAACACTCCGCTTCATACAACATAGCTGGCTGGACTGAAACTCTATAAAATTTGCCTTTAAGCTTGGGAGGCACCTTCTTATCACATAAAATTCCCGAAGGGAGCCTCCATTTCATCTAACCTGCCCCAATACAGTGAGAGACATCATCTCTCCATTCTCCTGAATCGTAGCCCTAAGATACTTAAAGATACCCCTCTTGCAAACTGCCTGAGAGTCTAATTTTCCTACCACCTTCTCTTCTTGCCTCGAGTCACTAAACTTGCATTCCAAATACTCCGTCTTGGTCCTACTCAATCTGAAACCTTTAGACTCCAGAGTTTGTCTCTAAACCTCCAGTTTATCATTAACACCTTGGCGCAACTCATCAATCAAAACTACATCATTCGCAAAAAGCATATACCAAGGCACCTCGCCTTGTATACTCCGCGTCAATATATCCATCACCACGATAAATAAAAATAGACTAAGAGTCGATCCCTGGTGCAACCCTATTAAGACCGAGAAATGCTCAGAATCTCCTCCCACTGTCCTAACTCGAGTCTTTTCCCCCTCATACATATCCTTAATCGCTCTGATGTACGCCACAGGGACCCCCATCGCCTCCAAGTATCTCCAAAAAACCTCCCTAGGGACCTTGTCATACGCCTTTTCCAAGTCAATAAACACCATGTGAAGATCCCACTTTCTCTCTCTATACTTCTCTACTAGTATCCACACTAGGTGAATTGCCTCAGTCGTCGAGCGACTAGGCATAAATCCAAATTGATTCTCCGAAATAGACACAATCTTTCTCAACCTCCTTGATGATAGGCGAATTTACACGCCTAAAGTACTATATTTTACCCATATTTTAGCAAAGTTTTGAGGACAAATTATATAATTCATGCACTTTTAGTCCTTTTTCCTGTAAGTGAGCTAACAAACATGATTAGCAAGTTTTCAGGTATAAATGATGCAGAATTCAGCATTTTATGGATAACTTGATGCCAAAGAAAGCTTCACGAAAGGAGGAGAGCAAAGCTTGGATGCCAAGGACCAAAAGTGGCGCATGGAAAATCTGTCCCGGGCAAAAACAACAATTCTGAAGACTTTGGGGACTAGCAGTAACCTTGTAGGATTGGGTTAAGTAATGCATTAGCTTAGTAGGAATAGGATATGGGTGTTATAAATACCCTATTTTGCTAGAGATTTTTATTCATTCACTACCACTTTTTATTCTTCCATTAATTCTACTTTTTATTCTTCTTCTATTCATCTATTCAATTCTTAATTTCCACAATAAGAGAAACGTTACTTAGCAAAGAAGTCACGCTTAACGCCTACCACCCTATACCTAATGAGATCTTTATTGTGGTATAATAACAATGTCGATTGTGATTTCCTTCGCACTCATGGGTAACTAAACTTCTCTGTTGGGGTTATGGAAGCCTTATGAGATACTATCTAAGGCTATGAATTTGTGAATTCGTGACACGTGTGTTGCTTATATCATTATTCTCTTCATCTTAATGCAAATTCTTATGGCTGCAGACGCATAGAATAACGCCAGTATAACATCAACTTGTTCGAAAGAAAAGTTATATGTCTGGAAAAGAGATAATGTCAAGGTAATAGGGTCCCATCCCCTATTAAAAAGTTAGTGCCGTAACTGGATTAACCTCTTGGAGAATTTGTACCGTTAGATACGCTTTAAGCTCGAAAGAGTTAAAGTGAAATAGTCCTTGTTTAGGTCGAAAGACGCTTGGATTTACCATCGAATACAATTCTCTATAAGCACATGCATGTCTGAATTCCGCACAGCTCATAGCCAATAGAGACGTACAACTCAGAAGGTGGACATAACCCCAACTTCTCAATTCTCATTGTTTTTATCTTACCAAACATTCTTTATTTTTACTTTGCTATTTTTCGTTTTTACTTTAATATTCTGGTTACATTACTTGGACGACAAAACTCCCCCCTTTTACGAGACTTGCACTAAAAGTCTAGTAATCTTTGCTCACTTGTTGACCAAGCTATTCCCTGTGGGATCGATACCCAACCCAGATGGGTTATATATTTGACAACGACCGCTTTACACTCCTACAAGAGCTGTAGATTGAGCGTTATCAAAAATTGGCACCGTTGCCGGGGAATACAAGTGTCAACTAAGTTTGTGATAGTTACTAGACCCTTTGGTTAAAGATTCTCGTACTTTTACTTTTAGTTGTTGTTTTTGTTTTATTCAGGTTTGTTCAGTGCATCAATGGATGCACAACGTGAAATTGAAAGGATGGCTGCTCAAGTGCATCAACAGAATATTGATAATCCAGGTCGGGCAACAAATCCTGATGATGAGGACCTGGGCGATGAGGAGCTACTAAACCCACGACATACTGCTGAGATGGCGGCACCCATGCAGAGAAGAGATCGTCAAGCTAGGTTTAGGCCTGAACGCCGAGCTATGCAAATACCGTTTGATGATGATGATGATGATGATCTTGATGGAGCCGGAGCCACAGGAGCCATTATTCCTCCATCATTGGCACCCGGAGCCAAGTTCAACATCACAAGCACCATGATTCAGTTATTGCAACTCAAGGGATTATTTGGTGGACTAGCAGGCGATGATCCGAATATGCATCTCATCAACTTTATTTCTACATGCAAGGCGTTTGACAATCCTGTCGTTGGTCAGAATGCAATTCGATTACGCCTATTTCCATTGTCTCTGTCTAGGGAGGCAACTCTATGGTTGAATGGGCTGACTCCTGATTCTATTACAAATTGGAGGCAATTGAGAGATGCTTTCCTAGAAAGATTCTTTCCGCCATCCAAAAGAGCACAATTAAGAGATGAAATCAGCAACTTTTGGCAGCTTCCAACCGAAGCTCTTCATGAAACATGGGAGAGGTTCAAGACGAAGCTTATGAGGTGCCCGAACCATCACATGACCAATGTCCACCTAATGGAGATATTATACAGAGCCTTGAATTCAATAACTAAACCAGTGGTGGATAATGCGGCTGGAGGATCATTTATGGACCTCACCTTTGGGCAGGCAAGCAATATGCTAGATCGGATGACAAAGCAAAGTAGAGCTTGGCATACTAGGGATTCTGAGGTAGCAAGCCCTACTATATCTATTGGCATGACTGCTGAACAAAGGAGAAGAGAAGAAGAACGTGATCAAGATATGGCGCACATGAAAACACAAGTGGATCTTCTTACAAAACATCTATTATCAGGGAAGACCGAAAAAGTCAAAGCTGTTGCGTCAAAAGGAAGAGACGAATCTGATTCGAAAGAAGACGCCAACTACTTAAACAATCAAGGGGGTTTCCGAGGTAATACCCAAGGAAACCAAGGTCGGAGCTATTATGATAAATCTGGAAACAAGGACCACGGTAGTTGGAAGAACAAGAATGATAATCGTGGTTTATACGTTCCCCCAGGAAGACGTGACACCACCACATCTGGTTCCAAAAGCATGGAAGATATGATGGCTAAACTGTTGAAAGGAGTGAAAGCAACCAGCGCGGGAGTAACAGAGGTAATAAATGATTTGTCCTCAATGAAGCAATTGGTTGACTCCCATTCCACTTCAATCAAGCAAATAGAGCAGCAATTGAGCCAACTTTCAGCAGCACTGAATCAAAGAAAGGCCGACACTTTACCTAGCAAAACTGTGCAAAACCCAAGGAATGATGGGTCATGCATGGCCATTACTACCTGAAGTGGTAAGGTGCTGGAATATTCATCAAAAGGCAAGCAAGTGGTTGATGAAGTAGCGGACATAGTTGATAACGCAAAAGGTGAAGAATCCGCAGAAGCTGGCCACGACGTCCATGACGTCAACCCCAGCGGTTTGCAGCCTGAAACCACCAAAATTCGGAAGCAAGAGGAGAAGAAAGCCGTGGAGACAACAACTCCATATCCACCACCACCTTTTCCTCAAAGATTGAAGAAGATTGCGGATGATACAAAGTTCGGCAAATTCATGAATATGTTAAAGCAGCTGACCATTAATGTTCCATTGGTAGAGGCACTAGAACAAATGCCTAGGTATGCGAAATTTATGAAGGATCTTTTGACAAAGAAGCGAGCAGCAAGCTATGATTTGAAGGATACTGTTCATCACTGCAACGCAATCGCTACCCGATCACTAGTTCAGAAGAAGGCTGACCCCGGTGCTTTTACTATTCCTTGAACGGTTGGATCTATGAATTTTGCTAAGGCATTGTGCGATCTGGGTGCTAGCATCAATTTGATGCCACTATCCATCTACAAGAAATTGGGGTTAGGCGATCCGACACCAACCAATATGAGGCTCGTGATGGCTGATAGGTCGGTAAAACGACCTGTGGGTATCTTGAATGATGTGTTGGTGAAGGTTTCTTCATTCATCTTTCCTGCAGACTTTGTTATCCTGGATTATGAGGTGGACTCTGAAGTTCCCATAATCTTGGGTCGTCCTTTCCTTGCAACTGGAAGTGTGCTTATTGACATGAGAGCTAATGAGCTTTTGTTTCGGTTGAATGACGAAGTGGTCTGCTTTGATATATGCAAAGCAATGAAGCAGCCTAGCGATATGGATGTGTTCTCCATAGCTTATGAGGATAAGAAAGCACTATCTGTAAAGAAACAGCTTACTGTTGAGCCATTGTCTGCCGCACTGCTGAATGTTGAACATAAGGATGATGAAGATTATGAAAAAACTATGAGTGCTCTAACAGGAATAGGGTCTTATTCTCATACTCCTAAACAGTCGTACCTTGATCTTAAGAATCAACCGTCACCAACAGTGAAGACTTCCATTGAAGAGCCACCAATGCTAGAATCGAAAAAGCTCCCCGATTATCTAAGGTATGTGTGCTTGGAAAGTGGAAATATACTTCCGGTAAGTATGGAGGATGATTTAAGTGAACAACACGTAGAGGCTCTCATCTCTGCTCTGAAGAGATACAAGAGAGCCATGGGTTGGACTATTGATGATATAATTGGTATCCCTCCCGGGATAGGCATGCACAAGGGTCATCTCGAAGAAGATTGGATGCCTACAAGTAAGCCTCATTGTCGTCTGAATCCATTTAGAAAATGATCCACCATCTATCTCGATGAAGTCTAAGTAATCGAGATAGCTGTGTCGTGCCGCGACAATAAATCAAGCGCTAGATGGGAGGCAACCCATCGTTTTTCATTTTTGTCTTTCTTTCGTTCTATTACGTGTTTGCTTTTGATAAATAAAAATCCAAAAAGAAGAGTCGTTCCACGATCAAAACTAAGGCGCTTGATGGGAGGCAACCTATCGTTCTAATCGTCTTTATTGTTTTTGAGTAAATGTAGGTGCGAAGAGGTGTAAAACGAGGAGGTCGGTTTCAAATTTTGATTTGGACGTATTGCATGTTAAAGGTGGTAAGTTAGGAATGAAGAAGCAAAAGGCTATGGATTGAGCATTGCTCATGAAAATATAGGCATCGAACAAGGCTAGGCCTAGGTAAAACTAGGCCACGAACAAGGCAAGGCCTATACTATGGCCTAAGGTCTCGGAATCTAGTGTGCCATAGCATAGGCGCCGCCCATGCCCAAGTATGCCATAGCATAGGCGCCGCCTATGCTAATGCCTTTTGTCTCTGAATCTCATATGCCATGCTAAAGGCGCCGCCTATGCCTAGGAATGACATGGCATAGGCGCCGCCTATGCTAGACAATGCTTTGCAAAAGGCGTCGCCTATGCCAAGCATAGGCAAAGCAAAAGGCGTCGCCTATGGTCACTTCTTGTCTCCAAATCCGATTTTAAATGGGTCAAAACCCGACCCAACCTTTTCCTATAAATATGAGACTTAGTCTTGAACCAAAAACACATTGGAAACCTAGCTTATGCACCGCCTATAGCCTCCAAATCCTCTCAAAAATTTTCCTTTTACTCTTTTTCTTCACAAGAATATCATCTAAAGGCATCAATCAAGTAAGTACTACTTTGTTCTTCATTTATATTCCGTAATTACTACGTTACTACATCTATTATGAATTGTTGAATCTTGAAAGAAGTAGTGGTGATGTGAATGTGTTTGAATTGTTGTGATACAACTAAGTGAGTGAATGAATACGTAAGGATGATCTTAACTTGTTCCCAACTTGAATTTGATTTTGATGCATTGTCATACTTTTGCGGAATTGATATGGTCACTAAAATTGCATAATCTTGTCACTTGCATACTTACATGTTGGAATGACTTGTTCATCGGAATAAGAATTACAGTTGCCTACCGACATAGGAGGTTGTGATTATTGTTAGATGCTATACCTTGATTCAATCCCTATGTAGTAGTCTTGATATATCAAACATGAAAGTATTGCCAATATTACAAGAAGTATGACTGCTCTGATTTTATTGTTGGAATATAGCACCTAAAACGTATGTCGATGAAGTCTGAATAATCGACCACTTTCACTTCACTAGTCTGTACCAGCAAACTAAGTGTGGGGTGGTGCCACTACTGCTTATTTATAGATTGTATCCATCGAGATAACACTAACATGAACATTGTTTTAGTCTCAGGTACAATGGCACCCAAAGCAAGACAAGGCAAAGATAAGGCAACCACTTCCCAAAAAGGCAAGAAAAGAGGACGCAAAAAGCAAGGAGAGTCCTCCTCGATGCAAGTACCACGCCGCATGTTTGGAATTAAATGGGTTTTAGAGGAGGAAGCGAAGGAATGGTATAAGAACAACAAAGAGAAGAAATATGTTCATGTGGGCTTGATAAACAAGGAAAGCCTAGCAAAGAAAGAACCGCGCATGTTGGCCAAGATCATGGCGTTACATCTTGATTTCATATTCCGAGACATGGGAGAATGTAATCTCGATTTGACAAGAGAATTTTATGCCAACTGGTCACCGAAAACCACAGGTAGCGAAGTCTAGATTCAGGGCCAAGTTTTACAACTCAATGCGGATTTCTTCAACTCCTTTCTTGGCTTGCCTTCAGTCGATCCATCACCATTCAAAGAGCTATACAGTAGACCTCCATATAGAGCAATTCGACACACACTTTGTGGAACTAGATCCATGGCAAGGTGGAGCAGACATAAAGACACCGGACGACACAACACCTTCCCATATGCTCCTTTGAATAGGTAAGCAAGGATATTGTTGCGTATAGTAAACTCTTGCCTTATTCCAAGGACGCAATACACCAAGATAACAAGAGATAGAGTGTGCCTGGTATATGCATTGATGACGAATGTCCCTATCAACATCGGGGCAATCATTCGCTCTACAATGCGAAAAGCTAGGCTACACAAGCGGTCCCACTTCAGCTTCGGCAATTTGTTGATTGCAATCTTGAGGAAGGAAGACATCGAAGAGGAACCGGCTGATCATAAACTCCCACACAACCCGAAGAAGGTTGGCCTCACAAAGGTCAAAGATGCTGAATCAACACATGGCGTCAACCTTACTACGGCAGAAAGACATGCTCGGGATGAGAGTTTCTTTCGCCATCTTTATGGCATGACTCGGTTTACAATGATGAGCGGAGGATGTGTTCCAACTGCTGCAGAGCTCCAACAGCTGGATCATGACTATCCAATAAATGTGCATGCAAGGGAGATGTGTGGAGTAGGTACATATTTTGAGGAACCTCTTGATGACGATGTGCCGACCGATGATGATCGACGAATGCCAGACTCCGACGTGGAGGAGAATTCTGATGACGACGACTCCTATGATGATTCCGACGAAGGGGGTATGACCCCCGACATAGAGAAGGAGTCCGACTGACCAGGTTCTTCATATTTATTTTCCACTGAGGGTAGTGTGTCCCGTCTAAGTGTGGGGTGGTGGTATTTGCATGCTATACTTCTCTATCCGCATTTGCATTTATGTTTGCTTTAGTTTTTTTTTTCTTTTTTTGTTTTTCGTTTTAGTTTTTTTCGTTTTTCGTTTTTTTTAGTAGTTAAATTTTTTTTTTACTTAGCTTTGTATGAAATTATTCTAATAGGCAGCATGAGATTATAACAAGAGTTTGTGCTAAAATCATGACTATTGAGACGTTTAGGCTCTAATTGTGACTCACTATGTGATATTGTGTGGTTCAATTCCTTCATCTGTTGGGTCAAGAGTCTATGCTACTTCCAATAAAGTCTACCATGTACCTTGTGTGTGTGAGATAATAGTATATTCTGTACTTGTGGCTGATGCTAGAACTTTCCTGGTATGTATGTAAAGCGAAAATAAAGAGTGTAAGTTTAGGAGATGACCCCCTTTGAGCCTTTAGCCTATTTTCTTTGACAACCTCATATGTAAGCCTAATCCAATTTTCAAGACCATAATTTGATCCAAATTCCTAAGTGCTTTAAATTGAAAAATCATGTGACAAAATAAGAGGAAATTGGGTGAGTGTGATGCCTTAGAATGTATTGGTACTTGAATTTGTTATGAAAAAGAGAGGCTATCATAGAGGTGTGTTATAAAAGAAAAAAAAAGAGAGAAGAAAAGAAAAAGAAATAGAAAAACAAAAAGATAAATTGTGATTATGATTAAATAAAAAGATAGTTATGTTTGAATGGCAAAATAGGTGAAAAGGGGTGATAGACGAAAGAAAGGTAGCAAGGTTGTTTAAAAGAAAGTATTAATGGCATAATGTGATGTATTAAAGCGCTTAGGAACATAGTCACTATTTCTGGCCAAAATAGTCCTACCCGCCCCTTAGCCTACATTACAACCTGTAAAAGACCTATTTGATCCTAAGCTCAGCATTCTGATATTTAGTGGAGCGTTACACTAAGGGCAAGCCTATGGTCATCAGTTGCAACATATGAATTCTTTGTGAGAGTGAGAGCAAGGATAATCCTATACCCATGTTTGAAATATATACAATACTTGTGAGTGATTATGGGTAATATATTGTGAGACACACATGGTTGATGAGTTTTGGGTAGTTGTGTATGATTCTTTGTGCCTTAAACTTTTTGAATATAAATTGACCATCATCACGAGTCTATGTTGTAGGTTAAATTGTTTCTACTAATGATCAGAAAACTACTCTTGGTTAATGATTATCATGCTTGTCTTGACGAATATTTTGTGTTGTTACTGTGAAACCCTAAGTAGATGTTTAGATAGACATGATAGTTTGTTCGAGGACGAACAAAGCCTTAAGTGTGGGGTGTTGATGATAGGCGAATTTACACGCCTAAAGTACTATATTTTACTCATATTTTAGCTAAGTTTTGAGGACAAATTATATAATTCATGCACTTTTAGTCCTTTTTCCTGTAAGTGAGCTAACAAACATGATTAGCAAGTTTTCAGGTATAAATGATGCAGAATTCAGCATTTTATGGATAACTTGATGCCAAAGAAAGCTTCACGAAAGAAGGAGAGCAAAGCTTGGACGCCAAGGATCAAAAGTGGCGCATGGAAAATCTGTCCCGGGCAAAAACAGCAATTCTGAAGACTTTAGGGACTAGCAGTAACCTAGTAGGATTGGGTTAAGTAATTCATTAGCTTAGTAGGAATAGGATATAAGTGTTATAAATACCCTATTTTGCTAGAGATTTTTATTCATTCACTACTACTTTTTATTCTTCCATTAATTCTACTTTTTATTCTTCTTCTATTCATCTATTCAATTCTTAATTTCCGCAATAAGAGAAACGTTACTTAGCAAAGAAGTCACGCCTAACTCCTACCACCCTATACCTAATGAGATCTTTATTGTGGTATAATAACAATGTCGATTGTGATTTCCTTCGCACTCATGGGTAACTAAACTTCTCTGTTGGGTTTATGGAAGCCTTATGAGATACTATCTAAGGCTATGAGTTTGTGAATTCGTGACACGTGTGTTGCTTATATCATTATTCTCTTCATCTTAATACAAATTCTTGTGGCTGCAGACGCATAAAATAACGCAGTATAGCATCAACTTGTTCGAAAGAAAAGTTATATGTCTGGAAAAGAGATAATGTCAAGGTAATAGGGTCCCATCCCCTATTAAAAAGTTAGTGTCATAACTGGATTAACCTCTTGGAGAATTTGTACCATTAGATACGCTTTAAGCTCGAAAGAGTTAAAGTGAAATAGTCCTTGTTTAGGTCGAAAGTCGCTTGGATTTACCATTGAATACAATTCTCTATAAGCACATGCATGTCTGAATTCCGCACAACTCATAGCCAATAGAGACGTACAACTCAGAAGGTGGACATAACCCCAACTTCTCAATTCTCATTGTTTTACATCTTACCAAACATTCTTTCTTTTTACTTTGCTATTTTTCGTTTTTACTTTAATATTCTGGTTACATTACTTGCACGACAAAACTCCCCCCTTTTACGAGACTTGCACTAAAAGTCTAGTAATCTTTGCTCACTTGTTGACCAAGCTATTCCTTGTGGGATCGATACCCAACCCAGTTGGGTTATATATTTGACAACGACCGCTTTACACTCCTACGAGAGCTGTAGATTGAGCGTTATCGAAAATTGGCATTATCACTCCTCTCCACCACCCTTTCCCAAATCTTCATCGCGTGACTCAACAACTTAATATCCCGATAGTTGTTGCAACTCTAAATGTCACCCTTGTTCTTATATAATGGAATCATCGTGCTCTATATCCATGCCTCAGGCATTTTCACAGACTTGAAAATATTATTAAACATGTTGGTCAGCCACCTCAACCCTGCCTGCTAGAAAACTTCTAAAAATCCATCGGGATCTCGTCGGGCCCTGTCGCCCTACCCCTTTGCATCTTGTCAATAGCCTCTCTGACCTTCTCAACTTTAAAACGCTGACAATAGCCAAAATCGCGACACTCCCCGGTGTTCTCCAACTCCCCTAACACAACACTTCTATCTCTCTCATCATTCAAGAGCTTATGAAAATACGATTGTCATCTTTTTTTAATGAGGGCGTCCTCCACCAAAACTCTATCATACTCCTCCTTAATGCACTTCACTTGGTCCAGATCCTGACCCTTCCGTTCCCTAACCTTGGCAAGCCTAAACAACGTCTTTTTCCTACCTTTCTCTACTAACCCCTTATACAAACTCTTAAAAGCTACTGTCTTAGCAGCTGTAACTGCTAACTTAGCCTCCTTCTTAGCTCACTTATACTCCTCCCTGCTTACCCATTTCTCATCTTCATCCTCACTCTCCACCAACTTAACATAAGACGTCTTCTTCGTCTCCACCTTCTTCTTAACATCTTTATTCCACCACCAATCCCCCTGATACTGGCCAGACCAGCCCCTTGAGATACCCAACACCTCTCTAGAAGACTCTCTGATACATCCCGCAACCCTATCCCACATACTATCCACGTCCCCCTACCCTCCCAAACCCCCATCCCCTTTAACTTCGCCCCTATCTCCAAGGCACTAACTGGAGTCAGGCCACCTCACTTAACTCTAGGTCGACCCTCTCTACCCCGTCTCTTCATACCCTTCTTGATAACCAAGTCCATCACTAGAAGTCTATGCGGGGTCACAAGATTCTCGCTCGGGATTACCTTACAATCCTTACACATTGCACTATCCCCCTTCCTAAGCAGCAAAAAGTCAATTTGAGTCTTGGCTAGCCTACTACGAAAAGTAACCAGATGCTCCTCCTTCTTCGGAAAGATGGAATTCACTACCACTAACCCAAAGGCCCTCGCAAAATCTAAAAGAGCAGCTCCCTCAACATTCCTATCCCCGAACCCGAAGCCTCCATGCACATCATCATAACCCATCGACAGAGACCCGATGTGCCCATTAAAATCCCCTCCTACGAAAATCATTCCTGAACTAGGCACGCTTCTTACCACCTCGTCCAAAACCTCCCAAAATCTCTTCTTCTCCTCTTCGTCCAGGCCCGCCTTAGCGCATACGCACTATAGATATTCAAAGAAGAACCCCAGATCAACTTGATAGTTATCACCCTATCACTAACCCTTTTAACCTCCACTAGATGCCCCCTAAGCTCCTCGTCCACTAAGATACCTACGTCATTCCTACGCCTCTCACTACCATAGTACCACAACTTGTACCCATCTACATCCCTAACCTTTTGAAAAATTAATTAGGATGAAGAAGTGTCATTAAATTAATTAAGTGAAAACGATTGCGAAAGATTTAATTTTTTACAAACATAATTCACTTATTCACAATAATATTTGGGCCATTTGCTCTATTTTTTCAGCCAAAGTAGCAGCCCAAAAAAAATAACTCCTAGTCCCATTTAAAATATCCAAGCACCGGCCCAATCACCCACAAATCCAATCCAACTAATTAATAGCCCGGCCCCAAAACCCCTTAACCTAACCAGCCTAATAATCCTCACCTCTATCATTCCATCTCATTCCAACTCAACAAAACTAGCGTATCTTCCCTATTATCTACAAACGGCGACCAGCCTAGACCACTGGATAATAGCGAGTTCTGGTGTTCTTCACCTTTCCTCTCGTCTATCTTCTTTGTCACCTACGTTTCCATCGCTATCAAATCCCTTCCGTCACTCACTTCTTGTTGAACCCAAGGCTCTGCAATTTCTGAGAAGTGGGGAAAATTCAAGGACCTTCAGACTTTGAGGTCGTTATCCCTTTAAACCGATGGGTTCAAGTTTTATAGCTCCCAACCATCTCTTCTTCCCTACAAATCAGTCTGAAAAGGATAAACCTAAAAAATTCAATTTGCTTCCCAAGAATTCAAAATTTAACTTTGCCTTTATAAATACCAAGGTTCAAAGTCATTGTTGGACAGGATTTTTGGATTGGAGATAGAGAAAAAAAAATAGCTTCTCCTTGCACGGGCCACAGATTCTAACTTTCTTTCATTTCGGAAAATCCGGAGTTTGAGTTTCAAATCTTGACGACGGGTAAGCCCTAGTTTCTTGCCCCATTCAAGCTAAACGCTATCCTATCTTAATTACGTTGCACTTAGTTTGTTAATCCTTTATCATGTGGTTAGTCGAGATGATAGCCGACTGGCTCAAATTATAAAAATCTGAAATGAAAAGGCTTTATGGGTTTGAGATCACGTGTATTTGCAACTTGTGAATTACTGAGTATATCCTACCGCGTCTAGTCACATTATGTCCAATTTTGGCTATTTTGTTGATTGGCTGAGTGTGTCATTCTTGTGTGGCTAATCATGAACATAAAAATGTGAAATGGAAATAGTTTTCTAGTCGTTTTGATTGTCCCTATTAGATTGATTGTTTGTGAAATATTTACGATATGCGATTTAGTTCGAACTAGCTCTATGAGGTATGAGGGCATATGTGTGGTTAACTGTCCATTATAAGATTATTGCTATGTTGGTTTGGATGTTTTGATCATAGTAATAGCTACTTAGTTTTTTCCCTGCTTGGCTATGTTTTTACAATGCATTAGCAACCACTAAACTAGTATGATGAGGCTTTAAAGGTTAAAACACAATTACACCAAGTCGTTTATTTTGACTACGCGAACACGTGGTCTGGTTACATGTTTGACCAAGGTGCTGCTGCTTCTCTGGAAATCGAGCTCAAGGACATGTTTGTCTCTTTAATTTTTTTTTTTTTTTTTTTTTAAATTGTGTGTTTAAAGAAAAGGCTGGTTTGCACCTAAGAGTGTGAAATAATGTGAAATTCCTCTTTATTCCTTTGCTTTTGGCCTGCTTTTCGCTTCAAATTGTTTATGTGAATCCATGAGTTCCATAATAGGATCAGGTATTTCTAGCCATTTTTTTTAAAATTGAGGATGTGAGAATGAGCTTCCTTTTGTTTCAAGCTAATCACCGCGGGGATGTGCTTGTCTTTTAATGGGTAATAACATGTTGGTTTAGAGTTAATAACATGGCCGGGGGGAGGTTGTGCTTAAATGGAAAACGTAGGCTATGTTAAGTCTATTACGTAAATTCATCCTTTGTGTCACTTCCATTTTCCTCCCCTTCCTCTCCTTCCTCTGAATTTCTGGACATGTGAATTGTTTTGAGTTTCAAGTTTATGCTGAATCATTCTGTCATGATTTGTTCGTTACTCGTCCCCCTTGCTTGTCACTATGCGACTGCTTATGTGTAAACATGTGGTATATGTGATTCATATCGGATATGGATTTAATCAATGTCAAAAATAGTATAAAACGTAGCACCAAGAATTAGAATTTGGTTTTCTCATCGTTTCATACTCACAAATCATTTGTTCGGTGAATTTTTAATAAATATGTTAGCTTGTGTATAGTCCGAAGTTATCATTTTAAATCAGGAGCTAACCCCACCCTATTACGCATTCTTGATCCTTTTGAAACATAATCGTTACTTAATCTCCTTTAGATTCAGTAAAACTACTTTCTTTCCCTGTTTCTTCCATTTGTAATATGTGAACGTGTTTATATGTATTGGCTGGTTGTACATTACTGATCACAAAGTTCACTAACACGCTAATCTAATTCATCTGAGTTTTCAAATGTATATAACTAATTGTTTAAGGGCAGTTTGCTGTCAGTTTTGAATATTCAGAACATGGTAAATAGTGACTTATCTATGTGTTGTTTTGTTTTTGTATGTTGATAAGGTTCTGACAGCTTTCTAATTTTATATGAAAAAGGGTTCTAAAGGATTTCAAAACCCTAACATGTCCGGTTTGTCTAGTATAGTATCCATGTGCTCATTTAGCTTAAAATAGTTTTTTCTTTGTAAAGTTTGAAGTTTTAAGCACAATAGTTGTCTATAAACTTCTGTTTCTAAAGCATGCTTTTTGGGGCTGTTTTTAGCATCTGATCTGAATATTTCCCTTTGAATGTTGCCGCAATCATAGTTACTTATCTACTTGGTTACACACCCAAGACATTTTTAGCCTTTGACTTAGCGTGCAAAGCGTTTCCAAGGTCTTAAACTTTTAGGAAAAGTTAGCCGTTTTTCTTAAGATCTTCCCATATTTATTTTAAGTGTTTGCACATAATATTTGTCATTTCAATGCAGTTGTTTTTGTGTTCAAAGCACCTGAGATATGTAAAATTTCTTCCCCTTAGTGCTTTCTTCTCTCTTGTTTTGTCCTGGTTTCTATGAATATCAATTTTACTTTGGCTTCGAGTTTATGTTGGTGTGATGTTGTTGCTCGTTAAAGTTCGAGGAGAAGTGATATTCCATCTTGATTATATTCATTTAGATGTTTGCTTGATATAGTCTGATTTAGCTCTTAAATAGGTAGCTTCATTTTCCTCTCACTGTACGTTTGTTCTTTTTCTGTTTTTCTCCAACACCCTTTTTGTTTTTGTGTTTTAGAGTCTCGTTTTTTCATGTTTTGATACTTGAGGCATTAGAACTGGTTGTTGGAATATGTTTTAGATGAGATTATCACAAAAGGTTTGGTTTTGTTCATTAAAAATGCTTTTTGCTGGATGTTGTGCCCAATATGTTTGAAGTTCTTGTCCTCACTAGTCCCTTTATGTCTTAACATTTTCCTTTTTTTATTTTATTAAAGTCATAGAATTTTAGTTTTGGCAAGATTAATTCGAGGGTTGAGTTTATGGACACACTGTCTTGAAGGTTTTTTTTGTATTAAGCAATTAATAGTCGTATTAAATCTTTCCTTCAAAAAAAGGATTGATATAAAGTGAGTTTAAGGTTAGCTGTTCCCATGGTTATTTGAACTTTTCTTTCATACGTATCAGTGTGTTAAACTTTTGTAGTAGTCGGTTATAAAAGTCAATGAAACCATTTCTTAAAATAGCCGGCTTGCGGGGGTCATATGGTATTATCTTAGTTAATTATTTATTTCATTCAAGTTTGATTTTCTAATCCTTTTCTTTTCTTATTTCACATGTACACTTGGGAGCACGTTTGGGGTCTCTTGGATTCACTCCATCTCTGTCCAAATCAGAGAACGAATAAATATTGCATTGCATATTTCCCTCAGCAGTCTAGTGCCTCTTCCCCTCTTTAAAGCTTTTTTGGTATACATTTGTCATTATTTTCATTTAATATTTCGCACGTTTTTATTTGAAATTTGTGTTTTGTATGTTCTTGTTTGAATTAATCTTTGAGTATTGTAGGAAATTTATTTGTTCCCTTCTAGCCTCTTAGATTTTGAGCTTAGCATAATTATTAGGCTTCGGTATTTAATTTGTATCGTTAATGTTAAAATTCGGTAGGTAAAAACATGCCTTTTAGAATGATTAGTCAAGTTGTTAGAACCTTTTAACACTTTTAATGGAATAATGACTAATTTAGTCAAACCTTTTCAATTTTGCAAATAACTCACCCATCAAAAATTGATTTAATTTAACTTAATATAATTTAAATATTTGCTAGTTTTATATTATTTTTAACGTTATTCAAGCTTTTATTTTTAGATTTCAAAGCAAATGAGTCAAATTTTTAGTTACTATAAATGATGATCGTTTTCAAGTCCTTGCTATAGAGCTTTCTTTTTCTAAGTTAAAAGTTTGCTCCCCAATTTTAAGTTTGGAAAATATTTTCTCCACCAGTAACTTTGAAATAAAAATTATTTTCTCACTTAATTACTCGCCTTTTCAAATCTTAGCACTTGCTTTTGATTTTAAATTTCTAATCTAAGTTTGGCTAGTTAACCGTAGTTAGCGGATCCTTTAGGGTGCCTAATCTCTTTCATTTAGGATAATTAGAACCCTTTCCTAGAATCATAGGATAAGTACATCTTAAAATGAAGTCTTTATTTTTTTTTAATCTCTTAATTTATAATAGGTGTCCTAATTCACCGTAAAACTAATTAGGTGGCGACTTTCTTAGTTTTATTTAGAAATTTTAAATATGTTGTACGTTAATTTGACTCGTGTCGAAATGTGGTACGACAGATGAGACATTTGAAAAATGAACACCAATAAGGCTAGCTGCGGCAAAGTATAGTGGGACTGTTAGGGGGCCAACTCAACATAGATTGAACCCAAGAACCGATCAATTAGTTAGAAATTATAATAAAATGAAGGATCGAAAAAAATTAGTCAAAATGATAGTTGTGGGTTGTTCGTCTTTCTCTTTTGCTTCTTTCAAAGTTTTTATTCATTATATTCAAGCAATTTATAATCCATGTTTGAAGGTATTCGTAGAAGTACTTGTCAGTCTAATATTTTTATATTCCATGCACAATCTGTTTTTATTTATCAGCATTATTAAAAAATATTTCATGTAGAGTGCTCTAACTTCAGATCTTGGTCGTGCTATTAATAAAAATGCTTATTTAACAATTACTTGTCATTGGATAAATAATAATTTTGTTATGCAAAAATGTATTTTAACATTTTTGTATGATGAAGATTGTAGACACACTGGAAGATGTATTTATGCCTCTAGTTCTAAAGCTGCAAAATATTATGGTATTGAAAGAAAAGTATTATGTATATTTTTGGATAATGCATCTAACAGTAAGACTATTGTTGACTTGTTAAAAGTTGAACTTTCACTACCATTACCTCTAATATTTCATATTAAGTGTGCTTGTCAAATATATAATTTAATTATAAAAGATTGTCTTGAATTTTTTGAGATTTATGTTAAAAATATTAGGCTTGCGATTGCGTTATTCAAGGAAATCATATAAAAAATAGAAGATAGAATTTAATTTTTTTTTGAATGAAGTGGACTTAGACCGATATTAATGCATGAAGAAGTAGATTGTAGATGGAATGTTATTTATAATTTTTTAAAAACTTGCCTTGTTTATAAAGATCCTATTGCAATGACTTTTAATCAATTTGTTGGTTCTTTTTTAGAGTGTGTTACATGATTCTAATTGGGCTAAGATTGTTGATCTTGTTAAATTTTTTAAAATATTTTATATAGCTATGATTGAATTTTCGGGTGTTTATGATCTTTCTGTTTGTAATATTTTAGCTTATTTAGCCGACATTACTTGTTTGCTTAACGAATATAAGGATAAAGAAGGTTACAAAGAAGCTATTGCTATAAATTTAAAAAATCTTTTTATCCGTTTTTCTGTATTTACTTGGTTGGAGCTATAATGAATCCATGTATGAACGATAATACTATGTCCAAATTTACTTTTATTATTTATAATGTTGTAGCTATACAACCTGAAGAAGAACCTTCTTTATTTACGGTTATGGGTGATGCGAACAATTTATGAACGTATTATACAACCATTATATCGATTTTCTTGACGATGTTGTGTCGACAAATATCACTCTAACTTTCGCTCTCCAAGCTCTCGAGGAGCCATCATCTTTTAAAAGAAAGGCACATAGTAGTTATCCTGATCACTTTTTTATTTAAATATTTGAGACAGGGTGTCGCCTTCAACACACAAAATTCTTTCTCGAGAAAAGTTTAAGTATTATTTTAGACAGCCGATAGAGGATCGTAGAGCAAGGATCAACGCGCTGAATTGGTGGAAGAATAATGAAAGACAATGTTCTGTACTTTCAGGATTAGCTAGAGATATATAGAATGTCCCAATGTCAATCGTTGCATCAGAGAGCGTTTTTAGTCAGGGAAGGCAACAGTTTGGAGACAACCGACATTCATTGAGAGGCAATTCTATGAATGTTTTAAGTTTGCCTTAGAGATTGGATTAGATCGGAATGAAGAAATCAAGAAACGGAGGTGGAGCCGACAAACGAAAAAAATCTTGAAGAAATTATGACTTCAAGATAGAACTCAACAAAATCAAGTCCGATGCATGGCTTTAGCCTCATTGATTTTGACTATCCTCAGGCAGTTCTCGTTAATATTAACATTAATGAGTTGAAAAAATGATGCAAAATTTATAGAATTGTCAATCTTGTAACTTATAAGTTTTGGATCATCTTGCAGTCAATCAAATACAAAATTCATCTACTTCCTATATATTTTTTTCATTTAACTTGAATGTCTTCTTTGAATTAAATACTTTTTATATATTACTATCAAACTTTACATAATACTTTTTATATATTACTATCAAACTTTACATAAACATAATAAGCATAGCAAATATCACTTAGACTACTAGAAATTTATACAAGTTTATCTTTTAAGTAGTGTATCAAGTATTATTATATTAAGTAGTTAGTAGCATATGTTGTATATATATGTGTGTATTTTTTAAAGTAATATAATATGTAATGTATATGTGTTGTATGTATATTGTTTAAAGTAATATTTTAATTTTTAATTATTATTTAGTCTATTTTGTATATATATGTGTGTATATATTTTTTAAAATAATACACATTGAATGTATATATGTGTATATATTTTCTAAAGTAGTAAATATTTAATGTATATATATACGTATGTATGTTGTATGTATATTATTTCAAGTGGTGTTTTAAGTAGTATATATCAAATGTATATTATTTCAAGTAGTATTTCAAGTAGTATATAACTATATACTATATGTATATTTGTGTGTATATTTTTTAAAGTAGTGTAATATGTAATGTATATGTGTTGTATGTATACTATTTAAAGTAGTATTTAGTATATATTGTATATATATGTGTATATATTTTCAAAAGTAGTATATATTGAATCATTGAATGTGTATATATATGTATATTGTTTAAAATAGTATTTATTGTACGTATATATGTTGTATGTATATTGTTTCAAGTAGTATTTTAAGTAGTATATATTGAATATATATTATTTCCAGTAGTACTTCAATTAGTATATAACTATATATTATATGTATATTTGTGTATATATAGTATATACTGAACGTATATATTGAAAAAATCATGAAAATTCGAATTTAGCCTTTTTTTTTTTTTACTTTAAGGATCGATAACCGGCACTTATTGAACTAGACTGGGTTGATTCGATCCAAAACCTGTCAAACTGGTTAATAATTTTAAGTGGGTCGATGGTGGGCTGTTTGAGTTTTTTTTTCTGTTAGGCCTAATACGGACCGGCCCGTTAAGGAGGGGTTCGAATTGGATCAGACCTGAGCCTACTATGGATCGGCCCATTAAGGAGGGGGATCGGACCAGACCCAAGCCCGGTAAGCAAATCTGGGCCGGACTGGATCAGTTGATAGTTTTAACTCTCTTGGTTGTGGTATTATCTACATGCATCTTAAACTTCTTCCTAATTAACTGTAGCAACTTGAAAACTCTTGTATTAGGTTTTTCAATTACATCCTCTTTCATAACTGTGGTCAAGAATTTGTATTGCACAAGTAATTTCTAGTGGCCTTATCACAAATATGTAATGGAATGTAAGTCTTAATAACAAATTATTGGATTTAGTATCAAGGCTTGCATACAATAACCACCTGCGATTTTTCTTATTGCATATCATCCTAACTCTATTTGGCTCATTGACATACTTATCAGTTTGAACTCTTTTCTAAATTGCGTAATTAGTCACTGCCTCTCTTAACTCTTTTACACTTGCAAAAGTCATACCCAACTGTCACATAACTACAATCTTATCACAGTTAAGATCATACTTCACTATAACGACCTTGATTTTTGGTGATTTTTGTGAAATATTTATTTTTGTGTGATTTGATCATTTTATCTCTCTCTATGGTTGTTTTGTGGTATTTCTAGATGTGGGTATGAGTATGATTGACATGATTTTTTATGCATTTTAACGTGACTTAAGTGAAATTGTAATTTTTGGTGGTTTTGAGAGCCTTATAATTGACTTTGATCAATATTTATTGATCTGCGCGTCGGATGGCAAAACGGTCTGCGCTAGTAAATCCAAAACATCGATTTATATTAGTAACATGGTTGGTGTAGTTTTATGACTTTTAAAGCTCATTTCGACCCTCGGTTCAGAAAGTTGTGAAATTGAATTTTGGGGGTCAACTTTGTGAAAATGATTTTTTTTTTTTAAATTTGATATCTTCATTGAGTTCAGAGTATCGAATTTAATAGGGTAACATATTGTGTTTGCATTCACGAGATTTCAGATGAATTTCGATGGGTCTGCAGAGACTTAGATCTTATATATACCCATGTTTTGGCTTTTTTCCATTTTTAAGACTTGGAGCTTAGGGTTTCACACTTTCGAGCAATTTCTTCCATTTTAAAGCTTGGGTAAGCTTCTAAAAATCTATTTCAACTACTTTACTCCAATTTTATTATCCAATTCTTGTCTTAATGCGGATTAAAGTGAAAATTTGTGGATTTTTGGCCGGAAGACCTAATACTTGTATTTCTTCGATTCAAATCCCATTTTCACTTGGATAAGTTTACAATATTATAATTATCATTTTTTTTCTCAATTTCATCTTAAAAACAACTTTAGATTATTGATTTTAAAAAGAATTTTTGAAAATTTTACCGGTAAAGCTTAAACATAATTTTCTTCAATTTAGGTCTCATTTTTAACTCGTTTTTACTTGAGTTTTTATATGTAGACTCCTAAAAATATGAGAAGCATGTTTCAAAAATAAAATCATGATTTTTACCTTCTTTTTTAAATACTTTTTTTGGGGTTCCGTTTTGACCCCGACTTAAAAATAGGCAATATGGCTATCGTTGACTTTTTTTTGATGCATAAATTCTATATTTTCATATTTTAGTTGATTTCGAGTCCGTTCGGACGATGTAAGTTTTCAAAGTGAAGGCTTCCGAATTGATTTTCGGCATTCGAGGTAGGTTATAACTTAAATTTCTTCAGACTGGGTTGGGTAGTGAATGTTGATGCAAAATCATATTAAGGGTGTAGAAACTAATCATGAAAATGAATTTATTATTGAGTTATGCCTGTGTGGGGGCTTCTATAATAATGTTATTTGATGGTTTTGTTATATTATTTGTTATGTGTGATCGTGTGGGGTCTTATATGATATTGTTGGCCTTGTGTACATGAAATTAACTGTGTCTTGATTAATGAAAAACCCTAATGTGATATCAATGGTGTATTTTTATGTATTTCATTCTGTTTGCATACGATTTTTCATGGATGGTTGGAATTATTGAGTGGATTGTTGGCTCACTTGGTCGGCATATTGGTTGGACATGAAAATACTCATTCTGGTGGGTTGAGCACTACATTCTCATATCATATACATTCCTAAAACATTGGTACCACCGTGGAAATATTGGAAATGCTGAAAACACTGACTTTTTCTAATAGAAAATGTGACATTCTTAAAATCCGCTATCGAAGAATGTGTCGGAGAGTAAATAGGGATATGGATTGAATATGGATTGTATACGGATTGGCAAACCCCAATGGGTACTACTTCGAAAATCTTTAGCCTCGTAGGTGTATACAGAGGTTGTGCGACAACCTCATGCATCACATCATCATTATTTTCATTACCATCATCATCATCATATTCATTACATTTGTGTTACATTGTGCCTTTATTTGTGTTGTATTATTTCTCTTGATGTATACTTGTCTATGTGTAATTCCTTCTCTAGTACTTGTATCTGTAATATTGGTTTACTTGTATTTCTTTCTCATATTTTCTATGATGTATGTAAATATTATAGAACTATTAGTGGAAATGATATGGACTACTGTTGTGGGACATTTTCTTATTGCAGGTGACGTACCTTTAGTATGTATTTTATATTTTTTATTTTCTGCTTTGCTCAATCGGCCTATGATACCTACTGAGTACAAGTGGACTATACTCACCCCCACTACGCCACTTTGGTGAAGATCTGGTTCGAGTACGCCTCACGGTGGTTGATTTGGGCTATCTTTGGAGCTATTCGAGGAAGTGGTTGGATTCTTACTTTCGGAGTTGACTACTATCTTTCTTTATTTAGACTATGTCTTTATTCATATTCAGAGATAGAGTATTCCTGATTTGGATATCTTATGTATTTAATCTTAAGTTGTACTAGTGATGATCTTACATTATGACACCAGATTTTGGGATTATAGTATTATTGGTTATGTCTTCCTACTTTGCTATATTTTGTGGTTCGGCTTTATTCTAGAAGCCTTACTTGGATTATTGCTATTATTTTTTCTTTTGTATCAGTTTGTGTGATAGACTTACTTGTCAAGGTTCACCACAACATGTGTCATCATGACCCTTGAATTTTTGGATCGTGTCACTCTATCAGTCACAACTTTTTTCTCCTTCTTCTAGACATATTCAAACTCATGTTATCTCCTTCTTCAAAACAACTATTATCTGTATCAATTTCATACTACCAGCATCAGAACTAGCATAATATGGCTCATCACCCCCTAACCTTCCTTCTAAAGTATTTTTCATTGTGGTAGTCTCATCAAATTCAAATCTGGTCCAACTTTAACACATCGTACTTCTTCAGTGTCTGTAGAGATTCTTTTCTTTTTTCCTCCTAAAAAAGACCTTTACTTAGCCCTAGGCTCTTTTATCTCCTCATGGACATCACTTTCATAGTCATCATCTCCAAGTAAATATGTTTCTTTCTCATTTTTAGATTCAGTACTATCATCAGTTGATTTAGCATATCCTTTTACAGATTAGTCACTATCTTCAGAATCTGATGAATCAATAGTATTTGGAGCAATTTAATTTGATGTGGAAGCAATATTTGAGTCAATATTTAAAGCTACACGAACCACATTATTTAAAGAAGGCTCACTTACTTCATTATCCCCTATTATTTAGCTAGCACTATTTTCAGTGATCTTCAACTTTATAAAAAGCACCATAAGGTTTCTCCTCAAGCATGTGCATAGATACATTTAAAATAGCCTCATTTTGCAAAGACTTACACATTGTTAACAAAATAAGATCATTATCTATGTCTCATAAAATGCAACTTTTGGATGGCCTTATACTAAATTTGCAATTAGGGTTATATCCTAGTTTTCTAATAAAATCCTTCATCTAAAAATAAAAAATAGTATCCACATTAACATTTAAATATCCACTCATTAAATCACTCATATATCTTGCACCTTCACCATCATACAATCTTAAAGTTATATATGTAAATCCACTCATACATATATGCAAAGAATAATATTATTAGAACCGTAACAGTTGAAGAAAATTATTAATATTCATTCACCACAAGTCATTAAAAATTTCAAGAAAAAATGATAGATTTTTATCAGGATTAGGAGCATAACAATTTTCAAGTCTTGTTCTATTTGGTTGTTGTAATACCCCGTACTTCTACCTAACTTAAATTTATCCCAGAAATATTAAAGACATGTTCTAAAGATGAATTCACTTTTATACATGTGGTATTTTCAAGATTTTCACTTTTTGTCATGTGAAAAATTGAATAAGCTTTCGATCGATATCAAATTCGCCCAAATCCGACACCCGAGCGAAGAGTTAGAGCCTTTTTAGTGAGAAAGTGTATCACCTGAGTCATCAGCGCGTCCCGGAGCCAGCTTAAATAGCAAGTGTCAATTTTCAGTGTTGCTCCGCGATAGTGGCGCTTCGCGTCAAACTTTCAGGTCGCAAATAAAGTGGCAATGCGATAGCTCCGCGTCGCACCACCATGCAATTTCCCATTTGTCACTTTCCAAAGACACGACGCGATAGCGCCGCGTCGCGCCATAGGTCCAAATTGGGAAATTTATACAGAATTTAAATATGCGTCCAAAGGTTAAAAAGGGTCATTTTTCCACCCCTATATAAACCCAATAACACGTGATTCAACCATATTTCACCCAAAATATATTGTTTCTCTCAAGTTTGTCTCAAGAACAAGTTAGGGTTTTCAATTGGGGATTCAAATTCAAGAATCTCTCTATCAATCTTCGTAGAATCAAGAACTAAGGTATGCACAGTGTTCATTCATGGATTCCTTTCATCCATGAAGCCCAAGAATCAAGTTTTAAACATTGTATTGTGAATATTTTGTTGTGGGTTGATTATGTTCATGTGATTATGATTGAATGATTCCCAAGTTGGAATCTTTATGTGTTATTTATGAACCTATGATAGTATGTGGTCTAAAACATATGAAATTAAGTTGAAATATGGAGTTTTGTTGTGTTAATTTGAGGGTCATGCCTATGCCCTAAGTCATGAATCCTAGGTGTTTCATAAAATGCTTAAGAGAATAGAAATTATGCACTATAGCTTAATTGTGACCCAAGTGATAAATACATGCTTTACCTTATGACTAGGAATGACCTCCATGATATTGTGTGCATTATGAGTGATTAGTGGAATGTCCATGAGATTAGGTTGATGAAAGTATGACATGTTTATATGCAATTCCATTCATGTACAAGACTATGATAACCATCTGCTTCATGAAATCCCCAAATTAATGTATTATGAATTGTTGATATTGGTCATGTGTTCAAGAAGTGTCATAATTCTGTCAGTTTCATGCTATCGAGTCCTGGGGGTACTTTTACCCAACAATTTAGCTGTGTGCCTAGAGCCAGTGTCATGTTTTCACGATACTCTCAGTCAAGCCATGATCCTTAAAATTCAGTCAATCTCATGACTCAGTAAAACTCAGTAAATTCAGTATTAGTCCAGCCCTACTTTGTAATCTCAGTGACCTCAGTGGTCTCAGTAACATCAGTACTCAGTAATCTCGGTAACCTCAGTATTCCCACAAACCTCAATAACTTCAGTACTCTCCGGCAGTCCTCAAATCTCAGTAGCATTCTGTCAGTCAACGGAACTTAGTAAACTCAGTTTAGATCCGCTAAACAATACCATTAGTATCAGTTCAGTTCAGTGTCTATTCAGTTGGGAGTAGGATTCAGCACCGAGTGAACCCAAGGATGGGGACTCACCTGTTATTCAGTGGAGGGTATGATCCTTAAAAACAATCCTTGCATTTCAGAACTACGTAGCCAGCGTAGGTTGAGATGTACCCCTATGCGTAGGGATACTAATACATCTCATTTGAGTTTTTCCTTACAGGAGGGGTTGATGGAAGAGTTCCCTATTAGAGAGGGTTTACTCACAGCTTGTCTTTACCCGTGGCACGGTACTGACACCCTTCCAGGTGGAGTTACAAGTTGGACCCCACCAATTCAGTTTCGGGATATGTCGGTTAGATGATTACCTCCCACAGTCTCAGTAATAAAACTCTGTTTAGTTCTACAGATATCAGGACTGTCAGATATAATCACTCATATTATCAGTATTCAGACTCAGTAATCATGTTATCACGAACTCAGTTAATAGTATATTGATTATACGAAACTCATGTTATTAGTATTCAGTTTTAAGACTTTCAGATACAGTCAATCAGACCAGTTCTTCATAATCAGAAATGTTAGAAATAGTCTTTCCTTTATTAATAATATGACATCAATTCAATAATACGAGTACGACCAAGAGGATGGACGAGAATGAGTGCGTATTGAATCCGGATGATATGAGTACGACCACGAGGATGGACGAGAATGAGTGCGTATTGAATTTGTCCAAGGAAGTGCACAAGTGAAGTGTAAAAAAGGTCCTAAATGCATTAAAAACAGCCCCTAAGTTACACTTGATGGGCACCTCACCCTTGAGGGGTATTATGGTCATTTTGTATTCTATTTTGTAATACACTATATATAGAACCTCTTAGTGTTTTTAGTCTTAGTTTTTATTGAATATGAAAGAGTAACACTTAGGAACATTTCTCTTGTAAGAATGGCCCTTCCATGGCCAAAATTGTAACTAGGGAAATCAACTTGAGTGTGGAATCACTCGTGTTGGATTCAAACTTGAAAACGTTGGATGCTTGGGAGATCGTGGTCACTCTTGTGCCAACGTAAGAGTTAGATATTTATTGTGTATGATGTTAAAAGTCCAAGAGTGGAATAGGCTTTTAGGTTGGTAAGATTATACCTTCAATTTGTCTAACTATCTATCTTTTTGTTTCTTTGTAATCTTGTAGTAGTGTTGATGTTTTAACCCTGTGTTTGTGTTGTTAATGTGGAATCCAAAATTTGTCTATTGTTCCTCTTGTTCTTGTTGTGTTGCTACTGTTTTGGTGTCAAAAACACCCTTGTATTCTTGTTTTTGTTTGTTGAATCCGAGAGGGGTCTTCAAAAAGGTCCTCGGATCCTTAAGATTTGCGAACTGTTTTGGAGTTGTTTTCATGTGTTCCTTGTATTTCTTGTATCAGTTCCTTAGTACTCAATAGACCCAGTCATTCAGTATCCCAGTATTAGCACTCAGATATCAGTAAATCCATGTTATCAGAATTCATGAGTCAGCGTTGTCACGACCTTAGTTATGGTTACGTATTAATTTATGTATTTTTACGTTCATATTATTCAGTCAGTTAGTATTGTTCATGTATATGAAACATTGCATTTACCCTACCTCACTTGCATACCAGTACATTCAACGTACTGACGCATTTACGCTATGGTGTTTTATACCATAGGTTTAGAAGCACGAGCTTCCGAGCATCCTTAGTAGATCAGATGTTCAACAGCCATACTAGCAGTGAGTCCTCATCATTCGAGGATAGCATAATTATTTTATTACTTTATTATTTCAATAGTCTTGGAGTTAGTTAGGGACATGTCCCATCAACTCTTCAGATTTCAGACAGTTTAGAGGCTTTCAAACTATAGTGTTTTCAGACTACAGTATATTTTAGACAGTTTATTTCAGGCTTTGGTATTGTTATACCCCATTACAGATATTTTTTTATATTCAGTATTAGTTCAGTTTTGAACCTTATAGCCTTACAGCTTATATTCCGCATATTTATAGTATATTATTCAGTGCTCAGTTATAGATATCAGTCATGGGTTAGCTTGTGGTCCTTCAGCGTCATAAGCACCATGTAGCATTTCGGGTACCAGATTTGGGGCGTTACAGTTGTTTATTAAAGTGATAAAGTGTAATATACCGTATTTTTCTAGCTTAAATTCGTTTCTAGAATGTTAAGGGATAGCTTCCAAAATGAATAATATTTCACGCCAAAGGCCAAAATGGCATTCCTATAGGACACCGCAATGGTGGCGCGTCGTATTGAAGTTTTATATCCCAATTGTCAAAATCCAATGGGACAACGCGATAGCTTCGCATCGCGGAGGCCCCCCAATTTTCCAATCGTCAAATTCTAGTGAGCCACCGCGATAGTGGCGCGTCACGATGGCCCATTAAATCGGGACCCCAGTTATGTTTTTTCAGCTTCGTTTAGGAGTTGAAAGAGGGTACTTTGGACTTTTTCCAAGCTCCCAATTCGTCCAAACATAAGATTTAAGCTTATTCTAAGTACCTTATGCTCATTATTCACCATTCACTTCAAAAGCAAAAAACCTAGAAACCAAATTCCACCATAGATTCTCCAAGAAAGCTTTAGATTGAGGATTCCCAAGACAAGATATTCAAGAGCTCCAAGAACTCAATCTTTTAAAGCATCATAGGAATCCAAGATTCAAGCTTTTCATCTAAGATCATCAACTAAGGTATGTGGGGGTTTTCAACAAGGATCTCCTTTCATCCTTGTGCCCAAACTTAGTTTTCAATCACAAATTTACATGATTTTGAATGAGATTACATGAGATTTGAATTAGGGTTCATACCCATTATTGCTATTTGCAAAGTTTTGAGATTTTGAGATATTTTGAAGTTGAATTGCATGTTTATTTTCATATTTTCATGCTTATTGCAAAAATTTCCAGATTTTGAGATGGATTATCAATTTTTTCATTATCAAGCATGATTATTATGATATTTTGACATGAGTTTGATACATGGGTTTTAAGCCCTAAGTTTATATATTGAGATTTTGAGAAAAATGACGCTTTAGGCATCTTATGAGATTTACAATAAAGTTTTGATCTTTTGATCCTCATATTAGTTTTAGAATCCACTTTACAGATTTATTATAGATTTCAGAAAACAAAATAGCTTCATTTACAGATTGATTCAGATAAATGCATAACTTATTTCATAATAAACCCTTATGCGAGTTTTAAAGTGGATTTCCAATGAGATGAGTGTAGCAAATTAAAGGGAGTAGTATTTAGCACTGAGTTGGGTATGATTCCAAGGTCTCATGCCCCAGAACTACGTGCCACCACAGGATTGAGATTAAGTGTCTATAGTGGGCAGAGCTGTGATCATTTAAGCTGAGGTTATACTCCCTGACAAGAGTATGACACCTCTCCCCAACATGAGGTTTCTTCCTTAGGAGGATGAGACATTGAACTCCATATAGCTCGCATGATTTATGTTGGTTAAGAGAATCTCCCTTGCAGAACAGTTTTTCCCTAAAAGTTTAAAAGCCTAACAACAATGATTTTAAGATAAAGTATTTTCCTTAATAGTAAAAGAAGAACAGAAAAGCTTTTAGAAGATTAAGTATAAAGGCTCACAAGTTTTACTTAGATTATATCTTACAAAAAAGATAATAGTTAAAGATTTCAGATTTCAGATTCAGAAGTGAGCTCTTTTTACACTTAGACAGTATGATTTACAGACAGAACATTAGCACAGCTTTTAGAACTAAATGTTATGACTCACTAGATTTATAAAGTGTGATTTGCTATTCATGATTTCAGATTTCAGTATTTCAAATATTCCAGCTTATGTGAGACATTTACATTTAGCATGCATGATTTTATAAAATATGATGATAATGTTTTACTAGGGGTGTACAGACCAAACCGTCAATTCAAATCGAACCGACGAACCAAACCAAACCGAGAAAAAAACTGACTTATGGTTTGGTTTGATTGGTTTGGCATTAGAAAAAAAAACCGACCATTCTTGGTTTGGTTTGGTGTTAACAAAAAAAAAAATTAAATCGAACCCGAATCAAACCGACATAATATATATATATATATATATATATATATATATATATTAGTTTAACCACACATGTCTCGCATGTGTAACCTTTGATTATTTAAAATTAGATGATTTTGTCTATTGCGAAAGCTTATATAGATATTTATATATAACTTTATTATAAAAAGTTAAATAGTAATTTACTCAAATAGAGTGGATTATAAATTTTTACAAAGAAATCTAATTATAATAACAGTACTTGCTTACAAATCTTATGCCAAAAAAAAATACTAAAATTGGACACAACAGTAAAATTAAAACCTTATTAATTACATGCACAAAAGATGATAAAAGAAATATTCCTAGAGGAAAAAATGCAATATTGTCGAAGGCAAAAATAATTGAGAGAATAATACCTTAAAATTTTGTGATGAAGAATGTTGAATAACGGCCTTTTATATATAAGCATTCGGATCCTCCTCCTTACATAAATATCAGTCGAATTTTCGTGTTCATATCTCAAATCTATATAGTCAGATATTTTAAGTAGATATTTGAATTATATTTAGTCGAATTCCTACATCTACATTTATATGTGGCTCCATATCATCAAATCTTTAAATCTAGATTATGAAGATCAAATATCTACATGTGATTACAAGCAACCAAGACATTCACATATAAACTATCAATCAAACCCAACCTTCGATAGAGGAGGGTACTATGCATAATGTGATATTGGTGAAAATGACTATACTACAAACAACTTTTTTGCTTCGATTTTATTTTTTTTGAAATTTCATAGTCGTCTTTTTTATGTTATTCTCATAAATTAGTATTACGATTTTCTTTAACATAAATAACAATTAATATGTCTCACTTACAAATAATATGGATTTCTATAGTGGTTGAATTGTACATAAAAGTTAGATATTACAAAAAGCATGACTCATAAATAAAAAAGAATTTAACCTCCTATCCTAATTTGTGACCTTGATATATTTTTTTAAAAAAAAGAAAAATGAGATTGGAGCCTTTTTTATGTCACGATAATCAAAATTATGTCACGATTAGGCAAAGAAAGTAAAAGAAAAAAAGAGCAATAAACCTTTGCTTTTTGACAACTTCATTCAGCGGCAACATACTTATCTAATTTTTCGATCAGAAACTTTCAACTAAAAGAGAAACACAAGAAATTATCAAAAGAGAGAATCAATGTCAATTGTTGATTATTATTCTTCATATATAATCTTTAAAGGTATGATTTAAAAGAAATAAATAATGGCAAAAGGGATGATGATAATGATAGTAAGAAAACACGTGAATCAAAACTAAAATAAAAAGCAAAAGTACAATATAAGAATTTTTATCGTATAAATTTTGATCCAAAATATTACTTAAATAGAATTATAAAGAATATTTTTTATATAAGGCCAAATTCTATTTTTAGAAGTACTAAATACTACCTAGATTAAATAATCAAAATCAACAAATATATGTTATTAAATCCTAAAACTCATGCGTAGGAACAATAAATTAAATTTATTCTATTTATAAAGTTTTCTTTTTATAAATCATATAATTAAATATAAATTTTTCTGCCTCCTTTTTCTTACGTGCACAACGATTTCTTCCTTTTTTAACTTTGACTTCTCCTGCAATTTTATTCAAAATATTCTACTTATTCTTCTTTATAATTTTAAATTATGAAGTACTAGAAGTTTTTAGTTTTTCAGGATTCTTTCTATATATTTTAGGAGTTATTAAATTCTTTTCATATATTTTAGGAGTCTTTAATCTAATTAAATAATAAATTAATAAAAATAGTAAAAAGATGTTTTTATCTATTGCAGAGGCTTCTAATGAAGGAAAAAAAGTTCAAACGTCATTTTTAAGGCCCTTCACACTTTTAATATAGTTTAGATATAATATTCAAACTCTTTCATACATAAAATATTAATTATAATCTACTTTTTAAATACTTTTTCAACTAGTTTTAGTAATTTCAATCATTTGAAAGTAGATGTAGATATATATTTAAACTTGGGTCTTTAAGTTGTAATATTTGTCCATTAATTACTAATTAAGTGATCCAAAACCCAATATAAACTTAAAACCTATACTTTTCACTCTTCATCTCACTTTTTAGTTTTAAGAGAGTTTTTCGCTCCTCATTTTTCATAATTATGGCTTTTCATTAGCACATGAGTGAAAACATAGTTGATCTAGTCTTCAATCACAATATAATTGTAAAAACTAAATATTATTTTAAAAAAACCCAAAAAAATGAAAAAACCGAAAAATTCAAAAAAACCGACTAAAACTTAAACCGAAAAAATTAAATTTATATTGGTTTTATTTGGTTTATAGTTTTAATAAACCGACATGATTGGTTTATTTTTTGTTAATAAAAACCGAACCAATCCGACCTATGTACAACTCTATGTTTTACTTATGCATTCACCCCCATATATTCAGTACATCCTCAAAGAGTATCCACATATACGTATATCTGCTACATTTTCTCATAATGTAGGTACAAGTTGTAGTATGTGCAGATAGAATCGGACAGTTGCAGATTCCAGCCAGTAGATGACGAGTCCTCCTTTTTCGGGGACTTTAGATAGATGTTATTTATGTACTTTACTTCATTACTCTCATGTATTGATTAGTGATAGTTGGGGTTGCGTCCTAACAATCTATAGTCAGTATAGTAGAGGCTTCACAAATGTCAGTTAGGGTCAGTTATGTAATTTCAGTCCCTCTTTTAGACCTTATCAGAATGTAAAAGTTGTATCAGTATTGTATTTTCATAGATTCCACCATTATTATGTTTCCGCGCTATAAACTCAGTCTTTTTATACATATTATTCAGTTGCTTATGAGTTATGCTAGTAGAAAGGTTAGCTTGAGATCACTTGTGGTCCTAAGCACCGTGTGACGTCTCGAGACCATTTTCAGGGCGTTACATAAAGACACATCATCCAACTATTTTGTCTTATGTTTGTATATTCTTATTCTTTTATGGATAATTTAGAAAGAACAACAATAACACAAAAGGCTCAACTTTTATCATTGTTCCAATTTTAAAAAGATAACCTATCTTAGTCGACTTTATGAATATATGTAGGTCATGCACATGAAACACAACCGACGCATAAATTAAGATAGTAAAAAATCACACCATAAATCGACATAGTAACAAAAAATCTACTAGAAATCAACATATATTGAAAAATTCAATCATAAATCAACATAGTAACAAAAATCCTAACTAAATATGCTTGGTAACACAAATCAGAAGACGAATATTATACCTTCGCTGCAAAATTACACATCAATCGTAACTCAGTAACATATTAATAAAACATCAAATGTTATTATTATTTTCAATGTTCAATCCTACACCCTAACACAATATACCATAATATAACTAAAATCCTAACTAAGGGTGGCAATGAAACGGAGTGGGCGGGTGCGTTCGAATTTTTTCTAAATCCGTAAACTTAAAAATTGCCTCGCCCCGCCCCGTACCGCCCTGCATCACCTTTAAATCCGCCCATATTCTTACCCGCATATATCCGCCCCGCACCACCCCATGTTTTTTTTTTTTTTTTTTTTTTGAAAAAATTATAAATGTACTGCAAACCATAATATTTTCAATCTGCAATTAGAAAATAGTAACAACCAATTTCTATTATATCACTTTTCATTAAGAAATTATCGGAGACGTATCAGGTGTACAAGCAATGATCAAATATCATATTTTCATTAAGATGAATCAAGAAATTAAAATTAGAAATCAATCAGTTTATCTGATTATTTAAGTTCTTGCTACAGATAAATTAAATAAGTTATGCACAGTAAAGTGATTTAATAAGGAAAAACCTTTAAATTTTTGTTTGATATTTTGAGTTATAAATTTAAAAAAGAATTATAAAATTATTTAATCATAGTATTATACATGTCGTTTTAAGTATCATAAAATTTTAAGTAAAAATACATATAATTTTAGGTAGATTCGCGAGAATAATACTAAATTTTAGATTTTTTCTTTGATTTAAATCTGCATATACCCGCAATCCGCTCCGCCTCGTATTATTTAGAAAAATTACTTCAATCCGCCCCGCACCCATATAGTCTAAAACCCGCACTGCCCCACATAGCCTAGAACTCTCCCTGTCCCATACCCACACCACCCCATTGTCATTCCTAACGCTAACTCAAAATAAATTATAAGTCATAAAGAACTAACCTTTTCTCTTAGATTTTGAAGATTAAGGACAAAAATAAATTCTAAAACTTTTTTGAAGAAATCGAAGTTGGTCGAAACTATAGCTTACATACTAAGTACTAATCGAACAATGTGATTTAGGATCAAGTGGGGTGAAATCGATCGCTCTGATTTGGATTAGATTTTGACAAAGTGATTCTGATAAAGTAATTTGATTTGAAAAGTGTTGATGATTTTTTCTTAATGTCGGTTTAGCTTTTTGGTAAAGTGTTGTAAGTAGAGTGTTTTGGAAAAGTTAAGGAGTTCAGTTAGTAAAATGTGGGGCCCTTTTGTGTAATATATGTGTGTGTCTACTACCGTCTTTCATTTACCTGAATCAGTGTGCCACGTTGGCATTTAAGGTTGACAAAAATATGGTATAATTTAGTTGGTTGGGGGAGGGTGGAGGGGGGAGGGGGGATGGGCATTAGTAGGACCTCTTATAAGTTGGGGCGTGTCTCACCAACTTTTGTTGTAGTTCAAGGGAATTACCTTTTCTCGCCTCGAGTCGATCACATGAGCTTTGACCTATTCAAGAGAATACTTTATTATATTAAATGAGTCCGTCAATATCCATATTACAATTTTAATATTAGGGCCTTATTTTTTTGCACTTAATAGAGGTCTGAATCTGCATGGTTCAAATCTCAAATCTTTAAGTGCATTATTTTTATTATGATTTTAACTCTTAATAGGTCTAAAGAGATCTTAATCATTCAGATCTGTAATCTAGTCTTAATATAATTAAGAGGTATTTTTGTGTTGGATAATATTTACCACCACTCTATCCACAATCATCAGTCATCACCGATAACCACATTTATCACCACCACTATTATCAACCACCACCCATCACCTTTACTATCACAACTACCATTAACAACCACTATCTCGACCACCTACTATTGTACCACTACCACAGCTACCACCACCATTATTCTAATTATAGCCACCGCCGCCTTCATTGTCAACGACACACCAATTTCAATGCCACCACTGTCATCAATTACCACCGACCAATCTCTATTACCAACCAACTCATCTACCACAACTAGCATCTCCGCCAACTACCACTAACACATCATCAACCTCCACACATTCTTTGGTCACCATTGATGTCACCGGTGCCCCCACCTATATCACTACTATTTACCACCATCATTGCTATATTTTATCCCTATTAACAACTCTCTCCACCACCATAACTAACAGCGTCTCCAACTAACACCAATACATTGTCAACTATTGTGCTTACATTTTTCATCCACAACGATCAACACCTCCAACTACTAACATCAACCAACTTCACATCACAACACCGCATTACTAATCGTCACCATCGTGACAGTCACTACAACACCAATCACTTTCACCGTCATAATTAACAGCACCACCATTTCTATCTGCTAATACCAGCTATTATCATTGTCACCATTATTACAAATTATCTCCATCATCATTACCAATTATCAATTTTTCACTTTTTTTAATCAAATAATGATTTCATTTTATTAAATTTAAATTTTATATTTATTATGTTTACAGATAAATGTTATGCATATTCAAATGTTGGAAACACAAATCATCATCATTCAGTTTTCAGATCTACAGACAACATCTTAGTAATCAGGTATGAATTTAAATTCAAACGACAATCTTAATAGAAACAAATGTAGTCTAAGTCAAACTCAAAGTCAGCCAAAAAGTCAAACCCGTAGTTCTACGGTCAAAATCATAAATTGATTATGTTTTCGGCTTTCCCATAACATCAGGAGTATTAATCAATGTATAATTATATTTCAAATCCACTATAATATCTGACAATTTTAACATCTTGAATGTCGGGCAACCCACCCCCAATTTTCTGTTCTAATCCAAAAATTATACATTGCGCATTAAATTCAGTGGATAGTCGGGTTATTTAACCATGGCTTACCTAATCTTGTAGACGAAATTCCTCTCTTTGAATCAAATAATGATGAAATACGCTACTCAAAACCATCTGAACCCTTCTGTCTTTCAATTAAAACCATCCAATCAAGGCCTAAATAGTCCAAATAATTTGTTCCAAACATTTTTTTTTAATTTAAATTGGGGTAGGAGAAGGGGAATGGGGGAGGGGATTACAATGTGGGGAATCGAACCTTCACCAAGAAGGTGAGATTTCAGGTAAATAACCAACTAAACTACTAAGGTTCCCCTGTTCCAAACATGAAATTGTGCGTTTCAACAAAAAATTAAATGGGAGGTCAAGGAGAAAAGTTGGTATAAATAATGAAATGCAAGTGCACCAACTAGTCTTCTTCATGCAAAGACACATAGGTATATACTCCATTAAGAATCTATAAGTGTGAGCATGAATCATATAAAGTTGTTAGTACAAATTTTTTGAAGGGGTCGATCCTCTCGTCTCCCTAGCTATTATATAAGAGTTGACCCAATTAGCTCTTGCGCAGAGACTTGGTTACTTCCACTACTGTCACCCCTAAGTATTGCATTATTTGTGAGAGTTCGGCCATTTGAAGAAAAAAGAGGACTAAGAGACAATGTTGTGCTTGCAAGTACGCTTCATGCCAGTTTGATTAAGGTAAAGAGGGAAGACCTCATTTCGTCATTCATATCTATTTGTCTTCGCCTTGCTTCGGCGATTCAATCTGACTCTTAAAAAGAATAGGATTTTTCTTTATTTAAGTAGCTCTCTCCACCTCGAATTCCAACGTTCCAACGTGCATTATAACAACAGGATTCCCAAACTGTACATGAGCTATTTCATAAGGCCTTTCCTAACGTGAATTTATTTCCTGCTTCGGCTTCTTCCTCTTCAAGTTTGTCTTAGCTTCTTTTAACAAGGTTGTTCAAACGTCATATTTCAGGTACAATTCATGAACATCCATCTTGTTTTATGTATTACTAGATATGATATCTCATACCAGTACGGGTTCAATATATGTTATTTTTTGGAAAAAGGGTTAAAAATATCCCTCTACTTTGATTAATTAGTTAACTTTACCGTTTGTGATAGTACGAAGTCAAATTTAGCCTTAACATTATTAAACTAAATAAAATTTCCTTCAATTGGATTGAATCCATCCAAAATAACTAATTTCAATTAGCTTAACAATTTTCCTCATCTAATCTATTTTTAAACCAACCAAACCCATCTAATTAACTTAACCCTCTTCCCAAACAAACACACACATTATCCAAATTAATTGTAACCATCATAAATGGGCAACATCTGATGTTGAAAAATGATTTTGTTGTTTCTTTCATGAGAAAATTGAAGGAAAGGTATCTTTTAAGTGTTGAATGAATGATTGGTGATATTGACCAATTTAAAGGGTCAAACATAATTATGAAACCTGATTAAGTTAATTGTGGACTTGATTAATATTATCAAAACTTTCTAATCTTTTCAAAAATACAAATCAACCCAACCCACACCTCTCTTCAATCCAAATCAACCAGTCTCTCTCCTCTCTCTCTCGACAGCTTCTCTTAACTCTGTCCCAACCAACAGTTTTGCAAAATTTCTCCCTTCAACCTCCGGCGACAAATAATCGGGCCAGTTTCTTTTCGACTTTCAACCGTTAATTGACGTGAAGACTTCTCCGATGACAACAACTTCGAGTTCTTCGTCGTCCCATTTCTTCTTTCACGAGGTAAAAAGTTATGTCTTTTTAGTTATGAAGAAACAGAGAAACTTGAGTCAACTTCTCTTCTAGTATTGGTTAACAATTTTAATATTTCTTGCTTAAATTTGAAATGTAGACTAAATAAAACCCTAATTTTTGGCATTTTTTCTTCTTATTTTTGAACTATTGATTCGATTTGTTGGTGATTTCTGGTCACCGTTGATGTTATTAGTGTGTGTGTATATGTTGTGTTGGTGTTGCTGGGTTGATTTATTATTTTTGTTGATAAAAATGGTGTTGCAATAGATGAACCATCTGATGCAACAGATGTAAATCTGATGCAATAATGAAAATCTGATACAACAGATGAACAATCTAACAAATCATTCATCTGTTGCGAAAGTCGACTCTTCCGTTTGAAAAAAATCTAATAGATAACTCATTTTTGCAACAGATAACTCATTTTACAACAGATGGGTGATCTGTTTTTATTGTTTCCAACCTATTACTCATTCGTTGCAATAGGTTTTTTATATGTTGCAACAGATAACCTACTTGTTGCAATAGATGTGTGGCCTATTTTTATTCTTTCCAACGGATTACTCATCCGCTGCAATAGGTTGGTTAAATGCTGTAACAGATATTCGACCTGGTGCAATAGATGAGTGATTTATTTTTAATATTTCCAACAGATTACTTATCCATTGTAACAGATTGGTTATATATTACAACAGATAACCTTTCTGGTGCAACAGATCAGTGATCTATTTTTACTATTTCTAACTAATTACTCATCCGTTGCAACACGTTAGTTATATGTTGCAACATATAACCTTTCTGGTGCAACAGATAAGTGATTTGTTTTTACTGTTTTCAATGAATTACTCATTCGTTACAACAGGTTGATTATATATTGCAACAAATAAACTACCTGGTGCAAAAAATTAGTGATCTATTTTTATTGTTTCCAACGATTTACTCATCTATTGCAGTAGGTTGGTTATATGTTGCATCAGATAAACTATCTGGTGTAATAGATTAGTGATCTATTTTTATTGTTTCTAACGGTTTACTCATCCGTTGCAATAGGTCATGTATATTTTGCAACAGATAACATACCTGGTGCAACAGATGATTATTTAAAATGATTTCATCATCATTCTAATATATGTACTAATTTATTTTGGATTGTCCATCTGTGGCTTGTTCTGATCAATTGAGAGTTGAAGATGTCATTTATTCTTACTTTACGATCTGTGCAAATTTTATCGTACCCTAAGGTCGTTGATAGAATAAAAATGAAATTGATTGGAGAAACAACCATCAAAAGAAAAATAATTTTTGAGGGTGGGCTTGTTGTTGTTGATGATGGTAGTGGTAGTGGTAATGATGCTGCTGTTGGGGCTAATGATGCTCCTCTTATAGTTTTTGAAGCAACAAGCCATTATGGTTATGATCATACTGGTTATACAGATTTTTCTCCAGATTTTGCCACATCTAGCGAATGTTCTGCATGCAAATATCAAGACTGCAAGGTAAAACATAATGGATTTGAGGTCAAGACTGCAAGGCGAAACATTATGGTTATGACCATACTGGTTATAGAGATTTTTCTCTAGATTTTGCCACATCTAGCGAATGTTCTTCATGCAAATGTCAAGTCTCTGAACATTGGAACCAGCCTGCCCACGGAGATCAGTGTACCTACTCTTGAAATTATTGTAGAAGTTGAGGTCCATTATCCTATTGGCAGCGTTATAAGCATCCGGGTACGCTAATTCCCTGTCTTTCATGAGGCAGAGAATTTCATCAACATACTGTGGTATAAAAAGATAATTTTTAAATAGGTTAGTAATTGTAAAGAAAAAAAATACAGTGAAAAGATTTTGTTGCAGAGGGTTATCTGAATCAGTTCACAGATTACCTAGCTAATGCAACTTATGCAACAGATGTATATTATGTTACAACAGAATACCCAACTGTTGCAACATATTACATAGCTGTTGCGTAGCTTCTTCTTCGTGGAGTAAATTGAAAGTCTGGGTTAGCAAAAGTAAACTTACATTGTCCACTTACCCCTCATGGATATTTGTCATACTCATGAAGTCTTTGGCAGCAAAGAAATGCATGGTGTATTCTTGTGGAGGTTTCATCTAGTCAGTTATGATTTTTTCCAGTTTCTTATTCCTTTCATCGCCACGTGCTGCGTATATGTCCACCTTCTTCAGCAGCCCCTAAACTTCAACAATTCTTAGAGCGAAGGGAGTTGCAATTTTTTCTGTTTTTAGAATGAAGAGTATTTGTCTAATGGTTCTTCTCTTTCTCCTAACCGCCACTGTAGGAGTGTATGGCTCCCTCACCTTCTTGAATGGTATGACACCCCTCTTGGATTTCAACTCCTCGGCAGCTTTAGCAATAGCTCTTAGTTTTTCAAGAAGTTTATACTCTCTGTCCTTGCACACTTTGCATTTGCAATGAGAACATGAGGGTGAAGAGAGGTGAGAGGGACTACTGTAAGGGTGGGAGGGATCGGTGTAGGGATGAGAGGGACCTATGCAAGGGGTATTTTCAAACGTATTTATTTTCTACTGAGCACTAACATGATCATAATCACGACTGGCAGCAGCAGCAGCATGATGGCTTCCACCATCATCAACAACTCCACCAGCAACACCCCGAGAAGAAACACCCGGATCTGTTGCAGTGGGTTGGTCATAAAGAGCTTCAACATTAGGCTGAACTTGCCTAACTGCTCTTCTTGTGGTTGTTGCTCCAGTAAATTTCTTCTTTATTAACTCCGTTGTTAGGTGTACTTTTGTATCAAAAAGACCTAGAGTAATAAAAGAAGTCATCCCCAACTCATGCTCAGTAGGCACGATCCAAGGATGCACAACCTATAAAAAAGACAGGAGGCATTTAAATTATATAATAATAATTTGTAGTCAGTTGGGTTACATATTAACATAGCCAACTAATGAAACAGACGATCTAGCTACCATAACAGTTGATCTGTATGTCCCAATAGATTGATAATATATTGCATCAGATTACTCACCAGTTGCATAATTTATAGTAGATGGGTAATTTGTTGAGTCAGGTTCAGAGAACCAGAGCAACAGATATTTAATCTCTTATGAAATATGGATCGTCTGTCATAATAAATTATCCATCTGTTGCACCAGTTGCAGTTGAGGGTAATCTGTTGCAACAGACGACCCATCTATCGCAATAAATGGCACATCTGTTTTAATATCTTTCTTTGAGGCAAATTATTTTAGTTAAACCTTAATATATTTTTTCTGCCCTTTGCAGCCAACCACCTAAGGATACTTGGATGAGAAACCTCATCCAGGTAATCCTTGAACTGCTTTCAGAGGGGAGAAATGACTTCATACGCCCAAGCCTAAAAAATGTAAATAGAAAGCAAGCAAAAAAAAGTCATAATAACTATATTCAATATAAATTAATGGATGAGTAAAAATAGTGATTAATTTTACCATGAAAGACCAAGGAAAGTCGTATAATATGATCGTCCCTGTGGATAGCTTTGTCAGTAAATATTGGACAGTTAAGTAGTGGTTGTCATATCCCCAGGGATAATCGTTAAATTTCTCAAAATCATCAGCAAGCACCAACAAAACATCTTTTATGATTTTTCTGATGTCTCTTGCCAATAAAACGGAATGGACAAACCAAACTAAGCATAATTTCTCTCTGTAGTGCATTGGTATGTTTTTATCGTTGAAATCTGTCATAAAATCCTTCACTTTGTAGCTACGTCCAACAATGCCCAACAACCCATCTTTTTTTCCCTTGTGTTTGTTGGACCCTTTTTTGGGGTGTTTCCTGGATGAGAGGTTCTTCTGGAAGATCGCATCTCAAGCCCGTTACTATGGCAATCTCTTTCAATCCAAAACAAACCAGTATGCCATAGTAGTTGATCCAGATTTCATCCATCTTTTTTTTGCCCTCCTTTGAATCTTTATCATCCCCCACGTACTTGATCCTGTGCTTGAGAAGACCATATACCATCCTCATTGGGAAACGGAGAATGCGGTCCTCAGGTAGCTTAAGAAAGTATGCAAAACAACTCCTGTTAAAAAATTCGTCTATGTTTTCATTCTTCATAATACTCTTAAGTTTATCAAAATGATTCCCCAACTGACATTTAAGTACAAGATCACCAGTTACTTTTTTAGGGCTATCTATCGGCATCGCCACTCAAAACCTATCGATACTACTGGTTTTCACAGGATCATGCAGGGATTTCGATATTAATTCACGCTCCATTGGTGAGAAGGAGTTATCACTTTCCTCAACTTCATTTTGCTATGAATGAGATTGTTTAGGAAGTTCCTCTGAATCTATCTGTACTCTAGCCTTTTTTGTTGGGTGGTCAGAAGTTGATCCACTTTGAGTTTCTTTTCTTTTGGGAGATATCTTTTAACTACAAACAATAGAAAATAAAAAATACATTGCATTTGATTTCTGCATTATGTTTTTAAAAAAAAAAGTAATACAAATTTCAATAAATTATTCTATGCCACATTACAAAAAAATACTCCAACGAATAACCCATCAGTTGGAACAGATTGGAAATCTATTTGAAGACATTTAATATCTCCCAATAAATCTTCCACCTGTTACAATAGATGGACCACCAACACCACCACCAACACCACAACCAATTCCATTACTAATTCCACTAAGATCACCATCAATGCCACCAATACCAACACCAAGACCACTGACACCACCACCAAAAACACATATACCGACACCACCAACACCAGCCACCAACACCACCACAAACACCATCCAATAATACCACGACAGTCAATATGATACTAAAACAAAAACTAGGATTTTCTCGGGTGCTTCCTACTTTTTTAGCATTAAAACTCAAAATTGTTAACCCATTCTCAAAGATAACACAACTAAAAGTCTTATTTTTCATCATTAACTAAAAAGCCCTAATTTTTAGAATAAATAACAAATATAAAACTCTTCTTGAACTCTATTACCTGCGAAGATAGAGAAAATGACGGATACAAGCGAGAATAAAGTTGAAAATAACAACGATGTGGTTAAAAATGGGAAGAAAATTAATTTGTTTTGAAGAGTTGAGTAATATGTTGAGTAGTTGTTGTATATATTGTTGAGAGAGAGAGAAAGAGAAGAATGAGAACTTTAAATTTGAAATGAGGAAAAGTTTTTCATGCAAATGGATGGTTTGTATGGGATTTGTAATTTTAAAAAAGAATTACAAGTTTTGAAATTGTTAATTTGGTCCGAATTGATCTTAATTAATTTTTAAAATTTTAAAAGATATAGTTTTTAAAATATTAAGTTAATGAGAATATTTTCAACTCAGAGAAATCAATCGATGACTCGGGTCGGGATGATCGCAAAACCAATACCATGCAATTACAAAGACTCAATTGAAGTTGTAGTTGACCCTATTAACTCATTCATCCCTAGTTCCACCTAAATAAATTAAGGTATTAGATTAACATTAAGTTAATGAGAATCATTTTAACTCAGAGTGATCGATCAACGACTCGAGTCGGGATGAACGCAATACCAATACCATGCAATTGCAAAGACTCAATTGAAATTGCAGTTAACTGTATGAACTCATTCACTCCTAGTTCCACCTAAATCAATTAAGGTACTAGCTTAATATTAAGTTAATGAGAATCTTTTTAACTTAAAGTGATTGATCGACGACTCGGATCGGGATGAACGCAATACCAACACCATGTAATTGCAAAGACTCAATTGAAGTTTTAGTGGACCCTATGAACTCATTCATCCCTAGTTCCACCTAAATTAATTTAGGTACTATCTTAACATTAAGTTAATAAGAATCTTTTCAACTCAGAGTGATCGATCGATAACTTGGGTTGGGATTTACGCAATACCAACACCATGCAATTGTAAAGACTCAATTGAACTTGTAGTTGACCTATAAACTTATTCACTAGTTCTACTTAAATCAATTAAGGTAATAGCTTAATATTAAGTTAATGAGAATCTTCCCAACTCAGGGTGATCAATCAACGACTCGAGTCGGGATGAATGCAATACCAACACCACACAATTGCAAAGACTTAATTGAAGCTATAGTTGACCCTATGAACCCATTAATACCTAGTTCCACTTAAATCAATTTAGGTACTATCTTAACATTAAGTTAATGAGAATCTTTTCAACTCAGAGTGATCGATCGTCGACTCAGGTCGGGATGAACACAATACCAACACCATGCATTTGCAAAGACTCAATTGAAGTTGTAGTTGATTATATGAACTCATTCATCCCTAGTTCCACCTAAATCAATTTAGGCACTATCTTAACATTAAGTCAATGAGAACTCATTTCAACTCAGAGTGATCGATCAACGACTCGGATCGGGATGAACGCAATACCAACACCATACAATTGCAAAGACTCAGTTGAAGTTGTAGTTGACCCTATGAAATCATTCATCCCTAGTTCCACCTAGATCAATTTAAGTACTAGCTTCATATTAAGTTAATGAGAACTCATTCATCCCTAGTTCCACCTAAATCAATTTAGCTATTGGCTCAACATTAAATTAATAAGAATCTTTTCAACTCAAAGTGATCGATCAACGAATCGGGTCGGGATGAACACAATACCAATACCATGCAATAAAATATGTTGCAACAAACCACTGAGTTGTTGGAAATTTTCAAATAAATATTCATATTTGTTGCAACAGATGACATTTGCATCTGTTGTGACAGATGACTGAGTTGTTGGAAATTTTTAAAAAAATATTGCTATCTGTTGTAACAGATGACATATCTAATTTAATTATCAGATGGACAGTTGAATCTGTTGTTACAGATGACTGAGTTGTTGGGATTTTTCAAATAGATATTGCTATCTATTGCAACAAATGACATATCTGTTTAAAAATTTTTTTTTTTTAATTTTAAAGCAAGCTTCTATTCGAGTAGATAAAGTAGTACTACTAAAGGCGGTAAAAAATATTTCTTGGAGAACTCAAAAATCTCATTGAGTAATCTTATATTGTTTTTTCAATGCCACCCGTCTTCTTCCTCGTGCCCCTCAAATTATTAATGAATATTAATTAATGAATATTGAAACCCCTAGTACATCTAAAATTATCTCATCTCTCTTTCAGCCCTAAATTTATTTTATTCATCTCTCATGTTTTTCTTTATCTCCTCTTTAGGGTTATCACAACCTTTTCCTCTCTTTTCTCTTCTCTTTCTCGTAAAGAACCTTTCAAATCTAAATCGATCCATATCTTTTCTAGACTGAAACTGTTATTTTAATCCCCTTTTAATATTAAGGTATGGTTCACTATTACTTTTTTATTCTCGTCTTCTTCTTTGTAAGTTATTTACATCTGTTTTTTTATTTAATTACTATTTATCCATATCACATTTATTTAAAAAATTTGAAGGAACTTTTAAGTGTTGAATAAATAAACCGAGGATTTTTATTACAATATACGAAAAAAGTCATCTGTTGGGAGAAGTTTAAAAGCCTTGTTGGCAGTATCATATTTTGTATTTATTTTATTTTTTTCTTTGTTGTTGATGTTGTTATTGATGTTGTTGATGGGGTTGGCGTTGTTGGAACTTGTGGTGTGGTATTGTTAATGGTATTGGAACAAAGTATGTTTCTTCTTTGTTGTTGATGATATTGTTGATGGTGTTGGAACAAATGATGTTGTTTCATTGTTGTTGATGTTTTTTATTTATTATTTCTTTGTAGTTTATGCTATTGTTGATGTTGCAACAGATGGAGTAACTGTTGGAACAAATCAAACCATCAGAAAGGCTGGTTTGATGTATTCCAACAGACTCCACATCTTCTGTAACAGACTCCACACCTATTGCAACAGGCTCCACATCTGATGCAACAGGCTCCACATCTGATGAAAAAGGCTCCACATCTGTTGCAAAAGACTCCACATTTGTTGCAACAGATGGATAATATTCTTTCTGTGACATTGATTTTTTTCCTCTTCTTTGTAGATATAAGGAACTTAAAGTTGATCAACTTTTGCCCGACCAACACAAGAGGTTGCAGTAAAGATGAGCTCGGAGGAATAAGATGCTTATAGATGGAACCACTTCATATGTGATATGCATGTATTACTGATAATATTATTATGGAAACACACATAGAGTACACTGAATTTGTGAATGTTATTTTTACCGATTAGTCATTGATCATTCAAACAAGGTATCTGCAATTTTACAGCTAAGTTTGGTAGGTTCGAACTGATAAGGTTGAGGGACCCTGAATATGGTTCTGATACCTTGTTAAGATTTAATGTTGGTTGTTGCTCATGTTTATGTGTCAAGCACTATGAAGGTATCTAGTTTTGGTGGCATTGTAAAGAGATTCAATAGTGATTAGATTAACTTTTAGGGAGTATTGGACCCTGAGAGGGACTTCAAAACCTCCCACTGCTTTAACCCAAAAAAAATCAATATAGTTATTGCCCTAGCACAAATTTATATGGTTGGGTTGCTTGGGGTGATGATTATATGCCAGAAGGTGCGGTAGGAGAATGCCTTCGAGGGAAAATGGGTGGTTGATGAAAGACTATATAATCTGAGGGCTAATTGAAGAAGATACATAGGGTAGAAAGTAACTTCTAGTGAATCGGACCAATGAAACTATCTTAGAATATGAGAAATCTATATCAAGTGCAAATATGAAATTGTATCCGATAATGAAAAATTCGTCTATTGTTTCTTTAAAACAAAAATATGTAGACGGTCTCTTTGCTAGGGAGCTACATCTAAGTAGTGTGGTCGGGATTATTACCTAGATAGAAAATAGCAGAAGACCAAGAAAACAGCCTTACAGGAATCGATGGTTGAAATGATGTATAGTAAGTCTAGAAAACTTACACCAATAGCAACTGCAATTAAAATAAGGAATCTAAGAGAAGACAACAATTTTTGAATTTTAAATTGCATCTCATGTCTTCTTGTTTGTGGTTTCGATCAGGTCCACTATTGTTGACCTGATTAGAACCACAATTACTTCCTTAGCAATATGGATATAATTGATTGTGTTTTCTATCCTTAGCATGCTTTCAACATATCTTGGAAAAGATTATAGGCTTGCTGTAGTATGTGAAATTCGATAATTTCAAGCTTGCTGATTTGGTATTCAAGCTTGTCATTGTCGTCTTTGAAGTTGGTATTGAGTTCCTGGTCTCTTGTTAGCTCGATCAAGAATACTATCTTTAAAGTTGTGGCATTCTAGAAGCCCTTCGGAACACTTTCTTCAGAAGCCTTAATGGATACATGTAGGGTCGTTGTGTATGTTTTTAGATTAAAATATATTGATGCACAGTCAAGATGTGGTCCCAATAGTTGAATAGCTCACTTTTATCGAGCGTTGCTCAATGCAGCTTGCTCAACCAACCTTCAAGAGATTTAATAAATTAATAAGAAAGGAGTTACATAACATTTGATTAAACTGACTCTACCAAGCCTATCAAACGTTACGTAACTCCAGTCGCATACCCTATCAAAAAACTTTGCTCAAGTTAGTGGACAAATCAAACGATCTCAATCTGTCAGCCTTTCAACTAATCGTTCTTCTCCAATATAGATGACAAGATATCCGCCATACAAAAGTTTACACCACCAGCAGAAATTCTTGTCAGAGTGAATGTATTCAGAAGGAATCAATAGTAATCTCTCAATATCAAGTGATTTTGAGAGATTACTAGCCATGACTTCTAAATACTTTTATTCTGGAAAGAATTTCTACTGATGACAAGATATTTACCATGCAAAAGTCTACACCGTCAGCAGAAATTCTTGCCAGAGCGAAAGTCTTTAGAAGGCATGACTAGTAATCTCTCAATATCAATCCAATCTCTCAATGTCACTTGATATTGAGAGATTACTAGTCATCCCTTATAAAGACTTTTGCTCTGGTAAGAATTTCTGCTGACGGTTTAGACTTTTGCACGGCAGATATCTTGTCATAAGCAGAAATTCTTGCCAGAACGAAAGTCTTTAGAAGGCATGACTAGTAATCTCTCAATATCACTTGATATTGAGAGATTACTATTGATTCCTTCTGAATAAATTCGCTCTGACAAGAATTTCTGCTGGCAGTATAAGCTTTTGTATGGCGGATATCTTGTCATCTATATTGGAGAAGGACAATTAGTAGAAAGGCTGAGAGATTGAGCTCGTTTGATTTGTCCACTAACTCGAGCAAAGTTTTTTGATAGGGTATAAGACTGGAGTTACGTAACGTTTAACAGGCTTGGTAGAGTCAGTTTAGATCAAACGTTATGTAACTCCTTGCTTATTAATTTATTAAATCTCTTGAAGGTTGGTTGAGCAAGCTGCATTGAGCAACGCTTGATAAAAGTGAGCTATTCAACTGTTGGGACCACATCTTGACTTTGTATCAACATATTTTGACCTAAAACAAACATAGCGACCCTCCATGTATCCTTTAAGGCTTTTGAAGAAAGTATTCCAAAGGCCTTTTACAATGCCACAACTTCGAAGATAGTGTTTATGATTGAGCTCACAAGAGACTAGGAACTCTATACTAACTACAAAGACAGCAACGACAAGCTTGGATACCAAATAGGCAAGCTTAAAAATTATCAGGATTCACATACTACAGCAAGCCTCTAATCTTCTCCAAAAAATATTGAAAGCATGCTAAGGCAAGAAAACACAATCAATTAATCCATATTGCTAAGGAAGTAATAACACTCAATCTATCTTTCAATCTCATTTTTGGTTCCGATCAGGTCAGCAACAGTGGACCTAATCAGAACCACAAACAAGAAGGCATGGGATGCAATTTAAAATTCAAAAATTGCTGCCTTTGCTTATATTTCTTATTTTAACTACAGTTTCTATTGGCGTAAGTTTTCTAGACTTACTGTACATCATTTCACCCCTTGATGTCTGTAAGGCTACTTTTTTGGTCTTCTGCTATTCTCTATCTAGGTGATAATACCGACCACGCTACCTAGTCATATCTTTCTAGCATAGTATCCATCTGCATTATTTTTCTTTTGGAGAAACATTAGATAAATTTACATTATTGGATACACTTTCATATTTGCACTTGATTCAGATTTCTCATGTTTTAAGATAATTTCATCGACCAGATTCACTAGAAGTTCCTTGCTACCCTATGTCTCTTCTTTAATTAGCTTTTAGATGATATAGTTTTTCATCAACTCCTCTTTTACTTGCAGACATTCTCCTTCAGCTCCTTCTGGCGTATAATCATCTTCTCGAATAGCCCTTCCATATAAATTTGGGCCAGGGGAATTTTTATTGATTTTTCATTCTTATTTGATGCGGTGCGAGGCTTCTAAGGCCTTCTCAGAGTCCAATGCAAACTTAAAGTTAAGTCCAATCGCTATTGGATCTCTGTAATGACACCAATTATTGATCCCTTCTCAAAACTTGACACGCATAAACATGAGCAACAACCGTCAGTAATTCTAACAAGGTATCTGTACCATCTTCATGGGTCCCTCGGCCTTATCAATTTGAACCCATCAAACTTAACTGTACAATGCAGGATCTTGTTTGAATGATCAGTGCCTAATCGGTTAAAAACTGCATTCACTAAAATATTGTACTTTGTGTGTGTTGTCCCGATGACCTTATCAGTAATACTTAACTCCCACACATGAAAGTGGATCTATCCATCTCCACGCATCTTATTCTTCCTAGCTCATCTATGGCTTAAATTGAATAAACAGTTGACTAATAAGTTGCAACAGATGCCACATCTGCTTAAATTGTAAAAAAAATTGCAGACATCTATTACGACAGATGATCAATCTGTTGCAACATATGACATAACTGTTGAAAAAATCAAATAGATATATCCATCTGTTGCAACAGATTGTCAATATGTTGTAAGTTATCTAACAGATGGAATATATTTTACAACAGATTACTCATCTGTTAGATTTATTTTAAAGCAATTTTCTTTTCTTTTCAAAATATAATAAAAGATAAAATGTTGTTTTAGATCCATTTTTTTTTTAATTTACATATTCGAAAAGTCATCAATTTTATTTAATTAAGGGATGAACAGTCTTGGCTTTTTGACTAACCCCTTCAAATTCAATCATTTATAAATAGGTCCATCCTTATTCGTTCATTCTACTACACTTATAAATATGGATGATCCAGATTCGTACAAGAAGATTCATATCGAGTCCTTGCAGGAACTTCAAAGACAGTTTGATGAACTCCAGAGGAATTTGACCAACTTCAGAGCAAGGCTGAGGAGGGCCCTGCTGCTATCGGATGAAAATTGTTCGGTTGACAATAATAGTAATAATAAAAATGATAATAATAATAATAGTAATAATAATAATAATAATAGTAATACTAATTAGGTTATGTTTTTTTTTAGCGTATGTATTTATTTCCCTCCTTTTGTATATCAAATCTACCCAAGGAATTCAAAAATCTATGTTTGGTGGTCGACTTTGAATTTTTAATTCTTATTTAATATTTAATTATCATTCTGTTTATTCTTTTTCTCAATATGTCGACGGTTGGTGATAGGAATTGAGCATTTATGGCCACAGAGGTTAATCTGATGTGACAGATGGATCATATGTTGTAATATGCGGTTATGAATAAAAAAAGGGTTATTGTTGTTATTGAGAGGGTGAAAAGACATGACTTTTGATTATTTAATATGAAAAACGGTTCGTAAATAAATAATAATGAAATAAATGATAAACACAATTTATAACCGTAAAAGAACGGTTATTTAATTCTAATAACTTATCGTGACTTTTCACCATTTTTGTTTTTAATTTTTTTTAATTATTTATTTATTATATAATAAAAAAAATTACAATATTGGATTAATTAACTTATATGATGATTGTTAAGAAAAACGTGAACAGTCGTGACTTTTTGTCTAAAACACATTCATCAATGTTGCTGATGCATCAAATTTTCCATTTGTTGCGACTGATGTATCATTTGTTAGAAGAAATCAAAAAAACTATTAAAACAGATGGTCGATTTGTTGCAATAGATGGTTTATCTGATGTAACAAATATACAATCTGTTGCTAGAATTCAATAAAAATGGTTATTATTTTATTAAATAAACGGTTATTGAAAAGGTATATTCGATTTTTAAATTGAGAAAAAGGTTATTTAATAATAATAAGCTGAAAAGTCATTACTTGTCACAATAATAAAAAACTCACCAGCTTGATTTAATTAAGTCATTTCTTTTCACAGAAAATAATAATGAAATAAATGATAAACATAATTTATAAACGTAAAAAAAATGGTTATTTAATTTGAATAATTAACGTTAATATTAAATAGGCGCCATTTCTTTTCACATAAAATATTTTTCTTTTAAAATCTACTTTTTAATTTATATAATAAAAACATCAGCAAATTTGGATTAATGATATGATGATAATTTTTTTTAAAAAAAAAGACAGATTATATGTTGCAACAGATAGATTATCTAATGCAATAAGTTTTCTATTTGGTGCAATAGATAATATATATATTGTCACAGATGAGTTATCTGATGCAACAAATATAGAATCTGTTGTCACAACTCAATAAAAATGGTTCTTGAAAAGAAATCATTAAAAATAATAATCTGAAAAGTCATGACTTATCACAATATTTTTTAATTTAATTAAGTCATAACTTTTCACAGTAAGCAAGAATGTAATTAATAAATGGAGGTGAACAGTCGTGCCTTTTTGCCACTCATTTAAATTCAGTCCTATATAAATAGGTCCCTCTTTACTTAATCGTTTATTCAACTACACTCTATTTATTTATTGCATCTTGTCTTTCATATTATACCTCCCACCACTTTCTCTTCCCTGACTCAGGTAACTCTTTTTCTTGACAATTTGTAGTATACGTTGTATGACATTCGGATATTCTTTTCTTTACTTTTGTTTTTACGTTTTTTGTCAATTCATATGTGTTCTAGATATGGATGATCCAATGTGGGACGTTGTTTTTCTAAAAGACGCCATGAATGAACTTCGAATGTAGGTTCGTAACCTACAATGGGAACTAGAAGCTGTTAGAGCAAGGATGCTCGGTGAGATCCGCAGGTTGAGGAGGGTCTTGCTGCTGCCGGTTGAAGATTGGCCGGCTGGCAATAATAATAATAATAATAATAATAATAATAATAATAATAATAATAATAATAATAATAATAATAATAATAATAATAAAAAGAAGAAGAAGAAGAAGAAGAAGAAGAAGAAGAAGAAGATTTTTTTTTTCTTTTAGTCTATGTATATGTATTTTTATTTATTTTTGTTTAATAAACAAATTATGTTTGATCAACTTTGACGTTTTAATTCATATTTAATTTTCATTCTGTCTATTATCTTCTCAACAAACATGTCGACGATTGGACGTAAGGAATAATTTTGAATCCAGTAGCAATGACAAGAGTTGAAACATATTGGTTATCTGTTGGGTTTGTGACAGAGGCTGATTTGTGTTGTTCCAAACAAATTACTCATATGTTGCAACAGATAAGTAGTCTGATGCAACAGATAACTAGTCTATTTCAACAGATAACTAGTCTGTTGCACGACTTTGATGTTTTAATTCATACCCTCCGTCTCAAATTACCCATCCCAAATTGAAATTACATATTGATTAAGAAAAATAATTAATAACTTGTCTAGTTTACCATAATACCCCTACTATATGATGTTTGCATATTAATTTGAAGAAAAAGTAATTAATGCAAAGGGTAAAACATGAAAAAAAATTTTATCTCTTTTTGATTAATGAAAAAAGACAAGTAAAATGAGAAATTAAATTAGAAAATTTGAGACGGATAATTTGAGACAGATGGAGTATTTAATTTTCATTCTGTCTATTATCTTCTCAAAAAACATATCGACGATTGGACGTAAGGAATAATTTTAAATTCAGTAGCAATAGCAAGAATTGAAACATATTAGTTATCAATTGGGTTTGTGGCAGGGGATGATTTGTGTTGTTTCAAACAGATTAATCATCTGTTACAACAAATTACTCATATGTTGCAACAGATAAGCAGTCTGATGCAATAAATAATCAGTCTGATACAATAGACAATCAGTCTGATGCAACAGATAACTAGTCTGTTTCAATAGATAAATCTTTTGTTGCAACAGATTACCCATCTGTTCGATTTATTTTACGGGAACTATAGAAACATAAACATAAATCCAACACATGAGTCTTCCGTTGTAACAGACTACTCATCTGATGCACCAGATGAGTGATTTGTTTAAATTGTGGGCACTTATGTTGAATTCATGATCGAGTTTTATCCATTGTTGAAAAAAATAGCAGTAACTGTGTACCCAGATGAAAAATTCAAATAAAAATCATAATTTTACTTACCAAAGTCACCTATGAAGTAATGCCAAAGTGAAAAGTGACTTAGGAAGTAAAATTTAACTTAAGAAGTTGGTCAGCTAACAGCAGTAGCGGTAACAACAACAAAAACAATAATGGTCGACAAGAAAAAGATGAAGGTGATATTGAAGTAGAAGATGATGATAATGAAGCAGAAGATGATGAATAAAGCAGCAACAACAATGAACAATAATAATTTTAAAGAGAGAGAAAACAGCAACGGATGAGAAGAGAGAGAAATGCGTCTTTTTTCCCTCCATTTTCTGTTATATTAACTAATATTTGGATCAAAGTGTAAATTAAAAAACTTGTAGGTTATTTTCAAAGTTTCCCAACTTTCTTAATCCATAATAAAGTGTCACCTCCACTCAATTATTAAGATTTGTGTCACCTACACCTCATTTTAAAACTTTTTTCACCTACAGCCCAAAGCCCCTTCTTTCCTTCTTGTTGGAACCCAACAACCTTCATAACACCAATTTCCTTGATGAAAAATAAAAAGAAAAAAAGAGAGGACAAAAGCTTCCTAGAAATCTTCACAATCAAAGGTAAGGTTAGGATAAGAAAAAGTAAAATTCTTAAACTTAAATTTTCCTCCTTGAGAATCTTTATTCCTTCATGTCAAGAAATCAACATAAATCAGGTTGTGTGGATTCATCGAAATCGAAAGAGTACGAGAGGGAGGAGCATATGCAAAGAGTTATCTTTTTAGCGTTTAACGACTTGTTTGGGGCAGACAATTTGGGTAAGCCATTGTTGAGTTGCTCTATCTGGTAGGGTGTGTGTGCTAGTGCGAGAGGAGAGAGAGTAAGTGAAGAAGCGGGAGCAATTTGTTGTTTACTTAGATTGTAACGCTGCCCTCCATGTAGAATGTGGTGATACTTATTGTTCAAACACTTTTTTGTCTTGTTTTTAGAAGTAAGCTTGAGATAGAATTGTTTGATAGTACTAATGAAAGCATCTTGCGAAAAAAAATTGAGATTGATGTCAAGAATTTTATTTTGATTCTTCATGTGTGTGGTTGTTCGACCCATTTATTGCGTTGACGGTTAATTTGGGAAAATAGATGTGTTTGGGAAGAGGGTTAAGTTAATTAGGCCGTTTGATTGGTTAAAAACAGATTAGATGAAGAAAATTGTTAAGTTAATTGAAATCAGTTATTTTGGATGGATTTCATCCAATTGAGGGGCAATTTTGTTTAGTTAGATAATACTAAGAGTAAACTTAACCTCATATCATGAAAAAGAATAAAGTTAATCAATTAATCAAAGTAGAGGGGTATTTTTAACCTTTTTTTCTTATTTTTTATCTCAATTTAAATTATTAAAATAATTTATATTTTTAATTATTGTGATTTATAATATTTTTTTCTTCTGTTCTAATTTAAATGATTCTGGTATAATTTCGAGAGTCAATCAAATATTTTATAGTTTTTAAATTTCATAAGTTGCTAATTATGTGATTTTCAATGTCTTTTACATTATTTTTCAATAATATATGAATATTCTGTATGCCTCAATTTATGTAGCACAGATAAAATTTCGATAATCAATCAATTTTTTTACATATATACTTTTATACTAAGTCCTTAATTATTGTGATTTATAATACTTTTTATTTCATTTTCAAATAATATATGTTATTTATGTCTTGCTCTGTCTCATCCCAATTTATATGCACTAATATAATTTTGATAGTCAGTAAAAAATTTTATGTTGACATATCATTTTATCTCTTTTACCTTTTTTATGAAATATTATCAATTTTTCAATGCTTAGACAATCATAATAATTAATTAGGGGTGATATAGTAAAATCACGATGAAAGCAATGAAGCACATGTCTTAAGTGACTTGTAATAACTAATTAGAATCGACATAACAAAATTATTTTAAAAAAATACTTGTATAATAATTAATTAACGATGGTACAGTAAAACTACGATTGAAACAGTTATAAATGTCTATTTTATTTTTTGAATTAAATATTATTAATTTTTTAATATGTAAATGACTTATAATATTTAATTAAAAATATAATAATTAATTAGGGGTGATATAGCAAAATTACAGTTGAAGCAGACATGTAGATCTCCTGCCTGATTCAGCTGCTGAACTCCCTCTTATAAATAAGACTAGATATTGATAGCCCGTGCTAGCACGGGCCCAATATAGATTATTTTTTAATGGAAAAAATTCAAAAATAGCATACTTATCCCCTTAATTATGAGTTTCATAGCAACAGTTTCATAATTACATAATATAGCAAGTTGTATTTTCTATTTTTGTAAACTATTGCTACCAAAATACAAATATATATGATTTTTACTGCCCTTATGATCTATATGTATTTTGTATTTTTGCAAACTGCTGCTACAAAAATACAAATACATACAAATAAATATGCTACAAAATGTAATTTGATAAAAGTGTTGCTATTTTTGTAATTTAATACTTAAGTATGTTACTTTATGTATTTTTTCATTTTTTAATCTCAATTTATAAAACACAAATCGAATTTAGGTAATCAATTATTAAAATAATTTAAATTTTTAATTATTGTGATCTATAATATTTTCTTTTATTTCATTTTAAGTGACACTGATGTAATTTCAAAAATCAATCAAATATTTTATATTTTAAATTTTTTTTAAAGTTGTTAATTATATTATTTATATTTTTTTTACATATTTTCAATAAGATATGAATACTCTCTTCATCTCAATTTATGTGACACAGATAAAATTTCCACAATCAATCAACTTTTTTAATTATTTTTTATATTTTATATTAAGTTCTTAATTATTGTGATTTGCAATATTTTCATCGCATTTTTAAATAATACGTTACTTTTCTGCGATCCCATCCAAATTTATATGCATTAATATAATTTCGATAGTCAATCAAATTTATTTATATGCATTAATATAATTTCAATAGTCTCATGATTTTTTATGTTGATATATCATTTTACATCTGCTTTACCTTTTTTTATGAAAAATATTATTAATTTCTTAATACTTTCTGACCATAATAATTAATTAGGAATAATATAATAACATTATAATTGAAGCAGACATATCAAAAATGTCTATTTTATTTTTTATTAAATATTATTAATTTAATACGTAAATGACTTATAATAATTAATTAGAGATATACAGTAGCAGACATGTTGACCTTGTGCCTTGCTTGGGCTGCTTGACTCCCTCCTATATATAAGAGAAAATAAGAAGAATTTATAGATCATCATATACATTACAGCATCAATGCAGCATAATATTTTACTCCATGACATTAGAGGTCTTGTATGTGACGACCCAACTGCAACTGAAAACATTGGGAGTCTCGTAAAATCCAATCCAAGATTGAGAAAAATGTATCACGTATCGCCAAAGTGTGTAACCAAAAACAATCTAAGAGTGCTCCTAGCGAGTACGCCCAAACAAACTTTAAACATGAGGAAAGAATACAACAAGAAGATACCTAGTATAGTCCTACAAAGGGTCGAGCGCACGTAGACCTTACCCCTACCTCAAAAGTAGAGAGACCGTTTCTGAGATGGGGGAAAAGAATAATCAGTTGAAATCTGAAACATACAAAGATGAAGATAATTACACTAGAAATAACACAGCTTCTTCCACAACTCTTGCGTCAAGACTACAAACAAATTAGACACGGAACTATCTGCAAAGAACAAACTATATTTCCAGAGTCCTGATTAAACTTTGCTCCATGAACAAGATCTGTCTATATTGTCTTTTGCTTCATTACCTTCCAGGTAAGACGAGTATCGTAAAAGACAACTCATCTTGATACCCTGATCCCAGAGCTTGATTTCCAACATTCAACGTGTGCTATTATATCAGCGAATAGGGTGGTACTGTGTGATCCCTCGCTTCGGAGGCAACTTCCGCAAAATGAAAAGGACAAGCGAAGAAGGTAGAATCTCTACCAACTGCAAAGAGTTGAAAGAACTTTGTCATCCTCAAAACATATATATAAACTTCTTTCTAAGCATTTAACGATGTAAACAAAGGCCAAAAGCCCAAATCCCGAACACTCACTGGTTCAAATTTACATCAAAATACACTTAAGATGGGACACAAGGCACACAAATATAACTTTAAATTCAACATACACTCAACCTCCTACACCATTGTTTCACCAAGAAGTGCTTTGAATTGGAGCTAATTTCAATTTAAGAAAACGTTAACCAAGAGAATGCAAAACTAATACCATGATATAAGCAAGAACAATGTGTGTGACAAAAGCAAGTTAAACTAAAGTTTCAGTGCTGTAAAAACTTACCAGATAGTATACAAAATTTAAAATTGGATGGTCCAAAACATCAAGATCCGCAGCTTTATCAAATGCATTGAAACACATCTGTGACGCACATGATAAGAGAAATAAGAGTAAGATGAGTCGAACAAAGCCAGTTTCGTACCCTTCTTAAACAACTTCAGTTAACGACGACTAATTTACAACAATATTCGCTATATACAGATGCCATATAGGTAGAATTCACAGAGGTCAATCACACATCAAAAATACGGATCAACTCCTTTCCAAGGCTTTTTATGGTATGGTCATAATTCAGTTAAGAAAGTTTATTCACCAGAATATGGTCTTACCATAATGCATCTAATGAGGAAGCATGAAGAACATATTGTCGTCACATAGCCAACCTGCAGATCCCAAAATGCAGTAGTGTTAAACGACATAAAACAAGACGAACAACAACTGATAATGAAAGATACACAGTAACATACTTCCTGTAGTTTCTTCTGTCGCCCCTTCGATTCTACAGGGAAACGCCGCAACATAAGGAAAAGCCTGGAAGGAAGTGATGTAAGGTGAAGGAAAATTGTGATCATCAAATAGATAACGACACAACTTATCGACCTAACCTTAAACTTTATTCAAGTGTGCATGCAAAGGCGAAGGGACAAACTAAACGAACATGTAGTACCCACTTTCCATAGCATTCAAAGGGTGAACTCATATCAATACTTATCAGGACCTAATTAGGTTTCACACGATACATTTCATATAATGCAGGAGATATTGTTTGTAAATATCCATTAGATGAATAAGTAGAAATTTTAGACGATCAGCTAAATGTCACTATATCCTTGTATACCAGTACATTGAGTTCTATCATGCAGCAGGTCTTATCTATTCATAGTTACAGATTATTGTCGGCTCCGTCATGATGCTAATCCCTACAGGCTACAAGTGCCATTTTTGTTGCTGAGGGGCAAGAACTGCAACTAAGGCGTTATATTTTGGCTGAAAAATAAGTAAAAAAAAGGAGCTCACAGTCCTATGATTTGATGAAGTTATCAATCAGAATGTGTTGAATACAAGTTTGGTGCCAATGTAAATAGTCAAATGTTGGGCAACAATGGGAAAGCACCAGGGTGTCAGGCAAAGCAATATGGTCTGCTATCGATGAATGATATAACTGTATACAATGGCAATCAGAGGTTGAACAATATCTATTACCTGAGACACAGCTTACTATAAGAAATACATAAGTTCAGAAAAAGGTGATCCTAGAGGCTCAGCTGGATTAATCTCATAAAGGTTAAGAATATATGGATTTGCAGGCTGGGTACATAGATCATTACTAATCCAAAAGACAATTGTGAGCAAAGTATACAATAATTACACAGCATAACCAATACACATTTACGAAAGTGGAAGTGGTTAAGGCTCTGTATAGCTGTTAATCATATACTCTTTTGATAAATATAGTCATTTTCTCACAAAGGAAAGAAACAAATGCACGGCATATGAATGCTGCTTGTTCTTGTGCTTCTGAGATATGTGGTTCCACCAATGCACACCTTCAGTGGTTAGATTCAATCACTTGCAAGAGAAATTAAATCTTACCTTCCTCCATAAAGAAGAAACCCCAAGGCCGCAAACAGAGATACACCTGCAAAATAATGCAAGTACAAAAGAATGTGTTAGTGCAATTGCAACATATCCATGCAATAGAAAATATAGCTAAAATAAGTTGAAACACAGACCTGCAAAGAACACCTTAGATAAGATGACGAGTGCTGGAACAGGTTTCCACCATATTATCAGCCATAATATCATCTGGACGATTCAATAAGAAAAAGAATAAATCAAGCAATGAAGATCCACAAAACATTTATAACCATGAAAATAATTATAATTTCTCATAAACTGTTTTATGTAAGAGTTAGACAGGGCAACATTATATGATAGTAAATGTTGGAATGCCAAAGCCCAACATATCGAAGGATGTGTGTTGTAGATATGCAAATACTAAAATGAAAGTGCGGTCATACAAGATTAAATAAAACTAAACCACCATATTTGCGCAAAGGTGCACATAGCTGATAGCACACATGAAGATAAAAATGAGAAAAGGTTGCTTTGAGATGATTAATGTATATAGCATTGAGCTTAAATAGATGAACATGATCAGTAAGGATTCATAAACCCGGCCTCGACTTATTTTGGATCGAGGCATAGTTGTTGTTTCATCTAAAAGTCCTATATAACAGGACATATGCTTGTGTAATGTCTGGCTCTAGCAATTGGCATTTACCAAACAGAGTATCCTCTTGATAATGCATCTTCAAACTTAGAATCCAGTACTATTCATGCAATTTAATTTGCAATCATTACACTACTGCCTGGAGATCATTTTTGTTAAAATTACTATAACCATGTGTTTTTTCTTCTATAAATACCTCTGGTGAAATCTAGAGTTTTTTGTCTCTTAAATGTCCAACTCATTAGTTAATTCTTTGTAACATACTTATATTTAAATTTCTTAGAACAAATAAGCTAGCAATCATTGACATCTTCCAATATTTTCTTCAACACATCTTTGAGATAAATAATCTTTTTTGTGCATTTCTAAATGTGAAGCAAGTTCCCGCATGTTATTGGCCAAATTGAAGTACAATTACTAGTACTAGTGCTTCATTCTTTTTACTTTGGAATGGGTGTATTTGGCAGTTGGTGGGTGGGCTAAGGGTTGTACATATGTGACCTATCCAAGAGCAACATGAATAGACTTTTTGCGCTTGTGTTGGGTGGATAGCAGTTCAAGCCAAGTTGAATAGGTAGCCGGCGCTTTTCGTAGAACTTCCTATTTCTAGTTACAACACAACAACAACAACAAACCCAGTGTATTCCCACCAAGTGGGGTCTAGGGAGGGTAGAGTGTACGCAATCCATACCGCTACGTCCAGAGAAGTTTCCTATTTCTAGTTAGTGCTGTTTTATATGTTTTATATGCTGGTCTAAGTGCAGATGTCCGATACAGATACGGATCTAGAGGTCGGATAATTCACGATCTCAATTTAAAGATTTGAGGATATAGATAACAAGATGATGGTGTGTGAGACGTGTTCTGGATAAAAGACAAATCTATTAGACCGCATACGGTCCTAATTAAAAGCCCGTAGACAACAACGGAACTCCTGGTTTAAAATTAGTCGTTCTCTCCTCTTGTTTGCCCTTTGAACCTTTGCAGTTTTAAATTAAGCCCATGTGAAGTTAAGAAATAACGCAAGCACATAATGCAAACTAAGTAACATATTAACGTAGAACAAACAAATGCAACTAAAAAGTAGCCAAGTCAAATTCAATCTAGCAAAATAACTCTTGGTTTTAAACCTTTTCACTATGTTAAAGAGTAAATTTAACTTGAAAGCACCAAAGTTTTTCAGAAGAAAATGTAGCAGAAGGACTAAATATCTACCTGAATAGCATAAACCACCCCATTAATTGTGAAGAAACTAGGCCTAAGAGCATCAGTAGATACAGCACGTGCCTGCAACAGGAAAAACAGACATATTTAACCTTGAGAATTGGCACAATCTGCAAAACACAGAGTTAAGAGAACACACGCAGACCTGATAGTATATCTCAGCCCAGAATAGTACTAGAAGCGCAAAAGTTGTGAAGAATGCAAGACTTGGCATATCAAGCAAGATATGTTGGATAATCTACCAAAACATTACATGTAAGGTTAGAAGATGAAAGGGACCAAGATAAAAATGGAAACAAGACGTCTACCTATGTCAGTGCCTAACCTCAGGGTTCAACTTCTGAACATCCCGACGAAATACAAAAACCACAGAGCGAACTACCAAAGGAAAAAAACAGAACTTCATTACAATATAACCAATGTACAAAAAAAAAAAAAATTCCATACTATAAGCAGACTAATAATTTGGAAAACATCTCATAGTATTTCCATGAGGATGTTTCCGACATAAATAATCACAAAAAAAAAAGATACCAACCCCCATTCACCAAGAAATTGAGGAAATGGAAGACTTTTTGAGTGGTCCAACCATACTCAGGAACTCTCATTTGGATCCGGATCAATTGCACCTGCAAATTGGCAAAGTTAGAAACAACTCTCCAGAGTCACATATACATTAAAGCATAAACGTCACGGACTATATCTGCTTTATAACGCATTTAAAATGGTTATTTGATAAGAAAGAAGAATCAAAGACGAGAAAATTCAGGTCATTATCCAAAAGCAACTAAGGAAACAGATAAATGATAAAACCAACTTGTAGATGCTTAGTGTAAGTAGTTTTCCATTTTATAGCATATATAAAGCCAACTTACAGGCAACTAGGAAGAGCAGCTCAACCAATTTCTATTGCAAAAAATGTATATTTGCAGCTAGCTGCCATGGTAAATTTAAAATATCAATTTACGAATTACCCGTTCACCTCTAGAAGGTTTTTTCAAGTATTAAGTTCCCTTTCTATCTCCGCCTATGAGATCTTTGCAAAGCATTGCCGGTTCAAAGTCCAAATAAAGGATGGGAATAGCATTAGATAGATAAATCCTTCAAAGAATACAGAATATTCATGCTGCTATCCAATTTGAAGTGTGATTAAATGATAAATATGATCTTATCTCAAACCTGACACCCCAACCCCTCCCCCCTCCCGTTATCCGAAACACGAAAAGACAAACATGGCTATTACCATTTCGATGTCTTTAAATTCTTTTGGACAACACGGGTCTTTAAATCCTTCATATTACAGTCCACTATGACATGGTCCATTTATTAGTCTAAGCAAAATACGACTTATTTAAAATCAACAATTCCTAAAAAGAATCTTTCTAGGGATTACGTGTATTCTATATTTACTTAGATTACCAATTATCAATTCCTTACTCACCAGCATGCTCTTTATGATATCAGATACATCTGAACATAACCCTAACATTTTCTCACTTTTCAATAAAACTCAGAGAACCCTCAATTTAACTATTTGGTCGATAGATTAAAAACCCCGAACTGCAACAAGAACAACAACATACACAGTATAGTCCCATAAGGTGGGGTCTAGGGAGGGTAAGGTGTACGCAGACCTTACCCCTGCCTTATGGAGGTAAAGAGGCTTAAAAAACCCAAACAACAACAACATACACAATGTAGTCCTATAAGGTGGGGTCTAGGGAGGATAGATGTGTACGCAGACCTTAACCCTACCTTATGGAGGTAGGGAGGCTTAAAAACCCTAAACTGAAAAGGACAGCCCGATGCACTAAAGCTACCGCTATGCGCGGTGTCCGAGGAAGGGCCCCACCACAAGGGTGTATCGTACGCAGCCTTACCTTGCATTTCTGCTAGAGGCTGTTTCCAAGGCTTGAACCCATGACCTCCTGGTCACATGGCAGCAACTTTACCAGTTACTCCAAGGCTCCCCTAAACTTCAACAACAGAAATATACTCAATGTTGTCCCATGAGGTGGGGTCTGGAAATGATAAGGTGTGCGCAGACCTTACCTACAGAGCTAGAGAGGCTTAAAAAAATCCAAATTGCAACAAAAACAACATACTCAGTGTAGTCCCATAAAATGAGGTCCGCGGAGGTATAGCGTATGCAGACATTACCTGTACCTCATAGGGGTAGATAAGGCTGTTTCCGACAAACCCTCATCTTAAATAAAGCCTACCAAACAATTTGCTAACAGGGATACAAATATCGGAGAAAAAGCTAACAATCAGCAATTACCAAAAATATATCGCTACTACACCTATACACCAACAAATTTTTTTTTACCAAATATCAACATCTAAAACTCCACTTAATAATCCATCCATCAGCCAATCAACACACCACGTCAGCTACATAACTTGTTTATATATCCATTTAAACTATAAATTACATTTTCACCAAAAACGCAGGATGTCCAAGCCAGCTTTCACGCAGCTCGACTAAGCATTTTCACCAAAACTCCAAACTAAAAACAATCCGTCAATCAACCAACCAATACAGCTCAGCTACATAAATTTATCTATATATCCATTTTACACTATAAATTCCATTTCACCAAATTCTTTATCTAATAAACGTGGTGACATTGAGTTAGCTTTCGCGCACCTCAACTAAACATTTTCACCAAAACTCCAAACTAATAAACAATCCATCAATAAACCTCAGCTACATAACTTATCTATATATCCATTTTACACTGCAAATAAATTCCATTCTCACCAAACAAAAAAAAATTATAATCGGTGTCTGAGCCAGCTTTCACACACCTGGACTAAACATTTCACCAAAACTTCAAACTAATAAACAATCCATCAATCAACTAATCAAGACACCTCAGCTACAAAAATTACCTATATATCCATTTTACACTACAAATTCCATTTTCACCGAAAAAAAATTATCATCGTGGTTTCCGGCCTGCTTTCGCACACCTCCACTAACCATTTTCACCAAAAATCATGGTGTCCGGACCGGCTTGCGCGCACCTCAACTAAACATTTTCAACAAAATTTCAAACTAATAAACAAAATTGCAATAATTACAAGAGCAACAGCAGAAACGACTCCATATAGAACCGCAAGAACATGAAAAATCCGGTCTTGCCAAACCGAAGATTCATTCACTTTCTCCCACCAACTAATCGCTTCATGTAAGCGGTACGCCACAGTCACTGCCGCCGTCGACGGGTCAACCGCCGCCACCACCACCGTTTCAACCCGAACCATCGCCGGAGATCCGAATTGGGAAATTTTGATTTTTTTCCCTTTTTATGGAAAATTTAATGGCCGGCGAGAAGGGAGAAGAACGACGACGTTTTGTGATCGGTGTTGGGATGTTTGATTGTTTAAGGACAAGCGTGGTACACGATGATGGTTAAAGGAGATTTGAGGAGGGGTATTTTGGTCTGAAAAGTACAAATGTGTGATCAGTTAGACAGCGAAGTTTATTAATCGACATATAGTTGTTTTCCGACACGTTACACGTGGGGTGAATAATGGATAGGGGTGTGCTTTTTTTAAAAAAAAGTTTTTGGTTCGATCTCCTGTATCACGTTGATTTTTAAATCGGAAAAGGGTAAAAAAATGTCCATTAATTATTTGAAATGGATTAAAAATATTTTTTATTTATTTTTTGATTCAAAAATACTTTTTTATTTATTTATTTTTGGCTCAAAAACATCCTCCAATAATATTTTAACTCAAAAATACCTCTTCATTAATTTTTTGGCTCAAAAATATCCTCTCTGAATGCCACCAAACACATCACATGGATTAAAAAAAAGTTACTCAATCAATCCACATCAGCATAAACATGAAAAATCATTCCATTTAATCCACCTAACAATCAACTCATTTTATTCTATTTAAAAATTCAATCTGATCCATATTCAAAAAATCCAAACCAAGAGGCAAAATTCAATTCTTCAATTTTTTCCCTCGTATCATCCCTTTCACCACCTTATATTTTATTATTTTATATTTTCGAAGTTACGAGACTCGGTCAAATAATTCTTGATCTCATCAACTTGTGATTGTCCTACATTGCCACTAAATTTTCACTCTCCAAATTCTAATTTTGTCTCTGAATTACCATTCTTCTTACTACAATCAGATTCCTCATTAGACAAATTCATATAGAATATTCAGTAGCAATCTGAGCTCTTGAAAATCGGGTCAACTATTTGAGGATCTAGTTATTTAGGGTTGATCCAATTAAAATTTGATTCTTTCGGATCAATAATTTAAGGACCTAATTGTTTTCTCATCTTTTGCCTTGATCAATTCGAAATATTTGAACCCATCACATAGAAAATAAGCAATCAAATTCTTCAATCTTTTTCCTCTTGGACCAGATTTTTATTTAATATAAGTGGGGTTGGGTTTTTAAAATAAAAAAAAATGGTCTGATGGTTAGATAGAATAAATGGAGTGCTTTTTCATTTGTGTATATTGACGTGGACTGATCAAGTGACGTTTTATTCACATGGCGTGTTTGGTGGCATTCCATTAGAGAGAAGGGTATTTTTGAACCAAAAAATAAATAAAGGATATTTATGATTCATTTCAAATAGTTCAGGAGTATTTTTGAACATTTTTCGTTATTAAATTGATTGGGGTATTACTTTATGTTAATTTTATTTTTGTTATTATTTATTGTGTTCAATATTTATTATTTTTATATTATATTTTTTATGAATTATTTTTATTTTGAGCCGAAAGACTATAGAAAACAACCTCGTTATCTTAGAGGTAAGATAATAGTATAGATTGTGTACATTCATCCTTTCCAAAATTTACTTATGTTAAAATATAATGTATGTTATTGTTGACTCCTATATCAAATTGAAATTCAACTAGTTTAAATTGATGTTGAGTAAAATTCATTCAAGTAAAACATTTCTGACCAAAAATTAAGTTACTAAAGTATAGTTGCAAAAAATTGTGTTTTATTTTCGGGAAAAAATAATCGTGTTTTTTTTTTCTACACGGTTGATTGTCCGTGATAATTAAAATGAATAACGTTAAAATAAGATTAATAATTTATTGTTGGTGTTTTGTATCGAAATAACAATAAAATTCACACGTTTCTTTGACCTAAGTTTTTATTGTTCAATCAGTTAGTCTTCGTTTTTTAACTGTGATCAATAATGAATGTCAATTTATGTTTTCAGATTGAGATATGCTTCGTAAATGTCAAGATTACTTATCCATTTGCTATGTATTAAATAAATATCTAGTGACAAACTAGTAAATACAATCGTAAGTTAAATCTCCTATCATTGTCGAAGAGCTACCAATAGCTTCATCAAATTCCAATCCAATGTCACACATTAAAATTGTCCCTTTCTTCCTTCACATTCTAATTGCCAGTGTTCAAATGATAACATAAACTTCTAGCTCCTTCAAGTAATCTGGATTACAAGTAACTCTACCAGGTATATATGGAAAAAAATTGCAACAATGCAAGCAAACAAGTTTCTTATTAACCCTCTAATGTTGCATCCAACACCATTTTTGGCAAAACTATAGATCTGCCAAGTGCAATTAACCGGTGGAAATTTTTCTATCGAGTCTCCCAAGAATAAATACAACAAAGAAAAAAGACTTATCTCTACTTCTAAAATATAAAATCAGCAGAGCAGTTGAATTTGCTCATTCCGAGCCAATCTATAGTATCTTAGAGCAATTGATGTATCCCGTCATTTATGACAAAACAACGCCCATCTTCTTAGCAAAGTCATCTGCATCATCATCTTCATCTTCATCTTCATCCAGGTATTCCTCCTCACCAGCGTCAGCATTCTCACCTTCATCATAATTGTAATCTTCACCATCAACTTGTTCATAATCATAGTCGCCATCTCTCTGATCATGGGCAGCGTCAGGGTCTTGATCATATGCTTCTTCCCCAATCATCCCTTCTTCAGCTTCAAGCTCATTTGCGCCATGGTGTGCAGGAGATTGATAATCAGGTGATACCCCTGATGGAGGATCAGATTCTTCCTTTTGCCCAAGGTCAGTATTGTTCATGGGGGTAGAGGAAGTCGCCACTGGAATAGAGTGGTCCTTTTTTTGTTGATAGTCTTCACTCTTATCAGATGTCACTCTTGTTTTATTGCCTTTTTTTCTCTTCAAGATCTCTTCCAGAGGCATTGGTCCGTCAAATGATAGATTATCCCCTCCTGTTTGCTGATGGCCATCACGGTTTTGGAACTTGCGCTTCCCTAGGGCCTGTTGCTCGTCGATATTTTGTTCATTGGTCTCAGCAGTTTTCCGACCTTTAAGTTCAGCAAGACTTCTCGGACCAGAAAAATTAGAACCATCCTCGCTTACATCTCTTCTTATACGTGGACCACTGTTATTTCTTCCAGTATCATTGAGATCCTCTTGCACTCTTCCCTTTATTCTATCACGAAGCCTTCCCTGTTGAGAGAAAAGCTGTGGTCTTTCTGAAGATAACCTGCCATGGTCCCTAGCCCGATCCAGCCGCATGTCTGTCCCATTAGATGGAGAGGGTGATCTACTTGGAAGCTTTATTCTTCCTCGAAGGCGACTAGCAAGGAAACTATCATGTGAAGGTAAATAGGGTCGATCCCTTCTAGAATTCTGGGAGCCTCGATCCTCAGCATGCTTTTCACTTGCATAGTCATGACTAATGACTGACCTCAAACCATTAACCCTCTTATGCTTTGATAAACGATGCCTCAAATCTGACTCACGAACTTCTTCAGGGCTGAGAGCTCTACCGTAGAGTCTCCTTTCAAGATGAGTAGATTCCCCTTGTACTCTCTCAGAAGAAGCTCTATGCTGCACCCTACCTGAGAGACTGGGAAGCCTGTCGAGAGAGTCCTGCCCGTAGCCATGGTACATGACTTGGTCACCATCTGCTGCTGAAGTAAAATCAGCAGAGCAGACAATATCGTATTCATTCCTTCCCCCCTTTCTGCCATATTGACCTTCACCGTGATAAAAATCAGTACCTCTGAGCTCATCATCCACAAGAACATCAAAACCAGGCGAAAGCTCCCTTGAAATCTCATCATCTTTGTTCCGAATGCTGCTGCGATCATCAAACCTGGCAGACTGATGCACTTTGTTGGACCTACCGACAGGATTCCCATTTGTAGGAGGCACACTTTTTGGTTTGTGCCTGCGATGCGCAACATCAATGACGAGATTCGGTGGCAGCACATTCTCATCAAAGGCGGCATTATTCTTGGATAAAGGAGTTTTCAGCTTCCCAACTGGTTGTGTTTGTACAGGTACTTCACCAGACTTCCAAGTATTTGCTTGAAAAGAAGCCCTTTCTTGCACACACTTTTCAAGCCCACCAAATGCCTTAAAATTGGTTTTCTCAGCAGATGCAGGATGTGGAGGAGCTTTGTTAGATACAGACATCGGTGCATGGAAGTACGGACACCTATCACCTTTTAAACAGGAGCTTTGCAGGAAGAACAGGCACGGTATACCTTGCTTACTAGAACCATATGAAATATTCAATGTAGGTGCAACAAATGCCACAGGGGGTACGGAAGAACCTGTAGGAGTTGAAACTTGAGATCCCAAAAGTCCATCAAGAGGCTGCAAAAATAGAAGATTATTCACTATTATGTCAACAATTAGCTTATAGACTCAGAGCACTCTCATTTGCTAATAAAAGTAAATATTCGTAAGTTTGCATCACGACAAGGATCCCTGGGTACTGATAGCACATATAGATGATAATATTGAGTAGTGAAGAATGACTCACAGGGTGTCGGAATGCGCATTTTGGATTTAAACAGTTTCCGTTCAACCAGTAATGGCAATCTCGAGGATTAAGCCGAGCGGTGTCACTATGGCGGTACTCACACTCGTTTCCCTGTTAACAAAATAGAAATAATTAGTGTAAAAACTGATCTAGATCTGTATATAACAAAGACAAAGATTGAATCATCTAGAACGTTATACATCATGGCAAAACCAGTCACGTCTGTATTCACTCACACAGAGAAAAATTGATACTGTAAAAGTGTGATGCCAACTGCTTTTGTGTAACATTTGCTATTTCCCACTAGTTATAGAAGGACACTAATGAGAAATAAATTCAGTTATTGCACATGTTAAAAAGATTAACTGTCTCACATGATCCGACCAAAGGAAATGCAGTTCAGATGCAAAACCAACATTCTGTCATAGACAATAAAGACAAATGTAATTGATAATAATCATACACGTGTCCGCTCACTTATTTTCCGCATCAAAGTCACTAACTTTATACTTGCTCCGAATCGACTCTCAATCAAGTATGTGTCACAAAACCATCATGTAAGTCACAAAAATAAAATCTTTGATACATGTCTCCAATAAAAAACAAATCAATAAGCTGTGAGAGTGGATGCAATAAAATGGCAAAAAGCAGGAACCCAACCGTTCCCAAGAACGTCAATCATGCACCAAAATAGATAGCTCCAAAATCACATAACCACCAAAAGCCAACGTGTTAACTTGAAGACTTCTAGATATACCTTATGGATAGGACATTGGCTTCTCCCATCTCGAGGACACAATTCATTTAAAATTCTTAAGATTTTTTCAAAAAAAAAAAGACGGATACTTTAATCTGATATAGCGCAAGAAACAAAAAAGTACAAGAAATTTGGAATCGGGAATCCGTAGTTCAGTGTTCAAAAGACAGCCGCTATCCAATTACCAAAAGAAAAACCACATCTTCCATAAAACTAGGGTTCACCCATTGCGAAAAAGTAGATCAATTTCAAAACAATCAAAGAGATCACCTTGGATTAGAACACAGAAAATAAACCAAGTGTTTATCCATTTGTACACAGATCTACTAGTTTGTCCATACAACAATCTGATCGAATCAAAACAACAACTACAATTACGTCTCAATTCCAAACTAGCTAAGATCGGCTATATGAACCCTATAACCAATCCCGCTTCCCGTCTCTTGTATGATCAAAAATTGGATCCCAAAACCAAGAAATTCAAATTCTCCAAATCTTCACAAATCTTTATGTTAGTTCACATACAAATCACTAAACAAACTAATAAACCTCCTGAAGTAAATTCAACAAACACCAAATCTAAATCCTAAAACCAAGAAATTCAAATTTTCCAAATCTTCACTAACATTTATGCTAATTGACATACAAATCACTAAATAAACTTATAAACCTCCTGAAGTAAATTCAACAAACACCAAATCTAAATCCTAAAACCAAGAAATTCAAAATCTCCAAATCTTCACTAATATTTATGCAAATTAACATACAAATCACTAAACCAACTAATAAACCTCCTGAAGTAAATTCAACAAACACCAAATCTAAATCCCAAAACCGAGAAATCCAAATTCTCTTACACCAATATTTATGCTAATTAACATACAAATCACTAAACAAACTAATAAACCTCCTGAAGTAAATTCAACAAACACCAAATCTTAATCCCAACTAATCCTAAAACTCTCTAATCTCACACTAAAAGGATTAAATTCTTAATTTCAAAAATTGGATCCCAAAACCAAGAAACTCAAATTATGCTAATAACATACATACAAATCTCTAAACAAACTAATAATCCCAGCAAATCCTTAAAATTTTATAAATCTCACACTAAAACAAGTACTAAACTCTAAATCTCAATTAAATAAAATCATTTATTAATCAAAAAATTTAAAAAAAAAAAAAAAAAAAAAGAAAGAAAGTAAGAGCCATACCTTTTTACATGTAAGAGGAGAAGCAAGAAAGTAAACACAATCAGTGTTTCTCTTCATAGCTTCTTCTTCAGCTGATGCCGCCGCTGCCGTAGAAGAAGATGGCGGCTGAATTTGCTTCGGCGGGGTAGGGCCCACCATGTTTGGTACCAACAAAACCCTAATTAACAAACAGATCCTATAAGAAGAATTTAGGAGAGTGGATCTAGGGTTTTCAAACCATACACAGGACAAATATATATAGATATATATTTGTGTGTGTATAGAAATTATGCGTACGTATGAGCTATAATTGATTTTGTAGAGGAATCACCCTGCGGGGTGGGTAGGGTGCGTGGGTAGGTGGTGGAGGAAGATGTTTGGAAAACAATGTGCTTGGAGAGAGAGAGAAGGAGAGAGAGAGAGAAAGAGGGCCTTTTAAATTAGGAACCCGTTTGAATAAGCTGGAAAAAAAAACGACTCAAAAAAAATATTTTTGAAAGTGCTGAACTTATTTTAAAAATAAGCAGTTAACTATTTAGATAAAAGTGCTGAAACTTAAAAAAAGTTATTGATGTGTTTGATAAATAATGCTTTTAAGCACTTTTTTTTGTTAAAATGACTGAAATATCCTTATAGCTGTTAATAATATATAGAGTTGATTGTTATTAATTTTTTTTGCTAAAATTATTCAAATTAAAATCAATATATATTTTAATACATACATACATATATATATATATATATATATATATATATACATACATACATACATATATATATATATATACACACACATACTATTAAAAGTGTGAAGATCCTTAAAAAAGTGATTTGAACTTTTTATCCTTCATTAAACGTTTATGCTTTAGACAAAATTGTCATTTTATAATATTTTTTTATTATTATATCATTATATTATAATATCTAAAATTAAAAAATCCTATATATAAAAGAAAAATATCTTTTAAAAACTTTTCCTTATAAAACACAAAAATCAACTAACTGTCATAAAGTTTCAAAAAAAAAAATCTTATTTTAAATTTTTGAAGAAAAAAACAGCAACACCTTTTATTAAAATTTTAGGGAAAAAATACTTAACCTTCCCAAAATAAAATCGTAAGTTTACTAAAGTAATTTTTTTTTTTTAAATCACGTTCTTCCCAAAATAAAATCGTAAGTGTACTAAAGTATTTTTTCTTTTAGAAAAAAAAAAACACGTTCTTTTTTTTTAAAAGGAAAAATTTCCTTATAAATAAAAAAAGTCATGTTTTTTATAAAGTCTAAATAGCTATTAGGTTTTAGATTATTTAGGTTTGAATCACTTTTAAATAAGATTTTTTTTTTTTTAGGAGATTGAAATGAGATGCTTTGAAAAGATTGTTTCGTATCATTAAGGTGCAATTATAGTGGAAGCAAATATTAGAATTGTAAGTGTGCTAAAGGTAGAAAAGGAGAATTAGGGTAAGGGTAAAATAGGAATAACCTATAATTGCAAGGGATAGGATGGTAATTTTGTTAGTCAACTTTAAATTCTGAAAAAATAAGCACCTATTAGGCTGCTTATTGATTTTAACTTAAAAAAAAAGTTAAAATCAACTTATTTTAAGCTACTTAAAATTTTGCCAAACACTAATATAAGCAAAAACGTGCTTATAAGTTGTTTTGACCAACTTATAAGCACTCCCAAACACCCTATAGGCCTAGTTTCTAAAAAAAAAATTATTTTAATATTATTTTTGTGTTATGATATATATCAATTATAGTGAATGCCTATTAAGATCTATTTGATATCTATCAGGATTTGATGTATTTATCTTTTAGTGTGAAACTAGGGTCAAATTCTCCCTATAAATAGGCTTCTTTCATTGTAAATCATTCCTCAAGAGAAGAAATAAGAATCACTCTCTATTCTCTCTACTCTTCTTCTTTATTCTTTCTTATTTAATAACACGTTATCAGCACGAGACTCTACCGTCTCAAATTTGAAGGCTAAGGCTAAGGTATTATTATTTTTCTTCCATTTTTCCATATGACTAACAATCTTACGAAGTGTGAGTTCATTGCCCTTCAAAGTTCGGGCAAGAACTATATTTCATGGGTGTTGGATGCTGAAATCCACCTAGATGCTATGGGTCTTGGAGACGCCATAAAGAATGAAAATACAGTATCTAGGCAAAATCGTGCTAAGGCTATGATTCTCTTGCGTCATCATCTTGACGAAGTTCTGAAAATTAAGTACCTTACTACTAAGGATCCACTCGTATTGTGGAATAGCCTAAAAGAAAGGTTTGACCACTTAAAGATGGTCATCCTCCCGAAAACACGATATGAGTGGATGCATCTAAGATTTTAAGATTACAAGTCTGTTCATGAATACAATTCTGCCATGTTCAGAATTTTTTCTCAATTGAAACTTTGTGGAGGGACAGTCAATGATAATGATATAATGGAAAAGACGCTCCCCACTTTTCATACCTCGAATGTGCTCTTACAACAACAATATCGAGAAAAAGGTTTCAAGAAGTATACTGAACTGAGTTCTTATCTTCTCGTGGCTGAACAAAATAATGATTTGTTGATGAAAAATCACGAGAACCGACTAACTGGATCTGCACCATTCCCTAAAGTGAATGGTGTGCATGCTCACCATGCTAGGCGTGGAAAAGGTCGCGGCCCTGGTTGTGGACGTGGTTGTGGTCGTGGTCACAATGACCAAGAAAGAAACCATGTTCCGGATGTTAATCATTCATCAAACAAAAAGAGAAAAGATGAGAAACGTGAAGCAGTTACTTATTTTTTATGTGGCAGAAAAGGACATTATTCACGTGATTGTCGTGCTCTCAAGCACTTGGTTGATCTTCATCAAGCATCATTAAAGAAGAAAGAGAGAAATCCTAAGGCTAACTTTCTCTCTGAAAATAATGTTGACATCACATGCTTGGATGTAGCAGATTTTTACGAGCACCCTGAAGGAAAGATTGATCATTTGATTGGTGATGGTTCCGTAAACATGGAAGAATGAATGATTTTTAATTTTGTTTTATTTTTATTGATAAGAGTTAGTGAATAAAGAATCATGTAAAAGTAGTTGTTTGCATGATTACTAGTTTTTGATTATTATTGATTAGATCAATTACATTATTGTAATTTATTATTAAATTAAATTGAGTTTTAATTTTTCCATTTTTTTTGTTGAAAGAAAAAAAAATAACAATACTATTGCTTTTCCAGTACTAAATGTTTCTGAAAAAAAAAAGGACAAATCGTTTGCATTTTAAAACGACGGCTACGATAGTACTATTGATTAACATATTGTTTGCCTATTTTTTTATAATGTCCACATACATATTGTCATTAATTATCCATATTATAGAATACAATAATATTATCATATTCATTATCAAGTATAATATAGTAATATTATATTGTTATTGCATATCCACGTCCTGAACAAATATAATATAATAATATTATATTATTGTATGTTAATGTTCCATATTATTAATCATAATAATAATATATTACATTCTTTACCAAATATTATATTCAATAGTTTTTAATTTGGACATATTATTTTTTATGATTAACAATTTCTTATAAGCTTCACTTTGTACAAAAACTTAATATATATTTTATTTGGTTGAAGATATGAATAATTTTCAAGAAGATATTTGTTTGATTGATTCTGGCACTACACATACGATATTCAAAGATAAAAAATATTTCTCTCATCTAAACATGGGCAAGATTAATGTTACTACAATTTCTGGTAGTGCTAATTTGATTGAAGGCTTCGAAAAAGCCATTATAATCTTGTCCAAGGAAACTAAACTCATCATAAATAATGCCATGTTTTCTCCTAAGTCTCGGAGAAACTTGATGAGTTTTAAAGATATCCGTGAAAATGGTTATCATATCAAGACATTTGATGAGATGAATCTTGAATATCTTGGTATCATCAAGAATGTCTCTGGGCAGACATGTGTTGTTGAAAAGTTCCTTGTTTTAGCTTCTGCCATGTATTGGACAAAGATTTGTGCAATTGAGGCACATTCTATAGTAAATCAAAAGTTTACTGATTCCAATACTTTCATACTTTGGCATGATCGTCTGGGACATCCAAGATCAATAATGATGAGACGAATAATAGAAAATTCAAATGGACATCCATTAAAGAACTTGAAGGTTCTTTTAAGTGGTGAAATTTCATGTAATGCTTGTTATCAAGGCAAGCTAATTGTGAGACCATCGCCAACAAAAGTTGGGATAGAGTCCCCCGCGTTCTTGGAACGCATACATGGGGACATTTGTGGACCAATTCACCCACCAAGTGGTCGTTTAGATACTTTATGGTCCTAATAGATGCTTCTTTTAGATGATTTCATGTGTGCCTTTTGTCATCTCGCAACTTGGTATTTGCAAAATTGTTGGCACAAATAATACGATGGGCTTAATTTCCTGATAATCAGATTAAGTCTATCCGCTTTGATAATGCTGCAGAATTTTCATCCTAAGCATTTAATAACTATTGCTTATCGATTGGGATAAAAGTGGAACATCCTGTACACCATGTTCACACTCAAAATAGCCTTGCTGAGTCATTAATTAAACATCTGCATTTGAAAACTAAGTTGCCTACTTCTGTTTGGGTTTATGCAATTTTGCATGCTGCAACACTTGTTCGTCTTAGACAGATAAATTATCATAAATTTTCTCCGTTGCAATTGGTTTTGGGTCAAGAGCCTAATATATCTCACTTGAGAACTTTTGGGTGCGATGTATATGTGCCTATAGCACCACCAAACCGCACCAAGATGGGCCCTCAAAGAAGGTTAGGAATTTATGTTGGGTTTGAATCACCCTCTATTATTCGCTATCTTGAATCATTAATGGGAGATATGTTCACTACTCGATTTGCAGATTGTCGGCTTGATGAGATACTTTTCCCAAAATTAGGAGGAGAAGATAGTGATATCAAAAGAGAAATTTTGTGAAAAAATTCATCACTATCTCATCTTGATCCACGTGCTTCTATTTGTGAGCAAGAAGTACAAAAGATTATTCATCTGCAGAGAAGTGCAAATCAAATACCGGACGCATTTACAGATTTGAAAAGGATCACTAAATCACATATTCCTGCAGAGAATGTCCCAATTCGAAATGATGTCCCTAAAGGATCATCCACTAGTGTCATAGCTAATGAATTTAAAGCACGCTTGAAGCATGGTAGACCATTAGGTTCTAAGGATCAAAATCCTAGAAAAAAAAAATAAATGGTCAAGATGACACTACGAAAGATCCACATATGGAAGTTCAAGATTTGAGCAATGTTGATATCTCTGAAGGAATCACTAAGCCTGAGACTTAAGAAAATGAGGAACTATCCATAAATTCTAGTGATGTTGAAACTAATTTGAATCGATTTGACATAATAGTGGATTATGTCTTTGCATATAATGTTGCAATGAAAATCATGCAAGACAGTGAGGATCTTGAACCTCGATCTGTCACAGAATGTCGACAAAGAAATGACTGGACAAAATGGCAAGAAGCAATTCAATCTGAATTGAATTCACTTGCCAAACGTGAAGTTTTTGGACCTATAACTCAAACACCCGATGGTGTTAAGCCCGTTGGCTATAAATAGGTCTTTGTGCGAAAAAAATAAAAAAATAAAATACAAAGGTATAAAGCACGCCTTGTTGCACAAGGATTTTCACAACGGCCTGGTGTCGATTATGATGAGACATATTCACCAGTTATGGACGCAATAACATTGCGTTATCTTATTAGTTTCACTGTCCATGAGAGACTTGAAATGCATTTGATGGATGTGGTAACAGCCTATCTATATGGATCACTTAATAATGAGATATACATGAAAATTCCCGAAGGATTTAAAATGCCAAAAGCATATAGTTCAAAGCCTCGGGAAATTTATTCCATTAGATTGCAAAGATCATTGTATGGTTTGAAGCAATCTGGACGCATGTGGTATAACCGTCTTAGTGAATATTTATCTAAAGAAGGTTATACGAATGATGAAATTTGCCCATGTGTTTTTATAAAGAAAAGAACGTCGGAGTTTGTTATACTTTTTGTCTTTGTCGATGACATAAACCTTATTGGAATGCTAATAGAGCTTCAAAAGGCAATTGATTACCTAAAGAAAAAATTTGAGATGAAAGATCTTGGAAAGACAAAGTTATGCCTTGGTTTGCAAATTGAGCATTTGACAAACGACATCTTTGTTCATCAATCTGCCTACACAGAAAAGGTGTTGAAACGATTCTATATAGATGGAGCACATCCATTAAGTACTCCGATGGTTGTTCGATCACTTGAAGTGAATAAGGATCCATTCCGACCTCAAGAAAAGAACGAGGAACTCCTTGGTGGTCCTGAAATACCATATCTTAGTGCAATTGGTGCACTAATGTATCTTGCAAATACTACAAGGCCTGATATTGCCTTTTCAGTAAATTAGCTAGCAAAGTATAGTTCTGTTCCTACTAGGATACATTGGAATGGTATCAAACATGTATTACGGTATCTAAAGGTAACTACCGATATGGGATTATTTTATTCTAAAGATTGCAGTTCCGATTTTATTGGTTATGCTGATGCTGGGTACTTATCCGACCCGCATAAAGCTCGGTCTCAAACAGGCTATGTATTCATATGTGGGGGTACTACCATATCTTAGAGATCAACAAAGCAGTCTATCGTAGCCACTTCATCGAATCACGCTGAGATTATAGCTATTCAAGCCGAGAGTGTGTGTGGTTGAGGTCCATAATACATCTCATTCAAGAAAAATGTGGCTTGAAATGTGATAAAGTACCCACAATTTTATATCAAGATAATGCAGCATGCATAGCACAACTGAAAGGTGGATTCATAAAAGGAGATAGAACGAAGCACATTTCGCCAAAGCTCTTCTATACACATGAGCTCCAAAAGAATGGTGATATTGACGTACAATATATTCGTTCAAGTGACAATATGGCTGATTTATTCACCAAGTCTCTTCCAACTGCAACTTTCAAGAAGATAGTACATAAGATCGGAATGCAGAGATTCAAAGATGTTCTTATTAGGGGGAGTTAATACGCGCTGTACTCTTTTCCCCTTACGTGTTTTTGTCCCACTGGGTTTTTCTTGTAAGGTTTTTAATGAGGCAACCTATATGCGTATTGTTAGACATTCAAGGGGGAGTGTTATGATATATATCAATTATAGTGAATGCCTATAAAGATCTATCAAGATTTATTTGATGTCTATCAGGATTTGATGTATTTGTCTTTTAGTATGAAACTAGGGGCAAATTCCCCCTATAAATAGAAGTGCTTCCTTCATTGTAAATCATCACTCAAGAGAAGAAATAATAATCACTCTCTCTATTCTCTCTACTCTTCTTCTTTATTCTTTCTTATTTAATAACATTTTGCCTTTTTTTTAGTTTCTACTTTTTTTTGTTGTTGTTCTTAAATGCACTTTTTCAAAAAATATTTTTAACAAAAATGCATTTAAAACTATTTTTAAAAAGCTTGGTCAAACGCTTATTTCTGATCAAAAGTGTTTTTTAAATTTATTGGTCAAATACAAACTATTTCACATCAAAAGTACCTTTTTGAAAAACAATTTTTAAAAAAATATTTCTTAAAATAAGCTGAGTTTATAAGCTTGATCATACATGTTATAAGTCAAAATAACTTATAAACACTTAATTTTAAGTTAAAATGCTAAAAATAAGTTCAAAGTCATAAGCTAGTAATTGAACTTATGACTTTTGACTTAAAATGCTAAACATAAGTCAAAAGTTATAAATTAAAATTTTCAACTATGACTTTTGGATTATAAATCAAAAATCCAAAGTCAATGCAAACGACACTAATTTTGTAATTAGATTTTTAGAAAATTTTATTAAGGGGTTGTTTGGTAGAATGCATTAGATAAGCTAATGCATGTATTAACTTTGGGTATTACTAGTATCTTATTTGGTACACTTCTTCAACCTCTGAATAACTAATGTAAGCATTAATTGTTAGTTATACACTCTATTTGATATTAAGTTGTGTACAACTAGTATATGAAAATCCATAATATTAGTAGTGCACTAATATAGTTAAAACACACTTATCCTCAAAAACTTTTCCACATCATTTTCATCATATTGTGGAGGGTACATTTGTAAAGAAATATCTTCTTTCAAAAAAAGTTATGCAACGTTTGTTTTTTTTAGTAAATCAAATCAAAGGCAACATAAGAAAAGTCTCAACATAACTAATGCAAGCATAACTAATACTACTAGCATTAGGAATAAATCTTATTCTACACCATTCTCATATCAAAGGCAACATAAGAAAAGTCTCAACATAACTAATGCAAGCATAACTAATACTACTAGCATTAGAAATAAATCTTATTCTACACCATTCTCATACACTGTTGTGTATTGTCAATGTCTATTTAGATACTTGAGGAAATTTGTAATTAGACAGACAATTTACGAGTAGCTTCAGGCCTCATTTATTTTTATTAAGATTAAGACGCCTGAACATGAATGCACATTTGAATAATTAAGATGTTAACTCTATATTTGAACATCGAATAATTAAGACTATTTGTTTTCAACGTTTAAATGTGCATAATTTATTTGTTTATAAACATAATAAATATACAATTTAAATTACAAAGTAACTAAATCTTTGAAAAAAATATAAATCTAATAAGTGAAATTATCATTAGTTAAAAAAAATAAAACATTTATGTTCGCTAATGGTGTTGGAGATGGTTTATAGTGGTGATATTGGTAATGATTGGTGTTAGTTGTTAGTAATGGTGGTGATGATAGTTGTGATAGGAAAGCTAAGATGGTTGGTGTTAGTAGCTAGTAATAATGGTGGTAATAGTTATGATAGGAAAGATGGTTGGTGTTGTAGTGATTGATGTCATGCTGGTCGCAATGATGATGGTTGTGATGGTGAGGTTGATTGATATTACTAGTCGGTGGTATTTATCAGTAGTGTACGGGGACAGACCCATGTAGTCCATGCCGGGTGCTTGAGCACCCATTGACCTCAGGAAAAATTCTATATATTTATATAGAAAATACAATAAAATCGGTTATAATGTATTGTTAAGCACCCATAGATAAAAACAGTTATTGGGTGCTTTGGCTTTGGTGTGGAACTTAAGCACCTTGATCCTTGAAGTGGCATGGGTTCGATTCCTGGTAGCAACACACTTTTTCTTCTTAAAGAAAGTGATCACCCACAACCTTCAAATTCTGGATCCTCCCTGCAGAATTTTTCATAAGCGATGTCAACATTTAAAAAATAGAACAAATGAAAAAAATTAGAAGGATTGCAAATAGGATTTGTAGCTAATTAGGATTTTAACTTTAGGATTTTAAATGTAGATAGTTTAATAGAATAATGCTTTTGTTTATCCTTTTGGGGCGGCGTATGAAGTTTCAGGTCAAGTTAAGAGGTTTTTCAACAATCAAATGCTTAAAATTTGAATAAAGATGCAAACAGATCTATTGCTGAGGATCGAACTCGCGGTGATAACAACAAAAAATATACGCTTAACTAGTAGGCTACTAAAGCACTATATGTTGACTAGCATCATTTAATATTATTGTAGTCATATAAATTTTATTCAACTTAAATTTGAAATATATCAGTCCAAGTAAATGTGATGGATTAATATGATTGGATGAATTATTTAAATTCAAATAAATAAGAATTTGATTAAAGTCCAATTTTTGTTGGGCTAGTCTATTGATTTGGGCCACAAATGATGTGCCCAATTTGCTAAGCTCAGTATGTCATCATATTCTAGAGGCCCAAATGAACACCATGTGCCAATAACGTGGCATGGTAAGTCAAGTGAAGGAGCCAATAGGATCATGCCACATATAAAATGATGCAGGTCTAGTGAAATCAAAAGCCCATAAAAATGTGTCATGCCCATTAAATCCGATTGATCAAAAGAAGTTTGTAGTACCATGAATCTTTTCTTCCTACAATTGTAAATAGGGATCTCATAATTTAGAAAAGGGAGAACAACTCTAATAAGAAGCAAGTGAGAGCTAGTGGATCAAATGCATCAGATTTCTCTACAAGCTACAAATCAAGCATTCAAGTTCATCAAGGTTCAAGATCAAGACCACAAGATTCAAGAACAAGCCCCAAAACCCTTGAATTCAAGTATAAGTCAAGATCGAATTTATCAAATTCACAAATCAAGTTTAAATTCAAGATCAAGCTCGAAACCCTTGAATTTACATTTGAAAAGGCAAATTAAAGGATTCATAGAGATTGTAACACTCACATATTGAAATTAATAAAAAGATTACTGCAATATTTTTCTTGTCCCAATTGTTGTTGCAATATTTTTCTTGTCCCGATTATTTATTTTTCTGACTCAAAATTTTATTGTCCAATAAATTTTGACACGCCTAGTGGTACAATCTCTACTTTCCATCGCAAATTTTCCAATATCAAAGTTCAAGAACACTGAAATGATTTTCAAGAAGGTCAATTCTCAATCGACTTCCTCCAAGCTATAGATTTCTCTGCTGAAGTAGAAAGCATCATTGGTGTTACTTTTGGAAGCTTTGGAGCTGTCATAAGTAGCCAAGCCAATATTCTAGGACAACAAACACATTGTCGTCTGCACCAACTCTAATTTTTAAATCTTCAACCCCAAAAGGAGCGAGGTATCATGCAAGTGCTTCAGAAGATGGAATAAATATGGTAGAAACAATTAAGAAAACTCTAGCTCTACTAGAGCATTCTATTTTGAGAAACTCTGCCACAAAAGACGATGGTTGTTCAACCAATGTATCATCTCCACTTACACCATATAAGCTGAGCACTTCAAAGATTAACTTAGGCAATAATTTGTGTTACTCTCCGACATCTCCAATGATCATGCAAGCAATGATAACTGATGCCTCATCTATAGAGGAGCAGTTTGCGAACCTGACAAAGGCAACTGAAGGTCTGACCAAATATATACAAAATCAAGAAGCTCGGATTAATAAGTTAGTGAATAGGATAGTTGCCTTAATAGATGGGTATTTTAGCCATGCATCTGAAAAAGCCCCAGAAGTGCACGAGACAGAACATCCCATAAAACAAACACCACCTAGTAAAGAGGTACAAATTTCTTCTGAGGCAATAACCTAGATTGATCAATTGAAGGAGTTCACTGAAGGGTCCTTAAGGAAAAGTATGATGTTGTCACCACATCTTTCCTCATATACGCCAAGCCCTACACTATAAAGATTGAGCCTCAAAATATTTACCGGCTATCAACCCCCTAAATTTTAATAATTTGATAGCAAAAGGAATCCAAAGCAACATGTCGTGCACTTTGTTGAGACATGTAATAATGTTGGAACCTACGATGACTATTTTTCAAATAATTTGTCCATTTCCTAAAGGGAAACGCCTTCGATTGGTACACAGACCTTGAGCCTAATTCCATTGATAGTTGAGAGCAACCAGAACATGAGTTCCTGAATCGCTTCTATAGCACAAGGCTTACCGTGAGCATGGTATAGCTCACAAACACTCATCAAATAAAGGATTTTAGTAATTGACTTCATCAATCGATAGATAAATGCGAGCCTAAACTACAAGAATAGGCTCAGTGAAACTTCTGCTATAAAAATGTGCATCCAAGGAAAGCACTGGCAACTTCTCTATATCTTGCAAGGCATTAAACCAAAATTCTTTGAAGATTTAGCTACTCGTGCTCACGATATGGAGTTGAGCATTTCTTCCGTCGGAAAAGGAGTAGCAGCCACCCATGACCCTTGAAGGGGAAAGAATAAGCACGAACCCAAAAGATGGATCAAGTTTATCTCCAAAAATACCAACAAAGAATTCATAAATGTCGAGGTGTCTCTTTTGAAGGTCACTACAAAAGTGAGCAAGAAGTAAAGCGTGAAGAAAACTTCTCGAGCACGTCCAAATCCAAAGTGGACTTTGAATTAGATGCAATAAAAGGAATACCCCTTCCTTGATTCTGATATTGCTGAAATTTTCAATGAACTTATTGAGCATAAACTCATTGATCTATTAGATATGAAGTGGCCCAATAAAGCTGGAAGGACTAATAACCCAAACTATTGCAAGTATCATGCAACTGAAAAATGATAAGAAGATATTCCTTGATGATGAGAAGGCTAATTTTTATCAAATATCTATCACCTTTGGCTCACTCAATATGGTCCAAATATGTTTCAAAGAGCATAAACAGAAATTTCTATAACATGACAAGTCTTTAGTTGATGGAGGTGGTAATGAAGGTTAGACTCTTGTGACTAGGTGTAGATGCAAGAAGACGAGTCTACAAAAAGAGTCGTTTGAGCAGCCAACTAGAAGGAGAATGGTGAAGAAACCAAAGATACAGAGGTTGGCTGAGCTTCCAAAAAGGATAAGAGTAGTGGAGCATCACCACCAAAAACCACAATGTCCTGTGACTTTGGAAGAATTCTTACCAAGTTGATTTCGTGCAAAGACTACTCAAGTCAACCTTGAAGCATCTTGCTTTAATTATTGACAAAGAAGGAGCAAAGGGTGAAAACCTAGCCCTAGAAGTTTTGAAAATGCTACTGAATCGCTTAGCTAAAAGGCACATATATGTGATACAAAAATCACATTTATAAATGATAATCTTCTACTTGGTGAAACCCTATACAACCTTCTCTTTTATATGGTGGGTCATATTCTGGAAAAGAAGATAAATAGTTACTTAATAGATGAGGGATCTATAGTCAACATTATGCTTATTCGCACAATAAAGAAACTTGACATCACTACTGATGTTGAAAGTCGTTTGATGATCTAGGGGTTCAACCAAGGGAGTCAGAAGGCCGTAAGATCTATCAAGTTAGGGATTCATATGAGTGATTTGCGAGCAAATGCATTGATGCATGTGATTGATGCCAAGACTTCATACAATTTATTGCTTGGTAAGCCTTGGGTACACGAGAACAAAATTATTTTTCCTCTTACTATTAATGCTTAAAGTATCTCAAAGGCGTAATGGAAAGAAAAATAGTTACCAATGATACGCCATTCGCTGAAGTTGAGTCACACTTTGCAGATGTAAAATTTTTCTTGAATAATTATGTTGTGAATGACAAAAAGAGTTTATGATGTCATAACAACCAAGTGCGATGATCTTGCAGCTAAGAAGGTCGCGGTGGCTGTCAAAAAAGTCATCACTAAGAAGCCCCCCTCTACTTCAAATATAGAAAATATGACATCCTTGAAGAAGTAGTCAACTCTTGTGCTCTGTTGCTTACCAAAGGTAAAGAAAAGTGAAATATCATTTATTCGATACCTAAGATAATGTACTAGGAGGGTTGACTCTACCTATCAAGCGGATTGACGCAATAAATCTATCCCCAAGGCTACGTGGAGAATTTATGGTTCAAAATCTACCACAAGATATGACACTCTCTGTAAAGTCTATAAAAGAAGGCTTTAATCCAAATGCTTACAAGTTATTTGTAAAGGCTAGATACAATGATAATAAACTATTGAGGTTGGACAAACTTCCATTAGAAAATACAACTAGGTAGACATGTGAAGGCCCTGGGTACACGCCACCACCTACAGTTCGTATCTCCATAAGAAGGGCTGTTAGCAACTACATCACCATAGGAAAAGAGTCCACTGCTTCTAATAAAAGACCTTTTTGTCTTTGATTGACTTGGAGAATCAACCACAAGAATATCTATGTTTGAGAGGTTGGGACCTCTAAATAAGAAGAAAAGCAACAAACATAAGAGAAGTTTTCAAAGCATGATAATGCACTCTTCACTTAAAATCCATAAGGATTTTCAAAGTTTGATTCCTTCTAGAATGAGGCGACAGACGAAACTCATGGTTTCATGCAAAGAGGTGTTAAAAGCAAAGACTCATACCGTGATTTACACCAAGAATTATGAGGAAAATGAAGAAATTATAGGTTTTTCATATCATATTGCAACCCAATATGAGAATGATGACTCATCTTAAATGAATGTTGATGAAAAGATAAAAGATATTTCCTGTGTTACCATATATTTATTAATGAAGATAATCCTGAAGAGGAGAAGGATGCTGGAGATACTCTGTCAGAACTTGAAGAAAGAGTGCAGAGCACAATAAATCCCTTAAAGGAAGTCAATCTTGACACTAATGAAAACCCAAGACCAACTTACCTGAGAGCTTTTCTATAAATGGATGAAGAAATCGCTTATATAGACATACTCAAAGAATATCAAGATGTCTTTTCTTGGAGTTATAAATAGATGTCTGTCTTAGATCCAAAAGTAGCAGTTCATTAGTTGGAGGTCAAGAATAGTGCTCATCCTGTTAAGCAAGCCCAAAGATGATTTAGGCCAGAGTTTGTTTCATTGATTGAAAATTAGATTAACAAACTTATCAAAGTTAACTTTATTCGTGAAGTTAAATACCCGATGTGGGTTTCAAGTATTATTTCTATGAGGAAAAAATGGACAAATTCGAGTTGGTGTCAACTTTAGGGATATCAACAACGTTTTCCCTAAAGATGATTTTTTAATTTCTATTTCATAGTTGATGATTGATTTTACCACTGGTGATGAGGTGATGTCCTACATGGATGGTTCATCCAGCTATAACCAAATCTGCATTACACCGAAGGATGAAGAGCTCATTGTATTTCATATGCCCAAAGATATTTATTGTTACAAGGTAATGCCTTTCGATTGGAAGAACGTCGATGCCACTTATCAAATGGCTATGCAAAATATTTTTGATGACCGACTCCATAAAAATGTTAAGTTCTATGTGGATGACTTAGTGGTGAAGTCAAAAAAGAGGAACAACCAATTGAAAGACCTAAGAATAGTATTTGAGTTGCTCCAAAGATATCAACTCAGGATGAACCCATTGAAATATGCCTTTAGAGTTACTTCTAGAAAGTTCCTTGGCTCCATTATACGACAAGAAGAATTAAAATTAATCTGGCTAAGGTTGATGTGATTTTGAAAATTCTCAAACCTCGAATCATCCATGGTTTAAAAAGATTTCAAGAAAGGCTAGCATATTTAAGGAGGTTCATCTCAAACCTACCTGAGAAACGTCAACCATTTAACCATCTCACAAAGAAGGATGCTCTTTTTGAATAGGACCAAGTTTGTCGTAAGGCCTTTAATAGTATCAAATCATACTTGATGAAGTCTTCAGTTCTTGTGGCACCTATACCTGAAAAACCACTAATACTCTACATCGTGGCATAAGAAAATTCAGTTAGAGCATTACTGGCTCAAGAAAATAGTGAAGACAATGAAAACTCTATTTACTATCTAAGTAAAATAATGATACCAAATTAGTTGAATTATTATCCAATCGAAAAGTTGTGTTTGGTGTTGGCCTTCTTAATCCAGAAAATAAAATACTACTTTTAAGCTCATGTCATCCGTCTTGTGTCTAGAGCAAATTCCATCAAGTTTGTGATATCAAAATCAGTCCTTAGTGATCGACTTGCAAGGTGGTACTTTCAATTGTAATATTTTAAGATCGTGTCCATTATCCAAAAGGTTGTAAACAGACAAGTATTGATAGATTTCTTGGCAGACCACCCTATACCTGATGATTGAGAACTGACTGATGAACTTCCTGATAAAGATGTAATAGTTATTAAAGCCAGACCTATGTAGAAAATGTACTTTAATTTGAAGGTGCCACACATCGAGGTGGAGCTGGTGTCCGTGTGGTGTTTGTCACTCCATAAGGAGGGGTTATCCCGTACTCTTTTACCTTGACAAATCATTGCTTCAGTAATGTTGTTGAATATCAAACACTAATACTCGGACTTAAGATGGCAGTCGACATAAAATGACTATAATTACAAGTCTTTGGTGGCTCTCAATTGGTGATCAAGCAGTTCTTAGGATGCTATAAAGTCAAAAATCCTGAGCTACGCCCATCTTATGATTATGCTTAAAAGTTGATAAAATGACTTAGAGAAGTAGTCCTCCATCATGTGCCAAGGAAAAAAAATAAGCAAGCTGATGCCCTAGATACTTTGGCCTCAACCCTAACTCTTTCCAATCATACATGAGTTACTATCTATCAAGAATGGGTAGTATTGTCATTGAATGGGGATGAAAACGTAGAAAAAAAGACTGAGAACTGCATTGTGGTGTATAAAGCTGTAAAGAAAGATTAACGATAACCTGTCATTGACTACTTGTGTTATGGGATATTTCTAGAGGATCCAAGGAGAAGGACTTACATCTGTCATCATGCACCTCGCTTCATTTACTATAAAGACACGTCATATAAAAGATCATTTGAAGGAGTACTCTTGTGATATTTGGGAGAAGAAGAAGCAGTTTAAGCTTTGAAAGAAGCACACTCAGGAATTTATGGATCTTATTAGTCCGGACCAAAGATCCATTTTTACATTAAAATAATAAGGTATTGTTGGCTAATGATGGTGAAAGATTGCTTGGAGTATGCTAGAAGATGCAAAGCTTGTCAATTTCATGGGAATATCATACAGAGGCGGAGCTACACTTAGGATAGGGGGTTCATCCGAACCCTCTTCAATGAAAAATTATACTATATATGCATGTTTAAAATTATTTTTTATGTATATATAGTAGATATCGAACCCCTTCGGTTAGTTCGTATGTTCACTTCTGAACCTTCTTGATGAAAATCCTAGCTCTGACACTGATTTTATACATCAGCCTCCTAAAGTATTACACCCAACAATAGCATCCTGGCCATTCAACGCTTGAGGATAAGCTGTTATTAGACCACTGCCAAAATCTTCTGATAGACACTTGTACATCTTGGTCGCGACTGATTACTTCTCAAAATAGGACAAAGTTGTTACTCTCAAAGAAGTGAAGCAGGAAAATATTATGAACTTCATCCGAGTGAATATCATCTACCGCTTTGGAATCCCTCAGTACATAATAATCGATAAAGACTAGCCATTTGATAACAAGCTAATGAATAAGATTTGTGATCTCTTTAGTTTAAAGCAGCGTAAGTCTTCTATGTATCATGTTTCTGACAATGGTCTAACTAAATCATCCAATAAGACTTTATGCAATCTGTTGAAGAAATTCATCTTCAAATCCAAACAAGACCGGCATGAACGAGTACCGCATACCGACACAAGCAACCCCATACTCACCTATTTTTGGAGTTAAGGCAATCCTACCATTTGAGTGTCAAATACCTTCTTTAAGATTGGCTATATAAGAAGGGCTCATTGAAGAAGAAAATGCTAAGTTAGGTCTTACAGAGTTAGAAGCTTGTGATGAGAAGAGGCTAGAGGCTCAACAAAATCTTGAATGTTACCAAGCCCGTCTATCTCGTTCAGTCAACAAAAAAAGTTTACTTAAGATGCTTTCAAGTTGGAGACCACATCCTTGCATTAAAAAGATCCATTATTACTTCTCATAAGTCTGGGTGCAAATTTACCCAAAGCGGGATGGACCATTTGTCATACAAAAAGCAAATTCAAATGGTGCTTACAAGCTTGTCGATGCAGATGGAGTGAATATTAATCCTATTAATGCCATGTTCTTGAACAAATGCTATCCTTAAAGAAACATGATGCTTCTTAAGGAATGCGCATAAACTCCATGTCCACTCCTGGCCTGCAAGAGTATAAACTGTGTAGGGCTAAAAAAAAGTCTACTCAGTTGAAAACCTTGAAATATGAAGCCTAGGGAAAATTTAGGACTCAAAAAGAGTCTTCTAGGTTGAAAACCTCAAAAGAGGTGGCCTACACAAAACATAGGACTCAAAAAAAAGTCTGCTAGATTGAAAACCTCAAAGAGACAACCTAGGCAAAAGTTAGGACATAAAAAAATATATGTTCAAAAAAAGAAAAAAAATATACTCATCAATAGCTACTTTGCTTAATCCTCTTTATCGAGGTATGTAGGCGCCTAGAATTTTATTGTGAGTTCAGTTAAATGAGTGTAAAAAATAGACATGTTTCCTCTTGATCTGTTACATAAAAGTTAAGTCTGCAAGTACTCTCCTCAAATTTTGGACTTGCACCAAATATACATGGCTCAATGGGGGTGACACGACCCAAAATTGGGCCTTGTCGTATGGGTATATCAAGCCCAACAAGGATCGGAGATCACCCCGTTAACCCCACCTAACCAATCACGTCAATCCATAAATGTTGGATAAATTTTGAACATATAATAAGATAGCGAAAACAAAACTAATAATCATAGCTTACAAAAGTCTAGCCATTCATTAATATCAACATTCAATATCCATTCTACCCAAGTCCACAGTCATCTATAAAACCTCTACAAATTCGATATCTATAACATGTCGGGACAAGCCCCCGATAATAGCCTAATACCAAGTCTAAAACAAGTCTATAACATATGTTGACACCCAATTTTGGCTTGCACTTTTTCTTTTAATTATTTTTTCTGATGCTTTTTGGTCCTAAATAATTTTTAAAAATTAAATAAAAATAAGATTCGTATTTTTTATCTCTATTTTAAATAAAAAGGGAGTCTATTTTTCTATCATAACTTATTAAATATAATCAAATTCACAAAAAATATCTTTTGGTAATCGTATTCGCATTCTTTCTAATTTATTATTATTATTATTTTAGGGACGATATTGTGACCATATACATATGTATATTTCGTTATATAGAATAAATATATTTTTATTATATTCTTATTTTTTATATATATATTTTATTATATTCTTATGTTTATACACACATATATATACGTATATTTTGTTAAAAGATAATAAATTAGGACATGTATACAGATTATGTCTATAAATTATGTACGTACATACTAAAATAATTTTAGGATAACAGGAAGTATCGATAAAATTAATTTTATTATTATTTTTTTTTTGTTTCCCCCACCCCCAGAAGGATCAATAGTGTTTCCACACTTCCCCTCCAGCGTGACTCGAACCCTCAACCTATCGGTTGAAGGTGGAGGTGCTCAACCACTTGAGCAAGCCTCACTTGTCAAATTAATTTCATTAGAAGAAGAGTATTTGGGCCAATTATAATCGAATTTTATTTTTCATTTCACCTGAAACCTAGTCTAATTTTATTCAAACACAGAGTAATCTGATCTGTCAATTTATTTTAATCTTTAGAAATATATATATATATATATATATATTAAGATAATCTTAATTGTCCGATCGTTTGATCGGACGGTCTAATATTCAGTCAAATAGTGCAACACATACACGACCTTTTAATCAATTACACGGTTTCCCCTTCCCAAAGAATCATACGCGTGACCTATCCCCCTTTCCCAAAAGCCTACGACCTTTCCCCATCAACTTTCCCAAAAAATGCAAAAAATCAAACAACCTTCCTTTTTCTCTACTCTCCTCTATTCTCGTCTCTCCCAAAATTGAAACACTAGTTGCGTCATGGCAGCCATAGCTGCCACCCGTGCAAGATTTCCCTCCCTTTTTAGCCATACCAACCCGTGAATCCCTTCAAGATCAGAAAATCAGACCTAAATCGGTGCTTCAACGGAAATTTTATTTCAAATTCGAATTAAATGTATAAAATTGTCCCAAATCGCAAAGTGAGTTGTCTCTTTCAACTTTTTGAATTTCAATTACCTTCTATTTGAGGTGGCCGTTGGTCTTTTAAATTCTCAATTTCAAATTCGGACTTTGAAGTTCGAATTTGCCTATAAATATGGGTGTTTTGTACTCCTCAAGGAAGGAGGGGGAGATCGAAAAAATTTAGACTACATTTACAAAAAAAATACAAGGAAAGTCACAAAAAAATTCTGGTTTCTTCTCTTATTTTTGGTGTGAATTCGAGTCTCGAAACTCGAATTTTAGTGGCCAGAGAGATTTTTGACGTCGGAGCTCCGGTTTGCTACCCAACAAAAGGTAAAATCCGTCCTTTTTCTCACTTTTCATCTTCTTTCCTTCCATCTATTTCGATCCTATGAGTATGTGATTCTTGAGTTCATATTGTTGTTGTGGTTTTCGGACCCTGCGAGAAATACAACTCTTGGTTCTAAAGTGGTTTGTGTATGTATAGTATATTTTGATTTGAAGTCTGGTTATGGTGTCGTACGTTTGCTTTCCGCATATTGAAGATCGAATTTTATTTCTTCCAAAAATGGATTTGAAAACTGGTGATAACAAATAGTGTTAAAAAATATCTCTATTTCCTTTATTTTCCATTCATTTGAGTTTTTGTGGATATGCTTGTGTTTATCCTACTTTGGTTTTACTTTTTTCTTTCTTCATCTGGGTTGTATCTTATTGAATATGTAAATATGTGAGCATGAAGCTTGTTTTGTTTAGAGTTTGTATCAGATTGTTGTCCCCTGTTTTGAGTTTGAATACTTGGTTTCGTCTCAAATTTTCATTTTTTTAACTGTGGTTCTGTGCCCAAAATATTCGAGACTATAAACTAGCCTCTTTTATTTCATCTCCATCTCCTTTCATTTGGACTGATTTTGTGAGTATGCGGATATTTTAGTTTTAAAATTATACGTGGGAATGACCGTGTCTTCTCTTATTTTTACCCGCCTTGTCTCACGTGGTGATTACGTGCATCTGTTGTGAATTTGGAAAAGTACCATTTGAGGTGCAATTTTCTTTGTAGTCATGTTTTCAGGTATGGGTTCATGCTAGTATTGATTAAATCTTTCATTTTTAAGTTAAATCAGGGCTTTGATTTTAGTCCAAATCATGCTTTGCTCTTTTCCTTAGGATTGTTGAAGTTTAGCTGGGATAAAAAAAACAAAAGATCTAGTCCAAGTTTTAAATATTTGGAGTACAGTTGTGTTAGTTTGTGGGTGTGCATCCCTGTAACATGTTTGTATTTCTGGAAAATAGTTGTACATGTGTGTTAAATCTTAAATTCATGTTATGTTCTTTGTAGTCTTTATATTATGCTTCATCAGTTCATTCGGGATCGGGATATTCCTAATTCTATATCTTTATTTATTTTTTTTTGCATGAACTCGGGAGTTGGAGTTTCAATGAAAACTCAGCTTTGATCCAAAGAATGGGTCGATGAGTATAGGATCACAGAGCTCGGGGTCTAAATAACTAGGAGCTGAGTCCTTCGATAGAAAAGCTATAGTATCGAGTTTCCTACCTTCCTCGTTACTTTATTATTTGCATTTGTTTCACTAACTTTTGTTACTTGAATATGTATCTTTATGTGGCTTTGATTGAAGTCGATTAGCTTTATTAGTTTAGTTTCGTTCAACCTTTTTTTTATTTTATTCGGCTAATTTCTTATTCATTCGACATCCATAGATATAATAACGAAACCTGGTGTAACCACTTATTTTATATTTTTGTACCTACGCATCTACCTTTATAATAATGGCAAATTTTGCTTTCATAATCACAGAATGGAATACACCTCTGATTGAACAAAACAACTAGTTATTATTTTGTTTAGCAAATACCGAGTGACGGTTTTGTCACCTTATCCAGGGTTTTGTTTTCCAAATGAATCATCATAAGTATTAAATAGGTTTCATTTATTCTGTCCGCTCATGTTTGAAAGTAATTAATCTATCAAAATCAATTTTTTCATTCAACTCTGTATAAATTAAACACCTACTACAGGCCATATCTGCTTCTCAACTCTATTTCAATTTTTCAGATTTTTAAGGCTTTCTAATCACAATATATATATATATATATATATATATATATATATATATATATATATATATATATATATATATATATATATATGAGAAAATGGTCTAATACCCCCCCTCTCCAACCTTTACCCCAAATTTCAACTCCGCAACTATACTTTAAAGAGGTCCTACGACCCCCTTGAACTATTTAAAAATGGAATATATATCCCCCCACACACACAAATGCTGACGTGGCAAGAGTGTGCGTTTCACTTCCTTTAAAGAGAGTGAAAACCGAACTTTTTATTAAAAATTTAATTTTAATATTTCTTTAAATAAATATATATAATTTTAATTATTATTTTTCTTTATTTATTTTCTTTCTCTTCTTCTTCAATTCATTTTCTTTCTTCTTCCTCAATTCTTCTTCTTCTTCACAAACAATGACATCCAAAAACTCATCAATGACATTTTTCTTTCTTTCTCTTCAATACTTCTTCTTCACAAACAATGGCACCAAGAACTCATCAATGACATTTCTTCTTCTTCTTCTTCTTCATTTTCTTTCTTCTCTTCAACAAAACACAAAACACCATGGCTTCTCCCCCCCCACACACCAAATTCTAAAATTCCATAAAAAATAAATAACTAATTCCATTCCATTTCAAGAACACACACCCCAAATGGATCTATCTTCAATTCCATCAAAATGACAAAATTAACAATCATTTCAATAATTGGTGCAATAGCTAAACTAAAATTTGGTGGTGGTGTTGCATCGATTGGTGGTGGACAGTGGCGGCGCCGCCTTCATCGGAGTTCGTCAACGGCGGCGCTGCGCTCAAATATGATTTCACGGCGATTGGAGCATCGGTTTTGGATGATTTTTGTTGGGGTGTGCTCGATGTTGAGGTGGCGCACCTGTTGGGACAGGTCCGCGACGCCAAAAGTCATCGGAGCTCCGACGGCGGCAGGCAGTGGTGGATTCGCGATTTGACGGCGGCGACGACGCGAACTTGGTTGATTCAAGTTGAGTTGCTCACATGAATTTTTGGAAATGTGAACATATTCACGAATCAAAATCTAGTCCTTCTCCTCAATTAATTCGGATTCCTGTGCTTCCAAAAATGCTTCCAAAAGGAAAGAAAAATGTGAAATGGAAAGAAAAATTCAAAAAAGAGAGTGAAATGGAAAGAAAAATTCAAAAAAGAGAATATATATATATATATATATATATATATATATATATAAGAATAATAATTAATTTTTTATATAAAAAAAATAATATTACGTGGAAATTAGGTGGCATTACATGGCAGGTGTGTGTTGCTCACTTTCCATTGCGCATCTGGGCGTCAGCGTTTGGGGGGGGTATATATTCCATTTTTAAATAGTTCAGGGAGGTCATAAGACCCCTTCAAAGTATAGTTGTGTAGTTGAAATTTGGGATAAAGGTTGGGGGGTATTTGACCATTTTCTCATATATATATATATATATATGTTATACATTACCGCATACAAGGTATATTTTACTACTATCATTATCATTGTCATTACTATGATACTATCACTTACATTATTATTATCATTATTATTATCAGATTATTTTCACTTTATTATACCAATGTATGTTACTTTGACATTTATCTTTAACTTAGTTCAACTTAAATCTATTCAAATTGCACAAGAGAAAAGAATTTTATACCTTTTCATTTATTTCTAAATCCTCATGCATTTATATTTATTTTAAATAAATTCTTTCACACTTCAAAAGTATACTTTATTTACCTTGTAATGAATTTTATTCACATATTTAACTTTGAAAAGTCATAAGATCTTATACTCGCTACTCTACATATTATAACAACAAAACTTACTACTCTCTCTCATAATTTTTCAAAATATTCGTTTATTTATAACTATATTATTTCCTTGTATGTGATAGTGTTACATCTTTATGTGCCTTGACTAATTTTTTTTTAATTTTATTTATTTGTTTATTTATTTATTTATTTAAAAATGATGACAGTTTTCTTATCAATTTTAACAAATAACTAAGGCAAAATATTCTCTAAATATTTCTAAAGCTAAGTTTAAGGACTATCTTCGGATAGGCTCCAAGAGGTGCTTAATACCTTCCTCTCGAGTAACCAAAACCCTTACTTAGAATCTCACTGGTTTTTGCAGACTAAAACAGAGTTTCTACTACCAAAAATGGTTTCCCTGATTTTTGTCAAAAGTTAGGTGGCGACTCAAAAACAAAACAAACAATTATTTCGAAAGCCAGTAAGCGTCGCTAAGACCACCATACGTTGCGGATTGTTTCGGCCGGTTTGAAATAGGGTGCGAGAACATAGATAGAGAGACTATGAGATGGGTGTCTTCTGAAGAAGGGAAGCTCACCACTTCGACGTCACCACATGAATCACTCAAACACCTGTCACTGCACGGTCGGGACATAGCGTTCGGAGACGGTTAGCAGTTGGAGCGCTAGCATGTAACTTAAGGGTAAGGATAAAATAATGTCATTATTCAATACCAAGTCAAACCATCATAATTCACCACATTTATACACATAGGCATGCAAATACACATGGATACATTAAGTGTCAAATGATAACAAGACCATAACATGCATCTCAAAACATTCAAACACAAACCATGAAGTGGAGGACTCTAACCATCCATTGCTTAGGTTATCTCAAGCAAGATGACTCTGACCTCAAGTCATCTCATTAAGCAAGTGGACTCTAACCACAAGTCCATAACATTAGTAAAGTAACTCTAATCACAAGCCATTTCATTGCATATGTGGATTTCAACCACGGGCTATTTATGACGCAAGTAGACTCTAACCACCAATCATTTCATTTTGTATGTGGACTCTAACCACAAGCCATCTCATCCATTACTAGTAGACATTGGGACTCTAACCTGTTGTCCATGCATTCACATCACACCATTCACATTTGGGGACTTTAACCCACTTAACTATTTCAAGCCATCAAGGCCACAATTCAATATCATACATGAACACAAGGTCTTCATGAACCATATATCAACCAATAACATTAACAAGCCAATACATTAGTTCAAAATATCACTCGAGCCAAATTGTGGTCATCAAGACCTTTATCAAATCATTCATTACACAATTCAATTTCATACTAGGGACTCTAACCCCTTTCTAACCAATCAAACCACCAAGGGCATTATTTAACTCATTACATGGCCAACAAGGCCCTTACAAAATCATTTACCAAGCATTCTTACCCATTAATCCATTGCCTTAGTTCAAAACTCTATTAGCATGTAACTAGTCATTTCTCTTAGACATTTTCACAAACACCTTGAAGGCATATCTTTACCATGACCAAAATTCAAGTGAAAACCTTTAATATTAGGGTTACTCAATACCCATTTGTTAAACCATAATCAACAAGCACCCGCATGTGCAAACCATCACCAAAATATGTAAAATCACAAGTCTAGACAAGAATAAACATTACCAATCACTTTAAATTAAAACACTTATCATTTGCTTTAAAATTCACTATTAAAGATTCATAAACAATGCTTAAATACCATTATATTTGAGAGATAATAATAGGAGGGAGTCACATGCCTTATACAAGATGATTCAAGGAAGGATTCTTGACCCCCTAGCCTTTTATGAACACTCTTGAAACTCTAGCCTCCAATTCTTGGTGAATGAGTTTTAAGAAAGTATTTGGAATGTTTTGGTCTTGCAAATGAGTGTTTAGGAGGCCACAATACATTATATAGTGAGGAGACCTAAGGTTTTTGGGGTGGGAAATTTTCATAAAGTCCCTAGCCTAAAAGTTGAAAAGTGACTTCCCAGGTGGGTACGACTCACTTAGCTTAATCGTACCTTAGGGTACGAGTGGTAACCTAACTCGTACACTAGGCCTCACCAAGGACCCCTACACTGACCAAGGTATGACCATACCCTTAAGACTCATACCCAAGGGTACGAATGGTACCCTAAACCATATCCCCAAAATCGTACCCAAAACAGTTTCGACTAGGTCAACTCAATACTCCATACGACTAGGTAGTGTATGACTCATACCCTAATGTACGACCATAGGGAGGCTAAGTTGTATCTTGGTCAGTATGTTATCAACCCAGTCTATCCAATATACGAGAAAAAAGGTTTAGGTCATATCCTAGGGTACGAATAGTACCCATGGGTCGTACCCTGCCCAGAAACGTCAGATAAGGGAAATTTTCTATGGGTCCAAAGCCTAGGTGTTTCAATTCTCCCCCATTTGGATCATTCTTCCTCGAATGACGGGTAAGGAAAGCATAAGCACGCGATAACACACTATTACAAATCAAACTAACTATTAACTAAGTTAGAACACAAAGACACACAATAAGAATGAAACACATGCCATGATCATTATCAATCAACCATTCATTTCAATTAGTCTTGGGACTCTAAACCATTATCTATCAAAACACTTGCTCAATCCACAATTTAGGGACTTGAACCTACGGCCTATCAAAGACATATATCAAGTTAAGAAGATTAACGCATACCTCAATCACGAGTTTTCAAAATGGGAAACAAATACGAATACTTGGAATTCATGTCCTCTTCCACCTCCCAAGTAGATTTTCTCTAACTTTTGGTTCCTCCATAGAACCTTCACTGAAGCCACCTCTTTCATTTGCAACCGGTGAACTTGCCAATCCAAGATCCTTACCGAAACCTTTTCATAGGACAAAGAGTCTAAAATACCAACATTCTCCATAGGAACAACCAACGAAGGATCACCCATACACTTTCGCAATATGGGCACATGGAATACCGGATGGATGAAGCTCAAACTAGAGGGTAACTCCAATGCATAGGCGACATTACCAACCCTCTTCAAAATCAAGTAGGGACCAATATACCGGGGACTTAACTTTCCCTTCTTACCAAACCACATTATTCCCTTCATGGGAGATACCTTCAAGAATATCTAATCACCAACTTTAAACTCCAAATCTATATACCTCACATACGCATAGGACTTTTGGCGACTTTGAGAGCCTTTCAACCTATCACGAATCACCTTCACCTTTTCCAAGGCTTGGTGAATCAAATCGAGGCCAAACAAGTTACCTTCTCCAACCTCATACCACCTTATAGGAGATCGACATCTCCTACCATAAAACGCCTCAAAAGGAGCCATACCAATGCTAGAGTGGTAACTATTGTTATAAGCAAACACAATCAAGGGCAAATGGTCTTACTAACTACCACCATAATCAATCACACAAGCATGTAACATATCTTCTAATGTTTGGATAGTCCTCTCCGCTTATCCATCTATTTGCGGGTGGAAAACGGTACTAAGGCACACATTAGTGCCCAAGCCTTTCTAAAATGACTTCCAAAAAATGTGAGGATAATGAAGTACCACAATCCAAAATGATAGAAATCGGAGCACCATGCAATTTCACAATCTCCTCAAGATACAACTTAGCATAATCCTCCGCCGAATAACTAGTCCGCACGGGCAAAAAATGAGTGGACTTGGTCATTCTATCCATAATAACCCAAATAGAATCACATTGATTCCGAGACCGAGGAAGATCGGTGATGAAATCTATATTAATCACTTCCAACTTCTATTCGGGAAACTCTATCTCTTGATATAAACCATCGGACCTCAAGTGCTCAACCTTCACTTGTTGACACACCATACATTTAGCCACATAGCTAGCCACATCTCGCTTCATATTATTCCTCCAATAAAACTCCCTAAGATTATGGTACATCTTCGTGGAACCAAGATGAATAGCATACCAAGATCCATGAGCCTCGGGCATAATTTTTTTCCCTCAATCCATCTACATCAGGAACACATAGCCTACCTTGGTACCTCAAGACATCATCTCCACCAATCACAAAGTCACGAACCTTTTGTTAACCCATGTTACTCTTAATATTCATCAAGTCTGGAATACACCATCATCCTCTGAGTTCGAGAGAAGAAATCCAAGACTAGCCAATCGGTGAATATCCTTCACCAATTCCTGTTTATCCTCATCAACATGAGCCAAACTCCTCATGGATAACCTGCTAAGAGCATCAGCAATAACGTTAGCTTTACCTGGATGGTAATGAAGACTCATATCGTAGTCCTTTAACAACTCAAGCCATCTTATTTTCCTGAGATTCAACTCCTTCTGAGTAAACACATACTGAAGGCTCTTATGATCGGAAAATAAGTCAACATGAACCCCATAGAGATAGTGACGCCAAATCTTCAAAGAAAAAACCACGGCCAATAACTCCAAATCATAAGTAGGGTAGTTCTTCTCATAAACTTTCAATCGCCTAGAAGCATAAGTCACCACCTACCATGTTGCATCAACACAGAACCAAGCCCGATACGAGAAGAATCACAATATACCACAAAACTATTATTACCCTCGAGCAAAGTCAAAACTGGAGCCGAAGTCAATTTATCCTTCAACCTTTCAAAACTACCCTCACACGCATCCGACTATGAGAACTTAACCTTTTTCTGGGTCAACTTAGTCAATGGGATAGCTATCATCGAAAGACTCTCCACAAACCTCCTATAGTGATTGGCTAGACCCAAGAAGCTCCGAATATCGATTGTAGTCATAGGTCTACGCCACTTCTTAACTACCACTACCTATTGAGGATTTACTATGATCCCTTCACTAGAGATAATGTGACCAAAAAAAGTCACGGCCTTCAACCAAAATACTCACTTAGAGAACTTGCCATGCAAATAATAATCCTTTAAAGTTTGAAACACGGCACGAAGGTGGTCGACATGATCTGCCTTACTCTTAGAATAGACCAAGATGTCATCAATAAAGACAATGATGAACAAATCTAGAAATAGATGGAAAACCCTATTTATCAAGTCCATAAATACTATCGGGACATTGTTTAACCCAAAAGACATGGCGAGGAACTCATAATGACTATATCGAGTCCTGAAGGCAGTCTTAGGTATATCTACTTCCCTAATAATAAGCTAATGATAACCTGACCTAAGATTAATCTTAGAGAAATACTTTGCACCTTGAAGTTGATCAAACAAATCGTCCTAGGAAAAGGATACTTATTCTTTATGTTCACTTTATTCAACTGACCATAATTGATGCATAGTCGAAAAAAACCATCTTTCGTGTGCATGAACAAAATAGGAGCACCCCAAAAAGACACACTAGGATGAATAAAACCTTTTATCTAAAAGATCCCTCAATTACTCCTTAAGCTCCTTCAACTCAGTCAGAGCAATTCTATATGGAGGGATAGAGATAAGACGAGTGTCTGAAACAACATCAATCCCAAAATCAATTTCCCTATCGAGAGAAATGGCATGGAGGTCATCAAAAAAGACCTCAGAAAACTCATTAACCATGAGAAATAATTCTAAAGAAGGACTATATGAGTTAGAATCTTTAACTCGGACCACATAATACAAACACCTCTTAGAAATCAACTTTTGGGCTCTAAGATATAAGATAAACCTCTCCTTAGGCACTAAAGAACCCCCTTACTATACAATGACCGACTCATTAGGGAATTTAAACGTCACCCTATGGGTCCGACAATTTAAGGAAGCATAGCACGAATGCAACCAATCCATCCCCAGAATAACATCAACCATATCTAACTCTATCAATTCTACTAGAGTTTCTTTACCACCAACAACTACCATACACCCCCTATTGACCCTTTCAATAACCATAGAGTCTCATACCGAGGTAGAAACAGAAAAAGAAACTGACAAACACTCTATACCAAAAACAAAATGTACAACCAAAAATGGGGTCACATAAGAAAGAGTAGACCACGAATCAATCAAATAATACATATCATGGGAGAAAAGTCTCAACATAGCCGTAATAATATCTAGAGATGCCTCAGAATCTTGGCAAGTAACACATGCATACAAATAACTCTGGCCATTCCCGGTGCCAAAAGCAGTACCCTTCATTGCAGGAGCAGGTGAAAAAGCAATACGGTCTCTGTTGGCTCAAAAAGCCACTAGAGAGGGGCACTCTTGCTGTATATTCCCAATCTGACCACATCTAAAATATTTGTACCTTTTTTTCTCACACTAGCCACAGAACCTACAAGGAGGATAGGATAGAATCGACTGATCCCCACTAGTCTAAGATTGGGCACTCTATGCCCGTAACCCACCACCAAACTAAGACCGACGATCACCTGATGGCCTCGGGTAAGGAGAACTAACCTACAAGAAAGAACCAAAACTCCCCCACCTATTCCTTGGCCACTTGCCACCATCTCTACCACTTTGCTCATAAGGCCTAAATCTCTTTCCTTTCACTAAACTAAACCTATTTCTTTTTCTCTTCTTCTACTTGTTGTATATACATGACCAATCTAGAGATATCCATATCTTTGATTAATAAAGCCATCTTGATCTCAAGGACCAACTCATGAGATAATCTCGAGGCAAACTTTCTCATGCGAGCCTTCATGTCCGACACCATCCTCGGAGCATACCTAGACAATTGGCGAAACTTCATGGCATACTCCTTGATCGATATTTTTCCTTGCTTAATATTAACAAACTCCTCTGTCTTTACTTCCCTCAACTCAAGAGGAAAGAAATGATCCAGAAAAGTATTAGTGAATTTCTCCCACAAAGATGACTCATCAACGTCACCCCTAGTATACTTTCACTTCTCGTACCATTGGTACGCCACGTTCTTCAATTGATAGGATGTAAACTCCACCCCTTCCATATTAGTGGCATGCATGACTCTAAAAATCTTTTCCATCTCATCCAGAAAACCCTGAGGATCTTCCTCCACCTTAACACCGGTAATGGTCGGAAGACTCAACTTCATAAATTGGCCAACCCTTGTGGCCTCAAAAGATGAAGAAGAAGATGCACCACACTTAGCCTGAGAAGCTACCAACTGAGCAATCATATGAATCGACTGACGAAACTCAGCATTCGACACATCAGCTTGTAGAATCAGAGAAGGACTAGAGGGAATTGGTAGAACTATCGGACCATCAGGTATCGAACCCCTAGACCGAGTATGGACTCCATAAGTAGAGCGAGTTCCATCAATATCATCCCCAGTTAGGACGGAAGGGTTTGCAGGTACTTCAAATCTTCTTGGAGGCATGATCTGAAAGACAAGCAAATGGAAATTAAGAGGATCCAAGACCTTAAACTCTATAGCTCAAGATAAGAAAACAAAAAAGTAAAAAATTTTAAATATCTTATAGCCTCTCTCTTATAAGTGTGGTATGCTATACACTCATAAAAGAGACTCTACTCGACACGGCTTTGTGGACACCCAACTGACGATGAACCTAAGCTTTGATACCAACTTGACACGATCCAAAATTGGTCCTTGTCCTATGGGCATCTCAATCCTAACAAGGATCTGAGATCGCCTCGTTAACCTCACCTAACCAATCACATCAATCCATAAATGTCGGATAAATTTTAAACATATAATAAGATAGTGGAAACAAAACTAACAATCATAGCTTACGAAAGTCTAGCCATTCACTAATATCAATAATCAACACCCATTCTACCCAAGTCCACAGTCATTCACAAAATCTCTACAAATTTGATTTCTATAGCATGTCAGGACAAGCCCCCGATAATAGCCTAATACCAAGTCTAAAATAAGTTTATAACATAAAGAGACTATTAGATGGGTGTATTTCGAATGAGGGAAGCTCACCATTTTGACGTTACCACACGAACCGTTCAAACACCAGTCACTGTGCAGGAAGAGAAAAAAAAGCTCCGGCCCCTATGTCGCGTGGGGACATAGCATCCGGAGATGGTTAACGGTTGGAGCGCTAGCATGTAACTCAAGGGTAAGGATAAAATAATATCATTATCCAATACCAAGTCAAACTATCATAAGTCACCACATTTGTACACATAGACATGCAAATACACATGGATACATTAAGTATCAAACGATAACAAGATCATAACATTCATCTCAAAATATTCAAACACGAAACATGAAGTGGAGGACTCTAACTATCCACCGCTTAGGTTATCTCGAGCAAGGGGACTCTGACCTCAAGTCATCTCATTAAGCAAGTGAACTCTAACCACAAGCCCATAGCATTAGTCAAGTGTTAGTATTGACTCTTGCCCAATATACGTAATTTGTTTGAAAATTCTTGGGATAAGTTGTGCCTCTAAGGTGAGAGTTGTAGAACATTTTATAAATAAAGACATAATGTGGTAGTGTCAACTCTTGCCCGTGGGGCATAATTATTATTTAAAAGTCATTAAGCTAAGTCTTGCCTCTAAGACAAGAGTTGTAGAACATTTCATAAATAAGGACATAATGTGGTAGTGTCAACTCTTGCCCGTGGGGCATAATTTGTAGTTTGAAAGTCCTTGAATTGAGTCTTGCCTCTAAAGCAATAGTTGTAGAATATCTCATAAATGAAAACATAACGTGGTAGAGTCAACTCTTGCCTGTGAGGCATAATTTGTAGTTTGAAAGTCCTTGAGCTAAGTCTTGCCTCAAAGACAATAGTTGTAGAACATCTCATAAATGAAAATATAACGTGGTTGAATCAACTCTTGTCCGTGGGGCATTATTTATTGTTTGAAAGTCCTTGAGCTAAGTCTTGCCTCTGAGGAAATAGTTGTAGAACATTTCATAAATGAAAACATAACGTGGTAGAGCCAGCTCTTTCCCGTGGGTCATAATTTGTAGTTTGAAAGTCCTTGAGCTAAGTTTTGTCTCTAAGGCAATAGTTGTAGAATATCTCATAAATGAAAGCATAATGTGGTAGAGTCAACTCTTGCCCGTGGGGCATAATTTATAGTTTGAAAGTCCTTGAACTAAGTCTTGTCTCTAAGGCAATAGTTTTAAAATATCTCATAAATGAAAACATAACGCGGTAGAGTCAATTCTTGTCCATGGGGCATAATTTGTAGTTTGAAAGTCCTTAAGCTAAGTCTTGCCTCTAAGACAATAGTTGTAGAACATCTCATGAATGAAAATATAACGTGGTAGAGTCAACTCTTGCCCGTGGGCATAATTTGTTGTTTGAAAGTCCCTGAGCTAAGTCTTGCCTCTAAGGCAACCGTTGTAGAACATCTCATAAATGAAAACATAACGTGGTAGAGTCAATTCTTGCCCGTGGGGCATAATTTGTTGTTTGAAAGTCCCTGAGCTAAGTCTTGCCTCTAAGGTAAAAGTTATAAAACATCTCATAAATCAAAATACAATGTGATAGTGCCAACTCTTGCCCATGAAACATAACTTGTTGTTTGAAAGTCATAAGTCTTGTCTCTACAATGTGGTAGTGTCAACTCTTGTCCATGAAACGTAGTATGTTGTTTGAAAGCCATAAGTCTTGCCTTTATAATGTGATAGTGTCAACTCTTGCTCATGAGATGTAATGGAAGAAATCGAAGAAAATAACCAACAAAAAATAAAAATTGCAAAAAATAAAAAAAGAAAATAAAAAAATATTAAAAAACAAAAATTAATGAAAATATAGAAGTTGAGAGAATGGAAAAAAATAAAGGTTGATAAAAATAAAAATAAAAAGATTAAATAGAAATAAAGGCTGAGAAAAAATTAAAAAGAAAAAAAGAAGAAAAAATAAAAATCAAAAAAATATAAAAAAAAGTTTTTTTTTATAAAAGTAGACGTTGAGAGGTGTAAAGAAAAAAAAATAAGGGTTGAGAAAAACTAAAAAGACTAAAAAAAAAGAGAAAAGAGAAGAAAAAAAAAGTTGAGAGGAAAAAAAAAAGTAAGGATTGAAAAAAATAAAAAATAAAAAGAGAAAACAAAAATCAAAGTAAAATTAAAAAGAAAAAAAATGAAAGCTGAAAGATATAAATATGGAGTTGTTATTCATTATGAGGATCATTTATGTGATTTATTCCATTGGTCAGGGTAATTTCACACAAAAAAATATTAATTAATAGATAAAGACTATTTTAAAAAATCTTTTTTATTTAAGGCTAAAATTTAAAAGTTACCCCAATTTGAGGTTGTTACCCTTCACAAGCAACACACCCTTTTAAGATACCATTTGCCTTTTCAACCAAATGTCATGATGATTCATTTATTGAGTTCTATACCAGACAAGCGTTGCCCATAATGTTGAGCTAACAATTACGAGAATTATGATGTCAACAAAAAGTTTTGTAGTGTAATTATGTACTATAATTGCTATGTTTGAATAAGATACAGGGTGGTTCGGTGTGAAGTATAAAGAATAAATAGTTCTGTAATAAAATGGAAGATTATTTATTCCATCACTTACGTCATACTGATGAAATAAGTTGTTCATGATGGAATAACTAATCTTAGGATTAATTACCTCGAGATAACTCTTTCTCAACCAAACGATCCTAAAGTAAGTTTGCTTCCTTTGACCATGCCCTTTGAATTCAATCTTACTAGACTTGACTCCATTTAAACTAACTTTTAGGGCTCATTTGATATAAGAATGAGAAATAACAAATTTCAAAATTAATTTTAAAATGAAATTATTCTATATTTAATTGAGATAAAATCGCATAATAACTTATTTCGAATTGTAGTATTATTCTTATCCACGTTGAGTAACAACAATCTCAAAATAATTAATTCTGGGATAACTTATTTTCCCAACCAAACGAGCTCTTAGAGTTTGATCCTGACCAACCTTTGTCAACTTAGAAAAATTAAAGATTTATATCTAGGTCTCATCTTCTTTTTTTTTTTTTTTAGGAAGAGGCTCTCATCTTCTTAAAAAAGAATAAGAATGCATTACAAGCAATTACTATTTATACATATACTAATTTCAAATTTTCTTCTCCTCAAACATATAGAAAACATCTCTATCCACATTGTTTTTAGGAGGAGGAAGAGGAGTGGGGGTCTGGTGCAGGAATGTGGGAGATGTTTGAATCTTAATGGTCTTAAATCAAAGATGTGTATAGTACAAAAAGAAACATTTCTGATCTTAAATTAAAGATTAAAGATGTGTATAATACAAATAGAAACACTCTTTCTGGGACGGACCAAAAATAAAAAAGTAAAACACGTAATTCGGAGGTACATATTTACACGTAATGTACAGTTTACATTGGGAGACTAGATGAGTTTACATCATATCCCTAACCTCTTAGTACCACATTCTGAGCAGAACTTTGAAGTCTCTCTCAAGTAGGGAGTACCACATTCATCACAGAACTTTGCAGGACTTGCAGGCTGCATTATCAATATCGTCAAATAGGCCGCGAAGTCATCATTTTTAGAAATTAATAGAGCTAATAAATGAATGATAAAAAAGAGCCCTCTTGCGATGAAAATTAGAGATATAGAGAGCACAAATCACAGTAACAGTCTGGAAATATAGAATGTATGCTTAGTCAGTGAGGATTCCCCTTAAGCCAACAACATAATGCATTAGTGTAGCCAATTAGATTAGATTTCAAAAGCACATGAACCGATACTTCGTAAGAATATTAGACGCGTGAACTCAGTATATGACGCGGGGGAGGAAGGTTGACCTTGAATCTTGGAAAGCAACATAGAAAGATCTCTCACCATTATATGCATGCGCCCTCCTACATGGCCTAATTGTTGTAAGCAAGCCATATGTGGAGAAATGGTTGGCGACTGCTGAGTATGAGAAATTTCGGACAAATGAGATTGTGGGCCACATTGTTGATTGTGCGAGAAATGACTGAGATGTTGACTTTGGTTGATATGGTGGCTCTGCTGAAGGGGATGAAATTGAGCCTGATGGGCCAGAGGTTGCATATGCTGCTTTGACGTAGTCTGTTGACTTTCCTGTCGCAGAAATATAGTTGAACAAAATGAATATGAATCAACAAATACAGGTATATAAACATATGCATTGCCGTAAAGAAAAATCAAAGCATCCCGAGAAACATCTCATGCAGCATTAAGCTACACCGGGAAAAAAAACACCAGTTAGTAGGCACTGATATTCTGTGTAGTATCAAGTCCCTCTAACTACTGCAAAAGCATTCCCAAGTTCCGACGAGAAAAGTTTGAAGCCTATTTATCCACTGGGGAGAAACTTCTCCAAGTCCTCTATAAACAACAACAACATACCCAGTGTATTCCCACCTAGTGGGGTCTGGGGAGGGTAGAGTGTACGCAGACATGCCACTACCTCAGGTGAAGTAGAGAGAGGTTGTTTCCGATAGACCCCCGGCTTAGGACCAATAACAGTATAGCAGACACAAAACATAAATGCATATAAACTTGTACATGCAAAATAAACTAACGCCGCTAGCCACAAGATAATACTACTAAAAGCTATATATCCGAAACCATAAACAACACTCCACCCACGAACAAGAAACTTCAGAAACAAATAAAGAACGTCCCCCTACTGTTACCGACGCACCCCCACCCCCACCCCTCTACCCTAATCCGCAACCTCCACACCTTCCTATCAAGGGTCATGTCCTCCGTAAGCTGTAACTACTCCATATCATGTCTAATCACCTCCCTCCAATATTTCTTCGACCTACCTCTACCCCGCTTAAAATCATCCATAGCTAGTGTCTCACACCTCCGCACTGGAACATTAGAACCCTTCCTCATCACGTGCCCGAACCAACGTAACCTCACTTCTCGTATCTTGTCCTCCACCGAAGTCCCCCCACCTTCTCTCGAATGATCTCATTCCTCACCTTATCTTTCCTGGTATGACCTCACATCCATCGCAGCATCCTCATCTCCGCTACCTTTAACTTTTGGATGTGGAAGTTCTTAACTGGCCAGCACTCTGCTTCATACAACATAGCTGGTCGGACTACCACTTTGTAGAACTTACCTTTAAGCTTCGGGGGCAACTTCATATCACATAAAACTCCCGAAGCGAGCCTCCATTTCAACCACCCTGCCCAATACGATGCGTGACATCCTCATTAATCTCCCCATTGCCTTGAATCATAGACCCCAGATACTTGAAACTCTCCCTTTTCTGAATGGCTCGAGAGTCCAGCTTCACAGCCACATCAGCCTCCTGCGACACATGCTAAACTTACACTCCAAGTACTCCGTCTTGATCCTGCTCAAACGAAATCCTTTAGACTCCAAGATTTGTCTCCAAATCTCCAACCCTAAACCCAAGTCCAAGTCCTCTGTAAACCTTAACAAAAAACTGGCTTCACTATTGAGTCTAATCCGTTTGGACCTAGCCGGACAAGCTTGATAGACCTTCAACCTGTTAGATCTAAGATACCTAGACATGTTTGACCGCAGGAACAACAACTGCTAATTCTATATAGTTTCTAGGAATAGGATGTTAAACTATCCGGGTTAAGGATGCTTAGAAACAGTACTAAGTTTCTTGATGAATTATTTGTTTATTTTTTATCAATAGCTTGCTAGCAATTCAGAGTAGAACATAAGCAAAAGAGAAAGTGGCTAACGTTTCATGCGGAGGTGGATCCAGACTCTCTGGGTGCCAAGTAAACTTATCGATTAAATTAACCAGATTATTCGTCTTTTCGGTCTATAGAACAATTGACAAATTGACAAATTAATCAACAAAAAATGAACAGTAATAAAATGACAATTATGCATTACATATACTACAAATTCATACTCCATATTTGACTAAGATAATAAAGTGGACAAAGCTTAAACTTTCAATAATATTACTAATAACATAACATCCATAATTCATTACAATTGTCCCCAACGAGTTTTCATATTCTGAAAACGTTCAACGATGACATCATTGCTTACATTTACAAATACATCACAATCACACTATGTAACATACAAAACAATTATTTAAATATCGCTCACCAATATATTTCGCACTTCATTTTTTATGTGTTTCATGGATGAGAATGCTCTCTCCACAGTGGTCGTAGCAACAGGTAAAATCAGAACCAACTTCACAAGTAATTAAGTCTCCACAAGATATGTCTCAGTTAATGCCTTTGCCAAATCACGAATTCCTTGCAAGTTGGAGAACTTGAAATTACCACCACGCATATGAATTATGGAAATATCGAGTTGGTAACTCAAATCTCAAAGCTTTCCATCATCAAAATCATTTGAATAACACTTTGCTAAAGTCATGATTCTACCTTTGTCAAAGTTAACGAAAGAAATGACAGGATTCAAGCTAGAAGCAAATCACTACTCACTACATCAAAATGATCATTAAGCTCTTGAAGTTGCACATCAATAACAACATAAAAGATTTCAAAACACAAGTGCGAATAACAAACATCCAAACACTTACGCTCTGACTTTTCAAGAAAATAAGACTCATTTAATTTGGGAATCAAGATACCATGTGAATCACAAAATGAAGAAACATCACCAAACAAAGATTCCCACCCATTTTCCTTTATATCTTGCAATCTTTTCTTTGAGATATTAAGAAACTCCACGACATTAACAATATCTTTGATCTATTTTGTAAAGTCTTGCTCAACTTATTTGACATGGCCAACACTTTCTGCATCAAGATAAATTTGGACGTTTTACCCTTTATAAAAAGATATTCCGCTTGATTTCTATCACTTGAGGTAGAACCTTCCATTTCAATCACTCCAAGCACATGAACAATAGATGAGAAAATAACAAGAAAGTTATCTAATGTTTTGAAATGTGATGCCCAACAAGTATCTCCTGGTCTTTGAAGCACGCGTTCTTGATGTAATCCTTGTCCAGTATGAACTTCACCAAACTCAAGTAAATTTTCAGCTTGATGATGACGAAGTAAATCTCTACGCTTAAAAGATCCTCCAACAACATTCAACACATTAGTAATATGATCAAAAAAGTGTTCAACTTTCAAATGTTTTTTAGCAATGGCTATAAGTGTTAGTTGCAATTGATGTGCAAAACAATGAATATAATATGCCGAAGGACTATCTTTCATAATCAAAGTTTTGAGACCATTTATCTCTCCGTTCATATTATTAGCTCCATCATAACCTTGTCCACATATTTTAGATGGACTTAGTAAGTAATCAAAAAGTAAAGAATAAATTTCTTTCTTCAATGAGCATGCCGATATATCACTAACATGGGCAAGACCTATAAATCGTTCTACTACTTCACCATTCTTATCAACATACCTCAAAACAAGATCCATTTGTTCTTTGTGGGAGATGTCTTTGGATTCAGCAACTAGTATACCAAAGTAATCTCCATTCAAGTCCTCAAATATAACTTTCAATATTTCTTTCGCACAAGTATTGATAATATCCTTTTGGATCCCAGGACAAGTCAAAGTATCATTTTGTGGAGATTTTTCTAATATCACTTTCCCCACATTCGGGTCTCCATGCAACCGCAAAAATCCTAAAAGTAGCTTTGGTTAGTTGAAGATTCACTTTCATCATGACCTCGAAAAGGCAATCCATGATGTAAAAGAAGTCTTGCCACATCAATTGAAGCTTCCAAACGGATTCGGTACTCACTTTTTGACTTTTGCGAATACTTGTCAAGAACAACTTGAATTGATTAACGATGATTTGATAAATCTAGCATCTTATTGTAACATTTGTTGTGAACAATATTAACTTCACCGACATATAAACGAAATTTTTCAAGAGCCCTATTCCTACCTCTAAAACCCTTTGTGGCATAAAAATCAGCCGTAGTTTCATGAACAAATTCACTTTTGAATAAATAACAACAAAGACAATATGCGACATCTTTCTCCACACTATACTCCAACCAACTACAATGTGAACCTTTGAACCAACTTGAAACATTCTACCTCCTATTTCAGTTGGAGGATATGGTTTCATGATAGGCTGACAAGACCCTTTTTCAATATAATATTTCCTCACTTCATCTCGTATCCAAGGAACATAATCAAAACTTGATCTTCTTTTTCTTGGATCGACTTTAAGTGAAACCAAATCAAGATCATGACAAGAACGATTGTCATTGATATTACTAGAACTTGACAACAAAATTAGAACAGTTTCTCAATCCTAAACTAAGATAATTTGGAATTTGAGTTTCTAGGTTCAAGAAAGAGAACCAAAAAAAAAATTCAAATTAACTTACAGGCATATTATACTCATTGTTTTGCACATCAATTGCAACTAACACTTGTAGCTATTGCTAAAAAACATTTAGAAGTTGAAGACTTTTTTGATAATGTTACTAATGTGTTGAAAGTTGTTGGATGATCTTTTAAGCATAGCGATTTACTTCGTCATCACCAAGTTGAAAATTTGAAACAATAACTTAAATCCAGTGAAGCTCATACAGGACAAGGATTACATCAAGAACGTGGGCTTCAAAGACCAGGTGATACTCGTTGGGGGATCATATTTCAAAACATTAAATCTCGTTGGGGGATCATATTTCAAAACATTAAATAACTTTCTTGTTATTTTCTCATCTATTGTTCTTGTGCTTGGAGTGATTAAAATTGAAGGTTCTACCCTCAAGTTATAGAAATCAAGCAGAATATCTTTTGACAAATGTTAAAACATTTAAATTTATTTTTATGCTTTACTTGATGTTGAAAGTGTTGGTCATGTCAAATGAGTTGAGCAAGATTTTACAAAAAAAAAAAAACAAGATATTGTTAATGTTGTGGAGTTTCTTAATATCTCAAAGAAAAGATTTGCAAGATATGAGAGAAAATGTGTGGGAATCTTTGTTGGGTGATTTTTCTTCATTGTGTGATTCCGTGATATCTTGATTCCCAAATTAAATGAGCCTTATTTTCCTGGAAGTCAATCAGTAGGTGTTTGGATGTTTGTTATTTGCACCACTTGCGTGTTGAAATCTTTTGTGTTGTCATTGATATGCAACTTCAAAAGCTTAATGATCGTTTTGATATAACGAGAGAGATTTGCTTCTTAGGATAGGCAACTTGAATCCTGTCAATTCTTTCTCTAACTTTGATAAAGGTAGAATCATGACTTTAGCAAACTGTTATCCAAGTGAGTTTGATGATGGAAAGCTTCGAGATTTGAGTTACCAACTCAATACTTTCATAATTCATATGCGAGGTGATGATTCCAAGTTCTCCAACTTGCAAGGAATTCGTGATTTGGCAAAGACATTAGTTGAGGCAAATCTTGTGGAGACTTATTCACTTATTTATTTACTTGTGAAGTTGACTCTAATTTTACCTGTTGCTACGACAATTGTAGAGAGAGTATTCTCGTCCATGAAGCATATAAAAAATGAAGTGTGAAATAGTATTGGTGATCAATATTTAAATGATTGTTTAGCATGTTACATAAAGCATGATGTATTTGTAAATGTAAGTAATGATGTCATCGGTGATCGTTTTCAGAATATGAAAACTCGTCGTGGACAATTGTAATGAATTTTGGATGTTATGATATTAGTAATATGATTGAAAGTTTAAGCTTTGTCATTTTATTATTGTTCTTTTTTTTATTGATTGATTTTCAATTGTCCTATAGACCGAAAAGATGAATAATTTGGTTGATTTAATCGATAAGTTTACTTGGCACCCGGAGAGTCCGGATTCTGGATCCGCCTCCGGTGGCATGTTTATTATTTGAGTACACCGGTACATATATACCTATATATAGAGAGTTTCCGTAGAAGTTTGCGGGTGGTGTGGCACCCTCACGGACCTTAATAGATCCGCCCCTGGTTTGATCCATGAATTGCCAAAAGTAACTCACTACTAATACTTAGCACGGAATGTCTAAGTAAATCTCCTGGTCCAATAACTGATTGAACGGGTTGAGTTATGAATTTCCAAGAGTATTAGTGGCGCACGGATAATGTAATGCTTCTTAGATGACTATCAAATTTCTTGTTGCTATTTCTAGTAGAGTCCTCTTTGTTCTTTCTTCTTAACTATTGTCTTATATATAGCATACAGTTCTTTGCATGTTCTTTATCACACAATAAGGAACAATGTACAAATTAAACTAAGCAAGTGGAAGAGAGAATAGCCTTACTTCACTAACAGAGCGGTAGCTTTGACCTGCAGGCAATGAAGATGCATTGTCCGTGCTGGTGAATGCCTGACAGACATGAGCAGAAAAAAATTATAAATTTCTAAACAACAGAAGACGAAAAAGGATACATATGATGACAACAAGATCAGCAAAACTTACTGACAAACCAGTGATGTTGGAAATTGAGTTTGACGCACGTCTATACTTGTGTCTTGGAGCATAGAATTTATAGTCTCTAGGGGATATGGCGACTTCGTTTCGGCCTGTCATTCTTCTGAACCTAAATTAATAGGAGTATGGATCAATTTGAATGCTGATATTTCATGAACTGAAACATCGACTGTCACCATTTTTCTTTGTTTTATGAGAAAATGTAATTTATTTGAAGTGAATAAAGAATACACAGTAGTAGGATAAAGTGTACTTGAAATAAAGTCTGATTAAAGATGATTAACTTCTAGATTCTGTCTTTATTCTTGTATTGTCTTCAAGGTTCACTTGCATATTCGTTGCAGTAAGGGATCGGTAACAAAGTCAACTGCAGTTAGTTAAATTTGAAAAAAAAAAAACAAAAAAACTGCTAGGTACAAACATCACAGTACTTAAAGCTAATTGGACCTTTGGAAAAAGTTGAGTCGGTTCAAATAGTATATGCTTTTACTATCGTGAGGTGTATTAACTGAAGGAAACAAGATAAGACATTAAACCATGCAATCATGGAAAGATCAAAAGATAAAAAGTTAAACCACTACTTCTGTAGCTTGTGGGTGGATTATGAAATTTCAAATCTTTAACAATGTTGTGCCATGTTAAAATTATAAAAGGATAATACTGTTGTAAAAGCAGCACTAGGTGCTACGATCAATAAAATACTTTATGCCTTCTCTAACAAGGGAAAAAAAGAAAAACAGAATGTATAGAAGGAGAAAAAAGCTATAGTTAATAAATAAAGAAAGTAGATATTAAGGCACTATCTCATCTTTGTGGAATGAAGAGTTCTACAGACGAGACTAAATAGGATACAACACGAGAAGAAAACCAAGGATAACAATAGCGCGAAAGGTACAATATGCCTCCAACTTTGAATTTCATCTGCGATCTAATCTGGACCAAGGTGATGTAGTCCTATCAAACCTAGTCTCTCACTAATCAAGGGAAATTACGTCACATAACACTGTGCACGACAATTACATTCAACTTTAGTCCTCTAGTGAAGCTTCACAGTTATAGAAACTGAAAAGAAAATTGTACAGAATGAACTTCTGAATCTACAAATGCCTGCACTTGAGCTGAAATAATGGACTTCGAATTCGAATATGCCAAACAAGAGAAGTACAAATTAAACCAAAGAAGGAAATTCTCTTCTGACATAGTCAAAATTCACTCTCTGCACAAGCAGACAGCAGTAGATCTTTTGCTACTTCTCCAGAATAAAATTACCATATATCTGATACAACCTGGAAATCCTCTAGACAATATGACAATTTTCTTCCACATGGCTTTCAGACATAATTAAAAGCCTGTCCAAAAAGCAACCTTTCAACCGAGTTTGGGTGTGCTACAGAATTTCAGAGCGTTAACATGGGATTGGATATAATTGAGGGAGAACAATTGCACTTCCCAATTCTAGGGGGAGAAATGAGAATTGGTAGTAGTAATTATAGGGTATATTTACAAGGCGATTTCTCATATTTTTCTCCTTCCTTTTTCTCTTTATTTTGCTTTATTTTTCTTAGTTGTGGTATTACATTTACTTATGAGTTTCTACATTTAAAATGTAAAGAACAATACGTGTTTTTAATACCTACCACTTTAGAATTATTTAATACATATTTAATACGTATTTTAACCACCTAGAAATAAATAATACTACATCCGTCTCGTTTAATGACAATGTTTAACTCGGCATAGAGTTTAAGGAATCAAAGAAGACTTGTGACATGCAAACCAAATATATCCGAAGTACCAGAAGTATACTTTTCAGCGAGCGGGAGTGAGAGTTCCTTATGTCTTTTCATTTTAAATGAGTGATGGTGAGGGTTCCAACAAGTCGTCAATTCATTATGGGGAAAATGGGGATGCTGAGATCAAATAGTTTTAGAAAGGCCAAAGGTGTCAGTCTTCTTGGGACTTACTAAAAAAGAAAGTGTGTCACGTAAAACGGGATAGAGGAGTATTATTTAATATACTTAGATGCACATTTGTCAAACTCTAAAATTATTTACCTGTTCATCTGGAAAGAAAAGTTAATTTATTTTTTGGAAATCAAATTCAATTTAAAATTTAATAATATCTAACTATGTAATTACACTTGTGAAATCATACATGATGCTAGGAATTATACCATAATTGCCTAATGACAATCAAATAGGCGTAACTACTAAGCTACACAGTGGGTTTCAAACACACAGTAAGTCAGTGTGGAATGTAGATTATCTAGAATTAGATAAGATAAAAGGTAAGAGGACACAAACATATGTAGTATAGAAAAACACATCTATTATCGCGTGCCAACGGAAGTACTAACAAAAGAAGCTGCTCCGACGTCTGCACTACAATCAATAAAAATCTCGTAGAGCGATTTATGATGCTAGATTGGGACCAAGATATAGAGAGGGCCGAAATTCTAAGTAAAATAACAGATTATTTAAAGTAAATCAAACCTCAATGTTTAAGATGGAGAGTTTAACATACCATTCTGCATCATCAATACATAAGCTTGTTGGTTTCTCCACAATGGCTAAACCATTAACCACGACAAATCGGACACGCTTCTCCTCTTGTATCACTAATTCAGGAAACCTTGCCCTTGTTTCAAAAGATGTAGCCAACTCCCGCCTTTTAAACATGCAAGGTCCTGTATATTAATATCAGCAAAGTAAGAGGCTAACCGTGACAATGAAAGGCCAATAACAGGAACCAGTATCTCTTGTAGTTAAATTGTCGTCAGGAGATAACAATTACAGGAAACAACATTTTCTTTTCTATTCCATCCTTGTGAGGAAATAATGTATGTAACCAACAAAAGAAGCGGAAAACAATGAGTAAATACAAAAATTAAAAGTTGATGGGCTAAACTAGATGCTTCCATTGTTCCAAGATTCCTCACAGTTTCATGTAGAAACATAGAATTAAAAAAACAATCTATTTCTGATCTTTTTTTTCTTTTCTATTCATCTTTTTGCCGTTTTTATCCTCTCCATGTTCACATGGATGAAGGGAAGCAAGATGTAGAAAAGCAACCATGTAAGAATAGACTAGCCTAAAATTTGAAGCTGACACGTACAACAATAAAATCAGTCATCCTCTTACTATGTATGTATATATATATATATTTCAGCAAGACAGCTCAAATGAGAGAAATATGTGATGTATGATAAAAGTCAAAGATAGATGACTTGCGACTGTTGAAGTGAAATTTTGGAACCTTTGATGTCATACCTTTCCTAGGAAATTTTTTTGCAAGCTTTCTGTATAAACCACCAGCTGCTTCAAGGGCGACACCGATGGTTTTTTCACGCATTCCATTCAAAGAAGAGAGTCTTACATTCACTTCATTAACCAGTGTTTCATACATGTTAGCCACGTACATCAACGGCAAAACATATGTAGCATCACCTTCATATTGGATTTCTCTAGACTTCCGCTTGCTCATTTTATCTTGTGATGTTTGAGCAGCGAAGTCTGCCTCTGAATCTACAACATCAACTACATGTGGCCTTATAAAATGATCAACAATAATGTCCAAAAATCTTGTCCTTGCTGTTTCAATTGGTGATATATCTGGTCCATGAAAAATGGCATTAGCAAATTTAAAAATAAAGGTCATCTAGTTGCTTTCATCCATTTAAGATCATATATAAAATGAAATCTCCAGTTACCATCAATGGTAACAATATTGTAGGAACCCGTTGAAGATCCGCTATTTTCAATGCTAGTATGATCATCCTCCACCACCATACCATGAAGTGGTAATGAGTTTCTGAAGGTCTCCTGGAGACAATCCTGAAAAAGTACTAATGCTATTAGAGTTCATGAATAATTTGCGAACATGTACACTCATTGGTTTAGGCTTTATAGTCAAAAGGCCAGTTTCTAACATAAGAAACAAAGTTGTCTAACTAGCAGGGAAGCTTGCTTGCTCCCTAAACAAGCTTCCCAATTTGGCAATTAAACAGAACGCCAATGCCATTAAAAACAAAGAGACGACTTTAAAATCACCCGGAATGAAGTTATCTTGAAAGACCTAAAACATCTAGAATCCATGCGAACTTAAGGAAAACTGGGGTACAATGGAAGAAAAAGATCCATTTACGTGTAAGAATTATTTGGGATTAAGGCTAAAACATGTCAGCATGCTTATTTTAGATCCAATAATCACTAGTAGTACTTTAATCTTGCTACTTATTTGTAAGCCAGTGGAAAATAGACAAAGAACATCCCGTATTAAAGAAGCTATATTATTGAATATCGGATGGAAATGGTTCTAACAGACATGTGCATAGCGAGGATTCATACAGTTGATGATAACTAGCTCAGGGTTGAGGCACAATTGTCATTGTTGTTTGTCAAATTAATAAAGCAGAAAGGTATGATGGGGTAGAACAAGATATACTGAGCCTCACAAAATAAAAGAATAACAAGCCAGAAGACAATTACTTGTATAGAATTAGACGTAATACAAACATACACTCAAATTTGGCCTCAGCTGACAAGTAAGTTGAGAGTGCACATCTAGACACCTAGACACTTCAACTTGGTTTCAACTAGCAACTAAACACTCCAACTAGTCCTCAGTGTGTCTCAAGGACACCTGAAGCTGACGTAACACATAACAAATTATTGACATAATATATAAACAGACACTCAATCGTGGCCTCGACTAACCATTAAGCACTTCAACTTTGATAGTGCACATCTATACACCTCAACTTGATCTCAACTGACAATTAAACACTCCAACGCATCCTCACTATTTCCATGCCGATGTGGCACATGATAAATTATTGGCACAATTCCTAAACAGACGCTCAAACTTGGTCTCTGCTAGCAACTAAGCACTTCAACTTTGAGAGTGCACATCTAGGCACCTCAACTAGATCATTATGACAACTAAACACTCCAATTCGTTACACTAACATTGAACATAAATTTTGGAAGTTTCTAGATGATCATTTTATAAGTTAGAGAATTCAACTAACACAATAAAGACAAGTTGACATGTTTAGACGTGAATACTCAAAGTTTGAGTGTCTATTTATGTATTATTGTATTATGCATAGAATATTTTCAAAAAAATTGAAAAATCAAAAGGCTCACACTCACAACAGCTGTAGATTCATCACCACTACCCATGCTATCATCCGTTACATCACCTCCTCCACGATCAACATCATCACCACCACCACCGCCACCAATACCCTCTGCATTGAGATCATGCAAAGACGTCTCTATATACGAATCCGCCGCCGACCTCATATCATAGTGCTGAACCGGAACCCTAGTTCCCATCTTCAGTGACGTAATTTGCGTGAAATTAAACAGAAAAATACTGAGTGAGTGAGTGCCGGAGGCGGCCGTTTAGGCGGCGGCGCCAGTGCCGGAAAGAGGAGGGATTTGAAGAGAATTTTGAATTAACGGATATACAAACAAACTCCAAGAGGAAATCGAAGCTGAGACTGGTTTCCGAACCTAATTTTTCGGGTAGCTACCAATATCCAAAAATCAATTCATCCGAAGCTGAGACTGGGTGAGGGGAGGGGAGGGGAGGGGGGGGGGTTAACTATCAATTCATAAAATCAATATCAATCTTTTTAATAAGTTAATTTAAACATATTCTTAACTTTGGTGTAAACAAAAAACCAAGTGGATTAAGGATGAATAGTCAAGAAAATTAATATTTTTTTGTTATAAATATATTATCATATATAGTGAATGTTATTTTACCATATATAGTGAATGTATAAATAAAGGGATTTTTCTTTATTATAATTAGCCCCTTAATCTCTCAAGAGAAATAAGAACTATTCTCTATTCCTTCTATTCTTCTTCTTTGTTTTATATTTCATGACACATTATCAGCACGAACCTCTGTCAAATATAGTGAAATTATAAATCTAAAGATAATTTCAAGGTTAGTAATTCTTTATGTTATTTATCTTTTGACACTAATGATATAATTATTGTTAGATTTGAGGAAAATAATTGGTTTAGAACCACTTATGCTTTAAATTTGTTCATGAAGAACAATATTATTAAAAGATATGATGATGAATAAAAGTCTCATCATTTTGTAGCCTAAGACGCCTTTATATGTATAAGACATTGAGTTTGAATCTCAATACACCATATTGATGATATTATGATGGCTAAAGCAACCTAATGTGTTTTCTATGAAAGGTAATGAAACATATCCCATTGATATGCTCTATTCCATGATGAATTTAAAAGTTGACAACTTTCTCCATTCTTGAAGTGAATGTGGTAACAATGCATAATATGTCTGAAAGAAGACAAGTGACCTGCTGCCATGTGACCAAGAGGTCACGGATTTAAGCCTTGGAAACAGCCTCTAGCAAAAATGCAAGGTAAGGCTGCGTACGATACACCCTTGTGGTGGGGCCCTTCCCCGGACACCGCGCATAGCGGTAGCTTTAGTGCACCGGACTGTCATTTTTTTTAATTGTGATTACAATTAAAGATATGTTGGAGAAAATTTCTCTACATTATATGTATTCCTCAGTTTACTCCTGATGTAGCAATATTTTAAATGAAGCTAAAAGCTATCATAATTTGATAGGTTTAAGGCACAATTATATTTCATTCCTGGAGAATGAGAAGTTTATTAATATAAACGTGCACTTGATTATGATGGTATCACAACTCACCTCCGAATGAGGCAGAATAACTGAGAAGAGTTATTTTGAAATCTACTTCTAAAGTAGTAAATTTGAAATTTATTCATGTAATAGTAAATCTGAAATTTACTAAAGAGAAAAGTACATGTCATGGTAAACTTGGAGTTTACTAGTATAAAAGTTCATAATTTAACATGAACGATTGCGACATCCTAGAGATGTGCATAGTGAGTATTAAACATATATTGAAGAAGTAGAAAATTCTTCATGAACTTTTAATGTTGCTTGTTCTCATAAAAAGTTGGTTGGGCCAACTAATGTTGGGATTTGATCCCTCAAAATTTGAAAAGTATAAAAGGTGAATATAGACCCGTTCACTTGTAATGTGATCTATTAAGATGTATCGATATAAGAAGATCACATGTAAATTATTGTCAACCTACAGTTTGACATTCATAAAGTTGTTTGTTCAATATAAATTGAGTTAAGAACATAATTTTCAGATTGTGTAATCAAAGCAGTTCATCTTGATAATGCTAGTTAAGTTGGTGTTAAATGCCTTCGATAAATAGATTAACCATTGCTAATGAGAACAAAAGATTCATGTGTTAGTTTGAAATATTATATACGAAAGTACTTGTATGCATCAAACCAATAAGTTATGGTTAATTCTCCCTCAAAGTTGGTTCTGAGTCAGGAACCACACATTGTCTATCTAATAATTTTGATGTGCGGTATACGATTAATAAATATACCGTAATGCATAAAGATGGATTCCTCAAAGAAGATGGAGGATGTATGTTAGTTTTCCTAACATAAGGGGGAGATTGTAAGCAACTATGAAATATGTTAGAAATTATCATCAAAACTCCATTCAAAAGATAATTCAAGTCAAATGTCAAAAGAATATCATATTTAAGTTGCAAATACTCCTATTTTGTGTCCCTGAAGGACAAGGTCTATGCATACGTGAAGCGTGATAGACCAATCGATTCCAAATGAAATGATCCTTGAAAAGGATACGGAGCAAATAATCATAATAAGAAGGCAATGTGCTCTTAAAGAGACTACGACATAACAGTTCATGAAACCTTATGAGAGTTCAGGTACCTGAAAATACTGAAGTGATGAGATCTTAAAATGTTATGTCGCATTGTGAACCAATACAAAATGAGAAACCGTCGACGATATCTTTGATACAATATTGGTGCAATATTGTAAATGATTACGAGAATCTGAATTCTACGTTTATTAAGAATGCTAATGTAGAAACATTTATCAAGTGACGTGAAAGGATGTATCTTGGTAAGCGTATAACTTATTTGATTTGCAGTCCAGATACTTGAAGATGTCACTTATGAAATGTTAAATATTGTCACTTGACAAAATTTACATGAAAACTTGTTTTAGGATTCAAAATGTTTGAAGCATATTAAAGTTTCTGGAAAACGTTTTTATAATCCTTATATTGTATAAGTTTATAGCTTGAAAATTATTGAAACTCTTGGAGAGTTTTCAAAAGCAATAAAATATTTGATTAAATGAGAAACATCCATAATTGAATAAGAATTCATTTCGACCTCAAGAAAAGAATGAGGAACTCTTTGGTTATGAAGTATCACATCTTAGTGTAATTGGTGCACTAATGTATCTTCCAAATACTATAAAACATGACATATCTTTTTTCGATCAATTTGTTAGTAAAGTATAGTTCTGCTCCTATCAGGAGACGTCGAAATAAGATTAAACATATGAGTTTATTTATTCTAAAGATTGTAGCTTCGGTCTTGTTGATTATGCTAATGTTGGGTATTTATTTAACTTGCATAAATCTCGATCTCAAACATGCAATGTATTCACATGCGGGGATACTGTCATATCTTGGAGATACACAAAGCAGTCTATCTAGCCACTTCATCGAACCATGCTGAGATAATAGCTATTCATGAAGCAAGCCGAAAATATGGATGGTTGAGGTCTGTGATATATCTCATTCGAGAAAAATATGATTTAAAATGTGACAATGTATTCATAATTTTATACAGAAATAATGCAGCTTGCATAGCATATTTTAAGAGAGGATTCATAAAAGGAGATAGAACAAAGCACACTTCATCAAAGCTTTAATACATACATGAGCTCCAAAAGAATGGCGATATTAACGTGCAACAGATTTGTTCAAGTGATAATATGGCTGATTTATTCACCAAGTCTCCTTTAATTGCAACTTTCAAGAAGATGACGCATAAGACCGAGATGCAAAGGCTCAAGAATGTTCTCATTAGGGGGAGTTAATACGCGTTGTACTCTTTTTCCCTTATGAGGTTTTATGCCACTGGATTTTCTTTTTAAGGTTTTTAATGAGGCAACTTATATGCGTATTGTTAGAGATGTGTACTCTTTTTCCTTCATTAGATTTTTTTTTCCCCTGGATTTTTTCTATTAAGGTTTTAATGAGGCACATTATCTATTAATTAGACATCCAAGGGGGAGTGTTATAAATATATTACCATATATAGTGAATGTATACTTACCATATATAGTGAATGTCTACTTTACCATATATAGTGAATGTATATTTATGGAAAATTTAGAAACACAAAGGTTAGTTTTCCCCTATAAATAAAGGGGTTTTCCTTCATTATAATTAACCCCTTTAGAATCCCTCAAGAGAAATAAGAATTACTCTTTATTCTTCTTCTTCTTTGTTTTATATTCCATAATACTTATTATTTTTTTGTCAATAACACCTAATATTTTCTCTCAATAAATATATAACAATCCACATTAATTATTATCATTAACCCCATGTATCAAATATTCATTTCGTTTTCCTCGACACCTCATCGCCACTGCCACTACCACTTTTTTCTTTGTCAATTCCCATCAACAAGTAAGATAATCATCTCACATTCACATAATAGATTGGTCACAGAAAAAAGTTTCAAACTTTTTTTTCAAAAATAAATTTAAAAAACTATTTTGGGGGTGGGTAGTATGGTTAACAAAAAGAATTGCTTTTTAATAAATAAATTTTAAATTTTATTTTGGGGTGTGGGATAAGGGTCTGCATAGGGGTGGTAGGGGGTGGGGGAGGGGGGGAAGGTTACATAAGAATTATTCATTTTTTTTACAACAACAACAACAACATATCCAGTATATTCTCACCAAATGGGGTCTGGGAAGGGTAAGTGTATGCAGTCATACCACTACCTCAGATATGAGATAGAGATGTTTTTTATAGACTCCCAGCTCCAAATAAAATAATCTAGACAAGGAATAATATAAGAACAAGATACAATAGAAATCAACATAACCAATAATACCATACACAAGATACACCAAGTAATACAACAAAAGACACCACATCCTAAACTCGTACTAACCTTCAACCCTAATCTGTCTCCTCCACAACTTCCTATCTAGGATCATGTCCTCGGTAAGGTGGGGTTGCTCCATGTCATGTCTAACCACCTCCCTCCAATATTCCTTCAGTTTATCTCTACCTCGCTTGAAACCATCCTTAGCCAACCGCTTACACCTCTGCACCGAGGCATCCATTCTTTTCCTCATTACATGACCAGACCATCTCAACTTCGTTTTTCTCATCTTGGCTTCTATCAAAGTCACTCCCACCTTATCTTGAATAACCTCATTTCTAATCCTATCTTTACTAGTACACCCATATCCACCGAAGCATTCTCTTCTCCACCACCTTCATCTTCTGGATGTGGACCTTCTTAACAAGCCAACACTCTGGCTCATACAACAAAGTCGGTCTAACTATCACTCTGTAGAACTTTCCTTTAAGTTTAGGAGGTACTTTTTATCACACGAGATTCTGGAGGCGAACCTCCATTTCATCCATCCTACCCCAATCCGTTGTGTGACATATTTGCAATCTCTTCATTCTCCTGATCATAGACCCTAGATACTTGAAACAATCTCTCTTATTGATAAATGAGTATTAAGCTTAACAACCACATCGGACTCATGAGACACCTCGCTGAACTTCCACTCCAAATATTTCATCTTGGACCTACTCAACCTAAACCTTTTAGACTCAAGAATTTTCCTCCAAACCTCCAATTTAGCATTTACTCCACTACGTATACCTAAGATTCACTTTTTTTTTAGAAAAATATTATTACTTTTTTGAAAATTAGTTTTTGATCATAAAATTTCAAACAATCAAAATTCTATTATCACTTTTGAGAAATAAAACATAACAACTAATTTAGAACAAAAAAAATATTAGTGACACCCAATTTTGGCTCACACTTTTTCCTTTAATTATTTTATCGATGCTCCTCAGCTCTAAATAATTTTCAAAAATTAATTAAAAAAAAGATAAGATTCGTATTTTTATTTCTATTTTTACAAAAAAAGAAATTAAAAAAAAAGAGAGGAAAATTTATTTTCTATCATAATATAAAATATTTCTAATTAAATATAATTAAATATTTTAACGAATAAAATATATATCTTTTGGTATTCGCATTCACATTCTTTCTAATCTTTATTTTAGGGCGATATTGTGACTATATATATATATATATATTGCATAAAATATATATTTTATAAGATGTGCATATACTTTCTCATACCTTTGTTTTTTTATATTATAGGCCAAACCCATCGGTCGTCCTCTAAACTTGGCACGAACTTTCACTTAGGCGCCTCGAATGGACGTTGTTCACTTTTAGCACCTCAAATAGCCATAAATTTTGTCACTTTGGCACTTTTCGACATCAGCACTGGTGAGTGTGTCTCACTCGCTGCCAACGTGAAAAAAGGGTCAATTAATTTGTGCTAACTCATTTAAATTGCCACATCACTATATACACCTATAATTATTTTTTTATTGAAAAAAAGATTAAAACACATGGAAAGGGACCAATTATAAAAAGACATTTGTCATTTTTATAATTAATTTAAATAAAAAATATTAATAACCCCACCCCCACCTTATATCATCTTCCTAACCACCCCACCCCACCCCACCCCATATCATCTTCCTCAACCCACCCCACCTCCTAAATCTCTTTCCGCCACCCTACCCCCCTACCCCCACCCACCCACCACTTCTATATTGTCTTTTTCAATCCACAAGCGCCCACCCCTGCCGCCGCCCCCACCCCCAACGTCTTCTTTTTCCTTTTTCTATTCATACATTTTTCTTTCATTTTCTTTCATACCCACTATCAAATTTTCATTACCACCATAGCATCAAAATCACTAAACTCAATCACCGAAGCAATTACCATTCAAATCCACCACTTCCACAGCTTATTCCCACTCTTTGAAATAAAAGTAAAAAAGAAATCTCTTTTTGTTTTTCATTTTCGCATGCTTGAGGATCAGAACTTCTTTCACCTCATTTCTCTCTTTAGCATTTGAACGTTTTTTGTTAACCTAGAGTGCTTCTTTAGTGCATGTTGATTATAGTCAATTAGTAGGATAGAGATGGTCTATGTACTTGGTGGATTTCTTTGCTAATATTTATAGCAAAGTTGGAGAAAAATGTCACCTCGTAACATCAATTTTTTTGAGAAAGAATACATACACCTTAATTTTTTTGAACTCAATTATCATCGATTCTTGACAAAACTTGCAGCTCCATAAAATAGATGCGGAGGATTATGTATACTTTGAGTGTTTTCGACATTGATTCGTAGGTGGGGTGAGGGCCGCTGGGTATTTGGAGAAGAAGGAGATTTGGTTGGTTGGGTGGGGGCTGGGTATTTGGAGAAGATGATTTTGGTAAATGGGTGAGAGTGTTCGGAGAAGATAGATTTTGGGGGGTAGGGGTGAATGAAGGTATTTGATTATTATTTTTTATTTAAATTAATAATTTAAAAGTTATTTGGATAAAAAATGAGGCGAAGATGGTAAAATTAAATAAAAAATGAGCGAAAACATAGCTATCACGCGCCAAACCACGAGTGTAATACACTCTCTTTGCTGAATCAGGAAAAAGTGTCAAATGACACGCTTTATGGCTACTTGAGGTGTCAAAAGTGAACAATGTCCACTTAAGGTGCCTAAGTGAAATTCATGCCAAGTTTAGGGGGGGCCACTGATGGGTTTGACCTATATTATATTCTTATTTTTACACGCACATATATATACATATAGTTTGTTAATATTAAATCGCCAAAAGATATTAAATTGGATGCTTTAAGAATTATGTTTGTAATTTATATGCGTTAAACTAAAAAATATTTTTTAGGATATCAGGGAGCATCGATAAATTTAATTATAGCAAAAAAAAAAGAGCTTCAGGTTAACGATAATACGATTATATTTTTTGTTCCACCCAAACCAACTTTTATTTTATAAATTTCAACCAAGAACATAAAAATCAGCCCAAACCCAGTATAATTTCTATGCCCGTCTTGCCATTTCACCTTAACTGATACAATTTAATATGATCCATCGATTTATTTTGAATTCGAAGGATTCCAAAATTTTCAGTTATTATTATATATTCACCTATATAATGAATTTTTATTTATCTAATTATTTACTTATTTATTTACGTATTTATCTTCTCCCTCTATTATTTTTAAATTAAATCCGGATAAAGATCGAACAGATTTAAAAATAATTAATTTTTCGTTCGTATATTTACATATATATATATATATATATATATATATATATATAAATATATATAGATATCTTCAACAACTATGAGAGTTGGTTCAACAACTACGAGAGTTGCTTCAGCAACTATGGTAATTGCTGCAACAATAACTATTAGTTGTTGTGTTACAATAACTGTCGAAGGTGCTGCTTCCGAAGGTGCTGCCGCCGAAGCTACTTCCGCCGAAGGTGCTGCCGCTGAAGATGCTGCCACCGAAGCTGGTGCCGCCGAAGCAGCTGCCGCCGCCGAAGCAACTGCCGAAGCTGCTGCCGCCGAAGCCACTGCCGAAGTTGCTGCCGCCGAAGCCACTGCCGAAGCTGCTGCTGCTGTAGGGATCTTTGTGTAAACATGGGGTAGTGATCTTTGTGTAAATAATAAAACTTGAGGGTTTTAAAATTAGTATCATTAACACTAATCTTAAAATTATCACTTGTACTCAATATTTAAGACTTGTGTCACTCATTTTTTATTTTGAAACTTTTTTGTCACCCTTAATTAATTTGCCCTTGTTAGTCTGCAAGGGTGTATCGGGTACAAAGGAATTTCTTTTATGATGAATTTGATCCGTGTTTGGTCTCTAATCTACTTGAAGTTGGAAATTTTAATGAGGAATTTTCCTTAAGAAAGTTGGCCTAAAATGAGGTGTCTTAGAGATAACGGGCTTTCTGTTGAGAGTGGTTGCCTTTCTTTGTCGTGCAAATAATTCTGTTTTTTTTTTTGCAATTAAACCAGGAGCCCCCTTGTTTATAAAATAAAATACGCAAAACAACATTCGTGATAATCTGTATATATTATAAAGCAGAGGACGGAGCATCAAAAGAAGCCAAGTGTCAAGCTGCTATGAAGTCACGTGTCATTTTTTAGGACAAAGTTAATAATGATGTAATAATAATTTTGAATATTAAAATACATTATCCTTCATTTAAAAAAATCATTAGCTTAAAAATAGACACTTATTATTGAAGAGTTCAAAATAAACTTTTACTCTTTCATAAACTTATTTCTTTTAATATTTAAATGTTATAAAAACATATTTGGGGTATAATTTATTAAGATATTAAATAAAGAATAAAAATATATTAATAATAACAGTAATAATAATAATATAATAATAATAATAAATAGTAGTAGCACGTATATACCAATAATAGTAATAGTGACATTAATAATATATTACATTTTAATACATTAGATTAAATATTAAATTAAATATTATTAGTAGTGATGGTATTTTAATACAATTGTGTTACGTCTTGGTAGTATTTAACCAACCAAAAAAAAGTAGTATTGGTAATAATAATAATAATAATAATAATAATAATAATAATAATAATAATAATAATAATAATTTTAAAAAATATAATGCTAATACTAATAATATTAAAAATAGTTGAATTGATTTTAAAATTTTACCTTAGTACAAAATTTTAAATTATAGCATAAAAATATTCTATTTGAAAAACTAAGGATAAGGAAGAAATTGAGATGATATTTTAATTTAAATTTAAATCAGAGTTTGAATTGAAATGAAATTCTAACTTCTTCATCTCTCCTATATAAACAGAGAAAAATATTAGACATTTTCAAAAAAAGTTATTATTAACTTAAAACTAAAAACGTTACATTCTAGAGTTCTAAATAAACTCTTACTATTCATAAACTTATCTCATTCAATGCTTAAAATACATTCAAATATTAAATAAAAGATTATAATATTAAAATTAGTATTAATAGTAATATTAGCAATAATAATAGTAGTAATTTTAATTCAAGTTAGTAGTAGTAGTGTTAATTATTTTTCGTTATTAAAAAACATAGGAGTGGTGGTAGATAATATTATATATATGTGTGTGTGTGGTGGATGTATATACCTCACCCTTACTTGCATTTATTTTAAAATTAAATATAAATTAAAAATTATCTAAATTCAATTCATATTAACTTTTTCATTCATTTATTTAATTCTAAACTGTCAATTAATTTTTTTAATGAAAATGCATAAAAGACAAACGATTGAAAGCACATTTTTTGGGCATATGTTGATTTAAAAAAAAACAATTTCCTTTTTAAAAAAAGAAAATAATTAAATTAATTAAATGATTTGAGTTCCTAATAAAATGCTAACTGCTTGTGATTTTCAACTTTGAAAATGATACAAATTCTTACAAGATCTTTTATTTTTAAAATCTATATCTATATCTATATATATTATAAAGTAGGGGACGAAGCACCAGAAGAAGCTGAACACAAAAAAAATGAAAATAAAATTTAGATCTTTTAACTAAAGCTTACATGTTTGAAAAAGCTACTCCAAGTATGTAGGAGTCTTTTGAAAATAGTAAAAATTTGCTCCTTTTTTTTTTTCTCATGTAGAGTTATCCAATTTTTAAAATAAATAGTTACTCAAACTCATATCCATATTGTTTAAATTTTTCACTCATCATTTTTTTAATGCATTATCACACCCAATCACTTTCAGAAATCAACACACGGTTGCTCAAAAAATATTTATTGTGTGTGCAGAATTCACGACCAGCCCTTTCTTTTTGCCATGATTTAAAAAAAAAATTGTGAAAATTTAGTTTAGATACATAAATATCAATTGCATTATCAGACAATACAGATATATTTAACTATTTTTAATATGCTTCATTAATTTTTTGTGTTTTTGTGTTTTGAAGCGTTGAATAATATTGAGAAGATTGTATTTTTTGAGCATTTTAAGAATACAAATATTCATTGCTCCTCTCGACCATATTTTTACCGTACTAATTTTTTGAATCTAACTAATTGATAGTTCTTTTGTCCTGTCATTGAATCTAATTTTTCTTTTTCTTTTGATCAAATTATTAGGTAAAAATGTGATAAAGTCTTTACGCAATAATATTAGCAGAAATGCAGGTCTCCTTCATTTTGATGGGTTTGGTGCTTGCACAAATATTGTAACTCTTTGCAATGAAGATTAGGACTACATGCTTCACATTAAGAAGTTGACAGACTATCTAGATAAGGTGACAACTGTTCAACCAAAATATATTTTCTTCCAAGTAAATATAGTATTATAGCATCATTTAATTATCATGGCTAATGACTATCTCTATGCTGGACTATTTGTTGACGTCCTCTGTTTTAACTTTGATTTAATCAGTCCATGTTTTTTTATTTGCTTATTGTTTTTGTAATACTACTACTAATAATAATATATTATTATTATTATTATTATTATTGTTATTGTTATTAGTATTCGTATTAATATTAGTATTAGTATTAGTATTAGTATTAGTATTAGTATTAGTATGATTTCATTGATTTTAAATATTTATCTCAATTTAAATATATAGATTATTATATAAATATATATTATATTTGAAAAAAGTAATGATAAGAAAGAATAATGAAATAATTAATACGGAATTTAAATTTGAGTTTAAATGAAATGGAGTTCTAGCTTCTTAGTCTCTTATATGTGCCCATATCATTAGTTTGGTAAATACATTTACTGCAATCTTTATATTCTTCAATTTCTTAAAATTATTTTTTATTTAATATTTTTCTTTTCATATGCAGGAAGAATGTGAAATTTTTGTGTTCATCTTCCTCTGTTAGTAGTGTTGTTGTTGTTGTTGTTATTATTATTATTATTATTGATAAATGTAAATAATAAATATTTGTGTGTGTATCTAAAATTTACCCTTACTCGTGATTATTCTAACATTATAAATATAAATTAAAATTTAATAATTAAATTCAATGTATATATCTACTTGATACCTTTATAAATCTAAGTTGTCAATTTATTTTTATAAAAAAAATTTAACAAAGAAGCAAAAGAAAGAAAGAAAGGAAAGACAAGAAAACAAAAGAAAATAAAAAATAAAAACATGCCAGAAAAATAAGATAAACTATCAAAAGATAACTAAGACTAATAAATTATTGATTTTAAATTAAAAATAATGATAAAATAAAATTACTTATTGAAAATGATTAGTTATCACATTAGTGAGTTCTAATTGGACTCTTATCAAGTTTTGAATAGAAAAATTAAGTATTTGAATTTGAAGTCATTATCCTTTAACTAAAAAGATTTTCATTATCTTAAAAATAGAAACTCATAATTGGAGCGTTCTAATAGATATTTGCTATTTCAAACTTATCTATTTAAAATTTAAATGCTATAAAATATAGTTAAATATAATCTTATATTTTAACTTATTTATATCAAATATAATGATAAATATATTATTATTATTATTATTATTATTATTATTATTATTTATAAATATAAATAATATATATTTGTATGTGTATCTAAAATTTATCCTTACTCGAGATTATTTTAACATTGTAAATATAAACTAAAATTTAATAATTAAATTCAACGTAAAGATAAATATATTATTATTATTATTATTATTTATAAATATAAATAATATATTTATGTGTGTATCTAAAATTTATCCTTACTCACAATTATTTTAACATTGTAAATATAAATTAAAATTTAATAATTAAATTCAACGTATATATCTATCTTTATATATCTAAGTTGTCAATTTATTTTTATAAAAAAAAATTAACAAACAAACAAAAGAAAGGAAAGAAAAGAAAAGAAAAAAACGAGCCAAAAAAAAAGATAAACTATCAAAAGATAATCAAGACTAATAAATTATTAATTTTAAATTAAAAATAATTACAAAATAAAATTACTTATTAAAATTGGTTAGTTATCACATTAGAGAGTTCTAATTAAATTCTTATCAAGTTTTGAATTGAAAAATTAAGATTTTAATTTGTAGTCATTATCCTTTAAGTAAAAGATTTTCATTATTATCTTAAAACTAGAAACTCATAATTGGAGGGCTCTAATAGATATTTGCTATTTCAAACTTATCTATTTAAAATTTAAATTCTATAAAATATAGTTAAATATAATCTTATATTTCATAAACTTATCTTTATCAAATATAGTGATAAATATATTATTATTATTATTATTATTATTATTATTATTATTTATAAATATAAATAATATATATTTGTGTGTGTATATAAAATTTATCCTTACTCGCGATTACTTTAACATTTTAAATAGAAATTAAAATTTAATAATTAAATTCAACATATATATCTACTTGAAATACCTTTATACGTCTAAGTTGTCTATTTATTTTTATAAAATAAATTTAACAAACAAAAAAAAGAATGAAAGAAAGAAAGGAAAGAAAAAAAAAAGAAAAGAAAAAAAAACGTGCCAAAAAAAAAGATAATAAACTATCAAATGATAATTCAGACTAATAAATTATTAATTTTAAATTAAAAAATAATTATAAAATAAAATTACTTATTAAAAATGGTTAATTATCATATTAGAGAGTTCTAATTGGACTCTTATCAAGTTTTGAATTGAAAAATTAAGTATTTGAATTTGAAGTCATTATCCTTTAAATAAAAAGATTTTCATTATCTTAAAAATAGAAACTCATAATTGGAGAGTTCTAATATATATTTGCTATTTCAAACTTATCTATTTAAAATTTAAATGCTATAAAATATAGTTAAATATAATATTATATATCATAAACTTATCTATATAAAAAAGAACGATATTATTATTATTATTATTATTGATAAATATAAATAATATATATTTGCGTGTGTATCAAAAATTTATCCTTACTCGCGATTATTTTAACATTGTAAATATAAACTAAAATTTAATAATTAAATTTAACGTATATATCTACTTGAAATACCTTTATATCTAAGTTGTCAATTTATTTTTATAAAAAAATTTAACAAACAAACAAAAGAAAGAAAGGAAAGAAAAGAAAACAAGAGAAAATAAAATTTAAAAAACGTGCCAAAAATGGAAGAAGATAAACTATAAAAAGATAATTAAGACTAATAAATTATTAATTTTAAATTAAAAATAATTATAAAATAAAATTATTTATTAAAAATAGTTAATTATCACATTAGAGAGTTCTAACTGGACTCTTATAATGTTTTGAATGGAAAAATTAAGTATTTGAATTTGAAGTTATTATCCTTTCAATAAAAAGATTTTCATTATCTTAAAAATAGAAACTTATAATTGAAAAGTTCTAATAGATATTTGCTACTTTAAACTTATCTATTTAAAATTTAAATGCTACAAAATATAATTAAATATAATTTTATATTTCATAAGCTTATCTATGTTAAATATAATGATAAATATAGTATTATTATTATTATTAACTAAAATTTTGATAAATAATGAATTAAAGGAATATCAATATATAAAAATTTAAGTAACTTAAATTTAAATTAGCATTGTATGGTTTGAAATAAGCAAGAAAATAAATATCAAAATATACAAGATAAAACAATAAAATACAATAGAAAAAAATTATAAAGATGGGGAGTGGGGGTAGGGTGGGGTAATATTTTGAACTAATTTTGAGAATATAATGTAGTAATTAGATTATATATATATTACTATCTATAAATTTTAAATTGAAAAGATGTGAATAATAGAATAAAAATTTAAAAATGGAAAAAGTCACAAGTAACAAAATTTATATATCTATTTCATAATTAATGAAAAGGACACTTAATAACTATATTATGCCAAGTGATAAGCTATTAAAAATTAATATTAACAAGTTAATTATAACTTTAAAATGTGAGCAACATAATAAATATAACATGAAATATAAAAGTTTTCAATATTTTATGATTCATTGTCACAATGTGTATAGCTTTTGCTATGGAATGGCGGGGGTGGGGGAAAGGGGTGGGGGATGATTTGGGGTTGGGGTTTATTTCAATAAGGAACAATATGATAATTAGATTCTGTTTAAGGTAATATGATTTAACATGCTCGAACATCACAATCCAAAAAGATTAGTAATAATATTTTTATCCTAAAATGTAAGTAGATAAATACTCAACTAACATCTTTATTTATACATTTTATATTAATATGAAATTATAATTTAACATAAATATAATAGATAAATCTAAACAATGAAAAAATCATAGGCAATTAAATAAGCGTTAAGAAATAAATTAAATTTTTAAAAGTGCTTTTTCAACTATAATGAGTAAAATCTTATATTTTAATGAGTTTATGATTTTACTATTTCCTTTAAAATTAATATTCAAGAAATATTACATGCATTATGAAATTTCTTTAATTCTTAGGGAAAGTTCATAATTTTTATTTGAGTTTGAGTAAAAAAGTTACAATTAAATATGAAATAAACTAATATGTCGATAGATGTGAAAGTGTAGCTAATTTTAAGCGGAGACAAAATCTAACAAATTAGATTATTTTGGAATCATCTTCTAATCTTTATTTCATTTTTTGTTATGCATAACAAATTACTATTTTAATTTCTATATTTTGAGATAAGAGATAAGAAAACTCAATTGCTTATGTGTGAAACAAAATAATTTAAGAATATACATAGTGTATGGGGGTGGGAGGTGTTGTAGATTTAAATTATGAATAATATAATAAATAAAATTATGAAATATATATATATATTTTTTTACAATTAATGATTTTTTTTTTATAGATTTTCTTAGTGGTAGGGGGATTGGGGTGGGGTGGAAGCGCTTTGTGTAGGTTGGTGGGGAGTGGGGGAGGGAAAGTTTTTTTTTTAAAAGAAAATTGAGGGGTGGGGTGGGGGCGGGGGATGGATATGGACGTGGAGATGGGGGTAGGAGTGAGAAGTGGTGGGGGCGTATTTTTTTTTTCATATTTTTTTGTAAAATAATGTGATAGTTGAACTTTTTTTCTAAAGATAATATATTTTAACATGTTCAAACAAGACATTTCAATATGAAATGATTAGAAATAATATTCTAATAATATTATCTGCGCATCGTGCGGGTACGTACTAGTTGATATATATGCCTTGGGTAGATGTCAGTATGTGCGTGGCTTTTCCCTTTTTGGAATAATTGTGCTAAAGAGGCTACTATGATATTTCTTTTCCTTCATTTTGAACAACTCAATGGGGCAAGAAAATAGAAGGGCTGTATCTTAGCGAGGCAATCCGGATGACTAGGGGTTCTTTGTCAAGCACCCGTGTTTGCAGCCATGTCATTTTCTTACTTATGGTGTCTTTGGTATGAATAGAAAATAACTATCATGATTGTAATTAGTATTTGGTTTCTCATGCATCCCTTTTAGAAAAGAATTTATTTTTACATATTAGAATAATATGATCTCTAATACTCTTGGTTGGTGCTTGCCCTTTTCTTAATTTCCTAAAGTCTCTTGGTGGGAGTAAAAATCACGAAAAAAATACAATTTGGTCCTTAATTATTTTGACGCAAATGGGTTAGGCCGTTTGAACCACTGTTAGTTAAATTCCCTCGCAATAATATGGGTTATGGTGGCATACATTGTTTTCGATAGCAACATGAAAGCAGTCGTACGTATGTGCCATGCCCTAAGCTCGTGTCTCGTATTTTTCTATGTTTGCGTCTCGTTTTATTTATTTATCCGAACTTAAATTAGTTACTGATCCTTATCTTTTTTTTTTTTTTTTTTCATGTGCAATCGGAGAATCGGAGTTCCTCAACGGAACTCATTTTTTACCCAAATATCGGGTCAACCGCTATAGAATCATCAACATTTGGGTCTACATCTCTACGAATCGGTCCCTTCCTAAAATAACTCGGCGTATCTAGACCATTGTTTTTCTTTATGATTTCTTATTATTGTTATTTGTTCCAAACCTTGTATTTATTTGAATTTGGTGCGAATTAATTGATGATGAATTTACTTCATATCCATTTTATTTAGTCTTAACCATCTAGAATTGGTCATTCGGTTATTCCAATCTCTCCGAGATGTTGGTTCTTTGTATAAATGCATTTTTTAGAGTGTAAAACTATAAATGTTGCAGTATAGGAGTGCAGATTTTTTTGGGGGAATACAAATAGGAAAAAATACATAAAGTAACATACTTAAATATTAAATTACAAAAAATAACAACACTTTTATCAAATTACATTTTGTAGGATATGTATTTGTATTTTTGTAGCAACAGTTTGCAAAAATACAAAATACATATCTATTATAAGAACGGTAAAAATCATATGTATTTGTATTTTTGTAGCAACAGTTTGCAAAATACAAAATACAACTTGCTATATTATGTAATTATGAAACTATTGCTATGAAATTCATAATTAAGGAGATAAGTATGCTATTTTTTAATTTTGCCCATAAAAATGCTGGTTTTGAGGCTTTAAACGGACCTTTTTTGAGTTTAGTATTCATGATTTTGAGCTTCAAAATGCAACCATTTAAGCATTCAAATTGCAGATTTTTGTTGGTAAAAATACAACTTTTGTAGTAACTAAAAGCATAGATTTTGGGAGCTCAAAAACTTTTCAAGAGTTAAAATGCAGATTTTTTAAGGAAAAAGTAAAGCGTTTTATAAACTTAACATTACATTTTTTTTAACATCAAAAGTGCAGTTTTTTTTTTGAGTGGGGAGCACCCTTTTAAGAGTTAAACGGTCCAACTATTTTAGAGCCAAGAATGTAGTTTCCTTTTAGTTTGAAAGTTTCTCAAGGGTAAAATATATGTTTACAAGGGAAAGGTCTTTAGTTGGGCATTGAATATTTAGTCAAAAATTAAGTTTATGAAAAGATAATTTTCTAAAATGGACGTAGTAATCTGGGGTTTGGGCTCTAGGTGACAAAAGAGTTTTAAAATGAAGTGTGGGTGACACAAGTCTTAATAATTGAGTGGAGGTGACAATTACTTTATTAAGGATTAAGAAAGTAAGAAAAGTTTGAAAATAACCTACAAGTTTTTTAATTTATACTTTGATCCAATGTAAAACCTAATATAACTAGAAATTGAGGGAAAAAAAAGGCACGTTTCTCTCTCTTCTCATTTATTGGAGTTTTTTTCTCTCTTCGTGATTTTTGTTGTTCATTGTTGTTGTTGCTTTATTCATCATCTTCTTCTTCATATCATCATCTTGTTCTTCATTATCATCTCTTCTTGTTCATCATCATCATTTTCTTGTTGTTGAACATTGTTGTTACCGCTACTATTGCTACTTGATCAATTTTTTTTAGGTCAAATTTTATTCGTATATCACTTGGGAATTACTTATAGGTGATTTTAGTAAGTAAAATTATAATTTTTAGTTGAATTTCTTATCTGGGTGTATCTGCTACTATTGTTTTTTCAACAGTAGAAAAAACATGTAACCTGAATCCAACAGATGAGTAATCTGGTGCACAGATAAGTAATCTGTTGCAACATATTGACTAATCTGTTGCAACATATGAGTAATCTGTTGCAACATATATAACTAATCTGTTGCAACATATTACTCATCTGTTGGATTTGTATTATAGTGTTGTAACATGAATCCAACATATGGGTCATCTGTTGCAACAAATTACTCACCTGTTGTAACAAATGACTTATATATTGGATTCATGTTGCAGGTTCTATTCATTGTAGCAGTAACAAATATACCAAATAAAAATTTCAACAAAAATCATAATTATACTTACAAAATCACCTATGAAGTAATGTCCAAGTGATATACGAACAAAATCTTACCTAAAATTTTTTAAAAAAATTTCAACAAGGGCACAACAAATAAGTGAAACACATGAAAAATTTCATGAAACAAGTAAAGAAGACAAAAATAGTGTATCATACATCAAATGCAAAAGGATCGAGGGGACAAACGTTTGAGTTCTCCTAAAAACATTTAAGTTCCCTGGTATTTTAATTGGTTTCTAATGGATAACCCATCTATTATAATAGATTTTTTATCTGTTTGATAATTTCCAACAGATGAATCATCTGTTGCAACATGTTAGTCATCTGTTGATTCAAATTAGGCAATTATTAGTAATAACTAAATTGATTTAGCTAAAATTAAAGACAAGTCTTTAAGACAATGGACAAACATTTGAGTTCTCCTAAAAATGTTTGAGTTCCCTAGTATTTTAATTATTTTTCAACAGATCACCTTTTTGTTGCAACAAGTTAGTCTTCTGTTGCAATAAATGCTTATAACAGGCTAGTCATTTGTTGATTCAAATTAAGCAATTATTAATAATAATTAAATTAATTTAACTAAAATTGAAGACAAGACCTTAGACAAGGGGGAAAACGTTTGAGTTCTCCTAAAAAACATTTGAGCTTTAGTATTTTAAATTGTTTTTCAACACATATTTTGTCTATTTAGTAATTTCCAATAGATGAGTCATATGTTGCAACAACTTAGTCATCTGTTGCAACAAATATCTATATCTGTTTGATAATTTTCAATAGATGAATTAGTTGTTGCAACAAGTGAGTCATTTGTTGCAACAGATGTCCATATCTATTTGTTCATTTTCAACAGATGTTTTTATTTGTTTGGTCATTTCCAATAGGTTACTCATCTGTTGTAACATGTTAGTCATCTATTGATTCACATTAAGTCATTATTAGTAATAACTAAATTGATTACTAAAATAAAATATGAATTAATAAGTTCAATTACAGTTTCAATTAATTTCATAGTAATTACACGATTAACTAAGTATGTTCGTCCTGAGTAGAGTGATCAATTGACCAATTTTATTTGAAATGATTCAAATTTAGTCATCATTAGAAATAACTATATTGATTTAACTAAAATTAAAGATGAATTAGTAAGTTCAATTACGATTTCAATTAATTTCATAGTAATTACATGATCAATTAAGTGTTTCGTATCGAGTAGAATGATTAATTGACCAATTTTATGTGAAATAATTCAAATTAAACCATTATTATAAATAACTACATTGTTTTACTTAAAATTAAAGATGAATTAGTAAGCTCAATTGCGATTTCAATTAATCTCAGTAATTAAATGATCAATTAAGTGTTTCATCCTTAGTAGAATAATTAATTGATCAATTTTATTTTAAATGATTCAAATTAAGCCATTATTAGTAATAACTATGTTGATTTAACTAAAATTAAACATGAATTAATGAGTTCACTTACAATTTAAATTAATCTCATCGTAATTACATGATTAACTAAGTGTATTCGTCCCGAGTAGAGTGATCAATCGACCAATTTTATTTGAAATAGTTTAAATTCAGACATTATTAGTAATAACTAAATTGATTTAACTAAAATTAAAGATAAACTTACAATTTCAATTAATCTCATAGTAATTAAATGATCAACTAAGTGAATTCGTCATGAGTAGTGTGATCAATTGACCAATTTTACTTGAAATGAATCAAATTAAGCCAACATTCATAATAACTAAATTGATATAACTAAAAATTAAAGATGAATTGATAAATTTACTTACAATTTCAATTAATCTCATAGTAATTACATGATCAACTATGTGTATTCGTCTCGAGGAGAGTGATCAATCGACCAATTTTATTTCAAATGATTCAAATTAAGTCATTATTAGTATTAACTAAATTAATTTTGACTAAATTAAATATGAATTGATAAGTTCACTTACAATTTCAATTAATGTATTCGTCCTTAATAGAATGATCAATTGATAAATTTCATTTAAAATGATTTAAATTAAGCAATTATTTGTAATAACTAGATTTATTTAACAAAAATTAAAGACAAGACCAAGAGGACAAACATTTGAGTTCTATTAAAAACATTTGAGCTTTAGTATTTTAAATTATTTTCCAACATATATCCTATATGTTTGATAATTTTCAACTGATGAGTCATCTATTGCAACAACTTAGTCATCTGTTGCAACAAATGTCTATATTTGTTTGATAATTTTCAATAGATGAGTCATTTATTGCAACAGATTAGTCATCTGTTGCAACATATGACTATATTTGTTTGGTCATTTCCAACAGATGTCTTTATCTGTTTGGTCATTTTCAATAGATGTCTTTATCTGTTTAGTCATTTTCAACAGATTACTCATCTGTTGTAACATGTTAGCCATCTATTGATTCATATTAAGCCATTATATTAGTAATAACTAAATATATTTAACTAGAATTAAACATGAATTAATAAGTTCAATTACAGTTTCAATTAATCTCATGGTAATTATACTATGAACTAAGTGTGCTCGTCTTGAGTAGAGTGATCAATTGATCAATTTTATTTGAAATGATTAAAACCAAACCATAATTAGAAATAACTATATTCATTTAACTAAAATTAAAGATGAATTAGTAAGTTGACTTACAATTTCAATTAATTTTATAGTAATTACATGATCAACTAAGTGTTTCGTCTTAAGTAGAATGATCAATTGACCAATTTTATTTGAAATAATTAAAACCAAGCAATTACTAGTAATAATTAAATTAATTTAACTAAAATTAAATATGAATTGATAATTTTAATTACAATTTCAATTAATCTCATAGTAATTACACGATCATCTAAGTGTATTCGTCTTGAGTAAAGTGTTAATTGACTAATTTTATTTGAAATGATTCAAATTAAGATATTATTAGTAATAACTACATTGATATAACTAAAATTAAAGATGAACTGATAAGTTCAATTATGATTTCAATTATTCTCATGTTAATTACACGATCATCTTAGTGTGTTTGTTCTGAGTAGAGTGATCAATTGACTAATTTTATTTGAAATGATTTAAATTAAGCCATTATTAGTAATAGCTAAATTGATTTAATAAATACAATTTCAATTAATCTCATAGTAATTACATGATCATTTAAGTGTATAACATATTACAACAGATTTAATCTGTTGCAACAGATGAGTCATCTGTTGAAAATTATCAAATAGATATACACATACGTTGCAATAGATTAGTCATCTGTTGTAACGAATGTCTTTATGACCAATCTGTTGGTCATTTCCAGCAGATGACCAATCTGTTGCAACATATGACTTTATCTGTTTGTTATTTCCAACAGATTACTAATCTGTTGCAATAGGTGACTAATCTGTTGCAACAAATGTCTCTATCTATTTGGTCATTTTCAACAGATTACTCATCTTTTACAACATCTTAGTCATCTATTTATTCATATTAAGCCATTATATTAGTAATAACTAAATTGATTTAACTAGTATTAATAAGTTCAATTACTGTTTTAATTAATCTCATGGTAATTACACGATCAACTAAGTGTGTTCGTCCTGAGTAGAGTGATCAATTGACCAATTTTATTTGAAAAGATTCAAACCAAGCCATAATTAGAAATAACTATATTGATTTAACTAAAATTAAAGATGAATTAGTAAGTTCACTTACAATTTCAATTAATTTTATAGTAATTACATGATCAACTAAGTGTTTCGTCTTAAGTAGAATGATCAATTGACCAATTTTATTTGAAATAATTAAAACCAAGCAATTACTAGTAATAATTAAATTAATTTAACTAAAATTAAAAATGAATTGATAATTTTAATTACGATTTCAATTAATCTCATAGTAATTACACGATCATCTAAGTGTATTCGTCTTGAGTAAAGTGTTAATTGACCAATTTTATTTGAAATGATTCAAATTAAGACATTATTAGTAATAAAAACATTGATTTAACTAAAATTAAAGATGACTTGATAAGTTCAATTACGATTTCAATTATTCTCATATTAATTACACGATCATCTTACTGTGTTCGTTTTGAGTAGAGTGATCAATTGACTAATTTTATTTAAAATGGTTCAAATTATGCCATTATTAGTAATAACTAAATTGATTTAGTAATTATAATTTTAATTAATCTCATAGTAAATACATGATCATTTAAGTGTATAACCTATTGCAACAGATTTAACCTGTTGCAACAGATGAGTCATCTGTTGAAAATTATCAAACAGATATACACATATGTTGCAATAGATTGGTCATCTATTGTAACAAATATCTTTATCTGTTGGTCATTTCCAACAGATGACCAATCTGTTGCAACATATGACTTTATCTGTTTGTCATTTCCAACATATTACTAATTTGTTGTAATAGATGACTAATCTGTTGTAACAGATGTCTTTATCTGTCTGGTCATTTTCAACATCTTACTAATTTATTGCGACAGACGATCAATCTGTTGCAATAGATGTCTTTAAATACTTGGTCATTTCCAATAGATTACCCATCTGTTGCAATAGATGAGCCATCTATTATCAATCTATCTTTAATTTTGTTGTAATAGTAGATAATCTTGTGTTGTTATTTAATTTTAGTCTATGACCTTGCTCTCAACCAAACACTTTCTTTCTTGTAATTGACTCTTTCCACTCCTGAATACTCAAAAACCTACACCTCTCAGCATCTTAAAAAAATAGGCAGAATGAAAAAAAATAAAAATAAACTCAGTCGATCAAATAAAGATTTTCTCATTCATTACATAATTTTTTTTTACAACATTAGGTAGTTCCGATAAAATAAATTACAAATGATAAAAAAATATATAACCTTATTATTATTATTATTATTATTATTATTATTATTATTATTATTGTTATTATTATTATTGTCAATCGAAAATCCATTGGGCAGCAGACCCCTCAACCTTCGAATCCTATGAAGCACCTTTGCTGTCGCGGCGCCCAACTCTCACTCGAGTTCATGAACTAGCCTTTCAAGTTCCTACATGGTGTCAAGAAGAATCTCCATGTACTAAATCAGACCAGTCATAACTAGAACATGCATGAACAAATAACGTAAAACACTAAACCACATAGAGTACCAACTGGTAGTTTAACAAAAAAAATGTGAAACTTAACTAGAAAATAGATGTATGTTAATAATTTTCATATTAGAACAAGAAAATAAAACATACCTCAACGGACGAACAAGAAATTTATTTTTGAAAGAGAAGTGATTGAAGATATAATGACGGTTTTATGCAAGACAAGATGCAAGAGATATAGCTAAGGAGACAGATTGAATGAGTGAGTAGTGCAGTGTGTTAGGCAAAAAATCACGATCGTTCACCTTTTTTTTAAATAATTATATCTCTTAATTAAATCAAACTTGGTGACTTTTCGATTATTTAAATTAAAAAATAGATTTAAATACAAAAAAGGTGAAAAGTCATAACTTTTCATCTTTTTTGGTATTTTAGTTATTTAAATTAAATAGCTACAAAATTGTGTTTATCATATTTTTTTCATATTATTTATTTACGAATCATTTTCTTAATTAAATGATCGAAAAGTCATGACCCTTGAGTTCTTCCAACAGATGATTTGTTTGTTGCAACATATGGTCCATCTGTTACAACAGATGACCCTTCTATTGCAACATATGACTCATCTGTTGGAGTAATTGATTCACAGATTATTAATTTATTGCAACAGATTGTTTATTTATTGAAAAAAGAAATCAATAGCAAGATTTATTCAATAAAAATAATAACAAATCATCATTTATCAATACACCATTTTTAGCATGAGATTTATTGAAATCGTAATTGAACTTATTAATTTATCTTTAATTTTAGTTAAATCAATATAGATATTTCTAATGATGGATTAGTTTGAATCATTTCAAATAAAATTGGTCAATTGATCACTTTAGACGAACATACTTACCTGATCGTGTAATTACCATGAGATTAATTGAAACTACAATAGAACTTATTAATTCATATTTTATTTTAGTTAAATCAATTAGTTATTACTAATAATGACTTATAGATGAATAACATGTTGCAATAGATGAGTAATCTGTTGGAAAAGACCAAACAGTTAAAGACATTTGTTGAAAATGACCAAACAGATATAGACATCTGTTGCAACAAATGACTTACCTGTTGCAATAGCTAACTCATCTGTTGAAAATTATTAAAAAAATATAGACATCTGTTGCAACGGATGACTAAATTGTTGCAGCATATGACTCATCTATTGGAAATTATTAAATAGACAAGATATATGTTGAAAAGCAATTCTTGTCTAAGGTCTTGTATTAAAGACTTGTCTTCAATTTTAATCAAATTAATTTAGTTATTATTAATAATTGCTTAATTTGAATAAAAAAATGACTAACCTGTTATAAACATCTGTTGCAATAGATGACTAACTTGTTGCAACAAATAGATAATCTGTTGGAAAATAATTAAAATACTAGGGAACTCAAATATTTTTAGGAGAACACAAATGTTTGTCCCATTGTCGTAGAGACATCTTTAATTTTAGCTAAATCAATTTAGTTATTACTAATAATTACTTAATTTGAATCAACAGATGACTAACATGTTGCATCAGATGATTCATCTGTTGGAAATTATTAAACAGATAGAAAATTTGTTGTAACAGATGAGTCAACTATTAGAAAATAATTAAAATACTAGGAAACTTAAACGTTTTTAGGAGAACTCAAACGTTTGTCCCCTTGATCCTTTTGCACTTGATGTATGGTATATTATTTTTGTCTTCTTTACCTGTTTTATGAATTTTTTTATGTGTTTTACTTAATCGTTGTGCCTCTGTTGAAATTTTTAATTTTTTTAGGTCAAATTTTATTCGTATATCACTTGGACATTATTCCATAGCTTATTTTGTAAGTAAGATTATGATTTTTGTTGAATTTATTATTTGGTGTATCTGCTACTGCTACAATGGATAGAACCTGCAACATGAATCCAACATATGAGTCATCTATTACAACAAGTGAGTAATCTGTTGTAATATATAACTAATCTATTGCAACAGATGACCCATATGTTGGATTCATATTACAACACTATAGAACGAATCCAACAGATGAGTAATCTGTTGCAACAGATTAGTCATATATGTTGCAACAGATTACTCATTTGTTGCAACGTATTAGTCATATATGTTGCAACAGATTACTCATCTGTTGCAACCGATTAATCATATATGTTGCAACAGATTAGTCATATATGTTGCAACAAATTAGTCATATATGTTGCAACAGATTACTAATCTGTGCAACAGATTACTAATCTGTGCAACAAATTAGTCATATATGTTGTCACGTTATATATTTTATTCATTGTTAAGAAACAACAGTAGCAGATACATCCAGATAAGAAATTCAACTAAAAAATAACAAATATTAAAAAAAATAACAAAAAACATAAAAAAAATAACAAACACTAACAAATCAAGTTCCTTTTTTTCGTCATAACTTAAAAACCCTAATTTTTTACCTGTAAAAATCGAAAAGAAACAATGAAGAACTCAAAGTTGTTGTCGCCGAAGAATGTTGTCACGTCGACTGATGGTTGAAAGTAAAAAAGGAACGGATAAGAACTCAAAACTATTTGTTGTCAGAGGTTGAAGTTGCACTAGATTGCAAGGAGAAATTTGGAAAGTTGTTGGTTGGGAGAAGTTAGAGAGAGAAACTATCGAGAGAAAGAGAGAAGAGAGATTGATTTGCAGAGGGAGAAAAGTTTTGTGGGTGTGGGTTAATTTATATTTTTGAAAAGATTAAAAAGTTTGGAAAATATTAATCAAATCCATAATTAACCTACTCAAGTTTTTTATTATGTTTGACCCTTTAAGTTGGTCAATGTCACCAATCCTTCATTCAAGACTTAAAAGATATCTTTTCTTCAATTTTCTCTCGTAACCTCAACATTTACTTTAAAACAAAAAAAGAAAAAGAAACTTCGATATTAACTTGATAGGAGAATGAGTCAATAAAACTAGAATTTTCAAATAGCCAATTTCGGTTTATTTTTATAATTTAAATAGTTCCAACGTTTTGAGTTACTTTCTACTTTTGACGATTGTTTGTGCTTTTATATATCTCAAAGGGAATAGAAATGCAAGGTATATGTATTCATCCGCTATCGCGTCCAAGGTACACTATTTTCAACGTTATTATAAAACTATTTTTGTCATTATTGTTTTGTTATTATCATTTACATCATAATTATCATTACTTTCAAACATCGGAAATATATTATTACTACTAGTTTGATTATTATCATTATTATTAGTTATTATCATTATATATTATTATTATTATTAGTTAGTATTGCTATTTTCATCATTATTATTATTCCTATTATTATTTTTTGCAATTATTATTATTATTATTATTATTATTATCGTTATCACTATTGTTGTTATTGTCATTATTTTACATAATCCCGGCATGTTATAATACGACACCTATTTTGCACTCTTAAAAATACATTTTCGTAAATAAATTTCATGTTATAAAATATTTTATTTATTTTATAAATAATTAAAATTAAATATTTAAATTCACATGTCTATTCAAATTCTTTCATAGAATTATAAGACTTTAATATATAGAAATTATTATCATCCTTTTCATAGGCATGCATATTTTTCATAATAATTACATTACTTTCCGTATGCGGTCGCATCATGTTTATGGTACCTTAAATTTTCTTCTAAATAATAACTAAAAAAGAAATAACAATAATGAAAGTTTTCTTTTCACCATTTTAGCAAATAACAAAATAAATATTTTTTTTCCAAATATTTTTCTAAACTGAGCATAAGGACTATCTTCGGATAGGCTCTGAGGGGTGCCTAACATCTTCCTCTCGAGTAACCAAACCCTTACTCAGAATCTCAAGATGTTTTTGATAGACTAATACAGAGTTTTACAAATAAAAATGGGTTTTTCCTAATTTTCCTAAAAACTTAGGTGGCGACTCTAAAAATAAATAAATAAATTTTCAAATTTCAAGAGTCATGACACACCACCATATGCCGTGTGCTGTTTCGACCGATTTGAAATAGGGCTCGACAAATATCATATAATATTTTAAAATTAAAATTTATATATTTGAAAATTATACGAAAATTACTGCAAATTGTAAAATAGGGCCTGAGGCTGAGAGTAAAGCATACACGAACTTTATTTGTACCTCAAAGATAAGGTAAAGAGCATGTTTCAAATAAACTCTCGTTACAAAAGATGTAATGGGAGTATTGAGTTTAAGAGACAATAGATAGTACTCACTCTGTTTCAATCTATTTAAATTACTTTTCTTTTAGTCTGTTTTAAAAAATTCGACGTTCCTTTTTTGACAACTCTTTAATTTAAACTTTCTACAAGATATTTGTAATACCACAAAATTAAAGGGTATTTTAATATATTAGACATATCTTTAATTTAAGACCACGAGATTTAAAAATTCTCTTTGCTTTCTTAAAATTCGTGTCAAGTCAAAATAGGTCAAATAAATTAAAACAATAAAAACAACATATAATAGCAAAACAATACTATAACAAAATATACTATAATCGAATTTCATGGAAAAAACGATGCTAACAAAAATCGACGAACAAGAAACTACAAGCGTAGTACTACAACTACTAGGAAGGGCAATAAGAAAAAGCACTCCGAATTACTTGTGTGGACCTATTCTATCTACTAATCTTCTACACCTTCCTATTTAAGGTCATGCTGTTAGTAAGCTACAACTAGACCACGTTAATGTGATTAAAAATATATATTTAAATATTGAGTAAATTAATATAATTTAACTCTTGAGAAACGAAACACAATAATTTGGGACAAAAGGAGCATCATGATCATTGGATGTGTAGATGTTAAAAGGGGAGAAAAGATCAATTAGAGCAAATGATGAATATGTGTGAGGCTTGCAATTTGTCGTGAAGATGAAATGAGAATTTAATATTTAAATTATTTCTCAATAAGAAAATCAAATATCCTTTTGAACCAATTTAAAAGAAATTTTCTCACATAAATTAGTAGGAAGAATAACTTGTCACAGTTATCTATTGATAGTAATCCAGAGTAAAGAAAGGGCAAATTGTTCATAACAAATTCTATTATTCAGTCAAACTTCCCTATATAACTTTAGATATGACGCCTAACTAATTCAACTACAAAAGCTAGCTCAAGAGGGATGATCGCCCATGTCCATATAAGAAAACCACCAGACCAATTCTCAACTTATGTAGAACTCTTACCCACTCTAACAAGTAGACGGTGTTCTTTTCAGGATTTCTGCAATGGTTCTCCCATGATCATCCTTCTTGGAGAAAAGGTAGATAGTTTGATCATGTCCTACTCCTACGTGGATACCAAATGCAGGTGTACACAACATGAAAATTGAATGTGTTAAAGGGGAATAAGGTAGATCAAAAAATCATATTTGCCTAAAGGATGTACAGTCTCTTGGAGATGATACAAACTTAGTAAAGAACACAAAAAATTAGCCTAATATCCATATATGTATGTGTGTGCACTGAAGCCACTTAACTGAGGCAAAGCACAGAATCTATTTAGAACCTAGTGCACTGAAGCCACTTAACTGAGGCAAAGCACAGAATCTATTTAGAACCTAACTCTGGGCTTACATAACACAACTTGGTACATTAGGCCAATGTTTATGTTTTAAATTTCCTATATGGTGAACGAGGACTCATATAATCGACCCCAAAGAGTTGGCATTAAAGCGTCATTGTAGAAAAGGTCGGACCTAAATCTAGGACCAACTATGCCACAGTCCTCAAAGAGGACTTATACTGAACATAAATAATGCCGACCATAAGGGAGACTATCGGCAGGGCAATGGAACCTGCGCCTTTCAAGCAAAATATTTTATCTTACCAAATTGAGAATCTCAACCAAAGGAAAATGCACAAGTACTGGAATACTCAAAATCACATCAAACCGAAATACTTAAAGTTGCTAACTTTACACCTTTAACAGCTTGATAACAAATCTGTACCATCTAGATACACATATATCAACATTAATGTGCAAATGTAGGGAAAAGACAGATCTTTGAAAAACCTCAAAACTAGACGAATGATTACAATCATTATAGTAATCACATCATGTAGCGGAAAGTAGTATTGAGAAGAAAGTCCTCTAAAGAAATATAAGACAGAGAAGATATTATTGAGCAAAGTAGAATTCTTGATAATTACACCAACATAGAATCTTGACACAATAATCCAAAGTGATGGAGATCTCAAGAATCTTACTTAAATATCCAATGATAAATATTACAAATTATTAAAACGTAAAGCCGGTCATATTTTGGGAAGCATACATAAAAATTTGGCTATGGAAATGGAAATATTCTGATGGAGGGTGAAAATGAGTTAATAAGTCATGGAGATGGTGGAAAATGATTCAAGAGAAGGATTTGAATATTAATAGTTGGCTGGTGGGGGAGATGGTGACGGGGGTGGAGGTGAAGCATAGGTGGCAGATTGCTCATACTCCGAAAGTGGAGGAGGCGAGGCATAGATGGGTGTTTGCTTGTAGTACGGTGATGGTGGAGGTGAGTAATATGATGGTGATTGCTCACAGGATTTTAGAGGAGGTGGAGGAGATTTATATGAAGGCATAGATGTTGGGTGCAAGTTGAATATGTGAATGAAAAATGGAGGAAAAATACTGGAGGAAAAGTGAGTCCACACTAAAATGAAAAGTGTGCTCAAAATGAGGAAAGTCTACTAAATTCTCCCATATTGGTGGGAGAAGAAACTTTTATGTGTTTATATTGAGAAACACATCTCTACTTGTTAAGTGAGACAAGAATTAAGAGGTGCCTCGCGCTGTTGTTGTTGCTCGCTTGGCTTCGGCTTCGACAAATGATCGATGAGAGTAACCTTTTCGGACAAAATTTATTTAAAACTTGAGAATAAATCCAGTCCGAAAATCCAAAGGAAAAACACAACAAACTGCTCGAGTAAAAGACACACGATTTTGAAAAAAGGTGTGATTGTTGAAAAGACACACTATTTCGAATGGATAGACATAACTATTTAGAAAAGATACACCTTTTCGATGAACCATTGCCACTTTTTGGAAAGGGCACTTCATGGCTATATAAACATGCTTTTTCCACAGGTTTACGAACAAAAAAAATCTTATTTACAAACACTTCTTATCTTCTAAAATACTCCGTGTGATCATCTCCCGTTGAGTGAGTTCAAAGAGAATCCAATCGTTTGAGGTACCGCTACTGTTGGATTGTTAAGCCATTTTATCTTGGAAGAAAAATTTCGCAACCTCGGGTACTTGAGGGGAATTATTTTCTTAAGGACACTCCGTGAATTCGAAGGACTTGGCTTATTCTGCTTCATCTAGTTTTCTTTAAAAATACAGAATAACACACTTCTTTGAAAGGTTATTTTGATCTTGTGTTGAAGGTGTTAGAAAACTTCAAAAGTGTTATTGAAAAAATCTTTAACTTATGTTGAAGTTTAGTGAACTAACATACAGATTTTGTGTACTTAAAACAACAATCTTAAGGAAATAATTTCGTAATCTGTATTGTTTGGTTTTTAGAGATTAAAGCTTTAAGAATTCTAATCCGTTTGAACTTAACAAGTGATTTGAAGAAATAAAATCTTCATCACAAGTTAAAAGTCATTCAGTGAACGATTGGAAGTCATAAAAACTTCATCGTTAAACTAGAAACAAGGGGTGTTTAAAGTTATTACAACTTTATAAGTAATATTTCAATATACTAAAGTTGACGGTCTTTTTGTGACAGGAAAACAACTATTGACAGTCATGTGAATGATACTAGGACGAGTGTGGCAACAACTAAGTTGCCACAACGAGTCATACAAGTGCTCCGCAGGCAATGGTACTAGCGAAGAAACCCAAAAAATTCACGGTTGTTGATTTTAAAAGGTGGCAACAGAAGATGTTCTTCTACCTTACAATGTTGTGTCTTCAAAGATTTACATCTGAAGAAGTTCCAGAGGTTCTCGAAAGAACGTTGGACTAGGATAAATTTGTCGTTATGGAGACGTGGAAACACTCTGATTTTCTATGCAGGAATTATATTCTAAGTGGACTTCAAGATGACCTATACAACGTGTACAGTGGAATGGATTGTGGGCTACGCTAGAAAGAAAATACAAGACTGAGGATGCTAGAACCAAGAAGTTCTTTGTTGCAAAATTCCTAGAGTATAAAATGATTGACAGCAAGTCGGTTGTATCTCAAGTACAGGAACTGTAAATTATCATCCACGATCACCTTGAAGAAGGTATGAGTTTGGTAAATACCTTAGTTGAACATGTTAAAAATCTTCTTAAAGTTCACATAAACTTTTTTGTAGGCTTAGTTGTGAATGAGACATTTCAAGTCGCGACAATAATAGACAAGTTTCCACCTATGTGGAGGACTTCAAGAACTACTTGAAACATAAACGAAAGAAAATGATAGTCGAAGATCTCATAATGAGACTGCCCATTAAAGAAGACAACAAAGCCACGAAAAGGAGATCAAAAGTAAATTCTGCAATGAATGAAGCTAACACTGTAGAAGACAACCACAACAATGCGAAAAAAGAGAAAAAAACTGGACAAGAAAACAATCAACTAAAGAAGAAATTCAAGGGAAAATGCTTTAATTGTGGCAAGATTGGCCACAAGTCAACAGATTATCGTGCCCCAAAGAAAGGCAAAAAGAAGGAACAAGCAAATATGGTTGAATCCAAGAAAGAAATGAACGATCTGTGTGTCATGATGTCTGAATGCAGCTTGGTGGGAAATCCTCGAGAATGGTGGATGGATTTCGGTGCCACCAGTTATGTTTGTGCAAATAAGGAGTTTTTTGCTGCATTTGCTCCAGCTCAAGGCGAAGAGAAGATCTATATGGAAAACTCTGCGTTAAAGGAACGGGAAAGGTCTGCCTGAAAATGACATCAGGCGAACTGTTGACTTTGAACAATGTCCTGTATGTACCGGAGTTACTGAAGAACTTGATTTTTGTATCACTTCTTCATAAAAATGGATTTAAATGTGTATTTGTTTTTGAAAAAATTATACTTAGTAAAGAAGAAGTATATGTAGGAAAAGGCTACCTCACTGAGGACCTATTCAAAATGAATGTAATGAATGTTGAAATCAATAAAATTTCAGTTCCTTCTTACTTGCTTGAGTTTAATGATTTGTTGCATGAATGATTAGGACATGTTAATTACAAAACATTGCGAAAACTGATTAACTTAGAAGTTTTTTCAAACTTTGAGTGCAATAAATCAAAATGTCAAACGTGTGTGGAATCCAAGTATGCTAAGCATCTTATAAGTCCGTTGAAAGGAATTTCAATCCCTTAGACTTAATCTATACTGACATTTGTGACATAAAGTCAACACCATCTCGTGGTCGCAAAAAGTATTTTATAACTTTTATTGACTATTGCACTAGATACTGTTATGTCTATTTGCTAAACAATAAGGATAAATCAATAGATGCGTTTAGGCAATATAAAACGGAAGTTAAAAATCTATTAGAGAAAAAGATCAAAATGATAAGAAGTGATATGAGTGAAAAATATGAATCTCCCTTTGCAAAAATATGTGTACAAAATAGAATTGTCCATTAAACTACGACCCCTTATTCACCTCAATCTAATGAAATTGCGAAAAGAAAAAATCGAACCTTAAAGGAAATGATGAATGCCTTACTTATAAGTTCAGGTTTACCGCAAAACTTGTGGAGAAAAGTTATCCTTACATTTAACCGAATAATCAGTGACCCATAATAAGACACAATCAATTCAATATGAAAAATAAAAAGGAAGGAAACCCAACTTAAAATATTTCAAAGTGTGGGGGTGTCTAACGAAGGTCCAAGTTCCTATGCCTAAAAGGGTAAAGATAAGACCTAAGACAGTGGATTGCGTGTTCATAGGATATGCTAAAAGTAGTAAAACATGTCGATTTTTGATTCATAAATCTGAACATCCGAATATCAATAAAAATGCAATAATTGAATCAAATAATGTTGAATTCTTTGAACACATTTATCCGTATAAAACTAGATATAAATAGTTTAGGGGGGGGGGGGGGGGGGAGGGGAGAGGCGTCTAAACAACCTCAAGATGAACCAAGTGAGGGTGTACATAATGATGAGAATCCAAGACGTAGTACATGTCAAAGAATGTCAACTTTGTTTTGATCGAATTTTGTGATATTTTTCTTAGAAAATGAGCCTCAAACATTTAAAGAAGTGATGTTGTCGTCAGACTCATCCTTTTGTAAAAAGGTAGTTAATAGTGAGATTAATTTAATCCTAATAAACCATACATGGGAGTTGGTTGATCTTCCTTCAGGAAATAAACCTTTAGGTTCTAAATGGATCTTCAAAATGAAAATGAAAATGAATGGTACTATTGATAAATACAAGGAAAGACTTGCAGTAAAAGGCTTCAAACAAAAAGAAGACCTTGATTACTTTAATACATACTCGCCAGTAACAAGGATAACGTTAATTTCCTTGGCGGCGGTATATGGTCTTGAAATCCATCAAATGGATGTGAAAACAACATTCCTAAATGGAGAATTAGAGGAAGAAGTTTACATGGAACAACCCGAGGGTTTTGTGGTTACTGGTAAAGAAAAAAAGGTGTGCAAACTGTTTAAGTCACTTTATGGACTAAAACAAGCACCTAAATAGTGGCATGCGATGTTTGACCAAACCATCTTGGTAAACGAATTCAAGATAAATGAATGTGATAAATGTATTTACATTAAAAACACTCCAAATCACCAGGTCAGGGTTTGTTTGTACGTAGATGATATGTTGATCATCGGTAGAGCCATTTCAGACATAAATGCTACGAAATGAATATCTGAGAGCAAGTTTAATATGAAAGACCTTGGGATTGCGGATGTGATCTTAGGAATAAGAATTCATAGAACTCCATAAGGGTTGGCATTGTCACAATCTAATTATATCGAAAATGTACTTGACAAATTCAAGTATTTAGAATTTGGTATTGCCAAGACTCCATTGGACATGAGCTTTGCACTTCAAAAGAATGAAGGTGAAAGTGACTCATAGTTGGAGTACGCAAAAGTGTTGAGATGTTTAATGTATATAATGAATTGTACATGACCATATATAGCATGTGGTATTAGTAAGTTGAGTCGGTACACGAGTAATCCCAATAAAACTCATTGGATGGCAATGAAAAGAGTTTTGGGGTATCTTAAATACACTCAAAACTATGCTTTATATTATAATAAATATCCAGCGGTACTTGAAGGATATAGTGATACAAATTGGATCACCGGATCGAATGAAGTAAAATCCACAAATGGAGTTATATTTACTATAGGTGGAGGAGAAGTTTCTTAGAAATAGTCCAAATAGATATTTATTGCTCGATCTACAATGGAATCAGAATTTATCGCATTACATAAAGTTAGTGAAGAAGCAGACTAGCTTCAAAATTTCTTAGAAGATATTACTTATTGGCCCAAACCTGTGGCACCAGTATGTATACACTATGATAGCCAAGCATCGATAGGTAGGGCAGGGAGCATGATGTACAATGGTAAATCTCGTCATATAAGACGGAGACATAATACCGTTAGAGAACTTCTCTCTAGTGGAATTATCATTATTGACTATGTGAAGTCAAAGAATAATGTGTCGAATCCATTTAAAAGAGTCCTATCTGGAGAATGAGTTGAGAGAACATCTAAGAGAATGAGTTTACGGCCTAGGACAAGTCAGTATGATAGTAACTCTGCCTAGTAGGCTGGAGATCCCAAGGTCTAGGTTCAAGGAGATCAAACAATGTTATGTATGGCAAGTTCAACATTATTAATATACCCAACTCATTCTCATGATCTAGACAATGTTTAGTAAACAAGGATAATACTTATGGTGTGAAGTCTTGTAATGATTATCTAAATTTGGTAGATTTGATCAAATAGTTTAATATATAGGATTGAACATTTAAAAATTACCTATGTGAGGGAGGAGTGGAAGCCTCTTTAAGTATAATGTTAGTAAAGGCCTATTCTCTAAGCTCTTATGAGATCGGGACGTGTTCATGGCTGAAACGAATAAAATCGTGAGAACCATAAATGGTAAAAGGCTGGTTATGTGACATGTGTTATCTAAGTGTACATTAAATCTCGATGGTTCAAAGATATTAAATCTACCAATTGACCAAGTGCATTCGATGCATGTTCACTACGAAAAGTTCAAAGGGAAACCCACTTATCCAGATGCAATCATCTTTGCTTGATGATCATGTACTTGTCCGTAAATTTTACAAAGATAGCCATTTCCTATTCATGTGGGGGATTGTTGGGTTCAAGTTGAATGTGTGAATGAAAAATAGAGGGAAAATAGTAGATAAAAAGTGAGTCCACACTAAAACGGAAAGTGTGTTCAAAATGAGAAAAGTCTACTAAATTCTCCCACATTGGTGAGAGAAAGAAACTTCCATGTGTTTATATTGAGAAACACATCTCCACTTGTTAAGTGAGGCAAAAACTAAGAGGTGCCTCACGCCGTAGTCATCGTCGTCGCTCGGCTTTGGCTTTGGCTTCGGATTTGTATTTGGAAAATGACCGATCGATGAGATTAAAGCTGCTCGGAAGTTGGGAAAATGTGTGACACACTTTTTCGAATAGACAGACATGATTATTCAAAAAAGATACACCTTTCTGATGAACCATTGTCACCTTTCAGAAGGGGCACTTCATGGCTATATAAACCTATTTTTTTCATAGGTTTCCGAACGATTTTTTTTTGATTTACAAACACTTCTTGTCTTCTAAAATACTCTGTGTGATCATCTCCCGCTGAGTGAGTTCTAAGAGAATTCGATCGTTTGAGGTACCGCTACTGTCGAGTTGTTAAGCCATTTTATCTTAGGAGAAAAATTCCGCAACCTCGGGTACTTGAGGGGAATTATTACCTTAAGGACACTCTGTAAATTCGGAGGACTTGACTTATTCCACTTCATCTATTTTTATTACAAAATACAGAATAACACACTTCTTTGAAAGGTCATTTTGATCTTGTGTTGAAGGTGTTGAAAAACTTCAAAAGTGTTCTTGAAAAAATCTCGAACTTGTGTTGAAGTTTAGTGAACTAATATACAAATTTTATGTACCCAAAACAACAGTAGATTCTTGGTAGTATGATGCAGGCGGAGATGTGTAATAAGTTAGTGCTTGCTTGTAATGTTTTGGTGGAGGTGGTGGAGATTTGTAGATCGATGGTGATTGTTCATAGTATATTGGTAAGGGTGGAGGTGAATTGTAGTACTTAGGTGATTGCTCATAGTATATTGGTGGAGGTGGAGGTGACTTGTAGTATGATGGTGATTTCTCGTAATAAGTTGGTGGGGGGGGGGGGGGGGGGGAGACTTGTAGTAAACTGGTGACTTGTAATATTTTGTTCGTGAAGTTGATTTGTAGTATTTTGATGGAGCGGGTGATTTGTAATATTTTGTTAGGGATGGTGACTTGTAGTAATAGTGTATTGATGGAGTAGGTGACTTGTAGTACTTTGTGGATGATGGGGACTTGTAATAATAGTGTATTGACGAAGTAGGCGACTTGTAGTACTTTGAAGTAGGCGACTTGTAGTACTTTGCGGATGATGGGAACTTGTAGTAGTTCTTTGAAAGAGTTGGGGACTTGTAGTAATGCTTTGAAGGAGTGGGTGACTTGTAATAATGCTTTGAAGCAGGGGGACACTTGTAATAATGCTTTGAAGGAGTAGGTGACTTGTAATACTTTGTCGCAACTGGTGGCTTATAGTAGTGCTTTGAAGGAGATGGTGACTTGTAGTAATGTTTTGAAGGAACATGCGCTTTGTAGTAATATTTCGAAGGAGCATGTGACTTATAATACTTCGTTATAATGGGCGACTTATAATATTTTACTGTTGATGGCGACTTGTAATAGGCGTGCCTTGAAGGTGCTGGTGATTTTTAGTAGTAGTGTGATGGAGTATGTACATGATACTTGGATAGAGATGGTGATTTGTAGTACTTCTTAGAGTTGTGAGAAGGTGAGGGAGAAGTATACTCATAAGAGTAATCAGCAACTACAGTGCTGGCTACTAAGAGAATTGCCAAAGCAGCTGTTAGAAAGGACCATTGGCCCAACTTCCCTAAGTTTTTCATTTTGATTTGGAACAAGTTATTGCCTAAAACTTGTGTTGCATAGTTGAGTAAAGGAGCTTTGGTTTTTATAGAGCAAAGTGACACCCTTCTCAACATTAATATAATAGCTTCTTAGTTGCCCACTTGCCCACTAAACTAAGAACAAGGTCCTAATGAAGTCCTGATCAGTACTAAGTGGGAGGCATTATCTGCTGAAAAATAATATTTTGAATAAAATACAAGGTAGTTAAAGACTGATTATTTCTTAGAAATGCATAGAACAAAGAAATGTTGGCATTTTCTTTGTTGTTTTCTGAACGCCAGACTCTGCAAGTTGACTTAAATCTCAAAAGAAAGGTAACAAAAAAGGATATCGCAGTGGTCTAAAGCTCCCGGTTATGTACAGGGTCTAACCACAAGAGTCTTTTATACGCAGCCTTACCTTGCGTTGCAAGAGATTGTTTCCAAGACTTGAACCCGCGACCTTCTAGTCACATGACAACAACTTTACGACTTACTCCAAGGCTTCCCTTCACAAACGAAGAACAGATGAGGAACAGAATGCAACAGCAACAATGGGCTCCTATACAAATAAAGCCCATGTAAGATGACGGCAAAGCTGCCAGAAAATACAGAAATTTTTAAAATTTAACAAAATACTTATGTAAGAATTGTTCTATATGTCATAAAAATTAAGAAATGTTGCTCAGATTGTCAATTTGTTCTGTATCAAATCAACTTTTGTTTGGATTAATACCAATAGGAAACTAGTTGGATAATATGCCACTTTGAGTACAGGAGATTAAACAAAACCAGGAACAAAAATTCCAACTAAAATAGATGTTTACTTATTTATCTGATAAGTTTTGAGTGACTTTGATCCTCCAATTCCTCTAGTTACTGAAATATCGCAACACTTTGTTTTACTGATTACATGATACAAGCTGAGCTATACACGTACAAAATAAAACAGAAAACATGAATGTGCAAATCATATACAAAATAAAACAGAAAACATGAATGTGCAAATCATATGGTTTTATTCTGTACTTCTCTACAAGTCTACAAGATTACAGATATATGCTTTATAGCAGCACTATTCCTATCTCCACACACAAGAATGATTTGTAGTAGTTTAGTCATACATGCTACTTTGGTCTGGATTTGTCAATAAGACCATAGTTGACGATTAGATTCTTACGAAATATACCTCGCTAGTCGCTACTATTAGAAATAGGTTAAATACACTACTCATTACATTTTAAGTCCAAATATACACATTGTATACTTTGGGTCCAAATATAGTCCAGGGTTGAATCAGCATAAAAGTACAATGAGAATATATTTGGATCAAAAATATAAAGGAGGACTATATTTGGTCCCAAAGTATATTGGGATGGTATATTGGATTGAAAGTATAACACATTTAAACTATTTCTAATAGGATAAGAGTATCTTTGAACCTAAAGTATTAAGAAAAGGATATATTTGGATTGAAAATATAACAAGGGGTATATTTAAATTATTTGTCCATTTCTAATAATACAAGGGTATATTTGACCCTTCTTCCTATATATATTTTTTAATGTTATGTTATATTATCCTCCTTTCATTTTAATTTGTTTGTCTGATATTGATTTGATACAAAATTTAAGAAAGTAAAAAATATTTTTAAATCTTGTATTCTTAACCTAAGTACACCTAGAATATACCAAAATGTTTATTAATTTTGTAGTTTTAAACTGGTGAGTTGAAAAATTGAAAATAATGAGTTGCCAAAAATTTATTATAACTTTAATTTGACCACTTTAAGTAAGTTCAACTTTTTGCTGCTTGATTCTCAATTTTTCTCAGACAAAAAACATATGTGGCTGAAATCTACATTGATAAGTCTAAAGTTAAGAACCACACACGCGTCAAACGATAAGTGGTCAATACAAGACACATGCATGGCAAAATCTGGAACTGATAATGTTTTTACATTTTCCTAACCTACGTACATACATAACAATAATGCAAAAAAATACACAAAAATCTCAAATTCATCTCTTCTTTCAGTTTCCATTTTTCTTTGTTCATCAATATGGCTTTTACCACTTCTTCAGATTGGTCATTTCCTCCATGTATTAACTGTAAAAATAGAATCTTGAAACCAAAAATTTGCTTTTCTTGTAAAACTTTACCTTTTCTTTCAAACATTTTCTTGAATTCAACAAGTACTCTAGTAGTTGCAAAATCCTCTAGTTGTTCTTCTCCTGTCTTAGAAGAAAAAAAAAGACCAAAAACACCCTCAAACAATCCCCAAGTTATAGAATTGGACTTGGAACAAATTCAAGATTTTAGTAGTAGTAGTACAACAACTACAACAAATGGTACTACTACTACTACTTGTTTGTCTGATTCAAAGGATTTGAATGGTGTAATATGCAGTTTACTTAAAGATCCTCAAACTCAAGTACTTGGATATGATTACTATGAGAAAGCAAAGGTTAATAAAGACTTTAGACTTGAGAAACCAACACTAAAGCTTCTTATCAGGTATTTAGTGAATTCAAACAAATGGGGTGCAATTTTTTCATTGTCAAAAGATTTGAGAAGTTTGAAAGTGTTACCTGATAGCTCTACATGTTGTAGATTGATTAGTAGTTGTATGAAAGCAAGAAAATTCAAGATTGTAAATAGTTTTCTTGAATTGTTTATAGTAGTTGATAAAGAATTATCTGTTTTGGCTTTTGATTGTGCTATGAAAGGGTATAATAAGTTGCATATGTATAGTAGCACTGTTGTGTTGTATGAGAGAATGAGATCTGCAGGACTTGTATTAGACCCCGGTTGTTATTATAGTATCATGGAAGCACATATGAAATTGGGGCATTGTGACAAAGTTGTGGCGATTTTCGAAGAATTTGAGAGCAAGAGAGTAGAGTCAACACCTCATTATGCTCAGATATACAAGAATCTTTGTGAGTCGTTAGGGAAATCCGGCCGCGCTTTTGAGGCTTTGGAGTATTTCAGAGACATGGCCAAGAAGGGAATTCAAGAAGATCATTCATTTTATTCTATACTTATCTGTGGATTCGCGAGCATTCGAGAAGTGAACATGGCTGAGGAGCTAGTAGAAGAAGCTGAAGGCAAGAGAATGCTGAGGGATCCAGCTTTGTTCTTGAAACTGGTGTTGATGTACATTGAAGAGGGATGTATGGAAAAGACTCTTGATGTTGTTGCAACGATGACTCGGGTGAAAATCCGAGTGTCTGACTGCATATTTTGTGCAATTGTGAATGGATTCTCTAAAAAAAGAGGTCTAAGGTCTGCTGTTAAAGTGTATGAAGACCTTACTTCACAAGGCTGTGAACCAGGTCAAGTAGCATATGCCTCAGTATTAAACTTGTATTGTAGGCTGGGATTGTATTCTAACGCAGAAACAATATTTTCTGAAATGGAGCAAAAGGGGTTTGACAAATGTGTGGTTGCTTACTCTAGCATGATTGCAATGTATGGTAAAACAGGAAGGCCAAAAGATGCAATGAAACTTGTAGCGAAAATGAAAGAAAGAGGTTGTCAACCAAATGTTTGGGTGTACAATGCTCTCTTGGACATTCATGGAAAAGTTCTAAACTTAAGACAAGTGGAGAAAATATGGAAGGAAATGAAGAGAAGGAAGATATTTCCAGACAGAGTAAGTTACACAAGTATTATTACTGCATATAGCAGGGCAAGGGAGTTTGACAAGTGCTTGATATATTATCAAGAATTTAAACTTAACGGTGGAAGACTCGATAGGGCAATGGCTGGGATTATGGTTGGTGTTTTCTCAAAGATGAATAGAGTTGATGATTTGATTAGTCTTTTGCAGAATATGAAGAAAGAAGGGACTAAGTTAGATGGGAGACTTCAAAGGTCAGCTTTTAATTCACTGAGGGATGCTGGGCTGCAAATTCAAGCAAAATGGCTGCAAGAAAGCTTTGGTGCAACATGAGTCCTTTTTCACTTTGTCAATACCAATTGTAGGCCTATCTTGAAACAGCCTCTCTACCTTTGAGGTAGGGGGTCGGCTTACACTCTACCCTCCCCATGCCCCACTTTGTGCGATTATACTTGATATGTTGTTGTTGTAGATACCAATTGCATGGCTGGTATATTAAAGTGATTGACAATGGAAGAACATCTCCTCAAGTTTTGGAAAATATATACCATTGTCATCGACCATGTATAGATGCGGGGAGGAGGGGGGATGGGGGATGGGGGATGCATAAATCTTAATTTATAGAAATCCTTATGTAATTTCTTGATATATAAAGTAATTTTAAACAAGAATTCTGTAAATCCTGCATCCATATACTGGTTACAGATTTTGGTGGCCTTCCATATTTTGTTTCCAAAATGGTTTGTTGACAAAGTCATTGTTCCTATTTTGGGTAACTACCAGATCAGCTTGCGTACATCTCGACTAAGACTAATTCCACGAGATACTTGGTACCTACCTCCCACAGCCACAAGCACATATAACAATGATAAGCACACACTTGTAAGAAGAAAGGGGCAACCTTGTCAAGATAATTAGAAGAACCAAACTTAAGGCATAAAAAATTAAGTGATTCACAATACAATTTAGGTAAAACAATGAACAAAGATAAGCATGCTATGGACAACCATGAACAAAGATGATACACCTTTTGAAGATACGTGTATATAAGAAAAAAGCACTTTAAAACCACTACAGAAAAAATTAAAAAAGGATGTAGAATATAACTATAATGAAGAAGATAAAAAACAAGTTCAAAAAATAAAATTACTTTGTAACGAATTACCAAAATTACAATTTCCAGATGAAAATAGAAAATTTATATATATAGTAGAAGCAAATGCTAGTGAATATAGTTATGGAGGAGTACTTAAATATCGATATGAAGCAGAAAAATTAGAACACCATTGTAGATACTACTCAGGTACGTTCAATGAGACAGAAATAAAATGGGAAATAAATAGGAAAGAATTATGTTCATTATATAAATGTTTGTTAGCATTTGAGCCATATATTGTATATAACAAATTTATTGTACGAATAGATAATACACAGGTACGTTGGTGGTTAACAAAGAAAATACAAAATTCAGTTACAACAAAAGAGATTCGGAGACTAGTCTTGAATATATTAAATTTCACATTTATAATTGAAGTAATCAGTACTAACAAAAATGTTATTGCAGATTACATATCAAGACAAAGCTATACAGACTGAAATAATAGAAGAAGATACTCTAGAAAAAATACTCAACACCCTAACTACGCTTTCAATGAAAGTGGACAGTATGGGTAATGAGATAGAAAAGCTAAAGACTAATGAAGATAAACTGAAGTCTATAGCTACAAATCAGCTAACTCAGCAGTGTGCAGAGCTATGTCGATCGGAAGACATTAAAGTTCCAGAGCTAGAAGGAGACGATGGGACACTCCATAAAACCCATAACATTTATCAATCTACTGCTGCGGGTACAAACAAAAGAGTTAGTCGACAAAGATACCAGAACATGAATTTGAATAAGATATTTGAGAAACCATTTATACCAAAAACACAAAAAGACCCCTTGTTCATACCCCCACAAATTACCACATACCGAGATAGTCTAAACCAAGATAAAAAAGTTTACAACTATACAGCCCAAAAATACATAGAAAATATCTATAGGGTACAAACTTTCCTAAACCTTAACCCCAGAGCTACAAATATCAAAGAACCAAACACAAACTATATAACCCAAAAATTACAAGGATATAACAAGCTAATTGCACTACCCAAAACCAACCCAAGCCTAGTGAAAACTTGTTTTGACTATGGATTATTAAACACCATATACACCCAAGACAGAGAAGAACTAATAGCTATGGAAGAATTACATAAGATATTCACCACCTACAAAAGGATAACGAAAGGAAATCTATTTTACATAAAGTGTTATACCGCACTAGCAGAGATATTATATGACGAAATAAACCAGTTATACAAGTTGTAAAAATAGGACTAACCAGGTATATGATCATACCAGAAGATATTACAAAGCAACCGGAGATACCCAGAATTGAGATACCCAATTTCTACGCAAATAAATGACTCATTGGACTAGCTACGATTATCCAAGAATTAGCAAATAATTATACTAATGGAAACCCAATATGGAGCTATTATTCGAGAGACCATCAAATGATTTATTCAAATTCAAAAGAGCTACGACAAGCAGATATGGAAGATGTTAGGAAATGGATAATGACATTACTTAACCGAGAAAAAAAATCTACCGCAAGAGCAATTAAAAAAGAATTTATTTCAGACGGATTATTGACAAGATATTGTAAGATAATTGGACACAAATATCCAGACCATCAATGTTCAAGATGTAATGGAGAAGATAATATTATTCCAGAAGTACACCTAGAATAAAAATCAAGAAGATGAACATGCCAGCTGGAAAGATAAGATAAGAGACAACAAATACGACAACGAGAAGACACCAATGGAGGAAGACAAGATATTAAAATATTTACGTAAAATTGTTAGAATTGTTAGTTTTTATTGTATAGACTTTTCTTTTTAGCCTCCTAGCCTTTTTGACCCTTTTAAAGGCTATGACACTTATTGTATAGCCTCCTAGCCTTTTTGACTATTTCAAAAGGCTATGACACTTAGGATTCTAGTTTTAGAATTTTTTAAACGTGTAAAGACTTTGTAAAGATTTTCATTCTATAAATGAAAGAAGCCAAAGGCATTGCAAAGCAAGCCTTCATGTGTTGAAGCAATACTCTCTCCAGTTCACAACAAATATTTTGCTCAGTTAATTATATGGTATCAGAGCCCAGTTATTTATAAAAAAAAAAACTACAAATGGTATATGTTAACATTAGTATATATGTTAGATATGTTTGAATTTATGTTTGAATTCATGCTTGAGTTTATGTTGGATTGAATTAATTTATGAGAAGACCATTTAAAAATAGAGAAGCTTTTAGAAAAATTAAAGAATCTTTAATTAGTAATTATTCAGAATATACAAGACTAAATAAAACAAAAGAAAACCCACAAAGATTAGCCTACCTAATTACATTAATATCTAGTATTGAAGCAAAATTAATAATCCATTTAAAATCTAGAAGAATGAGACACATACCACCTAATTATGATAAAATTAGATTTAGATATCCACCAAGATATTATAAATATAGTTTGAATGAATAAAATACAAAAATACAAAGAATTAAAACAAATTATTTCTGAAAAAAGTAAAGAATTAAAAATAAGAATAGAAAGACTACATTATAATATATTTGCCGAAGTTAGTAAAAACTCAATTAATACACAAAAAGATGAAATATCAAAATTAGAATCACAAATAGACAGTTTAGAATATATATATCAACATGAACTATTCACAATAAAATGAACAAAGAAGAATTTATAATAGATGAAAAAATATATGAAAATCACAAAGGATTAAAAATAAAAATAGTGTTTTCTAATCTAGGAAGAAGATATAAGAAAATAAGTGAACATTTATATCTGATGTTAGAAAAAGAAGAATTAAAATTAGAAGATAAATTGACAGCAATGGTAAGAATAAAAAGAGAAAATAAAGAAATAGATAGGAAAAAGGAAATAGAAAAAATAAAACAACAAACTACAGAAGAAATACGAAAAATAGAAGAAACTAAAAATAGTAGGATTGCTGAATTAGAAAAAGAACTACAAATGTTAAAAGATCTGTATGAACAAAGACAAAAGGAAAAAGAAGAAAAAGATAGAGAACAAAAATTACTGAACGAGATAAATCAATTTAAGGAAAAATTGGAAATAAAAAACAAAGAGTTAGAAATAATGATTTGTAGCTATAGACTTCAGTTTATCTTCATTAGTCTTTAGCTTTTCTATCTCATTACCCATATTGTCCACTTTCATTGAAAGCGTAGTTAGGGTGTTGAGTATTTTTTCTAGAGTATCTTCTTCTATTATTTCAGTCTGTGTAGCTTTGTCTTGATATGTAATCTGCAATAACATTTTTGTTAGTACTGATTACTTCAATTATAAATGTGAAATTCAATATATTCAAGACTAGTCTCCGAATCTCTTTTGTTGTAACTGAATTTTGTATTTTCTTTGTTAACCACCAGCGTACCTGTGTATTATCTGTTCGTACAATAAATTTGTTATATACAATATATGGCTCAAATGCTAACAAACATTTATATAATGAACATAATTCATTTGTATCATTTTCTTCATTTTGTTCTTCTTCTATTGTTGTCATACTACCAAATTCATCTTTTATAGCTGTTTCATATTTTTTTAATAATTCTATAGGTGTTAATTTAGTTGTTGTTGATGATGTTTCTTCTATAGGTTTATTAGTTCTTAATACCTTCTTGCTATTTTCAGTTAGATTTGTAAACCATAATTTTACTGATCCTATTAGTGTTCTTTCTATATATTCTGGTGCATCTATTATGTTTATATTATTATTTAATAATTGTTTTGTCATATATCCTATCCATAATTGTATTGTTTTTTCTATATCTATTACACAGTCTAGGTCTAAAAAGTTATAATTTTTATTAACTATTTGTTTTGGCGTCCATTTGTCATATTCATTATATTTTTTAAACTTATTCTTATAATATATGGGTTTTCTTATTTCTGATGTTCTAGGTATTATATTTTTATCTTCTTTTTTATCAAGAGTATTTATTTCTGTGTTGGTACTTTCTAAGTTTTCCTCATTAATTACTTCTTGTTTTTCATTGATTTCTAAATTTTTTGTATTTGTTAATATTTCTGTATATGTTTCACTATCTTCTAAATCATAATTATCTGTCTTTTCAACGTCTATATTATTTATTTCTAATTCTTTGTTTTTTATTTCTACAAATGGTATTTATTTTATGTTTTGTTGTTAATACATATAAATTTTTGCATCTTGCTGTAAATATTTTACTTCCTGGGGTTAATTCTGTTCCTGATATTTTCCAATATAATACTAGTGATTTATCTATATTTTTATCTGTTACCGCTACTGAATAATTTGCACTTATTATAAATTTAAATTTTTGGTATATTAGATTTCCTTTTACGGCAGTTATTATGCTTTTTTCTATAGGTTTTATAATTCTATCATCTGCTAAATATAATTCTATTGGTGTATCTATTCTTTCTCTAAAACATGCTTTTATTAATATCTCTGTACCTCCAAGGTGTACATATTTTATTGGATCTCCTTTACTTTTTATATATCATTTATCTCTTTATTTATTATTCTTTTTGTTACTAGTGGTATACTAGCTTTGCCTTTTGCATATCTACAGTCTATTATATGTTCGTTTTGGCATACTACATAATATTCGTCCTTTTTTCTAGTAAAAATATTTTTTATTGTTGGTATTTTAAATATTTTTTCTACACTTAAATCTAATTCTTTTCCTTTTATTTCATCAAATATGTTACTGTCAAATATTATTTTTTGTTCTATTTCTTCATCATTTAAATATTCTTCCTTTGTTATTATTTTTATATTTTCTTCAGTCATTTGATTCATCTATTTCACTATCTATTTCATTATCTGTTTTGTTTTCTAAAATTTCATATATACTATCCTCACTTTCTAATTCATGGTCTATATAATCTATCTGCATATATTCTGTATTATCTATTTTTATTTCTGATATTTGTTTATTTTTCGGATTTTTAGGTAATTTACAATCTCTAGCTAAATGGCCCAACTTTCCACAATTATAACAAGTACATTCTTTTATAGATTTCTTTTCTCTATATGGTCTTTTGTATATATAATTTTTTACATAATATCTTTTTCTTGGTTTCTTGTATGTATATTTTGATTTTTTATATTTCTTATATTTCTTATGTCTTTTTCTTTTCTTATAATATCTTTCTTTACATCCAAATTGGGGTGCTATTTTATTTTTGCAACATGCTAAATTTCTTATCAATGTTTTTTCCATTTTTAATTCTTCTCTATGTTTTTCACATAAGTTTCTATACCATTGTTGTAAAATTTTTATTCTTGCTCCTAACGTATCTACTATTTTTGCTTCTTCCCAACTTTTTATTATCTTTGAACTAAATGGTTCGGGTAATTTATTAAAATATAATTTTCTTATTTCTTTACTCTCTTCTATACTATATGCTCCTTTATAATAATATTCTTTAAATGTGCAAGTATATTCATCTATATAACACATATTACATATTGCTAATTTTAACATTAAATTCCTATTTGTATCTTTTTCTTCATCTTATTCTTCTTCTATTGTTGTCATACTACCAAATTCATCTTTTATAGCTGTTTCATATTTTTTTTAATAATTCTATAGGTGTTAGTTTAGTTGTTGTTGATGATGTTCCTTCTATAGGTTTATTAGTTCTTAATACCTTCTTGCTATTTTCAGTTAGATTTGTAAACCATAATTTTACTGATCCTATTAGTGTTCTTTCTATATATTCTGGTGCATCTATTATGTTTATATTATTATTTAATAATTATTTTGTCATATATCCTATCCATAATTGTATTATTTTTTCTATATCTATTACACAGTCTAGGTCTAAAAAGTTATAATTTTTATTAACTATTTGTTTTGGTGTCCATTTGTCATATTCATTATATTTTTTAAACTTATTCTTATAATATATGGGTTTTCTTATTTCTGATGTTCTAGGTATTATATTTTTATCTTCTTTTTTATCAAGAGTATTTATTTTTGTGTTGGTACTTTCTAAGTTTTCCTCATTAATTACTTTTTGTTTTTCATTGATTTCTAAATTTTTTGTATTTGTTAATATTTCTGTATATGTTTCACTATCTTCTGAATCATAATTATCTGTCTCTTCAATGTCTATATTATTTATTTCTAACTCTTTGTTTTTTATTTCCAATTTTTCCTTAAATTGATTTATCTCGTTCAGTAATTTTTGTTCTCTATCTTTTTCTTCTTTTTCCTTTTGTCTTTGTTCATACAGATCTTTTAATTTTTTGTAGTTCTTTTTCTAATTCAGCAATCCTACTATTTTTAGTTTCTTCTATTTTTCGTATTTCTTCTGTAGTTTGTTGTTTTATTTTTTCTATTTTCTTTTTCTTATCTATTTCTTCATTTTCTCTTTCTATTCTTACCATTGCTGTCAATTTATCTTCTAATTTTAATTTTTTTTTCTAACATCAGATATAAATGTTCACCTATTTTCTTATATCTTCTTCCTAGATTAGAAAATACTATTTTTATTTTTAATCTTTCGTGATTTTCATATATTTTTTCATCTATTATAAATTCTTCTTTGTTCATTTTATTGTGAATAGTTCATGTTGATATATATATATTCTAAACTGTCTATTTGTGATTCTAATTTTGATATTTTATCTTTTTGTGTATTTATTGAGTTTTTACTAATTTCGGCAAATATATTATAATGTAGTCTTTCTATTCTTATTTTTAATTCTTTACGTTTTTCAGAAATAATTTATTTTAATTCTTTGTATTTTTGTATTTTATTCATTCAAACTATATTTATAATATCTTGGTGGATATCTAAATCTAATTTTATCATAATTAGGTGGTATGTGTCTCATTCTTTTAGATTTTAAATGGATTATTAATTTTGCTTCAATACTAGATATTAATGTAATTAGGTAGGCTAATCTTTGTGGGTTTTCTTTTGTTTTATTTAGTCTTGTATATTCTGAATAATTACTAATTAAAGATTCTTTAATTTTTCTAAAAGCTTCTCTATTTTTAAATGGTCTTCTCATAAATTAATTCAATCCAACATAAACTCAAGCATGAATTCAAACATAAATTCAAACATATCTAACATATATACTAATGTTAACATTTACCATTTGTAGTTTTTTTTTTTAAAACTACCCGAACAGGTATATTTATTTATGATTATGAATAGCTAAATTCATAATTCCCAACAATCATGATATGATAAAATAAATTCATATTAGTTACTTTATAGTAGAATTATTCGAAGAATAATATGTTAAGAAGTTTATTAGCAAAGTGGAAACGGAGAAAAATCCCTAAGAACTATGTCATCCTAAAGGTGAAACCAATGAGGCAAGAAGCCGTGGCGGGGAGTAACCAGAGTAGAGGCGTTGTTTAAGGGAAAAAGTATCCAAATTACCATGCTAATAGTGACCGAAGAACATGTTATTTAAGAATAATCTAGCATATAGTAATCTAAGATGACCATATTTTGTTATGTACATGGTTGAAAGGAATATTTTGAAAATAGCAATTTTATGAAAATGAATAATTATTTATCTGATGTGATGGTAGATAAATTTAAAATACTTATTTTGTATGCACTTAAAGATATAAAAGTAGTAGATATAAGAAAAATCATATTGGAAAAAGCATTTGGTAAATATTACACTAGAGTAAATTATATACCATACCTACCTAACCACTCTTACAAATACTTACCATGATAGATTACATAGAAATTTTAGAAAAAGATATGAGAAACATACAGTTACTAAAAAAACAGATGAAAATAAATATAGACAAATACATGGAAAATAAAGATATAAAATACATAGAATTTCTTAATAAAAATATGCAAGAACTACTAAGGCTAAAACAAACAACTACAAAATATTATAGTAAAATCAATTTTAAAAGATAGATCATCTAGATTATCTTAAATTGAAACTTTTTGTCTCATATTTAATCAAAAGTTCTGTTTTAAACGGTTATAGAGAAAGAATAAAAATAAAAGGGCACGGTGCACTAAAGCTATCGCTATACGTGATGTCTGGAGAAGGGCCCCACCACAAGGATGTATCGTACGTAGCCTTACCTTGCATTTTTGCCACAGGCTATTTCCAACGCTTGAACCCGTGACGGTTATAGAGAAAGAATAAAGGTGTATTATTAAGAGTGATTTTTTGTGCTTATATGTATAATCTATAATATTTTAAAAGTGTCTTAGAAAAGTGATTTGAACTTTTTATCCTTCACTAAATTTTTTAACAATAGATAAAATCATTTTTTCATTTTTTTTAAATTATTATATTATTATATTTATAATATTAACTAGAATCCTAAAATATATAGAAAACAAAATTAATATAGAAAGAACTCTAATTAGTGTTTTCACCGTTTCCTTATTTTTTGGTCAAAACTATCGTGTCCTTTTTGCCAAAATTCTTTACCTATTTTTAGCAAAATTTAGTGAAATCCTAATGTAATTCCCTACAAATATAATGTATACCTTTTTTCTGAAACTCAAATATATGAAAATTAAGAGAGAATTAATTAATGTTTAAGTGTCAAATTTAAAAAGGACTCCTTAAATAGGAGAATTATCAAAGAGTAAATACTGTCATAGCTAATGATTTTATACGTGTGCTCAAATAATTAGAAAATATATTTTAGGTAAACTTTTGAACAATTTTAGTTACTTTTAGGTTTAGGATTTTTTTTATATTAAAAAAAAATTGAAATTAAAGTAACTCTTTATTTTATATAGGTAAGAAAGTATAATATTTTACATTTCTAAATCAATTAAAATTTTATTTTATATATACATAACAAAAAATTACTTTAATAGAAACATACACCCTTCTGCTCCTTCAACCTTTTCGGCCAATAACTATTTTTTATGATTGAATGAATCTTAATTCAATTGTATACATGTATTTTGTGTTTTACTTGCGTAATAGTGTATCATGTTTATTGATTGTATATATTTATGTTTATTCATTATGTTTGATGATCAATTGTACCATCAAATTGTACTCTTTTTTTTTTTTTTTTAATTTTGTGTTTTTTTCTTTTCCTGGCCTTTATTAAAAGTGTGAAGGCTCTTCGAAAAGTGATTTAAACTTTTTATCCTTCATTAAAAAGGCTTCACTTTAGACAAAATCGTCTTTTTTTTTTCCTACGATTTAATTTCTCAACTAAATATATTAATTTTTTTTCCAAATTAGTGTCCTACTATAAATATATTAAATTTTAGAGAAAATCATCTTTTTTTTTTCTACAATTTAATTTATCAAAATAAATATATTAATTTTTTACCAAATTTGTGTTCCACTAGAAATATGTAAATTTTTTACCAATCTTCTATATCTATATCTATATCTATATCTATATCTATATCTATATCTATAATCTATAATCTATACTATATTAAAAGTGTGAAGACTCTTAGAAAAGTGATTTGAACTTTTTATCCTTCACTAAATTTTTGTACAATAGATAAAATTGTCTTTTCATTTTTTTTAAATTATTATATTATTATATTTATAATATTAACTAGAATCCTAAAATATATAGAAAACAAAATTAATATAGGAAGAACTCTAATTAATGTTTTCACTGTTTCCTTATTTTTTGGTCAAAACTATCGTGTCCTTTTTTTGGCCAAAATTCTTTACCTATTTTTAGCAAAATTTAGTGAAATCCTAATGTAATTCCCTACAAATATAATGTATACCTTTTTTCTGAAAATCAAATATATGGAATTAAGAGAGAATTAATTAATGTTTGAGTGTCAAATTTAAAAAGGACTCCTTAAATAGGAGAATTACAAAGAGCAAATATTGTCATAGTTAATGATTTCATACGGTGCTCAAATAATTAGAAAACATATTTTAGGTAAAATTTTGAACACTTTTAGTTACTTTTAGGTTTAGGATTTTTTTTATATTAAAAAAAATTGAAATTAATGTAACTCTTTATGTTATATAGGTAAGAAAGTATAATATTTTACATTTCTAAATCAATTAAAAAAAATTATTTATATATACATAACAAAAAATTACTTTAATAGAAACATACGTCCTTCTTTTCCTTCTTCAACTTTTTCGGCCAATAACTATTTTTTAATGATTGAATGAATTTTAATTCAACTCTATACATCTATTTTGTGTTTTACTTGTGTAATAGTATATCATGTTTATTGATTGTATATATTTATGTTTATTCATTATGTTTGATGATTAATTGTACCATAAAGTTGTACTCTTTTTTTTTTTTTTTTTAATTTTGTGTTTTTTTTTTCGGCCTTTTTTGGCGATGAATGACTTACAATCTGATGTTTACTTTTTTACTAGAATTTTTTTATTTTGACAATCTTCGAGTCATGAACGTGAAAATGATAAATCCACAACAAAGATGCATGCATGTAAGATTCCAACGTATAAGCATGGTGCTAGAGTCAACCTCAGATCATGAATCTATAACGTCAAAAACAGTTAGAGAATGGTAAATTTAGCATTATTTAATGTATAATAATATAAAGAAGCAATTATTGATATGTCTCCAAATTCGGATGAAGGTTCTACACCTGTCAATTAAACTCTAAATTTTGTTATACTCCTTAGGGGTCGTTTGATAGAGTGTATTAGAAAATTTAATGCATGCATTAGTTAATGAGCATTAGTAATACCTTGTTTGGTATCATATTTTTACTATGCATAAATAATACTTGTACTAATTATACATTGTATTGTACATTGAGCTGTGTATTAATAATATACACCATATTATTACCCCTTAAATTATTTCTCTCTCTTCTTTTCCCACCATATCACACTCCATTTTGCTTTCCCACCATATTAAAAATTATTCTCTCTTTTTGTACAAGGTTATTGCATCTTCTTCTTCTCCTTAATCAATATTTGTTTTTCTCACAAGGCAAATCTTTGATGCCTATGATGTAAATCGTAAAGCCTATGAGAAAATATATATTACTGGACAATGTTTTGGTCTGTATGCCTTTATAAATGTTCCTTGGAGAGAAGAAGAGCTGGATAATTTTGGACATAGGCGTAATTTGGTTGAGGTTGAGTTGGTAATGCAATTACTATAGAGCTTGTTCAACGTTATAATCATATCAACGAAAACTTGTCATTTTGTACAATTTTTCCATAGAGTCTTTTCAGATACTGATTAATTTGCTTTGAACCTACACGTGTTAATGAGTTGTCTTCTACTTATATTAGTAAATTTTTGACGATGGTTGAACGGTCTTGTGATTAAGGAAAGGGTAATTTGGTAAACAAATATTTTTTTACAAAAATTATATAAATATATATTATCTTTAATGCATCAAACCAAACAATGTATAAAAAATAATGGTTGTGTAACTAATACCAGCGTTACTAATACTTGTATTAATAATACAAGCATTACTAATACACCCTATTTAACATTATTATTATATACTCTACCAAATGACCCCTTAATGTGTAACACATTATTAATTGGAATATACTTTTTTTTTCTTATTTTGATTTTAATTCAAGTTTTTTTTTTTGAATTCATTAACATCGTTTTTTTTAATCTTTCATCAAGTTTATTATATATCAAAGATTTCTTGCTTATTCTTCTGAAGTTCAAGAGATTTGACTTACGTGCGCACGGGTGATTTCGAGGAGCTCATCACTAACATACTTAAATATCTTTGAATTAAAGCCGAGATGATCAAGATAAGGACTTGAAATTTAAATTATTAAATTATCATGAAATCAAAAGTTACACGTGCGAGACACGTGCGGTTAATCTAGTAATATTAAAAGTGTAAAGATGCTAAGAAAAGTGATTTGAACTTTTTGCCCTTCATTACAAGACTCTCTTTTAGACAAAACTGTCTTTTCACTTTTTTTTTTTAAATTTATTATTTAATTATTTTTAATTATATTAACTAGACTTCCTAAAATATATGAGACTCCTAAGATATATGGTAGGATAATTAATTAATATTTTCCTTTCTACTAGACTTTCTGAAATATATGGAATTCCTAAAATATATGGTAGGAGAATTAATTAATATTTCATTTCTATTGTTCAATTAGAAAAATACTTCTAAAATAGTACTCTATTAAGGAAATACTTCTATAAATATTGAGATGTACGTTAAACTAGAGAGCAAACCTATTTGTTTATTGGGAGAATATGATTGATGCTCATCTAATTTTATTCGATTGTATGTCTAGATTGGTGGATGCTTGATTTTCTAATCCTCAACTTCTTCACTATTTTTGTCAGCATAATAGAATTCAACATGTGTGTATACATGGGCGGACCGACGTGCAATTTTTAGGTGCTCGAGCACCCACTAAACTCGATGTAGAAGAGGTATAATTATATAAAAAACAGTGAAAAAATGATAAAATATATACAAAAGCACCAGAAAATAAAAGTATGGTTGGGTGCTCTGACTTTAGACATAACTTTCATGTCTCCCATCCTGGGATCGAATCCCTGTAGCTGCATTGTTTAATAAATTTTTTTTTGAGCACCCACAACCTAAAAAAGCTGAGTCCGCCACTGTGTATATATATATCTTCTTTGTTTTCATTCAAAATCACTCTTTAGGGTCAAAATTTTCGCTCAGACAGGAATTAGTTAGATCAAAATCGAAGCTTTGTGATCACTATCATATTATTTTTTTATAGCTTACAGGTTGTGGATGAATGTCGGTTGACTTTGAAGAATTTCTTGTGTAAAAGTTAGGTTTAATTATATTGTTTTGATATCTTTATTATCTTATCGTTTTATTTTAATTTACAGATGCTAGATGAATGGCGGTCGGCTTTGATTTTTCTTTTAGGTAAAGGTTAGGTTTAGTTGTATTATCATAATATCTCTATTAGTTTGTTATTTTGTGGTGGTTTACTGTTCGTAGATGAATTTTGATCGGCTTTGAGAATTTTTCGTGTGTAAAATTTAAGTTTAGTTGTATTATTTTGATATCACTTTTATCGTATTATTTTGTTGTAATTTACAGGTGAAAGATAAATGTTGATCGACTTTGAAGAATTTTTTTATATAAAGGTTAGGTTTAGTTGTATTATTTTGATATCTCTATTATCGTATTATTTTGTTATTGTTTACAGATGGTAGAGGTGTGTCAGGCGACTTTCAGAAATTTTTTGTGCGTAAAAATTAGATTTAATTATATTATTTTGATGTCTCTATTATTATATTATTTTGTTGCAATTTACAGATGGTAGATGAATGTCGATCGACTTTTAAAAATATTTTTGGTAAAGATTAGGTTTAATAAATAAATTCTCCATCTTTACATACTCAAAAGATATTAAATTTAATTATTATATTCATCTTTATTATTTAAAAAAATATCCTATTTAGTGCAATGTTTGAACTCATTAAAGTGAGGTACACGCACAAGACGCGTATACCTAAACTAGTATAATATATATAGGGCCGGCTCAAGCAAATCGGTGGCCTAAGGCGAAAAACAAATGGAGGCCTTAAATTTTAAAGGTTTTTTTTTTTAAATTCTATATTTTAAATCCTAAGTTGCAAAGTTATAAATATTATAGCCGATTTCTTCTAATAATTTTTTTCGTTAATATAATTGATGCACTTAATTTTTTTTGAGACATACTTTAAATATATCAAAATTCTTCTATAATTCTTTACTTTTATATAAGAAGTTTATTTTTCTACAAATAATATTTAATAGTTATTTTAATAAAAGCCTATAATGTATTATTGTTAAAAAAAATGAGGCCCTTCAAATTTGGGGGCCTTAGGCGGTTGCCTTTTTTTTTAAAACGGGTTGAGCCGGCACTGATTTGAATATATTATAATATTTATATTTATAATATATTAAAAGTGTAAAGACTTTTAGAAAACTGATTTGAATTTTTTGTCCTTCATTAAAACACTTCGCAATTGACAAAATAATCTTTTCACTTTTTTCCTCTAATTATTAATTTAATTATCTGTATAATATTTAAGACTTTAAAATCAACTAAAATTTAAATTATTAAATTATTTCTTATTTGAATTATGTAAAAAGTCCTGAAATAAAAAGTATTGTGCGGAAAGGAAATTGTGTATTCACTGAAACTTTGTGGAAGCTTTCCGGTACATAGGTTTCAACTGAAATGGGAATCGATTACATGTTATTATAATGGAATATTAATTCTACATCTATGCAACTTTTGATAGCATTTGAAACTGATTTAGTGGTTTATGTTGTTTTTTCTCTTCGTCTTAGTTATTGTGTTTTTATAAGATATCAGTTAAAGTAGTTCTTGCAGTATCTTTTTCTTCTTTTAATAACTTTTAGTATCCAACTTTAAGAATTGTTTTTGATTTGGATCAAATTTTTAAGGGAAAAAGCATAAATACTCTCATAAACATATAGCCACAACGTATTTTAACACTTTAGTTTATCGATAATTATTTTTCCTTTAAACAACTTTCGCGTGAATTATATACACCTCCAAAATGTAAGTCCACTCTTACAATGAAGAGTGTGATACACTCGCTCCACATCGGAGTCTTGCAAAAAAAAAAAAGTTAAGAATAATTTCATGTATATATATATATATATAAAATTTTAAAAAAATCTTTTCTCCCCCACCCCACCCCCACCCCTACGCCCAAGCTTTCTTCTTCACCCCCCCCACACCCCGCAACTGCCATCCCCCCCATCTCACCTCATTTTTTCTCTTGTTCAGCCCTCCCCCCCACCCCACCCAAATCCCAATTCTTTGTTTATTTTTGACAATCTTCAACCCCCCCCCCCCCCCCCCCCCCTCTCTCCCCCCTCATTCTTTCTTCTTCAATTTTTTCCGCTTTTTCTTTTGATTCTAGACTCAACTTTTTGAAATTTGATTTTTGAAAAATATAATTGTAATCTCAAAGAATTCCACTTTGAAGGTAAAAGAAATTAGCAATAAAAAATATGTTGAAATTTTTTGTTAAATTCAACTGTCACATTTTGAGAAAGTTTTTGTTTGATTCTATTTTCTTTTTCGATTCAATCTCAATACGAATTTTTCAGTATTTTCATATGAGTATTTTCAATTTGTTCATCAAAACAAGAATCCATTTATTTGAAATTAGTTCAGGTATTGAGAAAAATGAATTATGACGGAAAATCAAATTTTCTTAAAGATTTTTGTTATGAAAATCTAAACTTATTATAGAAATTCACATGAAAAAATATTTTTTACGTACATTTTGTTGGAGCTGATTGATGATGGTGGCGAAGAAAAATGGAGAAAAAGAAGAGTGGGGTGGTGAGACATGAGGAAGAAGAAGAGGGGGCGGTGGGGTGTGAGAAAGAAAGAAGGTTAGTGGCTGAAAATTTATAGGTTGGCCACTTTTTTTTTTTTTATATTTTTTATGCAACGTCAACCATTAGGGGATTATATAATTCACACAAAAGATATTTAAGGCGATAAATAATTATTCATAAAGTTAAAGTGCTAAATGTAAGTTGTGGTGATTAGTGGTGTATTTATGTTTTTCCCTAATTTTTAAATCTAATCATGATTATGCTTTTTACTAAGTTGTTATCGTTTTTTCTCTCTTTAGCATCATTAACAGAATACACAGAGACGAATGGTGGGAGACATAAATACGAAAAAGGACATAATCGATAAGCTGTAACTGCCAAAAAACAAAATTGATTGAAGTTTTTTTTTTTTTTTTTAAATTATTATATTATTTTGTAAATCCATTAATTATTAAGGTGTAAAGTGTTGTTCTGGGTACAAAAATCTATATGTTTCAGTCCAAACTTCAATATTAAGTTCAAGAACAATTTTCACAAACTATAATGAAGTTACAACAACTTCAAACACAAGTCCAAATGAATAATCAAATGAACTATCAAAATGAAGTGTTTATCAACTTTAAGAAAGAAGATGAAGTAGAAAATTGTAGAATCAAATCAACCAAACACACGGTGTGTCCTTAAGAAATTTATTCTGCTCAAGTACCCGAAGTTATGAAATCTTTTCTCTCATGATAAAATGATCCTCTTTCTGAATAAAGCGGTACCTCAAATTTTCAAAAATATCGAACATACTCAATGATTTGATGATTACACGAGCGGTTTTCTTTTTAGAAGAAGAAGAAGATTGTTTTTTTACTCAAAACAAAATTGTCTTTACTTGAGGAAATATTCAGGTATTTATAGCCATTAAGGTGTTGCTTCATGAAGAGAAGCAATGACTTACAAAGGTGAAACTCTTCAGAAAAGGCGCAGCTCTACGAAAAAGTCATAACCCATTGGAAAGGTTATAACCATTAAATCCAAAAAAGTGCCTATTCAAATTACATCCTTTATCTTGGTGTCTTTTAAAAAAAAATACCTATTCATTTTTCATTTACACCTCTTAAAAACCCAACGATCCCCAACATGAATGGGGAATGACTATTTTAACAAAACATTTACGGTTAAGTGTGTGATCAACAAGCAAAGACTAATTGAATCTGGATAAGTAGGTTTTCCTTTGTACTTTTCGTAGTGAACATGCATCGGATGCACTCGATCAATCAGTACATTTGATATCTTTGAAATTTTGAACTTTAATGTACACCTAGACAACATAATTCACACAACCAGCCTTTCATCATTTATGATTCTCACGGTTTTGTTCATTTCATCCATAAACATTTCCTGATTTCATGAGAGCGTAGAGAATATGCCTTACTAACATTCTCCTTGAAGTGACTTCCATTTCACCCTCACATAGGTGATTCCTAAATGTTTAATCCTATAGATCAAACTATTTGGTTAAATCTTCCAAACTTAGAAACCATTAAAAAGCTTCAAACCATAAGCCTTATTCTTGTTCTTTGAACATTGTTTTCATCATGAGAATGAGTTGAGTATATTGACAATGTTGAACCGTCAGTCACTACTTTGTTTGATTTCCTTGAACTTAGCTCTTGGGATCTCCAGTCTACTAGGTAGAGTTACCTCCATTCTGACTTGACCTAGGCCTTAAACTCATTTCTTTCGATGATATCTCAACTCCCTCTCTAGATAGACCTTTTGTAAGTGGATTCAACACATTATCCTTTGACTTTACATAATCAACAGTGATAATTCTACTAGAAAGTAGTTCTCTAATGGTATTATTCATCCGTCTTATATGACGAGATTTACCGATATACATCATGCTTTCTTTTCTACCTATCACCGCTTGGCTATCACAGTATATTCATACTGATACCAATGGTTTGGGACAATAAAGAATATCTTTCAAGAAATTTTAGAGGAATTCAGCTTCTTCACCAGCTTTATCTAATGTGGTAAATTCAGATTCCATTGTAGAACCGGCAATATATGTCTGTCTGGATGATTTTCAAGAGACCGCTCCTCCACCAAACGTAAATACATATCCACTCGTGGATTTTACTTCATTCGATCCGGTGATTCAATTTGCATCACTATATCCTTCAATGACCACTGGATATTTATTATAATTCAAAGCAAGGTCTTGAGCATATTTAAGATTCCCCAAAACGCTTTTCATTGCCATTCAATAAGTTTTATTGGGATTAATCTTGTATCGACTCAATTCACTACTAGCACATGCTATATATGACCTATACAATTCATGATATATATTAAGCATCCCAATACTCTTGTGAAATCCAGCCGTGAGTCCCTTTTACCGTCATTCTTTTGAAGTTCAAAGCTCACGTCTAATAGAGTCTTGGCAATACCAAAATCCAAATACTTGAACTTGTCAAGTACCTTTTCAATGTAATGAGACTGTGACAACGCCAACATTTATGGAGTTTTATGAATTCTTATGCCTAAGATCACATCCGCAACTTCAAGGTCTTTCATATAAAACTTGCTCTTAAGCATTCGTTTTGTACCATTTATGTCAGAAATATCTCTACTGATGATCAACATGTCATCCACACATAAACAAACAATGACTTTATGATTTGGTGTGTCTTTAATGTAAACATATTTATCACTTGCGTTTATCTTAAAGTTGTTTGCTAATATGGTTTGGTCAAACTTTGCATGCTATTGTTTGGGTGTTTGTTTTAGTCCATAAAATGACTTAACAAGTTTGCACACCTTCTTTTCTTTACTAGAAACCACAAAATCCTTAGATTAATCTGTGTAAATCTCTTCTTCCAACTCTCAATTTAGAAATGCTGTTTTCACATCCATTTGATGAATTTCAAGATCATATAATGTCGCTAAGGAAACTAATATACAAATTGACATTATCCACGTTACAGGCGAGTATGTATCAAAATAATCAAGGCCCTCCTTCTGTTTGAAATCTTTTACTACAAGTCTTACCTTGTATTTGTCAATAGTATCATCTACTTTTATTTTCCTTTTGAAGATATATTTAGAACCTAAAGCTTTATTTTCTGGAGGAAGATTAACCAACTCCCATGTATGGTTGCTCAAGATTGAATCGATCTCACTATTGACTTCCTCTTTCTAAAAAAATGAGTTTGAAAACAACATCGCTTCTTTAAACATTTGAGGCTCATTTTCTAGGAGAAACATTACAAAATCAGATCCAAAGGAAGTTGACATTCTTTGACGTGTACTATGCCTTAGATTCTCATCATTATGTACATTCTCACTTGGTTCATCTTGAGGTCGTTTATACCTACCACTAGATAGCTCATGTCCAATTTTATACGAATAAATGTGTTCAAAGAACTCAACATTATCTGATTCAATTACCGTATTTTCATTGATGTCCGAATGTTCTGATTTATGAACCAAAAACCTACACACTTTACTTCTTTTAGCATATCCAATAAACACACAGTCCACAGTCTTAGGTCCCATCTTTACCCTTTTAGGTACAGGAACTTGAGCCTTCGCTAGACATCCCCACACTTTGAAATATTTCAAGTTGGATTTCCTTCCTTTCCATTTCTCTTATGGAATTGAAAGTGCCTAACTATAAGGCACTCTATTAAGTATTCAATTAGCTGTAATGATAGCTTTTCTCTACAAGTTTTGTGGTAAACATGAACTTATAAATAAGGCATTAATCATTTTCTTTAATGTTTGCTTTTTTTTTTCTGCAATACCATTTGATTAAGGTGAATTTGGGGCGGTAGTTTCATGGATGATTCTATTCTCTACACATATCTCTGCAAAAGGAGATTCATATTAACCACCCCTATTACTTATAGTCCTTTTAATCTTTTTCTCTAGCTGATTTTAACTTCTATTTTATATTGCCTAAACGCGTCTATTGCTTCATCCTTACCATTTAGCAAATAGATATAACAGTATCTAGTGCAATCATCAATAAAATTTATAAAATACTTTTTTTCACCATGAGATGATGTTGACTTTATATCACAAATGTCTGTGTGGATCAAGTCTAAGAGATTGAAATTCTTTTCAATAGACTTATACGGATGATTAGCATACTTTAATTCCACACACGTTTGATACTTTGATTTATTGTACTCAAAGTTTTGTAAAACTTAAAAGTTAATCATTTTTTACAAAGTTTTATAACTGACATGTCCTAATCGTTCATGCCAAAATACATTGGACTCAAGCAAATAAGAAGAACTAGAACTTTTGTTGATCTCAATAGTCATTACATTTATCTTAAACAGGCCCTCGGCTGATACGCCCTAAAACTGGGCCATGTTATATGGGTACCTCGAGCCCACATGAACTGGAGGTCGCCCTAATAATTCAACCTAATCATCAATATAAATCACAAGGGTCAGATGAATCCCAACCATAATAAGATAGCGAAAAAATACTACAAGTCATAACTTAAACATGTTTAAACTCTTCATTAGATTCATCATACTAACCAATATTCCCAAGTCCATAGTCATCCACAATACCTCTACAAAATTCAAGGTTTAGAAATGTATATGTCGGAACAAGCCACCATCAATAGCAAAACCAAGTCAAAATAAGACTACGTCCAAAGATAGGAGACCAAGAATGAATGTCTTCCGAAATAAAAAAGCTCATCACTCCAAAGTCAATGCACGAACCGCTTTGATCATCCGACCACTGCACAGGAAGAGAATATGATACTCCGGCCCCTATATCGCATGGGGACATAGTATCTAGAGACGGTTAGCGGTTGGAGCACTAGTATGTCCCTTAAGGATAATGATAAAATAACATCATCATTCAATCGACAAGTCAATATATCATATTCAATCTTATTCATACACTTATCCTTACATATAGGTATATCACATGCTAATCAAGAAATCAAGGCTTAACAACATTCGTGAACATTCATTCATTAGACATGAAGTGGAAGACTCTGACCTTGCATACTTAAATTGTAATGCCCCAAACATTTCCAAGCTAAAATTTGTCCCTAAAAGTATCAAGCATGGGCTTATAGAGTGAATTATACTCAAATCCCTGTGTAATTGTTTAAATTTTAACTTTTCATTACGTAGGTGACTGAATAAGCTTTCCGTTGATATAAGTTTCATCTAAAACGGACACCCGGTGAGGGAGTTATGGCTATTTTATGTTCTAGTCGTAAAACATCATCATTCAGGTGTTTAGCACATCGCGGAGGATCCCAATTTTGCATTCGTCAATTTCCAGCAAGACTCTCCGATCGTGGAGCATCGCCGAGTGAGACAATTTCCCAATTGGCAATTTTCAGTAAGTCACCGTGATTGTGGGGCGTCGCGGTGGCCTATAAAATTGAGCACCAATTATATTTTTACTCCATCTAATTAAGGGTAAAAATGATACTTCTCCAACCCCTTATCATCTCTAACACAGGGTTTAATCCCAAGAACACCAAAGTAAGTTTATTTTCATCAAAATCTCTCAAGAAACTCTATTAGGGTTTCAGACTAAAAATTCTCATAGCTCAAGATTTAACCGTGGGTTTTAGAAGATAATTGGAGATTTGAAAGCCTCGCACCGTAGGCTACAATAATAATCCATTTACTTTCTAAAATAGAGGTACGTGGGGTTGTCCCAAATTTCATGGGCATGATTTTTGATAAGAATTTACACAAGACCTTACTATCTATAGGTATACATATGTTTTTACAAGTGAGGTTTTTTTTTAATATTAATAACATGTTTTGTGATATGGTTTTAAAAGAAATATTGAAATATCATGGGGTTGTTGGCTTGCATATATTTCAATTGTTGAATTGTGAACATGTGACCTGAATTTCGAAAAGGTACGATGTATATGAATTGTGAATTCTTTAAATCCCCCATGATAATGTTTTATACCCCACACTATACTTGTGTTAAATCATCAAGAGCATGATTTTTTGAAATTGACATGATATTACTCATAAATGATAAAGTTTTTTTGAAACTATTACATGTTGAGAACCATGGTGCATGTGTTTGATGTGTGTGAAAGTTTTATATATGTGCTTGTTGTAAATGGCATGAAAAGTTGGAGAATTGATATGGTACTGTGATTTGCAAGTCAATGGTATGACGATACCATATAAATGTATGCCATGACAGAGTTAGAGTTTGATTTAAGAGAGTTAGATGGTTACCCGAAGAAAGTACGAGTTGAAAGACTCTATGCTAGAAACCGTGATTTGCCGACACGGGATTATGGTACCATGCTTTGTGATCTTGTGTACCTTGATTCATGTCATCCCAAATTAGTACTATGGTTAGATTCCCTGCTCTGTGATCTTGTTCACTACCATGACCTGTTGACTTGATTGGGGATTTTGGCACCCTGCTGTGTGATCTTCTGTGTCTCCCTTATAAATACTCCAATCCTTGCAACAAACTTGGATTGGGGGATTGGCCGCCGAGTCAAAGGAGGATTCTATATAGCCCATGGAATTACAGATTGTAGGGTGTACCATCTATCTAAAAAGTAAGACAAAGAGTGAGTCATGGTTTCAAAGAAATGTTTCAAAGTCTTTAAAATGCCCATGTGATTTCTTACTATATGATATGTTTATGAACTGTTTTAAATTTCTCTCATATATGTTGATTATAAATGACTATTTTGGATTAGCTCTGCATATTAGTACATCTGTATTGACCCCTCTCCCCCTCCAACCTCTCAGGTTTTGAGGCACAGTCTAGGGGTCAAGATAAGCAGTAGATAATTCAGACAACAGAAAAGATTGTGCAGTGGTGAGCCTTCTATATTCTGGAAAGCCTAATGTCTTACAGATATTCATCATTCTATAGTTTTGGTCTACTGGAGGCCTTGTCCCAGACTTCAGATAGTATTGTTTTGAGATTTAGTATAGATTTCGTAGACTGAGTCAGATGTCATTTAGATATTGTTGGAGTTTTCCTTCATTGTTAAACTAATTTCAGAGTATGACCATCTTTCCGTATTCGATTTATAATTCTGTATTTTCCTTTTATTATATGAATGTTGTGCGTGATTACCAGATAGAGTGGGACATTCAATCCTTCATGGGTCGAATGTCCGTCACGTCCAGGCCCTAGTTCGGGTTGTGAAAAACTTGTTATTAGAGCACGGTTCATGGTCCCAGGGTGTCTGCGAAATCGCGTCGGGTAGAGTCTTGTTTATGGGTGTGTAGCGTGCCACACTTATAAGCAGGAAGCTACTAAGCATTTAGGAAAGTGTTTCCCCTCTTTGTGATTTAGTTCGTGCTTTAGAGTCTGAATTAAAACTATCTCCTAATCAGTGATCCATTGTATTTCTGAAAATAGTCACGCCTACTTGTCGTTCCAGCAACTAGGATACTCAGGATGATGAAGTCCGCCCTACTCATGGCATGCTGCCCCGTAACAGAGCCCATACCCCAGAACCTGTTTCTACTCTGGGAGTATCTCCAGTCCCGACCAGTCCTCCTCGAGCTATGAGGATAAATGTTAACCATCCCCAGTCTTCTCAGAGGGACATATTGAATGCAGAATTCAGGCAGTCTATTCACATGTTTGCACAACTGGTATCTGCACAGACTCAGAGGTCAGAAGATACTGGGTCTGTATCTGTCACTTCTAAGGCCACTAGGGTAGGCCAGTTCATGAGAATGAACCCGCCTAAATTTTTTAGCACTAAAGTAGAAGAGGACCCCCAGGAGTTCATAGATGAAATGGAGAAGATTTTCAGAGTTATGCATGTGGATAAGGTGGAAGAGGTTGATTTAGCAGCGTACCAACTTAAGGATGTGGAGAACCAATGGTACAACGAGTGGGAGGATGCGAAAGGGGAGAGTGCTGAGCCCACAGTTTGGGATCAGTTCGTGGGAGTTTTTCTTGACCGATTCTTTCCTTTAGAGTTGAGGGAAGCCAAAGCAGAGAAATTTATGAATCTTAAACAAGGGAAGATGAGTGTCCATGAGTACACTCTGAATTTTAATAAACTAGCTCATTATACACCAAAAATAACAGGAAATATAAGGGCCCAGATGAGGAAATTTGCATCTGGCCTTTCCGATGATCTAGCACTTGAATATCAAGGGGCGATGCTAAATAGGGAGGTGGACTTTTCTAGACTGTTAGTCCATATGCAATAGGTAGACGAGAAGAAAAAGAAAATGTCTGAATCTAGAGAGAAAGATAGGCAGGCAAAGAGAGCTAGAATAATGGATCAGAACCACAGTCAACCACAGAGCGATAATTGGGGCGGTAAATGGCAAAGAAGAAGTTTTGAGGCAAGGCGCAGTCTGCAGCTAGCTCCCCAGCACCCAGACCCCCAGTTGATAGGCGATCTTATAGTTTTCAGACTAGTCAGGGACCCAGAGATTAGAATACTCAGTCGCATAGCAGTGTGGTGCAGCCCGCCAGATCTTTCCCCATTGTAACACCTGCGGGAAGAATTATCCTGGAAAGTATTACTTCGAGAGGAGAAATTGTTATTCTTGCGGTCAGGTGGGAAACCTTCAGAGAGATTTCCCTGATACAAGAGGTAATGTTGGGGGAGCCAAGTCATAGGCTAATTCTTCTGCACTAGCACCTTAGAAAGGAGCCACTTCGGCTGCCGGGAGTGGTCGTAACCGGTTATATGCTTTGACCAACTGCCAGGAGGTAGAGACCTCTCCAGATATGGTCACCGGTATGTTGTAAATATTTTCCCATGATGTATATGTGTTGCTTGATCCCGTGTCTACCTTATATTATGTGACCCCATATATGGCTGTTGGTTTTAGGTTTGAGCCTGAAGTCATTACCGATCCTTTCTCTGTTTTCACTCTGGTGGGTGATTCTGTTGTGGCTAGGAGGATATATAAAAATTGTGTTGTGTCTATTCTTAGCCGAAATACTATGGCAGATCTCATAGAGCTTGATATGGTTGATTTCGATGCTATCCTAGGGATGGACTGGCTCCATTCATGTTATGCTACTCTAGACTGTAGAACCCAAAATATTACCTTTTCTTTTCTGAATGATCCAGCAATAGAGTGGGAAGGGCACTCTTTAGCACCTAGGGGCACTTCATATCTTATCTCAGGGCCTATAAGCCCATTTCCAAAGGTTGCTTGTATCATCTTATTCGGGTTAAATATTCTAACACCGAAAGTCTTCCTCTTCAGTTTGTTACTGTAGTAAATGAATTCTCAGAAATTTTTCCAGATGATCTCCCAGGAATTCCACCTGATAGGGATATAGATTTTGGCATTGATGTATTGCTAGATACCCATCCTATTTCTATTCCGCCATATAGAATGGCTCCTGTAGAGTTAAAAGAGTTGAAAGAACAACTAGCAAATCTCCTAGATAAAGGTTTTATCAGACCTAGTATTTCTCTTTGGGGTTCACCTATACTCTTCGTGCGGAAGAAAGATGGTTCCCTACGTATGTGCATAGATTACCGCCAGTTGAATAAGGCCACAGTGAAAAATAAATATCCTCTTCCTAGAATCGATGACCTTTTTGATCAGCTTTAGGGTGCTAAGTGTTTTTCTAAAATAGACCTTCGTTCGGGCTATCACCAGTTGAAAGTTAGGGAGTCAGACATTCCTAAAATAACTTTCCGAACTAGATATGGTCCTTATGAATTCTTGGTCATGTCCTTCGGGTTGACTAATGCTCCTGCAGCTTTCATGGACCTAATGAACAGGGTTTTCCCGTCAGTTCCTATACTTATTTGTCATAGATTTTATCGATGACATCGTGATCTACTCCAAAAGTGAGGAGGACCATGTCAATCACCTCTGGATTATTCTTCAAACTCTCAAAGATCATAAGTTGTATGCGAAATTCTCCAAGTGTGAATTCTAGCTAAATGCTATTGCTTTCTTGGGGCATATTGTGTCTAGTGAGGGGATTCGGGTTGATCCTCAAAAGGTTGAGGCAGTGAGGAAATGGCCCAGACCCACTACTCCAACCGATATTCGAAGCTTCTTGGGTTTTGTGGGTTATTACAGAAGATTCGTAGAGAGTTTTTCTTTCATAGCTGCACCACTTACTAAGTTGACTCTGAAAAAGGTAAAGTTATTGTGGTCTGACTCTTGTGACAGTAGTTTTGAGAAGCTGAAAGACAAGTTGACTACTGCTCCTATTTTGACTCTTTTGGAGGGTACAAAAGGTTTTGTTGTATACTGTGATGCATCCCGAGTGGGACTTGGGTGTGTTCTTATGCAGCACATTAAGGTAGTGGCTTGTGCATCTAGGCTGTTGAAGGTGCATGAGCGGAACTACCCTACTCATGACTTGGAATTAGCGGCTGTGGTTTTTGCACTTAAGATCCGGCGGCACTATTTGTATGGGGTGCATGGTGATATATTTACTGACCACAAGATTTTACAGTATGTTTTCTCGCAGAAAGAGTTGAATCTTAGGCAGAGTCGATGGTTGGAACTTTTAAAGGACTATGACATGAGCCTGCACTATCATCCCGGTAAGGAAAATGTGGTAGCCGACACCCTCAGTAGATTGTCTATGGGTAGCCTCTCTTATGTTGAGGAAAAGAAAGAGAGAAATGGTGAATGATGTTCATCGACTTGCAAATCTTGGAGTGCGACTCTTAGATTCTGAAGATAGAGGGGTGGTGGTGCATGAGATAGCTAAATCATCCCTTTGTGCAGAAGTTAAAGAAAAGCAGGTCGGATATCCCATCTTGATGCAGATAATGAGTAATATGGGTCAGAAGAAGGTGATGTCATTTGAGATTGGTGGTGATGGCATTTTGAGATATTAGGTAGGTTGTGCGTGGCAGATATAGATGGTCTGAGGCAGAGAATCCTTGACGAAGCTCACACTTTGAGGTATATTGTTCACCCAGGCTTTACTAAGATGTACCATGATCTGAAATCTATGTATTGGTGGAATAATATAAAGCGTGATGTGGCTGACTTTGTTTCCAACTGTTTGAATTGCCAACAAGTTAAAGTAGAGCATTTGAGGCCAGGTGGTTCTTCCCAAGAGATAGATTTACCCTTGTGGAAGTGGGAGATGATTAATATGGACTTCATTACAGGGCTTCTAAGGTTCCGAAACCAGTATGATTACATTTGGGTAATTATAGATAGGTTTACCAAGTCATCCCACTTTCTACCTATCAGGACTAACTACTCGGGAGAGGATTATGCCAAGCTGTTATTGGCGAAATAGTTTGTTTGCATGGGGCACCTGTGTCCATCATATCCGATCGAGGTACACAATTTTTTTCTCAGTTTTGGAGATCTTTTCAGAGAGGCTTAGGTACCCAAGTGAACCTAAGCACTGATTTCCACCCTCAGACTGATGGGCAGGCTGAGCGCACCATTCAGAACCTTAAGGACATGTTGAGGTCCTGTGTGATTGCTTTTAAAGGAAGTTGGGTGGAGCACTTTCCCCTAATAGAGTTTGCTTATAATAACAGTTTCCATTCCAGTATTAAGATGGCACCATTTGTGGCGTTGTATGAAAGAATATGTAGGTCACCAATAGGGTGGTATGAAGTAGGTGAGACGTAGATGTTTGGGTCTGACCTTGTTAATCAGGCAATAGAGGATGTGAAAGTCATTAGAGAACGACTTAAGATAGCTCAAAGTCGTCAGAAGTCCTACACCAATGTTAGGAGAAGAGGTTTAGAGTTTGAGGTTGGAGATTGGGTGTTTCTCAAGGTTTCTCCCATGAAGGTAGTCATGCGGTTCGAGAAGAAAGGTAAGCTGAGTCCTCGCTATATAGGACCATATCAGATTTTGAGAAAGGCAGGTGCAGTCATGTATGAGTTAGAATTGCCTGCCAGTTTGGGTTCCGTTCATCCGGTATTTCATATATCTATGTTGAAGAAGTGTATTGGAGACCATTCTTTAGTGTTGCCTGTCGAAGAAATCAAAGTGACAGACTCACTATCCCATGAAGAAGAGCCTATAGAAATTTTGGATTTCCAAGTTAGAAAATTGAGAAACAAAGAGATTGCCTCAGTTAAAGTGTTGTGGAGAAACCAGAAAATTAAATAAGCAACTTGGGAATCCGAAGTTGACATGAGAGATAGGTACCCAAACCTTTTTGACCCAGTGGATAACGAAATGGAAGGTACAATCCTTTCCTTATTCTTTCTATTCCTTAGTATGCTTGAAGTCATGCTTGTCTGTATTCCACGTCAACATTCGGGGACAAATGTTCCTGGGGGGGGGGGGGATATTGTAACGCCCCAAAAGTTTCCAAGCTAAAATTTATCCCTAAAAGTATCAAGCATGGGATTATAGAGTGAATTATACTCAACTCCCTTTTCAATTCTGTAAATTTTAACTTTTCATTACGTAGTTGACTGAATAAGATTTCCATTGATATAATATTCATCCAAAATGGACACCCGGTGAGGGAGTTATGGCTATTTTATGTTCTAGTCATAAAACATCATCATTCAGGTGTTTAGCACATCATGGAGGATCCCAATTTCGCATTTGTCAATTTTCAGTGAGACTTCGCGATCGTGGTGTATTGCGGGGTGAGACAATTTCCCAATTGGCAATTTCCAGTGAGCCACCGCGATTGTGGCGCGTCGCGGTGGCCCATAAAATCGGGCACCAGTTATATTTTTACTCCATCTCATTAAGGATAAAAATGGTACTTCTCCAATCCCTTATCATCTCTAACACGGGGTTTAATCCTAAGAACACCAAAGTAAGTTTATTTTCATCAAAATCTCTCAAGAAACTCCATTAGGGTTTTAGACTAAAAATCCTCATAGCTCAAGATTTAACCGTGTGTTTTAGAAGATAATTGGATATTTGGAATCCTCGCATCGTAGGCTCCAAGAATCATCCATTTACTTTCTGAAATAGAGGTACGTGGGGTTGTCCCAAATTTTATGGGCATGATTTTTGAAAAGAATTTACACAAGACCTTATTATCTATACGTATACATATGTTTTTACAAGTGGAGTTTTGTTTTAATATCAATAACATGTTTTGTGATTTGGTTTTGAAAGAAATATTGAAATATCATGAGGTTGTTGGCTTGCATATATTTCAATTTTTGAATTGTGAACATGTGATCTGAATTTCGAAAAGGTGCGATGTATATGAATTGTGAATTCTTTAAATACCCCATGATAATGTTTTATACCCCACACTATACTTGTGTTAAACCATCGAGAGCATGCGTTTTTGCAACCCACCGGGCCTCATATGCTCAACCTTCACTTATAGACACACCATATACTTGGCTACATAGCTAGCCACATCACATTTCGTATTGCCCCACCATTAGAGCTCTCTGAGGTCATGAACATCTTGGTGGAACCGGGATGAATACCATAATGGGATCCATGAGACTCAGTCATGACCCTTTCCCTCAATCCATCAACGTCGGAAACATATAGCCTACCTTGGTATCTCAAGATACCATCACCACCAATAAAAAGTCTGCAAATTTGTATTGGCCCACATTATCCTTGATCTTCATCAAGTTAGGGTCCAATAATTGATTCTCCTTTGTCTCAATAACAAGAGATGACTGAGATACCGGATGCATAAATACACTACCATTCGTGGAGTTCGCAAGTCGTACTCCAAGATTATACAAATGGTGAATATCGTTCACTAAATTCCTGCTTATCCTCATCTACATGAACCAAAATTCCCATGGACAATCTACTAAGAGCATCAGAGACTACATTCGCCTTACCGAGATGGTAATAAAGACTCATATCATAGGCTTTCAACAACTCAAGCCACCTTCTTTGCCAGAGGTTCAACTCCTTTTGAGTAAACACATATTAGAGACTCTTATGATTGGAAAAGATATCGACATAAACCCTATAAAGTTAATGTCGCCATATCTTCAATGCAAAGACCACTAACAACTCTAAGTCATGAGTAAGGTAGTTTTTCTCATGAACTTTCAATTACCTAGAAGAATAGGCTACCACCCTACTATGTTGCATCAACACGCAATCGAGACCAATATGAGAATCATCACCATATACCGTAAAACTATCATTACCTTAGGGTAAGGTCAAAACCTAAGCCGAAGTCAATTTATGTTTCAAATTCTCAAAACTACCTTCACACGCATCCGACCACAAGAACTTGACCTTCTTTTGGGTCAACTTGGTCAATGGGGCAGCTATAGTCGAGAAACTCTCCACAAACCTTCTATAATAGCCGGATAGACCCAAGAAGCTCTGAATATCAATTGGAGTCGTAGGTTTAGGCCAATTCTTAACTGCCTCAACCTTTTAGGGATCTACCATGATCCTTTTACTAGAGATGACATGACCAAGAAAATCTATGGCTTTCAACTAAAACTTACACTTAGAGAACTTGGCATACAAGCGATGATCCTTAAAAGTTTGTAGCACGACACAGAAGTGATCTACATGATTTGCTTCACTCTTAGAATAAAGTAAGATGTTATCAATGAAGACAATGACAAACATGTCCAAGAACGGACGAAAGACCCTATTCATCAAGTCCATAAACGTTGTTGGGGCATTGGTCAACCCAAAAGATATGACAAGAAACTCATAGTGACCATAACGGGTTCTAAAGGCAGTCTTAGGGATATCCGCTTCCCTAACCTTAAGCTGATAATAACCTGATGTAAGATCAATCTTATAGAAACACTTCACACCCTGAAGTTGATAAAACAAATCATCTATCCTAGGAAGAATATATTTATTCTTTATGGTCACTTTGTTCAACTGACAATAATCAATGCATATACGAATAAAACCATCCTTCTTGCACATGAAGAACAAGGGAGAACCCTACAGAGACACACTAAGATGGATAAAACCTTTATCTAAGAGGTCTTTCGATTGCTCCTTAAGCTCTTTTATCTCTGCCGAAGCCATTCTATAAGGAGGGATAGAAATTGGACGAGTGCCTAGAACAAGATCAATCCCAAAATTAATTTTTCTATCAGAAGAAACACCGAGAAGATCATCGAGAAACACCTCAGAAAACTTATTAACTATGGGAACGGATTCTAGAGAAGACTCTTCCTATTTAAAATCTTTAACTCAGACCGCACGATACAAACACCCCTTTGAAATCAACTTTTGGGATTTTAGATAAGAAATGAACTTTTCCTTAGGCACTTGGGAACCACCTTTACATACAATAACTGGATCATTAGAGAATTTAAACATGACCTTACGGGTCCGACAATCTAAGGAAGCATAGCAAGAGTACAACCAATTCATCCCCAGAATAACATCAAAATTGGCCATGTCCAACTCTATCAAGTATACCAAAGTATCTCTAGCACCAACAGACACCACACATCCCCTGTAGAACTTTCTAATAAGCACAGGGTCTCTAACCGAGGTAGAAACAAAAAAGGAACTGATAGACTCTTGGGATCACAATCAAGATGCACAGCCACATACGGGATCACATACGAAAAACTAGACCTTGGATCAAGTAAACAATACTAATCATGGGAAAAAGTCTCAACATACCTGTGACAACATCAGGAGACACCTCAAAATCCTGGCGAGTAGCAAGTATATACAAGCGGTTCCGGCTAGCACCGGTGCCAGAAATAGAAGCAGAGTCAGACATAGCACCCTTTAGTGTGGGAGTAGATGGAGTAAAAATAGGTGCCTTGTTGGCCCAAGAAGCTTCCAGAGAGGGGAACTCACGCTGTATGTGCCCAATCTAACCACAATGATAATATTTGTTCATCCCCTTCTCACATTGACCATGATGACTCTAAGATCAAAATTTGCAAGGAGGGCGGTGTGGAGCCGACTGGGCACCACTAGCCTAGAATTAGACACCCTATGCCCTGAGCCTACCACTAAACTGAGATTGATGATCACCCAAAAATTTCAAGTAAGAAGAGCGAACACTATCTAGGGAGAAGAAACTTAAACTCCCCCACTTCTTCCATGGCCACTTGCCACCATCTCCGCCACTATGTTCAGAAGGCCTAAATTTCTTTCCTTACCTATCACTAAGCTCAACTTTCTTTTTTTTCTCTTCTTCCACTTGTTTTATATATATAATCAATCTAGAAATATTCATGTTCTCAATCAACGAAGCTGCCTTACTCCCAAAGACTAACTCACAGAACAATCTTGAGACAAACTTACACATTTTAGCCCTCATGCTAGGAACTATTTTTGGAGCATTCCTTAAAAATTGGTGAAATTTCAAGGCATACTCTTGAACAGACATCTCTCTTGCTTCAAGATCACAAAATCTTCTATATTTTCCTCCCTCAACTCTTGAGAAAAGAAGCGGTCTAAGAAAGCCTTGAAGAAATCCTCCCATATGGCGGGACTAGCATCAACACCTCTAGACAACTCCTACCCTTTGTACCATTGGTATACTACATCTTTTAATTGGTAGGAAGCAAACTCAATGGCCTCAATCTCTGAAGCATGCATGATTCAGAAGATCTTCTCCATTTCATCAATGAAGCCTTTAGGATCTTCCTTAACCTTCATACCGGAGAACATTAGAGGGATTAAACTCATAAATTGACCAATTCTTGTGACATCATAATAAACTATAGTCGGAGCACCACGCTCTAATTTAGAAGTTATCAATTGAGTCAAGAGGTTGATAGAGCACCAAAACTTGGCATTAGTAGCATCCCCTTGAAATGATAGAATAGAAAGGTTACACTTATAGTCGGGATTGGTAAGGATAGGTGGAACCCCATGAAGATGGTCAGATACCGTAGCCTTAGCCCGAGTCTTAACTTCAGAAGTTAGACGGGTTTCATCCATAGGGCCATCAGTCGAGGCAGAAGTATTTACTTGAACCTCAGATCTCCATAGAGGCATGATTTGAAAGATAGAAAATGGAAATTAAAGGAATCCAAGACCTTATACTCTATATCTTGAGATTGAAACACAAGAAGGGGAAATATTTTCTATAATGTCTCATAGCCCCTCTTGTATAAGTGTGACGCACTTCACACCCAAAAAAAATTCTAATCGACATGATATTGTGGAAACCCAACTAACCATAAACCTAGGCTATGATACCAATTAGACACGCCCTAAAACTGGGCCATGTCGCATGGCCACCTCAAGCCCACATGAATCGGAGGTCGCCCCAAAAACCCAACCTAATCATCAATATAACTAACAAAGGTCGGACGAATCCCAACCATAATAAGATAGTGGAAACATACTACAAGTCATAACTTAAGCATGTATAAACACTTCATTAGATTCATCATAATAACCAATATTTCCAAGTCCATAGTCATCCACAATGCCTCTATACAAACCAAAGTTTAGAAATGTATATGTCAGGAAAAGCCCCCGAAAATAGCCAAACCAAGTCAAATAAGACTAAATCCAAAGGTTGGAGACCAAGAATGAATGTCTTTCGAAAAAAGGAAGCTCATCACATTAAAGTCAATTCACTAACCGCTTCGATTACTTAATCACTGTGTAGGAAGAGAACATGATGCTCCGACCCCTATGTCGCATGGGGACATAGCATTCGGAGACAGTCATTAATTGGAGTGCTAGTATGTAACTCAAGGATAAGGATAAAATAACATCATCATTCAGTTTTCTAAGTCAATATATCATCTTTAATCTTTTTCATACACGTATCCTTACATATAGGTATATCATATGCTAATCAAGAAATTAAGGCTTAACAACATTCATGAAAATTCATTCGTTAGTGATGAAGTGGGGGACTCCGAACTTCCACACTTAAATTCAAACAATTCTATTTAGGCATAGGATTTTAACCACATACACAATCATTCAAACAAGCGACTCTAACCACATACATATTCATCTAGGCAAGGGACTCCAACCTCATGCCAATCTTGGACTCTAACCATAAGTTATTTCATTCAGTGAGTTACTTTAACCTCAAGGGATCTCTTTAAGAAAGGGAATTTAACCTCGAGCAATTTTATTGGGAAAGGGACTTCAACCTCGAGCCATTTCATAAGGCAATGGACTTTAACCTTGATCCATCAAAAATATCATTAGTTGACATTAGGTCTTTAACACTTTGCCCATGCATCAACATTTATTCCATACAACACTTAAAGATTTTAACCATTTAGCTAACTGAACACCATACCCATGGTCCTTATGGAAGCTTTCATTTCTCTACCATTTCTTTCAATAGGTCAATGCCTTCATTCAGTCCATCATATTATTCAATTTATGGTCATCAAGACCCTCACAAACTATTCAGATTTCATTAACAATCTTATACCATATTCTCACCACACTTTTATATCAACACACAATTCAAGTTCATCTTTATATTAAGGGACTTCAACCCTTTATTAGTCATTAACAACAAGGTCATTATTACATAATACATAGATCACAATACCTCTACAACACCATTTATCAATTATTCATACTTATTGGTCCATTTACCTAGTTTAACATATCACCACATATGACTAAACAATTCACTTAGACATTTTCACAAGCACCTTATGTGCATACCTTTAACAAGGCTATTCTCATTTTAGAAATCATCAAGATTAGGGTTACTCAAGACCCTCATGTTAAACTACATACAAAAAGCACCCACATATGAAAATCGTCATCAATAACATGTATAAACACATTCTAAGCAAGAATCAATATTATTCATTATTTGGCAACAAAACCCTTTTCATTTAATTTCAAAATCACCATAAACACTTACTAATCCAAGTGTCAAATATATGGGTTTAGAGTTATTTAACAAGGATAAGAGTTACATGCCTTAAAAAACTTGATTCACCAAGAATCTTGACTCCACTTTGTCTCTTGAAGATCACCCTTGAAATCCTAGCCTCCAATCCTCCAAAGATGTGTTTGAGTGAGTGTTTTGGGTGCTTGATCCATAAAAATGAATGTTTAGGAGGCTACAACACTTATATAGTAAGGGGACTTAGGGTTTTAGGCATAAGAAATAACCACGAGGCCTTTAGTTAAAAATTGGAAAGTAGACCCGTCTAGGGGTACGACTCACCAAGGGAACCGTACCCTCAGGTACGAGTGGTATACTGACTTGTACCCTAGGCTTATCCTAGGTCACCTATGCTGTTAAGGGTACGAACACACACCCTTAAGTTTTATTCAAAGGGTACGAATCAACCCCTAACTTGTATACACCATCCGTATCCAAAACAATCCACTCAAGCTAGGACTTCCCTCTATACGATCATATTGGGTATGACTCGTAACTTAGGGTACGATTAAGGAGAAGGGTCACTCGTATAATTGACACTATACTATCCTTCTAGCTGCTTATAGTATGAGAGAGGGAGGGGAGAGTGGATACGACTCATATCCAAGAGGTACAACTCAAGCCCCTAGTCGTACCCACCACAGTGACATCAAATGGAGAAATTTTTTGATGGTTCAAAGTCTAGGTGTTCCATTGGTAAGGTAGCCCTTTCCTACATACACTTTTTTCTAATTACAACCTTATCAGAAATAAATACATATTTGTATCTATTTTTGATCAGAAGTGATATAGAAATCAAGTTCTTTCTCAACTCTGGTACATAAAGGATGTTGTTAAGAGTTAATATTTTGACGAAATCATTTTCAAGCAGATTTTTACCTTTCTTTCAACCTTTGCTGGTGCGTAGTTAGCCATATAAATCTTCTTCTCAACTTGAGCTGGAGTGTATGAAGCAAACAACTCTTGGTGGTGCAGACATAATGGATCGCATCAAAATCTATCCACCAATCTCTAGGATTACCCACCAAGTTACATTATGAAATCATGACACATAGATCATCTATTTCATTTTTAGATTCAACAATATTGGCTTGATCCTTCTTCTTGCCTTTTTTAGGGGCCCGACAATCTACGAACTTGTGGCCATCCTTGCCATAATTAAAGCACTTTTATTTTAATTTCTTCTTTGACGGATTACTTTGTTGTCCAGCAACTTTCTTACGTTTCTTTGAGTTGTCACTGTCATCCTCCACAATGTTAGCTCCATTGATTATGGAATTCCCCTCTGACCTCTTATCAATAACTTTTTTATCTTCTTCAATACACAACCTTACTATGAGGTCTTCAATGATATTTCCTTGCTCTTATTCTTCAAGTAGTTTTTGAAGTCCTTCCACATAGGTGACAACTTCTCTATTATGGCCTCTACTTGGAAAGCCTCATTCCCAATCAAACCTACAACAAAGGTCATGTGGTTATCAAGAAGACATTTAACATGTTCAAATAAGGTATTTATTATATTCATACCTTTTGACAAGAGATCATGGATGATTACTTGTAATTCTTGTACTTGAGAGACGACAGGTTTACTATCAATCATCTTGTAGTCAAGGAACTTTGCAACAAAGAACCTTTTAGTTTCAGCATCCTCAGTTAGATACTTTCATTCCAAAGCATTCCAAAAATCTTTCGAGGTCTTTATACTGTTGTACACATTATACAGGCCATCTTAGAGGCCACTTAAGATATAATTCTTACATAAGAAATCCGAGTGTTTTCATGCTTCCATTATAACAAATAGCTCCTTGTCTGATGTATCTTCGGGAAATTTTGGAGCATTTTTAGATATGAACCTTTGAAGACATAAATTCGTCAAATTGAAGAACATCTTTTCCTGCTAGCGTTTGAAATCTACACTCAAATATTTTTTATGTTTCTCTGTAGGTGCCATTGAGGGCGCAACACTGGTACGATTTGTCGTAGGAAGAACTGCTATTTCTATAGTTGTCATTCCACCATTTGCACTACTTTTAACATTTATTTTGCTGTCACAAAGAGGCAACTAACTTAGCATATCAAAATACTAATTATAAAGTCTTAAAAACTTTAAATACCCACTTGTTTCTAGTTTAGCGATAAAGTTTTTATATTTTAATTGTCAATCGAATGAACTTTAACTCATGATGAAGTTTTTATATATTCAAATAACTATTTAGTTCAAACATAGTAGAAAGCAACAAGCTTTAAACTCCATAAACCAAGCAATACAGATTATGAAAGTACTTTATTTATAAATAGTGAAAAAAATTCACCAAACAAGCACAAAAAAAATATTTTTTTCTATAATTCCTTAAGATTGTTGTTGCAGGTATACAAATATGTATGTTTCAACCCAAACTTCAATACGAAGTTCAAGAACAACTTTCAAGAACTATAATGAAGTTACAACAACTTCAAACACAAGTCCAAATGAATAATCAAATGAACTTTCAAAATGAAGTGTTTATCAACTTTAAGAACGAAGATGAAGTAGAAAATTATAGAATCAAGTCTACCGAATACACTATGTGTCCTTAATAATTTTTTTCTCTTCAAGTACCCGAGGTTATGAAACCTTTCCTCCCATGATAAAATGATCTCTTTCTAAAAATAGCGATACTTCAAATTTTCAGAAACTTCGAACACTCTCAACGATTTGATGATCACACAAAAGGTGTTTTTTAGAAGAAGAAAAGATTGTTTTCTACTCGAAAAAATTATCTTTACCTGAGAAAAAATTCAAGTATTTATAGTCATCAATGTGTTGCTTCATGAAGAGAAGCAATGGTTTAGAAAGGTGCACCCTTTTATAAAGGTGCAACTCTTCGAAAAAGGTACAACTCTTCGGAAAAGTTATAACCCATTAGAAAGATCAAAACTATTCAATCCAAAAAAATGCATATTTAAATTGTATTCTTTCTCTTGGTGTCTTTCTGGAAAAAAATTCCTATTCATTTTTCATTCACACCTCTTAAAAAATAACATAAAGTTGCGAAGGTCTCTCCAAATTTTTGATATGCTACAACAATCAGAGTAAGTTGATAATACAAATTTGAGTTGCTTTTGATAACAACTGAACCGAATTAAATCATATCAAAATCTCCATTTTCTCTATTCGATTTAGGCAAGCCCCTTTAATATAATTCTCTTCCTAGCACATAATTGTACGATTTGAATGTATTCGTTACTATCGTTCCCAAGTGTTTATTGATTCAAAATCTATGGAGTATTTGTTTATTGATAATGGGTTTGGGTCTATATTGAATTTCGTGCTATGTATGTTGTGTCTTACCACTATTAGTCTGTACTTCATTATCGTATTGTCGAATTTTTGACTTGACATCTTTATTTTCATTATTTCTTTTTCTGTATTGCTTTGGACAGTCTTTTTCTTGAGTTGAAGTTCTATGAAAACAACATCCCTATTAGGCAGGGGTAGGGTCAAGTTTACATTCACTTTATCTACCCTAACGACACTACGTATGTTGTCATTTGATATGTTTTACTTTTTTTATATTATAGGTTGAAGAAGGATATTTTTGAGTCTTTTTCAATATGTTAAGAGTAGTTTAAATCCTTTCTCGAATAATATTAATACCAAAAAATTGAATATTGATGGACCAAAATGTTTGAAAAAAAGTCAATGAGTTTTAGATCCAGCTCCTCTCCATTTTCCACAAGTCCCCCTTTTGATTAATGACATATGGCTTAATTAAAATGAATGACTAAAATTTAATTTATTTTAAACTATACCCCCAACCATGGTTAATATAATAAATATATTATATCAACTAAAATAGATTGCTTATCCAATATTTCCTCCTAATTATTACTCTTAACTTTTTCTCATTCCCTCTAAATTTATCAATTCTAAATTCTCTCATTCCCCCCAGAATCCAAATCACGAAAAGAAAAAGAAAATTCTAATTTCCAATTTCACTTTAGCAATTTTCATTTCCAGAAGTTATGTAATTAACTTTTTTTCTAAATTGTTTCTTAATATATTTCCACTTTGGTCAACCTATTTCTCTACTCTCCATCTGGAATATGATTTTTTTTGTATATATTAATAATATCTGCTGTTCAAATTCTTTCCCTTCTCTGGGGGTGAAAAGCGAGAGCTGAATCTGTGAGGAATTTTATCACTAGTTCTGAAAGTAGACATGTATACTCCCCTATACACTGAAACATTCAATCACAAATAATCGGATATATAAAAGCGTTAGAATATTATGAAGTTTGTTCGGAAATAATATTTCTTGAAGCGACCTATAAAAAATTACATGTACACATGTGCACTTCTACTAGCATAGACTATTCATTATTCCAACTGATCCAAGGCAGCTGGCTGATAGCCTAATTTAGCGTTTAGACTTAATTGTAATTGAATATGATAGATGTTTTAATTTTCAAACAATTTCTCAATGAGTCAAGCATCAGTTTAAATGTTATCTAGATTTTAAATCAAACCTGCCTCACCAAAATGCTACAAAGAGAACAATTTGACTTTTTCACAAAAACTCTAAAATGGTAGATGCCATTAGATATCAAATACAGTTTTCCAATCAAGATAATTTCAAGTCGTCAACCAATGAAATATGATTTTTTTTTCCTTGTGAATTTGAAATGATGTTATGAATTATGATATTTTTTGTTTACGCGAAGATGATATTTGGAGAATAAGACAAGTAAGATGGAGAGTAGAGAAATAGGTTGACCAAAGTGGAAATATATTAAGAAACAATTTAGAAAAAAAGTTAATTGCATAGCTTCTGGAAATGAAAATTGCTAAAGTGAAATTGAAAATTAGAATTTTCTTTTTCTTTTGGTGATTTAGATTCTGGAGGGAATGAGAGAATTTAGAATTGATAAATTTGGAGGGAATGAGAAAAAGTTAAGAGCAATAATTAGGAGGAAATATTGGATAAGCAATCTATTTTAGTTGATATAATATATTTATTATATTAACCATGGTTGGGGGTTTGATTTAAAATAAATTAAATCTTAGTCATTCATTTTAATTAAGCCATATGTCATTAATCAAAAGGGGGACTTGGAGAAAATAGAGAGAGTGGAAATGGAGAGGGGCTGGATTATGAGTTTTTTAGCCTTCAAAATAAAAGGTTGATCGGTATATAAATCCATGATGGTAGATAAAAGTTGTTGTATTTAGGATTATATATATATGTTATAAAATAATAAAGAATAAAGAACAAGAATAGAGAGAGAAGAGAGAGTAATTGTTATTTCTTTTGATGAATGAATTACAATGAGGGGAAACCCCTTTATTTATAGGGGAAAACTAACCTTGGGGTTTGTAACTTTTTCATAAATAGACATACACAATATATGGTAAAGTAGGTATTCACTATATATGGTAAAGTAGACATTCACTATATATGATATATTTATAACACTCCCCCTTGAATATCTAATTGATAGATAATACACATATATGCTGCCTCATTAAAAACCTTACAAGAAAAACTCAGTGGGATAAAACCTTATAAGGGAAAAAGAGTACAGTGCGTATTAACTCCCCCTAATGAGAACATCCTTGAATCTTTGCATTCCGATCTTGTGCACTATCTTCTTGAAAGTTGCAGTTGGAAGAGACTTGATGAATAGATCAGCCACATTGTCACTTGAATGAATCTGTTGCACATTAATATCACCATTCTTTTGGAGCTCATATGTATAGGAAAGCTTTGGTGAAATGTGCTTCATTTTATCTCCTTTTATGAATCCTCCCTTAAGTTGTGCAATGCATGCTGCATTATCTTCATATAAAATTGTGGGTACTTTGTCACATTTCAAACCTCATTTTTTTGAATGAGAGATATCATAGATCTCAATCATACTCATTCTCGTTTTGCTTCATGAATAGCTATTATCTCTGCATGGTTTAATGAAGTGGATAGATAGACTACTTTATATATCTCCAAGATATAGCAATATCTCTTGCTAACAAATTGACCGAAAAGGTCTATGTCATGCCTTGTAGTATTTGCAAGATACATAGTACATCAATTGCACTAAGATATGGTACTTCATAAGCAAGGAGTTCCTCATTCTTTTCTTGAGGTCGGAATTAATCCTTATTCAATTATGCATGTTTCTCATTTAAGCAAATATTCTATTGCTTTTGAAAATTCTCTAAGAGTTTCAATAATTTTCAAGCTATAAGCTTATACAATATAAGGATTATAAATAAGTTTTCTAGAAACTTTTATATACTTCAAACATTTTGAATCCTTTCATGTAAATTTTGTCAAGTGACAATATTCAACATTTCATGAGTGACATCTCAAGTGTTTGGATTGCAAATCAAATAAGTTTATGCCTACCAAGAAGCATCCTTTCATGTCATTTGATAAATTTTCTACGACAGCATGCTTAAATAAACGTAGAATTCAGATCCTCATAATATTTCATAATATTGCATCAATATTGTATCAAAAATATTGATGATATATCATTTCATATCGGTTCACAGTGTGACATAATATTTTGAGATTTCATCACTTCATTATTTTCAGGTACCTGAACCTCTCATAAGGTTTCATGAAGTGTTATGTCGTGGGCTCTTCAAGAACACATTGTCTTCTTATTATGATTCTTTGCTCCATATCCTTTTCAAGGATCATTTTATTTGGAACCGATTGGTCTATAACGCTTCATATATGCATAGACTTTGTCCTTTAGAGACACAAAATAGGAGCACTTGCAGCTTAAATATGAGATGATTTTGGTATTTGACTTGAATTATCTTTTGAATGAGGATCTGACGATAATTTCTAACATATTTCATTGCTGCTTATAATCTCCCCCTTATGTTAGGAAAACTAACATACATCCTCCATATTCTTTGAGAAATCCATCTTTGTGCATTATGGCATATTTATAAATCGTATACCGCACATCAAAATTATTAGATGTACCACGTCTGATTCTTGACTTAGAACCAACTTTGAGGAGAAATTAATCATAATTTATTGGTTTGATTCATACAAGTACTTTTGTATATAACATTTCAAACCAACACATGAAACTTTTGTTCTCAATGGTTTAACTATTTATCGAAGGCATTCGATGCTAAACCATCATTATCAAGATGAATTATCTTAATTATACAATCTGAAAGCTATGCTTTTAACACAATTTTATTGAGCAAACAACTTTATGAATGTCAAACTGCAGGTTTACAATAAATGTACATGTGATCATCTTATTGATGGATCTTTTCAACATATCACATGGTAGGTGAATGGGCCCATATTCACCTTTTATAATTTTTAGATATTAAGAGATCCAATCCCAACATTAGTTGGTCCAACCAACTTATCATGAGAACAAGCAATATTAAAAGCTCATGAAGAATTTTCAAATTCTTCAATATGTATTTAATACTTAATATGCACATCTTTGGGATTTCGCAATAGTTCATGTCACCTTATGAACTTTTATATTAGTAAACTCCAAGTTTACCATGATATGTATTGTTTTCTTTAGTAAATTTCAGATTTATTATGATATGAATAGATTTCAGATTTACTACTTGGAAAGTAGATTTCAGCATAACTCTTCTCAATTATTCTGTCTTTTTCGAAGGTGAATTGTGGTATCATCACAATCAAGTGCACGTTTATACTGATGAACGTTACTAAATATCATCACATTCACCCTAGGGAATGGATCTATGCTTATAACAATTAAAATTCTCTTTCCCGTGTATGAGATATAATAGTGCCTTAAGCCTATCAAATTGATAGCTTATAACCTCTTACAAGAGATTGATATTACAAGACTAAATCGAGGCATACATATGATGTAGAGAATTTTTATCTAACATATCTTATGCGTGTGAAAATATCATCACTTTTGATAATCATTATCATATTGTACTTTCACGCTTATATTTGTACATTCAATCGGTTTGTCTTCTTTCAGACATATTATGCACTGCTACCACATTCACTTTAGGGAATGAAGCATATTTGATGGGACAAATTTCATATTTTTTCACCAAAGATATTATTTTACCTTAGCCATCATTATATCATAAATATGATGCATTGAGATTTAAACTCAACGTCTTATTCATATAGAGGCGTCTTAGGTAATAAATCGATGGGACTTAAACCCAACATATTAACATCCCTTTTGATAATATTGTTCTTGAGGAATAAATTTAAAACATAAATGGTTCCAAACCAATTATTTTTCCTCAAATCCAACAATAATTATATCATTAGTACACTACTAAAAAAAAGGAAAACTGACCACAAGTGGTTGCTTTTCCAACCACAAAACCGACCAAAATCTTTGGTCAGAAAAGTAGCAGTAGCTTTTTAAAAACCGACCACGAGTGGTCGTTTTTTTTTAAAATATATATACACATTTTTAAAATTTATTATTATTTTATTTAAATTGAAAAAATAATTTTAGGGAAAAATAAACTGACCACAAGTGGTCGGCTTTTTATAAAATTAATTTTATTAATTTAACTACAAACCGACCACATGTGGTCGGTTTTTATTAAATTAATTTATTAATTTTATTAATTTAATAAAATCGACCACATGTGGTAGGTTTTAGTTAAATTAATAAATTAATTTTATAAAAAAGCGACCACAAGTGGTCGGTTTTTTGCAAAAAAAAAAATATAGAAAAACCGACCACATGGGAATTTAAAAATAAAATAAAAATAAAAAACCAAATACTGCATGCAACCACAACAATAATATACAGCAGTAACCAAAATGAAAATACAACAACAACAACAAAAAACAAATGGAAATTTTCAAAAGTGTACAACACATACAAAATATCCAACAAAGGTGAGTACGAAAATACTACAACAATAGCTTCAAACAACAAAATGTCTAAATTTTCCATCACAAGGCATACAAAAATAAAAAAAACTAACAGTCATCATCATCGAATTCGTCCTTGTCTTCCATATCATCATCCGTGCTGAAATCATCCAGGGGCCTAGACCTTTTGCAGCCCGAACTACATCACTAGGACACGGAGGAATAATCCCCCTAGTCTGAATGAAAGTACTAAACTGCTGTTGTAGCATCCTGATTTGTGATGTCGTTTCCTCCTCCGTCTTCATCTGCCTCACACTCTGTTCAACATACCCCTGTCTCTATTCAGCAAGCTCTTCGGTGAGTTGAGAAACCATATTTTGTAGTCTTACAATGGTTTCTGCATCAACCGAAGAGGTAGAGTATGAAGGGCCAGATGAACTCCTAGTATTATCACCAAAATATTCAGTGTGGCATCCGTAGAAATGGGCTTTATTTGCAGGACCCGAAGCTTTTGTCCATAACTCATTCCGTACATGCTGGGGTATTGGGTCACCCTGACTTTCAGGAGGCAGACTACTATGATACTCACCAAGAAGACGCCTAAATTCGTCCTATATATATTCAAGCTAAAGTTAATACTAACAGTAAAAAAATACTAAAGTTGTTATAGTTGAATAATATCAACTTTGAGAAAAAGATTCATATATTCAAAATTTATTTCTTACGTGAAAAACTTTCGCACAAGGTTCAACCCAGACATCTTCATCAGTCGGGTTCAATTTCTTTCTCAGATGAGTCGCCTCGAAAACCTCATCAGTTGGTAGTTCCCTACCCATTTCTTTTTCCTGCATATGAAAAAATTATCAATGTTCAAATAATTAAAAAAATTAAATAGAAACAAAGAATTAAAACTGTAAAAGTTACATACCAATTTTTCCTTCACAGCAAGAGTTCTTCTAGCACCCGCAGTATATAGGGAATCACCCTTGGATGTTGCCAGGGCTCTCTTTCCTTTTTACCTCAACAATTGGTATTCTGGTCTATTTCAGTGGCACTGATACAATGGCCATAAGGGTTCAGGAATCCACTTAGGTTTTACCGATTTCTTTCGAGCATAATCCAAGAGATTATTAAATCTGCCTCTACATCTTTTGAAAAAGTTTTTCTTTATAAGAAATTCATTTGCAGCATCCCACCAGTAAAATTTCTACAACCAAAATATAATATTCAATCTTGTGTTCTAACAAATTATTAATAAGTAGGCAATAAGTTAAATTCTTACCTTAAATTCTTCAAACATTCTGTCCCTGTCAAGTTCTGGAACCTTTTGCCAGCTAGTCCAGTAGCCGTTGAAGTGTTGACTAATGTATATTCACATTATTTTTCCAACTCCAGCATCCTTCTTAAACCTACAATACAAGATCAAACAGTAATTTCATCGGGAACAATAAAATAGTAATGAAAAAATGAGTAATGTTATTATATTTAGAAATATTACCCTCTCGTAATTGGAATAATATAAATCCTCCTAGAATCATCTATGTCTCTTGGCTGCCTAGTAAGTGATGGTGGATGCACTGGCATGGGCGGATCAGAAGCACCAGATGGAGTGCCTCCAAGCGAAAGATTCGACAACCCAATAGATCCAGCAGAATCACTGTGCGAAGCTGCGTGACTTCTGCAGGAGGGTATCGATGATGGTAGATTTCTGGAGAGGCCAGCGACCGTCCGATAACTGTGATAGTAGTGGCCGGTCATAGAAGCAGAATGGATCGGTGTAGACCTATATGGTGGCCCCACATGCGTAGGAGTAGGTATCAAATCCTCGAATGACCTAGAATGTAAGGCTTGTGCTGGCACGTCAACAAATCGACCCTCATATATATGAATACCTGTCGGTCGTCTATAAGGCAGAGGTTCTCTTTTCTTTTTTGGTTTTGTAGTATCAACTAATTTTCCCTTACCTTTGTCACTTTTGCCTGACATCTAAATTATGTGAATTTAACAAGTTGTTAGTTCCAACAAAATGAATATATAAGAAAACATTCCAAGTAACTAATGTCAAGTTACTCATTCACACTTCAAATCGCTCCAACAACACGAGATATAATAAAGAATATTTTTATTACTGTATAAATCATGGAAAAGTGGAAACAACAAACTTAAACAGTATATTACATATCAATCTTAAACAAGAAACATAAAGGTAAATATATAGTACAAAGCAAAAGGACATCAATACATAATAAATTCAACCTATACAACTAATCCTCCTCTTCTGAAGACTCTCCACTAAACCATTCACCCTCTTCGGAGGTTTCCTCATCTCCTACCCACTCAGCCTCTTCTTCCATAATATTAACTTCTTCAAAAATATTTTTTGGGTGATTCAAATTGTCCACTAATTCAACGTCCACTAGCTAGTGATCAATCTGCATTTCATTTTGATACGCAGTCTCTAGTACATTCTCAACTCCACCTGACCTATAGGACTTGTTTTGATTACAGCCTACCAATAAGACTTGTCATTGCGCAACGAATAAGGAGCATAAAACAGTTGTTTAGAATTTTGCGCTAGAACAAATGGAAAGTAAATAGGATACGATCTAGTGTGCTTTACTTCAATGATGTTATGCTCCTTATGTACTCTTGTGCCTGCTGTGCTTGGATCAAACCACTTACATCGAAATAGAACAATTTTTTTTTTTGGAAACCATCATACTCCAGTTCTAAGATCTCGTGTATGATGCCAAAGTAATCAACATCATCATCACCCTTGACCTAAACACCACTATTGTTTGTTTTCCTTGACTTGGAGTGTTGTTCGGTGGAAAAATTAAATCCATTTACTTTGTATTGGGACATTACATTAGCTTCGACTAGACCCAAAGAAATATCTCTCAAGAGATTATCGTATGTGGCAGCATTTGGTGAATAGTGTACCTGAAAATATCATACATATATATATATATATTTTAGTTGGGGAATGTGTAAATGTTTAAACTTTGTATAAAAATTAATACACTGACGAACCTCACTTTTAAACCATGATATAAAGGATGCATACACTTGATTTTCGTGGAGTTGAGTCTTAAATGAACTGAACATCCAACATGGGATATACAATTAGTTTCATTAAGGGAATGAGTAACCAAACAAGATATATTAAAATTTGAATCTCCTTACTTCAGAAAGGGCTCAATTTTGGGGCAATTCATCAAGATATACAAAGTTGCTGATTTTTGCTCCGTGGGAGTGAGACAGCAAGTTATGGGTTTTTAGACTTCAACCAGATTGATTGAAAATTGATATCGGTTGCAAATGAGGCTCATTCACATCATCCTGTTGACGATTCAGCCGGTTTCTTGAATAAGAAACTTCATCACGAAAGTAGTATGAACAAAATTAAGAAGTTTCTCTTGCAAGATATGCCTCAACTATAGAGCCTTCCACCCTATGTTTGTTTTTGGGACCCCTTTTCAATTTTCCAATTGCCCTGTACAATCTTAAGGTTAGATGTTTACTATATTTAGATATGTATGCATTTAAATATGTTGCAAATGTTTACCGTTTAAATGGATACATCCACCTAGTTTGAACTGGACCGCCTAGCAGAGCTTCGTGCATAAGGTGAATGGGAAGATGTTCCATCACATCGAAGAACGCTGGTGGGAAAATCTTCTCTAGCTTGTTGGTGATAACGAAAATATTTCTTTTCATTCATGCCAAACTGACCTCTGCTATTGGTTTCCATATATTTTCAGGTAAACCAATAAAAGCAATTGGAAGTAATTGCTCCATGAAAATATGACAATCATGGCTTTTCATTCCATGCAAGATTTCTTGTGTCATATCAACCCTCTTTTCCAAATTTAAGGCATATCTATTGGGCATCTTTAAACTTTGAACCTACTCACATATTTGACGCTTTTGGTCTAACTTGAATGTAAAACTAGCCTTGAGCTTAAGAATATTGCTATTAGTCCCCTGTTGTAAGTGTAATTTTCTGCGGTTCCAATATTCTGGTAAGTCAAGTCTGGCCTTAGGATTATCCTTTGTTTTGCCGGTGACATCCATAACTGTGTTGAACAAGTTGTAAAAGTAGTTCTTCTCAGTATGCATGGCATCAACATTATTTCTAAGTAAATTATCTGGCCAATAGTCTAACTCCCAAAATATACTTTGCTTAGTCCAGTTATGCTAAACGCCATATCCATCAAGCCTGTACAATCGTTTCTTGCTGGCTTTAGGAAAATCCTGAACTACTTCCCATACGTCGTGACCAGACAACATTGAAGGTGGACCATCATGTTCCCTTCTATTCCTTCTTAAGGTATTCTTAAGTCTCCTAAATTCATGATCAGGTGGCAAGAAACAACAATGACAATCAACCTTGGTATAAGAGGTAAATAATGTATTGCCTTAATAGCAATTCGCTTCCCAGTAGAACCACGTTTATATCTAGGATGCTGACAAAACTTACAGAACTCTAGGTTAGACTCTCCCTTTAAGTATAACATGCAACCATTTTCGCAACAATCAATTCTAACCGAGGAGAGACCTAACTTTGACACCAATCTTTTTGCCTTATAGAAAGACTCAGGAACCTTCAAGCCGGGGTGAACTAACTCTCTAATAAAGTCTATAATTGGGTCCATTCCTCCTTTCGCAATATTCCAGTCAGATTAATAGTTAATAATCTAACAACAACAGACAAATGAGAGTGCGACACCCGTCAAAGAAAGGATGACTAGCAGCCTGCAATTCTTCATAGAAATTGCCTGCTTCGCTATTAGGAACATCTTCAACATTTTTCCTAAAGTCAACCCCGTGTTGCATCCCAAATGTATCATGCACCATTTCTGTCATCCTAGTATCTTAATATTCATTATGCATTGCAGACCTAGTACTTTCTCTAACAACAAAGTTATTTTCCGCTACATCACCATGAATACCACGCAATCTTAAAAAGTCCTCGTGAAATCCCTTTCTATAAAGATGTTCCTTTACATTTTTTTCACATAGAGGATTTATACCATCATATCTAACACAAGGACACCGAATAACCCCAAAACGTGTCCAAACATCAGGTGTCTTAGCATGTTCAACAAATCTTTTGACACCTTCAACAAATTCCTCCATAATACCCATTCTATTATCATTATTCCGGTGATATATACAGCTATTATCAGGTTCCATCTACGCAATCAAAACAAAACAACATTCAAAACCAAAAATCCCTTTTAAAGTCCCTACACTTAATCATTTTCAACCAACTAAGTCTCAAAACAAAACCACATTCAAAACAAATAAATCCCCTTTAAACTCCCTAAACTTAACCATTTTCAAGCAACTAAATCTCAAAACAAAACAACATTCAAAACAAAAAATCCTCTTCAAAGTCCCTAGACTTAACCATTTTCAAGCGACAAATTCACCTAACAAACCACATTCAAAATAATAAAATCCCATTCAAAGTCCCTAGACTTAACCATTTTCAAGCAACTAAGTGTCAAAAGAAAAAAATTCCCTTTAAAGTCCTTACAATTAACCATTTTCAAGCAACTAAGTCTCAAAACAAAATCACATTCAAAACACAAAATTCCCTTCAACATCCCTAAACTTAACCATTTTTAAGCAACTAAGTATCAAAACAAAATCATATTCTAAACTAAAAAATCCCCTTTAAAGTCCCTACACTTAACCATTTTCAAGCAACTAAGTCTCAAAATAAAACCACATTCAAAACACAAAATTTCCTTCAACGTCCCTAAACTTAACTATTTTCAAGCAACTAAGTCTCAAAATAAAAAAACATTCATAACAAAAACATCCATTCAAAGTTCCTAGACTTAACAATTTTCAAGCAACTAAGTCATTTGAACAAAACTACATTCAAAACACAAAATACCCTTCAACGTCCCTAATCTTAACTATTTTCAAGCAGCTAAGTCTCAAAACAAAACAACATTGAAAAAAAAATCCCATTCAAAGTCTCTAGACTTAATCATTTTCAAGCAACTAAGTCATTTGAACAAAACCACATTCAAAACACAAAATACCCTTCAACGTCCCTAAACTTAACTATTTTCAAGCAACTAAGTCTCAAAACAAAGCAACATTCAAAACTAAAAAATTCCCTTTAAAGTTCCTACACTTAACCATTTTCAAGCAGCTAAGTTATTTGAACAAAACCCCATTCAAAACACAAAATTTCCTTCAACGTCCCTAAACTTAACCATTTTCAAGCAACTAAGTCTCAAAACAAAACCACATTCAAAACAAAAAAATTCCCTTATGTCCCTACACTTAACCAGTTTCAAGAAACTAAGTCTCAAAACAAAACCATATTCAAAATGAAAAAATCCACTTTAAACATCCTACACTTAACCATTTTCAAGTAACTAAGTCTCAAAATAAAAAAATCTCCCTTAAATTCTCTACACTTAACCATTTTCAAGCAACTAAGTATCAAAACAAAATCACATTCAAAACTAAAATATCTCCTTTAAAGTTCCTACACGTAACCATTTTCAAGCACCTAAGTCTCAAAATAAAACCACATTCAAAACAAAAAAATCCCCTTTAAAGTTCCTACACTTAACCATTTTTAAGAAACTAAGTAATTTGAACAAAACCACATTCAAAACGACAAAATCCCATTCAAAGTCCCTAGACTTAATTATTTTCAAGCAACTAAGTGTCAAAACCAATAAATTCCCTTTAAAGTCCCTACACTTAAACATTTTCAAGCAACTAAGTCTCAAAACAAAACCGCATTCAAAACACAAATTTTCCTTCAATGTCCCTAAACTTAACCATTTTCAAGCAACTAAGTATCAAAACAAAACCACATTCAAAACTAAAAAATTCCCTTTAAAGTTCCTACACTTAACTATTTTCAAGCAACTAAGTCATTTGAACAAAATCACATTTGAAACATAAAATTCCCTTCAACGTTCCTAAACTTAACCATTTTCAAGCAACTAAGTCTCAAAAACAAAATCCCATTCAAAACTAAAAATCCCATTCAAAGTCCCTAGACTTAACCATTTTCAAGCAACTAAGTCTCAAAACAAAACCACATTCAAAACACAAAATTTCCTTCAACGTCCCTAAACTTAACCATTTTCAAGCAATTAAGTCTCAAAACAAAACAACATTCAAAACAAAAAATCTCATTCAAAGTCCCTGGACTTAGCCATTTTAAAGCAACTAAGTCATTTGAACAAAACCACATTCAAAACACAAAATACCCTTCAACGTCCCTAAACTTAACTGTTTTCAAGCAACTAAATCTCAAAATAAAACAACATTCAAAATAAAAAATTTTCTTCAAAGTCCCTAGACTTAACCATTTTCAAGCGACTAATTCACCTAACAAACCACATTCAAAATAATAAAATCCCATTCAAAGTCCCTAGACTTAACCATTTTCAAGCAACTAAGTGTCAAAAGAAAAAAAATCCCCTTTAAAGTCCCTACAATTAACCATTTTCAAGCAACTAAGTCATTTGAACAAAACCACATTCAAAACACAAAATACCCTTCAACGTCCCTAAACTTAACCATTTTCAAGAAACTAAGTCTCAAAACAAAACCACATTCAAAACTAAAAAATCTCCTTTAAAGTTACTACACTTAACCATTTTCAAGCAACTAAGTCATTTGAACAAAACCACATTCAAAACACAAAATTCCCTTCAACGTCCCTAAACTTAACCATTTTCAAGCAACTAAGTCTCAAAACAAAACCACATTCAAAATAAAAAAATCCCCTTGTGTCCCTACACTTAACCATTTTCAAGCAACTAAGTCTCAAAACAAAACCACATTCAAAACAAAAAAATTCACTTTAAAGTTCCTACATTTAACCATTTTCAAGCAACTAAGTCTCAAAATAAAAAAAATCTCCCTTAAAGTCCCTACACTTAACCATTTTCAAGCAACTAAGTATCTAAACAAAACTACATTCAAAACTAAAAAATCCCCTTTAAAGTTCCTACACTTAACCATTTTTAAGAAACTAAGTGTCAAAACAAAACCACGTTCAAAATACAAAATTTCCTTCAACATCCCTAAACTTAACCATTTTCAAGCAAGTAAGTGTCAAAACAAAACCGCATTCAAAACAAAAAAAGCCCCCTTAAAGTCCCTACAGTTAACCATTTTCAAGCAACTAAGACTCAAAACAAAACCACATTCAAAATAAAAAAATCCTCACAATACAAGAAACAAGCAACAATAAGACCAACAAGATGTCAACAACAATGCTAGTGAATCGAACAAGGCCTCACACGGCTTCACTAGACTTTAATATGAACAATAACAAGAAGATAACAACAATGCTAGTGAATCGAACAAGGCCACACACGGCTTCACTAGACTTCAATATGAAAAATAACAAGACTTCATTAAAACAAATTAGAGAAAAGTCAACTTACCTTTGCTTGGCCTAAATTAAAGTCAAAGAGATAAACGGTCACCGAAAAAAAAAGCAACGCACTCCTTTTCCTAAATTCGGATTCTATCAAACGGTAACATCAAATTCCAAGCAACCCATTAGGCAAGTAGAATTAAAAAATCTTCATCATTACGCAGAATAACAAATATCTTGTCATCCTTATTTTCTCGTATTTTTAGCTTAAAATCACCATAAACAAACCACCAACATACTAAAACTACAATGGAGTATCAATAAAAGTAAACCCTGATTTACTTGGTAAAACACACAAAGAGGGGATCTTGATAAGCTTCACTTGACAAAATACACACATTGAACAAACTTAAATTATGTTACTAAATGGAATCTTGAACTAAATAAATGAAAATTCCCTAAAATTGAACTAACTAAAATTGAAACTTTACTTTGAACTAACTAAAATTGAATCTTGAACTAACAAAATGGAAATTTCCATTACTTTTTTTACTTTGAACTAACTAAATTTATGTAATGAAGCATAATAACTAGAACAAATGCTTTAAAACAAATATTTTTTTTTACTTTGACCTAACTAAAATTAGTACCAAAGCATTATATTCTTCAACCTTTAGCTAGTATCTACCAAGAAAAACATAGAGTTGAAGCTTTTGGAACTTTCAGGAGCTAGGAGCGGCGGGAAACGACAGTAGACAGTGATTGAGTTGAAGTGTGGCTTTGATTTGGAGCTTGTTTTTGTGTGTATCATGTTTTCGAACGGGGGAGGGGTTTCTGTTTTGGGGATTTAACAGATTAGAGGGGTATGGTCGGGTTGGGCTTTTTTTATCAAAATATTTTTTTTTAATATTTTATGAAAACCGACCACAATACCGACCACATGTGGTCGGTTTTCATAAAATATTTTAAATTTCTTTTTGATAAAAATAAATATTCTAATTAGTTTAAATATAACTTTTTTTATAAATTAGTTTTAAAAGAATATTAATCAATTAATTAATTGATTAATTTAATTAAAATTTTAAGTTAATTAATCAATTAATTAAGTTATTTAAAATTAATTAATTAAGTTAATTAATAATATCAATGAATTTTGCGAATTATGATATATATATATATATATATATATATATATATATATACATACACACACACCTCGCTTGTAAAATAACGTGTTAATCAAATAAATTATCGATTATTTCTGTTACGTTAATTTGCGTGTGTCTACATTATATTGACACAATATATATATATATATATATATATATATATATATATACCTATACATACACACACATATATATATATACATTATCGACTATATCAATAAGTACTATATACATCACATACGTACACGAGTATCTTATCCAATAATATAATGCGACGTATTTCATATTATACGACGTATTTCATATTATATAAGTGTTCGACTTGTATATCTATCTATCTATCTATCTATCTATCTATCTATCTATCTATCTATCTATCTATCTATATATATATATATATATATATCTCGCTTGTAAAATAACGTGTTAATCAAATAAATTATCGATTATTTCTGTTACGTTAATTTGCGTATGTCTACATTATATTGACACACAATATATATATATACACCTATACATACACACACGTATATATACACATTATCGACTATATCAATAAGTACTATATACATCACATACGTACACGAGTATCTTATCCAATAATATAATGCGACGTATTTCATATTATATAAGTGTTCGACTTGCTTTTATACAAATTATTATCAAAAAAACAATCACATGTACACAATTTTAATAAAATGATTAAATCATATATGTCAATGTATCGGTCAAACAATTTTGATATATAGATTCAGTTATCTAGCTTTTGATTACTACATACGTCACTACACGAGATATACATATATAAACATATATTCAATTGTCTATCAGCTTTAAAATACGTACTATAAACATCACATACACGATATTACTACCCAAAATAATATACAACGTATTTCACAAATACTCTAATGAATTATAGATTACATTATCTTATGTCATTAATATATCTTTATTGTATAATATGTATATAGTATATACATATACCTATACATACACACACATATACACACTATCGACTATATCAAGTTATAAATACGTACTATATATATCACACATACGTACACAAGTATATTATTATCCAGTAAAATAATGAGATGTGTTTGTTATACATACTCAGATGAGTGATCGATTAATTATATTTGATTAGCTTAATAAACTAGGTTTTGACTATATCGTTCATCAATCGATCACTACATCATATATAAATATCCAAAATTATATATATATACACACTTTTGAATTCGTATGATATATATCATATCCACAAGTATATATTAACTTATAATAGAACATGTTCATTGTATTCTGATGAATTATTGGTTATATATGACATTGTTATGCCTATAAATACGTACTATAAAACATCTTCTTTCAAATACGTACTATAAAGATCAGTGTTCATCTTTCAATTACGTATACGATAGATTTCAATGGTCAATCTCAACATATATATATATATATATATATATATATATATATATATATATATATATATATATATATATATATATATATATATATATATATATACACACACACACACATATTTTTTATATAAAGATTATGCATGTTTAACATCATTTAACATATGTATAAAGGAAAATATTTATTTTATATATTGAAATATAAGTAAAACATAAAGATTACGTTATACATAATTTGTATATTATATTTGATATATGTTTTAGTGTAAGTTTTTCACGTTAGATTGATTAGTTTTATTATTATTATTATATCGGTTATTGACTACATGTAATCAGTATGATTTTAAAAAATAATAGTATATTAGATTATTTTTTAATAAAGTAAATATATTATATTATATTGTATTATATTATATTATATTATATTATATTATATTATATTATATTATATTATATTATATTATATTATATTATATTATATTATATTATATTATATTATATTATATTATATTATATTATATTATATTATATTATATTATATTATATTATATTATATTATATTATATTATACTATATTATATTATATTATATTTTATTATATTATATTATATATGCAATGTAATATATTATTTTTACTTATAACAATAATTAGATTATATAAAGTTAATATACAACGTTTCATATAATTATTTTATAAAAACAATTATTTAGTTTTTATCTTTTTTTTTATTTCCAAAACAAACCACATGTGGTTGGCTTTTAAATTTTTCATTAGTATTATTTAAATTAAAAACAACCACAAGTGGTCGTTTATTAAATTTAATTTTATTTTGTGATTTCAATATGGTTTTTATTAAATTAATTAATAAAAAATTAATTTATTTTTATTTTATATAAAAAGCGACCTCAAGTGGTGGCTTTTTTTAAAAAAATATTCTTTTTTTAATAAATTTAAAAAACCGACCACTAGTGGCCGGTTTTTTAAAAAATAATTAAAAAGAAATTTTTAAAAACCGACCACTTGTGGCCAGTTTTTCAAAATATTTTAAATTAATTTTTTTTTAAAATCAACCACTTGTGGTCGATTTTGTTATTTTTTTAAATTTTAATTTTTAAAATCTATAATAATTAATATAAAATTAATTGAAATATTTATTTTGATATTTTATAATTATAAAGCTACCACATGTGGTAGCTTTTTTTAAATAATTTTTTTATTTAAAAAAAATTAAAAACTGACCACAAGTGGTCGGTTTTTTCGATTTTTTTAGTAGTGGTAATAAAAGACAAATAACCATGAAATTACCTTTAAATTTATAATTTTAAATTGTTTGGTAGAGTCTCGTGCTGATAACGTGTATAAAATAATAACGGAATAAAGAACAACAATAGAGAGAGAAGAGAGAGTAATTGTTATTTTTCTTGATTGATGAATTACAATGAGGGGAAACCCCTAACCTTGGGGTTTGTAACTTTTCCATAAATAGACATACACAATGTATGGTAAAGTAGGTATTTACTATATATGGTAAAATATACATTCACTATATATGATATGTTTATAACAATTTAAAAAATTTCGAATTCAACTAATTATAAGTATTTATATTTTTTAAGTGAAATATGAATCCTTCTCTTATTTGAACACGTGATTATTGTTTCAAATTCCCTTCAATTCCCAGTTTGTTATGTCATAAGGATTTTTTGAGCATTAAATCCGTACTAATTTAACTTTGATACAAATATTTATAATCATATAAAACATTTCATTAGCATACTGCATTCTGATGATTATTACTTGAAATACTAAAAGGAAAACTATTTGATTGGATTCATGAAATTTTATTTTTCTTTGTGTCACAGGTGATCTTTACGTGAAGACCTACAATTTTGGAACACAATTGCACTAGACAAATCTGATTCGATGAGCTTTGATTAAAAAGATTACTGGTGAGGGAAATTGATCTCGTATCTCCCATGTATTTACTTGGGAAATCGATCCCATGTATTAATTTTTTAGTAACAAATATATTCACATATTTAATTATTGAAGGAATAAGTGTCTAAGTCTTACTTTTATTTTGTATTGGAGGATGAAGAAGTAACTATACTTTAAGGATCCTGAGTTCCAATTTGGATATCGTTCTTTATGTGTTCGTGGAATTTCAGATAAGTGTTTTTTCAAAGAAAGTTTGTCCAAAAAGATAATTTAAAGTCATGTAAAGTATATCTCTAAAATATTGATGGACGACCAAAGAAAAACGAGAACAATGCACAAAATTAATTATACTAAAAATTACATAAACCCACAACTTATGTTTCATTTATTACAAAAATTTCATCTGCCTAAACATATTACATAAATACCATTTTTTAAGTTTCTCTCTAAAAGTACATATACATAGAAATCCATTTTTCTTTCGCGATTTCCCCCCTAAAAAACCCGGCTAGAATCAAGGGTCGATTACCATGTTTGAAATCAACCGTGTTTGAATCCAACTGCTGGTAATTGGTATTCTGTTTTAACTTAATATTTCTCAATTTTTAAGATCTGAGGTTAGTAATTTATTTTATTCTTTAATTAATCAAAATTTTGGAGATTTTCGAATGAACAAATTTTGCATGTTTTGATTAAGTAATTTTTCGGATTTCTACTTTACCAAAATATAGTTTGAATATCTGGATTCTCATTTTTTTGATTCAAAATCGTCTATTTCAAGTACTAAATTAACAACACAGTACTTGATTACGAGGAACCAACAAATCGGGTTGTTGGGTTCGTTTTTGGTGAATTTGATTACGGGGAACCTAATTTGATGAAAACAGATCAAAACATTGTAACGACCCCATTAAGATGAAAAACCTCATGAAAGTTGCTGATGGAAGGTCGAAAAATAAATTTGATAGTCATCATGAAAGTAAAAGAGGATGATATTGCATGGTCATGTCTACCAAAGGTTTTCTTATTTTTTCGATTTTGAATTTCATTGTTAATTGTACTGGAATATTATATTATTTTTTTTATAATGTGAGGTTTTCAAACTTTTAATTACTTGGAGATGGTTGTTAGTTCTGCCATAGATTTTGGGATTTTTCTTTCATTTAGTCTATCTTTTAGAAGTTTTTCGTGTATATACATAACACTTGTTTGTATATGATAAGCATACACATACGTGCTGCTTTTTTATTTTGAAATATAGTTATATCTATAGTTCCTATACATATGTGATGCATGGATGTTTATATATTAGTATCTATGTCTGTGTTAACAATATACATTACTGATTATATGTTGTTGAACATATACATACGTGGGTTTTGGATTATGTTTGTTTATCTGTGTTTGAGGCAATGCACATTACATATGTAAATTTTAGACATGTACATAAGTTTTTTAATATTGTTTGATGTGAAATAAAATGCCCAGTTTTATTATATGTTGTTGTGAAAATATATTACTATTTATATGTTGTTGAACATATACATGAATGAGTTTGGATTATGTATTATTACGTGTGTTTGAGGCAATGCAAATTACATATGTATATGTTAGACATATAAATAAGTTTTGATATATTGTTTTATTTGTAATGAAATTTTCAGTTTAATATACATCATTTTGTTATGTATGTGTTAATAATATACAAAACATTATGCAATAATAATGTGACAGCTTGTAAGTAATCTTTTAAATTTTTTTATCAAGTATTTACTAACGATGTGTTATATTAATTAACGTTTTTCTTTGTATGCATGTCAGGGATTGTGGAGTGTTCGTTGCAGGGTATGCAAAATACCTAAGTGAAGGAATGGATGGTCCTTTCGTGGGCTTTTAAGCAGAGTACCATCGTATGCAATACGCGGCACTCCTTCGGAATTACGGTCTTCAAAAAGCAAAGAAAGGTTATGTCAATGACAATGACGACCCTCCAAGACGAAGGACAAAAAATATTTTCCTACTAGATGACACTAGAATAGTTAGCATTGAGTAGATTTTAAGATCATTATGGTGAAGACTTTATATTTCACTGGATTTCTTAGGAATCTGGAATTTGAAACTAATATTAGTTGTTTGTTATGAAACACATTTGACATATGTTTTAGGTTATAATTTAATCTGTTTTCTGCATTATATTGTGTATTGTGCACATTTGTATTATCATGCATATGCCTACATATACATAGAATAGTTGATTACATGTACACGTATTTTCTTAAGGAACGTTAACTATTTATTGTTGTTGTAATTAATGTATGCTTATCAACACATAAGTACATACGTTAATGAATAACAAATTCATATACAATACACATCAACTATTAAAAAGTCAACCACAAATCTTATATTAATAAGCTGCTAATACAATATACATAAGTATTACAAGCCGATATAGTCTAACAACAAATATGTGCATAATAAATAAATATGTTCATAACAAACTTTCTGAATTGGACAAATGCATAACAGTTATGTATATAAATTCATTTTGAAGATAATACATACATATTAGTGTTTTATAGGATGTATATATATTCATATACATAAAATAACGAAACACGTTTATTCACTTGGAGATGGTTAATTAGACTAACTTATTTGTTCTTAATAATATGTATTATTTTTACCTTCGGATACACTGCTTATAATTTTGTATGCATTTATAAATTTACATATACATAAAAAATACTTTCATCGTTAATTAGTAATAATACAAACTGAAATATGTATATGTCTACATATAAATAGAATTTATTAATAAATATACATATACATTATAAAGAAGGTTAACTACTAATTTTTTATCGAAATTAACGTATGCTAATGAACACATGGTAACATACGTGAATGAATGACAAATTCATAAAAAACACATTAGCAACCACAAATCATATATCCGTAACTAAATATTATAATATACATAAGTTTTACAGGCAATTATTTTGTGAGCTCAATTGTATGTGAACTTTCGATAATGAATATAACAACATTTTGTAGTTGGACAAATGCATAATAGATATGTATATAAATACATATTAATGCCAGTTTCACTAGTAAATTATGTAAACGGTACTATACTTTAGTTATACATTGAATACACTTATTAACGCAACAGTACGACCTAAATTCTTTCACATGTTTTGACTTCAAGACGACAATAGCACGAGGACAAAGAATCTCATCTAATTGGAACCTCCCACAGTTGCACGATCCACTTTCGAGGTCGATGATGTATCTTATTCCAGAATCATAAACTGGGTAGATATAGGTTGAGGAAGCCTTGACTTGAATTAAAAAAGATTTAGTTTTTTTGTAACTAGATGCTTCCAACTTCCATTTACAAACATCTGATTAGTAGTAATAACAATTTATAATTTTTTTTATTTTGCGTGTTACAAATCGATTATACAGAGAAAAAAAGTTCATATACAACATAAGATATAAAATATATATTACAACTCAATAAAGTATATATGTTTCTGCCTGTTAATCAATTTATGAATACAAACAACACAATATCAAAATGTTATTCTACACATATACAAAACACAGTGAATGTGTATGTTAATAATAGACAACATTGCTCTCTATATAACATAAACTTGTTTTCCTGCAATTTACAAATTTAGGACATCAATTAATCCAATTAAAAAAAACAAACAATTTCATATGCTCAACGTGAAAACAATCTCTACAAATGAATTTGTGCTCAACATATTAATATTCACGCAAATTTAAGTAAACAAATTTCGTAACAGAACTAAAAATAATACCCCTTTTTTGTCTGAAAAAAATTATTTTTGTTAAAAACAATACCTCTTTTTGTACTTAAAAAACGTCATCGATCCCGCGACAACAATCCCTTCACTTTTGTACTTAACATAATTTGTTTTCGTTCTCCATTCACCAGAGCGACAACAATCTGTTTCATCGACAACATAACGTACATCAATAGTTTTTCGAGTTTCGTCAATGTTTAGTTTGGCAATAATTTACGAAATCAACCTCGAGCATGTTATTGATTCTGCAACAACGATTTCTTCACATTTATAATTAACATATTCTGTTTCTGTTCTCCATTGACCAGAGTATCTCAAAATAATAGCAATATTCATCTTCTTGAATTCCAATTAATTTTTTTTCTTCAAAAAGATCAAAAATCAGTGCTCAAATTTGTTTTTGGTTATTGTTTTTCGTGTGATTTGATTTTTATGTATTTGTTGTTTTCAAAATTTAAATTTTAGTAGCAGTTACATAATTTAAGGGATGCTATAATCCACTTATTAAATTAGTTGAGTTAATTACGTCCTTAATGACAGAGGAATCGATTATTTCTATTTTTTAACACAGTAAAAAATTTGCATATAGATAGGTTGCTATGTATATGTTGGCTGTCTTATGCATACGAATTGAAAGAGAGAGTAAACTAAATAAAAAAATGGGAGAGAGTGTAAATAATTATATAAGGGTTGAGATTTATGTTATTTATACTTAGTTTTATTGTTCTTATATATAGTTCTTTTAATTGATGTGAGACACACGTGCAAAGCAGGTGCATTAATCTTGTATCTATAATCTATATCTATAATCTATATCTATCTATAATCTATAATCAATATCTATAATCTATATCTATATAATCTATATGCATATATCTATATAATATACTAAAAGTGTGAAGGGCCTTAAAAATATTGTTTAAATTTTTTGCCCTTCATTAAAAGTCTTTGATTAAGACAAAATCGTCTTTTCACTATTTTTTTTCTAATATTTAAGTTATAAAAATTAATTAAATATATTTATGGTAAAACTTTTCCTTATTAGAAGGCATCAGTATTTATGACAACTAATTTTTTTCATTAGTTTAAGAATTCTATATCAACTAAATTTGACTTTATGAAGATTTTAAAAATTCAGAAATAAATATAAAAGTATTAGAATAAGAAAAAAAATTAAGAAGTACCAAATTTTAAAAAGTTTTAAATACATAATAAGAATGTAATCAATGATTTTATAAAAAATTAACTTTAAAAATAAGAAAAGAGTGAAATGGTTCAACAAAGATATATGTGTTTCTGGTGGTACATGTATTTCATCCAAGATATATCTATACTATCATCCTTAGTTTAGTGAATAATTTTTTTAACACTATCAAACTTTAAGTTATAATTATTCATGATGGTTATTAGATAAATTAAAAAGGGTAATTCTTTTATAATTTTTGACTTTTATAGAGTATATAATATGTAACAACAATTGTTGTTCTTTCTATATAATTAGAATAGGAGAATGGTATGTTTCTACAATCATCTCATATTATGGAATTAAAGATTGTCTTGTTATTATATAAAAAGGTGCTTCAGAAATCCAATAGATATTAGTTTCATAATTGACAAATTATATATATATACCTTGGGATTAATAAATTTAATGTTCATTTTGTAGCTTTCGATCATGTGATGAGAACCATTTCACATGACAATTTGTTGAAGTTGCAGATTAGAGAAGATTGCAATTTGTAATTATATTTCACATCAACCGAAATTTCTAATGGTAAAATATATATGAGCTTACATTAACATATATGTTTATGTTTATATTGTTATATTAAAGTATGAAAGATCTTTGAAAAGTTGTTTGAAATTTTATACTTCATTAAAAATCTCCGCAATAGATAAAATAATTTAATTTTAAATAATTAAACGTTACACATGAGAGGCACGTGCAGTAAGACTAGTATATATATATATATATATATATATATATATATATATATATATATATATATATATATATATATATATATATATATAATAAAACTCCTGTAAATTAATATTGTCGGGAACATGAAATATTATTATTTTGTAGAAGTATTCTTAATCGATAAATTAATATTTATTAATTTAAAGAGTGTTTTCGAGATTCAATAAAATAGATATCAATAGCCTCTTGGATTACCCGGGTGAAAAATGATACATTTTAGAAGTCCAGAGCTTAGAAGAAATTGTGGATACTAGCAGAGAAAACAATGTTGATGATGTGTTGAAGACTATACAATACCTTTGGAATTAGTTACACGTAAGGAAGCCCTTGTCACATCTAAAACTCTTCAAATTTTTTTGGTGCAGTCTGAGAAGACAATACCAAAACTTTTGGATGCAATAAAATTTTTTTAGAGATAAACTTCAACTATATTTAAATTTTACCAAAAAACAAAAAGCACTAGAATCATATTTCACTAAATTGTCTTAGATATTTTTATAAATTTAACGAATTAAATTTATAATATTAATGGGGCCATATATTTAAATAGTGGTCTTTAGAAATATATTATCTTATCGAAATCGATGATTTATTCACTGACCCAAGTCGAAACTGGAGAAAAGTAATACCTTAGAGAGTTTATTAATTTGCTAAGTATTAATTTAGTGCGGTTCTACTGTATACTGATTTACTGATATTTATAAGATGTCCAAATATAAAATATAAACTAAATTATACTAAAAAATTTCAAAGCAAGTAACTCTAGATGAAAATGGTAAACTCATACTCTATTCTAAACCTAAACATTACCCCCTCTGTCCCTTATTAATTGGTCGTATAACAAAAAATATATTTCTTAAATTATTTGATCACTTATTAAATCAAGATAAAATTAATAATTTTTTAATTTTACCTCAACAATTAATATATTCTTTGAAATCTTAAACAAACTTAGAAGTACCAAAAACTTCTTTTTTAAAAAAGTTCAATAATATGAATAAAGGGTATACTAAAATTGATAATTATTATTTTTATGTTCCATTGAAGAGAAAAAATGGGTTAGAGAGAGAAGCTCTCATCTCTCTCTATAAAAATTTCCTAAAAATATTTCCCAAAACTCCTTTTCTATTACCTTTGGATATTCCCCACTTTCCTCTTTAATAGACCTATGGCACACAAACCCTCTTAATGAGACATAGCTTCAAATCAAATCCCTACCTCCGATCATCCTATGGATGAAGTTTGTTTAGCTACAAAATTGGACAATTTGGAAGATGATCTTGTAAATCTATCGGTCGACAATCGGAATTGACTTTATACACCCTGGAATTCCTCAGTGATCTTGAAGGCATTTGGGAGAAAATTTACTCAACAATACCTAAACACAAAATTGGAAGCCTTATGGAAGCTACCAGAACCTCTTTTCTTATTGATCTAGGTTTTGACTTTTTTACGGCAAAATTCAATAACCCAGAAAACCAAGAGTTATTCCTCCAGGGTGGCCCTTGGTATATCGCCAGAAGTTTCTTGTCAGTCAGGAGGTGGGAATCCAATTTCATCCCTAGTCAGACCCATATTATCTCAACCGTAATTTGGGTTCGTCTTCCCCAGTTACCCACTGAATTCGACGACATAGTCTTGCTGGAAAGGGTAGATAGAAAACTTGGGAAACTTCTTAAGGTAGACTCCTGTACCTCTCCAACAATCAAAGGTCGATACATACGTTTCTGTGTCCAAGTTGATCTAGGAAATTAGGTGAAAACATCCATCATGATTGGTAATCATAGGCAACTTCTACTCTATGGAGGAGAAAAGATCCTCTGTAAAGTGTGTGGGTTTTGGGCGCATACAACCTAAAATTGCACTGAGAAGCTCACCATCGGAAAACCAACCTCAGAATCTCCATCTTCCCTAAGGCGGCGAAGGTGACGGTCAAAGAGGAATGGAAGACAGTTACTTTTGCTCGCAAGAGAAATCCAAAGCGAGTCCATGATTTCTCCAAAATGGTATACCCCTCCCCCCATTAACGGTAAGAAAGCAGAGGAATCCACGACATGTAAGTCTCCTAACCTTCCTCTTATAGAGCCCAAGGTAGCCATGGCTACTGGGAGCTTAACTCTTTTAGGGCAATAAAGCCTTTCTAGACCTACTCGGGTCACCAAATTATCTGGGCCAACTTTGGCCCACTTACCCAAAGCCCAAGGTATTTCTAATTTGGATCTTAATATGCTTAAATCCAACCGATTTGGGCCTATCTAAGATGGGCTCCCATCTCATACCAGTTCCTTCACTCAAGCCCTATTTTTATTTTAAAACAAATTTTGATAATTTCTCCACTTCTACTCTTGCTGAACAAAAAAGAAAGCTCACACATAGGTCCCACCCTAGTGAGCTCATCATTACCCCTCAAGTGCCTCGGGATATTCTTGCTCCCATGCCGGTCAAAATTATTTCCACTTCTCATGGGGATCTGATGGATATCATTATTCCCCAGACAGAGTATTAAATGCTGATAATCTATCCGAAGCAAAACCCGTTTGCTTTCCCTCATCAGTTCTAACTTAAAAGAACAAATGGACACCATACAAACTACTTTCATTTCTCACAATGACTCCAACATCTCCAAACATGATCACCATGTTAACAACTCTCACTCCTCCATATCACACTCCAATATCTTGGCTGGAAGTGTGTCTGTCCAATCAGTACATTCCCTTCTATTTACAATGGGAGGGGAATCAAATGACAATCTTCATCCAGGACCCTGGATACTTAGCTCAACTTACAATGGACTGTCTAAACCAGGGTCTTCAAAGCTTTTGTCTAAATATTTGGATAGCGGCTCTATTCCAAATCTTTAGCTCCTCATCTCCAGAGAACCTCACCCCACAATAATAACGGAGATGATGTCTCTAACAATCTTGATTCTTCCCCTTTCCCCCCTACACACACCCTACTCTTGACTCAAGGACCTCTTTTTGTGAATCTCAATAGGGGAAAACTTTCCATCTAGTTTCTTTCTCAAATACCCCCCATCTTACCTCCCCCTCCTATGAACCTAGAATCCATGAAGCGGGAGAAAACCCTGACATCTCTAAGGGAGAGAAATAGGGATACGGAAAACTTTTTAGACTAACTGAGAATCCCCAAGAATGATGCTATCACTCTGTAAAGACCTATAAACGTGGACTTTGAAGGTTTGCTACACAAAATGGTAATTGTCCTATTGCCATAAAACCTGTCAAAGCTATAAATAGGACTAGGCTTGCAAAACCCTATGATAGGGGAGTATTAAAAATCCAAGATCACCTCCCTTTCCAAAAAAAGAGGAAATCCCCAGACCAACTAGGCCTCTCAGACCCTCCAGGGAAGGGAAAATCAGTACTTAGAGAGAACCTTTACCCCTCCAAAGTAATGATGCAGAATTGCATAATATGGAATGTTAGGGGAGAAAATAATAATGAATTTAGAAGTCAACTCAAGTCTATGTTTAACATACACCAACCTACCATTCTTGCCCTTCTAAAGACTAGGATTATTGATCATAAAGGGTTAGCTGAAGAGTTGTGTTTCCATTACTTCATTCAATCTCCTACTTCTGGCCTCTCTGGAGGTTGTGTAATCCTTTAGAAATAGGAGTCTAACTCCATTAGTGAAATATTTGTCTCCACTTAGGCTATCCATGTCACTATTAAGGTTAGCTTTTCTCCTTCTTTTTGGATTTTGTGTTATTTATGCTAGTACTATTCTAGCCCTTAGAAGGATGCTTTGGGACCAACTTATGTCCATTACTGATTCCCTCCACACTCTTGGTAGTACATGCTGGTTGGTGGGAGAGAATTTTAATGAGATCTTCAAAGTTAGTGAAAATTTTGGGGGTAATAGGATTAATTTGACTAGGTCTCCTCTTTTTTAGGACTACATCAATCATTGTAGGCTCATAAACCTTGGTTTCAGAGGAAGTAAATATACCTGGTCCAACATGAGATATAAAAATAATTCTTCTCTTATTTTAGAAAGATTGGATAGATTCCTTGATAATGACCTTTGGCTCCATATGTTTCCTGATGCTTTAGTTCTTCATCTGCCTAAAACCTATTCTAATTACTCCGTCCTGTATCTTTATTTTACCAGTCCTGTTCAGAATATTCTCAAACCTTTTAGGGTTGAATCTATATGGTGTAATCATGAAGACTTCCATAATCTAGTCTCCGAATCTTTTTTTGAAGGTTCCAACCTTACTAGGGTTACTATAGATTTTGAACAGAATGCCAGGTCCTGGAACATGAATTTTTTGAGGAATATCTTCCATAATAGAAATCACATCCTAGCCAGATTAGTAGGCATTTAGCAATCCTCTAACTATCCCACTAGTTTCTTCCTACAAAATCTTGAATCTTATCTCACCTCTGAGTTTAGTTCTATCCTAAAAAATAAAAATAACTTTTGGATGCTGAAGTCTAGGATAAACTGGCTTATGGAGGGTGACAGGAATACTAGATTTTTCTATTCCTCTACCCTCAATAGAAGAACAAGAAATAAGATCTCTTCCTTCCGTGAGAATGACATCTGAATACATGATCAACAAGCTATCCAAGAAGCCATCTTATCCTTTTATACCACCCTCCTCTATTTTGTTCATTTGTCTGCTAACATTAGATGTTAGTCAAACCCCTCTAGTTCAGGGTTCATTCCTCCCTCTTATCACTCTATGTTGGATTGTATTCCTATCTTAGAAGAAATCAAAGTTGAAATCTTTTCCTTCAAACCCTTTAAGGCTCCTAGTTTTGATGGTTTACATTCTTTCATGTACCAAAGGTATTGGAACATATTTGCCCCCCTCCTCCTAGATTTTTACACCCAAACTTTATCCATTACTAATATGGACCCTAGGGTCAACTCTACTTACCTTTATCTCATCCCAAAGTGTAGGAATGCTACCACTCTTAAGAAATTTAGACCTATTTGGCTTTGTAATACTTAGTACAAAATCATAACTAAGCTCATAGCTAATAGGATTAAGCCTTATCTACGGTCTCTCATTGGACATAACCAAGCTAGTTTTTTGTCCAACAGAAGAGCTTCAGATAATATCATCATTGTCCAAGAGTATATTGATCACTTCAAAAGAATGAAAGGGAAAATCTTGCATATGTTCTTGAAGATTGATCTTGACAAGGCCTTTGACAGACTTGAATGGTCCTTTATTAGACAGGCTATGAACTTTTTCAACTTTTCTCTTGGTCTTTCTAGGCTTATTATGTCTTGTATCTTCACCTTCTCCATATCCATCCTGATTAATGATAGGTATGCTAAAAAAGACTATCCTTCTAGAGGTGTACGATAAGGTGATCCATTATTTTCTTATCTCTTCATTCTCTGTGTGGAGCTCCTATCCATAAGAATCAACTATGAAGTTGGTACCCTTAACTGGACACCATCCATTTTACTCCTAGAGGCCCCGAAGTTTCCCGTCTATTTTTTCCTGATGACCTTACCCTCTTTGCTAGGGCTGATGTTCTTAATTAAAACACTATTACTAGGACTTTAGATAGTTTTGCCTTTTATTTTGGCCAAAAAGTCAACCTTGCTGAATCTAAGGTGATTTTCTCTCAAAATTTTCATAATGACACTTAGCTCCATCTATCCCCCCTCCTTAGAATTAAAGTTAGCCATTACTTTGGAAAATATTTTGGATTTACCATCTTTAATGATAGACCCAAGATTTTTGCTTTTCAATTCCTCCTTGACAACATACATACCAAGCTGGCTGGTTGGAAAACCCTCTACCTCAACATAGTTGGCAGAACCATCCTTGCCAAGGCTTTTCTTGGCAGCATACCTAATCATGTCATGCATTATATACTTATACCTATGAAAGTTTACAAACTCATTAATAAATCCCAAAGGAACTTCATTTGGGGTACCACTGATTTAAAAAAAAAAAAAGAGAATGGATCTTGTTAGCTGGAACACTATCACTACTCCCAAGCACATAGGTGTACTAGGCATGCAAAAAGATTGCATTAAAAATGACACTCTTCTAGATAGTCTAGCTTAGAGAATCCACCCAAATTCTTTCTCTCTTTGGGCCCAAATTCTTCTCCAAAAAAAGGAACCCCAATACTACCACCTCCCCTTCCCCCACTCTAGAACCTAGAGAAATATTCAAAGAACTTGGTACCTTTGCAATGATGCTATCCTGTGGTCTGTCTTTAACAAATAGAAAGCTAATTCCTGGAAAGATAGATGGGTTCCTCACCTACCTCCTCTTTGTAACATCATCCACGGCCCCCTCTCTAACCTCTGCCCTCTAATGCAACTCTCCTTTCTTTGGTGTAATGGAGTCTGAAATTTGATCTCCTTCCCTTTTGATATTCCATCTGATGTCTAATCTAGTATTTCCAACACCTTCTTCCCAAATCTTCAAGATAATACTGATACCTCCCTCTGGTTCCTCACTAGTAATGGACTCTTTTCTTACAAGACTGCCTACCAGTTGTTAGCTTCTCAAAGACACACCTCTTTCCAGGATTATCTTTGGCTTGGATGGATTTGGAGGCTCCACATCCCCAATAAACTTAAGTTCTTTCTCTGGTTACTTCATCATAATAGCCTTCCTACCAAGGCTACTTTAGCCTATAGGGGAATTAAGTTTCTTCCTTATTGCCACATGTGCAATTATCTCATTTAGGATGTTTAACATATTTCTTTACCTGCTCTCATGCTACTCATCTTTGGGACAACCTCATTCATAACTATGGTGATAGTATTAACATAAACATCCAACTGTTCAACCCTTCCAACTGGGAAAGGACTTGGTTGTTATTGAAAGATGCCAACTTTGACACACACATTGATTGGCTACCCTTCTTACTTTCTGCATATGGACAATTTAGAGGAATATGAACTCAAATGTCTTCGATAATAGGACCTCACACCCTTTCTTCAAAGCTGCCTATTCAGAGGCTATTGAATTCTGTTATCTTAAGACCCACCATGTCCTCAAAATTAATAGATCTATTATACTCACTTGGACCTCCCTCCTAGGAATGTCTGATAGTTCTATTCTGGAAAACCCGGGCAATGGTGGTATTAAGGGTGTTATTAGAAACTCCAAGGAAGATTAGGTGCTTGGATTTTCTCAAAACTTTATGCAAGATTCAAATAATTTTATGGAATTAATGGTACTCAAACAGGGCATGTAGCTTGTTGTGGATCACAATCTTTGTCTCATTATCATTAATATTGACTCCGAAGCTATAATCCATATGCTTCAATAGGGTAACCCATTATCTAACCCTATCATCCATATTTGCAGGTTGGTGCTTAGAAGGCTAGGAGGACCTCCCGTACACCATAGCTACAGGGAGCAAAACAGGGTTGTAGATGCTTTAGAAAAAGAAGGAGCCAAACGAGCTTATTCGAGGAATTGTAGAATTTTTGTGGCACCCCCACATTTTGAAGTCCACGCAGTTTGGGACGATAAGTGTGGAAAAAGTTTTTGTAGAACAATATCCAATCTCAGATGACTGGGCGTAGGCCCCATATTTTTATGCTGGGGCCCGACTAAGCTCCCCCCTTGTATTATAACTCCTTTACTTAATCTAACTTCTGGTTTACCAAAAAAAGTTAATCATTATATTTAAATATTTCTTTAACACCGTGCAAAATGCAAAGTGCTAAACTAATATGAGGTGGAGGGAGAGAGAGAGCATTCAGTCTTTTTGGTTTTTGTTTTTTCTAAATCCGAAACCAAACCAAAAACTCAAAAAGAGTAAATTCTTAATTTGAAATCAAATAAAAAATTAAAAAATCAATTCAAATTAAAAATTGATTTGATTTTTTGTTTAACCAGAATAATGCATACCCCTAACTTTTTAAACTTATTAAGAGCATATTTAAGAGACAATTCTTGTTAATTGGTTGTAAACTTAAAGGACCAAAACCGGTAAGTGCATACTTAAGGGGTACTTTGAACCTATCCTCTTACATAATGGACCATTTTTGTCATTTTCTTTTATAGATACATCAAATTAATAAATTTATTATTTCTAAGGAGTAATAAAATAAAACTAATTAAATTACATAATCAAGATATTCATGTTTATGATTTAATTATTTTAAAATAGTAATAAAATGAAATTAATCAAACAAAGATATATTCCTTTATTTCCACCTTATATTAAGAGATTCCTTATTTTTGCCTTATATTAAAGATTTAATTTTTCAAATTAATTTCTAATGTATCGCAAAAATCAAAATTGATGTATTTGTCCTGTTCATATGTATCACCATCCCATATTTATGAGATTTTATGTAATATGTCAAAATTATAAGGAAGAGGATAATTAACTCCAAAACTTGTGGATTTGTACAAGTTACCCTAAAAAATTTGACCCATCAATTTAAAGGGTAAATCTACCTCTCATTTGACTAAATTTATTTTCAAATGGTTCAAAACCCTAGTCTCATCATTTCTTCCTAAACATTACCGCAGGGGTGACTCAAGAGTAAAGCTAGTAAAACGTTTGTTTTAAGGCTGCAAAATTTTGAGGCCTCAAATATTTTATCATAAATTTTATATTTTTAACTTCACTTGAAATAATAATGAAAATCGTAAAATACGTCCAAAATAATTATCTAAAAATATAATAAAGAAAGAAAAACTATCTAATTTTTACCAAAAGTATTTTGAAACTTTGAATAAAATAACTTAAACTTTATATTAATAAATAAAGTTTTAACAACAACATCCAACTTAGTGTAAATAAATGTCTAACATTTTATTCACCAAAATTAATTCTTATTTTGAGAAAATGCATCAAAATCCCCCTAAACTTGTCACTCCAACTAACTTTAGCACTTAAAACTTAACTGACATTTATATACCCCTTAAAAAACTTCAAAGTGTATATATTGAATACAAAGGGGTTCATATGCATGAATATATTGACTAACTAATATGAACGTGAGAATACATGCATGAATACATAACTGTAACTAAGGTCGTGATAGGACTAAATACTGAGTTTTGACTACTGAGTATACTAACAATGTGGATTTATGGACATCTGAGTTTACTAATACTGGAGTACTGAATAACTGAGTCTACTGATATTGAAATATGAGTCGCTGATAAAGGCGAAACTGATATGGTATCTCTGAATACTGAGGGACTGATACTATGTTACTGACATATGAATAACTATTTCTGACAGTTCTGATTATGAAGAATTAGTATGATTGACTGTATCTGATAGTCCTAAAGCTGAATATTGATAACATGAGTTTTGATAACTGATATAACTGATAACATGAGTGACTGTATCTGACAGTCCTTAATCTGATGGAACTAGCTGAGTTCTTGACTGATACTGATACTGAAATTGTGAAAAGTAGTCATCTAACCGACATGACCCTAATATACCATCATGGTTGAGTTAGGGTCCAATTTGTAACCCCAATTGGAAGGGTGTCAATATTGCACCACTGGTAAGTACAAGCTGTGAGTAACCCTCATCTGACAGTGTCCCCAAAATAGAATAGTGGGGCCCTCATCTGACAGTGCTTATCCACCTCATCAGCCCTCATCTGACAATGTTGATGTCTCAACCTATGCTGGCTACATAGTTGTAGAACGCATGAATGACTTCTAATAATCACACCCTCATCTGACAGTGTGTGTTACCATCCTTGGGTTCACTTAGTGCTAATTCCTACTCTTATCTGAACAGACACTGTACATGTTAACTGAACTAAACTGATACTGATGGTATTGTTTAGTGGAACTAAACTGAGTTCACTGAGTTCCGTTGACTGACGAAATGCTATTGAAATCTGATAATTATCAACAATTCATAATTTTATAGTTGGGGATTTGATGAAGTACATAATTATCATAACATTATTCATGGATAGTAATGCATATAAACATGGCATAATTTCATGCTTCTAATCTTATGAACATCTCATCAAGCAATCACAATGCATAGGTTTAGCATGGGAATCGTTTTAATCAAGTAGGTATAGTGTAACGTAAGAGACATGACATGATCATGATACTGGGAAACTAGGTCCTTGATCATTATTTATTTATTAGGGCATATTATCAAACACCTTTCATGCACACTTAGGGCATAGGTATGATCATCAATTTAATACCATATGATTCCACCATTTAACTCTGTTGCATGAATTTCAACCCTATACTAACTTAGTTTCATAAAAACATGGTAAACATTCAATCTTGATAGTCGTACAACCACAACAACATGAACATAATTAATTCACCATGTAAATATCATAATATAGAATTTAAAGAAGATTCATGGGCTTCATGGATGAAAAAAATCTATGAATGAACACTATGCATACCTTAGTTGAAAGTTCCTTACAGATCTACGGTGAAATCTCTTGGATTTAGGTCTTCAAGTTGAACCCTTGTTCTTGTTCTTAAGAAAAATTGAGAGAAAACCTTATATTTTGGGTGAAAATATTGATGAATCTCGTGTTAAAGAAGCTTATATAAGGGTGGGATTTGGCCAAATTGTCCTTGGATACGCGGAGATGGAATGCTGAAGTTTTGGCCCAAGGCGTTAGCCTGGGCGGCACCCTGCTCTTCCCAGGGGAGAACCTAGGTGGTGCCTTTCTCTTCCCATGGAGGGACCTGGGTGGTGCCTTGCTACTGAGGGAGGGGCCCAAGGCCCTAAGCTGGGCGGCGCCCCTCTGTAGCCTTTAGCTACTATTTTTCCAACCCAAACACGACCTTAGGCTCGTCCAAAAATTCTGAAATTCTCCCGGGATGTACTCTTGACTTGCCCATCGCAACAAGAAAATCAAGAAATGGAGGTCGGGAAGGTCACGAAATAATTTGTCAAAATTTCAAAGGGTTATGGAATGGAAAAGTTTCAACATTTAGTCAAATTTTCTAAGTGTTAAGCCTTCTTTTTCATGCTTTAGAATCTCTAATGACTTGGAAATTTTATGGGGTATTACATTATCTCTCCCTTGGTAACATTCGTCCTTGAATGAGACTGACTGAGAGTGGAGGAATGATAAACTGGAGTATGTATAATACATGCACTACCGACACATGCATATCTGATGCATGAATAATTGACTCATGAATACATGACCAAATATTCTGATGAACTGAATTTATTGTAGTGAGAATGCATGTCTGATGCATGATTACATGACTAAACTGGTATATGAATGCATGAATGAATATGAAATGGTAATAGAAATCTGAGCACGAACTGAATACCAAGATTATAATGGAAATTTAAACATGGAACTGAGTAAGTTCAATAAAACCCATTACTTAATCCATAAATACGGCAAACCCAAGATTATGCTAGGAGTATGCATGAACGGGAACATGAGAACATAACTGAGACTGAAATGTGATGTATGAACTAATTTCGTGAACTAAACTAAGTCTTGAATACATGGCGTACAACTGAGGTTAGAGCTTGAGGGTCAACTTATAAGTACCTCTTACTCCAAACTACATTCATTATGTGAAAAGAGATTGGCATGCTTATGATATGAAAGATTGGGAGATTTATATTGTATCTCCCCCTTGGGACGCTATGTCCCTTGAGGAATACTGACTTGGCTGAGCTGTTGAGGAAAATAGAGGCGATGCAAAAAGTACCTAGGAATTGAGTCATAACTAATTATCTGAGATCTAAGACTGAGGCATGACACATGAACTGAGCTGGGCTTGCATCAATCTAATTGGTTCATCTGAGGATAGTTACATTCTTTCATGGGGTTTCGGCTAGCACGAATAGATGGGAATATTGGAAATCAAACTGTATGAGTTTGTCTATATAAGACAGCTGAGTAAGAAAATCATAACCTGATTGAGATTTGATAAGATGAGTTGAGGCCTATGAACATCATCTAATATAAAATGACTAAGCCTATTACACTACAACTGAGATTACTAAAAAGATTCACATGGGTGTCAAGCACGAATGCATAAACATACTGACTTATCCGATTAACTGAATAACTAATAACTAAATACTGGGTATGCAAGGCTGGTCTGTACTTAGTCTAAATAGTTGAACCAAAATAGAAGAGTATCACGCATGGATGGTAATGAATAACTGGATAATATGAGGTAACTGAGCATGGATATCGTGAAAGCTGTATTATTTGTGAATGCAGGACCGAGTGAATGACATAATTTGGAAATATTCCGAAGACTAAGGTACTGAAATACTAATAGCTGGATAACTGATAACTGAATACTGAAATACTTATAACTGAGACTGAACACTGATTTTTGAGTACTGAATACTGTAACTGTAACTGAGATGGCAACTGAGTTTTGATAGTGATGCAATGAGGACCGACATAAGTCAAGGATCTAAATGTACACTCACACTTTGTACTTCCCCATCTTCTAATTACAATCTTTTACTAGCCATTTACTTGCACACCAACATGACATTCAAGTCTATATTAATCATTACACCATCGTGTAATATAAGCATGCAATAGTCTTCTCTTAACATGTAATATTTACTCGCTCCCATCTAAGCAACTGCTCACCACTACACTATTTTCATAAGGAAAGCTCACTGAAGGGTTAAATTAGAAGGGCCTGTAGCATGAATGGACACTAATTGTACCTGGCACATGGCTGAGGCCTGAAGAATGGAATATCAACATCGTGGATTCACCAAGAGGTCTAAACTGAGGATATGCACGTCATAGTATAAATTTAACTGGTAGGTAGAGATATAGCATGAGTCATGGAAGATGAATATACTATTAAGCATGATATGTGTACATGAGTCATGAGCTGCATGACCTGGGTTTGGAGTTTTCTACATTTATGGGACATGATTTGTAATACTGAGGAGAATAAAACAAAACTCCTTAAGCTGGGAGCTGGAATCATACATAATTCTATAGAAAGCGCATAAGTATAAGTTGTGTTCATAGAACGAAGATGTGAAGCATGTGAAGGCATCATGCTGACTGGAGTACAAAAATTTGTATTGAGATAAGGATGGGTCGGGAATTGTCTTCCCTTACTATTTTTTTTCTATACATATTGGCACTGCTACTGGAATCTGAGAGCCTGACTTAGTCACTAAATCTATCATCCCCCTTTAGCTTAGAGCCATCATCATAAGTCTGTAAACACTTCACTAAACTCTGAACTGGACTGTAATCATCATCACATACTTACACTCTGCTCAACACATTCTTTTCTTACTAAACACATCATCTACTCTTGTTTCTTTATATACTACTAATATTACATCCACACCTTCATGCCTAATTTCAAGTCAATAAACTTAAATTCTTGCTTGCACTTTTCAAGCCTATTGATTTACTTTGGTATAATTATCCCCATGAAAATATAATCTGCTCAATCTGAATAACGTTATCCCAACTCCACTACTACTAAACTCCTAAGTTCATGCTTATAACTCTAGACCATATGCTATCATAGGATTCTGAAAAGGGATCTGATGACATATCTAAATTTAGGTTCGCGAATATGTTCTCATGAGCATGAATGAAATCTGTACAACTTTCAAACGTAACTGAACTGATGGGATACTATTGAGCATGTGGGCAATCCCATAGCTGTTTGCAGGGACAGTCTGAGAAAACCCTATTCCTAGGACTTTGAGCTTTACTGTTTTTGTTACCTTGAGAGTAAGGTGAATTTGACATAAGTGAAGCATAATGAGAATCTACATGAGTTTCTTAGGGAACCTTTCTATAGCACGATCTGAAATATAAAAGAAGGGAAACTATTTCTAAAACATCTCATAGCCTCTTGCACATAAGTGGGGTGCACAATACACCCATGTACAAGACTCTACTAGATGTGGCTTTTCAGACTTCCTAGGCACTGTTGAGCCTTAGGCTATGATACCAAGTTTGTAACACCCCAGATCTGGTACCCAAAATGCTACAGATGCTTATGACCTTGAAGGACCTAAAGCTAACCCATGACTGATATCTGTACCTGAACACTACATAATATACTGTATAAATACAGAAACATATACTGAAAGGCCATAAGGTTCAAACTGTAACATAATTTTTGATAAAATATAACTCAGGTGGGGTATGAAATACCCAAAACAACTAAAATAACTAACTGAACATGATATTCTAAAAGCCTCTAAACTATCTGAATAAGGAGTTGATAGGACATGTTCTCAACTAACTCTAACTACTAAAATAAATTAAAAACTAAAATGATAAGGTAATCATCATGTCCTCGAAGGATGAGGACTCACTACTGACTCTGACTGCTGAACTGGGATGCTACTGATGTCCTGGAGCTCATGTTTCTAAACCTATGGTATAAAACACCCTTGCACGAATGCGTCAGTACGATTGAATGTACTGGTATGCAAGTGAGGTAGGATGAATGCAAAAGGGGTTGTATGCATGAATAATACTAACTGGCTAACATGAACATGAGAATACATTCATGAATGCATAACTGTAACTGAGGTTGTGATAGGACTGAATACTGAGTTCTGACTACTGAGTCTACTGATAACGTGGATTTACTGATATCTGAGTTTACTAATACTGGAGTACTGAATAACTGAGTCCACTGATACTGATATCTGAGTCGCTGATAAATGATAAACTAATACAGTATCTTTAAATATTGAGGGACTGATACTATGTTACTGACACATGAGTAACTATTTTTGATAGTTCTGATTATGAAGAACTGGTCTAGTTGACTATATCTGACAGTCTTGGCTGAATATAGATAACATGAGTTATGATAACTGATATAGCGATAACATAAGTGACTGTATCTGACAGTCCTTAATCTGATGAAACTAGCTGAGTTCTTGACTGATACTAATACTGAAACTATGGAAATTAGTCATCTAACCAACATGCCCCTAATATGCCATCATAGATGAGTTGGGGTCCAATCTGTAACCCCAATTAGAAGGGTGTCAATACCGCGCCACTGGTAAGGACAAGCTGTGGGTAACCCTCATCTGACAGTATCCCCCCTAAAAAATGGTGGGGCCCTCATCTGACAGTGCTTATCCACCTCATCAACCCTCATCTTATAGTGTTGATGTCTCAACCTATGCTGGCTATATAGTTCTAGAATGAAAGAATGACTTTTAAGAATCACACCCTCATCTGACAGTGTGTGTTTCCATTCTTGGGTTCACTCGGTGCTAATTCCTACTCCTATTTGAACAGACACTGTACATGATTAACTAAACTGAACTGATTAACTGACTGAACTGATACTAATGGTATTGTTTAATGTAACTAAACTGAGTTCACTGAGTTTCGTTGACTTACGGAATGCTACTGAGATCTGAGGACTGACTGAGAGTACTGAAGTTACTAAGATTACTGAATAGGAATGATCTGATAGATACTGAATTTACTGAGCTTTCCTGAGTCATGAGACTGACTAAATTTTACTGATCATGGCTTGACTGAGGTTATCGTGAAAACATGACATGACTCTAGGCACATAGCTAAATTATCGGGTACAAGTACCCTCAGGAATCAATAGAATGAAACTGACAAGGCTTGACACTTTTGATCACATGACCAATGTCAACAATTCATAATTTCATAGTTGGGGATTTCATGAAGTACATAATTATCATAACATTATTCATGGATAGTAATTCAAATAAACATGGCATAATTTCATGCTTCTAATCTTATGAACATCTCATCAAGCAATCAAAATGCATAGGTTTAGCATGTGAATCATTTTAATCAAGTAGGTATAGTGTAACGTAAGAGACATGACATAATCTTGACACAGGAAAACTAGGTACTTGATCATTATTTATTCAATAGGGCATATTATCAAACACCTTGCATGCACACTCAGGGCATAGGTATAATCATCAATTTAATACCATATGATTCCACCATTTAACTCTATTGTATGAATTTCAACCCTATACTAGATTAGTTTCATAAAAACATGGTAAACATTCAATCTTGATAGTCATACAACCACAACAACATGAACATAATCAATTCACCACATAAATATCATAATATAGAATTTAAAGAGGATTCATGGGCTTCATGGATGAAAGAAATCCATGAATGAACACTATGCATACCTTAGTTGAAAGTTCCTTAAAGATCTACGGTGAAATCTCTTGGATTTGGGTCTTCAAGTTGAACCCTTGTTCTTGTTCTTGAGAAAAATTAAGAGAAAACCTTAAATTTTGGGTGAAAATATTGATGAATCTCGTGTTAAAGAAGCTTATATAGGGGAAGGATTTGACCAAATTGTCCTTGGAAACATGGAGGTGGAATGCTGAAGTTTTGGCCCAAGGCATAACCCTGGGCGGCGCCTTGCTCTTCCCAGAAGAGAACCTGGGCGGCGCCTTGCTACTGAGAGAGGGGGCTAAGGCCCTAAGCTGGGCGGCGCCCTTCTGTAGGCTTTAGCTACTATTTTCCTAACCCAAACACGACCTTAGGCTCATCCAAAAATTTCAAAATTCTACCAGGATGTACTATTGACTTGCCCTATTGTAACGCAACAATAAAATCCAGAAACGGAGGTTGGAAGGTCACGAAATAATTCGTCAAAATTTTGAAGGCTTATGGAATGGAAAAGTTTCAACACTTTGTCAAATTTTCTAAGTGTTAAGCCTTTCTTTGCATGCTTTAGAAGCTCTAATAACTTGGAAATTTTATGGGGTATTACACTTAGTCACTTTTGAAAGTCAATGTGGGGTAGGCTTGGTACCAAGTTATTGTTTTCAACGTCTTTCCACCCTCAAACCGATGACCAAACAAAAGTAGTAAATAGAACCTTGGGTTCTATGCTACGCCCCATGGTTAAAGGTAAGTTGACGTCTTAGGAAGATCACCTACCACTCATAGAATTTGCTTACAATCGGGTGATCCATTCAAGTATGGGCATCACGCCCTTTGAATGTATCTATGAGTTCAACCTCCTTGGATCTAAATCCTTTGCCAAGTGATGTTATTGTTAGCTTAGATGGAAACAAGAGGGACAAAGCTATGAAAATCCTACATGAGAAGGTGAGGTTATGGCTTGAGAAGAAGAAGCAAGAGGTTGCCAAACGAGTCAACAAGAGAAGAAGACACCTTGTGCTTGAGCCGGAAAATTAGGTGTGGGTACACCTACAGAAAGACAATTTCCCAACCAAAGAAAGGAAAAGTAGCTTCCACGAGGTGATGGTCCATTCCAGGTTCTTGAAAGAATCAACGATAATGCTTACAAGATTGCCTTGCCTCCGAAATACCAAGTGCATAACACGTTCAACGTATGTGATCTCTAACGGATTTATACCATTGAAGATGAAGAACCCGTAAGTTTGAGGTCAAAATCCTCTCAAGATGGAGAGAATGATACGGGTGCCATGGGCTCGAGACCATTAACTAGAAGCCAAGCTCGGGAACTACAAAGACTTCAAGGAGCGTTTATAAAATGGACGCAGTTGAGCTTGTTGCAAACTCACCCAAGGGAGTGTACACCTTGACATGTGAGGGCCGACCTTAGGTTCTCAAAATACACCCAAGGCTGCCCCAAAACACTCCGCACCTGCCACCCCTTTATTAAGGGTAAAGGGGTCCTTTTGCAACACCTTTGTAATAGACTATTTAAATATTTTCCTTAGTCTTGTTCCTTAGTTAGCTTATTTTTTAATCAATATTGTAACATTGAAACACCATCCTCTCAAGAGAGAGTATACCACCATTGACATCACAAGAGACGATTTTCTTCTTGTGTTGTGTGTATCGGCTAGAAACGTGAGTTCTTAAGTGAACTGAGTTCCTCTTAGGGTTGCATAAGAACTTGGTACTTGTTAACTTGTTTTATAGAGGTTTTAGAGTCCGATACACTCTTTAGTTTCTACCTAATGAGTTCTCTTTGTGTCAAGTAACCTATCCTTTTATTTTTTTAAGTTTGTGTTTGCTTCCTGTATCGTATTGTTGTCATGTTATTGTGGGTTTAGGCATGTTGTTGTGACTGTTTGCTGACTGTTTTGGTGTAGTAGATACCGTTGCGAGACATATCCTTGCTAACTGGTCCAAAGACTGGAAAGGCATTGAAAGACGAAATTATTTTTGGAGATATGTCAAGTCTACATATGAGCAAGAGTTGAGAAGAAATCTAGATCATATGGAGATGTTAGGTGACAAGATAGTAGATGATCTACTGTGGTATACAAAAACCTACTTGCATTAATTTTTCATATATTTTTTCTACCATAATTAATATATATATTTTATCATATAAATAATAATTTGAAGAAAAAAGGTGAAAAGATATTTTACCTAGTGGGAATCTTTTAACAAAGAGCAAAAAGTTTGAATCACTTTTCTAAAGATCTCCACACTTTTAATATATTGTAGATGTAGATGTAGATGTAGATAGATAAGATCTTTCCTTATTTTTAAAGTCAAATTCTTAAAAGATCATTGATTACAATCTTATTACGTATTTAAAACTTTTAAAAGTTTGGTACTTTTTAAATTTTTTTATTTGAACACTTTTATATTTATTTTTAGATTTTTCAAGTCTTCATAAAATCAAATTTAGTTGATTGAGAATTCTTAAATCAATGAAAAAGTATATGGTTGTCATTAATTCTGATGACTTCTAATAAGAAAAAGTTTTACTATAAATATATTTAATTAATTTTTAACTCTTAATATTAGGAAAATAGTGAAAAGAGAATTTTATCAAAATCCATTATGTATTTAAAACTTTTAATTTTTTTTCACACACTTTTTATATTTATTTTTAAAATTTTCAAATCTTCGGAAAATCATAATTAAAGACCAACATTCTGATTCAGTCACGAACGTAGAATTTAAGGGTCAAAGCTTTAAGGCTCTACCTAAAAATCAAACAATTCAAGTATCCTCCTGGTTTTCAGGTTTATCATTATGTTGTCAGTTTATATATATATATATACCTTATGTATGTCAAATTTAACAAATGTCGTGGACACACTGAAGTGCACATGCATCCGCCCCTACTCTGATTTCACGAATATAACCAATGTGGATATAGGAGTCATGCTTTCATCAATTATAGAAAATAATATAACTCAATCCAACAATGTGTAATAGTTATATACCTTGTTATTTAAATTAACATATTTTTATCTTCTTCCGTTCAAGATTTTATGTTTCTAACTATAATATTTGTATATATAACTTTTCTTATGTGTACTTTATCAATAAAAATGTAAAGGTTTACCGATCAAAGTATCCATTACTTCATCAAAAGTTTATCAGAGTATTATACATAACATATACCCAAAAGTATCCAAGACTAAATATGAACAAATTGTATTGTTTATCATCAAAAGTTTATCAGAGTATAGATAACATATACCCAAAAGTATCCATGATTAAATACGAACAAATTGTATTGTTTTAGATCTTTGAACCGACCAAATTGTGGGCACCTGGATGAGTATAGATAACATATACCCAAAAGTATCCATGATTAAATACGAACAAATTGTATTGTTTTAGACCTTTGAACTGACCAAATTCTGGGCACCTGGATGCACTTTGCAATGTGAAAGACAGCTTGTTTTAATTTCTGGTTTTGAGGTGCTGCATGTAATATACATGTGTTAATAATGGGTAGTTCGATTTGGTGCTTTTTTCCCTATGGACATGGCGTCTTATGGGCTGTATTTATAGTTGGAGCAATTATGATTCTGATAATTTGGGATTCAATTTATTAAATTGAGTTTTATTTTAGGACTTGCACAACATTAGAAAATAATATTGTCTCGTTAGAATAAACCCTAAAGTTAAAGTATATATTTTTAAATTTTTTTCTAACCATATATTTTAAGATTTCTTTTTCATATACACAAGGAAAAAGAAAACCTACCAACATCAATTTACCTTATATTTCGTTCTTGCTATATATTTTAGAATTCTTTAATTTTGTAATAATTAATAAATAATTGAGGAAAATAAGTGAAAAAATAATTTTGTCTAAAGCAAGAACTTTTAATGAAGGGAAAAATATTCAAATAACATTTTTAAGGCCCTTCACACGATTAATATATTATTATATTATAGATTATAGATTATAAATATAGATTTTATATACACAGAGCTACCCTTCAAGTAAGAGGTTCATCCAAACCGCCTTTGTCAAAAAATTATGTTATATATACATAGTTAAAATTATTTTTTATATATATATATAGTAGATGTTGGACCCTTCGATTAGTTCGTATGTTCACTAATAAATCCCTACAAATGGTATCAAAGCCCAGTAATTTAAAAGATATGGAAGTGATATACGTGTTAGAAGATTTAGTTAAAATAGTTATGTTGAAATTAGTTAAATTAGTTAAGTTAGATTTAAATTTAGTTAAGATTAGATTTAGTTATTTATTAAATTAATTATGAGAAGACCATTTAAAAATAGAAAAGCTTTTAGAAAAATTAAAGAATCTTTAGTTAGTAATTATTCAGAATATATAAGTCTAAATAAAACAAAAGAAAATCCACAAAGATTAGCCTATTTAATTACATTAATATCTAGTATTGAAGCAAAATTAATAATCCATTTAAAATCTAGAAGAATGAGACATATACCACCTAATTATGATAAAATTAGATTTAGATATCCACCAAAATATTATAAATATAATTTAAATGAATAAAGAGCAAAAATACAAAGAATTAAAACAATTTATCTCTGAAAAACGTAAAGAATTAAAAATAAGAAAAGAAAGATTACATTATAATATATTTGCCGGAGTTAGTAAAAATTCAATAAATATACAAAAAGATGAAATATCCAAATTAGAATCACAAATAGATAGTTTAGAATATATATATCAACATGAACTATTCACAATAAAATGAATAAAGAAGAATTTATAATAGATGAAAAAATATATGAAAATCACGAAGGATCAAAAATAAAAATAGTATTTTCCAATTTAGGAAGAAGATACAAAAAAATAGGAGAACATTTATATTTAATGTTAGAAAAAGAAGAATTAAAATTAGAAGATAAATTAACAGCAATGGTAAGAATAGAAAAAGAAAATGAAGAAATAGATAGAAAAAATGAAATAGAAAAAATTAAACAACAATCTACGGAAGAAATACGAAAAATAGAAGAAACTAAAAATAGTAGAATTGCTGAATTAGAAAAAGAATTACAAATGTTAAAAGATTTATACGAACAAAGACAAAAAGAAAAAGAAGAAATAGATAAAGAACAAAAATTAATAAACGAGATAAATCAATTTAAAGAAAAATTAGAAATAAATAATATAGAGGTAGAAGAAACGGATAATTATGATTCAGAAGATAGTGAAACATATACGGAAATATTAACAAATATAAAAGATTTAGAAATTAACGAAAAACAAGAAAGAATTAATCAAGAAAACTTAGAAAATAATAATACAGAAATAAATACTCTTGACAAAAAAGAAGATGAAAATCTAATACCCAAAACAACAGAAATAAGAAAACCTATATATTATAAAAATAAAAATAAAAGATATAATGAATATGACAAATGGACACCAAAACAAATAGTTAATAAAAATTATAACTTTTTAGATCTAGACTGTGTAATAGATACAGAAAAAACAATACAATTATGGATAGGATATATGACAAAACAATTATTAGATAATAATATAAACATAACAGATGCACCAGAATACATAGAAAAAACACTAATAGGATCAGTAAAATTATGGTTTACAAATTTAACTGAAAATAGTAAGAAAGTATTAAGAGCTAATAAACCTATGGAAGGAGCAACATCAACAACAACAAAATTAACATCTATAGAATTATTGAAAAAATATGAAACAGCTATAAAAGATGAATTTGGTAGTATGACAACATTAGAAGAAGAACAAGATGAAGAAAAAGATACAAATAGGAATTTAATGATAAAATTAATAATATGTAATATGTGTTATATAGATGAATATACTTGCGCATTTAAAGAATATTATTATAAAGGAGCATATAGTATAGAAGAAAGTAAAGAAATAAGAAAATTATATTTTAATAAATTACCCGAACCATTTTGTTCAAAGATAATAAAAAGTTGGGAAGAAGCAAAAATAGTAGATACATTAGGAGGTAGAATAAAATTTTTACAACAATGGTATAGAAAGTTATGTGAAAAATATAGAGAAGAATTAAAAATGGAAAAAACATTAATAAGAAATTTAGCATGTTGCAAAAATAAAATAGCACCTCAATTTGGATGCGAAGAAAGATATTATAAGAAAAGAAAAAGACATAAGAAATATAAGAAATATAAAAAATCAAAATATAAATATAAAAAACCAAGAAAAAGATATTATGTAAAAAATTACAAAAATAAAAGACCATATAGAAAGAAAAAATCTATAAAAGAATGTACTTGTTATAATTGTGGAAAGTTAGGACATATAGCTAGAGATTGTAAATTACCTAAAAATCCAAAAAATAAACAAATATCCGAAATAAAAATAGAAAATACAGAATATATGCAAATAGATTATATAGATTATGAACTAGAAAGTGAAGATAGTATATATGAAATTTCAGAAAACGACACAGATACTGAAATAGATAGTGAGATAGAGGAATCAAATGACTGAAGAAGATATAAAAATAATAACAAAGGAAGAATATTTAAATGACGAAGGAACAGAACAAAAGATAATATTTGACAGTAATATATTTGATGAAATAAAAGGAAAAGAGTTAGATTTAAGTGTAGAAAAAATATTTAAAATACCAACAATAAAAAATATTTTTAGTAGGAAAAAAGATGAATATTATGTAGTATGCCAAAAAGAACATGTAATAGACTGTAGATATGCAAAAGGAAAAGCTAGTATACCACTAGTAACAAAAAGGATAATTAATAAAGAAATAAATGATATAAAAAGTAAAGGAGATCCAATAAAATACGTACACCTTGGAGGTACAGAAATATTAATAAAAGCATGTTTTAGAGAAGGAATAGATACACCAATAGAATTATATTTAGCAGATGATAGAATTATAAAACCTATAAAAAAAAGCATAATAACTGCCGTAAAAGGAAATTTAATATACCAAAAATTTAAATTTATAATAAGTGCAAATTATTCAGTAGCAGTAATAGATAGAAATATAGATAAATCATTAGTATTATATTGGAAGATATCAGGAATAGAATTAACCCCAGGAAGTAAAATATTTACAGCGAGATGTAAAAATTTATATGTATTAACAACAAAACATAAAATAACAGGGAAAAATAAGATTAATAAAATACAAATAGATAGCCCATTTGAGCAAATTGTAAAAACAATAGATTATAATGACTATAGCTATAGAGACATAGATATAGAAGAAAATTTAGAAATAGTAAATGATAGAATAAGTACAACGAAAAGAATAGCTAATGAAAAACCAGAGTCATCGAGCTCATAAAAAAGAATGAGTTATGAAACAAATTCAATAAGTAATTTAAACCAATATTACATAACAGGAAAAATAAATGAAAAAGAACATTTAATACTATTAAACACAGGACAAGAAGAAAATTATATAGCAAAATATCTAGTAAAAAATGAAGAAATAAAAACTGATAATGATATATGCCCAGATCTACCGAGAAGTTTAATAAATAATAAAGATATAGCAGAAAAAGAAATAATAATAGGAGGAATTAGAAAAATAAAAATAGAATTTGAGGTAAAAGAAGAAATGCAAAAAACAGATATAATATTAGGAATAAAATGGTTAGAACAAGTAAAACCATATAATATAGAACATACACAATTAGCCATAACATATAATAGGGAAAGATTATTCTTAAGAAGAGCCTTAACATAAAATGAAAATATATGTATTAATGAAGATAGTAGTGGAAGGATATTACAGTAGATATTATATGCTTATGATAGATACAGGAGCAGAAGCTAATTTATGTAGATATAATTGCTTACCAGAAAGTAAATGGGATAAATTAAAAATACCAATAGTAGTTAAAGGATTTAATAATGAAGGAAGCTTAGTTACTTATAAAGCTAGGAATGTAAAAGCACAAATATGGGATAAGATATTGACAATAGAAGAAATTTATATTTATGAACTAACATCAAAAGATATACTTTTAGGAATGCCATTTTTAGATAAACTATACCCACATATAATAACTAGAAACGATTGGTGGTTCACAACACCATGTAAACAAAAAGTAAGAGCAAAAAGAGTTAATAATAAAATAAGAAAGAAAACTGATTGGATAAAAGGAAGTGAAAAAATTACACAAAAGTTAGAAAATATAAAAAACGCTGAAGATACAATAGAATTAGTAGTATTTTCGATAAATAAAACAGAAATAACTATATTTTCAATAAATAAAATAGAAATAGTTAAGAAAAAATTAGAACAATTATATAGCGAAGATCCGTTAAAAGGATGGGAAAAACATAAAACTACCATAAATATTGAATTAATAGATAAAAACAGTATAATAACCCAAAAACCATTAACATATAATTTTGATGATTTAAAAGAATTTAAAATGCATATAGATGAATTATTAGAAAAACAATATATACAAAAAAGTAATAGCAAACATAATAGTCCAGCATTTATAGTAAATAAGCATAGTGAACAAAAAAGAGGAAAAAGTAGAATGGTTATTGATTATAGAAATTTAAATGCAAAAACTATAACATATAATTATCCGATACCAAATAAGATATTAAAAATAAGACAAATCCAAGGATATAATTATTTTAGTAAATTCGATTGTAAATCAGGATTTTACCATCTAAAGTTAGAAGAAGAATCTAAAGAATTAACCGCATTTACGGTACCACAAGGATTTTACGAATGGAATGTACTACCATTTGGATATAAAAATGCACCAGGTAGATATCAACATTTTATGGATAATTATTTTAAACAATTACCTAATTGCATAGTATACATAGATGATATATTATTATATACAAAGACTAAAGAAGAACATATAAAATTATTAGAACAATTTACAGATATAATAGAAAATTCAGGAATAAGTCTAAGTGAAAAGAAAGCCGAAATTATGAAAAACCAGATAGAATTTTTAGGAATACAAATAGATAAAAGTGGAGTAAAAATGCAACAACATATAGTACAAAAAATAATAAATTCGAAAGAAGAATTAGATACAAAAAAGAAATTACAATCATTTTTAGGATTAGTAAACCAAGTAAGAGAATATATTTCGAAATTAGCAAAAAACCTAAAACCACTACAGAAAAAATTAAAAAAGGATATAGAATATAATTATAATGAAGAAGATAAAAAACAAGTTCAAAAAATAAAATTACTTTGCAAGGAATTACCAAAATTACAATTTCCGGATGAAAATAGAAAATTTACATACATAGTAGAAGCAGATGCCAGTGAATATAGTTACGGAGGAGTACTTAAATATAGATATGAAGTAGAAAAAATAGAACACCATTGTAGATACTACTCAGGTACGTTTAACGAGACAGAAATAAAATGGGAAATAAATAGGAAAGAATTATGTTCATTATATAAATGTTTATTAGCATTTGAGCCATATATTGTATATAACAAATTTATTGTGCGAACAGATAATACACAGGTACGCTGGTGGCTAACAAAGAAAATACAAAATTTAGTTACAACAAAAGAGATTCGGAGACTAGTTTTAAATATATTAAATTTTACATTTATAATAGAAGTAATCAGTACTAACAAAAATGTTATTGCAGATTACATATCAAGACAAAGCTACACAAACTGAAATGATAGAAGAAAATATACATGAAAAGATACTCAACGCCCTGACTACGCTTTCATTGAAAGTGGACAGTATGGGTACTGAGATAGTAAAGATGGGGACTGAGATAGAAACACTAAAGCTAAAGACTAGTGAAGATAAACTGAAGTCTATAGCTATGAATCAGCTAACTCAGCAATGTGCAGAGCTATGTCGATCGGAAGACAATAAAATTCCAGAGCTAGAAGGAGATGTTGGGATACTCCATAAAACCCATAACGTTTATCAATCTACTTCTGCAGGTACAAGCAAAGGAGTTAGAAAAAATATGAACTTAAATAAGCTATTTGACAAGCCATATACACCAAATATACCAAAAGACCCCATGTTTACACCCCCACAAGTTACCACATATCGAGATGGCCTAAACCAAGACAAAAAGACATATAACTACACAGCCCGCACATATATAGAAAATATCTACAACGTACAAATTTTCTTAAATAGCAACCCCAAAGCTACAAATATCCAAGAACCAGATACGAACTATATAACCCAGAAATTAACCGGATACAACAAGCTAATTGCCTTACCAAAAACTAAACCAAGCCTAGTTAAAACTTGCTACGAATATGGATTACTTAGTACCGTATATACCACGGACGGAACTGAGATATCCACTATACCCGAGATATATGAAGCATTTAGCACATTTAAAAGAATAACCAAAGGTACTTTATGTTTTATAAAAATCTACACGGCACCAGCAGAGATATTATTTGACGAAGTTAAGAAACCTATACAAGTTGTAAAAATAGGAATGACACGAGATATGATTATACCACAAGATATTGGTACACAGCCAGAGATACCCAGAATCGAGATACCAAAATTTTATGCGAACAAAAGAGTTATCGGACTATCTACAATTTTACAAGAGCTAGCAAATACATATTGCAATCAAAATCCTATACGGAGTTATTATTCAAGAAATCATGTATTAATATATTCGAATTCAAAAGAGCTACGGGAAACAGATATGGAAACTATTAGGCAATGGATTATGACGTTGCTTAAACCAGAGACAGAACCTATCGCCAGAGCTATTAGAGAAAAATTTATTTCAGAGGAATTATTGACCAGATATTGCAAAACTATTTGACACAAATATCCAGACCACAAGTGTTCAAAATGTAATGGAGGAGATAATGACGTCCCAGCAGTGCAACTAGAATAAAAGAAGATAAAGACGACAGCTGGAAAGATAAAGAAGAGCAATAATGGAGATACAACAGATACGACAAAAACTACGGAGACAAGTTATTTATTAAGAGTTACGTAAAGTCTTTAGAATAATTGTACCTTACTATTAATGTGAAGACTTTTTTTTTGTTTTTTTTGTTTTAGGATTAGACTAGGTACTAGTAGGCTACTATAGCCTTTAAGACTTTTTTACCATTTTTGTTTTTTAGCCTTTAGCCTTTACGTAAAAAAATGTAAAGTGTTTGTAAAAAATCATCTATAAATAAAGAGACAAGAAGGCATTGCAAAGTAAGCCTTCCAACATTCAAGAAAAAACCTCTCTCCATTCCGTTAAAAAATATTTAGCCCAGTTAATTAAATATATACACTGCAATGAAAAAAGCTATGGAGCAACAAATCTCAGAAATATCAAAGCTACCGGAACAGGTATATCTATTTACGATTATGAATAGCTAAATTCATAATTCCCGACAATCATGATATGATAAAATAAATTCATATTAGTTACTTTATAGTAGAATTATTCGAAAAATAATATGTTAAGAAGTTTATTAGCAAAGTGGAAACGGAGAAAAATCCCAAGGAACTATGCCATCCTAAAGGTGAAACCAATGAGGCAAGAAGCCGTGGCGGGGAGTAACCAAAGTCGAGGCGCTGTTTAAGGAAAAAGTATCCGAATTACCATGCTAGTAGTGACCGAAGAACATGTTATTTAAGAATAATCTAGTATATAGTAATCTGAGATGACTATATTTTATTATGTATATGGTTGAAGGGAATATTTTGAAAAAAGCAATTTTATGATAATGAATGATAATATATCTGATGTCATGATAGATAAATTTAAGATACTTATTTTGTATGTACTTAGAGATATAGATGTTGCAGATATAAGAAAAATTATATTAGAAAAAGCATATGGAAAAAATTATACGGATAGAATAAATTATATACCACACATACCTAACTACTCTTATAAATATTTATTATGTTAAAATTACGTAGGACTTTTAAAGATACGCAAAAAATACAATTACTGGGAAAACAGATAAAAATAAATATAGACAAATACATGGAAAATAAAAAATATATAAAATCTCTTAATAAAAATATGCAAAAACTACTAAGTCTAAGACAAATAGCTATAAAATATCAATTTTAAAAAATAGCCCATTTAGACTACCTTAGAGTTTTAATCTTATATATACTTAAAGATATTGAAATAATAGATATTAAGAAAATGATATTAGAAGAAGTAATAAATTACGAAATTGAAATGATAAATGTCACAACACAAATATACGAAGACATTTACCCAGAAGGATATTATTCAGACCAAGATTGTGGATGTTAGAACATATTAGAAAAACTAGAGAAAACCAAGATAACCTAAATAACGAAGTTAATTATAGAAATCATATTAGAAAAATAATGGAAGATCTAAAAGAAAAGTTAATATGGATAGAAAAAACCTTAGAAAATTTAGAAAAAAGTACATGTAACAGTTTATATAATATAAAAAACTCACTACGAGAAGAACAACACAAAATAATAAATGACATAGAAAATCTAGAATTAGATATACACTACAGTACAGAAAGAATAAGTTATTACACAGAAATTTGTAACTCAGCAGTTACTACAGGATAAAATAATAAACTAAAAATTAATGAATACATCTCACAAAAAGAATAACTTATTAAAACAAAATCTAAGAAATAACCACGCACAATTTATCAGCTTAGTTATCCGCATACTGGCTCCGATATATATATATATATATATATATATATATATATATATATATATATATAACAATCTTGTGTGTGTTCTAAATTTTCAAAAATAATACCAATTTCAAACCACTGACTACTCATTTTTCAATGTCTAAAATCAGTTTCAGTGTCTGAAATTTAACAGAATGCTAACAAATTTAGTAGCTTAAATGACATGACAAATTTTTTCAAGTTTCTCTACTGTTCTGTTGTACTTGTGAAAAAAAATTCCATGTTCTATACTCAAAATATAACAGGCCATTACCTACTCTTTTGTAAATGGCTGCAAATCAGCTTCAAGATTTGTTACTTACAAACATTCAGCTAAGACCTGATGCCAAACCCAACTAGTGCCGCGTGTATCTCTATAGAAACTAGCAGCAACTATCCAATCAGCAAATACTACGCAGACATTCACAATAAGGAACAAGCAAAGAAAATATACGATACCAATAACTATATCTAATCAACAAATAATAATCAGACATTCACGGCAAAGAACAAGCAACGGCAATATGAGATGATACAACACCTCTCTACAGAAACTAGCAAAGGACTACTTTGAACCTACCCTAAAACACAAGGGATCATTTTTGTCATTTTCTTTAATATATTATCCTTCCGTTTCGTTTTAGTTGGCCCTTGTTGCTTGACACTAGTTTAATGTACGTACTTTGCAGGGGTACATTGCGTCAATTAATATAAAATGATAAGAAGAACAATTTATTTTTTTAAAAAAACTATTAATTTTACATTGAATACAATATTTATTAAATAATGGAAAAATGCTATTATATTATTACAATGATTGAATTTAATATTTGTGGAATGCTATAGTATGACTTTTATTGAATTAGTTATAAAATATTTTGAATTATAGATTTAATTATATTAAGATACAAATATGTTAGATGGAATACATTGACATCCCCTTAAATTAAACTTGAAAGTTAATTTCATTTAGGCACCCGAACTCCGATATATTACAATTGAATACATGATAAATATTCTTATTAAATATTTTTTATTTGGATGTTTTTGCGTATGTTCAAGCATCTATTATACCTTTAAGTTAATCACATAAAATATGTCACCGCTGTTAAAACAAGCCTAAGGTTTTACGGCTTATTGAACCTAATGTTTATAATTAATAATTAAAGGAGATGATAAAATTTGGATGAGAAGTGTTTAATAGAAATATATTATCATATGTTCAAACGCTCAATTGAAACATAGTTGAAGTAATCAAGTCTTTCAAAGGTAATTTTGTCGACACACAATCACTCTTTGGTGTCAATCAAAGAAAGAAATTTTTGTTGCTTTGTTTATGCTTTCTAGAGTTCATTCTTTAGAAAATATTTATATTTGACTTTCGGTAGATATATCTATATTTCCATGTAAAAGATTGGCTCGAAAATCAAATTAGGAAGTCAACCCTAAGTCTTAGTGTCGAATATAAAATTTTCTTTCAAAGTGATTTATTCAGTCAACTTGAAGCACGTTAGGAGGGGCTTCCATATATGAATGATAGATTGCAATTCGAAAGAAGGCATGCAGAAACAAAAATACAAGGTCATAAATAATCAAGATGTCATTTGGGCAATCAAGAAAGTCCCTTATGAATTATTTGTAAAATAGTCAGTTTTGACTTTTGAACTATTTTTGTAATAGGCTATTTTTGTAAAGTCAATGACTAGAAGTAGCTCCCTTAGTCATTTTCATTACTTAGATTTTTGATGATTGAATTGTCTTAAATAAACTTGATATTTAGTTACTCTATGTTAGGGTGACAATTGAGTTCAATGCCAATTGTTAGTTTAGATCGAGTGATTAGGGTGGATTTTCAAATTGCTTGTGTTATCTTCGTCGCTTAATTGATCATCGAGTTACTATATTGTGGATTCAATTTGGTTTCTCGTGTATTTGATTGGTTCTCTTTCTCCCTTGGTTAATTGTTGTTCAATTGAGTCTTTCTTTCTTCACTTCTCATCTCTTAGTTTTCAACTATCCTTTAATTTTGTTGTTTAATTTCACATTCTATATCGATTCTAGTTGTCCGATTAGGATCGTTATCATTTTGATATCAAGAGCCTAGGTTAAGGTTTGTTTCCATAAATCTTATTCCTGAAATTTTGATCTCTTCAAAAATTCAAAGTAAAAAAAAAAATCTTCCAAAAATCTCAAAAAAAAAAATTAGCATTTTTTTTTAATTTTGATTTGTTATTTTGACACTAGATCTTGATTTCCTAATATTTTTTTAGCCTAAATCTCGAATTTCACTTGATTTGAAGGTGTAGAATTGAAGATATCATTGAAGGGTTTGAAGCTTTTGAAACTTAGTCAATTTTAAAAAGTGATTTATTTTTTAATTGACTTTGAAGGATAACGATTAGTTGAGTTTGTTCGTAGCGTTGAAAGGAGCACGTGAGTGAAAATTTCACCGAATTTGAAATTGAAACGAAGAAGTTATAAAGTTGTGAAGTTTGAGATTTTTGTTGGTGTTCTTAAGCTTCTTCATCTTATTTTCGAAGAAGGAGGTGATTTTTCGTTGTTGTTGTTGAAAGGTAGAAAATTACACTTTGATTCAAAATTTTGTGGTTAAAGTTGGTCACGTGTTAGTGGGGTTACTTTTGAAAATTTGACAAATTAAAAAAAAATTAAGAATTACAGTGTACTGTCATGTCAGATGCCATGCAGCATACAACTCAACATGCCCACATGCCAAGTCAGGCCACGTGACGCGTGAGATCCACTTGCAGAGACCAAATGTGTACAGATTTTTACACTTAGTTTTTTTGGGGGGGTTCCTAAAGTTTTTTTAACCTAATTTTTTTTGAAGTGTTCGAATTTCGTGATTTTTTTTGTTATTTTTATCCTTTGATTTCTCAATTATTTAACAAGTAATTATCATATTTAATTACTTGTTAACTAGTTTTAATCATCAAGTGATCAAACCAAACCTCTTTAAAGTGATGAACTTCTTCAAGGCCTCAAAACTTTTCTAAATGTCCAAACTTAGTGATTCTTTTTCTAAAGTTTTTCCTTCAATTTCTAACTAATTAACATAGTTAATCACTTGTTAACTAGTTTTAAAATCTTAAATCACTTCTTTGATTCATCAAATTAAGCAACATAAATAATTTTTCTACTTTTGTTACTTAATTTTTGTTAGTCCATTTTTTTCTTCAACTTTTTTCATCTTAATTCGTTGATAAACTTCTTGATTCAAGTCCTTTAACCTTCAATTGAGTCATCCTTCTTCAAGTGTCACAAAGATCCATTCCTCCACAAGGATAGATAACCTTGAATTGATTGAGCAAAGCTAGTAACACCATCAATTTGGGAAACAAGCCATAGAAGGTGAGTTGAGAGTTCATTTAAAGTGTGACATGAGACTTTTATTACTAACTTGTTTGTTAGTATTTGATAACGCTTAATCTACAGCTCTCGTAGGAGTGTAAAACGGTCGTTAGCAAATATAGAACCCAACTGGGTTGGGTATCGATCCCTCAGGGAATAGCTTGGTCAACAAGTAAGCAACGATTACTAGACTTTTAGTGCAAGTCTCGTAATAGGGGGGATTGTAATGTGTAACCACAATATTAAAGTAAAAACTGAAAATAGCAACGTAAAAAGAAAGAATGTTTAGTAGGTTGTAAAACAATGAGAATTGAAGAGTTGGGGTTATGTTCCCCTTCTGAGTTATACGTCTCTATTGGCTATGAGTGTGTTGAATTCCGACATGCATGTGCTTATAGAGAATTGTATTCGATGGTAAATCCAGGCGTCTTTCGACCTATTCGAAGATTATTTCACTTTAACTCTTTCGAGCTTAAAGCGTGTCTAACGGTACGAATTCTCCAAGAGGTTAATCCAGTTACGACACTAACTTTTTAATAGGGGATGAGACCCTACTACCTTGACATTATCTCTTTTCCAGACAGATAACCTTTCTTTCGAACAAGTTAAATGTTATACTGGCGTATTCTTGCGTTTGCAACCACAAAGAATTTAGGTTAAGACGAAGAGAATAATGATATAAGCAGCATACGTGTCACTAACTCACAAACTCATAGTAATAGATAGTATCTCATTCGGCTTCCATAACCCCAACAGAGAAGTTTAGTTACCCATGAGTGCGAAGGAAATCACAATTGACATTGTTATTATACCACAATAAGAATTTCGTGTAGCACAAGTGTGGTAGGCGTTAGGCGTGATTTCTTGGAAGTAACATTTCTCTTGTTGCGGAAATTAAGAATAGATGAATAGAAGAAGAAGTAGAAAGATGAATTAAAACTAGAATGAGAATTTTTGAGGAATAGTAGAAGAATGAATTAGAAGTAGTATGAATAAAAATCTCTAGCAAAATAGGGTATTTATAATACCCATATCCTATTCCTACTAAGCTAATGAAATACTTAACCCAATTGTACTAGGTCAATGTATCATTATCCTAATCCTACTAAGCTAATGAAATACTTAACCCAATTGTACTAGGTTAATGTATCATTATCCTAATCCTACTAAATTACTGCTAGTCCCCAAAGTCTTTAGAATTGTTGTTTTAGCCCGGGACAGATTTTCCATGCGCCACTTTTGGTCCTTAGGCGTCCAAGCTTCCTTTTCTCCTTTCGTGAAGCTTTATTTGGCGTCAAGTAATCCATAAAATGCTGAATTCTGCATCATTTATACCTAAAACTTTGCTAATCATGTTCGTTAGCTCTCTTACAGGAAAAAGGACTAAAAGTGCATGAAATATATAATTTGTTCTCAAAACTAGGCTAAAATATGGGTAAAATATAGCACTATAGGCATGTAAATTCTCCTATCATCAACACCCCACACTTAAAGCTTTGTTCGTCCTCGAACAAAATATCATGTCCCTCTAAACATTACTTTAGGTTTCACAGCAACAACACAAAATATTCGTCAAGACAAGCACAACAATTACCCACAAAGAGTAGTTTTCCAATCATTAGTAGAAACAATTCAACCTCCAACATAGACTCGTGCTGGTGGTCAACTCATATTCAAAAGTTAAGGTACAAAGAATCATACATAACTACCCAAAACTCATCAACCATGTGTGTCTCACAATATCTTACCCATAATCACTCACAAGTATAGCATCTTTTTCAAATATGGGTATAAAAGTATCCTTGCTCTCGCTCTCACAAAGAATTCATATGTAGAAACTGATGACCATAGGCTTGCCCTTAGTGTAATGCTCCACTAAATGTCAGAATGCTAGGCTTAGGATCAAGTAGGTCTTTTGATGGTTGTAATGTAGGCTAAGGGACGGGTAGGACTATTTTGGCCAGAAATAGTGACTATGTTCCTAAGCGCTTTAATACATCACATTGTATTATTAACACTTTTCTTTCAAACAACCTTTCTAATTTATTTTATTCTACCACCCTTTTTCTCCTCTTTTGTTTTTTAATTTTAAGCAACTTTTCAGCTTTCCTTTCCTTTTTCTTTTCATAATATACCTCTTATGATAGCACTTTTTTTTTCATAACAAATTCAAGCACCAACACATTCTAAAGCATCATACTCACCCAAATTTCCTCTTATTTTGTCACATGTCTTTATACTTTCAAGCACTTAGGAATTTGGATCAAATTATGGTCTTGAAAAAATGGATTAGGCTTACATATGAGGTTGTCAAAGAAAATAGGCTAAAGGCTCAAAAGGGTTTAACTAGGATGATGTCCATGGGTAGGTAAAAATGAAGGTAAATAATCATAGGTTGCCAAAGAAATGCCTAAATCATCTCCTAAACTTGCATTCTTTATTTTCGCTTTGCACACATACCAGGCAAGTTCTAGCATCAACCACAAGCATAGAATATACTATTATCTCTCACACACAAGGCACATGGTCGACTTTATTGGGAGTAGTATAGACTCTTGCCCCAACAGATGAAGAAATTGAACCACACAATATCACATAGTGAGTCACAATTAGAGCCTAAATGTCTCAATAGTCATGATGTTAGCACAAACTCTTGTTATAATCTCATGCTGCCTATTAGAATGATTTTATGTGAAGCTAAGTAAGAAAAATTTTACTACTAAAAAAATTGAAAAAAAAAAAAACAAAAAAAACCAATTTCGAAAAACAACAAACTAAGCAAACAAACATAAATAAATGCAAATGCGGATAGAGAAGTAAAGTATGCAAATACCACCACCCCACACTTAAACGGGACACTGCCCTGAGTGGAAAATAAATACGAAGAACCTAGTCAGTCGGACTCCTCCTTTATGTCGGGGGTCATACCCCCTTCGTCGGAATCATCATAGGGGTCGTCGTCATCAGAATTCTCCTCCACGTCGGAGTCTGGAATGCGTCGATCATCATCGGTTGACACATCATCATCAAGAGGTTCCTCAAAGTATGTACCTGCTCCACACATCTCCCTCGCATGGATAGTCATGGTCCAGCTGTTGGAGCTCTGCAGCAGTTGGAACACGACCTCCGCTCATCATGGTGAACTGTGTCATGCCATAAAGATAACGGAAGAAACTCTCATCTCGAGCATGTCTCTCCGCAGTAGTAAGGTTGACGCCATGTGTTGTTTCAGCATCTTTGACCTTTGTGAGGTCAACCTTCTTCGGGTTATGTGGGAGTTTGTGATCAGCTGGTTCCTCTTCGATGTCCTCCTTCCGCAAGATTGCTGTCAACAGGTTGCCAAAGGAGAAGTAGGACCGCTTGTATAGTCTGGCCTTCCGCATTGTAGAACGAACGATTGCCCCAATGTTGATAGGGACATTCGTCATCAATGCATAGACTAAACACACTCTATCTCTTGTTATTTTGGTGTACTGGGTCCCAGGAATAAGGCAAGAGTTGACAATACGCAACCATATCCTTGCTTCCCTATTCAAAGGAGCATAGGGAAAGGTGTTGTGTCGTCCGATGTCTTTATGTCTGCTCCACCTTGCCATGGATCTACTTCCACAAAGTGTGTGTCGAATTGCTCTATAAGGAGGTCTGCTGTACAACTCTTTGAATGGTGCTGGATCGACTGAAGGTAATCCAAGAAAGGAGTTGATCAAATCCGCATTGAGTTGTAGAACTTGGCCCCGAATCTTGACTTCGCTGCCTGTGATTTTCGGCGACCAGTTGGCATAAAATTCTTGTGTCAAATCAATATTGCATTCTCCCATGTTGCGGAAGATGAAATCCAGATTTAGTGTCATGATTTTCGCCAACATGCGCGGCTCCATCTTCGCTAGGCTGTCCTTGTTGATCAAGTCGACATGAACGTATTTTCCTTCCTTGTTGTTCCTATACCACTCCTTGTCTTCCTCCTCAAGAACCCATTTTATTCCAAACATGCGGCGTGGTAATTGCATTGAGGATGATTCTCCTTGGTCCTTGCGACCTCTTTTCTTGCCCTTTTGGGAAGTGGTAGCCTTATCTTGTCTTGCTTTGGGTGCCATTGTACCTGAGATTTAAACAATGTTCCTATTAGCATCAGCTCGATATATACAATCTATACACAAGCAGTAGGGGTACCACCCCACACTTAGGTTGTTGATACAAATTAGTGAAGTGAAAGTAGTCGATTACTTAGACTTCATCGATATGCATTTTAGGCGCTATATTTCGACAAGAAAATCAGAGATGTATCACTTCTTGCAACCTTAGCAATACTTTTATGTTAGGTATAACAATACTACTATAGAGGGATTACATCCTGGTATAGTGTCTATCAATAATCACAACCTTCTATGTCGGTAGGCAACTATAAGTCATATCCCGATGAACGGGATCTTCTAACATGTTGGTATTCAAGTGACAAGATTATGCAATGTGCATGACTATAGCAATTCCGCAATTAGTATAACAATGCATCAAAATCAAATTCAAGTCGGAAATAGTTTAAGATCATCCTAACGTATATGTGCACTCACATGGTTTTGTATCAACAATTCAAACACATTCACATCACCAATATTTCTTGAAGATGTAACAATTCATAATAGACATAGCAACGTAGTACTTACGAAAAATAGATGAAGAATAAAAGAGTACTTACGTGATTGAAGCCTTTGGAGATGTTCTTGTGAAGTGGGAGAGCAAAAAGAAAAATTTTGAGATGTTTTGGAGAGTATGTGCGGCGCCTAGGTCAAGTTTCCAATGTGTTTATGTTTCAAGACTAAGTCCTCTTTATATAGGAAAAGAATGGATCGGGTTTTGACCCATTTAAAATTGGTTTTGGAGACAAAAAGTGACCATAGACGGCGCCTTTAGCTTTGCCTATGCATGGTATAGGCGGCGCCTAATGCAAGGAATTTGCTAGCATAGGTGGCGCCTAGTGCAATGCCTTTAGTGACCATAGGCGGCGCCTTTAGCATGGCATATGAGATTCTGAGACCAAATGCTTTAGCATAGGCGGCGCCTATGCTATAGCATACTTGAGCATGGGCGGCGCCTATACCTTTGCACACTAGATTCCGAGACCTTAGGCTATAGTATAGGCGTTGCCTTGTTCGTGGCCTAGTTTTGCCTAGGCCTAGCCTTGCTCGATGCCTATTTTGTCATGAGCAATGCTCAATCCATAGCCTTATGCATCTTAATTCCAAACTTACCACCTTTACCATGCAATACGTCCAAATCGTCATTTGAAACCAATCTCCTCGTTGAATACCTCTTGCACCTACATTTGCTCAAAACCAATGAAAACGATTAGTACGATGGGTTGCCTCCCATATAGCGCCTTAGTTTTGGTCGTGGCACGACTCTTATTTTTGGATTTTCATTTATCAAAAGCAAAACAAGTACTGGAACGAAAGAAAGACAAAACAATAAACGGTAAACGATAAACGATAAACGCTAAACGCTAAACGCTAAATGATAAATGATGGGTTGCCTCCCATCTAGCGCCTTATTTATTGTCGTGGCTCGACATAGTTACCTCGAGTACTTAGACTTCGTCGAGATAAGTGATAGCCATATAATTCATCGAGTCAAGAGGACCGATATAAGGTTTAACACGTTGACCATTCACCTTGAAGACAACACCATTATTGTCTTCCAATTCAACTACTCCAGACGAGTAGACTTGGATAACTTTGTATGGACCAGTCCACCTAGACTTGAACTTACCTGGGAACAGCTTCAATCTAGAGTTGAAGAGAAGTACCATATCATCCTTTTGGAAGTTTCGTCGAACAATCCGCTGATCATGATACTTTTTTGTCCGCTCCTTGTATAGGTCTGACCTTTCATATGCATGGAGATGGAACTTATCTAATTCGTTCAGCTGTTCCAACCTCAGATTCATCGCATCATCCCAATTCAAATTCAATTGCTTCAACGCCCACAATGCCTTATGTTCGAGCTCAATGGGTAAATGACAAGCCTTCCCATAAACTAGTTGATAAGGGGACATGCCGATGGGTGTTTTGAATGCAGTCCTATACGCCCATAGTGCATCATCTAGCTTCTGAGACCAATCCTTCCTATTAGCATTTACCGTCGTCGCAAGGATTTGCTTGATCTCCTGATTGGAAACCTCTACTTGTCCACTCGTTTGTGGGTGATAAGGCATGGCTACCTTATGTTGCTTGACACCATACTTGGCCAACACGGATTTGAATAGCTTGTTGCAAAAGTGAGATCCTCCATCACTTATGATAATACGTGGTACTCCAAAGCGAGAGAAGATATTCCTCTTCAAAAATGCCACAACACGCTTTCCCTCTTTGTCGGCCAATGCTACAGCTTTAACCCATTTCGAGACATAATCTACAACTACTAAGATGTACTTCATTCCAAATGAATTCACGAATGGACCCATGAAATCAATGCCCCACACATCAAAGAGTTCTACCTCAAGAATTTTCGACATGGGCATCTCATGGTGTTTCGAAATAGCACCTTGTCTTTGGCATTGGTCGCATCTTCTAACAAAGTCGTAGGCATCTCTAAATATCGAAGGCCAATAATATCCACTTTGCAATACTTTTCTTGCCGTCCGATTGCCTGCGTGATGTCCTCCAACTTGGGAAGTGTGGCATGCTTCCAATATAGTAGGCACCTCTACATGGGATATACATCGCCGAATGATACCATCCGCACATCGTCGAAACAAATATGGCTCATCCCAATAGTAGTGTTGCACATCGTCCATAAACTTCCTCTTTTGATGGTATGATAAATTGGCAGGTATTACATTACTCACCACAAAATTTGCAAAGTCGGCATACCATGGTAACTTTTCTGTTATCGTCGCTAGGATCTCCTCGTCAGGGAATGCATCATCAATCTCGATATCAGGTTGCGCCACATGCTTGTTCTTGAGTCTAGATAGATGGTCGGCTACTTGGTTCTCGCAACCTCTTCTATATTTAACTTCGAAATCAAACTCTTCCAGCAGCAATACCCATCGAATTAATCTTGGTTTTGCATCCTTCTTTGTCATTAGATACCTAAGAGCTGCATGGTCTATAAGAACGATCACCTTAGTACCCAATAGATAGGCACGAAACTTCTCAAACGCATACACAACCTCTAGGAGCTCTTGTTCTGTCACAGTGTAGTTCCTTTGGGCTTCATTTAGGACCTTACTCTCATAGTAGATAGGATGAAATAATTTCTCCTTTCTCTAACCAAGCACAGCTCCAACGGCTACACCACTAGCATCACACATGACTTCGAACGGGAGAGACCAATCTGGTGCTACCATGATAGGGGCTTCAATGAGTTTTCCTTTGAGGCATTCGAATGCCTTTAAGCAATCTTCATTGAAGTCAAACTTCGCATCTTTCTCCAAGAGTTTGCACAATGGACAAGCAATTTTGGAGAAGTCTTTGATGAACCGACAATAGAAACCTGCATGGCCGAGAAAACTACGAACTCCCTTCACCGAAATTGGAGGCGGTAACTTCTCAATGACTTCGATTTTTGCTCGATCATCCTCAATTCCTCTTTCGGAGATTTTGTGCCCAAGAACGATTCCTTCTTTTACCATGAAGTGGCACTTCTCCCAATTCAGCACTAGGTTGAATTCTACACATCTTTGCAACGCCATACTTAGGTTTGCCAAGCACGCTTCAAAAGTCTCACCAACAACTGAAAAGTCGTCCATAAATACCTCCAAAGTGTCTTCAACCATATCAGAAAAAATTGACATCATACAACGTTGAAAGGTGGCTGGTGCGTTACATAGCCCGAATGGCATATGTTTGAAGGCAAACGTACCATATGGGCATGTAAACATTGTCTTCTCTTGGTCTTCGAGTGCAATACAAATCTGATTATATCCTGAATAACCGTCTAAGAAGCAAAACCATCCTTTCCCCGCTAATCGATCTAGCATTTGGTTCATAAATGGCATTGGAAAGTGATCTTTGAGTGTCCAAGAATTCAACTTTTGGTAGTCCATGCATACTCTCCATCCAGTGACGGGTCTGAGTGGAATAAGCTCATTATTCGCATTCGCGACCACCGTCATGCCTCCTTTCTTGGGAACACATTGTACCGGGCTTACCCAAGTACTATCAGAGATTAGATACATAACCCCCGCGTCTAACCACTTGATAATTTCTTTCTTCACCACTTCTTGCATAGGTGGGTTTAGACGTCTTTGATGCTCAATGGTGGGTGTGCAATTCTCTTCAAGCTGAATTTTATGTGTACAAATCCCAGGTGGAATACCAATAATATCAGCAATGGTCCATCCAATGGCTCTAATATACTTCTGTAGAATAGCAATGAGAGCTGTAACTTGTTGCTCACCCAAATCTGCTGCAACAATGACTGGAAGTGTGCTTCCGCTTCCTAGGAATGCATACTTTAAATGTCTTGGCAGCTCCTTCAATTCTAATGTGGGTGGCTCTTCAATAGATGGCTTAGCTGGTGGTGTGGGTCGATTCTTGAGATCAAGGTCCAGCTTCTTGGGAGCATAGCGATATGTTCCTAATCCTGATAGAGCACCAATAACTTCTTCACAATTTTCAGCATCCTCATTCTCTCCATTCATGAGCACAACCGCCAAAGGGTCATCAATAATTTGCTCTTCTTCAAGTAATTCTTTCTCATCATCAAAGAAAACATCAGTCACCAAAAATACGCTTAGATCTTTGGGTTGCTTCATTGATTTGCAAACATCAAAGCGAACTACTTCGTCATTTATTCGGAACGAAAGCTCATTAGCTCTTAAATCAATAAGCACGCTTCCCGTAGCAAGGAAAGGATGCCCCAAGATTATGGGAACTTCTGAGTCTGCCTCACAATCCAAAATAACAAAGTCTGCCGGAAAGATAAATGAAGAAACCTTTACCAAGACATCACATAGAATACCAACAGGTCATTTTACCGACCTATCCGCCATTACGAGCCTCATGTTGGTTGGAGTAGGATCACCCAACCCCAACTTCTTATAGATAGATAATGGCATCAAATTGATGCTGGCTCCTAAGTCGCATAATGCTTTGGCAAAATTCACAGATCCAACGGTGCAAGGAATAGTGAAAGCGCTGGGGTCAGCCTTCTTCTGAACTATTGATCGGGTAGCGATTGCGCTGCAGTGATGAACATCATCTTTCAACTCATAGCTTGCTGCCCGCTTTTTCTTCAAAAGATCCTTCATAAATTTCGCATACCCAGGCATTTGCTCAAGTGCTTCCACCAATGGAATATTAATGGATAGTTGCTTTAACATAGTCATGAATTTGCTGAACTTTGTATCATCCGCCACCTTCTTCAATCTTTGAGGGAAAGGTGGTGGTGGGTATAGAACTGTTCTCTCCACGGCTTTCTTCTCGTCTTGCTTCCGTTTTTCAGCTTTTTCAGGTTGTAAATTGTTGGGGTTGACGTTGTTGACGATAGGATTAGTGATAACGCTCAATCTACAGCTCTCGTGGGAGTGTAAAGCGGTCGTTAGCAAATATAGAACCCAACCTGGGTTGGGTGTCGATCCCACAGGGAATAGCTTGGCCAACAAGTAAGTAAAATTACTAAACTTTTGGTGCAAGTCTCATAAGAATGGGGGAGTTCTTGTTGTGCAAGTAATGTAAACAAAAGCTGAAAATAATAAAGTAAAGAGAGTGTGAGATTGTTACATGAGTTGTAAACAATGAGAATTGAAGCGTTGGGGTTATGTCCACCTTCTGAGGTATACGTCTCTTTTGGCTATGAGTGTGTAGAATTCTGACATGCAATTGCTTATAGAGAATTGTAGTCGATGGTAAATCCAAGCGTCTCTCGACCTAAACAAGGACTATTTCACTTTAACTCTCTCGAGCTTAAAGCGTGTCTAACGGTACGAATTCTCCAAGAGGTTAGTCCAGTTACGGCACTAGCTTTTTAATAGGAAAGGGTGTCCTACTACCTTGACATTATCTCTTTTCCAGACAAATAACCTTTCTCTCGAACAAGTTAAATGTTAGACTGGCGTATTCTTGCGTTTGCAACCGCAAAGAATGTAGATTAAGATGAAGAGAATAATGATATAAGCAATATACGTGTTACGAACTCACAAACTCACAGCAATAGATAGTATCTCATTCGGCTTCCATAACCCCAACAGAGAGGTTTAGTTACCCATGAATACGAAGGAGATCACGATTGATATTGTTATTATATCACGATATCGAGTAATGGCGTGTAGATCAAGTGATAGGCGTGAGGTGTGATTCCTTAGCAAGTAACGATTCTCTTGTTGTGGAATTTAAGAATAGAAGAAGAATAGAATTAATGGAGAGATTAGAAGAGTTGTAGTGGAAGAAGGGAGGGATGGAAGAAGATTAGTTGTTGAATGTATCTCTCCACTAAGGGAGGAGTTGATTAAAAATCTCTAGCATGATAGTGTATTTATAATACTCCTATCCTACTCCTACTATGCTAATGAAATAAATAACCAAATCCTACTAAACTAAGGAAATACTTAACCCATTTGTACTAGGTTAATGTAACATTCTCCTAATCCAAATAAACTAATGAAATACATAACCCAATTGTACTAGGTTAATGTATCATTGTCAAAATCCAGCTTTGTGTCTGTAAGTCCCCAAAGTCTTCAGAAATGTTGTTTTAGCCCGGGACAAATATTCCATGCAACAGTTTTGGTCCTTAGGCGTGTAGACTTCCTTCCCTTCCTTTGTGAGCTTTCTTTTGCGTCAAGTAAGCCATAAAATGCCATATTTTGCATCATTTGTACCTGAAACTTTACTAATCATGTTCGTTAGCTCATTTATAGGAAAAAGGACTAAAAGTGCATGAAATATATAATTTGTTCTCAAAACTAGGCTAAAATATGGGCAAAATATATTGATATAGGCGTGTAAATTCGCCTATCATCAACACCCCACACTTAGAGCTTTGTTCGTCCTCGAACAACATATCATGTCCTTCTAAACATCAACTTAGGGTTTTTACAGCAACAACACAAAACATTCTTCAAGACAAGCACAACAATTATCAACAAAGAGTAGCTTTCCGATTATAAGTAGAAACAATTTAACCTCTAGCATAGACTCGTGATGGTGATCAACTCGCATGCAAAAGTTAAGGTGCATAGAATCATATGCCACTATCCAAAACTCATCAACCATGTGTGTCTCACAATATAGTACCCATAATCACTCACAAGTATAGTATATTTTTCAAACATGGGTATCAAACTATCCTTGCTCTCACTCTCACAAAGAATTCATATGTAGCAACTGATGACCATAGGCTTTCCCTTAGTGTAATACTCCACTAAATGTCGGAATATTAAGATTAGGATCAAGTAGGTCTTTTGATGGTTGTAATGTAGGCTAAGGGACGGGTAGGATCAACTATTTTGGCCAGAAATAGTGACTAAGTTCCTAAGCACTTTAATACATCACATTGTATCATTGACATTTTTTCTTTCAACCTTTCTTCTTTCTTTTGTTCTACCACCCTTGTTCTCTTCTTTTGTTTTTCAATTTTAAGCACAACTTACTTTTCAACTTTCTTTTCCTTTTTCTTTTCTCAACATACCTCTTATGATAGACTTTCTTTTTCATAACACATTCAAGAACCATTACAATTTAAAGCATCATACTCACCCAATTTCCTCTTATGTTGTCACATGACTTTTTCACTTTAAAGCACTTGGGAATTTGGATCAAATTACGGTCTTGAAAAAAATGGATTAGGCTTACATACAAGGTTGTCAAAGAAATAGGCTAAAGGCTCAAAAGGGTTTAACTAGGATGATGTCCATGGGTAGGTAAAACTGAAGGTAAACAAATATAGGTTGCCAAAGAAATGCCTAAATCATATCCTAAACTTACACTCCTTATTTTCGTTTTGCATACATACCAGGCAAGTTCTAGCATCAGCCACATACATAGAAGATACTATTAATCTCACACACACAAGGCACATGGTCGACTTGTTTGGAAGTAATATAGACTCTCGACCCAACAAGTGAAGGAATTGAATCACACAATATCACATAATGAGTCACAACTAGAGCCTAAACGTCTCAATAGTCACAATTGTAGCACATACTCTTGTTATAATCTCATGCTGCCTATCAAAATAATTTCATGCGAAGCTAAAAAAAATTTTAACTACTAAAAAAACAAAACGAAACAAAAATGAAACAAAATCAAACAAACATAGATGCGAATAGAGAAGTATAGCATGCAATATCACCACCCCACACTTAGTCGGGACACTGTCCTCAGTGGAAAATAAATACGAGGAACCTGGTTGGTCGGACTTATCCTCTATGTCTGGGGTCATACCCCTTGCATTGGAATCATCATCAGAGTCGTCATCCTTAGAAGTTCCTCATAAGTATCCCACTTAATTCCAAGCGTGAGTCAAGGTGTTTGCAGCGGGGAGGGTTCTCCTTGCTCCTTGCGGCCTCTTTTCTTGCCCTTTTGGGAAGTGGTAGCCTTCTCCTTGCCTTGTCTCTCTTTAGGTGCCATTGTACCTGAGACTTGAAATAGTGTTAATGGTAGCACAATCTCAATGGATACAATCTATACATAAGCAGTAGGGGTACCACCCCACACTTAGTTTTGTTAACACAAATCAGTGAAGCGAAAGTGGTCGGTTACTCTGATTTCGTCGACATACGTTTTAGGATTGTATTCCGACAAGAAAATCAGTAATGCATCACTTACTTGCAGCCATTGGACTACTTTCATGGTAGATATAGCAACACTACTACATAGGGGTTACCACATGGAATAGTTATTCTTACAACAATCACAACCTCTTATGTCGGTAGGCACTATAAGTCTTATCCCGATGGCCGGGATAGTCTAACATGTAAGTATCCAAACAACAATCTTAAGCACTATTCATAGCCATAGTAATTCTGCAAATAGTATAACAATGCTATTAAAACCAATATCAAGTCGGAAACAAGTCAAGATTTTCCTACGTACATGTGCACTCACATGATTTTGTATCAACAATCCAAACACATGAACATCACCAACAATCTTATACGATTTAGCAATTCATAATAGACATAGCAATGTAGTACTTACGAGAAATAAATGAAGAATAAGAGAGTACTTACTTGCTTGAAGCTTGTGGAGATGGTCTTGTGAATTGGAAGAGCAAAAGAAGAAAATTTTGAGAGGATTTAGATTATATGTGGCGCCCTTAGGTCAATTTTTAGTGTGGTTGTGTTGTAAAACTAAGTTCCCTTTATATAGGAAGAGAATGGGTCGGGTTTTGACCCATTTACAATCGGTTTTGGAGACAAAAATACCACATATGCGGCACATAATGCTCGGCATATCAATGACATATGCGGCGCATTGTCTATAGCATAATGGGACATATGCGCCGCATAGTCTATGGCATTTGTAGACATATGCGCCGCATAGTCTATGGCATATGAGATACTGAGACCAAATGCCATAGCATAGGCGGCGCATAGTCAAAAGCATATCTAGGAATAGGCGGCGCATAGTGTATAGCACACTAGATTCCGAGACCTTAGGCTATAGGATAGGTTGTGCATCGTTCGTGGCCTAGTTTTACCAAGGCCTAGCCTTTCTCGATGCCTATTTTGGCGTGAGAAATGCTCAATCCATAGCCTTATGCATCACCATTCCTAACTTACCAACTTTACCATACAATGCGTCCAAATCGTCTATTGAAATCAATCTTCTCGTTGAATACTTCTTGCACCTATTTTTGCTCACAACAAATGAAAACGATTAGTACGATGGGTTGCCTCCCACTAAGTGCCTTAGTTTTGGTCGTGGCACGACTCTTATTTTTGGATTTTCATTTATCAAGTACTAGAACGAAAGAAAAACGATGAAACGATAAAACGATAAAATGATAAAACAATAAAACGATGGGTTGCCTCCCATCTAGTGCCTTATTTATTGTCGTGGCTCGACATAGTTACCTCGAGTACTCAGACTTCGTCGAGGTAAGTGATGGATCATTTTCTGAAAGGATTTAGACGACAATGAGGCTTACCTGTGGGCATGCGATCTTCTTCAAGATGGCTCTTACATTTTCCCGGAGAATCTCCAATTTATCATCAATAGTCCAACCCATAGCTCTCTTGTATCTCTTCAGAGCAGAGATAAGAGCTTCTACGTGCTGTTCACTTAAATCATCTGTACTCTCCGGAAGTATATTTCTACTTTCCAAGAACACATACCTTAGATAATCGGGAAGCTCTTGCGATTCTAGCATTGGTGGCTCGTCAAAGGGAGTCTTCGCTGTTGGTTGATTCTTGAGATCACAATCTGGTTGCTTAGGAGTATAAGGCTCTATTTCTGTTAGAGCACTCATAAGTTCTTCATAAGCTTCATTATCTTCATGCTCAACTTTCAGTGGCACAACAGACAATGGCTCAACAGTAGGCTGTTTCTCTATAGATAATGCTTTCGTATCCTTATGATGAACATCAGCTATAGATAACTCATTCATATCGCTGGGCTGCTTCATTGTTTTGGATATATCAAACCGTACCACTTCTTCATTAATTCCAAAGAAAAGCTCATTATCTTTCATGTCAATAAGCACACTTCCAGTTGCAAGGAAGGGACGTCCCAAGATTATGGGAACTTCAAAATCCTCCTTACAATCCAGAATAACGAAGTCTGCAGGAAAGATGAATGAAGAAACTTTCACCAACACATCATTCAAGATACCCACAGGTAGTTTTACCGACCTATCAGCCATCACGAGCCTCATATTGGTTGGTGTCGGATCGCCTAGCCCCAACTTCTTGTAGATGGATAGTGGCATCAAATTGATGCTAGCACCTAGATCGCACAATGCCTTGGCAAAATCCAACGATCCAATTGTGTAAGGAATAGTGAAAGCTCCAGGATCTGCCTTCTTTTGAACTAACGACCTTGTAGCGATTGCACTACAATGATGAACATTATCCGCCAACTCATAACTTGCTGCCCGCTTCTTTGTCAATAGGTCCTTCATAAACTTCGCATATCCAGGCATTTGTTCAAGTGCCTCCACCAATGGAACATTAATGGTCAGCTGCTTGAGCATAGTCATAAATTTGCTGAACTTAGTGTCATCCGCCACCTTCTTCAATCTTTGGGGAAAAGGTGGTGGTGGGTATGGAAGTGTTCTCTCCGCGGTTTTCTTCTCCTCTTGCTTCCGTTTTCCCAATTTTTCAGGCTGCACAGTGCTGGATGTGGCGTCCTTGATGTCGGGAGTAGTGGCTGGGGCTTCTTCTCCTTTTGCATTGTCATCCATTTCCGCAACTTCGTCAATCACTTTCTTGCCTTTTTCTGAAGTTTCCAGCACCTTACCACTTCTGGTAGTGATGGCCATGCATGTCCCATCATTCCTTGGGTTTTGCACAGTATCGCTAGGTAAAGTGCCGGCCTTTCTTTGGTTGAGTGCTGCTGAAAGTTGACTGAATTGCTGCTCTAGTTGTCTAATTGAAGTGGAATGTGAATCTACTATTTGTTTTATGGCGGACAAATCATTAATTACCTCCGTAACTCCCGCGCTCGTTGCTTCCACTCCTTTCAATAATTAGCCATTATGTCTTCCATACTTCCAGAATTAGATATGGTGGTATCACGTCTGCCAGGGGGAACGTACAAACCACTCTTTTCATTGTTTTTCTTCCAACTACCTTGGTCTTTGCTTCCAGATTTATCATAATAGTTTCGACCTTGGTTTCCTTGGGCATTCCCACGAAAATCCCCCTGATTGTTCAAGTAGTTGGCCTCATCTTCCGAATCAGATTCGTCTCTTCCTTTTAGCGTCACAGCTTTCACTTTTTCGGTCTTCCCTGATAATAAATGCTTTGTCAGAAGATCCATTTGTGCTTTCATGTGCGCCATGTCTTGATCACGTTCTTCTTCTCTTCTTCTTTGTTCTGCAGTCATGCTAATAGATAAAGTGGGGCTTGCTACCTCAGAATCCCTGGTATGCCAAGCTCTACTTTGTTTCGTCATGCGATCTAGCATATTGCTTGCTTGACCAAAGGTGAGGTCCATGAAATAACCTCCAGCTGCATTGTCCACCACTGGTTTAGTTATTGAATTCAAGGCTCTATACAAGATCTCCATGAGGTGAACATTAGTCATGTGATGGTTTGGGCATCTCGCTAGCTTTGTCTTGAACCTCTCCCATGTTTCATGAAGAGCTTCAGAGGGAAGCTGACGAAAGTTGCTGATTTCATCTCTCAATTGAGCCCTTTTGGATGGCGGAAAGAATCTTTCTAGGAAAGCATCTCTCAATTGCCTCTAATTTGTAATTGAATCAGGAGTCAGCCCATTCAACCATAGTGTTGCCTCCCCAGACAGAGACAATGGAAATAGACGTAATCGAATAGCATTCTGACCAACACCAGGATTGTCAAAGGACTTGCATGTAGAAATAAAGTTGATGAGATGCATATTCGGATCATCGCCTGCTAGTCCACCAAATAATCCCTTGAGTTGCAATAACTGAATCATGGTGCTTGTGATGTTGAACTTGGCTCCGGGCGCTAATGGTGGTGGAATTATGGCCCCAGTGGCTCCGGTACCATCAAGATCATCATCATCATCGTCGAAACCTGGCTGCATAGGTTGACGATCATACCTAAACCGAGCTTGTCGACCTCTTCGGTTGGCAGGTGTTGCAGTTTCAGCGACATGCCTTGGGTTTATCAACTCGTCGTCACCTAAATCTTCATCATCAGGATTTTTTGCTCGCCCAGGATTATCAATGTTTTGTTGTTGGACTTGAGCAGCGGCAAGAGCAGCTAATCTTGCTTGCTCGTGTTGAGCAGCCATCCTGTCGATTTCAGCTTGTGCTTCCATTCTTCTAATTCGTTGTGGTTCAGGATTGATTGGTAATAACGGTTGGCCAGAACTTCTAGTATGGGGCATGCACTAAAGTAAAAACCCGCAAGAAACAAAAACAAAAACTAAAAGTAAAAGTACGAGAATCTTTGACCAAAGGGTCTAGTAATTATCACGAACTTGATTGACACTTGTATTCCCTGGCAATGGCGCCAATTTTTGATAACGCTCAATCTACAGCTCTCGTGGGAGTGTAAAGCGGTCGTTAGCAAATATAGAACCCAACCTGGGTTGGGTGTCGATCCCACAGGGAATAGCTTGGCCAACAAGTAAGTAAAATTACTAAACTTTTGGTGCAAGTCTCATAAGAAGGGGGGAGTTCTTGTTGTGCAAGTAATGTAAACAAAAGCTTAAAATAATAAAGTAAAGAGAGAAAGATTGTTACGTGAGTTGTAAACAATGAGAATTGAAGCATTGGGGTTATGTCCACCTTCTGAGGTATACGTCTCTTTTGGCTATGAGTGTGTAGAATTCTTACATGCAATTGCTTATAGAGAATTGTAGTCGATGGTAAATCCAAGCGTCTCTCGACCTAAACAAGGACTATTTCACTTTAACTCTCTTGAGCTTAAAGCGTGTCTAACGGTACGAATTCTCCAAGAGGTTAGTCCAGTTATGGTACTAGCTTTTTAATAGGAAAGGGTGTCCTACTACCTTGACATTATCTCTTTTCCAGACAAATAACCTTTCTCTCGAACAAGTTAAATGTTAGACTGGCGTATTCTTGCGTTTGCAACCGCAAAGAATGTAGATTAAGATGAAGAGAATAATGATATAAGCAATATACGTGTCACGAACTCACAAACTCACAGCAATAGATAGTATCTCATTCGGCTTCCATAACCCCAACAGAGAGGTTTAGTTACCCATGAATGCGAAGGAGATCACGATTGACATTGTTATTATATCACGATATCGAGTAATGGCGTGTAGATCAAGTGATAGGCGTGAGGTGTGATTCCTTAGCAAGTAACGATTCTCTTGTTGTGGAATTTAAGAATAGAAGAAGAATAGAATTAATGGAGAGATTAGAAGAGTTGTAGTGGAAGAAGAGAGGGATGGAAGAAGATTAGTTGTTGAATGTATCTCTCCACTAAGGGAGGAGTTGATTAAAAATCTCTAGCATGATAGTGTATTTATAATACTCCTATCCTACTCCTACTATGCTAATGAAATAAATAACCAAATCCTACTAAACTAAGGAAATACTTAACCCATTTGTACTAGGTTAATGTAACATTCTCCTAATCCAAATAAACTAATGAAATACATAACCCAATTGTACTAGGTTAATGTATCATTGTCAAAATCCAGCTTTGTGTCTGTAAGTCCCCAAAGTCTTCAGAAATGCTGTTTTAGCCCGGGACAAATTTTCCATGCAGCAGTTTTGGTCCTTAGGTGTGTAGACTTCCTTCCCTTCCTTTGTGAGATTTCTTTTGCGTCAAGTAAGCCATAAAATGCCATATTTTGCATCATTTATACCTGAAACTTTACTAATCATGTTCGTTAGCTCATTTATAGGAAAAAGGACTAAAAGTGCATGAAATATATAATTTGTTCTCAAAACTAGGCTAAAATATGGGCGAAATATATTGATATAGGCGTGTAAATTCGCCTATCATCAATTAGTTGCAGCGACATCTTCTCCTTTCGCTTTATCATCAATGTCTACTACTTCGTCAACCACTTGCTTGCTTTTTGCTGAAGTTTCCAGCACCTTACCACTTCGAGTAGTGATGGCCATGCATGACCCATCATTCCTTGGATTTTGCACAGTATCGCTAGGTAAAGTGCCAGCCTTTCTTTGATTGAGTGCTGCTGAAAGTTGGCTCAATTGCTGCTCTATTTGCTTGATTGAAGTGGAATGAGAATCAACTAATGCCCGCGCTCGTTGCTTCCACTCCTTTCAATATTTTAGCCATCATGTCTTCCATACTTCCAGAACTAGATGTGGTGGCGTCACGTCTTCCAGGGGGAACGTACAAACCACTCTTTTCGTTCTTGTTCTTCCAACTACCTTGGTCCTTGTTTCCAGATTTATCATAATAGTTCCGACCTTGGTTTCCTTGGGTATTACCTCGAAAACCCCCCTGATTGTTCAAGTAGTTGGCCTCTTCTTCCGAATCAGATTCGTCTCTTCCTTTTGACGCAATGGCTTTGACTTTTTCGGTCTTCCCTGATAATAAATGCTTTGTAAGAAGATCCACGTGTGTTTTCATGTGCGCCATAGCTTGATCACGTTCTTCTTCTCTTCTTCTTTGGTCTGCAGTCATGCCAATAGATAAAGTGGGGCTTGCTACCTCAGAATCCCTGGTATGCCAAGCTCTACTTTGCTTCGTCATACGATCTAGCATATTGCTTGCTTGACCAAAGGTGAGGTCCATAAAAGATCCTCCAGCCGCATTATCCACCACTGGTTTAGTTATTGAATTCAAGGCTCTGTATAATATCTCCATTAGGTGAACATTAGTCATATGATGGTTTGGGCATCTCGCTAGCTTTGTCTTAAACCTCTCCCATGTTTCATGAAGAGCTTCAGTGGAAAGTTGACGAAAGTTGCTGATTTTATCTCTCAATTGTGCTCTTTTGGATGGCAGAAAGAATCTTTCTAGGAAAGCGTCTCTCAATTGCCTCCAATTTGTAATAGAATCAGGAGTCAGCCCATTCAACCATAGAGTTGCCTCCCCAGACAGAGACAATGGAAATAGACGTAATCGAATTGCATTCTGACCAACACCAGGATTGTCAAACGACTTGCATGTAGAAATAAAGTTGATGAGATGCATATTCGGATCATCGCCTGCTAGTCCACCAAATAATCCCTTGAGTTGCAATAACTGAATCATGGTGCTTGTGATGTTGAACTTGGCTCCGGGTGCTAATGGTGGAGGAATAATGGCTCCTGTGGCTCCGGCTTCATCAATATCATCATCATCGTCGTCAAAAGCTGGTTGCATAGGTTGGCGATCATACCTAAACCGAGCTTGACGACCTCTTCTATTGGCAGGTATTGCGATTTCAGCATCATGCCTTGGGTTTAGTAACTCGTCATCACCTAAATCCTCATCGTCAGGATTTGTTGCTCGCCCAGGGTTATCAATGTTTTGTTGTTGAACTTGAGCGGTGGCAAGAGCAGCTAATCTCGCCTGTTCCTGTTGAGCAGCCATCCTTTCGATTTCTGCTTGTGCTTCCATTCTGCTAATACGTTGTGGTTCAGGATTGATAGGTAATAACAGTTGACCAGAACTTCTAGTATGGGGCATGCACTGAATAAAAACCTGCAGTAAACAAAAATAAAAACTGAAAGTAAAAGTACGAGAATCTTTGACCAAAGGGTCTAGTAATTATCACAAACTTAATTGACACTCGTATTCCTCGGCAATGGCGCCAATTTTTGGTAACGCTCAATCTACAGCTCTCGTAGGAGTGTAAAGCGGTCGTTAGCAAATATAGAACCCAACTGGGTTGGGTATCGATCCCTCAGGGAATAGCTTGGTCAACAAGTAAGCAACGATTACTAGACTTTTAGTGCAAGTATCGTAATAGGGGGGATTATAATGTGTAACCACAATATTAAAGTAAAAACTGAAAATAGCAACGTAAAAAGAAAGAATGTTTAGTAGGTTGTAAAACAATGAGAATTGAAGAGTTGGGGTTATGTCCCCCTTCTGAGTTATACGTCTCTATTGGCTATGAGTATGTTGAATTCCGACATGCATGTGCTTATAGATAATTGTATTCGATGGTAAATCCAGGCATCTTTCGACCTATTCGAAGATTATTTCACTTTAACTCTTTCGAGCTTAAAGCGTGTCTAATGGTACGAATTCTCCAAGAGGTTAATCCAGTTACGACACTAACTTTTTAATAGGGGATGGGACCCTACTACCTTGACATTATCTCTTTTCCAGACAGATAACCTTTCTTTCGAACAAGTTAAATGTTATACTGGTGTATTCTTGCGTTTGCAACCATAAAGAATTTAGGTTAAGACGAAGAGAATAATGATATAAGCAGCATACGTGTCACGAACTCACAAACTCATAGTAATAGATAGTATCTCATTCGGCTTCCATAACCCCAACAGAGAAGTTTAGTTACCCATGAGTGCGAAGGAAATCACAATTGACATTGTTATTATACCACAATAAGAATTTCGTGTAGCACAAGTGTGGTAGGTGTTAGGCGTGATTTCTTGGAAGTAACATTTCTCTTGTTGCGGAAATTAAGAATAGATGAATAGAAGAAGAAGTAGAAAGATGAATTAAAACTAGAATGAGAATTGTTGAGGAATAGTAGAAGAATGAATTAGAAGTAGTATGAATAAAAATCTCTAGCAAAATAGGGTATTTATAATACCCATATCCTATTCCTACTAAGCTAATGAAATACTTAATCCAATTGTACTAGGTCAATGTATCATTATCCTAATCCTACTAAGCTAATGAAATACTTAACCCAATTGTACTAGGTTAATGTATCATTATCCTAATTCTACTAAATTACTGCTAGTCCCCAAAGTCTTTAGAATTGCTGTTTTAGCCCGGGACAGATTTTTCATGCGCCACTTTTGGTCCTTAGGCGTCCAAGCTTCCTTTTCTCCTTTCGTGAAGCTTTCTTTGGCATCAAGTAATCCATAAAATGCTGAATTCTGCATCATTTATACCTAAAACTTTGCTAATCATGTTCGTTAGCTCACTTACAGGAAAAAGGACTAAAAGTGCATGAAATATATAATTTGTTCTCAAAACTAGGCTAAAATATGGGTAAAATATAGCACTATAGGCATGTAAATTCGCCTATCATCAGTATTGTAGGTATAAAAGGTGATATAAGGAAGACTGTCATCCACAACTTCAAATTATTGTGGAGATGTCAATAGTGACTATACTTGTAGTGATATGAACTATGAGTATAGTGATAATGAGCCTCATCAGGGTTTCTTTGAGTGATTATGAGCAAAGTAACGAAGATGTTGAGTATGATGGTGAATCCTATGAAAGATATGATGATCCAAGAGATTACGATCGACATGGTGATGATAATTACTACACCGGAGATGAATATGAGATGTATGAAGCTTATGGCTCTTATGATGAACATGAAAGAGTAGAAGTATCATATGATGAATATGATGATAAAGATGAAGGGTATGGGGGTTCTCAAATTACACACCATGGTGATGAGTATGATATAAGGTACGATTCTTACTCCCATATGTCTTATGAACTCTTTGAGAAGGATTGTGATAGAAGGGAAAGTCATGGAAATGAATTACCTTCCTCATCTTGTGCTACTTACTATCCTAGTCGAGAAGGTATAGATATGTGGGTAGAACTAATTCGAAGACATCGTGTGGACCTTAGTCATAGAACATTTTCTACTTCTTATGGTTTAAGAACTTGTACTTCTTATTACCATTCTAATATGATTAGTTCTTTATATAGTAATGATATTGGAGAAAGGGTGGAGGATCAATGAGCCATAGAAATAGAGAAAACTCATTATTTTAAGATGTGAATGACCAGAAGAGGCGAATTCATGAAACAAAAGTTACAAATGAACCACTCTCAATTAAGGATCCTTTGAGGATGAATAAATTGTGTGCTTTCATGCTAATAATTCTTGACAAGATGTATCAAATGGTCTCCAACGAGTAGAAAGTAAAATAAGATATTCCTTGTGGTAATGTGCTTGAAGAAGATACAATGAATGAAATGAAGGTTACTCCTAGCAATCCAAAGTTGAAGTTAGAGGTGAAGGGGTCTCCAAACCCTTCCCAGGGAATTCTTGGCACTTGTCCTAACTCTAATAAAATTTAGAGACAAATGATTGAGAGGAGTAAGGGTGTGATATGTGATAACTCTAGAGTAGAAAAGGATAGATTGTGAGGAGTGATGAGAGGATTATCACAACCTTATACAAAATGTTGTTACCTCTCTTCCTTTTCTAGTTGTCATGATTCTTGTGTAGGTATCCTTAGAAGAAATCCTAGTGAGGCACCTCGATCAATAAAGAATCATGAGGCACTAAAATTCTTCCCAAGAAAAGATTTATGCTCCATTGATAAAAACCAAGGTGAGGATAGTCATTCATGTGAGCTACGAGGTAAAAAAAGCTAAATCTTATACTTTGTTGAAAGTAAAAGATCATTGTGTGACTAGTAACCAATTGAGTGTACGTGGTAGCTTATATTTATGTGATCTTAGTGATTATTTTTCACATAGTGAGAATGTGTTTGTTTAGAGTGTTCATTAACTAGTTGATCCTATCGATGACTGAATTGATTCTTCTTGTAAGATCAATTTGTGTCCACCTAGTGTTGACACTTGTGCCTTGAATTATAGTACATTGTTATGTGATTCTTTTATGTTTTGATAATGGGCATGTTGAGAATGTGGATATACTAGTTGATCCTATTGATGACCGAATTAATTCTTTTAGTAAGATCAATTTGTGTCTACTTAGTGTTGATACATGTACTTTGAATGATAGTTCATTATCAATTGATATTGGTGTTGATCAACTCGTGTGTAATGATTACCCACTAAATGAGGAGTTTTGTGATGAACTTAAGAAACCTTAATTTAGTGCTGGCATAGATATAGTTGGTCATGTAGATAGTCATGCGAAGTCAGTGCACCTAAATAATGAATCCTTGAATTATCATCACATTCCTTATTCTTTTCATGAGAATTTTAAAGTGGAATGAGTATTAAATGATAATTTCTTGTTTAAGGTTGACATGACTAATAAAGGTAAAATTTATAGTGGTGTGTCTTGGAATAGTAGAAGTGTAGCCCCTCTTAAAGGATACCAAGTGATTGAGAATCCACTATGGTATGATGACCCACTTTCAAAGATAACTCTCTTTTTGAAAGGTGATATGATAATTCATCAATGTGACTACTTGCTAGCACCTTTTAATCCTAAATTATCATACTTTCCCATTGATTTGATGGTACTCTCTTACTTAATGCTCATTTATGTAGGTAAAAGTAAAAAGGTAAGATGGGCAAGTCATTCAAGTCATCAAGAGGCCAAATGTGAAGGAAAAGTGTCATCTGCTTCGCATCCTCTTCGCATTTGCTTTGGAGCTGCTAGCCATCTGCTCTCTATCCGCTTTAGATCCGCTCAAGCAGATCAAGAGTAAGGTACCATTTTTGTAATTTTTATCAAATATAGAGTGGAAGCTTAAAAAGAGGATTTTAGCTCATTTTTCAAGACCTAGCCTCCATCTTTTGAGCATAGCATCTCTCTTAGCTCTTTAGCTTCTCTCTTCTCAACTTAGCATCTATCTTTTCATCTATTGAGAATTTTGTACTAAGCTTGAATGAAAAATATATGTTAGTGATTTTCCATTGAAGAATTATTGAAACCCCAAGTGTGGCACTATATTGTCTCTATTTCTTATGGATGAAGTCAATGATAACTTTGGTATATTCTTATCCCTTTTATCTATGAGTAGCTAATTCTAAATCTTGGGGTTGTTCTTTCTTAGGTTGTGGTAGTGCATGCATTTTAGCTTATTATTTTTCTAATTAGTTAGTTGTGATGGGTTTTGCATTTATTTCATGAATTAACTAAGAGTTAGGGGTTGTAAACCCCAACTACCCTAAAAACCATGTCATTCTTGAAAGAGGGGACATGGGTGAGGAATAAATGCAATCAATAACTTGATTTATTTCATTTAATGATATCTGTTAGACATAAGTATGTCAATTGAGGCAATATATGTGGCAAATTGTCACACTTGTGAGGTATTCAAAAGAATCTATTTGTGAAATTTGGTGTTGTAATTGAAAGATTGACACCAATACATTGACATCTAGCCTACCCATGACTTTTAGATAAAAGTTGAATAAATTGCCAAGTATCCATTCATGAACCCACACCTAGAATTGCATAACCCCAAGGTTTATTCTCAATTAAATTCACTCTTAGCATTTTTCAACGTCAAGATAGTGCACTAAGTTTGAAGTAGTTATCATTTATAAACACGTTCAAACTAAATCCACCATTTTACATTTATGTTTATTTTATTCACACTATGGGTCATATTTTAGTAGACTATTAATACTTTTGAGTTTTGAATTCCATGCTTTCAGTCCTTGTGGATTCAACCCCTACCTAAGTTGGGTTATTATATTGACAACAATCACTTACACCCATTCAAGAGTGTAATTTGAGTGTTATCAAAAATGGCGTCATTGTCGGGGAGTGAAACATAACTTTTACTCATGTAGTGTTTTTCGTTACTTTAGGTTAGCTGTAGTGTTTTATTTTACATTATTTGGTGTTTTTGTTCTTTCTTAAGTATGCATAATAGTATACACAATACTATGAGTGAACACGGTAGTCATACCAGGACGATTGATGGGTATGATAAGGATTAGGAATACCTCGGTGATGCGGGCTGAGCTAATGCCATTCGTATTCCACCGATGGAACGAAATGGAGTATTTCACGTTAATAGCGTGATGATTCACTTGATTCAAATGAAAGGGTTATTTGGAGGCCAAGCACATGAGGATGCTAATCTACACTTGATGAATTTTATTGAGGTGTGTTCTCCATTTGACATGCCCCACATATCTCAAGAGTCAATCTGGTTACATTTTTTCCCATTCTCTTTAATGGGAGAAGTGGTCTTATGGTTATGATTTTTGCCCGCGGGGTCTATCACTTCATGGGTTGGGATCATGGAGAAATTCTTGGAATGATACTTTTCCCCTTCTCAAATGTTGCAACTAAGGGATGAAATCATTATCTTTCGCTAACTTAATGGCAAACCATTTTATGAGACTTGGCAATGATTCAACAACAAGTTAATACAATTCCCAAATCATGGTTCTGAATAAAGTGCTCCTTCAAATTTTCTATAAGGCATTGGATCAATTGAACTAGATGGTAGCCGATAATGTGGCCGGGGGTTCTCTTGTTAGATTATCGTATGGTATTGCATCAACTTTATTAGATCAAGTGGCCAAGAAAAGTAGAGGGTGGCACACAATAGATACCGAGGTGGCCGTGGGGGCTCCCTCTGAATCTTTTGTGAGTCAATAACAAAAAAAATAAAAAATAAAGAAAGAGATGCAAATATGGATAAAGTGATGATGCAACTTGATCTTCTCACCAAGAATCCGATGGGATCTCCTCCTAAGGTGGTTAGCGCCATTGCTTCTAAGAGTGATAAAACTTATGATGATAAGTAAATGAAGTCCCTTGATGAAGAAATTCAGTTCTTGTCGAACCAATCGGAGGGTTCCCACCCTACCTATCAAAGATAAGGTGGGAATCAAGGTTGGAAGGAAAGAGATCGTTATCTAGATTGGCATGATAGATATCATGATAGATATCAGGATTGGAGAGATAATAAGAGAGATTATGATTGGTACGTACCTCTACATGATCAGGTAAAGGGTAAAGAGTTAAGTTCCATTGACCCGAATAAGCTCAAAAGTGAAGACATCCTTGCTCGAATTTTAATAGGTGTTGAGGAGACTGACAAGATGGTGAGAGAGATAAAAGGTGACTTCTCACAACCAAATCAAATGGTGACATCTCACTCGACTTCTATCAAGAAACTTGAAACTCAATTGGTCCAAATCTCGGCATAACTTAATGCAAGACCAAAAGGATGGATTAACTAGTGACACAGTTGTCAATCCTAAAAATGATGCTCACATCATTGCTATTTTCACTAGGAGTGGTCGGACTCTTGGTAAAGATGTTATTGATCTTAGTGAAGACCGCAATAAAAAGGCAAATGATGAACAAGCCAATGCAAGGAGAAAACGGCTAGAAGAGCCAATTGATAATGATCCAAAGCCTAATGAGACAAGTGTTGAACAACCAATGGTAGTTGAAGAAAATGTTGAAAGTGAGAAAACTTCGAAGGTGATTGATGATGATATTCCAAAAGTGAATGAAACTCCAATTGTTCCATTGCCATAAATTAAAATTCCTCCCCCATTTCCACAAAGGCTCAAGAAGAAGGATGATGATACCAAGTTCAAGAAGTTTCTTGCAAAGTTTAGCAATTTATCGATGAATATTCCTTTGCTAGAAACCTTACAGAAAATGCCAAGCTAAATTTATGAAGGACTTAGTTACAAAGAAGCGAGTCATGGATTTTAAAATAATTGAGGTAACCCACAATTGTAGTTCTATAATGTCTAGCACAATAGTGGTAAAGAAAGAAGACCCAAGCGCATTCACTATTTCTTGCATTATCGGGGTCTACAAATTCGGAAAACCGTTGTGTGATCTTGGGGCAAGTATTAATTTGATACCATTTGCCACGTTTCAAAAGTTAGGCTTGGGTGCTTCTAAGCCTACCACTATGAGGTTTCTAAGGGTCGATCGTTCAATCAAAAAGACTGTGGGTGTGTTGTATGATATTTTGGTGAAAGTTGACCGATCTATCTTTCCAACCAATTTCGTTATTCTTGATAGTAAGATTGATCGTAAGGTCCTAATCATTCTTGGTAGACTATTCTTAGCTACCAAAAGGGCCTTAGTAGATGTGGAATGTGGGAAGATGAAATTTTAGGTGAACAATGAAGAAGTATCCTTCAATGTGTGTAAGTCAATGAAGCAACCTATGAACTTGCAAGTTATTTCGGTGATTGATATGGTTGATGATGGGGTAGCTAACACTGTTGAAATAGATATTATGAATGACCCCTTGGTGGGTATATTGTGGAACTTTGGAAGTAAGGTTATTGAAAAATATGATGAGGTGGTAGCTTCATTGATGGGTCTTGGATATTACACAAAGAACCCGGTCAAATTGGATCTTGATTTGAAAAATCGTGAGAGTCCACCCGCCAAGCCATCTATTATTGAACCACCTCAACTCGAACTTAAGCCGTTACCATCCCATCTCCAATATATTTTTTTGGGGTGAGGATAATACATTGCCAATCATTGTAGCGGGTGATCTTGAACCTTGTCAAGTGGATGCCTTAAAATCAATTGTGAAAAAGTTCATTCATGTTATCAGATGAACTATTGCGTACATTATAGGCATTTCTCCCAGAATTTGTTCTCATAAAATCAAGCTAAATATTGATCATGTTCCAGTGTGGAACACCAAAGAAGACTAAATCAACCGATGCAAGAGGTGGTCAAGAAGGAAATTATTAAGTGGCTTGATGCTGGAGTTGTCTACCTAATTTCAAATAACACATGGGTGAGTCCGGTCCAATGTGTTCCTAAGAAGGCGGCATGACGATGGTCCCGAATAAGAATAATGATCTTGCACCTATGCGCTCGGTCACGAGTTGGAGAGTGTGTATGGATTATCAGAAATTGAACTCGTAGACCAAGAAAGACCACTTTCCCTTGCCTTTTATAGACCAAATATTGGATAGACTTGCCGGTCGAGGTTGGTATTTCTTCCTTGATGGTTTCTCGGGGTACAATAAAATTTACATCGCCACGAAAAACCAAGAAAAGACTACTTTCATGTGTCCCTATGGCACATTTTCTTTCAAGCGCATGCCCTTTGAGTTATGCAATATGTCGGCCATGTTCCAACGATGCATGTTGTCCATTTTTACCAATATGGTAGAGGATACAATGGTGGTTTTCATGGATGGCTTTTTCATGATTGGGGATTTATTTGATTCTTGCCTTGCTCACTTAAGTAAAGTCCTTGAACAATGTGTGGAGTCTAATCTTGTTTTGAATAGGGAAAAATGTCACTTCATGGTCAAGGAAGGCATTGTTCTAGGCCACAAAATTTTAGGAAAGGGCATCTAAGTGGATCAAGCAAAAGTTGAGGTAATTGCTAAGTCACCCGCACCGATCTTCGTGAATGGGGTTAGAAATTTTCTTGGTCATGCCGGGTTCTATCGGTATTTCATTAAGGATTTCTCGAAGATCGCTCATCCTTTGTGCAAGCTTCTTGAAAAGGAGGCAAAATTTGAATTTGATGATGGTTGTGTAAAGGCTTTCAATTGTCTTAAGGAACTCCTTATGTCGGCTCCTATTATAGTAGCTCCGAATTGGTCATTGCCCTTTGAATTAATATGTGATGTAAGTGGTGTTGCTCTAGGTGCAGTTTTGGTCCAAAGAAAAGAGAAGTTGTTCCACCCAATTTACTATGCAAGCAAGACGTTAAATGATGCTCATCGTGATTATATGATTACAGAACAAGAGTTGTTAGCAGTAGTATATGCTTTTAAAAGTTTTGGGCCTATTTGTTGGGCACAAAAGTGATTGTGCACACAGACTACGCTTCTCTTAGATTTCTCATGGCAAAGAAAGAGGCAAAACTTTGATTGATTAGGTGGATATTGCTCTTGCAAGAGTTCGATTTTGAAGTAAAAGATCGAAAGAGGTGTGAGAATCAAGTAGCCAACCACCTTTCCCACCTTGAATCTAATCATGATAAGTTTGGTGAGATTGATATTGATGACACCTTCCTCGATGAGCTAGTCATGTCAGTTTTGGGGAGCATTACAACTTGGTATGCGGATTATGCTAACTATATTGTGAGCGGGGCGCTTTTCGACGAGCTAAATCATTATAAAATAGTGGTTCCTATTTTATTTGAAAATGTATTTTTGGGATAAACCGTTCTTATTTAGGGAGTGTGCGGACGGTGTGATCTGTTGGTGTATCATGGAGGTGGATATGAGAGATATTCTTGAGGCGTGTCACTCCTCTCCATTCGGTGGTCATCATGGTGGGATCCAAACAACGGCTAAGGTTCTTCAAAGTGGATACTATTGGCCTACCCTTCATAGAAATGCTTATGAGTTAGTCAAAACATGTCCTCAATGTCATATGTAAGGTGGTGTTTCGAGGAAGCATAAGATGCCTGGTAACGCTCAAACTACAACTCTCGTAAAAGTGTAAGCGGTCATTGTCAAATATAGAACCCAACTAGGTTGGGTGTTGAATCCCACAAGGAATACTTGGTCACTAAGTAAGCAACGATTATTAGACTTTTGATGAAAGTTCTGCGAATAAAGGGGGGATTTTGTGTGTGCAAATGATGTAAACAAAATAGTAGAGTAAAAATGGAAAATAGAAGAGTAAAATGGAGTACTTGGTAGGTTTTAATCAATGAGAATTGAGAGTTAGGGTTATGTCCACCTTATGAGTTATACGTATCTAATTACTATGAGTTATGCGAAATTCACACATGCATGTGCTTATAGAGAATCGTATTCTATGGTAAATCTAGGCTTCTTTCGACCATCAAGTACTATTTCACTTTAACTCTTTCGAGCTTAAAGCGTATCTAATGGTACAAATTCTCCAAGAGGTTAATCCAATTACGGCACTAACTTTTAAACAGGGGTTGGTGCCCTATTTACTTGACATTCTTTCTTTTCCAGACATGTAACTTTTCTTTCGAACAAGTTAATGCTATACTGGCGTATTCTATATGTTTGCAACCACAAGAATTTATATTAAGATGAAGAGAAGAACGATATAAGCAGCATACGTATCAAGAATTCACAAACTCATAGCAATAGATAGTATCTCATAAGGCTTCCATAACCCTAACAGAGAAGTTTAGCTATTCATGAGTGCGACGGAAATCACAATAGACATTATCATCATACCAAAATAAAAATCTAATGTGAAGTATGCTTTGGTAGTGCTTGTGGCGTGAATTCCTTGCAAATAGCATTTCTCTTGTCGTGAAATTTAAGAGTCGAATAGATGAATAGAAGGGAAGAAGAATTAATTGAAAGAGAATTGTTTTTAATTGTAATAATGCTTGCTGAAAAGTTCAGCATCATAGGGTTTTTATAACACCCATATCCTATTCCTACTAGGCTACTGCGTACTTATCCTAATCCTACTAGGATACTGCATCCTTATCCTAATCCTACTAAGTTACTGCTGATCCCCAAGTCTTTGGAAATGCTGTTTTTGCCCAGGATAAGTTTTCCATGCGTCACTTTCAGTCCATAGGCGTCCAAACGCTGCTTTCCTTCTTTCATGAAGCTTCCTTTGGCGTCAAGTTATCCATAAAATGCTGAAATCTTCATCATTTATACCTGAAAACTTGCTAATCACGTTGGTTAGCTCACTTACAGGAAAAAGGACTAAAAGTGCATGAATTATATATTTTGTCCTCAAAACTTAGCTAAAATATGGGTACATTAAGGCGCTTTAGGCGTGTAAATCCGCCTAACATCAACACCCCACACTTAAAGCTTTGTTCGTCCTCGAACAAAATATCATGTCCATATAAACATCTACTTAGGGTTTCGTAGTAACAACACAAAATATTCATCAAGACAGGCACGACAATTATTAACAAAGAGTAGTTTTCTGATCACTACTAGAAACAATTCACCCTCTAATATAGACTCGTGATGGTGGTTAATTCATATTCAAAAATTTAAGGCACAAAGACTCATACACGACTACCCAAAACTCATCAACCATGTGTGTCTCACAATATATCACCCATAATCACTCACAAGTATTGTATATATTTCGAACATGGGTATAAGATTATCCTTGCTCTCACTCTCACAAAGAATTCACATGTTGCAACTGATGACCATAGGCTTGCCCTTAGTGTAATGCTCCACTAAATATCAGAATGCTAAGCTTAGGATCAAATAGGTCTTTTACAGGTTGTAATGTAGGCTAAGGGACGGGTAGGACTATTTTGGCCAGAAATAGTGACTATGTTCCTAAGCGCTTTAATACATCACATTATGCCATTAACACTTTCTTTCAAATAATCTTTCTACTTTCTTTTAATCTACCACCCCTTCTCACCTCTTTTGTTATTCAATTTTGAACAGAATTAACTTTTTATTTTCCTTTTCATTTTTCTCTCTTCTCTTTTTTTTTATCACACACCTCTATGATAACCATTCTTTTTCATAACAAATTCAAGTACCAATTCACTTTAAGGCACTACTCTCACCCAATTTCCTCTTATTTTGTCACATGACTTTACAATTTAACGCACTTAGGAATTTGGATCAAATTATGGTCTTGAAAAAACATGGATTAGGCTTACATATGAGGCTGTCAAAGAAAATAGGCTAAAAGGCTCAAAAGGGGTTGACTAGGATAATGTCCACGGGTAGGTAAAACGAAGGTAAACAAGTACAGGTTGCCAAAGAAATGCCTAAATCATCTCCTAAACTTACACTCTTTATTTTGCTTTACACACACACCAGGCAAGTTCTAGCATCAGTCACCAACACAGAATATACAATTATCTCACACGCACAAGGCACATGGTCGACTTTATTGGGAGCAGTGTAGACTCTTGACCCAATAGATGAAGGAATTAAACCACACAACTATCACACAGTGAATCACATTTAGAGCCTAAATGTCTCAATAGTAATGATTATATCACAGACTCTTGTCACAATACCATGCTGCCTATCAAAACACTTTTATGAAAAGTTTGTAACAAAAAAAAAATTTAAAATTAAAACAAACAAACATAAATAATCAAAACACACATAAATAAGAAAATGCAGATAAAGAAGTATAGCATACAAATACCAGCACCCCACACTTTAGACGGGACACACTGTCCTCAGTGGAAAATAAATAAGAAGAACCTGGATTAGGCGGACTCCTCCTCTATGTATGGGGTCATACCCCCTTCATCAGAATCATCATAGGAGTCGTCATCATCCAAATTCTCCTCCACGTCAGAGTCTGGCATTCGGCGATCATCATCGGTTGGCACATCGTTATCGAGAGGTTCCTCAAAAAATACACCTACTCCACACATCTCCCTCGCATGCTCATTCATTGGGTAGTCATAATCCAGCTGTTGGAGCTCTGCAGTAGTTGGAACACGGCCCCCGCTCATCATGGTAAACCTCGTCATGCCATATAAATGGCGGAAGAAGCTTTCGTCGCGAGCATGTCTTTCCGCAGTGGTAAGGTTAACGCCATGTGTGGATTTAGCATCTTTAACCTTTGTGAGGTTAACCTTCTTTGGGTTGTGTGGAAGCTTATGATCAGCAAGTTTCTCTTCGATGTCCTCCTTCCTCAATATTGCAGTCAACAGATTGCCAAAGCTGAAGTGGGACCTCTTGTGCAGCCTAGCCTTACGCATTGTAGATCGAATAATTGCCCTAATGTTGATAGGGACATTCGTCATCAATGCGTACACCAAGCACACTCTATCTCGTATTATCTTTGTGTACTGTGTCCATGGAATCAGGCAAGAGTTGACTATTCGTAACCATATCCTAGCTTCCCTATTTAAGGAAGAATATGGGAAGGTGTTGTGCCGACCGGTGTCCTTGTGTCTACTCCATCGTGCCATAGATCTTGTTCCGCACAATGTGTGTCTAATGGCCCTGTACGGAGGTCTGTTATACAGCTCCTTGAGTGGTGATGGATCAACAGATGGCAAACCTAGAAAGGAGTTGAAGAACTCCGCATTTAGTTGTAGGACTTGGCCCCGAATCTTTACTTCACTCCCTGTAGTTTTCGGTGACCAGTTGGTACAAAATTCTCTTGTTAGATCGAGATTGCATTCTCCCATATCTCGGAAGATGAAATCAAGATGTAACGCCATTATCTTGGCCAACCTTCGAGGTTCTTTCTTTACTAGGCTTTCCTTGTGTATCAACTCCACATGAACATATTTTTTCTCTTTATTGTTCCTATACCACTCCTTTCCTTCCTTCTCTATGACCCATTTGATTCCAAACATGCGGCGAGGTATTTGCAGCGAGGAGGATTCACCTTGCTCTTTACGTCCCCTTTTGTTGCCTTTTTTTGAGGTGGTCGCTTTATCTTTTCCTTGTCGTGCTTTTGGTGCCATTTGTACCTGAGATTAAAATGATAGTCATGTTAGCTTCATCTTGGTAAATACAATTGACAAGCAAACAGTAGTGGCACCACCCCACACTTAATTTGTTGGCGCGAACTAGTGAAGTAAACGATGTCGATTACTCAGACTTCATCGATATACGTTTAGGTGTTATGTTCCAACAATATAATCAGTGTAGTCATACTTTTCTTGTCATCTTAACTATCTTTTTCTGATTCTAGTTCATGTACTCTTGACAATGCTTTCATGTTTTGGACTAATGCATTACTTTGAATAAAGCTACTACATAGATATTGTATCAATTTATGGCTTGAAATAAGCGCAACATCGTATGTTTGTAGTCAACTATGATTGTCTTCTCGATGAACAAGTCATTCCAACATGTAAGCTTTCTCTTTACAAGATTATGCAATTTTCTTGACTATGTCAATTCCGCAAAAGTATGACAGTGTATCAAAATCAAATACAAGTTGGAAATAAGTCAAGAACATCCTTACGTATTCTTTCACTCACTTAGTTGTATCACAACAAATCAACCACATTCAAATCACCAACACTACTTCAAGATTTAACAATTTATTATAGGCGTAGTAGTGTAGTACTTACGGAATATAAGAGAAGAACAAAGAAGTACTTACTTGGTTGATGGCCTCGGAAGATGTTCTTGCAAAGTAAAAGAGCAAAAGGAAACTTTTTGAGAGAATTTGGAGAGGTAGGCGGCGCCTAGGTTGAAGTTGCAATGCAATTTTGTGTTAAGACTAAGGTTCTATCTATAGGACAAGCTTGGGTCGGGTTTTGACCCGTTTGGAATCGGATTAGGAGACCAAAAGTGAGCATAGGCGGCGCCTATGCTATGGCATTGTTGGGCATAGGAGGCGCCTATGCCATGACATTGTAGAATCCGAGACCAAAGGCTTTTGCATAGGCGGCACCTATGCTATAGCATTGTTAGGCATAATCAGCGCCTATGCTATGGCATTGTGGAATCCAAGAGCTTATGCCATAGCATAGGCCTTGCCTTGTTCGTGGCCTAGATTTACATAGGCCTTGCCTTGTTCGTTGCCTATACTTTCATAGGCAATGCCTAATCTATAGCTTTTTGCTTCTTCATTCCTAACTTACCACCTTCAACATGCGATACTTCCAAATCAAAATTTGAAACCAATCTCCTCCTTTACACCTCTTGTACCTACACGTACTCAAAAACAACAAAAACGATTAGAACGATGGGTTGCCTCCCATCAAGCACCTTAGTTTTGGTCGTGGCTCGACAAAATCCTAGGAAAACAAAAACAATAAAAACAATTAAAAACGATGGGTTGCCTCCCATCAAGCGCTTGATTTATTGTCGTGGCACGACATAGTTACCTCGAGTACTTAGACTTCGTCGAGATAAATGGTGGCCATGTATTTTGTCGAGTCAAGAGGACCGATGTATGGTTTCACTCGTTGGCCATTCACCTTAAAGACAACCCCATTATTGTCTTCTAACTCAACTACTCCCGACGAGTATACTTGGCTAATTTTGTACGGGCCAGACCATTTGGACTTTAACTTACCTGGGAATAGCTTCAGTCTGGAATTGAAAAGAAGTACCATATCACCCTTTTGAAAGCTTCGTTGAATAATCCGCTGATCATGATACTTTTTCATCCATTCCTTGTAGAGATCTGATCTTTCATACGCATGTAGACAAAATTCATCCATCTCATTCAGCTGCTCCAATCTCAGACTCATAGCATCATCCCAATTCAAATTTAGTCGCTTCAGCGCCCACAATGCTTTATACTCGAGCTCAATGGGTAAGTGACAAGCCTTCCCATAAACTAGTTTGTACGGGGACATGCCAATTGGTATTTTAAATGCAGTCCTATAAGCCCATAGTGCATCATCCAGCTTCCGAGACCAATCTTTCCTATTAGCATTTACGGTCTTAGCAAGGATTTGCTTGATCTCTCGATTGGAAACCTCTACCTGTCCACTAGTTTGAGGGTGATAAGGTGTGGCTACCTTGTGTTGCTTGACCCCATATTTCACCAACACGGATTTGAATAGCTTGTTGCAAAAGTGTGATCCTTCATCGCTTATGATGGTACGTGGTACCCCAAAACGAGAGAAGATATTTCTCTTCAAGAATGCTACAACACGCTTTCCTTCATTATCGGCCAGCGCTACTGCTTCAACCCATTTAGATACATAGTCGACAGCAACTAGGATGTATTTCATCCCAAACGAGTTTACAAATGAGCCCATGAAATCAATACCCCACACATCAAACAGCTCTACTTCAAGAATTTTTGACATGGGCATCTCATGCTTCGAAATCGTGCCTTGTCTCTGACATTGGTCACATCTTTTCACAAATTTGTAGGCATCTCTTAATATCGAAGGCCAATAATAGCCACTTTGCAATACCTTCCTTGTTGTCCGACCACCTGCATGGTGTCCACCAACTTGGGAAGCATGACTTGCTTCCAAGATACTTGGTACCTCTACATGAGATATGCATCGTCTGATCACACCATCAGCACATCGTCTAAACAAATATGGCTCATCCTAGAAGTAGTGTCTCACATCATGCATGAACTTTCTCTTTTGATGAAATGATAGATTCGGAGGCATCACATTACTTACCACAAAGTTTGCAAAATCTGCATACCATGGTAACTCTTCCATCATCGTGGCTAAGATCTCTTCATCAGGGAATGCATCATCAATCTCTAGATCAGGCTGCGCTATATGCTCATTCTCGAGTCTAGATATATGATCAGCCACTTGGTTTTCGCAACCTCTTCTATCTTTTACCTCAAAATCAAATTCTTGCAGCAGCAATACCCATCGAATTAGCCTTGGTTTCGCATCTTTCTTTGCCATCAAATATCTCAGAGCTGCATGGTCTGTATGAACTACCACTTTGGTTCCCAACAGATAAGCACAGAACTTTTCAAAAGCATACACTACCGCTAAAATCTCTTGTTCCGTGACAGTATAGTTCTTCTGGGCTCCGTTCAAGACCTTGCTCGCATAGTAGATTGGATGGAATAACTTTTCTCTTCTCTGGCCAAGTACAACACCCAAAGCTGGCCCGCTAGCATCATACATGACTTCAAGCGGTAGAGACCAATCGGGCGCTACAATGATAGGAGCTTCAATTAGCTTCCCTTTGAGGCATTCAAATGCCTTCAAGCACTCTTCACTGAAGTCGAACTTTGCATCCTTCTCCAAGAGCTTGCATAATGGACTAGCAATCTTGGAAAAGTCTTTAATGAACCTTCGGTAGAAACCTGCATGCCCGAGGAAACTACAAACTCCTTTGACCGAAATTGGGGGTGGTAGTTTCTCGATGACTTCGATTTTAGCTCGATCCACCTCAATTCCTCTTTCGGAGATTTTATGCCCAAGAACAATACCTTCTTTCACCATGAAATGGCACTTCTCCCAGTTTAGCACCAGGTTGAATTCAATGTATCTCTGCAACGCCATACTTAGATTTACCAAACACGATTCAAACGACTCACCCACAACTGAAAAAATCATCCATGAATACCTCCAGAGTGTTTTCCACCATATCAGAAAAAATGGACATCATACAGCATTGAAAAGTGGCGGGTGCGTTACATAGCCCAAATGGCATACGTTTGAAGGCAAACGTACCATATGGGCATGTAAACGTTGTCTTCTCTTGATCCTCGGGAGCAATACAAATCTGATTATAGCCGGAATACCCATCTAGGAAACAAAACCATCCTTTCCTTGCTAATCTATTGAGCATTTGGTCTATAAATGGCATTGGAAAGTGATCTTTAAGTGTCCACAAATTCAGTTTCCGGTAGTCCATGCATACTCTCCACCCTGTGACAGGTCTGAGTGGAATTAACTCATTCTTTTCATTCGCAACTACCGTCATGCCACCTTTCTTGGGTATACATTGTACTGGACTTACCCATTTACTGTCGGAGATTGGATAAACAACCCCTGCATCTAACCACTTAATAATTTCTTTCTTCACCACCTCTTGCATAGGTGGATTTAGATGCCTTTGATGCTCAATAGTAGGTATGCAATTTTCTTCAAGCTGAATCTTGTGTGTACAAATCCCAGGCGGAATACCAATGATATCAGCGATGGTCCAACCGATGGCTCTCATGTACTTCCATAGAACCACGATGAGAGCTGCAACTTGCTGCTCACCCATATCTGCTGCCACAATAACCGGGAGTGTTTTTCCGTTTCCCAAGAATGCATACTTTAAATGACTAGACAGCTCCTTCAATTCTAATGTAGGTGGCTCTTCAATAGATGGTTTAGCTGGTGGTGTAGGTCGGTTTTTGAGATCAAGGTCCAACATCTTGGGAGCATGAGGATATGACCCTAATCCTGTTAGAGCACAAATAGTTTCTTCATAATTTTCAGCATCCTTACGCTCAACATTCATAAGCACAATCGCCAATGGGTCATCAATAAGCTGCTCCTCTACAGGTAATTCTTTCTCATCATCAAAATAAACATCAGCTACCGAGAACACGTTCAGATCTTTGGGTTACTTCATTGATTTACACACATCAAAGCGGACTACTTCGTCATTCATCCAGAATAGAAGCTCATTAGCTCTTAAATCAATAAGCACACTTTCTGTTGCAAGGAAAGGGCACCCCAAGATTATGGGAACTTCAGAGTCTACCTCACAATCCAAAATAACGAAGTCTTCCGGAAAGATGAATGAAGAAACCTTCACCAATACATCACATAAAATACCAATAGGTCATTTTACCGACCTATCAGCCATCACAAGCCTCATATTGGTTGGAGTAGGATCACCCAACCCCAACTTTTTGTAAATGGATAGTGGCATCAAGTTGATGCTGGCTCCTAAATCGCATAATGCCTTGGCAAAATTCAAAGATCCGACAGTGCAAGGAATAGTGAAGGCACCGGGATCGGCCTTCTTCTGAACTAGTGATCTGGTAGCGATTGCACTACAATGATGAACAGTATCTGTCAACTCACCACTTGCTGCCCACTTTTTTGTTAAAAGATCCTTCATAAATTTTGCGTAGCCAGGCATCTGTTCTAGTGCCTCAACCAATGGAACATTAATGGTCAGCTGTTTTAACATTGACATGAATTTATTGAACTTGGTATCATCAGCTCTCTTCTTTAATCTTTGAGGAAAAGGTGGTGGTGGAAGGGGAATAGTTTTCTATACGACTTTCTTTTCCTCTTGCTTCAGACTGGCACTCTTTTCAGGCTGTGGACGTTGAGGGTTGACGTCATTGACACCTTCTTCAGCTTCTTCGGCGGCTTCTACATTATCTGTGATATCATCGGCCACTTGCTTGCTTTGGGATGAATTTTCCAGCACCTTTCCACTCCTGGTAGTAATAGCCATGCATGTTCCATCGTTCCTTGGGTTTTGCACTGTGTCGCTAGGTAAGGTACCAGCTTTTCGTTGATTTAATGTGGCTGAAATTTGACTCAATTGTTGCTCCAGCTGTTTTATTGATGTGGAATGTGAGTCAACCAATTGCTTCATTGAGGCCAAATCATTTGTTACCTCAGTTACTCCCGTGCTAGTTGCCTCCACTCCTTTTAACAGCTTCGCCATCATATCTTCCATTGACATCTTACCAGCGCCAGATGCAGCGGTGTCACGACTTCCAGGAGGAACATACAAACCACTCCTATCAGTCTTATTCTTCCAACTACCTTGATCACGGTCCTTGTTTCCAGACTTATCATAATAGTTTCGACCTTGGTTTCCTTGGGCAGTGCCTCGGAAACCCCCCTGATTGTTCAAGTAGTTGGCTTCTTCTTCAGAATTGGATTCCTCTCTTCCTTTTGACGCAACCGCTTTGACTTTTTCGGTCTTCCCTGATAATAGATGCTTTGTAAGAAGATCCATCTTTGTTTTCATGTGCGCCATATCTTGGTCGCGTTCCTCCTCTCTTCGCCTTTGTTCAGCAGTCATGCTAATAGATATAGTAGGGCTTGTCACCTCAGAATCTCTGGTATGCCAAGCCCTACTTTGCTTTGTCATTCGGTCTAGCATATCGCTTGCCTTCACAAAGGTGAGGTCCATAAATGATCCTCCAGCCGCATTATCCACCACTGGTTTAGTTACTGAATTCAAGGATCTGTATAGTATCTCCATCAAGTGGACATTGGTCATGTGATGGTTTGGGCACCTCATAAGCTTCTTCTTGAATCTCTCCCATGTTTCGTGGAGGGCTTCAGTTGGAAGCTGACGAAAGTTGCTGATTTCATCTCTCAATTGTGCTCTTTTGAATGGCGAAAAGAATCTTTCTAGGAAAGCGTCTTTCAATTGCCTCCAATTTGTAATAGAATCAGGAGTCAGCCCGTTCAACCATAGAGTTGCCTCCCCAGATAGAGACAATGGAAATAAGCGTAGCCGAATTGCATTCTGTCCAACGCCTGGATTGTCGAATGACTTGCATGTAGAGATAAAGTTGACCAGATGCATATTCGGATCATCACCTGCAAGTCCACCGAATAATCTCTTATGTTGCAATAACTGAATTATAGTGCTCATGATGTTGAACTTGGCTTCGGGTTCCAATGGCAGAGGAATAATAGCTCCTGTGGCACCAGCTCCATCCAGATCGTCATCATCATCATCAAAGGGAATCTGCATAGCTCGACGTTCAGGCTAAAATCTTGCTTGACGATCTCTTCTGTTTGCCGGTGTCACAACTTTAGCATCACGCCTCAGGTTTAGTAACTCATCATCACCCAAGTCCTCATCATCAGGATCTACTGCTCGCCCAGGGTTATCGATATTCTATTTATACACTTGAGCAGCGGCCAACACAGCTAATCTAGCCTGCTCCTATTGAGCAGCCCTTCTCTCAATGTCACGTTGTGCCTCCATCCTGCCAATAAGTTATGGTTCAGGGTTTATGGGTAATAATGGTTGACCAGAACTTCAAGTATTGGGCATGCACTGAACAAAACCTACAGAAAACAAAAACAACAACTAAAAGTAAAATACAAGAATCTTTGACCAAAGGGTCTAGTAATTGTCACAAACTTAGTTGACAACCGTATTCCCCGGCAACGGCGCCAAAATTTGGTAACGCTCAAACTACAGCTCTCGTAAGAGTGTAAGCGGTCGTTGTCAAATATAGAACCCAACTAGGTTGGGTGTCGAATCCCATAGGGAATACTTGGTCACTAAGTAAGCAACGATTATTAGACTTTTGATGAAAGTTCTGCGAATAAATGGGGGATTTTGTGCGTGCAAATGATGTAAACAAAATAGTAGAGTAAAAACGGAAAATAGAAGAGTAAAACGGAGTACTTGGTAGGTTTTAATCAATGAGAATTGAGAGTTAGGGTTATGTCCACCTTATGAGTTATACGTATCTAATGACTATGAGTTATGCGGAATTCAGACATGCATGTGCTTATAGAGAATCGTATTCTATGGTAAATCCAGGCGTCTTTCGACCATCAAGTACTATTTCACTTTAACTCTTTCGAGCTTAAAGAGTATCTAATGGTACAAATTCTCCAAGAGGTTAATCCAGTTACAGCACTAACTTTTAAATAAGGGTTGTTGCCCTATTTCCTTGACATTCTTTCTTTTCCAGACATGTAACTTTTCTTTCGCACAAGTTAATGCTATACTGGCGTATTCTATATGTTTGCAACTATAAGAATTTATATTAAGATGAAGAGAAGAACGATATAAGCAGCATACGTATCAAGAATTCACAAACTCATAGCAATAGATAGTATCTCATAAGGCTTCCATAACCCTAACAGAGAAGTTTAGCTATTCGTGAGTGCGACGGAAATCACAATACACATTATCATCATACCAAAATAAAAATCTAACGTGAAGTATGCTTTGGTAGTGCTTGTGGCATGAATTTCTTGCAAATAGCGTTTCTCTTGTCGTGAAATTTAAGAGTCGAATAGATGAATAGAAGGGAAGAAGAATTAATTGAAAGAGAATTGTTTTTAATTGTAATAATGCTTGCTGAAAAGTTCAGCATCATAGGATTTTTATAACACCCATATCCTATTCCTACTAGGCTACTGCGTACTTATCCTAATCCTACTAGGATACTGCATCCTTATCCTAATCCTACTAAGTTACTGCTGATCCCCAAGTCTTTGGAAATGATGTTTTTGCCCGGGATAAGTTTTCCATGCGTCACTTTAAGTCCATAGGCGTCCAAACGCTGCTTTCCTTCTTTCGTGAAGCTTCCTTTGGCGTCAAGTTATCCATAAAATGCTGAAATCTTCATCATTTATACCTGAAAACTTGCTAATCACGTTGGTTAGCTCACTTACAGGAAAAAGGACTAAAAGTGCATGAATTATATATTTTGTCCTCAAAACTTAGCTAAAATATGGGTACATTAAGGCACTTTAGGCGTGTAAATCTGCCTAACATCAATGCCTCTCAAGACTAATCTCGAGGTTGAACTATTTGATGTGTAGGGGATCGACTTCATGGGTCCCTTTATGAGCTCATATGGTAATAAATATATCTTGGTAGCCATCGATTATATCTCGAAGTGGATGGAGAGCAGATAAAGAGCAGATGGCTAGCAACTCCAAAGCAGATGCGAAGCGGATGACTTTTTTCCTTCACATTTGGCCTCTTGATGACTTTTTACTTTATTATTATTATTAACATTGCCTTGGACGTGCCCTTGTCGGGCATTTTGATAATGATGTCAAATATTGTCATTTTTTTTTAATTTGTGTCATGCAGTTAATTTAAATGTGGTATCCGATTGTGCGCATTTCTCTTGTCTCCTTTTATATATTTGTGTCTAATAAACTCCAAGGGTTTTCTTCGAAACTCGGTTCTTTCCTAAGGAGCAATTTTTATTTTCTCTTTCTTTTGATCTTTTATTTTTACTTTAGTTTAATTTTTGTCGAACCAAGTGAATAATTCGCCCATGAGGGATAACAAGACGACATCCTTAGGTGAAGTATCTAGTCATTTTAGTTAACTTGGAAGAAGAAAAAATTTGAAAATACTTCCAAGATGTCATTGACAAGGAATGAAATGTTTTTGAGAAAATTTGAAGATATAGTTGCAAGATCTAGGATGTCTTGAATTTTCTTTTGAGTGAGACCATTATACTCAATTTTTGGCTCTCTTTTTACAAGTATGAGTCGTTGACTCGGAGTAACTTTTGAAGCTCAAACTACTCAAATTGGTTGAGAGACTAACTTTTTGCCATATGAGTACGATGCTATGAGTGGTGAGCTTATTGAATAATTCTTGTGCATATGTGTAGTCTAGAACTTGCCCCGAGTGTATTCAAAGCAAAATTCTAGGAAAGCTTTGTTTGGAGGATAACCCAAGGACATTTTTGACCCATCACATAGCCAAATTTCCACCTTATCATTGTTCCCTAGTTAACCCATTTGAACCTTTTTGCCCTTCTTTCTTTCTTGTCATAATGATAACCATGCTAAAACACCTAAACCCTTTTGAAAATATCTCTTTTGACACTTAACCTCCTTTTATGTGTTGCATGATTCTAAATAATGGATTATAGGCAAAAGCCTAAGTTTGGGGGATTGTGTATTTAGGAGAAGATGGTCAAAGAAAAGATAAGAAAGGTGTATGTAAAGTTGTCAACACATGTGCTAAAAAGACAAGAAATGTGCTTGATGATAAAGTTGAATAGCCTAGCCCATAGAACTTAAAAAAAAATAAAAAAAATTGATGAGTGAGGGCCTAAAAAATACTTATAGATAGAAAATTTCTTGAAAAATTCAATAAGTGAAAGAAAGAAAATGGTGACTTTGAATGGTTTGGTAAATGTTAAACAAAAAGTTAGGAAAATATAGGAAATGATTTAAAAAAGAATAAGGTGGGTGGTTTGAAAATTTTGGGGGTAGAAAGGATTGAGCGATTGCATTGAAGTAGGTCCTTAGTCACTTGATCCATATATATTCCTTCCCGCACCTTAAACCCTCATCTTGACCCGCAAGACCTTGGTGATTCCAAACTAAGTTAGTTTACATTAGTTGCGAAAAACACAAAGGGCAAGCCTATGATTCTATTCGATGTGCTTGAATTTCTTTGCGAGAGTGAGTGTGAATTATTTCTTTATTTGAGATCCCTTAAAAATTGAAATGTCTTTGGTGTGTGGAGCTAACTCTTGCATGTGAGTAGCATCGGAACTTTTGGGGTAGAGGGTGATGTTTACTATCGATTTGGATAAATAAGTGAAGTAAGTTGCATTGTGAATATTGAGAGAATCGTTGATGATTTTGTGTCTTATCTTAAGATGTTTTGTGATTTGAAAAGTTCATTTGATACAAACTTCCATCCTAGACTTCCATCCTTGCTTCATAAATTTGTGCTTATTGAAAAGTTTTGATTTACTTGTTGTTATGACATGTGTGGAAAGTGTTAGTAAAGCTTTGTTAGATTATTCCTTTGGTATAGCTTTCTTCTAGGTGTATTTGAGTTAAATACCCTATCTCATTGAATTATTCTTGGTTGCTTGAGGACAAGCAATAGTTTAAGTTTGGGGGTTGATAAGTCGTCAATTTGACGACTTGCTAGCACCTTTTAAGCCTAAATTATCATGCTTTCCCATTGATTTGATGGTACTCTCTTACTTAATGCTCATTTATGTAGGTAAAAGTAAAAAGGTAAGATGGACAAGTCATTCAAGTCATCAACAGGCCAAATGTGAAGGAAAAGAGTCATCTGTTTCGCATCTGTTTTGGAGCTGCTAGCCATTTTCTCTCCATCCGCTTTGGATCTGCTCAAGCAGATCAAGAGCAAGGTGACAGTTTTTTAATTTTCATCAAATGTAGAGTGGAAATTTAAAAAGATGATTTTAGCTTATTTTTCAAGACCTATCCTCCATCTTTTGAGCATAGCATCTCTCTTAGTTTTTTAGCTTCTCTTTTCTCAACTTAGCATCTAGTTTTTCATCTTTTGAGAATTTTGTACTAAGATTGAATGAAAAATATATGTTAGTGATTTTCCATTGAAGAATTATTGAAACCCCAAGTGTGGAACTACATTGTCTCTATTTCTCATGGATGAAGTCAATGATAACTTTGGTATATTCTTATCCCTTTTATCTATGAGTAACTAATTCTAAATCTTGGGGTTGTTCTTTCTTAAGTTGTGGTAGTGCATGCATTTTGTTGACTCCGTTATCCTTGGGGTTATGAAAGCTTTAAAATTACTGCCAAATATTTGTTGACTCTGTTAACGCCAAGATGTAAACTTTTATGGCTTTCCATGGGCTTTCATGATAAATATTTCTTTTATTATGATATAATTTATTTTTTTATTCAATAATACTTTTGATTTATTAGCGTTATATTATAGGCTTGGGCATTTGAAGTCATTCCTTATTTGAGACAACAAGTGAACTACCAGGAAAAAGTTTTCTGTCCAAGATTCCTGAGATGGTTGTCGACCAAAACTGATAAAAATATAAAAAAAATTATCTTTTCAATCCCCCGAAAGAAGCAGTAAGTCTAATTCTAATCAATTTTTTGTTTTAATTAATGATTATTTTAAATGATTTCATCATCATTCTAATATATGTACTAATTTATTTTAGATTATCCATCTATGGCTTGTTTCGACAAATCGAGAGTTGAAGATGCCATTTTTTCTTACTTTACGGTCTGTGTAAACTTTATCGGACCCTAAGGTTGTTGATAGAATAAAAATGGAATTATTTGGGGCAACAACCATCACAAGAAAAATAACTTTGGAGGGTGGGCTTGTTGTTGTTGATGATGATAGTGGTAGTGGTAGTGGTGCTGTTGTTGGGGCTAATGATGCTCCTCTTATAGTTTTTGCAACAACGAGCCATTATGATTATGATCATACTGGTTATAAAGATTTTTCTCCAAAATTTACCACATCTAGCAAATGTTCTGCATACAAATGTCAAGACTGCAAGACGAAACATGATGGAGTGATTAATCCTATTAATGTACTAATTGCTTCTGTAAAGAAAATGACATCTAAAAGGGGTGTCATTCCATAAAAGAGAATTTTATATCCTTACACTCCACTAGAGATGAAGGTGGCTAAGAGGAGAAGGAAAGATATTTTCAAGGCAATATCAAGCATGAAAAAAGCAAAATTGCAATGCCGTTGTCTTTTGTCTTGCACCGTTGTTTAATGTATAAGGGCCACAAGAGAGAAGCATGAGCTGAAGAAGGTGAATGTATATCATTTGTTCCAACAAAAAAATAGGCACACATCTATTTCAAAAGATGATACATCTGCAAAAAATTATCAAACAGATAGATGCATCTATTATAACTGTTGTCTAACCTATTGCATCACATGCATTATCTGTTGTAATATATGTCCATCTGTTTGGGAAAATCAAATAGTTCATACTGTTTTAATTTCTACAAACAGATGAGTCTTATGTTGCAACAGATGGGTCACCTGTTCAAATTTTTCCCAATAGATGATTCATCTGTTACAACATAAGACTCATCTATTGCAACAGATGGACAATCTATTACAACAGATGGACAATCTATTACAACAGATGGACAATCTATTGTATATCTGTAATTAGCATTGATAATTTTAACTTTCCAAGTGGATGTCCAGTAGAAGCTACTGCTGATGAGAATAATATCACAGTTGATTATCCATCAAATGCTTCTAAAGAAGAATAAAAAATGGAGCCTGTCAATTCGGGAGAACGGAAGAATTACCAGTTTGAAAGGTTCAACATCTCGGACTAGGCTCCAAAAAAACTAACAAAATTGATAACGACTATTCAAAATGGATTGCCGATGGGCTATTAAAGCATTATGCCGGCAGGTACATAAATCAATTATAAAGATATTGATTTATACAATTCTTGTTGTAAGAACATGACATTAACACATATAAATCATCATGTAGAAAACAAAATGATGAACACTACAAAGTGAACGAATAGAGTCTTGGTTTTGATATGTTTGACTTTATTGTTGCAAATCCCGAAACAAAGAATTGGTTCTATTTGATGTCACAGCTCCAAACTTGCTGGAATGATGAGGTTTAAATGTCATACATATTACTATTAATTAATACTTTATTTAATTGCATCTGCGTATTAATTTTCTTATCACGTAATCTGAAATATTTGATAATATGTGCAGAACATCGATGTCATTTTTACTATTACCGAAAGAATGCCAAGTTGCAAACACAAGAACAATACAGATACATGACAGCCAATTATTTGTACAAAGTTTACATCAATAATGCCTACGATAGGTATTGTCAACAACAGCCGAAAGTTTTCCAAAATAAGGAATGCTTAATCAACATCATCAAAGGTTTTAACATTTCAACTGTCTTACCTTGGCATTTGTTCAACAAAGTGTACATCCCAATCAATTATGGTGATAAATTCCATCGGATGTTGGCTGTCATCGTTCTAAAAGAGAGGCGCATCCGAGTTTATGACTCGATGTTGCGAAGGAGACATTCTGAGCCATCGTCTGAGATACAAAAGCTAGCTAAAATATTGTCTACTAACCTTGATATGAGTGACTTTTTGGACCAAAATGTTCATACTGATTGATTGATGATTGAAGCATACCGGGATAAAATGGGTAATCCATTTGATGTACAATATGTTGAAGAAATTGATCAACAAACCATTGAATGTCATGATTTAGATTCGTTTCATAAATTTCACAACGCTTACATGAACTGCAAGATATGGATTATCTATTTTTTTTAAATACAGAGATTGCGGTCTTTTTGTTGATGCTTACGCCGAGTATCAGAGAGATGAATTACAAGTACCAAATGATGAAATTGATGTTGGATTACTCCACAAAAAATGTCCTGCTCTTTTATGGAAATACGAAGAAGCAAAAGCTTAGAAGCCGTACGCAAGAGACATTAAAGATCCATGATGACCAAAGCCGAATTTCATAGCACCAGATGAAGAACAACTTGTCCATATTGAGTAGATCTTTACAGCTTGACTCTGTCAATGTAATAACCTATCCTCCTTAGTTTAACTTGTTGATTTATTTGTAGAGAAGATCATTTGTACCCATAATAATTTTTTTATATTTCATTTATTTTTTGAGTTATTTCATGAAATTTTCGAAGGCTTAGATTTATTTTATATGAATATAGTTTAATCCTTAGTTTTGAACATGTTAATTGAAATTGAATACTATATTCAAATATCACAACAGATAATACATCTACTGCAACAGACGACATATCTTATCAAACAGATTTAGACATATGTTGCAACATGTAGGTCATCTGCTGGAAATTATATAATAGGTCTTTCTACTTTTTTTAATTTTTTCTAACAAATTACCTATGAGTTGTAACAGATAGAATATATGTTACAACAGATTGTATATCTATTACAACAGACAGATTGGGAAACATCTTCATAATGCAACAGATGACCAACCTATTCCAATAGATAATCAATCTGTCACAACAGGTATTATATCTATTACAACAGATAGACAATATATTGCATTATAAAAATTCAACTTTCGCCAAACTAAAAATTATCACTATTGTAAAGTGAAGTGGCTTGAAATAAAAAATTATTATTATGCTCGTCTCTGTCTTTGTACATATTCTTCTTTATACGTGGGCTCCAACTAATTAGTTGGGTCATCTGCTAGAAATTATATAATAGGTCTTTCTACTTTTTTGATTTATTCCAACAGATTATCTATCAGTTGTAACAGATAGATATATGTTGCAACAAATTATATATCTATTGCGATAAACAGACTAGGCAACATATGTGTAATGCAACAGATGACCAACCTATTTCAACATATAATCAATCTATCACAACAGGTATTATATCTATTACAACAGATAGAAAATCTATTGCATTATAAAAATTCAACTTTTGCCAGACATAAAAAGTATTGCCACTACGTGTAAAATGAAGTAGCTTGAAATAAAAAATTATTATTGTGTTCATATATATTTTTGTACATATTATTCTTTATACACATTCCCTAACCATTTAGTTAGTAACCTATAAGCCCAGTACTTCTTACATCTTTCCCACAACGGCATTGCACATACCGGTCATTTCTGTCCCAGTTAGCAAACACTCGATGTATGCAAGCGAGTACGGCTTGTATGCTGCACCGATTTTATTTTTTGGAGGTGGATGTTCTTATTTCGACCTTCAAAATCTCATGATTCCTTCATCAAGACTTCCACTGACAAATGATCCATCAGCTTACTTTGCGTCAATAACTTGGGGAACAACTTCAAGAGTAGTTGCACATGGGTTAAAAATGTGTCCTCGTTGAAGAAAGGTAAGTTGTAGTCATAAACCTTAATCTTTTCCTCGTCAAGTAGTATCTATTTGACTTCCACATTCATGACTGCAAGGATTCTCTTTGCCTTGGCCTAGCTCTTGTCGTGTAGATATGGCCTCTTCCCTCTAACATATTTAATCATGTCTTCATCCCATTCAAAAAAAGAAACTAACTTATCAAATCTCCAGACACAAGCACCAACTCGCCTATGAATATCATCGTACCTATAATTGAAATTATTATATAAATTGAGGTTTATTATCCTATCGGCAGTATCATAAGCATCTGGGTACGCTAATTGCTTGCCCTGCATGAGGCAGAGAATTTCATCAATATACTGTGGTATAAGAAGATAATTTTTAAATAGTTTAGTAATTGTAAAGAAGAAAAACACAGTGGAAAGATTCTGTTGTAGAGGGTTCTCTGAATCAGTACATAGATTACCCAGCTAATAAAGTTATGCAACAGATGTGTATGATGTTGCAACAGAATATCTAGCTGTCGCAACAGATTACACATCTGTTGCGTAGGTTCTTATTCATGGAGTATATTGGAAGGCTATGTTAGTAAAAGTAAACTTACATTGTCCAACCACTCATGCATATTTGTCTACTCATGAAGTCTTGGGCGTCAAATGAATTCATGGTTTAACCTTGTGGAGGTTTCGTCTTGTAGTCATGATATTTTCTAGTTTATCTTTCTCCTTGTCGCCAAGTGCCACGTATATGTCCACCTTCTTCAGCGGCCCCTAAACTTTAACAACTCTTGGAGCGGGAGGAGTTGCAATTTTTTGGATTTTTGATTAGAGAGTATTTGTCTAATATTTCTTCTCTTCCTCCTAACCTTCACTGTAGGAGTGTATGGATCCCTCACATTCTTGGATAATATGACAACCTTCTTGGATTTCAACTCCTTGACAGCTTCAGTAATAGCCTCTAGTTTTTCAAGGAGTTTATCCTCTCTGTCCTTGCACATTTTGCATTTGCAATGAGAACATAGGGTAGAGAGGGTGAAAGGGACCACTGTAAGGCTGGGAGGGAGTGTAGGGGTGAGAGAGGCCTATGTAAAGGGTGTTTTCAATCGTATTTATTTTTTTTGAGAACCAACATGCTCATAATTACGACTGGCAGCAGCAACAGCATCAGGATGGCTGCCACCATCATCAACAACTCCACCAGCAATACCCCCAAAAGAAGTACCCAGATCTGTTGTAGTAGGTTGGTTATGAAAAGCTTCAACATTAGGCTAACCTTGCTTAACTTTTCTTCTTATAGTTGTTGGTCGAAGTCATCCACAACTCATGCTCAGTAGGCATGATCCAAGGATGTATAACATATAAAAAAAGATAGGAGGCATTTAAATCATATGATAATAATTTGCAGTCAGTTGGTTTACATATTAACACAGCCAACTTATGCAACAAATGATCTAGCTATCGGAATAGTTGATCTGTATGTCACAACAAATTGATAATATATTGCATCAGATTACCCATCTGTTGCATATTGATAACTCAACAAATTGGTAATCTGTTGAGTTAGGTTCAAAGAACCAAAGCAACAGATGGTTAATATGTTGTGAAATATGGATTGTCTGTCATAATAGAGTACCCATCTATTGCACCAGTTACAGTTGATAGGTAATCTGTTGCAATAGATGACCCATCTGTTGCAATAAATGACACATCTGTTTCAATATCTTTCTTTGAGGCAAATTATTTTAGTTGAAAGAAGATCTACTATATCATCCAGAGGGTTAAAAAGATCAGCCTTCTTAATATTTGTTTTGCTGCCCTTTGCATCCAACTACCTAAGGATCCTTGGATGAGAAACCTCATCTGATTAATCCTTCAACTGCTTTTAGAGGGGAGGAATGGCTTCACATGCCCAAGCCTAAAAAATGTAAATAGAAAGCAAGCAGAAAAAATCATAATAACTATAGTCAATATAAATTAATGGATGAATAAAAATAGTGATCAATTTTACCATGAAAGCCCAAGAAAAACCGTATAATGTGATCATATTTGGGGATAGATTTGTCAGTAAATATTCGACAGTCAAGTAGTAGTTGTCATATCTCCAGGGATAACCATTGAATTTCTCAAAATCATTAGTAAGTGCCAACAAATCATTTTCTATTACTTTCTTGACATCTCTTGACAATAAAACGAAATAGACAAACCAAACTAAGCACAATTTCTCCCTATAGTGCTTTGGTATGTTTTTATCCTCGCGATCTACCATCAAATTATCCACTTTGTAGCTACGTCCAACAATGCCCAACAACCCAAATTTTTTTCCCTTGCATTTGTTGGACCCTTTGTGGGGGTGTTTCCTTAATGAGAGGTTCTTCTGGACGATCACATCTAAAGCCCATCACCGTGGCAAACTCTTTCAATCCAAAACAAACTGGCATGCCACAGTAGTTGATCCAGATTTCATCCATATTTTTTTGCCTTCCTTCGAATCTTTATCATCCCCTGCGTACTTGATCCTGTGCTTAAGAAGACCATATACCATGCCCATTGGGAAACGGGGAGTGCAGTCCTTAAGCAGTTTAAGAAAGTATGCAAAGCAGCTCTTGTTAAGAAGTTTATCTATGTTTCATTCTTCATAATATTCCTAAGTTCATCAAAACGTTTCCCCAACTAACATTTAAGGACAAGATCACCAGTTACTTTCTTAGGGATATCTATCGGCATCGCAACTCGAAATCGATTGATACTAATAGTTTTGATAGGATAATGTTGGGATTTTGATATTGATTCACACCCCATTGGTGAGAAGGAGTTATCACTTTCCTCAGCTTCATTTTTCCCTGACTGAGATTGTTTAGAAAGTTTCTCCAAATCTATCTATACTCTATCCTTTTTTGTTAGGTGGTCAGAAGTTAATCCACTTTCAGTTTCTTTTCTTTTAGGAGACATCTTTTAACTATAAATAATAGAAAAACAAAAAATAGATTGCATTTGATGTCTCCATAATTTTCTAAAAAAAGGTAAGACAAATTTCAATAAATTATTCTACGCCACATTACAAAAAAATACTCAAACAGTTAACCCATCAGTTGGAACAGATGGGGTATCTACTTGAAGACCTATTTAATATCTCCCAATAGATCTTGCACCTGTTGTAACAGATGGACCACCAACACCACAACCACTGCCACCACCAATACCAACACCTAGACCACCGACACCACCATAAAAAAAACAAATACCGACACCACTAAAAACAACAACCAACAACCAACAACACAACAAACACCAGTCAACAAATCACTAAGATAAAAATTAGGGTTTTCTTGGGTGTTTCCTACTTTTTTAGTATCACAACTCTAAATTGTTAACCTGTCTCGAAGATAATACAACTAAAAGTCTTATTTTTCATCATTAACTAAAAATTCCTAATTTTTAGAATAAAGAAAAAATATAGAACTCTTCTCGAACTCAGTTACCTATGAAGACAGAGAAAATGATGGATACAAGCAAGAATGAAGTCAAAAATAACAACTATATGGTCAAAATAGGGAGAAAATCAATCTATTTTAAAGGGTTGAGCAATATGTTGAGTAGTAGTTGTCTGTATTATTCACACACACACAGAGAGAGAGAGAGAGAGAGAGAGAGAAGAGAGAGAACTTTAGATTTGAAATGCAATTGCAAAGACTCAATTGAAGTTGTAGTCGAACCTATGAACTCATTCATCCCTAGTTTAACCTAAATCAATTTAGGTACTATCTTAACATTAAGTTAATGAGAACTCATTTAAACTCAGAGTAATCGATCAATGACTCGGGTCAGGATGAACGCAATACCAATACTATGCAATTGCAAAGAATCAATCAAGTTATAGTTGACCTTATGAACTCATTCATCCCTAGTTTCACCTAAATCAATTAAAGTACTAGTTTAACATTATGTTAATGATAACTCATTTCAACTCAAAGTGATCGATCGATGACTCAGGTCGAGATAAATACAATACCAACACCATGCAATTGCAAAGACTCAATTGAAGTTGTAGTTGAACCTATGAGCATATTCATCCCTAGTTCCACCTAAATAAATTAAGGTACTATGTTACCATTAAGTTAATGAGAACTCATTTTAACTCAGAGTGATCGATCGACGACTCAGGTCATGATAAATACAATACCAACACCATGCAATTGCAAAGACTCAATTGAAGTTGTAGTTGACCCTATGAAATCATTCATACCTAGTTCCACCTAAATCAATTAATTTTATATCTTAATATTAAGTTAATGAGAAATCATTTCAACTCAGAGTGATCGATCGATGACTCGGTTCGGTATAAATACAATACCAACACCATGCAATTGCAAAGACTTAATTGAAGTTGTAGTTGACCCTATGAACTCGTTCATAAATCAATTTAGGTACTATCTTAATATTAAGTTAATGAGAACTCATTTCAAGTCTGAGTGATCGATCAACAATGACTCGATTCGGGATAAATGCAATACCAATACTATGTAATTGTAAAGACTCAATTGAAGTTAAATTTGACTCTATGAACTCATTCATCTCTAGTTCCACCTAAATCAATTTAGGTACTATCTTAAAATAAAGTTAATGAGAACTTATTTCAACTCAGAGTGATCGATCGATGACTTGGTTCGTGATGAACGCGATACCAACATCATGCAATTGCAAAGACTCAATTGAGTAGTTAACCCTATAAACTCATTCATCCCTAGTTCCACCTAAATCAATTTAGGTATTATTTTAACATTAAGTTAATGAGAACTCATTCATCCCTAGTTCTACCTAAATCAATTTAGGTACTAGCTTAACATTAAGTTAAGGAGAATATTTTTAACTCAGAGTGATCGATCGATGACTTGGGTTAGGGTGAATGCAATACCAACACCATGCAATTGCAAAGACTCAATTGAAGTTGTAGTTAACCCTATTAACTAATTCGTTCATCTCTAGTTCCACCTAGATCAATTGCAATAAAATTTGTTGCAACAAATGACTGAGCTGTTGGAAAATTTCAAATAAATATTCATATCTGTTGTAACAGATGACATATCTGATTTAATTATCAAATAGATATTTGCATCTGTTGTGATAGATAACTGAGCTGTTGGAAATTTTCAAATAGATATTGATATTTATTGTAACAGGTGACGTATCTTATTCAATTATCAAATGGACATATACATCTATTGTTACAGATGATTGAGCTATTGGAATTTTTCAAATAGATATTTCTATCTGTTGTAACAGATGACACATCTGTTTGAAAATCTTTTTTTTTCTTTTACTTTTAAAGAAAGCTTTTATCCAAGTAGATGTAAGACCCCATAAATATTTCTAGTCGTTAGAGCATTTGAAGTATGCAAACAGAAGCTTAGCACTTAAAATTTGGCTAAGTGTTGGAACTTTTTCATTCCATAAGCCTTCGAACTTTGACAAATTATTTTATGACCTTCCCGACCTCTATTTCTTGATTTTATTGTTGCATTGCGATGGATCAAGTCAAGAGTACATCCCGGGTGAGTTTCAGAATTTTTAGACGAGTCTAAGGTTATATTTGGGTTGGCAAAACAGTAGCTAAAGGCTACAGAGGGGCGGCGCTCATCTTAGAGCCTTTGCCCCCTCCCTCTGTAGCAAGGCGCCGCCCAGGTTCTACCAGGGGAATAGAAAGGCGCCGCCCAGGTTCTCCCTTGGCAATAGCAGGGCGCCGCCCAGGTTGTAGCCTTGGACAAAAATTTCAGCCTTCAACTTCTGTGATTCCAAGGATGAAATTGTCAATTCCCAACCCCTTTATATACTCCTTAACATGATATTTCTCATTATCTCACCCAAATATACTAGTTTTTTCTCAATTTTCTTCAAGAACAACCATTAGGGTTCATAATTTAAGACCCAAATCATCAAGGTTTCTCCGTTAATTTTTCAAGAATCATATAGCAAGGTTTGTTGGATGTTGATTCTTGGGTTCCTTCCACCCAAGAAGTCCAAGAATCCCTTTTTAAATTCAATATTTTATGTTTATGAGTTTATCATGATTTATGTGGTTTGAAGTTAAAGTCCTTGTTGATATTGAGTTTTAATTCATGTTCTGATTATAAATATGCAAGTATTGACCTTAGTATGTGTTGGTTATGTGATGTTCATGATAAAGTCCCTTAAAGAAGCACGTGAAATTAAGTAATTATGTTAATTCGGTGTATTGACTGTTGTATGACCAAAGGGTGCCTCCCACATGTTTGATAAATTACTTATGTGAAGAAAGTGTCATTGTAACATGAAGTATATTATTCCAAAGCATATGTCAACTAGTGCATGCTAAGTGTTTGTTAAGAGGCCTAAATGAATGAATTATGATATGTTGCATGTATTCCTATCCATGTGAATTCCTTGTTGGATGAGTTATGAGACAATAGCATGCTTCTCTTTACAATTATATGTTTAAGATTCTCAAGTGCTCGAAATGATGCTTCACTAGTTATGTTGCGAATGATAGTCTATTTTCATGGTTGTTACACAAGAGTTATCATGCCTTATTTATTTATCTTATCAAAATCTGGGGGTATTTAATACCTGAAAACTTAGTTGTTTGTATAGAGCCAAGGCAGTCTCAAGATAACCTCTATCGTGCTATGATCAGTATATTTCAGTTAGTGACAGAAGTTAAGAAAACTCACTAAATCTTAGTATTCAGTCTAAACAAGCTCATATCTAGTAATATTCAAGTGTTCAATTCAGAACTCAGTAACATTCAAGTAATCAATTCAGAACCCAGTATCATTCAATCAAATAATGAGATCCAGTAGTGTTCCATCAGTCTTTGAAACTAAGTGAACTCAGCTTAACTCAGTTAACCAGTATGATCAGTAACAGATTCAGCTCAGTCTAAGTTCAGTTAAAAATTAGTTCTGAGTCCTTCAGTTGGGTGTAGTAGCTAGCACCGAGCGAGTACAGGGATGAAGGCTTCCATGTTAGAGAGGCAGAGTCATTAGTAACAGTCCCTAAACTCTAGAACTATGTAGCTAGCATAGGACCAAGAGTCACCCATTAGATTAAGGCTTGACTATCATACTGCCTTAGGCTTGACTTCCTGTTAAGGGTTACCCATTAGAGATGCTTGACCATAGCAGAGGTCTTTACCCGTGGCATGATATTGACACTCTTCCAGCTGGGGTTATAGGTTACACCCCACTAGATCAGATTCGAGGCATGTCGGTTAAGTGAGAACTCCCACAATTACAATTTTAGTATCAGTCTTTAGAGTAGAACTCAAAAATCAGGACTGACAGATACAGTCACCCATCTCGGTAAGAAACTTAGATAGTTCCATAGATTCATGGACCACCCACTAGATAGGCTTGGTATCACATAAAGTTAATTAGTATCAATAATAATAAATCTTGAGGTCATCCGTTAGATAGACCTGATCTCAGATTAATTAACTATCCTCATTATCAAATACAAAGATATTTCCCTAGATAGGTATGATCTCATATATAATCATTTCTTATCATTGGTAGTACACTCATAGATCATCCGTTAGATAGGCCTGATCTCAGTTTCTTTCAGAGATATTAGTAAGCTCAAAACTCAGTTATTAGTAGACTCAGATATTCAATCTTCCGGAGCTAGTCAATTCAGATGTCAGTAACAACTTCAGTTGTTAGAAGTTCAAGTGTTCAGAAGTTAGTATTCGGGGTTTCCATGATTTTAGTTATGATTTATGCATTCATGCATGTATCCTCATTCGACATATTCATATTGTTCAGTCAGTATAGTTCATGCATAAGCCTTTGTATTTAGCCTTACCTCATTTAGCATACCAGTACATTCAAAGTACTGACGCATACTTTCTTGCGCTATGGTCTCTTATACCATAGGTTCCGAGGTGCGAGATCCAGAGAACCCATAGTAGTCCAGACTCAGTCAGCAGCAGTATAAGTAGCAGTGAGTCCTCTTCATTCGAGGATGATCATTATTTTATTATCGTATTAGACTCAGTTTATTTTCAGTAGACGGAGTTATTTTGGGACATGTCCCATCAACTCCACAATTTAGACAGTTTAGAGACTTTTCAGACAGATGTATCTGCATTCAGTTGTCAGTTTTGAGTTTTTTAGATGTTTTAAACCTTATGGAAAGTTTTTGCCAGTTTTCTGCATTTATTATATTATATTATGCAGTGCTTAGGTGCAGATATCAGTATAGGGTTAGCTTGTAGTCCTTCAGGATCATGAGCACCGTGTGATGTTCCTGTTATAGAAAATAGGGGCATTACAAACTTGGTATTAGAGCCTAAGGTTAAATAGAGTCTTAGGAAGTCTAAAAAGATGCATCTAGTAGAGTCTTGTGCATAGGTGTGTTGCACGCCATATTTATGTACAGGAGGTTATAAGATCTTTTTAGGAACAGTTTCCCTTCTTTCAGTATTCATATCATGCGAGTGAGTATGAGCTCAAGTAAATCCTCACTCTAACCCATCTCTCTCTTTCATTTATAGAGTATGCCTCCCTACAAAGATAATACTCGTAGGAATGACAATCATCTACCTCAGCCCATAGATCCTCCGAATGAGATTGTGTCACATGCAGAGTTTCGGGAAGCTTTTCAAGCACAAGCCCAAGCTGTGACGACTACTGTTTAGGGAAATCGTCAGGCTTCAACCCCATCTAAACAAGATGGAGATTCATCCACAGCCAGGATCAGAAATTTCATAAGAATAAACTCTCTAGGATTCTTTGGGTCAGTAGAAGGTGAGGACCCATAACTTTATCTTGAGGAGGTGAAGAAGATAACCCAGATTATGAATGTGTCTGAGGAAGAGAGTGTAGAATTAGCATCCTATAGTTTTAAGGATATCACTCATAATTGGGTTATAGCATGGAAAAAGAGTTGAGGGGAAGATGTAGCTCCCATGACCTGGCAAATGTTTTAGGATGCTTTCTTAGATAAGTTTTTCCCGCTAGAGATAAGAGAAGCTAAGGTAGAAGAGTTCATGAACCTAAGGCAAGGATCCATGACAGTGAAGGAGTATTTTCTTAAGTTCAACCAGTTAGCTAAGTATGCTTCTAACTTGATAGCTGACCCTAGAGTGAGTATGACTAAGTTTATGACTGGTGTATCTGGGTCGATGTTAAAGGAGTGTAGAACCTCTATGCTCAATAGAGACATGGATCTTGCCAGGTTAATGATGCATGCTCAGCAGATAGAGGTAGATAAATCTAAGGAGAGAGAGATGTCTAATAAGAGAGCCAAAACTTGTAGCTATAGTTTTTCTCAAGCAGGGTCTCAAGGTGGTAATTGTTCACAGTATAGCTAGAAGTTTTTAGTCCCAGCTCCATCCTCATCCAGTGTACCCACACCAAAGTTAGGAGATATCAATCATGATGGGGTGCCAGGATCCAAAGCCCAGGGTAGTATTAGAAGTGAGTGTACCTATCCGCTTTGTGGAGAGTGTGGCAAGAATCACCTAGGTGTGTGCAGAGCTAACAGTCAGGCATGTTTTGGGTATGGTAATCCTGACCATAGAATGTGAGAATATAGAGTACTAGCTCAAAGGGATAGAGAATTGCGTTAGCATGGTGTCACTTTCGATACCAATAGTGGTCAGCGTCACAACAGACTCTATGCGCTTCAAACCCTCCTTGATCATGAAAGTTTCCCTAACATAGATTCAGGTATGTTATGAGTCTTTTAACTTCATGATATGCATTTTTAGATCCCTTGCTCCCATTTGAGCTTATGTTCAGCAAAAAGCAGATAGCAAAGCCAGCAAGTCAGTTTAGCAATCAGGCAGTCAGATTCATATAATTTGTTTTTCTTATTTTTTTCATTTATGCATGCTATCAGAAACCTCAGGCATGTATCTATCCCAAGATAGAGTATTCTAGTAGTTGTGAGTATAAATCAGTTCATGTATCATGCATTATTTTCAGACTCCCGAAGTTCAATTATGATCCAATTCATAGATGCCCTGTGCATCGCCCACGTATATAAGTGAAGTAAGCATTTTAAGAGGGACACAGTGTCCCAAGGGGGAGATATATGATAACTCCCCGATTATTTCATGTCTTTAGCCCATTCATTTGTATGTTCAGATGTTTCTCATAAACTTAGTATCCGTTATCATTGCATAATCAGACAAGCATTCATAAGTCAGTTCAGTCAAGTATTCATGAATTAGACATGCATGTTCAGTATAAAAAGCTCAGCTTATCAGTAATTCCAGTCGTGCATTTATGAGTCAAGTATCCATGCACCAGATGTGCATGTTCATTATGAGAATTCAGCTTATAAATAGTTTTAGATGGGTATTCTATGCATCAACTATGCATATCCAGCAGAAGATTCAGTATATCAGTAGTTCCCATCATATAGTATGTTTTGGATGTTCTTGTCCCCAAAGTAAGTTCAGTCGATCAGTACTCTCAGCCTAACAAGAGACATTAAAGGGAGAATGTTCCAAAAGGGGAGATAATGTAAGACCCCACAAATTTTCCTAGTTGTTAGAGCATTTAAAGTATACCAAGAGAAGCTTAGCACTTAAAAATTTGGATAAGTGTTGGAACTTTTCATTCCATAAGCCTTCGAACTTTGACGAATTATTTTGTGACCTTTCCAACCTCCGTTTCTTGATTTTCTTGTTGCGATGGGGCAAGTCAAGAGTACATCCCAGGTGAGTTTTAAAATTTTTAGACGAGTTTAAGGTTGTGTTTGGGTTGTCAAAACAGTAGATAAAGGCTACAGAGGGGCACTGCCCAGGTTCTACCAGGGGAATAGAAAGGCGTCGCCCAGGTTCTCCCCTGGGAATAGCAGGGCGCCACCCAGGCTGTAGCCTTGGGCCAAAATTTCATCCTTCATCTTCCGTGATTCCAAGGGTGAAATGGTCAATTCCCAACACCTTTATATACTTATTAACATTAGATTTCTCATTATTTCACCCAAATATACTAGTTTTCTCTTAACTTTCTTCAAGAACAATCATTAGAGTTCATAATTCAAGACCCAAATCATCAAGGTTTCTCCGTTAATTTTTAAAAAATCATATAGCAAGGTATGTTGGATGTTGATTCTTGGGTTCCTTCCACCCAAGAAGTCCAAGAATCCCTTTTTAAATTCAAGATTTTATGTTTATGAGTTTTTCATGATTTATGTGGTTTGAAGTTAAAGTCCTTGTTGATATTGTGTTTTAATTCATGTTGTAATCATAAAGATGGAAGTATTGACCTTAGCATGTGTTGGTTATGTGATGTTCATGATAAAGTCCCTTCAAGAAGCATGGGGAATTAAGTAGTTATGTTAATTCGGTGTATTGAATGTTATATGACCAAAGGGTGCCTCCCACATGTTTGATAAACTGCTTATGTGAAGAAATAGTGCCGTTGTAATATGAAGTATGTTATTCCAAAGCATATGTCAACTAGTGCATGCTAAGTGTTTGTTAAGAGGCCTAAATAAATGAATTATAATATGTTGCATGTATCCATGTGAATTCCTTGTTGGATGAGTTATGAGACAATAGCATGCTTCTCTTTATAATTATATGTTTAAAATTTCCAAGTGCTTGAAATGATGCTTCATTGGTTATGTTGCGAATGATAGCCTATTTTCATGGTTGTTACGCAAGAGTTATCATGTCTTATTTATTTATGTTATCGAGTCCTGGGGGTATTTAATACCTAAAAACTTAGCTGCTTGTCTAGAGCCGAGTCAGTCTCAAGATAACCTCAGTTGTGCTATGATCAGTATATTTCAGTTAGTGACAAAAGTTAAGAAAAATCAGTAAATCTCAGTATTTAGTCTAATCAAACTCAGATCTAGTAGTATTCAAGTGTTCAATTCAGAACTCAGTAACATTCAAGTAATCAATTCAGAACCTAGTATCATTCAATCAAATAACGAGATCCAGCAGTGTTCCATCAGTCTTTGAAACTAAGTGAACTCAGCTTAACTCGGTTAATCAGTATGATCAGTAACAGATTCAGGTCAGTCTAAGTTTAGTTAAAAATTAGTTCTGAGTCCTTCAGTTGGGTGTAGTAGCTAGCACCGAGCGAGTGCACGTATGACAGCTTCCTCATTAGAGAGGTAGAGTCATTAGTAATAGTCCCTAAACTCGAGAACTGCGTAGCCAGCACAAGACTAGGAGTCACCCATTAGATTAAGGCTTGACTATCATACTGTATTAGGCTTGACTTCCTGTTAAGGGCCCATTAGAGAGGCTTGACCATAGCAGAGGTCTTTACCCGTGACACGATATTGACACCCTTCTAGCTGGGGTTACAGGTTAGACCCCACTATATCAGATTTGGGGCATGTCAGTTAAGTGAGAACTCCCACAGTTCCAGTTTAAGTATCAGTCTTCAGAGTAGAACTCAAAAATTAGGAGTGACAGATACAGTCACCCATCTCAGTAAGGAACTGAGATATTTACATAGATTCATAAACCACCCACTAGATAGGCCTGGTCTCATATAAAGTTAATCAGTATCAGTAATAATAGATCCTAAGATCATTCATTATATAGACCTGATCTCAAATTCAGTTAACCATCTTCATTATTAGATTCATAGATCTTCTGCTAGATAGGTCTGATCTCAGACATAATCATTTCTTATCATTGGTAGTAGACTCATGGATCATCCGTTAGATAGGCTTGATCTAAGTTCCTTTTAGAGATATTAGTAAGCTCAGAACTCAGTTATTAGTAGACTCAAATATTCAGTCTTCCAGTGCTAGTGAATTCAGATGTCAGTAATAATAATCTCAATTATAAGAAGTTCAAGTGTTCAGAAGTTAGTATTCAGGGTTTCCATGATTTTAGTCATGATTTATGCATTCATGCATGTATCCTTATTCAGCATATTCAAATTGTTCAGTCTGTATAGTTCATGCATAAGCCCTTGAATTTAGCCTTACCTCATCTAGTATACCAGTACATTCAAAGTACTGATGCATACTTTCTTGCACTATAGCGTCTTATACCATAGGTTTCAAAGTGCGAGATCCAGAGCACCCATAGTAGTCCAGACTCAGTCAACAGCAGTAGAAGTAGCAGTGAGTCCTCTTCATTCGAGGGTGGTCATTATTTTATTATTGTATTAGACTCAGTTTATTTTTAGTAGACAAAGTTAGTTGGGGACATGTCCCATCAACTCTACAGTTCAGACAGTGTAGAGGCTTTTCGGACAGATGTATCATCATTTAGATTTTAGTTTTGAGTATTTTTGATGTTTTGAACCTTATGGCAAGTTTCCACTAGTTTTTGTATTTATTATATTATATTATATTATGCAATGCTCAGGTACAGATATCAGTATAGGGTTAGCTTGTGGTCCTTCTAGATCATGAGCACCGTGTGGCATTCCGGTTTTAGAAAATTGGGGTGTTACAGCAGATAAAGTAGTACTACTAAAGGCGGTAAAAAATGTTTCTTGGATAACTCAAAAATGAGTTCATTGAGTAGTCTTATCTTTTCTTTTCAATGTCACCCATCTTCCTCGTGTCCCTCAAATTATTAACGAATATTAATTAATGAATATTTAAACCCACATCTACATACACATACATCTAGAATTATCTCATCTCTCTTTCAACTTCAACCCTAAATTTATTTTATTCAACTCTCATTTTTTTCTTTCTCTCTTCTTTAGGGTTATCACAGCCTTTTTTATCTCTTTTTTCTTCTCTTTCTCATAAAGATCCTTTTGAATCTAAATCAATCCATATCTTTCTTCGACTAAAATTATTATTTTGATCCCCTTTTGACGTTAAGGTGTGGTTAACTATTGCTTTTTCATTCTTGTCTTCTTTTTTGCAAGTTATTTACATCTATTTTTTAATTTAATTATCATTTCACCATATAATATTTATTTAAAAAATTAGAAGGAACTTTTAAGTGTTGAATAAACAAATCGAGAATTTTTATTAGAATATGCAAAAAAAAATATTTGTTGGGAGAATTTTAAAAGCCTTGTTGGTAATATCATTTCTCTCAGTATGTATTTTGTTTGTTTCTTTGTTGTTGATGTTGTTATTGATATTTTTGGCGGGGTTGGCGTTGTTGAAACTTGCGGTGTGGTGTTGTTGATAGTGTTGGAGCAAAGGATGTTGCTTCTTTATTGTTGATGGTGTTGGAACAAATGATATTGTTTCTTTGTTGTTGATGTTTATTATTTGTTGTTTCTTTATAGTTTATGTTATTGTTGATGTTGCAACAGACGGAGAACCTGTTGGAACAAATCAAACCACCAGCAAAGCTAGTTTGATGTATTCCAATAGACTACACATCTGTTGCAACAGACTCCACATCTGATGCAATAGACTCTGCATCTGATGCAATAGACTCCACATCTGTTACAACAGACTTTATATCTAATGCAACAGATGGATAATGTTCTTTCTGTGACATTAATTTTTTCCTCTTCTTTGTAGATATAAGGAACTAAAAGTTGATCAACTTTTGCCCGGCCAACACAAGAAGCTGCAGTAAAGATGGGTTCGGAGGAATAAGCTGCATGCAGATGGAACACTTCATGTGTAAGAGGTATGTATTACTGATAATGCTATCGTGGAAACACACATAGAGTGCACTGATTTTTTGAATATTGTTTTAACCGATTAGTCATTGATCATTCAAATAAAATATCTACAATTTTATAGTTAAGTTTGGTAAGTCCGAACTGATAAGGCTGAGGGACCATGAAAATGGTTCTGATACCCTGTTAAGATTTAATGTTGATTGTTGCTTATGTTTATGTGTCAAGCATTATGAATGGATCTAGTTTTGGTGGCATTGTAAAGAAATTCAATAGTGATTAGACTAACTTTTGGGGTACATTGGACCCTTAGCAGGCTGGGACTTTGAAGCCTCCCACTACTTCAACCAAGAACGAAATCAATATAGTTATTGCCCTAGCCAAAATTTATATGGTTGGGTAGCTCGGGGTGATGATTATACGCCAGAAGGTGCGGTAGGAGAATGCCTTCGAGGGGAAATGGGTGGTTGATGAAAGACTATATCATATGATAGCTAATTGAAGGGGATACATAGGGTAGAAAGTAACTTTTAGTGAATCTGATCGATGAAACTATCTTAAAACGTGAAAATTTATATCAAGTGCAAATAAGAAATTGTATCCGGTAATGAAAAATCCATCTATTGTTTCTCTAAAAGAAAAATAGTGCAGATTGTCTCTTGCTAGAGAGCTGTATCTAGGTAGTCTAAGGTTGAAATAATGTACAGTAAGTCTAGAAAACTTGCACCAACAGCAACTGCAGTTAAAATAAGGAATCTAAGCGAAGTTGGTAGTTTTTGAATTTTAAATTGCATCTCATTCCTTCTTGTTTGTGGTTCCAATTAGGTCCACTGATGTTGACCTGATCAAAATCACAAATGAGATTAAAATAAAGTTTGAGTGTCATTACTTCCTTAGCAATATGGTTATAATTAATTGTGTTTTCTAGCCTTAGCATGCTTTCAACATATCTTGGAGAAGACTAGAGGCTTGCTGTAGTATATGAATTTCAATAATTTTCAAGCTTGTCTCCATCTTGCTGATTTGGTATTCAAGCTTATCATTGTCATCTTTGAAGTTGGTATAGAGTTCCTGATCTTTTGTGAGATCAATCAAAACACTTTCTTCAGAAGCCTTAAAGGATATATGTAGGGTCGTGTATGTTTTAGGTTAAAATATGTTGATGCACAGTCAATATATGGTCCCAACAGTTGAATAGCTCACTTTTATCGAGTGTTGCTCAATGCAGCTTGCTCAACTAAACTTCAAGGGATTTGATAAATTAATAAGCAAGGAGTTAGTAACTCTTGATCTAAACTGACTCTACCAAGCCTATCAAACTTTACGTAACTCTAGGCTCATTACCCTATCAAAAAACTTTCCCGAGTTAGTGAACTGTCATGACCCGATCTGAGGCCCAGGCCATGACAAATATGGCCCGAGCTCCCCCCTCCCCCTTAAATTCGATTATCATTTATATATATATATATATATATATATATATGAATGCATATGGTTCTGGATACTCGTCGCGGACTGGGCCTCAGGTCAGGTCATGACAGTTCACTAACTCAGGCAAAGTTTTTTGATAGGGTAATGAGTTTTGTAACATTCACTACAAGAAAAAGGGCTATTAGGGACGAGAAAAATGGTCCCAAAAAGTCTATTTCTGGTCCCTAAAAGTCAATAGGGATGGGAAAAATCTGGTCGCCACCCATCCCTAAAGGCTCCGTCGCTAAAGATCAATTGCGACGACATTAAATTCCCGGTCATTAACGATTATTGCGACCAGAAAAATTCTGGTCCTTAGAATGCTTTTAAGGACCATATTTCTGGTCCCTAAACATACAGATTGATTGGGGTGTACAATATTCAGGGACAAGCTTAACTGGTCCTTAGAGGTCTAATGCGACCAAAAATTTGGTCCTTAAAGAAAAACAAATTCTGGTCCCTAAAGCTCTGTTTACAATTTAAGCAAATGTGCAGTAGTTTTAAAGAATGTTTTGCTAAGATATTATACCATTTCAAAGATAGATAATCTCAAATGCACATATAAACAGAGTTATCACTTGTATTGATTATAAAATATGTATTAACATCACAAAGAACCAATGCTACAAACAAATATTTAAGGAATAGTACTATTACATAGGTCAGCCCACAAAGGCTAACATCCTTCGTACATATTCTAATGTTTTGTTCAACAATCCTAGAAAAATGACCAAGAATTTGTCAACTTGTTTGAAATCATCATAATTCGTAGCAATTGAAGCTTCAAATCCTGTGTGGAGCTAGTTTAGGCCTTCTCTCTTGTATTTACAGTAAATGTAAATAGTAGCAATTAAATTATTTCAAGCACAAAAGAAATCAGTAGTCATATCAATATCCAGCTGACACTCGAACACCACGAATCAAGATAAATTCTATATATGCAGCAGTTATTCGTACACTATAACATAATCTAATCAAACTGGATTTGCTATCTACTACTATATTTCACGACCATCCACATACAGAGATTAAGGCAAAAGGTAAAGAAAAACTAACATTATCATACTGCAATTCAGTTCAATAGTAAAGAGATTTTTTTTGGTTGAGAATGCGGCATAAACGAGATACAATTTATTGTCATTCAAATAGAATAAGCTTTGCAGGTGTTAACAATTAAATTTAAATTGGTGATGGAACTATTCATTAGCTGAAGTACACAACTTGAGAGATCTTTTTTTGGTTACAGACTGAGCGATCTTGATGTGACTCTAGGGCTAAATACAAATATTTGTTAACTGATCTAACAAGATACACTATCATATAGTATTGAAAGTTTTCAAGTCTTGCAAAGATTGCAGATGAGGGAAAACAAACCTGCATTATTTCCAGCAGCAGAATAATCTAGATCCTGCCGAGAATACAATAAATGAGGAAAGCACAAATCAGCAGATCACATAAAATCTCTCATCAAAGCAAAGAAATGTATAATCATTCAAGCCCATTATAACAAAAGCAACTAGCAGATAAAGAATCTAGTAGTTTGGAAAACAAAGAAAAATGGGACAGAAGGTAACCTCCAATGTCCATGTTCATCTACATGAACTCAAGATCTACACTCGTATGTATTGCTACTTGCTAGAACTTTTTAGATGGAAGTTATTCAATCAGGCATTACTACATTGAGACCTAACATAAGGCAACAACCTTGACAAGACCAGGAGAGATATAGATACTCAACTTTGATAAAATAGAGAGGTACTTAATTAATGACAGGTATCAAGCTTGAGACTTATCATCGGAGAAGTATCCTATCCATTGTACAGTCATCCTTTTATTTTATCGTCTTCATACGTATAACCATACGCTACTATATGTGGATCTTCCATGACATCCTAAAAGTGTTCAAGTCAAAGATAAAAGCATCAATCATACAGGATACACACAGTACACTAGATACGAAGTATCAGCTACCACAAATTAGCATCTCAAGGTTCTAAGTGATTCACCTTATTTTGATAATCTTAATCACTTAAAGAACCAAAGGTTTGCAATATCTTTATAGCTACTTTTATGTGGTGAATAATCCCCTTGTAAGGAAGATCCGGTTATTTGACTTTCTAGTACAAGCTTCTTCCCCTAGATCTTCTGAAGTTCTTTTAGGAACAGGTCATTCTAAAACCTCAATGCTTCTATCTCTTGTCTTTGCTTTGCCAAAATCTCCTCCTGTTCTTTCCTTTGATCATTTTTTTACTTGGATAATTTATATGACACTTCAGCCTAGGACAATCTAACGTCAGTGACAAGAATGTAATAAAAACATGTGAAATTCTATCACAAAGTATTTGTGGGGAGAAAGACATATGATCTTAATTAAGGTCATGTCCTCGGTAAGCTGAAACTTACCAAGTCATTTTATTGTTGATGCTTCAGTTCCCATTGAAGCAAGAAATAAATGTTACGAAGGGAGTATAATTAAAGTTAGTATTGAAGAGTTTCTAGAAAAGGAAATATGTTTTTTTTAAACACACTAAAAAGGAAAGTAAGATAACCAAATAAAAAAGAAGGGAGTATAATGTAACTGAAAAGCAAGCTATTGAAATAAGCTTTTGGTTTGTGAAACCTAACCTTTTCATGTTTTTTGAGGATTTTGGAGAATGTAGACAGGTTCATATAGTTGGTATCAGTTCATCCAAGGATTAGCAGGCCAAATGCAGAGAGCCAAAATAATTAAATTGAAAGAATTATTTTGGAAGGAAAGCAAGTGAAACTTAAGCTTCACTGCCTGAAGTGTTTTAGATGGCCAAGTTTTTGATAAAACTCAATGAAAACAAGCTTCAGCCTATGTTCAACCTTCTTTAGTTCCTCTTTCTTAACGGAACACTTTGTTGGTTATCGAAAAAGGCTGCCACAACCCAAAATCTACAATTTTTAAAATGCCATGATTGTCAGTGAGAAGATTAGAACCCTTGATGTCCCGATGCAAAACACCCCAACTATGGCAATGATCAAGTCCACTTAAAAGCTACCGCATGTAACATTTGACCTGTAAGAAACAAAATAAGATTCAAACTTAGTTATTAGACTTGAATTATGCTGTGTGAAAGAACAAATTATTATATTAAGAAAAGATTAATGTCCAACAAATAATGCATGGAAAAGAACCTGCAGCTCTATAAATTTAATCCTAGAAAGAGCTGCCAGACCGGTGAGATCATGTTCCATGTACTCAAATACGAGGTACAAACTACAAGATGTTCTTGATATAACCAAGCCTTCCAATTTGATGATATTTGGATGATCAAGCCTTCGCAGAATAACAATCTCCCTTCCCATAAATTTGATACTTTCAGGATCCATTTTTTCGAACCTTACTTTTTTAAGCGCAATGAGTTTATCATTAACCAGTTCATGAGCCTTGTATACACTACTATAAGTCCCTTGTCCAATCTGCAAGAACAATATGCTATTACACAACTAATAAACTATTAATTGATAACACTAGCGCACGTTGACAAGGAAACTAGATAACAAAGGATAAAAGATTAAATGCCACAAGCATTGAAATGCAATAGATGAAATAAATGTTGAATCAGCTGAATCAAATTCTCGTCATGATTGTGGCTGTTCTATAATTTGTTTGATGGTTATCCATCAACTTTCACTATAATTATAGTAATATGAACCTATGAACTACAGACCTAGTATGTTCCAATCTGCACCTAGCCTTCCTTAGTTAAATCGATAACAGGCACGGGACCATTCTCCCTCAATGGGTGTATAGAACAAAGGGGACAAAATTCCAAGGTTCTAATTTCAAAAAAAATAGAGAAGAGGAAGAAGGTATCTAGAGTCAATTTTATAGTTAAGTGCATCAGTATGACTATTTGACAATCAGCTTACCGTTAACTTTCTCATAGTGATCGTCCCCGACCTTTTTAGATCCATTAGGCTTCCTATCAAATGAACCAACTCTAATATCTCCATTCTCTGATTTCTCTTTTAGCCTAAAACTTTTTTATCTCTTTGAACCCACAGCTGATGCCCCTTTATCTAACTTTCTCTTCTTTGGGCCATCCCGCCACTCCTTGACCGGTCGAGAAGGTTTGCCACAAACACAACCCATTATCAACAAATGACAGCCAATCAAAGACCCTTATTCGCAGTTGCAAGTTACTGCCTCACAATACCTGGCTTAATAAGAAATCCATCTTTCCAAGAATTAATCGAACAAAAACAACTTAGAATTCCAATAAAAAGCTCTTACGTATTAGAACTTTAAAAAGAACACTATGAAATACCAAGAACTCGAATCATATAAACTGCATCGAGAAACAAGATAATAACCCAGAAAAGCTCAACTTTTTCACACAATTTGACTGCAAGTGAATACAAATTCCAGAATACCCAAAACTGGAATCATATAAACCGCATAACGCCACTACCTATAACCCAAAAAAGCAAAACCTTTTCACACAAATCAGTTGTAAGTGAAAGATTCCAGAATACGGAAACTTAAATCATATAAATTGCATAGAGGAACTAGCTATAACCCCAAAAACCTCAACTTATTCACAATTTAATGGCAAGTGAAAATCAAGATTCCAGAATACCCAAAACTGAAATCACATAAACTTCATAGAAAAAGAACCCTCTAAAAGCTCAACTTTTTGGCAAAATTGAGCGACAACGGAGATTAGTCAAATCAAACAAACGAAATTGAGAAGAATTGGAATCAAACAAGCAATAGAAACAAAATCAAAAATAGACGAAATTGAGAAAGCATTGAGATTATTAGATGAACGGAAAATAGATGAAAATTGAGAAAGCAATAGAACGAAATTGAAAAGATCAATACGAACAGAATTTTGCATCCAAACAAATGAAATTTAAGATAAAACTTACCTGCACAGCTTAAAAAACCAAGATTATGCAACAAAATCAAGGGGAAAACACGCAAAGCAGATCGTGTAATAAAGAGAATTTCTTTGATAGTGCAAAAATAATTAGGGCAAATTGTTGATTGAATAAGAACACGTTTAAGCTACTGGTATATTGATGATAGGCGTATTTACATGCCTAAAGCACCATAATTCACCCATATTTTAAGGACAAAATATATAATTCCTGCACTTTTAATCCTTTTTCCTGTAAGTGAGCTAACCAACGTGATTAGCAAGTTTTCAGGTATAAATGATGAAGATTTCAGCATTTTATGAACTGGTTGATGCCAAAGGAAGCTTCACGTAAGAAGGAAGGCAGCTTTTGGAAGCCTATGGACTGAAAGTGATGCATGGAAAACTTGTCCCGGGCAAAAACAGTATTTCCAAAGACTTGGGGATCAGCAGTAACTTAGTAGGATTAGGATAAGGAAGCAGTAACCTAGTAGGATTAGGACAAGTATGCAGTAGCTTAGTAGGAATAGGATATGCGTGTTATAAAAACCCTATTTTACTGAACTTTTCAGCAATCAATTCATTCTCTTTCAATTCATTCTTATTCTCTTCTACTCTTAAATTCGTTGTTGACATTATTATTCATCTATTCGACTTTTAACTCTCACGACAAGAGAAACGCTACTAGCAAGGAATTCACGCCACAAGTGACGCCAATACTTACGTCTTGTAATATTGTTATTACTTTGGTAAGATGATGATATCCTCGTGGTTTTCCTTCACAACGATGAGTAGCTAAACTTCTCTGTTAGGGTTATGGAAGCCTTATGAGATACTATCCATTTCTATGAGTTTGTGAATTCTTGATACGCATGCTGCTTATATCATTACTCTCTTCATCTTAATTGAATTCTTGTGGTTGCAAACATATAGAATACGCCAGTATAGCATTAACTTGTTCGAAAGAAAAGTTACATGTCTGGAAAAGAGAGAGTGACAAGGAAATAGGGCTACCAACCCCTGTTTAAAAGTTAGTGTCGTAACTGGATTAACCTCTTGGAGAATTCGTACCATTAGTTATACGCTTTAAGCTCGAAAGAGTTAAAGTGAAATAATCCTTGATGGTCGAAAGACACTAGGATTTACCATAGAATACAAAACTCTATAAGCGCATGCATGTCTGAATTCCGCATAACTCATAGCCAATAGATACGTAAAACTCATAAGGTGGACATAACCCTAACTTACAATTCCCATTGATTAAAACCTACTAAACAAAGCATTCCATTTTTACTTTGCTATTTTGATACTTTTAATTCACGCCTAAACCATCCCCCCTTTCCATAGAATTTTCGACCAAAAGTCTAATAATAGTTACAACACTTAGTGACCAAGTATTCCCTGTGGGATTCGACACCCAACCCAGTTGGGTTCTATATTTGACAGCGACCGCTTACACTCTTACGAGAGCTGTAGTTTGAGCGTTATCAAATTTTGGCGCCGTTGTCGGGGATTACACTTGTCTATTAAGATTCTGATAATTACTAGACCCTTTGGTCAAAGATTCTCGTACTTTACTTTTAGTTGTTGTTTTTGTTTTCTGTGGGTTTTTGTTTAGTGCATGCCAAATACTCAAAGTTCGGGACAACCATTATTACCCATAAACCCTGAACCGCAACTTATTGGAAGGATGGATGCACAACGTGACATTGAGAGAAGGGTTGCTCAATAGGAGCAGGCTAGACTAGCTGTGTTGGCCGCTGCCCAAGTACATCAACAGAATATTGATAACCCTGGGCGGGCAACAAATCCTGATGATGAGGACCCAGGTGATGACGAGCTACTAAACCCTAGGCGTGATGCTGAGGTGGCGACACCTGCAAACAGAAGAGATCCTCAAGCCAGATTTAGGCCTGAACGCCGCGCTATGCAGATGCCTTTCGATGATGATGATGATGACCTGGACGGAGCTGGTGCCACAGGAGCTATTATTCCTCCACCCTTGGCACCTGGAGCTAAGGTCGACATCACTAGCACCATGATTCAGTTATTGCAGCTCAAGGGACTATTTGGTGGACTTGCAGGTGATGATCCGAACATACATCTGGTCAATTTTATCTCTACATGCAAGTCATTCGACAATCCAGGCATTGGACAGAATGCAATTTGGCTACGCTTATTTCCATTATCTCTATTTGGGGAGGCAACTCTATGGTTGAATGGGCTGACTCCTGATTCTATTGCAAATTGGAGGTAATTGAAAGACACTTTCCTAGAAAGATTCTTTCCGCCATCCAAGAGAGCACAGTTGAGAGATGAGATCAGCAATTTTCGACAGCTTCCAACTGAAGCTCTTCACGAAACATGGGAGAGATTCAAGAAGAAGCTTATGAGGTGCCCAAACCATCATATGACCAATGTCCACTTGATAGAGATATTATATAGATCCTTGAATTCGGTAACTAAGCCAGTGATGGATAATGCGGCTGGAGGATCATTCATGGACCTCACTTTTATTCAGGCAAGCGATATGTTAGACCGAATGACAAAGCAAAGTAGAGCTTGGCAAACCAAGGATTCAGAGGTAGCAAGCTCTACCACATCAATTGGCATGACTGTAGAACAAAGGCGAAGAGAGGAGGAACGCGATCAAGATATGGCGCACATAAAAACAAAGATGGATCTTCTTACCAAGCATTTATTATCAGGGAAGATCGAAAAAGTCAAAGCTGTTGTGACACAGGGAAGAGATGATTCCGAGTCTGAAGAAGAAGCAAATTACTTGAATAATCAGGGGGGTTTCCGAGGCAATGCCCAAGGAAACCAAGGTCGGAACTATTATGATAAATCCGGAAACAAGGACCGTGATCAAGGTAGTTGGAAGAACAAGACTGACAGGAGTGGTCTATATATTCCTCTTGGAAGTAGGGAAGCCGCGGCATCTGGTTCGGGGAAGATGACAATGGAAGATATGATGGCAAAGCTGTTGAAAGGAGTGGAGGCAACTAATACGGGAGTGAATGAGGTGAAGAACGACTTGTCTTCAATAAATCAATTGGTTGACTCGCATTCTACTGCTATAAAACACCAAGAGTAGCAATTGAGTCAACTTTCAAGAGAAATAATTGTAATTAGATTTTAGAAAAGGCAAAAAATTGGCATTTTTGCGCCTATGTATTATTTTCCCGCTCAAAGATCTATTACCAATAAGGACGAGTTAAAAAATAAATTAGGACCATATTTTATACTTTCGCAAAAAAATACACAATTAAGGACCGAAATATAATCTCGTCTCAATTGATATAATTTTAGAGACCAAATTATTAACTCGTCCCTAAATGTTGGTCTTAAATAGACCTTTTTGTTGTAGTGATTTGATAGTCTTGGTAGAGTCAGTTTAGATTAAACATTACGTAACTCCTTGCTTATTAATTTATCAAATCATTTAAAGGTTGGTTGAGCAACCTGCATTGATCAACGCTCGATAAAAGTGAGCTATTCAATAGTTGGGACTACATATTGACTGTGCATCAACACATTTTGACCTAAAACAAACACAGCGGCCCTTCATGTATCCTTTAAAGCTTCTGACGAAAGTGTTTTGAAGGCCTTCTACAATGCCACAACTTTGAAAGAGAAAGTGTTGCTGATCGAGCTTACAAGAGACAGAAACTCTATACCAACTTCAAAGACGACAACGATAAGCTTGGATACCAAATCGGAAAGATAGAGGCAAGCTTGAAAATTATCGAGATTCACATACTACAGCAAGCCTCTAATCTTCTCCAAGAAATGTTGAAAGCATGCTAACCAAGAAAACACAATCAATCCATGTTGCTAAGGAAGTAATAACACTCAATCTGTCTTTCAATCTCATTTGTGGTTCCGATTTGGTCAACAGCAGTGGACCTAATCAGAACCACAAACAAGAACGCATGGGATGCAATTTAAAATTCAAAATTTATCGGCTTCGCTTAGATTCCTTATTTTAACTACAGTTGCTATTGGCACAAGTTTTCTAGACTTACTATACATCATTTCAACCCTCGATGCCCGTAAGGCTGATTTCTTGGTCTTCTATTATTTTCTATCTAGGTGATAATCCCGACCACACCACCTAGTCGCAGCTCCCTAGCAAAGTGCTGATCAACATTATTTTTCTTTTAGAGAAATATCAGACTAATTTACATTACTGGATACACTTTTATATTTGCACTTGATTCAAATTTCTCACGTTTTAAGATAATTTCATTGGCCAGATTCGCTAGAAGTTCCTTGCTACTCTATGTCTCTTCTTCAATTAACTTTCAGATGATATAGTCTTTCATCAACTCCCATTTCTCTCATAGACATTCTTCTTTAGTTCCTTCTGGCGTATAATCATCTTCTCGAACAACCCTTCCATCTAAATTTAGGCTAAGAGAATTTCTATTTATTTTTCATTATTTTTTGATGTAGTGCGAGGCTTCGAAGGCATTCTCCGAGTTCAATGCACACTTAAAGTTAAGTTCAATTGCTATTGGATCTCTGCAATGACACCAAATATTGATCTCTTCTCAAAACTTGACACACATAAACATGAACAACAACCGTCAGTAACTCATAACAGGGTATCTGCACCATCTTCATGGGACCTTCGTCCTTATCAATTCAAACCCATCAAACTTAACTATACAATGCAGGATCTTGTTTGAATGATCAGTGCCTAATTAGTTAAAAACTGCATTCACAAAAATATTATACTTTGTGTGTGTTGTCTCGATGACCTTAGCAGTAATATTTAACTCCTACACATGACAGTGGATCCATCCATCTGCACGCACCTTATTCTTCCTAGCCCATTTATGGATTTAATTGAATAAACATATGACTAACAAGTTGCAACAGATGCCACATCTATTTAAACTGTCAAACAATTGCAGACATTTGTTACGACATATGATTATTTTGTTGCAACATATGACATATCTATTGGAAAAATAAAACAGATATATCCATCTATTGCAACGGATTGTCAATATGTTGTAAGTTATCTAACAGATGGAATATATTTTGCAATAAATTACCCATCTGTTAGATTTATTTTAAAGCAATTTTCTTTTCTTTCCGAAACACAATAAAAGATAAAATGTTGTATTTAGATTCGTTTTTTTAATTTACATATTCGAAAAGTCACCAGTTTTATTTAATTAAGGGATATAAACAGTCGTGGTTTTTTGACTAACCCCTTCGGATTCAATCATTTATAAACAGGTCCCTCCGTACTCGTGCGTTCTACTACACTTACAAATATGGTTGATCCAGATTCGTACAAGAAGATTCATATCGAGTCCTTGCAAGAACTTCAAAGCCAGTTTGATGAACTTCAGAGGGATTTGGCCGACTTCAGAGCAAGGCTGAGGAGGGCCCTACTGCTGCTGGATGAAAATTTTCTGATTGACAATAATAATAGTAACAAAAAGAAAAATAATAATAATAATAATAATAGTAATGATGATAATAATAGTAGTAATAATAATTAGGTTATGTTTTTTGTTTTAGCGTATGTATTTTTCTCCTTTTGTATATCGGATCTACCCAGCCAAGGGATTCAAAAATCTATGTTTGGTGGTCGACTTTGAATTTTTAATTCTTATTTAGTATTTAATTATCATTTTGTTTATTCCTTATTATCAACATGTGGACGATTGGTGGTAGAGATTGAGCATTTGTGGTAACAGAGGTTAATCTGATGCGATAGATCGATCATATGGTGCAACAGGCGGCTATTAATAAAAAAGGGTTATTGTTGTTATTGAGAGGGTGAAAAGACATGACTTTCCTATTATTTAATATGAAAAATGGTTTGTAAATAAATAATAAAAAAATAAATGATAAGCACAATTTATAACCGTAAGAGAACAGTTATTTAATTTTAATAACTGATCGTGACTTTTCACCATTTTTGTTTTTAAATTTATTTTTTAAAATTATTTATTTATTATATAATAAAAAATCACAATATTGGATTAATTAACTTATATGATGATTGTTAAGAAAAAGGTGAACAGTCGTGACTTTTTATCTAAAACACATTCAACAATGTTGCTGATGCATCAAATTTCTCATCTGTTGTGACTGATGTATCAGCTGCTACAAGAAATCAAAAAAGCTATTAAAACAGATCATCGATTTGGTGCAACAGATAGTATATCTGTTGCAACTGATGGCTTATCTAAAGCAACAGACATACAATCTGTTGTTAGAACTCAATAAAAATGATTATTGTTTTATTAAAGAAGCAGTTATTGAAAAGGTATTTTTTTAATTTATATAATAAAAAAAGTCATCCAATTTCGATTAATGATATGATGATAATTTTTTTAAAAAAAGATAGATTATATATTGCAACAGATAGATTTTCTGATGCAACAAATTTTTTATTTGTTGTAATAGATGATATATCTGTTGTCACAATGAGTTATCTGTTGCAATAGATATAGAATCTATTGTCATAACTCAATAAAAATGGTTCTTGAAAAGAACTAATTAATAATTATAATCCTAAAAGTCATGACTTATCACAGTATTTCTTAATTTGATTAAGTCATAACTTTTCACAGTAATAAAAAATGTAATTAATAAATAGAGGTGAATAGTCGCGTCTTTTTGCCACTCATTCAAATTTAATCCTCTATAAATAGGTCCCTCCTTACTCAATCGTTCATTCAACTGCACTATATTTATTTATTGCATCTTGTCTGTCATATTACACCTTCCACCACTTTCTCTTCCCTGACTCAGGTAAGTTTTTTTCTTGCCAATTTGTAGGATACATTGTATTACATTCAGACATTCTTTCCTTTACTTTTATTTTTACGTTTTTTGTCAATTCATATGTGTTCTAGATATGGTTGATCTAATGTGGGACGTTACTTTTCTGCAAAACTCCGTGAATGAACTTCGGATGCAGGTTCGTGACCTGCAATGGAAACTGAGAGCAGTTAGAGCAAGGATGCTCCGTGAGATCCGCAGGATGAGGAGGGTCTTGCTGCTACCGATTGAAGAATAGTCTGCTGGCAATAATAATAATAATAATAATAATAATAATAATAATAATAATAATAATAATAATAATAATAATAATAATAATAATAATAATAATAATAATAGCAATAACAATAATAATAATGATGATGATAATAATAATTAGATTATTTTTTTCTTTTAGTCTATGTATATGTATTTTTATTTTTTTTGTTTAATAAAAAAATTATGTTTGATCAACTTTGATGTTTTAATTCATATTTAATTTTCATTCTGTCTATTATTTTCTCAACAAACATGTCGACTATTGGACGTAAGGAATAATTTTGAATCCAGTAGCAATAGCAAGAGTTGAAACATATTGGTTATCTGTTGGGTTTGTGGCAGAGGCTGATTTGTGTTGTTCCAAATAGATTACTCATATGTTGCAACAGATAAGCAGTCTAATGCAACAGATAATTAGTTTGATGCAACAGATAACTAGTCTGTTGCACGGATTTGATGTTTTAATTCATACTTTCTCCGTCTCAAATTGAGATGACACATTGATTAAGAAAAATAATTAGTAACATGCCTAGTTTACCATAATTCTCCTATTAAATGATGTTTAATTTTAATTTGATGAAAAAAATAATTAAAGCAAAGGGTAAAACGTGAAAAAAATTTTATCTCTTCTTGATTAATGAAAAAAGACAAGTAAAATGAGAAATCAAAATAGGAAATTTAAGACGGGTAATTTGAGATGAAGGGAGTATTTAATGTTCATTCTATCTATTATCTTCTCAACAAACATGTCGACGATTGGACGTAAGGAATAATTTTGAATCCAATAGCAATAGAAAGAGTTGAAACATATTGGTTATCCGTTGGGTTTGTGGCAGGGGCTGATTTATGTTGTTCCAAACAGATTAATTATCTGTTGCAACAGATAAGCAGTCTGATCCAACAGATAATCAATCTGATGCAACAAATAACTAGTCTGAGATAATGAATCTGATGCAACAGATAACTAGTTTGTTGCAACATATAACTAGTCTGTTGCAACAGATTACCCATCTGTTCGATTCATGTTACAGGCACTATAGAAGAATAAACATAAATCCAACATATTAGTCTTCCATTGCAACAGATTACTCATCTGATGCACCATATGAGTGATCTATTTAAATTGTGGGCACTTATGTTGAATTCATGATCGGGTTCTATCCATTGTTGAAAAAAACAGCAGTAACTGTGTACCCAACTGACAAATTCGAACAAAAATCATAATTTTACTTATAAAGTCACCTATGAAGTAATGCCAAAGTGGTAAGTGTTGTAGGAAATAAAATTTATCCTAAGAAATTGGCCAGATAACAGCAGTAACAACAACAACAACAATGGTCGACAAGAACAAGATGAAGAGATAATGAAGTAGAAGATGATGATAATGAAGCAGAAGATGATGAATAAAGCAGGACCAACAATGAACAACAATAATCGTGATGAGAGAGAAAATAACAACGGATGAGAAGAGAGAGAAACGCTCCTTTTTTCCCTCCATTTTCTGTTATATTAACTAACATTTGGATCAAAGAGTAAATTAAAAAACTTGTGGGTTATTTTCAAACTTCTCCAACTTTCTTAATCCATACTAAAGTAATTATCACCTCCACTCAATAATTAAGACTTGTTTCACCTACACCATATTTTAAAACTCTTTTGTCACCTACAGCCCAAACCCCCAACTAACAACCTTACAAATCATAAATAAAGAAGAAGACTCATGGATTAGACAATTATTTACAAAATGGTATGGTAATTTGCACTTAAATGAGTTCATCCAAGTGATTTGAGGTAAGCTTAACTATAAGTAGAAAACAGGATGGTTGTGAATTCCATAGCTTTTGGGAGAGTGCCTTTGGGATTATTGTTTTCTTTTTTTCGGGAACCAAAGTTACCTAGCAAATCAGTTTATCTGGATAAGAAAGTGTTGGTGTATTTTAATATTAAAATTAAATTGTATGATAATTTATGGACATTATAAAGTGGAGAAAGTGGTGATCATTAGATTATAATAACTTTTGGAATATCTCACTTTATTCATTCAGAATTCTACCACCTAATATCTCCTTGCTCTCATTATTTTGTCTTTAATTTTATGAGTTAGTAGTAAGAATGTGGCCTTAAGTTTCGTGTAACTTCTACCATTATTCTACCTCTTATGTATTGTAACTCATATACAACATATGTAACCTCTAAAGCATTCATCTTCCTCAATATTTCCTACTTCCTCATTTACTAGAGGGAAGAAATACTACACCTCCATAAATGGTGTTTTCTTCCTTGTGATGTAGAGATGAGTTGCAGTATATTGTGAGAGATAAGAAAAAGATGATAATGTTGAGAAAATATTATTATGTGCAGTAGTGAAAGAGGGAGTTGAGACATAAAAAATATTTTAAGTCTTCAACTATAGTTACTATACAAAAGAGAGTAATTATATTTGTGAAAGAGAGAGTTGAGATAAGAAAAATATTTTAAATCTTTAATTATATTCATTATACAAAAGAGTGTTTTAATATGTTGAAGGAATGTATTTTTGTGGTAAAGCTTGAAACTCTTCAACTCGGAATTGCTTGAGTTGTACATCGTTGATGAGTTGTGTATCCTGGAGGGGACAAGTCAAGAGATATACTACTGGATCAGTGTAGATTATGCTACAGTGAGCTTAAATCTCCTTAAAGAGAGTGGGATATCCACGCCTCAGCCAAGAAGAAGATTATATTATTTTGTTCATTTTATTATTTCAACTGTAATTTATTGTAATTGTGGTATATTTTTAAAGTACTGGTCAAGTCTACGTACGTTGCACTTATTCTTCATGTTCAGCAGTCAACTGATAGAAAATATATAAAAGAAGATAGATAGTAATAGATCAGAAACTACAATAAAAATATGATTAAACTCAACCTTTACACAAAAATCCCTCAAAATTCGATCATTCATGTACCACCTATAAACTACAACAAAATAATACGATAAGCAAGATATAAGAATAATATGATTAAACCTAACTTTGCACAAGAATTCTCAAACACAAATTCCTCAAAAACCTCAACATTCATCTACCACTTGTAAACTACAACAAAACAATACGATAATCAAGCTATCAAAACAGTAAAATTAAACTTAACTTTACATAAGAATTCCTTGAAGCTTGACTGAACGTCCATCTACCATATGTATTAAGCTGAAAAAACAACAAAAACTAACATAACTCATGAGAACACAAAATAAGAAGAATTCAATTACGACATGAATCACATGTTCTAACGCCTATTTAGTACCTACTACAGAAACATAACCAAGTTCAATTCACTCCCATAAGTCACAACTCACAAAGCAACATACAAATCAAACCCGTATATTTTTTTCCAAAAAAAAAAATAAACAAGAAGTAAACACAAAGAGGCAGCAAGTCAGCTTTGGTGTGAATTTTACTTCTAGTTCTTCAACTTCCAAAGTCCAAACACGTACAACTATATTTTATTTCCATTTTCTAGAGTTCGAAATAAGACGTCGGAATCAAGAAGACAGATTAATGTGATTCTCTCTCTATATATATATCAAGTTTCTCATAAGAGTATTTAATTTAATAAATTAATAATTTGAGAAAAATAATGAAAATAAAATTTCGTCTATTGCAGAAATTATTAATGAAGTGCTAAAAGTTCAAATCACTTTTCTAAGAATCTTTACATTTTAAATTAATTTTCTAAAGGTCTTCACATTTTTAATATATTGTAGAAATTCTTAATGAAGAGTAAAAAGTTCAACACTTTTCTAATGATTTTTACACTTTTAATATATCATAGATATATATTAGATGTGTGTGTATATATCTATTATCTATTACTTATATATAAGTGTCAATCAAGCTGCTGAAGCAGGCAGCTTGTGGATGGCATGCCTGCTTTAGCTGCTTCACCCGTGATTTTACTATATCACCCCTAATTAATTATTATAAATCATTTGAGTATTAGAAAAATAATAATATTTAATTAAAAAATAAAATAGACATTTATGACATGTCTGTTTCGCGATTTTATTATATCACCTCCTAATTAATTATTATAGGTTATTTAATCATTAGAAAATTAATAATATTAATTTAAAAAAAAAGGTAAAATAGACACAAAATGATAAGTTAACTCTTGATATTTTAAATTAACTTGACGACTTATATGGGGTCCACTTAAATTGTGAAAAAGTGTGGATGAAACTGCTGAAGTGGTCAGTTTATGAACGACATGCTTGCTTAAACTGCTTCATCGCAATTTTGCTATATCTTCCCTAATTAATTATTATAAGTCATTTACGTATTAGAAAATTAATAATATTTAATTAAAAAATAAAATAGATATTTATGACATGTGTGCTTCAACTACTTCAATTGTGATTTTATTATTTCACCCCAAATTAATTATTATAGATCATCTAAGCATTAGAAAATTGATCATATTTAATAAAAAGGTAAAATAGATACAAAATGATATGTTAACTCTTAATGTTTTAAATTAACTTGTCGACTTATATGGAGCCCACTTAAATTTTTTTCCATAAATATTTTTTATAGTAATTTTACTATATCACTTCTAATTAGTAATTTTAAGTTATTTAAGTATTAGAAAACAAATAATACATAATAACACGGATAAAATACATACAAAATGATGAATTATTCTGCAATAGGAATATATGTGTCAAAAGTGGAGTATATGAGTAGTACACTAATTGAGATCTAAATGGTTAAACTCAAATAAAAAATTAAATGCGTAGGTCGATATGCTTATCAACCACTGTTTGCTTCGTGATTTTAATATATCACTCATAATTAATTGTTATATGCCATTTACATATTAAAAATTAATAATATTTAGTAAAAATAAAATAGACATTTATGACATTAATTTTACTATACCACCCCTAATTAATTATTATAAGTCATCTAAGTTTTAAAAATTAATAATATTTAATAAAAAAATAAAATAAACATAAAATGAGAAATTAACTCTTGATATTTTCAATTCATTTGATATCTTATATGAGGCACACTTAAATTTTTTCACAAGTATTTTTTATAGCAATTTTGCTATATCACTTCTAATTAGTTACTATCAAGTCCACAATTAACTTGATCAAGTTTCCTAATAATGTTTGACCCTAGCTGTTGGTCAATGTCACCAATCCTTCATTCAAGACTTAAAAGACACCTATTCTTCAATTTACTCTAGTTAGTATATATATATATATATATATATATACATATATATATATTCGCAGAAACTATCAAAATTAAAAAAGAAGTGACAATAGTTACTATAAGTATATGAAAGAACCTGTTTTTTTTAAATTTCTATGATGTAATTGGGGCTTATCGACATAAACGAATCAATTTAGATAGTCCTTTGTGGCTCCAGTGGCGACTAAATCAACACGTTATTGCTTCAAGAGAAACTCTCATCGAAGTTCACTATGAATCTTTAGGTACTTTTTATGAGATTTATGGACACTATCTAATAGTAAGAAGTCTAAAAAATAAATCCTTTTTATATACATTAGAACCACTGTTGGTCATACTGCTCTTTATCAAGAAATCGAAGAAGCTATACAGGAGTTTTCTCGGGCCTATTTATATGGTACCTAATGTAATTCTATGATACCGTGGGACTTCGGGGCTCTTCGGTTCAGCTAGGTACATAGTTCCGAAATTTATATGCGAATCAAGATCGATAAAAGGAAGTTTTACAACCACCGACTCAAATTCATTGTCAAATCCTACCCAGCAGAATATGGAGGTACTTTTAGCAAAATGGGTCAATCTGATATTTCATAATAAAGTGATACACGGAACTGCCATGAAACGACTTATTAGTAGATTAATAGAGCACTTCAGAATGGCATATACATCACATATCTTTGATCAAGTAAAAACTCTGGGTTCCTAACGTGTGTTGCACGATAATGTCATGTCAATTATATTAAACAGATGCATAGAAGAAAGAAGTTTTATAAAAATGCAATTGATGTAATGACATTATTGAAAATCAAGTGTTTTGAATGAAGATAAATCTTTACAGCTTAGGAAAAGATAATTAGGTTGTAAGCTAAAGGCAACATGCATGTTAAACAACAATTCAGTTATAGGAAATTTGAGTCCCCAAAATTCTTCCGAACTTTACGGAGAGTGATTTTTAGTTTAGTTAAAGGTTTTGTTCAGTTTACGGGGCTATTCATAGGCTTTGAGAAGTTGTTTAGAAATTTGGAGAAATTTAATTCAAGAGTTTACTTCGATCAATATCTAATTAAGTTGATCTCATTTGGATGTTTTGACGACTCCATCAGGTTTGGACAGTGTTCCACAATTGATTTTTAGTGTTGGTTTGTGTCCGAGAGGTCTCAAATGAGTTTTTAGATACTTATTTAAAAATTAAAATTTTTCCTCATAAAATTTTAATGGTAATCGTGGCAATTATTATGATATCCTTTGAATCAAAAGATACAAAACTAGAAAAGAGTATTACATTGTCATAGTAAATACTTGACCTCGAGACTTTTGAATTCAGCTAGAAATTTTTATCGATTGATAACTAAGTAAATAGAACTCTAAAGCTAAATATATCAATGAGAAATTTAGATTAATTTATTATTACATATTTCCATGCTACAAATTGAAATCAAAATAATTATTTTACAAAGTTGAAAAATGTTGCAAAGTGGATGCCCTCTCACTACCCATTGTGTTATAAATGGATAACTAATCAAAATGCATTTGTTCTCCTTTTTAAGTGGATCAATTCTCCACTTATTGAATAATTTATTAAGTAAATTAGGCTATAAATAGACTCTATTGTTAAGCATGAAAATGTGCAAAGAATAGGAAAAGATCAATATAAAACTTTCGTCTAGTTTCTATTTCTTACTCTTATATAATTTTATAACACGTTATCAACACGAGTCTCTGCAATTCTCATCCGAAGGTATTTAAAGGTTAGTATTTTATTTTCTTAAATAATGGCTAATATTTTCAGACGCGATTTTAGTGCCCTAGACATATCTGGCAAAACTTATATGTCCTGGGCACTAGACGCAGAAATACATCTAAATGCAATGGGTCTGGCAGATACCATTAAAAATAATAATAAGGCATCTGAACAAGATAAGGCTAAGGCCATGATATTTCTTTGTCATCATCTTGATGAAGGGTTAAAAATGGAGTACCTCACGATCAAAGATCCCCTTACATTGTGGAACAATTTAAAGGAAAGATATGACCACCTGAAGATGGTCATACTCCTACAAGCTCGTCATGAATGGACCTATTTGGGGTTCCAAGACTTCAAAAATGTAACTGACTACAATTCTACGATGTTTGAAATTAAATCGCAGTATGACTTTTGCGGGAAAAAGATCACAGATCACGACATGATAGCAAAAATACTTTCTACTTTTCACTCTTCGAATATGGTCCTGCAGCAGCAGTACCGAGAAATGGATTTCAAAAAATATTCTGAATTAATTGGTCATCCTCTTGTTGCTGAACAATATAATGATCTTTTAATAAAAAATAATGAAACTTAACCTCCTGGTACTGCTCCATTTTCAGAAGTGAATGCTTCAAATTTTCACCCAACTTGGCGTGAAAGATATCCTGACCCCAGTCGTGGTCGTGGTCGTGGCATATATTTCAATCAGGGTAATCGTCTTGCAATAAACAATAACCCTCAGCACCAGCAGTGCAAAAAGAGGGGTAAAGCTCCCGAAGTAGCACCAAGGACGAACCCTGAAGTAGATGTTATTGATGTGGAGGAAAGGGGCACTAGGAGCGTGCCTGTCGTACGCCTAATCATCTGGTAAAACTATATCAGGCGTTTCTGAAAAGGCCAGAAAATGATGTTGAAACAAACTTCCTCCTAGAAGATAACATTGAGCCTATGGACTTGGAAATGTCAGATCTCTTTGCAGTTCCTGAAGAACAAGTAAATCACCCTGTAGGTGATAATAATGATATAATCCGATTATGTTAACTTTCTGTTAAGTTTGTATTAGTTTTTTTTTTGTTTGTTTAAGTTAAAATTAACTTACGATTCTACTATTAATATTTTACTAATCTTATAAATTTATATAATATATTATGTGCAAGTGATAGTATAGTATTATGATTAATAGACAAAACTAATATTGATCGAATTAATTTCAAAAAGAGAATTTAACCTCAAATATTGTTTATTAAATTTCTTTCCCAACATGTGTAGTGGTAATTAGTCCTGCAGTACGTGTATTTTCTGTTAATTAACTAATTTTAATAAATTATAGGTTATGTAAGTACATATATTGTATATCCCACTAGTTAACAGTATAATAGTACTAATCCATTTTTCATCATATCAAAATTTGGTATATATTGAGATATTATATAATTTATGCTAGTTATATTATAATGTTTATCTTGTTTATATTTTTATTTTGAAGAAAATATGGATACTCCTCAAGTCTTATTTGGATCAATAATCGATCGTGACGATATTTGTGTAATTGACAATAGGACAACATATGCAATATTTAAAGATGAGAAATACTTTTCCCACTTACTCAGAAGAAGAGCAAATGTTACAACAATTGTTGGTAATTCAAAATTGATCGAAGGCTCCGGAAGAGCTACTACATTTCTGCCTAAGGGGACAAAATTAATTATAGAAATGCATTGTTCTCTTATAAATCCCCAAGAAATGTATTAAGTTTCAAAGATATTCGTAGAAATGGATATAATTTTGAGACAATAAATGAAATGAATGCCAAATATCTTGGCATTACAAAGAATGTCTCAAGCCAAAAACAAATGTTAGAGAAATTACCAGCTTTGTCTTCCGGCTTATACTATGCCGAAATTAGTGCAATTGAAGCACACTTTATCGTAAACCAGAAGTTTACTGATATAAATACATTTGTGCTCTAGCATGATCGAATAGGCCATCCTGGATCAATAATGATGAGACGAATCATTGAAAATTCAAAAGGGCATCCATTAAAGAACCTGAAGATTCTTACACTAGATGAATTTTCATGTGCTGCCTGTTATCAAGGCAAATTGATAACTAGGCCATCGCCACTGAAAGTTAGCGTCGAATCCCCTCAGTTTCTAGGACGTATACATGGGGATATATGAGGGCCCATTCACCTACCAAGTGGGATATTTAGATATTTTATAGTCCTAATAGACGCATCTTTAAGATAGTTGCATGTGTGCCTCTTGTCATCTCGCAAACTGGCATTTACGAAATTATTAGCACAAATAATACGATTAAGGGCGCAATTCCCAGATTATCCTATTAAGGATATTCGCCTCGATAATGCTGGAGAATTTACATCCCAAGCTTGATGATTATTATATGTCAGTTAGGATAAAAGTTGAACATTCTGTTGCTCATGTTCATACTCAAAATGGTGTTGCTGAATCATTTATTAAGCGCCTACAATTGATAGCAGGACCATTGCTTATGAAAATAAAATTGTCTACTACTGTTTGGGGTCATGCTATTTTACACGCAGCATCACTTGTTCGTCTCAGGCCAACTCATTATAATAAGTACTCCCCGTTTCAATTGGTTCTGGGACATAAGCTAAATATTTTCCATCTACGAATTTTTGAATGTGCTATATATGTGCCAATTGCACCACCTTAGCATACAAAGATGGGCCCCCAGAGAAGGTTAGGAATATATGTGGGGTTTGAGTCACCCTCTATAATTCGCTACCTTGAACCATTGATGGAGGATTTATTTACTGCTCGATTTGCAAATTATCGATTTGATGAAACAAATTTTTCCTAATTAGGGAGAGAAAAGTGTGAACTTAAAAGAGAAATTGCATGGAAAGTTTCATCATTATCTCATTTTGATCCACGTACCCCTATATGTGAAAGTGAGATTCGGAAGATCATTCACTTACAGAAATTAGCAAATCAAATGCCAGATGCATTTACTGATTTGAAAAGGATAACCAAGTCACATATCCCTGCAGTGAATGTGCCTGTCCGAATTGAAGTTCCAAAAGAACCATCTTCTAATGTCATAGCTTCTGAATCCCAAGCACGCCTAAAGTGTGGCAGACCATTGGGTTCAAAGGATAAAAATCCTAGAAAAAGAAGCGCGAAAAATAATAAAGATGGTATTATAAAGATTCTCCTGAAGAGACTCAAAATCTGATTAATCCTGATATTCCTGAAGAAATCAGTGAACCCGAGACTCATGTGAATGAAGAACTTTCAATAAGTTCTACTAATAATGAGGTATATTTAGATCGATCGAAAATTATGGTGGATAATGTTATTGCATATAATGTTGCACTAAATATCATGCAAGATAATGAGGACCTTGAACCTCTATCTGTCGAAGAATGTTGACGAAGAAAAGATTGGCCAAAATGGAAAAAGGAAATTCAATTTGAATTGAACTCACTTGCTAAACGGGAGATTTTTGGACCTGTAGTCCAAACCCTAAATGGTGTAAAATCAGTTGGCTATAAATGGGTCTTCGTATGTAAAAGAAATGAGAAAAATGAAATTGTAAGATACAAGGCACGCCTTGTTGCACAATGATTTTCTCAAAGACCTGGTATTGATTATGAAGAAACATATTCACCGATAATGGATGGAATAACGTTTAGATACCTCATCGGTTTAGCTGTACATGAAAATCTTGAAATCCATCTAATGAATGTGGTTACAGCTTATCTTTATGGTTCACTTGATAATGATATTTACATGAAAATCTCAGAAGGATTAAAATTGCCTAAAGCATATAGTTCAAAGTCTCAGAAATTATATTCAATCAGATTACAAAGATCGTTGTATGGTCTAAAACAATCAGGGCGGATGTGGTATAATCACCTAAGTGAGTACTTGAAAAATGAAGGATACATAAATGATGTTATTTGTCCTTGTATTTTCATTAAGAAAACGGTGTCGGGGTTTGTTATACTCGTTGTTTATGTGGATGATATAAATCTCATCGGGACTCCAGAAGAGGTTCAAAAGGCAATCGAATATCTAAAGAAAGAATTCGAATTGAAAGATCATAGAAAGAAAAAACTTTGTCTTGGTTTACAAATTGAACATTTAGCAGACGGTGTATTAATCCACCAAACTTCCTATATCCAGAAGGTATTAAAACGTTTTTACGTGGACAAAGCATATCAATTAAGTACTCCAATGGTTGTTAGATCACTTGATGTAAGTAAAGATCCATTCCGACCTCTGAAAGAGGGTGAAGAGATTCTTGGTCCCGAAGTACCATATCTCAGTGCTATTGGTGCACTTATGTACCTCGCTAATGCTACAAGGCCGGATATAGCATTTTCTGTTAATTTTCTAGCGAGGTATAGTTTCTTTCCCTACGCGAAGACACTGGAATGGAGTTAAGCATATATTGAGGTACCTAAAAGGGACTGTTGATATGGGTCTATTTTATACTAACAAAGCTTGTCCAGATCTTGTTGGTTATACAGATGCAGGTTATTTATCTGACCCACATAAAGCACGGTCCCAAACAGGCTATGTATTTACATATAGAGGTACTGCAACATCATGGCGATCGACAAAGCAGTCCATCGTTGCTACTTCTTCTAATCATGCTGAGATAACTGTTATCCATAAAGCAAGTAAAGAATGCATATGGCTGAGATCAGTGGTACATTCCATCAAAGAAAGATGTGATCTGAAGCTTGATATTAAGGTACCTACAGTCATATTTGAAGATAATGCAGCATGCATAGCACAACTAAAAGGAGGCTTTATAAAAGGAGATAGAACAAAACACATTTCACCAAAGTTATTCTTCACACACGATCTTCAGAAGAATGGTGATATTAATGTGCAACAGATCTGTTCCTGTAACAATCCAGCTGATTTATTCACCAAATCTTTACCAACTTCAACCTTTGAGAAGATGGTAATAAGATTGGAATGCAAAGACTGAATAAGTTGAATCGAATTCTTCATCAAGGGGAGTGAGAATACGCACTGTACTCTTTTTTCCTTAACCAAGGTTTTTATCCCACTGGGTTTTTCCTGGTAAGATTTTTAATGAGACAGCACTCCAATGCGTATTCAAGAAATTTTGCTTTACATGGTCATCCAAGGGGGAGTGTTGCAAAGTGGATGCTCTCTCACTATCCATTTTGTTATAAATGAATAACTAATCAGAATGCATTTGTTCTCCTTTTTAAGTGGACCAATTCTCCACTTATTGAATAATTTATTAGGTAAATTAGGCTATAAATAGCCTCTCTTGTTAAGCATGAAAATGTGCAGAGAATAAGAAAAGATGAATATAAAACTTTCCTCTAGTTTCTATTTCTTACTCTTATATAATTTCATATCAAAAAACAAATAATAGTTTTTATCAAAAAACAAATATTAGTTTTTCTTTTGATTCCAACTGAAAAGATATAAAGACCGGTTTTTGTTTCCTTTCAAGACGAAGCTTTTCTTGGAAAAAGCAATTGAATGTGTGAAAATTGCATATTAAATATTTATTTTTACTCTAATACTCCCTCCATCTCAAATTTCCTAATTTCATTTCTCATTTTACTTGTTTTTTTTCATTAATCAAGAAGAGACAAATTTTTTTTTTGTTCATAGTTTACCCTTTGCATTAATTATTTTTTCTTCAAATTAATGTAAACATCATTTAATAGGGGTACTATGGTAAACTAGTCATGTTATTAATTATTTTTCTTAATCAATGTGTCATCTTAATTTGGGACGGGTAATTTGGAACGGAGAAAGTACAATTTGTTCTCTTAAATGTGTATAATTACAATTGTTTCCTCGTGTCCAAATTAAAAAGAGTCGTTCAATATATGAAGGATATTTTGATCAACCAACATATATATATATATATATATATATATATATATATATATATATATATATATATATATATATATATATATATATATATCCAAAATAACATATAAATTAAATTATAATGAAAGTTTGAATGTAATTAATTCTAACAGAAAGTGGTAACTCAAACTCTATTCTAAACCTAATATTACTATTTGTTATATAATATGGATGTCATGTAACATATATATGTATGTGAAATGTCATTAATGAGAGATAATAGTTAGTAGTCAAATTGAATTTGGACATCAAGAGTTACTTATTCAATTTGGATTTGAAGACCAAAGTTATTTGTGCAATTTGAATTTGTTGGCCAAATTGTCAACTTGATGTCAAGCTTAACAACCTTAGGAAGTAAGTTTGTTGGTTTATAAATAGCCACCCCTTTTACATTTTTATAGGAATATCAAAGTAGTAAAACAAAAGTACGATTAAATTTTTTTGGGTTCTTGATTTTTGGTTTTCTAAATTCTAAATCAAACCAAAATAAGAATATGAGTACATTCAAGTTATTCAGTCCCTTCTGATTGTTTTACAGAGGGGCTAAACTGATCTGGATGTTTCACAAACTCGAAAAGAAAGTAAAACGATTATTCTTCCCATATCATCATATTATATACTTTGTTAACTCTTTTACTCCAACACCAAAAAAACAATTAATTTGGTACTGAATTAAAATAATTAATTTTGTCCCGAATTTATGTAGTGAACTCTGCAATCCCTCTAAAATCACTAGAATTGTCGTGTATTATATTTCAATAAATTGTCCAAATGATACATACATAACCTAATGAGTGAAAGCAAATTGCAGAACTTTGAGAGTATACTAGTATTGTTCAGGTACATAGCTGAGAAGGTCAACAGCGTTTTATGAATGCGAGAATAGAAAAACTGAATTCATTGAGTTTAAATTATGAATCCGTGTCTCTAAAGGTTGTTTAGATGTTTCCAGATGTGTCTTTAAACAACTGGAAGTCGCGTTGAATATTGTTGGTCTCCCAAGTTATGTTTTCTTTTAAGTATGAATAATGTTAGTATTAGTTATGCTAAGATCCTTTTACATTGTTTGATTTAGCGTATTACAAATAACATGCACTGCATAACCTTTTAAAAAATTATTTGTTTACAAAAATTCTCTCCACAAACATAGTGGAAATTGTGTGGAAAAGGTTTTAAAGGTCAATTGAGTCTTAACTATGCTAATGCATATTAATACACAAAGCTAATGCGCGCCTTTTTTTTTCCAAATGCACTCTACAAACAACCCCTTAAGATAATACAGAAGCATTGTTTGATCAAAACGAAACTGGAAAAGTTTAAATTGCTGAGACATGAATTAGGAACAAATTGTGCAAGAGCTCATAATCAAATAATAGTTGCTTTGCCAAGGATCCACCTTTAAGTTACAAAACTAATGAAAGAAAATCTGTCCATATTGGAGTATGCATCATTAGCCATTGTCAACTCAGTCACCAAACATGATATCAGATAACATTGAAGTTCAAATTTTTAATAATACTTGTAAGAGGCTATTTTAAGTTACTAGAAAACATCGAACATAGTAACCACCAGTAAGACTTTTGCGTCCTCGCATGAAAAATGCACAAGATGGTGCCATAAAATTTGACTTTCTTACGATACCGTTGAGCCAGCGAGTTCAAGTTGTGCTACTGCCTCGTTGATAGCATCGATGATGTTCATTTTACCCCTAGTCACAACCTCGTCGATTGGAGTCCTCTCATGGCTAAAATGACAGAAAAACAAAATTCAGGGAAGAGAAGAATCACAAGCAGAAGCAGCAAAAACATACTTGATCTGCAAATCTGTAAAGTTAAAATACATCACCTATTCAAGGCTGAGACATTGGCACCAGCAAGGATTAAGCTCTTCACTACCTGACAAGCCGTCATATCAGTTACGGGATACTAGGGACTTGAATCCAAGATTAAAGCCAAATTTACCTCAATATGTCCGTTTAGGCAAGCCCAATGAAGAGGTGTATTTTTCTCCACATTGGAAGCATTTACATCCTGTTACCAAGAATTAGATAAATCACGTTTCATCACTCAATGTGTATCTAATCATATCAAAGAATAAGAGAAGTTAAAGATCCACCCCAAAGAGAATAAATTTTGATAGTCAGATAGGCCCCCGATGTCCGATTAAAAGTTTACAAAAAAAAAAACTTTTGCCCAATAATCAGAAATGCACTCATATGTACAACACAGTTTTCTTCAGCGAAAAGGATACTGAGGATTAGTCATTAAATAGGCTGTTAGATCATATCAACAAGACTGTAAACCAGTAGGCAGTAAATATGTCAGATATGTATAATGCAAATAAGTGGGGCAGTTGACTCACCGCTCCATTACGAATAAGATATTCTACGATACTACGATGCCCATTTGCTGAAGCCATATGAAGTGCTGCAAAAATTAAATAGCCAAAGCAAGAAGTTAGTTCAGAATGCCATATTAGGAGCCTATTCTTTTTTATAAGGACTGCATATCATGTTGGAAATCTATTAGTTGGCAGAACATATAATACAAAACTTAAGGACTTCAAGGTTCAGCAGATACTCAACTGACCACAAAAAATTCTTCATATTAGTAATCAAATATTTCTGGTTACATATGTAGTTCAAGAATTATTACCTCAGGTATGGTAGATATTAATTCAACTATACCAAAATCCAAGATGTGGCCCACGGGTTATTGAAGTGGATGAAAACTAAGGATAACCACAAATATAAAAAATGTAAAGTGATTTCTTCTCATCTGCCTAAACTTTCGTAGGCAGAATTACCCGTACCTGTGCTGGTGGGAGGTACAAGGTACCCAATGGAATAACCGACCCATGCACAAGCTTTGCTTGGATACCACTGTTATTCGAAATTAATTCAACTCAACTCAACCAAGGTAGCAGCTACCGAGCTTATGACAGTTGGTTTGCCTGTATCAGACTTGCCATCCAAATGAGTAGACACCCAAAAGGGCAGGGTCTCAAAATTCAAATATTTGAAAGATGGGGTCAGAATTTGTTAAACCAGCTGGTCATTGATTTTTTGGCTTACGACGATCAAGAAAACTTGATGTCATAAGTAGGAACTCCAGCTGCTGCACCATTGTGACTATGTTGTCATTATTGCCAAGGGAAACGGGCTATCTTTATGGAGAAGTCACAACTTTGAGAAAAAAACAACATAATGGAAAATTGTCGCTTCTGAAATTCACATTTTATATACATGCAACAACAACAACAACAACAACAAACCCAGTATATTCCCACTTAGCGGGGTCTGGGGGTAGAATGTACGCAGTCCATACCACTAACTCCGAAGAAGTACAGAGGCTGTTTCCGATAAACCCCCAGCTCAAGACAAAGGACCATAGTCAAACGTCGCATTTTATATACATGCAATTTAAGATTTTATTTTTTTTTGGAGAATAGTAACTTCATGCAATTTAAGAATTATATAACATTATTTTCCTAAATATTTGACTTTAGAAATAAGTTTAACCCCCCCCCCCCCCCCCCAAACAAAACCCTATAGTTATCGAGCATTCCCTTCTCATTGCACTGATGAAGCTAATGTTAGGGCTCTCTTTTAACAGGTTGGGCAGGCGGTTCCGTGGGCCAACCCAGACCTTTTGCCAGGTATATTAGTAGTACAAGAGTAGAAGAACCATGTGGGATAATATTTACACTTGCAACGCTTGAATGTACTTGTTTGGCTTTGCAGAGGAGGAAGATAGAAATACATGTCGTACTACAAATTCATTGCAAGTGAAATGGTTTAGTTATCAAGCATTTCCTGATCATTGCATTAATAAAGCCAATGTAAAAGGTGGGCTTTGGTATAGTTGTCAGAACATAGCACGTGATGTGTTAGTTAGGCATGTCACGGGTCTGAACCATGTTGCAAACAAACGACTGGTACTTAAGTAGAAAAGGGTAGAGGAGCGGACCCATTATCCATCGAGTTTCTAACCATGCGCCGTTGGCCCTCGGGGATTTCTCGATTATAAAAAATACGTTTACAATATGTTAAAGACACATCGATAAAGACTAAATCATAAGCATTGTGTTTAATGAAATTTTTAGAGTTGAACAACTAATTTCATGGTTTCTCAAGAGTTACTTCCACTATAGAAAAGAAACATAAAAAGTTTTTGGTACTTTCAAATGTGTGATTTAAGATAATTCTCCACATATAAAAAAAAAGGGCAGCGCAGTGCACTAAAGCTTCCGCTATGCGCGGTGTCCAGAGAAGGGCCCCACCACAAGGGTGTATCGTACGCAGCCTTGCCTTGCATTTCTGCCAGAGGCTGTTTCCAAAGCTTGAACCCGTGACTTCATGGTCACATGGCAGCAACTTTACCAGTTACTCCAAGGCTCCTCTTCATAATTCTCCACATATACGACCAGATAATCACAAGGAAAGCATGATATATGGTTGATTGGTTATTCATAATTTAGAAGTAAAAAACTTGAATTCTTTCTAGCATTTTTCTTAGAGTGTCATGTGATGGTGGGCTATTGACTCCATTTGCCCGCCTGATTGGCCTTTACTGGAGCAAGAGACACTTCAAAATGATTAGCTGATTTGGAGTTTTCCCAACCTTCCGCAATGAAACTAACAATAATGACCTGGATTTGTGACGCATTAATAAGAGGACATTATGGGCAGCTTCATTGCGGAAGGTCAGGAAGACTCCAAATCAAGTAACCATTTTGAAGTGCCTCCGGTTCCAGTAAAGGCCAATCGGGCATGGTAAATGGAGCCACTAGCCCACTATGACGTGAGACTCTTAACTAGTCGTTTGGGGTCTCAGTAGTCATGTCAATCAGAGAACTGGACCTAAGCCAATGGTAACTCACGAGGCATCTCAAGCATGTCTTGAAAATGAATATGTTCTACTGAGAAATGATTGGGGTCCTTATATACTAATTCTGAAGGGCCGAATCATTTTATGTAGTGGTATAGAAGGACCATAGGCACTTCTATCTTGATAATATAATTTGTGGGAAGTTCCAATTTGATAATGTTAATGATTCTGCAGTTTTCGTCCTTGGTAACTTTTTCCTTTAAGTAACCATAGGACAGGACGTGGCTATCCAGTTTTGTTTTGTTGTTGTAACATGGTGCTATTGATTATTGGAGATACTACAGTCTTGTCTTTTGGTCTTGTAAAAATCTAAGGACTAGACCTCTGGTGCGTGGACACTATAACATGGGAGCCCAACATCAAGTAAACGAAGAACTGGATGGGTGTGAATCTAATACCGTAATAAAAATGGACCTTGGTTTTATGTTGCCCACACACTGTTTAATTTTGAACATAATGGGCCTAATATATTTAAATCCAGTTCGTGAAGAAAGCCAATTGCACCTTTTGTTTATATAAACCTAACCTTGCCAGCTTTGTAATGTGTCTTGTCTCCTCCAGTAATAGAGGTAATCTCTATTTGTTCTAGAAATCGTTCAGCAATTCTACTTAAAAGGCATAAAACTTAAATTGAACTTTCATCATAAAGGTTATACTTTACACGATATTGGCATTTGCTCAACTGTCAACCCAAAAGTTTTTCCAAATTGTAAAACAACTAATCCCAACCCTCGAATAAAAAGAAATGAAGAAATTGCCAAGTTGATCTCCAAGACCATGATAAACTTCAGGTCTATTGGGAAAAAATTCCCTACATTAATCCTCAAGTAACCCATCTTATTCTTTCAAACCTGTCTTTCTTTAAACAATCTACCTTAAACTTTAATTTGAGATGGTCACATGCTTCGACACAATACTAGAGAAGGCAAAGATCATGAGTTCAAATCACACTGCCACCCAAAAGTCAAAAACATATTTCCATGTCTTTGGCCCATGAAAAAGAATCATGCCCACACATGAGGGGGGTGTTGAGACTTGAGACTTAACATACATATTACAACAACATACCCAGTGAAATCCCACGAGCGAGGTCTAGGGGGGGATAGAGTGTCACAGACCTTACCACTACCTCGAAAGTAGAGAAGGCTGTTTCGGGAGGACCCTAGATTCGAGTACAATAAATCAAAGTAAGAATGAAAAGGGAAGGTGGTGAAGGAAACATAGCAACAAATACAGGAACACAAATACAGGAACCGTAACAACAACAAAATAGTGCAATAACTAAAAAACATACGATGATAGAAATCAAAAGCAAGACACTACAAGAATAAAGCTACAACAACAACAAAAAACCCAAGTGTATTCCCACAGCGTGGGGTCTGGGGAGGAAAAATGTACGTAGTCCATACCGCTACCTCCGAAGAAGTAGAGAGGTTGTTTCCAATAGACCCCCGGCTCAAGATAAAGGATAATAAACAAGGGGATGGAAGACATAACCAAAATAAAGAACAGGAAATAATAGAATAAAATCACTGAAATATGAAATATGGGAAAGTAGAGCAACACAGAATAAGAAAAGTAGGAACTAAGCAATAGAAAATAGGACACCCACCTAGTAGTGACATACACTCACATACCAAAGACACCTATGTACACTGTCCTATGATTACTAAATCCGGCTACACAAGAACTCTCCTGACTGCTAGCTACAACCCACACACTAACACTAGCCTTCTACCCTAATCCTCGACCTCCACGCCTTCCTATCTAGGGTCATGTCCTCAGTAAGCTGAAACTGCTCCAAGTCAAGTCTAATCACCAGGGATTTCTTCGGCCTACCTCTTCTCCTCCTGAAGCCATCCAACGCTAGTCTCTCACACCTCCGAACCGGGGCATCCGCGCCCCTACTCATCACATGCCCAAACCATCTCAGGATGGTTTGGGAAAGACACTACAAGAATAGAACTAATACTACGACAGACACTACCAAGCCTAAGCACATCAGGAAGCAAGATAACACTCCACAAACCACTGATTAAAAGTGTGCTCTCTAACTACTTAAAACTTTTAAATAAGATGGTCACACACTTCAACATTATTGATATTCTCAGCTTGAGTAACCATCAAATGATCAAATAAGGCATTTGAGAAGTATGGAGGGATGTATTCTCAAATAGGGTGTCATTTTAAAAAAAATTAACCTGTTCGGCCCTCAGAATCCTTTGAATCAAGAGAAACACCAGAAGATGCTAAGCTCATGACATCATCCAAATCATCATACCTGGCAGCCTGTTAACAAAGAACAAGTGATTGAGAGATCAAGAGCATTAAGTCGAGTGAAAAAACCTACGCTACTTGGGTGCAGATTGAATGTATAACCTTATTTACATAAAATTGGAATTTATAGAAGTTCAAAGTTAGGCAGACTTCTATGTCTACTACAGTAATTATGTTATTTTTCAGGCAGCTGTAAATCAAGCTGCGGGCATATCACGGTCAACATAAAACAGACACATAAGTTAACTTGAGGTACCTCAAGCAAGGCTTCAATAGATTCAGACATCGTTCCAGAAGGAATCTGATCCACTATAAACCCATCAGCTCCCATTCCTATCAATTTCAAAACAACTTTTTTGTGTGATTAAAGAGACCAGCAGAGAGAAAACAGATCTACAAGCTACTCTTACCACTTCCTTTCATTTTTTTATATGCCTTAGTCCGGACGTTCACCACAGATGATGACACTTACCGTATCAGCATTTGGATCAAAACAATATCAATGAACTACACCTAGATTCCGAAATAGTTGGCATTGAAACAATTAATCCCCTGTATTCATTTATCCTTTCCATTTATTCAGGTCCGTTTCCTCTGTAGCCACAAATCTACCATGGTCTCACTAGACTTAAGAATTCAGAGCATAGGCAGACTGTTTTCTTTTTGTTTTTTGGAACATTAAAATGTGCGAATTCCAAGGCAGACCTTTTTGAGGCAACTTGGTCGAACATGCACTCGATACTTTTACTACCCACCTACCCAACCAATAAGTAGTAGACAAATTGGAAAATTAACTTAGGTATTTGGTACTTTGGTTACAAGGAGAGATAACAATCTCAGGATAAACGTAGGACATTATTTTCCATTTGATTGAACCTTTTATTGCAGTATAAGTAATCCCATGATTATTTAAACCACAAGTGTGTTATTCTTCTTATACCACTATCAATATGGACAGTGACAAAGCCAAAATTTTCACTAAGGGGATACAAAATTATGAAGAAGTAAACACACAAAGAAGCCAAAGACGGTTCAATATCTACTAAACATACATAAAAGAATAATTTTAACCATGTATAAAACCCACTTAGTCATACCGGTCTCTGCCCGTGAATATGAATGACAATATAAGGATTAACAAAATCTTGATGATAAGACAAGAAAATGACATATATCCTTCTCTAGAACTCTTCTTCCAAAGTCATTTAAGTTAAAAATTGAATATAAAAGTTCTTCTGGTAAAACAAAACACATGATTCAAATTATACCAGGTAAACACATTTTTAGGTCCCTGTCCTCGAGCCGAAGGTCTACAGGAAACAGCCTCTCTACCTCTTAGGTAGATGTAAGGTCTGCCTACTCTCTACCCTCCCCATACCCCACTTATGGGATTATACAGTGTATGTTGTTGTTGTTGTATATCACATTTTAGTCCAATGAACCAAAAATTTAACAATAAAAGTACACTCGCTAATTGATCTCGTTACTATCTAATCTTCGAAATTCCCACTCTGTAATGTCACTAAACCAGTTCACAAACCAAACATCAGTACTTCAACTCTTCAACAACAAGTCCATCAGACATGGTTTAAGATGTATTATTGAAGCACAGCCCGATAAACTAAAGTGCAAAATCAGAGAAGTGTCTCACCACAAACGTCATGGTTGCTTTGATATTTACAACAGTTAGCATACCTGTGTGGTAAGTGTGGCAGTAAAAGAGGCTTGACGCGCCGCCGCGGTGATTAACTGATGAATATATCAGAGCACAAAAAAAACCCTTGCTCACACTGTTTAGGGGCCTCTGGTTGGTACGCTGGAGAGATGGAGAAAAATGAGCCAGAAGGCCTTGCAAGTTTTCAATTAAAAAAAGGGAACAAGTAGAAGGCATTACAAGTTTCCAATTAAAAAAAGGGACAAGTGGTCCCACAAATTTGTACCTTAAAAACTAAGTAACTTAACAATAATTAGGATAATTATTGGATAACTATATTAATTATCTGAATAATTTTGCGTAAATGTTGAATAATTTCTCTCAGTTGTCGAACAACTACGTCTAGTTGTTGAACAATTTGCACAGTTGTTGAACAACTTTGGTGGTTGTTCGACAACTGTGCCTAGTTGTCAAACAACTACCAAAGTTGTTTTGCAACTGGGACAAGTTGTTGGAGCGGAAAAATTTAAAAAAAAAACTCAAAAAAGTTTTGTCCATCCCACCTAATTTAAAAAATTTGGAGGACTTCCACTTAATTAAACAACTTGTTAGTCCTTTTTAATTCATAGTCCCGCGCTGGATGTGTTTGGTTGAGTATAAAATTTAGAGTATCTTATTTAATTAGTTTCATAAGTTACAAACTTAACCTTATAATTAAAAGTTTGATACCAACTATTTCATAATTGTTATAAATGTATTTATATGGTGAATGTCATCTAATAAGATTTATCCACATCTAGTTATATCTATCAAGATTTAAAGTATATATCTTTCGGTCAGAAACTGAAAGTATTTTGTCCTATAAATAGAAGGGCTTCCTTCATTGTAAATAATCTCTCAACAAAAATAACAATTACTTTCTCTATTTATTTTCTTTATTTTTTATTATTTTATAACACGTTATCAGCACAAGTCTCTAATCACCACGATGCTAAACAACTGTTCTTCGTCCGCAAACATGATAATTTGCTCGACAGAAATAGATTACTTAAGGTAAGTACTCATATTCAGATTATTTATATAATATTCATGAGGCTAATATTATCTCATGTAATTATCATGTTCTAAGAACAATACCATGCTACTGATTCACGCACTGAGGGCTAGCAATTGATAGGCAAATAACTTTTAATGGCAGAATTGAATAAACATGCACTTTGGTTTTTTTAAGAGAGAATACATCAAAACCCCCCTGAACTTATCCCGACAACTTACTTTAGCATCTAAACTTTATGAATAATTATTTACCCCCTAAATCTTTCTGAAGTAATTATATACCAACTTAAAAGCTGACGGGGCATTAAAATAAAATAAAAAACAGGTGCATTTTTTTTAAAATAAAAATAATTTCCAAAATTATTTATTATAACTAAAAATTACCAAAAAAAATCCCATACCCCACCCCCTTTCTTCTTCATCACTTCCACCCATTTTCTTTCTTTAAACTTCTCAAAATTCTCTTCTTTTCTTCTAATCCTACTTGACACACACAGCTACACTCACACCTCACACACATGGTTACACATATACACACAACTTCACAGAGAAACACACAGATTGCTCACAATACACACACGGCTGATCGGAAAAAAATATCATTTTCATCCTCAATCTTGCAAAAAAGAAACATAAGTTCAAATAGTGTGAATTTTTTACTTAGCAGAAATTGAGGATATGGATTTTTTAAAAGCATTTCTAATAACTAGGGTCATTAAATTGAATTTGAAAATTAAAGAAAGTACATGGTTTGGACGTTTGGTTGTTTATTTTAGAGAATTGGGTGTTGATTTGATCGAATTTATTAGGTGGGTTAAGTTTTTTATCACTATTTTATGGGATTTTCTTATGGTGGTAATGGTGTTTTTCGGTAAAAATTCATCGAAAAAAATGACGTGTGTGTGCAGGTGTGGCTGTGGGGGAGTGGAAGGACGGGGATGAGGTTGTGTACAGGTGTGGCAGTGTGGGGGTGGACGGGGTGTGTTTAGGTATGGCTGTGGGGGGTGGACGGGAGAGGGGGGTATGAAGAAGATGAAAAATGGGGTGTGGGATTATTTTTTAAATTTAAAATATTTTATATATATATTTAAAATATGTATATATATATATATATATATATATATATAATATTTATATATATATTTTACTTTATATATATATAAAAAATATTTTTAAAATACTTTATTTACGTGGCACTGATGTGTCAGGGAGTGTGGTGCACTCTCCCTCATGAGAGTGGTATTATATATTAAGGGGTGAAATTAATTCACTTTAAAGATATTAAGGGGGTAAATAAATAAAAGGTTAGTTTAAGTGCTAAAGTGAGTTGGAAAGACAAGTTCGGGGGTGTTTTGATGCATTATCTCTTTCTTTAATGACATTATAATCATATAAATTTATTCACCATTTTGTCTAATGTCCTCTTCTTTAAGGTATTATATTATTTTCATTCTAGTTGAGCCTTTTTTTTTGGGGGGGGGGGGGGGGTACGAATCTGCCCATCTTTCAATATTGAGGATAAGATGGTGAATTCAAGTTATATCGCACCAAGAGGACAATACACCGAGTTTAAGTCTTGATACATTGATGCACTATAATGATAAGTTGTAATGATAAGTTGTTGGGTTCAGGTTACATCGATTTATGCCTAAGACATCTTTTAATGGATAAGACGTTGAGTTTGAATCTTAACGCACTATATTGATGTTATAATGATGGCTAAGGCAATCGATTTATGTCTAAGACGCCTTTAAATGGAGAAGAAATTGAGTTTGAATCTCAATGCATTATATTGATGATATAATAAGACGTTGAGTTTGAATCTCATTGCACCGTATTGATGTTATAATGATGGCTAAGGCAAAATAATGGGTGTTTGTGAAAAGTCATAAGACATGTCCGATTGAGTATGCTCCATTCTCTGAAGTGAATGTGATAGCAGTGCATAATGTGTCTAAAAGAAAACAAGTGATTGAATACACGAATATATGCGTGGAGGGACAATATGATAATGATCATAAAAAATGATGATATTTTCACACGCATATTATGATCATAAGATATGTTCGAGAAAAATTCTCTAGATCATATGTATGCCTCGATTTTCTCCTGAAGTAGCAATATCATAAAAGAGGTTATAAGCTATCAATTTGATAGGCTTAAGACACGATTATATTTCATTCATGGAAATGAGAATTTTAATTGTAATAAGCATAGATCCATTCCTTGGGTGAATGTGATAATATTTAGTAAAGTTTATTAACACAAACGTGTACTTGATTGTGATTGTATCACAACTCGCCTCCGAAAAAGACAAAATAACTAGGAACAGTTATTTTGAAATCTACTTCTAAAGTAGTAAATCTAAAATTTATTCATGTAATAGTAAATCTGAAATTTACTAAAGTGAAAAATACATGTCATGGTAAACTTGGAGTTTACTAATATAAAAGTTCATAAATTGACATGAACGATTGTGACATCCTAGAGATGTGCATATTAAGTATTAAATACATATTGAAGAATTTGAAAATTCTTCATGAGCTTTTAATGTTGCTTGTTCTCGTGATAAGTTGGTTGGGCCAACTAATGTTGGGATTTGATCCCTTAATATCTGAAAAGTATAAAGGGTGAATATGAGCCTGTTCACCTATCATGTGATATGTTGAAAAGATGCATCAATAAGATGATCACATGTACATTCATTGTCAACCTGTAGTTTGACATTCATAAAGTTGTTTGCTCAGTAAAATTGAGTTAAGAACATAAATTCAGATTGTATAATCAAGAAAATTCATCTTAATGATGATGGTTTAGCATTGAAAGCGTTCGATAAATAGCTAAATCATTGGTAATAAGAACAAAGTTTCATGTGTTGTTCTAAAATATGATATGTTGCATACAATAACACTTGTATGCATTAGACCAATAGATTATGATTATTTTTTCCCTCTCAATTGGTTCAAAGTCATGAACCAAATATTCCATCTAAAATTTTTTTATGTGCGGTATACGATTAATACATATACTTTGACGCACAAAGATGGATTTCACAAAGAAGTAGAGGATGTATGTTAGTTTTCCTAACATGAGGGGAGATTGTAGGCTGCTTAGTTTTCCTAACATGAGGGGAGATTATAAGCTGCTATGAAATATGTTAGAAATTATCATCAGATCCTCATTCAAAAGATAATTCAAGTCAAATGACGAAAATATCTCATATTTAAGCTGCAAGTGCTCCTATTTTGTGTCCATGAAGGACACAGTCTATGCATGCGTGAAGCGTGGTAGACCAATCTGTTTCAAATAAAATAATCCTTGAAAAAGATAAGGAGCAAACAATCATAATAAGAAGACAATGTCCTCTTGAAGAGCCTACGACATAACACTTCATGAAACCTTATGAGAGGTTTAGGTACCTGAAAATAATGACGTGATGAGATCTCAAAATGTTATGTCACACTGTGAACCGATACGAAATGATATATCATCAGTATTTTTGATACAATATTGGCGCAATATTGTGAAAGATTACGAAGATCTAAATTCTATGTTTATTTAAGCATGCTGACGCAGAAACATTTATCAAGTGACATGAAATAGTGCATCTTGGTAAGTGAAAACTTATTTGATTTGCATTCCACACACTTAAAGACGTCACACAAGAAATGTTGAATATTGTCACTTGACAAAATATATCTTGCAAATATTAGAAGGCTTGATATAGCCTTTTCGATTAATTTGTTAGCAAGGTATAGTTTTTCTCCTACTAGGAGACACCTAAATGGGATCAAACACATGATCTTATATTATTCTAAAGATTGTAGTCTCGATCTTATTAATTATGCTGATGCTGGGTATTCAATTAACCCGCATAAATCTCAATCTCAAACATGCTATGTGTTCATATGTGGGGATACTGCCATATCTTAGATATATACAAAGCAGCTTATTATAGTTACTTCATCAAGTTATGCTGAAATAATAGCTATTCATGAAGCAAGTCAAGAATGTGTATGATTGAGGTCTATGATACATCTCATTCGATAAAAATGTGGTTTAAAATGTGACAATTACCTACAATTTTATACAGAGATAAAGCAACATGCATAGTACATCTTAATGGAGGATTCATAAAAGGAGATAGAACGAAGCACACTTCATCAAAGTTTTTCTATACACATGATCTACAAAAGAATGGTGATATTAACGTGCAACAGATTCGTTCAAGTGATAATGTGATTGATTTATTCACCAAGTCTCCTCCAATTGCAACTTTCAAGAAGATGGTGCACAAGATCGGAATGCAAAAGTTCATTGATGTTCTCATCAGGGAAAGCAAATACGTGTTTTACTCTTTTTCCCTTTCAAGGTTTTGTCCCACTGGATTTTCTTTGTAAGGTTTTTAATGAAGCAGCCGAAATGCGTATTATTAGAGATGTATACTCTTTTCCTTCACTAGATTTTTTCCCACTAATTTTTTTTCTAGTAAGTTTTTAACAATGCATATTATCTATCAATTAGACATTCAAGGGGGAGTGTTATAAATATATTTTTACATTATAGTGAATGTCTATCAAGATCTAGTTGATATCTATCAGGATTTGAAGTATCTATCTTTCAGTCAGAAACTGGGAGTATTTCCCCCTATAAATAGAGCGATTTTGTCCATTGTATTCTCAATCTTATAATCTCTCATCTCTCAGTAAAGAAGTCTCCTCTCTTCTCTCTCTATTTTTTTGTTGTTCTTACTTTATATTTCATAACAATAATTATTAATAATAACAAGATATATTTTATATTTTAGATAAAATTTGCTATATATATACATATACAAATGATATTTATTTTTCTTCTTTTACTCAAATCAGTTGAGTTAAAGAATGAATAATTACTCAGGTATTTAAATCAGTAAATTCTTTTTTTATAAATTACTATGCTCATTTAAAGAAGAAACTAATAGATTCCTTTTTCAAATCAAACTCAAAGATTATTATTGAATTTCAAAATTTTGAAATAAAGAATCATTGTTGTTTTATTCTCTTTTTTGCTCTCTTATATCGCTAAACTTTTTCTTCTTGTTAGTTTTTTTCATCTTTTTTATTTTTTTATTCTTTTATGTTTATTATATATTTTTTTTCTTTTTCATTTTTTCCTTTCTTCTATTTCTCTTTTTTTTTTCTTTTTTCGTTTTGTTCTTTGCTATTTTTCATTTTGTTTTTTTTCTTTTCTCATATTTTTCTTTTTCTTTTTCTATTTTTTTTTCTTCTTCTTTTTTTTTTAATTTTTATTTCTTTTATTTTTACTCTTCTATTTCTCTTTTTTTTTTCCTTTTTCACTTCTTTTTTTATTATTTTTTTGTTTTTTCTTTTTCTATTTTTGTTTTATTCATTTTTTTATTATTCTATCTCTAACTTTTATTTTGAAAAAATATATATGTTATCATATATGCATGTTTAAAGAATATATAAAATATATAGTCATACAGATCTGATATGTATTTACAGTACAAAATATACATATATATCTGCATATGTATTTACAGAAATACATATCTCACTCATATGTATATATAAACATATTGGACACAAAAAATCTATAACAAAAAGGATAATTATATACATATATATATATATATATATATATATATATATATATATATATATATATATATATATATAGGTAATCAAAAAATACATGATACATATCCAGATTTGTATGACAATTATATATATTACATTACAAAAAAATACATATAACTCTGCATATGTATTTACAAAATACATGTCTGATCCATATGTATATTACCATACAAAAAATACAAATATGACTCTAATATGTATTTAAGAAATACATATCATATTCATATTAAACAATGACAAACATAACTATAGTCTATATTATATATCTTCTTATGTATTTGCGACATACAAAGGTGACTCATATAAAACAAGAAAACACCAATGCATATCTTAAACAGTAACAACTACAACTATGCATATATACATATAGTTAAACCAAAAAATACAAATACATATCATAAACATTAAAAAATACTAAAAATATATTTATATATTACCCTCTAAAAAAATATATCACAATAACCATATGTACATAAAAAATACCTAGGTTCTACACATGACCCATAACTAATAAAATTATAAATACAAATATCTCTTCGATTTTATCTCTTTGAAATCATATTTAGAAGAATTTTGACCAATTAGGCTTGAAATTTTACTTGATTCTCCCATTTCTTTTGACTTTCTCTTTTTCTCAGATCCTTATATTTTGGGGGATTTGGAGATGAATCTTTTCTCAATCCTTTTTATTTCATAATTTCTGCAATTTTTCTAGATTATTACGATTCTTCAATCTCACCTCTTCTATGCTCACTGCTTTCTTTGACTAAATAGGCGTAGAAACAAATTTAAGATCTTCATCTTGTGTTAATACTCCACAATCTTACAATAAAAAATTAACAAAATTTCAAAGAAAAATCACAAGAATAACGTTGAACAAAAGATTAAAAAAATATAAGATTTATAGAATATGTGAAAAAGATAGCATGCAATAATTGTAATTTGATAGTTACCTTATTTAATGGAGCATGATATTTATCAACAATGTGAGAAAAGTATGAAAACAAGTAATAAACTGGGGGCTTTGGGCTATAGGTGACAAAAGAGTTTTAAAATGAAGTGTAGGTGACACAAGTCTTAATAATTGAGTGGATGTGACAATTACTTTATTATGGATTAAGAAAGTTTGGTGAGTTTGAGAATATCCTACAAGTTTTTAAATTTATACTTTGATTCAAATTTTTACCTAATAAAATAGGAAACGGAGGGAAAAACCGTCTTTCTCTCTTTTCTTAACCATTGTTGTTTTTTCTCTCTTGGCGATTTTTGTTGTTTATTGTTGTTGCTCCTTTATTCATCATCTTTTTATTTATTATCATCATCTCTATCTTCTTCTTGTTGACTATTGTTGTTGTTGTTGTTACCGTTACTGTTACTATTTGACCACTTTCTTAGGTCAAATTTTATTTCGAACATCACTTTTCACTTTGGCATTACTTTATAGGAGACTTTGGTAAGTCAAATTATGATTTTTAGTTGAATTTTTTATCTGGGTAACTGCTATTATGATGTTTTTTCTAATAATGGATAGAACCCAATCATGAATCCAACATAAGATCTATCTGTTTAAACAGATAAATCATCTGTTGTGACAAATGAGACATCTGTTTCAACGAAAAACTAATATGTTGGATTCATGTTTATGGTTCTATAGGTCGTAACATGAATTGAACAGATGGGTCATCTGTTGCAACAGATAATTCATCTATTTAAACAGATTAGTTATATGGTACAACGTGATAAATATCTGTTGCAACAGAACCTGAACTCGATTCCAACAGACATGTTGTCTGTTACAACAGGGTAATATCTGTTGCAACAGATTATTAACCTATTACAAAAGAATGCGAACTCGTTTCCAACAGATGGTAAATATCTATTGCAATATATTAGTAACCTGTTACGATAGAACATGACCTCGATTCCAACAGATCGTAGTCTGTTACAATAGGTAAGTCATCTATTGCAATAGGTTAATTATCTGTTAGAACATGTCACTCATCTGTTGGAATCAGCTTCAAAGGTGCCTCAGTACTGTAACATCAATCCTAACAGATATATAGTCTGTTGCAACATATGATTCACCTGTTATAACAGATGACTCATCTATTGAAATCAGGTTCAGGAGTGTAACATGAATCTCAATAGGTAAGTAATCTGTTGCAACTGATTACATATCTGTTGGGATTCATTTAAGGAACTATGAAATCACTATTAACTTTTTTAACAAATGACTTTTTTTAGGTACCACTAATGGATGGATCAATAATAATAGGGGTGGATTGTCATGGTTAATGGATCAAGAAGAGTAATCGATATGTATGGTGTTGGAACGAGGGTGAAATTCTAAAGACAATAGCTATGATATTTCAAAGTAATGTTTCGTATGATGATTTTGTGAAATTAATCATCAGTTATTGTGGACTGAATTGTCAATCGGAAGAACTCGTCATCAGCTACATGCACAGCTCCTTTAAAAATTAGAGGGTACTGTCTTTCAAGATAATCGATCAGGTTCGGTTGCATGCTTATCTTACAGATTCATCCAGGTCGGTGTTAAAGGTATTCATGGTTGAAAAGATGAGAGAGAATGAGAACCAGAACATAGAAGAAGAACAACAAAAAGACATCTTTGATGATAGGTTGGATGATCTAGACATGAATAGTCCAGATGATGATCAAACACCTATGCCCATTGATGCGACCAATACGATGTGCAGTTCTTCTCAATCGACACAGTCTGGAAATATTCAAGACAACGGGACCAACTTTTTTATTGAAATTTCATTCTAGGACAAGAATGAACTATCTACCACTTTGTTTATTCTTGCTTGAAAAAAGATTTCAGAATAAAAAAGGTGATTCATTCGAGCAGTGTTTCTTTCTTCAAATGTGCTAATTCAAACTGTGTGGTAGTTAAGAGCAGTGAAGTACACAAGTTCTAACAAATTTTTCATTCATAAACATAAAAAGCATCACACATGTGGTTCGGAGCACATCTCGGGCCAAAATCTTTACGTTGCGGCAAAGGTCCTCAGTGAATATTTCAGGAGTAGATTCCTCGATGGCAAAGGCTCTTTAACAAAGGTTATGGCCAATAAACTCCTTATGGAATTAGGTGTGTTGTTCAGTTATTGGAAGATATATACGGCCATGGGGATTGCCAATGACCTTGTTAGGGGGACACTCGAGCATGGGTATGCAGTCCTGGATGCCTACTGTTACATGATTGAGTCCACAAATCCCGAAAGTATGACGATATTACATCATGATGAAAATGGAAGGTTCAAGTACTTTTTTGTATCCTATGGTGTTTGGATTCAAGGTTTTCAATATATGAGAAAAGGCATAGCCGTCGATGGTACCTTCATGAGGAACAGGTATAATGGAGTTCTGCTAGCGGCGATGGCACAGAATGCGGAGAATCACATCTTTCCTGTCACTTTTTGTGTAGCAGACAAGGAATGTGATGTCTCTTATGGATTTGTTTTGAAAAACTGCGAAGCTGCATTGAAGATACCGAAGAGTTATGTTTTGTATCGAATAGGCATCCAAGTATTCCAAAGATGGGTTCACGTTTCTTCACTTCATCTTACTTTGGTTGTTGCATCAGGCATCTTGAAGAGAACATTCAGACCAACTATCATAACGAAAGGGTCGTGATCCTTTTTTATAGAGCAGCTAAAGCATATAGTAGAAAGGAGTTTTTAGACCATTTCAATCAAATAACGGATATGAATCCCAAGGTAGCAGAATTTCTCGTACATGTCAATTTTGAGAGATGGACCCGGGCATTCTGTCTAGTAAATAGGTACATTCTTATCGATTTTAATGTCTTATTTGAGTTGCAAGTTTAGTATGATATCGTACTAAGTGATTCTTTTATATAGGTACAATATTATGACATCAAACATAGTTGAATCAGTGAATTCATTATTTGGTAATGAAAGAGAATTTCCCATCAAGGCTATGTTTGAAAAATTAAGCCAGAAGTATGGCGAATTTTTTAAAGAAAGGTGTGTGCAGTTCAAGTGCCCCAAACAAAGAACCTGATTTGTTCTCAAAATCAAAAAAATAATATCAATGAACGTTAGTTTGGGGAACAGGTTATTACCTCATAAAATAGAAGATTGCAAATTCAGTATTACCGGTCATGGTGATGTTGCCATAGTTGATCTTCAAACAAGATCTTGTACGTGCAGAGTTTTTGACTTGGATAAAATACCCTGTCCACATGTTATGGCAGTGCTTCGAGCTCAATACGGTCATAAATATGGAGCTGAAGTTTACGAGAACTCCTCTCAATATTATTCGGTGGAAAAATATAAAATGGCATATAGTGGGCATATTATTTCGGTGCCTCCCGAAGAATCTTGCATTGTTCCTGCAGAGCTTATGGAGAGATTAATACCTCCTCTATATATTGACCCAAGCACTATCAAATCAGGAAGAAAGCCATATAAGAGGAGGCGTGGAGTCGGAGAATCATTTTCATCAAGAAGAAACAAGTGCTCCGTATGTAAGTGCGCTGGCCACAAAAGAACTACATGCCCAAATCGTAATCCACCATGATCATTGTAATTGTAGAAACTTGTATAGTTGTTTGTTGTGGACTTTTATATATTTAAATCATTGTTGTGAACGTAATGTTATCATTTATTATATATAAAATATCTTTTTAATAACTTGTGCATCAATAAAAAGAGGCAAAACATGAACTGTTAAACAATACAGCAGACCACAAGTATTTTCAATAGATTACCCATCTGTGGAACCAGATGGACATTAGATGGAAGAACATAACATAGTTCCATAAAAATGAAATATTTTCCTCTAACAGATGATAAATCTGTCACAACAGATGGATAATTTATTGACAAAAACCCAACCGATGACCAATCTGTTTCAACATATGGTCCATCTGTTGAAAGAACTCAAAAGCCAAAATTGCTATTTCTACTGGATTTAAAATTGGTCCTTGCCTCCACCGTCGACCTGTTAACATGTAAAATATTTAGAAGAAGAAATAGACAGAATGAAAATTGAATAAGAATTAAAAAGTCAAAGTCAACTAAAAACAAATTTTTCATTAAACGAAAAATAAAATACATTAGGTATAGATCCGATATAGAAAAAACAAAAATACATACTCTAAAAGAAAAAATACATTCGAATTATTATTATTATCATCATCATCATCATTAATAACAGCCAGCCAATCAACTCGCAGCAGTAGGGTTCTTATCAGCCTCTACATCTCTCTAAACATTGTTGCTCTCATGACGACCAACTCCCTCGTCAGGTTATTAACCTATATCTGAAGTTCCCGCACCGTGTCGCATAGAATAACAATGTCCCAAACAGGATCAACCATATCTAGAACATGCATAAATTGACAAATGTAAAGAAAAGTGTCCAAATGTAATACAACGTACTACAAACTGGTAGATTTACACAAAAAAAAAACTTACCTCAACGATAAAGGAACATACTCTTTGAAGAAAAGTTGTTGAAGATGTCACATGAAAATAAAAAATACAAGAAATAATTAAAGTTTAGCAGAATGAAGATTAAGGAGGGACCTATTTATAGAGGATTGAATCTGGATGTGTAAGGACAAAAGACACGTTTGTTAAGCTCCATTGCATTAATTAAATTCAAACTGGTCGCATTTTGTTTTCTGTGAAAAGTCATGACTTTTTAGTTTACATTAATACTTCTCACCTTTTCAAAACGGTTCTCAGAAGACTTGATAACAACCATTATTATTGAGTTGTTGCAATAGATTGTCCATCTGCCGCAATAAATTTACCATCTGTTGCAATATATAGATTATCTGTTGTGACAGATAGACCATATGTTGGGGATGTTTTGATTTCTTCTAACAGTTGATTCATTAGTTGCAACAGATGGAGAATTTGATTCATCAGTTATTTTGAATGTGTTAGATAAAAAGTCACGACTCTTCACCTCTTTTTAATGGTCATCACATACATACAGATGAATTAATAATGTCTGGTCTATCATAACATATTTACAATCTATTGCAATATATGGATTATCCGTTGTGATAGATGGACCATAAATTGGAGGAGATGTTTTGATTTCTTCCAACAGCTAAGTCATCAGTTGCAAAGAATGGAGATTTTGATTCATCAGCTATTTTGAATATGTTAAAAGAATTCATGACTCTTCATACCTCTTTTTTAATAGTCATCACATGCGTGTAGATGAATAAACAACACTGTAGTATCTTTGATGCGGTAGGAAGAATAAGGTGCGTGCAATGGATCTACTTTCTTGAGTAGGAGTTATGTATTATTGATCAGTCTACCGTGATAGACACACATAAAGTGCAATGATTTTCTGAATGTAGTTTTTTACCAATTAGACACTGATCCTTCAAACAAAATCCTGCATTGTACAGTTTAGTTTGATAGGTGTGAACTGATAAGGCCGAAGGTTTCCAAGACGGTGGTGTCAATTACTTATTACAATTTAATGACGGTCTATGCTCATGTTTTTATGTCAAGATTGGGGAAGAGTTCAAGTTTTTGGCAGTATTATAAATATCCAAAAGTGATTGGACTAGTTTTAATGGCGCCATGGACTTTTTAAAAGGCCTCCAAAGCCTCGCACTATAGCAAACAATGATGGAACCAATAGAAATTCCCCTATTCCAAATTTATATAGATAGATTGCTGAAGGAGACTTTTATACAGCAGAAGGTGCTTGGGAGAATACTTGTGCGTGAAGGGGGATGTGGAGAAGGCCATATATCATTTCAAACCTTATTTAAGAGAAAACACAGAAGAGCAAGAAAGGAAATTCTAGCGAATTTGGCCAATGAAATTGACATAAGAAATAGAAAAATTAGATGAGCTTCAAATGTGGTAATGTATCCAAATATAAAAATCCGTCAGTTGTTGAAAAAAAGAAGAATGGTCAATAGGACTAGAGAAGGACACTTTGCTAGAGAATGCAGCTAGTGAGCATGGCCTCAATGAAGACTCTCACAAAGTGCAGGACCAAAACTCTAAGGAAGAAATCTCACGAGCATAGGAAATTGATACGATTGTCGGTCATAATTAAAACCTGAACCAACTATTCCTAAATTAAAAATACGAGATCAAGCCAATGTGGCAATTTCTCAAGTTAAACTTGTATGCCATGCCTTCTGTTTGTGGCTATCATCAGGTCGATGGCATAGAAACAAAAAGGTCTGAAGTTGGGTAGAAATCCCATGCCTTGTTGTTTCCACTGCCTTTGAACTAAACAGACCCATAAACAGAAGGCATGGGATGCAAGTTTAACTTGAGAAATTGCCACCTTGGCTTTATCTCGTATGTTTAATTCAGGAGTAGTTGGTTTAGGTTTCAATTATGACCAACAATCTTACCACCGTTCGTGCTCGCGAAACTGCTTTCTTAGAGTTCTGGTCCTGTATTTTATGGGTTTTCATTGAGGCCACGCTCGCTAATTGCAGTCTCTAGCAAAGTGACCATTTAATCATTCTTCTTTTACTTCAAGAAATAATGGATTTTCATTTTTGGATATGCTTTCACATTCGCAGCTTATCCATTTTTTTCATTTTTCATGTCAATTTCATCAGCCAATTTTGCTACACTTTCTTTGCTACCCTGTGTTTTCTCTTAAACAAGGTCTGAGATGATATATGACCTTCTCAACCCCCCTTCCTGCATAGGTATTCTCTCAATCACCTATTGTTTTACAATAGTCTCCTCCAGCAACCCATCCATATAAATTTGGACTAGGGGAATTTCTATTGGTTCCATTGGTGTTTTCTGCAGTGCGAGGCTTCGGAGGCCTTTCAAGAAGTCTATTGATCCATTAAAACTGGCCCAATCACTATTGGATATTTACACTGTCGCCAACAACTTGGCCCTTTCCCCAAACTTAACATAAAAACATGAGCATAAACGGTCATTAAATTATAACAGGGTATCGACACGACCTACTTGATCCCTCAGACTTACCAGTTCGAACCTAATAATCTTAACTATAAAATGTCATATCTTGTTTGGAGAATTAACGCCTAATAGGTAAAGAGAAATCATTCATAAAATTATTGTACTGGATGTGTGTTTTCACAATAGGTTGATTAGTAATACATACCTCCCACATATAAAATGGTTCTATCTGCAAGAAACTTATTTCTCCAAACCCATCTTTACTCTAGCCTTTAATGCTGGTCGGGCAAAAATGGATTCAGTTTCACTTCTTTTTATCTACAAATAAGAGAAATACATTTGATGTCAAACAAGAGAAGAAGAAAAAGAACATTACAAAAGGGTAACACAAAATTGAGCGAATCAACAGATTACTGCTCTGATATAATAGATTACCCATCTGCTTAACCGATGAGGTATCTGTTACAACAGATAGATGACATGTTGTAAAAGATGATTCATCTGTTGGAATAAATCAAACTAGCCTTGTTACTGGTTTGATTTCTTCAAATAGTTTCTCCGTCTGTACAAAAGGCTAACACAAAATTGAGTGAATCAACAGATGACTAATATAATGCAATAGATTACCCATCTATTCAACCAATGAGGTATTTTGCAATAGATATAAAAATAATGATTCGTTCATTCAAGACATAAAATTCACTTTTCCTTTAATTTTCTCAATAAATAGGAAACTGGTAAATGGGTAAATCATCAATAGCAACAGATGTAAATATCTAATTTAAATGACATACAAAGAAGAAGACGAGATAGAAAGAGCAACAGTGAACCATACTTGCAATGTGAAAAAAGCAAAGGGATCAGAACATCCAGTTCAATTGAGAAAATATATTGATTGGTTGAGATTCGAAAGGATCCCCATCCGAAAGAAGAGAGAAAAAAGAGGCAAAAAGGAAAGAAAAAGATAAAGAAGAAAGAGTGATAGATGAGTTGAGTTGAGTCTTTTGTCTTCCTTATGTTATGGCTGAAGGAGAGAGTATTATTCTAGATATGGGTTTGAAATATTCATTAATAACTTTTGACTTTTGAGGGGTACAAGGAGACAGTGACATTGAAAAGACCAGATATGACTACTCACTCAGGAGATTTTTGAGTTATCCGAGTAATATTTTTACCGCCTTAGTATTTTAACTTTTTTTATCTCGGACATTAAATACCTAAATTGCTTTTAAAAAAAAAGGGCTTAAGATATTTAAGTGCAACAGATAACAATTTTTGTTTGAAAATTTTCAAAGTTCGGTCATCCATCGCAACAGATGCGTAATATAATGCATGCATTAGTTAATATGTATTGCTAGTACCTTGTTTGGTATGACTTTTTGCCTATGTCTAACTAATGCAAGCATTAGTTATACACTCTATTGTGTATTGAAGTGTGTATTAGTAATACACTCTATTTCCTATATATTGGTAATTCAAAGACTTTAAACACATGCATTAACTTATTAAATGACTTTAATACCCCTCAATTTCCCTCTCAAAATATTTCACTATTCCTTTTCCCGCCATTTTAATTTGCACTAGTGAATTTTTTTAAAACATTTGACAATTTCTTTTCCCACTATTTGAATTTACAACAATGAATGGTTGATTTAAATAACTATAACATATTTTTGCTTTGCTTCGAGTCTTTAAAAAGATTTTCTTAAATAAAGTTGAGACTATTTCTTAATTGTAAGTCTTGTATTTTATTTTTGTTTCAACTATGTTAATCCGTTGGCGTAACATTTTTGCGCAAAGATGAAGGTCTTGCAATTAATCCTAAAACTCTATATAATAGTTCAACAATATTAATTATGTTTGAAATAACAAAAGAACTTTGTTGCAAAAAAGTGTACAAAATCAAAGTAGGGTATTTTTGTAAACAAAAATTTCTTTGATAGAAATTATGTAAGATGTATTATTTCTTATACACCAAACCAAACAATGTATAAGAAATAATACATGCATAACTAATACAAGCATAAATAATACAAGTATTTTCTAATGCAAACATTACTAATACAGTATATTTTGCATTGTTCTTGTACACTTTACCAAACGACCCCTAATTGATTAATCTAGGACCAGGGGTGAGTTCTCATAGCGTCAACTACAACTTCAATTGAGTCTTTTGGAAATTGAATGATGAGACGGTATTGCATTTCTCCCGACCAGAGTCGTCGATCGATCACTTCAGCTGAACCGACTCTTACTACCTCATATGTTAGACCAATACCTTAATTGATTAATCTAGGACCAGGGGTGAGTTCTCATGAGGTCAACTACAACTTCAATTGAGTCTTTTTGCAATTGAATGATGAGAAAGTCTTGCATTTCTCCCGACCAGAGTCGTCGATGATCACTCTGAGATAAACCAATTCTTACTACCTCATATGTTAATCTAGGACCAGGGATGAGTTCTCATAGGGTCAACTACAACTTAAATTGAGTATTTTAGCCATTAAATGATGAGATGGTATTATGTTCCTCCCGACCTTAGTCGTCAATCAATCACTCTAAGCTGAACCAATTCTTACTACCTCATATGTTAATCTAGGACCAGGGGTGAGTTCTCATATGGTCAACTACAACTTCAATTAAGTCTTTTGGCAATTGAATGATGAGACGGTATTGCGTTCCTCCTGACTAGAGTCGTCGATCGATCACTCTAAGATGAACTGATTCTTAATACCTCATATGTTAGACCAATACCTTAATTGATTAATCTAGGACCAGGGGTGAGTTTTCATAGGGTCAACTACAACTTTAATTGAGTCTTTTGGCAATTGAATGATGAGACAGTATTATGTCCCTCCCGACCAGAGTCGTCGATCAATCACTCTGAGATGAACCAATTCTTACTACCTCATATGTTAGACCAATACCTTAATTGATTAATCTAAGACTAGGGGTGAGTTCTCATTGGGTCAACTGGAACAGATGACAACCCCTATAAGAGTAGTAGATCATATTCGATGAAAGAAAAAATAGAATAATTGGAATTTATAGTTGTGATGCATTGTTATTATTATTAAACTGATATGAACTATTTCAAAGACCCAACATGCATTTTTTTTTTGCATTGGGATATTTCATTAACTGATATTTATAGTAGTTAGTCTGTCATTTTTTTTGATAGAAAAAAAAAATAAGGAAAAGGCTCCATGTGCTCTGATTCATTATTTAGGAGCATTACCAGATGGCATTGCTCGTATTCACGGTCTTGATGAAATAAGAGGGTACTTGCATGATAATGCTTCCATCTGGTAATGCGAGCAATGCCATCTGGTAATGCTTCCATCTGGTCTTGATGAAAAATTTCTTTGATAGAAATTATGTAAGATGTATTATTTCTTATACACCAACCCTTCATATCAATTCAATTGAATCTTTTGGTATTTGCATGATAAGAGGGTTAAAATTACGCATATCGTTTGTAATTTTAAAAAATAATTTAGATCAATTTGGACCAAATTAACATTTTCAAAGCTTGTCATTCTTTTCCAAAATACAAATCAACCCATACAAATCATCCATTTGCGAGAAAAATACTTCATCATTTCAAATCTTGAGTTCTCACTCTTTTGTCTTTCTCACTCAATTATACACTACATATAACAACTATAAATACTCAACAAATTGCTCTACCATTCACAACAAATTGATTTTCTTATCGTTTCGACCACATAGGTATTACTTTTGACTTCATTCTTGCTTGTATCAGTTTTTTTCTGTGTCTTCATAGGTAACAGATTTCGAGAAGAGTTATATATTTGTTATTTTTTTCTAAAAAATAAGGGATTTTAAGTTAATTATGAAAAAGAAAATTTTTAGTTGTATTTTCTTCGAGAATGGATTTACAATTTTGAGTTTTAAAGGTAAAATCGTAGAAAAAAATTGAGAAAACCCTAGTTTCTATCACAGTGTTTTGTTGACTGTTGTGGTATTGTTGGATGGTGTTTGTGGTGTTTGTAGTGGTGGTGGTGGTCATCGTCGTTGTCGTGGTGGCACTGGTGGTGGCTATTGGTGGCATTAGTTGGTGGTGTTTGTGGTGGCTGTCGGTGGTGTCGGTATTCATAGTATTTATGGCATTGGTTGGTGGTATTTGTGGTGGTGGTGGTTGTTGGTGTGTCATTATTGGTGGTGTTTGTAATGTATTTTTTAAAATTTATGCATACATCAATTGTAATGTATTTTTTGTTTTTATGTTGTTTGTAGGTAAAACATGTCTCCCCAAAGAGAAGAAAGTAAAAGTGGATCAACGTCTGACCACCCCCCAAAAAAGGCTACAGTACAGAGGGATTCGGAGGAGCTTTTTGAACAATCTCAGTCAGGGAAATAAAGTGAAGTTGAGAAGAGATATGAAAACATTGAGGGAGGTGGACAAGGGTATGTAGATGGTGATGAAGAAAATAAAAGTGAGAAAGAGGAGGAATTAGAGAGTTAGAAAGAGAAAGAGAAAGAGGATGATCATCAACATGATGATAATGGATCACCAATGGGGCGTGAATTAATATCGACATCCCAGCTTGATCCTGTCAAAACTTTTAGTATTGACAAGTTTCAAATTACGATGCCGATAAATGAATAAAAAGCAAAAAAAGAACTAACTGGTGAAGTTGTACTTAAATGTCAGATGGGGAGTAAATTTATTTGTTTTAGGAAAATTATGAAAAGCGAAAACATTGTAAGACCCCGCAAAATCTTGCATCGGAAATTAGCTCATTACACCCTTTAAAGCTCTTTAGAAGGTCCAACACTTAGAAATTTTTAGCTAAGTGTTTAACACTTAGTCTCATTTTATACCTTCGAATTTTGGGGAGTTATTTGATGACTTTCCCGGCCTCCATTTTACAATTTTCAAGTTGCGTTGCGATGGGGCAAGGTAATAGTACATCTCAGGTGAGTTTCAGAAATTTCGAAATCCGTTTATGGCACGTTTGGGTACCCAAACCAATAGCTAAAGGTGCTTGCAGGGTGCCGCCCAGTTTCTCCCATGCCTCTAAAAGGCGCCGCCCTAGTTCTTACCCTCCTTAAGCAGGGTGCCACCCTATTCCTCCCATGAGACTAGCATTCTACTCCGGTGTCTCCAAGGATAAATTGATCCTTTTCCACCCTATATATACCTATAAACACGCAATTCAACCCCATTTAGACCAAAATATACTTGGTTTCTCTCAAAATTCATCAAGAACAAGCTAGGGTTTTCAATTGAGGATCCAACATCAAGAAATTCCACCATGAATCTTCAAAGATTTTCCATCCAAAGTATGCATAGTGTTCATTCCTGGATACCTTTTATCCATGAAACCCAGGAATCTTTTTTTAAATTCTATATCATGATATTTATATGGTGAATTGATTATGTTCATGTTGTTATGGTTGTATGACTACCAAGGTTAAATATCATGCTTTTATGAAACCATGTTAGTATAGGGTTGAAATTCATGCAATAGGGTTAAATGATGGAATCATATTGTATTTAATTGATGATCATACCTATGCCCTAAATAGTGCATGCAAGGTGTTTGATGAAATGCCTAGTATAGTACAAATCATGAATAATGACTCAATTGTGGTTTATATGATAAATGCAAGACATTTACTCATGTTCAATATGGCTCCCCTATAATTGATTATGCATTATGCTTGCTTGATAAAGTGTTCATGATGTTAAAAGTATGTAATTAAGCCATGATTATTTCCCCCCTTATCCATGTATAAGATTATGACAATGAAGTTCCTCGTGAAATGATCCCAACTATTGTATTATGTATTGTTGAGGTTGAACATGTTTTAAAAAAAAGTCATGCTTTGTCAGTTTCCTTCTATCAAGTCCTGGGGGTACTTGTACCCAAAAAATTTAGCTGTGTTCCTAGAGCCATGTCATGTTTTCACAATACTCTCAGTCAAGCCATGATCCTTAGACTTCAGATAGTCTTATGACTCAGGAAATTTCAATAATCTCGTGAACTCAGTCAGTTGTCAAGTGTCAGTATTATTCCGTCAGTCAACGGGATTCAGTAACTCAGTCCATGTTCAGATCAGTTAATCATGTTCAGTGTCTATTCATATGGGAGTAGGATTCAGCACCGATTAAACCCAAGGATGGGAACTCACCTGCTAGTTGAGGGTGTGATTCTTAAAAACAATCCTTACATTTCAGAACTACATAGCCAGCGTAGGTTGAGACATCATACCTGATAGTTGAGGGTAGATGAGGTGGCTTAAACTACTAGTTGAGGGTTCCCACCATTCTCATTAGAGTAACCTGCTAGTTGAGGGTCACTAACATATTGTTCTTACTAGTATTGACACCCTTTCAATCAGGGCACAGATTGGACCCCAATTCAACTATAATGCGTCATTTGGGGCATGTCGGTTAGATCACTAATTCCCACAGTTTCGGTTATAGATTTTAGGACTGTTATATACAATCACACAGTCTCAATAAAAGAACTTAGATAGTTCTTCAGATTTTAGGACTGTCAGATATGGTCAACTCATATACAGTACGGAACTTAGCTAGTTCTATCAGATTCAGGACTGTCAGATACATTCACTTATGTTATCAGTTATACTAGTTATCAGAACTCATGTTATCAATATTTAGCTTCAGGACTGTCAGATACAGTCAACCAAACTAGTTCTTCATAATCAGAACTGTTAGAAATAGTTGTTCATGTATCAATAACATAGTATCAGTCCCTCAGTATTCAGTAATATAGTATCAATTTCTCACGTATTAGTGACTCAGGTATCAATATCATTAGACTCAATTATTTAGTATCCCAGTATTAATAAACTTAGATTTCAGTAAATCCATGTTGTCAGTAGACTCAGTATTCAGTCCTATCACGACTTCAGTTACGTATTCATGCATGAATTCTCACGTTCATTTTATTCAGTCAGTTAGTATAGTTCATGCATATGAACCCCATGCATTCATCCTACCTCACTTGCATACCAGTACATTCAATCGTACTGACGCATTTGTGCTATGGTATTTTATACCATAGGTTTAGAAGTACGAGCTCCAGAGCATCAGTAGCATTCCAGACTTTAACAGAAAGGCTAGCAGTAATCCTCATCATTCAAGAATGGCATGATTATTTCATTACTTTACTATTTCAGTACTTTAGAGTTAGTTGGGGATATATCCCATCAACTCCACAACTTTTAAATAGTTTAGGGGCTTTCAGACTACAATATGTTCAGACAGTTATTTTAGTTATTTTGGTATTGTTATACCATATTTTTAGTTATGTATTAGTATTGAAACTTATGGCCTTTCAGTTCATGTTTCTGTATTTACGATATTATTATTATTATTATTATTATTATTCAGTGCTTAGTTACTGATATCAGTCATGGGTTAGCTTATGGCCCTTTGGGGTCATGAGCACCGTGTAGCATTTTGGGTGCCATATTTGGGGCGTTAAAAACTTGGTATCAGAGCCTAAGGTTCAACAGTGTCCTAGGAAGTTTGAAAGCCATATCTAGTACAGTCTTGTACATGGGTGTGTTGTGCACCACACTTATGTGCAGGAGTCTATAAGATGTTTTAGGAACAGTTTCCCTTCTTTCATGTTTTAGATCATGCTATAGAAAGGTTTCCTAAGAAACTCATATAGATTCTCATCATACTTAACTTATGTCAACTCCACCTTACTCTCAAGGCAATAGAAACAGTGAAGCTCAAAGTCCTAGGGATAGGGCTTTCTCAGACAGTCCCTGCAGAAAGCTATGGGATTTTCTACATGCTCAACAGTATCCCATCAGTTTAGTTATGTTTCAAAGTTGTACAGATTTCATTCATGCTCATGAGAACACATTCGCGAACCTAAATTTAGATATGCCATCAGATCCTATCTCAGAATTCTATGATAGCATATGGTCTAGAGTTATAAGCATGAACCCAAGAGTTTAGCAGTAGGAGAGTTGGGATAACATTATTCAAATTGAGCAGGTTATGTTTTCATGGAGATAATTGTACCAAAGTAAATCAATAGGCTTGAATAGTGGAAGCAAGAATTTAAGTTTATTGACTTAAAATTAAGCATGGAGGTGTGAATGTGATATTAATGGTATATTAAGAAACAGAAGTAGATGATATGTTTAGTAAAGCAAACATATGTCGAGCAGAGTGTAAGTATGTAATGATGATTGCAGTTCAGTTCAGAGTTTAGTGAAGTGTTCATAGACTTATGATGAAAGCTCTAAGCGAAGGGGAAGATGATAGATTTAGTGACTAAGTCAGGCTCTCAGATTCCAGTAGTAGTGCCAGTATGTATAAAAAATAGTAAGGGAAGACGATTACTGACCCATCCTCATCTCAATACAGATTTTTGTACTTCAGCTATCACAAAATCCACTCAGGTCTTGCGTGGCAACTCTATGGTCATGAACCATGCTCATGCAAAAAATTTTTTTCATGAATCATGTACAGCTTCAGTTCCCAGTATAAGGGGTCCCAGTTTACCCCATAGTACGAATCAGTTCCATGAATACAACTTACTTTTACGCACTTTCAATGGATCATGTACGCTTCTAGTTCCCAGCATAAGGAGTTCAATTCCAGCTCCCTCAGTGTTATGGACCATGTCCCACGAAAACAAAAACTCCAAACTCAAGTTATGCAGCTCATGACTTATGTACACATATCATGATTTATAGTATATTCAGCTTCCATGACTCGTGCTATGTCCCTACCTACCAGTTAAATTCAGACTAAGTCATATGTATCCTCAGTTTAGACCTCTTGGTGAATCCATGATGTTTATATTATATTCCTTAGGCTTCAGTCAGGCATCAAGTTCAGTTTGTATCCATTCATGCTTCAGGTCCTCCTGATTTAACCCTTCACTAAGCTCTCCTTATAGAAAGTATAGTGGTGAGCAGTTGCTCAGATGGGAGTGAGTAAATATTATATGTTAAGAGAAGATTATTATATTCTTATATTACGCGATGGTGTAGTGATTAAGATAGGATTGAATATCATATTGGTGTACAAGTGTATGGCTAGTAAAAGTTTGTAATTAGAAGTTGGGAAAGTATAGAGTGTGAGTGTACATTCAGATCCTTGACTGATGTCAGTCCTCATTGCATAACTATCAAAACTCAGTTGCCATATCAGTTACAATTTCAGTATGTTTAGTCTCAGAATTAAGTACTTCAGTATTCAGTATCAGGATCCAATATTTTATTCCAGTATGAGTCCCAGTTATAGTCTTAGTTCTAATGTTAGCTTAGTTCAGTAATCAGATCAGAAAACTCAGTTCAGTTTCAGACTTGCTTGACCATAGCGTACAGTTTTTAGTTACTTAGTTATTAGTATTTTAGTACCTCAGTCTTTAAAATGTTTCCAAATCATGTCATTCGCTTGGACTTGTATTCACAAATAATACAGCTTTCACAATATCCATGCTCAGTTACCTCATGTTATCTAGTCAGACATTACCTCCTATGCATAATATTCCATAGCCTCAGTCCAGTTATTCAGACTAAGTATAGATCAGTCTTACATGCTCAGTATTCAGCTAGCCAGATAAGTCAGTATGTTTATGCATTCGTTCTCAGCACCCATGTGAACTTTTTTAGTAATCTCAGTTGCAGTGCTAGAGGCTTAGTCATTTCATCTTAGATGATGTTCATAGGTCTCAACTCATCTTACCGAATCTTAATCAGGTTATGATTTTCTTACTCAGCTGTCTTATACAGACAAGTTCATACAGTTTGGTTTCCATGTTCCCATCTATTCACACTAGCCAAAATCTCATGAAAGAATGAAACCATTCTAAGAGGAACCAATCTTGAAGAGGCAAGCTCATCCCAATTCATGTATCATGCCTCAGTTTCAGATCTCTGATAATCATTCGTAATTCAGTTCCTAGGTGCCTTGTTCATTGCTTCAGTCTTTCTTCAATATCTCAGTAAAGTCAGTATTCTTTAAGGAACATAGTGTCCTAAGGGGGAGATACGTTATAATTCCCCAAACTTTCATAACATAAGCATCCCATTATCTTTTCTAATAATGAATCCAGTTTAGGAGTAGGGGATACTCATAAGTTGACCCTTAAGTTCCAACTTCAATTATACACCATGTATTCAAGACTCAGTTCAGTTCATGGAATTCAGTTCATGCCTTACGTCCCAGTATCAGTCATGCCCTCATATGCCCGTACATGCATACTTCTATCATAACAAGGGGTTCATCAGTACTTTTTAGTTTCTGTAACAATTTTCTTAAACCTACTCAGTTCCATGCTCAAACTACCATTACCAACTTGATATCAGATTCTATCTTCAAGCTTAGTATCAATTACAATTGCACGTTCAATCATACATTCATGTGTCAGCTCAGTCATGTAATCATGCATCAGATATGCATTCTCATTGCAAGAAATTAAGTTCATTAGAACATTCAGTCATATATTCATGATCCAATTATTCATGCATCGGATATGCATGAATTCAGCTTATCAGTCATGCATCAGATTTGTATGTTCAGTATGTTATATTCAACTCTTCAGTTATGACAGTCATGAGATCATATTCCAGTTGTTCATGTTCAGTGTGTACGTCAGTTTATCTTTTCTCCCCTCTCAGTCAGTCTCATTCGAGGATGAATGTTTCCAATGGGGGATATTGGAAGACCCCGCAAAATCTTGCATCAGAAATTAGCTCATTACGCCCTTTAAAGCTCTGTAGAAGGTCCAACACTTAGAAAATTTTAGCTAAGTGTTCAACACTTAGTATCATTTTATACCTTCGAACTTCAGGGAATTATTTAATGACCTTCCCGACCTCCGTTTTGCTCTTTTCAAGTTGTGTTGCGATGGGGCAAGGTAATAGTACATCTCGGGTGAGTTTCAGAATTTTTAGAATCCGTTTAGGGCACATTTGGGTGCGTAAACCAGTAGCTAAAGATGCTTGCAGGGTGCCGCCCAACTTCTCCCATGCCTCTGAAAGGTGCTTCCCTGGTTCTTACTCTCCTTAAGTAGGGCACCGCCCTGGTCCTCCCATGGGACTAGCAAGGCACCGCCAAGGCTGTAGCCTTGGTCTAAATTGTGCTGCATTCTACTCCCATGTCTCTAAGGACAAATTGGTCTTTTTACACCCGTATATATACCCATAAACATGTAATTCAACCCTATTTACACCAAAATATTCTTGGTTTCTCTCAAAATTCATTAAGAACAAGCTAGGGTTTTCAATTGAGGATCCAAGATCAAGAAATTCCACCGTGAATCTTCAAAGATTTTCCATCTAAGGTAAGCATAGTGTTTATTCCTAGACACCTTTCATCCATGAAGCCCAAGAATCTTCTTTTAAATTACATATCATGATATTTATCTGGTGAATTGATTATGTTCATATTGTTATGGTTGTATGACTACCAAGGTTGAATCGTTATCATGCTTTCATGAAACCATGTTAGTATATGGTTGAAATTCAAGCTATAGGGTTAAATGATGGAATCATATTATATTTAATTGATGATCATACCTATGCCCTAAATAGTGCATAGAAGGTGTTTGATGAAATGCCTAGTATAGTACAAATCATGAATAATAACTCAATTGTGGTTTATATGATAAATGCATGCCATTTACTCATGTTCAATATGGATCCCCTATAATTGATTATGCATTATGCTTGCTTGATAAAGTGTTCATAATGTTAGAAGTATGTAATTAAGCCATGATTATTTGCTCCCTTATCAATGCATAAGATTATGACAATTAAGTGCCTCAAGAAATGATCCCCACTATTGTATTATGTATTGTTGAGGTTGGTTATGTATTAAGAAAAAGTCATGCTTTGTCAGTTTCCTTCTATCGAGTCCTGGGGGTACTTGTACCTGAAAAATTTAGTTATGTGCCTAGAGCCATGTCATGTTTTCATGATACTCTCTGTCAAGCCATAATCCTTAGACTTCAGACAGTCTTATGAATCAAGAAATTTCAATAATCTCATGAACTCAGTCAGTTGTCAAGTATCAGTAGTATTTCGTTAGTGAACGGGATTCTGTAACTTAGTCCATGCTTAGATCAGTTATTTATGTTCAATGTCTATTCAAATGGGAGTAGGATTCAGCACTGAGTGAACCCAAGGATGGGAACTCACCTGCTAATTGAGGGTGTGATTCTTAGAAGCAATCCTTGCATTCCAGAACTACATAGCTAGCGAAGGTTGAGACATCATACCTGCTAGTTGAGGATAGATGAGGTGACTTAACCTGCTAGTTGAGGGTTCCCACCGTTCTTATTAGAGTAACCTGCTAGTTGAGGGTCACTACATATTGTTCTTACCAGTGGCGCAGTATTGATACCCTTCCAATCAGGGCAAAGATTGGACCCTAATTCAACTATAATGCGTCATTTGGGGCATGTCGGTTAGATGACTACTTCTCATAATTTTAGTTATAGATTTCAGGACTGTCAAATACAGTCACTCAGTCTTAGTAAAATAACTCAAATAGTTCTTCAGATTTCGAGATTGTCAGATATGGTCATCTCAGATATTATACGGAACTCAGCTAGTTTCATCAAATTTAGGACTTTCAGATACAGTCACTCATGTTATCAGTTATATCAGTTATCTGAACTCATGTTATCAGTATTCAGCTTCAGGACTGTCAGATATAGTCAACCAGACCAGTTCTTCATAATCAAAACTATCAAAAATAGTTATTTATGTATCAGTAACATAGTATTAGTCCCTCAGTATTCAGTAATACAGTATCAGTTTTTCACTTATTAGTGACTCAGCTATCAATATCATTAGACTCAGTTATTTAGTATCCCAGTATTAGTGAACTTAGATATCAGTAAATCCATGTTGTCAGTAGACTTAGTATTCAGTCCTATCAGGACTTCAATTACGTATTCATGCATTAGTTCTCACGTTCATTTTATTTAGTTAGTTAGTATAGTTCATGCATATAAAACCCATGAATTCAGCCTACCTCACTTGCATACCAGTATATTTAATCGTACTGATGCATTTGCGCTATGGTGTTTTATACCATAGGATCAGAAGCACGAGCTCCAGAGCATCAGTAGCATTTCAAACTTTAGCAGACAGGCTGGCAGTGAGTCCTCATCATTCGAGGATAGCATATTTACTGACAAAGCTATCCTTAGGGATGACCATATTATACAGCTTTTCCTCAGCTTTCATGGTAAAATTAATCACTATTTTAACTTATCCATTAAGTTATATTTAATATAGTTATTATGACTTTTTTTTGCTTACTTTCTATTTTTATTTTTAGGCTTGAGCATTTAAAGCCATTCCTCCCCTCCAAAAGCAGGTAATGGATTACTCGGATGAGTTTTCTCATCTAAGGATATTTAGGTGGTTGGCTACAAAGAGCAACACCAAAATTAAAGAGGCTGATCTCTTTAACCCTCTGATGATGCAATACATCTTCTTTAAGTAAAATAATTTTACTCAATAAAAGATATTGAACAGATGTTATATCTGGTGCAAAAGATGTTATATCTGATGCACCAGATGGGACATCTGTTGTGACATATTACCCATCCTGTGCCAACCGGTACAGCAGATGGATAATCTGTTGTGATAGACAACTATATCTTGCTTCAGATTACCTATCTGTTGCTTTGGTTCTCTAAACCCGACTCCTAACAGATTAACCATATGCTGTAAATTATGTAACAAATGTGTAATCTGATGTAACATATTGTTAATACACATACATATCATCTGTTGCATAATATGTAATCCAAAAGATTACCTGTCTTATGCAACTGGTGCAATAGATTGGTAATTTGTTGTGACAGATGATTGATATTTTGCATCAAATTATCTATGTGTTGCTTTGGTTCTCTGAACCTGACTAAAATAAATTTTAACCATCTAACTAGAAAATATACAACAGATGGGTAATCTGATGCAACATATTATTAAACTATTGCAGAAGTTGACTGTTAAAATGTTAACCCAACTGTGAAAATTATTATATTATATGATTTAAATGTATCTGATTTTTTTTTCTAGGCTGTGCATCCATGGATCATGCCTACTAAGGAGGAGTCATTGATGACTTTTTATATTACTCTAGGTCATGGTGATACTATAGTAGACCCAATGGTGGAGTTAATAAGGAAAGAATTGGCTGGAGCAACAGTCATAAGAAGAGTAGTTAGGCAAGTTCAGTCTAAAGTTGAGGCTTTTCATGACCAACCTACTAAGGCAGATCCGAGCGCTTCTTCTGGTGGAGTTATTGGTGTTGGTGGCAGGCATGCTGATGCTGCTACCAATCGTGATGATGAGAATGTTGATTCTCAAGAAAAAATAAATATGTTTGAATACACCCCTTTTCACCCTTACGCAGGTACCTCTTCACCCTCATGGTCTCGTTGCGAATGTGAAGAGTGCATGGAAAACCAGGATAAACTCTTTAAAAAAGCAGAGGCTATTTCTAAAGCTTTTGAGAAATTTAAATCCAAGAGAGGTGTCATACCATCCAAGAAGGTGAGGGAGCGATACACTCCTACATTGTTTGTTAGGAGGAAGAAAAGAGCAATAACCGACGTACTCTCCTGTCAAAAATAAAAAATAATTGCAACTCCTTCCTCTCAAAAAGCTATTGAAGTTCAGGGGCCATTCAAGAAGGTGGAAATATACTCGAAAATTGGCGCCAAAGAGAAGAGGGATCTGCGACAGGCCAAGAATGCCAAGCCAGGCGCACCAGATTACCCCAGGCCTCCCTTTCCCCCCAAGACTTCCAGACTATGACAAATATGCATATGTGATATGAGGACAAGGCAATTTTACTTTTCCTAACCTATCCTTCTAATCTAATCTACCCCACGAAGAAGAAGCTACGCAACAGATGTGAAATCTATTGCAATAGCTCGGTATTCTAGTGCAACTAGTAGTGGTTCTGTTGTAACTTACTATCCATCTGTTGCATAAGTTGCATTGGATTATTGATTTAGAGAACTCTATGCAATAGATGGACTATCTTTACAATTACTAACCTATTTAAAAATTGTCATCTTATATCATAGAATGCTGACAAAATTCTCTGCCTTATGAGAAAAAGTCAATTAACGTACCTAGAAGTTTATGACGCTGCCGATAGGACAATGGACCTCGACTTCTATAGGAAGCTCAAGAATAAGTACTATCAACTCAATTCTGAAGCATGTGGTGCAGGACTTGATTTCTTAGATTCTACGTTGGACTTAGAGGAAGAAGAAATGATAAAATATGTTAGATGGGAGAGGCCAAATCCACACAACAAAAGCTGGATTGAGGCAAAGAGGATTCTTGCATTCATTAGCATGAATGGCATACATTATCGGGCTGTTGAGATACTACTCGAGGAGGGAAAGATCAAAGTTTATGACTGCAATGAACCTGCCATCGATGAAGTCGATCTTTTTCTCTTCATGCAACCACTGATGGAGCTGTTGCCCATCTTGTTAAGGGAGAGTAAACTGATGAATCATTTTCTAAATGAAATGTTGATGAAGAAATCATGGGATTTAGAAGGTCCAAACAAGGGCATGACCCTTCCAAAAAATAATTCCGATTACGCGAGCAGCTCGTACGCTCTTGCACACACCGAATGTTTGCAGACCGGCACAAAAATGGCCGAGCCAACGACCTTTATATGCGACAACGCTGTGGAAAACCTACAAGAGGTATGGGTTTATGGAGTACTAACTAGGCTCTTGGAGCCTATGTATATAGAAGAGCCCATGAAATAATAATTTTTTATTTCAAGTCATACTTCACTTTACATTAAATTACATGTACATGTAGTGGCAATAATTTTTTTCTGATGAATGAAAGTTGAGTTTCTTATAATGCAATAGATTGTCAATCTGTTGTAAAATATATTCTATTTATTCTAGCAGATAGTTTATGTGTTGTAATAGGTTGCTCATATGTTGCATTATGCCAATCTATTTAATCTAAGTCTAATCTGTTGCAACAATGGGAAGGCCTGTTTGATAATTTCCAACAGATGACCTAAATTTTACAACATATGCCTAAATCTGTTTGATATTTTGCAATAATCATGCTTCAATATCCATATGCTCGACAACACCAAACCAGTAACAAATACACTACCATAAAAATTTTAGTAATTAGGCTTGAAAATCCATGTGCCTAACACCACCAAACCAGTAGCAATAATGGCAACAATGTAATATCTTCTTGCTCGATTTTGTTTCTCTTTAGAAGCCTTGACTTTCTTCAACAAACCCCAAATTACACTATTTAATTGTGAAGGGTGTCGTTCTTCATACAAATTAAAGCAATTGCATCAATCCAATTTCTACAAAAATAAGAACACAATTACAAAACAATTACAAGTCAATAATTAATCAACTAATTAAATAAAAAAAACATTACCTTTGAAATCTTACAAGTAAAAAACTACGACTTGGATTTTGTTGAGTACAAGAAGTCTTCAATAAAGCTTTATGACCGCACTTACAATATTACAAATTGTTATCACAAGAAACAGTGGAAGATGCGCTCGACATTGTCAAGCTCAGTTGGAAAAAGTGAAAAAATGAAAGACCAAATGCAAATAATTTGAAGAATTTGGATAGATAAAAAAAATGATGAAGAAGAATAAGATTTGAAAATTTAGGGTTAAATTTTAAGAAAAAGATGAATATATAAGACATTGGGGAAAAAAATGACCATTGGGGGCAAAATCAGATGCCAAGTTAGCAAAAAGTCCCAACCTGATACATTTGTGCCTATTTTATTTTATTTGTTTAAAATGAACACTGTCTACTTGATGCCTATTTTATTTTAGGTGTTTGAAATGAACATTGTCGATGGGTTCCGCCTTTTTTATTTCAATTCACTTTCACTTTTTTACATGTAGTGGCAATTTTTTTGTGTCCAATGAAAGTTGAATTTTTATAATGCAACAAATTCTTCATCTGTTGTAATATATATTCTACCTGTTCAGACATATAGTTTATCTATTGCAATAGGTTGATCATCTGTTGCATTACGTCGGTATTTCTATCTAAGTCTATCTGTTGCAGCAGTGGGAAGACCTGTTTGATAAATTCCAATAGGTTACCTACCTGTTGCAACATATGTCAAATCTGTTCGATATTTTATAATAGATGTTCTGTCTATTGCAACAGATACATTATCAGTTCCAATATTTGAATCTAGTATTTTATTTCAATTAATATGTTCAAATCTAAGAAAAAATAAAATTCATAGATAAAATAAAATAAATCGAAGCCTTAAGAAATTAGCTGAAATAAAATCAACAAATAAATGAAATGTAAAAAAATTGTTATGATATAGATCTCAACAAATACATCAACAATTTAAGTATTGATGCCAAGGACTCCTAAGGAGGGGTAAGTTTATTACTTTGACAGACTCAACTCAAGATATAAAGATCTACTCAATATGGACAAGTTGTTCTTCATTCGATGCTATGAAATTTGGATTTTTTCATTGTGGATCTTTATTGTTGCTTACGTACGATTTCTGTGCTTTCTATTCTCCATATTTCTATAAAAAGAGTAGTATTATATTGTCAATTCTGTTCAGCAATAGCTTCTACATCCACCTGAAAATTCAGAATTGGTCAATGTTAATCACGGAGATACAACAAAATGAAAAAGGATAAATTATCTGTTCTAGAAAATCAAACAGGTCTTTCTCCTGTTTTAAATTATTCCAAACCGATTATATTTCTGTTGCAATAATGAATCAACTGTTGAATCAAATTTCTATATGAGGAAGACCTGTATGATAATTTCCAACGGATGAACTATCTGTTGCAATATATGACTCATCTATTGTAGCAGATAGGTTATCTATTAGTATAAATAAAAGTGGTACAGAGAGCTATTTAATTTGCTAAAACACACGAGACATATGTCGCAATAGGTACTTTATCTGGTGCAATAAGTTAGTCAACTATTGCAACAGATGTATATATCTGTCTGATGATTTTTAGTAGATGTGTCATCCTTTGAAATAGAAATATGTCTATTTGTTAGTTGGAAGACATATATATTCACCTTGTTCGGCTGGTGCTGCTCTCCTTTGGACATTGTACATTGCTCAGTACAGCACACGAACAGAAAAGTTGCAATTTTTCTCTTTTGGATGCTTGTAATGCCTTGGAAAGCACATTCTTTCTCCTCTTAGCCTTAATATCTAATGGAGTGGATGAAAATAAAATCCTCTTTGATCAAATGATACCCCTCTTATATGTTAATTCCTTTACAGAAGCAGTTAATGCATTAATAGCATTAATCCCTACATCATGTTTTGCCCTACAGTCTTGACATTTGCATGCAGAACATTCGATGGGAGGCAAAATCTGTATAACCAGTATGATCTTACTCATAATGGTTTATTTTAAATACTGTAACAGGATCATCATTAGCACCAAAAGCATTACCACTACCACCACCAACAGCTCCATCATCACTAAGACCATCAACAACAATAAGCCCACCCTCCAAAATTATTTTTCTTATAATGGTTGTTACTTCAAACAATTCCATTTGTATTCTGTTGATGACCTTAAGGTCCGATAAAGTTTGCACATATCATAAAGTAAGAAAAAATGGCATCTTTAACTCTCGATTAGTCAGAACTAGCGACGGATGCACAATCTAAAATAAATCATTACATATATTAGAATAATGATTAGATCATTAAAAAAAAACATTAATTAAAATAAAAACTTAATTAGAATGATACATACTGCATCCTTCGGGGGGTTGAAGAGATAAATTTTTTTTGTATTTTTATCATTTTTTACCGACAACCTGTAAGACCCTGCAAAAGCCAAAGTTTAATTCAGTCCCTTAATGCTTGCCAAGGGGTCCCAAACTTAGAAAATTCTAGCTAAGTTTTCAAACTTAATTTATTTTATTTTAGCCTTTGAAAGTTGGAAATATCATTTCATGACCTTAAAGTCTTTTAAATATCTATATCTTAGTTAATTCATGATCAAGGATGTCAATAGGGTTTCCTGGAAGAGTTTTAATTTTTTCAAACCTCGTTTAGACCAAGTTCTAGTGTCTAAAATAGTGAGTCAATGCGATGTTAGCGCATTGCATCGTCCATTGCATCGATAGATAAAATGTTCCTCAACTTAAGACAATATCCTATGAGTCAATGCAATGCCGACGTGGCACATTGTCTATCGCGTCAGTGACAACGACGCGGTGCGTCGATACCAAGTCTTCAGTTATTAAAATAGTCATGACCCTAGGGTTATTTCAATCTTTTTCCCACCCCTATATAGCCATAAAACATGAGATTCATTCATTATTCGCCAAAGTACACTTGTTTTCTCTCAAATTCTCTCAAGAACAAGCATGAGGGTTCTTAGTTCAAGACTCGAAACTCAAGAATTTCACCTTCAATCTTCTTAAAGTCAAGTATTAAGGTATGTTAGATGTTGATTCATGGGTCCCTTCCACCCATGAAGTTCAAGAATCCTTTTTCTAAATTCAAAGATTATATATTTATGACATTTCATGAATTATGTGAATTGATATTCATGTTCATGTTGTTGTTGGGTGTTGATTTATGTCTTAGATTACAAGTTTCAAGATTTGATCCTAGTATGTGATGACTTACATAATATTCATGATAAACCCTTAGATTTGTAAGTGAGTTGATGTAGCCATGGTGATTTAGATGTATTAATTGTCGTATGACCAAAGCATGCACCTCATAAGTTTGATAAAGGCCTATATGAATGAGATAGAGTCATTATAGCATGCTAACAAGAAATCCCCAATTATGTATAAGTTAATACATGCCAAGTATTTGATGAAAGACTTTATTGAATGAATCATGAGACATGAACATACTTCTCTATATATTTATAAGTTTATGACTTTCAAGTGTTAGATGAAATGCCTCATTGATTGTATTGTGAATGATAGACCATTTTCATGTTATATAAGAATTTTCATGCTTTATATTATCCATGCAATCGAGCCCTGGGGTATTTAATACCCGATAATTTAGCTATGTGCCAAGAGCTAGTGTTAGTTTCAAGACAAATCTAAGTTGTGCCACAATCAATAGAACTCAGTCAGTTATAAAACTTAGGATAACTCAGTAACCTCAGTATCAATCCAGTCCAGCTCAGTAAATTAATTCAGAACTCAGTAGAATTTAGTTAGTTAACAGAATTCAGTAGTATTCCGTCAATCAATGGAACTCAGTAACTCAGTTCATTTCAGTTAAACAGTACGATAAGTAACAAATCAGTCAGGCCTAGTATGAACTAGAAAATTAGTTCAATTTCTTTTAGTTAGGAGTAGGATTCAGCACTGAGCGAGCCTAGAGATGGGGTCACACCTGTTATTGAGGATTGGGTCACTAGAAGAAATCCCTAAGTTCCAAAACTACGTAGCCAGCGTAGGTATGAGATGTCACCCATTAGATAGGACTGACATACTCAGAGATCACCCGCTAGTTTAGGACTGATCTCAGGGGTCACCCATTAGATTAAGACTGACTTTATAGCATTTGTCTTTACCCATGACACGGTACTGACACCCTTCCAACTGGGTTTACATGTTGGACCCTAATTAGTTCAGAAAGGAGCATGTCGATTAGATGACTACCTCCCACAATTTTAGTCTCAGTCTTCAGAATAGAAATCATATCAGTATTTCAGAAATCAGGACAGTTAGACACAGTCACTCAGCTCAGTAAAGAGATTAGATAGTTTTATAGATTTAGAGATTACCCACTAGAAAGACTTGATCTCAGATTCAGTCAATCCGATATCAGTATTAGTAGACTCAGTTATCAGAAACTTAGTTGTTAGAATTCAGTATTTAGTGATACTACAATTTCAGTTATAGTTTATGCACTTATGCCTGCATTCTCACTCAATCATGTTCATGTTACGTAGTTGGTTATAGTTCATGCATATGAACCCTTGCATTCAGCCTTACCTCATCTAGCATACTAGTATATTCTCACATACTGTTGCATACTTTTCTCTTACGCTATGGTGTCTTATACCATAGGTTCAGAAGCACGTGAACCCGAGCAGCCTTTAAAGTTCAAATTCAGCCAGCAGCATAGACTTACCAGTGAGTCCTCATCATTTGAGAATGTTCCTTATTTTATTATTTCATTATATTTAGCATTTCAGTAGCTGGAGTTAGTTGGGGAATTATCCCATCAACTCCTTATTCAGACAGTTTAGGGGATTTTTCAGACTAGAGTACTTTTAGACAGTTGTTTTAGTTATGGTATTGTTATACTTTATTCAGTTTTATTTTAGCATTGAACCTTATGGCAAGTTTTTTTGTAGGTTTTCTGCATTGCACAGTATATTATTCAGTGCTTAGTTATAGATATCAGTCATGGGTTAGCTTGTGGTTCTTCGGGGTCATAAGCACCGTGTAGCATCAGGGGCTCAGAATCCGGGGTGTTACAAACTTGGTATCAGAGCCTAAGGTTCAATAGTGTCCTAGGAAGTCTGAAAAGACATATCTTGTAGAGTCTTGTGCATAGGTGTGTTGCGCACCATATTTTTTTACAGGAGGCTATGAGATATTTTAGGAACAGTTTTCCTTCTTTTGGTATTCATGTCGTGCAAGTGAGAATGAGCTCCAGTAAAGACCTCAGTCTAATTTGTTTCTTCCTTTCATTTATAGAATATGCCTCCTTACAGAGATAATGCCTGTAGAAATAACAACCAACCACTTCAGGCCACAGATTCTTTGAATGAGAATATGTCACATGTAGAGTTTTGAGAAGCTTTTCAGGCGCTAGCCCAAGCTGTGACAACAAATATTTAGGGTAACCATCAAGCTGCAGCCCCACCTCAGCAAGATGGGGATTTTGCCACAGCCAGAATCAAAGATTTTATAAGAATAAACCCGCCAAAATTTTTTAGGTCAAAGGCAGGTGAGGACCCACAACTTTATCTTGATGCGGTGAGGAAGATCACCCAAATTATGCATGTGTCTAAAGAGAAGAGTGTAGAGTTGGAATCCTATAGGCTGAAGGATGTTGCTTATGATTGGGTAGTATATGGAAGAAGAATAGAGGGAAGGATGCAGCTCCCATGACTTGGCAGATATTTCAAGATGCATTCTTAGATAAGTTTTTCCCACTTGAGTTGAGGGAAGCTAAGATAGAAGAGTTCATGAACCTGAGGCAGGGCTTTATGATAGTAAAGGAGTATTGCCTCAAGTTCAACCAGTTTTCTAAGTATGCCCTTGATCAGATGACTGACCTTAGAGCAAGCATTAGTAAGTTTGTGATCGGTGTGTCTGGGTTGGTAGTTAAGGAGTTTAGGACTTTTATTCTTAATAGAGACATGAATCTTTCTAGATTGATGATACATGCTCAGCAGATTGAGGCAGAGAACGATAAGGAAAGAAAGAGAGTAAATAAGAAATCCAGAACATGTAGTTTTAGTTTTTCTCAGCCAGGGTCACAGGGTGGTAACAGTTCTCAGCATAGTCAGAAGTTTTCAGTCCCAGATCAATCTTTAATTTGTGCACCAGTACCAAAGTTCAAAAATAATAGTCATGATGGGATGCCAGGCTCCAAAAACTAGGGTAGTGTGAGAAGTGATCATACCTATCCACTTTTTGAAGAGTGTGGTAGTAATTACCTAGGTGCATGTAGAGCAGGCAGCGAGGTATGTTTTGGATATGGTAAGCCAGGACACAGGCTGTGGGAGTGTAGAGTTTTGGCTCAGAGGGGTAAAGATTTACGTCAGTAGGGCACCACTTCCAGTACCACTAGTAGTCAGCGTCAAAATAGAATTTATGCTCTTCTGGCTCGCCATGATCAAGAAAGTTCCCCTAACATAGATTCGGGTACGTTATGAGTATTCCATCTTCATGATATGCTTTGTTATATCCTTTACTCCCAGTTGAGCTTAAGTTTTCAGTATGAGTAAGTCAGTAAAGCGGAAATTTAGTAAAGCCGAAATTTAGTTTAGAAGTCAAGCAGTCAAATTCGTATGGTTTGTTTTTCCTATCTTTCCATTTAGTCATATTACTATAAATCTCAGGAATGTAACTATTTTTGGATAGAACATCCTAGTAGTTGTGAGTTCAGCACAGTTCATGAATCATGCATTGGTTTCAGATCTCAGATATTCAGTCATGATTCAGTTCGTAGGTGCCCTGTGCATCGCCCAGTATCTTAGTAAAGTAAGCATTCTTAGAGGGACATAGTGTCCCAAGGGGAAGATACCCTATGACTTCTCCAATGCTTTCATGTCCTTAAAACCATCTAGTTTCACGCTGAGCTTTTCCTTACAAAACTCGATATCAGTCACCATTGCATATTCAGTTATGCATTCATGAGTCAGGTATCCATGCATTAGATATGCATGGCCAGTATAAAATTTCAGTAAATTAGTAATGTCGGTTATATAGTCATGCTTCAAATATTCATGTCTAGTAAATAAGTTCATTCTATCAGAAATCTCAGCATAGTCAGTCTCATTCGAGGATGAATGTTCCCAAGGGGGAGATATTGTAAGACTGCGCAAAATTCTAAGCTTAATTCAGTCCCTTAATTCTTGCCAAGGGGTCCCAGAGTTAGAAAATTCTAGCTAAGTTTTCAGACTTAGTTTATTTTTTTAGCCTCCAAAATTAAGAAATCTTATTTCACGACCTTAAAGTATTTTAAATGTCTATATCTTAGTTAATTCATGATCAAGGATGTCAATAGGGATTCCCGAACGAGTTTTAGATTTTTCAGACCTCGTTTAGACCAAGTTCTAGTGTCTAAAATAAAAAATCGATGCGATGTTGGCGCATCGTGTCGTCCATCGCATCAATAGATAAAATATTCCTCAGTTCAAGGATATATCCTGTGAGCCAACGCGATGTCGACGCAGCGCATTGGCTATCGCATCGGTTCTAATGATGCAGCGCGTCGACCAGCGCATCGTTACCTAGTTTTCAGTTATTAAAATAGTCGCAACCCCAGGGTTATTTTAGTCTTTTCCCCACCCCTATATAGCCATAAAACACGAGATTTAGCCATTATTCACCAAAGTACACTTGTTTTCTCTCAAATTCACTTAAGAACAAACATTAGGGTTCTTAGTTCAAGACTCGAAACTCAAGAATTTCACCGTCAATCTTCTTAAAGTCAAGTATTAAGGTATGTTGGATATTGATTCATGGGTCCCTTCCACCCATGAAGTTCAAGAATCCTTTTTCTAAATTCAAAGATTATATATTTACGAGTTTTCATGAATTATGTGAATTGATATTCATGTTCATATTGTTATTGGGTCTTTATTTATGTCTTAGATTACAAGTTTCAAGATTTGATCCTAGTATGTGATGACTTACATAATATTCATGATAAACCCTTAGATTTGCAAGTGAGTTGATGTAGCCATGGTGATTTAGATGTATTGATTGTTGTATGACCAAAGTATGCTCCCCATAAGTTTGATAAAAGGCCTATGTGAATGAGATAGAGTCATCATAACATGTTGGTAAGAAATCCCAATTATGTATAAGTTAATGGATGCCAAGTATTTCATGAAAGACCTTATTGAATGAATCATGAGACATTAATACGCTTCTCTATACATTTACAAGTTTATGACTTTCAAGTGGTAGATGAAATGCCTCATTGATTGTATTGTGAATGATAGACCATTGTCATATTATTTAAGAATTGTCATGCTTTATATTATCCATGAAATTGAGTCCGGGGGTTATTTAATACTCGATAATTTTGCTGTGTGCCTAAATCCAGTGTCAGTTTCAAGACAAATCTCAATCATGCCACAATCAGTAGAACTCAGTCACTTACATAACTTAGAATAACTCAGTAACCTCAGTATCAGTCCAGTCCAACTTAGTAATTTAATTCAGAACTTAGTAGCATTAAGTTAGTTAAAAGAATTCAGTAGTATTTCGTTAGTCAATGGATCTCAGTAACTCAGTTCAGTTCAGTTAAACAGTACGATCAGTAACAGCTCAGTCAGGCCTAGTATAAACTAGGAAATTAGTTTAGTGCCTTTCAATTGGGAGTAGAATTCAACACCAAGCGAGCCTAGGTATGGGGGCACACCTGTTAGTGAGAACTAGGTCCCTAAAAGAAATCCCTAAGATCCAGAACTACGTAGACAGCATAGGTATGAATGTCACCCGTTAAATAGGACTGACATACTCAGAGATCACCCGCTAGTTTAGGACTGATCTCAAGGGTCACCTACTAGATTAGCACTGACTCTATAGAAGTTTTATTTACCCTTGTCACGGTACTGACACCCTTCCAGTTGGGTTTACAGGTTGGACCAAAATTAGTTCAGAAAGGGGCATGTCGGTTAGATGACTACCTCCCACAAATTCAGTCTTAGTCTTCAGAATAGAACTCAGATCTGTATTATAGAAATCTGGACTATTAGACACAGTCACTCAGCTCAGTAAAGAACTTAGATAGCTCTATAGATTCAGAGATAACCCGCTAGAAAGGCTTGATGTCAGATTCAGTCTATCATTCTCATTATTAATAGATTCATAGATCACCTGCTAGATAGGCCAGATCTCAGCTTCAGTCAATCAGACATTAGTATCAGTCGACCCAACTATCAGAATTCTTGTTATTACAAGTCAGTAGTCAATGATACTACAATTTCAGTTATAGTTTATGCACCTCATGCCTATATTCTCACTCAGTCTTGTTCACATTATGTAGTTGGTTATAGTTCATGCATATGAACCCTTGAATTTAGCCTTAACTCATCTAGAATACCAGTATATTCTCATGTACTGACGCATATTTTTTTCTTTCACTATGGTGTCTTATACCATAGGTTCAGAAGCACAAGATCCCGAGCACCCTTGGAGTTTAGATTCAGCCAGCAGTAGTAGACTTAGCGGTCAGTCCTCATCATTCGAGGATGTTCATTATTTTATTATTGCTTTAGATTTAGCATTTCAGTATATGGAGTTATTTGGGGAATTATCCCATCAACTCCTTATTCAGACAGTTTAGAGGCTTTTTCAGACTAAAGTACTTTTAGACAGTGTTTTAGTTTTGGTATTGTTATACTTTATTTAGTTTTATTTTAGTATTGAACCTTATGGCAAGTTTTATGCATTTTACAGTATATTATTTAGTGTCAATTATAGATATCAGTCATGGGTTAGCTTGTGGACCTTTGGGGTCATAAGCATCGTGTAGCATTCGGGGTTCAAAATCCATGGCGTTACAAACTTGGTATCAGAGCCTAAGGTTCAACATTGTCCTAGGAAGTTTGAAAAGTCACATCTAGTAGAGTCTTGTGCATGGGTGTATTGCGCGCCACATTTATGTACATGAGGCTATGAGATGTTATAGGAACAGTTTCCCTTCTTTCCATAGTCATGTCATGCGAGTAAGCATGAGCTCTAGTAAAACCCTCAGTCTAATTTGTTTCTTCCTTTCTTTTACAGAATATGCCTTCTCGCAGAGCTAATTCCCATAGAAATGATAACCAGCCATCTCAGGCCGTAGATTTTTTGAATAAGAATGTATCACATGCAGAGTTTCGGGAAGCTTTTCAGGCGCTAGCCCAAGCTGTGACAACAAATATTTAGGGTAACCTCCAAGCTACAGCCCCAGCAATATGGGGATTTAGCCGCAGCCAGAATAAAAGATTTTATGAGAATGAACCCGCCAGAATTCTTTGGGTGAAAGGTAGGTGAGAACCCACAACTTTATCTTGATGAGGTGAAGAAGATCACCCAAATTATGCATGTGTATAAAGAGAAGAGTGTAGAGTTGACATCCTATAGGATGAAGGATATTTCTTATGATTAGGTAGTGATATGGAAGTAGAATAGAGGGGAGAATGCAGCTCCCATGACTTGGCAGATATTTTAGGATGCGTTCTTAGATAAGTTTTTCCTACTTGAGATGAGGGAAACTAAGATAGAAGAGTTCATGAACCTGAGGCAGGGCTCTATGACAATAAAGGAGTATTGACTCAAGTTCAACCAGTTATCTAAGTATGCCCCTGATAAGATGACTGACCCCTAGAGCAAGCATGAGTTAGTTTATGACCGTTGTGTCTGGGTTGGTGGTTAAGAAGTGTAGGACTGCTATGCTTAATAGGGACATGAATCTTTCTAGATTGATGATGCACACTCAGCAAATTGATGCAGAGAAAGACAAGGAAAGAGAGAGAGTAAATAAGATAGCTAGAATAGGTAGTTTTAGTTTTTCTCAGCCAGGGTCACAGGGTGGTAACCGTTCTCAGCATAGTCAGAAGTTTTCAATCCCAGCTCCATCTTCAGCTAGTGCACCAGTACCAAAGTTCAGGAATAACAGTCATAATGGGTTGCATAGCTCCAAAACCCAGGGTAGTGTGAGAAGTGATCGTACCTATCCGCTTTATGAAGAGTGTCGTGGGAATCACCTAGGTACATCTAGAGCAGTCAACGAGGTATGTTTTTGATGTAGTAAGCCAGGCCATAGGATGCAGGAGTATAGAGTTTTTTCTCAGAGAGGTAAAGATTTGCGTCAGCAGGGCACCAATTCCAGTACCACTAGTGGTCAGTGTCAAAATAAATTTTATGCATTTCAGGCTCACCATGATCAGGAAAGTTCCCCTAACATAGATTCGGGTACGTTATGAGTCTTTCATCTTCATGATATGCATTGATAGTTCTTTGCTCACAGTTGATCTTAAGTTTTCAACATGAGTCAGTCAGTCAAGCCGCAATTCAGTTTAGCAGTGAAGCAGTCAAATTTTGGTGGTTTGTTTTTCCCATCTTTCCGTTTAGTCATATTATTAGAAATCTTAGGAATGTAACTATTCCCAGATAGAACATCCTAGTAGTTGTGAGTTCAGTTCAATTCATGAATAATGTATTAGTTTCAGATACCAGATATTCAGTCACGATTCAGTTCATAGGTGCCCTGTGCATCGCCTCAGTATCTTAGTAAAGTAAGTATTCTTAGAGGGACATAGTGTCCCAGGGGGGAGATACCCTATGACTTCCTCGATGCTTTCATGTCCTTAAACCAATCTAGTTTCATGCTCAGCTTTTCCTTACAAAAATCAATATCAGTCACCATTGCATATTCAATTATGTATTCATAAGTCAGGTATCCATGCATTAGATATGCATGTCCAGTATGAAATTTTAGTAAATTAGTAATGTCGGTTATATAGTCATGCTTCAGATGTTCATGTCTACTAAGTAAGTTCAGTCTATCAGAAATCTTAGCTTATTTAGTCTTATTTGAGGATAAATGTTCCCAAGGGGGAGATATTGTAAGACCCCACAAAATCCTAAGCTTAATTCAGTCCCTTAATGCTTGACAAGGGGTCCCAGACTTAGAAAATTCTATAAAATATTTTCAGACTTAGTTTATTGTTGTAGCCTTTGAAAGTTAGCAATCTCATTTCGCGACCTTAAAGTCCTTTAAATGTCTATATCTTAGTTAATTCATGATCAAGGATGTCAATAGGAATTTCCGAACGAGTTTTGGATTTTTTGGACCTCGTTTAGACCAAGTTCTAGTGGCCAAAATAGTAAGTCGATGCGATGTTGGCGCATCGCATCATCCATCGCATCAAAATATAAAATATTCCTCAGTTAAAGAAAATATCCTATGAGCCATCGCGATGTCGATGCAACATGTTAGCTATCACATCGGTACCAACGACGCGATGTGTTAACCAGCACGTCGGTACCCAGTTTTTACTTATTAAAATAGTTGTGACCCCAGGGTAATTTTAGTCTTTCTCCCACCCCTATATATCCATAAAATACGATATTCATCCATTATTCACCAAAGTACACTTGTTTTCTCTCAAATTCTCTCAAGAACTAGCATTAGGGATCTTAGTTCAAGACTCAAAACTCAAGAATTTCACCGTCAATCTTCTTAAAGTCAAGTATTAAGGTATGTTAGATGTTGATTCATGGGTCCCTTCCACCCATGAAGTTCAAGAATCCTTTTTCTAAATTCAAAGATTATATATTTATGACATTTCATGAATTATGTCAATTGATGTCCATGTTCATGTTGTTGTTGGGTGTTGATTTATGTCTTAGATTACAAGTTTCAAGATTTGATCCTAGTATGTGATGACTTACATAATATTCATGATAAACCCTTAGATTTGCAAGTGAGTTGATGTAGCCATGGTGATTTAGATGTATTAATTGTCGTATGACCAAAGCATGCTCCTCATAAGTTTGATAAAAGGCCTATATGAATGAGATAGAGTCATTATAGCATGCTGACAAGAAATCCCCAATTATGTATAAGTTAATACATGCCAAGTATTTGATGAAAGACTTTATTGAATGAATCATGAGACATTAACATACTTCTCTATATATTTACAAGTTTATGACTTTCAAGTGTTAGATGAAATGCCTCATTGATTGTATTGTGAATGATAGACCATTTTTTTCATGCTTTATATTATCCATGCAATCGAGTCCTGGGGTATTTAATACCCGATAATTTAGCTATGTACCAAGAGCTAGTGTCATTTTCAAGACAAATATCAGTCGTACCACAATCAGTAGAACTCAGTCAGTTACAAAACTTTGGATAACTCAGTAACCTCAGTATCAGTCTAGTACAGCTTAGTAAATTAATTCAGAACTTAGCAGCATTCAGTCAGTTAACAGAATTCAGTAGTATTTTGTCAGTCAAGGGAACTCAGTAACTCAGTTCAGTTCAGTTAAATAGTATGATCAGTAATAGCTCAGTCAGGCCTAGTATGAACTAGGAAATCAGTTCAGTGTCTTTCAGTTGGGAGTAGGATTTAGCACCGAGCGAGCCTAGGGATGGGGGCACACCCGTTAGTGAGGACTGAGTCCCTAGAAAATATCCCTAAGTTCCAGAAATACGTAGCCAATGTAGGTATGAGATGTCACCCGTTAGATAGGACTGACATACTCAGAGATCACCTGCTAGTTTAGGATTGATCTCAGGGGTCACCCGTTAGATTAGGATTGACTCCATAGCAGTTGTCTTTACCCGTAACATGGTACTGACACCCTTCCAGCTGAGTTTATAAGTTCGACCCCAATTAGTTCAGAAAAGGGCATGTCAGTTAGATGACTACCTCCCATAATTTCAGTCTCAGTCTTCAGAATAGAACTCAGATCAGTATTACAAAAATTAGGACTGTTAGACACAGTCACTCAACTCAGTAAAGAACTTAGATAGTTCTATGGATTCAGAGATCACCTGTTGTAAAGACTTGATCTCAGATTCAGTCAATCATTTTCATTATCAGTAGATTCAGAGATCACCCGCTAGATAGGCTTTATCTCATCTTCAGTCAATCAGATATCAGTATCAATAGACCCAGTTATTAGAAATCTCATTATTAGAATTCGATATTCAGTGATACTATAATTTCAGTTGTAGTTTATACACTTATGCCTGTATTCTCACTCAGTCATGTTCACGTTACGTAGTTGGTTATAATTTATGCATATGAACCCTTGTATTCAGGATTACCTCATCTAGCATACCAGTACATTCTCACGTAATGACATATACTTTTCTCTTGCGCTATGGTGTCTTATACCATAGGTTCAGAAGCATGGGATCCCGAGCACCCTTAGCAGTTCAGATTCAGCCAGCAATAGTAGACTTAGCAGTGAGTCCTCATCATTTGAGGATGTTCCTTATTTTATTATTGCATTAGATTTAGTATTTCAGTAGATGGAGTTAGTTGGGGGATTGTCCCATCAACTCCTTATTCAGATAATTTAGAGGTTTATTCAGGTTAGAGTACTTTCAGAAAGTTGTTTTAGTTTTGGTATTGTTATACTTTATTCAGTTTTATTTCAGTATTGAACCTTATGGCAAGTTTTCTGCCAGTTTTCTGCATTTTACAGTATATTATTTAGTGCTCAATTACAGATATTAGTCATGAGTTAGCTTGTGGTCCTTCGGGATCATATGCACTGTGTAGCGTTCGGGGTTCAGAATTCGAGGCGTTACACAACTACCTCAAGATTCTTGGACAGGAAACTTCTTCCTGGTAGTTCACTTATTGTCTCAAATGAGGAATGGCTTCAAATGCCCAAGCCTATAAAATAACACCAATAAATCAAAACCATTATTAAGTAAAAAAATAAATGTTATCATAATAAAAGAAAGAAACGAAACATTTACCATGAAAGCCCATGGAAAGCCATATAAGTTTACTGTCTTTGGCGCTAACAGAGTCAATAAATATTGGACAGTCATTTTGAAGCTTTCATAACCCCAATGATAGCTGTTAAATGCCTCAAGATCCTCTGAGAGCTTTATTAAACCAACGCTTATGTTTTTGTTAACGTCTCTCGCCCAAAGAATATTATGTACAAACCAAATCAAGCACAATGACTACTTGTGCTTTTTTGAAAGTTCTTTACCTTTCAACGCTTCTATCAAATTTTTATTTTTAAAGCTTGGACCAACAATGGACACCAGGTCATCACGATCACACGACTTAACTTTGCCTTTTTTGGGTGTGCAGGGTGCTTTTTTTGGGTTAGAATAGGTATAAGTTGGGAAGGAGGATAACATTTTAGTCCAGTAACTATGAAAAACTCCTTCCAACCAAAATAAACAAGCATTCCATAGTAATTTATCTACACCTCATCCATCTTATCTTTTTTTTCATACATAAACCTACGCTTGAGAAGTTCATATACCATTTTCATTTAGAAATGAGCATTGTTGCCCTCCAAAAAATCAAGATATTTTCCAAAGCAACTGCCCCTGAAATAAGCATCCAATTTTTGTTCTCAAAGTATTTTTTTGAAGGCGTCGATAGATTTTCCCATGGCTGACTTAACCACAAAATAACCTGTTAAATCTATGGCACCATCGCACTGCATTCTCATAGGATAACGGTTAATGTTGAAGGTTTTGACCAACTCTTCGGTGGAAGGGCTATTAGCGTCTGGTTCATCTCTTTTGAAATATTCCTCCTCTTCGTGTTCATCATATTCTTCTCCTGATTGAGATAACGCTTGTAAAGCAAGCTCATAAAGTGGTGGATGTAGCCTAGCTGCTTCACTTGTTCCTTTACTCACTTGTTTCTTTACTAGGACTTGATTCGACTTCTGTTCTTTTGGGGCCCATATTATCTAAAATTAACAGGAACATACAAAAAATATATTATAGTTGATTAATGCATCGTTAAAAGAGATAACATTAAATCTAACAAGCAAAAAAGTAAAATAACAGTTCCAACAGATCACTTATCTATTGCAATAGGTAGTATATCTATTACAGCATATAACAAATCTGTTACAGCGGATGAGAAATCTGTTGCAACAATACAAAATGTATCACTCATTTTTTAAGATAGATGAATGGTTTGTACAACAGACACACATTGTTGCAACATGAGTGATTTTTTGGAATAGTTAAATAATCTGTTGCAATGGATGAGTAATCTATTGCAATAATACAAAATATATCACTTATCTATTGAGAAAAATAAATGGTCTGTGCAGCCGATCACACATCTATTGCAACATATGAGTGATATGTTAGAACAGTTAACTAACCTATAGCAACAACTGAGTAATCTGTTATGACAATACAAAATATATTACTCATCTGTTGAGAAAGATGAATGGTCTGTGCAACAGATCACACATCTGTTGCAATATATGAGTGATCTGTCAGAATAGTTAACTAACCTGCAGCAACGACTGATTAATCTGTTGTGATAATACAAAACATATCACTCATCCATTAATAAAGATTAATGGTCTGTGCAATAGGTCACACATCTATTGCAACACATGAGTGATCTGTTGGAACAGTTATCAATGGTTAATTTGTTTAGATTTCTTCCAATATTAGGTCATCTGTCACGGTAGATGAATGATCAGTTAGAAAAATCATGTCTTGGACATGTCCTATTGGAAGAGTTGATAGGATTTTATCCAACAGAAGCTTCATCTGTTGCATCAGATCATTAATCTGATGGTTCTTCTATTGCATCAAATGGTTAACCATTTGAATCAAATTTTTTATCCAATGCTTAATCTGTTGCAACATATGATTAATCTATTGCATCAGATAGTTAAACTGTTGCATCATATGCTAAATTTTTTGCATCAGATGATTAATTTATTGCATCAAAATTGTAATTTGATGGTTCTTCTGGAACATCAGATGGTTGATCTATTGCATCATCTAACAAATTTGTTATATCAGATGGTTAATATATTGTACCAGCTGGATAATCTATTGGATAAAACAAAAAACAGTAGCACGATTTTGTTCAATAGAAAAACAACAATATCACTATTCTTACCAAGAACAAGAGCAGAACAAATCAATCCAAATCGTTGTTTTGTTTTTATAAATACAAACAACAAAAATCAAACTTCAAAAAAATGCAACAAACAACAAAAAATCATAATTCACTTTGAAAAGAGAAGAGAAGAAATACCAGAAATTAGGGTTTTGTTCAGACCACATTTCAAATTAAAGCAACAAATAATGAAATTATTAATCAATACTATAAAAGAAGTTGGCTCAAGTTCCTCGTTTTCTTCAGAACTAAAAGGTCCATACATTTTAACCTGTAAAAGAAGAAAAGGAACGATGATGAATTCGAAGCTGTTGTGGTCAGAGAGCAAGGCTGTCACGTCAATTGAAGGTTGAAGTTGAAAAGGAACTCGCAGCCCAACTATTTATTGTTGGATGTTGAAGATGCAGAGGATTGAAAGAAGAAATTTGCAGAACTGTTGGTTAGGAGAGAGTTGAGAGAAACTGTTGAGAGAGAGGAGAGAGACTGGTTGATTTAGATTGAAGAGGGGTGTGAGTTGGGTTGATTTGTATTTTTGGAAAGATTAGAAAGTTTTAAAAATATTAATCAAGTCCACAATTAACTTAATCAAGTTTTCTAATGATGTTTGATCCTTTAAGTTGATCAATGTTATCAATCCTTCATTCAAGACTTAAAAGACACCTTTCCTTCAATTTTCTCAAGAAACTGAAATGGAATCCAAAAAATAAGCGCAATTTTAAAAAGAAAACGGTAAGATTAGAGAGGTAAAATAATGGAGTGAAGATAGAAGAGAGGTAGTGAAACACGCGTGTTTGAAATTTATGGGCAAAAAAATGTTATTTTTGCTATAAACTGTAATTTTGAAAAAATTATTGTTATTTATTGTAATTATAGTCTTCGGTATGCTAATTTCTGTAATTTTTTTATAATTAATTTTATTGGATGAAATAAATTAATTCAGGAATTATAGGGCCATTTGGCCATGATTTTTTTTTTCACTTTTCTGGAATTCCTTCTTTACTCTATGTCAATTTTAAATCCAAGTTATGTTTAGCCATGAGAATTCCAAACACAACTTGGAGTTGCATTTGAAAAAGGTAAAGAAACAAGAAAAGGTTAGTTTTCACTTTTTTACATCTTCCTTCCCTCACAAAAATTCAAAAACTACTCCAATTATATTCATGAACAAACACAACTCCAACTTCGACTCCAACTCTAACTCAAATTTCAAAAAATTTAGTTTTCATCGCCAAACGCCCACATATTCTCATCACTATAATTACAGAACAATTTAATGCCTCTTTGGTTATGAATATTTTCTTTGTAACTTAATTATACCTTATATGACTTGGGATGGGTTGAATGATTTTCGAAATGATTTTTAAATTATATATTTTAATTTCTAATGGAAGGCATAGAAGGCTATATTTAGTTTTAAACGAAAAAAAGATTTTCGAGATGATTAAATGAGTTTTAAAGAAGATTTTCAGTTTTGAAAGTTTGATTTTCGAGAAGTTAAGTCAACATTTTAAATTAGCGAAATTGGATTTAAGTTGTAACAATTTTATAAGGTGTAGAGGGTGATTTATGACTTGACTGAATGATTTGTAGGAATAAAATGCATTTGCTAATATGAAGGTCGAAGTAATTTAATTTAAAATTATAAATATTTTTATTGTTGAAAATTAGACAATTCGTTTTTCTTAATTTTTTTTTCAAATTTTCTACTTTTTATTTTTTCTATAAATTTTAGTATTATCTAAATTAAAATAAAATTATAAAATTTATTATCAAAATCTTTTGAAATCTCAAAATTTTGTGGGCCTAAATCAAGATTTTGTTAACCTCCTCTTTGATCCACCCGTCCACCCTTGACATACTTAATCAAAATTTTATAGTTTCGATTCAGATAAGACACCAATGACAAGAAAATTAAGGATAGTGAATATATACTAATCAATTATCGAAATGCAAACGAAGCTGGTGACAACACGTCGTGGGGCAATGATCACAAATTGATGATGTAAAATCAAAATGTTATAAAATAAAGATAAATATTAATATCAAACTTAAAAAAAGAGGAGGCAACTTTAAAAAATTAGAAGAGGTTGTGAGTTGTTTATCTTTAAATTCAATATTGAGGGTATTAAGGTCTTTAAAATAAGTTCTAAGCTCAATTTGATAATCGTTTATGCTTTGTTTTTTGAATCTCCTTAAAAGTTTTAATAAAAGCCCATTCTTTTCTCTTTAGTTACCAACAATACCATGTAAGAAATTTACAATAATACCATTACATGTGGCATTGCATATATTTCCACATATGTGGGTCCCTCTATCTTTCATTTATTTTTTATTTTTATTTATCTTCTTTTATGTATAAAATTATTTTAAATATATTATATTTAAGTAAATTGATTAGTAAGATGATAATTTATTGTAAAAATTAATTATTGATACAATTAAATAAATTTTATTCTTTATTTAATTTCATATCAAACATATAATTTACTTTCTTTCTTATTTGTTACTACAATTTCACCTAATTTTTTTTTCTAATATATAGAAGAGAAAATTTCGATATGCCTGCTTATGTTGTCTTCTTCAGCTGCTTCAATCGTGATTTTATTATATTGTCTCTAATTAATTATTATAAATCATTTATATATTAAAAAATAATAATATTTAATTTAAAAAAACAGACATTTATGACATGTCTATTTCAGTTGTTTCAATCGTAATTTTACTTTCTATTACATCATTTTTAATGAATTATTATAAATTATTTATATATTAAAAACTTAATAATATTTAATATAAAAAGTAAAATAGACATTTATGACATGTTTGTTTCAACTGCTTTAATCATAATTTTACTAAATATATTCCCTAATTAATTATTATAAGTCATCTAGTATTTAAAGCGGCTCTTTGTCGATCTGTCGGCTTCAGCTGTTTGCTCCTGATTTTACTATATCATTCCTAAGTAATTATTATAAATTATTTACATATTAAAAGATTAATAATATCTAATAAAACAATAGAATAGACATTTATGATATGTCTGCATCAGCTGTTTTAATCATAATTTTACTAAATATCACCTCTAATTAATTATTATAAGTCATTTAAGTATTTAATAAATAAATAAATAATATTTAATTAAAAAATACAATAAATATAAAATGATAAGTTAACTCTTAATGTTTTAAAATAACTTGACATATTAAGTGAGATTTCACTTACTTTTTTTTTTCCACAAGTATCTTTTATAGTAATTTTATTATATCACTTATAATTAGTTGTTGTGAGTCATTTAAGACATGCCTCTTTCGCTACTTCAATCGTGATTTTACTATATCACCTCTAATTAATTATTATGGTTATCTAAGCATCATGTCACTTAAATTGGAGTAGAAAAAGTTTTACACAATAATTAAAAATTTAAATTATTTAAAAAATATAATTGACTATCAGTGACATAAAACTCTGGATAAGGAGAGTAGCGTATATTTTTTAAAAATTACATAAAAATATTATAAATTACAATAATTAAAAATTTGAAATATCTAAAATTAATTTAATCTACTATATATTTTTATAAAATACTTAAAAAATACTATAAATCACAATAATTAACAACTTAAAAAATTTAAATGATATAAATATTTGGTTGACTCTCAAAATTGTATCAGTTTCACTTAAATTGAAATAGAAGAAAAATATTATAAATCACAATAATTAAAATTTTAAATTATTTTAAAAATACAATTGACCATCAATGCCACAAAAGTTTGAATAGAGAGAGTAACATATGTTATTGAAAAATTACATAAAAAATATTATAGATTACAATATTAACAAATTCAAATATTTAAAAACATATTAAAAGTATGATTGATTATCTAAATTCATTTTGTGTCATAGAAATTGAGAAAAAAATATATATATTGAGCTCATGCTAGATCCCGGATGACTCTTAGGATGTATATGCAATCCAACCTTTTTTTAAACTTTTGTTTAAATATATCAAAATTGAAAATACAAGTTCTAATACAATACATCAAACAAGAGATAAGAAATAATATTAGCATAAATAATACCAATATTACTAATACAAGCATTATTAATGCAAACATTATTAATACATTCTATTGACATTATTTTTGTACACTCTAACAAAAGACTCCACGTTTCAATGTAAGGGACATATACAAAAGCAAAGTTCAATAAAATATCTACATAAGTATATTTTATCATATTCTCAAAGTCAAATAATTTAAATTAATATAAAAGATGGTAACTTATAGTTTTCTTTTCTATATAATTTTTGAAACACTTAAAATTTGAATTTAAAATATGAATTTAGTTTAACTTCAAAGAACAAGGTGACAAATAAAAGAGAAGGGAAAAATGAAAGCAAATGATGTTTATGACGGCTTAGTAAGGGAATATAATGCGGGTTATTAATTGCAATTCACATGTGATGTAATATGTAATGACTAGATAACCCTTTATCTTTTTCAACACTTATTCTCAAGTCTTATGTATCATTTTTAATCTCAAATTTTCTACTTATTGTAGCAAATCTCAATTATATGATTAAAAATATAAACTTTTAAATGCATCAAATTTTATTGTTTATATGAGTAAGTTATACATAATTATCTTGTAAGACTTGATTCCGTAAAAAATACTACCAAGTTGTTAATCTGTTTTGTGTATTCATGTTTTATAATTCATAATTCGAATTAATATCAATTTAACTTACTGTACATAGTAAAAATATCTTAAGATTGGACCCGTGCTGACACGGGTCATGCTCCTCTAGTTATATAGAAAAGGTGGTTTCAACCACCTCTCATGCAATTACTAAAAAACCTCTCTATTCTCACTTAATTACATATCATGCCCCAATATATAATAATTTCATTGTTTTATCATAATGGTTCAAATATTTAATATATTCTATTAATTTATATTAATTAACTATAACTACATATTGAAAGTAAATTTTTTTTATTTATTTAATTGGCTATCATGTTCAAAACTAATTTGTTACCACGAATCACAATAATTAATAACTTAAAATATTTAAAAGATAGATAGAAATTTTATTGACTCTTATTATTTTAGCAATGCCACATAAATTGAGATAAAAGAAAAAGAAATGCAAATCATAATAAATAACAACTTAAAATATTAAAAAGATATATAAAAATTTTAGTTGATCCTCAAAATTGTATTGAAGCCACATAAATTGGGACACAAGGAGTAAATATATTATTTGATAATTACGTAAAAATTATTATAAATTACAATAATTAACAAGTTAAAATACTTTTTTAAAATAGATAAAAGTTTTATTCATCTCTCAAAATTTTATTGGTGCAGCATAAATCATAACAAAATAAAAAATTATCTTAACTAATTGCAAATAAATATTTAAAGTAAATAAATTATATTATTTTAATTTACTTTTATAAAGAAAATTAATATTTTTATTTATTTATTTATTTTAGCAAATTTAAATTTTAAAATTATTTTTTTCTTATATATAAATATTAATATTTCAACATAACTTTAAATTTTTAAAGTACACAATTAATAAATTTAATTTAATAAAATAAATTTCTAATGAATATTTTCTTAGAATTTGTGTTGGGTCAATATGTATCAAATTAAAAAGAAATAAAGAAAAATATATAGTAAAATTTTATTATTGTAAAGATAAATATAATGCACTATCCAATAATATTTAATAATATCATATTTTACATAAGCAAATATAGCATCCGGTATTTAATTAATATACTATTTTGTGAATTATCGATGATTACTATTGGATATGATAAAACTATATTAATTTTTATAGTAATAACATAATCAATCGCTCTTAATTAATTATTATGAGTCATCTAGGTATTAAGAAAATAAATAATATTTAATGAAAAATAAAATAGACATAAAATGCGAAATTAACTCTTAATGTTATAAATTAAATTTTCGGCTTTCGAACGATGATTTTACTATATCGCTCCTTATTATAAGTCATTTATGTATTAGAAAAATAAAAATATTTGATTGACTATCAAAATTATATTAGTACCATATAAATTGGACGGGACAGAAGAAGATATAAAACAACATATATTATTTGAATGAAATAAAAAGTACTATAAATAACAATAATTAACAAAAAAAATTTAAAAATTGACTGATTTCTGCTGTTTCAATAGTGATTTTAATGTATCACCCACAATTAATTATTATAAGTCACTTATGTATTGAAAAATTAATAATATTGAATCCATGATTTTAATATATATATATATAATATATGATATATATATATACTATGAATAAAAATTTTCATGATATTTTTTAAAAAAAATAAAAATTACTACATATACTCAAAGGGCAAAAGAGTAAAAACACACAAGAGATAAATGTAGAGAAATCAAGAAGCACCAAATGAATTATTAGCATTTGTAACATTCAACACATTTCTAAATGATTCCAAATTCTTCTTGAATCAACACATACATACACATAATAAAAATAATAAATAATAAATAAAAAATAATAATAATTACATTTTACTATATCACCCCGAATTAATTATTATGGTAATTTAAGCATTATGCCACATAAGTTGAAATAGAAAAAAATATTATAAATCACAATGATAAAAAATTTAGATTATTTAAAAAATATAATTGGCTATCGTCGACATAAAACTCTGGACAGGGAGAGTATCATATATTATTAAAAAATTACATAAAAATTATTATAAATTACAATAGTTAACAACTTAAAATATCTAAAAAAAAATTAATATGTTATATATTTCAAAAAAATTACATGAAAAATACTAGAAATCACAATAATTAACAACTTAAAAAATTTAAAAGATATAAAATATTTGGTCGAATCATGAAATTATATTAGTGTCACTGAAATTGGAATAGAAGAAAAGTATTATGTATCACAATAATTAAAACCTTAAATTATTTTTAAACTATAATTGACTATCAATGCCACAAAAATTTGGACAAGAAAAGTAACGTATATTAATTTGAAAATTACATAAAAAATATTATAAATTACAATAGTTAACAACTTAAATTATCTAAATACATATTAAAATAACATATGTTGAACTCATGCTAGATTTCGGATGAATCCTAGAAAACATATACAATCTTTTTATTAAAAATTTTATTTAAATATATCAAGATTGAAAAGATAAATAAATATCTTAATATTGGGCACGTGCTAACACAGGCCATGCTTCTCTATTATTATAGAGGAGGTGGTTTCAATATGGTAGTTTTTTGTCTTTAAATTCATACTTAAGGGTATTAAAATTATCACAATAAATTATAAGCTCAATTTAATTATTTTTTGTGCTTTGATTTTGGAACCTCATCAAAAGTTTGAATAAAAACCCATATTTTTCTCTTTAATTACAAGCAATGACATATAAAAAATTTACCATAATGCCATCACACATGGCCTTGCATATATTTCCACATATGTGGGCCCTCTATCTTCCACTTATTTTTCAATGTTATTTTTTTTTTTATGTATAAAATTGTTTCAAACATATTTAAGTAAATTGATTAGTAGGATGATAATTTATTGTAAAAATTAATTATAATTGATGCAATTAAATAAATTTTATTCTTTATTAAATTTCATATCAAACATATAATATACTTTCTTTCTTATTTGTTACTACAATTTCACCTAATTTATTTTTTTCCTAATATATTTAATCATGATTTTACTATATCACCTCTAATTAATTATTATGGTCATCTAAGTATCATGTCACTTAAATTGGAGTAGAAAAAGTTTTACACAATAATTAAAAATTTAGATTATTTAAAAAAATATAATTGACTATCAGTGACACAAAATTTTGGACAAGGAAAGTAGCATATATTTTTTAAAAATTACATAAAAAATATTATAAATTACAATAATTAAAAACTTGAAACATCTAAAAATAATTTGATCTATTATATATTTTTTAAAAATACTATAAATCACATTAATTAACAACTTAAAAATTTAAACGATATAAATATTTGGTTGACTCTCGATCCCGGATGAATCTTAGGATGTATATGCAATCCATTTTTTTTTTAAAACTTTTGTTTAAATATATCAAAATTATAAAAGCAAGCTGTAATACAGTACATCAAACAGTGTATAAGAAATAATGTAAGCATAAATAATACCAATATTATTAATACAAACATTATTAACGCAAACATTATTAATACATTCTATCAACATTATTTTTATACACTCTAACAAATGACTCCACGTTTAAATGGAAGGAGAATATACAAAAGCAAAGTTCAATAAAATATCTACATAAGTATGTTTTATCGTGTTCTCAAAGTCAAATAATTTAAATTAATATGAAATATGATTCTATATAATTTTTGAAACACTTAAAATTTGAATTTAAAATATTAATTTAGTTTAACTTCAAAGAACAAGTTGACAAATAAAAGAGAAGGAGAAAATGAAAGAAAATGATATTTATGGCGGCTTAGTAAGGGAATACAATGCGGGTTATTAACTGCAACCCACATGTGATGTAATATGCAATGACTAGATAACCCTTTATCTTTTTCAACAATTATTCTCTACTTTTTGCAACAAGTGTCAAGTTTAGTCTCATATTTTCTACTTAATATAACAAATTTTAACCATATGATTAAATATATAGACTTCTATATGCATCGAATTTTATTATTTATATGAGTAAGTTATACATAATTATCTTCTAAGAGTTGACTCCTTGAAAAATACTATCAAACAGTTAATATGTTTTGTCTATTCATATTTTATAATTCATAATTCGAACTAATATCAATTTAACTTACTGTATATAATGAAAATATCTTAACGTTGGGCCCGTGCTGACACGGGCCATGCTCCTCTAGTATATCTATAATTAATAATCTATCTATAATCTATATCTATATCTATATCTATAATCTATGTATCTATAATATATTAAAAGTGTGAAGGGTCTTAGAAATATTATTTGAACTTTTTGTCCTTTATTAAAAGTCTTTGATTTAGATAAAATACCCTTTTCACTATTTTTTTCATATTTAATAGTTAAAAATTAATTAAATATATTTATTGTAAAATATTTTCTTATTAGAAGTCATCTGAATTAATGACAATCAGTATTTTTTTCATTAATTTAAGAATTCTAAATCAGCTAAATTTGATTTTAAGAAGATTTGAAAAATCTAGAAATAAATATAAAAGTGTTAGAATTTAAAAAAAAAATTAAGAAGTACCAAATTTTTAAAAATTTTAAGTACGTAATAAGAATGTAATCAATGATTTTGTAAAGATTTGACTTTAAAAACAAAAAAAGATTTTAAATATAGAAAAAAAAATGGTATCACAAATATGGTTCAAATTAGGGAAAAGGACACAATTATCCACTCAGCCGAAATTAATTCCATGAAAATGGCCTGGAATTCAAATTTCATTTTCTAGCCATTTTAATTTGCTGAATTGTTCTATACAGTTTCTATACATATTCTATACAGTTTCTATACATATCTTATACATATAAATATTCTATACAAAAATTATGTAGTTTCGATACACAAGTTATACAATAATTGTATAAATTTTTTTTTACACATTTTATACCACAACTATATAATTTTTATACACTTTCTATACAATTTTTAATATATATTTTATACATATACATATTTGATAGAACTATATAATTTCTATACATATATCTTATATAGATGCATATTCTATATAATAATTATATCATTTTTATACAATTATATTTAATTATTATTTTTAAACAACAATAAAAAATAAAATATTTTTCAGTTAAAAAATTTATAGCAAAAAAAAATTGAAATATTTTTAGAAAAGGGCCGAATGACCCAAGTTGGAAACTATATCAGTATTGTAAATGGACTGTATCAATTTGGTACATAAATTGTATCTGAGCTACATAGATCAACATGGCCCAAATTAGGAAATGTCTATAAAGTGGAAATAAAATAGCAACCGGCTATTGTTTTTGATAAAATGTCAAACTTGGGCTATTTATTTTAAATATGACCATGTGGTGTCTTTTTCCCTTCAAATTAACATGACTTTCTTAGCCTCTGATACTAAGGGAAAGAGGTACGATACGACAAATGCAAATTCATCAACCACTTGAAACTTCAGATGGTAAAATATATATGTGCGTAAACTAAAATATATGTTTATGTTTATATTATTATATTAAAGTATGAAAAATCTTTGAAAAGTGATTTAAACTTTACACTTCATTAAAAATATTTACAATAGACAAAATCATTTAATTTTAAATAATTGAACGTTACACGCGCGAGGCATATGCGGTTACACTAGTATTTATAAAAATGTACAAAGGGGTGTTTATTTATAGACCACCAAACTTAATCCCTAGGCTTTCTAAGCTTGACATCAAGTTGACAATTTGGCGAACTATCTTTGATATTCAAATTCAAATTGAACAAGTAACTGTTGGCGTTAAAATTCAATTTGATTACTAATTATTATCTCTAATTAATGACATTTCGCACATATACATGCCACATGACATCCATATTATATAACACCCCCCTGGATGTCCATTAATAGATAATGTGTCTTATTAAAATATTACTAGGAAAACTCAATGAAAAAAATCTAGTGAACGAAAAAGAGTACACGCACCTTGTAATACATCTTTAGTGTTGCCTCATTAAAAACCTTCCCAGGAAAACCCGATTGAGATAAAATCTTGATTAAGGAAAAAAGTGTACAACACATATTTTACTCCCCCTAACGGAAACTTCAATTTAATGACTTGAATCTCTGCATCTCAATCTTGTGCACTGTCTTCTCGAAAGTTGTCATTGGTAGAGACTTGGTGAATAAATTAGCAATATCATCACTTGAATGAATCTGTCATGCGTTGATATCACCATTCTTCTGGAGCTCATGTGTGTAGAAAAATTTTGGCGAAATGTGCTCTGTTCTATCTCCTTTTATGAATCCTCCCTTTCATTGTGCTATGCATACTTCATTATCTTCATATAAAATCGTAGGAACTTTATCATATTTCAGACCACATTTTTCTTGAATGAGATGTATAATGGATCTCAACCATACGCATTCTCGACTTTCTTCATGAATAAAAATTATCTCAACATGATTTGAAGAAGTGACAGTTGTTTTAGACTTCATTGGACGTCATGATGTAGTTGTATCTCCATATATAAGTAAATAACTCATCTGAGATTGAATTTCATATGGATCAGATAAATACCTTTTCAATGTATGTTCATTGATGAACAAATATTTTATTTGTAAACACTTCGAGTACATATCCAGTAATACGTATTGTTAGCTGCCTCATTAAAAACCTTGCTAGAAAAATCCTGTGGAATAAAACCTTGGCTAAGGAAAAAAAGTGCAACGCTTATTATACTCGTATAGATTAAAAAATCACTTTACTCATTTAAATGATGCTCCACAATTCATAAGTGCACCAACTACACTACAAAATATAATACTTACTAATCATTTTCATGGGATCAAAATTGATCCGTTTCAAGTTAAGCGATCTTTATAAGTTGGGGTATTCAATAAATTGCTTTATAACCTTTTAAATCCTTCAAGGATTTTCATATAAACTTTGTCATCTAGCTAGACATGACAATAATTCATTATACATATTCAAGCTTTTCAATAATGTTTGACTGAAACAAACCTTGTTTCATCCACCACAGGAGAACAATTCTCCTATAATAATGCCAAGAACTTTGTGAAACCTTTATGCCCAAAGGCACATGTCATATTTTATATTTTACAAATTTTATTTTTCACATAGTAAATCATGTGTAGCACACTAACATTCTACCTCTGATCTTTGGATTATGAGTCCAAATATTCACTTTTCAAGTGAAAGAAACTACTTGAATTACATATTTTTATTTGGCCAATAATTTATTTGTTCATATTTTTTTTGACGAATTTGTATTCAAGATTCTTAATACTATTTATAATATTGAGCGTTATATTATATCAAAGATATCACCAATGATTATTTGATATTGGTTCCAATAAGATATAACTTATGAAGATCTCTTCATATTCATTACTATTTAGGTACATGAATCTTTGCCAAAGTTTTATGAAGTGTCATATCAGTGCTTTTTCAAAGCACTTGCCTCATTATCATGACCAATCATTTTCTGTTTTCCTTCTTCAAGGAGGTGTACCTTTGAAATCGATTGGTCTATCACATTTTATCCGTGCCATAGACTCTTTCTTTTACGGACTTTTTATTGGAGAATTTACAACTAAATATCATATAGAGTGCTATATGTAGTTTTGACCATGTCCCTGGATGTTCGAAGCAATAGTATAACTCGCACACATCTGTACAACTTTATCCATTTATGTAACAAACTGACAGGTACTTCTCATACTGATAAGGACACCTAGTCCAATGACATTTCAACCCTAATCATTACTCCTCTATAAAAGAAAAAAGATGCTTTTTCATCAAATAGATTTTGCAAATATAAAAAGAGTGTTGAAGAGAGAGAAAGACAAAAACTCCATATCTGATATTGCTCAAGATCTTTTGCCATATAGTGTGCTAAATTAGAGAGTATCTTTAGTGAGTCCTAATTTGTAATCGAATTACTCAGTTTATAAGAGTAGTGATCTTTTTTATTTGTTTAGAGAGTGCTTAGATAAGTCTACCTTAAGTTGGATACTAATTAGAGTTAATCAGTTTAGCGAGTGCCTTGAAAAATTTGTTAAGATAAGCGTGTAGTAGAGGTATTACAAGGGAGAATAACCTAGAGTTAGGTTCAAGTTCGAGTCTATAATCAAGAGGTTGATTATAGTGAAATTTTAGTTACTTATGAGGGAAAACTGTGGTTTTTCCTCCCTTGAGCAAGGAGGCTTTAAAGTTAAATATTCTGTGTGGTTATTTTCCTGCACAACCTTTAATTTTCCCGTACTTTATTATTTAATTGTCTATGATTGACTTTGAGGGACCTGGTCTCTCACTATGTAGTGTAACCCCCAAGGGTTTCAATATTTGATATCAGAGCCATGTTCACTCTAAAAGGTTCACACCTAGAGTGTCTTTGTTAGCATGATTGCTCCACCTAATCTAGAAGAAAGTCAATCTACCACTAGACCACCAAGATTCAATGGGCAGTAATATAGGTAGTGGAAAATAAAGATGTTTGACTTCATTATGGCTGAGGATAGTAAGCCAATGGACATAATTCTTGATGGTCCCCATGTTCCAGTTAGAGAAGTCAAAGAAGGAAAAGTGACAAGAATGGTTGTCGAAAGCAGGAGAGAGTTCAATGATGAAGATAGAAAGAAAGTTGAAAAGAATTACAAGGCCAAGAAATCGCTAGTTTGTGGTATAGGTCTAGATGAATACAACAAAATTTCTATATGTGAAAAATCTAAAGAAATCTGGGACTGCTTGAAAAAATCTCATGAGGGAACTACAGATGTGAAGGATTCCAAAGTTGGCATGTTGACTACCTAGTATGAACCTTCACCATGAAAGAAGAAAAGAAAATACAGGAAATGCATACAAGTTCCATCACAAATGAGTTACACTGCTTAGGAGAAATGATTCCACTGTATAAGTGTAATGCCCCAATTTTCTAAACCAGAATGCTACATGGTGCTCATGACCTCGAACGACCACAAGCTAACCCATGACTGATATTTGTACCTGTACACTGCATAATATATGAATATAAATGTGAAAACATGAACTGAAGGCCATAAGGTTCAATACTAAATATAATCTGAGTAGTAACAATGTCTAAATAAAGTGGTATCACAATACCAAAACAAAACTGAAATACTGAAGTCTGAATCTATTCTGTAACCTAATCTAAAAGCCTCTACTGTCTGAATAATCTAAATAAGGAGCTGATGGGACATGTCCCCAACTAACTTCAACTAATGAACAAATCAATGAGAAAATAAGGAAATAATTATGTCCTCGAAGGATGAGGACTCACGTCTAACTCTGACTACTGAAATCTGCAATGCTACTACTGCTCTGGAACTCGTGCCTCTGAACCTATGGTGTAACATAAAAGAAAGCACCATAGCGCAATTGGGTTAGTATGACTGAATGTACTAAGTATACGAGTGAGGTAGGCTAAATGCAAAGGGTTTATATCCATGAACAATGCTAACTGATATGAATGTGAGAATACATGCATAAGAAACTGCAACTGAACTCGTGGTGATACTGACTACAGATTTTGAATACTAACAACATGAGTTTACTAATACTGAGGTACTAAATAACTTAGTTTATTGATATGTGAGTCACTAATAAGTGAGGAACTGATACTGTATTATTGAATACCGAAAGCCTGATACTATATTACTAATGAGGGAATGATTGTTTCTAACAATTCTGATTATAAAGAACTGGTCTGATTGACTGTGTCCGACAGTCCTGAAACTAGGTACTAATAACATGAGTTTACTGATTTATAATATTACTAATAAATGAGTTCTGATAACTGATATAATTGATAACATGAGTGACTGTATCTGACAGTCCTGAGTCTGATGGAACTATCTAAGTTCTATACAGTATCTGAGTTGATTGTATATGATAGTCCTGAAATTTGAAGAACTATCTGAGTTTTTTTACTAAAACTTAGTGACTGTATCTGACAGTCCTGAAATCTGTAACTAAAATTGTGGGAAGCAGTTATCTAACCGACATGCCCCATATATTCTATTATAGCTAAGCTGGGGTCCAATCTCTGCCCTAACTGGAAGGGTGTCAATACCGCACCACTGGTAAAGACAAGCTGTGGGTAATCCTTATATGACAGTGTCCCCAAAGGAGAATGGTGGGCCCCTCATCTGACAGTGCTTATCCACCTCATCAACCCTCATCTGACAGTGTTGATATCTCAACCTATGTTGGCTACATAGTTCTGGAATGCAAGGATGACTGCTAAGAATCACACCTTCATCTGACAGTGTGTGTTCCCATCCTTGGGTTCACTCGGTGCTAATTTCTACTCCCATCTGAATGGACTCTAAACATGATTAACTGAACTATATATGGACTAAGCTTACTGAATTCCGTTGACTGATAGAATACTACTAATATCTGATAACCGACTGATTTCATGAGATTACTGATCTTACTGAGTACTGAGTTCATGAGATTTTTGAGAGTACTAAGATTACTGAAATTAACTGAGATTAACTGAGTTTACTAAATTTTCCTGAGTCACATGACTGACTGAATTCTATTTATCATGGCTTGAATGAGAGTATCGTGAAAACATGACATAGCTCTAGGCACACAACTATATTTTTTGGGTACGAGTACCTTTAGGACTCGATGGAAGGAAACTAACACAACTTGACTTTCTTGGGTACATGACCATCAATAACAATCCGTAATACATGAGTGAGAGATTTCATGAAGTACATGGTCATCATAATATCCAACATGAATGGGAATGCTTATATTCAAGTCATAAATCTCATATTCTAATATCATGGGTATTTTGACAACGTATACCGTTCATAACGATAGCATGGAAACCATTTAAGCATAAGGGAATGACACGCATATAACACTTAGTTCATATTGTAATAATCGGGGATAACTCATGTGGTACTTCATCATCATGATCTTGTACATAACATGGAATGCATATAGACACACTATAAACACATTCTCAAATCATCATGTACATTCCATCAATGCATATATTGCACAATAATGACATATAAGCCCTTTGAACATAATAGAGTAGCATGAATTTATCATATAGTTCACCCCTAAGCTATAATACATGATTTTTATCATTCTAGGCATTTTATCAAACACCTTACATGCACAATTTTGGGCATAGGTATACTTATTAACATGACAATCTTAATCCACCCAAAATTCATAGGTTTCAACTAACATGCTCACATACTTCATTAAAATACATCAAGATACCAACTAACAACCATCAACATGAACATAATCATACCACAACAAGATAATCACAATTCATTATTTTAAAACTTGATTCTTGAGCTCTATGGATGAAAGGGATCCATGGATGAACATTACTCATACCTTAAATCTTGATCTTGAAAGATATCTAATGTTTCTTGAAGGTTCTTGAAGAAATCCTTAGGCTTGCTCTTGATTTTTTTTGTTGACTAGGGTTTAACCCCTTGGAGAGAATGTTCTTGTTCTTGAGGAGATGATCTTGAGAGAAAACCCTAATCTTGTGGTTGAGAGTGTATGAGAGAATTTTTGAGATGTTTAAATGAAGAAAAATAGGAGAAATTTACATCCCTTGAGGGTTTTAAGTCATGGGAGGTGAAGGAAAAGACCAAAATACCCTTAAGAAACCACTTCCTAATTGCTGAATTTATTAGCTGACGACCAAGGATGATAAACCATCAAATTCGTGATAGCCCGTCAGCCCAGGTCATCACCTAGGAGCTGGGATTTTGGGGTTTCTACCCAGGCCTGATGACATTTCTGATAAGTCATCAGAAATGTCATCAGAAATATGATAGGTCGTCAGAAATGTCGTCACTCAGTTTCCAGCCTGACATGCTGGAGTAAAATGGGTATAACTTTTTTCTCCGATATCAGATTAAAGGAAAAATTGGTATCATTGGAAAGATAATTCAATTATATATCTTTTGGTAGGTTATGAGATCAATAATTCATAGTATAACGAGATATATTCTCATTTGAAGTTGACTATAGCAATATCCTTCTCAAGAATTCAATCGGTAAGGAATGTTTTGATTCGTCTAATAGCTGGGAGTTATTTGAAGACTTAATATACATCTAACTTTCTCATAAAACTATAAAATAACCATGATGTACTATGCATGAGATTGAAACATGGCACTAATATTGGTTTGGATTTTTTTGGGTATTACAATAAGCAAGTGAGGAAGATTCTTGTGTTCTTCCCAAGTTATGGAAAAGCAAAGTGGATGCTATAGCTAAGAAAAAAAACCTGAAGACCCTCAGTATGGATAAACTTTTTGGGAACCTAAAAACATATAAACTCAAGAAGCAGGAAGGAGAAGAGAAGAAGAAAGTCAAAAAGGAAAAATCTCCGGCATTAAAAGCTTCAAGGTCAGGTTCAAATGAAAAAGACACTGCTGTTGCCTACTTGGAAAAATAAATTGTTAGAGATAGATGGAAAAGTAACCAGTTTAAAAAAAGTGGAAGTAGCAGCAAAAAAGGAGCCACTATGAAAGTTTGTCATAGATGTGGAAGTCCTGAACACTTCATTAAGGATAGTCCAATACACAAAATGAACTATCAAGATTGTCTCAACACTAGAGATAAAATAGGAAATAATAGGGATTAGGTCTCTATAGAATCAAGAAGACAAGTTGTTACTGATCTTTCAGTTAAACAAGCCTTAGCTAGTTGGGATGACTCCTCTAGTGAATCTAATGAAGCTAAGAAGTCTATAGATATTTCCATGCTTGCTGTGGAGGATGAGAAGGTGACCTTTGATTCCTTGTTTGCCTTTATGGCCAACATAGAAGAAGAAAAGGAAGAAAAAGAGGTAACTCTGTCCAATATCAAGGATAACCTAGATAAGTACTATTCTATAAGGATAAAAAGGCTTGCTAGTGTCTTAATTGACTCTGTATGTGAACTGACTACTCAGAAGATTGCTATGGAGGAAAAATTTGAAAAAATAAGAGCCTGAACTGATTGCTTTAACTCTCCAAATTTCTGAAAATGAAGAATTGCTCACTAAGATAAAATCTGAAAATCATAGTTTGATGAGTAATCTGAAGAAGGTAAATGAGGGAGATGAAAAAGGAAAGAAAGAAACTTTTAAGGATTCAAAGTGATCTTGAAGAAAAGTTGATGGATTCTCAAAAAAAGCTTATGTCTGCACTTTACAAGAATGAAGATTTAGATAGGGACATGGTCCACTAAAAAGAAAATCTTAACAAATCTCTTAAATGGATAACATCTTCCCAAATCCTTTCTAATTTGACCAGTCAAGGTGCAAATAATGGTAAAGATCTTGGTTATCAAGGAGAATCACAACCTCTTGGCTCAAAAGGAAAAGTTTCTCATGATGCCAGAAACAAGGTTCACAAACTGAGATAGGGATATGGAAGAAAATTGTCAAAGTTGGATTAGAGCAAGAATGAATGATTTCAGATATATTTATCAGGAAAGTCCATATCCTAAGGGTTTTAAACCCTTAAGAAATGTTAGAAGAAATTCTCTATCTAGATGGACAAAAAAGGATTTAATCATACCTCTATCCTCCTACTGGAACTCAAACTCAAATGGGTTTCTAAGTCTAACAAATGATCATAAGTGTAGGAGCGAAAAAATGTTTGCAATCAGAATAATCTTTTTTATATGTAATTGCTCAAGGCTATAAATAGAAGGTCTGATTGTATTCTTTTTTCTAAGAAACTTCAAAGTGAAGGTGTCTTGTGTGATTAGGTAAAAAGGGTTACAAAATTTCATACAGTTGATGGGAATGGTCACGAGCCTAAGTCATAAATCTCATGGATTTTTCCAGCATTCCTATCCCAGGAACAAGCTCACAAAGATATGAAAGAGGCTAGAAATTCTAGACATTTGAAGAATGCCAAGTCTAGGACCTGATCCTCAGACCTATTTCTAAAATAAGTTGTGGTATGATGTGGTGTAATGAATCTAGAAAGTTGATGCTGGGATTGATCAAATTAGCATGACCTATTATCAAGTGAATTAGTATCTCTTCACAAATTGGCTATGTTCAGGAGCCAGGTATCCTTAGTAAATTAGGTACATGTTGGTCTAACCCAGAACCATACCTTTGTAGGTATTACACCCATAGGAACAACTTTAGAGGTGGACAAATATGGCAAGCACAAAGTTGAAGATTCACACAAACTAGAGAGAGACCTGGTCCCATCTCTGAGGTTAGTATCTTGTATGTGCAAATTTTATCTGTTCTGTCAAGAAAAAACCGCTTCCTTCCGGTCTTGTGTCAGAAAAAGGTTGTACTATTGTTGTAATACCCCGTATTATTCTTAACTTAGTTCAAATCCTAGTTGCATGCATAAAATTCTTAAAGCCTGAAAATTTTACTAAGTGTTGGGGACTTAGTCTTATTTTGGCCTCTTTCTTCAAGAATTTTTAAATTGGTCATTCTGACCTCGAGACGTAGGTTTTTGAGTTAATTCATATTCAGGGGTGTAAGGAGCATGTCTTGGGAAAGTATTGGATTTTTCAAATAAGGATTGAGTCATGATTGGATTTTGATTCCAGCAGCTCACTACAATAGTGGTGCATTGCGGTGGTTATAGTGGAAGCCTTACCACATTGCAGTGGCCCTTTAATCTGCATTCCAGTTGCGAATTTAATTCTCTGAGGGGAAATTGAGTTTTTCCCCTCAATCCAATTTATAAAAACACAAATTAAAACGCCGGTTAGGGAATTATATGCCAATTTTTCCTAATTCTCCTCTCAAAGAAACCCTAATCATCCCCCAAGTTCATCAAATTCAATTACCTCCTCTTCAAGAAAATCAAGAAATCAAGTTTCCAAATCTAAGAACCTTCAAGGAAGCTTAAAGATTTGTGTTTCTCTTTCAAGATTTAAGGTTTAAGATATGTATGACATTCATCCATGGGCTCTTTTCACCCACGGAGTCTAAGAATCCCTTTTTGATATAAAATTATAAGTTTTTACATATTTATGATGAATTGTCTCTGTGATTCCCCGAAAAAATTTTCCGTTAAGATCTCGAACGAAAATGTGTTGAATTCTGTTCTTTATCGTGATTAATAATTTTTCTGTGTGGAATTTCTGGATATGCGACCTGTCATCACGTATAGTATCGAATAAGATTTCCAATGATATGTGGATCATCTAAAATGAACACTCGAGCGATGAGTTATGATCATTCCAATCTGATCATGAATAGTGGTTAACAGTAAATGTGCAGGAAAAAACATACTGAGGCCAGGCAAATTTTAGGGTCAACTTCAAACAATCATAACTCCTTGTACATAATGATATGGGTAAAATAATATATATCAAAAGAAAGCTCTAAAAGTCCTTTTTCCAATGAAATTGGTTTTATCCAATTTGGCCATCGGAGCAAAACGTTATGGTCGATCTACTTCAGCCTATCAAAACAGTCCACCAAAGGACAGATTTGACATTATTTGATTTTTAAGGATATGTTGGTCATTCCCACTCCAATCCATCCAGGTAAACCATGGATTTAAGTCCATTAAGATCATTCAATAGCTCATTTTTCTCCAAAATCTCCTAAGGCTCAAACCCCAACCCTACTACTCCAAATTTCATCCTTCTATGTCTCTTGATTGAACTGTAGAAATTTCAAATTGAGTTGGGATTCGAGTTGATCATGTTAAGGGATTCGAGAAGCACCTTTTATTTTCGTGAATAAAGTTCCGGAGTCGGAAGTTCATATTCATCTTCCATTTTTAGGTATGTAGAGCTTTGAACAAGATTATCCTTTCGATCTTGTGCCCGGTATTTTTGTTGAATTACATTGACATGAGATTTTACATGTTTTACCATGAATTGAAAATATGGTTTTATATCTTATATTATTGTCCATGAGCTATGTGATTATGTCATCCGATATGTGTATGATGTTGAGATGGAATTATGTCCAAAAAGTATTTGATTATGAGAGTATGATGACTTAATTTGTTAAGCCTTGATTTATACTATCATTCCACTATTTTCTTATTATGAATTTATAATTGATATTGGAAATTCTATATCCCTACTATGGGTTGATGTCTCAAGTACCTTTAAATGAGAGTTGGATGGCAAATTGAGAAATGTTGATATTGAAGTTGCAATGAGTCTTGGTATTTTCTGGATGGTTTTGATGAGTTAAATTGTTGAAAATATTATGTATTGAGTCTTCATATCCTTGTCCAAATGTCGAGTCTATTATGGTTCAACGCATTGATACCTCGTTGATGTTGAGGAAGATTAAAATATTTTGAGCTAAAATGTGTTGAGTTAGGAATCCACAAATTGATATGATTTGATAAATGAGAAGGAGATTTGATTTGGTCTTTATGATAGACCCTTGTGATGTTGTGGTGGATTTCCTAACGCGTTCTGAGCTTGTTAGGGAGTAGTACTTAGCACCAAGAGAGAAATTTGGTATTTTCCCAAACCTATATGCCACCGTAGGGTTGTTTGATGATGATATTATTGGCCAGAGAGCCCGATTGTGATTATTACAGTTTTAAGGTCGTACTCCCTGGAAAAGAGTATGACGCTCCCGCCAACGGAGGTTTCAAACGTTGGTATTCTATGTAGCTCACGTGGGATTGTCGGTTATAGGAAACTCCCTTGTCCATAAGAGTCATGTTTATTGAAATACCGAGTCACTCCGAGTTTTGATGTGGTAAGTCAAGTTGCCTATGATGATCTATAATGATTTATGAGGATTTTCTCCTACATTTCCTATCTAAGATGTTATGAGTTGCATGATTCAATGTCACTCAAGCCAGGTGTGTCATTATGGTCCGTATGTACGTTTTTACGAAATTTATGATATTATTTATATTTTGCATGCTCCCCCACATACTCAGTACATATCTTGTGTTGACCCACATATTTCTCTATGAGCTACATTCTTACCATGATATAGGTTCAGGTACTCAGCTGCAGCTGTGACAGTGATATCCGAGTGCCGCATCTACGTTCCTTCAGTGGTGAGTCCTCATGGTTCGAGGACCAAGTTTCTAGTTTTGGTGCTGTTGTTTTGTGATCCCTTTGGTCTGTTGAGTCAATTGGGGGTTTGTACCAATGGCTCATTGATTTTTCTGTATAGAGGCTATGTCAGACTAGTGTATTGTTGGGTTGGTTTGGGTATAGACATTCCATATATGTACAGTCTAACGATATTCCGTGCCATGTGCGATGTGATATGATATGTACTTATATATATATCCTTAACGTAGCGTGTATGTTGTTGTGTTGGAACCCAAGGGTAGTGTTTTGGCTTAAGGGGTTAGCTTGAGGCTACGTGAGCCTTAGGCACCGTGTGGCATCTCGGGATGATATTTTGGGGCGTTACAGTCTCCTTGAAGTTGTTATTAATTTTGATTACAAGTTATGTTACCAGTGTTTTTCGATAGAATGAGCCCTTATATGATTTGAGTATTGAAATCCTCATGTTAAATCCCTAATTCATGATTTTAGTATTGCAACCATGATTTCAATCACATGTTTTACCCATTCCCATGCTTAAATTCATGACTCCCATGTGTTTGATGAAATGTCTAAATGTTGGGTTTTGAGCAATGATCCTTTATTATGATTTTTAACGCTTTATATGTTCTTATTGTTATTTCCATTCAGTGCTGGTGAGTTATGAACACCCAATACTTAGCTATTTACATAATTTCAATATCTTTAGAATGATTTCAGATAAACCATGAGCGTTGTCATTCAGTTAGTAGCATGATAAGTTGTTTGCTCAGTTAAGCTTAGTTTAGCCCAATAATCAGTGTCATTCAGTTTGGAGTAGGATTTGGCACGGAGTGAACCCAGGGATGGGGGCTTACCTGCCAGTAGAGGGTGTGACCTTTAGTAGAAGTCCCTTAGTTCCAGAACTACGTAGCCAGCGTAGGTTAGAGATATCAACCTGCCAGGTGAGGGTTGATAAAGTGTTTACCTGCCAGTTAAGGGTAACATATATTTTATTAGAGCACCTGCCAGATGAGGGTGACTTATTAGTCCTTCAGGACATTAGTTTAGTGGATCCACACAACTAGCATTAGTACCCGTGGTACGCTACTGACACCCTTCCAACTAGGGTTATAGTTTAGACCCCGATTTTCTTAGATTGGGGCATGTTGGTTAGATGATACCTCCCACAATCTCAGTTCAGTATTCAATACAGATTTCAGTTCAGGTTTACTTGACCATAGCATGTAGTTCAATAGTTATTCAGTTACCAGATTTTAGTATTTCAGTTTACAAACTATTTCAGCATTATGTTATATGTTTGGTCATGCATTCCTAGATTTTACAACTGTAATACCCATACTTTTTCCTAGATTGAAATCATCTCAAGGATGTTAGAACTTGCTTTGAAGTATGAATTCATTTTTGTACACGTGGTATTTTTAAGATTCTCACTTTCTATCATGAGGAAAATTGATAAGCTTTCCATCGATACCAATTTCATTAAAATTTGGTGTCAGATGAGAAAGTTATGGCCCAAAAATAGAAGGCAGTAAAACCGCCTAGGTGGGACGGTGCAGACTGACAGACCATCGGACTAGCGACGAACCGTCGCATCGAGGAAGTGGGTACACTCTCTAGTTGAGTGCAACGGAGAGGTCCGATGGACCGTCGCACAAAGGCAGTAGGTCCCAGTTCTGGTCCCAGCCGATGGTGAGTTTGACGGACCGTCGGACTAGCAACGGATCATTGCACTCCACCATCGCATGTCTCACTCCATTATGTTAAGTTATTTTTATCAGAGGTATTTTGGTCTTTTACCACCCGCCTATATATACCCAGTTATATCTGACTTTAGCCCATTTATTCATTATTTTTTCACGACAATAAATATTAGGGTTTCTCTCTTAGATTAATCCCTAAGAATAAAATCCAAATCTTCTTCAAGAACTAAGAGATTCAAATTCTTCAAGTTCAAGAACTTCTAGAAACGCAATCCAGGTATGCATAGTGTTCATTCATGGACTCCTTTCGTTCATGAAGCCCAAGAATCTCCTTTGTAAGTTTAAGTTAATGGAGTTTCTTTATGACTTTCATGTTGGGTTGCTATTGTTCATGATGATAATAACTAATTGAATTCTAATCCATGTTTGGTGAGAAATTTCATGTGGAATTGATTAGTAAAGATGTAGGTTCATGTAAACCTAGGATTAAAATCCTTAGATGATGAAATTAGAGATGAATCATGATGTTTGATTGTTGTATAATGTTCTTTACATATACTATGCTTACCATGTGTTTGATTAAATGCCTTTGTAAAGGAAAAGTGCCCAACTAGTATGATATCATGAAATTCCCATGTTTGTACAAGTTTATGCATATCACCTGTTTGATGAATTACTTCAATAGATGAATTATGAATTGTGTTGTTGGTCATGTGTTTAAGTAAGTCATGCTTTGTCCGTTTCTTCTTATTGAATCCTGGGGGTACTTGTACCCGACAATTTAGCTGTGTGCCTGGAGCCAGTGTCAATTTTTCACGATACTCTCAGACAAGTCGCGATCCATAGAACTCAGTCAGTCATATGGCTCAAGAAATCTTAGAAATCTCAAAAATCTCAGTAGTTCAGTAATTTCAGTGATCTCAGTATTCCCAGTAAATCCCAGTAACTTCAGTACTCTCAGACAGTCCTCAGAACTCAGTACATTCCGTCAGTCAATGAAACTCAGTAAACTCAGTTTAGCTCTGCTAAACAATACCACTAGTATCAGTTCAGTTCAGTTAATCAGTTCAGTGTCTTTCAAATGGGAGTAGGATTCAGTACTGAGCGAGCCTAGGGATGGGTACTCACTCGCTAGATAGGACTGAGATCCCTAGAAGCAATTCCTAAGTTCCAGAACTACGTAGCTAGTATAGGTACAAGATGCCACCCGTTAGATAGGACTGATATACTTAAGGATCACCCGTTAGCACATTTAAATGTATAGGACTAATCCCAGGGGTCACCCACTAGATTAGGACTGACTCCACAGCAGTTGTCTTTACCAGTAGCGCGGTACTTACATCCTTCTAATTGGGGTTACAGGTTGGAACCCAGTTAGCTTAGTATGGGGTATGTCGGTTAGATGATCATATCCCACAGTTTCAGTTATAGAATCAGGACTGTCAGATACAGTCAATTCAGCTCAGTAGTATAGATTTAGGACTGTCAGATACAGTCAATCCTTACCATTATAAATAGACTCCAGGATCTCCCACTAGACAGGACTGATCTCAACTATGGTCAATCAGTATCAGTATCATCATATTTAGAGATCACCCGCTAGATAGGACTGATCTCAGATACAATCACTCAATTACAGTACAAAACTCAGCTAGTTTTATCAGATTCAAGACTATCAGATACAGTCATTCATGTTATCAGTTATATCAGTTATCAGAACTCATGTTATCAGTATTCAGTTTTAGGACTGTTAGCTACAGTCAACCAGATCAGTTCTTGATAACGCTCAATCTACAGCTCTTGTAAGAGTGTAAAGCGGTCATTTTCAAATATATAACCCAACTGGGTTGGTGATAATGCTCAATCTACAGCTCTCGAAGGAGTGTAAAGCGGTCGTTAGCAAATATAGAACCCAACTGGGTTGGGTATCGATCCCACAGAGAATAGCTTGGCCAACAAGCAAGAGAAATTACTAGACTTTTAGTGCAAGTCTCGTAGGAAAGGGGGGATTGTAGTATGTAACCAAAACAAGAATGTAAGAACTGAAAATAGCAAAATAAAGAGAGATTGTCACGTGTGTTGTAAACAATGAGAATTGAGGCGTTGGGGTTATGTCCACCTTCAGAAGTATACGTCTCTATTGGCTATGAGTGTGTTGAGTCTTGACATGCAATTTCTTATAGAGAATTGTAGTCGATGGTAAATCCAAGCGTCTCTCGACCTAAACAAGGACTATTTCACTTTAACTCTCTCGAGCTTAAAGCGTGTCTAACTGTACGAATTCTCCAAGAGGTTAGTCCAGGTACGGCACTAGCTTTTTAATAGGAAAGGGTGTCCTACTACCTTGACATTATCTCTTTTCCAGACAAATAACCTTTCTCTCGAACAAGTTAAATGTTAGCCTGGCGTTGGTCTATGCGTCTTCTTTTCTAGACAAATAACCTTTCTCTCGAACAGGTTAGATGTTAGAATGGCGTGTCTTGTGTTTGAACCGCAAAGAATGTGGATTTAAGATGAAGAGAATAATGATATAAGCAATATACGTGTCTTGAACTCACAATCTCATAGCAATAGATAGTAACTCATTCGGCTTCCATAACCCCAACTAAGAGGTTTAGTTACCCATGAATGCGTAGGATATCACGTTTTGCATGGTGAATGGCGTGTGAAAGAGGTGTTAGGCGTGTGGATTTAGTGATTCCGTAGCAAGTAACGATTCTCTTGTTGTGGAATTTAAGAGTTGAATGTTTGTGGTGGAAGATGAGAGGGATGGAAGAAAATTAATTGTTGAATTAAGTGAAGAATGTATTGAATTGTAAGAAGGTGATTAAAAAAAATCTCTAACATGATAGGGTATTTATAATACTCCTATCCTACTCCTACTAAGCTAATGAAATAAATAACCAAATCCTAATATACTAATGAAATCCTTGACCCAAATGTACTAGGGTAAGGTTACAAAATTATAATCCAAATAGAATAATGAAACACATAACCTAATTGCATTAGGTTAATGTATTATGGCAAAAATCCAGCTTTGTGTCTGTAAGTCCCCAAAGTCTTCAGAATTGCTGTTTTAGCCCGGGACAGATTTTCCATGCAGCAGATTTAGTCCTTTATGCGTCCAGCTCCTTTCCATCTCGTTTGTGAGCTTTCTTTTGCGTCAAGTAAGCCATAAATTGCTGTATTTTGCATCATTTATACCTGAAACTTTCCTAATCACATTTGTTAGCTCATTTATAGGAAAAAGGACTAAAAGTGTATGAAATAGATAATTAGTTCTCAAAACTAGGCTAAAATATGGGCAAATTATATTGATATAGGCGCGTAAATTCGCCTATCATCAACACCCCACACTTAGAGCTTTGTTCGTCCTCGAACAACATATCATGTCCTTCTAAGCATTGCTTTAAGGTTTTTACAGAAACAACACAAAACATTCTTCAAGACAAGCACAACAATTATCAACAAAGAGTAGCTTTCCGATTATAAGTAGAAACAATTTAACCTCAGGCATAGACTCGTGATGGTGATCAACTCGCATGCAAACGTTAAGGTACATAGAATCATATACTACTATCCAAAACTCATCAACCATGTGTGTCTCACTATATAGTACCCATAATCACTCACGAATATAGCATATTTTTCAAACATGGGTATCAAAGTATCCTTGCACTCACTCTCGCAAAGAATTCATATGTAGCAACTAATGACCATAAGCTTGCCTTTAATGTAGTACTCTACTAAATGTCGGAATGTTAAGATTAGGATCAAGTAGGTCTTTAGATGGTTGTAATGTAGGCTAAGGGACGGGTAGGACTATTTTGTCCAGAAATAGTGACTAAGTTCCTAAGCACTTTAATACATCACTTTGTATCTATGACACTTTTTTCTTTCAACCTTTCTTTATTTTATTCTTCCACCCTTGTTCTCATCTTTTGTTTTTCAATTTTAAGCACAACTCACTTTTCAGCTTTCTTTTCCTTTTGCTTTTCACAACATACCTCTTATGATAGCACTTTCTTTTTCATAACACATTCAAGCACCATTACAATTTAAAGCATCATACTCAACCAATTTCCTCTTATGTTGTCACATGACTTTTTCACTTTAAAGCACTTAGGAATTTGGATCAAATTACGGTCTTGAAAGAAAATGGATTAGGCTTACATACAAGGTTGTCAAAGAAATAGGCTAAAGGCTCAAAAGGGTTTAACTAGGATAATGTACATGGGTAGGAAAACTGAAGGTAAACATGTATAGGTTGCCAAAGAAATGCCTAAATCATCTCCTAAACTTACATTCCTTATTTTCGCTTTGCATACATACCAGGCAAGTTCTAGCATCAGCCACATACATAGAATATACTATTACCTCACACACACAAGGCACATGGTCGACTTGATTGGTAGTAATATAGACTCTTGACCCAACAAGTGAAGGAATTGAATCACACACTAACACATAATGAGTCACAACTAGAGCCTAAATGTCTCAATAGTCATAATTGTAGCACATACTCTTGTTCTAATCTCATGCTGCCTATCAAAATAATTTCATGCGTAACTAGAAAGAGAAAAAAAAATTTTACTCCTAAAAAATAAAAAAAAACGTCACACGAAAAAAAAAAGAAAAAAAAATCACAAAAAATAAAAATTTGGACTCAAAACAAAATAAACAAGAGCAAACATACAAACATAGCATGCAGATTCTGCCGACACCCCACACTTAGACTAGACACTGCCCTCAGTGGAAAATAAAGTCGAAGAACCTGATTAGTCGGACTCTTCCTCAATGTCGGGGGTCATACCCCCTTCATCCGAATCATCGTAAGAGTCATCGTCAGAGTTCTCCTCAGCATCAGAATCAGGCAGGCGTCTATCATCATCAGTTGGCACGTCATCATCAAGAGGTTCCTCGAAATAGACTCCCACTCCACACATCTCCCGGGCATGTCTGTTCATTGGGTAGTCGTGGTCCAGCTGTTGGAGCTCTTCAGCAGTTGGAATACGTCCACCACTCATCATAGTGAATCGTGTCATGCCATAGAGATGACGGAAGAAACTCTCGTCACGAGCATGTCTCTCCGCAGTGGTAAGGTTGACTCCATGCGTGGTTTCAGCATCTTTGACCTTGGTGAGGTCAACCTTCTTTGGGGTATGTGGGAGTTTGTGGTCAGCTGGTTCCTCTTCTATATCCTCCTTCCGCAACATTGCTGTCAACAAATTGCCGAATGTGAAATGGGACCTGCTGTGGAGTCTGGCTTTTCTCATGGTCGATCGAATGATTGCCCCAAAGTTGATAGGGACATTTGTCATCAATGCATAAACCAGACACACTCTATCTCTCGATATCTTCGTGTATTGCGTCCCAGGAATGAGGCATGAGTTGACAATGCGCATCCAGATTCTTGCTTCCCTATTTAGTGGAGCATAGGGGAATGTGTTGTGACGGCCTGTTTCCTTATGTCTGCCCCATCTTGCCATCGATCTGCTACCACAAAGCGTGTGTCTTATAGCTCTGTAAGGAGGCCTGCTGGACAGCTCTTTGTATGGTGCAGTGTCGACCGAAGGTAGGCCTAGAAACGAGTTGATCCAATCCGCTGTAAGCTGTAACACTTGGCCCCGAATTTTGACTTCGTTGCCTGTTGTGTTTGGCGACCAGTTGGCATAAAACTCTCTTGTCAAGTCAAGATTGCACTCTCCCATGTCACGGAAGATGAAATCTAGCTTCAAAGCCATTATCTTAGCCAACATTTGCGGCTCCTTCTTTGCTAAGGTCTCCTTGTTGATTAAGTCGACGTGCACATATTTCTTTTCTTTGTTGCTGCTGTACCATGCCTTGGCTTCGTCCTCAAGAACCCATTTGATTCCGAACATTCTGCGTGGTAGGTGTGCTGAAGATGATTCGCCTTGATCTTTTCGGCTTCTCTTTTTGTCCTTGCGGGTTGTGGTAGCCTTCTCCTTGCCTTGCCTTGCTTTCGGTGCCATTGTACCTGAGACTAGAAATAATGTTAGATGCAGCACAATCGCACTTTATACAATCTATATGCAAGCATTAGGGGTACCACCCCACACTTAATCTTGTTAGCACAAATCAGTGAAGTGAACGAGGTCGAGTACGCAGACTTCGTCGACATACGTCTTAGGATTGTATTCCGACAAGAAAATCAGCATGACATCACTTATGAACAGCCATTTGGACGGCTTTCATGGTGCATATAGCGATACTATAACATAGGAGTTAACACATGGAATTGCTATTCAAACAACCAACACTACCTCCTACGTCGATAGTCACTATAACCTTATCCCGATGGCCGGGATGGTGAATCATGCAAGCATCCAAACAACACTTTCAAGCAATATTCATAGCCATATATGTTCAGCAAGTATCATAACAATGCCATTGAAACAAAATTCGAGTCGGAAACAAGTCAAGAATTCCATTCGTATTCATTCAATCACACGATTTTTGCAACAATTATCCAATCACATGAACATCACCACTAATCTCACATGATTTAGCAAATTATACTAAGCATAGCAACGTAGTACTTACTATAAATAGATGAAGATTAAGAGAGCACTTACTTGCTTGAAGATTGTGGGGAAGTTGTTGTGGATTGGAAGAACAAAGGAAGAAAAATTTGAGAGGATTTGGGATGATATGCGGCGCCTTTAGGGTTGATTCTAATGTGTTTGTGAAATAAAAACAAGTCCCCTTTATATAGGAGGAGTATGGGTCGGGTTATGACCCATTTACAATCGGATTTGGGGACAAAATCACCCTATATGCGGCGCATATCCCTCGGCATATCACATGTATATGCGGCGCATTGTCCATGGCATAATGGGACATATGCGCCGCACATAGTATGGCATATCTAGGCATATGCGGCGCATATGGTATGGCATTTGGTCTCAGTATCTCAAATGCCATAGCATAGGCGGCGCATAGTCAAAAGCACACCTAGGAATAGGCGGCGCATAGGGTATAGCACACTAGATTCCGAGTCCTTAGGCTATAGAATAGGTTGTGCATCGTTCGTGGCCTATTTTTACCAAGGCCTAGCCTTCCTCGAAGCCTATTATGACGTGAGAAAGGCTCAATTCATAGCCTTATGCATCACCATTCCTAACTTACCGACTTTACCATACCATGCGACCAAATCGTCAATTGAAATCAATCTCCTCGTTGCATGCTTCTTACACCTATATTTGCTCAAACAAATGAAAACGATTAGTACGATGGGTTGCCTCCCACCAAGCGCCTTAGTTTTGGTCGTGGCACGACTCTTATTTTTGGATTTTCATTTATCAAAAAGAAAAAATACTAAAACGACAAAACGATAAAACAATAAAACGAAGGGTTGCCTCCCATCTAGCGCCTTATTTATTGTCGTGGCTCGACGTAGTAATCTCGAGTACTTAGACTTCATCGAGATAGGTGATGGCCATGTCATTCATCGAGTCAAGAGGACCGATATATGGCTTAACACGTTGGCCATTCACCTTGAAGATAACACCCTCATTATTTTCCAGTTCGACTACTCCAGACGAGTAGACGTGGGTGACTTTAAATGGACCAGACCACTTTGATTTTAACTTACCTGGGAAGAGCTTGAATCTGGAGTTAAAGAGTAGTACCATGTCACCTTTTTGGAAGTGTCGTCGAACAATCCGCTGATCGTGATACTTCTTCATCCGCTCCTTGTATAAATCTGATCTTTCATATGCATGGAGACGGAATTCATCTAGCTCGTTCAGCTGCTCCAACCTCAGGTTCTTCACATCATCCCAATTCAGATTCAAGTGCTTCAATGCCCATAATGCCTTGTATTCAAGCTCGATGGGTAGATGACAAGCCTTCCCATAAACTAGCTGATAAGGTGACATGCCAATGGGTGTCTTGAATGCAGTCCTATACGCCCATAGTGCATCATCTAGCTTCCGAGACCAATCCTTCCGATTCGCATTAACCGTCTTGGCCAGGATTTGCTTGATCTCACGATTGGAAACCTCTACTTGTCCACTAGTTTGGGGATGATAAGGCGTGGCTACCTTGTGTTGCTTGACTCCATACTTGGCCAATACAGATTTGAATAGCTTGTTGCAGAAGTGAGATCCTCCATCACTTATGATAGTACGAGGTACCCCAAAGCGAGAGAAGATATTCTTCTTTAAAAACGCTACAACACGCTTTCCTTCATTATCGGCCAATGCTACAGCTTCAACCCATTTCGACACATAATCCACAGCAACCAAGATGTACTTCATTCCAAACGAATTCACGAACGGCCCCATGAAATCAATGCCCCATACATCGAAGAGTTCGACCTCCAGAATTGTGGACATGGGCATTTCATGGTGTTTTGAAATAGCACCTTGACGTTGGCATTGGTCACACCTTCTCACATAGTCGTGTGCATCTCTGAATATTGTAGGCCAATAATAACCACTTTGCAAGACTTTTCTTGCTGTTCGATTCCCTGCATGATGGCCTCCAACTTGCGAAGTGTGGCATGCTTCTAATATAGTGGGCACTTCTTCATGGGATATACATCGTCGAATGATACCATCCGCGCATCTTCGAAACAAATAAGGCTCATCCCAATAATAGTGCTGAACGTCATGCATAAACTTCCTCCTCTGGTGGTAAGATAAATTGGAAGGTAACACATTACTCACCACGAAATTTGCAAAGTCGGCATACCATGGTAAGTTCTCCATTGTTGTCGCTAGTATCTCCTCGTCAGGGAATGCATCGCCAATCTGATTTTCTGATTGCGCCACATATTCTTTCTCAAGTCTAGATAGGTGATCAGCCACTTGGTTCTCGCAACCTCTTCTATCTTTGACTTCGAAATCAAACTCTTGCAGCAGCAACACCCATCGAATCAGCCTTGGTTTTGCATCCTTCTTTGTCATTAGATACCTAAGAGCTGCATGGTCTGTATGAACAATCACTTTAGTACCTAATAGGTAGGCGCGGAACTTCTCAAACGCATACACAACCGCTAATAGCTCTTGTTCAGTGACGGTGTAGTTCCTTTGGGCTTCATTGAGGACCTTACTCGCATAGTAGATAGGATGAAATAATTTCTCCTTTCTCTGTCCAAGAACAGCGCCAACGGCTACCCCACTAGCATCACACATGACTTCGAACGGGAGCGTCCAATCTGGTGTTACCATGATAGGGGCTTCAATGAGTTTTTCTTTAAGGCATTCAAATGCCTTTAAGCAATCATCATTAAAGTCAAACTTCGCATCTTTCTCCAATAGCTTGCATAATGGACTAGAAATTTTGGAGAAGTCTTTGATGAATCTACGATAAAACCCAGCATGGCCAAGAAAACTACGAACTCCTTTCACCGAAATTGGAGGTGGTAGCTTCTCAATTACCTCTATTTTGGAGCGATCAACCTCTAGTCCTTTTTCGGAGATCTTGTGCCCAAGAACAATTCCTTCTTTTACCATGAAGTGGCACTTCTCCCAATTCAGCACAAGGTTGAACTCTACACATCTTTGTAATGCCATGCTTAAATTCACCAAACATGCTTCGAAAGACTCCCCAACAACTGAAAAGTCGTCCATAAATACCTCCAAAGTGTCTTCTACCATATCAGAGAAAATAGACATCATACATCGCTGAAAGGTGGCTGGTGCATTACATAACCCGAATGGCATACGTTTGAAAGCAAACGTACCATATGGGCATGTAAACGTTGTCTTCTCTTGGTCTTCTGGTGCAATAAAAATCTGATTATAACCTGAATAACCATCAAGAAAGCAAAACCATCCTTTTCCCGCTAATCGATCTAGCATTTGGTCCATAAATGGCATGGGGAAGTGATCCTTGAGAGTCCAAGAATTCAGCTTGCGGTAGTCCATGCATACTCTCCATCCAGTGACGGGCCTGAGTGGAATAAGCTCATTCTTTGCATTCGCAACCACCGTCATACCTCCTTTCTTGGGAACGCATTGTACTGGGCTTACCCATGTACTATCAGAAATAGGATACACAACTCCTGCGTCTAACCACTTGATAATCTCCTTCTTCACCACCTCTTGCATTGGTGGGTTTAGACGTCTTTGGTGTTCGATGGTGGGTGTGCACTTTTCTTGGAGCTGAATTTTATGAGTGCAAATCCCAGGTGGAATACCAAGGATATCCGCAATGGTCCACCCAATAGCTCTAATATACTTGCGTAAAATTGCAATAAGAGCTGCAACTTGTTGCTCACCTAAATCGGCTGCCACTATGACTGGAAGAGTGTTTCCGCTTCCTAAGAATGCATACTTCAAATGGCTTGGCAGCTCTTTTAATTCTAATGTGGGTGGTTCTTCAATAGATGGCTTAGCTGGTGGTGTGGGTCGATTCTTGAGATCAAGATCCAGCTTCTTAGGAGGATAGCGATATGCTCCTAATCCCGATAGAGCACAAATATCATCTTCAGAAATTTCAGCATCATCATCATCTTCTTCCATGAGCAAAACCTCCAAAGGATCATCAAGAATTTGCTCTTCAGCAAGTAACTCATCCTCGTCATCAACGACAACATCAGCCACAGAAAATACACTTAGATCTTTGGGTTGCTTCATTGATTTGCAAACATCAAAGCGCACCACTTCATCATTTATTCGGAATGAAAGCTCATTAGCTCTCAAATCTATGAGCACACTTCCCGTAGCAAGGAAAGGGCGTCCCAAGATTATGGGAACCTCTGAATCTGCTTCGCAATCCAAGATGACAAAGTCTGCTGGAAATATGAATGAAGATACCTTTACCAAGACATCGCATAGAATACCAACCGGTCGTTTTACCGACCTATCCGCCATAACAAGCTTCATATTAGTTGGTGTAGGATCTCCTAACCCCAACTTTTTGTAGATTGATAATGGCATCAAGTTGATGCTGGCTCCTAAGTCACATAATGCTTTAGCAAAGTCCAAAGATCCGACGGTGCAAGGAATAGTGAAAGCTCCGGGGTCAGCCTTCTTCTGAACTATGGATCGGGTAGCTATTGCACTACAATGATGCACATCTTCTTTCAGCTCATAGCTTGCTGCCCTCTTCTTAGTCAAAAGATCTTTCATAAACTTTGCATACCCAGGCATTTGTTCAAGTGCCTCTACCAATGGGACATTAATAGTCAGCTGCTTCAACATGGTCAGGAACTTGCTGAACTTAGTGTCATCGGCCGCCTTCTTCAATCTTTGTGGAAAAGGTGGTGGTGGGTATGGAAGTGTTCTTTCCATGGCTTTCTTCTCCTCTTGCTTCCGTTTATTATTTTTTTCAGGCTGCACGTCACTAGGCAACACGTCCTTGACGTTGGAAGTGGATATTGCGGCGTCTTCCCTAGTGGCGTCACTAGGTGTGGCGTCCATGTCTGCTGTTCTGTCAACTACTTGCTTGCCTTCTGCTGAAGTTTCCAGCACCTTACCACTCCTTGTAGTGATGGCCATGCATGACCCATCATTCCTTGGGTTTTGCACAGTATCGCTAGGCAAGGTGCCGGCTTTTCTTTGGTTGAGTGTTGCTGAAAGTTGACTGAATTGCTGCTCTAGTTGCTTGATAGAAGTGGAATGAGAATCAACTAATTGCTTCATGGAGGCCAAATCGTCAATCACCTCCTTAACTCCCGCGTTCGTTGTTTCCACTCCTTTCAATAACTTAGCCATCATGTCTTCCATAGAATTAGATGTGGTGGTCTCACGTCTACCAGGGGGAACGTACAAACCACTATTTTCATTATTTTTCTTCCAACTACCTTGGTCTTTACCTCCAGATTTATCATAATAGTTCCGACCTTGGTTTCCTTGGGCATTCCCACGGAAACCCCCCTGATTGTTCAAGTAGTTGGCCTCCTCTTCCGAATCAGATTCGTCTCTTCCTTTTGACGCAATAGCTTTCACTTTTTCTGTCTTCCCTAATAGATGCTTTGTAAGAAGATCCATTTGGGTTTTCATGTGCGCCATATCTTGATCACGTTCTTCTTCTCTTCTTCTTTGATCTGCAGACATGCCAATAGATAAAGTGGGGCTTGCTACCTCAGAATCCCTGGTATGCCAAGCTCTACTTTGTTTCGTCATACGATCTAGCATGTTACTTGCTTGACCAAAGGTGAGGTCCATGAAAGAACCTCCAGCTGCGTTGTCCACCACTGGTTTAGTTACTGAATTCAAGGCTCTATATAAGATCTCCATGAGGTGAACATTAGTCATGTGATGGTTTGGGCATCTCGCTAGCTTTGTCTTGAACCTCTCCCATGTTTCGTGAAGAGCTTCAGAGGGAAGCTGACGAAAGTTGCTGATTTCATCTCTCAATTGAGCCCTCTTGGATGGCGGAAAGAATCTTTCTAGGAAAGCGTCTCTCAATTGCCTCCAATTTGTAATAGAATCAGGAGTCAGCCCATTCAACCATAATGTTGCCTCCCCAGACAGAGACAATGGAAATAGACGTAACCGAATAGCATTCTGACCAACTCCAGGATTGTCAAAAGACTTGCATGTAGAAATAAAGTTGATGAGATGCATATTCGGATCATCGCCTGCTAGTCCACCAAATAATCCCTTGAGTTGCAATAACTGAATCATGGTGCTAGTGATGTTGAACTTGGCTCCGGGCGCTAATGGTGGTGGAATTATAGCTCCAGTGGCTCCGGCACCATCAAGATCATCATCATCATCGTCGAAAGCTGGTTGTAAAGGTTGGCGATCATATCTGTACCGAGCTTGTCGACCTCGTCTGTTGGCAGGTGTTGCCAAATCAGCGCCATGCCTTGGGTTGATCAACTCGTCATCTCCTAAATCTTCATCGTCAGGATTTGTTGCTCGTCCAGGATTATCAATGTTTTGTTGTTGGACTTGAGCAGCGGCAAGAGCAGCTAATCTTGCTTGTTCATGTTGAGCAGCCATCCTGTCGATTTCCGCTTGTGCTTCCATTCTTCTAATTCGTTGCGGTTCCGGATTGATTGGTAATAACGGTTGACCAGAACTTCTAGTATGGGGCATGCACTAAAAGAAAAACCTGCAATAAACAAAAACAAAAACTAAACGTAAAAGTACGAGAATCTTTGACCAAAGGGTCTAGTAATTTTCACGAACTTGATTGACACTCGTATTCCCCGGCAACGGCGCCAATTTTTGATAACGCTCAATCTACAGCTCTCGAAGGAGTGTAAAGCGGTCGTTAGCAAATATAGAACCCAACTGGGTTGGGTATCGATCCCACAGAGAATAGCTTGGCCAACAAGCAAGAGAAATTACTAGACTTTTAGTGCAAGTCTCGTAGGAAAGGGGGGATTGTAGTATGTAACCAAAACAAGAATGTAAGAACTGAAAATAGCAAAATAAAGAGAGATTGTCACGTGTGTTGTAAACAATGAGAATTGAGGCGTTGGGGTTATGTCCACCTTCAGAAGTATACGTCTCTATTGGCTATGAGTGTGTAGAGTCTTGACATGCAATTTCTTATAGAGAATTGTAGTCGATGGTAAATCCAAGCGTCTCTCGACCTAAACAAGGACTATTTCACTTTAACTCTCTCGAGCTTAAAGCGTGTCTAACTGTACGAATTCTCCAAGAGGTTAGTCCAGGTACGGCACTAGCTTTTTAATAGGAAAGGGTGTCCTACTACCTTGACATTATCTCTTTTCCAGACAAATAACCTTTCTCTCGAACAAGTTAAATGTTAGCCTGGCGTTGGTCTATGCGTCTTCTTTTCTAGACAAATAACCTTTCTCTCGAACAGGTTAGATGTTAGAATGGCGTGTCTTGTGTTTGAACCGCAAAGAATGTGGATTTAAGATGAAGAGAATAATGATATAAGCAATATACGTGTCTTGAACTCACAATCTCATAGCAATAGATAGTAACTCATTCGGCTTCCATAACCCCAACTAAGAGGTTTAGTTACCCATGAATGCGTAGGATATCACGTTTTGCATGGTGAATGGCGTGTGAAAGAGGTGTTAGGCGTGTGGATTTAGTGATTCCGTAGCAAGTAACGATTCTCTTGTTGTGGAATTTAAGAGTTGAATGTTTGTGGTGGAAGATGAGAGGGATGGAAGAAAATTAATTGTTGAATTAAGTGAAGAATGTATTGAATTGTAAGAAGGTGATTAAAAAAATCTCTAACATGATAGGGTATTTATAATACTCCTATCCTACTCCTACTAAGCTAATGAAATAAATAACCAAATCCTAATATACTAATGAAATCCTTGACCCAAATGTACTAGGGTAAGGTTACAAAATTATAATCCAAATAGAATAATGAAACACATAACCTAATTGCATTAGGTTAATGTATTATGGCAAAAATCCAGCTTTGTGTCTGTAAGTCCCCAAAGTCTTCAGAATTGCTGTTTTAGCCCGGGACAGATTTTCCATGCAGCAGATTTAGTCCTTTATGCGTCCAGCTCCTTTCCATCTCGTTTGTGAGCTTTCTTTTGCGTCAAGTAAGCCATAAATTGCTGTATTTTGCATCATTTATACCTGAAACTTTCCTAATCACATTTGTTAGCTCATTTATAGGAAAAAGGACTAAAAGTGTATGAAATAGATAATTAGTTCTCAAAACTAGGCTAAAATATGGGCAAATTATATTGATATAGGCGCGTAAATTCGCCTATCATCAGTTGGGTATCGATCCCACAGGGAATAACCAGTCAATAAGTAAGCAAAGATTATTAGACTTTTGGTGAAAGTCTCGTAAAAAAGGGGGATTGTAACGTGTAAGTAATGTAAACAAAATAGTAAAGTAAAAACAGAAATAGCAAAGTAAACAGAAAGAGTGTTTAGTAAGATGTTAATCAATGAGAATTGAGAGTTGGGGTTATGTCCACCTTATGAGTTATACGTCTCTATTGGCTATGAGTTATGCGGAATTCAGACATGCATGTGCTTATAGAGAATTGTATTCTATGGTAAATCCAAGCGTCTTTCGACCTAACAAGGACTATTTCACTTTAACTCTTTCGAGCTTAAAGCGTGTTTAACGGTACAAATTCTCCAAGAGGTTAATCCAGTTACGGCACTAACTTTTTAACAGGGGTTGGTGCCCTATTACCTTGACATTATCTCTTTTCCAGACATATAACTTTTCTTTCGAACAAGTTAATGCTATACTGGTGTATTCTATGCAGTTGCAACCACAAGAATTTGCATTAAGATGAAGAGAATAATGATATAAGCAGCATACGTGTTGCGAATTCACAAACTCATAGCAATAGATAGTATCTCATACGGATTCCATAACCCCAACAGAGAAGTTTAGCTATTCATGATTGCAACGGAAAACACAATAGCAATTATCATCATACCAAAATAATCTCAGGATAAGTCTAGGGGTAAGAATGGCGTGAATTCCTTGCTGAGTAACGTTTCTCTTGTTGTGGAAATTAAGAATTGAATAGATAAATAGAAGAAGAATAAAAAGTAGAATTAATGGAAAAATTAGAAGTAAACGTGAATGATAGTCGTGAATGGTTGTAGTGAATGATTTGTAACTAATGAAAGAAGAATGTCTCAAAATCTCTATCAAAATAGGGTATTTATAACACCCATATCCTATTCCTACTAAGCTACTTCATTACTTAACCCATTCCTACTGGGTTACTGCATCATTATCCTAATCCTAATAAGTTACTGAATCATTATCCTAATCCTTATAGGTTACTGCTGATCCCCAAAGTCTTTAGAATTGTTGTTTTTGCCCGGGACAGATTTTCCATGCGTCACTTTTGGTCCTTGGCGTCCAAGCTTTCCCTTCCTTCTTTCGTGAAGCTTCCTTTGGCGTCAAGTTATCCATAAAATGCTGAAATCTGCATCATTTATACCTGAAAACTTACTAATCACGTTTGTTAGCTTACTTATAGGAAAAAGGACTAAAAGTGCATGAATTATATATTTTGTCCTCAAAACTTAGCTAAAATATGGGTAAAATATAGTACTTTAGGCGTGTAAATTCGCCTATCATCAACACCCCACACTTAAAGCTTTGTTCGTCCTCGAACAAACTATCATGTCCATCTAAACATCTACTTAGGGTTTCATAGTAGCAACACAAAATAGTCATCACCACAGGCATAGCAATCATTAACAAAGAGTAGTTTTCTGATCATTACTAGAAACAATTTTAACCTCTAATATAGACTCGTGATGATGGTTAGTTCGTATTCAAAAAGTTAAGGCATAGAGAATCATACACAACTACCCAAAACTCATCAACCATGTGTGTCTCACAAAATATAACCCATAATCACTCACAAGTATTGTATATATTTCTAAGCATGGGTATACGAGTATCCTTGCTCTCGCTCTCACAAAGAATTCATATGCTGCAACTGATGACCATAGGCTTGCCCTTAGTGTAATGCTCCACTAAATATCAGAATGTTAAGCTTAGGATCAAATAGGTCTTTTACAGGTTGTAATGTAGGCTAAGGGACGGGTAGGACTATTTTGGCCAGAAATAGTGACTATGTTCCTAAGCGCTTTAATACATCATATTATGCCATTTATGCTTTCTTTCAAACAACCTTTCTACTTTCTTTTAATCCACCACCCTTTCTCACCTCTTTTGTTTTTCAATTTTGAACAGAATTAACTTTTTATTTTTCTTTTCCTTTTTCTTTACCTCTTATGATAGCAATTATTTTTCATAACAAATTCAAGCACCAATACCATCTAAGGCTTCATACTCACCCAATTTCCTCTTATTTTGTCACATGACTTTACACTTTAAAGCACTTAGGAATTTGGATCAAATTATGGTCTTAAAAAAATGGATTAGGCTTACATATGAGGCTGTCAAAGAAAATAGGCTAAAGGCTCAAAAGGGGTTATCTAGGATGATGTCCATGGGTAGATAAAATGAAGGTAAACAATCATAGGTTGCCAAAGAAATGCCTAAATCATCTCCTAACTCACACTCTTTATTTTGCTTTACATACATACCAGGCAAGTTCTAGCATCAGCCACAAGCATAGAATATACTATCATCTTACACACACAAGGCACATGGTCGACTTTATTGGAAGCAGTATAGACTCTTGACCCAACAGATGAATGAATTGAACCACACAATTATCACATAATGAGTCACTAGTAGAGCCTAAACGTCTCAATAGTAATGATTTTATCACAGACTCTTGTCGTAATACCATGCTGCCTATCAGAACAATTTTATGCAAAGTTTGTAACAAAAAAATTCCTAAAAAAATTAAAACAAACAAACATAAATAAGCAAAACACACATAAATAAGCAAATGCAGATAAGGAAGGTTAGCATGCAAATACCAACACCCCACACTTAGACGGGACACACTGTCCTCAATGGAAAATAAATAAGAAGAAACTGGTTAGTCGGACTCCTCCTCTATGTCTGGGGTCATACCCCTTCGTCGGAATCATCATTGGAGCCGTCGTCATCAGAATTCTCCTCCATGTCGGAGTCTGGCATTCTGCGCTCATCATCGGTTGGCACGTCGTCATCAAGAGGTTCCTCAAAGTACACACCTACTCCACACATTTGCCTTGCATGCTCATTCATTGGGTAGTCATAATCCAACTGTTGGAGCTCTGCAGCAGTTGGAACACGACCTCCGCTCATCATTGTAAACCGAGTCATGCCATAAAGATGGCGAAAGAAACTCTCATCCCGAGCATGTCTCTCAGCAGTAGTAAGGTTGACGCCATGCGTGGTTTCAGCATCTTTAACCTTTGTGAGGTCAACCTTCTTCGGGTTGTGTGGGAGTTTATGATCAGCAGGTTCCTCTGCGATGTCCTCCTTCCTCAATATTGCAGTCAACAGGTTGCCAAAACTGAAGTGGGACCTCTTATGTAGCCTAGCTTTCCGCATTGTAGATCGAATAATTGCCCCAATATTGATAGGTACATTTATCATCAATGCGTATACCAAGAACACTCTATCTCGTGTTATCTTGGTGTACTGGGTCCCTGGAATTAGGCAAGAGTTGACTATGCGCAACCATATCCTTGCTTCCCTATTCAAAGGAACATATGGGAAGGTATTATGCCGACCGGTGTCCTTGTGTCTACTCCATCGTGCCATGGATCTTGTTCCACAAAGTGTGTGTCGAATGGCCCTGTATGGAGGTCTATTGTACAGCTCCTTGAGTGGTGATGGATCAACTGAAGGCAAACCTAGAGAGGAGTTGAAGAAATCCACATTTAGTTGTAAAACTTGGCCGCGAATCTTGACTTCATTCCCTGTGGTTTTCGGTGACCAGTTGGCATAGAATTCTCGTGTTAAATCGAGATTGCACTCTCCCATATCTCGGAAGATGAAATCAAGATGTAACACCATTATCTTGGCCAACATGCGCGGTTCTTTCTTTGCTAGGCTTTCTTTGTATATCAGGTCCACATGAACATATTTTCTCTCTTTATTGTTCCTATACCACTCCTTTGCTTCCTCCTCGAGGACCCATTTAATTCCGAACATGCGGCGTGGTACTTGCATCGAAGATGATTCTCCTTGCTCTTTTCGTCCTCTTTTCTTGCCTTTTTGTGAAGTGGTTTCTTTATCTTTGCCTTGTCTTGCTTTGGGTGCCATTGTACCTGAGATTATGACGATAGTCAAGTTAGCATTATCTTGGTGGATACAATCAATAAACAGGCAGTAGTGGCACCACCCCACACTTAGTTTGTTGGCATCAACTAGTGAAGTAAAAGTTTGTCGATTACTCAGACTTTATTGATATACGTTTTAGGCGCTATATTCCAACAATAAAATCAGTGCAGTCACACTTCTTGTGACCTTGGCAACACTTTCATGATTGATATATCAAGACTTACTACATAGTGATTGAATCAAGGTATAGCGTCTAGAAATAATCACAACCTCATATGTTGGTAGTCAACCATAATCCTTGTCTCGATGAACAAGTCATTCCAATATGTAAGATTTCTATAGACAAGATTAAGAAATTTTCATGACCATGTTAATTCCGCAAAAGCATGACAGTGCATCAAAATCAAATTCAAGTTGGAAACATATTAAGATCATTCTTACGTATTCTTTCACTCACTTAGTTGTATCACAACACATCAACCACATTCAAATCACCAATACTACTTCAAGATTTAGCGATTCATAATATGCGTAGTAGTGTAGTACTTACGGAATATAAATGAAGAACAAAGAAGTACTTACTTGGTTGATGCCTTTGGATGATGTTCTTGCAAAGTTGAAAGAGCAAAAGGAAAATTTTTGAGAGGATTTGGAGAGGTAGGCGGCGCTTATGCTAGGTTTGCAATGTGTTTTTGGTCAAAGACTAAGTCTCTTATTTATAGGAGAGGCTTGGGTCGGGTTTTGACCCATTTAAAATCGGATTTGGAGACAAGAAGTGACCATAGGCGGCGCCTAAAGCTTTGCCTATGCTTGGCATAGGCGGCGCCTTTTGCAAAACATTGTTGAGCATAGGCGGCGCCTATGCCATGGCATTGTTAGGCATAGGCGGCGCCTTTTGCATAGCATATGAGATTCAGAGACAAAAGGCATTGGCATAGGCAGCGCCTATGCTATGGCATACTTGGGCATGGGCGGCGCCTATGCTATGGCACACTAGATTCCGAGAGCTTAGGCCATACCATAGGCCTTGCCTTGTTCGTGGCCTAGTTTTACATAGGCCTAGCCTTGTTCGTTGCCTATATTTTCATAAGAAATACTTAATCCATAGCCTTTTGCTTCTTCATTACGAACTTACCACCTTCAACATGCAATACGACCAAATCAAAATTTAGAACCAATCTCCTTGTTTACGCCTCTTGTACCTACACTTGCTCAAAGACAACAAACACGATTAGAACGATGGGTTGCCTTCCATTAAGCGCCTTAGTTTTGGTCGTGGCACGACTCTTCTTTTTGGATTTTTATTTATCAAAGGCAAACATGAAATAGAACGAAAGAAAGGAAAAAAATGTAAAACGATGGGTTGCCTCCCATCTAGCGCTTGATTTATTGTTGCGGCACGACATAGTTACCTCGAGTACTTAGACTTCATCGAGATAAGTGATGGCCATATAATTTATTGAGTCGAGAGGACCGATATAAGGTTTTACTCGTTGGCCATTCACCTTGAAGACAACACCATTATTGTCTTCCAACTCAACTACTCCAGACGAGTAGACTTGGTTAACTTTGTACGGACCAGACCACTTGGACTTCAACTTACCTGGGAATAACTTCAATCTGGAATTGAAGAGGAGGACCATATCATCCTTTTGAAAGTTTTGTTGAACAATCCACTGATCATGATACTTCTTCATCCGCTCCTTGTATAGGTCTGATCTTTCATAGGCATATAGACGGAATTCATCTATCTTATTCAGCTGCTCCAATCTCAGATTCATAGCATCATCCCAATTCAGATTTAGTTGCTTCAGTGCCCACAATGCTTTATGCTCAAGCTCAATGGGTAAGTGACAAGCCTTCCCATAAACTAGTTGGTACGGGGACATGCCAATTGGTGTTTTGAATGCAGTCCTATAAGCCCATAGTGCATCGTCCAGCTTCCAAGACTAATCTTTCCTATTAGCATTTACCGTCTTTGCAAGGATTTGCTTGATCTCTCGATTGGAAACCTCTACCTGCCCACTAGTTTGTGGGTGATAAGGTGTGGCTACCTTATGTTGCTTAACACCATATTTTGCCAACACGGATTTGAATAGCTTGTTGCAAAAGTTAGATCCTCCGTCGCTTATGATAGTACGTGGTACTCCAAAATGAGAGAAGATATTCTTCTTCAAAAATGCTACAACACGCTTTCCCTCATTGTTGGCCAACGCTACTGCTTCCACCCATTTTGAAACATAATCCACAGCGACTAGGATGTATTTCATTCCGGACGAATTTACGAATGGACCCATGAAATCAATACCCCATACATCGAAGAGCTCGACTTCAAGAATTTTCGACATGGGCATCTCATGGTGTTTTAAAATCGCACCTTGTCTCTGACATTGGTCGCATCTTCTCACAAATTCGTAGGCATCTCTAAATATCGATGGACAATAATATCCACTTTGCAATACCTTTCTTGCTGTCCGATTACCTGCGTGATGTCCTCCAACTTGGGAAGTATGACATGCTTCCAATATATTAGGCACCTCTACATGGGATATTCATCGCCGGATAACACCATCCGCGCATCGTCGAAGCAAATATGGCTCATCCCAAAAGTAGTGTTTTACATCATGCATAAACTTCCTCTTTTGATGGAAAGATAAATTTTCAGGTATGACATTACTTACCATAAAATTTGCAAAGTCGGCATACCATGGTAACTTTTCCATTATCGTGGCTAAGATCTCCTCGTCAGGGAATGCATCATCAATCTCGATTTCAGGCTGCGCCATATGCTCGTTCTCAAGTCTAGATAGATGGTCAGCCACTTGGTTCTCGCAACCCCTTCTATCTTTTACCTCGAAATCAAATTCTTACAGCAACAATACCCATCGAATTAGCCTCAGCTTTGTGTCCTTCTTCATTATTAGGTATCTCAGAGCTGCATGGTCTGTATGAACGATCACTTTGGTTCCCAACAAGTAAGCACGAAACTTCTCAAAAGCATACACAACCGCTAGGAGCTCTTGTTCTGTGAAAGTATAGTTCTTGTGGGCTTCGTTAAGGACCTTGCTCGCATAATAGGTAGGATGGAATAACTTTTCCCTTCTCTGGCCAAGTACAGCGCCCAAAGCTACCCCACTGGCGTCACACATGACTTCAAACGGTAGGGACCAATCTGGAGCTACCATGATAGGAGCTTCAATTAGCTTCCCTTTGAGGCATTCGAATGCCTTCAAACAATCATAATTGAAGTCAAACTTTGCATCTTTCTCCAAAAGTTTGCATAATGGACTAGCGATTTTGGAGAAGTCTTTGATGAACCGCCGATAGAAACCTGCGTGCCCGAGGAAACTACAAACTTCCTTCACGGAAATTGGAGGTGGTAGATTCTCGATAACTTCAATTTTAGCTCGATCAACCTCAATTCCTCTTTCAGAGATTTTGTGCCCAAGAACGATGCCTTCCTTAAGCATAAAGTGGCACTTCTCCCAATTCAGCACTAGGTTGAATTCAACACATCTTTGCAACGCCATACTCAGGTTTACCAAACACGATTCAAATGACTCGCCCACAACTGAAAAATCGTCCATGAATACCTCCAAAGTATCTTCAACCATATCAGAAAAGATGGACATCATACAATGCTGAAAGGTGGCTGGTGTGTTACATAGCCTGAATGGCATACGTTTAAAGGAAAACGTACCATATGGGCATGTGAACGTTGTCTTCTCTTGGTCTTCGGGGGCAATACAAATCTGATTATAGCCAGAATAACCGTCTAAGAAACAAAACCAGCCTTTTCCCGCTAATCGATCGAGCATTTGGTCCATGAATGGCATTGGAAAGTGATCTTTGAGCGTCCATGAATTCAGCTTTTGGTAGTCCATGCATACTCTCCATCCGGTGACGGGTCTGAGTGGAATAAGTTCATTCTTCTCATTCGCTACTACCGTCATGCCTTCTTTCTTGGGAACACATTGTACCGGGCTTACCTATGTACTGTCAGAGATTGGATACACTACCCCCGCATCTAACCACTTAATAATTTCTTTCTTCACCACTTCTTGCATAGGTGGATTTAGACGCCTTTGATTCTCAATAGTGGGTGTGCAATTTTCTTCAAGCTGAATCTTGTGTGTACAAATCCCAGGTGGGATACCAATAATATCAGCGATGGTCCAACCAATGGCTCTTATATACTTCTGTAGAATAGCAATGAGAGCTGCAACTTGCTGCTCACCCAAATCTGCTGCCATAATGACTGGAAGTGTGTTTCCGCTTCCTAAGAATGCATACTTTAAATGGATAGGCAGCTCTTTCAATTCTAACGTGGGTGGCTCTTCAATAGATGGTTTAGCTGGTGGTGTGGGTCGATTTTTGAGATCAAGGTCCAACTTTTTGGGAGCATGAGGATATGATCCAAATCCTATTAGAGCATCAATAGTCTCTTCATAATTTTCAGCATCCTGATGCTCAACATTCATGAGCACAACCGCCAATAGGTCATCAATAATTTGCTCCTCTTCAAGTAATTCTTTCTCATCATTAAAGTAAACATCAGCCACCGAAAATACGCTCAGCTCTTTGGGTTGATTCATTGATTTACACACATCAAAGCAAACTACTTCGTCATTTATTCGGAATAAAAGCTCATTAGCTCTTAAATCAATAAGCACACTTCCTGTTGCAAGGAAAGGGCGCCCCAAGATTATGGGAATTTCTGAATCTGCCTCACAATCCAAAATAACGAAGTCTGTCGGAAAGATAAATGAAGAAACCTTTACCAATACATCACATAGAATACCAACATATCATTTTACCGACCTATTTGCCATTACGAGCCTCATATTGGTTGGAGTAGGATCACCCAACCCCAACTTTTTGTAAATAGATAATGGCATCAAATTGATGCTGGCTCCTAAGTCGCATAATGCCTTGGCAAAATTTAAAGAACCAACTGTGCATGGAATAGTGAAAGCACCGGGGTCGGCCTTCTTCTGAACTAGTGATCGGGTAGCGATTGCACTGCAATGATGCACAGTATCATTCAACTCATAGCTTGCTGCCCGCTTCTTTGTCAAAAGATCTTTCATAAATTTCGCATACCCAGGCATTTGTTCTAGTGCCTCCACCAACGGAACATTTATGGTCAGCTGCTTTAACATCGTCATGAATTTGCTGAACCTTGTATCATCCGCAATCTTCTTCAATCTTTGAGAAAAAGGTGTGGTGGAAGTGGGATTGTTTTCTCCACAGCTTTTTTCTCCTCTTGCTTCCGTATTTCAGTCTTTTCACGCTGCAATGTACTTGGTGTGGCGTCATGGATGTCGTGGTTGGCTTCTATTGCGTTTTCTCCATTAGCCTTATCATCGTTGTCCGCTACATCGTCGACCACTTGCTTGACTTTGGATGAAGTTTCCAGCACCTTACCACTTCGCGTAGTAATAGCCATGCATGATCTATCATTCCTTGGATTTTGCACAGTGTCGCTAGGTAAAGTGCCAACCTTTCTTTGATTGAATGCTGTGGAAAGTTGGCTCAATTGCTGCTCTATTTGCTTTATTGAAGTGGAATGTGAGTCAACCAATTGCTTCATTGAGGAAAAATCATTTATTACCTCCGTTACTCCTGCGCTGGTTGCTTCCGCTCCTTTCAACAGTTTAGCCATCATATCTTCCATATTTCCAGAACCAGATGTAGTGGCTTCACATCTTCCTGGGGGAACATACAAACCACTCTTGTCATTCTTGTTCTTCCAACTACCTTGGTCCTTGTTTCCAGATTTATCATAATAGTTCCGACCTTGGTTTCCTTGGGTATTACCTCGGAAACCCCCCTGATTGTGTAAGTAGTTGGCCTCTTCTTCCGAATCAGATTCGTCTCTTCCTTTTGACGCAACAGCTTTGACTTTTTCGGTCTTCCCTGATAAGAGATGCTTTGTAAGAAGATCCACTTGTGTTTTCAGGTGCGCCATATCTTGATCACATTCTTCTTCTCTTCTCCTTTGGTATGCAGTCATGCCAATAGATAAAGTGGGGCTTGCTACCTCAGAATCCCTGGTATGCCAAGCTCTACTTTGCTTCGTCATCCGATCTAGCATATTGCTTGCCTGACCAAAGGTGAGGTCTATAAAAGATCCTCCAGCCGCATTGTCCACCACTGGTTTAGTTATTGAATTCAAGGATCTGTATAGTATCTCCATTAGGTGAACATTGGTCATATGGTGGTTTGGGCAATGCATTAGCTTCGTCTTGAACCTCTCCCATGTTTCATGAAGAGCTTCGGTTGGAAGCTGCCGAAAGTTGCTGATTTCATCTCTCAATTGTGCTCTTTTGGATGGCGGAAAAAATCTTTCTAGGAAAGCGTCTTTCAACTGCCTCCAATTAGTGATAGAATTAGGAGTCAGCCCGTTCAACCATAGAGTTGCCTCCCCAGATAGAGACAATGGAAATAGGCGCAATCGAATTGCATTCTGTCCAACGCCAGGATTGTCGAATGACTTATATGTAGAAATAAAGTTGATCAGATGCATATTCGGATCATCGCCTGCTAGTCCACCGAATAATCCCTTGAGTTGCAATAACTGAATCATGGTGCTTATGATGTTGAACTTGGCTCCGGCTGCCAATGGTGGAGGAATAATGGCTCCCGTGGCTCCGGCTCCATCAAGATCATCATCATCATCGTCGAAAGCTGGTTGTACAGGTCAGCGTTCATGCCTAAACCTAGCTTGACGATCTCTTCTGTTAGCAGGTGTTGCGATCTCAGCAACATGCCTTGGGTTTAGTAACTCGTCATTACCTAGGTCCTCATCGTCAGGATTTGTCTCTCGTCCAGGGTTATCAATATTCTGTTGATGCACTTGAGTGGCTGCTAGAGCAGCTAGTCTCGCCTGTTCCTGTTGAGCAGCCATCCTTTCAATTTCGTGTTGTGCCTTCATTCTGCCAATACGTTGTGGTTCAGGATTGATAGGTAATAACGGTTGACCAGAACTTCGAGTATGGGGCATGCACTGGATAAAAACCTGCAGAAAACAAAAACAAAAACTAAAAGTAAAAGTACGAGAATCTTTGACCAAAGGGTCTAGTAATTATCACAAACTTAGTTGACAACCGTATTCCCCGGCAACGGCGCCAATTTTTGATAACGCTCAATCTACAGCTCTTGTAAGAGTGTAAAGCGGTTGCTGTCAAATATATAACCCAACTGGGTTGGGTATCGATCCCACAGGGAATAGCCGGTCAATAAGTAAGCAAAGATTATTAGACTTTTGGTGAAAGTCTCGTAAAAAGGGGGGATTGTAACGTGTAAGTAATGTAAACAAAATAGTAAAGTAAAAACAGAAATAGCAAAGTAAACAGAAAGAGTGTTTAGTAAGATGTTAATCAATGAGAATTGAGAGTTGGGGTTATGTCCACCTTATGAGTTATACGTCTCTATTGGCTATGATTTATGTGGAATTCAGACATGCATGTGCTTATAGAGAATTGTATCCTATGGTAAATCCAAGCATCTTTCGACCTAACAAGGACTATTTCACTTTAACTCTTTCGAGCTTAAAGCGTGTCTAACGGTACAAATTCTCCAAGAGGTTAATCCAGTTACGGCACTAACTTTTTAACAGGGGTTGGTGCCCTATTACCTTGACATTATCTCTTTTCCAGACATATAACTTTTATTTCGAACAATTTAATGCTATACTGGCATATTCTATGCATTTGCAACCACAAGAATTTGCATTAAGATAAAGAGAATAATGATATAAGCAGCATACGTGTTGCGAATTCACAAACTCATAGCAATAGATAGTATCTCATACGGCTTCCATAACCCCAACAGATAAGTTTAGCTGCTCATGATTGCAACGAAAAACACAATAGCAATTATCATCATACCAAAATAATCTCACGATAAGTCTAAGGGTAAGAATGGCGTGAATTCCTTGCTGAGTAACGTTTCTCTTATTGTGGAAATTAAGAATTGAATAGATAAATAGAAGAAGAATAAAAAGTAGAATTAATGGAAGAATTAGAAGTAAACGTGAATGATAGTCGTGAATGGTTGTAGTGAATGATTTGTAACTAATGGAAGAAGAATGTCTCAAAATCTGTAGCAAAATAGGGTATTTATAACACCCATATCCTATTCCTACTAAGCTACTACATTACTTAACCCATTCCTACTGGGTTACTGCATCATTATCCTAATCCTAATAAGTTACTGCATCATTATCCTAATCCTTATAGGTTACTGTTGATCCCCAAAGTCTTTAGAATTGTTGTTTTTGCCCGGGACAAATTTTTCATGCGTCACTTTTGGTCCTTGGCGTCCAAGCTTTCCCTTCCTTCTTTCGTGAAGCTTCCTTTGGCGTCAAGTTATCCATAAAATGCTGAAATCTGCATCATTTATACCTGAAAACTACTAATCACGTTTGTTAGCTCACTTACAGGAAAAAGGACTAAAAGTGCATGAATTATATATTTTGTCCTCAAAACTTAGCTAAAATATGGGTAAAATATAGTACTTAGGCGTGTAAATTCGCCTATCATTTGTTCTTCATAATCAGAACTGTCAAACACAGTTATTCATGTATCAGTAACATAGTATCAGTCCCTTAGTATTTAGTAATATATTATCAGTCTTTCTCCCTCATTAGTGACTCAGATGTCAATATCAGTAGACTCAGTAGTCAGATCTTAGTATTCAGTCCTATCATGATCTCAGTTACAATTACGTAGTCATGCATGTATCCCTACGCTTATGTTAGTCAGTAAGTTAGTATTGTTCATACACATGAACCATTTACATTTAGCCTACCTCACTTGTATACCAGTACATTCAAAGTACTGACGCATTTGCACTATGGTGTCTTATATCATAGGTTTAGAAGCACAAGCTCCAGAGCATCAGTAGTATCCCAATTTAGCAGTCAAAGTCAGATGTGATTTCTCATCCATGATGATGACATTACTAATTTAGTTTTTAGTTTATTTCAGTAGTCAGAGTTAGTTGGAGACATGTCCCATCAACTCCTTATTCAGACAATTTAGAGACTTTCAGACTATAGTATGTTTAGACATCTCAGTTATTTTGGTATTGTTATACCATATCTTCAGTTATGTATTAGTATTGAACCTTATGGCCTTTTAGTTCATGTTTTTGCATTATACAATATTTTATGTAGTATATAGGTACAAATATCAGTTATGGGTTAGCTTATGGTCCTTCGAGGTCATGAGCACCGTGTACCATTCCGAGTACCAGATTTGAGGTGTTACAATAGCTTTCACACACTTTATGCATTAGTTATCTTAAGTTATTCAGTCATTCATTATCTTATGCACATGATTCCATGAATTTTAGCCTAACCTCATCTCATATACTAGTACATTCAAAGTACTGATCACATACTCTTTTTTGCACTATGATGTTTAATATCGTAGGTTCGGATGCTTAATTTCCTGATCGCGCTTAGACAATTCAGCCTATCAGCAACAACAGTTGTGGTGAGTCCTCATATGTCAAGGACCTATTATGTTATTTTAGTGTTTTTGCATTTAATTTCAGTTAGTTTAGTTTAGAGTTAGTTGGGGCCTATCGCATCAACTCTTCAGCCAGTTAGAGGCTTTCAGATATTTTCAGTCATTCAAACAGTTAGTTAGTTTATCAGTTATTTGATCATTCTTTTCAGTAAATCATCAGACGTTCAGACTTGTGATTTAAATCGTATTTTCAATATTTGAACCTTATGGCATTATCGGTTATTTCCGCATATGTCTTTATTTATCAGTTTAATCACTGCTCACAATAGGTACTAGCTCATAGGTTAGCTTGTGGTCACTTGTGATCGTAAGCACTGTTGTCATGACTAAGGGGTAGTCTCGGGTCATGACAATTCTAAAAGGTAAAGGTGAGTCATCTAAAACCTGAAATTGATCATATCTTGTTCCCACAGAAAACCTTAATGGTGCTCATTATTTCTTAAATATTGTTGCACCTACTCCTTCTCTCATAAAAATAGAAAATCCTAATTCCAAATAGCTATTCTAGTAAAAGGACCTTCCTGATGGCGGCAGCTCTCCCATTTTCATGTCCTTCAAAGGATTTTGAGCTTAGTATTGTTAAAAATCCCTTCCTAAACCTTACTGAAAAACACCTTTCTTCTTCTATTTTTTGAAAGTCTAACTCCTTCATCATTCAACCTATTGATGAAGAAGCATCCCTGAATCCTCAAAACTGTTTTGATGATGTTGTGATGGATGAAACTTGGGTTTCTGGAAACCTCATAATGTTGTCAAATAGCCCAGGAAAGAGCAAAGTTGATCACAAAACAAACAGTATTAGTAAAACATCAAGATTCTTTGGAAAATAGTCTGGAAGTTTTACTAAGAAACAACTGACACTTGAGGGACCTGGTCCTAAGAAGAGAAAAGAATATTTGATCACTTATACTAGAAGAAAGAATGGGGAGAAAAGTAAGGTTGTATCCAAGGAAGTTAGAAACAGGTTCTTGAAAAATCAAAAGGAGTTAAATGGAAGGATTTTTATTCAAATATGGTAACAAAACCTGGTATGGTGGAATTAGTTGAGCTGGTTAAACATCAAGGTTGGATATATTTCATGGAAGGACCTATTCCTACTATTTTTGGTGAGATAGTCAGAGAATTCTATTTCACTTTAGAATTCTCAAAAGATGGGTTGAATCTAACTGCAAAGGTCCAAGGAAAGAAAATAAAGTTGAATGAATAAACACTGGAAAGAATTTTGGAATTTTCTATATATGGAGTGAGAACTGTCTCAAAGCAACAACTGCCTTTAATAGAATTCTTAGCAAATGCATCAAAGGTCAAAGGGAAATTTATGGCTGCAGTGAATAGGAAACTACTCAAGAGTGAGTTTGAATTTATCTTTGACTTTGTGAAAAAGGTTGTTCTACCTAGATCATAAAAGAAAACATTGCCTTAGCCACTAGTCAAATCACACTGCCACCCAAAAGTCAAAAACATATTTCCATGTCTTTGGCCCATGAAAAAGATTCATGCCCACACATGAGGGGGGTGTTGAGACTTGAGAATTAACATACATATTACAACAACATACCCAGTGAAATCCCACGAGCGGGGTCTGGGGGGGGGGTAGATTTTCACAGACCTTACCACTACCTCGAAAGTAGAGAAGGTTGTTTCGGGAGGACCCTAGATTCGAGTACAATAAATCAAAGTAAGTATGAAAAGGGAAGCTGGTGAAGAAAACATAGAAATAAATACAAGAACTGTAATAAAAAAATAATAGTGCAATAACTAAAACACATGAAAAACATACGATGATAGAAATAAAAAGCAAGACACTACAAGAATAAAGCTACAACAACAAAAAACCCAGTGTATTCCCACAGCGTGGGGTCTGGGGAGGAAAAATATATGCAGTCCATACTGCTACCTCCGAAGAAGAAGAGAGGTTGTTTCCGATAGACCCCCGTCTTAAGATAAAGGATAATAAACAAGGGGATGGAAGACATAACCGAAATAAAGAACAGGAAATAATAGAATAAAATCATTGAAATATGAAATACAGGAAATAAGAGCAACACGGAATAAGAAAAGTAGGAACTAAGCAATAGAAAATAGGACACCCACCTAGGAGTGACATAAACTCACATACCAAAGACACCTATGTCTACTGTCCTATGATTACTAAATCCAGCTACACAAGAACTCTACTGACTGCTAGCTACAACCCACATACTAATATTAGCCTTCTACCCTAATCCTCGACCACCACGCCTTCCTATCTAGGGTCATGTCCTCAGCAAGCTAAAGCTGCTCCAAGTCAAGTCTAATCACCTCCCTCCAGTATTTATTCAGTGTACCTCTTCTCCTCTTGAAGCCATCCAACGCTAGCCTCTCATACCTCCGAACCGGGGCATCCGCGCCCCTACTCATCACATGCCCAAACCATCTCAGGATGGTTTGGGTAAGACACTACAAGAATAGAACTAATACTACGACAGACACTACCAAGCCTAAGCACATCAGGAAGCAAGATAACACTCAACAAACTACTGATTAAAAGTATTCTCTCTAACTACTTAAACTTTTAAATAAGATGGTCACAGACTTCAACATTATTGATATTCTCAGCTTGAGTAACCATCAAATGATCAAATAAGATATTTGAGAAGTATGGAGGGATGTATTCTCAAATAGGTTGTCATTTTAAAAAAAAATTAACCTGTTCGGCCCTCAGAATCATTTGAATCAAGAGAAACACCAGAAGATGCTAAGCTCATGACATCATCCAAATCATCATACCTGGCAGCGTGTTAACAAAGAATAAGTGATTGAGAGATCAAGAGCATTAAGTCGAGTGAAAAAACCTACGCTACTTGGGTGCAGATTGAATGTATAACCTTATTTACATAAAATTGGAATTTATAGAAGTTCAAAGTTAGGCAGACTTCTATGTCTACTACAGTAATTATGTTATTTTTCAGGTAGCTATAAATCAAGATGCGGGCATATCACGGTCAACATAAAACAGACACATAAGTTAACTTGAGGTACCTCAAGCAAGGCTTCAATAGATTCAGACGTCGTTCCAGAAGGAATCTGATCCACTATAAACCCATCAGCTCCCATTCCTATCAAATTCAAAACAATTTTTTTGTGTGATTAAAGAGACCAGCAGAGAGAAAACAGATCTACAAGCTACTCTTACCACTTCCTTTCATTTTTTTTATATGCCTTAGTCCGGACGTTCACCACAGATGATGACACTTACCGTATAGCATTTGGATAAAAACAATATCAATCAACTACACCTAGATTCCAAAATAATTGGCATTGGAACAATTAATCCCCTATATTCATTTATCCTTTCCATTTATTCAGGTTCGTTTCCTCTGTAGCCACAAATCTACCATGGTCTCACTAGACTTAAGAATTCAGAGCATAGGCAGGCTGTTTTCTTTTTGTTTTTTGGAACATTAAAATGTGCAAATTCCAAGGCAGACCTTTTTTAGGCAACTTGCTCGAACATGCACTCGATACTTTTACTACCCACCTTCCAACCAATAAGTAGTAGACAAATTGGAAAATTAACTTAGGTATTTGGTACTTTGGTTACAAGGAGAGATAACAATCACAGGATAAATGTAGGAGATTATTTTCCATTTGATTGAACCTTTTATTGTAGTATAAGTAATCCCATGATTATTTAAACCACAAGTGTGTTATTCTTCTTATACCGCTATCAATATGGACAATGACAAAGTCAAAATTTTCATTAAGGGGATACAAAATTATGAAGAAGTAAACACACAAAGAAGCCAAAGACGGTTCAATATCTACTAAACATACATAAAAGAATAATTTTAACCATGTATAAAACCCACTTAGTCATACCGGTCTCTACCCGTGAATATGAATGACAATACAAGGATTAACAAAATCCTGATGATAAGATAAGAAAATGACATATATCCTTCTCTAGAACTCTTCTTCCAAAGTTATTTAAGTTAAAAATTGAATATAAAAGTTCTTCTGGTAAAACAAAACACATGATTCAAATTATACCAGGTAAACACATTTCTAGGTCCCTGTCCTCGAGCCGAAGGTCTACAGGAAACAACCTCTCTACCTCTTAGGTAGATGTAAGGTCTGCCTACTCTCTACCCTCCCCATACCCCACTTATGGGATTATAAAGTGTATGTTGTTGTTGTTGTTTATCACATTTTAGTCCAATGAACAAAAAATTTAACAATAAAAGTACACTCGCAAATTGATCTCGTTATTATCTAATCTTCTAAATCCCCACTCTGTAATGTCACTAAACCATTTCACAAACCAAACATCAGTACTTCAACTCTTCAACAACAAGTCCATCAGACATGGTTTAAGATGTATTATTGAAGCACAGCCCGATAAACTAAAGTGCAAAATCAGAGAAGTGACTCACCACAAAAGTCATGGTTGCTTTTATATTTACAATAGTTAGCATACCTGTGTGGTAAGTATGGCAACAAAAGAGGCTTGATGCACCGCCACGGTGATTAACTGATGAATATATCAGAGCACAAAAAAATCCCCTTGCTCATACTATTTAGGGGCCTTTGGTTAGTACGCTGGAGAGATGGAGAAAAATAAGTCAGAAGGGCCTTACAAGTTTCCAATTAAAAAGAGGGACAAGTGGTCCACAAACTTGTACCTTAAAAAAACTAAGTCCCTTAACAATAATTGAAATAATTGTTGGACAACTACATTAATTGTCTGAACAATTTCGCGCAATTATTGAACAATTTCTCTCAGTTGTCGAACAACTTGCGCTTAGTTGTTGAACAACTTGCGCAGTTGTTGAACAACTTTGGTGGTTGTTCGACAACTGCACCTAGTTGTCGAACAACTACAAAAGTTGTTCTACAACTGGGACAAGTTATTGGAACGGAGAAACTTAAAAAAAAACTCAAAAAAGTTTTGTCCATCCAACCTAATTTAAAAAACTTGGAGGACTTCCACTTAATTGGACAACTTGTTTGTCCCTTTTAATTCAAAGTCCCGCGCTAGATGTGTTTGGTTGAGTATAAATTTAGAGTATCTTATTTAATTAGTTTCATAAGTTACAAACTTAACCTTATAATTAAAAGTTTTATACCAACTATTTCATAATTGTTATAAATGTATTTATATGGTGAATGTCATCTAATAAGATCTATCCACATCTAGTTATATCTATCAGGATTTAAAGTATATATCTTTTAGTCAGAAACTGAAAGTATTTTGTCCTATAAATAGAAGGACTTCCTTCATTGTAAATCATCTCTTAACAGAAATAACAATTACTCTCTCTATTCTCTCCATTCATTTTTTTTATTTTTTATGCTTTTATAACACGTTATCAGCACGAGTCTCTAATCACCACGATGCTAAACAACTGTTCTTCATCCGCAAACATGATAATTTGCTCGACAGAAATAGATTACATAAGGCAAGTACTCATATTCATATTATTTATATAATATTCATGAGGCTAATATTATCTCATGTAATTATCATGTTCTAATAACAATACCGTGCTACTGATTCACGCACTGAGGGCTAGCAATTGATAGGCAAATAACTTTTAATGGCAGAATTGAATAAATACTTTGTTTTTTTAAGAGATAATACATCAAAACCCCTCTGAACTTGTCCCGACAACTTACTTTAGCATCTAAATTTTACGAATAATTATTTACCCCCTAAATCTTTCTGAAGTGATTATATACCAACTTAAAAGCTGACGTGACATTAAAATAAAATAAAAAGTCCGGCGCATTTTTTTTAAAATAAAAATAATTTCCAAAATTATTTATTATAACTAAAAATTACCAAAAAAAATCCCATACCCCACCCTCTTTCTTCTTCATCTCTTCCACCCATTTTCTTTCTTTAAACTTCTCAAAATTCTTTTTTTTTCTTCTAATCCTACTTGACACACACAGCTACACTCACACCTCACACACATGGTTACACATATACACACAACTTCATAAAGAAACACACAGATTACTAACAATACACACACAGATGACCGAAAAAAAACATCATTTTCATTCTCAATCTTGCAAAAAAGAAACATAAGTTCAAATAGTGTGAATTTTTTACTTAGCAAAAATTGAGGATATGGATTTTTTAAAAGCATTTCTAATAATTGGGGTCATTAAATTGAATTTGAAAATTAAAGAAAGTACATGGTTTGGATGTTTGATTGTTTATTTTAGAGAATTGGGTGTTGATTTGATTGAATTTATTAGGTGGGTTGAGTTTTTTATCACTATTTTATGGTATTCTTTTATGGTGGTAATGGTGCTTTTCGACAAAAATTCGTCGAAAAAAATGGCGTGTGTGTGCAGGTGTGGATGTGGGGGAGTGGACGGAGGGGGATGAAGTTGTGTGCAGGTGTGGCAGTGTAAGGGTGGACGGGGTATGTGCAGGTATGGCTGTGGGGGATGGAAGAGAAAGGGGGGTATGAAGAAGATGAAAAATGGGGGGTGGGATTATTTTTTAAATTTAAAATATTTTATATATATTTAAAATATGTATATATATATATATAATATTTATATATATATTTTACTTATATATATATATATATATATAATATTTTAAAAATACTTTATTTACGTGGCGCTGACGTGTCAGCGAGTGTGGTGCACTCTCCCTCATGAGAGTGGTATTATATATTAAGGGGTGAAATTAATTCTCTTTAAAGATATTAAGGGGGGTAAATAAATAAAAGGTTAGTTTAAGTGTTAAAGTGAGTTGGGAAGACAAGTTCGGGGGAGGGGGGGTGATGCATTATCTCTTTTTTTAATGACATTATAATCATATAAATTTATTCACCATTTTGTCTACTGTCCGCTTCTTTAAGGTATTATATTATTTTCATTCTAGTTGAGCCTTTTTTTGGAGGGTACGAATCTGCCCATCTTTCAATATTGAGGATAAGATGGTGAATTCAAGTTATATGACACCAAGAGGACAATACATCGGGTTTAAGTCCTGATACATTGATGCACTATAATGATAAGTTGTTGGGTTCAAGTTTCATCGATTTATGCCTAAGACACCTTTTAATGGATAAGATGTTGAGTTTGAATCTTAACGCACTATATTGATGTTATAATGATGGCTAAGGCAATCGATTTATGTCTAAGACTCCTTTAAATGGAGAAGAAATTGAGTTTGAATATCATTGCACCATATTGATGATATAATGATGACTAAGGCAAAATAATGGGTGTTTGTAAAAAGTCATGAGACATTTCCGATTGAATATGCTCCATTCTCTGAAGTGAATGTGATAGCAGTGCATAATGTGTCTAAAAAAGACAAGTGATTGAATACACGAATATATGCGTGGAGGGACAATATGATAATGATCATAAAAAATGATGATATTTTCACACGCATATTATAATCATAAGATATGTTAGAGAAAAATTCTCTAGATTATATGTATGACTGGATTTTCTCCTGAAGTAGCAATATCATAAAAGAGGTTATAAGCTATCAATTTGATAGGCTTAAAACACGATTATATTTCATTCATGAAAATGAGAATTTTAATTGTTATAAGCATAGATCCATTCCCTGGGTGAATGTGATAATATTTAGTAAAGTTTATTAATACAAACGAGTACATGATTGTGATGGTATCACAACTCACCTATGAAAGAGGCAGAATAACTGGGAAGAGTTATTTTGAAATCTACTTTTAAAGTAGTAAATCTAAAATTTATTCATGTAATAGTAAATTTGAAATTTACTAAAGTGAAAAATACATGTCATGGTAAACTTGGAGTTTACTAATATAAAAGTTCATAAATTGACATGAGTGATTGTGACATCCTAAAGATGTGCATATTAAGTATTAAATACATATTGAAGAATTCAAAATTTCTTCATGAGCTTTTAATATTGCTTGTTCTCGTGATAAGTTGGTTGGGCCAACTAATGTTGGGATTTGATCCCTTATTATCTGAAAAGTATAAAGGGTGAATATGAGCCTGTTCACCTATCATGTGATACGTTGAAAAAATGTATCAATAAGATGATCACATGTACATTCATTGTCAACCTGCAGTTTGACATTCATAAAGTTGTTTGCTCAATCAAATTGAGTTAAGAACATAAATTTCAGATTGTATAATCAAGACAATTCATCTTAATGATGATGGTTTGACATTGAATGCGTTCGATACATAACTAGATCATTGCTAATAAGAACAAAGTTTCATGTGTTGTTCTAAAATATGATATGTTGCATACAATAGCACTTGTATGCATTAGACCAATAGATTATGATTATTTTTTCCCTCTTAGTTGGTTCAAGGTCATGAACCAAATATTCCATCTAAATTTTTTTTTATGTGCGGTATACGATTAATGCATATACTTTGATGCACAAAGATGAATTTCACAAAGAAGTAGAGGATGTATGTTAGTTTTCCTAACATGAGGGGAGATTATAAGCTGCTTAGTTTTCCTAACATGAGGGGAGATTATAAGCTAATATGAAATATGTTAGAAATTATCATCAGATCCTCATTCAAAAGATAATTCAAGTCAAATGCCAAAAATATCTCATATTTAAGCTGCAAGTGCTCCTATTTTGTGTCTATGAAGGACAAAGTCTATGCATGCGTGAAGCGTGGTAGACCAATCGGTTTCAAATAAAATAATCCTTACAAAGGATAAGGAGAAAACAATCATAATAAGAAGACAATGTGCTCTTGAAGAGCCTACAACATAACACTTCATGAAACTTTATGAGAGATTCAGGTACCTGAAAATAATGACGTGATGAGATCTCAAAATGTTATGTCACACTGTGAACCGATACGAAATGATATATCATCAGTATCTTTGATACAATATTGGCGCAATATTGTGAAAGATTACGAGGATCTAAATTCTATTTTTATTTAAGCATGGTGACGCAGAAACATTTGTCAAGTGGCATGAAATAGTGTATCTTGGTAAGTGAAAACTTATTTGATTTACATTCCACACACTTGAAGACGTCACATATGAAATGTTGAATATTGTCACTTGACAAAATATATCTTGCAAATATTATAAGGCTTGATATAGCCTTTTCGATTAATTTGTTAGCAAGGTATAGTTTTTCTCCTACTAGGAGACACCGAAATGGGATCAAACACATGATCTTATATTATTCTAAAGATTGCAGTCTCGATCTTATTAATTATGCTGATTCTAGGTATTTAATTAACCCGCATAAATCTCGATCTTAAACATGCTATGTGTTCATATGTGGGGATACTGCCATAACTTGGATATATACAAAGCAGCCTATCGTAGTCACTTCATCAAATCAGGCTGAAATAATAGCTATTTATGAAGCAAGTTGAGAATGTGTATGATTATGGTCTATGATACATCTCATTCGATAAAAATGTGGTTTGAAATGTGACAATGTACTTACAATTTTATACAGAGATAAAGCAACATGCATAGTACATCTTAATGGAGGATTCATAAAAGGAGATAGAACGAAGTACACTTCATCAAAGTTTTTCTATACACATGATCTACAAAATAATGATGATATTAACGTGCAACAGATTCGTTCAAGTGATAATGCGACTGATTTATTCACCAAGTCTCCTCCAATTGCAACTTTTAAGAAAATGGTGCACAAGATCAGAATGCGAAAGTTCATTGATGTTCTCATCAGGGGAAGCAAATACGTGTTTTACTCTTTTTCCCTTTCAAGGTTTTGTCCCCATGGATTTTCTTTGTAAGGTTTTTAATGAGGCAGCCGAAATGCGTATTATTAGAGATGTTTACTCTTTTTCCTTCACTAGATTTTTTTCCACTGGTTTTTTTCTAGTAAGATTTTAACAATGCATATTATCTATTAATTAGACATTCAAGGGGGAGTGTTATAAATATATTTACATTATAGTGAATGTTTATCAAGATCTAGTTGATATCTATCAAGATTTGAAGTATCTGTCTTTCAGTCAGAAACTGGGAGTATTTTTCCCTGTAAATAAAGTGGTTTTGTCCATTATATTCTCAATCTTATAATCTCTCATCCCTCAGTAAAGAAATCTCCTCTCTTCTCTCTCTATTTTTTTTGTTGTTCTTACTTTATATTTCATAACAATAATTATGAATAATAGCAAGATATATTTTATATTTTAGATAAAATTTGCTATATATATATATACATATACAAACGATATTTATTTTTCTTCTTTTACTCAAATTAGTTGAGTTAAAGAATGAATAATTACTCAGGTATTTAAAGCAGTAAATTCTTTTTTATAAATTACTATTCTTGTTTAAAGCAGAAACTAATAGATTCCTTTTTCAAATCAAACTCAAAGATTATTATTGAAATTCAAAATTTTGAAATAAAGAATCATTGTTGTTTTCTTCTCTTTTTTGCTCTCTTATATCTCTAAACTTTTTTTTCTTGTTAGTTTTTTTCATTTTTTTTATTTTTATTATATTTCTTTTTCATTTTTTCCTTTCTTCTATTTCTTTTTTTTTTTTCATTTTGTTCTTTGTTATTTTTTATTTTGTTTTTTTTCCTTTCTCATATTTTTCTTTTTCTTTTTCTATTTTTGTTTTCTTCTTCTTTTTTATTTTTATTTTTATTTCTTTTATTTTTACACTTCTATTTCTCTTTCTTCTTTTTTTTTCCTCTTTCACTTCTTTTTTTTTAATTTTTTGTTTTTTATTTTTCTATTTTTGTTTTATTCATTTTTTTATTCTTCTATGTCTAACTTTTATTTTGAAAAAATATATATGTATATCACATGCGCATATTTAAAGAATATATAAAATATATAGTCATACAGATTTGATATGTATTTACAGTACAATATATATATACATATATATATATATATATATATATATATCTGCATATGTATTTACAGAAATACATATCTCACTCATATGTATATATAAACATATTGGACACAAAAAATCTATAACAAAAAGGATAATTATATACATATATATATAGGTAATCAAAAAATACATGATACATATCCAGATCTGTATGACAATTATATATATTACATTACAAAAAATACACATAACTCTGCATATGTATTTACAAAATACATGTCTGATCCATATGTATATTACCGTACAAAAAATACAAATATGACTCTAATATGTATTTACGAAATACATATCATATTCATATTAAACAATGACAAACATAACTATAGTCTATATTATATATCTTCTTATGTATTTGAGACATACAAAGGTGACTCATATAAAACAACAAAACACAAATGCATATCTTAAACAGTAACAACTACAACTATGCATATATACATATAGTTAAACCAAAAAATACAAATACATATCATAAACATTAAAAAATACTAAATATATATATATATATATATATATATATATATATATATGTTACCCTCTAAAAGAAATATCACAATAACCATATGTATATAAAAAATACCTATGTGCTACACATGACCCATAACTAATAAAATTATAAATACAAATATCTCTTCGATTTCATCTCTTTGAAATCATATTTAGAAGAATTTTGATCAATTGGGCTTGAAATTTTACTTGATTCTCCCATTTCCTTTGACTTTCTCTTTTTTTCAGATCCTTATATTTTGGGGGATTTGGAGATGAAGCTTTTCTCAATCCTTTTTGTTTCATAATTTCTACAATTTTTTCTGGATTATTACGATGCTTCAATCTCACCTCTTCTATGCTCACTGCTTTCTTTGAATAAATAGGCATAGAAACAAATTTAAGATCTTCATCTTGTGTTAATCCTCCACAATCTTATAATAAAAAATTAATAAAATCCCAAAGAAAATTTGCAAGAATAACGTTGAACAAAAGATTAAAAAAAATATAAGTTTTATAGAATATGTGAAAAAGATAGCATGCAATAATTGTAATTTGATAGTTACCTTACTTAATGGAGCATGATATTTATCAACAATGTGAGAAAAGTATGAAAACAAGTAAGAAACTGGGGGCTTTGGGTTGTAGGTGACAAAAGAGTTTTAAAATGAGGTGTAGGTGACACAAGTCTTAATAATTGAGTGGAGGTGACAATTACTTTATTATGGATTAAAAAAAGTTTGGTAAGTTTGAGAATATCCCACAAGTTTTTAAATTTACACTTTGATTCAAATATTTACCTAATAAAATAGGAAACGAAGGGAAAAAACTTTCTCTCTCTTCTCATCCATTGTTGTTTTCTCTCTCTTAGTGATTTTTGTTGTTCATTGTTGTTGCTACTTTATTCATCATATTTTTCTTTATTATCATCATCTCTATCTTCTTCTTGTTGACCATTATCATTGTTGTTGTTGTTGTTGTTACCGTTACTGTTGCTATTTAACCAATTTCTTAGGTCAAATTTTATTTCGAACATCACTTTCCACTTTGGCATTACTTTATAGGAGACTTTGGTAAATCAAATTATGATTTTTAGTTGAATTTTTTATATGGGTAACTGCTATTATGCTATTTTCTCTAATAATGGATAGAACTCAATCATGAATCCAACATAAGATCCATATGTATGGCGTTGAAACGAGGGTGAAATGCTAGAGACAATAGCTATGACATTTCAAAGTAATATTTCGTATGATGATTTTGTAAAATTAATCATCAGTTATTGTGGATTGAATTGCCAATCGGAAGAACTCATTATCAGCTACATGCACAGCTCCTTTGAAAATCAGAGGGTACTGTCTTTCAAGATAATCGATCAGGTTTGGTTGCATGCTTATCTTACAGATTCATCCAGGTTGGTGTTAAGGGTGTACGTGGTTTCAAAGACAAGAGAGAATGAGAACAAAAACGTAGAAGAAGAACAAAAAAAAGACATCTTTGATGATAGGTTGGATGATCTAGACATGAATAGTCCAGATGATGATCAAACACCTATGCTCATTGATGGGACCAATACAATGTGCAGTTCTTCTCAATCGACACAGTCTAGAAATATTCAAAAAGACAGGACCGAATTTTTTATTGGAATATCATTCTAGGACAAGAATGAACTATCTACCACTTTGTTTATTCTTGCTTGAAAAAAGATTTCGGAATAAAGAAGGTGATTAATTCGACCAGTGTCTTTTGATTCAAATGTGCTAATTTGAACTGTATGGTAGTTAAGAGCAGTGAAGTACACAAGTTCTGATAGATTTGTCATTCATAAACATGAAAAGCATCACACATATGGTTCGGAGCACATCTCGGGCCAAAATATTTACGCTGTGGCAAAGGTCCTCGGTGAATATTTCAAGAGTAGATTCCCCAATGGTAAAGGCCCTTTAACAAGGGTTATGGCCAATAAACTCCTTATGGAATTAGGTGCCCTGTTCAGTTATTGGAAGATATATACAGCCATGGGGATTGCGAAGGACCTTGTTAGGGGGACACTCGAGCATGGGTATGCAGTCGTGGATGCCTATTGTTACATGATTGAGTCCACAAATCCCAAAAGTAAGACAATATTGCATCATGATAAAAATGGAAGGTTCAAGTACTTTTTTGTATCCTATGGTGCTTGGATTCAAGGTTTTCGATATTTGAAAAAAGGCATATCCATCGACGGTACCTTCTTGAGGAATAGGTTTAATAGAGTTCTGCTAGCGGCGGTGGTGTAGAATGTGGAGAATCACATCTTTCCTGTCGCTTTTTGTGTAGCGGACATGGAATGTGATGTCTCTTATGGATTTATTTTGAACAACTGCGAAGATGCATTGAAGATACCGAAGAGTTATGTTTTTTATCGGATAGGCATCCAAGTATTCCAAAGATGGGTTCAAGTTTCTTCACTTCATCTTACTTTGGTTGTTGCATCAAGCATCTTGAAGAGAACATTCGGACCAACTATCACAACAAAAGGGTCATGATTCTTTTTTATAGAGAAGCTAAAGCATATAGTAGAGAGGAGTTTTTAGACCATTTCAATCAAATAATGGATGTGAATCCCAAGGTAGCAGAATTTCTCGTACGTGTCAATTTTGAGAGATGGACTCAAGCATTCTGTCCGGTAAATAGGTACATTCTTATCGATTTTAATGTCTTATTTGAGTTACAAGTTTAGTATGATGTCGTACTAAGTGATTCTTTTGTATAGATACAATATTATGACATCAAACATAGCTGAATCAGTGAATTAATTGTTTGGCAATGAAAGAGAATTTTCCATCAAGGCTATGTTTGAAAAATTAAGCCAGAAGTATGGCGAATTTTTTAAATAAAGGCGTGTGCAGTTCAAGTGCCCCAAACAAAGAACCTGATTTGTTCTCAAAATCAAAAAAATAATATCAATGAATGTCAGTTTGGGGAACAGGTTATTACCTCATAAAATAGCAGATTGCAAATTCAGTATCACCGGTTATGATGATGTTTTCACATTCGATCTTCAAACAATATCTTGTACGTGCAGAGTTTTTGACTTGAACAAAATACCCTATCCACATGCTATGGCAGCTCTTCGAGCTCAATACGGTCATAAATATGGAGCTGAATTTCACGAGCACTCCTCTTAATATTATTCGGTGGAAAAATATAAAATGACATATAGTGGGCATATTACTTCAGTGCCTCCCAAAGAATCTTGGGTTGTTCTTGCAGAGCTTATGGGGAGATTAATACCTCCTCCATATATTGACCCAAGCACTATCAAATTAGGAAGAAAGCCATATAAGAGGAGGCGTGGAGTCAGAGAATCATTTTCATCAAGAAGAAACAAGTGCTCCGTATGTAAGCGCGCTAGCCACAAAAAAACTACATGCCCAAATCGTAATCCACCATGATCATTGTAATTGCAGAAACTTGTATAGTTGTTTGTTGTGGACTTTTATATATTTAACTCATTGTTGTGAACGTAATGTCATCATTTATTATATATAAAATAGCTTTTTAATAACTTGTGTATCAATAAAAAGAGGCCAAGCATGAACAGTTAAACAATACAGTAGACCACAAGTATTTTCAACAGATTACCCATCTGTGGCAACAGATGGACATTAGATGGAAGAACACAACATAGTTCCATAAAACTGAAATATTTTCCTCTAAAAGATGATAAATCTGTCGCAACAGATGGATAATCTATTGACAGAAATCCAACCGATGACCAATCTGTTTCAACACATGGTCCATCTGTTGAAAGAACTCAAAGGCCAAAATTGCTATTGCTACTGGATTTAAAATTGCTCCTTACCTCCACCGTCGACATGTTAACATATAAAATATTTAGAAGAAGAAATAGACAGACTGGAAATTGACTAAGAATTAAAAAGCCAAAGTCAACTAAAAATAAATTTTTCATTAAACGAAAAATAAAATACATTAGTTATAGATCCGATATAGAAAAATTAAAATACATACGCTAAAATAAAAAATACATTTCGATTATTATTATTATTATCATCATCATCATTAATAACAGCTGGCCAATCAACTCGCAGCAGCAGGGTTCTTATCAGCCTCTGCATCTCTCTGAACATTGTCGCTCTCATGACGACCAACTCCCTCGCCAGGTCATTAACCTGCATCTAAAGTTCCCGCACCGTGTCGTGTAGAATAACAATGTCCCAAACAGGATCAGTCATATCTAGAACATGCATGAATTTACAAATGTAAAGAAAAGAGTCCAAATATAATACAACATATACTACAAATTGGTAGATTTACATAAAAAAAAACTTACCTCAACAATAAAGGAATATACTCTTTGAAGAGAAGTTGTTGAAGATGTCACACGAAAAGAAAAAATACAAGAAATAAATAAAGTTTAGCAGAATAAAGATTAAGGAGGGAACTATTTGTAGAGGATTGAATCTGGATGTGTAAGGACAAAAGATACGTCTGTTAAGCTCCATTGCATTAATTACATTCAAACTGGTCGCATTTTATTTTCTGTGAAAAGTCATGACTTTTTCGTTTACATTAATACTTCTCACCTTTTCAAAACGGTTCTGAGAAGACTTGATAACAACCATTATTATTGAGTTGTTTCAATAGATCGTCCATCTGCCACAATAAATTTACCATCTATTGTAATATATAGATTATCTGTTACAACAGATAGACCATATGTTGGGGATGTTTTGATTTCTTCTAACAGTTGATTCATTAGTTGCAACAGATGGAGAATTTGATTCATCAGTTATTTTGAATGTGTTAGATAAAAAGTCACGACTCTTCACCTCTTTTTAATGGTCATCACATACATGCAGACGAATTAATAATGTCTGGTCTGTCACAACAGGTTTACAATCTGTTGCAATATATGGATTATCCGTTGCGATAGATGGACCATATATTGGAGGAGATATTTTGATTTCTTCCAACAGTTGAGTCATCAGTTACAACAGATAGAGATTTTGATTCATCAGCTATTTTAAATATGTTAAAAGAATTCATGACTCTTCACACCTCTTTTTCAATAGTCATCACATGCGTGTAGATGAATAAAAAACACTGTAGTATCTTCGATGGGGTAGGAAGAATAAGGTGCGTGCAATGGATCCATTTTCATGAGTAAGAGTTATGTATTATTGATCAGTCTACCGTGATAGACATACATAAAGTGCAATGATTTTCTGAATGTAGTTTTTCACCGATTAGACACTGATCCTTCAAACAAAATCCTGCATTGTACAGTTTAATTTGATAGGTGTGAACTAATAAGGCCGAAGGGTTCCAAGACGGTGGTGTCGATACTTTTTTATAATTTAATAACGGTCTATGCTCATGTTTTTGTGTCAAGATTGGGGAAGGGTTCAAGTTTTTTGCGACAGTATAATTATCCAATAGTGATTGGACTAGTTTTAATGGCGCTATGGACTTTTAAAAGGCCTCCGAAACGTCACACTGCAACAAATAATGACGGAACCAATAGAAATTCCCCTATTCTAAATTTATATGGATGGATTGCTAGAGGAGACTTTTATACAGTAGAAGGTGCTTAGGAGAATACTTGTGTGAGAAGGGGTATGTGGAGAAGGCTATATATCATCTCAAATCTTATTTAAGAGAAAACACAGAAGAGCAAGAAAGGAAATTCTAGCGAATCTGGCCAATGAAATTGACATGAGAAACAAAAAAATTAGATGACCTTCAAATATGGAAGTGTATCCAAATATAAAAATCCGTCAGTCGTTGAAAAAAAAAAGAATGGTCAACAGGACTAGAGATGGACACTTTGCTAGAGAATGCAGCTAGTGAGCATGGCCTCAATGAAGACTCTCACAAAGTGCAGGACCAGAACTCCAAGGAAGAAGTCTCGCGAGCACAGGAAATTGATACGATTGTCGGTCAGAATTGAAACCTGAACCAACTACTCTTAAATTAAAAATACGGGATCAAGCCAAGGTGGCAATTTCTCAAGTTAAACTTCCATGCCATGCCTTCTGTTTGTGGTTATGATCAAGTCGATGGCAGTAGAAACAAAAAGGTCTGAAGTTGGGTAGAAATCCCATGCTTTGTTGTTTCCACTGCCTTTGACCTGAACAGAGCCATAAACAGAAGGCATGGGATGCAAGTTTAACTTGAGAAATTGCCACCTTGTCTTGATCCCGTATGTTTAATTCAGGAGTAGTTGGTTTAGGTTTCAATTCTGACCGGCAATATTACCACCTTTCGTGCTCGCGAAGCTGCTTCCTTAGAGTTCGGGTCCTGTATTTTGTGGGTCTTCATTGAGGCCACGCTCGCTAGTTGCAGTCTCTAGCAAAGTGACCAGCTCCAGTCCTCTTAACCATTCTTCTTTTACTTCAAGAACTGATGGATTTTCATTTTTGGATATGCTTTCACATTCGCAGCTCATCCATTTTTTTCATTTTCATGTCAATTTCATCAGCCAATTTTGCTACACTTTCTTTGCTACCCTGCGTTTTCTCTTAAACAAGGTCTGAGATGATATATGGCCTTCTCAACCCCCCTTCCCGTACAAGTATTCTCTTAAGCACCTATTGTTGTACAATAGTCTCCTCCAGCAACCCATCTATATAAATTTTGACCAGGGGAATTTCTATTGGCTCCATCGGTGTTTTCTGCAGTGCAAGGCTTTAGAGGCCATTCAAGAAGTCTATTGAGCCATTAAAACCAGCCCAATCACTATTGGATATTTACACTGCCGCCAAAAACTTGGCCCCTTCCCCAAACTTGACACAAAAACATGAGCATAAACGGTCATTAAATTATAACAGGGTATCGACACCACCTAATTGATCCCTCAACCTTACCAGTTCAAACCTAATAATCTTAACTATACAATGTCATATCTTGTTTGGAGAATTAATGCCTAATAGGTAAAGAGCAATCATTCACAAAATCATTGTACTAGATGTGTGTTTTCGCGATAGGTTGATTAGTAATACATACCTCCCACATATAAAGTGGTTCTATCTTCAAGAAGCTTATTTCTCCGAACCCATATTTACTCTAGCCTTTAATGCTGGTCGGGCAAAAATGGATCCAGTTTCACTTCCTTTTATCTACAAATAAGAAAAATACATTTGATGTCCAACAAGAGAAGAAGAAAAAGAACATTACAAAAGGATAACACAAAATTGAGCGAATCAACAGATTACCGATCTGATGCAACAGATTACCCATCTGCTAAATCAATGAGGTATCTGTTGTAACAGATAGATGACATGTTGCAACAGATGAGTCATCTGTTGGAATAAATCAAACTAGCCTTGTTACTGGTTTGATTTCTTCAAATAGTTTCTCCGTCTGTAAAAAAGGCTAACACAAAATTGAGTGAATCAACAGATGACTAATCTGATGCAATAGATTACCCATCTATTCAACCGATGAGGCATTTTGCAACAAATATAAAAATAATGATTCGTTCATTCAATATATAAAATTCACCTTTCCTTTAATTTTCTCAATAAATAGGAAACTGGTAAATGGGTAAATCATCAATAGCAACAGATGTAAATATCTAATTTAAATGACATATAAAGTAGAAGACGAGATGGAAAGAGCAATAGTGAACCATACCTGCAATGTGAAAAAAGAAAAGGGATCAGAACATCCAGTTTAGTCGAGAAAATATATTGATTGGTTGAGATCAGAAAGGATCTCCATCCGAAAGAAGAGGAAAAAAAGGAAAAAAAGGAAAGAAAGAGATAAAGAAGAAAGAGTGATAGATGAGTTGAGTTGAGTCTTGTGTATTCCTTATGTTATGGCTGAAGGAGAGAGTATTCTTCTAGCTATGGGTTTGAAATATTCATTAATAAATTTTGACTTTTGAGGGGCACGAGGAGACGGTGACATTGAAAAGACCAAATATGACTACTCACTCAGGAGATTTTTGAGTTATCCAAGTAATATTTTTTACCGCCTTAGTATTTAACTTTTTTTTATCTCGGACAGAAAGTACATAAATTGCTTTTAAAAAAAAGGTCTTATAATATTTAAGTGCAACAGATAACAATTTTTGTTTGAAAATTTTCAAAGTTCGGTCATCCATCGCAACAGATGCGTAATATAATGGATGCATTAGTTAATGTATATTGCTAGTACCTTGTTTGGTATGACTTTTTGCCTATGTATACACTCTATTGTGTATTGAAGTGTGTATTATTAATACACTCTATTTCCTATATATTGGTAATTCAAAGACTTTAAACACATGCATTAACTTATTAAATGACCTTAATACCCCTCAATTTCCCTCTCAAAATATTTCACTATTCCTTTTCCCGCCATTTTAATTTGCACTAGTGAATCTTTTTAAAATATTTCACAATTTCTTTTCCCACTATTTGAATTTACAACAATGAATGGTTAATTTAAATAACTATAACATATTTTCTCTTTGCTTCGAGAGTCTTTAAAAAGATTTTTTTAAAAAAAGTTGAGACTATTTCTTAATTTTAAGTCTTGTATTTTATGTTTGTTTCGACTATGTTAATCCATCGACGTAACATTTTTGCGCAAAGACGAAGGTCTTGCAATTAATCCTAAAACTCTATATAATAGTTCAATAATATTAATTATGTTTGAAATAACAAAAGAACTTTGTTGCAAAAAAGTGTACAAAATCAAAGAAGGGTATTTTTGTAAACAAAAATTTCTTTGATAGAAATTATGTAAGATGTATTATTTCTTATACACCAAACCAAACAACGTATAAGAAATAATACATGCATAACTAATACAAGCATAAATAATACAAGTATTTTCTAATGCAAGCATTACTAATACAATATATTTTGCATTGTTCTTATACACTTTACCAAACGACCCCTAATTGATTAATCTAGGACCAGGGATGAGTTCTCCTAACTTCAATTGAGTCTTTTGGCAATTGAATGATGAGACGGTATTGCGTTTCTCCCGACCAGAGTCGTCGATCGATCACTTCAGCTGAACTGATTCTTACTACCTCATATGTTAGACCAATACCTTAATTAATTAATCTAGGACCAGGGGTGAGTTCTCATAGGGTCAACTACAACTTTAATTGAGTATTTTGGCAATTGAATGATGAGACAGTATTGCGTTTCTCCCGACCAGAGTCGTCGATGATCACTCTGAGCTGAACCAATTCTTACTACCTCATATGTTAATATAGGACCAGGGATGAGTTCTCATAGGGTCAACTACAACTTAAATTGAATCTTTTAGCCATTAAATGATGAGATGGTATTATGTTCCTCCCGACCTTAGTCGTCAATCGATCACTCTAAGCTGAACCAATTCTTACTACCTCATATGTTAATCTAATACCAGGGGTGAGTTCTCATAGGGTCAACTACAACTTCAATTGAGTCTTTTGGCAATTAAATTATGAGACAGTATTGCGTTCCTCCCGACCAGAGTTGTCGATCGATCACTCTAAGCTAAACCAATTCTTAATAGCTCATATGTTAAACCAATACCTTAATTGATTAATCTAGGACAGGAGTGAGTTTTCATAGGTTCAACTACAACTTTAATTGAGTCTTTTGGCAATTAAATGATGAGACAGTATTGTATTCCTCCCGACCAGAGTCGTCGATCAATCACTCTGAGATGAACCAATTCTTACTAACTCATATGTTAGACCAATACCTTAATTGATTAATCTAGGACCAGGGGTGAGTTCTCATAGGGTCAACTGCAACAGATGGCAACCCCTATAAGAGTAGTATATCATATTCGATGAAAGAAAAAATAGAATAATTGAAATTCATAGTTGTGATGCATTTTTATTATTGTTAAACTGATATGAACTATTTCAAAGACCCAACATGCATTTTTTTTTGCATTGGGCTCTTTTATTAACTGATATTTATAGCAGTTAGTCTGTCATTTTTTTCTTGATAGAAAAAGAAATAAGGAAAAGGCTCCATGTGCTCTGCTTCATTATTTAGGAGCATTACCAGATGGCATTGCTCGTATTCACGATCTTGATGAAGTAATGCCAGGTGAATTAGTAGAATTTGAAGAGGGTACAATAGGCATTGCTCTGAATTTGAAATCAAATAATGTTGGTGTTGTACTAATGGGCGATGGTTTGTTGATATTTGATAATTTACAACAGATGGGTAATCTGTTGCAACATGTGACAATCCAATTGATAATTTACAATAGATGGGGAATCTGTCGCAATGGATTACTTAATCTGTTTGATAATTTACAATAGATGAGTATCTGATGCAACAGGTTGAACATTTTTTTTATACAATTTCAATTGAGTTCATATACCTAAATTGATTAATCTAGGACCAGGGGTGGATGAGTTCATAGGGTCAACTACAACTTCAATTGAGTCTTTAGGTATTTTCATGATAAGTGGGTTAAAATTACGCATATCTTTTATAATTTTAAAAAATAATTAAGATCAATTTGGACCAAATTAACATTTTCAAAACTTGTCATTCTTTTCCAAAATACAAATCAACCCATACAAATCATCCATTTGCGAGAAAAATATTTTATCATTTCAAATCTCGAGTTCTCACTCTTTTCTCTTTCTCACTCAATTATACAGTACTTATAACAACTATAACTACTCAACAAATTGCTCTACCCTTCACAAAAGATCTACTTTCTTATCATTTTTTACCACATTGGTGTTATTTTTTACTTCATTCTTGCTTGCATCAGTCATTTTCTCTGTCTTCATAGGTAACAGAGTTCGAGAAGAGTTATATATTTGTTATTTTTTTCTAAAAAATAAGGGATTTTAAGTTAATGATGAAAAAGAAAAATTTTAGTTGTATTATCTTCGAGAATGAGTTTACAATTTTAAGTTTTGAAGGTAAAATCGTAGAAAAAACTCGAGAAAACCCTAGTTTCTATCGCAGTGTTTCGTTGACTATTGTGGTATTGTTGGATGGTGTTTGTGGTGGTGGTGGTGGTCACCGTCGTTGTCGTGGTGGCACTGGTGGTGGCTATTGGTGGCATTAGTTGGTGGTGTTTGTAGTGGCTATCGGTGGTGTCGGTATTCATGGTATTTATGGCATTGGTTGGTGGTGTTTGTGGTGCTGGTGGCTGTTGGTGTGTCGTTATTGGTGGTGTTTGTAATGTATTTTTTAAAATTTATGCATACATCAATTGTAATGTATTTTTTTATTTTATGTTGTTTGTAGGTAAAACATGTCTCCCAAAAGAAAAGAAAGTAAAAGTGGATCAACGTCTGACTACCCCCCAAAAAGGCTACAGTACAGAGGGATTCGGAGGAGCTTTTTGAACAATCTCAGTCAGGGAAATAAAGTAAAGTTAAGGAGAGATATGAAAACATTAAGGGAGGTGGAAAAGGGTCTGTAGATGGTGACGAAGAAAATAAAAGTGAGAAAGAGAAGGAATTAGAGAGTGAGAAAGAGAAAGAGAAAGAGGATGATCATCAACATGATGATAATGGATCACCAATGGGGCATGAATTAATATCGACATCCCAACATGATCCTATCAAAATTTTTAGTATTGACAAGTTTAAAGTTGTGACTCCGATAAATGAATAAAAAGCAGAAAAAGAACTAACTGGTGAAATTGTACTTAAATGTCAGACGGGGAGTAAATTTATTTGTTTTAGGAAAATTATGAAAAACGAAAACATTGAAAGACCCCGCAAAATCTTGCGTCGGAAATCAGCTCATTACACCCTTTAAAGCTCTTTAGAAGGTCCAACACTTAAAAAATTTTAGCCAAGTGTTCAACACTTAGTCTCATTTTATACCTTCGAATTTCAGGGAATTATTTGATGACCTTCCCGGCCTTTGTTTTACAATTTTCAAGTTGCGTTGCTATGGGGCAAGGTAATAGTACATCTCAAGTGAGTTTCAGAAATTTCAAAATCCATTTAGGGCACGTTTAGGTGCCCGAACTAGTAGCTAAAGGCGCTTGTAGGGCGCCGCCTAGTTTCTCCCATGCCTCTGAAAGGTGTCGCCCTAGTTCTTACCCTCTTTAAGCAAGGCTCCACCCTGCTCCTTCCATGGGACTAGCAAGGTGTCGCCTAGGCTGTAGCCTTGGTCTAAATTTTGTTGCATTCTACTCCCGTATATCCAAGGACAAATTGGTCCTTTTCCACCCTATATATACCCTTAAACACGCAATTCAACCCCATTTACATCAAAATATACTTGGTTTCTCTCAAAATTCATCAACAACAAGCTAGGGTTTTCAATCGAGGATCCAACATCAAGAAATTCCACTATGAATATTCAAAGATTTTCCATCTAAAGTATGCATAGTGTTCATTCCTGGATACCTTTCATCCATAAAGCCCAGGAATCTTTTTTTAAATTCTATATAATGATATTTATGTGGTGAATTGATTATGTTCATGTTGTTATGGTTGTTATGGTTGTATGACTACCAAGGTTGAATCTTTATCATGCTTTCATGAAACCATGTTAGTATAGGGTTGAAATTCATGCAATAGGGTTAAATGATGAAATCATATTGTATTTAATTGATGATCATACCTATTCCCTAAATAGTGCATGCAAGGTGTTTGATGAAATGCCTAGTATAGTACAAAACATGAATAATGACTCAATTGTGGTTTATATGATAAATGCATGCCATTTACTCATGTTCAATATGGCTCCCCTATAATTGATTATGCATTATGCTTGCTTGATAAAGTATTCATGATGTTAGAAGTATGCAATTAATCCATGATTATTTCCCCCCTTATGCATGTATAAGATTATGACAATTAAGTGCCTCGTGAAATGATCCCAACTATTGTATTATGTATTGTTAAGGTTGGACATGTATTCAAAAAAAAGTTATGCTTGTCATTTTCCTTCTATCGAGTCCTGGGGGTACTTGTACCTAAAATATTTAGTTGTGTGCCTAGAGTCATGTCATGTTTTCACGATACTCTCATTCAAGCCATGATCCTTAAACTTTAGATAGTCTTATGACTCAGGAAATTTCAATAATCTTATGAACTCAGTCAGTTTTCAAGTATCAGTAGTATTCCATCAATCAATAGGATTCAGTAACTCAGTCCATGTTTAGATCAGTTAATCATGTTCAGTGTCTATTCAGATGGGATTAGGATTCAGTATCGAGTGAACCCAAGGATGGGAACTCACCTGCTAGTTAAGGGTGTGATTCTTAAAAGCAATAAGTGCATTCCAAAACTACGTAGCTAGCGCAGGTTGAGACATCATACCTGCTAGTTGAGGGTAGATGAGGTGACTTAACCTGCTAGTTAAGGGTTCCCACCGTTCTTATTAGAGTAATCTACTAGTTGAGGGTCACTACATATTGTTCTTACCAGTGGCGCAGTATTGACACCCTTTCAGTCAGGTCACAGATTGGACCCCAATTCAACTATAATGCGTCATTTAGGGCATGTCGGTTAGATGACTACTTCCCACAGTTTTAGTTATAGATTTCAGGACTGTTAGATACAGTCACTCAGTATCAGTAAAAGAACTTAGATAGTTCTTCAGATTTCAGGACTTTCAGATATGGTCAACTCATATATAGTATGGAACTTAGCTAGTTCTATCAGATTCAGGACTATCAGATATAGTCACTCATGTTATCAGTTATATCAGTTATCAGAACTCATGTTATCAATATTCAGCTTCAGGACTATCAGATACAATTAACCAAACCAGTTCTTGATAATTAAAATTGTTAGAAACAATTGTTCATGTATCAGTAACATAGTATCAGCCCCTCAGTATTCAGTAATATAGTATCAGTTTCTCACTTATTAGTGACTCAGGTATCAATTTCATTAGACTCAGTTATTTAGTATCCCAGTATTAGTAAACTCAGATATTAGTAAATCCATGTTGTCAGTAGACTCAGTATTCAGTCCTATCACGACTTCAGTTACGTATTTATGCATGAGTTCTCACGTTCATTTTATTCAGTCAGTTAGTATAGTTCATGCATATGAACCCCATGTATTCAGCCTACCTCACTTGCATACTAGTACATTTAATCGTACCGATGCATTTGTGCTATGGTATTTTATACCATAGGTTCAGAAGCACGAGCTCCAGAGCATCAGTAACATTCCAGACTTCAACAGATAGGCTAGCAGTGAGTCCTTATCATTCAAGGATGGAATTATTATTTCATTACTTTACTATTTCAGTACTTCAGAGTTAGTTAGGGACATGTCCCATCAACTCCACAGCTTTTAAACAGTTTAGGGGCTTTCAGACTATAGCATGTTCAGACAGTTATTTTAGTTATTTTGGTATTGTTATACCCATATTTTTAGTTATGTATTAGTATTGAACCTTATGGCCTTTCAGTTCATGTTTCTGTATTTACGATATTATTATTATTCAGTGCTCAGTTACAAATATCAGTCATGAGTTAGCTTATGGTCCTTATGGGTCATGAGCACCGTGTAACATTTTGGGTTCCAGATTTGGGGCGTTAAAAACTTGGTATCAGAGCCTAAGGTTCAACAGTGTCCTAGGAATTTTTAAAGCCACATCTAGTACAGTCTTGTACATGGGTGTGTTGTGCACCACACTTATGTACATGAGGCTATGAGATGTTTTAGGAACAGTTTCCCTTCTTTTATGTTTCAGATCATGCTATAGAAAGGTTTCCTAAGAAACTCATGTAGATTCTCATCATGCTTAACTTATGTCAACTCTACCTTACTCTCAAGGTAACAAAAATTGAAAAGCTCAAAGTCCTAGGGATAGGGCTTTCTCAGACAGTCCCTGCAGACAGCTATGGGATTTCCCACATGCTCAATAGTATCCCATCAGTTCAGTTATGTTTCAAAGTTTTACAGATTTCATTCATGCTCATGAGAACACATTTGCAAACTTAAATTTAGATATGTCATCAGATCCCTTCTCAAAATCCTATGATAGCATATGGTCTAGAGTTATAAGCATGAACCCAAGAGTTTAGCAGTAGTAGATTTGGGATAACATTATTCATATTGAGAAGCTTATGTTTTAATGGGGATAATCGTACCAAAGTAAATCAACAAGTTTGAACAGTGGAAGCAAGAATTTAAGTTTATTGACTTGAAATTAAGCATGAAGGTGTGAATGTGATTTTAGTGGTATATTAAGAAACAAGAGTAGATGATGTGTTTAGTAAGGCAAGCATGTGTCGAGCAGAGTGTAAGTATGTGATGATGATTGTAGTTCAATTCAGAGTTTAGTGAAGTGTTCACAGACTTATGATGATGGCTCTAAGCGAAGGGGGAGATGATAAATTTAGTGACTAAGTTAGGCTCTCAAATTCCAGTAGCAGTACTAGTATGTATAGAAAGCAGTAAGGGTAGATGATTCCTGACCCATCCTCATCTCAATGCAGAGTTTTACACTTCAACTATCTCGAAATCCACTCAGGCCTTGCGTGGCAACTCTATGGTCATGAACCATGCTCATGCAAATTTTTTTTCTTGAATCATGTACAGCTTCAGTTCCTAGTATAAGGGGTCCCAGTTTACCCCACAGTACGAATCAGTTCCATGAACAAAACTTACTTTTACGTACTTTTAATGGATCATGTGCACTTCCAGTTCCCAGCATAAGGAGTTCAGTTCCATATCCATCAGTGTTATGGATCATGTCCCACGAAAACAAAAACTCTAAACTCAAGTCATGCAGCTCATGACTTATGTCCACATATCATGATTTATAGTATATTCAGCTTCCATGACTCATGCTACGTCCCTACCTACCAGTTAAATTCAGACTAAGTCATGTGTATTTTATTTTAGGTGTTTGAACTGAACATTGTCGATGGATTCCGCCTTTTTTATTTCAATTCACTTTCACTTTTTTACATGTAGTGACAATTTTTTTGTGTCCAATGAAAGTTGAATTTTTATAATGCAACAAATTCTTCATCTGTTGTAATATATATTCTACCTGTTCAGACATATAGTTTATTTATTACAATAGGTTGATCATTTATTGCATTATGTCGGTATTTCTAAGTCTATCTGTTGCAACAATGGGAAGACCTATTTGATAAATTCCAACAGATTACCTACCTGTTGCAACATATGTCAAATCTGTTTGATATTTTACAACAGATGTTCCGTCTATTGTAACAGATACATTATCAGTTCCAATATTTGAATCTAGTATTTCATTTCAATTAATGTGTTCAAATCTAAGAAAAAAATAAAATTCATAGACAAAATAAAATAAATCAAAGCCTTAAGAAATTAGCTGAAATAAAATCAACGAATAAATGAAATGTAAAAAAATTGTTATGGTATAGATCTCAACAAATACATCAATAATTTAAGTATTGATGCCAAGGATTCCTAAGGAGGGGTGAGGCTATTACTTTGACAAACTCAACTCAAGCTATAAAGATCTACTCAATATGGACAAGTTGTTCTTCATCTAATGCTATGGAATTTGCATTTTTTCATCGTGGATCTTTATTGTCGCTTATGTACGGTTTCTGCGCTTTCTATTCTCCGTATTTCTATAAAATGAGTAGAGTAGCATATTGTCAATTCTGTTCAGCAGTAGCTTCTACATCCACCTGGAAAGCCAGAATTGGTCAATGTTAATCACGGAGATACAACAAAATAGAAAAGGATAAATTATCTGTTCTAGCAAATCAAACAGGTCTTTCTCCTATTTTAAATTATCCCAAATAGATTATATTTCTGTTGCAATAATGAATCAACTGTTGGATCAAATTTCTACATGAGGAAGACCTGTATGATAATTTCCAACGAATGAACTATCTGTTGCAATATATGACTCATATATTGCAGCAGATAGGTCATATATTAGTACAAACAAAAGTGGTATAGAGATCTATTTCATTTTTTAAAACACACAAGACATATGTCACAACAGGTACTTTATCTGGTTCAATAAGTTAGTCAACTATTGCAACAGATGTATATATCTGTTTGATGATTTTCAGTAGATGTGTCATCCGTTGAAATAGAAATATGTCTATTTGTTATTTGGAAGACATATATATTCACCTTGTTCATCTGGTGCTGCTCTCTTTTGGACATTGTACATTGCTCAATATAGCACACAGACAGAGGAGTTGCAATTTTGCTCTTTTAGATGCTTGCAATGCCTTGGAAATCACATTCTTTCTTCTCTTAGACTTAATCTCTAATGGAGTGGATGGTAATAAAATTCTCTTTGATCAAATGACACCCCTCTTAGATGTTAATTCCTTTACAGAAGAAGTTAATGCATTAATAGCATTAATCACTACATCATGTTTTGCCCTACAGTCTTAACATTTGCATACAGAACATTCGATGGGAGGCAAAATCTGTATAACTAGTATGATCATACTCATAATGATTTTTTTTAAATACTGTAAGAGGAGCATTATTAGAACCAAAAGCAGCACCACTGCTACCACCAACAGCTCCATCATCACTAAGACCATCAACAACAATAATCCCACCCTCCAAAATTATTTTTCTTAAAATGGTTGCTGCTTCAAACAATTCCTTTTGTATTCTGTCGATGACCTTAAGGCCCGATAAAGTTTTCACATATCGTAAAGTAAGAAAAAATGGCATCTTCAACTCTCGATTAGTCGGAACTAGCGACGGATGCACAATCTAACATAAATTATTAAATATATTAGAATGATGATTAAATCATTCAAAAAAATTATTAATTAAAATAAAAACTTAATTAGAATTATACTTACTGCATCCTTCAGGGGGTTGAAGAGATCAAGAAATTTTGTATTTTTATCAATTTTTGCCAATAACCTGTAAGACCCCGCAAAAGCCAAAGCTTAATTCAGTCCCTTAATGCTTGCCAAGGGGTCCCAAACTTAGAAAATTCTAACTAAGTTTTCAAACTTAATTTATTTTATTTTAGCTTTTGAAAGTTGGCAATCTCATTTCATGACCTTAAAGTCCTTTAAATATCTATATCTTAGTTAATTCATGATCAAGGATGTCAATAGGGATTCCTGGACGAGTTTTGAATTTTTCGGACCTCGTTTAGACCAAGTTCTAGTGTCCAAAATAGTGAGTCAACACGATTTTGGCGTGTCGCATCGTCCATTGCATCGACAAATAAAATGTTCCTCAGCTTAAGACAATATCCTATGAGTCAACGCAATGTCGACGTGGCGCATTGGCTATCGCATAGGTGCCAATGACGCAGTGTGTCGATACCTATTCTTTAGTTATTAAAACAGTCGCTACCTCAGGATTATTTTAGTCTTTTTCCCACCCCTATATAGCCATAAAACATAAGATTCATTCATTATTCACCAAAGTACACTTGTTTTCTCTCAAATTCTCTCAAGAACAAGCATGAGGGTTCTTAGTTCAAGACTCGAAACTCAAGAATTTCATCGTCAATCTTCTTAAAGTCAAGTATTAAGGTATGTTAGATGTTGATTCATGGGTCCCTTCCACCCATGAAGTTCAAGAATCCTTTTTCTAAATTCAAAGATTATAGATTTATGACGTTTCATGAATTATGTGAATTGATATTCATGTTCATGTTGTTGGGGTGTTGATTTATGTCTTAGATTACAAGTTTCAAGATTTGATCCTAGTATGTGATGACTTATATAATATTCATGATAAACCCTTAGATTTGCAAGTGAGTGGATGTAGCCATGGTGATTTAGATGTATTGATTGTCATATGACCAAAGCATGCTCCTCATAAGTTTGATAAAATACCTATATGAATGAGATAGAGTCATTATAGCATACTGATAAGAAATCCTCAATTATGTATAAGTTAACACATGCCAAGTATTTGATTAAAGACCTTATTGAATGAATTATGAGACATTAACATGCTTCTCTATACATTTACAAGTTTATGACTTTCAAGTGTTAGATGAAATGCCTCATTGATTGTATTGTGAATGATAGACCATTTTCATGTTATTCAAGAATTGTCATGCTTTAATTATCCAAGCCATCGAGTCTTAGGGGTATTTAATAGCTAATAATTTAGATGTGTACCAAGAGCCAGTGTCAGTTTCAAGACAAATCTAAGTCGTGACACAATCAGTAGAACTCAGTCAGTTACAGAACTTAGGATAACTCAGTAACCTCAGTATCAATCCAATCCATCTCAGTAAATTAATTCAGTACTCAGTAAAATTCAGTCAATTAACAGAATTCATTAGTATTCCGTCAGTCAATGGAACTCAGTAACTCAGTTCATTTCAGTTAAACAGTACGATCAGTAAAAGCTTAGTCAGGCCTAGTATGAACTAGAAAATCAGTTTAGTTTCTTTCAGTTAGGAGTAGGATTCAAAATTGAGCGAGCCTAGAGATGAGGGCACACCTTTCAGTAATGATTGGGTCACTTGAAGAAATCCCTAAGTTCCAAAACTACGTAGCCACCGTAGGTATGAGATGTCACCCATTAGATACGACTGACATACTCAGAGATCACCCGCTAGTTTAGGACTGATCTTAGGGGTCACCCATTAGATTAGGATTGACTCCATAGCAGTTGTCTTTACCCGTGGAATGGTACTGACACCCTTCCAGCTGGGTTTATAGGTTGGACCCTAATTAGTTCAGAAAGGGGCATGTCGGTTAGATGACTACCTCCTACAATTTCAGCCTCAGTCTTCAAAATAGAACTCATATCAATATTTCATAAATCAGGACAGTTAGACACAGTCACTCAGCTCAGTAAAGAACTTAGATAGTTTTATAGATTTAGAGATCACCCGCTAGAAAGGCTTGATCTCAGATTCAGTCAATTATTTTCATTATCAATAGATTTAGAGATCACCAGCTATATACGCCTGATCTCAGCTTAAGTCAATCCGATATCAGTATCATTAGACTTAGTTATCAGAAATTCAGTTATTAGAATTTAGTATTTAGTGATACTACAATTTCAGTTATAGTTTATGCACTTATGCCTGCATTCTCACTCAATCTTGTTCACGTTACGTAGTTGATTATAGTTCATGCATATGAACCCTTGCATTCATCCTTACCCCATCTAGCATACCAGTATATTCTCACGTACTGATGTATACTTTTCTCTTACGCTATGGTGTCTTATATCATAGGTTCAGAAGCACGTGAACCCGAGTAGCCTTTATAGTTCAAATTCAGCCAACAGCAGTAGACTTAGCAGTGAGTCCTCATCATTTGAGGATGTTACTTATTTTATTATTGCATTATATTTAGCATTCAGTAGCTGGATTTAGTTGGGAAATTATCCCATCAACTTCTTATTCAGACAGTTTAGAGGATTTTTCAGACTAGAGTAATTTCAGACAGTTATTTTAGTTTTGGTATGGTTATACTTTATTTAGTTTTATTTTAGCATTGAACCTTATGGAATTTCTTTTTGTATGTTTTCCATATTGTACAGTATATTATTCAGTGCTCAGTTATAGATAACATTCATGGGTTAGCTTGTGGTGCTTCGAGGTCATAAGCACCATAGCATCCGGGGCTAAGAATCGGGGTGTTACAAACTTGGTATCAGTGCCTAAGGTTCAACAGTATCCTAGGAAGTCTAAAAAGTCGTATCTTGTAGAGTCTTGTGCATAGGTGTGTTCGGCGCCACATTTTTGTACAGGAGGCTATGAGATATTTTAGGAACAGTTTCCCTTCTTTCAGTATTCATGTCGTACAAGTAAGCATGAGCTCCAGTAAAACCCTTAGTCTAATTTGTTTATTCCTTTTATCTATAGAATATGTCTCCTTGCAGAGCTAATGCCCGTAGAAATGACAACTAACCACTTCAGGCCACAGATTCTTTGAATGAGAATGTGTCAGATGTAGAGTTTCGGGCAGCTTTTCAGGTGCTAGCCCAAGCTATGACAACAAATATTTAGGGTAACCATCAAGCTCCAGGCCCACCTCAGCAAGATGGGGATTTTATCGCAGCCAGAATCAAAGATTTTATGAGAATAAACCCGCTAAAATTTTTTAGGTTAAAGGCAGGTGAGGGCCCACAATTTTATCTTGATGAGGTGAGGAAGATCACCCAAATTATGCATGTGTCTAAATAAGAGAGTGTAGAGTTGGAATCCTATAGGCTGAAGGATATTGCTTATGATTGGGTAGTATATGGAAGAAGAATAGAGGGAAAGACGCAGCTCCCATGACTTGGCAGATATTTCAGGATGCGTTCTTAGATAAGTTTTCCCACTTGAGATGAGGGAATCTAAGATAGAAGAGTTCATGAACCTGAGGCAAGGCTCTATGATAGTAAAGGAGTATTTCCTCAAGTTCAACCAGTTGTCTAAATATGCCCCTGATCAGATGACTAACCCTAGAGCAAGCATGAGTAAGTTTGTGATCAGTGTGTCTGGGTTGGTGGTTAAGGAGTGTAGGACTTCTATGCTTAATAGAGACATGAATCTTTCTAGATTGATGATGCACACTCAGAAGAATGAGGCAGAGAAAGACAAGGAAAGAGAAAGAGTAAATAAGAAAGCCAGAACATATAGTTTTTGTTTTTCTCAGCCAGGGTCACAGGGTGGTAACAGTTCTCAGCATAGTCAGAAGTTTTCAGTCCTAGCTCTATCTTCATCTTGTGCTCTAGTACCAAAGTTCAAAAATAATAGTCATGATGGGATGCCAAGCACCAAACACCAGGGTAGTATGAGAAGTGATCATACCTATCCTCTTTGTGAAGAGTGTGGTAGTAATCACCTAGGTGCATGTAGAGCAGGCAGCGAGGTATGTTTTGGATATGGTAAGCCAGGACACAGGCTGCGGGAGTGTAGAGTTTTGGCTCATAGGGGTAAATATTTACATCAGTAGGGCACCACTTTCAGTACCACTAGTGGTCAGCGTCAAAATAGAATTTATACTCTTCAGGCTCGCCATGATCAAGAAAGTTCCCCTAACATACATTAGGGTACGTTATGAGTATTTCATATTTATGATATGCTTTGTTATATCCTTTTCTCCCAGTTGAGCTTAAGTTTTCAGTATGAGTAAGTCAGTAAAGCCGCAATTTAGTTTAGTAGTCAAGCAGTCAAATTCGTATGGTTTGTTTTTCCTATCTTTCCATTTAGTTGTATTATTAGAAATCTCATGAATGTAACTATTTTTGGATAGAGCATCCTAGTAGTTGTGAGTTAAACTCAGTCCATGAATCATACATTGGTTTCAGATATCATATATTCAGTCACGATTTAGTTCGTAGGTGCCCTGTGCATCGCCCAGTATCTTAGTAAAGTAAGCATTCTTAGAGGTACATAGTGTCCCAAGGGGGGATACCCTATGACTTCTCCGATGCTTTCATGTCCTTAAACCCATCTAGTTTCACGCTGAGATTTTCCTTACAAAACTCGATATCAGTCACCATTGAATATTCAGTTATGCATTCATGAGTCAGATATCTATGCATTAGATATGCATGGCCAGTATAAAATTTCAGTAAATTAGTAATGTCGGTTATATAGTCATGCTTCAGATGTTTATGTCTAGTAAATAAGTTCATTCTATCAGAAATCTCAGCGTAGTCAGTCTCATTCGAGGATGAATATTCCCAAGGGGGAGATATTGTAAGAATCTACAAAATCCTAAGCTTTATTCAGTCCCTTAACTCTTGCCAAGGGGTCCCAGAGTTAGAAAATTCTAGCTAAGTTTTCAGACTTAGTTTATTTTTTTAGCCTTCAAAAGTAAGAAATCTTATTTCGCGACCTTAAACTCTTTTAAATGTCTATATCTTAGTTAATTCATGATCAAGGATGTCAATAAGGATTCTCGAATGAGTTTTGGATTTTTTGGACCTCGTTTAGGCCAAGTTCTAGTGTCTAAAATAAAGAGTCAATGCGATGTTGGCGCATCGTGTCATCCATCGCATCGATAGATAAAATATTCCTCAGTTCAAGGAAATATCCTGTGAGTCAACGCGATGTCAATGTGGCGCGTTGGCTATCCCATCGGTGACAACGACGCGGCGCGTCAACCAACACGTCGGTACCCAGTTTTTACATATTAAAATAGTTATGACCCCAGGGTTATTTTAGTCTTTCTCCCACCCCTATATAGCCATAAAACATGAGACTCGGCCATTATTCACCAAAGTACACTTGTTTTCTCTCAAATTCACTCAAGAACAAGCATTAGGGTTCTTAGTTCAAGACTCGAAACTCAAGAATTTCACTATCAATCTTCTTAAAGTCAAGTATTAAGGTATGTTGGATATTGATTCATGGGTCCCTTCCACCCATGAAGTTCAAGAATCCTTTTTCTAAATTCAAAGATTATATATTTATGAGTTTTCATGAATTATGTGAATTGATATTCATGTTTATGTTGTTGTTGGGTGTTTATTTATGTCTTAGATTACAAGTTTCAAGATTTGATCCTAGTATGTGATGGCTTACATAATATTCATGATTAACCCTCAGATTTGCAAGTGAGTTGATGTAGCCATGGTGATTTAGATGTATTGATTGTTGTATAGCCAAAGTATGCTCCCCATAAGTTTGATAAAAGGCCAATGTGAATGAGACAGAGTCATTATAGGATGTTGACAAAAAATTTCCAATTATGTATAAGTTAATGCATGCCAAGTATTTGATGAAAGAACTTATTGAATGAATCATGAGACATTAATATGCGTCTCATTCGTGCCACAATCAGTAGAACTCAGTCACTTACAGAACTTAGAATAACTCAGTAACCTCAGTATCAGTCCAGTCCAACTTAGTAAATTAATTCAGAACTTAGTAGCATTAAGTCAGTTAACACAATTCAGTAGTATTTCGTTAGTCAATGGATCTCAGTAACTCAATTCAATTCAGTTAAACAATACGATCAGTAACAGCTCAGTCAGGCCTATTATGAACTAGGACATCAGTTCAGTGCCTTTCAATTGGGAGTAGGATTCAACACCAAGCGAGCGTAGGGATGTGGGCACACCTGTTAGTGAGAACTGGTTCCCTAGAAGAAATCCCTAAGTTCCAGAACTACGTAGACATCATAGGTATGAGATGTCACCCGTTAGATAGGATTGACATACTCAGAGATCACCTACTAGTTTAGGACTGATCCCAAGGGTCACCTACTAAATTAGCACTGACTCCGTAGCAGTTGTATTTACTCGTGGCACGGTACTGACACCCTTCCAGTTGGGTTTACAGGTTGGACCCTAATTAGTTCAGAAAGGGGCATGTCGATTAGATGACTACCTCCCATAATTTCAGTCTCAGTCTTCAGAACAGAACTCATATCAGTATTATAGAAATCAGGACTATTAGACACAGTAACTCAGCTCAGTAAAGAACTTAGATAGTTCTATAGATTCAGAGATCACCCGCTAGAAAGGCTTGATCTCAGATTCAATCAATCATTTTCATTATCAGTAGATTCAGAGATCACCTACTAGATAGGCCAGATCTCAGCTTCAGTCAATCCGATATCAGTATCAGTCAACGCAGCTATCAGAAATCTTGTTAGTACAAGTCAGTATTCAGTGATACTACAATTTCAGTTATAGTTTATGCACTTATGCCTGTATTCTCACTAGTCATGTTCACATTATATAGTTGGTTATATTTCATGCATATGAACCCTTTCATTTAGCCTTACCTCATATAGTATACCAGTATATTCTTATGTACTGACATATACTTTTTCTTGAACTATGGTGTCTTATACCATAGGTTCAGAAGCACGAGATCCTGAGCACTCTTAGAGTTCAGATTCAGCCAGTAGCAGTAGACTTAGCAGTCAGTCTTCATCATTCAAGGATGTTCCTTATTTTATTATTGCTTTAGATTTAGCATTTCACTAGATGGATTTATTTGGGAGATTGTCCCATCAACTCCTTATTCAGACAGTTTAGAGTCTTTTTCAGACTAGAGTACTTTCAGACAGTGTTTTAGTTTTGGTATTGTTATACTTTATTCAATTTTATTTCAGTATTGAACCTTAGGGCAATTTTTCTGCTAGTTTTCTACATTTTACAGTATATTATTTAGTGCTCAGTAACAGATATCAGTCATGGGTTAGCTTGTGGTCCTTTGGGGTCATAAGCATTGTGTAGCATTTGGGGTTCAAAATCCATGGTGTTACAAACTTGGTATCAGAGCCTAAGGTTCAACATTGTCCTAGAAAGTTTGAAAAGTCTCATCTAGTAGAGTCCTATTCATGGGTTGTTGCGCGCCATATTTATGTACAGGAGGCTATGAGATGTTATAAGAACAGTTTCCCTTCTTTCAGTATCATGTCGTGCGAGTGAGAATGGGCTCTAGTAAAACCCTCAGTCTAATTTGTTTCTTCCTTTCGTTTACAGAATATGCCTCCTCGCAGAGCTAATTCTCATAGAAATGATAACCAGCCATCTCAGGCGGTAGATTCTTTGAATGAGAATGTATCACATGCAGAGTTTCGGGCATCTTTTCAAGCGCTACCCCAAGCTGTGACAACAAATATTTAGGTTAACCGCCAGGCTATAGCCCCAGCATGATGGAGATTTAGCCGCATCCAGAATAAAAGATTTTATGAGAATGAACCCGCCGGAATTCTTTGGGTGAAAGGCAGGTGAGGACCCACAGCTTTATATTGATGAGGTGAAGAAGATCGCCCAAATTATGTATGTGTATAGAGAGAAGAGTGTAGAGTTGGCATCCTATAGGCTAAAAAATATTGCTTATGATTGGGTAGTGATATGGAAGTAGAATAGAGGGGAGAATGCAGCTCCCATGACTTGGCAGATATTTCAGGATGCGTTCTTAGACAAGTTTTTCCTACTTGAGATGAGGGAAACTAAGATAGAAGAGTTCATGAACCTGTGGCAGGGCTCTATGACAATAAAGAAGTATTGCCTCAAGTTCAACCAGTTGTCTAAGTATGCCCCTAATCAGATGACTGACCCTAGAGCAAGCATGAGTAAGTTTATGAACGGTGTGTCTGGGTTGGTGGTTAAGGAGTGTAAGACTGCAATTCTTAATAGAGACATAAATCTTTCTAGATTGATGATACACGCTCAGCAAATTGAGGCAGAGAAAGACAAGGAAAGAGAGAGAGTAAATAAGAGAGCCAGAATAGGTAGTTTTAGTTTTTCTCAGCCAGGGTCACAGGGTGGTAACCGTTCTCAGCATAGTCAGAAGTTTTCAATCCCAAATCTATCTTCAACTAGTTTACCAGTACCAAAGTTCAGGAATAACAGTCATGATGGGTTGGAAAGCTCCAAAATCCAGGGTAGTGTGAGAAGTGATCGTACCTATCTGCTTTGTAAAGAGTGTGGTAGGAATCACCTAGGTACATGTAGAGCAGGAAACGAGGTATGTTTTGGATATGGTAAGCCAGGCCACATGCTGCGGGAGTGTAGATTTTTTGCTCAGAGGGGTAAAGATTTGCGTCAGCAGGGCGCCAATTCCAGTACCACTAGTGGTCAGCGTCAAAAGAAATTTTATGCATTTCAGGCTCACCATGATCAAGAAAGTTCCCCTAACATAGATTCGGGTACGTTATGAGTCTTTCATCTTCATGATATGCATTGATAGTCCTTTGTTCACAGTTGATCTTAAGTTTTCAACATGAGTCAGTCAATTCGCAATTCAGTTTAGCAGTCAAGCAGTCAAATTTGTGTGGTTTGTTTTTCCCATCTTTCCGTTTAGTCATATTATTAGAAATCTCATGAATGTAACTATTCCCAGATAGAACATCCTAGTAGTTGTGAGTTCAGCCCAGTTCATGAATTATGTATTAGTTTCAGATCCCAGATATTCAGTCACGATGCAGTTCATAGGTGCCCTGTGCATCGCCCCAGTATCTCAGTAAAGTAAGTATTCTTAGAGGGACATAGTGTCCCAAGGGGGAGATACCCTATGACTTCCCCGATGCTTTCATGTCCTTAAACCCATCTAGTTTTATGCTCATATTTTCCTTACAAAAATCAATATTAGTCACCATTGCATATTCAGTTATGCATTCACAAGTCAGGTATCCATGCATTAGATATGCATGTCCAGTATGAAATTTCAGTAAATTAGTAATGTCGGTCATATAGTCATGCTTCAGATGTTCATGTCTACTACATAAGTTCAGTCTATCAGAAATCTCAGCTTAGTCAGTCTTATTCAAGGATAAATGTTTCCAAGGGGGAGATATTGTTAGACCCCGCAAAATTCTAAGCTTAATTCAGTCCCTTAATGCTTGCCAAGGGGTCCCAGACTTAGAAAATTCATAAAATATTTTCAAACTTAGTTTATTATTTTATCCTTCGAAAGTTAGCAATCTCATTTCGTGACCTTAAAGTCCTTTAAATGTCTATATCTTAGTTAATTCATGATCAAGGATGTCAATAGGGATTTTCGAATGAGTTTCAGATTTTTTGGACCTCGTTTAGACCAAGTTCTAGTGGCCAAAATAGTGAGTTGATGCGATGTTGGAACATCGCATCGTCCATCGCATCGAAAGATAAAATATTCCTCAGTTCAAGAAAATATCTTTTGAGCCATCGCGATGTTGATGCGGCGCGTTGGCTATCGCATCGGTGACAACGACGCGGAGCGTCAACCAACACGTCGGTACCCAATTTTTACATATTAAAATAGTTATGACCCCAGGGTTATTTTAGTCTTTCTCCCACCCCTATATAGCCATAAAACATGAGACTCGGCCATTATTCACCAAAGTACACTTGTTTTCTCTCAAATTCACTCAAGAACAAGCATTAGGGTTCTTAGTTCAAGACTCGAAACTCAAGAATTTCACCGTCAATCTTCTTAAAGTCAAGTATTAAGGTATGTTAGATGTTGATTCATGGGTCCCTTCCACCCATGAAGTTCAAGAATCCTTTTTCTAAATTCAAAGATTATATATTTATGAGTTTTCATGAATTATGTGAATTGATATACATGTTCATATTGTTGTTGGGTGTTGATTTATGTCTTAGATTACAAAGTTCAAGATTTGATCCTAGTATGTGATAACTTACATAATATTGATGATAAACCCTTAGATTTGTAAGTGAGTTGATGTAGCCATGGTGATTTAGATGTATTGATTGTTGTATAGCCAAAGTATGCTCCCCATAAGTTTGATAAAAGGCCTATGTGAATGAGACAGAGTCACTATAGCATGTTGACAAGAAATCCCCAATTATATATAAGTTAATACATGCCAAGTATTTGATGAAAGACCTTATTGAATGAATCATGAGACATTAATATGCATCTCTATACATTTACAAGTTTATGACTTTTAAGTGCTAGATAAAATGCCTCATTGATTGTATTGTGAATGATAGACCATTGTCATGTTATATAAGAATTGTCATACTTTATATTATCTATGCAATCGAGTCCTGAGGGTATTTAATACCCGATAATTTAGCTATGTGCCAAGAGCCAGTATCAGTTGCAAGACAAATCTCAGTCGTACCATAATCAATAGAACTCAGTCAGTTACAAAACTTAGGATAACTCAGTAATCTCAGTATCAGTCCAGTACAACTCAGTAAATTAATTCAGAACTCAGCAGCAATCAGTCAGTTAACAAAATTCAGTAGTATTTCATCAGTCAAAGGAATTCGGTAACTCAGTTCAGTTCAGTTAAATAGTACGATCAGTAACAGCTCAGTCAAGCCTAGTGTAAACTAGGAAATCAGTTCAGTGTCTTTCAGTTGGGAGTAGGATTCAGCACCGAACAAGCCTAGGGATGGGGGCGCACCCATTAGTGAGGACTGAGTCCCTATAAAACATCCCTAAGTTCCAGAAATACATAGCCAGCGTAGGTATGAGATGTCACCCATTAGATAGGACTGACATACTCAGGGATCATCTACTAGTTTAGGATTGATCTTAGAGGTCACCCATTAGATTAGGACTGACTCCATTGCAGTTGACTTTACCCATAAAATGGTACTGACACCCTTCTAGCTGGGTTTATAGGTTTGACCCCAATTAGTTCAGAAAGGGGCATGTCAGTTAGATGACTACCTCCCACAGTTTCAGTCTCAGTCTTCAAAATAGAACTCAGATCAGTATTACAAAAATCAATACTGTTAGACACAGTCACTCAACTCAGTAAAGAACTTAGATAGTTTTATAGATTCAGAGATCACCCGCTATAAAGGCTTGATCTCAGATTCAGTCAATCATTTTCATTATTAGTAGATTAAGAGATCACCCACTAGATAGGCCTGATCTCAGCTATCAGTATCAGTAGACCCAGTTATTAGAAATGCCATTATTAGAATTTAGTATTCAGTGATACTATGATTTCAGTTGTAGTTTATACACTCATGCCTGTATTCTCACTCAGTCATGTTCACGTTATGTAGTTGGTTATAATTCATACATATGAACCCTTGCGTTCAGGCTTACCTCATATAGAATACCAGTGCATCTCACGTAATGACACATACTTTTCTCTTGCGCTATGGTGTCTTATACCATAGGTTCGGAAGCATGGGATCCCGAGCACCCTTAGCAGTTAGATTCAGCCAGCAGTAGTAGACTTAACAGTGAGTCCTCATCATTCGAGGATGTTCCTTATTTTATTATTGCATTAGATTTATCATTTCAATAGATGGAGTTAGTTGGGGGATTGTCCCATCAACTCCTTATTCATATAGTTTAGAGGTTTTTTCAGGTTAGAGTACTTTCAGACAGTTGTTTTAGTTTTGGTATTGTTATACTTTATTCAGTTTTATTTCAGTATTGAACCTTATGGCAAGTTTTTCTCCAGTTTTCTACATTTTATAGTATATTATTTAGTGCTCAATTACAAATATCAGTCATGGGTTAGCTTGTGGTCCTTCGGGGTCATAAGCATCGTGTAGCATTCGGGGTTCAGAATTCGGGGCGTTACAAAACCACCTCAAGATTCTTAGACAAAAAACTTCTTCCTGGTAGTTCACTTGTTGTCTGAAATGAGGAATGACTTCAAACACCCAAGCCTATAAAATAACACCAATAAATCAAAACCATTATTGAGTAAAAAAATAAATGATATCATAATAAAATAAAGAAATGAAACATTTACCATGAAAGCCCACGGAAAGCCATATAAGTTTACTGCGTTTGGCGCTAACAGAGTCAATAATTATTAGACAGTCATTTTGAAGCTTTCATAACCACAAGGATAACTGTTAAATGACTCAAGATCCTCGGAGAGCTTTATTAAACCAACGCTTATATTTTTGTTAGCGTCTCTCGCCCAAAGAATATTATGTACAAACCAAATGAAGCACAATGACTACTTGTGCTTCTTTGAAAGTTCTTTACCTTTCAACACTTTTATCAAATTTTTGTTTTTGAAGCTTGGACCAACAATGGACACCAGGTCATCACGATCACATGACTTAACTTTGCCTTTTTTGGGTGTGCGGGGTGCTTTTTTGGGGTTAAAATAGGTATAACTTGAGAAGGAGGATAACACTTTAGTCCAGTAACTATGACAAACTCCTTCCAACCAAAACAAACAGGCATGCCATAGTAATTTATCTACATCTCATCCATCTTATCTTTGTTTCCATACATAAACCTACGCTTAAGAAGTTCATATACCATTTTCATTTAGAAATGAGCATTGTTGCCCTCCGGCAAATCAAGATATTTCCCAAAGTAGCTATCCCTAAAATAAGCATCCAATTTTTGTTCTCAAAGTATTTTTCTGAAGGTGTCGATAGATTTTCCCATGGATGACTTAACCACAAAATAACCCATTAAATTTGTGGCACCATCGCACTACATTCTCATAGGATAACAATTAATGCTGAAGGTTTTGACGAACTCTTCGGTGGAAGGGCTATTAGCATTTGGATCATCTCTTTTGAAATATTCCTCATCTCCGTGTTCCTCATATTCTTCTCCTGATTGAGATAACGCTTGTAAAACAAGATCATAAAGTGGTGGATGTAGCTTAGCTGCTTCACTTGTTTCTTTACTAGGACTTGATTCAACTTTTGTTCTTTTGGGAGCCATATTATCTAAAATTAACAAGAACATAAAAAAATACATTATAGTTGATTAATGCATCGTTAAAAGGGATAACAGTAAATCTAACAAGCAAAAAAGTAAAATAACAGTTCCAACAGATCACTTATCTGTTGGAATAGGTAGTATATCTATTGCAGCATATAACAAATCTATTGCAGCGGATGAGAAATCCGTTGCAACAATACAAAACGTATCACTCATTTTTTAAGACAGATGAATGGTCTGTACAACAGATCACACATTATTGTAACATGAGTGATTTGTTGGAATAGTTAAATAATCTATTACAACGGATGAGTAATCTATTGCAATAATACAAAACATATCACTCATCTGTTGAGAAATGAATGGTTTATGCAGCCGACCACATATCTATTGCAACATCATCTGTTGCAACATATGAGTGATCTGTTAGAACAGTTAAATAACCTATAGCAATATCTGAGTAATCTGTTATGATAATACAAAATATATTACTCATCTATTGAGAAAGATGAATGGTTTGTGCAACAGATCACATATCTGTTGCAATATATGAGTGATCTGTCAGAATAGTTAACTAACCTGCAACAATGATTGAGTAATCTGTTGTGATAATACAAAACATATCACTCATCTGTTAAGAAAGATTAATGGTCTATCCAACAGGTCACACATCTGTTGCAAGACATGAGTGATCTGTTGGAACAGTTATCAATGGTCAATATTGTTTAAATTTCTTCCAACATTGGGTCATCTATCATGGTAGATAAATGATCAGTTAGAAAAATCATGTCTTAGACATGTCCTATTGGAAGAGTTGATAGGATTTTATCCAATAGAAGCTTCATCTGTTGCATCAGATCATTAATCTGATGGTTCTTCTGTTGCATCAAATGGTTAACCAGTTGAATCAGATTTTTTATCTGATGCTTAATCTGTTGCAATATATGATTAATCTATTGCATCATATAGTTAAACTGTTGCATCATATGCTAAATTTATTGCATCAGATGGTTAATTTATTGCATCAAAATTGTAATCTGATGGTTTCTCTGGCGCATCAGATGGTTAATCTGTTGCATCATCTGACAAATCTGTTATATCAGATGGTTAATATATTGTACCAGATGGATAATCTGTTGGATAAAATAAAAAACAGTAGCACGATTTTGTTCAACAGAAAAACAACAATATCACCATTCTTACCAAGAACAAGAACATAACAAATCAACCCAAATCGTTGTTTTATTTTTATAAATACAAACAACAAAAATCAAACTTCAAAAAAATGCAACAAACAATAAAAAATCATAATTCACTTCGAAAAGAGAAGAGAAGAAATACCAGAAATTAGGGTTTTGTTCAGACCACATTTCAAATTAAAGCAACAAATAATGAAACTGTTAACCAATACTATAAAAGAAGTTGGCTCAAGTTCCTCTTTTTTTTCAAAACTAAAAAGGCCATAAATTTTTACTTGTAAAAGAAGAAAAGGAACGATAATGAATTCAAAGCTGTTGTGGTCGGAGAGCAAGGCTTTCACGTCAATTGAAGGTTGAAATCGAAAAGGAACTCGAAGCTCAACTATTTATCGTCGGATGTTGAAGTTGCAGAGAATTGAAAGGAGAAATTTGCAAAACTGTTGGTTAGGAAAGAGTTGAGAGAAACTGTCGAGAGAGAGGAGAGAGACTGGTTGATTTGGATTGAAGAGGGGTGTGGGTTGGGTTGATTTGTATTTTTGGAAAGATTAGAAAGTTTTGAAAATATTAATCAAGTCCACAATTAGCTTAATCAAGTTTTCTAATAATGTTTGACCCTTTAAGTTGATCAATGTTACCAATCCTTCATTCAAGACTTAAAAGATACCTTTCCTTCAATTTTCTCAAGAAACTGAAATGAAATCCAAAAAATAAGCGCAAATTTTAAAAAGAAAACGGTAAGATTAGAGAGGTAAAATAATGGAGTGAAAATAGAAGAGAGGTAGTGAAACACGCGTGTTTGAAATTTATGGGCAAAAAAATGTTATTTTTGCTATAAACTGTAATTTTGAAAAAATTATTGTTATTTATTGTAATTATAGTTTTCGGTATGCTACTTTCTGTAATTTTTTCATAATTAATTTTATTGGATGGAATAAATTAATTCAGTAATTATAGAGTCGTTTGGCCATGATTTTTTTTTTCACTTTTCTGGAATTCCTTCTTTACTCTATGTCAATTTTAACTCCAAGTTATGTTTAGCCATGAGAATTCCAAACACAACTTGGAGTTGTATTTGAAAAAGGTAAAGAAACAAGAAAAAGTTAGTTTTCACTTTTTTACATCTTCCTTCCCTCACAAAAATTCAAAAACTACTCCAATTATATTCATGAACAAACACAACTCCAACTTCGACTCCAACTCTAACTCAAATTTCAAATTAGTTTTCATCGCCAAACGCACACATATTCTCATCACTATAATTACAGAACAATTTAATGCCTCTTTGGTTATGAATATTTTCTTTGTAACTTAATTATACCTTATATGACTTGCGGGATGGGTTGAATGATTTTCTGTGTAACTGCTGAGTTGCAAATTTCTGTGTAATAATTTATTCTTTCCGTACTGTAGTGTATATCTAATTCTAGGTTTTCTATGTCATTTATTATCTGGTGTTGTTCTTCTCGTAGTGAGTTTTTTAAATTATATAAACTATCACATGTGCTTTTTTCTAAATTTTCTAAGGTTTTTTCTATCCATATTACCTTTTCTTTTAGTTCTTCCATTATTTTTCTAATTCGGTTTCTATAATTAATTTCATTATTTAGATTATCTTGGTTTTCTCTAGTTTTTCTAATATATTCTAATATCCACAATCTTGATCTGAATAATATCCTTCTGGGTAAATATCTTCGTATATTTGTTCTAAGGCATTTATCATTTCAATTTCGTAGTTTATTACTTCTTCTAATATCATTTTCTTAATATCTATTATTTCTATATCTTTAAGTATATATAAGATTAAAACTTTAAGGTAGTCTAAACGACTTATTTTTTAAAATTGATATTTTATAGTTGTTTGTTTTAGCCTTATTAGTTTTTGCATACTTTTATTAAGAGATTTTATGTATTTTTTATTTTCCATGTATCTAACTATATTTATTTTTATCTGTTTTCCTAGTAATTGTATATTTCGCATATCTTTTTCTAATATTCTACGTAACTTAGCATAATAAGCATTTATAAGAGTAGTTAGGTATATGTGGTATATAATTTACTCTATCCATATAATATTCTCCAAATGCGTTTTCTAATATAATTTTTCTTATATCTACAATATTTATATCTCTAAGTGCATACAAAATAAGTATCTTAAATTTATCTACCATGACATCAGATATATTATCATTCATTATCATAAAATTGCTTTTTTCAAAATATTCCCTTCAACCATGTACATAATAAAATATAGTCATCTCAGATTACTATTTACTAGATTATTCTTAAATAACATGTTCTTCGGTCACTATTAGCATGGTAATTCGGATACTTTTTTCCCTTAAACAGCGCCTCGACTTTGGTTACTCCCCGCCATGGCTTCTTGCCTCATTGGTTTCACCTTTAGGATGGCATAGTTCTTTGGAATTTTTCTCCGTTTCCACTTTGCTAATAAACTTTTTAACATATTATTTTTCGAATAATTCTACTATAAAGTAACTAATATGAATTTATTTTATCATATCATGATTGTCGGGAATGATGAATTTAGCTATTCATAATTATAAATAGATATACCTGTTCCGGTAGCTTTGATATTTCTGAGGTTTGTTGCTCCATAGCTTTTTCCATTGCATTGTATATATTTAATTAACTGGGCTAAATATTTTTGAACGGAATGGAGAGAGTTTTTTGGCTAATGTGTGAAGGCTTGCCCTTTGCAATGCCTTCTGAGCTCTTATTTATAGAATGAAAGTATACAATTTTTCTTTACATCCGTCTCAAATTAAAAAAAACTATTAAAAAACTAAAAGACTTAAAAATCTTTCCTTCTACCTACTCTAAGTCTATAAGACTAACTTTTCAAACTTTACATTAATTTTTATATTAAATGATGCTACCAACTACTAACTTTACGTAAACAACTTTTACAATAAGTCTTCCGTCTATTTTGTCGTATCTGTTGTATCTCCAATATTGCTCTGGTCTTATCTTTCCAGTTGTCGTCCTTATCTTCTTTTATTCTAACTGAACTGCTGGGACGTCATTATCTCCTCCATTACATTTTGAACATTTGTGGTCTGGGTATTTGTTACCAATAGTCTTGCAATATCTGGTCAATAATTCCTCTGAAATAAATTTTTCTCTGATAGCTCTAGCGATAGGTTCTGTTTCTGGTTTAAGCAACGTGATAATCCATTGCCTAATAGTTTCCATATCTGTTTCTCGTAACTCTTTTGAATTTGAATATATTAATACATGATTTCTTGAATAGTAGCTCCATATAGGATTTTGGTTGCAATATGTATTTGCTAGCTCTTGCAAAATTGTAGATAGTCCGATAATTCTTTTGTTCGCATAAAATTTTGGTATCTCGATTCTGGGTATCTCTGGCTGTGAACTTATATCTTGTGGTATAATCATATCTCGTGTCATTCCTATCTTTACAACTTGTATGGGTTTTTTAACTTCATCAAATAATATCTCTGCTGGTGCCGTGTAAATTTTTATAAAAAATAAAGTACCTTTGGTTATTCTTTTAAAAGTAGTAAATGCTTCATATATCTCTGGTATAGTGGATATCTCAGTTCTGTCCGTGGTATATACGGTACTAAGTAATCCATATTCGTAGCAAGTTTTAACTAAGCTTGGTTTGGTTTTAGGTAAGGCAATTAGCTTATTGTATCCGGTCAATTTCTGGGTTATATAGTTTGTATCTGGTTCTTGGATATTTGTAGCTTTGGGGTTGCTATTTAAAAAGGTTTGTACATTGTAAATATTTTCTATATATGTGCGGGCTGTGTAGTTGTATGTCTTTTTGTCTTGATTTAGGCTATCTCGATATGTGGTAACTTGTGGGGGTATAAACATGGGGTCTTTTTTCTCTTTATTCATTTAAATTATATTTATAATACCTTGGTGGATATCTAAATCTAATTTTATCATAATTAGGTGGTATGTGTCTCATTCTTCTAGATTTTAAATGAATTATTAATTTTGCTTCAATACTAGATATTAGTGTAATTAGGTAAGCTAATCTTTCTGGATTTTCTTTTGTTTTATTTAGACTTATATATTCTGAATAATTACTAACTAAAGATTCTTTAATTTTTCTAAAAGCTTCTCTATTTTTAAATGGTCTTCTGATAATTAATTTAATTACTAACTAATTCAAATCTAACTAGTTCTATTACTAACTCTAACATATATCTCACTTCTGTACTTTTTAAATTGCGGATGTTAGAATATATTAGAAAAACTAGAGAAAACCAAGATAATCTAAATAACGAAATTAATTATAGAAACCGAATTAGAAAAATAATGGAAGAACTAAAAGAAAAGTTAATATGGATAGAAAAAATCTTAGAAAATTTAGAAAAAAGCACATGGGGTACTGAGATAGAAACGCTAAAGCTAAAGACTAGTGAAGATAAACTGAAGTCTATAACTATGAATCAGCTAACTCAGCAATGCGCAGAGCTATGTCGATCGGAAGACAATAAAATTCCAGAGCTAGAAGGAGACGTTGGGATACTCCATAAAACCCATAACGCTTATCAATATACTTCTGCAGGTACAAGCAGAGGAGTTAGAAAAAATATGAACCTAAACAAGCTATTTGACAAACCATATACACCAAATACATCAAAAGACCCCATGTTTATACCCCCACAAGTTACTACATATCGAGATAGTCTAAACCAAGACAAAAAGATATACAACTACACAACCCGCACATATATAGAAAATATCTACAATGTACAAACCTTTTTAAATAGCAACCCCAAAGCTACAAATATCCAAGAACCAGATACAAACTATATAACCCAGAAATTGACCGGATACAATAAGCTAATTGCCTTACCTAAAACCAAACCAAGCTTAGTCAAAACTTTCTACGAATATGGACTACTTAGCACCGTATATACCACAGACGGAACTGAGATATCCACTATACCAGAGATATACGAAGCATTTACCACTTTTAAAAGAATAACCAAAGGTACTTTATTTTTTATAAAAATTTACACGGCACCAGCAGAGATATTATTTGATGAAGTTAAAAAACCTATACAAGTTGTAATGATAGGAATGACACGAGATATGATTATACCACAAGATATTGGTTCACAGCCGGAGATACCTAGAATCGAGATACCAAAATTTTATGCGAACAAAAGAATTATCGGACTATCTACAATTTTACAAGAGCTAGCAAATACATATTGCAACCAAAATCCTATATGGAGCTACTATTCAAGAAATCATGTATTAATATATTCAAATTCAAAAGAGTTACGAGAAACAGATATGGAAACTATTAGGCAATGGATTATCACGTTGCTTAAACCAGAAACAGAACCTATCGCCAGAGCTATCAGAGAAAAATTTATTTCAGAGGAATTATTGACCAGATATTGCAAGACTATTGGACACAAATATCCAGACCACAAATGTTCAAAATGTAATGGAGGAGATAATAACGTCCCAACAGTTCAGTTAGAATAAAAGAAGATAAGGACGACAGCTGGAAAGATAAGACCAGAGCAATAATGGAGATACAACAGATACGACAAAATAGACGGAAGACTTATTGTAAAAGTTGTTTACGTAAAGATAGTAGTTGGTAGCATCATTTAATGTAAAATTAATGTAAAGTTTGAAAAGTTAGTCTTATAGACTAAGGGTACGTAGAAGGAAAGATTTTTAAGTCGTTTAGTTTTTTATAGTTTTTTTTTTAGTTTTTTTTGAAGACGGATGTAAAAAATTGTATACTTTCATTCTATAAATAAGAGAAGAGGAAGGCATTGCAGAGGGCAAGCCTTCACACATTAGCCAAAAAACTCTCTCCATTCCGTTCAAAAATATTTAGCCCAGTTAATTAAATATATACACTGCAATGGAAAAAGCTATGGAGCAACAAACCTCAGAAATATCAAAGCTACCGGAACAGGTATATCTATTTATGATTATGAATAGCTAAATTCATAATTCTCGACAATCGTGATATGATAAAATAAATTCATATTAGTTACTTTATAGTAGAATTATTCGAAAAATAATATGTTAAGAAGTTTATTAGCAAAGTGAAAACGGAGAAAAATTCCTAAGGACTATGCCATCCTAAAGGTGAAACCAATGAGGCAAGAAGCCGTGGTGGGGAGTAACCAGAGTCGAGGCGTTGTTTAAGGGAAAAAGTATCCGAATTACCATGCTAATAGTGACCGAAGAACATGTTATTTAAGAATAATCTAGTATATAGCAATCTGAGATGACTATATTTTATTATGTACATGGTTGAAGGGAATATTTTGAAAAAAGCAATTTTATGATAATGAATAACAATTTATCTGATGTCATGGTAGATAAATTTAAGATACTTATTTTGTATGCACTTAGAGATATAAATGTTGTAGATATAAGAAAAATTATATTAGAAAAAGCATTTGAAGAATATTATATGGATAGAGTAAATTATATACCACATAGACCTAACTACTCTTATAAATGCTTATTATGCTAAGTTACGTAGAATATTTAGAAAAAGATATGCGAAATATACAATTACTTGAAAAACAGATAAAAATAAATATAGTTAGATACATGGAAAATAAAAAATACATAAAATCTCTTAATAAAAGTATGCAAAAACTAATAAGGCTAAAACAAACAACTATAAAATATCAATTTTTAAAAATAGGTCGTTTAGACTACCTTAAAGTTTTAATCTTATATATACTTAAAGATATAGAAATAATAGATATTAAGAAAATAATATTAGAAGAAGTAATAAACTATGAAATTGAAATGATAAATGCCTTAGAACAAATATACGAAGACATTTACCCAGAAGGATATTATTCAGATCAAGATTGCGGATGTTAGAATATATTAGAAAAACTAGAGAAAACCAAGATAATCTAAATAACGAAATTAATTATAGAAACCGAATTAGAAAAATAATGGAAAAACTAAAAGAAAAGTTAATATGGATAGAAAAAACCTTAGAAAATTTAGAAAAAAACACATGTGATAGTTTATATAATATAAAAAACTCACTACGAGAAGAACAATACAAGATAATAAATGACATAGAAAATCTAGAATTAAATATATACTACAGTACAGATAGAATAAATTATTACACAAAAATTTGCAACTCAGCAGTTACTACAGGATAAAATAATAAACTAAATAAATTAATGAATACATCTCACAAAAAGAATAATTTATTAAAACAAAATCTAAAAAATATCCACGCACTAAAAAGAATAGATTCATTAACTACAATAAATCTATTTAATATCCTAGTTATCCGCACCCCCTACAAATGGTATCAGAGCACAGTAATTTAAAAAGTACAAAAGTGAGATATATGTTAGAGTTAGTAATAGAACTAGTTAGATTTGAATTAGTTAGTGATTAAATTAATTATGAGAAGACCATTTAAAAATAGAGAAGCTTTTAGAAAAATTAAAGAATCTTTAGTTAGTAATTATTCAGAATATATAAGTCTAAATAAAACAAAAGAAAATCCACAAAGATTAGCCTAACTAGTTACATTAATATCTAGTATTGAAGCAAAATTAATAATCCATTTAAAATCTAGAAGAATGAGACATATACCACCTAATTATGATAAAATTAGATTTAGATATCCGCCAAGATATTATAAATATAATTTAAATGAATAAAGAGCAAAAATACAAAGAATTAAAATAATTTATCTCTGAAAAACGTAAAGAATTAAAAATAAGAAAAGAAAGATTACATTACAATATATTTGCCGAAGTTAGTAAAAATTCAATAAATATACAAAAAGATGAAATATCAAAATTTGAATCCCAAATAGATAGTTTAGAATATATATATCAACATGAACTAATCACAATAAAATGAATAAAGAAGAATTTATAATAGATGAAAAAATATATGAAAATCACGAAGGATCAAAAATAAAAATAGTATTTTCAAATCTAGGAAGAAGATATAAGAAAATAGGAGAACATTTATATTTAATGTTAGAAAAAGAAGAATTAAAATTAGAAGATAAATTAACAACAATGGTAAGAATAGAAAAAGAAAATGAAGAAATAGATAGAAAAAAGATAATAGAAAAAATTAAACAACAAACTACGGAAGAAATACGAAAAATAGAAGAAACTAAAAATAGTAGAATTGTTGAATTAGAAAAAGAACTACAAATGTTAAAAGATTTGTACGAACAAAGACAAAAAGAAAAGGAAGAAAAAGATAAAGAACAAAAATTAATAAACGAGATAAATCAATTTAAGGAAAAATTAGAAATAAATAATATAGATATTGAAGAGACAGATAATTATGATTCAGAAGATAGTGAAACATATATAGAAATATTAACAAATATAAAAGATTTATAAATTAACAAAAAACAAGAAAAAATTAATGAAAAAAACTTAGAAAATAATAACACAGAAATAAATACTCTTGATAAAAAAGAAGATGACAATATACTACCTAAGACAACAGAAATAAGAAAACCTATATATTATAAAAATAAATTTAAAAGATATAATGAATATGACAAATGGACACCAAAACAAATAATTAATAAAAATTATAACTTCTTAGACCTAGACTGTGTAATAGATACAGAAAAAATAATACAATTATGGATAGGATATATATGACAAAACAATTATTAGATAATAATATAAACATAACAGATGCACCAGAATATATAGAAAAAACACTAATAGGATCAGTAAAACTATGGTTTACAAATTTAACTGAAAATAGTAAAAAAGTATTAAGAACTAATAAACCTATGGAAGGAACATCATCAACAACAACTAAACTAACACCTATAGAATTATTGAAAAAATATGAAGAAGAACAAGATGAAGAAAAAGATACAAATAGGAATTTAATGATAAAATTAACAATATGTAATATGTGTTATATAGACGAATATACTTGCGCATTTAAAGAATATTATTATAAAGGAGCATATAGTATAGAAGAAAGTAAGGAAATAAGAAAATTATATTATAATAAATTACCCGAACCATTTAGTTCAAAAATAATAAAAAGTTGGGAAGAAGCAAAAATAGTAGATACGTTAGGAGCTAGAATAAAATTTTTACAACAATGGTATAGAAACTTATGTGAAAAATATAGAGAAGAATTAAAAATGGAAAAAACATTAATAAGAAATTTAGCATGTTGCAAAAATAAAATAGCACCCCAATTTGGATGCGAAGAAAGATATTATAAGAAAAGAAAAAGACATAAGAAATATAAGAAATATAAAAAATCAAAATATAAATATAAGAAACCAAGAAAAAGATATTATGTAAAAAATTATAAAAATAAAAGACCATATAGAAAGAAAAATCTATAAAAGAATGTACATGTTATAATTGTGGAAAGTTAGGACATTTAGCTAGAGATTGTAAATTACCCAAAAATCCAAAAAATAAACAAATATCCGAAATAAAAATAGAAAATACATAATATATGCAGATAGATTATATAGATTATGAATTAGAAAGTGAAGATAGTATATATGAAATTTCAGAAAACGAAACAGATACTGAAACAGATAGTGAAATAGATGAATCGAATGACTGAAGAAGATTTAAAAATAATAACAAAAGAAGAATATTTAAATGACGAAGGAACAGAACAAAAAATAATATTTGACAGTAATATATTTGATGAAATAAAAGGAAAAGAGTTAGATCTAAGTGTAGAAAAAATATTTAAAATACCAACAATAAAAAATATTTTTACTAGGAAAAAAGATGAATATTATGTATTATGTCAAAAAGAACATGTAATAGACTGCAGATATGCAAAAAGAAAAGCTAGTATACCACTAGTAACAAAAAGAATAATAAATAAAGAAATAAATGATATAAAAAGTAAAGGAGATCCAATAAAATATGTACACCTCGGAGGTACAAAAATATTAATAAAAGCATGTTTTAGAGAAGGAATAGATACACCAATAGAATTATATTTAGCAGATGATAGAATTATAAAACCTATAGAAAAAAGCATAATAACTGCCGTAAAAGGAAATTTAATATACCAAAAATTTAAATTTATAATAAGTGCAAATTATTCAGTAGCGGTAACAGATAGAAATATAGATAAATCACTAGTATTATATTGGAAGATATCAGGAATAGAATTAACCCCAGGAAGTAATATATTTACAGCAAGATGTAAAAATCTATATGTATTAACAACAAAACATAAAATAACAGGAAAAAATAAAATTAACAAAATACAAATAGATAGCCCATTTGAACAAATTGTAAAAACAATAGATTATAATGATTATAGTTATAGAGACATAGATATAGAAGAAAATTTAGAAATAATAAATGATAGAATAAGTACAACAAAAAGAATAGCTAATGAAAAACCAGAGTCATCGAGCTCATCAAAAAGAACAAGTTATGAAACAAATTCAATAAGTAATTTAAACCAATATTACATAACAGGAAAAATAAATGAAAAAGAACACTTAATACTATTAAAACAAGAATAAAATTATATAGCAAAATGTCTAGTAAAAAATGAAGAAATAAAAAATGATAATGATATATGCCCAAATCTACCGAGGAGTTTAATAAATAGTAAAGATATAGCAGAAAAAGAAATAATAATAGGAGGAATTAGGAAAATAAAAATAGAATTTGATGTAAAAGAAGAAATGCAAAAAGCAGATATAATATTAGGAATAAAATGGTTAGAACAAGTAAAACCATATAATATAGAACATACACAATTAGCCATAACATATAATAGGGAAAGATTATTCTTAAAAAAAGCCTTAACATAAAATGAAAATATATGTATTAATGAGGATAGTAGTGGAAGGATATTACAGTAGATATTATACGCCTATGATAGATACAGGAGCAGAAGCTAATTTATGTAGATATAATTGCTTACCAGAAAGTAAATGGGATAAATTAAAAATACCAATAGTAGTTAAAGGATTTAATAATGAAAGAAGCTTAATTACTTATAAAGCTAGGAACGTAAAAGCACAAATATGAGATAAGATATTAACAATAGAAGAAATTTATAATTATGAACTAACATCAAAAGATATACTTTTAGGAATGTCATTTTTAGATAAATTATACCCACATATAATAACTAAAAACGATTGGTGGTTCACAACCCCATGTAAACAAAAAGTAAGAGCAAAAAGAGTTAATAATAAAATAAGAAAGAAAACTGATTGGATAAAAGGAAGTGAAAAAATTACACAAAAGTTAGAAAATATAAAAAACGTTGAAGATACAATAGAATTAGTAGTATTTTCGATAAATAAAACAGAAATAACTATATTTTCAATAAATAAGATAGAAATAGTTAAGAAAAAATTAGAACAATTATATAGTGAAGATCCCTTAAAAGGATGGGAAAAACATAAAACTACCATAAAAATTGAATTAATAGATAAAAATAGTATAATAACCCAAAAACCACTAACATACAATTTTGATGATTTAAAAGAATTTAAAATGCATATAGATGAATTATTAGAAAAACAATATATACAAAAAAGTAATAGTAAACATAATAGTCCAGCATTTATAGTAAATAAACATACTGAACAAAAAAGAGGAAAAAGTAGAATGGTTATTGATTATAGAAATTTAAATGCAAAAACTATAACATATAATTATCCAATACCAAATAAGATATTAAAAATAAGACAAATCCAAGGATATAATTATTTTAGCAAATTTGATTGTAAATCGGGATTTTACCATCTAAAGTTAGAAGAAGAATCTAAAGAATTAACCGCATTTACGGTACCACAAGGATTTTATGAGTGGAATGTATTACCCTTTGGATATAAAAATGCACCAGGTAGATATCAACATTTTATGGATAATTATTTTAAACAATTATCTAATTGCATAGTATACATAGATGATATATTATTATACACAAAAACTAAAAAAGAACATATAAAATTATTAGAACAGTTTACAGATATAATAGAAAATTCAGGAATAAGTCTAAGCGAAAAGAAAGCCGAAATTATGAAGAATCAGATAGAATTTTTAGGAATACAAATAGATAAAAGTGGAGTAAAAATGCAACAACATATAGTACAAAAAATAATAAATTCGAAAGAAGAATTAGATACAAAAAAGAAATTACAATCATTTTTAGGATTAGTAAACCAAGTAAGAGAATATATTCCAAAATTAGCAGAAAACTTAAAACCACTACAGAAAAAATCAAAAAAGGATATAGAATATAATTATAATGAAGAAGATAAAAAACAAGTTCAAAAAATAAAATTACTTTGCAAGGAATTACCAAAATTACAATTTCCGGATGAAAATAGAAAATTTACATACATAGTAGAAGCAGATGCCAGTGAATATAGTTACGGAGGAGTACTTAAATATAGATATGAAGTAGAAAAAATAGAACACCATTGTAGATACTACTCAGGTACGTTCAACGAGACAGAAATAAAATGGGAAATAAATAGAAAAGAATTATGTTCATTATATAAATGTTTGTTAGCATTTGAGCCATATATTGCATATAACAAATTTATTGTGCGAACAGATAATACACAGGTACGCTGGTGGCTAACAAAGAAAATACAAAATTTAGTTACAACAAAAGAGATTCGGAGACTAATTTTAAACATATTAAATTTTACATTTGTAATAGAAGTAATCAGTACTAACAAAAATGTTATTGCAGATTACATATCAAGACAAAGCTACACAAACTGAAATGATAAAAGAAAATATACATGAAAAGATACTCAACGCCCTGACTACGCTTTTATTGAAAGTGGACAGTATGGGTACTGAGATAGTAAAGATGGGTACTGAGATAGAAATGCTAAAGCTAAAGACTAGTGAAGATAAACTGAAGTCTATAGCTATGAATCAGCTAACTCAGCAATGCGCAGAGCTATGTCGATCGGAAGAAAATAAAATTCCAGAGCTAGAAGGAGATGTTGGGATACTCCATAAAACCCATAACGTTTATCAATCTACTTCTGCAGGTACAAGCAGAGGAGTTAGAAAAAATATGAACCTAAACAAGCTATTTGACAAACCATATACACCAAATACATCAAAAGACCCCATGTTTATACCCCCACAAGTTACCACATATCGAGATAGCCTAAACCAAGACAAAAAGACATACAACTACACAGCCCGCACATATATAGAAAATATTTACAATGTACAAACCTTTTTAAATAGCAACCCCAAAGCTACAAATATCCAAGAACCAGATACAAACTATATAACCCAGAAATTGACCGGATACAATAAGCTAATTGCCTTACCTAAAACCAAACCAAGCTTAGTCAAAACTTGCTACGAATATGGACTACTTAGCACCGTATATACCACAGACGGAACTGAGATATCCACTATACCAGAGATATACGAAGCATTTACCACTTTTAAAAGAATAACCAAAGGTACTTTATTTTTTATAAAAATTTACACGGCACCAGCAGAGATATTATTTGATGAAGTTAAAAAACCTATACAAGTTGTAAAGATAGGAATGACACGAGATATGATTATACCACAAGATATTGGTTCACAGCCGGAGATACCTAGAATCGAGATACCAAAATTTTATGCGAACAAAAGAATTATCGGACTATCTACAATTTTACAAGAGCTAGCAAATACATATTGCAACCAAAATCCTATATGGAGCTACTATTCAAGAAATCATGTATTAATATATTCAAATTCAAAAGAGTTACGAGAAACAGATATGGAAACTATTAGGCAATGGATTATCACGTTGCTTAAACCAGAAACAGAACCTATCGCCAGAGCTATCAGAGAAAAATTTATTTCAGAGGAATTATTGACCAGATATTGCAAGACTATTGGACACAAATACCCAGACCACAAATGTTCAAAATGTAATGGAGGAGATAATGACGTCCCAGCAGTTCAGTTAGAATAAAAGAAGATAAGGACGACAGCTGGAAAGATAAGACCAGAGCAATAATGGAGATACAACAGATACGACAAAATAGACGAAAGACTTATTGTAAAAGCTGTTTACGTAAAGTTAGTAGTTGGTAGCATCATTTAATGTAAAAATTAATGTAATGTTTGAAAAGTTAGTCTTATAGACTTAGGGTAGGTAGAAGGAAAGACTTTTAAGTCTTTTAGTTTTTTAATAGTTTTTTCTTAATTTGGGACGGATGTAAAGAAAAATTGTATACTTTCATTCTATAAATAAGAGCTCAGAAGGCATTGCAAAGGGCAAGCCTTCACACATTAGCCAAAAAACTCTCTCCATTCCGTTCAAAAATATTTAGCCCAGTTAATTAAATATATACACTGCAATGGAAAAAGCTATGGAGCAACAAACCTCAGAAATATCAAAGCTACCGGAACAGGTATATCTATTTATGATTATGAATAGCTAAATTCATAATTCCCGACAATCATGATATGATAAAATAAATTAATATTAGTTACTTTGTAGTAGAATTATTCAAAAAATAATATGTTAAGAAGTTTATTAGCAAAGTGGAAACGGAGAAAAATTCCTAAGGACTATGCCATCCTAAAGGTGAAACCAATGAGGCAAGAAGTCGTGGCGGGGAGTAACCAAAGTCGAGGCACTGTTTAAGGGAAAAAGTATCCGAATTACCATGTTAATAGTGACTGAAGAACATGTTGTTTAAGAATAATCTAGTATATAGTAATCTGAGATGACTATATTTTATTATGTACATGGTTGAAGGGAATATTTTGAAAAAAGCAATTTTATGATAATGAATAACAATTTATCTGATGTCATGGTAGATAAATTTAAGATACTTATTTTGTATGCACTTAGAGATATAAATGTTGTAGATATAAGAAAAATTATATTAGAAAAAGCATTTGGAGAATATTATATGGATAGAGTAAATTATATACCACATATACCTAACTACTCTTATAAATGCTTATTATGCTAAGTTACGTAGAATATTTAGAAAAAGATATGTGAAATATACAATTACTAGGAAAACAGATAAAAATAAATATAGTTAGATACATGGAAAATAAAAAATACATAAAATCTCTTAATAAAAGTATGCAAAAACTAATAAGGCTAAAACAAACAACTATAAAATACCAATTTTAAAAAAAAAAGAGGTCGTTTAGACTACCTTAAAGTTTTAATCTTATATATACTTAAAGATATAGAAATAATAGATATTAAGAAAATGATATTAGAAGAAGTAATAAACTACGAAATTGAAATAATAAATGCCTTAGAACAAATATACGAAGACATTTACCCAGAAGGATATTATTCATATCAAGATTGTGGATGTTAGAATATATTAGAAAAACTAGAGAAAACCAAGATAATCTAAATAACGAAATTAATTATAGAAACCGAATTAGAAAAATAATGGAAGAACTAAAAGAAAAGTTAATATGGATAGAAAAAACCTTAGAAAATTTAGAAAAAAACACATGTGATAGTTTATATAATTTAAAAAACTCACTACAAGAAGAACAACACCAGATAATAAATGAAATAGAAAACCTAGAATTAGATATACACTACAGTACAGAAAGAATAAATTATTACACAGAAATTTACAACTCAGCAGTTACTACAGGATAAAATAATAAACTAAATAAATTAATGAATACATCTCACAAAAAGAATAATTTATTAAAACAAAATCTAAAAAATATCCACGCACAAAAAAAGAATAGATTCATTAGCTATAATAAATTTATTTATTATCCCTAGTTATCCGCACCCCCCTAAAAAGTTTTAATAAAAGCCCATTCTTTTTTCTTTAGTTACCAACAATACCATGTAGGAAATTTACAATAATACCATCTTATGTGGCCTTGCATATATTTCCACATATGTGGGCCCCTCTATCTTCCATTTATTTTTTATTTTTATTTATCCTTTTTTATGTATAAACTTATTTTAAATATATTATATTTAAGTAAATTCATTAGTAAGATGATAATTTATTGTAAAAATTAATTATTGATAAAATTAAATAAATTTTATTCTTTATTTAATTTCATATCAAACATATAATTTACTTGCTTTCTTATTTGTTACTACAATTTCACCTAATTTATTTATTTTTTCTAATATATAGAAGAGAAAATTTTGATATGCCTGCTTATGTTGTCTTCTTCAACTGCTTCAATCGTGATTTTATTATATTGGCTCTAATTAATTATTATAAGTCATTTATATATTAAAAAATAATAATATTTAATTTAAAAAAACAGACATTTATGACATGTCTATTTCAGTTGTTTAAATCATAATTTTACTTTCTATTACATCATTTTTACTGAATTATTATAAATTATTTATATATTAAAAAATTAATAATATTTAATATAAAAATTAAAATAGACATTTATGACATGTCTGCTTCAGCTGCTTTAATCGTAATTTTACTAAATATCATCCCTAATTAATTATTATAAGTCATCTAAGTATTTAAAAAAGCTCTCCATCGATCTGTCGGCTTTAGCTGTTTGCTCCGTGATTTTACTATATCATTTCTAAGTAATTATTATACATTATGTACATATTAAAAGATTAATAATATCTAATAAAACAATAGAATAGACATTTATGATATGTCTGCATCAGCTACTTTAATCATAATTTTACAAAATATCACCTCTAATTAATTATTATAAGTCATCTAAGTATTAAATAAATAAATAAATAATATTTAATTAAAAAATAAAATAAATATAAAATGATAAGTTAACTCTTCATGTTTAAAATAACTTGACGCATTAAGTGAGGTTTCACTTACTTTTGTTTTCACAAGTATCTTTAATAGTAATTTTATTATATCACTTCTAATTAGTTGTTGTGAGTCATTTAAGACATGTCTCTTTCGCTACTTCAATCGTGATTTTACTATCTCACCTCTAATTAATTATTATGGTTATCTAAGTATCATGTCACTTAAATTGGAGTATAAAAAGTTTTACACAATAATTAAAAATTTAAATTATTTAAAAAATATAATTGACTATCAGTGACACAAAACTCTGAACAAGGAGGGTAGCGTATATTTTTTGAAAATTACATAAAAATATTATAAATTATAATAATTAAAAATTTGAAATATCTAAAAATAATTTAATATATTATATATTTTTATAAAATACTATAAATCACAATAATTAACAACTTAAAAAATTTAAATGATATAAATATTTGGTTGACTTTTGAAATTGTACCAGTTTCACTTAAATTGAAATAGAAGAAAATTTTTATAAATCACAATAATTAAAATTTTAAATTATTTTAAAAATACAATTGATCATCAATGCCGCAAAAGTTTGAATAGAGAGAGTAACATATATTATTTAAAAATTACATAAAAAATATTATAGATTACAATATTAACAACTTCAAATATTTAAAAACATATTAAAAGTATGATTGATTATCTAAATTTATTTTGTGTCATAGAAATTGAGACAAAAAAAATATATTGAGCTCATGCTAGATCCCGGATGACTCTTAGGATATATATGCAATCCAACCTTTTTTTAAACTTTTGTTTAAATATATCAAAATTGAAAATACAAGTTCTAATACAATACATCAAACAAGACATAAGAAATAATGTTAGCATAAATAATACCAATATTACTAATACAAGCATTATTAATGCAAATATTATTAATACATTCTATCGGCATTATTTTTGTACACTCTAACAAAAGACTCCACGTTTCAATGTACGGAACATATACAAAAGCAAAGTTCAATAAAATATCTACATAAGTATATTTTATCATGTTCTCAAAGTCAAATAATTTAAATTAATATGAAAGATGGTAACTTATAGTTTTCTTTTCTATATAATTTTTGAAACACTTAAAATTTGAATTTAAAATATGAATTTAGTTTAACTTCAAAGAACAAGGTGACAAATAAAAGAAAAGGGAAAAATGAAAGCAAATGATGTTTATGGAGGCTTAGTAAGGAAATATAATGTGGGTTATTAATTGCAATTCACATGTGATGCAATATGTAATGACTACATAACCCTTTATCTTTTTCAACACTTATTCTCAAGTCTTATGTATCATTTTTAATCTCAAATTTTCTACTTAATGTAGCAAATCTCAATCATATGATTAAAAATATAAACTTTTAAATGCATCAAATTTTATTGTTTATATGTGTAAGTTATACATAATTATCTTGTAAGATTTGACTCTGTGAAAAAATACTATCAAGTTGTTAATATATTTTGTGTATTCATGTTTTATAATTAATAATTCGAATTAATATCAATTTAACTTACAGTACATAGTAAAAATATCTTAAGATTGGATCCGTGCTGACACGGGTCATGCTCCTCTAGTTATATAGAATAGGTGGTTTCGACCACCTCTCATGCAATTACCAAAAAACCTCTCCATTCCCACTTAATTACATATCATGCCCTAATATATAATAATTTCATTATTTTATCATAATGGTTTAAATATTTAATATATTCTATTAATTTATATTAATTAACTATAACTATATATTGGAAGTAAAAAAAAATTATTTATTTAATTGGCTATCATGTTCAAAACTAATTTGTTACCATGAATCACAATAATTAATAACTTAAAATATTTAAAAGACATATAGAAATTTTATTGACACTAATTATTTTAGCAATGCCACAAATATTGAGATAAAAGAAAAAGTACTGCAAATTATAATAATTAACAACTTAAAATATTTAAAAGATATATAAAAATTTTAGTTGATCCTCAAAATTGTATCGAAGCCACATAAATTGAGACACAAGGAGTAAATATATTATTTGATAATTACGTAAAAATTATTATAAATTACAATAATTAACAAGTTAAAATACTTTTTTAAAAATAGATAAAATTTTATTCATCTCTCAAAATTTTATCGGTGCAGCATAAATCATGACAAAATAAAAAATTATCTTAATTAGTTGCAACTAAATATTTAATGTAAGTAAATTTTATTATTTTAATTTACTTTTATAAAGAAAATTAATCTTTTTATTTATTTATTTATTTTAGTAAATTCAAATTTTAAAATTATTTTTTTCTTATAGATAAATATTAATATTTAAACTTAAATTTAACTTTTTAAAGTACAAAATTAATAAATTTAATTTAATAAAATAAATTTCTAATGAATATTTTCTTAGAATTTGTGTTGGGTCAATATGTATCAAGTTAAAAACAAATAAAGAAAAATATATAGTAAAATTTTATTATTGTGAAAGATAAATATAATGCACTATCCAATAATATTTAATAATATCATATTTTGCATAAGCAAATACAGCATCCCGTATTTAATTAATATACCATTTTTGTGAATTATCCATGATTACTATTGTATATGATAAAATTATATTAATTTTTATAGTAATAACATAATCAATCGCTCTTAATTAATTATTATGAGTCATCTAGGTATTAAGAAAATAAATAATATTTAATGAAAAAATAAAATAGACATAAAATGTGAAATTAACTCTTAATGTTTTAAATTAAATTTTCATCTTTCGAACGATGATTTTACTATATCACTCCTTATTATAAATCATTTATGTATTAGAAAAATAAAAATATTTGATTGACTATCAAAATTATATTAGTACCACATAAATTGAACGGTACAGAAGAAGATATAAAACAACATATATTATTTGAATGAAATAAAAAGTACTACAAATAACAATAATTAACAAAACAAATTTAAAAATTCACTGATTTCTGCTGCTTCAATCGTGATTTTAATGTATCACCCGCAATTAATTATTATAAGTCACTTATGTATTGAAAAATTAATAAAATTGAATCCATGATTTTACTATATATATATATATACTATGAATAAAAATTTTCATGATATTTTTTTTAAAAAATAAAAATTACTACATATACTCAAAGGACAAAAGGGTAAAAACACACAAGAGATAAGTGTAGAGAAATCAAGAAGCACCAAATGGATTATTAGCATTTGTAACATTCAACACATTTCTAAATGATTCCAAATTCTTCTTGAATCAACACATACATACACATAATAAAAATAATAAATAAAAAATAATAATTATTATATTTTACTATATCACCCCGAATTAAATATTATGGTAATTTAAGCATTATGCCACATAAGTTGAAATAGAAAAAATATTATAAATCACAATGATAAAAAATTTAAATTATTTAAAAAATATAATTGGCTATCGTCGACACAAAACTCTGGACAGGGAGAGTAGCATATATTATTAAAAAATTACATAAAAAGTATTATAAATTACAATAGTCACCAACTTAAAATATCTAAAAACAATTTAATATGTTATATATTTTAAAAAAAATACATGAAAAATACTAGAAATCGCAATAATTAACAACTTAAAAAATTTAAAAGATATAAAATATTTGGTCAACTCTTGAAATTATATTAGTGTCACTGAAATTGGAATAGAAGAAAAGTATTATAAATCACAATAATTAAAAACTTAAATTATTTTTAAACTATAATTGACTATCAATGCCCCAAAAATTTGAACAAGAAAAGTAACGTTTATTAATTTAAAAATTACATAAAAAATATTATAAATTACAATAGTTAACAACTTAAATTATCTAAATACATATTAAAATAACATATGTTGAATTCATGCTAGATTTTGGATTAATTCTAGAAAACATATGCAATCTTTTTATTAAATTTTTTTATTTAAATATATCAAGATTGAAAAGATAAATAAATATCATAATATTAGGTACGTGCTGACACGGACCATGCTTCTCTAGTATTATAGAAGAGGTGGTTTCAATATGGTAGTTTTTTGTCTTTAAATTCATACTTAAGGGTATTAAAGTCATTACAATAAATTATAAGCTCAATTCAATTATTTTTTGTGCTTTGATTTTGGAACCTCATCAAAAGTTTGAATAAAAGCCCATATTTTTCTCTTTAATTACAAGCAATGACATATAAAAAATTTACCATAATGTCATCACACATGGCCTTACATATATTTCCACACATGTGGGCCCTCTATCTTCCATTTATTTTTCAATGTTATTTATTTTTTTATGTATAAAATTGTTTCAAATATATTTAAGTAAATTGATTAGTAGGATGATAATTTATTGTAAAAATTAATTATAATTGATGCAATTAAATAAATTTTATTCTTTATTTAATTTCATATCAAACACATAATTTACTTTCTTTCTTATTTGTTACTACAATTTCACCTAATTTATTTTTTTCATAATATATTCAATCGTGATTTTGCTATATCACCTCTAATTAATTATTATGGTCATCTAAGTATCATGTCGCTTAAATTGGAGTAGAAAAAGTTTTACACAATAATTAAAAATTTAGATTATTTAAAAAATATAATTGACTATCAGTGACACAGAACTTTGGACAAGGAAAGTAGCATATATTTTTTAAAAATTACATAAAAAATATTATAAATTACAATAATTAAAAACTTGAAACATCTAAAAATAATTTGATCTATTATATATTTTTAAAAAATACTATAAATCACATTAATTAACAACTTAAAAATTTAAACGATATAAATATTTGGTTGACTCTCGATCCCGGATGAATCTTAGGATGTATATGCAATCCATCTTTTTTTAAAACTTTTGTTTAAATATATCAAAATTGTAAAAGTAAGTTCTAATACAGTATATCAAACAGTGTATAAGAAATAATGTAAGCATAAATAATACCAATATTATTAATACAAACATTATTAATACATTCTATCAACATTATTTTTATACACTCTAACAAATGACTCCACGTTTAAATGGAAGGAGAATATACAAAACCAAAGTTCAATAAAATATCTACATAAGTATGTTTTATCGTGTTCTCAAAGTCAAATAATTTAAATTAATATGAAAGATGGTTTTATATAATTTTTGAATCACTTAAAATTTGAATTTAAAATATTAATTTAGTTTAACTTCAAAGAACAAGTTGACCAATAAAAGAGAAGGAGAAAATGATATTTATGACGGCTTAGTAAGGGAATACAATGCGGGTTATTAACTGCAACCCACATGTGATGTAATATGCAATGACTAGATAACCCTTTATCTTTTTCAACAATTATTCTCTATTTTATGCAACAAGTGTCAAGTCTTATGTATCAATTTTAATCTCATATTTTCTACTTAATGTAACAAATTTTAACCATATGATTAAATATATAGACTTCTATATGCATCGAATTTTGTTATTTGTATGAGTAAGTTATACATAATTATCTTCTAAGAGTTGACTCCTTGAAAAATACTACCAAGCAGTTAATATGTTTTGTCTATTCATATTTTATAATTCATAATTCGAAATAATATCAATTTAACTTACTATATATAATGAAAATATCTTAACATTGGGCCCGTGCTGACACGGGTCATACTCCTCTAGTATATCTATAATTAATAATCTATCTATAATCTATGTCTATATCTATATCTATAATATATTAAAAGTGTGAAGGGTCTAAGAAATATTATTTGAACTTTTTGTCCTTTATTAAAAGTCTTTGATTTAGAAAATGGCTATAAAGTGGAAATAAAATAGCCAACCGGTTATTTTTTGATAAAATGCCAAACTTGGGCTATTTATTTTAAATAGAAAAACTCAATGAAAAAATCTAGTGAACGAAAAAGAGCACACGCACCTTGTAATACATCTTTAGTGTTGCCTCATTAAAAACCTTCCCAGGAAAACCCGATTGAGATAAAATCTTAATTAAGGAAAAAAGTGTACAACACGTATTTGACTCCCCCTACGGAAACTTCAATTTAATGACTTGAATCTCTGTATCTCAATCTTGTGCACTATCTTCTCAAAAGTTATCGTTGGTAGAGACTTGGTGAATAAATTAGCAATATCGTCATTTGAACGAATCTGTCACGCGTTGATAGCACCATTCTTCAGAAGCTCATGTGTGTAGAAAAGTTTTGACAAAATGTGCTCTGTTCTATCTCCTTTTATGAATCCTTCCTTTCATTGTGCTATGCAAACTTCATTATCTTCATATAAAATCGTAGGCACTTTATCATATTTCAGACCACATTTTTCTTGAATGAGATGTATCATGGATCTCAACCATACGCATTCTTGACTTGCTTCATGAATAACAATTATCTCAACATGATTTGAAGAAGTGACAGTTGTTTTATACTTCATCGAACGTCATGATGTAGTTGTATCTCCATATATAAGTAAATAGCTCATCTGAGATTGAATTTCATATGGATCAGTTAAATACCTTTTCAATCTATGTTCATTGATGAACAAATATTTTGTTTGTAAACACTTCGAGTACATATCCAATAATACACATTGTTAGCTGCCTCATTAAAAACCTTGCCAGAAAAATCCTGTGGAATAAAACCTTGGCTAAGGAAAAAAAGTGCAACGCTTATTATTCTCGCATCGATTAAAAAATCACTTTACTCTTATAAATGATGCTCCGCAATTCATAAGTGCACCAACTACACTACAAAATATAATACTTACAAATCATTTTCATGAGATCAAAATTGATCCATTTCAAGTTATACGATCTTTATAAGTTAGGGTATTCAATGAAATTGCTTTATAACCTTTTAAATCCTTCAAGGATTTTCATATAACCTTTGTCATCTAGCTAGACATGACAATAATTCATTATACATATTCAAGCTTTTTAATATTGTCTGACTGAAACAAACCTTGTTTCATCCACCACAGGAGAACAATTCTCCTATAATAACGCCAAGAACTTTGTGAAACCTTTATGCCCTAAGGCACATGTCATATTTTATATTTTATGAATTTTATTTTTCACATAGTAAATCATGTGTAGCACACTAACATTCTACCTCTGATCTTTGGATTATGAGTCCAAATATTCACTTTTCAAGTGAAAGAAACTACTTGAATTACATATTCTTATTTGGCCAATAATTTATCTGTTCATATTTTTTTTGACGAATTTGTATTCAAGATCCTCAATACTATTTATAATATTGAGTGTTATATTATATCAAAGATATCACCAATAATTATTTGATATTGGTTCTAATAAGATATAACTTGTGAAGATCTCTTCATATTCATTACTATTTAGGTACATGAGCCTTTGCCAAAGTTTTAAGAAGTGTCATATCGGTGCTTTTTCAAAGCACTTGCCTCATTATTTTTCAAGGAGGTGTACCTTTGAAATCGATTGGTCTATCACGATTTATGCGTGCCATAGACTCTTTCTTTTACGGACTTTTTATTGGAGAATTTACAACTAAATATCATATAGAGTGCTCTATGTAGTTTTGATGATGAGCAGATGATTAAAAGGGACCATGTCCCTAGATGTTCGAAGCAATAGTATAGCTCACACGCGTCTGCACAACTTTATCTGTTTATGTAACAAACTAACAGGTACTTCTCATACTGATAAGGACACCTGGTCCAATGACATTTCAGCCCTAATCATTACTCCTCTATAAAAGAAAAAAAGATGCTTCTTCGTCAAATAGTTTTTGCAAATACGAAAAGAGTGTTGAAGAGAGAGAAATACAAAAACTCCATATATGATATTGCTCAAGATCTTTTGCCATATGTGTGTGCTAAATTAGAGAGTGTCTTTAGTGAGTCCTGATTTGTAATCGAATTACTCAGTTTATAAGAGTACTGATCTTTTTTCTTTGTTTAGAGAGTGCTTAGATAGAGCTGCCTTAAGTTGGATAATAATTAGAGTTAATCAGTTTAAAGAGTGCCTTGAAAGAGTTGTCAAGATAAGCGTGTAGTAGAGGTATTACAAGTGAGAAGAACCTAGAGTTAGGTTCAAGTTCGAGTCTGTAATCAAGAGGTTGATTATAGTGAAATTTTAGTTGCTTGTGAGGGCAAACTGTGGTTTTTCCTCCCTTGAGCTAGGAGGATTTAAAGTTAAATATTCTGTGTGGTTATTTTCCTGCAGAACCTTTAATTTTCCCGTACTTTATAATTTAATTGCCTGTGATTGACTTTGAGGGACCTGGTCCCTCACTGTGTAGTGTAACCCCCAAGGGTTTTAATATTTGATATCAGAGCCATGTTCACTCTAAAAGGTTCACACCTAGAGTGTCTTTGTTAGCATGACTTCTCCACCTAATCTAGAAGAAAGTCAATCTACCACTAGACCACCAAGATTCAATGGGAAGTATTATAGGTAGTGGAAAATAAGGATGTTTGACTTCATTATGGATGAGGATAGTAAGCCAATGGACATAATTCTTGATGGTCCTCATGTTCCAGTTAGAGAAGTCAAAGAAGGAGAAGTGACAAGAATGGTTGTCAAAAGCAGGAGAGAGTTCAATGATGAAGATAGAAAGAAAGTTGAAAAGAATTACAAGGCCAAGAAATTGCTAGTTTGTGGTATAGGTCTAGATGAATACAACAAAATTTCTATATGTGAAAAATCCAAAGAAATCTAGGATTGCTTGAAAAAATCTCATGAGGGAACTACAGATGTGAAGGATTCCAAAGTTAGCACGTTGACTACCCAGTATGAAACCTTCACTATGAAAGAAGGAGAGACAATACAGGAAATGCATACAAGTGCCACCACAAATGAGTTACACTGCTTAGGAGAAATGATTCCACTGTATAAGTGCAACACCCTGATTTTTTGAACCGGAATGCTACACGGTGCTCATGACCCTGAAGGACTATAAGCTAACCCATGATTGATATATGTACCTATACACTGCATAATATATGAATATAAATGCGAAAACATGAACTGAAGGCCATAAGGTTCAATACTGAATAAAATTTGAGTAATAACAATGTCTGAGTAAAGTGGTATCATAATACCAAAACAAAACTAAAATACTGAAGTCTGAATCTATTCTGTAACCTAGTCTAAAAGCCTCTACTGTCTGAATAATCTAAATAAGAAGCTGATGGGACATGTCCCCAACTAACTCCAACTAATGAACAAATCAATGAGAAAATAAGGAAATAATTATGTCCTCAAAGGATGATGACTCACATCTAACTCTGACTGCTGAAATCTGCAATGCTACAGCTTCTCTAGAACTCGTGCCTCTGAACCTATGGTGTAACATAAAAGAAAGAACCATAGCACAATTATGTCAGTATGACTGAATATACTGAGTATACGAGTGAGGTAGGCTAAATGCAAAGAGTTTATATGCATGAACAATGCTGACTGATATGAATATGAGAATACATGCATAAGAAACTGCAACTGAACTCGTGGTGATACTGACTACAAATTTTGAATACTGACAATATGAGTTTACTGATACTTAGGTACTAAATGACTGAGTTTATTGATATGTAAGTCACTAATAAGTGAGGAACTAATACTGTATTATTGAAGACCGAAAGCCTAATACTATATTACTAATGAAGGAATGATTGTTTTTAACAGTTTTGATTATAAAGAACTGGTCTGATTGACTGTGTCTGACAGTCCTGAAACTAGGTACTAATAACATGAGTTTACTTATTTCTAACATTACTAATAAATGAGTTCTGATAACTTATATAACTGATAACATGAGTGACTATATCTGACAGTCTTGAGTCTGATGGAAGTATCTGAGTTCTGTACTGTATCTAAGTTAACTGTATCTGACAGTCCTGAAATCTGAAGAACTATCTGAGTTCTTTTACTGAAACTTTGTGACTGTATCTGACAGTCCTGAAATCTATAACTGAAACTGTGGGATGTAGCTATCTAACCGACATGCCCCATATATGTTAATATAGCTGAGCTGGGGTCTAATCTCTGCCCTAACTGGAAGGGTGTTAATACCGCACAACTGGTAAAGACAAGCTATGGGTAATCCTTATATGACAGTGTCCCCAAAGGAGAATGGTGGGGGCCTCATCTGGCAGTGCTTATCCACCTCATCAACCCTCATCTGACAGTGTTGATATCTCAACCTATGTTGGCTACATAGTTCTGGAATGCAAGAATGACTGCTAAGAATCACTCCTTCATCTGACAGTGTGTGTTCCCATCCTTGGGTTCACTCAATGCTAATTTCTACTCCCATCTGAATGGACTCTAAACATGATTAATTGAACTGTACATGGACTGAGCTTACTGAATTCCGTTGACTAACGGAATACTACTAATATCTGATAACTAACTGATTTTATGAGATTACTGATCTTATGAGTACTGAGTTTATGAGATTTCTGAGAGTACTGAGATTACTGAAATTAACTGAGATCAACAGAGTTTACTGAATTTTCCTGAGTCACATGACTGACTGAATTCTATAGATCTTGGCTTGACTGAGAGTATCGTGAAAACATAACATGGCTCTAGGTACACAACTATATTTTTCAAGTACGAGTACCCCCAGGACTCGATGGAAGGAAACTAACACAACTTGACTTTATTGGGTACATGACCATCAATAACAATCCCTAATACATGAGTGAGAGATTTCATGAAGTACATGGTCATCATAATATCTAACATGAATGGGAATGCTTATATTCAAGTCATAAACCTCATATTCCAATATCATGGGCATTCTGACAACATATACTGTTCATAACGATAGCATGGAAACCATTTAAGCATAAGGGAATGACGAGCATGTAACACTTAGTTCATATCGTAATAATTGGGGATAACTCATGTGGTACTTCATAATCATGATCTTGTACATAACATGGAATGCATATAGACACACTATAAACCCATTCTCAAATGATCATGTACATTCCATAAACGCATATATTGCATAACAATGACATATGAGCCCTTTGAAAATAATAAACTAGCATGAATTTATCATATAGTTCACCCCTAAGCTATAATACATGATTTCTATCATTCTAGGCATTTTATCAAACACCTTACATGTACAATTTTGGGCATAGGTATACTTATCAACATGACAATCTTAATCCACCCAAAATTCATAGGTTTCAACTAACATGCTCACACACTTCATGAAAATACATCAAGATACCAAAAAACAACCATTAACATGAACATAATCATACCACAACAAGATAATCACAATTCATGATTTTAAAACTTGATTCTTGAGCTCCATGGATGAAAGGGATCCATGGATGAACACTACGCATACCTTAAATCTTGATCTTGAAAGAGATCTAATGTTTTTTGAAGGTTCTTGAAGAAATCCTTAGGCTTGCTCTTGATTTTTTTTCTTGACTAGGGTTTAACCCCTTTGGGAGAGAATGTTCTTGTTCTTGAGGAGATGACCTTGAGAGAAAACCCTAATCTTATGGTTGAGAGTGTATGAGAGAATTTTTTAGATGTTTAACTGAAGAAAAATAGGAGAAAGTTACGTCCCTTGAGGGTTTTAAGTCATGGGAGGTGAAGGAAATTACCAAAATACCCTTAAGAAACCACTTCCTAATTGCTGAATTTATCAGCTGACGACCAAGGCTGATAAGCCATCAAATTTGTGATAGCCCCGTCAGCCTAGGTCATCATGTAGGAGCTGGGATTTTTGGGTTTCTTCCCAGGCCTGACGACATTTCTGATAAGTCATCAGAAATGTCATCAGAAATATGATAGGTCGTCAGAAATGTCGTCACTCAGTTTTCAGTCTGATATGCTGGAGTAAAATGGGTATAACTTTTTGCTCCGATATCAGATTTAGGCAAAATTGGTATCGTTGGAAAGATAATTCAATTATATATCTTTTGATAGGTGATGATATCAATAATTCATAGTAGAATAAGATATATTCTCATTTGAATTTGACTATAGCAATATCCTTCCCAAGAATTCAATCGGTAAGGAATGTTTTGATTCGTCTGATAGCTGGGAGTTATTTGAAGACTTAATATACATCTAACTTGCTCATAAAACTATAAAATAACCATGATGTACTATGTATGATCTTGAAACATGGCACTAATATTGGTTTGGATTTTTTGAGGTATTACAATAAGCAAGTGAGGAAAATTCTTGGTGTTCTTTCCAAGTTATAGAAAAGCAAAGTGGATGCTATAGCCAAGGAAAAGAAACCTAAAGAAGCTCACTATGGATAAACTTTTTGGGAACCTAAAGACACAGCAAGGAGAAGAGAAGAAGAAAGTCAAAAAGGAAAAATCTCTGGCATTAAAAGCTTCAAGGTCAGGTTCAAATTAAAAAGACACTGATGTTGCCTACTTGGAAAAATGAATTGTTAGAGCTATGAGGAAAAGTAACCAGTTTAAAAAAAGTGGAAGTAGCAGCAAAAAAGGAGCCACTATGAAAGTTTGTCACAAATGTGGAAGTCCTGAATACTTCATTAAGGATTGTCCAATGCACAAAATGAACTATCAAGATTGTCTCAACACTAGAGATAAAAAAGGAAAGAATTGGGATCAGGTCTCTGTAGAATCAAAAAGACAAGTTGCTACTAATCTTGCAGTTAAACAAGCCTTAGCTAGTTGGGATGACTCCTCTAGTAAATCTGATGAAGCTGAGAAGTCTACAGATATTTCCCTGCTTGCTGTGGAGGCTGAGAAGGTGACCTTTGATTCTTTGTTTGCCTTTATGGCCAACATAGAAGAAGAAAAGAAAGAAAAGAGGTAACTCTATCCAACATCAAGGATAACCTAGATAAGTACTATACTATAAGGACAAAAAGTCTTGCTAGTGTCTTCATTGACTCTGTATGTGAACTGACTACTGAGAAGATTGCTATGGAGGAAAAAGTTGAAAATCAAGAGCTTGAACTAATTGCTTTAACTCTCCAAATTTTTAAAAATGAAGAATTGCTCACAAAGATAAAATCTGAAAATCAGAGTTTGATGAGTAATCTAAAGAAGGTAAATGAGGGAGATGGAAAGGGGAAGAAAGAAACTTTAAGGCTTCAAAGTGATCTTGAAGAAAAGTTGATGGATTCTCAAAAAAGCTTATGTCTGCACATTACAAGAATTAAGAGTTAGATAGGGACTTGGTCCACTAAAAAGAAAAGCTTAACAAATCTCTTAAATGGACAACATCTTCCCAGATCCTATCTAATTTGACCAGTCAAGGTGCAAATAATGGTAACGATCTTGGTTATCAAGAAGAATCAAAACCTCTTGGCTCAAAAGGAAAAGTTTCTCATGATGCCAGAAACAAGGTTCACAAACTGTGATAGGGATATGAAAGAAAATTGTCAAAGTTGGATTAGAGCAAGAATGAATGATTTCAGATATATTTATCAGGAAAGTCCATATCCTAAGGGTTTCAAACCCTTGAGAAATTTTAGAAGAAATTCTCTACCTAGATGGACAAAAAATGATTTAATCATACCTCTATCCTCCTACTGGAACTCAAACTCAAATAGGTTCCTAAGTCTAACAAATGATCATAAGTGCAGGAGGGAAAAAACGTTTACAATCAGAACAATCTTTTTGATATGTAATTGCTTAAGGCTATGAATGGAAGGTCTGATTGTATTGTTTTTCTAAGAAACTTTAAGGAGAAGGTGTCTTATGTGATTAGGTAAAAAGGGTTACAAAATTTCATACAGTTGATGGGAATGGTCACGATCCCAAGTCAGAAATCTCATAGATTTTTCCAGCATTCTTATCCCAAGAACGAGCTCACAATGATATGAAAGAGGCTGGAAACTCTAGACATTTGAAGAATGCCAAGTCTAGGACCTGATCCTCAGACCTATTTCTAAAATAAGTTGTGGTATGATGTGGTGTAGTAAATCTAAAAAGTTGATGCTGGGATTGATCAAATTAGCATGACCTATTATCAAGTGAATCAATATCTCTTCACAAATTGGCTATGTTCAGGAGGCAGGTATCCTTAGTAAATTAGGTACATGTTGGTCTAACTCAGAACAATACCTTTGCAGGTATTACACCCATGGGTACAACTTTGGAGGTGGACAAATATGGCAAGCACAAAGTTAAAGATTCACACAAACTAGAGAGAGAACTGGTCCTATCTCTCAGGTTAGTATCTTGTATGTGCAAATTTTATCTGTTCTGTCAAGAAAAAACCGCTTTCTTTCGGTCTTGTGTCAGAAAAAGGTTGTACTATTGTTGTAATAACCCGTATTATTCTTAACTTAGTTCAAATCCTAGCTACATGCATAAGACTATTAAAGCCTGAAAATTTTACTAAGTGTTGGGGACTTAGTCTTATTTTGGCCTCTTATTTCAAGAATTTTTAAATTGGTCTTTCCGACCCCGAGACGTAGGTTTTTGAGTTAATTCATGTTCAGGGGGTGTAAGGAGCATGTCTCGGGATAGATTTGAATTTTTCAAATGAGGCTTGAGTCATGTTTAGATTTTGATTCTAGCAGCTCACCGCAATAGTGGTGCGTTGTGGTGGCTATAGTGGAAGCTTACCACATCGCAGTGGCCCTTTAATCTACATTTCAGTTGCAAATTTAATTCTCTGAGGGGCATTTGAGTTTTTTCCCTCAATCCAATTCATAAAAACACAAATTAAAACATCAGTTAGGGCATTATATGCCAATTGTTTCTAATTCTCCTCTCAAAGAAACCCTAATCATCTCCCAAGTTCATCAAATTCAATTACCTCCTCTTCAAGAAAACCAAGAAATCAAGTTTCCAGATCTAAGAACCTTAAAAAAAGCTTAAAGATTTGTTTTTCCCTTTCAAGATTTAAGGTTTAAGATATGTATGACATTCATCCATCGGCTCTTTTCACCCACGGAGTCCAAGAATCCCTTTATGATATCAAATTATAAGTTTTTACATATTTATAATGAATTGTCTCCTTGAAGTTGTTATTGATTTTGATTATAAGTTATGTTACCAGTGTTTTTTGATAGAATGAGCCCTTATATGATTTAATATTGAAATCCTCATGTTAAATCCCTAATTCATGATTTTAGTATTGCAACCATGATTTCAATCACATGTTTTACCCATTCCCATGCTTAAATTCATGACTCCCATGTGTTTGATGAAATGTCTAAATGTTGGGTTTTGAGCAATGATCATTTATTATGGGTTTTAACGCTTCATATGTCCTTATTGTTATTTTCATTCAGTGCTGGTGGGTTATGAACACCCAATACTTAGCTATTTACATAATTTCAATATCTTTAGAATGGTTTTAGATAAACCATGAGCGTTGTCATTCAGTTAGTAGCATGATAAATTGTTTGCTCAGTTAAGCTTAGTTTAGCCCAGTAATCAGTGTCATTCAGTTTGGAGTAGGATTTAGCACCATGTGAACCCAGGGATGGGGGCTCACCTACCAGTAGAGGGTGTGACCTTTAGTAGAAGTCCCTTAGTTCTAGAACTACGTAGCCAGCGTAGGTTAGAGCTATCAACCTGCCAGGTGAGGGTTGATAAAGTGTTTACCTGCCAGTTAAGGGTAACACATATCTTATTAGAGCACCTACTAGATGAGGGTGGCTTATTAGTCCTTTAGGACATTAGTTTAGTGGATCCACACCACCAGCATTAGTACTCGTGGCACGCTACTGACACCCTTCCAACTAGGGTTATAGGTTGAACCTCGATTTTCTCAGATTGGGTATGTCGGTTAGATGATACCTGCCACAATCTTAGTTCAGTATTCAATACAGATTTCAGTTCAGGTTTACTTGACCATAGCATGTAGTACAGCAGTTATTCAGTTACCAGATTTTAGTATTTTAATTTATGGACTATTTCAGCATTATGTTATATGTTTGGTCATGCATTCCCAAATTTTACAGCTGTAATACCCGTACCTTTTTCCTAGCTTGAAATTATCTCAACGATGTTAGTACTTGCTTTAAAATACAAATTCATTTTTGTACATGTGGTATTCTTAAGATTCTCACTTTTTATCATGTGGAAAATTGAATAAGCTTTCCATCGATACCAATTTCATTAAAATTCGGTGTCAGATGAGAAAGTTATGGCCCAAACATAGAATGCAGTAAAACCACCCAGGTGCGACGGTGCAGGCTGACGGACCATCGGACTAGCGATGGACCATCGCATTGAGGCAATGGGTACACTCTCTAGTTGAGTACGATGGAGAGGTCCAATAGACCATCGCACAAAGGCAGTAGGTCCCAGTTCTGGTCCCAGCCGACGGTGAGTTTGACGGACCATCGGACCAACGACGGATCGTCGCACTCCACCGTCGCACGTCCCGCTTCATTATATTAAGTTATTTTTCAGGGATATTTTGTTTTTTTACCACCCGCCTATATATACCCAGTTATATCCGACTTTAGCCTATTTATTCATTATTTTTTCACAATAATAAATATTAGGGTTTCTCTCTTAGATTAATCCCCAAGAATAAAATCCAAATCTTCATCAAGAACTAAGATATCCAAATTCTTCAAATTCAAGAACTTCTAGAAACGCAATTCAGGTATGCATAGTATTCATTCATGACCTCCTTTCATCCATGAAGCCCAAGAATCTCCTTTCTAAGTTTAAGTTAATGAATTTTCTTTATGAATTTCATGTTAGGTTGCTCTTGTTCATGATGATAATGAATAATTGAATTCTAATCCATGTTTGGTGATAAATTTCCTGTGGAATTGATTAGTAAAGATGTAGGTTCATGCAAACCTAGGATTAAAATCTTGGATGATGAAATTAGAGATGAATCATGATGTTTGATTGTTGTAGAATGTTCTTTACATATACTATGCTTACCATGTGTTTGATTAAATGCCTTTGTAAAGAAAAAGTGCCCAACTAGTATGATATCATGAAATTCCCATATTTGTACAAGTTTATGCATATCACCTGTTTCATGAATTGCTTCAATAGATAAATTATGAATTGTGTTGTTGGTCATGTGTTCAAGTAAGTCATGCTTTGTCCATTTTTTCTCATCGAATCCTGGGGTTACTTGTATTCGACAATTTAGTTGTGTGCCTAGAGCCAGTGTCAGTTTTTCGTGATACTCTCAGACAAGTTGTGATCCATTGAACTCAGTCAGTCATGTGGATCAGAAAATCTCAGAAATCTCAAAAATCTCAGTAGTTCAATAATCTCAGTGATCTCAGTATTCCCAGTAAATCCCAGTAACTTTAGAACTCTCAGACAGTCCTCAGAACTAGTACATTCCGTCAGTCAATGGAACTCAGTAAACTCAGTTTAGCTCCACTAAACAATACCACTAGTATCAGTTCAATTCAATTAATTAGTTCAGTTCAGTGTCTTTCAGATGGGAGTAGGATTCAGCACCGAGCGAGCCTAGGGATGGAGACTCACCTGCTAGATAGGACTGAGATACCTAGAAGCAATCCCTAAGTTCCAGAACTATGTAGCCAGCATAGGTACAAGATGTCACCCGTTAGATAGGACTGACATACTCAGGGATCATCCGTTAGCACATTTAAATGTATAGGACTAATCCCAGGGGTCACCTACTAGATTAGGACTGACTCCACAATAGTTGTCTTTACCAGTGGCATGGTACTGATATCCTTCCAATTGGGGTTACAGGTTGGACCCCAGTTAGCTTAGTATGGGGTATGTCAGTTAGATGATCACATCCCACAGTTTCTGTTATAGAATCAGGACTGTCAGATATAGTTAATTCGGCTCAGTAGTATAGATTTAGGACTGTCAGATACAATCAATACTTACCATTATAAATAGACTCCAGGATCACCCACTAGATAGGACTGATCTCAACTATGGTTAATTATTATCAGTATCATCAGATTTAGAAATCACCCGCCAGATAGGACTGATCTCAGATACAGTCACTCAAATACAGTACAAAACTCAGCTAGTTCTATCAGATTCAAGACTATTAGATACAGTCATTCATGTTATCATTTATATCAGTTATCAGAACTCATGTTATCAGTATTCAATTTTAGAACTGTCAGATACAGTCAACCAGATCAGTTCTTCATAATCAGAACTACCAGACACAGTTATTCATGTATCAGTAACATAGTATCAGTCCTTTAGTATTTAGTAATATAGTATCAGTCTTTCTCCCTCATTATTAACTCAGATATCAACATGAGTAGACTCAGTAGTCAGATCTTAGTATTCAGTCCTATCATGATCTCAGTTACAATTACATAGTCATGCATGTATCCCCACACTCATGTTAGTCAGTCAGTTAGTATTGTTCATACATATGAACCATTTGCATTCAGCCTACCTCACTTGCATACCAGTACATTCAAAGTACTGATGCATTTGTGCTATGGTGTCTTATATCATAGGTTTAGAAGCACAATCTCTAAAGCATCAATAGCATCCCAATTCAGCTGTGAGTTCTCATTCTTCGAGAACATGATGATGATATTACTAATTCAATTTTTAGTTTATTTCAGTAGTTAGAGTTAGTTGGGGACATATCCTATCAACTCCTTATTCAAACAATTTAGATACTTTCAGACTATGGTATGTTTAGACAGTTATCTCAGTTATTTTGGTATTGTTATACCATATCTTCAGTTATGTCTTAGTATTGAACCTTATGGCCTTTTAGTTCATGTTTGTGCATTATACAATATTTTATGCAATATACAGGTACAAATATTAGTTATGGGTTAACTTGTGGTCCTTCGAGGTCATGAGCACCGTGTAGCATTCCAGGTACCAGATTTGGGGTGTTACAACAGCTTTCACACACTTTATGCATTAGTTATCTCAAGTTATTCAGTCAGTCATTATCTTATGCACATGATTCCATGAATTTTAGCCTAACCTCATCTCATATACTAGTACATTCCAAGTATTGATCGCATACACTTTTTTGCGCTATGATGTTTAATATCGTAGGTTCAGATGCTTAATTTTCTGATCACGCTTAGACAGTTCAGCCTATCAGCAACAACAGTTGTGGTGAGTTCTCATATGTTAAGGACCTATTATGTTATTTTAGTGTTTTTGCATTTAATTTCAGTTAGTTTAGTTTAGAGTTAGTTGGGGCCTATCGCATCAACTCTTCAGTTAGTTAGAGGCTTTTAGATATTTTCAGCCATTCAAACAGTTCGTCAGTTTATCAGTTATTTGATCGTTCTTTTCAGTATATCATCAGACGTTCAGACTTGTGATTTAAATCGTATTTTCAATATTTGAACCTTATGGCATTATCAGTTATTTCTACATATGTTTTTATTTATCAGTTTACTCACTGCTCACAACAGGTACCAACTAATGGGTTAGCTTGTGGTCACTTGTGATTGTAAGCACTGTTGTCATGACTAAGGGGTAGTCTTGGGTCATGACAATTCTAAAAGGAAAGGTGAGTCATCTAAAATCTAAAATTGGTCATATCTTTTCCCACAAAAAATCCTTACTAGTGCTCATTATTCCTTAAATATTGCTGCACCTACTCCTTCTCTCATAAAAAAAGAAAATCCTAATTCCAAATAGCTATTCTAGTAAAAGGACCTTCCTGGTGGCGAAAGCTCTCCCATTTTCATGTCCTTCAAAGAATTTTAAGCTTAGTATTGTTAAAAATCCCTTCCTAAACCTTACTGAAAAATACTTTTATTCTCCTATTTTTCCAAAGTCTAACTCCTTTATCATTTAACCTGTTGATGAGGAATCATCCCTGAATCCTTAAAACTGTTTTGATGATGTTGCGATGGATGAAACCTGGGTTGCTGGAAACCTCATAATGTTATCGAATAGCCCAGGAAAGAGCAAAGTTGATCACCAAACAAACAGTCACAGTAAAACATCAAGATTCTTTGGAAAATAGTCTGGAAGTTTTACTAAGAAACAACTGACACTTGAGGGACCTGGTCCTAAGAAGATAAAAGTAGCTAAAAAGAAATCTTTGATCACTTATACTAGAAGAAAGAATGGGGAGAAAAGCAAGGTTGTATCCAAGGAAGTTAGAAACAGGTTCTTGAAAAATCAAAAGGAGTTAAATGGAAGGATTTTTTATTCAAATATGGTAATAGAACCTGGTATGGTGGAATTAGTTGAGCTGGTTAAATATCAAGGTTGGATGTATTTCATGGAAGGACCTATTCCTACTATTTTTGGTGAGATAGTCAGAGAATTCGATTTCACTTTGGAATTCTCAAAAGATGGGTTGAATCTGACTGCAAAGGTCCAAGGAAAGAAAATAAAGTTAAATGAACAAACACTGGGAAGAATTTTGGAATTTTCTATATATGGAGTGAGAACTATCTCAAAGCAGCAGATGCCTTTAATAGAACTCTTAGCAAATGCATCAAAGGTCAAAGGGAAATTTATGGCTGCAGTGAATAGGAAATTACTCAAGAGTGAGTTTCAATTTATCTTTGACTTTGTGAAAAAGGTTGTTCTGCCTAGATCACAAAAGAAAAACATTGCCTCAGCCACTAGTTTATATGTGATAGAATGCCTTAGTAGCTTTGAATTCATTAATATACCTACTTTAATGATGGAACACATTCACAAAGTAGATCTTGGAAAAAATGAAAAATATGACATTCCTTATGGATATTGGTTGAACAATGTATTTGACCAATTTGGTATTATCTGTGAAAATGGAATCCAAGGGACTATGCTACAAATGCTTGGCATGAAGACATTAGTCAAAACTGAATGTGTTAACTCAGGTAATGTTTCTCAGAGAGAGTTCAGTAAGAAAATAGAAGAACTGAAGTTTAACCTAGCTACCAAGGATGAAGAAATTAGCAAGCTCCAGGTGGCAATTCATCATATCTCTAAAAGAAGCCTATGTGACTTTGAAATGCTCAGAACTGAGAATGCTGAACTGAAAATGAGGGTGTCAATCTTAACTGATGAGGTTCTTATCTTGAATGCAGAGATAAGGTATCTCAACAACAACATGACCCTACTCTTTCAAAAAAAATTTCTAGTTCTTCACCTGTTAATCCTTCTTGATTTCTATGGTTTTTTCCCTATAAATTTAAATTATGCACTGCAATAATACTGATCCTCTACTTAATAATGAATCTTTGCTTTGTGTCTTACATTTGTTCCCTTTAAATTGTAAAATTATTTTTCATGTTAGTATTGCCTCAGTAGTCATGAGTTAACTAATTTATGCTTATTTTACTCTTGCTTTACTGTACTCACTTTTTGATGAAGCCAAAGGGGGAATACTAAGTTCATGTAGCAGGTGCCAGGTACCAGGCACAACACAGGTGTAGTGCAACTGATGAAGATGTTTATGATAAGTTGAGTTGCAGATTTAGATGGCATGCTGATAGAAGGAAGTATGAAAATGCACTAAATGAATAATGGTGCATGATGATCAGGGGAAGAAATTGAAGCTTGATAAGAAAATGAAAACAAAGTACCAGGTCCCTGTATTTCATAATGGTGGAAGCATGATGATAGGGGGAACATTCATCTTTAGAGTGGTAATCACACTGTTTAAATGTGACTGAATATGGATTGATACTCAAAGCTCTGTGGTTGGTTTGTCATCATAAAAAAAGGGTAAATTGCTAAATGTAGTTTTGATGATAAGCAGATGACTACAAGGGACCAGGTCCCTGGATGTTCGAAGCAATAGTACAATTAGCACGCATGTGCACAACTTTATCCGTTTGTGTAACAAACTGGTAGGTGTTGTTCGTACTGATTAGGACACTTGATCCAATGACATTTCAAACCTAATCATTACTCCTCTATAAAAGAAAAAAGCTGCTTCTTTATGAAATATTTTTTGCAAATACAAAAAGAGTATTGAAGAGAGAGAAAGGTAAAAACTCCATATCTGATATTGCTCAAGATCTTTTTCCATATGTGTGTGCTGAATTAGAGAGTATCTTGAGTGATTACTAATTTGTAATTGAATTACTCAGTTTATAAGAGTAATGTTCTTTTCTCTTTATTTAGAGAGTGCTTAGGTAGAGCTGCCTTAAGTTTGATACTGATTAGAGTTAATCAGTTTTGAGAGTGCCTTGGTAGAGTTTTCAAGATGAGCTTGTCGTAGAGGTATTACAAGCGAGAGGAACCTAGAGTTAGGTTCAAGTTTGAGTCTGTAATCAAGAGATTGATTATAGTGAACTTTTGAGGTACTTGTGAGGGAAAGCCATGATTTTTCCTCCCTTGAGAAATGAGGTTTCTACGTTAAATATTATGTGTTGTTATTTTCTTGCACGACCTTTAGTTTTTCTGCACTTTATTATTTGATTGCATGTGATTGACTTTGAGGGACCTGATCCCTCATTGTTTGATGCAACCCCCAAGGGTTTCAACATAGAGTCAGCAAACACATCTAAGAATTAGTTTTTAACATTTTGCAAATGAATTATCTCTTGAACTTGAAGTTCACATATATATTTTTATGAGGATCTAAATATTTATTTCATACATACTTTTCAGTTGTTAATCATCTCTCCCCCTAATGTTAGAAAATTTAACATTTACCTCAATTTTATTTCGAAATCCATCTTCGTGTGTTGTGGTGGAGCAATTAAATCATATACCGTACATTCAAATTTTTAGTTGAAATTTTTTTGGTTCCTGACCCAGAACAAATAGTGAAGGTGGAGCCTTGTTGGCTTGCATACTAATGCACCTATATTTTTAATGAAACATCTCATACTAAATGTTTTTGGGGAGATTTTGTTCTCATAATCAATGATTTAGCTAAAGATGGAGGCATACAATTTTTTCTAAATCAACCAATATTATTAAGATAATTTATAGTTTGAAACTGTGCTCTTAATTTTAACAATTTGAGCAAATAACTTTTACAAAAAATGAATTGTAAACTAATAGAAAAGCACATGCGACCATTTCATAAATGCATCTATTAAATTATATAATAGTAATCGGTCCACATGGAAGGCGAACAAGCCCATATTCACCTTTTTATATGTTTCAAAAATTTAGGGAATACAATCCTAATCTTAGCTAGTACAATGATCAATTAATTGTGAGAACAAGCAACCCAAGAATATTCGTTCTTCTTCATATGTAACCACAAAAATTCTCAATTATTTTTGCATCACATTTGAACTGGAATGATCAACCATCATGTCAACTGATATTTATTTTAGTGAACTTTTAATTTACTATTGCATGTGATTCTATCATCATGCTCATATTTGTGCATTACAAATAGGAAAAAAAATACGGATAACCTTTTACATAAATATTTATGACCCGCTTCAATTGTAGTAATTTGAAGATATAACATCTTTTCATTATTTATAGTCTCAATATAATTTATTTTTTGGCCAATGTCTTTGACATTAAATAAGTTTCTTTTGAGACTTACTAAAATCACAATATTATGAACAATTTCATTCCCCCGGATAGTAGCACTTAAGCTCTTTTTGAGCTCTCAATTAATTTTGTGTACTACCACATATTTCACAAACTATTCACATAGTGAACATACACTTCAAAGAGAAAATCATATAATTACGGTTATAATCTCAAAATATTATATAGGAAACTTGTTTCTTTCTTTTAACCTTTGGTAATTCGTGATAAACATAACAAAATTTATATCATATTACAAGTACGCGAACAATGGCCGTTTATGTCAAAATAAAATTTCTTTATTTTTCTCAAACTTTTCATAGATGTAAGATGTGATATTTATCTAACCATGCATGAGCATGTCCTTATTCATAATTTTTGTCACATCTTGACACATTTATTTCAAGAATAGCCGAGCATCAACGATGCTTATCACAAGTTTCCTTCTCTTCAAAGAATGAACTATAATCATAGGTACGTGCTTCATAAATTTTCATTAGAAGCTCATTCTCACGCCATAGAATTTATTATATTCACATGAAAGACCTCAACATTACTTTGAAAGGTAAAGTACACCATCACTTTATTATTTTTTATTTTGATAATGGATATAAAACTTATACCAAATTAGGTTGCACGACAATCACGTGAGCAATGACCTTTCATCATGTCCATTAGTGGAAAAAATTACCATCAGAGGGATCATTTGAGAACCCATAATGTTCTTCGAAGAATTTTCTAATTTATTAATATATGTTGGTGAAATTACAATAAAATTACAAATGAAGAAAATAAAAAATATCTTTTTCTTCGATTGAGGCACGGATATCTCGCTCTCTTTAAGGAGATTCAAGCCCACTATAGCAAATATTTTTACCGATCCAGCAGTAATCTTCTTGACGTGTCCCCTCTAGGATGCAACAACCTTTTCACAAAGAACAACTCAACAACTCTGGACAAGAGTTGAGTTCAAAGCTCCACAAAAAAGAACACCTCCCTTCAACTAGTAAACTCGCTTTTTAATAACTTTTGTGAACTCTATATTATCTTGTATATAGAAAAATATGCAAGACCACCTCTATTTATAGGTTAAGAAATCTTCCATGCAATGATTAAGAAGAAATAAATGGGTAGATAAATAGAATAGAGGTTACAAGAGTTCCAAGAAATAATGAAGAGAATAAAGGTAGAAATTACAAGAGTTATAAGAAACTTATGTCCATATTCTACCACCACTAACTATGGCATTTAGAAACACAAATGAATAGGAGTTGAGGCTGAAAAGAATCTGCCATGCACAATGTGTGAGTAATGTCATTGTTTGGCATATAATATTATTAAGTTAAATGTGTAATGCTCCACAATCAGCAATGAAAATGGTGCAGTAATACACCATAAAGACAAGAAAAAAAATCTCAAATTCTTTGTATTAAAGTGGCTATTATAACCATGAATTAGACATTAAATAAATATTAAAATTAATGTTAAAATGCCCATAAAAGAATTATTATATTATATATATATATATATATATATATATATATATATATATATATATATATATATATATATATATTATATAATACTCAATGTGCACATCTTCGGGATGATAAAATTGTTCATGCCAACTTATGAACTTATTTTTACTAATAAACTTTAAGTTTATCATGGCATATGAATTTTACTTAGTAAATTTCAGATTTACTAGAACATGAATAATTTTTCAAGTTTACGATTTTAAAGTATATTTCATAATATTTCTTCTCAATTATTCTAACTCTTATGGAAGTGTCACTCCTATCACATTCATCCAGGGAATGGATCTATAGTTTTAACAATCAAAACTCTCATTCCCCAGGAATGAAATATATCATGTCTTAAGCCTATGAAATTATGATAGCCTAGAGTTTCTTTCAAGATATTGCTCCTTCATGAGCAAATCGAGGTGTACATATAATGTAATGAAAGATTTTGTCCTTCCTACGCCTATATTCATATTCATAAATTCAATCACATCTCTTCTTTCAGACATATTATGCACTGCTAAGGTGCATTGAATTGGCTTAGTCTTTATTGTATCATCAATATGGTGCATTGAGATTCAAACTCAACGTCTATCCATACACAACTAAAAAAAGGGTAAAACCGACCATAATTTGTGGTCAGAAAAAACCGACCACACGTGGTCAGTTTTTAATTTTTTTTTTAAAACACGACCATAAGTGGTCGATTTTATATTTTAAAAAATTAAAATAATTATTACAATAATTTTAATAATAATTATCATTTATTTAACAAATAAAAGTTTTAAAAAAATAATAAAACTGATCACGAGTGGTCGTTTTTTTTTTAAAATTAAGTTTTAAAATATATATATATATAAAAACCGACCACTTGTGGTCGGTTTTTTAAAATGATTTTTTTTATTTTTTAAAAAACATCCGACCACTAGTGGTCGGTTTTTATAAAAAAAATAATTAAAAATACTTTTAAAAAATCGACCACTAGTGGTCGGTTTTTATAAAAAATAATTAAAAAATACTTTTACAAAACCGACCACTTGTGGCTGGTTTTTAAAGTAAAAAAAATAAAAATTAAATAATCTTAAGTAACACCTAATTATATATATATAATCAAAACCTACTATATTAAGTTAATCCAATATAACTAATCGATCACTAATCTAAGTATGTATAAGAAACATGGCGCATTATATTATTGGATAATATACTTGTATACGTATGTGATATATATACTATGTATTTTGAACTTGATATAGTCAATAGTGTGTATATGTGTGTGTTTGTATATGTATATATATAACATATACATATTATATAGTGATGGTATATTAATGACAAAAGATAAGTCAACCGATAATTTATTTGAGCATATGTGAAATACAATGGGATAGTAAAATCGGGTATGTGATGTATATAGTACGTATATGAAATACGTCGGGTTATATTATTGGATAAGATACTCGTGTACGTATGTGATGTATATAGTACGTATTGATATAGTCAATAATGTGTATATATATGTGTGTGTGTGTATAGGTATATATATACGTGTGTGTATGTATATATAGGTATATGTATATTAATGACATAAGATAAACGAACCGATAATTCAACTGAGTTTCTGTGAAATACATTGTATATTATTCTGGGATAGTAAAATCAGGTATCTGATGTATACGTATTTGAATGTTGATAGCCAATTGAATAGATTTATGTATATGTATATCTCGTGTAGTGATGAAATAAATATACTATTTTGTGTCAATATGATGTAGACACATGTATATTGTTGAAATTGTAATAACATAAGACAAGTATTATAAGGTATATGGGGGGAAGGGGGGGAGGAAGGAAGTAGGGAAGGAAGACAGAAAATTGAATCATGAAACTAGCATATACTTATCATTTGCTTTGACTTTTGAACGACCACCAAATTTTGGTAGTGAATTTAAGTTTTTTCACTTAAAAATTTTGTATATGAGTATATGTGAAATACGTTTAATAATATTATGGGGTAGAAAAATCGTGTATGTGATATTTATATCTCGTGTAGTGATATATGCAGTAATCGAAAGCACAATAACTGAATCTATATATCAAAATATATATTTTGAATAATACATTGATATAATACTATGGAAGAAATAGATATACTATTTTGTGTCAATGTAGATACACGTATATTGTTGAAGTTGTAATAACATAAGATGTCGATAATTTATTTGATTAACACGTATATATATATATATATATATATATATATATATATATATATATATATATATATAATATTGTAATTAACAGCTAAGGAACCAAAAATTTATCGTAATTTGTAAAATTAATTGATATTATTATGGGTTGGAGGAAATATACTACTCGTGTTTATGTGATGATAAAATTATCTAATTATCTGATTATATATATAAACATTGTATTAAATTAATTGGATATTATTATAAATATTATAACATTTATTTAAAAAATAATTAATTAAAATTTAATATTAATTTATTTTAATTTATTAATTGTAGTTTATTAAAATTTAATTTATAAAAAAATGTAAAAACCGAACACACGTGGTCGGTTTTCAATATTATTTCTGAAAACCGACTACTCGAGATCGGTTTTTCTATTAATTTTAAAAAAACTATTACTAATTAACCCGACCCGACCCACCCAACTAATTAAAATTCCCAATTGATAGCAGAGACCCACAAAACAAAAGGGAAACAACACCAAAAAAAGAACAAACACTCGAATTTTCCACTCTCAACCCAAACACTCGCTAGCAGTTTCCCAAATTTCAAATTTTCATTGCAATTTTTGGTTTCTCCAAATCAGTTGGCGTTGATAAGGTTCGTCATTTCTCCTTTCCCTAATTTTTTTTGCATCTATTTGTGTACTCCAAATCAGCGGCAATAGTAGTATGTCGATAGCTTGAAACTGAGTGGCAATTGAGTGAAGAATGTTGAGATTATAACAAAAAATATGCAGAATTGGATGAATCTTGAGTTAACTACTTCACTTCAATTTGATTTTTTAAACCCTAGTTCTTATGTTTTGGTTGAAAATGGGAAAATTGGGGATAAACTACTATATTTTAGTTTTTCCCATTTCTTGTTCTTTATTTGTTCCTTTGGTAATTAGGACTAATATATAAATCATAAAAATGAAACTTCAAGAAAATTAGTAGAAGTACACTTAAGTTGTATTTTATTAGTACAGTCTTAATTGTATATTTTAATATGACATCTCTAATCTTATGAATTATTCATTTGTAAGCTTTTTTAAATATTGACATCATTTACTAAAGATAATTTTGTAAATGAGTAATGAGTAATATCTTGCATAGAATAGATGGGTATTTCGGAGAAAATTATAGTAGTGTATCTTTTAATTTGCTAAGCTCGTCATTTTCGATATTGCAGCTTCCCGTGAGAGAATCTATAATCAAATTGAAGCTGCCATTTTGAAATATCAAGAAATTAAGGAAAATATCAAAGGTATGTTGACATAGTGAATCCGTGTGGGGACTTGTGCGATTCACTATTGTTGTTATCTTTCTTTCATTGTTCATATTGAAGTCTAGTGAAGCCGTGTGTGGCCTTGTGCGATTCACAAGCATTGTTCTTGACATCTTGTTGGTCTTGTTGTTGCTTGAAAATTGTATTGTGAACTTGATCTTGAATGTGTAGGGACTTAGTTGCTTGAAAATGGTTAAGTTTAGGGACTTTAAAGGGGATTTTGTGTTTTGAATGCGGTGAAGATTTGATACTTAGTTGGTTAAGTGTAGGGACTTTAAAAGGGATTTTTTTTTGTTTTGAATGTTGTTTTGTTTTGAGAGTTAGTTGGTTGAAAATGGTTAAGTTTAGGGACTTTAAAGGGGATTTCTTTGTTTTGAACGTAGTTTGGTAAGTGACTTAATTGGTTGAAAATGGTTGAGTGTAGGGACTTTAAAAGAGATTTTTTTTTTTTATTTTGAATATGGTTTTGTTTTGAGACTTAGTTGGTTGAAAATGGTTAAGTGTAGGGACTTTAAAAGGGATTTTTTGTTTTGAATGTTGTTTTATTTTGAGACTTAGTTGGTTGAAAATGGTTAAGTGTAGGGACTTTAAAAGGATTTTTTTTTGTTTTGAATGTTGTTTTGTTTTGAGACTTAGTTGGTTGAAAATGGTTAAGTGTAGGAACTTTAAAAGGGATTTATTTTTTAAATGTGGTTTTGTTTTGAGACTTAGTTGGTTGAAAATGGTTAAGTGTAGGGACTTTACAAGGGATTTTTTTGTTTTGAATGTTGTTTTGTTTTGAGACTTAGTTGGTTGAAAATGGTTAAGTGTAGGGACTTTAAAAGGGATTTTTTTTAAATGTGGTTTTATTTTGAGACTTAGTTGGTTGAAAATGGTTAAGTTTAGGGACTTCAAAGGGGATTTCTTTGTTTTGAATGTGGTTTTGTTTTGAGACTTAGTTGGTTGAAAATGGTCAAGTTTAGTGACTTTGAAGGGGATTTTGTGTTTTGAATGTTGTTTTGTTTTGAGACTTAGTTGGTAGAAAATGGTTAACTGTGGGGACTTTAAAAGGGATTTTTTTGTTTTGAATGTGGTTTTGTTTTGAGACTTAGTTGGTTTAGGCGACTTACTTACTTGAAAATAGTTTGATCTAATTCATTGAATCTTATTGATTGCGTAGATGGAACCTAATTATAGCTGGATATATCATCGGAACAATAATAATAGAATGGGTATTAGGGAGGAATTTGTTGAAGATGTCAAAAGATTTGTTGAACATGCTAAGACACTTGATGTTTGGACACGTTTTGGGGTCATTCGGTGTCCTTGTGTTAGATGTGATGGTATAAATCTTCTAAGTGAAGAAGATGTAAAGGAATATCTTTATAGAAAGGGGTTTCACGAGGACTTTTTAAGATTGCGTGGTATTCATGGTGAAGTTGCGCAAAATAACTTTGTTGTTGGAGAAAGTAGTAGGTCTGCAGGGCATAATGAATATCAAGATACTAGGATGACAGAAATGGTGCACGATGCATTTGGAATGTAACAGGGGTTGACTTTAGGGAAAATGTTGAAGATGTTTCTAATAGTGAAGCAGGCAATTTCTATGAAGAATTGTAGGCTGCTAGTCATCCTTTTTTTGACGAGTGTTCGCACTCTCATTTGTCTGTTGCTATTAGATTATTAAGTATTAAATCTAACTGGAATATTGCGGAAGGAGGAAAGAACTCAATTATAGACTTTATTAGAGAGTTAGTTCACCCCGGCTTGGAGGTTCCTGATTCTTTCTACAAGGCAAAAAGATTGGTGTCAAAGTTAGGTCTCTCCTCTGTTAGAATTGATTGTTGTGAAAATGGCCGCATGTTATACTTTAAGGGAGATGCTAACCTAGAGTTCTGTAAGTTTTGTTAGAACCCTGGATATAAGTGTGATTCTACTGGGAAGCAAATTGCTATTAAAGGAATGCATTATTTACCTCTTATACCAAGGGTGAAGAGGTTGTATGCTTCCTAAAGGTCAGCTCCTCATATGAGATGGCATAATGAAAATAGAAGGCCCCCTGATGTTATATGTCATCCATATGATGGAGAGGCTTGGAAGCATTTTAATGCAACTTATCCAGATTTTGCAGCTGAGCCACGAAACATTTGATTGGGATTATGTGCGGATGGCTTCTCTTCTTTTTCAGTTGGTGGTGCGCCATATTCATGTTGGCCTATATTTATCACTCTTTATAATCTTCCTCCTGAAATGTTGATGGCTAGTCCCTGTATATTTTTGAATTGTATTATTCCTGGCCCACGTAATCTAAAAAGCGGAATAGATGTGTACTTGCAACCTTTGATAGATGAACTTCAGATTTTATGGTATGAGGGGGTTGAAACATGGGACATCTCTCTTAAACAGAATTTCAATCTGTGTGCATATCTAATGTGGAATGTTAATGATTTTCCTGCTTATGGAATGTTGTTGGGGTGGATGACCGCTGGAAAGCTGGCTTGTCCATACTGCATGGAAAAAACAAAATCTTTCACATTGAGACATGGCAGGAAAAATTCATGGTTTGATTGTCATCGTTGTTTTTTGCCACATGATCATGAATTTAAGAGACTCAACAATGCCTTTAGAAGGAATAGAAGGGAACATGATGGTCCATCTCCATTGTTGTCTGGTCATGGCTTCTAGGAAATAGTTCAGGATTTTCCTAAAGCCAGCGAGGAACGATTGTACAGGCTTGATAGATATGATATTTCGTATAACTGGACTAATCAAAGTTTATTTTGGGAGTTAGAATATTGTCCAGATAATTTACTTAGAAATAATGTTGATGTCATGCATACTGAGAAGAACTACTTTGACAACTTTTTCAACACAGTTATGGATGTCACCGGCAAAACAAAGGATAATCCTAAGGCCTGACTTAACATACTAGACTATTACAACCACAGAGAATTACACTTACAGCAGGGGCCCAATGGCAATGTTCTTAATCCCAAGGCTAGTTTTTCATTCAAGTTGGACCAAAAGCATCAAATATATGAGTGGGTTCAAAGTTTGAAGATGCCCGATGGATATGCCTCAAATTTGGGAAAGATGGTTGATATGACACAAGGAATCTTGCATGGAATGAAAAACCATGATTGTCATGTTTTTATGGAGCAATTACTTCTAATTTCTTTTATTGGTTTACCTGAAAACATATCGAAACAATAGCAGAGATCAGTTTGTTCTTCAAAGACTTATGTGCCACCACATTAACAGAAGTTAATCTGGCGCGAATGGAAAGTAATATTGTTGTTATCACCAACAAGCTGGAGAAGATTTTCCCACCAGCGTTCTTTGATGTGATGGAACATCTTTCCATTCACCTTGTGCACGAAGCTCGGCTAGGCGGTTCAGTTCAAACTAGGTGGACGTATCCATTTGAATAGTAAGTATTTACAACATATTTAAATGCATACATATCTTTTTTAAATATAGTAAACATCTAACCTTAAGATTGTACAGGTCAATTGAAAAATTGAAAAGGGGTCCCAAAAACAAACATAGGGTGGAAGGCTCTATAGTTGAGGCATATCTTGCAAGAGAAACTTCTCAATTTTGTTCATACTACATTCGTGATGAAGTTGCTTGTTCAAGAAACCGACCGAATCGTCATCATGATGATGTGAATAAGCCTCATTTGCAATCGATATCAATTTTTAATCAATCTGGTTGTAATTCTGAAAAAAAACATACCTCGCCAGCTCACTCCCACGGAGCACGAATCAGCAAGTTTGTATAGCTTGCTGAATTGCCCCGAAATTGAGCCCTTTCTGAAGTAAGGAGATTCAAATTTTAACATATATTGTTTGTTTACTCATTCCCTTAAAGAAACTAATTGTGTATCCCATGTTGGATGTTCAGTTCATTTAAGACTCAATTCCACGAAAATCAAGTGTATGCATCTTTTGCATCATGGTTTAAAAATGAGGTTCGTCAGTGTAATACCCCATATATTTCTAAGCTAGAAAATGAACCGTTGCTCCTGCACATGAAACCTCCTATCCTATGATTCATATTTGAGTACATGAATTAGGATGAGTATCCTAGTGATAATAGAGCTTATGATGTGTTAAGCATGGTCATAAGAGTCACTTAGAGTAAGCCAAGCTAAGAACTTTTGAATCCACCAAGTTTTCATGTGTGATTTCACATAGATCATATTTGAAAGAGTATAACTTGGTTTATACGAGGTATTTTGGCAGATTTATACCCTCTAAATTGTAGAGAATTTAATAAGCTTTCTGTCGATACTAAATTCACGTTAAACGGACACCCGGTGAAGAAGTTATGGCGATTTAAAGTTTCAGCAGCGTCATTTCAGTCAGTGGCGCGTCACACCATAAGCCAAAATGATGTTTGTCAATTTTCAGTGTCTCTCCGTGATTCCACCGCATCGCGGTGAGTTTCCAAGTCACAAACGAGTGGCAACGCGATATCTCCGCGTCACACCAAGGGCCCAAATCGGGTAATTTTCACAGAAATTAAATGACGCATCTAGAGGGGTATTTGGGTCATCTTTCCACCCCTATATATTCCATAAAAACGTAATTTAGCTCCAATCCAACCACATTATACTCTCTTTTCTCAAAATTCTCTTAAGAACCCCATAGGGTTTTCATAGGAGCTTCAAGATTCAAAGGATTTCACCATAAATTTTCACGGATCTTCCATCTAAGGTATGCGTAGTGTTCATCTATGGATCCATTTCATTCATAGAGCTTAAGGACCATGTTTTAAATATTATTTTGTGATTGTCATGTTGTGATATGACCATGTACATGCTGATGATTGTTGTTTAAGTTTCAAGATGATATCTAAGGGTGTTTTCATGAAGTATATGTGTCGTTAGTTGAAATCTATGATCTTTATGTGGTTTAAAATGGGGAAATTCATGAAAACACACCTAATCTAAAAGAATGCATGCAAAGTGTTTGATAAAATGCTTAAGGGGGTAAGATTCATGTCCCATGATTTAATAGTGCTTAAATGACAAGTCCATGCTCTATGCTTTATAATTTCACATGAATTCCACGTGATTGATATGCATCATTGTTGTGATATGGATTGAGCATGATATTAAATCTATGCAAGTATACATATGTTATATGAATTTCCCTTCCATACGTAAGATGTTGAGAACTATGCTTAGTGTGAAATCTCCTACTTATGATATGGTGAATTGTGGACTCCATTTTTTTGTGATCAAGTCAATTATGTGTGTCAATTTTCTTCCATCGAGTCCTGGGGGTACTTGTACCCGAAAAATATAGCTATGTTCCTAGATCCATGTCACGTTATCATGATAATCTCAGTCAAGCCATGATCTATAGAATTCAGTCAGTCATGTGACTCAGGAAATCTCAGAAATCTCATGATCTCAATAAATTCTTAGATAGTAGTACTATTCCGTCAGTCAACGGAAGTCAGTTACTCAGTCCATGTACAGCTAGTTAAATCATGTTCAGTCTCTTCAGATGGGAGTAGAAGTTAGCACCGAGTGAACCTAAGGATGGGAACTCACCTGCCAGTTTAGGGTGTGATTCTTAGTAATCATCCTTGTGTTCTAGAACTACGTAGCTAGCGTAGGTTGAGACATCTTAACCTTCCAGAGTAGGGTTGATGAGGTGGATTAACCTGTCAGTTTAGGATTCCCACTGTTCTCATTTGAGTACCTGCCAGCTAATGGTCACTCACAGTTGTCCTTACCAGTGGTGTGGTATTGACACCCCTCTAGTCGGGGCAGAGATTGGACCCCAACTTAGCTATATGCATTATTAAGGCATGTCAATTAAACAAATACCAACCACAATTTTAGTATCAGTCTCAGTAAAAAAATAATTCTTCAAGATATCAGGACTGTCAGATACAGTCAATTCAGTCATAGTACGAAACTCAGGTAGTTCTCTCAAATTCAGGACTATCAGACACAGTCATCCATGTATTTAGAATTCTAGTATCAGTCATGTTGGATATCAGTAAACCATGTATTAGCGTACAGATCCAGATATCACCTACTCACGATCTCAGTTACTATGTATGCATGCTTGTACTCTCACGTTTATGTTAGTCAGTCAGTTAGCATTGCTCATGTATGTAAACCCTTTTGCATTTAGCCTACCCCACTCGTATACTCAGTACTTTCAGTTGTATTGATGTATTTGCGCTATGGTGCTTTCTTTTATGTTACACCATAGTTTCAGAGTCACGAGTTCCAGATCAGCAGTAGCAGTAGCATTCCAGTACGCAGAGTGGCAGTGAATCCTCATCCATCTGAGGACGATATTATTTTATTTTATTCATTATTTTAGTTCAGTTTTGTTAGAAGGAGTTAGTTGGAGACATGTTGCTTCAACTCCTTATTTCAGATAGTATTTAGAGGCTTTCAGATTTATTCAAATTTGATTTAAACTTCAGTTGTTTTGGATATTTGTCACCCATATAGATGTTATGTCTTGTCAGATACTTTATTCAGTTGAACCTTATGGTCTATTGTTCATGTTTTCCGTATTTTACATGTATATTATGCAGTGAAAAGATACAAATATCAGTCATGGATTAGCTTGTGGTTCTTCAAGGTGATAAGCACCGTGTAGTATTCCGGTTCACAAAATCGGGGTGTTACAAACTGGTATCAAAGCTTAAGGTTCAATAGAGTCCCAGGAAGTCTGAAAGCCGCATCTAGTAAAGTCTTGTACATGGGTGTATTGCGTGCCACATTTATGTGCATGAGGCTATGAGATCTTTGAGGAACAGTTTTCCCTCTTTCAGTATTCATGTCATGCTAATGATCATAATCTCAAGTTAAACTCTCAGTCTAATCCATTCTTCTCTTATTTCAAAATTTGCCTCCAAATAAAAGAAACCAGCCAGCTCTTCAGCCCGAACATCTTTTGGGCGAACATGTTTCTCATGCGGAGTTTAGGGCCACATTCACCATCTTGCTCAGTCTGTGGCTGCCCAAAATGAACGGCCACCAGTTATTCCAGCCAATCCAGTGGTCAAATCAGCCACAGGTAGGATTCTGGACTTCACCTAAATGAACCCTCCATCTTTCTTCGAGTCTAAGTCTGATGAAGACCCTCAGGAATTCATTGACCAAGTTCAGAAGGTCATAGACATCATGGGAGTTACTTCTTGTCAGAGTGCTGAGTTAACCACATACCAGTTGTAAGATATGGCTCATACTTGGTACAAGCAGTGGAAGTCTGAGAGGTTAGAGGATGGAGGTCCCATTGAGTGGGAGAAATTTGTCACGGCTTTCTTAGACAGATTCTTTCCCCAAGAGCTGAGGGAGGAAAAATTTCTTGATCTCATCAACCTCAGGTAGTGAAATATGACGGTTAAAGAGTATTCTCTCAGATTTACTCAGCTAGACAGATATGCCCCTCATGTGGTTGCAGACAACAGGGTTAAGATGAGAAAGTTCATGTCAGGAGTGAATAATAGCGTGGTAAATGAGTATAGGTCTACGATGCTGAACAGTGATATTACTTTAGCTAGGCTCATGACCCATGCTCAGCAAATAGATGAGCAGAAGATTAGGACTAGGGAGAGGCAGAACAAGAGAGCAAGATTAGGCAATTTCAGCTTTGCTCAACCCAAATTAGAAGGAGGAAACCGTTCGCAGTTTCATCCCAAGCCAGAAGTTTCAGCTCCTTCCTCCGCCAGTGACCCAGTGCTGAAATTCAAAGATGACAATAGAGATCGAGCACCAGGCTCTAAGTCTCAGGGCATGTCAGCAGTGCCCAAACTAATCCCCTGTGCCAGACTTGTGGTAAGAACCACAAGGGTACCTGTAGAGCTGGTAGCGATGTTTGTTTCGATTAAGGAAACCCAGGCCACAAGATTAGAGAGTATCTGCAGTCAGGTCTATAGGTCCAGCAGAATCGTTCCACAGCCCAGTCCGACCGCCCAAATCAATAGGGTGCCACTTCCGGTGCTACTAGTAGGCTACGCCCAAATAGACTCTATGCTCTTCAGACCTAACAGGATCAGGAAAATTCTCCTGATATCGTTACTGGTACGTTGCAGATTTTCCATGTTCATGTTTACGCTTTGCTAGATCCAGGTGCATCCTTGTCTTTTGTTACTCCTTAGATAGCAGGCAATTTTAGAATCAGTCCTGAAATTTTAGTAGAGCCCTTTTCAGTCTCTACCCTAGTAGGTAAAACCATCATTGCTCGGCGGGTATATAGGAACTGCCCGGTTATGATATTTCAGAAAGCCACGTCAGCAGATTTAACCAAGTTAGAGATGACTGATTTTGATTTCATTCTCGGCATGGATTGGATTTATTCCTGGTATGCCATAGTCGACTGCAGAAATAGGATAGTTCAGTTTCAGTTCTCGAATGACCCCATCCTAGAGTGGAAGGCTAGTACTTCATCTTTTAGGGGTCAGCTTGTTTCCTATCTTCGGGCAAGGAAAATGATTTCTAAGGGATGTGTTTATCATCTCGTTCATGTTAAAGACTCTGGTTCCGAATCTCCTAGCTTTGAATCAGTTCCACTGGTTAATAAGTATTCAGATGTCATTCTCGAAGATCTTCTAGGAACTCCTCCCGAAAGGGAAATAGATTTTGACATTGACCTTATTCCAGATACACAGCCTATTTCTATTTTTCCATACAGAATGCCACCAGCAGAACTCAAAGAACTGAAACATTAATTGAAGGATCTCTTAAATAAGGGATTCATTAGACCCAGCATTTCTCCGTGGGGTGCACCAGTCTTATTCGTGCACAAGAAAGATGGTTCTCTCAGGATGTGTATTGATTACTGTCAGTTCAACAAAGTTATAGTCAAGAACAAGTATCCTCTTCCCAGAATAGATAACTTGTTTGACCAACTTTAGGGTACTAGTCATTTCTCCAAGATAGACCTCAGATCAGGCAGAGTTAGAGAATATGACATCCCAAAGATAGTTTTTCGTACTCAGTATGGTCACTTCGAATTTCTAGTTATGTTCTTTTGGTCTTACCAATGCCCCAGCCGCTTTCATGGACTTGATGAACCGTGTGTTCAGGAAGTACTTGGACATGTTTGTCATAGTCTTCATAGATGATATCATAGTCTATTCCCGCACGGAGTGTGATTATTCAGACCATCTCTGAATTGTTCTTCAAACTCTCAGAGATCATCAGCTATTCGCCAAAATCAGTAAGAGCAAATTTTGGCTAAGGTCAGTAGCATTCCTTGGCCATATTATTTCTGGTGATAGCATTAGAGTAGATCCTCAGAAGACTGAAACGGTAAGAAACTGGCCTCGCCCTGTCTCTCCATCAGATATCAAGAGTTTCTTGGATTTGGCTAGCTATTACAGACGGTTTGTTGAGGGATTTTCATCTATTGCATCTGCCATGTCCAGATTGACTCTGAAGAAGGTCAAGCTTCAGTGGTCAAATTCTTGTGAGAAGAGTTTTCGGGAGTTGAAGACTCAACTCACCTAAGCTCCAGTTTTAGCTCTTCCAGATGGTTCAGACAGTTTTGTAGTCTATTGTAATGTATCCAGAGTGGGTCTAGGTTGTGTCCTCAAGCAGCATGGTAAGGTCATAGCCTACACCTCCAGGTAGGGGTGTACAGACCAAACCGTCAAGTCAAATGAAACTGAAGAACCAAAGCAAACCGACTTATGGTTTGGTTTGGTTGGTTTGGCGTTTGAAAAAAAAAACCCGACCATTCTTGGTTTGGTTTGGTGTTAACAAAAAAAAAGTCAAACCGAACCCAAATCAAACCAACATAATAAATATATGTGTGTGTGTGTATGTGTATATGTGTGTGTGTGTATATATATGCTAGTTTAGTTGCACGTGCCTCGCATGTGTAACGTTTAATTATTTAAAATTAAATAATTTTATCTATTGCAGAGATTTTTAATAAAGTGTAAAAGTTCAAATCACATTTCAAAAATATTTCACACTTTAATGTAATAATGTAAACATAAACATATACACATATATGTTTTTCAATTCCAAGTGGTTGATGGTATCACTTTTGCATTTGTATACCTCTTTCCCTTATTGCCACAGGATAAGATACACGCATCAATTTAAACCATATTTGTGTTGCGATTATTTTATAAATATATATATATATATATATATATATATATATATATATATAAACTCGTTCCTTATTTTTAAAGTCAAATCTTTACAAATTTATTGATTACATTCTAATACGTACTTAAAACATTTAAAAATCTGGAACTTCTTAATTTTTTCTTATTCTAATAGTTGTATATTTATTTTTAGATTTTTCAAATCTTCTCAAAATCAAATTTAGTTGATTTAGAATTCTTAAACTAATAAAAAATGTATCAGTTGTATGACTTCAAATAAGGAAAGAGTTACCATAAATATATTTAATTAATTTTCATTTCTTAAATCAGAAAAAGATATAGAAATTCTGATGTCTTCTAATAAGGAATTTTTTTAATCATAAATACATTTAATTAATGTTCAATTCTTAAATATTAGGACGAAATAGTGAAAAAGATGATTTTGTTTAAATATTAGGAAAAAATAGTGAAAAGGACAATTTTGTTTAAAGCAAGGATTTCAATGAAGGGCAAAAAGTTCAATTCAATTTTCTAAGGATATTCCCACTTTTAATATTATATATATATATATATATATATGCATGTATATAATTTAAATTTTTATACATAAAATATTAATTATAATCTACTTTTTAAATACTTTTCAATTAGTCTTATTAATTTTCAATATTTAGAAAGTAGATGTATATATATATATATATATATATATATATATATATATATATATATATATATATATTCATATTTGGGGCCTTGAAGTTGTAATATTTATCCATTAATTGCAGATAAAATGATCCAAAATCCAATATAAACTTAAAACCTAAACTTTTCACACTTCATCTTATATTTTAGTTTCAAAAGAGTTTTTCGCTCCTCAATTTTTCATAATTGTGGTTTTTCATTACCGCATGAGTAAAAACATACTTGATCTAAACTTCAATCACAATATAATTGTCAAAAATAAATATTATTAAAAAAATGAGAAAAACCAAAAAAATCAAAAAAACTGAAAGAACCGACTAAAACCTAAATTGAAAAAATCGATTTTATGTTGATTTGACTTGATTTATAGTTTTAATAAACCGACATAATTGGTTTGGTTTTCTTTCAATAGAAAACTAAACCGACATAATTGGTTTGGTTTTCTTTCAATAGAAAACTAAACCAACTCGACCTATGTACACCCCTACCTCCAGGCAGTTAAAGCCCCATGAGAAGAATTATCCTACTTATGATCTTGAGTTAGCAGCTGTAGTATTTGCCTTGAAGATATGGAGGCATTATCTATACGGAGTTCATGTAGATGTCTTCACAGATCATAACTCCAATATGTATTTTCTCAGAAGAATCTCAATCTTCGTCAGAGAAGGTGGATAAAGCTCTTGAAAAATTATGACATGAGTGTTCTTTATCATTCGAGCAAGGCCAACATTGTGGCCGACGCTCTCAGTAGACTCTCAATGGGTAGTGTTTCTCACATTGAGGATAGCAAGAAGAAAATATCTTAGGAAATCCATCAGCTTGCCAGCCTAGGTGTTCGCTTAGTCGATTCTTCAGAGGGTGGTGTATGTGTTCAGGATAGTTCAGAGTCATCTCTAGTTTTCGAGGTGAAAGAAAAGCAAGACAGAGATCCTAGCCTTGTCAAGATAAAAGAGTCAGTTCAGAATCAGAAAGTAAAGGTTTTCTCCTAAGGGGGAGATGGGGTCATTCGTTGTCAGGGTCATCTCTGTGCTCCAGGTGTAGATGATTTAAAGCAGCGAATTCTTGTAGAAGCGCATGGTGCACAATACTTTATTCATCCAGGGGCCACTAAGATGTACCACGACCTACGGGAGATTTATTAGTGAAGTGGGATGAAGAGAGATATTGCAGAATTTGTGGCTAAGTTCCCTACATGTCAGCATGTTAAGATAGAGCATCAAAAACCTAGTGGTTCTATGCAGGAGTTCACCATTCCTACTTGGAAGTGGGAAGAAGTGAACATGGATTTCGTGACGGGTTTTCCTCGAACTCATCATCAGCATGATTCAGTTTGGGTCATTGTAGATAGAATGACCAAGTCAACTCATTTTTTTCCACTCCATAACTCTTATTCAGCCGAGGATTATGCCAAACTCTACATCAAGGAGTTGGTCAGATTACACGGTGTTCCATTATCTATCATCTCAGACAGAAGTACCCAGTTCACCTCTCACTTCTGGAAAGCATTCTAAAAGCGTCTTAGTACCCAAGTTCATCTTAGTACAACTTTTCATCCTCAGACAGATGGTCAAGCAGAAAGGACCATTCAGACTCTTGAAGATATGCTAAGGGCGTGTGCAATTGATTTCAAGGGAAGTTCGGATGACCACTTTCCTTTTATTGAGTTTGCATACAATAATAGCTATCATTCCAGTATTAAAATGGCTCTGTTCGAAGCTATCTATGGTAGGAGGTGCAGATCTCCAATCGGGTGATTCGAAGTTAGTGAGGCCTCAATCATAGGGCCTGACTTAGTATTCGACGCCTTAGAGAAAGTCCAGTTGATCAGAGAAAGACTTCGGGCTGCTCAGATATGACAGAAGACCTATGCAGATGTGCGTAGAAAGGATCTCGAGTTTGAGATTGGTGACTATGTCTATATAAAGATCTCTCCCATGAAGGGAGTAAAGCAGTTCGGCAAGAAGGGAAAGCTCAGCCCCCGATATGTCGGTCCCTTCAAGATTCTCAGTCGTTTAGGCAAGGTAGCTTATGAGCTCGAATTGCCTTCAGAACTAGCCTTAGTTCATCCAGTCTTTCATGTCTCTTTGCTCAAGAAGTGTATAGGTGATCCATCAGTCTTAGTCCTTATTCATAGTAATGACATTCAGAACAGTAGTTTCTACAAGGAAATTCCGATCGAAATTCTAGACTATCAGACTCGTAGACTAAGGAACAAAGAAGTACCTCTAGTCAAAGTTCTTTGGCAAAATCAGTACGTTGAGGGAGCTACTTGGGAAGCAGAAGAGGACATGCGTACCAAGTATCGGAACCTCTTCTCCACCAATCCAAATCAAGCTCAAGGTAACAATTCTCCCTAAGCTTATTCAGTTTCCTGTTCAGTATTCTATACAACTTGATATTCAGTTCATGCTCATGTTTTATCAAAAATCTGGTATCAAGTACCATTTCATAATCAGTAATGCATTCATGTATAATCATGCATCAAATATGCATTCTCATTGGCAGAACTCAGTTATCAAAAATCTCAGTTATGCATTCATGAATCAGTTACTCATGCATCAGATATGCATGTCCAGCATGATATGTTTAGCTTATCAGTCATGTCCATCATGAGATCATGTTCTAGTAGTTTATGTCTTGTACGTAGTCCATTTTAGCATCTCTCCCCATTTCATTCAGTCTCCTTCGAGGATGAATATTTCCAAGGGGGAGATATTGTAATACCTCGTATATTTCTAAGCTAGAAAATGAACTGTTGCTTCTATACATGAAACCTCCTATCCTATGATTCATATCTGAATACATGAATTGAGATGAGTATCCTAGTTATGATATAGCTTATGATGTGTTAAGCATGTTCATAAGAGTTACTTAGAGCAAGCCAAGCTAAGAACTTTTGAATCCACCAAGTTTTCGTGTGTGATTTCACATAGGCCATATTTAAACAATCATAAATTATACTATAGGAGGTATTTTGGAATATTTATACCCTCTAACTTTAAGATACTTGAATAAGCTTTTTTTCGATACCAAATTCGCCTAAAATGAACACCCGGTGAAGAAGTTATGGCGATTTAAAGTTTCAGCAGCGTCATTTTAGTTAGTGGCGCATCACTCCATAAGACAAAATGACGTTTGTCAATTTACAGTGTCTCTCCGCGATTCCACCTCATCGCGGTGAGTTTTCAGGTCACAAACAAGTGGCAACGTGATATCTCCGCGCCACGCTAGGGGCCCAAATCGGGTAATTTTCACAGAAATTAAATGACGCATCTAGAGGGGTATTTGGGTTATCATTCCACCCCTATATATTCCATAAACACGGAATTTAACCCCAATCCAACCACATTATACTCTCTTTTCTCAAAATTCTCTCAATAATGCCATAGGGTTTTCATAGGAGCTTCAAGATTCAAAGGATTTCACCATAAATTTTCACGGATCTTCCATCTAAGGTATGCGTAGTTTTTATCCATGGATCCATTTCATTCATAGAGCTTAAGGACCATGTTTTAAATATTATTTTGTGATTGTCTTGTTGTGATATGACCATGTACATGTTGATGATTGTAGTTTAAGTTTCAAGATGATATCTAAAGGTGTTTTCATGAAGTATATGTTTCGTTAGTTGAAATCCATGAACTTTAACTGGTTTAAAATGGGGAAATTCATGAAAACACACCTAAGAAAAAAGAATGCATGCAAAGTGTTTGATAAAATTCTTAAGGTGATAAGATTCGTGTCCCATGATTTAATAGTGCTTAAATGACAAGTCCATGCTCTATGCTTTATGATTTCACATGAATTCCACGTGATTCATATGCATAATTGTTGTGATATGGATTGAGCATAATATTGAAGCTATGCAAGTGTACACATGTTGTATGAATTTCCCTTCCATACGTAAGATGTTCAGAACTATGCTTAGTATGAAATCCCCTACTTATGATATGGTAAATTGTGGACTCCATTTTTTTATGATCAAGTCAGTTATGTGTGTCAGTTTTCTTCCATCGAGTCCTGGGGGTACTTGTACCCGAAAAATATAGCTATGTTCCTAGATCCATGTCACGTTATCATGATAATCTCAGTCAAGCCATGATCTATAGAATTCAGTCAGTCATGTGACTCAGGAAATCTCAGAAATCTCATGATGTCATAAATTCTCAGATAGTAGTACTATTCCGTCAGTCAACGGAAGTCAGTTACTTAGTCCATGTATAGCCAGTTAAATCAAGTTCAGTCTCTTCAGATGGGAGAAGAAGTTAGCACCGAGTGAACCCAAGGATGGGAACTCACCTGCCAGTTTAGGGTGTGATTCTTAGTAGTCATCCTTGTGTTCCAGAACTACGTAGATAGCGTAGGTTGAGACATCTTAAGCTGCCAGAGTAGGGTTGATGAGGTGGCTTAACCTGTCAGTTTAGAGTTCCCACTATTCTCATTTGAGTACCTGCCAGCTAAGGGTCACTCGCAGCTGTCTTTACCAGTGGCGCGGTATTGACACCCCTCCAGTCGAGACAGAGATTGGACCCCAACTTAGCTATATGCGTTATTGGGGCATGTTAGTTAAGCAACTACCTCCTATAGTTTTTGTATTAGTCTCAGTAAAAGAACTCAGATAGCTCTTCAAGATATCAGGACTGTCAGATACAGTCAATTCAGTCATAGTACAGAACTCAGGTAGTTTCCTCAGATTCAAGACTGTCAGACACAGTCATTCGTGTATTCAGAATTCCAGTATCAGTCAAGTTGAATATCAGTAAACTATGTATTAGCATACAGATCCATATATCATGTATTCACGATCTCAGTTACTATGTATGCATGCTTGTACTCTCACGTTTATGTTAGTCAGTCAGTTAACATTGCTCATGTATGTAAACCCTTTTGCATTTAGCCTACCCCACTCGTATACTCAGTACTTTCAGTTGTACTGACGTATTTGCGCTATGGTGCTTTATTTTATGTTACACCATATGTTCAGAGTCACGAGTTCCAGATCAGCAGTAGCAGTAGCATTCTAGTACGCAGAGTGGCAGTGAGTCTCGATACTATTTTATTTCATTCATTATTTCAGTTCAGTTTTGTTAGACGGAGTTAGTTGGAGACATGTTCCTTCAACTTCTCATTTTAGACAGTATTTAGAGGCTTTCAGATTTAGTTCAAATTTGATTTAGACTTCAGTTGTTTGGGTATTTGTCACCCATATGGATGTTATGTTTTGTCAGACACTTTATTCAGTTGAACCTTATGGCCTATTGTTCATGTTTTCCATATTTTACATGTATATTATGCAGTGTACAGGTACAAATATCAGTCATGGGCTAGCTTGTGTCCTTCGGGGTCATAAGCACCGTGTAGCATTCCGGTTCAGAAAATTGGGGTGTTACAGTCAGTGTATTAATGTTTCTACAAAGTTTAAAGATTTACACATTCCTTAACTAAAATATATATATGTATGACATTTTTAGCTACACCATGCACCAAATACAACCGCATACGATAATCTCTTGAGAGATATTTCTTTGGGTCCAGTTGATGCTAATGCAATGTTCCAATACAAAGTAAATGGGTTTAATTTTTCATTGAATAACACTTCAGGTCAAGGAAAACAAATAATAGTGGTGTTTGGGTTAAGAGTGATGATGATGTTGATCACTTTGGCATCATACGCGAGATCTTAGAACTGGAGTATGCTGGTTTCCCGATAAAAAAATAATCCTCTTTCGATGTAAGTGGTTTGATCCAAGCATAGTAGGTACAAGAGTACATAAGGAGAATAACATCATTGAAGTGAAGCACAATAGCTCGTATCCTATTTACAATCCATTTTTTCTAGCATAAAATGCTAAACAAATGTCTTATGCTCCTTATCCGTTGCGCAATGACAAGTCTAATTGGTGGGATGTAATCAAAACAAGGCCTATAGGGCGGTTGGAAGTTGAGAATGTGCTGGAGACCGCGTATCAAAATGAAATGCAGATTGATCAACAGCTAGTGGACGTTGAATTAATGGACGATTTGAATCACCCAAAAAATATTTTTGAAGAAGTTAATATTGTGGAAGAAGAGGTTGAGTGGGTAGGAGATGAGAAAACCTACGAAGAGGGTGAATGGGTTAGTGGAGAGTCTTCAGAAGAGGAGGATTAGTTGTATAGGTTAAATTTATTATGTATTGATGTCCTTTTTCTTTGTACTATATATTTACCTTTATGTTTCTTGTTTAAGATTGATATGTAATATACTGTTTAAGTTTGTTGTTTCCACTTTTCATGATTTATATAGTAATAAAAATATTCATGTCTATATCTCGTGTTGTTGGAGCGATTTGAAGTATGAATGAGTAACTTGACATTAGTTACTTGGAATGTTTTCTTATATATTCATTTTGTAGGAACTAACAACTTGTTAAATTCACATAATTTATATGTCAGGAAAAGGTGACAGAGGTAAGGGAAAATTAGTTTATACTACGAAACCAAAAAAGAAAAGACAACTTCTGCCTTATAGACGACCGACAGGTATTCATATATCTGAGGGTCGGTTTACTGACGCGCCAGCACGACCCTTATATTCTAGGTCGTCCGAGGATTCGATACCTACTCCTACGCATATGGGGCCACTACATGGGTTTACACTGACCCATTCTGCTCCTATGACCGTGCCACTGCCAGCACAGTACTATCAGACGTCCGCTGGCCTCTCTAGACATCTACCATCATCGATACCCTCCTGCAGCAGTCACGCAGCTTTGCACAGTGATTCTGCTGGATCTATTGGGTTTTCGGATCTTTAGCTTGGAGGCACTCCATCTGGTGCTTCAGATCCGTCCATGCCAGTGCATCTACCATCGCTTACTAGGAAGCCAGGAGACAAAGATGATTCTCAGAGGATTTATATTGTTCCAGTTGCGAGAGGGTAAGATTTCTAAATATAATAATGTTACTCATTTTTTCATTACTATTTTATTGTTCTCGATGAAATTACTGTTTGATCTTGTGTTGTAGGTTTAGGTTGGATGCTGGATTTGGAAAAATGGCATGAATATACATTAGTCGGCACTTCAACGGCTACTGGACCAGTTGGCAAAGGGTTCCAGAACTTGACAGGGAGAGAATGTTTGAAAAATTTAAGGTAAGTATTTAACTTATCGACTACTTATTAACAATTTGTTAGAACACAAGATTGAATATTATATTTTGGTTGTAGAAATTTTACTGGTGGAATGATGCAAATCAATTTCTTATAAAGAAGAACTTTTTCAAAAGATGTAGAGGCAGATTTAACGATCTCTTGGATTATGCTCGAAAGAAATCGGTAAAACCTAAGTGGATTCCTAAACCCTTATGGCCACTGTATCAGCGCCACTGGAATAGCCCGAATACCAATTGTTGAAGGAAAAAGAAAAGAGAGCCCGGGCATAATCCAATGGTGGCTCCCTATATACTGCGAGTGCCAGAAGTACTCTTGTTGTAAAGGAAAAATTAGTATGTAACTTTTACAGTTTTAATTCTTTGTTTCTATTTAAATTTTTTTATTATTTGAATATTGATAATTTTTTCATATGCAGGAAAAAGAAAAGGATAGGGAACTACAATTGATGAGGTTTTCGAGGAAACTCATCTGAGAAAGAAAAAGAACCCGACTAATGAAGATGTCTGGGTTGAACCTCGTGCAAAATCTATCCACGTAAGAAATAAATTTTGAATATATGAATCTTTTTCTCAAAGTTGATATTATTCAATTATAACTACTTTAGTATTTTTTGACTGTTAGTATTAACTTTACCTTGAATACAGGACGAATTTAGGCGTCTTGTTGGTGAGTATCGTAGTAGTCTGCCTCCTGAAAGTCAGGGTGACCCAATACCCAAGCATGTACGGAATGAGTTATGGATAAAAGATTCGGGTCCTGCAAATAGAGGCCATTTCTATGGATGCCACGCTAAATGTTTTGGCGATAATATTAGGTGTTCTTCTGGCCCTGCATACTCTAGCTTTTCGATTGATGCAGAAACCATTGTAAGACTACAAAATACGATTTCTCAACTTACTGAAGAGCTTGCTGAACAGAGAGAGAGGTATGTTGAACAGAGTGCGAGGCAGAAGAAGACGGAAGAGGCAATAGAATCACAAATCAGGATGCTGCAGCAGCAGTTCAGTTCTTTCATTCAGACTGGGGGTTATTCCTCCGTGTCCTGGTGATGCAGTTTGGGCTACAAAAGGTCTAGGCCCCCTGGATGATTTCAGCACGGATGGTGATATGGAAGACTAGGACGAATTCGATGATGATGACTGTTAGTTTTTTATTTTTGTATGTCTTGTACTTAAAATTTAGACATTTTGTTGTTTGAAACTATTGGTGTAGTTTTTTCATACTCACCTTTGTTGGACATTTTGTATGTGTTGTACACTTTTGAAAATTTCCATTTTTTTGTTGTTGTATTTTTATTTTGGTTACTGTTGTATATTGTTGTGGTTGCATGCAGTATTTGGGTTTTCATTTTTTTTTAATTTCTAGAAAAACCGACCACATGTGGTCGGTTTTTCTAATTTTTTTTTTTGTAAAAAACCGACCACAAATGGTCGGTTTTTTATATTTTTTTTTGTATAAAACCAACCACTTGTGGTCGATTTTTTATAAAATTAATTTATTAATTTAAATAAAAAAACAACCACATGTGATCATTTTTTTATTAAATTAATTAATTAATTTATTAAATAATGTGGTCGGTTTTTATTTAAATTAATAAATTAATTTTATAAAAAACCAACTGTTTGTGGTCGATTTAAAATTAAATTAATTAGTTTTATTAAATAACCGACCACAAGTGCTCGATTTTTTATAAAATTAATAAATTAATTTAATAAAAAACGACTACACGTGGTCGGTTTTTGTCGTTTTTTCCCCTTAAATTATTTTTTCAATTTAAATAAATTAATAATGAATTTTAAAAATGAATATATATTTTTAAAAAAACCAACCACTCGTGGTCGGTTTTTAAAAAGCTACCGCTACTTTAAAAATATATGTTAATTTTTAAAATTTAATTTTGGTCAGTTTTGTGGTCAAAAATTGGGGAAAATCGATCACTTGTGGTCAGTTTTTCTCTTTTTTTAGTAGTGATATAAAGGCGTCTTAAGCCAAAAATCAATGGGACTTAAATCCAACATCTTATCATCATGGTGCATCAAAACTCTAACCCTATGTCTTACTTTTTAATAGCATGAGACTTAAATCCATCATCACACCCTTGACCAATAACATACTAGGCCAAAGTATAATAAACTCAAACTTGAGCCTATAACAATATCACCACTTTGTGATTATCAATATTCTTTTCAAAATTAATTAAAAAAACATGAGTTAAGAATATACTTATCTTATCATAAATAGCATAAAGGTGAAATCCAAATCATGATGATCACATAGTTCTTGCGGTCTTTCCTTCTCTACTTTTTGATCCAATTTTCTTTTCTTAGCCTTCAAATTTTGAGATGGTAGAATCTCGTGCTGATTTATAAAATAAAGATAAAATCTCAATATCAAACTTAAAGAAAATAGGAGGTAACTTTAGAGAATTTTAGTGGTACTTTTATTTACTACATGCTATTTATTGACTACCAAACTTAATCCCTAAGCTTGCTAAGCTTGACATCAAGTTGACAATTTAGCCAACTATCTTTGGTATTCAAATTCAAATTGAACAAGTAAGTCTTGGTGCTTAAATTCAATTTGACTACTAACTATTATCTTTAATTAAGGACATTTCACACATATACATGTCATAATACATCCACATTATATAACACAAAATATATAAAATAACCCCAAATGTTTTATTTCCACCTTGAACTATACGTGAAAAGGATGAGACACAACCGAATTTTAGGAGGGTCCTATTTTCCCTGGACTAATTAAAATCATATTTTTGACAACCTTAGTGCCTACGTGGCACATACGTGGTACACAAGTGTGCCTACGTGGGCTCTTCAGTGTGTTATGCATCGTATGTGCCACGTAGGCACTAAGGTTATCAAAAATATAATTTTAATTAGTCCAGGGGCTAATAGGACCCTCCTAAAGTTCAAATGTGTCTCAGCCTTTTTGCGTATAGTTCAAGATGGAAATAGAGCATTTTCTAAAAAACAACCCTTAAACTTCTTTTACAAAACCCCTATCAATGAGACACACAACAAATACACGACTTTGATATGTGGTAATAGTTTGACACATGATATATAACTAAGGGTGTCAAGTGGGCCGGGTCAGTCCACTTAATGAAACCGGCCCGGTAAGCCCAAGGGCTTTAGGGTACCTGATCTCGGGCCAATTTTTTAATTTGGGCCCAGTTAACCCGGCCCAAACCCAACCCGATTAGGGCCCGCCGGTTAACCGGCCCAGCCCAATTTAATTTTTTTTTAAAAAAAATAGATTTTGGGCCAAACTAGATATTTTTTGGTCCAAACGGCTAGTTTGGCCCATATATTAAAAAAAATTACTTTTAAAATTATTTTTTAATCCCAAAAAAAATTCTATAAATACGCTACACCTTCAAATCATTTTCACTCAATTTTTCACTCTCTTAAATCTCAATTCTCAATTCTCAAATATTCAATATATTTAATTTCCTAAAGTGCTCACTTTAATTTTTTAATTTTGCGTTTACAAAGTACGAGTGGAAGTTTCTAAAGTCGCAACCTTCGGATACTTTCAAAATTTGATATTGTCGTTCCATCGTATTAATTGTTGAATATTTAATTTTATTATATTTGTATATTTTGAATTTTTTTAGTTTAATTTAATTTATATTATGGATAAATTAAGAAACCTTGCTACTAAAGGTGTTAAATTTTTTGTCCCGGAAGCGGTAGTGGTAGTAAAAAATGAATTACTAGCAGTAAAGGTACTTCAAGTAGTAGATATACCTGTGTGCCTTCGCCTTCAGTACCGCTTGGTACACCTTTTGAGGAAGAAATAGGTGCAGGTGCTCACGATATGGATTATGTAGAAGCTCAGAAAAATTATGGTATAGAAGAAAAAAATAAAGTAGATACGGTTAATTTAGACGAAGATGATGAAAATATTGGTGAGACACCCGCAGTAGCAAATGCTAATGTTAGATCTGAATCAGTTAATCTCCCTTCCCATCCTCCCCGTGCCCCAAGACCTTGTAAAACAACTAGTATTGCATGATAATTTTTTGACCGTATATCAAATACTGAGGTGCAATACAATATTTATCAACAAATATATAAGCATAAAAGCGGAGGCAAGCAAGGGGTACAGGTACGTTAATGAGACATATAGGTGATGCTCACGAAAGAGAGTTAAATATTGCACGAGGTGGTGGAGATGTTGGTAGGCCAATGCAAACTAGAATGGACCCAGCAACCGATCAGGTAACAAAAAAGTATAATAAATTAAGGGACCGAGAAAAAATAGCTAAAATGGTAGTTGTGGGTTGTTTACCTTTTAGTTTTCCTTCTTCTGATGCCTTTATTCATTATATTCAAGTAATTTATAATCCTATGTTTAATGGTGTTCCTCGAAGTACTTGTCGATCTGATATTTTTAGACTTTATTCACAATATTATTTTTATTTATCACCATTGTTAAAAAATATTCAATGTAGATTGTCCCTAACTTCTGATCTTGGTCGTGCTATAAATAAAAATAATTATTTAACCATTACTTGTCACTGGATGGATAGTAATTTTGTGATGCAAAAACGTATTCTTCCTTTTTTATATGATGAAGATCGTAAACATACTGGAGATTTTATTTCTGATTCTATTGTTAAAGTTGCCGGATTTTATGGTATCGAAAATAAAATCTTATGTATTGCTTTTGATAATGCTTCTAACAACAAGATTGCTATAAAAAAATTAAAATCTAAGCTAACTCCGTTGTTGCCTGAAATTTTTCATATTAAGTGTGCATGTCATATATATAATTTAATTGTAAAAGATGGTCTTGAGTTTTTTGAGCTTTATATTGAAAAAATTCGTCTTGCTGTTGGTTTTATTCAAGAAAATAATCGAAGAAAAAGAATTAGAGAATTTAAAATTAAATGTCAAGAAATGAACTTGCATCGATATTGATGCATGAGTAAATTGATATTAGATGGAATTCTACGTATGATATTTTAAAAACTTGTTATAAATATAGAGTTCCTATTACACTAGCTTTTAACCAACATTGCGGTTCATTTGTTAATTCTGCTGATTGCATGCTACATGATTCTGATTGGGTTGTAATTAATGATCTTTTTAAGGTTTTAGAAAAAATTTATGTAGCTACGGTTGAATTTTTTGATGCTTATTATCCTACTATTTGTAATATTTTGGCATATATAGCCGATATTTCTGGTTTGCTCAAAGAATATAAAAATAAAGAAGGTTACAAAGAAGCTGTTGGTGCCATGTTTACTAAATTTAAAAAATATTTTTTTTTCGATTTCCCCTATTTACTTAGTTGGTGCTATGCTAAATCCTTGCATGAAATATAATACTATGTGTCACTTTAGTACTATTATTTATGTTAACTTAGAAATAAATACTAACAATGATTCTCAATAAGTACAATCTGATTTGTGGACGGCTATGGATGATGCGAATAAATACATAGAAAAATTATATAATCACTATGCTGATTTATTTGATTTAGCCGTACCTACAAATATCACTCCAACTATCGCTCCTCATCCTCCCGAGGAGCCATCATCTTCTAAAAGGCCGGCACATAATAGTTTCCCTGATTTCTTTTATAATTTACCTTATTGGAACAGTGTTGATGAGAGAGCTTACACATCAAGTTATCGAGAAGAGCTGAGATATTATCTTCGGTCGATGCCAGAGTATCATAGACGATGGATCAATACGTTGGGTTGGTGGAGGAGTAATGAAACACAATATTCTGTGCTTTCAAGATTAGCTAGAGATATCTTGAATGTTCCAATGTCAACCGTTGCATCAGAGAGCGCCTTTAGTCAGGGATGACAACAGCTTGGAGACAACCGACACTCATTGGGAAGCAATGCAATGAATGTTCTAATTTGACTCAGAGATTGGATTGGAGCGGAAAAAAGAAACCAAGGAATGGAACCGGAGCTGAACGACGAGCTAAAACTTGAAGAAATTATGTCTTCATGGGAGAACTCAGCAGAATCAAGTCCAATGCATGGCTTTGCCCTCGTTGACTTTGCTATCATATGCAAGTTCCCGTTAATATTAACATGAATTAGTTGGAAAAATGATGCATAATTTGTAGATTTTTCATTCATGTAAATTATGAATTTTGGATCATTTCGCAATCAATAAAATTCAACATTCATTCACTACTTAGTCCTTACTTTGTAATTTTTTTAATTTAATGATTTAAATTGAATTTCTACTTTAAATTAAAAACTTACTTCTAATATATTATTAATTTACTACCAAGTATTATTAATTTATTATATTAAATAGCATATGTTTTGTATATTTGTGTATATATCTTCTATAGATGTGTATATTTAATGTATACATTTGTATTTGTTTTATAAACTGTATATATATTGTAGTATATGTTTTATTTAAAGTAGTACATATATATTGAATGATGTGTATATATATGTATATATCTTCTATAGATGTGTATATTTAATGTATACATGTGTATATGTTTTATAAATTAGTATATAACTATATATATATATATTGTAATGTATATATATTGTATTTAAAGTCGTACATATATATTGAATGATGCGTATATGTGTGCATATATCTTCTATAGACGTGTATATTTAACGTATACATGTGTATATGTTTTATAAATTAGTATATAACTATATATATATATATATATATATATATATATATATATATATATAACTATATATATATTGTAATGTATATATATATTGTAGTATATTTTATTTAAAGTAGTACATATATATTGAATGGTGCGTATATGTGTGTATATATCTTCTATAGATGTGTATATTTAACGTATACATGTGTATATATTTTATAAATTAGTATATATATATATATATATATATATATATATATATTGTAGTATATTTTATTTAAAGTAGTATATATACATTGAATGATGCGTATATATGTGTATATATCTTCTATAGACGTGTATATTTAACGTATACATGTGTATATATTTTATAAATTAGTATATATATATATATATATATATATTTTGGATTTGCCTGTTCTTAGTCGTCATGGGAAAGAAATACAGAAATAAGAAAGAGATTATTCCCTTAGAGCTTGTCCAATACCACCAGTACCAGAAATGCATCCCCTTCGCCCGCCCGAGAGACTTCTATGCCAGCCGAACCCATTCAGACCCAAAATCGGCTTGCGCGAATCACCCTTAGATAGGGTAGACTCTGTCGCGTGCCCTCCCATTCCATTTGGGCCAAATACCTATTTAAGGTATTTTCGGCGATAGCAGTTCCCACCATATATATATATATATATATATATATATATATATATATATATATATATATATATATATATATATATATATTGTAGTATATTTTATTTAAAGTAGTATATATACATTGAATGATGCGTATATATGTGTATATATCTTCTATAGACGTGTATATTTAACGTATACATGTGTATATGGTTTATAAATTAGTATATAACTATATAACTATATATATATATATATATATATATATATATATATATATATATATATATTAATGTATATATATTGTAGTATATTTTGTTTAAAGTAGTACATATACATTGAATGGTGTGTATATATGTCTATATATCTTCTATAGACGTATATATTTAACGTATACATGTGTATATGTTTTATAAATTAGTATATAACTATATATCTATATATATATATATATATATATATATATATATATTGTAATGTATATATATTATAGTATATTTTATTTAAAGTAGTACATATTTATTGAATGGTGCGTATATATATGTATATATCTTCTATAGACGTGTATATTAAACTTTTAACGTATACATGTGTATATGTTTTATAAATTAGTATATAACTATATATATGTATATATATATTTTAGTGTATATGTGTATATATTTTTTAAATTCTAATGTAGTATATACTATATATATAGTGTATATATATTGTTTAACGTATTTAAAATGTATATAGGTGGGTATATATAGTATATATTGAAAAAAAGTTTTTTTCTTTTTGACCAGGTTTGACCGAATTTTTAACCGGGTTTAAGTGGGTTTGATCGAGCTGGGTTAAGTGGGCCGGGTTAGGATTGTTTTAAAATTTTTACTGTTGAGTCCAGCCTGGCCCGACCCACTTAACCTCTACCGGGACCCGGCCCAGCCTGGAACCCGGATAATTTTAACGGGTCGGTTCTGGCCCGACCCGACCCACTTGACAGGTATATATATAACACATGATATATGAGATAGGGTATGCCATGATATTATACTATCTCCTATAATAATATGAAGTTTAGAAAAATTCTTTTTTCACCCCTTCATAAGAATTTCATATTTTTTGTCCCGTTGATAATTTGATCTCACAGTTTTAGTATGGAAGGTAAAGAATACTTATCACGTGACACTTACCTCACGAATCTTGATTAAAAAAGATGAGATACAAAAGAACTTGCTTTCTAATATATGGATTAATCAAATGTGACAAAAAAGATTTGCTTGTATAAAAATTTTGAGTTAAAATTAGCAAATAAAATCACGAGAAACATGAAAAAAAAGAGTTAAAAAAATAATAAAAATTGTGACAATATAAAAATATCACTTATTTAATATTACAACATTCAATATAATTTCACACATAGGGTCTGAAGAGAGTAGTATGTTTTCAACTCTTATCTTTACCTCATTGAAGACAGAGACATTTTTTTCAATAGACCCTCAACTCAATTGATACCTGTCAAACAGTGTGGAAAAAAAAGATTACAAATATAGAAGCTATTACAATTCAAACTAATCGAAATTGAAAGAACTACACAACATACAATAGAAAGAACAATAAAGAAAATGTAATAATGTAATCATCGACAAACAAAATATTAATGAAAGTTAAAATAAAAAATCAAGGAACTACAAGTATAGTGCTGATAATACTAGAAAGATGGGAGGGCCAAGAATGATCATCAACCCTATCTCACTGAAAGCAAGAGGACACTCAACTACTAGCTAACCTTCTATCCTAATACGTGACCTCCAAACACTTCTATTTTAGATCATGTCATTGGTGAGGTCAAGATGAACCACGTCTTATCTAATCACTTTCCTCAACACGTCTTCGTCCTATCTCTACCTCTTCTGACACCCGCCCTACACTTCTTCTCCTCACTTGCCCAAAAAAACTCAGTCTCGCTTATCTTGTCTTGTCCACTATTGAAGTTACTCCTATCTTGCCCCCTATCTCATCATTCTTAATTTTGTCTATTTTAGTATGACCACATATCCACCAAAATATTCTCATTCTTCACAACTTTTATCTTTTGAACACGAGAATTATTAACACACCAAATATAGTGTGTTAATTCACTCAATCTTGGGTGTGTTTGGTATGATGGAAAATATTTTCCATTTCCTAGAAAATATTTTTCTGAAAAATAAGTTGGTTTTCTACTTATTTTCTCATGTTTTGTTGGTGAGTGAAAAATATTTTATGGTGTTTGATTAGTGAGTAGAAAATATTTTTCAGAAATATATTTTTTAGTGTTTGCTTGGTGAGTGAAAAAATATTTTTTAGAAGATACTACTAACTGTTAACTAATATATCACTGCCTGAACTAATTTAAGCATAACAAATAATATCAATATCGAGTATTAAGATATTACAAGTCACTACATTTTAAGCAATTACTAATTAGCAAACATAGGAAACATTTTTCAACATTTTATCAGGACAATCTCAAGATACCACAATCAATAGAAATACAATTGAACGACAAGCTTATTCAACCTTGTGAAACAAACTACAACGATGACAAAAAGGAATATGCAATTAACAAAAGTAACATTGATAAGTCTTCCTCTATGCACATGAAAATAATAATACATTCCACGAATATTGAAAACAAGGAAAAAATTGAACTTCAATATTTTTTATTTCAAGCAGTGGAAATTGAAGTAAAGCACAATGAAAAATATTTTTGAGTAATGTGAATTTGAGTGTTGTTGGGGTGGGGACATAAAAGTCACATTTGTTATTTTCTGGAAAATAAATTTCCTGGCCATGAGCAAAGTCATTTTCCCTCAAATAAAAAAAAAAAGTCATTTTGAAAAACATTTTCCCAATATTTTAGTACAATCAAATAAGGAAAAATAAGAAAACATTTTTCATCATATCAAACACGCCCCTTATATTTACCAATATTCTTTTAAAAATGTTTTTCTTAAAAAAGGTTAATTTAAGTTTTTTTATTAATAATATACTTATATATTTTTTTGGGCCTTACATATTTGGGTGGGGTGGGGTGGGGTGTCTTTTCGTGGGTTGGGTGGGTGGGGTGATGCAAGAGGATTCACTGTGTTCTTGTCAACTCCATCTAGACTTTGTTCTCTCCGCCCCAATTCATTTTTTCTTTATTATAAACAACCAACTTTTCACCCATTTTGTACATTGTTATTATATAGGTGCTGCCATTTGTATCCTCATTCTTATACTACATTTTCTCTTCATTTATTTGAATCAAGAATCCATTTTTCTTTCCAAATGGCTGCTATTATACAAGGAATTGGTGCTGCTACTGCACTTACTTCACCCAATTCTTTGGATATCAAGAAGTCATTTTTATCCATTTCTCCTAGATCTTTGTCAGGTTGGTAAAAGAAATTATGAATCTTTAGCTAGTTTTCTATATTGGGTTTGGTTATCATTCCTTAAATTTATGTCTTTTTTTTTTTTTTCTGATTCTGATTCTTGATTTAGGTAATTTTTGTCAGGTTTATTGCAATTTTATGAATATTTAGTTAGTATTCTAAATTGGGTTTTGTTAGTATTGCTTAAATTTATGTGTGTGTGTGTGTGTGTGTGTGTGTGTGTGTGTTTGCAATTTATGATTCTTTAGCTGGTATTCTAAATTGGTTTTTGTTAGTGTTGCTTAAATTTATGTGTGTGTGTGTTAGCAATTTATGAATCTTTAGCTAGTATTCTAAATTGGTTTTGTTTAGTATTGCCTAAATTTATGTTTTTTTTTTGGAGCAATTTATGAATCTTTAGTTTAGCTAGTATTCGAAATTGGGTTTTGTTAGTACTGCTTAAATTTATGTCTTTTTTTTTTCAAATTTATGATTCTTTATTCTAAAATGGTTTTTGTTAGTATTGCTTAAATTAATGTCCTTTTTTATTTGTTCTGTTTTCCGATTCTTGATTTATCTGATCTTTAGGTGATAGCTTATCGTGTAAAACATGTTATGGGTTGGGTGAGATGATGACTAAGAAGTATTGAGTGATTGTAGTGACGTTGTGAAAGTCCGAAATGTGCCATTCAGCTAATATATGACTTATGATTTGAAATTCGATTTGTATTATGTGAAATTGGGATTGGGATTTAGCTGATAGATGCTTATGAACTGAAATTACATTATTGTCGAGATTTGCTCGGATTTTGGGTATTTTGTCACATATGAGGGGTTATCTACTTAAAGTGATGAAATGTGGCCTAAGGGTATGGGTGAGAATAAACTTTGATGTTGATATGGCTTCTAGCTTGTAGAAATTGTGACGATAAGGGAATTTCAGGTTTGTTGCAATTTATGGATCTTTAGCTGCTATTCGAAATTGGGTTTGTTGGGATAGCTTAAATTTATGTCTTTTTGTTCTTTCGGTTTTGTTTTCTGATTCTTGATTTATCTGATCTTTGTGTCTTTTGGGTTGTTTTTGATGATTTGATCTGTATCAGGTATTATTTTGTCCACTAGAAGAATCTTTTATATTCCATTTAGTTCAAATTTCAATTCATTTGTCTTCCATTTTGTGGGTTTTATGGTTTGGTTTTGATACATGTGTGTGTTTTGTTGGTGCAGTGAGGAAAGGAAGTTCTTTTGTGGTTAGGTCTGATGGGCGCTTGAGCTATGGTTTGAATGGACGTGGGGGTAGAGCTGAACACTTAATTACTAATGCTGTTGCTGTTAGTATTCTTTACTCTCTATTATGATTTTGTGTTTATGTTTATGTATGGATGTAATGTAATCATTTACTACCAAAATGTGCATAATTTAGTACTCCCTCTGTTTTAGTTTGTTGGTCTGGTTTTGACTTGACATGATGTTTAAGAGAGTAAAGAAGACTCTTGAATATTGTGGTATAAAACTAACGATATGTAGAATGTACCAAAATGCGTTTTAACCTTGTGGTCTCAAACATGCCATGTGGAAAGTTAGAATGAAAGAGTTGCTAAAAAATGAAAGAGACATTCTTTTTCAAACGAACTAAAAAGACAAGTAAAACTAACAAATTGAAACGTAGGGAGTAATTATTTACTGGCAGAAATGTGCATAACGTAGTAAATTTTATTGTTTTTTGAACTTGAGATTTGGTGTTGCATGTTATTCTTTTACAGGCAAAAGAAGATACTGCAGCAGCTTCTACTTCATCCAAGCCAGGGTATATTTAATTCTCATGCACATCTTTATAGCTCAAATTGCTTCGTTGTAGTTGCCACTTGACTTGTCTCTTCTAATATTTGTCTTCTATGTCTCTAATTATCACTTTTTTTTTATGAAACTTCATGTCCGAGGGGTGGTGCGTGTCAGCCGATTAGATTTATTTATTTTTAAAAAATCTTGGCTGACTAGGGTAATGTTTGACAATGTTGGCTTACAAAGGAGCTTGGCTAATAGATTATGGTTTAATGGAAGCTGTTTATCTCTTTGGTGTCGTTAAAGGGAATAGATAAAACAATAGCATTTGTTGTTTTGCTTCAGATGATGCCAGTTCATCCTGCGTTGAACATGTCTAATTCTCCTATTTGTTCTGAATTGTGTTGGCAGAAACAAAGTAAGGAGAGTGATGGTGGGAGTTATATGGTTTTTGTGTTTGGATTAGTATGGGGATATAAAAAAAGGAAAAGAAACAAAGGAAGGACTACATGAGGAATCAAAGCTCAACCCTAGTTTCCGACCTAAAACAGGCATATACCGAGAAGAACATGTTTTAGTGAATCTGTTTTGGCCAAACAAGTCTTCTGTGGATTTAAAAATAAAGAATTACTAAGGGTATTAATCGTGTCTATCCTCTCTTTTCCTCTTGTGGTACTTCCATTTTTTCATCCATTATTTGCTCCAAAATTATAAGATTTATAATTGCGGTGAATCTTGTTATAAGTATTTTATTGAAATGATTTCCAACTCTAAGAAATTGACTATCCAAAAGAAAAAAATAAGCCTAAGATGTTGCTGAAGCTATACAACTATTACAATGATCAATTCGTATTTCTAGCTTGTAAGGAACTGATGAAATCTTAGATTTTGTCCTTGTCATTTATTTAATTTCATATACGCCAGAAAGCTACAAAGGGGCACAACTGTATTGAATTCTCAGAATGCATTCTAACTTGCACTCCAGTTTACTGCTGTGTGCTTGGAACGTGTGATGTGTCTCACAAACAAAAAGAAGAGAAGAGTACCACTATAGGATCATTAAACATCCCTCATTGAATCGATCTCTGTTGTCTGGTTAATATGTTCTCTTTTCTCCCTCTCTCTCTTTCTCTCTCTTAAATTGTCAATCGTTGTGTGAACTATATCAATTATTGCCCAATTGCTTGTTTGCCTGATTGTTCTTTATCCAATCTCTTCTTACTTGATGACACCACTTACGTGTTTGAACGTACATCTTTAGGCATGAACTGTTGCTCTTTGAGGCTCTCCGCGAAGGTCTTGAAGAAGAGATGGACAGAGATCCCACTGTTTGTGTAATGGGTGAAGATGTTGGTCATTATGGAGGTTCGTACAAGGTGACTAAAGGCCTTGCCCCAAAATATGGTGATCTCAGGGTTCTTGACACTCCCATTGCTGAGAACTCTTTCACTGGTATGGGCATTGGAGCTGCAATGACTGGCTTGCGTCCAGTTGTTGAGGGAATGAACATGGGATTTCTTCTTCTAGCTTTCAATCAGATATCTAACAACTGTGGTATGCTCCACTACACATCTGGTGGCCAGTTTAAGATACCAATCGTCATCCGCGGTCCTGGTGGAGTGGGTCGACAGCTTGGAGCCGAGCACTCTCAACGCCTTGAGTCATATTTCCAGTCTATTCCTGGAATCCAGATGGTTGCCTGTTCAACCCCCTACAATGCCAAAGGCTTGATGAAGGCAGCTATCAGAAGTGATAACCCTGTGATTCTTTTTGAGCATGTGTTGCTCTACAACCTCAAGGAGAGAATTCCAGACGAAGAGTACGTGTTGAACCTTGAAGAAGCGGAGATGGTACGGCCCGGGGAGCACGTGACGATTCTAACTTATTCCAGAATGAGGTATCATGTGATGCAGGCCGCAAAAACACTTGTGAACAAAGGTTACGATCCTGAGGTCATTGATATCAGGTCATTGAAACCGTTTGACCTTTACACCATCGGGAAATCAGTGAAGAAAACTCACCGCGTGCTCATTGTTGAGGAATGTATGCGTACAGGAGGTATTGGTGCCAGCTTGACAGCTGCTATAACCGAGAACTTCCATGACTATCTCGATGCCCCAATCGTATGTCTGTCTTCACAGGATGTGCCAACTCCATATGCCGGGACATTAGAGAACTGGACTGTTGTCCAACCTCCCCAGATTGTTACTGCAGTTGAACAGCTTTGCCAGTGATTGTTACTGGACATTTTAGTTTTTGGAACTTACAAGTTCTAGTTAAGGTGAGAAGATTGGTGCATTGTTGTCTACCTGCACCAATATGGTATTTGGATTTTTGATGTTTCTGTAAGGTAAAAAGACTTCATGAGAACATTATCATTGTTTTGTCTCATTAAAGTTTAGTTCTATTTGATAATTGAAGCTGGAGTTGTGTTACATTTAAATATCAAATAAATTAACCGTTACCTTGTTTAGGATGACGGGACAAGTAAAAGTGAACAGAAAGAGTATATCTCAACATCTTCTATATTTAGCCTACAAATGTTTCGGGTAGTCAAAAATAAAAATGTATAAACCTTTTAAAACTTTTTTCCTTTTTATATTTGTGTGTCATGGGTTATCTCCTACATCCCACTGACAACAGTTAACTTTATATTGTCAACTTTATCTATCAAGGCTGTGTTTTTCAGTCACTTTATTGACCATTAATGCACCACCCATGACAAGAAATCATTATGTCACGTTATTCCAATGTAACATTAACAATTAGGATAATGCAACATCATAGATCCACACACCGATAGGGAAAGCTCACAATTACCACTTAGCCTGTTTGGCCGAATTTATTTGTTTTCTAAAGTGTGTATTTTTAAATTAGTACCTTGAATTTAAATTCTATAATAAATACAAAGGAAGATTCAAAAAGCTGGTATATAGTAAAGATGGATGGAGGGAGTAATTAATAAAAAGAAAATGGATGGGAGATGATTAATATTATAACTCGACACAGATCTTATTTCGCGCACTCCAGTTGCATTGACTTGGTAATTTTGGTAAGTCAATTAATTTATTGATAAACACTAACATGGTGTTGGAATTAAATTAATTAAAGGGTGTCATACAACAAATTATTTAGTTCCAATTCCTCTCCATAATGACTTACTGGCAGCTTATAGTGCTGTAATTTCTCTTCTTGAAACTCTTGAGCAACGGAATCCAGTACTCTTTCATGGTCATACTGCTAAAACGCCCGATTCTCTTCGTGCTACTAATAGTTGATTTCTTAGATGGTCACTCAACTAATAGTTATTATCTGATCGCTATATTTAATGTGTCGTGATAGGTAACCTGACATATTTTTTAGGCTAATTACTAGTCTTACTAATCACAAAGATGTAGTTATCTTTTAGGTAACGTGATAGACTCAAAATTCTTTAAACAGAAATCGAACTGTTTGAGACCATTATTTTTGTCTAGATATCAATAGACACAAAGTATACGATGTGTTTGGTTTCCTGTATGGCTAATCTCTTGAGGAGGACACATTTTTCATCTCATTAAATGTGTATAGATATTTTACGGTATTCAGATATAAAATAGCTACTCATCTACTCTTAGCACAAAGATGTTATGTGTGGTGATGCAGCATTTCCAATGACTGCTACTGCAGTCAAGTTACTTACATATACAAGAAGGATCAAGCAATACTATAGCCGGAACTATGAATTATGTCAAAATATTGTTACTAACCAAGCTGCTTCAGTTAATGAATTGTGGCGGAATGTTGATACTGAGCAAGGCATTTCACTTGCATCAATTTCATGAAATCACTCACTGTGATCTGGCCCCAAAAGATGTCAAGAAATAGTCAGAAAACAGATACTTTTGAACATGTAAGGACGCAATAGAAATGTAGACAGATCTAAATCACATTTGATGAGAAAAACATACATAATAGAAAGCCTTCACTTTTAAAAACATAAATAAAATATTCTACATTCAGAAGACAGCTTTATATTGTCCCTTAAAATAAGCTTCATTCCCCTGCATATAAGCAAGATAAAAAGTATTTAGAAGTCATCATATTGATTCAATAAGGATCGTATACTTAATAATGTGAACTATTGAAGGATTTTTGAGAGTGTAAAACTTACTCATGTAACTGTTATGAATGTAGACTTTAAGGAAGTTATTTCCCATGTCCTCTTGTTCTTGTTCAATCATTCTTGCAGAATCCGACACAAGAGTAGTAATCCAGTAACTCAATTGACTCCAAAGTACAAATTTCCCCGAATTCTGTTGGAATTTCATTCAGGGCTTCGCATATCTTTAGAACAAGGCGTTTTAGATTTGGGAAGTTATCACTGCTAGCTTCCCAGTGCTCAAGATTTAGCCATCTAAATAACAAAAACTTAAGGCTTTTGAACTTGTCATTGTCACTCAATTTCCATACTGCACCATAGGCTGCTTGATCTTTAAGTTTGAGCTCTTCAAGATTTGGCAACATGGCAAGAGTTGATATGTCTTACCAAGGGAACTCGAACCATCCATCTAAAGTCAACCTTGTAAGCGATGTTGGGAAACCGAAATTCTTGAGGGAGTCTGGAGAAGAATTAAGCCAGCAACACTTCAATGCTTTGAGTTTTGTCAAGCTGGACATATCAATGAGGCGATTAGCCAAAGGAGCTTCTTCAGAATAAACTATACGGACTGTCAGTCTCTTTAGATTGGGAATGCCACAAAAGACTTCATTAGTGCATTTGGTGGAACAGAGACCAGAAAGTTCCTCTAGATTTGGCATCCATATCGCAAGATGCTTATTTTGAATGTTTTCTCTTGTAGGACTCGGTAAATAACCGGCTCCCCCCAGATGTATATGCCTCAAGCTCTTCATCATCCATATTCGCCCCAGTAAAATTATATCACTGTATAGATGTGCATGAATAACTAGAGTCTGCAAATTCTGAAGCTCTGAGATTGATGCAGGAATATTGCTGTTACATCGAACTTCGAGATATCTCAAATGAAATAACTTTGTAATCACTAGTGGACATGAACGAAACTTTACACCTCTATTGAAGATGGCCAATACTGAGAAGTTTGAAATGGGAGAAAACTTCAAGTGTTACAGCACGACGGTAGATCAATAACCCAAGAAGGTTGTAATGGGTTGCAGAAGGTTGTTTTTCAGAAAATAAGTAGATGGATCTGGCAACAGGCGATAATAGCCTACGACAATCATCAGCTGAATAATATTGTGTTTGAAAACTGAAGTGACGAACATCACGCTTTTGTGTTGGAAAAGTAGGGCCAGTTCTGTCAACATGCATAAACTTTGTTGTTTCAGCTTCCATCAAACAAAATTCACGCAGTAGATCATGTATTCCACACGCTTTTATCTCACCATTAAATCGCCTTTTTCCAGCCTGTATCAAGTTCCTGCTAATAAGGTCCTCCAGATTATTTAGTGCTACTTCCTCCAAGCTTTTACGACTTCCAGACGTCCTAATGAAACCTTCTACAATCCATAATTGAATCAATCTCCAAGTATCAACCTGAACATCTTCTGGGAAACTACTCATCGAAAGAAAACAAGGTTTGAGGTGATTAGGCAAGTGGTGATAACTCAAACCGAGCACTCCTAAGCATCTGTTTGGATGACTAGCAACAACTTCCCTTAAGTTTCGGGCAACATCCTTCCAACCTTCTAGTGTCTTGGCCGTGTTAGAAAGATGTCCCGCAATCACAGAAATTGTTAATGGTAGTCCTTGGCATTTTTCTACTATGTCCTTTCCAATTTCTTCCAATTCAAGAGGATGATCATGTTCGGGTCCAAACACCTTATCACAAAGTAACTTCCAACCATTTTCTAAGTTCAAGATATGAGGGCTACTAGTGTCTGCATATATCCCTACCTCAGTTTCCCTAGTAGTCAATAAGATTCGACTCCCACTGTTGTAATTAGGAAATATACCTCTTATGCTATCGCAAACATCCGTACTCCAAATATCATCAACAACAACAAGGTATCTTCGACCCTTTAGGTTCTTTTGCACCAGGTCAGCTAACTCACTCTCAGCCATCTTATCATAATCTTTTCCCTTTGAAATGCAACGTAAAGCTTCGAAAAATACATTTCTACTTCTAAATTTTTGAGATATTGTAACCCACGCAAGAATGTCAAAGTGATACCTGATTGTAAGATGATCATAAGCCTTTTTAGCAAGTGTTGTTTTGCCAATGCCACCCATTCCTGATATTGTGACAATGTCTAGATCTGATGGTGGTCCTATCAGTCTTTTAATTATTAATTCAAGTCATCATCAAGTCCCTGCACGATGTCATCATCGAACTCTGACCGCGTTGGATAACTTGTAGAAGAAACGCCAATCAAGGAATCCCCCAATAATTCAAGAATTTGATCAGCATCAGTATCATGAGAAAGAGTCTCCATCACTTGTTTCTTTGTTTTATCCATTTTTTCAACAACTGGTAGCAAATCCTGGTGTTGTAAAATTCCAAATGTCCAGCTTACGCCTTTGATGATTTGAGAAATCTTCAATTCAACAACATCTTCTGCATAACTAGCAACAACTCTAATATTTTCCTCCAAAGATTTCATTTTTTCAGGGTCAACCCTATTCTTAATTGTGGCTTTTTCAAGAACTTCTTGGAAATATTCAGAAGTAGCACAAAGAGAATCGAGCATTTCAGCAGTGTGACCATGAGAGATTTCTGGAGTATTACGTTGATAAAGAGTTCGAAGAAGAGAAATTACAGCACTATAAGCTGCCATCAAGTCAAATATGGAGAAGAACTGGAACAGAATAATTTTTGAAGGATGTAGATTTTGAACAGAAGAATTAACACACTGTTTTTATAGAATATGGGTTGCCATATTATAATAATGTTTATCAATAAATTATTTGAGACAGCGTGTAGGGTTCTTCACATGAACCCATGTTCCATATTAGTGTTTATCAATTAATTGTCAATTCCTGTTTACTCCAATCATCTCAAATAAACAATATTTGGTGCTTTTTATATCAAGTAAAAACTGTCAGTTGATAAATGCATCACATCAAATATGAGATTATATGAATATAAATATAAATCTTATATTTCTAAATGCATCACATCAATTATGAAGTGTTTGGTATCTGGTAAGATCTGAAGTGACATCTTTTCACAAAAGAATGCTTTGGTTCAATGGCAAATGTACTGCAGTTCAAAATATGTTAGATAGGCACAAGTCATAAGTTTTAATCTTCATTTGAACCAAATTTAGTATTAGAAGAACATGGTAATAATCCATTAAGTTACAAAATTTAAAATTAAAAAGAAAATGCTGAAGTTAATAGAACAAAGTTATCATCATGAAAACCTGTAACATCTCAAATAACCGGAGGAATTTTGGGACAATATTTCTGAATTTGATTAACCAAATCTCGAAATTACAACTGAGCAAACGTAACGGAAATGCAACTGAACTAAACTAACTACTGCAATTCCTTGAATTGAGTAGAACCTGCAGAAGAAGAGAAGAAGAACCGAGATGAGAGGAGGACGAGAACAGAGAAGATTCTAGAAGATTGTACAAGGAAAGGGTGAAAAAGGAAAAGGAAGGAACGGGTTTGAATGTTACCGGAAATTAGTTATGACCCAGCGCCTTTACTGTTGAGGTAGCTATAACCATAGGGAAATGAACTGGAGCTATCTGGACTGTCCGAGTTCATTAACTGAAAGCTCTCCACGTGTTATAATCTGATTAACCTCTTTTTTACCGATATATATTTGAACCTGACAATCCCGCTTGGATCAAACAAACCTTGACCTCAAAGGTTGTTAATCAAAACCTGGAAACCTCCTCCCACGAGGCGTCTTCAAGAGCTAGATTGGACCACTGGATCAAGACCATGACCTTGGCCACATTTCCCACCTGTACCATTTGTCGCCTCAGTACAGCAACAGGTCTCACAGTTAACTGACCATCAAGGCTAGTGGTTGGTAATTCACTCTCCCCGCCTTCTTATTAAAAAGAGAAACATGGAATACAGGATGTATTCGACAAGTAGAGGGCAAAACTAACTTGTAAACGACTGGAAAATTTGGACTTGCAAATTTATAATTGTTGGGAATAAACCTGCCATGATAATAATATTGCGGTAATAAAAAGAAATAAATATGACAATAATAATACGGTTAATCAACAAGAAATAAAGAAAAATAAATATGACAATAATAATACGGTTAATCAATAACAATAATAAGATCGATAATGACACCAAAATTTTTACGTGGAAACCCAATGAGGGAAAAAAATCACGGGCCAAGAGGAGCAAATGATATCTCCGTAGTAAGGAATTTAACATCGTAGTCACAAGTACAATACTCAAAGTGACTACTACACACTCAAAAGAAATATCTCTTTTGATTTTTCCACCTCACTACAATATCACTCACACTCTCTATTTTTCCTCACAGACTAAACTCTCTGTGATGCCTCACTCTATTTTTCTTTCACTCTTTTGTTGGTGTATTTAACTAGTGAGATGATGCTCTATTTATAGGCAAAAATCTGCCCATGTAGATGTCATCAGTGACACCAAAGATCTATTGAAGATCAAACATATCTTGATTTTTTCTTAGCTAATAAATGGAACCTTTGACAATGTATGCTGCAAATGTGGACTATTGCATTTTCTTGCATTTTGAGTAATGGGACCGGACCCCACAATCTCCCCTCTAGTCCCATGCACCTAAAGGAGGTATCCACGTCTTCGCAGAGAGAGCTCATGCCGATAAGTTCTTTGCATAATTCGAACTTATCTTTTGACACCACCTTTGTTAGCATATCCGCAGGATTTTCACTGGTGTGAATCTTCTTAACATGGAACGATTCATTCTCCACTTGTTCATGAATTCAATGGTACCTCACACCAATGTGCTTTCTCCTTGCATGATACATGGTGTTTCTGCTTAAGTCTATTGCACTTTGACTGTCACAATTGACAACGCACTCCTTCTGATACAATCCAAGTTCTTGAAAATATCGTTTGAGCCATACCATCTCTTTGCCATCTTCAATAGCTGCAATGTACTATGCTTTAGTTGTAGAGAGTGCGACTCATATCTGCAACTTCGACTATCATGATATAGCTCCCACTGAAAATGTAAACAAAAATCCAGTAGTAGATTTTTTGTTATTAAGATCACCTGCCATATCAGCATCTGTATAGCCCTTTAAGATTTGATCAGATCCATCAAAACACAAGCAATCTCCTGTGGTACCTCTCAAGTACCTGAGTATCCACTTGACTGCTTCCCAGTGTTCTTTTCCAGGATTTTTAAGGAACCTGCTAACAATACCAACTGCATGAGTAATATTCGGTCTGGTACATACCAGTGCATACATCAAACTCCCAACTGCTGAAGAATAAGGAATATTAGCCATATTTTCTTTCTCTTCCTTTGTTGTAGGACACATTTTCTTGCTTAACTTCAGATGACGAGCAAAAGGTGTGCTAACACCTTTGGCACTCTTCATGTTGAAGTGTTCGAGTATATGTTTAATGTACTTCTCTTGGGATAGCCACAACTTTCTGCTTGTTTGTTATCAAACAATCTTTATCCCCAGAATTTGTTGTGCTAAGCCCAAGTCCTTCATGTCAAATGACTTGGACAAATCTCTATTCAACTTGGAAATCAACTCCTTGTCTTGTCCTACAATCAACATGTCATCCACATACAAAAACAAAATAATAAAGTTGTTGTTCGAAAATCTTTTAAAGTATACACATGGATCAGAATAAGTCTTTTTATCGGTTTGACTTTGTATGAATGAGTCAAACTTCTTGTACCACTGCCTTGGTGCCTGCTTTAATCCATAAAGACTCTTATTTATTTTAAAGACCATGTGTTGCTTCCCAACTACTTCAAATGCTTCAGGCTGATCCATATAGATCTCTTCTTTCAAATCTCCGTGAAGAAATATAGTTTTCACATCCAACTACTCCACTTCAAGATCTACGCTAGCTGCTAAGCTTAAAATGGTTTGAATAGAAGTCATTTTGATAACGGGTGAGAAAATTTCATCAAAATCAATACCTTTCTTCTATTCGAATCCTTTTACCACCAATCGAGCTTTATATCTGACTACCTTGCCATTTCTATCTTTCTTGAATTTAAAAATCTACTTGCACTTAAGTGGTCTTTTACCTTTTAGAAGTTTAACCAGCTTGTACGTGCTATTTTTCTGCAGAGATTCCATCTCTTCCTGTATAGCTTTCATCCATTTGTTCTTTTCTAGATGGACCAATACCTCATTTAGACTTTCTGGATCTCCCTCATCATTGACGAGGACATACTCTGAGGAAGGGTACTTGGATGACTCTACCTTTTGCCTTTCTGACTTCCTCAAAGGTTGAAATTGTTGTTTTTCTTGAGTAGGGTACTCCACCCGCTCAACATAATCATCAGGTTGCTCCCCCTACTCGTCATAATCATCAGGTTGCTCCCTCTGCTTGGAAACCTCATCGGTTGTACTTTCTGCACTTCTGGAATGGTCAGAAGTAGAAGGAATAGTAATAACATTAGGGACTACACCATTCTGTTTCTTGACCTTCTCTAATACATTATCAACAATTCCAACTTCACTTTCTCGAAAGACTATATCTCTGCTTTTGATGACTTTCTTCTTTACTGGATCCTATAATCTGTACCCAAACTCTTCATCTCTATATCCAATGAATATGCAGGGAACTGATTTATCATCTAATTTTGTTCTCTGATCCTTTCGTACATGTGCAAAAGCTTTGTAATCGAACACCTTCAGATGAGAGTAGGACACCTTTTTATTGGTCTAAACTCTCTATGGGATGTCAAACTCTAATGGAACTGATGGACTACGATTGATCAACTAACAGGGTATCTGAACTGCTTCACCCCAGGATGACTTAGGCAGTTTAGTCTTTCTGAGCATGCTTCTCTGCTTCTCAACAATGGTGCGATTAATTTGCTTAGCTATACCATTGTGTTATGGAGTTCTAGGAACTGTCTTCTCATGTGTAATCCCATAACTTGAACAATACTCTTCAAATTCCCTTGAAGTGTGATACGAGATAAATGGCCATCTTATCTTTTGATGACATCTTTAAAGGCCAACACATAGAGGCTTAAGACTTGGTCACCTCGAGGATACGAGAACATGCATGGAGGACCCATTTTAAGCATGTCATTAAACAAACCCATGTGTGGAAGATTACGTGAGGGCTTATATTTGATGCCAATTTGAGACTACAAGTTTTGAAGTGTGACCCCATGGTTTTGGAGCATTGAAGAAGCATCCTTCATTAAGGGTAATTTGGGATTGCACATGTTAAAGAAACAACCCATGATCTCCCCTTTCATTAAGGATATTTTGGTCCATTATACTATGTAATAAGCTAGGCTATATATAGTCTCTTATTAGGTCTTTTCTCTTTAGTTTATGAATGATGAATGTATGAAGCACTTGAAAATCCTCTCTGTTGAGAGTAGACCACCTTAGTATAGTCTTAGTTAGGGCTTGGTAAATCCATCCTTAGTATAGGGCTTGGAAAAGCCAATATTGACCCTTGCTTTGAAACGGTGGATCTTGAGATGAGTTGATTTCCTTGGCGGTCACCATAAGAGTTTGATTTTGATTATTACATTCATTAGGGTTAGTGTTGAAATACATTTGGTTCTCAATCTTGTAATAATCTTGATCTCACTATCTATCCTTTCATTATTTTGCAAATCCGTGTGTTTTTGTGTTTGTCATCTTGTATCCCTTTGTGTTGCTTGTTCTTCTCACGTTTTGTGGATTGTTTTGACATCTTGGTGGGCTGTTTTTTATCATTTGGTATCAGAGCCATCATTGATTTCGTTCCCAAGAGATCAATCTTGGATTTGTTCACTCAAAAATTAAAAAAAAATTGTTGAAAAGCTGAAAAACTCAAAAATAGTAATTTGTCCACGTTTTTGTGTTTAGGCCGAAATTTGAAGCCTAGTTTTCTTGTAATGTTTGTGTGTTTTGTGTGTTCTAGTGTTAGATCTTTGTTTTCTAACATTAGAAGAGGTGTCCAAGGTCAAAAATCTCACAAAAAGAAGTTATTCTATTGGTTTGGTGTCTTGGCCGAAGTGTTGTTGTTGTTTGGCCGAATTTGTGTCTAGATTTAGGTGTTGTTTTGATTGTATTTGTTGTTTCTTGTGTTGGTTTTCTTTCTCTCTAACACTACTTGAGTCTAACCCAAGTTCTTGAGCAAAAAAAATTGCAAGTTATTGTGGGAAGAGTGGATGGTTTTGTTATTGTTGTTGTTGAAGTTCTTGTGTTGTGTTGAAGAAGTCTTGTAAAAGGTTGTTGTTTGATCCAAATTCAAAGAGAAGAGAGTGTGGGCTCTTGTTAGTCTTGAAACAACTTTCAAGACATTACCAAAGAGGAAAAAGAACAAAAGACCTCCCAAAAGTCTTCATACCAAAAGGGAGTAAGTTCATTTTTCTAGACAAGCTAAAAGAGGAAAGGAGGACAAGACCTCTAAAAGGTTGTCTTGCCAAAAAGGTGAAAGTTGGTCAAGGTTTGAATTTTGAAAAAAAGGACTTAAAGTCTTGTTTGTTAACCTACCAAAATCGAAATGGGGGCCCCCCCCCCCCCCCCCCCCATCTTTGTGAAATTTGAACAACCAACATTGTGGAATAAAATTTTTCAACTTCAACAATATTTTTTATCCATCGAACAATAGTCAAGTGCCACGTCATCAATAGCTCAAGAATGTTGGAATTCCTAGTTTCACTTTTTTTGATTCTATTGGTTTCCATTTTGTTAGTTCTCATACTAATTAGCAAACTAGTAAATACCTACTAGATTGTAGATTAGTTTTTGAGTATGTTTTCTTTCGTGTTAAGCGTTGTATTTTGTGCTTTTCTCGTTTATAAGTCATAGTATTTTCTTTGTTTCAAGTTCGTAAGTAAATTTTGTTTTTGTGTCTTGAGTCAATCAAACAAGAATCCATTCCGGCCGCCAAGTAGAATTGACATCCTATTGACTATTGGAGTATAAACAACTTTCAATATTTGCCGCTCCAATTGTGAGAATCACAAAGGTGGGTGTATACGAGTGTTGGTGAGGAGATTTTACTACTAATCTTGTTTGTTCATTGTGTAGGTACAAAGGTGATATAAGGGGAACATATCTTTGATAGTCGGGGATTATTGTGACTACAACATGGGAGACTATGATTGTAGTGAGGGGTTTTATGGCTACGAAGTTGAGGGAGATTGCGGAGGCTATGAAAATAGCCATGATCAAAACTTGGGCAGATTTAAGAGTTACGGTTTGAGGGGGAAAATAAGGTAAATGAAGTGCCTAGTGCTTATGGTGAATTTGGAGATGATGTAGGACCTCGTGATGGATCTTATGATGATGTTGGGGCATGTGAGAAGTCTTACACTTCTTACTCCGAACCTAGATTTGGTGTTAGGTATAACCCTTTCGTTTGCAAAGCTTATGAGAGCTATGATGAGAGTACACGTGAAGAGTGTGAAGATTCATATTCTCCACCTTGTAGTACTTCTTATCAAGGTAAATATAGTATGAATAGTTATACTAGCTCTAGTGGAGGTTGTCCAACGAGAAGAAGAGGGTATGCATCTCCAAAATTGAGGGGTACTAATGTTCTTTACAATGTTGATACGAGAAGGAGTGTACACTCCGGAAAGGTGACCATTTATGGGATACCGGGCTGCCTCATTGTGTTAAATGATAGGTACTATAGTAACTACATCATTCCATCCATGGTTGACTACTTGGAGTTATTTCGTGAGCCTTTACTTGTTCCATACTTCTTGGACGGGTTTAAGGTTACTGAGAGGGTCAAGGTTGTATTCTCCCAATTTGAATACCATGAGGAGGTGTGGTGCGATATTCTTCTATTGACATACGGTCATGTATTCTTAGGGTTTGCACAACATAGAGTTCCAAATATGCAAAATTGGCCAAATATTGTAAGAGACCAGTGAGGAAATCACCTCGTGACATACATGTTGCCTGAGCCGCAAAGAGAAGTGAATACTTACTCCAATCCTAATGCTTATGAGAGACAAAATATTGAGAGGAGTAAAGGTGTTCAAGGTGGTAATCCGAGAGTGGAAAAAGGAGAGGTTGTGTGGAGCGAAGTGAGGGTATTGGCACCAAACCGAGCTAACATTGTTTATCCTTCTATTTCTAAGGACATTTTTGTAGGTACCGACATGGAAAGTGAAGGAGAGCAATGCCGAAGTGAAGTTGCTGCCCAAGCTTGTGGAGGTCCTTCACAATACAGAAAAGGAGAGTCGACTCAAGAACTTCAAGGTAAAATAGCTAACTCTTACACTTTTGTGCATATGAATGATAATTGTGTGGCTAGTAGCCCATTGAGTGTGAGTAGTAGCTTATTTACTTGTGAGTTTAATGATTCTTTTCCTTTTATTGATAATGTACATGTTGTGAGTGTGGATACACTAATTGATCCTATTGATGACCAAATTGACTCTTCCTATACGATCAATTTATGTCCACCTAGTGTTGAAGCCTATATGTTGAACAGAAGTACATCGTTTTGTGTAATTGGTGTTGATCAACCTATTTGTGAAAATTTTTCACCACTTAAGTATGTGTGTGATGTGATTAATCAAACTCAAGTGAGTGAAGTATTTGAAAAAGTTGGTCAACAAAAGGGGAGTGAACCCGAGTGCTATTCTTGGGACAATCTTGTGCTTGAAACCACTTTAAAACTTGATATTGATCTCTTAGAGAGTGAGGAACTTACTTGTTCCAAATCTGTCCGTGGGTTGGATCATGCACTCTTTAGGTATAATGTCTTGTTTGAAAGTGATATAAACACTTCTAATGAGCCTAGTGGTGAAAAATATGGTATATCTTACCTAGGAGGCTATAGCCTATATGTTAACCCACTATGGTGTGACAACATTTCTCTTAAATATGAAAATCTCTTCTTGGAAGATGAGAGTACTCTTAAGGGTAAGGAATGTGTAGTTTTGGAAGTTACTCCTTCTTCTACTTTGTATGACTTTATTGTTGAGAGTACTCATGGTGATGATTGGGAAACTAGTAGTGAATACACACATGAGGGCACCTTAGTAGAAATCGACTTGAGTGATACTTTTCTTTACTTTCTATTTTCTTTCGATGATATGTATGTTACTGTAGAGAGTATGTCATTTAGTTTGGGTGGAGACCACGGGAAATGAGAGTGTTGTCTAGACCCATGTCTATGCCACTCTTCCCGTTTGACCCCGGTGCCAAATATGGAAATGGTGATATTGGTGCACCCAAATTGTTGCTTGGTCTACATGACAAGCAAAGTGTCACTCTTAGTGAATCCCATAAACAAATCTTTCGTACATCTTTCATTGAGTTTTTAATATTTTATTCAAAGGATCTTTGGTTATATTGCAAATATGTGAAACCTTGGAATGTTGAGATGATTTTTTGTGCTAACCCTAACCCTCATGCCATGAGGAGTCTGTATTTGTTTGTCCTCTCTTCTGTTTTGCAAGGTTTGGATTTGAGGTCGAATCCTTTTCAAGAAGGGGAGGATGATACGGTACAAATGGCCATCTTATCTTTTGATGACATCATTAAAGTTCAATACATAGAGGCTCAAGACTTGTTCACCTCGAGGATATGATAACATGCATGGAGGACCCATTTTGAGCATGTCATTAACCAAACCCATGTGTGAAAGATTGTGTGGGGGCTTACATTTGATGCCGATTTGAGACTACAAGTTTTGAAGTGTGACCCCATGGTTTTGGAGCATTGAAGAAGCACCCTTCATTAAGGGTATTTTTGGATTGCATATGTTAAATAAACAACCCATGACCTCCCCTTTCATTAAGGGTATTTTGGTCCATTATACTATGTAATAAGCTAGGCTATATATAGTCTCTTATTAGGTCTTTTCTCTTTAGTTTATGAATGATGAATGTAAACACTTGAAAATCCTCTCTGTTGAGAGTAAACCACCTTAGTGTAGTCTTAGTTAGGGCTTGAAAAAGTCATCCTTAGTATAGGGCTTGGAAAAGCCAATATTGACCTTTGCTTGGAAACGGTGGATCTTGAGGTGAGTTGATTTCCTTGGCGGTCACCGTAAGAGTGTGGTTTTGATTATTACATTTATTAGGGTTAGTGTTGAAGTATACTTGGTTCTTAATCTTGTAATAATCTTGGTCTCACTATCTATCCTTTCATTATTTTGCAAATCCGTGTGTTTTTGTGTTTGTCATCTTGTATCCCTTTGTGTTGCTTGTTCTTCTCACGTTTTGTGGACTGTTTTGGCATGTTGGTGGGCTGTTTTTGTATCAAAGTGTACTCACCTCCATTTTCAGTATGGAGATGCTTTATCTTTCGACCCGTCTCCCTTTCCACCAGGGCATGAAACTTCTGAAATACTTGAAATACCCGATCTTTGGTTTTTAAGATATAAACTCATAATTTTTGTGAAGTATCATCAATATATGTAACAAAATATCTGTTACTATTGATCAATTCTACCTTTATTGGACCACAAACATCAGAATATACTAGATCAAGTATATTCAATTTTCTTTCAGACGATGTTGGAAATGAGACTCTATGTTGCTTATTGAATAAGCAGTAGTCATATGATTTTGTCGTCGTACCTTTGGCAAAAGAGATAGTGATTTCTTAGCGAGAATCTTTAATTCTTTTTAGCTCATATGACCCATTTTTTTGTGCCAAAAATCTGCAGAAATCTCTTCTTGAATTCAATTCACCTCCACAAATTTCTGCATTTGTCTTGTACAACGTGCCACGAGAAACTCCTTTTGCAATCACCAATGCTTCCTTGGTGAGTTTCTACTTTTTATTTGCAAAATAGTTCTCGTATCCATCTCGATCCAAAGCAATTTTAGAGATCAAGTTCAATCGCAAATCGGGTACTTGAAGTACATCTTTTAGAATCAATGTGCATCCGACATTAGTCTTGATACTAATGTCTCCAATCCTCACAATCTTTGAATAACTTGAGTTGCCCATTTTCACAGTGCCGAAATCCCCTGCTACATACTTGCAGAAAAAATCCTTTTTCAGTGTAGCATGGTAAGATGCTGCTGTGTCAATCACCCATTCCGACTCTTTCCCTGCCAAGTGCATGCACTCCTCTTTCTCGTTTATGAAGAGAACAACATCATCATTATTTTGCACCGTGGAAGCCATGTTGTCATCATTCTTCTAGCCACTACCTTCTCCTTTGCCCTTTTTTATATTTGGACAATCTCTTTTAAAGTGACCTGGTTTATTGCAATTATAGCAATTTTTAGCTCTTGATTTAGATCATATCTTGGACTTTTCACAACCTCCGGTCCTATCATAGCTATTTAAACTCCTTTGGTGAATTTTGCCTCTATTTTCAGTGATAAGAGCATGTCCATGATTTTCAGGCTTTTTTCTCATCTTCTCGTTGAGTAGAAGAGTTTATGTAACATTTTTCAGCTCAATAGAATCCTTACCATGTAAAATGACTGTTGCCAAAGTATCATAAGATGATGGCAACGAGTTCAAGAGTATGATGCCTTAATCTTCCTCCTCGATCTTTACACCAAGGTTAGCCAACTGCGTGATTATCTATTAAGCATATTTAAATATGACACAAAATTTGTACCTTCACCCATATATAGGGCGTACAACTACTTCTTAAGGCACAATTTATTTGTCAGCATTTTGGATATGTAGAGATTTTCTAACTTTGTCCAAATAATACATACACTATCTTCGTCAATAATGTTATTGACCACATCTTCTGTTAAGTGCAACCTGATTGCACTAGCAACATTTTCATCCATTTCTTCCCAATCCTCCAGTTTCATGGATTTGGGCTTTTTGGATTTGCCACTTAGTGCCTTTGTAAGGCTTCTTGGATAAGCAGATCCCTCATCCTCCTCTGCCATGTTGAAAAACCGCTATCACCCTTGAATTTTGCTACCTTGTACTTTACTCTGGACATTTTATTTTTACCAAGTATAGTACCACTAACTGTAAATATTATTTTCATGAATGAGCAGAACCTGAGCTCTGATGCCAATTGTTGGGAATAAACCTCGTCACGATAATAATATTGTGGTAATAAATAACAATAAATATGACAATAATAATATGGTTAATTAACAAGAACAATTAGAGTGATAATAACACCATGATTTTTATGCGGAAACCTAATGAGAGAAAAAATCACGGGCCAAGAGAAGCAACTGATATCTCTGTAGTAAGTAATTTTACACCGTAGTCAAAAGTACAATACTCAAAGGGACTACTACACACTCAAATGAAATATCTCTTTTGATTTTTCCACCTCACCACAATATCGCTCACACTCTATCTTTCCTCACAGACTAAACTCTATGTGATACCTTACTCTATTTTTCTTTCACTCTTTTATTGGTGTATTTAACTAGTGAGATGATGAGCTCTATTTATAGGCAAAAATCTGCCCATGTAGATGTCATCAGTGACATCAAAGATCTATTGAAAATCAAACATATCTTGAATTTTCCTTGTCTAATAAATGGAACCTTTGACAATGCATGCTGCAAATGTGGACTATTGCATTTTCCTGTATTTTGAGTAATGGGGCTGGACCCCACAATCTCCCCCTCCAGTCCCATGCACCTAAAGGAGGTATCCATGTCTTCTCAGAGAGAGCTCATACCGATAAGTTCTTTGCATAATTTGAACTTGTCTTTTGACACCACCTTTGTCAGTATATCCGCAGGATTTTCATTGGTGTAAATCTTCTTAACATGGAATGATTCATTCTGCACTTGTTCACATATCTAATGGTACCTCACATCAGTGTGCTTCGTCCTTGCATGATTCATGGTGTTTTTGCTTAAGTCTATTACATTTTGACTGTCACAATAGACAACAGACTTCTTCTGATGCAATCTAAGTTCTTGAAGAAACTGTTTGAGGCATACCATCTCCATGCTAGCTTCAGTAGCTGCAATTTACTCTGCTTCAGTTGTAGAGAGTGCGACACACTTCTGCAACTTTGACTACCATGATATAGCTCCTTCTGAAAATGTAAATAAAAATCCAGTAGTTGATTTTTTGTAATCAAGATCACCTGCCATATCAACATCTGTACATCCCTTCAAGATTGGATCAAATCCACCAAAACACAAGCAATTTCCTTTGGTACCTCTCAAGTACCTGAGTATCTACTTCACTACTTCCCAGTGTTCCTTTTCAGGATTTTCAAGGAACCTGCTAACAACACCAACTGCATGAGAAATATTCGATCTGGTACATACCATTGCATACATCAAACTCCCGACTTCTGATGAATAAGGAACATTATCCATATTTCCTTTCTCTTCCTTTATTGTAGGACACATTTTCTTGCTTAACTTCAGATGACGAGCAAGAGGTGTGCTAACACCTTTGGCACTCTTCATGTTGAAGCGTTCGAGTATACGTTCAATGTACACTTGGAATAGCCATAATTTTTTCCTTGTTCGTTCTCGAACAATCTTCATCCCCAGAATTTGTTGTGCTAATCCCAAGTTCATGTCAATTGACTTGGACAAATCTCTCTTCAACTTGGAAATCAACTCCTTGTCTTGTCCTACAATTAACATGTCATCCACATACAACAACGGAATAATAAAGTTGTTGTCCAAAAATCTTTTGAAGTATACACATGGATTAGAATAAGTCTTTTTTTTAGTTTGACTTTGCAAGAATGAGTCAAACTTCTTGTACCATTGCCTTGGTTCCTGCTTCAATTCATAAAGACTCTTATTCAGTTTACAGACCATGTGTTTCTTTCCATCTACTTTAAATCCTTCAAGTTGGTCTATATAGATCTATTCTTTCAAATCTCCGTGAAAATATGTAGTTTTCACATCCAACTACTCCACTTTAAGATCTAGGCTAGCTTTTAAGCTCAAAATGGTTCGAATGGAAGTCATTTTGTCAACGTGTGAGAAAATTTCATCAAAATCAATACCTTTCTTCTGTTCGAATCCTTTTACCACCAATCGAGCTTTATATCTAACTAGCTTGCCATTTTTATCTTTCTTGAGCTTAAAAATCCACTTGCACTTAAGTGGTCTTTTACCTTTGGAAAGTTCAACCAACTTGTACGTGCCATTTTTCTATAGAGATTCCATCTCTTCCTGCATGGCTTTCATCCATTTTTTCTTTTCTAGATGGACCAATACCTCATTTAGACTTTCTGGATCTCTCTCATCATTGACGAGGACATACTCTGAGGAAGGGTACTTGGATGACTCTACCTTTTGCCTTTCTGACTTCCTCAAAGGTTGAAATTGTTGTTTTTCTTGAGTAGGGTACTCCACCCGCTCAACATAATCATCAGGTTGCTCCTCCTACTCGTCACAATCATCAGGTTGCTCCCTCTGCTTGGAAACCTCATCGGTTGTACTTTCTGCACTTCTGGAATGGTCAGAAGTAGAAGGAATAGTAATAACATTAGGGACTGCACCATTCTTTTTCTTGACCTTCTCTAATACATTATCAAAAATTCCGACTTCACTTTCTCGAAAGACTATATCTCTGTTTCTGATGACTTTCTTCTTTACAGGATCCTACAATCTGTACCCAAACTCTTTATCTCTATATCCAATGAATATGCAGGGAACTGATTTATCATCTACTTTTGTTCTCTGCTCCTTCGGTACATGTGTAAAAGCTTTGCAACCGAACACCTTCAGATGAGAGTAGGACACCTCTTTATTGGTCTAAACTCTCTATGGGATGTCAAACTCTAATGGAACTGATGGACTACAATTGATCAGTTAACAGGCCATCTGAACTGCTTCACCCCAGGATGACTTAGGCAGTTTAGCCTTTCTGAGCATGCTTCTCTCCTTCTCAACAATGGTGCGATTAATTCACTCAACTACACCATTGTGTTGTGGAGTTCCAGGAACTGTCTTCTCATGTATAATCCCATGACTTGAACAATACTCTTCAAATTCCCTTGAAGTGTACTCACCTCCTTTGTCAGTACGGAGACGCTTTAGCTTTCGACCCATCTCCCTTTCCACCAGAGCATGAAACTTCTGAAATACTTGCAATACCTGATCTTTGGTTTTCAAGATAGAAGCCTACAATTTTCGTGAAGAATCATCAATAAAAGTAATAAAATATCTGTTACTGCCGATTGATTCTACCTCCATTGGACCACAAACATCAGAATATACTAGATCAAGTATATTTAATTTTTTTTCTGACGATGTCTGAAATGAGACTCAATATTACTTATCGAATAAGCAGTAGTCACATGATTTTGCCGTCGTACCTTTGGCAAAAGAAATGAGTAATTTCTTAGCGAGAATCTCTAATCGTTTCTCGCTCATATGACCCATTCTTTTGTGCCACAAATCTATAGAAATCTCTTCTCGAATTCAATTCACCTCGGCAAATTTCTGCATTTGTCCTGTACAACGTTCCATGAGCAACTCTTTTTGCAATCACCAATGCTCCCTTGGTGAGTATCCATTTTTTATTTGCAAAATAGTTTTCGTATCCATCTCGATCCAAAGCAATTCCATAGATCAAGTTCAATTGCAAATCAGGTACATGGCGCACATATTTTAGAATCAATGTGCATCCGACATTATTCTTGATACTAATGTCTTCGATCCCCACGATCTTTGAATAACTTGAGTTACCCATTTTCACAGTGCCGAAATCACCTGCTACATACTTGCAAAAAAAATCTCTTATCGGTGTAGCATGGTAAGATGTTGTTGTGTCAACTACCCATTCCGACTCTGTCCCTACCGAGTGCATGCACTTTTCTTCCTTGTTTATGAAGAGAACAACATCATTATTATTTTGCACCGTGGCAGCCGTGTTGTCGTCATTCTTCTGGCCACTACTTTCACTTTTTCCCCTTTTTAGATTTGGACAATCTCTTTTGAAGTGACTTGGTTGATTGCAATTGTAGCAAATTTTGGCTCTTGATTTAGATTGGATCTTGGACTTTCCACGACCTCTAATTCTATTATATCTAGTTATCTAAACTCGTGCCTTCTTTGGGTAACCATCTAACTCTCTTTAAGCCCTATTTTAGTCTCTTAAAATCATACTTCCTTCTTATAAGTAATTTTTTTCCTATTCTATTTAGGGCATATCATAACAGGGTATCATCATACCCAGAATTGCAAGTCCTTCATTTCATACCACATCATATCTACTGCCCTTCTTATTTCAAAGCATGTTAATGACCACCTAAAAGATTTAAACATGAGTTCATATTTCAAAAGCACATGAAAACTTATGCTAAAATACTCTCTTTTCAAGACTCTAACGTACGGTGGTCATTTCTTTCATTAATTTCAAGCAATTCTCTTTTAGAAACATGAGCATTTATAAATCAAGTAAACACTCTCTCATTTAGTCATAAAAACAGTATTATTCATAAATGACAGTAAGCCTTCAAACTCAAGCTTTTAACCATCCGTATTATAAACCCACAATATGTAAAAACAATGGGTTTCATAAAAAGAGAGGGAATTTCGTAAATCATGCTCTCATATAACTTCTCAAAACTCATAACATTCATACTCACAAATATAATTCAAGTTTAGGGAAAACCCACATAGTTTAAACAAGATTTCATCATAAAACGGGGTTCCCAATGCATGCTCTTTAACAATTTTCAAAAATCTTTTTCATACGTACATACATATATACTCTAAAGCTTGTAAATGTTAATCTTATGCCCACAAGATTTAGGATAGTCCCACATACCTATTTAATGAACAAAATTCGAGATATCTTGAATCTAAGCCTTGGAAGCATGAGTTTGTTGAAAGAAACCCTAACTTTTCTCTCTTGAGAGTAAAGAGGAGAATAAATGATAAAAAAAATGACATAATAATAATGGGCAAGTGGCGTTTAAACCATGTTTTAAGTCATGGATTAGGGTTTTAGGGTGAGAAAAATACCTAAATACCCCTAAAAAATGACAAAATTGCAAGATTTTTCTCGATTGATGAGTCGTGAACTTGGTGACGTCCCGTCACCCTAATCGTCAATTATAGATGGAATTTTCTCTTTTCTGGTTAAGGGTGATGACTAGGGTTGACAGATCGTCACCTAGTTGACGGCTCGTCAACTTAGTCGTCACCTAGTTGACAACTCGTCAACTTCGTCGTCACCTTTTGACAGTCAGACACTCCGAAGTAAAATGAGCACAACTTTCTACTCCGATATCAGATTAAGGTTAAACCAATGACATTGGAAATAAAACTCGAAGATCTTTCATTTGATATATAGTAGGCCACCTAACTTAATATATTACGGGATCAATAGTCATTGGAAGTTGACCCAAGTTTAAACATTTACTAAAACTTAATCGGTAGAAGAGTTCTTAACTCGTCTTTGAGTTAGGAGATTTTTGTGACCTCAATTCATATTCAAGGGTATTCCAATATTATAGAATTGATCATATTACATATACTCACATAGAATCATTTGGGTTCGGGACTATACGCATAGAAACGACGATTTGAGTTCTAGCCCAAAAATGCGGGGTGTTACAATATCTATTTTTTTTTTTTTTTTTTTTTTTTTTTTTTTTTTTACAATATCTATTGGAATCTTTCTATTTTATGTGACATTCATTCCCATGTGTGGCTCTAAAGTTCTAAAGTTGTTGTTAGTGAGTGTGAGAAAATAAGATATGGGAAGAGAGGGATTGATTGCTTGATAACCTATAGAATACAATACGCCTATTTATGTACAACATTTCATTAAAAACAAAAAGACCTCAGTTGGATTGATGGTCGACAGAAACTTGGAAGGCTAGGAAATTTCTCATCAAAGTTTTGATACAACCACAACTACCGTTACTGCAACTCCAAACTGATTGGGTCAACAGTTAACTATAAGGATCCTCAATGTCCACATAGCTACAGTTAGAGATGTTTCATTTTAATACCCAATGTTGAAGTATCCCACATTGGTTGAGGAAATTAGTTATTGTTGTCTTTTATTATACCGAGCTATACTCACCTCGGAGCTAAATTTACTTGTTGAGTTATGCCCAGGGTTTATTTTCTTAACATGGTACCATATAGATCTATATGATTTACCAAATTTTGAACCCCATAAATGTTTTCGATGCTCCAGATGACTAATTCTGGGCAGACAGATGGATGTTAGAGTTCGCCACATTGGTTTAGGGTATGTGTTATGTTGTCTCCTTATATCTTGGACAATATTCACATCAGAGTTAGTTTTTCAAGTTGAGTTGTGCCAAATTCCCATTTCTTAATATCAATAATATGTCTTTTAGTATAAATTAGTCGTTCTCTAACGTTGAGGTTCCCTACATTTTCTATTGACTAGTTTAGGTGTACTTGTTTTGCACGTGCATATAGTTAATTAACAATAAATGAATATCAAAAGAATAAATTATTGTGTGTATGTTATATTACTAAGTTAAAAAATTTTAAAATCAACACTAATTTTAAGACAAAAAATGTACATGAAGAAGAATACGATAATTCACCATACATTTTCTAATGTCTTTTCTAATTATTATAGATATGTGAAATATCTTAAAATATACTTTAATCTTGTAGTTTTAAATATGTTGTATGAAAATTTAGAAATAGAGTATTTAAAAAATGAAATTGAAATGAACTAAAAATAAAAAGTAAAATAAACAATTGGGATTCGTGTATCTCTTTTGTATGCTGAAAAGAAATAAGATATTTGTGTGCTAGAGTATGTACGTATATGGGAAGACATATTTTTTTGTAATTTCTTTTACACCGACCACTGATTGTGCCAACAAATACTCTTTCTTTTGAGAGTTTTTTAGATAACGTGAAGTGACTGGAAAGCAATAGCACACATAATTAAACACTTACAATGAGCCGGTACACATGAATTTATTGTTTCATCTATTCCTATTTTTTCATATATTATATCTTTGATATTTTCTCAGTGTTCATTCAGTAAAGACATAGTTTTTGATCATAATATAAGTTACTATTACTTTATTGTACTACACTTCAATTTCTTAACAACCTTAGAATTGAACAATGAGTTCCAATTCACCTTTAATAGAGAGGGCTTAACCTCTAATATGAAACTTTTTTATCTGAATTCGGATTCAGTCGAGCTCCAACGCAGATACTGGACACTTCAAATTGTAATGTAAATAAATAAAAAAAAAAAAGAGAAGATATTTATACAAATTTACATCAAAATAAGAAAAAATTCTCAAGTTTACCACAAATCAAAAGGAGAAATTCTTAAAATTGTTGATGGTCTCTTTATACCTACATCCAGTGATTAAAAAAATTCAATGATAAGCCAAACAACTAATAAATAAAAATCAGATCTCCTAAAAGCCTAATCCCATGAATGATCCTCACAACATAGTACACATAGTTTTCTAACCATAAATCATGGATTAAATTTTTTTTAATTAATAAGATAACTAATTATTATGAATTCAGAATGACTTATCAATTTTTCGTAACGAAATGCGACGATCCAAATAATTTATCCAAAATTATAAATAAGTCAACTTCATTACTAACTATCATGAATTTTGAATAACCAACCAATTTCTCATGAAAAAATGCGACGATTTGAATAATTTATTCAAAATTATAAATAAGTCAATTTCATTACTAACTATCATGAATTTTGAATGACCAACCAATTTCTCGTGAAAAATGCGACGATTTAAATAATCTGTAAAAAGTTGTAAGTAATTTAATTTCAAATCACTAATTGTATATGAAATACTACAAACAAAACTCACAAAGAAATTTTTCAATTTATAATTGTTTATAAAAAATACATCATTTATTATTGTAAACTTTAAAACCAGTCTAAAATTTTAGAAAACATACCTTTGGACAAATTCAATTCAAGAACTTGCAATTTTGATAAAAAATATGAATGATATATTTGTGGTGAAAAATATAAGAGAAAGTAATAAGACAAACATTAAGATCCACTTTAAAAGAAAAATTCATAAAAAAAGAAAATCTAAAAATACAGAAGCAACATTAACAATAAAGTTCATGAATGAGATTGTGCAATAATATTTTTAATATATATATATAGAAGACCCTAAATCAAAAAGGAATTAAAAAAATAAATATCATCTAAACCCAAAAGGAATTAAAAAAGTAAATATTATAAATTCCGACACCTAAAAGAAAGCTAAAACATGAAAATCTTTTAGTCTCCTACTTAGAAAAAACATTACATAAATCACATAAAAAAAGATGTTTAAAATGACAAATAGAAATAAAAGTTATTTTTTATGGAGGTGGCATCTCTATTTATAAAATTTGGCGCGGACAAAAATATTTTAAGAAAACATCTAAAAACGATACTAATATTAAAAAAAAAAAAAAAGAATCCCAATTTTTATTTTAGATCAGCTGACTTTTAAAAAAATTTAATAATTAAAATTTAGTTATTTATTTTATTAGGATTCCATATATATGCTACTAGTTATTTCTTTTCATATATTTCAAAAGTCCTTAATTTCTATCCCATATATTTTAGGAGTGTTTAATTTCTATTCATATATTTTTAGGAGTCCTTAATTTGATTAAATAATAATTTTTTTTAAAAAAAAGGTGAAAAGATAATTTTGTCTATTGCGGAAACTTTTAATGAAGGGTAAAAATTCAAATTACTTTTCTAAGGGCCTTCACACTTTTAATATATTATAGATTATAGATATAGATATAGATTACAGATTATAGATTATAAATTATAGATTATAGATATAAATATAAATTATAGATATAGATTATACATATGTATTGAATAGTATTAAAATAAAGATGCAAGCATTAGGACACTTGTTTTCCATACATTCAATCTTGTCCCTCGTATATATCTCTAGAGCTGTCAAAATGGGCGTGGCCCGTGAGGCCGGCCCAATCCAACCCTTTAACTAAGTGAGGTTGGGCTAAGTTTTTTCAGTCCATTTAGAAACGAGGCTTATAAGCCCAGCCTTACTTGGCCCGTCAGCCTCAGAGGACAACCTATGGGCTGGGGCGTTAAAAATAATTATTAAATATTTTTAAGTTGGTCATTTATTTATTAGGAATTAGAATTTTGTCAATTTTTTCTAACTAGCTACTTTTATTTTTTATTTTTTATCTACTTTTTGGTTGATACTAACTTTTTAAAAGTTCTTAGTGTGTGTTTGAAATGGCTGGTAAGCTGATTTTAGTTGTGAACTTCAAAAAGTTGCTTTTACTCGTGATGGTTTAGTAGTTGTTGCCTTTACTTAATGCAATATTTTGTTCTTTAAATTTAGGCTCTCATCTGTTATAATATTGTTGTTTTTATGTAGATACTTTGTGTATATTTGTATTTATTATCTTAACCATATTAGAATTGTTTTATGGAATTTGTAGTTAATCATCATTTCTTTGCTTATTACAGTAAATACCATGAGCTAAATACAACTAAGGGATGGTTTGGTGTGAGGTACAAAGAATAAATAGTGTAATATAAATGAAAGGTTATTTTATCCCATGTTTGGTGTGAGGTATTAGTCAGTACCGACATTGTTTATCGCATCATTTACACCATAGTGATGAGATAAATTATTTGTATACATGGTGGAATATCTAATTCCAATATTAATTATCCCGGGATAACTCTTTCCCAACCTAACGACCCTTAAAGGTATTAGTAAGATGCCTATAACATGCTAAAAACTAGTAGGAGACACATTAAAGTGAAGCCATAAAAGTTGGTGATAGTTCGGTACTTACTATATATTTTTATTTGTCATGTTTCGAGTTGCTTTTATTTTTTTTAAGGGCTAACCCGTCCCAACCCGCGCTCCGCTTAGGGCTGGGTTGGGCCGCTATTTTAAAGGCCCTTAGTTAAAAGGGCTAGCCCGTCCTATCTCATTTAATTCTCTAGGCCGCTAAAGTTGGGTTGGGCCAGCCCATTTTGACAGCTCTATATATCTCTTCTTTCATCCATATACACAGTTAATAATATCACTTCTTGAGTAAAATTTCCTAACGTAACTCTCTAACGTTATTGTTTTCGTTTTCATTACTATCATGTAGGTTTATTGACCAATATTCTTCAATTAACGAGAGAAATGAATTGATAATGATAACAAATGGATTAGTATGTGGAGAAGTTTGAACTATCTTTGTCTTTTGTACTAACCCGTAGGTCTAGTGAATTTAGTACTGAGATGTGCATCAAGCTAAAGTGACAAATAATTTTTCGCTATAGATTGTTGAACTTTTTGGCCAGCCTAACTTTAGGTGTAATTCTGTCAAATGATGCCTCTTGAGTGTGTTTTGACATTAAACGTTTTGTACATAGATGTCAATGTGCCTGATGGGTTGTACCAAATTATGCAGGAATCCCCTCGCTGGTTTAATAAAGCTGCATCCACTTATGACCAGGTAATGATCAACACAAATTACCAACCAAAGTTGATTGGCATCCTGATCAACTTCGGTTCGTAATTAAGGAAAATAAAGAGCTGCCTCAAAACAAAATCAACATGAAGCTAGCTGAACAAAAATCTGTAAACAGCTTAAAAAGGTACCCCAAAGTCCCACTATGCAAGAGTTAGGGAAGTAACAAAATCCAAAAAGTTATCCACAACATAGGGGAATGAAAATGCCAACTGAAGGACATTTAGTCTTAAGGGTGCTATTGGAAGTTGATTCCATGGCTATATTTATTTTTACTTTTTACTTTTTTGATAAGGAGGGAGATGTCTATTTTATTTTAGAAAATTGGTTACCTTCACACTGAGAAAGAGAGAGAGAGAGAGAGGGAGTTGCTCACGTACTGATTACTGATGGTGTAAATGGTTGACCTCTTCTAGGGAGATCAATCTTGCTGGCCAAAGTTGACAAAGTCAAGCATATGTGAGCCTTGGGCTGGTTGAGGATTCGGGGTTTATTTTCTTTGTTTTTCTCACTTCTTTTGCCCGTTCTTCTTCCGATTCAATCACTGGCGAAGTTTCTTGAATGAGAAAATGCATGGTCTCTGGGATAAAAGATACCACACTAGTAGCTCAGTTTATTGACATAAACTAAGTATATATAGACGACTGTTCAGGAAGAATGTGTACGTTAGTGGAAGCTTATTTAGGATGAATTTTGAATGAGTTGGGTCACGATTCACGGCAGGTTGCTCAGCCAATTGTGGTTGACCAGCATTGGATGGGCTGGTCATGACCCATTTGTCTACCTAGCCTTCTTCAACTCACAAAAATGTTAGGGCTTCACAGATGCTCCTGCTTTCTCCCCCAATTCCGAAGGCAAAGATTGTTTGGTGTCTACTAGCCACCACTTTCGTCTTATCGTGGATCTCTCAGGGTCATTGGATGGATTTTTCTGCACGTCACTTCCAACAAAATTGAAATTGTGTACGTCCAAGAAGATATCATTAGCATTCACTTCTATTTTCTGTTTATTTTGCATATATTGATTGCCATCCAGTGGTTTCAATAAATTCATTCACTGTAATTTTCATGAGGAACATGTGTGATTCAAAAGATTCATATGTAAGTTCAGTGGATTGGAGTTTCTTTCTTACTTTCAGTCATATGAGTTTACAAGGAACTTATGGCATGGTTTAGGTCGAGATTAAACAAAAGAGGTGATATTTTTCTTATTTCTTTTATGCCACATGATAAGTATACAAAGCCGTACTCCATGTTGATTTGGAGTTATTCCCGTATGTCTTAAATATGAATTTGTCAAAAACAAAGGGAATATAAAGAGTAAAGCTACGAGGAGAAAGATATACAAAAATTGCAACTGTAAATTGCTACAAAAGAGACTGTAGGGAAGGAAAAAACTGAAACTTTTGAATGATTTCGATTTTTCTGGGTGGCTACAAATGCACAATGTGCCTCCTATTTATACTAGTCCATTGATGATTCTAGATATCCTTCTAGATACATCTTCTACTACTCTAGAATATCTAGATAACTCTAGAATATATAGATAATTCTACAAGATATTTATTCAAGATACTACACTAGGATATTCTAGAAGAACCTATTCCAAAAAATATCTAATATTTAGGAGTTTCTACTACAAAAATATCTATTAACTAGAAGTTTTTAGATAAATCTTAATTTCCTAATACTCCTCCTTAAGATTTTTCAATGAAACTCCCTACAACGACCTTTGAAACTCTAACTTGTTTGTGGGAAGAACCTTGGTTAGAATATCAGCTTGTTGTTCTTCACTTCTGCAATGCACCAGCTTAACTTCCTCATTCTTCTCGGCATCTCGCAAATCATGGAATCTGATGTTGATATGCTTCGTCCTACCATATTGCACTGGATTTTCAGCCATAGCAATGGCTGATTTATTGTCCACATAGATCACTGTTGGTTTTTTTGATAAAAGATCTAATTCAAACAAGATTTTTCTCAACCAAATTCCTTGATTTGTAGCTGATGCAGTAGCTACATACTCAGCTTCTGCGGAAGATTGAGCTACAATGTCCTGTGTTTTTGTGCTTTAAGAAAAAATGCCTGAACCAAATGAGAAAGAGTAACCAGATGTGTTTTTATAATCGTCCAAACATCCACCCCAATCACTATCTAAATAGCCAATAAGAGATCCATTCTCTACACTTTTATACCAAATTCCATAATCTGTTGTCCCTCTAATATACCGCAATACCCTTTTAGCAGCTCCAAAATGCTTGATGCTGGGACATTGCATATATCGACAATAAACTTGCTACAAACATCATATCTGGCCTGGTAGCAGTCAGATACAACAAACTTCCAATAAGGCTCCTATAAAGTTTTGAATCTGCCTGTTCTTCTCCATCATCCTTCATTAACTTTTCATTCACAACAAGTGGAGTTGCAACAGGTTTGCACTTATCAAGCTTGAACCTTTTTAAGAGATTCAGGGCATACCTCTTTTGGGATAAGAAAATTCCTTTAGAAAATTAAGAAATTTCCATTCCCAGGAAGAACATCTCCCCTAGATTAGACATTTCAAAACTTTTAGCATTGCATTTTTAACTTTTTGAACCGCAAGAGAATCTTCACCTGTGATCATCAAATCATCAACATAAATAGATATCACAATTAACTTCCCATCAGCTTGCCTTTTAAAGTATACAGTAGGCTCATTTAGGGTTTGGTTGAAGCCTTGAGACAACAAATGAGTATCCAGTACCAAGCTCTCGGAGCTTGTTTAAGGCCATAGAGAGATTTTTTAAGCTTATACACCTTGTCTTCTTCACCTGCAACTATAAAACCTTCAGGTTGTTCAACATAAATATCTTCTTCAAGAAATCCATTTAGAAATGCAGATTTGACATCTAAATGGTAGATTTTCCACTTGTATTTTGCTGCAAGAGAGACTAGAAATTTTACTGTTTCATGCCTCGCAACAAGATTTAACGTATCTCTAAAGTCCAATCTAGGCTACTGGTAATAGCCTTTAACTACGAGCCAAGCTTTATGTTTGAAGATGGAGCCATCTAGATTGAACTTTGTTCTATAGACCCATTTGGCACCGATGACGTTCTTTTGGTCGGGCCTATCAACCAGCTCCCAAGTATCATTTTTATTAATCATGCAAGTTCCTCCTCTATTATAGAAATCCAAAATTTATGACCCACTACTTCTTCAAAGGAAGATGGTTCAACAAGAGCAAAATTGCATTGCTCATAAACTTCAGCTAGTGATCTGGTCTTCAAAACTAGAGAATCAGTTGGCAATTCAACATTTGAAAAGTGTTTCAATCCAACAATAGGACTGGAAGAAATATCACTTGTTTGTGGATTTTGAGCTGCAACTGAAGTACTCCCATATTGGCTTTTTACAATAATATCTCGATCCCAATCATAGTGGCTAGACTCTTCTACCGCAAGATCTCTACTGATAAGCACCTTCTTCGTATGAACATTATACACTTTGTACCCTTTTTCAGCTGTGCTATAGTCCAACAAAATACAAAGTTCTGCCTTGTTATCCAATTTGCCTCTTTTAGCATCTGGAACATGTGCATAGCAGACTGAACCAAAGACTTTTAAGTGTATCGCAGATGGATTTATACCCATCCATGCTTCAAATGGCATCATGTCTTGGAGTGCTCTAGTTGGTAATCTGTTCTGCTAGTATCTATCTCGCCATCTCCATCACAGTTTTGTTCTTTCTCTCAGAAACCCCATTTTGTTCTGGAGTGTAGGTAATAGTGAATTATTGTTGAATACCCATATCTTTACAATACTTGTTGAACTGATGCGAAGTATATTCAGTCCCATTATTAGACCAAATATACTTTAACCAGCAGCCACTCTCACTTTCTACCACAACCTTAAATTCTTTTAAAACAAAAAAACACCTGAACTTTGGTACTTTAAAAATAGACCCATGTCATTCGAATTAGATTATCTATAAAGAGAATATAATATTTATTCCTACTTAAAGAAGCTTTTCTCATTGTTTTGCATATATCCGTATGACCCAACTCTAGCTTTTCCTTCGCTCTCCAAAGACTTTCTTTAGGAAAGGATCGTCTATGCAATTTACCAAATTGACATGACTCACAAACATCTCGGCCCATATCAATTTTAGGTACATCAAGTACCATACCCTTAGATTGCATATACACCAATGAACTAAGGTTGTAATGACCGAATCTTTTATGCCAAAGCCAAGTATCACTCATTTCAACATTAAAAGAGCAACTTTCAGCAAAATAACATAAAATTGGAAAGGAATTACCAATCATGTTTATTTTAGCTACTTCACAACCTTTAGGATCATAAATAACACATTTTTTATCCTTAAAAGTAAGTGAATAATTATTGTGAAGCAACTAAGCAACACTCAACAAGTTTTGAGTCAAGCTTGGCACATAAAGAACATCGTTTATGATTTTCATACCTTCGTCCGTAGGAAATTTCACTGATCCTCTTCCTTGAGCTTGCACCAGTGCACCATCCCCAAGCTTCACTTTGGTCCTATTAGATCTATCCAGATAACAAATAGATTTTCATCAATCACCATGTGCCTTGTGCACACATTATCAACATACTAATTATATCTATTAATATGTGATGTATGTGAAGCCATGAATACCTCCTCCTCTATTTTTTAAACTTGGTGATCTTCCGTAAAATTTACTCGTTAGGAAGACTGACTACTTTGAGTTTGCTTTTGCCTGCTATACTTCTTAATGTGCCCATACTTTTTGTAGTATCTGCACTGAATAGGAGACCTCTTGGACTTCTGTCAACAATTCTTCTCCAAGTGGTTTGTCTTCTTACAAATACCACAAGGTGGAAATTTCCCTCTCCTCGATGATTCACTTTGGTATCCACCAGATTTCACCTCTCCAGAGTGGTCTGAAGAGATCATTTTGCCTTAATTTTGTTTCTTGAATTTATGCCTTACTTGAAAGGCATCTTCGACTATCCCTTCACTTCTATAGTTACTCGTTTCTCTTGGATTTGTAGCTTAGAGATTATCTCAGCTATTGAAAGAGTAGTCAAGTCACAAGATTCTTCAATAGCTGAGATTTTTGATTCAAACTTATCCAGAAGGCTGACCATGATCTTATCTACAACTTTATGATCTGGAAAATTTTCACCAAGTATCCTTATTTAGTTCAAAATATCTATCATCTCGAAAGAGTATTCTTTTACACTATCCGAATCCTTCATCTTCAAGAGCACGAACTCCCTCTTCAAAGCTAAGACCTTAATAGACTTAAATCTGTTACTGCCTTCAAACTCCACCTTTAGCTTATCCCAGGCTTCTTTGGTTGTCTCATAATCCATAATCCTTGTAAACATCACTTTTGTAAGGCTTGAAGGCATGCAAGTGAGAGCTCTTAGAAATTTAGTCACCAACTCATCATACTTTTTGATATCATTAAGAGTAGGGTTGTCAGTCAATGACTGGAAAATAGGTTCTTCTCTCTCAATGATATCCCACAAGTTGAGAGCCTTCAAATAAGCCTTCATTTTAATGGCCCAAAATATGATAATTCTACCCGAGAAAATCGGAGGCGTAACACCCAGCATTTTGGGCTAGAACGTAAACCGTCGTTTTCTTTGCATAAAGGTACCAAAAGCCATAAATTTGATACAAATATAGTGTGTTGATCAATCATGAAGTACGGTAATCTAGTAGATCATGAATTGAGATCATAGAGGTCCCTTAACCTAAGGACGAGTTGGAAGCTTTCCTATCGTTTTAGTTTTAGTGAGCGTCGAAACTTAGATCAACTTCAATCGAACATAACTTTGTTTATATAAAGGAATAGAGGGACTACTATATATCAAATGAAAGGTCTTTAAAATAGCTTTCCAACGATACCAATTTCGCCTAAATTCGATAATCGAGCGAAAAGTTATGACTTTGCAAAGTGGAGTGCATCGCCTAGAAAATTGCCTAAGGCTACTGGAATGGTTATGCCATAGGTTAGGCGCTGCCCAACCTAGCTTAGAAAATGGGTTAGGTACCTCCCAGCCTAACTTAGGTGATGGGCAATGCGCCGCCTAGCCTAGCTTAGGCGATGGGCAATGCGGCGCATACCTTATGGTCCAAGCGATGTAAACACTCCGGTTTTGAGTTTTTTTAGGGAAATTAACTCTTTTGGAACTCCTAAACTGTCCCTAATCATACTTAAACGAATTTAGGCTTATTACTAACGTTTAAACTCTCCTAAGATCCGTAGTTCATCCTTCAAGAGCACAAGAGGAGAAAACAACCATGGTTTGAGCAATCAAGCTTAAAGGTTCAATCTTTTCGAAATCTCTTCGTGAATTCTTTGCAACTAAGGTATGTGGGGTTTTCCTAGAACTACTTGGGCATAAGAAATTGTTTCAACAACATTTAGCATTGTGAGATTTTGAAATCTTAAAGGGGTTTTGAAATTTACATTGAAATTTGCGTTATGAATTCTTTTGTGACATTACTGTTTTGGTATTTAGGCCTTTTCTCCCAAATTGATTTGAAATTATATATATATATATATATATATATATATATATATATATATGTATGTATGTATGTGGTTAAAGTTGATAGTTGAATTGAGAGCATAACTATTTACGATCCCTCTCATATTGTAATACCTCTTGATTTTTTAGAATGTTATTTAGAAGTATGATTTTATATGTTCATGACTATTTTTGAATGATGTAAACTTGATCTTTAAATTGATGAGAGGGGTTTATATATTTATAAATGTTGAACACATAATGAAAGATTGCATGGTTTGCCAAAAATGCATGACACCACATGTTTGCTGAAATGATCGAAAAGAATGATTTTGCATAGTTTGATAAGTGTATTGAAGAATGATCTTCTTGAATTGTTGAAATATGGTGGTCTAAACTTTATGTTTTAAAAGAAGAAATTGTGATATGATTTTTTGGCCCAGAAACATGACTTGCAAGTCTTGGTATGACATTACCAATTCAGATAATGCCACAGTAGCATAGAATAGAACAGAATGTGGATTTTCTTTCAGATTTTAAAATTTTTAACTTAGAATGATACATGTTCAGAAAAGGCTAAAATTAGGCATAAAGATATATTAGGTGGTTATCCAAAGTAGGCACTAGTACAGAAAACTCATTGTCCAAAATCTTGTTTTGCTGATACGGGATTATTATGTCCCCTAGAGGGATTGTACGCTGGTCTAGTGCCCTGTGGCGTATCGAAATCAAAAACTCCAACTCTTGAGGCAAACTTGGGTTGAGGGCTTGGCTGCCGAGTTAAGAGCGAACTCCATATAGCCCGTGGGGTTATAGAATTGTAGGGTAGACCACCTAACACAAAAGTAATACAAAGATCTGAACTGTATTGACAAGAATGTTTTATAGTGATCAAAGAATTTCCCATGTGTTTTAAACTATACATTCATAATGTTTCATGAATTGTTCTCATCTATGTTATATATATATATATATATATATATATATATATATATAAATGTATTATTTTGGATTTCTCTGCGTACCAGTACAATTGTATTAACCCCCTATTTTTCAGGGTCTAAGGCTCAGTTTAGAGATCCTACTAAGCCATAGATTTATCTCAGACAGAAATGAAGTGTGCAGTTGGTGAGCCTTCTTTATTTCAGAGGTCCTCTTTTATTTTGGACATATGTTATTTCATTTTGGTTTAGGTCCACTGGGGCCTTGTCCCAGATTCAGATAAGTTATTGATGTCTTTTGTAGTAGAGATTTTGTAGACTGAGAAAGATGTTGTTAAATATTGATAAACTTATTTCCATATTGTCGAACAGATTTCAGTATATGACCATGATTTTGTCTATTTTATTTCTGCTTTCTTTTCTTTATTATTTAAGTATTGTGCATGATTACCAAAAGTAGAAGGGTGTTTGGGCATCCATAGTTCGGGATGCTCGTTAAGGCTAAGGCCCCGGCTCGGGTCGTGACAAACTTGGTATTAAAACACGGTTCATGGTCCTAGGGTGTCTATGAAATCATGTCGAGTAGAGTCCTATTTATGGGTGTGTAGCGCGCCATACTTATAAGCAGAAGGCTGCAAGGCATTTAGGAATATCTCACTTTCTTTATGTTCTAGTTCGTGCTATGGAGTTAGAATTTTCCTCTTTCATACTCTAATTCATGCTATGGTGTTGCCCCTACGAAAGTAAAGTTATCCTAAATCTTACTCTGATGTCCTCGATATGTCTCATTGCTGAGGTGATTCAATTACATAAATCTAGAATCTAAATGGTATGGTCCTTTTTGATTGAGTCATGAAAGATTATAAAATTGTTCAAGGACTTGAGAGGAGTCCTTTAGTGCTTCAAGGTGTATTGAGTCAAGTGTAAGCTATGATCTTGATGAAATTGTGCTTTTCTGTCTGAGGTATTTAAGTGTATCCATTCCCTTCAAAAATTTTATTGTGGATGTCATGTATAAGGGGAATGATATGTAGCAGAATGTTGGAACTGTACTTCCACCTGAGTAGTAGTGTATGTTAAAGTGTCATGACTTATTAGTAGTGAGATTAGACCAAGAAGTTGGTGATATGAAGTCACAAGGTTAGAAGTCGGAGTGAGGGGAACTTTTGTTTTGTGTAAATAATTATTTTTTTTGTTGTATAACCGTCGATTGAGGGATGGTTTGTCATTTTATAGTGATAGACTAATGTGGTAGTAATAATTATAGATTGTATGGTAGTCTGCGAGGGGAGTGTTTGGCATTGATTATTATTTATTCAAAAAAAAAATAGGAAAGGAGCCTAGAGTGGATAGTTATGATGGTTATAGAAATCTCTTATAGGCTGTGAATGGAAATAATTAGATTGGCCAATAAGTTATAATTTTATACTCATTGTTGTTATGAAATTTAAGGGTAGTCTAAAGGTATGCTTGGGTAAGTAAGTATGATATGAGAAAGTAGAATATGTAGATAAAATTGTATTGGGTTGTACTATAAGATTAAGGTTGACCATGTCTATTAACTTTACCCCCTTGACCTTCTTTTCTTTAGTGGTTGTAAGCTAGTACTACTTGTGAGAAGGTATGTAATAGATTTTGAGGTGCAGTAGTAATGTCACAGAGGTGATTTGATTGTAGGTAGTATCTAAGTGAAATGAGGTATTTGGGCTGAATTTCCCCATTTGGTGGACTAGTATCATATGTTGCATGCTTCATTGGTGGTACATGATTATTGCTAGACTATAGGCTTGAACTTTAGATGTAGAATGAGGTGGTAAGAGTAGTAGCTTAAGATTAATGATGTATGTTTTATAGGAATGAATTAGTAGGCTTGGTGTGATTTGTGAAAAAGCCTAAGTTGATAATTTATGAAGAGTTTAAGTGGTAATTTTGTTGTATATATGTATATGAGGACTAGTGTTAAAATGATGTATGGTGGGTGAGTCATTAAGTGGATAAGGGCATAAGTATATAAGAATGAGTTGCACCCCCTAGTAATATGGCGTTAGGTAAGATTTTATGATATAAGTTATATGATTAACGGTCTAATGTTAGAAGGTTAAGTAGTGGTTTTTATGTGATAAAGAGTGAGGTTGTGTATACTTATGGACCGCGAGTTGTAAGTTGATGATGATAAAGGATAGCAAAAATTAAGAGTAGCATTTTTGGAAAGCAATGCCTTTAGAGTATACTTAAAGAGGGAAAGTTTAGCATTTATGTGTATAAGTGTTTTGCGTACCTAGTTTGTGTTCTTGAAATTGTGGTATGGAGAAGTTTGGGAGTTGTTGTATAGCGTTATTTAGAGTTGAATTGAGAAAATATGAATGGGTAATATGCGCCTTTGATATAGTTTTACAAATTTTGTTAAGATGTACGTTATGTGATAAGAGCTGTAATGCTAAGTATTCTAAGGAGTTGAAGATGAAGTGTTGTGTGCCTAGAAGCGTGGTTGTCTATGCCCATGATAACGTTAGCCATAAATAGGTGACTTTGGGGTTTGGAGGATATTAGGATTAGTGTACCTGAAGAGGATGTTCTAGAATGAATTTAGTGTCCTTGTAAAAAAAAAGAAGAAAAAACTATGGAGGGGAGTTTCTGTTCATGGGTATGTTAGTACCCCCTTTGTGATTAGGTGTGTGGATATCGGGAGGCTCAGTACTTCAACTAGTCTCCATGTTCCTCGAATAGTTGGTGCATCTCTTTTTCGTGAGTATGGGTTGTAGGGTATGGCTGTAGAGGCTAGCGAAAGTAAGAGTAGTATTTCCGGAAAACAACACCTACAGAGTATAGTTTATTCGGGAGATATTAGCGGCAATATGTATGGTGGTATATCTCTTATGTTGAGATTTGTGGATATATATTTGATAAGAGGTTATGTCTGCAAGTCTAGGATTATGACTTTGATCTAAGGGGGAGATGATGAGTTAAAGCAGTTCTCAAATTTTCTTATGGTGTCAAGTTTCAAGTAAGATTCATGATAAATCTATTACAATTCAAGAAAACTCCTCCTACTCAGTCTACGAGGTCACTCTGCTAATGCCTTACGTTATGTATCCAAGTCCTACCTATGTCTAAGGTTTGATCACTCTATGTAACTCATGGCATGTCCCGACTTCCAAAATACAAGAAATAATATCCCTCGATGATCCAGTATTCTAAGTATCCAAGCTCTATGTTATGTTTCTCATGAATAACATATCCGTGTCCCAAATCACGATTAGTTCTAAGGAAATATGTTTTCGTATGTTAACGATTTATTTTATGTAGGGATTAGCCAAAATGATAAAGTTGTGCAAACTTATGACTATTTCAGTTCTGAAAATGAGAAGCGATAGCTTCGAGTAGAAGTCCTTGCCTAAATCACCGACTTCATGAATTCCGCACTCATGATATAAGCTCTCATGTTTCTCACTTTGGTGGTTCTAAGAACTCGTGCTATGTTGAGTTTATGCCAGAACGGTTCTTTACTTATGATACAGACACTTGATATATGAAGCACTTCATGTATATTCTATCGTATCTTCATTTCATGTCCCTCCTTGAGTAGTGCAATAAGTATAAGTTATGATCTAATAGTGTTACTTCAATTCAGGATGTTTATGCTTGGGTCACCCAATTATCCCCCGTATGTTAGTATAATGGTGGTTGTGGAAGCTTAGTAATGTGTTAGGTGGGGTAGTAGATGTTCTTGAAGGTGAAAATTTTGATGTGATTCTCGAGCTAAGGCTATAGAAGAAAGGAAAAATAAGGAGATGAAATTTTGTTGTGTGAAATAGCTAAGAAGGAGAAACGTGGTGAAAATATTTTTGAGAGTGATTGAAATTATTAGTCTTAGTGGGGAGATCCATGTAGTGGATGTAGTAATGATTAGGCTTGAATGTTCTGATTGATAAAAACACAAACCTATGTGACATACGGTTAGTATCCTTTGAATTAAGACTTGAGGTTGTTTGATTATAGTGATGAGGTGAGATGATTTCTTAATGTGATGTAGAGTACAAGGTCCCCTAGTTTAAATTAGCACCTCTTTCCTCCGAGTTAGGCTTTAACATAGAAGTATTATATGATGGGACACAAATTCTTATGGTTAGATGTATCACGAAAGAATTGTAAGTTGGAAATGATGAAGTATGTTGATTAATGTTGGGGTATAGACAAGTAGTGTTGCTAAGTTTAAGTCTTTTCATTGTAGTTGTAAGATGGAGAATGCTAATATTCATATGTTCTGCAAGAGTCTTAACTCATCTCTTGTACCAATCTTAATCAGGCCGAGGACTCTTAGCAAAAATTATGTCTTACAATGTTTTGATAATGTGCCATAAAACACATGCCAAGATTCATGTCGATGTCAAGTTTCGCTATCTCGGGTTTCATGCTTACCCATTTCCCTAGGGGTTATCATAAAGATCTTGTGATGCCTTTGCATATTTTTGTTGAGGAAAAATATTCGAATCAATATTATGTTCTCTATTATACACTTTTAGAGCTTCAACAAGTCCCTACCCATCATTCGGGGACGAATGATTCCAAGGGGGAGATAATGTAACACCCCGCATTTCGGGCTAGAATGTAAACCATTATTTCCTTCGCATAAAGGTTCTAAAAGCCATAAATCCGATGCAAATATAGTGTGTTGATTAATCATGCAGTGTGGGAATCTAGTTGAGCATGAATTGAGATCATAGAGGTCCCTTAACCTAAGGACGAGTTGGAAGCTTTCCTATCGTTTTAGTTTTAGTGAGCGTCAAAACATGGGTCAACTTTAATCAACCATAACTTTGTGTATATAAAGAAATTGAGGGCCTACTATATATCAAATGAAAGGTCTTCAAAATAGCTTTCCAATGATACCAATTTTGCCTAAATCCAATAATCAAGTGAAAAGGTATGACTTTGTAAAGTGGAGTGCATCGCCTAGCAAATTGCCTAAGACTACTGGAATGGTTATGCCATAGGTTAGGCGCCGCTCAACCTAGATTAGGCAATGGGTTAGTCGCCGCCCAGCCTAACTTAGGCGATGGGCAATGTGCCGCCTAGCCTAGCTTAGGCGATGGGCAATGTGGCATATACCTTAAGGCCCAAGCTACGTAAACACTCCATTTTTGAGTTATTTTGAGGGCAATTAAGACTTTTGGCACTCCTAAACTGTGCCTAATCATACTTAAACGAATTTAGGCTTATTAGTAACGTTTAAACTCTCCTAAGATCCCTAGTTCATCCTTCAAGAACACAAGAGGAGAAAACAACTATAGTTTGAACAATCAATTTTAAAGGTTCAATCTTTTCGAAATCTCTTCATGAATTCTTCGTAACTAAGGTACGTGGGGTTTTCCTAAAACTACTTGGGCATAATAAATTGTTTCAACAACGTTTAGCATTGTGAGATTTTGAAATCTTAAAGGTGTTTTGGAATTTACATTGAAATTTGCATTATGAATTCTTTAGTGACATTATTATTTGGTCTTTAGGCCTTTTCCCCAAATTGCTTTGAAATCTTACATATATATATGTGGTTAAAGTTGATAATTTAATAGAGAGCATAACTATTTACCCTTCCTCTCATGTTGTAATACCTCTTGATTTTTTAGAATGTTATTTAGAAGTATGATTTTATATGTTCATGACTATTGTTGAATGATGTAAACTTGATCTTTAAATTGATGAAAGAGGTTTTGAATATTGATAAATGTCGAACACAAAATGAAAGATTGCATGGTTTGCCAAAAATGCATGACACCATATGTTTGCTGAAATGATCGAAAGGAATGATTTTGCACAGTTTGATAAGTGTATTAAAGAATGAATCTTCTTGAATTGTTTAAATATGATGGTTTAAACTTTATGTTTTAAAAGAAGAAATTATCATATAATTTTATGGCCCAGAACTATGACTTGCAAGTCTTGGTATGACAATACCAATTCAGATAATGCCATAGTAGCACAGAACAGAGCAGAACAAAATATGGATTTTCTTTCAGATTTTTTGATTTTGAACTTAGAATGATACATGTTCAGAAAAGGCTAAAAATGAGCATAAAGATATGTTAGGTGATTACCCGAAGAAGGCACGAGTCCAGAAAACTTATTGTCCAAAACTGTGTTTTGCCGATACGGGATTATTATGTCCCCTAGAGGGATTATATGCTGGCCTAGTGCCTTATTGCGTATCAAAATTAGAAACTCCAACTCTTGTGGCAACTTGGGTTTAGGGTTTGGCCGCTGAGTTAAGGGCGGACTCCATTTAGCCCGTGAAGTTGTAGAATTGTAGGGTGGACCACCTAACTCAGAAGTAATACAAAGATCAAAACTGCATTGACAAGAATGTTTTATAGTTATCAACGAATTACCCATGTGTTTTAAACTATATCATGCATGATGTTTCATGACTTGCTCTCATTTATGTTATATATATATAAATATATTATTTTGGATTTCTCTACATACCAGTACAATTGTATTGACCCTCTATCTTTTAGGGTATGAGGCTCAGTCTAGAGGTCCTGCTCAGCTGTAGATTTATCTCAGATAGAAGTGAAGTGTGTAGTTGGTGAGCCTTCTTTATTCTGGAGGGCCTCTTTCATTTTGGACATGTGTTATTTCATTTTGGTTTAGTTTCACTGGGGGCCTTTTCCTATATTCAGACAAGTTATTGATGTCTTATGTAGTAGAAAATTTGCAGACTGAGAAAGATGTTGTTAGATGTTGATAAACTTATTTCCATATTGCCGAATAGATTTCAGTATATGACTATGATTCCGTCTATTTTATTTCCACTTTCTTTTCTTTATTATTTGAGTATTGTGCACGATTACCAGAAGTAGAAAGGCACCCAGACCTTCATGGTTCGGGATGCTCATTACGGCCAGGGCCCCAGCTCGGGTCGTGACAGGAGGACCCATTGTTGGTTGATTTTATGGTGCCTTATTTTTTCAGCAAATAGATCCAAGAAAGGAGCTAAAAATAAGATGAATCAATCAACAAAAAACAAATTCAGATCCCGTAAGAAATGGGCTCTGATACCATGTAAAAAACAAAGGGAATGTTGATACGGGTACGATCATGATCGAGGTTCAATGCGTCAAGAATCGAGCTCGGGGGTTGCCTAGCCAAGGAACAAGCTTTGAAGTGTAGAAAACAAGTCCCACAAGCTCCAAAACTATTCACTGTTCATCCGCGTTCACTGTTCATCCGCCCTTTGCAAGGGTTTTTTAGTCATTTGTAATAAGTTAACCTAGGTATAAATAGAACCTCATTAGGTCATTTTTGGGAGATTTTTGGAGAATATATTGTGTAGCCTGTTTGAGAGTCTTTAGCAAGGTGGAATCCTTGGACAAGGTGGAATCCTTGTGTTGATCATTTGCTTAGAAACGGAGATTACTTGAGAATTCCGGTTCCCTTGAGGTCACGTAAGATATAGGTTTAGGTTGCGTGTGATATTAAAGGTCCAAAAGTGGAATAACCTTTTGGGTTGTTAATATTATACCATCCCTTTGTCTATCTATCTATCTTTACTTTTTTGTAATCGTCTGTCTATATCTAGTGTAATCCATTTGTGTTCTTGTCTTGTAACTGTGTGTTTTTGTTATTGCATCTTGTTTATCAAGTGTTGTTGCTGTTTTTGTGTGTTTTACTCTTGATATCACTTCCTTTCTTGTTCTTCTTGCGAATTCGAGAGAGGTCATCAAAGGGGTCCATAGTTCTTGAACTAGTGGACTGATTTTGGTGTTTATGTTATTGTGTTCTTGGGGAGTTTGGTATCATTTGGTATCAAATCCATCTTTGATTTTGTTCTAACAAGATCAATCTTGGGCTTGAGAGTTGAAAAAAAAATATCAAAAAAAAAAATAGTTGAAAAACTGAAAACAAAAATTCTAGAAAAGGAGTAATCTGCCTGTTCTTGTTGTTCTTGGCCGAGAAAGTTGTTGTACTTATTGTTGTCTTGGCCGAGACATGTTTCTTTATGACTAGATCTTGTAGTCTTTTGTTGTTTAGAGTGTTTCTAGTGTTGGTTTCTTTCTCACCAGCACTAAAAAGGGTCCAAATCTAAGCTTGAACTTGAACTTGTTGATGTTGTTAATGTGAACAAAGTGTGGCTGATTTGATGTTGTTGTCATTCTAAGCCTTGACCGTGTTGAAGGCCTTGTTGTTGTGGAGTTGGGCGTTGGAATTTGTTGTTGTTCTTGGAGAATATTGTTGTTGTTCTTGGTGTTGTTATTGTGTTCTTGTTGTTCTTCACCCTTTTCATCTTTTGTTAAAACAAAAATTGAACATTAGATCCACAAAAGGTGAAAGACCAAGTTGTAGTACTTGTTGGTGAAAGACTTGATCACATCACTCAAAATACTTGACAACCACTTTTCACCTACTTTCCTTGATTTAAGGACCTTGTTTCAAGGAGAAAGTACCAAGAAGGTCAAGTCTTGTTTTGAACTTGAAAATGAAGTTCCAAGACCAAATTTCCCTCCATTAACCAAATCCACCATTTCTAAATTGTAGATTGGTCAAGACTTGAAATTGGAGAGTAAAATTTTGACAAAACCGAGGCCAATAGTGGACTAACACATCACTAAATTACTGTTCACGCAATATTTTGAGTTCAACTTTTAGATTTCGTAGTTTCATTTTATTGTTTCTTAGTTTCGTTTGTTAGTTTGAACACTAATTGACGACCTAGTAATCTCCTACTAGCTTGTTAGTTAGTTTTTGTGCCCGTTTGTTCGTGTTAGCATTATTTTATGCTTTTCTTATTTTTGAATTGTAGAATTTCTTGGTTCAAGTTTAGACATTATTTCCTTGAGTCTTCAAACAAAAAATCCATTCCAACCAAGGAGTAGACTCACCCCCTGACTCATCACGAACTACAAGCCGACTTGCAACACTTGTGAATCCAAGTGTGAAATAATTAAGTATGTGAGAGTGTGGTGAGGTTGTTTCGAACTAACTTGTGTTTTATTTTGTAGACTTGTTCTTTTTTTTTAGGTGCAATTACGATGGAACCCGCGGCTGCAAGTGCTATTTTGGTTAAAATTGAAGCCCTTACCCGTCAATGGGAAGTGATAAATGAAAGGTTGGATCATATGGGAGTTCCAAGGGAGCAAGTGGGCTACCCGAACACATGTCAAGATGAAGACCGTAGCTCATGTGAGCTACGAGGTAAAAATGTTATCCCCTACACTCATATGAATGTAGTTGCAATTTTACCTAGTGTAGGAGTGCATGAGTATTCATTTTGTGATACTCTTGATATTGTTAGGTCACATGAGGACCAAACTCTTGTTGTAGGTACACAAGCATTAGTTGATCCTTTAGATGACGAAATTAATTCTCCTCGTGAAAATGATTTGTGTCCATCTGGTGCTAGCACTTACAACTTGACTAAGGTTCTATTACCAAGTGACAAGAGTATTCATACACTAGTTGACCCTTATGAAAAACAAGGTAATTCTACATTGGTATGTGAATTGCCAATAACTAGTGAGGATGAGCAAAATGATCAACCGAGCGTAGATGATCTTGATTTGCTTAAAAATTTAGAAAACCCGAGTTGTGATTTTCTTTGTGAAGATGATTTTGATTGTGGTCCTTTGGTTTCCCGTGATGGTTTGTACGTATGTGAGGACAACTCTTGTGAAAGAGAAGGTGATATATGCTTAGAAATTCCATCTACTTTGTCTTTATGTGTTTCTTATGTTGGGCATATTCCTAGTGGAAATTTTGAAACTAGTAGAAAGTGCATGCATGGGAACCCTTTATTTGAAGTTGACTTATGGAACACCATTCTCAACCCTTTTTTAGTTTATGATATTTTCAATAGTGATAAAGAGAGCTTGCATAATTTTGAGGATGACACCCTAGGGGAAAGTGAGAGTGGCCGAGACCTAAGCCCTTGGTTACGTCTCTCATTCAATCCCGGTAACTTCTTAGGGTGTGAAGGATGGATAGTTTTTGGTCGGTCCACTTGTTTGAGTGATATTATTATATGTGTTAGGTGGACTTTACTTTCAATTAGGACACCACCCCTTGATGGTGATTCCTTTCGCCAACTCCTTTGTAATTTTTTTAAGTCCCTCGTGATTATAACAAAGGACGTGTGGTTATATCTCAAGTGTGTACCTCCTTGGCATGTTGATATTTTTTATTGTACTAACTCTAACCCTCATGTCATGAGGATGTGGTGCTTGTTTGTCTTCTCTTTGTTCTTGTAAGATTTAGATTCGAGGTCGAATACTTTTCAAGAAGGGAAAGATGATACAAGTCAAATGGCCACCTTAATTTTTGAAGACATGATTGGAGGTCACCATTTAAAGGCACAAGACTTGGTCACCCCGAGGGCACAAGAATATGCAAGGAAGACCCGTTTTGAGCACAAGCAAAGCCATGTGTGGAAGATTGCTTGGAGCATTAAAGACTTAAGGACTCACGATTTTAGATAACACTTAATGGGTCATGATCTGGTCATCTTCATTAAGGGTATTTTGGTCACTTCATTGGGTACAAATGCACTCCATGGCCACCCCACCCTTTAAGGGCATTGTTGTCATTTTGCCTTGTCTTGTAATAGAATATAAATAGAATATTTTAGGTCCTTTTCTCATTAGTTGTTCATTGATGTAAGACTTAAAACATGAAACACCTTTAGTTGTAGGGCTTGGAATAGCCACCACACCGAAATGAGGGCAACAAGTGCGGATATCACTTGTGTTGCAATGTTGGCTTGAGACGTTGGTGTTTAGAGAAGGTAAAGTTACTCTTGTGTCAACGTAGGAGTTAGGTTAATCATTGTGTGTAGTGTTAAGGGTCCAATATTACCATATTCTTGGATTCTTAAGATTATACCAACCAAGGTCTAACTATCTATCCATTTTGTTTATGTTGTAATCATTTTTTTTGTGTTCTTGTAATTCAAATAGGTGACTTGTTGTTCTTTTTCCATTGCTGTTGTTCTTCATCTTGTTGTTGTTAACATAGTTTCTTGTTAGCTGTTTTTAGGTGATAAACACATCAATACATTGTGTTCTTGTTGTTGTTTGTTGAATCCAAGTGTGATTTTCAAAAGGGTCCTCGGATCTTTGATCTTGTGGACTGATTTTGAAGTGTGTTTTGTGTTTTTCTTGTAATTCTTGTATCATTTGGTATTCCCATGAGTGGCCATGCTCCACATGAGCTACAAGGTAATCAAACTAACTTTTGCACTCTAGTGAATGAGGATAATAGCCAACTAAGTGTGAATGATAGTTTGTCTTTAAGTGAGCCGAATGTGCCTTCATTTTGTGATGATAACGTACAACTTGAGATTGTGGATACACTAGTTGATTCACCTAGTGTTGAAGACATTGTGGAAAATGGTAGTACATTGTATTATGGAAGTCATGAAGACCAACTTGTATGTGAAAATAATGATGTTGAACATGTTGGCCGAATGACTAAGGATGGCCCTCTAGTTGTTTTTGTTATTGACCATGATAGTATAAAGGGGACATTTAATCATTATTGTAGTAGTATTGGGGTAAGGAAGTGTATTCCCAACCCGGCCCATGGACACTCTACCCATTTGATTTCGGTGATCATTTGAAGTGTGGTGATGAGGATGTCTTTTAGAATGACTTGAATGTGCATGGAATGTATGGCTTTCCTCTCTCGGCTTTCAAGTCTAATTTTTGTTCCAAGAAGAGTCTATGTTTTCCACTTGATAAGCGACGCTTGTTCCTTGTTTCTTGTCACACTTATATGGATAAACTAGTTGATTCTCCCTTGGTAGGGTATTCAGGTAAGAGGGATGTTTGGGTATATGTGAAGTTTGAGCCACCTTGGCAAGATGCTATGATTGATTACACTAATCCTAATCCTCATACCTTGAGGAACTTTTATTTGTCCTTCCTATTGCTTTGCAAGGTTCGGATTCGAGGACAAATCCTTTCTAAGGAGGGGAGAATGATACGGGTACGATCATGATCGGGGTTCAATGCGTCAAGACTCGAGCTCGGGGGCTGCCCATCCAACGAACAAGCTTTGAAGTGTAGAGAACAAGTCCCACAAGCTTCAAAACTATTCACTGTTCATCCGCGTTCACTGTTCATCCGCCCTTTGCAAGGGTTTTTTAGTCATTTATAATAAGTTAACCTAGGTATAAATAGAACCTTATTAGGTCATTTTTGGGAGATTTTTGGAGAATATGTTGTGTAGCCTCTTTGAGAGTCTTTAGCAAGGTGGAATCCTTGTGTTGATCATTTACTTAGAAACGGAGATTACTTGGGAATTCCGGTTCCCTTGAGGTCACGTAAGATATAGGTTTAGGTTGTGTGTGATATTAAAGGTCCAAAAGTGGAATAAGCTTTTGGGTTATTAATATTATACCATCCTTTTGTCTATCTATCTATCTATCTTTACTTTTTTGTAATCGTCTGTCTATATCTAGTGTAATTCATTTGTGTTCTTATCTTGTAACCGTGTGTTGTTGTTATTGCATCTTGTTCATCAAGTATTGTTGCTGTTTTAGTGTGATTTACTCTTGATATCACTTCGCTTCTTGTTCTTCTTGCGAATCCGGGAGAGGTCATCAAAAGGGTCCATAGTTCTTGAACTAGTGGACTGATTTTGGTGTTTATGTTGTTGTGTTCTTGGGGAGTTTGGTATCAAATGTAAAGAGTAAAACTATAAGGAGAAAGATATAGGGAAATTGTAGCTGTAAATTACTACAAAAGAGACTGTAGGGTAGGGAAAAACTGAAACTTTTGAGTGATTTCTATTTTTCTGGATGACTACAAATACACAATGTGCCTCCTATTTATACTATTCCATGGATGATTCTAGATATTCTTCTAGATACATCTACAAGAAAAATCTAGTGATCCTTATCTTCTACTACTCTAGAATATCTTGATAATTCTACAAGATATTTATTCAAGTATATTCTAGAAGAACCTATTCCAAAAAATAATATCTAGGAGTTTCTACTACAAAAATATCTATTAACTTGAAGTTTCTAGATAAATCTTAATTTCCTAACAGAATTCTTTGTGCTTTACAGTTTGTTTGCCAAATAGTTTGGATTATTATAAATATATATATATATATATATATATATATATATATATATATATATATATATATATATATATTCCAATCATAAGTTTCTGCTGCTACTCTGTCTGATTTTATGACTTGTACCCTCCCTCTCTCAGGTTTCTTCGTCTTTCTGGGTTTGCAAATAGTTTCTCCAACTTGACAAGGTTAAAATCGAGTGCTCAAATACTTATTTGGTATCAGTATCATTCAGTGCTTTGGTCTGTTCCTGATAGTAGCTGTACAATCACAATGGTATAGTACCCCTTCTGTTCTTGTATTCTGTTCTTCTGATCACCCCTCTAACGAGCAAAACGACAAATGCCAATATCAAAATTGCAACACGTACATGTTTCTGAATTAGCTGACATTTCAGTTGGTATCTTTTTCCCTTTTCTGGGAAAAACGATCAACAACTAAATACCCTATTACTTCTAAAGAATGATATGCTTCACTTTTCCCTCTCTTAAATTGTTTTAATATGAAAAAAAATCACTTTTGACTGTGTTTTCTTTAGATACCGTCATTAAAAGTTCAACCTTTAGGTAATTTGGCTTCACTTTCTTGAAGATTCAATCGCAAAGTGAAAAACGCTTTTTTTCCACAGTAACTGAAGCAAAAGATCAAGTTTTCTTGTATTGTCCTTCTTCTCACCCTCTTCTTATAAGTTAACTTTTTGTGTCAACATCTGCTATTTGATTACTGTGCATACTATCAGATTTTGTACCACAAGACAACATAAACTTACAAACTTGTAAGGCTTCTAAAACAACAGTAGCTTATTGTTTCTGGTTCTGGTCTGACTACCGGGATTTTCCCACAGAATCCTGTCAATTGCAGTCCTCAACAAATAAACATAAGCTCATTAAGTTCACAAAGTGTAACGAACCCACTGCAGGCAAACCTCGGTTCCCTGCAGCAAAATTTAAGCATCCCGCAGCAGTCACTTTTTGAACTGCAGGATCAGTAACTAAGACAGATGCAGCAGCAAAATTTTCATAGCCAGCAGTTAACAGAGACGGAGCTAGGATTTCAACGAAGGGGTCCATATTCAAAGAAAACTTAGGATTTCAACTAAGGGGGTTCCATATTCAAAGAAAACTTAGTCGAAGGGGGGTCCAACACCTTTATAACCACATAAAAAATAATTTTAATCATGTATAAATAGTATATTTTTTCATTGAAGGGGTTCGGTCGAACCCCGAACAGACGGATAGCTTCGCCCCTGGCAGTTAATGCAAGATCAACAACCTTTTCATAGACATCAGTTAATGCAACAACAGTCAATGCAGCAGCGTCAAGCAACGCAAAAACAGTTAATGCTACAGCAGCAAGCAATGCAACAGCAGGTACGCCATCAACATTTTATTCCACTATTATCATCTCTGGAGGCAATTCTACCAATTGAATGGTGCATCATGCTGGATTTACTAGATTTTGATATTATAATAAGACTTCTTTTTCTTGCTTTCTTTTTAGTTCATTCCTGAGTATTAAAATCCTTATAAAATTGAAATATCCATCTACTTCAAGTATTAAAATCCTTAGCAACATTTTCATAAACAATGGTCACACTTTTCCTCAACTTTTTATGGTGTACTGTTTCGTTCTTTTTCAATTTATTTCTTCGCTTCGTAAAATGTGTTTCCTTAAATATAATACTAATTTAGTCGTTTTCGAATATAAAAATTCATTAAGCACATATTAGCTGTTTTTTTGTGATAATAATCATAGTAACAGTTTACCCGTCAAGACGTTGTCTTAGCAAAATTTTACCATTAAATTGTTGATGGTGTAGTGCACCCATTACTTTGAATTTCTGGATACACTTTTGAGCGCATGTTAAGGAACGATTAGATAAAAAGGAGTCTCATTCGGGAACGTGGAGACATGATTGGCTGATAAAATTTCTAGGGACATTACACGTTCAGCTAAGTACATGGGTTCCTCGTGGATTGGTAATGGCCGATCAAAGAGGAAGGATAGAGTTAGGTGAAATGATAAGACAGTCATGCAAGCACTAAGATTGGAAAGAGGTGATAAGGCAGTAGTTCATCCAATTGCTTTGGATGATGATTGTGTTGAAAATGATTATTATGCTTTTTCCCTAGACTCTTAAGATTGTTATTATGAGTAGCAAAATCTGTAATATAAATCGCTCTCATGTTTTATTTAAATGATCTCTTTTGAATTGTCAAGTTTTCATATGTTTAAAGTAAATTATCTCTAGCAATTTATATAGTAAATTTCATGTCCTCGTTAATCACCTTTCTCCAATATCTATTTGGCTCACCTCTATGTCTGCCTCTGATTGTACCCACTATATCCAATCTCTCACACCTTCTCAGTAGATCATCTGCACCTCTTCTCTTCACATGTTCAAGCTATTTCAGTCTTGCATTATCTTGTTCACCACGGATGCCACTCCATGCACCTTGTCTTGGTAGCCTCATTAATTCTAATCTTATCTCTCCTAGTATGCCTACACATCGATCTCAACATCCTCATTTCCACAACTTGCATCTTCCGAACATGAGAGCTCTTGACTGGCTAATACTCCGCCTCAAACAATAAAATCAGTTTAATCATCATTCTATAGAACTTACCTTTAAGATTTGGTGGTACCTCTTTATTACATAAGACTCCGAGAGGTAAACCTCCAATTCATCCGATCTGCACCAATACATTGTGTGACATCATTGTCGGTCTTCCTGTTTTCTTGGATTAAAAACCCAATATACTTAAAACTTACTCTCTTAGGAATGACATGTGCATCAAGTCTCACTTTTACTCATACCTCATCCGAGACATCACTAAACCTGCACTCTAAATATTTTGTTTCGTTCCTGGAACTTCCTGCTAATCACATGAAATAGTTAGACTTTATGTGGGTTGTCTCTAAACCTCCAACATAATGTTGACTCCTATGTGATCTTATCAATCAATACTATATCATCTATAAATAACATAAGTACATCATGACACCTCATTTGGATATAGCGTATCATTTGATTCACCATTGAGGCAAATAAAAACAAGCTACGAACTAATCTTTGATGCGACCACATCTTAACCGGAAAGTATTCTGAGTTTCTCTCCCCGTCTTACCCGGTAATCTTACTCCATCATACATGTTCTTTATCCCCTAATATAAGCCAGTGATACACCACTTAGTCGATCATTTATGATTTATCTGAGATCTGTGTTTAAATTAATTGATCTTTTAACACCTTCTTAGGTTCCACCAAATGCTCTAAGAATGGAATCACATTTAAATCATAAAAGATGATTTTAAAAGAAAATATGCTTCATACAATTGGTCACTAAAGTTCAAGATAGTGTAAAAGGCTAAAAACTCTTAGAAGTTATTCAACCAAATATCGTGTAAGCACATTTTCAGATTTAAACTTCTTTATTTTTTAAAAATCTTTTTCTTGCGTTAAAAAAAAATGCAAACATCTATTTAAAAATATCAGTATTTTAGTAATATGCGGCATTTCTCTTACTTTGGAGGCGAAAAATCACTTTTTTTCTTCTCTTCAAGCTATCCAGGAATTTTTAGATAAGATTTTAAGATGCGGCATATGATCATACTGTTGGGTTCATAGTGTGTTGAATGGAAAATGGAGAAACCAAAGTGAAGGGAAGGAGACACCCAATTTGGAAAGTGTACTCCTTGCTAAGGAAAGTTTACTCTTCTCCCACATTGGTGGAAGAAGAGAACTTTAAAGTGTTTAAAAGTGAAACACTTACTTCACATGGTAAGTGAGGCAAGGAAATAGAGATGCCTCGCGCCGTCGTCGTCGCTCGCTCGGCTTCGGATTCGGGTTTGGTCAAATGATCGATCAATGAGATCTATTTTTTGGACAAATTTTATTTGACAAAAATCTGAATGTGTAAAACGCAGGAAATTATTTTTTCTGTGATTTGGACTCCATTTATATGCATGCAGTATTGCTGCAGAAACGTTGCAATGTTTCCAGATGTAATGTTCTTCAGCAGATGCACTGTTTCATGAACAGATGCTGCTGAAAGTTGCGATTCTACATGATACAACACACTGTTTCATCCGAAAGGACATGCCTGTTCAGGAACAGTCACACTGTTTGGCCGAATGGACATGAATTTTCAGAAAAGGTAACACCTTTTTAATGAACCTTTGTCTCTTTTCAGAAGAGACATCATTTGGCTATAAAAACCTGCTTTGATTCACAGGTTTGAACATAGAATTTTTCAGATTACAAAACATTCTTCTTGTCTTAAAAATACTCCAAGTGTGATCATTCAAACCGTGACTGTGTTTGTAGAATCCGCCTATTTGAGGTACCGCTATAGTCGGATTGAAGGCCATTTTATCCTGGGAGGAAAATTCCACAACCTCGGGTACAGTGAGGGGAATTATTTCCTTAAGGAAAGTCCGTGAATTCGGACGACTTGGCCTTAACAACATTTCTGTTTCATCTAATTTTTCTGAAATACACACTTCTTTGAAAGATCTATTTTGATCTTGTGTTGAGGGTGTTACTTAACTTCATAACGTTCTTGTTTTGTACTTGAACTAGCGTTGAAGTTGTGTTTCTATATTATACAGATTCTACGTACCCGTATCGGCGGTAGATAACAATCTTAAGGAAATAATCCTTGGAATCTGTATAACTTGTTTTTGGAGATTAAAGCCTATGCTTACTACTCCGTTTGAATTTAACTTGTGATTAGAAGACATAAAATCTTCATCAAAAGTTGAAGTTCACTCGATTGACGATTGGAAGTTATAAAAACTTCGTCGTTAATTAGAAACAAGAAGGAAAAAACTTATAAAGTTATTTAACTTTATTAATAGTATTCTGGAAAATACTAATTTTCTGTCTTGTGGTGACAGGAAAAATGACAACTGAAGGCCATTTTATCCTGGGAGGAAAATTCCACAACCTCGGGTACATTGAGGGGAATTATTTCCTTAAGGAAAGTCCGTGAATTCGGACGACTTGGCCTTAACAACATTTCTGTTTCATCTAATTTTCCTGAAATACACACTTCTTTGAAAGATCTATTTTGATCTTGTGTTGAGGGTGTTACTTAACTTCATAACGTTCTTGTTTTGTACTTGAACTAGCGTTGAAGTTGTGTTTCTATATTATACAGATTCTACGTACCCGTATCGGCGGAATCTAACACATACTTTGTAGTATATATTTACATAATCTTGTAAGGAATGTAACTGAAATTTGTTTTGATATTTTTACGTATTGATTTCATGAAAAGGAAGTTAATTTCAACAAGCAATTCTTCAAGGTTGTATTGTAGTTTAAACATAAGTAATACATTTTATTACTTATTGGTCAGATGCGAATTTAGAATTTAAATGCGATAGATTAAATTTTTAAAGTTATTAACAATTAACAAATTATGTTATTAAAGTTATGGGTTCATATCTAATATTTATTGTACTTTTAATAATTCTTACACTTAAATTTATACTCCGCATCAAAAATAATTCAAATGAATTTGATATTCATACATTTGATCCGCTCCTCCATATGGACGTATCATATTGGAAATAATGATGCAAATTTCAACTAATTTTGTTGATGATTAGGTAACGAAATGTGCGTGATGCCGTTAATAATGTACTTCTTTTTTCATCAAGATTGGATTGGTGTGAAGTATACCTGTAACATCCCATAAATTTGTATGTCCCTTTAGAGTGTAAAATTGAGCGACCTTTCATAAGTAGAAATCGTTTGGGATGAGTTTGAGTATGTCAAGGAAAGTTTGTATGTCAAAACGAGGCCATGCGTCGTGCCGAGAGAGCCCCACACTTGATGTCCGCGCTGTGCCCCAAGTCGGGAGGAGCTACAGGAATTGCTCCGCTCTGGGCCGGGCACCTCGCGGGCATATGCTCCGCTATGGGGGCGCACCATGCAGCCCCACGACCTGATTGGATTTCATTTTCTTTCGTTATTTTAAGGGCCTTTTGGTCTTTTTCATAATTAAAACCGTCTCTCACCTATACTAAGCGACCCCAAACCCCTAATTTCGTAATTCATTCCCCAAAAACACATTCCATCCTTCCCCAAAGCACAACGATAGGATTCAACTAGGGTTCAAGCTTCAAGGCTAATGATTCAAGATTTTCTCAGCCTCTTTCCATCGAAAAAACATGTTGAGCCCTCCTTACTTCTATTAATATCATAAAGTATGAATTTAACTACATTTATATATATATTACTTTGCTGATTTGAAGCTAGGGTTGAGAATATTTTGAAGAAAGCTTGATATATAATTTTCTTTTCTTTATGAATGAATGATTAAATCTTTATTTGGGGATTTTTGAGACTAAAATGGCTATTGGAAAAAGACGACTCTTTATGTTTTCAAAATTGAATGTTAAATGGATTTAAGCCATGATTTCAAGCCTCTCGAAAGCTTTGAGTTGCATAAAAAATATAAATATTTTTTTCCGTCCTTTATATCATTGAACGTGTGGCATTATGAGAATGTTCTTGAAGGTTTTATGGAAAATTCAATTATGATTATGTTATGATTTTAAAGCCAGGATTTTAGAGTCTAAAATATTTAATGATAATATTTTTGAAATAATATAGGTGACTTGCAAGTCTTGGTATAACGATACCAAAATGTGAGTGTCTTAACCTAAGACTCCATGGATAAATGTTTATGATTTTTTTTTAATTGAGTTTAAAGAGGATTATGTAGTTCACCAAGAAGGTGTATGTCCTATTGACCAACACATGAAACCTATGTTTTGTCAACATAGGGGTGGTTCGCTCCCTATCGAGAATACCTTATTCACGTTTCCTTTATGAGGACGGTATGATATAATGACCAAATGACATTCATCTCGATTTATGCGGCAAACATGAATTGGGCCCTGCTAGTTAGTCGAAGACTAGACCCATATAGCTCTCTAAGGTCGGGGAACCTACTTAGTCCACGAATAAATTTTAAGAATGACTATATTTTCATAGCTTAACCTCCTTATTTCATGATTTACTTTTTGAGATTTATATTGAGTATTTTATGATTCATATTACAAATTCCTTTGTCCCTCTCTCCTTCTCAGTACTCGTCATACTGACTGTCCCCGAACGTTACATTATCTCATGATATAGGATCACTACTAAAAACGCATCAAATTGCGGGGGATTTTTGCGAAGGTTATCTTAACCTCCGTAAAATTATATAAAATATGAGGGTTAAAAAACTATCGCTAAAATTTGTAAAATTACGGGGGTTTTCGACCCCCACTATTAATTTTGGGGGGTTTTAAACCCTGCTAAAATAACACATATACTCAAAAAAAATATATAAATTTGCGGGGGCTTTAAACCCCCCGGCTATAATAAAAAAAATAGCGCTAAACCTTTTATTTCCCCTTTTTTTTTTACTAATATTTTTCCCTTTCAATCACTTTTCCAAATGTTTTTGCAGCTCTTCACTTTACCAAATGTTTTGGCATCTCTCAAATTGAACCTCTCAGTCGACCCTCTCAGTCGACCTCCTTTCCTTCTCAGTCGACCTCCATTTCCCTCTCACTCGACCCATTTGCCTGAAACCATGAGTGGAAAAATCAACTAAAAAGGTATTTATTATTTTTTTCCTACAAAGCTTTGTACATTTCCATAATTATAGCAGTTAATGGATAATCATATTTAATGTTCTTCATAAAAAATGGTGAATTGCAAATTGGTTGCAGAAATCGGAAAACTCGGTGTCATATTTGAAGGGGTTGGGTTGGGGTTGCAGAAGTCGGGAAAATCTATAGGGGAAATTGAATGTTCATAAAAATTGGGGAATTTTAAGAAATCTAGCTTCTGATGAAGTAATTTCATCTTATGAAATTGTAGTTGCATTGAGGGAACATATCTTGCTTGCATATCATATCTTGATATTTCTTAGTCCTGAAAGGAACACTTGTGTCAAAAAAAATTAATGGGTTTATTATGTATGCACATTTTAGAATTAGCTAGATCTGTTCATGGTTTTCTCTTCTCATTTCATTTTTGTGTAGTATTCTTTCTTTGTATATTTCCATGTGGGTGAGTGTTTTAAAGATAGTGAAATATGAGAAGCTCTGTTAATGGTGGGGGGTGGGGGTTTTCTTAGAAGTTGATTGTCTTCATTTTGGGATTTGAGATTATTTCATTTTGTAACTAGTGGAATTTGTGAGAATTATGGAATATTCAGGTGATTGTTAAAGTAATATTTGCCTGATTGGGTGTTTATGTATTAAATCTTGCATGTCTCTTAATAAAGTGCGTCTATTACTTGCCTCATCACATAGAGAAACTTGAGCGTTAAATATAAAGTTTTTATAGTGACTAATGGGGTTTAAACAGCCTCTCTACCTCCCTGAGGCAGGGTAAGCTCTACCTACGTACTACACTTCCCTTCCTAGACCGTACTTGTAAAATTACGTTGGGTATGTTGTTATTGTTGTAATGATGTTGTGTTGGTGAACATAACCTTTGAAATGTTTTCGTGTTCAATCTGGTGGATTTTTCGGTAAGTGTCGATGAGATGGTTCTTTTAAGTGTTAGCATACTTGTCATCAAAATAGTCTTAGTGATTTGATTTGCTGTATAGTAATGTATGGGAACTAATTTTGGTTACTACTTTTGGTTATGTCATCCTATCTCGGCAGATGTGAGCTGCAGCACTACTAAACATACGAGATGGCAGAAGTCAAAATTTCTTCTAGTTATCATTCATCATCTACGAGTTCCAAATTCTTGACTAGTATCCGTACAGAATGATTTTCTTACTTGAACATAGTAGTTTTCAGCTTATTTTGGTTACTAGTTTATGAGCTACTGTAGAGATGCTTGACCAGAATGGTTATGTAACTTCTGTACTTTCCATATTTCATCTAAATGGTGGCTTCTTATGAACAATTTTAAATGGTTATTGGTTTTTAACATATAGAATTCGAGTGATTCGTTTTCCTTATATTTTCTTGATGCTCGTTAAGCTCTTTCTTTCAATCGACGGTCTAAAGAAAATAACCTTTCTACCTCACAAAGACGGAGAATAGATGATTTTTTGTGTGCAAGGTGATGAGAAAATGACTTAGGAGAATAGACAAAAGTTATAGGTGATTAGATATCTAGCAAGTGATATTTCAATGTGAATTAATTGAGCATGCTATAAGTGTAGAAAATGAACATCGATACAGGAAAGAGGGGGGGAGTCACCAGGTACAGAAAAATATTGATGTTTTTGCACTAAAATATAAGGACTTTTCAGCATGTACTTCAGTAAAAGCCTGTGTATCTGGTAAATTAAGTGCTTCCTTGTACTTACAGGCCTTGGATTTGTCACATCAATAACCTTCATATTCTTTGTCGGCATTTTTGCTTCTTCGTGGCTGGGTTCAATAGTTTTCTAGATAGGGGAATGGTTTATAAAGAGAATGCCCTTTATGAAGCATTTATACTCGGCATACAAGTAAATTAGTTCTGTTATTTCACCAGGTAATCATTGTTGTTGGTTGCAGCTTTTAGTTTCCTAATGATGAGGTATTAATGAGATATCTTGTTTGACTATTGGAGTTTAGATAGAAAATTCTTCAAAAGGAAATTAAATAGGACAAATTGAAGTACTCATATACAAATATGCTTTTCCTTTGACTCGCCACTTGTTTGACTATTGGTGGTTGTTGTTGCTGTGGTAATTGGTTGGAGCACTGTAAAATTGGTCAGTGGTGTGCTAGGTTACAAACTCATTGATGTTGTTGTCACGGTAAAATAATAGTTTGATCATCAAACTACTGAACACTTATTGTTTCTGGCAATATATATATCTGCTGTGCGTCCCAGCTTCCCGAGTTGTCAAGCTATGCCAGTTTGACAGATAAAATAACCATGCTATGGTTTTCGGGGGTACCTGGTTTTCCTTGTTATACTACTTCAATTTAAAATGTTGGTGTTGATGTCCCATGATATTAGTTCCTGCAGTAGCTTTAAGAAAGGGAACCTTAGAGTTCATCATATAGGTATAATCCTAACGTTTTATTAGCCTCCTGAAGTTGTATGCACTCCTTCACAAGCTTTCTGTGTTATATATTATACACCAACAAGATGTAGAATGGCATAGATGAGCTAAACTAGCTGGATTTGAGTTAGCTAATTGATTGATATATAATCAAGTACACATTCTTTTACATTGTTGGCATTTCTTATCTAATCATTATTCCATTGAAGAACGTTGGTATTGCTCATCAAAATTAATACATTGAAATAGTGACCGTCCATTTATAAACATATATACGTATATGTTCATCTTATTCTTGGGCTACTTCACTGTCAGTTGATATGCTTACTAATAAAAACTTAGCTTCTATTTCCTGCATTAGTATCTTTTATTATATCAAATTCTCATACAACTTGATTTGTCATTTCCAATACACAACTCCTAAAGTTTTCAATAGGTTTGGGGTCAAACGGATCCAGTGCTTAGATACATGTTTAGATACTGTTAAATTCTCTATCCTCACTAATGGAAACCCTGAAGTTTTTGTCATGTTACTTACGACTGATTTTTCTCCCAGGTGGCAAAGGAAGCATTTGACATGGTTTTGGCAGATGATAATTTTAGTACAATTGTAGCTGCTGTTGGTGAAGGCAGGTTCATTTATAACAACATGAAGGCCTTCATCAGGTTTATTTTCTCTTTCATCTCCTTCAGTTGGCAATATTTCTATTGATGGTACTCTTGATTGGATGTTATTGTATTTCTATTATTTTGGGTTCAGTATTTGGATTTTCAATATATATTCAACTTTGGTGCATTGCATTTAGCTGTATGTACAAGAGCGAGTTGACCTTTGCTGAACTAGGCAGATAGACCCTTTCAGACTTGTGCTATCTATGAGTTATTTCTCTTTCTGCTATAGAGTTTTTGTTCTTTAATAATTTCCATCCATTAGATTATATGTGATACGGTTTGAAGTGCCCAATCTTAAAAAGCCATAGCTTTGTCACTAAAAGGAGTAAAGCGATGAGTTTCGTTTCATGAGTGATGCCATGTGTTTTAGATAAATGTGTTTTTCAAACAATGAGCCGCAAAATGATCCAAATGCAGAAGTGGTTGGATCTTTAAATCTAAACTATGAGGAGTTTGGCTAATATCGGCATCAATTGTATATTGGATGTTGGAATTTAGTTGTTTTAATTGCAGTTAGATAATTTTATTACTAAATTCATATATGTTGGTAATTTTCAATTTTTCATACTTCAAAGAAATTCTAGTTTTATGCTTTAAGTCTCATGGATGTTTTTTTGGGGTAACATTGTGAATACAAGTCTCACGGACCTTGTTTATAAAATCACTGGAAGTACCTAAAGTTATCTATCAGGGAAAGACACCTGCTACTTTACTTATGCTCGTACATGCACATTTGTAACTCCTTTTTGGGTTGAGACATCCATTCAAATAGTTTGAATGTTCTAACAGTGGAATAGATGTTACTGAATGGATTAAGCTTTACTTCTTCTTACTCAGTTGCATGCAACTAGATCCTTGAGTTAATTTTCTTGGATAAACATCATTCTGTTAGTTGCTTTACAACAGAATAAACATGATATAGATGATCTTACTTCAGATTCTTCTTTGTGTTGTTTTGAAATTCCTTATGAATAATTATATTATTTGCATAATATATTTATTCAGATTGCTAAGTCTGACTCACTTAATGTCCTCTTTACTTGTATTAAAAGCGGTTTATCGATTGATTTTTATATTTTGCTTTTTTATGTAGCCAAGTGATGCGGCTAGTGGATCCATTTCGCCCATGAATGCAAGGAGATCACGTGATGATAATGATCCTAATGACATTTTTTGATTTAGTTGCATTTTTCTTGGATATTCAATTATGATGATGTAATTGTGTGGTTGGAGTGGATCTTAGAATATTGAAGTTTTTGTGTTTAAATTTGATTTTGGAGTTTGAAGATACTAGTTAATGTTGAAAATTTAGAGTTCGAAGATGTTAATGCTGAAAATTTAATTTTGAAGTTTAATGTTCAATGTATTTTTGATATGTTTGTCAATTACAATGTTTAATTACTCACGTTGTATTAATGATATATGAATTGAACAAATATAGGATTGTAGGTTATGTCTAAAGAAATAATTAAATTTGAGCTAAAATTAGAATCTATAATTAGTTATTGAAAATTGATGGACCTACTAAATTTTTTTAAAAAAATAAAAAATAAAATTACGGAGGTTTTAAACCCCCGCAACTTTTAAATAAAAAATTATTATAAAAATAATTAAATTTAGAGTAACGGGGGTCAATAACCGTCACAATTTAATTATGGGGGTCGTAACCGGCGCAAAATAACGCCAGCAAATTAATTATGGGGGTCGAAAAAAACTGCCGCAACTTATTTGTGACGGGTCATATTTCATGGGTTTTGGGAACCCCACAATTACATTTTGCGAGGGTTTTAAACTCCCGCAAACCACAAAATTAACCCCCGCAATTTGACTCCTTTTTTGTAGTGGATTGGAGGCATTCTCTCGTGATTCTATGCAATACTAGGATCCTCTTGGAACCACAAGTAGTGAGTGGTGAGCTGTCTTTCAGATGACCTTTGGTTTCATTTCTTCACATATTGACTATTTTGTTCATGATATTGCCGGGGCCATATCCTGGCTTAGAATGTTATTCGTATTGTTAGAGGCTCCGTAGACTGAGTCGATAAATATTATTATGTCATCTTTCAGGACTTGAGTTTTACATTATTATTTCAGTTTAACTTCATACTTTATGGGCCAAATTCTGCACTTTATTTTGACTATGTTTATGATGATAGGCTAAGGGACCTTTTTGGGCCTTCATTAGTCTGGAATGTCCATCACGACTAGGGTCTGGACTCGAATTGTGATAATACCAATTGCCTAGCCTATACTCTACAAACCTACCTAGGGGATAAGATAAAAAAGAATGCATTGGATGGATGCCCGAGCATTGAGAAGAACGGGGGAGGGTGGGGGGGGGGGGGGGGATTAATATCCCTTTTTAAAATTCTTTTCCACTTTTATTACTTTTATCCTTCAATTATTTGTACATTTCTAGTTTTGATGTTTGTGATATTTAAATTAGCACATTCAAATTTCAATTAGCTGAAACCTCTATTTTAATTTCTTTTTTACTTATGAATAATTAGCGAATTTAGTTCTTCTTGTTTGATCTGTCATAGTTAGAACACCACAATATTCTTCTTTTTGTGGTTAATATCCTCAATGGGGAATTGATCATTCATGTCCTTTTCCTTCTGCGATGGAACAATAGAGAAGCAATGAAGGACTGGTGATGCCTTGAGCAGATCTTAGTTTCATTATATTAATAAATTTACTATAATTTTTAGTCATTTCATTTATTATTCATGCATTATGTTAATTATGTATTGTTATTTCATATTTGACAGCAACATAGTTTAAAACATCAAATACTATATATATAGTTCTTACATAAAAAAGGGCAGCCCGATGCACTAAAATTATCGCTATGCGCGGTGTCTGAAAAAGGATCCTACCACAAAGGTGTATCGTACGCAATCTTACTTTGCATTTCTGCTAGAGGCTTTTCCAAGGTTTGAACTCATGACTTCCTGGTCACATGCCAACAACTTTACCAGTTACTCCAAGGCTTCCCTTCATAAAAATACTAAACATAAAACAACACATCCAGTGAAAAAGAGTAAACATATATATATTTTAATAAATTGAAAGTCAAATATACTTTATTAAATATCATAAAGATCAAAATCAGAATATACCTAGAATTTAAGGACCAAAAATGTTGTTATCGCTTCTTTATTTTATATATTTATCACTAGAGAAATTTTTTTAGAAAACAAATATTTCCTTTCAAAATTCTACTATTAAAAAATAGGTTACAAACACAATATTATTATTTAGGCGTCTAAATAATGATATCTAAATAATGATGCCAAATGTAATTTTATAGGTAATTTTTGTTACAGAATAAAATTTAAATAACTTTAAGACATAATAATTCCTAGTTGAGTGATCTTTTTGTTATTTAAAAGATTATTTATATACAAATACCGAGATTATTAAAATACAATGGAAGAAGGCATAACTATCCTTTTGAATTATAACTGAAATCTTAAGGACACTTTCTAGGGCAAAAGATAATATATACCCCTCAACTTGGTGCTTTAAAGCAAATATACCCCTTAAATCCCACACCAGGGTAACAACCTGCAAATCACACAGATGAGATAAACCCCATTAGACAAATTCTGTACGATGTGAGCTAGAATGAAAAAGACATGCAGGAGGTTTCAAACCATATACATAAAGTTGGACATATTTAGGTTCAAACCAACAAAATCAAACAATCAAAGCAAAATTTAATTTTTGTTTTGATTTTTTAATTTTTTTGATCGATTTCGATTTCAAAATTTAAAATTCTGATTAATCAGTTCAGTTATCAATTTTTTAATAAAATAATTCGATTAAATCAAAAAATCAAAATTATATACACAGTATATTAGTATAAGAAAAATATAGAGTATAACAAACTTAAGTTCATAATTAAGCTAAATAGCAACACTTTAATATAATTATTTTAGATAGCAAAAATAGCAATACTTTGATAAAATTCAAATTTCATGCTCTTTTTTTCCTTTTTCTTTCCATTCTTTTTTAATTCTCATCTTTCTTACTTTACCTATTTTATCTCATATGATTTAACATTCAACTTCCACACATAACCAAATAATTTATATTTTCGTATTTATTTTGTTATTTTTCTTTCACTCTTCATTCAATTTCATCTAATTTTTTTTTATTTTAATTATGTTCCGAGCAGATATGGACGTCACCAGAGTTGGCATCAAAGGACATCGCTGCTAATTTGACGAAGAGGTTATTGTTGGTTCGTGGTTGTTGTTGTTATGGTTGTTCACCGGAGTTTGTGGATTTGCTATCCGTCGGAGTTGGAGGCATTTTTAGTGGAGTTGAAGCTCGTTGGTGGGTTGGATTTCACCAGAAAAGAAAATGAGATCTGTTTGGTCAAAGCTTGAAGCTTCACCATTAATGGCGGGTCTCAAAAAAAGAAGATGATAAAGAAATGGATTATTGTGGTGGTGGAGGTCATACAAAAAAATAGGGGAGGGAAAAGATAAAGGTTGGAGGCTGTTTAGTGGTGTTGTATATGTATTTGATGATGCCAATAAAGTCTGAATTTACTTTTGTATATGTATTTCATAACAAATAAATGAATTTGTATATGTATTTCAAAGAATGATATTTTAAATGGGTCTACGTGTTGTATATGTATTTGATGTCATAAATGTAGTTATATATTTTGTATGCGAATAAGGCCCGAATTTTATAATTTTATACGTATTTCAAAATAAATAAATGAATTTGTATACGTATTTCAAAGAATGATGACAATGTTTACGGGTCTATGTTTTGAATATGTATTTGATATCATAAAAGCAGTTATATGATACAATTTGAAAACATAAAAGTACTTTGTATTTGGTAAATACATATTTTATACAAACAATACATGTATATCAAACGACACATGTTTATACAACTTGAATCATGCAGATACAAATGATACGTGTTTATATACAACTACAAGTGATAAGTTTAAAATATAAATATAAATAATTTATATAACGTGTATTGTTTGATACAAAAAATATAAAATATAAAATACAAAAAATAAGAAAATATAAAATACAAAAAATGAGAAATAGAAAATATAAATGAGAAAAAGGTGAGAGATGTGAAAATATAAAATACAAAAAAGGGAAAAAGACATTATTTCCACCGCATACTATACAAGAAAAGTCTAAGCCACACCTAAATTATATAAGTGACCTATTACACACCTTAACTATATAAAAGTGATATTATTACCTCCCCGCGACCCCATTCTAAGGCGCGCGTGTTACACTTATTTTAGGCGCGTCCAACCTATTAAATAACAAAAGTAAACGGCTAAAAACATTAAGGAAAAAGGCATCGTTTCCACCCCAAACTATAGTCGAAAAGTCAAATCCACACCTAAACTATATAAGTGACCTATTACACACCTTAACTATAAAAAGGTGATACTTTTTACTGACGTGGTGCTGACATGGAAGCGCATGTAAAACACTACACCACATGCAAGTGGTGGTATCCTGACAGGGTGTAAATAGTTTCACTTTTTTATAATTTAGGTATGTAATAGGTCACTAGTATAGTTTAGGTGTGGCTTCGACTTTTCGAGTATAGTTTGGGGTGAAAACGATGCCTTTTCCCTACAAAAAAATAATAATAAAGAGAACAGGAAGAGAAAGAGAATCTAGAGATAGAAGAGAGAGAAACAAAGAAAATTTAAGGATAAAATCTTTTAATATTTTTCGTTTTGATACTTTTATTTGGAAATGGAATCTCCAATTAATTGATAGAAGTGATTTAAAGGGATTGAAATTATTGTTTAAAGATTACATTTCTTTTTATCTCAACTGATACTCAAAAATAAGTGTTTTTACTAATTTGTATATGTATATAACATAAAAATGTCCTCAAATATAAATACAAGTTACTATTTCGACAGGTCAGCAACTTGTCGCTATGACTATCTTAGTTAAAGAGTCAAGTTTGCTATTTATGATTTTTTTACATTAGTATTCCATTATATTTAAATTGAATACATATATTATACCCAATCCAAGTCCCAACCCACAATAACAAGCCCATCCTAATGGCCCAATACTCAATATAGTTTACTACTCCAACCCTAATCACTATTCACAAACACTCTCTAAAGTCTCAAAGTTTCTGTCTCCCTCTCACACTCTCTCAAAGACCAAAGTTTTTACTCTTAGTTTCTCACACTATCTCCCTCTCGTTGACTTGTCGTTGTGTAACACCTCGCATTTCGAGCTTGAAATCAAAACGTTGTTCCTAAGTGTGTAAGCTCTAATAGAAATGATTTTCAAGTGTGCATAAGTGTCATGATCTTTATCCTTGTGTTTGAAGTGCTTTCGAGGTGAAAAATATTCATAGGAATCACTTAGAGCGAAGTTGAACAATGAGCCTTTAATTCAGCTAAGTCTTTGTATTTGATTATACAAGGGTCTACTTTGAACGTGTATAACTATTGATACACATAGAATTTTGCATCTCAAGACCTACCAAATTGTAGATAATTGAGTTATCTTTCTAACGATACCAATTTCACCTTAATTCGATGCCCGAGTAAAATGTTATGACATTTTTTGTGAGAGTCAGTAAGCCAACGCGATTGTGACACGGCGCGCCGGTCTCTCGACATGATAAGCGACGTGATGCGTTTCTCTCCCAATGAGATATTTGACGTGACCCGGAGTTTTTTCACACGCTGTTTCAACTTCTTAACGGTCTAGGGGCACTTTGGTCATATTCACTCACCCAAATCCGTCTTCAGCCCCAAAAGAGAATTAGTTGCCTCTTTATTCAATTTTTTATCAAAGAAAAACCCTAACCACCTCCCAAAAACAAAATTCATCTTTTCTTCTCAAAATCAAGAATTCAAGCCTTTTAACTTCAAGATTATCAAGAAAAGAGTCAAGATTAAAGTTTCATTCTCCGAACTAAGTAATCTAAGGTACGTGGGACTTTTCTAAACTTCATGGGCATATTGAAATTGTTTTGAGTAAGTTTTAAAGTTAATAAATCATGGGTTTATGAAGGGTTTTGAATTTACATTATCAAGTATGCATTGCGAACCCTTTTTGATGATATATGTTTTGATCTTGAGGCCTTCTCTTAAATTTAATTTTGTTCATTAATATGTATGTATGCATTTGGAGTTTGAAAGTTGAACTGAGAGCATGAATATTTATAATCCCTCTCTTTTTATGATGCCTCTTGATTTCATATGTTACGGATTGATAAATTCCACATTTAGAAGCATGGTATAAATGTATTTGGCTATTGTTAAATGATTTGAGATTGGTTGTGAATTGAAGAGAGGGTGTTTACTTGTTAGTAAATGTTAAAGATGATTATTGAAATAATTGCATGGTTTGATACAAAATAATTGGCCACCACATGTTTAAGGATTAAAAGAGAGAATCTTTGCATAAGTTTTCATGTATTTTGATATGCAAATTATTTTGTACGGTTTGAATGATTTGGTGGTCCAAGCATTATGTTTGAATGAAAAGACTATAAAATGATATTGTATGGCTTAGATAAGTGACTTGCAAGTCTTGATATGACGATACCAAGCAGAAGAGCGCCATAATAGAATCAAATTTCTTTTTTAGATTTTGATTTCAAAAAATGCATGTCTAAAAGAGTTAAAAATAGGCTTAAAGAGAGTTCGGTGGTTACCTGAAGAAGACATTTGAGTGTAAGGGCTCATTGCGGAAATCGTGTGTTGCCGATATGGGTTTATGATGTCCTAAGATAGGGTTATACGCTGGCCTTGTGCCCTTGGCGTATTAGAGATAGAGACTCTATCCGTTGTGGCAAACTTGGGTTGGGGGCTTGGCTGACGAGTTAAGGGCGGATTACATATAGCTCGTGGTATTGTAGAGTTGTAGGGTATACCACCTAGCTCAGAAGTAAGATAAAGAGTGAGTCGTGGTTTCAAAGAAATGTTTCAAAGTCTTTTAAGTATGCCCATGTGTTTTCATATATCGCATGTAAAATATTTTATGAATTTCTCTCACTTATGTTGTATAAAAGTACATTATTTTAGATTTCTTTGTATACTAGTACAATTATATTGACCCCATATATTTCAGGATCTGAGGCTTAGTCCTGGGGTCCCTCTAAGCAGTAGATCGGTTTTTCAGAAGTTTGTAGTTGGTGAGCCTCCCTTATTTTGGAAGGCCTTGTTATGGACATTGCCATTTTGTTTTAGTTCATGGTCCGACTGGGGGTCTTGTCCTAGTTTCAGACAAAAGTTGTTTTCATGTTGTTAGAGGTTTCGCAGATTAGTGTCATGTGTTTTGAATATTTATGAACTTATATTCACATTATTTAGTTGAAGTAAAAAAATGACCATGTTTCTGTTTTTTCATGTTTTCCGTATTTTCTTTCAGCATATGAATTATGTATATGATTGCCTATTAGAAAAGGGCTCTCAGGACTTTATGGTTTGGGATGCCTGTCACAGTCAGGGCCTTGATTTGGGTTGTGACACGTCATCTCTCTCAATAGACGAGTTTGGCTCAACGTTGTCATCTAGTCATTGTAGTTTCAATTTTAGAGCAGTAAGCAAATATCAGGTTTTTTTACTCAAGCTTAGCTCAAAACAGTAAGCAAATGTCACAAAAGGTTTATAGTCATCGTCTGCGTCTTCAAATATCACAAAAGATATCTACCAAAAAAAAATCAAAAAACAAAACCGAATGGAACCAAATTTGTTTTAGTTCAGTTTTGGTTGTCATATTCGCCAAAAAAACCATCAAAAATCCAAATCGAATTGAACCAACCGAATGCCTCCCTCTAATTATACCTACTATTTGAGAATTTTCCTGCTCAATCAACTTGATCACCCTTCCAAGGCTTCATCCTAGAAAATAACTTTTTTTTTATCGGTCAAAAAAGATTAAAAAAAAGTACAATTTGTAATAGGAAAAGGAAGTTATGTGTTGTTACAATTCTCCGATGGCTTCTCCGGCGATAGCCATGGCAGTAGCGGCACAATCAATCCTGTGAGTATCCATATCTATGTCAATTCTGATCAACATTTGGAAAATGAGTAGCGTTTAAATATGACCGAAATCTCAGCGATGCACTCTATGTTTACTAGTCTTATTACCTTCCTAAATTATTGTAAAATGTAATAAATTCACTCTTAGGTGCTAAGGTGCCATACATAGTATGCTCACTCTCTTGAAAGCAAGTAATAGGCGAAACAATAAGAAAAAATCTTACTATTTAACACATGTTCTTTTTTAATTGGACATTTTATAATAATTTGGGGTAATAGGACCCATGAAAATATAAGGAAAAAGGGGTAAATATGCCCCTCAACTTTGTGCTTTTGAGCAGATATATCCTTCATTAAAAAGGTGAGGCAAATACAGTATAACCTCGATAAATTAATACTCGATAAATTAATAACCTCGCTAAAATAATAATTTTCTTCGGTCCCGAGTCGGGATCAACGTGGTAAATTAATAATTCGCTAAATTTATAAGATAATACAAAAAAAAAATTATATAGGTCCCATTTGATATATAAATTAATAATTCATCTGTATCAAAATATTTCATACATAATACATAAGTAAACTAAACAGGTTTCTGAAAATATGAATCTAATGTTGTTTGTTTCTTCTTGAAATCAATATCACCTTGAATCTCATCTCTAACCCTTCTTACTGCATTAAGAATATTAGGTGTAGTCTTCTCATATTGCAAAAGGAAGTGATGTAAGGTGATTGTTGCTTTCAAAGCATCTTTGCGCGAAACTTGTTCTAATTCCACACTATCATCTTCCACTTCATCTTCTTTATGTGTTTCCATAACACTCTCAATTATTTGTTCATCCGTAGGTAGCTCAAAACTCGTATCATTTCTCCCGGATAATTCAAAACATCTTAGCATTCATTGCATTTCGATACTTCAATCCATTGATTAGATTCTGCAATTGTTGTAAGCCATCATTATTCAACTGTTCTTGATTTTCCGAGGATTCATCATCTAACAACCTAAGTTTACAATGCTTAAAACAATTTGCAATTGTACTTGAGTTGACATCCATTTTCCATGCCGAGATTGCAAGATTCATTGCATCTAAAACATTAATCTTTTCTGGATTTGAGATCCCAATTTCATAACCCTCCAAAAGATTTCGATAAAATCGCCTACGATAATGCATCTTAAAAGCTCTTATGATCCCTGCATCACAAGGCTGAATCTTTGATGTTGTGTTAGGTGGTAAAAAAAATAATTCAACATTTCTCAAACCTTCGACATTTTTTGGATGAGCAGGACAATTATCAACAATTAAAAGAATTTTCCTGCCGTCCATTTTTGCATGAAGTTGTTGAACATATTCTTGGAATAGAATCCCAGTCATCCATGCTCTTTTATTGGCTCGATATTCCCAATCCATGCTTCCCAAATTCACATTCTTAAAACAACGTGGTTTTAAATACTTCTCAATGATCCATAAAGGAATTTTCTCAGAACCATCCTCATTATAGCAAATAACAACTGTAAGTCTTTCTTTATCTTGTTTCTTACCTTCAAGTTGCTTCGTTGCAAGAGAATGATCTGGTTGTAGCCTAAAGAACAATCCAGTTTCATCCATATTGAAAACATCTTTCTTAGCAAACTGATCAAGTTTCTCTCTGATGGATTGTAAATTGCTCTCCATGGCCTCCATATTAACTGATCCACTTTCTCCAAAATGACGATATTGCTTGATACCGTGTCTTGATTTGAAACGCTCTAGCCAGCCTTGAGAAAAATGAAAATCAGGTGTATCGATGGGATACATCTTTTTTAGAAGCTCTTTTCCCTTCGTTACAATTAGTTCCCCATTCATATTAACACGCTCTTGGTAATGAATAAACCACTCGAACAGAGCCTTCTCTAATTCTGAAAATTTGACAGCTTTATGTCTTTTAGCCTCATCTTTTGGAATGTCGACTGCTGATAGATACTCTGCTGACCTCTTGATCGTGTTTGATATTGTGGCTTGATTCACTTGCAAATTAAACTTCTCTAACACCCATTGTTGCAATTGCTTTTGAGTGCATGCTAGATTTTGTTGTTTATACTCACACAGTTCTCTACGTATACCATTAGTCATGGTTGATTTTTTAACACCTTTGAGATGAGAAGCCATTTTTTTTGTTTTTTGATTTGAAGACTTGCATAATACATCTATTTATATAGTAACTTAGTTAATGTATGTACGTGTAACTACATTAATAATTGAGTGGATTTATACATTTTAATGAATGTAGCATGTAACTACATTAATAATTAAGTAGATTTATATATTTTATTAAGATATACATAGAATATTGAAAATGTATCAGCAAAAATACATGAATTTGGTTAAGTATGCATAATTAATAGTCAATGTAGAAATTAGTTTTCACGTACACCTAGGTACATTCATAATATGGACCCAAAAAGTATATAATTTATAAATTAATAATTATTAATTTATACGATTAATTAATACCTCGCTAAATTAATAAAATTTGACGGTCCCAACAGTATTAATTTATCGAGGTTATACTGTATACTCTTGCCATTTATGAAATATTGTAAATATACCCTTTTTGCTAACGAACTTAATTTTCAGATCAAAAAATATTTATAATGTCTTTTTAAATAAAAAAGACAAAAAAATTTACATTGAACTGGTCTGTTTATTTTTTAGCTGAGCCATCTAAACAAAATAAAAAAAGGCAGATGCTAAGTCGTTAATTTGACGACTTGCTAGCACCTTTTCAGCCTAAATTATCATGCTTTTCCATTGATTTGATGGTACTCGCTTACTTAATGCCCATTTATGTAGGTAAAAGTAAAAAGAGAAGATTGGGCAAGTTATTGTCATCAAGAGGCCAAATGTGAAGGAAATGAGTCATCCACTTTGCATCCACTTCACATCTGCTTTGGAGCTACTAGCCATCTGCTCTCTATCTTCTCTTCATCCACTTTAGATCGCTCAAGCAGATCAAGAATAAAGTGACAGTTTTGTAATTTTCATCAAATGTAGAGTACAGTTTAAAAGGGGTCTTTTAGCTCATTTTTCAAGACTTAGTTTTCATCTCTTAGTAAGATAGCCTTCCTATTAGCTCATAGATTCTCTCTTCTCTTTCAACACTTATCTTTTCATCTTTTGAGAATTTTGTACTAAGTTTGAATGAAAAATGCATGGTAGTGATTTTCCTTTGAAGAATTATTGAAACCCTAAGTGTGGAATTATATTGTCTTTATCTCTCATGGATGAGGTTAATGATAACTTTGGTATATTCTTATCCCTTTTATCTATGAGTAGCTAAATTTTAGTCTTCGGGTTATGCTTGCTTAGGTAGTGGTAGTGCATGGGTTTTAGCTAATTATTTTTCTAATTAGTTAGTTGTGATGGGTGTTGCATTTATTTCATGAATTAATTAAGAGTTGGGGGTTGTAAACTCCAGCCACCCTAGAACTCATGTCATTCTTGAAAGAGAGGACATGGGTGAGGAATAAATGCAACCAATAACTTGATTTATTTCATTTAATGATATCTCTTAGACATAAGGATGTCAATTAAGGCAATAGATGTGGAGAATTATCACACTTGTGAGGTTTTCGAAAGAACTCATTTGTGAAATTTGGTGTTGTAATTGAAAGATTGAGACTAATACATTGACATCTATCCTACCCATGATTTTTGGATAAAAGTTGAATAAATGGCCAAATACCCTTGCATGATCCCACACATCCAACCCATTCTCACGATGTAGACAATATTTAGTAAACAAGGATAAGACTTATGGTGTGAAGTTTTTTAATGATTATCTAAATTTGACAGATTTGATCAAATAGTTTAATCTATAGGATTGACTATTTAGAAATTACCTATGTGAGGAAGAAGTGGAAGCCGCTTCAAGGAGAATGTTAGTAAAGGCCTATTCTCTAAGCTATCATGTGATCGGGACGTGTTCATGACTGAAACGAACAAAACTGTGAGAACCATAAACTGTAAAAGACTGGTTGTATGACATGTGTTGTCTAGGTTTAAATTAAAGCTCGATGGCTCAAATATATCAAATCTACCGATTGACCATGTGCATCCGATGCTTGTTCACTATGGAAAGTTCAAAGGAAACCAACTTATCCAAATGCAATCAGTCTTTGTTTTATGATCACATACTTGTCCATAAAGCTTTACAAAGAGTATCCATTCCCCATTTATGTGGGGGATTGTTGGGTTCAATTGGTGTGAATGAAAAATAAAAAGTTTCTTAGAAGGGTCACAACTCTTTGAGTAAAAGACACACTATTTCGGGAAAAGGTATGACTGTTTGGATAGGTGTGGTTGTTTGAAAAAGACACACTCTTTCAAATGGATAGACATGACTTTTCAGAAAGGATACAGATTTTCGGTGAACCATTTCCACCTTTCGAAAGGGGCACTTAATGGCTATATAAACCTGCATTTTTTCCACAAGTTTAAAACAATTTTTCTACACTTGAAAACATTGTCTTCTAAAATACTCTGTGTTATCATCTAACTGGTGAGTGAGTTTAAAAATAATCTGATCGTTTAAGGTACCAATAAAGTCTGATTGTTAAGCCATTTTATCCTGAGTGGATCATTCCGCAACCTCGGGTGCTTGAGGGAAATTATTTTCTTAAGGACACTCCGTGAATTCGGAGGACTTGACTTTTTCTACTTCATATAATTTTCTTTAAAATACTGAAAACACACTTCTTTGAAAGGTCATTTTTGATCTTGTGTTGAAGGTGTTGGAAACTTCCTAAGTGTTCTTGATTTATTCTTGAACTTGTGTTGAAGTTTTTTTGCCAAAATACAGATTTTTGTGTACCTGAAAACAATAGTTTCTTCATTAGGAAACCATAGCATTTTGAATAGAAATCACCTCTTTGAAAAACACGTGAAAGAACCATCCATAATAAGTAAAGAGACATTTAAACTAAAGAATCATCCTCATTCGTAAAAACAACCCCAACATTAGATATATGTAAATCACATGATCCCCATGATACAATTTGTGGTCTTAGCATGTTATGAATTGTGGGTGAATTGTGCATACATCATAAACCCACCATTCAAAATCAAATCATGTATGGAAAAGATTATAAATTAAGAATATGGAAAACCCCCATGATAATTACGTACTTTCATCAAAACGGGTTTATGATGCATGCTCTTTAAATGATTTCCAAAACCTTTTTCATATACATACATATATATCTTTAAAACTTGTTAAAAATATAAAATTTATGCCCATGATATTTAGTATAGTCCCACATACCTTTTATATGAACAAGAATTCAAAACAGCTTGAAATCTAATCTTGGAAATAAACCTTGGAAGAAACCCTAAATTTTTATCCTTGAGAGTGAAGAGGATTATGAGTGTTTTAAAACTGATTAGAGATGGATAATAACACTTATTGGATGTTATAAGTCATGGTATAGGATTTTAGGTTGAGGAAAATACCAAAACACCCTAGAGAAACCAACAAAAACGCTGGATTTTCCTCGGCTGACTACTAGGTTGACAAGCCATCAACTTGGTGATGTCCCGTCACCCTAGTCGTCAATTACAGATGGAATTTTCTATTTTATGGTTAAGGGTGAAGACTAGGGTTGATGGATCATCAAAATAGTCATCACCTAGTTGACAACTCGTCAACTTCATTGTCACCTTTTTACAGTCAGACACTCCGAAGTAAAATGAGCATAACTTTCTACTCTGATATCAAATTAAGGTGAAACAAGTTGTGTTGGAAAGGAAAATCAAAGAATTTTCATTTGGTATATCGTAATCCATGTAACTCATTATATACCATGATTATCGTCGAAATTTGACCAAAGTTGAAACATTCACTAAAACTTAATCGATAGAAACGTTCTCAACTCGGCTTTGAGTTTAAAGTTTTTGTGACCTCAACTCATATTAAAATGTATTCCCATAGTATATATTTGATCATCAAACATATATTAACAAGGAATCAGTAGTTTCGGGTCTATACACATAGGAACGACAATTTGAATTCTAGCCCCAAAATACGGGTTTACACATATTCTAAGTAGACTCAAGCTGGCATTTGTTACTTATGGTGGGATAATTGGTTAGGTATGGGGGCTCTACATAATCTTAGATCTGATGGTGTCAGGTCAATTAATGTTAAGATTGCATCTTTCATGACTAATGGGACTTGGGATGTTCAAAAATTGGTTGCAACTGTCCCTTCTCAATTATTGTAGATTATTCTAAAAGTCTCTTTTAAATTTTAAGAAGGTATCCCTGACCAGCTATTTTGAAAACTGAATTCTTGTAGAGAATTCACTTGCTCCTCTGCCTGGGACTTCATCAGAGATCACAAAAAGGTCATTATGATTGATAAGTACACTTGGCATAGGCATGTCCTCTTTAAATGTTCATTCCTGGTGTGGAGAGCTTTAAGAAGGATATTTCCTACAAATAAAAGGCTTAGCAATTTTGGCATTGCTCTAGCCAGTTGTGGGTGTTGTTCTAACCCTATACCTAATACCATCCATCATACTTTTATAGCTGGTCATATTCCTAGCAGAATCTGGCAAATTTTCTCTTTCTATCTAGGCATAGTTCATGCCTCAACATCACTTTAGACCCTATTACTGAAATGGTGAAAACTGATGTTTATTAATGCTACTCATAAATTGGTGACATAGGCTCTTCCCATTATTATATGCTGGAATTTATGAAAGAATATGTGTGTTGTTAAATACGGGTGCAAGAAATCCCAGCTAGCTAGGGTGAAGCTCTTAGTCTACAAGGACATCTCTCACCTCTTATGTACTGCATTCGCTTATATTTGTTTGCCTGCTAGATGGAATAAGTTGATCTCCTGTCACGACCCGAGTCGAGGCCCTGGCTGTGTTGGACATCCTGAACTGTGAAGGCCTGAGAACTTCTCTAACTGGAAATCATATACACAATTCGTATACTATAAGGAAAATGCGTAAAAACATAACAAAATGGAAACATGATCATTCTTTTGCTTCAACTGAACAATACATAAATGGGTTCATGAAATATTTAAAAACACCTGACACTAGTCTGTGAAATCTCTAACAACTCAAAAACACTAGTGTCTGCCTACTGGGACAAACCCCCAATCAGACTATAAACAAAAATGAAATATCAATGGCCTTCCGAAATAAGGGAGGCTCACCAACTGCAAACTTTGGAAAACCCAATCTAATGCTTAGTGGGACTCTAGGATTGGTGTCTCAGACCCTAAAATATAGGGGATCAATACAAATGTACTAGTATGCAGAGCAATCCAAAATAAAAATACTGATACATAAAGTAAGTGAGAGCATTTCATAAAAAAGATACATCATCATAAACCATTTGAATATCCATGGGCATAGTAAATAGGCCTTTAAGAAAACAGTTTTGTAAATCAACTCAACATCTTTGTCTTAGTTCTGAGCTAGGTGATACACCCTACAAGGCTTATATTCCACGGTCTATATAGAATCCTCTCTTGACTTATCAGCCAAGCCCCCAATCCTAGTTTGCCGCAAGGATTGGAGTATCTAAAAGGGATACATGCAAGATCACACAACAGGGTGACAAAATCCCCAATCAAATCAACATGTCATGGTAGTGCACAAGATCACAAAGCAAGGATCCTAACCATAGTCCCAATTTGAGATGACATGAATCAAGGTACACAAGATCACAAAGTCGGGTACCATAATCCTGTGTCGGCAAATCACAGTTTCTAGCATTGAGTCTTTCAACTCGTACTTTCTTAGGGTAACCATCAAACTATCTTTAAGCCCATTTTTAACCTTTTATAAACATGCATCTTTTTTAATTCAAAATCTGAGAATCTGAGTAAAATCTGTATTTCTAGTCTGTTCTGAATCTGCTATGACATTCATCTATTTGGTATCGTCATACCAAGACTTGAAAGTCGTATCTTCTAAGTCATAAAATATCATGTTCCAGTCTCTTCATTCAAAACATAAATTTTGGACCACCATATCATTCAAACAGTTAAAGAGAACTCATATTTCAAAACATATGTAAAATTATGCAAAAACTCTCTCTTTTCAGTATTTCAACAAAAATGTGTTGATCAAATATTTTGTAACAAACCATGCAATCACTTTGAATCACCAATTTTTATTTATATTAGCATGAATCACCCTCTCTTCAGTTCATATCCAAAATCAAGGCTTAAAATAGTAAAGACATTTGAATCATGCTTCTCAATATGGAATTGAATAATGCACAACATATGAAAACAAGGGGTTTTACAACAAGAGAGGAATTTTAATTGTCCATGCTCTCAATTCAAGTTTTAAACATCAAACCATATGCATACATATATATACATGTGAACAATAATCTAATTTAATGGGGAATGACTCAAGACTAAAACTTTGTTATCAAAAAACATTCACAATGCATAATTGTAGTTGAAATTTCAATACCCTTCTGTAAATTCATGATTTCTCAACATGTAAATCTTATTGAAATAATTTAATCATGTCCATGCAGTTTAGAAAAATTTCACAAACCTTAGATTACAAGGTTTAAAGAAAAGAACTTGAATCTTTATTTGTTCCTTGGAAATCTTGGACTTAAGGATTGCTTTTCTTGATTTCTTATTCTTGGAGGAAACCTAGTTTGATCTTATTTTTTTTAGAGTAGAGAGAATTTAAGATGTTGAAAACTGATAGTAAATGGATATAATGCTTACGATACAATTTCTATTTGTGGGGTAGGTTTTAGGTTGAGAAAAAGATCAAAATACCCCTAAGGAAACTAAAAAAATCGCAGAACTTCATCAGTTGATGACGAAGGTTGATGGGTCGTCACTAAGGTGATAGGCCGTCTCCTAGGTCGTCACTTTTGGGATGGATTTTACCACTTTCCTCCCTAGGCTGATGACTAGGGATGATGGGCCGTCACCTAGTTGATAGGTTGTCAGCTTCGTCATCACATTTTCGCAGACAAACACATTGAAGTAAAATGAGTATAACTTTCTACTCCAATATCGAATTAAGGGAAAAATGGTGGCGTTGGAACGAAGACTCAAAGACCTTTCATTTGAAATTTAGTAGGCCCTCTAAATCATTATATACAAGAAGTTATGGTTGATGAAAATTGACCTAAGTTTAGACGCTCACTAAAACTCAATTAATAGGAAAGCTTTCAATTTGTCTTTGAGTTAGGGGATTTTTGTGACCTCAATTCATATTCAAAGATATTAACACACTATAGTATTGACCATCACACATATATTAACAAAAAATCATTGGGTTCGGATCTATACACGTACAAAAAATTGTTTAAACTTAAGCCCGAAAGTGCGGGGTGTTACATCTCCTTTGTTGAGAAATGTAGGCAGAAAGTAAATGTGAACCCTATTTATTTGTCTAAACCACCAGTAAATGTGGTTAAGCTAAATTCATATGGAAGTACACTCTCTACCCCAGGAAAGATAGGGGCAGGGGGAGTCATCAGTGAACACAATGTTGATCTCATTTATGCATATGCTACTACTCCTTTAAGGAATGGGACTAATAATCAAGCAGAAGTAGAGGTTGCTTCTAGGGTCTATCTTGGCACCTGAATAATGGTATAGAACATGTTATACTGGAGGTTTATTCTGAACTGCTTATTAGATGGACCAGAGATCAAATTTTACATCCCTGGCATCTACAGTCTTCAGTAGATTCTCTTCTCAAGATCATCTCTAAATTCCAACTCTGTATTTGCATACATGTATACAGGAAAGCCAATTTTGTAGTTGATTCACAGTCCAAGATTAGTCATAAGTCTGATAATCCCCAACACTACTTCCACTGCAGTCAACACCCACCAAAAGTAATAGGCTTTTTTAGGCTGGACAAGATGGGCATACCAAGTTTTAGAAGTAGGAAACTGCAAAGACTTAAAGAACCTCCTTATAGCTACTGACATCATTGGTGTTGCGGATTTGGTGGTACAGAGTCTGGAGCATCAACATGCTTGATGAATGGCAATTCCATTTCCGTTTCATAGTCTTCTTACTAGTTTCATTTACCTGGGCCTTTTGTTATACACTCATATAATTTGCTGGAGGCCAGTTTTATGTCCCCTTTATGTACATATTCTTATTTTGATTAACGAAAAGTTTTGGGGTGGATGCTCAGCCTTTAAAATTCCTTTAAGAAAAAAAAAAGTAAACTTTTACTACTAAATTCATTTCATAGAGAAAATTTATTTGAATGTCTATTATAGGATTTTTAATTAAAATTTTTATTTTTATTTAATTAAAAAGTACTTACTAAAAAAATTTCTATCATTATTTTATACATAGTCACATTAAAAAATATTAAATAATGACATATAACTTAAATAATTTAAATATTACTTAAAAACATCAAACAAAAATAAATTTTAAAATTTTTCCATAAAGTAAATCACTACGTATGAAAAAAATTCACTTTATGATAATAAATATGTCACTTTCCATGAATTATTTATTTAAAAATTAAATATTCGAGAAAAATATACAAGTGCTGCCAAAATACCATTTGATCTGGCAACGTGATATGTCTTTCATTTAATATTAATAATAATACAAAGTAAAGAGTTGCATATTCTTCGATCATCATCATCAATGATATTTTCAATTTTAATTAAAGTAAATGAGTGAAAAATAAATTATGATATATAAGTCATAGAATAAAATAAAGAATTATGATATAAATATGAAGTATAAGATTTTAAAATCAAAATTTAATCGAACTTATAAGATGCGTTAATTAATTAATAATATATATATATACACACGCGTATATATGTGTGTGTAAGTGATAGGATATTTTTGTCATGCAAAAAATCATTTTTGGCTTTTTCTTAGAAGTAGAGAAGCTGTTTCTCGTCTTTTTTAAAGCATTTTTGCAAGTTTACTAAAAACCCTTCTTCTCAAAAAAAAAAAAAAAAAATCTGAGAATTTTTTTTATTTTTTTTTAAAAAGCAATCTTAAACAGGCTATAAGAAGGGCCCGGGGAAGAAAAAAAAAACTAGAAAATAAGGACCAATGCCAGATATAAATGACTATTTCAGTTTCAATATTGACAATAAACAAATGCATGGACAAGTTTAGATATGATAATATGATAATGCACGTTGTGTCAAAGATCAAGGTGAGTTTTCCTCCTCGTGCTTTGACTTTGTATGTATATTATACGAGTGAACTAGAAGACTTTTCTTTTATTTCATTTAAATTTACTCATTAATTGATTGCTCATTGTTTGTATGTATATTATATGGGGGAAGTTGATGACTTTTCTTCTACTTCGTTTATATTTTCTCTTCTATTGATTACCCATTGTTTGTATGCATACAATATGAAGAAAAATGCACGCCTCTTGTCATGTACAGGAAGACAGCCAACATATTATATGATTAAAATTGGCAGACTTTTCCTCGATATTTTTGTCAGTTCTTTTTTTTGCAACAACACAAATCCAGTTTCCATATACCGTGGAAGAAGTTTGTGTCTAGTGCTTATGTAAAAACACATTTTCTTATCAATTTTTCTCTTTCTAGTTCAATTTTCTATATCAGCTGCTTCCTCGAATCAGACAGATCAAGCTCTACTAGCTTACCAAAATCTTATTACAAGTCCTCTCTTTTCGGCCCATAATTGGACCAAGAACACTTCTTTTTGCTCTTGGTTTGGTGTCACTTTAAGTACAAAAAGGGAAAGGGTTGTAGCATTAACTCTTTCGAATTTGCAACTTCAAGGCACAATTTCCCTGTCTTTGGCCAATTTGTCCTTTCTCAGAGAGCTCAATCTGAGAAAAAACTTATTTCATGGAGGTGTCCCTTATGGTATTGGCCACTTGCATCGCCTGAGAGTGATTAATATTCAAAATAATCAGTTACAAGGAAGTACACCAACATGTCTATTTCAGCACCAGAAAGTTGTAAAGATTTCATTGGCTTTCAATGAACTCAGTAGTGAAATGTGGAAAGGGCCATGGTATGCACCAGAACTTAAGTCTTAAATCTCAGGAATAATAGCCTCACGTGTATAATACCTCCTTTTGTTGGAAATGCCACAAAGTTGCTGAACTTCAATTTGTCTAGGAATAGAATCAACGGTAACATTCCAAAGGAAATTGGTAACCTTAGCCCTGGAGTGTTGCTGATGAACTTGCAACGGCTGGAGCTCATATTCCCGATGACGAACTTGCTGTCAAAATACTCAGCGGTCTAGGAACCAAGTACGATTCAATTTCAGCAGTTATCCAAACACGAGGTACACTTTTCTCGTATGAGGAACTATACAACAAGCTTCTCAACAGAGAGCTCCTCAAACATAATAAGCCTAATCAGCCCTAAATTACAGCTGTAGTGGCACAAAAACCATCACCAAATAATTTTATACCCCGCAATAATAAGAGAGGACAACCATGGCGTTCACAACATCCCAAGAAGCAAAATGCACCGACCTCATCACCAAATTGGCATCCAACGAATGCACTGTCCACCTCACCAAATAGGAATCCAACGACCTCCCCACAAAATCGTCCAGTTTGTCAGCTATGTGGTCGCATTGGGCATACTGCCAATGTTTGTCGTTCATGCTGCCACAATCACTTGGAAGTTAGAGAAAACTTTGTCTCCATACCTTGGGTTGTGGATTTAGGAGCATCGCATCATGTGATTCTCAAAATCTTCAATGTCCGAATGACTAAACTGGTACTGACGATATTACCACGGGCAATGGTAACAAAATCCCTATAACTCACACCGTTCATCTTCAAATAAAAAGTTTCATCTTTCAAATACTCTGTGTGCACCAAATATTAAACATAACCTTATATCTGTGACTCAATTTTGCAAACATAATCTAACATCCATGATTTTTTTCCTTTTGATTTTCTTGTGAAGGACCTGATTACGGGGCCAACGTTGGCACAAGGCTAGAATAAAGGACTTTATGAGTGGCCTGCTGGAGGATCCCAACGCAATCGGATCTACTAATCCTATATGGTAGAATCTCAACAATCTTGGCATAGGAAATTAGGGCACCCAATAAAAGAGTTCTTAAAACACTCCCACAAAAGTTTTCAATTTCAGTTTCTAATTCTGAAATGTTTGATCATTATAATTCCTACTCTTCTAATAAAAACCATCTGCAACCTTTGTCTCTGGTAGGAAAACAGCCTTTACAAATTATTTTCCAGTGATGTATGGGGCCCATCACCTGTTTTGTCAATTGGCAAAAAGTTATATTATGTAATTTTTGTTGTTCAATTTACAAAATACATTTGGTTGTACACACTTAAAAATAAAAGTGAGGTCAAAATAGTTTTCTCTAAATTTAAACCCCTTGTTGAAAATTATTTTTATACAAAAATACTCTCAGTTTCCACCAATGACGGTGGTAAGTTTGAAGGTCTCAAGTCATTTCTTCACACCAATGGCATTGAGCACCTTGTATCACCATAATAGACACCACAATGAGTAGCTATGGCTGAACGTAGACATCGACACATCATTGAAACAACAAAAACCATGTTGCCTGATCCACCCATAATCTATTGTGATAATTTTTGTTCTAGCTTTCTTTGTCAAAATTCGATACTACACAGTAGGATGAAACAAGTTGAATTTGATTTTCACTTTGATAAAGATCAAGTGCAGCGAAAACAGGCACTCGTTCAACATTTACAAGTTGCTGATCAGCTCGCGGACACACTTACAAAGAATTTCCCTTGTCTGTTTTTTCATCAACATCTGTCTAAATTAAAGGTTATTGATGCCACCTTCAACTTGTGGGGGCTTATTGGGGCATGATGATTGTGTAATATATGTATAAATTTCTCTTCCTTATTTGTGCATTATTAAATATATATAATATTCTAGCGGATTTCGAGGAATTTAGATATCTAGTTGCCTTAGTTGGCCTTTTCTTTACTTGTATTTATACCTCCGTAACCATTGAATAATATACAAGTCAGATATACTACTCCATCTGTCGAACATTTAATGACATGTCACCAATTTCCTTTAGTTCCCGACAACTAAACCTAAAATTGTAAATTTGAAGGATAAACCTACTCGTGCTATACCTGGGTAACTGACTTTAAGAAGATGTTCCACTCATCATTATTAGTTTGTATACTTTTTCTATTGTTTTATTATTTTCTTATAATAGAAAAATTTGATGTTTCTATCTTCGAAACTCGGTGGGTAACATGTCCGACTCTCTATCTACTACTCACATCGCTGACTTATTTGAAAGCAAGGAATATGTTTGAATACTGACTTTTCTAAATAAACTTGAAACATTAACATGCTCAACATACTCCATCCTTTAGTGTTTTACTTGTGAAGGCAACTACGTCATTATTATTTCATTCTTTACCCTTGTTTTATTTCATTAAAGTGAAAAATAATTAAAAAAGGATTTCCATTAAACCGTAATATATCTTCCAACACCACTATAAAAACTATATTTTAATTCCTCCTGATCTATGATCACATTATGGAAGTTCGTACTCTTGGGTTTTTGGTGACGATTGACTATGGGCATCATCACCTACATCCCGATTTTTGGTGTGTTTTCATAGTCCGAGGACTCAGCTTTTCAGACTTTCGTTCCTTGATGCAAGTATTTTAGTTATTTGATTTTCATTTATGTTTGGGTAAGTTGGGATCTGTCCCAGTAGCTCTCTAGTTATTAGTAGAGGCTTGTCAGACTGTGTATTTTCTATGATCAAGAAGTTTGTTTAGTGTTTCAGAAGTAAAGGACTTATATTATGTTATGGAATGGTTTGTCTTCCTTTTTCTATGCATGTTAGTTTACATGGCACAAGAGTTTTCAAGCTTAATTGATATCATGGGTTAGCTTAGGTTTATTCGTAGTATGTGTGTCAAGTGGGCCGGCCCGACCCAGCCCGATCCGACCCGATTCGGCCCTCGTAACTAACCTGATCCAGTTTGACCCGGCCCGGTAAGCCCTAGGGCTTTAGGGTTTCGGGTCCCGGGCCGGTTATTTTTTAAAATGGCCCGGCTAACCCGGCCCGGACCAAGTTCGGTCCAGGCCCGCCGGTTAACCGGCCCGGCCCGGTCCGGATAAATTTTTTTTTAAAAAAAGAAGAGATTTTGGCTTTTGGGCCAAACTAGCCGTTGGCCCAGAGGCTATATAGCCGTTTTTGGGTCCAAATGGCTAGTTTGAGCCCATTTATTAAAAAAAAAAAAAACTTTAAAAAATATTTTTTAATCCCAAAAAAAAATCTATAAATACCCTACAACTTCAAATCATTTTTCACACAATTTTTCACTCTCTCAAATTTCATTCTCTCTAATCTCAATTCTCAAATATTCAATATATTTAATTTCTTAAAGTGTTTACTTTAATTTTTTAATTTTTCGTTTACAAAGTACGAGCGGAAGTTTCTAAAGTCGCAAATCTTCAGATACTTTCAAAATTTGGTTTTGTCGTTCCATCTCTTACGTTTAATTTTTATTTATTGTATTAATATTTAATTTTATTATATTTGTGTATTTTGAATATTTTTAGTTTAATTTAATTTATATTATGGATAAATTAAGAAACCTCGCTACTAAAGGTGTTAAAATTTTTTGTCCCGAAAGTGGTAGTGGTAGTAAAAAGCGAATTACTAGCGGTAGAGGTATTTCAAGTAGTAGATATACCTGTGTGCCTTCGCCTCCGGTACCGCTTGGTACACCTTTTGAGGAAGAAATAGGTGTAGATGCTCACGATATGGATTATGTAGAAGCTCAGAAAAATTACAGTATAGAAGAAGAAAATGAAGTAGATGCGGTTAATTTAGACGAAGATAATGAAAATATTGCTGAGACACCCGCAGTAGAAGATGCTAACGTTAGATCTGAATTAGTTAATCTCCCTTCCCGTCCTCCAGTGCCCCAAAACCTCGTAAAAGAACTAGTATTGCATGGCAATTTTTTGAATGTATATCAGATATTGAGGTGCAATGCAATATTTGTTAACAAATATATAAGCATAGAAGTGGAGGCAAGCAAGGGGGTACGGGTACGTTAATGAGACATATAGCTGAAGATCACAAAAGAGAGTTAAATATTTCAAAAGGTGGTGGGGATGTTGATGGGTCAACGCAAACTAGAATGGACCCAGCAACAGGTCACGTAGCGAAGAAGTATAATAAATTGAGGGACCGAGAAGAAATAGCTAAATTGGTAGCTGTAGGTTGTTTGCCTTTTAATTTTCCTTCTTCTGATGCCTTTATTTGTTATAATCAAGCAATTTATAATCCTATGTTTAACGGTATTCCTAGAACTACTTGTCGGTCTGATATTTTTAGACTTCATTCACAATATTATTTTTATTTATCAACATTGTTAAAAAAATATTCAATGTAGATTGTCCCTAACTTCTGATCTTGGTCGTGCTGTAAATAAAAATGATTATTTAACCGTTACTTGTCATTGGATGGATAGTAATTTCGTGATGCAAAAACGTATTCTTGCTTTTTTATATGATGAAGATCGTAAACATACTGGACAATTTATTGTTGATTCTATTGTTAAAATTGCCGGATATTATGGTATCGAAAATAAAATTTTATGTATTGCTTTTGATAATGCTTCTAACAACAACACTGCTATAAAGAAATTAAAATCTACGCTATCTCCGCCCTTGCCTGAAATTTTTCATATTAAGTGTGCATGTCATATATATAATTTAATTGTAAAAGATGGTCTTGAGTTTTTTGAGTTTTATATTGAAAAAATTCGCCTTGCTATTGGTTTTATTCAAGGAAATAATCGTAAATCGAGAATTAGAGAATTTAAAGTTAAATGTCAAGAAAATGGACTTGCACCGATTTTGATGCCTGAGGAAATTGATACTAGATGGAATTCTACGTATGAATTTTTAAAAACTTGTTATAAATATAGAATTCCTATTACACTAGCTTTTAACCAACATTGCGGTTCATTTGCTGATTCTGCTGATTGCATGCTACATAATTCTGATTGGGTTGTATTTAATGATCTTGTTAAGTTTTTAGAAAAATTTTATGTAGCTACGGTTGAATTTTCCGGTGCTTATTATCCTACTGTTTGTAATATTTTGGCATATATAGGCGATATTTCTGGTTTGCTCAAAGAATATAAAAATAAAGAAGGTTATAAAGAAGTTGTTGGCGCCATGTTTACGAAATTTAAAAAATATTTTTTCCCATTCCCCCTATTTACTTGGTTGGTGCTATGCTAAATCCGTGCATGAAATATAATAATATGTGTCACTTTAGTACTTTTATTTATACTAACTTAGAAATAAATACTAACCATGATTCTGAATAAGTACAACCTGATTTGTGGACGGCTATGGCTGATGCAAAGGATTACATAGAAAAATTATATAATCACTATGCTGATTTATTTGATTTAGCCGTACCTACAATTATCACTCCAACCGTTGCTGCTCATCCTCCCGAGGAGCCATCATCTTCTAAAAGGCCGGCACATAGTGCTTTTTCTGATTCGTTTTATGATTTAAATTGTTGGAACAGTATTGATAAGAGAACTTACACATCAACTTATCGGGAAGAGCTGAAATATTATCTTCGGATGGCAACAGAGGATCGTAGACGACGGATCAACACGTTGGATTGGTGGAGGAGTAATGAAACACAATATCCTGTGCTTTCAAGATTAGCTAGAGATATCTTGAATGTTCCAATGTCAACCGTTGCATCAGAGAGCGCCTTTAGTCAGGGACGACAGCAGCTTGAAGACAACCGACACTCATTGGAAAGCAATGCAATAAATGTTCTAGTTTGCCTCAGAGATTGGGTTAGAGCGGAAAGAAGAAACCAAGGAATGGAACTGGAGCCGAGCGACGAGCTGAAACTTGAAGAAATTATGACTTCACGGGAGAACTCAGCAGAATCAAGTCCAATGCATGGTTTTGCCCCCGTTGATTTCGACTATCCTATGCAAGTTCCCATTAATATTAACATGAATGAGTTGTAAATAATGCATAATTTATAGATTTTTCATTCATGTAAATTATAAATTTTGGATCATTTTGCAATCAATAAAATTCCCCAAATTCATTCTATCCTTAGTCCTTGCTTTTTATTTTTTTCATTTAACGATTTAAAATTTTAAATTGAATTTGTAGTTTTCTACTTTAAATTAAAAACTTACTTCTAATAAATAATTAATTTACTACCAAATATTATTAAATTATTATATTAAGTAGCATACGTATTGTATATTTGTACATATATCTTCTATAAAAGTGTATATTTAACGTATACATGTGTATATGTTTTATAAATTAGTATATAAGTATATCTATATATATTGTAATGTATATATAATGTAGTATATTTTATAAGTAGTAGTATATATACATTGAATGGTGCATATACAAGTGTATATATCTTCTATAGAAGTGTATATTTAACGTATACATGTGTATATGTTTTATAAATTAGTATATAAGTATATCTATATATATTGGAATGTATATATAATGTAGTATATTTTATAAGTAGTAGTATATATACATTGAATGGTGCGTATACATAGAATAGACTGTATATATGTGAATAAATCTTCTATAGACGTGTATATTTAACGTATACATGTGTATATGTTTTATAAATTAGTATATAACTGTCATACCCCAAATCCCATTGGAGCGGACTGGCACCCGTAGCCGAGGAGGCCCGGGAGAACCCGTTCATAACCTATACTTTCACATTTACATTACTTATGAAAATTAGAAATTTGGGCAGCACTTCATTGTAAATAGAAGAAAACAGTACATGTATCAGCCCAGCAGACACGCATAAATATATATATAAACAGTAATTGACCGTCAGAGCCATCACGTCTATCAACCAAACACTCCTATAGCTGTACAATATGTCTACAAAAGCCTCTACATAGATACACAACTGAGTTAGGATCGGGACAAACTCCCGCCCACAAAAGAGTTTATACAAATACCAAAAATACATATAGAAACGACTTGGGATGCCCAGAAACAACTGGAGCTCACCACTAACAACAGAATGTCCTGGCTCTTACTGCGGAGGTGTACGACCTGAAGTACCTATTCCTGCAGGCATGAATACGGGTCCCCCGTGAGGGACGTCAGTACGGAAATATGTACTGAGTATGTAAGGCAGTGAGTATCAAGATGAGATACAAAAGATCAACAGAACCCAGATACCAGTGAATAAACAGTATGAGTAGACCACACTTAAAAGAGCTGATGGGATACCTGCACATTACTTTCATATCATTACTTCCCGTAATCCTTATCAATACATAACGTATGTCATACAATGGCCAACTGATCAGTGGTACTAATACAATACATCAGGGACCACCCCTGGAATAACATATATACATAAACTTTATAATACAATGGACAACTGATCAGTGGTACTAATACAATACATCAGATCATCAATTTAAAATACAGACATTCCATTTCTTAATTCAATTAATCTTTGAGATTGGTTACTTTGTGGTCACACCTTATGGAACTTGAAACCATGATACCTCAATAGGAAAAACATGTAAATAGGTAATCAATATCATGAAAATAAAGTAGAGAATCATGGATACCTCATTAAACCATTTCGGAGTCAACAATAGTATATGGACATTTATTTTTGACTAGTCGGACATCTTAAAAGTGAAAACAAGTTCAATTGGTAGTGTCGAAGATCATAAGATGTTATTATGTGTCATGTGTCGTAGGACAATGTTGGAAGATTACTTGAGAGTGCCATGGGTCATTATTCATGCCAAAGATTAGATAGAGTATGTCTTACATACCTTGATATAACCACTTCAATACAAGTCCAACTTGACTTCCCGTACTCTTCGAACACTTATCTACAATAAGTCATTTGTGGCAAACTAGTATTAGCAACCAAACCTTACCATTTAGGTATTAACTTCACCAAATAATGTCTAGGAAGTAATCCTTTAACTCATCAATAAGAGTGCTACATACATCCTCTTATACTCTTATTACATTCACATATCATGCATTTTCATGAAATATCCCTCAACATCACTCTTAGCCTTTATTTTCCTTCTTAATCACCATCCAATACCAACATGATCACTAGGCATACATAAACACTAATATAATGATATATCACCACAATTCATCCTCCATAATCGAATACAACAACTTCCATAATTTACTACTAACAATTTATACAACACAATTCATAACTATGTTTCTGGTTATCTTCCAACATCAAGACAATACTCATAATCCTTTATCAATACTTATTCATGGATAAGAATCAAGAATAAACAATATTCATACCTTAACAATGAACTCTTGCATTTAGAATCCTCCTTACATAACCATGGGGTGCTTCTCGAAGTTTTCGAGATGGTGAACACAACTACGGAACCAATTTGAATTTTCTACGGTTGAATCACAAAATATTTGAAGTTGAAATTAGGCTAGGGTTTCACCTTCTCTTAATAATTGGATGATATATGATATATATGAGGCTAAGTGTAGGTTTATAAAGACCCATTTTCGTCCAAGAGGTAATAGAAAATGACCATTTTGCCCTAAAAATTTAAATAAATCCGAATCTGTCCCCAGTGGACAGTTTTGACAGGCTGAAGTAAATCGATCATAACTCTTTGCTCCGGTATCAGATTTGGGTGAAACCAATTGCATTGGAAATATAATTCAAAGGGATTTCATTTTTATATAAAGTATACCACCCAGTTCTTCCTATACAAGGAGTTATGGTCGTTTATAGTTGACCTAAAAATCTGTCCCACAATTCTATTTTTATTTTTTGATAGGCTGTAGTAAAACGGGTATAGCTCCTTACTTAGACATTGGATTTGGATGAAACCAATTTCATCGGAAATAAGACTCTCGGAGGTTTTCGTCGATATATAGAAGCTCACACAGTTCTTTTTGTACAAGGATTTATGATCGTCTAAAGTTGATCTAAAAAAATAATTGCCTAGCTGCAGTAATTTTCCTGCAGATTTACTGTTCACAGGCTTCCCGGCCACCGTTTTGAAATTTTGAATGTGCTCGCTTATATGAAATACTCCTCTGTTTTGGGCAAACTTTATATCGTTGGAAAGCTTATTCCAATACCTACACATACAACTATTGACGGGATACTTCCGAACACCATAAACTTAATTTAACCCATACGCAAGCCTTTAGGACTCTATATAATCGCGATAAGTGTACGAAAAAAATTTACGGGGTGTTACATTCTCCCCCACTTAAGAACATTCGTCCTCGAATGTTAGCATATTTACTCAATTAAGACATGTCCAAGCTTACAATTAACATATTCATCATCATAACATACTTGCATAAAAATAAACACTTACTTGTTATTGTTCTTCTTCCGTCTCATGAACTTCCTCCTCATCGTTGAATAGGTAAGGGTACCTAGTCTTCATCGCTTCCTCGGCTTCATTTGTGATCTCCTCAACTTGTTGATTCCTCCAAAGTACTTTTACCGATGCTATCTCTTTATTTCTTATCTTTTTAATTTGGCGATCAAGAATAGCAATAGGCATTTCTTCAAAAGTGAGATCTTCTGTAACTTGTATATCTTCCGTAGTAGTGATGTGAGATGGATCTCCGATGTACTTGTGAAGCATCGAAACATGAAATACGGGATGAACTGCTGAGAGCTCTTGAGGTAGCTCTAACTCATAAGCAACTTGTCCAAATCTTTGAATGATCTTGTACAGACCTATGTATCGTGGACTTAACTTTCCTTTCTTGCCAAACCTCATCACTCCTTTCATTGGTGATACTTTCAAGAATACCCAGTAGTCGATAGAAAACTCAAGTCCTCTTCTTCTAACATCCGCATAAGATTTGTGTCGACTTTGAGCTGTTTCAAGCCGTTGTTGGATCACTTTAAACTTCTCCATTGCTTGATAAACAAGATCCGGTCCAAACCAGACCGCATCACCTGCTTCAAACCATCCTATTGGCGATCTACACTTTCTTCCATACAATGCTTCATATGGTGCCATTTTGATACTTGAATGATAGCTATTATTGTAGGCAAACTCGGTAAGAGGTAGGTGATCATCCCAGTTGCCTTTGAAATCTAATACACATGCTCGTAGCATATCTTCAAGTGTCTGGATGGTACGTTCCACTTGTCCGTCCGTTTGAGGATGAAAAGTCATACTTAGATTTACTTGTGTCCCCAAACTCCTTTGAAAAGACTTCCAGAAATTCGCGGTAAATTGGGCCCCTCGATCGGATATAATGGAAATTGGAACTCCATGTAACCGAACGATCTCCTTAATATACAACTTCGCATACTCTTCCGCCGTATAAGTTGTCTTAACTGGTAAGAAGTGTGCAGATTTGGTAAGCCTATCAATGATCACCCATATGGAATCAAACTTCCGATATGTACGGGGCAAACCCGTGATGAAATCCATATTGATCTTGTCCCACTTCCAGACTGGAAGATCTATACATTGCATGTAACCACCGGGTTTCTGGTGTTCTACTTTGACTCTTTGACAATTCGGACATTCAGCTACAAATTCGGCAATATTCTTCTTCATGTCATTCCACCAATATATTGTTTTCAAATCTTGATACATCTTAGTCGACACTGGATGGATGGAATACCTTGAACAGTGTGCTTCTGTCATAATTCTCTTTCTTAGCTCAACTACATCAGGTACACATAAACGATTCTGACACTGAAGCACTCCTTCTTGCGTAAGCTCAAATGCCTTTGTCGTGCCACTCTGCACATCCTCCTTAAGCTGCAATAAAATTGGATTTGCCTACTGCTTCTCTTTCACTTCAGCTATCAATGAATATTCCGCTGCATTACGTACAATAACCTCTTCATCTGGAGTTTCGAGAAGTCGAACTCCCAAATTAGCTAGTTGGTGAAGATCCTTAATCATCCCCTGCTTTTCTATAGATGCCATTTTAGACTTACGACTCAGTGCATCCGCTACCACATTCGCTTTCCCTGGATGATACAAGATATCAACATCGTAATCTTTCAACAATTCAAGCCATATCCGTTGCCTCATGTTTAGATCTTTCTGACTGAAGATATATTGCAGACTCTTATGATCGGTATATATGTCAACATGAACCCCATATAAGTAGTGGCGCCATATCTTCAAAGCAAATACAACTCCAGCTAGCTCAAGATCATGTGTGGGATAATTCCTCTCATGTGGTCGCAACTGTCTAGAGCCATAGGCTATTACTCTACCATGTTGCATTAATACGCATCCTAAGCCACTTCTCGAAGCATCACAGTACACTGCATACCCTTCTGTGCCTTCAGGAAGTACCAATACCGGTGTAGAAGTCAACTTGCTCTTCAGATCTTGGAAACTCTTTTCACAGGCATCATTCCATTGAAACTTGGAGGCTTTATGCGTCAACTTAGTCAAGGGTGCAGAAATAGAAGAAAAACCTTCAACAAACCTTCTATAATAACCTGCCAACCCGAGGAAACTATGAATATCCATAGGCGTCGTGGGTCTTGGCCAATTCTTCACAGCCTCAATCTTCTGAGTGTCAACTATTATGCCTTCACTGGATACAATATGGCCCAAAAATGCCACTGACTTGAGCCAAAACTCACATTTAGAAAACTTCGCATATAGCTTAAGATCACGAAGAATCTGCAATGCCTGCCTCAAGTCATTAACATGGTCCTCTTCTGATCTAGATTAGACCAGAATATCATCTATGAAAACTATCACGAACACATCTAGAAATGGATTAAACAGCCTATTCATCAGATCCATAAAAACTGCGGGTGCATTTGTCAGCCCGAATGACATAACTAGGAATTCATAATGACCATACCGTGTTCGGAAAGCTGTCTTGGGTATATCTTTATCCTTGACTCTCACTTGATGATAGCCTGATCTCAAGTCAATCTTGGAAAAACACTGGGCACCCTGCAACTGGTCAAATAAATCATCAATTCGAGGAAGAGGGTATTTAATCTTGATAGTCACCTTATTCAATTGCCGATAGTCAATACACATCCTCAGCGAACCATCTTTCTTACGCACAAACAATACTGGTGCTCCCCAAGGGGACATACTAGGCCTGATGAATCCCTTCTCTAGCAAGTCTTTCAGTTGCTCTTTCAATTCTCGCAACTCTGCTGGTGCCATTCTATAAGGAGAAATTGAGATTGGCTGTGTGTCTGGCAACATATCAATACCAAACTCCACTTCTCGTTCAGGAGGTAAACCTGGTAGTTCTTTAGGAAATACATCAGGAAATTCATTCACAACCGGAACGGTCTGAAAAGTTGGCGGCTCTGCCTCTGTATCCCTTACTCTAACCAAATGGTATATGTACCCCTTGGAAATCATTTTTCTTGCCTTAAAGTAAGAAATAAATCTACCTCTCGGCGCGCCAACATTACCCTTCCATTCAAGGACTGCCTTATTTGGGAAATGGAAATACACCTTCTTAGAACGACAATCTACTGTAGCATAACAAGACACTAACCAATCCATGCCCATAATAACATCAAAATCTACCATTTCTAACTCAACAAGATCGGCCATCGTATCACGACCACAAATATTCACAACACAATTTCGATAAACATTCCTAGCTATAAGAGATTCCCCCACTGGCGTTGATACTTCAAATGGCTTGGCTAATAATTCGGGTGTTCTCCCGAACCTTCCCGCAACCAAAGAAGTAGCATACGATAATGTAGAACCAGGATCAATTAAGGCATACACATCAAATGCAAAGATGGACAACGTACCTGTAACCACGTCTGGAGAAGCCTCTAAATTCTGCCGATCTGCTAGGGCATACACACGGTTCTGAGCTCTGCTAGAACTAGCTACTCCTCTATCACCTCTACCGTGACCCATAGGTTGTGCACCCCTACTCAAAGGAGACACCGATGATGATGCAACAACTGATTCGGTAGGTCGTGTTATACCACCTGTGGTCCTGCGTGGGCAATCTCTAGCCATATGCCCTGGCCTACCGCACCAAAAGCAATTGTTCGTTCCAAGCCGACATTCGCCAAAGTAAAATCTTCTACATATAGGGCACGGGTGTCGTGGAGGTCTCAATTGACTCATACTCCCTTGCCCTTGATACCCCACTGTTCACGAACTCTGATTTTCACTGCTTTGCCCGAACTGATTACCTCTGAACCTTTGAAATTGCGGTGGAGCACTAATTGCTGGATAAGAAGATAACGGGCTAGGCAATCTATGAGAGAACGAAGGCCTAAAACCTCCCTGAGATGCCATAAACTGCCCTATAGCTCTGGCCCGCTTAGAATATCCTTTTTCTGATTCCTGGGTTCTTCTTCTTTGTCTCTGATCTTCCATCTTCTGAGCGAAAGCTTGTATCCTCGCTATATCCATGTCCTTGTTCAAAGCAGCAATGGTACAATCTCTAACCAAGTATGGTTCTAATCTATCCACATAGTGATGAACTCTGTCATCCATAGTAGCTACCACATTAGAAGCATATCGAGACAAGGAGTTAAATCGAAGACTATACTCCCTTACACTCATATTACCCTGACGAAAATTTAAGAATTGATTTGCACGGGCCTGACGAGTCTTAAATGGAAGATAATGATCAATAAATGCATCTTTGAACTCTCCCCACGTAGTTGGAGGTGCATCAATACCCCTAGATCGTTTCCAATCCTCGTACCACAATATAGCCTCTCCTTTCAGTCTATATGCTGCTAGCTCAACCATCTCTTTACCGGATATGTGCATAACATCTAGAGCCCTTTGGGTTTGATCGACAAAGTCCTGCGGGTCTTCGTTAATATCTGATCCGATAAAAGTAGGAGGATCCAATTTCAGAAAATCCTGTGTCCGAAGGCTAGCTGCCCTATCCGTACCACTAGAACCCATGGTAGGAATAACTTGACCTTGAACTTGACCGGCAACTATACGCGTCAGAAGTTGTACTGCATCCCTCAAATCTCGATCAACAGCATTAATAGATAGCCCTTCCAGAGGAGAAGAAGTTCTTGATATATGCTCAGCTTGAGACTCACTTTGTTCAGCTTGTGCCGGTGGTGACTTACTAGTACCTTCTCCGGCCACTACATCCACTTGCTTCCACTTATTCTTTCTCCTTGTAACCGGCATCGTTACTATAATAAAAAAAACAATTGGATTAAGCGATCGATTATGACTTTATCTCTAATATGGGCTCTATTGCACGATCTAAGAAATGGAGAGTGGAAACAATCCTTAAATGTCCAATAGCCTCCTGTTTATAGATGTGGTGCACAACACACCGATAAATGAGATTCTACGTAGACACGACTTTGTAGACTCACTAGGACGAACTTCTCTGATACCACTTCTGTCATACCCCAAATCCCATTGGAGCGGACTGGCACCCGTAGCCGAGGAGGCCCGGGAGAACCCGTTCATAACCTATACTTTCACATTTACATTACTTATGAAAATTAGAAATTTGGGCAGCACTTCGTTGTAAATAGAAGAAAATAGTACCTGTATCAGCCCAGCAGACACACATAAATATATATATAAACAGTAATTGGCCGTCAGAGCCATCACGTCTATCAACCAAACACTCCTATGGCTGTACAATATGTCTACAAAAGCCTCTACATAGATACCCAACTGAGTTAGGGTCGAGACAAACTTCTGCCCACAAAAGACTTTTATACAAATACCAAAAATACATATAGAAACGATTTGGGATGCCCAGAAACAACTGGAGCTCACCACTAACAACAGAATGTCCTGGCTCTTACTGCGGAGGTGTACGACCTGAAGTACCTGTTCCTGCAGGCATGAATATGGGTCCCCCGTGAGGCACGTCAGTACGGAAATATGTACTGAGTATGTAAGGCAGTGAGTATCAAGATGAGATACAAACGATCAACAGAACCCAGATACCAGTGAATAAACAGTATGAGTAGACCACACTTAAAAGAGCTGATGGGATACCTGCACATTACTTTCATATCATTACTTCCCGTAATCCTTATCAATACATAACGTATGTCATACAATGGCCAACTGATCAGTGGTACTAATACAATACATCAGGGACCACCCCTGGAATAGCATATATACATAAACTTTATAATACAATGGCCAACTGATCAGTGGTACTAATACAATACATCAGATCATCAATTTAAAATACAGACATTCCATTTCTTAATTCAATTAATCTTTGAGATTGGTTACTTTGTGGTCACACCTTATGGAACTTGAAACCATGATACCTCAATAGGAAAAACATGTAAATAGGTAATCAATATCATGAAAATGAAGTAGAGAATCATAGATACCTCATTAAACCATTTCGGAGTCAACAATAGTATATGGACATTTTTTTTGACTAGTCGGACATCTTAAAAGTGAAAACAAGTTCAATTGGTAGTGTCGAAGATCATAAGATGTTACTATGTGTCATGTGTCGTAGGACAATGTTGGAAGCTTACTTGAGAGTGCCATGGGTCATTATTCATGCCAAAGATTAGATAGAGTATGTCTTACATACCTTGATATAACCACTTCAATACAAGTCCAACTTGACTTCCTGTACTCTTCGAACACTTATCTACAATAAGTCATTTGTGGCAAACTAGTATTAGCAACCAAACCTTACCATTTAGGTATTAACTTCACCAAATAATGTATAGGAAGTAATCCTTTAACTCATCAATAAGAGTGCTACATACATCCTCTTATACTCTTATTACATTCACATATCATGCATTTTCATGAAATATCCCTCAACATCACTCTTAGCCTTTATTTTCCTTCTTAATCACCATCCAATACCAACATGATCACTAGGCATACATAAACACTAATATAATGATATATCACCACAATTCATCCTCCATAATCGAATACAACAACTTCCATAATTTACTACTAACAATTTATACAACACAATTCATAACTATGTTTCTGGTTATCTTCCAACATCAAGACAATACTCATAATCCTTTATCAATACTTATTCATGGATAAGAATCAAGAATAAACAATATTCATACCTTAACAATGAACTCTTGCATTTAGAATCCTCCATACATAACCATGGGGTGCTTCTCGAAGCTTTCAAGATGGTGAACACAACTACGGAACCAATTCGAATTTTCTACGGTTGAATCACAAAATATTTGAAGTTGAAATTAGGCTAGGGTTTCACCTTCTCTTAATAATTGGATGATATATGATATATATGAGGCTAAGTGTAGGTTTATAAAGACCCATTTTCGTCCAAGAGGTAATAGAAAATGACCATTTTGCCCTAAAAATTTAAATAAATCCGAATCTGTCCCTAGTGGACAGTTTTGACAGGCTGAAGTAAATCAATCATAACTCTTTGCTCCGGTATCGGATTTGGGTGAAACCAATTTCATTGGAAAGATAATTCAAAGGGATTTCATTTTCATATAAAGTATACCACCCAGTTCTTCCTATAAAAGGAGTTATGGTCGTTTAAAGTTGACCCAAAAATCTGTCCCACAATTCTATTTTTTTTTTTTGATAGGCTGTAGTAAAACGGGTATAGCTCCTTGCTCAGACATTGGATTTGGATGAAACCAATTTCATCGGAAATAAGACTATCGGAGGTTTTCGTCGATATATAGAAGCTCACACAGTTCTTTTTGTACAAGGATTTATGATCGTCTAAATTTGATCCAAAAAAATAATTGCCTAGCTGCAGTAATTTTCCTGCAGATTTACTGTTCACAGGCTTCCCGGCCACCGTTTTGAAATTTCGAATGTGCTCGCTTATATGAAATACTCCTCTGTTTTGGGCAAACTTTATATCGTTGGAAAGCTTATTCCAATACCTACACATACAACTATTGACGGGATACTTCCGAACACCATAAACTTAATTTAACCCATACGCAAGCCTTTAGGACTCCATATAATCGCGATAAGTGTACGAAAAAAATTTACGGGGTGTTACAATAACTATACAAATATTTATTGTAATGTGTATATATTATAGTATATTTCATTTAAAGTATTACATATACATAGAAAAGAGTGTATATATGTGAATAGATCTTCTATAGACGTGTATGTTTAACGTATACATGTGTATATATTTTATAAATTAGTATATAAATATACAAATATATATTGCAATGTATATATATTGTAGTATATCTCATTTAAAGTATTACATATACATAGAATAAAGTGTATGTATGTGAATAGATCATCTATAGACGTGTATATTTAACTTATACATGTGTATATATTTAATAAATTAGTATAGAACTATACAAATATATATTGTAATGTATATATATTGTAGTATATCTCATTTAAAGTATTACATATACATAGAATAGAGTGTATGTATGTGAATAGATCTTCTATAGACGTGTATATTTAATGTATATATGTGCATATATTTTATAAATTAGTATAGAACTATACAAATATATATTGTAATGTATATATATTGTAGTATATCTCATTTAAAGTATTACATATACATAGAATAGAGTGTATATATGTGAATAGATCTTCTATAGACGTGTATATTTAACGTATACTACAAATATATATTGTAATGTATATATATTGTAGTATATCTCATTTAAAGTATTACATATACATAGAATAGAGTGTATATATGTGAATAGATCTTCTATAAACGTGTATATTTAACGTATACATGTGTATTTGTTTTATAAATTAGTATATAACTATACAAATATGTATTGTAATGTATATATATTATAATATATCTCATTTAAAGTATTACATATACATAGATTAGAGTGTATATATGTGAATAGATCTTCTATAGACGTGTATATTTAACGTATACATGTGTATATATATAATATTATATATATATATATATATATATATATTTATATGTTGTAGTATATTTTATTTAAACTTTAAAGTTTAAAGTAGTACATATATATTTGGATGGTGCGTATATATGTGTAATTGTGTATATGTGTATATATTTTTTAAATTCTAATGTAGTATATACTATATATATAGTGTATATATTGTGTTTAACGTATTTATAATGTATATAGGTGGGTATATATAATGTATATTGAAAAAAGTATTTTTTAAAATATTTTTGACCATTTTTTTAATCGGGTTTGACCGGGTTTAGGTGGGTTTGACCGGGTTGGGTTAAGTGGGCTGGGTTAGGGTGGTTTTTGATTTTTTTACTGTTGGGCCCAGCCCGGCCCAGCCCACTTAGACCCCAACCCGGACCCGAACCGGTCCTCGACCCGGTTAAATAACACAGGCCGATTTCGGGTTGGCCCGACCCGACCCACTTGACAGCCATAATTCGTAGTCTTGAACACAGTGTGAAGTCCATGGGGTACTTTTGAAGCGTTACAAGAAGGGAGACATCCTCAGCATTTGTCCCAATAAGGACAGAGGCCCTGGTTAGGTGTTCTGTTAATTGAATCTATGGGATGGCATGATCTGAAATGCAGAAAGTCATTAGTTAGGAAATAATTAGACCCTACAACAATAAATAGAACACAAAGAAAAGGGAAAACAATCCTAAATACCTTGTAGCTTCCTCCTTATAAGTGTGGCACGCTACACACCCATAAGAATGACTCTACTCGATATGGCTTCATAGAGACCCTAGGACCCTAAAGCCTGCTAGCATACCAAACTTTTCACGACACAAGACAAGGGCTTGGCCGTTACAGGCATCGCGAGCCACAAAAATCCGAGAGACCCCTTAGCATGCGATCATGAACATAATCCAACCAAAATAAAAGGGCAGAAGACAAAACTGAAACATGAAAAGGCTCGTAATAAAATTTAACTAAATCAAAACATTCAATCCATGAGAACCCAAATCCAATCTAAGCCAGCCTAAGAAGCCTCCACTGAAACACTAGTCTGTCTAAGTTAGGATAAGGCCTCTGGCTAGACCATGAAACAGAATGAAAACAACTTATAGATAAAACACCTTCCGAAGTAAAGGAGACTCACCAACTCTAATTTCTAAACATAATCTATCACTAGCTGGACCATGGGATTGTACCTCAGAACCTACATTATGAGACAATATAGCCACCGTGAGGACGATCAGTATTTTGAATGTATTTGTACGCAGAACAATCAAAAAATAATGTTTATACATTTCATATAAAAGAATCAAGAGCTTATGAAAATAAATTCAACATAGTATAGGTCAAAACACAAGGGCATTATTAAATAAGCTTCAAACATTCTTGCAAAAGCATTGACTCAATTTTTTGCTTTAGTCTTGAGCTGGATAGTATATCCTACAATCATAATACCCACAACCCACAGTATCTATGGGTACGCCATGAATACGTTGGCCAAGCCCCCAATTCGAGTTTTCTGTAGGGATTGGAGTGTCATGAAAAAGTATGTCCTCTTGCCGGCATACTATGTTATCCTACTTGCCGAATAATATATCATAAAAGCCGCACTGGCAAAATAAGATTTTGGACTATGATTTATCTGAACTCTTTCCTTCTTCGGATAAATATTTAGCTCTCTTTAAGTCCAATTTTTAGCATTTTAAAACCATACGTTATGCTTGTGAATCTTCATTACTTTCATGCTAAAGGAATTCCATAATAGGTATCATCATACCTAGACTTGCAAGCCATATTGTGTTATGTCATATTTATAGTCCTTTTATTCAAAACATATTAATGACCACCAAAAGAATTAAACATCACATTGGAGTTCTTAATTCAAAATTGCATATGAATATTCATGGAAAAACATTTAATTTTCAAGACTAACAACTGGTGGCCAGCTCTTGCATAAATCACAAAAAATTTTCCATTTAACATGAATGAGCATTTAAAAAGTAAGGAAAATACCATCTCTTGAAACCCAAAACCATATCAATTCAAAATTTATAATAAATCATATTACTCAAGCTTTTAATCATATATGTGAACAACCCATAACATATTTAGAAAAGTAAATTTCATCATGAGGGAGGAAATATCATAATCATGCTCTTACGTTAATTCTCAAAAATCATACAAACGCATATACCACATACTTTGAATTCCATAAAGGAAACATAAATTTTGTTCCATGATTGTTAGGATAGATCTACATACCTTTTTGGATGAACAACACTTTGAAATAGCTTAGATCTAGTCTTTGAAGTATGAGGTTTGGAGAACCCTAATTTTCTTTCTCTTCAGATTTGAGAGGATAATGAGCATTTAAAATTAATTAATAATGGGTAATAATGCTTATTCAATGATTTAAGTCCGGGAGGAGGAGGGGGGGGGGGGGGGGGGAGGGTAGGGAGTTTGTGGCGGGGAAAGACCCAATTACCCCCTTGAAAATGTTATAACAGTGCAAAACAATCCCTAAGGACAGTTTGGATGAAAGATCGTCGCTCTCGTGACTGACCGTAACTCCAACCATCCCAAAATGACCAATTTTTGTTTTTTATTCTTAAGGGCGATGGTTTGGTGAGACGTTCCATCATGCTGTCCGTCGCGCATTGCTAAAACGGGCATAACTTTTTACTTCGATATCGGATTAAGGCGAAACTAGTGGAGTTGGAAAGAAGACTTGAAGATATTTCATTTGGTATATAGTAGGACATATAACCAGTCATACTGTAGGAGTAATGGTCATTGGAAGTTGACCTAAGTAGGAGCATCCCCTAAATCTCTATCGGTAGAAAAGTTCGCAACTAATCTTTGAGTTACGAGACCTTTATGACCTCAATTCATGTATGAATTGGTTCCCACACTATATAATTGACCAACATACTTATATTAATATCGGAATAATTGTTTTTTTGTTCTATAAATGTAAGAATGACGGTTTATGGCCTAGTCCAAAAATGCGGGTTGTTACACCACCTATGCAGCTTTGGAAATTTTTTGCGGTTTATTGAAGAACCAGTGATATTTTTAATTTCTTTAAAGTGTATTTTAACAGGGATCTTCTGCAACTTTTGGACCACGGCATAACTTATCTTCCCGCTCTGGAAATGAATATGATTGTTAGGGTGACTGGTCTTGGAACCAACATGTCTCTCAAATTCAATAACACTTAAATTCTAAATCGAAGACAAAATTCCCCCTTAGACATGAAGCGACTCGGATAAAATTGGTGAGAACATATATGATAGGCATAATTCATGTATAAACAGACACTAGCTCAAATTTTTCCTATATGATATAATAGAAGAGTGAAGGAAAATCTTGCCTTGGACAGCTTGTGGTCATCGCAGCCACATAGGTAATCGTTCCCTTTAATAACTCCTCTAACAGTTTTCATCATCCAAAACATATATTTAGTAGAAAAAAACTCTAAGCCTCAAGTAAGAAATCAAGAATCAAAACTTACCTCACGTGACAACAAAATATACTTTACGGGCACTCCATCAAGTATCCCAGTTGACAATAAACTTCTTACATTTGGAGGAAAATTTTTCTGGCAACTCTTAGTTGTATTCTGCACAATCACCTTGGAACCTTCTACTAGTTCTACTTCCATCAATTTATCAGTAGTTGGGATCCTAGAGGCAACACCAATGTCCTTTTTAGTAGTCGTACACACAGGCATTCAATCAACATTAGCCTTCTTGATTGTATTGTCTATAGGAATGATCGGTTCTTTTCCCTTTGCGGTGTTGTTCCCCACTGAATTGACATTTGCAGCTCCAAGTCCACGGGATGTAGCATCTATGCTATCATCTCTAGTGTTTGAGGATTTTTTTGCAACAGAATAGCAATATTACTTGTACAACCTCAAAATAATCTTTCCAACTACGAGCCAGAAGATCCTTTTGAAGACAAAAGAAGCGCGGGCTTCTTTCACTTCTCAAGGAAGTTCCACTACCCATCTTTCCGTTAGTTAGAGAACCAATGTCATTTCGCAACCCAGGGCCCTTATTCGGGAAGTCTGTAGAGATCATATAACAGTTCTCAGAGAGTGGAAAAGAAATTATTAGGGATATTCGAGTTTCACTGAATATTTTCTTGGAGAAGGCATATAAATGCAGAAACAGTTCACGTTATTTTCAAAAAGGTTTGCTTCTACAATTGTAAATGGAGATACCTATTCTTGCTAAAAGAACATTTTTGTGCTTAAAACATTAAAATCTAGGTGCCCTACAAGGGGAGATAATACAAATAGAAGTGCCTGGATGGCCAGAACTCTTCAACAAACACATTCAAGAAAGAATGTCTACTATATACTTCCCTGTTCCACGTACAACAAAATTACCGAGGCCAAGAAAGATGTACTCAGACCCTTGCTCTATAGGTAAAGTGGTGGTTTACAATAGGCTTTGCTTGATGAAACACAGATAAGAGCGGTTAAGAAAAGGAAACATTATAAATAAGGAGAGATGACAAAATCCTATAAATAGCATGACAAAGCATCCTACAAAATAACTATAACAAAAAAAAAATAAAAAAAATAATTGAAGTGTTTAAACTATTTTAAACGATAAGTTGGAAACTAGTCATTTATAACACGAGTTTAAAGTTGCTTCCTAATTCTGGATAAGATTCATCCTTTGTATTGTGTTAATTATGAAACTTCAATGGATGTACAAATACTACTCCTTTTTCTTATCTATCTAAGCCTTGTTAGATATACCCATACCTATGCTGGTGAAATATATCAAAATAGCTAGTAACATTAGTCGAAGTGCACACATATATCGAACATATAAGTCAGGATGCAAAACAAAATTTTATATGCCATGAACCAAAACAATTCCTCAGGACGTTGACATGAAAAAAACACTAATTTTATATCATAAACAAAGATAAAATAACAAAAATCAAAGCACTCATTTGAGATAGAAAAAATAACATAGATTAAAGCAAGAATAATATTACAAAATTTTAAAAAATTGTAATAGAATCTACATAAATGTTAAAATAATTAAAATAAAAAGTTTATCATTTTCAAGTATTTCAGATGCTCCAACATCGATAAAGCAGCTATCATGATTTTACAAATGCTAAATCTCTCACTTCAAAAACAAAATTTAATAATGAAAATAAAAAAATTAGAACATATTATGATTATCTGATAATTTAATAAAAAAAAATAATCTTATAATTTTTTTTTTAAAAGAAATAAAGAAGAAGAGAATCTCATTCTCATCATGAAAATTCAATTATGGCCTATGGGAAATACCACCTAATAGAGTGCAAAAGTTTTTGAACTTTAAAAAAAAAAAAATACAAATAAAGTCACTCCTTCTCAAGCAGATACGCTACGTTCAAAATCATAGCAAACATAGAAAAATAAAAGAAAAAAAAATTACTTGCAGCAAAAACTTGTTTTAGGTAAAAAAAAATAATTAAATTAACAAAAAAATGTTTCCTTTTTAACATTTAATACTTTTCTGTCAGTTTAAATCAATTTACACATTTATCAAAAATGAATTCCGGTACTTATAAGTAGTTCATGCGTTTGTTACAAAGGGGGAATGATTGCCGGGTAGTTCTATGGGACAAATTCTGGCAATGAACTAAGCAAAATAATAGAGTGTTTTCCTAACCAATATGTCACGACCCGAGCCGAGACCCTGACCGTGATGAGCATCTCGAACCATGAAGGCCCGAGCGCCCTTATTCTATCTAGCAATCATACACAATGTTCATACAATATAAAAAAATGCGAAAAATTAACAAACGGAAACATGGTCACTTTCTTAATTCAACCGGACAATGCGAAATGAATTTCATAATATTCAAAGTACATGACTCTGGTCTGTGAAATCTTTGCTAACTAAAAATAACATCCGTCTGAACTCTGGGACAAGGCCCCCAGTCGGACCATGAATCAAAATAACATAACCATGACAAGTTTCGTAATCCGGCCTTTTGGAGTAAGGGAGGCCTCACCAGCTGCAACTTCTATCAAGTCAATCTACTGCTTAACGGAACCCTGAGACTGAGCCTCAGATCCTGAAATATAGGGGTCAATTCAATTGTACTGGTACACAAAACAATCCAAAAATAATATACTAATGTATAAAGTACGTGAGAGCATTTCATGAAAAATTCATCATCATAAAACATTTGAAAATCTATAGGAATAATAAATAGGATTTTAAAACACATTTCTGTAAATCAACTCAACATCTTTGTCTTAGTTGTGAGCTAGATGGTACACCCTACAAGTCTGATATTCCACGGGCTATATGGAATCCGCCATTGACTCGGTGGGTATGCCCCCAACCCAAGTTTTTCGCAAGGGTTGGAGTGTCTAATTCTGATATGCCACAGGGAACTAGGACAACATATAATCCCTCTTGGAGACATAATAACCCGTATCGGCAAAACACAATTTTGGAAAAATGAGTTTTTTGAACTCTTTCCTTCTTCGGATAACCACCTAACATCTCTTAAGCCATCTTTTAAACCTTTTCTGAGCATGCATATTTTAAACTCAAATTCTGAAAATCTAAATGAAATATGGTTTCTATTCTATTCTAAATTTGTTATGGCATTGTTTGATTTGGGTATCGTCATACCAAGACTTGCAAGTCATATGTCTAAGAGATATAGTATCATGTTACAATCCATTCTTTCAAAAAAAAAAGTGTTTGGACCACTAAATCATTCAAATGATACAAGAGGATTCATAATTCAAAACATTTGCCAAACCACGCAAAGATTCTTTCTTTTCAATATTTCAACAAGTGGTGGTCAATTACTCAAAACAATCATGAAATTGAATAACTCTTAAATTGTAATTCAAAAGGTAACATAATGAGAGAGGAAATTCATTCTTCATGCTCTCAATTCATACTTCAAAACTGAAAACACATTTATACATATACAAGAGTAAAGATCGATTTAACATAAGGCCTCAAGACCAAAATCATATATCATATGAAGGATTTGAAATACTTACTTTTCATTGTAATTCAAGGTTTTCTTGAAAACACGATTCATCAACATTCAAAATATAATTTATCAATGCCCATGTAGTTAGAAAATCCCTGCGTACCTTAGTTGCGAAGAAATCATAAAGAATTTTTGTGAAGATTTGACCTTTAAGCTTGATTGTCTAAACCCTAGTTGTTTTTCTCCTATTATGTTCTTGAAAGATGAACTAGGGATTTAGGAGAGTTAAAACGTTATTAGTGACCCTAATTTCATTTAAGGATGTTTAGGGATGGTTTTTGAATGTAAAAAGACTTCATTGACATTAAAATGACTTAAAAATGAAGTGTCTACGTCGTTTGGCCATAGAGTGTGTCTCGTACTCCCAATGGCAAACTTTAAGGTTTGTGTCACACTCCCCATGAAATTTTTTTTGGTTTGAGTTGCACTCCCTATGGCAAACCCTTTCCAGTGAACGTTTGCGATGGTTAGGCGACGCAACCCTTTTCAAAGCTATAACTTTTAGCGCGGGTATCGGATTAAGGCAAAATTGATATCGTTGGAAAGCTAATTCTATTATCTACTATTTGGTGGGTATTAATCTGCCAAATTCCACATATACATAAAGTTATACTCATTTAAAGATGACCCAAGTTGAAATGTCCACTAAAACTTAATCGATAGAAATATTTTGAACTCGTCTTAGAGTTGGAGGATTTTTGTGACATCAATTCATATTCAAAGGTATTCACACACTATAGGATTGATCATTACACAAGTAAGACACCACAAAATTCTAAGCTTAACTCAGTCCATTAAAGCTTGAAAAGAGGTCCCATACTTAGAAATTTCAGCTAAGTGTTTACACTTAAAATCTATTTTAGCCTCATAAGTTGGCAATCCTATTTACCGACCCTTATGACCTTAAAGTGTCAATTTTTTAGGTTGATTCATGATCAGGAATGTCAGTAGGTATTTTTGAACAAGTTTTGGATTTTTCAAACCTCGTTTGAATCAAGTTTGGGATATCAAACCAGTGAATCAACGTAATCTCAATACGTCGCTCGAGTATCGCATCAACAAATGTTTTTCCTAGATCCTAGTGTGAAATTATAGTTAGCCGACGTGGACTCGACGCGGTGTATCATCCATAGCATCAATCCCATCGATACGGCACATCGGGCTGTGAGCCACTGGACACAATTTTAGTCATTAAAAACCCATTTCGTGAGAGGTAATTGGGTCTTTTACCACTCCTATTCAGCCCCCAAAAAAGGATATTAAGTAATTCTTAGGGCAAAAACATTCACTTTCTCTCAAATTGCTCTCAAGAACAAACCCCAAGGCCTTTGATTTTAAGATCAAGATTCAAGAACATTCCATCAATCTTCACAAATTTGAATACCAAGGTTTGTGAAGTATTCATCCAAGGGTTTCCTTCCACCCTTGGAGTTCAAGAAACTCTTTTACACTACAAGTTAATTGATCTCATAGATTTTATGTTGGATTTGGATATAATCTTGACTATGTTATTGAATGGGTTTTCAATTCCATGATTTATCACAAGTTTCATTGAAACTAATTAGATGTGGATTGAATTATGTGAACTTTATGTAGAACTCTTCAATTTCAAGTGAAAGTATTATCCATGATAGTATTATATGTTAGTTGATATTTGAAATGCCCAAGCCTCCCAAGTGTTTGACAAAATACTTATATGAATCGACTAGTGCAAGCATGACATTTTACTATGTGATTTTAATAATACACAAGCCCATGTATATCTAGTGTTTGACAAAAATGTCTAAATGAATGCATTATTGGTAAACAAGTACTATTGTGCTATTAAAGTCATGCAGTGTTTTACTTTTCATGCTATCGAGTCTTGGGGGTATTAAATACCTGAAAATCTAGATAGTTACCTAGAGTTAGAGTAGTTACAGAACAGTCTCAGTAGCGTCAGTAATAGTAGTAACTCATTAATTAGTTCCAGTACAGTATTCAGTCTAGAACTCAGTAGTGTTCACTTTAGAACTTAACTTAGTAGTATTAAGTTCAGAACTTAGTAAACTCAGTCAACTAACAGAACCAGTAAATTCAGTTCAGTTTAGATAGACAACATGATTATTAATAGGTCAGTCCATCCTAATACAGTTTAGAAATCATTTCAGTATCTATTCATTTGGGAGTAGGATTCAGCACCGAGTGAACCCAAGGATGGGGACTCACCTACCAGTAGAGGGTGTGATCCTTTGAAGAATTCCTTATGTTCCAGAACTATGTAGCCAGTGTATATTGAGACATCAAACTACCAGTTTAAGGTTGATGAAGTTTTATACCTGCCAGTTGAGGGTACCATCATTCTTGTTCAGAGCACCTGCCAGATGTGGATAACTCAGCACTTGTCTTTACCTGTGGCGCAGTACTGACACCCTTCTAATTGGGGTTATAGATTGGACCCTAACTCAGTTACCTCATTTGGGAATGTCAGTTAGATAATTATCTCCCATAATTTAAGTTTCAGTCTCAGCATAGAACTCAGTCTAGTTCTACAAAATCAGGACTGTCAGACATAGTCACACAACTCAGTATGGAACTCAACACAGTTCTGCTCTATAAAATCTGGACTGTCAGAAAATAGTTATTCAGTTATTAGTATTATAGTATCAGTAAACTCAAATATTAGTTAGTATTCAAAATTCAGCATCCAGTATTGATATGATCTTAGTTACAATTTTTGTATTCATGCATGTACTCTCATTCAGTTATATTCATGCTACCCAATCAGTTAGTTATTTGTTCATGCATATTAATCCATGCATATCAGCCTACCTCACTTAGTATACCAGTACATTCAAAGTACTGACGCATACCTTTATTTTGTGCTATTATGTTTTATATCATAGGTTCAGAGGTACGGGATCCAGACCGCACTTAGCATCCTACTCTATCAGCAGCAGGATTAGTGGTGAGTCCTCATAGTTTAAGGACAACGTTATTATATTATTTTAGTATTTTAGTATGCAGTAGTCAGAGTTAGTTAGGGTCTTGTCCCATTAACTCCAAACTTAGTTAGTTAGAGGATTTCAGACTAGAGTATTTCAGATAGATGTTTCAATATTCATATTTCAGTACTTATTATTTGATTCAGTTATGAACCTTATGGCATTTACAACCCTTAATTATGAATTTATTTCAGTTATATTATTATTATAGTGCTACTATTGTTCAATGCTCACAGCAGGTACTAGTTAAGGGTTAGCTGTGGTCCTTCAGGGTCGCTAGCACCGTGTAACATCCAAGATACAGATTCGGGGCATTACAAACTTGGTATCAGAGCTTAAGTTTCAACAGAGTCCTAGGAAGTCTGATATCCACATCAAGTAGAGTCTTGTGTACTGTGGTGTAGCACGCCACACTTGTGGATAGGAGTCTGTGAGATGTTTTTAAGAAAAGTTTCCCTTCTTTAAGTATTTATGTCATGAGAGTGAGCATAAAATCTAATTAAAATACCAGTCTAATCCTTTTCTCACTTCCGTTTACAAAATATGCCTCCCAAGAAGAATGGAAGGAGGATAGGAAATCAGCTAGCCATTTGGCCCATCCAGGCAGATTCTCTAGATGATCATGTCTCCCATGCTGAATTTGGGGCTGTATTTACTACTCTAGACAATTTAGTAGAAGCCTAAAATAAACGTCTAGCTGCCATTCCGGCAAACCCAGTTGCCAATACTGTTACAACCAAGATTTGGGACTTTACCTGAATGAATCCTACTTTATTTACTGGGTCTAAGTCAAGTGAGGACCCACGGTTATTCCTTGGTCAGGTGCAGAAGGTCACAAATATTATAGGGGTGACAACTAGTGAGAGTGCTGAGTTGGCCGCATATCAGTTGTAGAATGTGGTTCACTCATGGTTTAAGCAGTGGAAGGAAGAAAGGGCTGATGATGTGGGGCTCATAGAATGGGAGAAGTTTGCCACTATTTTTCTAGATAGGTTCTTCCCACTAGAGTTGAGAGAAGAGAAGGTATTGGAGTTTATTGATCTAAAGCAGGGAAATATGACGGTGAAAGAGTATTCTCTCAAGTTTACTTAATTAGCCAGATATGCTCCTCATGTGGTGACAGATAGTAGATCTAAGATGAGTAAGTTTGTGTCAGGTGTACCTAACAGTGTGGTCAAGAAGTGTAGGACTGCAATGATAATTAAGCAGATAGTTATATCCAGAAGATAGAGGAGGCTAAGAATAGGGAGAAAAAGAGAGAGAATAAGAGAGCGAGAATAAGTAGCTTCAACTTTTCTCAGCTTAAGTCAGAGGGTGGGAATCACTCTAAGTTCTGCTTGAAATCCTCAGTTCCAGCTCCATCCTCAGCCAATGCTCCAGCATCAAAATTCAGAGATGGCCCCAAAGACAGGGTTCCAGGCCTTAACCCTCAAGGTCATGCTAGCAGTGCCCGAACAAATCCTTTTTGTTATAAATGTGGCAAAAACCATCAGAGTGTCTATAGAGCTAGCAACGATATATACTTTGGATATGGCAAGATAGTACACAGGGTCAGAGATTATCCTCAGTCAAGTTCCCAGGGTCAGTATCATTGTCCCCCAGCTCAGTCTGATCTCCCAAATCAGTAGGGTACGATCTCCAGTGCCACCAGTGGGCAACGCCCAAACAAACTCTATGCCTTTTAGTCTCGATAGGATTAGGAAAATTCTCCTGATATGGTCACTGGTACATTAAAAATTTATCATTTACATGTTTATTCTTTACTAGATCTAGGAATTTCTCTGTCCTTTGTAATTCCACAAATAGCCGTTGACTTTGGAGTCAGTCCTACAATTCTAGGAGAACCTTTCTTAGTTTCTACCGAAGTGGGTAAATCTATCATAGCCCGGTGGGTATACAGAAACTGTCCAGTTATGGTGTCTTTAAAGTTACTTCAGCAGATTTAGTAGAATTAAAGATGATAGATTTGATGACATTCTTGGCATGGATTGGCTTTATTCATGCTATGCTTCAATTGACTGTAGAAACTGAATTATTTAATTTCAATTTCCGAATGAACCTGTCCTGGAGTGAAGGGGTAGTACTTCTGCACTTAAGGGTCAACTTGTTTCCTACTTTAGTGCAAGTAGAATGATATCTAAGGGATGTTTCTACTATCTTGTCCGAGTCCAAGAATCTAGTTCAGAGACCCCTAATATTGAATAAGTGTCAGTTGCTTGCGAATTCCTATAGTGTTTCCCAAAGATCTTCTCAGAGTTCCTCCCGAAAGGAAAATTGACTTTGAAATTAACCTTCTTTGAGATACCCAACCCATCTTTATTTCACCATATAAAATGGATCCAGAATAATTCAAGGAGTTAAAAGAACAATTGAAAGATATCCTAGATAAAGGATTCATCAGACCCAATGTATCCCTATAGGGTGCACTAGTTCTATTCGTGCGTAAGAAAGATGATTCTCTCAGAATGTGCATTAAATACCGTAAACTAAATAAAGTCATGGTCAAGAACAAGTATCCACTTCCCAGAATTGATGACTTGTTTGACCAACTTCAGGGTGCCAGTTACTCTTCTAAAATAGACCTCAGATTAGGCTTTCATCAGCTCAGAGTCAGAGAATGTGACATTCCAAAGACAACCTTCAGAACTCAGTATGGTCACTTCAAATTCTAAGTTATGTTGTTTGGTCTTACCAATTCCCCAGCAGCTTTCATGGAATTGATGAACCATGTGTTCAAGAAGTACTTGGACATGTTCATCATAGTTTTCATAGATGACATTCTTATCTACTCTTGCAGTGAGCAAATCACGCAGACCATCTCAAAATAGTATTGTAGACTGTTAAAAATCATCAATTGTTCGCCAAATTCAATAAGTGAAAATTTTGGATAAGTTCAGTAGCTTTTCTTGGCCATATCATTTCCGGTGATAGCATTAGAATTGATCCCCAAAAGACTGAAGTAGTGAGAAACTGGCCCAGACCCATTTGTCCATCAGATAACAGTAGTTTCTTGGGCTTGGCTGGCTTTTACCGATAGTTTGTTGAGGGATTTTCATCTATTGCATCCTCTATGTACAGATTGACTCGGAAGAACGTCAAATTACAGTGGTCAGATTTTTGTGAGAAGAATTTTTAGGAGTTGAAGAGTTGACTCACTACATCCCCAGATTTGAATTTACCAGATGGTTCAGATGGATTTGTGGTATTTTGTGATGCTTCCAAAGTTAATTTGGGGTATGTATTCATGCAGAGAGGTAAGATGATAGCCTATGCCTCTAGATAATTCAAGCCCCATGAAAAGAGCTATCCCACTCATGTTCTTAAGTTAGCAGCTATAGTTTTTGCAATAAAGATTTGGAGGCACTATTTGTATAGAGTAAACGTTGATGTGTTCACTGACTATAAGAGCATGTAGTATGTATTTTCTCAGAAAGACCTAAACCTGTGTTAGAGAACATGGTTAGAGTTGTTGAAAGACTATGACATAAGTGTTCTGTATCATTCGGGCAAGGACAATGTAGCGATTGATGCTATCAGTAGGATGTCTATAAGTAGTGTTGCTCATATGGAAGATGGTAAGAAAAAGTTAGTTTAGGAATTTCATCATCTTGCCCGACTTGGTGTTCTCTTAGTCGATTTAGTAGAAGGTAGTGTATGGGTACAGAGTAGTTAAGAATCATATCTAGTTTCCAAAGTGAAGGAAAAGCATGATAGGGATCCTATTCTAGTTAAGTTGAAAGAACCAGTCAGAGATCAGAAGGCAGAGATTTTATCCTAAGGGGGAGATAGTGTGTTGCGTTTCCAGGGTTGGCTATGTGTGATAGTCATAGATAACTTGAAGCAATAGATTCTTGCAAAAGCAATTGGTGCGAGCTACTCAATTCATCTAGGGGCCACTAAAATGTACCATGACTTGTGGGAAGTCTATTGGTGGAGTGGGATAAAGAGAGATATTATAGAGTTTGTGGCTAAGTATTCGACATGTAAACAAGTTAAGATCGAGCATCATAAGCCTAGTGGGTCTATATAGGAGTTTAGTATCCCCACTTGGAAGTAGGAGAAGGTGAACATGGATTTGTGATAGGTTTGCCTCGTAATCATCGTCAGCATGATTCGATTCGGGTCATTGTAGATAGGATGAGCAAATTAGCTCATTTCTTACCAGTCTATACCTCTTATTCAGTCGAGGATTATGCCAAGCTCAATGTTAGAGAGTTGGTTAGATTGCATGGAGTTTTGTTATCCGTCATCTCAGATAGAGGTACGCAGTTCACCTCTCACTTTTGGAAAGCCTTCCAAAAGTTTCTTGGTACCCAAGTTCACCTCAGTATATCCTTTCACCCTCAGAAATATGGTCGAGAAAAAAGGACTTGTAACACCCCGAGAGTACACCCTGGGTGTCACACGGTGGTTACAATCTCTAGGGACCACACGCTAACCCATGACTAATATCTGCTTTGAGCGCTAAATAATAATACTGAAATAAGTGCAGAATTACGCTAAATTTTCATAAGGTTTAAAATATAAATACTGATAAATAATAACCTCTAGTGAAAAAATTTGAAAACTAAACATTGTCTGAACTAGTCTAGTCTAAAAAGTCTCTAACGGAATTGTTTGAAAGTTGTGTTGATGGGACAAGCCCCCAACTAACTCCAACTATTGAACTACTGGTAAACTGAGATACTAAAATAAAAGCACATCCACGATAGATGAGGACTCACTACTAAATCTACGACTGCTGACTAGACCTTCCTAAGTGCGGTCGGAAGCCTGAGCGTCCGAATATATGATATGAGACATTATAGAGCAAAAAAAGATTATGCGGTCATTACGTGGAATGTACTGGTATGCTAGATGAGGTAAGTCTAAATTCAAGGGTTCATATGTATGAACAATAATTGACTGAAGATATAGATTAATAGAATATAAGAGTATGTGGATAACTGATACTACAGAAATCTCTCAGTATACAATACTGTACATATATGTATAGACTGTAACTGAGCTTTTCTGAAGCTGAGCACTGATTTCTGATAACTGAGTAACTCATATCTGAAGTTACTGAAAACTGATTAACTAATACTGATTGACTGTGTCTGACAGTCCTAATTCTACAAAATTGAATTGAGTTCTAAACTAAAGACTGAAACTGAAACTGTAGGAGATGACCATCTAACTAACATGCCCCAAATCTGAGCTAATAGGGGTCCAATCTCTGACCCCAATTGGAAAGGGTGATAATACCATGCCACGGGTACAAATTCTTGTAAACCAGGATGCCAAGCCTAACTGACGGGTTACACCTGAGCGGAGCCAAGCCTAATCTGACGGGTGAACCGTGGGAGGTAGTCAAGCCAAGTCTGATGGTGACTCCTCATCCTGCATTGGCTACACAGTTCTGGAGTATAGGGACTGCTACTAATGGCTCTACATCTCTGGCGGGGAAGCCATCATCCTTGCACTCGCTAGATGCTAAATTCTACTCCTAACTTAAAGACATTGAACTGATTATACTGAATTAGACTCAACTATTACTAAGTCTACTAAGTTTTCATGGGTTTTGTAATTGACGGAGTTCTACTGAGTTCTGTAAATGATTGAGAGTACTACGAATTATGATATGACTGAGATTTTGTGACTAACACAAGATCTAGGTAAACAGCTAAATTGTCGGGTATTAAATACCCCCAGGAATCGATAGCATAAAAAGAAAGGAATAGCATGATCATAAAGGCATAAAAATACTTGGTTGCTAACAATGCACTCATTTAGACATTCTATCAAACATGTGATATACATGAACTTGTGCATGAATAGAATCACATAATAACATATTATGTTTTCACTAGTCAAATCACATATGGATTTAATCAAATACTTGTAGGCATAAACTTGTACGTGATTGGGAAATACATGTTAGCATGTTGTAATGGCATTATTTAATTCTCATAGACAATTTATCAAACACATGGGAAGTATAATAGGTTCACTAAATCATAAACACTTAAGGTTAACATGGTTACAACAATCAACTTGATAATTGAAATTGAACTTGTGCATGAATTGAATTACATAATAACATATCATGTCTTCACTAGTCAAATCACATATGCATTTTATCAAACACTTGTAGGCATAAGCTTGTATGGGATTGGGAAATACATGTTAGCATGTTGTAATGGCATTATTTAATTCTCATAGACAATTTATCAAACACATGGGAAGCATACTAGGTTCACTAAATCATAAACACTTAGGGTTAACATGGTTACACAATCAACTTGCTAATTGAGGGGTTTATCATGAATATCATGTAATTAACACATACTAGGTTCAATTCTTGGAACTTATAATTTAAATCATGGATTAAAACCCAACAATGACATGAACATGAATTCAATTCAACTAAATCATGGAAATCATAAATACATAATCTTTGTATTTTGACAAAGGGTTCTTTGTAACACCCCGTAAAAGTCGTGCATGGATTAGCCTTTAATAGAGTGCTCTTAAACTTAAAAACTTGAAAAAATTTTCTAAGTGTAACTTCGAGTCATTTTAGCTGGAAACCTTCGGGATACAACTTCTCGACATTCCCGACCTTAATTTTTAGATTTTCAAGTTGCGTTACGATCGGGAAATCTCATAGTACATCTCGGATAAGTTTTGGAATTTTTCGGAATGCATAAGGCTGCGTTTGGATTTCAAAACAGTAGCAAAACGCAAAGCCTGTTGCCCAGTTTTTTTTCCAGCATTTCAGGGTCAACTTCAAATGATCATAACTCCCTGTATATAATGAACTGTGTGAGCTATAATATATCAAACGAAAGATCTTTGAGTCTTCTTTCCAATGAAACTGGTTTCATCCAAATACAACATCTAAGTAAGGAGTTATATCCGTTTTACTTCAGCCTGTCAGTTTGTCAACTGAGGGATAGTTTCGACTTTTCTTGTTTTCTTAGGGGCATTTTAGTCATTTCACCTCACCCCTAATTCGTCTATAACATCTGATTCAGCTCCAAATTCAGTAAAATATACCCCTTTTCTCTAATTTTCTCTCAAGAATACCCTTTAGGGTTTCAAACAAAATCCCAAATAACTCAAGATTCAACCGTAGAAAATTCAAATTGGTTCCGTAGTTGTGTTCACCATCTCGAAAGCTTCGAGAAGCACCCCATGGTTATGTAAGGAGGATTCTAAATACAAGAGTCCATTGTTAAGGTATGAATATTGTTTATTCTTGATTCTTATCCATGAATAAGTATTGATAAAGAATTATGAGTATTGTCTTGATGTTGGAAGATAACTAGAAACATAGTTATAAATTGTTGTGTATAAATTGTTAGTAGTAAGTTATGGAAGTTGCTGTATTGGATTATGAAGAATGAATTGTGGTGATATATCATTATATTAGTGGTTATGTATGCCTAGTGATCATGTTGGTATTGGATGGTGATTAAGAAGGGAAATAAAGGCTAAGAGTGATGTTGAGGGATATTTCATGAAAATGCATGATATGTGAATGTAATAAGAGTATAAGAGGATGTATGTAGCACTCTTATTGATGAGCTAAGGGATTACTTCCTAGACATTAATTGGTGAAGTTAATACCTAAATGGTAAGGTTTGGTTGCTAATACTAGTTTGCCACAAATGACTTATTGTAGATAAGTGTTCGAAGAGTACGGGAAGTCACTTGTATTGAAGTGGTTATATCAAGGTATGTAAGACATACTCTATCTACTCTTTGGCATGAATAATGACCCATGGCACTCTCAAGTAGGCTTCCAACATTGTTCTACGACACATGACACATAATAACATCATATGATCTTCGACACTACCAATTGAACTTGTTTTCACTTTTAAGATGTCCGGCTACTCAAAAAAATATCCATATACTATTGTTGACTCCGAAATGGTTTAATGAGGTATCCATGATTCTCTACTTCATTTTCATGATAATGATTACCTATTTACATGTTTTTCCTATTGAGGTATCATGGTTTCAAGTTCCATAAAGTGTGACCACAAAGTAACCAATCTCAAAGATTAATTGAATTAAGAAATGGAATGTCTATATTTTAAATTGATGATATGATGTATTGTATTAGTACCACTGATCAGTTGGCCATTGTATTATAAAGATTATGTATATATATGCTATTCCAGGGGTGGTCCCTGATGTATTGTATTAGTACCACTGATCAGTTGGCCATTGTATTATAAAGATTATGTATATATATGCTATTCCAGGGGTGGTCCCTGATGTATTGTATTAGTACCACTGATCAGTTGGCCATTGTATTATAAAGATTATGTATATATATGCTATTCCAGGGGTGGTCCCTGATGTATTGTATTAGTACCACTGATCAGTTGGTCATTGTATTATAAAGATTATGTATATATATGCTATTCCAGGGGTGGTCCCTGATGTATTGTATTAGTACCACTGATCAGTTGGCCATTGTATGACATATGTTATGTATTGATAAGGATTACGGGAAGTAATGATATGAAAGTAATGTGCAGGTATCCCATCAGTTCTTTTAAGTGTGGTCTACTCATACTGTTTATTCACTGGTATCTGGGTTCTGTTGATCTTTTGTATCTCATGTTGATACTCCCTGCCTTACATACTCAGTACATATTTCCGTACTGACGTCCCTCACGGGGGACCTGCATTCATGCCTGCAGGAACAGGTACTTCAGGTCGTACACCTCCGCAGTAAGAGCCAGGACATTCTATTGTTAGTGGTGAGCTCCAGTTGTTTCGGGGCATCCCAAGTCGTCTCTATATGTACCTTTGGTATTTGTATAAAAGTCTTTTGTGGGCGGGAGTTCGTCCCGACCCCAACTCAGTTGTGTATCTATGTAGAGGCTTTTGTAGACATATTGTACAGCCATATGAGTGTTTGGTTGATAGACGTGATGGCTCTGACGGCCAATTACTGTTCATATATATATTTATGCGTGTTTGCTGGGTTGATACAGGTACTGTTTTCTTCTATTTACAATGAAGTGCTGCCCAAATTTCTAATTTTCATAAGTAATGTAAATGTGAAAGTATAGGTTATGAACGGGTTCTCCCGGGCCTCCTCGGCTACGGGTGTCAGTCCGCTCCAATGGGATTTGGGGTGTGACAAAAGTGGTATCAGAGCAGTTCGTCCTAGTGAGTCTACAAAGCCGTGTCTACGTAGAATCTCGTTTATCGGTGTGTTGTGCACCACATCTATAAACAGGAGGCTATTGGACATTTAGGGATTATTTCCACTCTCCATTTCTTAGTTCGTGCAATAGAGTCAGAATGTTCCTCTTTCATACTCTTATTCGGGCTTTGATGTCGCCCATATGAAAGAAAAAAGTCATCCCAAATTCTTTCCTTACACTAATGTCCTCCGATATGTCTCATTATTGAGTTGATTCAAGTGTAGAAGTTTAGAATCTAATGGTATGGTCCTTTCTGATTGAACCATATAAGAGTTTAAATTGTGCAAGGACTTGAGAAGAGTCCGTTAGTACTTCAATGTGTATTGATTCCGATGTAGACATTGATCTTGATGGAATCGTGCTTTTCAGCTTCAGGTATTAATTGCATTTAGTCCCTTTCAAATTTATGTTACAAATGTCTTGCTTAAGGGAGGATGATGTGTAGTAGAATGTTGGAACTGTATTTCCACCCGAATAGTAGTATGCGTTAAAAGTGTTGTTGTCATGACTTATTGGTAGTGAAATTAGACCAAGAAGTTGGTGATGTGAAGTCACAAAGTTAGAAGTCAGAGTGAGGGTGACTTTTGTGTAAATGAATATTTTAGTTGAATAACCGATGTTCGAGAACGATTTACCCCCCCCCCCCCCCCCCCCCCCATGGTGATAGACTAATGTGGTAACGAGTAGCATGTGTGGATGGTATGGTAGTCCGTGGAGGAAGTGTTTGACTCTGATTTTATTTATACAGAGTAATACGTGTATTCTTAGTTCATTGGATGTTGCGTATTAAATTTCTATCTCATGTAATCTTGTCATCAAGGTGTTGTTGAAAAAAAAAAAAAAAAATAAAGTCTAGTGAAGCCGTGTGGGGCTCTTTCGATTCACTAGCATAGTTGACTTGTCATTCATTTCATTTTCTTGTTCAAAATACAAAATCAAAGTCTAGTGAAGCCGTGTGAGGCCTATTTCGATTCACTAGCAACTTGTTGTCCAACTTGTTGTTCTTGTGTTGGTTTAATAGATGTATTGCTGAATTTGTTTGCATGAGATTGAGTTGGTAAAGAGGTTATTCGTCCTTGTGTGTTGTTTAGTAGATTGTAGAGAAGGAGTTGTTAGTTAGAGTGATTTGTAGGTTGCTTGAAGTGTGAAAATGGCTATATTAGCCAGTAAGTTGTAAGTATAGACTCATGGTTGTTTGTGGAATTTGAAGGCAGACTAAATGTATGCTTAAGTAAGTAAGCGTGATGTGAGAGGCCGTATAAGTAGATAAGATTGTATGGGGTTACAATATAAGATTAATGTCGATCATATCTATTATGTGACTTTACCCCTTGACCTTCTTTTCCTTGGTAGTAGTAATGTTATAAAGGTGCTTTGGTCGTGGATAGTATCTAGATAAAATCAAGTATTTGGGGTAAAATGTCCCAATTTGATGGACTAGTAAATTATGTTGTATTCTTCATGGGTGGTATTTACTGAATAAAACAAGTATGAGCTGATGCCTATGATGCCTTACACCATGTATTTATAGTACCTAAAAGTCCCTAAGTCAACAAGGTACAAAAATGCAAGCTATACAATTATCAACTACAAGCTGAAAATCTGAAAATCCTGCACATGCTTGCTGAAATTTCTGCACATGCTTGCCAACCTTTGTGGACCTTTTAAAGTGGAAAATTTGCAGTTTGATACCAGCCCGCGTGAACTTCCTAAAGTCTAATAAATGTGCTGCCAGACTATTTTGACCATCTAGAAGGTGCTGGAACGTTGGCAGCAATGCGGGGCATTTATCGAAGCCCCGTCAAGCTCGAAAACGCGCCCGAATAGTTCTAAACATGCCCAAAACGTGAGGAGTTTAATCTGTTGTGACGTTGAGCGTCAAAATGTGGTTGTAAAAATAGTGATTTAAGATTTATGATGTATGTTTTGTAAGAATTATGTATAAGGTTGGATTGTAAATCATGTTAAGCACTAGACATTAAGTTTGAACAATTGATGCCCATGAAGGTGGATGTGATGACTTCTTGGTTAATGATACTAGTTTTATAGAAGTAATATAATAGGCTTGAGTGGTGTATGCAAGGGCCTAAGTTTATTTGATTTATAGTGTTGAGCCTTTTTATATGATCTTGATTCTCATAGTATAGAGATGTAAGTTTGGACTCGCGATATTGATAGGCTATGTCGGAAGTAGTATGTTTCATTGAAGGCTTGGTGATATCCATGTTGAGTGCTAGATTCTAAGTTTGAGTTTTTGAAGGTTGAACTAATAGAAATAAGAGTTAAAGCACTAGAGGGTGTGCTGTCCGACTATGGGGATACTCATGAAGAACCGAAGTTAGTAAGTGCAAGCATTATATGATGACTGCTGGGTCTATAGAATGATAAAGTGTATCTCAGAAGGTAGTATTAACAGTATGTTTTCCACTTTCAGGTGTAGTCATTTGGGTTAAGTGCCATGATATGCGTGTATAGTAGTTTTTCAGACCCCAGAGTGCAGTGAGTGTACTTCAGTTTAAAGTCTAGTAAGGGATCTCCCAAACTTAATATCAGAGCTTGAAGCTAAGGGGGAGATGTTAGAGCGAATAACCAAGTCAGGCCTTCAGATTCTAGTCGTGATGTCATGATGATATAGAACGTCAGAAAGTGAGGTTGAGACTCAACCCATTCTTGTCTCAGTATATTTTTTTCAGTTATCCCAATATCTACTCATGCCTTACGTTTCAGTCCAATGATCAAAATTGATGTTCATGCTTATGATAGAGAATCATGTACTCTTCAAGTTCTAAAATGAGAAGTTTCAGTTCATTCAGTAGTCGGAAATCCCATTCCATAAGTTATGAACTCCAAATTGAGGTCATGTAGCTCATGACTCATGTACTCACGCTTTATAGTATGCTTGTTTTAAATAAGACCATAAGTGTGAAGTAAGATCTGGGGCCAAGTTTTTGATATATGTGAGTTTTAGTGGAAATTTGTATGTGTATGTTCTTGGGGTAGCGCGTGGGAGTTATATTAATAGTGGTTTAGAGAATATGTGAAGTGTTTCTACATGGGTGTTTGGGTTGAAGTTCATATGAGGTTATAAAGATTGGCTTGAACGACATGTTGGGATTTTAGTAAAGGGACGCAATATGCGCTAGTGAATCTATGGTAAGAGTTCAGAGTTAGTCATTAATGTGGGAAGGCATGATATGCTTAGGGTCTGAACTTTAAAAGGATATGGAAGATTGAATCATATTGTTTAGACTAGTATCATGGTATGACATGTTGTATTTTTGGGACTTGGAGTTAGGCTTGATCACAGTTGGTATCAGAGCCAGCGCCGGTGCCGGTGGTGGGGCAAACCTTAGCGAGGACGCTGAGTCCCTACGGGGGTGAGTGTAGGGACGGCGATACGTAACGCCTGCATTCACTTAGGCAAATCCCACATCGGTAGTGAAGGGGAACGAAGTGTGCCTTATAGGTGCATGGATACCTTCCACGTATGCGACGCGTTTTAAAACCGTGAGGGGCCGAGGCTCCAAAGCGGACAATTTCGCATGCGCCGGTGGCCTGGGCTGTTACATTCTTGGACTTCATGAGTGAAAAGAATCCATGAATGAATACCTAACATACCTTAGAATATTCTTTCTTGAAGGTTTTCAGAGTAATTCTTAATCTTGATCTTGATTTCTTGAACTAGGGCTTTTGCCTCTTGAGAGAAAAATGATTTATCTTGGAGGAAAAATGAATGAATAATGGTCTAACTAGCTTTATTAGGGTTGAATTTTGTAGTAAAGGCAATGGAAAAGGACTCAAATACCCCTAAAATGATTTAAAAACTAGGAACTTAAAACTGAAAATTAACTAAAAAATCCCAATCTGGGTCCTTGGTGCAACGCGGCGCTATCACGCCGTGTCACTAGAAAGTTGACAACTAAGAATTGAACCATCAACGCGATGCGGTGGAATCCTGTTGGTTCACTGGAAATTGACAAATGTTAAAATTAGCTATAGTACGATGCGCCGGTATTACAGTACCTCACTAGAAACTGGCAATTACCATTTTTACATACTCCATGATGCTCTACTAGCCTAAATGACGGTGTTTAACGACTGAAACTTAAAATAGCCATAACTTCTTACACAGTTATCGGATTTAGGCAAATTTTATATTATTGGAAAGCTAATTCAACTTCCTACACAATGGTAGTCTTTAAACTAAAAAATACTGATTATTTAGAAAAATTTATATTGGATCAATCATGGACGGAGTGTTAATCTAGGCTAGGAAAATACGGGGTATTACAATATCTCCCCCTTGGAAAAATTCATCCTCGAATATGGCTAATTAAGCAGTGAAACACTGTTAGACTGAGTTTACACACTGAATATGTATATTGAAACATGACTTAATGACTGAACAATTGACAGGCTGAGTTCTCCTACTATACATGCATATCTGATGGATGATTACATGATTGAACAAATTCATGAATGCGTCTCTGAATATGCAACAATAAAGGATACCAAGTTTATAACTATAACTGGACATGAAATTGAGTAAAACTAAGGAAGACTGTCACCTAAAGCTGATAATACTAAAGAACCTGAGATCATTTACTGAACATGCATGAATGGAAAAATGAGAACATTGCTAAGTCTGAAATATGATACATGGAATAACTATCATGAACTGAACTTGTTTCCTTGAATACATGCCATGACTTGGGAATGGTCATATAGTTGAGATTGGGATGAGAGAGTCAACATATGAGTACCCACTACTCTAGACTAGATTCGTTACGTGAAGAGAAACTGGAAGGTTTATGAGATTAAATCTAGGTGTTTATAGTGAATCTTCCCCTAGAGGAATTATGTCCCTCAGAGAATACTGACTTGGCTGAATTATTGAGGAAAGGCTGAGATGATGCATGCACAGGGCTCCTATGAATTGAATCATAACTGAATATTTGAGATCTAAAACTGAGGCATGATACATGAACTGGGCTGAACTCATAACTAATAGGATGCCCTATCTTGTAAAAGTCATATTCATGAAATTTTGAATAGTTTGACTAGATGGAAAGATGGGAAACCATACAAACTTGTCCACCTGACTGCTAAATTAAATTGCTGGATTCACAGACTAACTTATACTCAACTGGAGCATTTCTTTGACACTCTTTATATAATGTTCTAATGAATTTAAGGAGCAAAGAATATTGACATGGTCTGAATAAGACATCTGAATAAAAAGCCACTACATGTCTAAAATTTTACAATATGGGCATTGATAACTTTACCTAGTGATGTCTAAGCTGAATTGAATTCTCTGACTAGGTTCAAGTCTACAAAAATCTTCGAAATGCATTTAGCCACTTACACATCAACATAAAATTCAATCCTATCTTAATAAATACAACCTCATGTTAAAATAGCATACAACAATCATTTCTTAAGGAGAGTTATCTTAAGGTTAAAACATAAGGACCTGAACCATGAATGGGTACTATACCGAACTTGACACTTAACTGAGATCTGAGGGATAGAACATCAATATTCTGGATTTTATCAAGAGATTAGACTGAGGATATACATGACATAAATCTAAATTTAGTTGATCATTAGGAGTATAGCATAAGTCATGGGAACTGAGCATACTGTCATGACATGAGTACCTGAGTCATGAGATGTATGACCTGAGTTTGGAGTTTCTGTATTAATGGAACATGATTCATAACACTGGGTGAACTGAAACTCCCTATACTAGGAATTATAAGTATACATGATTTTCGATAATGTGCATGAGTAAGAGCTATGATCATAGATCTAACATGTACTGCGTGAGTAGATGTCATGATAGCTTAAGTTCAAAACTTTGCATCGAGGTAAGAATGGGTTAGGCATCAACCTCTTTCATTACTTTTCTACACATACTGGCATTGCTACTAATATCTGAAAGTCTGACTTGGTTACTTGTTCTACTATCTCCTCCTTAGCTTAAAACCGTTATTCTATGTCTGTAATTCACTTAATAAATTCTAATTTAAATTGAAACCACTTTACACTAGAGCCCAAGATATAATAATACTCGTAAACACTAAACTCATTTTGAAGGACTACTCCTAATAATGTAAGGTCCATTACTAGTAATTTATTTTGACACACAATTTTTATCTTTCTATTGCCCTAACAATTATTATATAGAAACCTCAACACTGACTAACTTAGAATCCTCAACTTCTCTTTCTACTAATTCAATCTAGAGATTCAAACTTAAATCAACTGAAACTGAGGTACTACCCCTTCATTCAAGAACTGGTTCATTAAGAAACTAAAAATGAATGACTCTATTACTGAACTAAACTGAAGGGATTTTCTAAGATACTATAACCAAGAAATTTCTATATACTCGTCTGGCTGGAATAGATTTACCTAATGAGGCAAGCACTAAGAAAGGTTCTATTAAGATTTTTAGTCTGACTTAAAGTTGACTGCTATGCAAAGAGTTACAAAAGATAGAGAAACTCCTGGATCTAATAAGGCATGAATATGTAAATAGGAGATTTGTAACGTAAATGTGACCATATCAGGAGAATATTCCTGATCTTTCCTGGACTGAAGTGCATAAAGCCTGTTTGGTCGCTGTCCACTGGCGGCACTGGAAGTGGCACTCTGCTGATATAGGTGATCGTACTGAGCTGAAGGATGATTATACTAACCCTATTGGCGCAATTCCCTCCCCCTATGATCCATTACTGTACACTCCTACATCTTGTGGCCTGGCTTAACATATCCAAAACATAGATCACTACCAGCTTTACATGCACCTAGGTGATGTCTACTATATTCTTTACAAAGAAGATGGGTATGACCACTGCTCACACTACCCTGGGTTTTGGAACTTTGCACCCCATCCCAACAGTTATTCCTAAACTTTGAAACTGGCGCTCTAGCTAAGGCCGAAGCTGGAACTAAAGATTTTGGATGAAACTAGGAATGGTTACAGCCTTGTGACTTTGGCTGATTGAAATTAAAACAACCTATTCTAGCTCTCTTGTTCCCTCTCTCCTTCTTCTTAAGCTTCTTCTCCTCAATCTATTGAGCATGGACAATAAGCCTAGAGATGTCCATCTCCTTAATCAATATCACAGTTCTGCACTCCTTAACCATACTATCTGACACCTCAGACATAAACTTTCTTATTGTAGACCTACTATGTACTGGTATATGGGTATCATACCTAGATAACCAAGTAAACTTAAGGGAATAATCTTTCACACTCATACTGCCTTTCTTGAGATTGATGAACTCTAAAACCTTGGCTTCTCTCAGCTCTAGGGGAAAGAATCTATCTAGAAAAGTAATAGTAAACTCTTTCCACTTTATAGGATCTTCTTCTGTGCCCGTGTCTACCTTCCACTACTTAAACCACGTATAAGATACATCTTGTAGCTGATAGGCAGCTAACTCAGCACTCCCACTGAAAGTTACTCCCATAATATCTGTGAGTTTCTGTACATAATCAAGGAACTCCTTTGGACCTTTTTCTAACTTAGATCCTAAGAATAGTGGAGGATTCATTCTGGGTGTAGTCCCGAATTCTAACTGTAGCAATATTGGGCACTGAGTTAGCCTTAAAATCAGTTGGTCATTCATTCTAAGCTGTTATGGAATTTGCTAGATTAGTTAATGCAACTCTAAATTTTGCATAGGAGACATGCTCGTCCAAGGGATCTGGATGAATGTGCTGAGGCGTTGACTAATTTCTGGTTGTCCTTTCATTAGTCTTTTTAGAGAGCATGTTCTATAACTGGAATGAAGAAAAGGATTAGACTGAGAATTTAGCTTGATCTCATTCTCACTTACACGACATGAATACTGAAAGAAGAGGAAACTTTCCTAAAACATTTCATAGCCTCCTGTCCATAAGTATGGTGCGCTACACACCCATGCACAAGACTCTACTAGATACGGTTTCCAGATTCCCTAGGACTCTATTGAACCTTAGGCTCTAATACCAAGTTTGTAATGCCCCAAGACTACACCCAGGGGGTTACATAGTGCTTACAGTCCTGAGGGACCACAAGCTAAAGAATGACTGATATCTGCTTTGACCACTAAATAATAATACTTAAATAATTGTGGAATTTGGCTAAATTTCCATACAGTTCAAAATCTAAATACTAATAAATAATAACATCGAGTAAAAAATATCTAAAAACTAAACACTGCCTGAACTAGTCTAGTCTAAAAAACCTCTAACTAAACTGTCTATAAGTGGAGTTAATGGGACAAACCCCTAACTGACTCCAACTACTGAACTATTAAAAAACTGAATTACTAAAATAAAAGGACATCCTCAATAGATAAGGACTCACTACTAAATCTACGACTGCTTACTGTATCTACCTTAGTGTGGTTAAGAGCCTGAGCGTCCAAATCTATGATACAAGACATCATAGCACAAAGAAAAAGTATGTGTTTAGTATGTGGAATGTATTGGTATAGTAGATGAGGTAAGGGTGAATGAAAGGGTTCATATGCGTGAACAATAATTGACTGAATGATATAGATTAATTGAATAAAAGAGTACGTAGATAACTGATACTATGAAAATCGCTAATTATGATATACTGCACATATACGTATAGACTATAACTGACCTTTTCTGAAGATAAGAACTGTTTTCTAATAACTGAGTAAATGATATTTAAAGTTACTGATAACTAATGTTTTAATACTGATTGACTCTATTTTACAGTCCTTATTCTATAAAACTAAACTGAGTTCTAAACTAAAGACTAAAACTGAAACTTTGGGAGGTGATCATCTAATCGACATACCCCAAATTTAAGCTTATAGGGTCTAACCTATGACCCCAATTGGAAAGGGTGCTAATATCATGCCATGGGTACTAAGATTGGACAAACAGGATGCCAAGCCTAACGGATGGGTGACACCTGGGTGGAGCCAAGCCAAATCTGATGAGTGGCCCCTACGAGGTAATCAAGCCTAGTCTGATGGGTGAATCCTCATTCTGTTCTAGATACACAGTTCTATAGTATAGGTACTGCTTCTAACGACTCTGTCTCTCTGATGGGGAAGCTATCATCCATGCATTTGCTCGATGCTAAATCCTACTCCCAACTGAAAGACAATGAACTGATTATACTGAATTGGACTAGACTGATACTGAGTCTACTGTGTTTTCCTGGGTTCTATAACTAATTAAGTTCTACTGAGTTCTGTAAATGACTGAGAGTACTACGAATTATGATATGACTGAGATTTTGTGACTGACACAAGATCTAGGTAAACAGCTAAATTGTCGGGTATTAAATACCCCCAGGAATCGATAGCATAAAAAGAAAGGCATAGCATGATCATAAAGGCATAAAAATACTTGCTTGCTAACAATGCACTCATTTAGACATTCTATCAAACACTTGATATACATGAAATTGTGCATGAATAGAATTACATAAAACCTATCATGTTTTCACTAATCAAATCACATAAGCATTTTATCAAACACTTGTAGGCATAAGCTTTTACGTGATTGAGAAATACATGTTAGCATGTTGTAATGGCATTATTTCATTCTCATAGACAATTTATCAAACACATGGGAAGCATACTTGGTTCACTAAATCATAAACACTTAGGGTTAACATGGTTACACAATCAACTTGCAAATTGAAGGGTTTGTCATGAATATCATATAATTAAACACTTACTAGGTTCAATTCTTGGAACTTATAATTTAAATCATGGATTAAAACCCGACAATAATATGAACATTAATTAAATTCAACCAAATGATGGAAATCATAAATACACAATCTTTGTATTTTGACAAAGGGTTCTTGGACTTCATGGGTGAAAGTAACCCATGAATGAACACCTAACATACCTTAGAAGATTCAATCTAGAAGGTTCTTGGAGGAATTTTTAAGCTTAATCGTGATTTCTTGAACTAGGGTTTCTGTCTACTTCGAGAAAAATGATTTATCTTAAGGGAAAATTGAATAAATAATGGTGTAACTAGGTTTACTAGGGTTAAATTTTGTGTTTAAGGATGACTAGGGCCGTAAAAAAAGATTCAAATATCCTTGAGATGATTTAAAAACTCAAAACTTAAAACTGGTAATTAACAAAAAAATCCCGATCTGGGTCGTTGGCGCGATGCGGTGCTATCGCGCTGTGTCATTGGAAAGTGGACAACTGGGAATTGAACCTTCAATGCAACACGATGGAATCACGTTGGTACACTGGAAATTGAAAAATATGAAAATAAGCTATGGCGCGACCCACTGGTATAGCGGTATCTTACTGGAAGCTAACAATTTCCATTTTGACATACTTTGTGACATGCTACTGGCCTGAATGACAATGTTTAATGACTAAAACTTAAAATAGCCATAACTTCTTACCCAGTTATAAAATTTAGGAAAATTTTATATCGTTGGAAAGATAATTCAATTTTCTAAGCAATGGTAGGCTCTAAACAAAATAATATTGAGTATTTGAAAAAATTTATATCGGATCACTCATGTACTGAGAGTTAATCTAAGCTAGGGAAATATGGGGTATTACAGGACCATTCAGACTTTGGAAGATCTGTTAAGTGTGTGTGCCAATAACTTTAAGGGTAGTTGGAATGACCAGTTGCCTTTTATTGAGTTTGCATCGACAATAGTTACTATTCAGGCATTCAGATGGCTCCGTTTGAGACACTTTATGAGAGGAGATATTGATCTCCCATTTGTTGGTTTGAAGTGGGTGAGACCAAAGTGGTAGGGCCTGACTTGGTATTTGATACCTTAGAAAACAGTCATTTGATCAAGGAAAGGTTTAAGGCATCTTAGAGCTGACAGAAATCATATGCAAATGTGCGAAGAAAGGATCTCGATTTTGAGATTGAGGACTATGTGTATTTGAAAATCTCTCTTATAAAGGGAGTAAAGAGTTTATGAAAGAAAGGGAAACTAAATCCCCAATATCTCAGTCCTTACCAAATTCTCATCCATTTTGAAAAGATAGCTTACGGCTTGAGTTTCCTTAAGACTTAGCTTTAGTTCTTGCAGTGTTTCAGGTCTCCTTGTTAATGAAATGCATGGATGACCCAACAGTTGTAGTCCTAGTAGAGGGTGTAGATGTTCAAAACAGTCTCTCTTATTTAGAGGTTCCAGTCCAAATCCTCGATTATCTAATTCACATACTGAGGAACAAAGAAGTCCCTTTAGTTAAATTTCTTGGGCGGAATCAGTCCGTTTAAGGAGCTACTTGGGAAGCAGAACCAGAAATTCTGACCAAGTATCCTCACCTTTTCTCTGCAAACTCAGACTCAGCTCAAGGTAATAGTTTTCCTTGAATTTACTCAGTTCCATATTTGTCTTTCCTTTATGAGTTAGAAATCAGTTCAGTAGCATAGCATTCTCATATCATGCATACCTTTGCAAAATAGCTCAGTCATATGTCATGTCCTTAGAATTCAGTCATGCTTCAGTTATGCATGCCCAGTATATAAGTTCATACTATCAGTATTTTTAGCTTAGTTAATCTCATTCGAGGATATTGTTAGACTCCACAAAATTCTAAGCTTAACTCAGTCTGTTAAAGCTTGAAAAGAGGTCCCAGACTTAGAAATTTCAGCTAAGTGTTTACACTTAGAATCTATTTTAGCCTCATAAGTTGGAAATACTATTTCCCAACCCTTATGACCTTAAAGTGTCGATTTTTTAGGTTGATTCATGATCAGGAATGCCCGTAGGTGTCTCCTAATATGTTTCAAATTCTTCAGACCTCGTTTGAATCATGTTTGGGAGTTCAAACTATTGGATCAATGCGATCTCGATGCTCTGCATCGACTATCGTATCAATAAATGTTTTCCCTAGCTCCTAGTGTCAAATTCCAGTTAGACGATGTGGACTAAACATGATGCGTCGACCATAGCTTCAATCCTATCAGAATGATATGTTGAACTGTGTTTTTAGTCATTTAAATCCCACATCCAAAGGGGTAATTAGGTCTTTTCCCACCCCTATTCTGCCGCAAAAACATGGGATTAAGTCATTCCTAGGGAAAAAACATTCACTTTCTCTCAAATTGCTCTAAAGAACAAACCCTACGGCCTTTGATTTCAAGATCAATCATCAAGAAGAATCCATCAATCTTTACAAATTTCAATACCAAGGTATGTGAAGTGTTCTTCTAAGGGTTTCCTTCCACCCTTGGAGTTCAAGAAACTCTTTTAAACTACAAGTTAATTGAAATCATAGATTTCATGTTGGATTTGAATGTAATCTTAACTATGTTGTTGAATGGATTTTCAATTCCTTGATATATCACAAGTTTCATGAAAACTAGTTAGATGTGGATTTAATTATGTCAACTTCATGTTGAACTCTTGAATTTCAAGTGAATGTAGTATCTATGATAGTATTACATGTTAATTGATATGTGAAATGCCCATGCCTCCCAATTGTTTGACAAAATAATTATATGAATTGACTAGTGCAAGCATGACATATTAATATGTGATTTCAATCATACACAAGACCATGTATATCTAGTGTTTGAAAAAAATGTCTAAATGAATGCATTATTGGTAAACAAGTACTATTGTGCTATTAAAGTTATGCAGTGTTTTACTTTTTATGCTATCGAGTCCTGGGGGTATTCAATACCTGAAAATCTAGCTGTTTTCCTAGAGTTATAGTAGTTACAAAATATTCTAAGTAGCGTTAGGAATAGTAGTACCTCAGTAAGCAGTTCCAATTCAATATTCAGTCCAAAACTTAGCAGTGTTAAGTTCAGAACTTAACTTAGTAGTATTCAGTTCAAAACTCAGTAAACTCAGCCAGCTAACAGAACTAAGTAGTACTCCATTAGATAATGGAAACCAGTGAATTCACTTCAGTTCAGATAAACAACACAATTAGTAACAGTTCAGTCCAGCCTAGCACAGATTAGAAATCAGTTCAATGTCTATACAGTTGGGAGTAGGATTCAGCACCGAGTAAGCCCAAGGATGGGGACTTACCTGCTAGTAGAGGGTGTGATCCTTAAAAGCATTCCTTGTGTTCCAAAACAATGTAGCTAGCATAGGTTGAGACATCAACCTGCTAGTTCATGGTTGATGAGGTGTTCTCCCTGCTAGTTGAGGGTACCACTATTCTCGTTCAGAGCACCTGCCAAATGAGGGTGACTCAACACTTGTCTTTACCCGTGGCACGGTATTGACTCCCTTCCAATTGGGGTTATAGATTGGACCCCAACTTAGTTACCTCATTTAAGGCATGTCTATTAGATAATTATCTCCAATAGTTTTAGTTTCAATCTCAGTATAAAACTCAGTTCAGATCTATAAAATCAAGACTATCAGACATAGTCACACAGCTCAGTATAAAACTCAACACAGTTTTGTTCTACAAAATCAGGACTATTAGAAAATAGTCATTAAGTTATTAGTATTATAGTATCAGTAAACTCAGATATCAGTTAATCAGTATTTAGAATTCATCATCCAGTATTGATCTGATCTTAGTTACAGTTTATGTATTCATGCATGTTCTCATCTTGTTATATTCATACTACCCAACCATTTATTTGTTCATGTATATGAACCTATCCATATCATCCTATCTCACTTAGTATACTAGTACATTCAACGTACCGACGGATACCTTTCTTTTTCACTATGATGTTTTATATCATAGGTTCAGATGTACGGGCTCCCGACCGCACATAGCCCACTCTATCAATAGCAAGCCTAGTGGTGGGTCCTCATAGTTCAAGGATAAAGTTATTATATTGTTTCAGTATGCAGTAGTTGGAGTTAGCTAGGGGCTTGTCCCATCAACTCCAAACTCTATCAGTTAGAGTCTTTCAAATTAGAGTTTTTAGACAGATATTTCAATATTCAAATTTCAGTACTCAATATTTGTTTTAGTTATGAACCTTATAGTGTTTACATCCCTTACTTCCGCATTTATTTTAGTTATATTATTATTATAGTGTTACTATTATTCAGTTCTCACAGCAGGTACTAGTCATGGGATAGCTGGTGGTCCGTCGGGGTTGTTAGCATGGTGTAACATCTGGGGTACAGACTTGGGGTATTACAATAGATATATTAACAAAGTATTATTGGGTTATGGTCTCTACGCTTAGGAACAATGGTTTAAATTCTAGCCCGAAAGTGCAGGGTGTTACATTACCTCCCTCTTGGGATCATTCATCCCTGAATGATTGGTAGGGACTTGTCAAAGATTTACAAGAATGGACTAAGGAACATAACCTCGCATTGAACATTTTTTTCTCAAAACAATATGCAAAGGCATCAAAAGAGCTTTATGATAACCCCTAGTGAAATGCATAAGCACGAAGCATGAGGTAATGAAACTTTACATAGTCATGATCTTGCGAATGAGTTCCATGATTCATCATGATCACAACAAAAGACATGAGTTTATTTGGTGATCATAGGCTTGATTTAAATTGTTGCTAATCATGAAATAAGGTTTCATGGGAGATAGGGTTAGAAGCATTCTCCACCGTATAATTTAAAATGAATGAACCTAACACTAAGAGACACTACTCGACTATGCCCCGAATAATAAATAAATAACATACTTCATAATTTCCACTTATAATTCTTCCATCACACATCTAAACATAAGAGTTTGAGTCCCACTTCATAGTGCTTTTATGTTGAAGCCTAACTCAGAGAAAAGAGGTGCTAGCTTTAGCTACGAGACCCTGTACTCTATATCCCATTTAGAAAATTACTTTAATTTATCACCACCATTAAACACACTCAAGTTTTAAATCAGGGAACACCAACCACATAACCCATTAGTTGGTGATTTCATCAATCAAAACATTTAAGTCTATCATTACTGCACCCACTTTATGGATCTCTCACCAAGACCAGCCAATTCAATCATTATCACTAAGATTTTCGCCATATAATACCTTCTTCACTATCTCAACTAATGAAAGTTGATCTCCTTCTTCCCTGCCTAACATAATACTATGCTTCCACAACTACCACGATACTAACATACGAATGGTCATTGAAAGATCCGATCATAAACATCATGAACAGAAGTAACACTTGTCAGATCATAACATAAGGTAAAGATATGTAACGCCTCGAGTTTATACCCCAGATGCTATACGGTGCTTACGACCCCAAAGGACCATAAGCTAACCCATTGAATGATATCTATTGTGAGCACTAAAACATGATACTGTAATAAATGCAGAAAAATGGGCTGAAATGCCACAAGTTTCAAATCTGTAAATACTGATTCAGTGAATCAACTGAAATAACATTCTATAAAACTAAACACTATCTCAAAAAGTTTGAAAAGCCTCTAATCTGAAACTGTCTAAAAGTGAAGTTGATGGGACAATCCCCAACTAACTCCATCTACTAAAATACTTAGTCTATTGTAACAATGAAATAAAAGAATATTGTCGAATGATGAGGATTCACTACTTAATCTACTGTTGGCTGAATCTGAATTTATATATGCATAGTCAGGAACTTGAGCGTCTGAACTTATGATATAAGACATCATAGAACAAAGAAAGAGTATGCATCAATATATGAAATGTACTTCTATGATAGATGGGGTAAGGATAAATGCAAGGGTTCATATGTATGAATAGTAACTAATAGTATGATATAGAGGAACTGAATATTAGAGTACATGGATAACGGATACTGCTGTAAATACTTAGTATGCACGACTGTGCATATAAATAAATACTGTGACTAAGATTATATTAAGATAAGTCCTGAGTTCTAAAACTTAGTAACTAATATCTAAAGTTACTGATACTGGTGGACTGTATCTGACAGTCATGATTCTGTAGAACTGAACTCTATTTTATTCTAAAGACTGAAACTGAGACAATGGGATGTAGTAATCTAACCGACATTCCTCAAAAAAGATAACTGATTTGGGGTCCAGCCCGTGACCCCTGTTGGAAGGGTGTCAGTATCGTTCCATGGGTAAAGACACTGAAGAGTTACCCTCTACTGGAAGGTTCCCTAAATGAGATCTGTGGTACCCTCTACTAGCAGGTAAATCACCTTATCAAACCTCAACTGGCAGGTTAATATCTCAACCTACGGTGGCTACATAGTTCTTGAATGCAAGGATTGCTTTTAAGGATCACACCTTCTAATGGCAGGTGAGCCCCCAACCTTAGGTTTACTCGATGCTGAATCCTACTCCCAACTGAAAGATGTTGAATTAAGTATACTGAACTGGACTGGACTGATACTGAGTTTACTGTGTTTTCCTATGTTCTTCAACTTACTGAGTTCTACAGAGTTCTGAAATTGGCTGAGAGTACTACTAATCATGACATGAGTGATACTATTCTGTAACTGATAGGGACTCTAGGTAAATAGCTAAATTATCGGGTATTAAATACCCCTAGGAATCGATAGGATGAAAAGTATAGCATAGCACAATCTTGAATAACATAACATTTTTCACTTGTTCATAATTCATCCATAGAAACATTTTATCAAACACTTGTAGGGCATAAGCTTATACATATACTAGCATGTCATGATTGCATCACTTAATTCACTTGGACATTCTATCAAACACTTGGGGAGCACAACTTAATGCACATAATCAAGGATAACTTATAAACATGGGAACTACAATGCCCAAACTTGCAATTTCATGGGTTTCACATGCAACTCATATAATTCCCCCGAAATACTAATATATTTTCATGAATCTTATCATAATCATGAGTGGAAAACCAAATTAGCATCATAGATACATTAATCACTTTGTAAATTATAGGGTTTATCAAGATAATCACATATTAATAAACATATGCTATTCAATTTCATGAAACTTGCACTTAAACCATTGATTGGAACCCAACTAATATCATGAACATGAATTCAATCTAATTCAAACATAAAAATCATAAATCATAAATCTTGAAGTTTTAAAAATGGATTCTTGGACTCTATGGGTGAAAGAGACCCATAGATGAACACCTAACATACCTTGGAAAGTTACTTCTTAAAGGTGCTTGAAGAAATTCTTGAGTTTTGATCTTGATTCTTGAAGCTAGGGTTTGTTTTCTTGAGAGAGAATGCCTTTGATTTTGGAAAAATTTGAATAATAATGATGTAAATAGGTTAATTTGGGGTAATTTACAAGTTAAAGGATGATTTGGGTCATGGAAAAATACCCAATTACGCTTGGGAATGATTTAAAATTGTTACTAAAAAATTCCCGATTTGGGCACCTGGCATGATGCGCCACAATCGAGACAAGACACTGGAAAATGACATCTGGGAATGTGACTGGTGGCGCGACGCTGTGGAATCACGTTGCAATACTAGATAGGACCTGGAAGCTTGGCGCAACGCGGTACAATCACGTTGATTTATTGGAAAATGACAATTGTAGATTGGATCCTTGGTGCAACTTGCCAATATTGCGGAGCAACACTGGATCTTTGACAATTGGAAAATTAGCTGGTGGGGTGACATGTCGGTATCTTGGTACCTCACTGGAAACTAAAACTTGCCATTTTTCCATACTCCGCGATGCACTACTAGCCGGAATAGTAGTGTTTAATGATTAAAACTTAAAATAGCCATAACTTCTTAACCGGTTATCACATTTAGGAAAATTTTATATTTTTGGAAAGCTAATTCAATTTCCTATGTAATGGCAGGCTTTAAACTGTAAAATAAGGAGTATTTCAAAATTTTTATATTATATAACTCATGAACTGAGGGTTAAGTTATGTTTGAGACATACGGGGTATTACAATATCTCCCCCTTGAAAACATTCTTCTTCGAATGAGCATATCTCATGCATTACTACATGACAGAGCTACTGACAAATTATGTTTTTATAATAAACATGCATATCTGATGCATGGAATACATGACCGAAGGTATTGATAAGCTGGGTTTTCATACTGAACATGTATATCTTATGCATGAGTACGTGACTGAACTAATTCATGAATGAATGACTGAATATGCAACGGTAATGGATACCAAGTTATAATTATAGCTGAACATAGAACTGAGTAAAACTAAGGAAGACTGTTACCTTAAGTTGGATATGAGGTTGCAGAGATGAGGTGAGGATACTTGGTCCGCATATATGCTTCTTCTTCCCAAGTACCTCTCTCTACGGACTAATTCCGCCAAAGGACTTTGACTAAGGGAACTTTTTTGTTCCTAAGTGTACGAATCTAATGATTGAGGATCGAGTCTGGAACTTCTTAAAAAGAGAGATCCTTCTGAATATCTATGCTCTCTAAGGGAACTATGACTGCTATATCACTAATGCATTTCTTTAGCAAGGAGATATGGAATACTGGGTGCACTAAAGCTAGGTTGAAGGCAACTCGAGATCATAAGCTACCTCTCTGAAATGACTGAGAATTCTGTAAGGGATGACATATCGTGGACTAAGCTTTCCCTTCTTGCCAAACCTCTTTACCCCTTTCATAGGAGAGATTTACAATAACATAAAATCACCGATCTAAAACTCCAGATCATTTACTGAACACAGATGAATGGAATCATAAGAACATAACTAAGTCTAAAACGTGATTCATGAACTGAATATCATGAAATAGGATGATTTCCTTGAATACATGCCATGACATGGAAATGATCATAAGACTAAGATTAGAACGATCAACTTATGAGTACTTTCTACCCCAAACTAGATTCATTTTGTGAAGAAAAACTAGAAGGTTTAGGACATGAAAGCTCGGGGGTTACAGTGCATCTCCCCATTGGGATATTATGTCCCTTAAAGAATGCTGACTTGGCTGAGATACTAAGGAAAATCTGAGAAGATGCTTGATGATAGGCGAATTTACACGCCTAAAGTACTATATTTTACCCATATTTTAGCTATGTTTTGAGGACAAAATATATAATTCATGCACTTTTAGTCCTTTTTCCTGTAATTGAGCTAACAAACGTGATTAGCAAGTTTTCAGGTATAAATGATGCAGATTTCAGTATTTTATGGATAACTTGACGCCAAAGGAAGCTTCACGAAAGAAGGAAGGGAAAGCTTGGACGCCAAGGACCAAAAGTGACGCATGGAAAATCTGTCCCGGGCAAAAACAGCAATTCTAAAGACTTTGGGGACTAGCAGTAACTTATTAGGATTAGGATAATGATGCAGTAACCTAGTAGGATTGGGTTTAGTAATGCATTAGCTTAGTAGGAATAGGATATGGGTGTTATAAATACCCTATTTTGCTAGAGATTTTTATCATTCTCATTCTACTTCTTATTCCACAACTTACAACTTGGATTATAATTGTTCCATTAATTCTACTTTTTATTCTTCTTCTATTCATCTACTCAATTCTTAATTTCCACAACAAGAGAAACGTTACTTTGCAAGGGAATTCACGCCTAAAAACGCCACACCACACCTTATTACACGAGATCTTTATTGTGGTATAATAATAATGTCTATTGTGATTTCCTTAGCACTCATGGGTAGCTAAACTCCTCTGTTGGGGTTATGGAAGCCTTATGAGATACTATCTAAGGCTATGAGTTTGTGAATTCGTGACACGTAGGCTGCTTATATCATTATTCTCTTCATCTTAATACAAATTCTTGTGGCTGCAGACGCATAGAATAACGCCAGTATAGCATTAACTTGTTCAAAAGAAAAGTTATATGTCTGGAAAAGAGATAGTGTCAAGGTAATAGGGCACCAACCCCTGTTAAAAAGTTTGTTCCGTAACTGGATTAACCTCTTGGAGAATTTGTACCATTAGACACGCTTTAAGCTTGAAAGAGTTAAAGTGAAATAGTCCTTGTTAGGTCGACAGACGCTTGGATTTACCATAGAATACAATTCTCTATAAGCACATGCATGTCTGAATTCCACATAACTCATAGCCAATAGAGACGTACAACTCATAAGGTGGACATAACCCCAACTTCTCAATTCTCATTGTTTTACAGCTTACTAAACATTCTTTCTTTTTACTTTGCTATTTTCTGTTTTACTCTACTATTTTGTTCACATCAATTGCACGTTACAATACCCCCTCTTTTACGAGACTTGCACCACAAGTCTAGTAATCTTTGCTTACTTAGTGACCGACTATTCTCTGTGGGATCGATACCCAACCTAGTTGGGTTATATATTTGACAACGACCGCTTTACACTTTTACGAGAGCTATAGATTGAGCGTTATCAAAAATTGGCACGTTGCCGGGGAATACGAGTGTCAATTAAGTTTGTGATAATTACTAGACCTTTTGGTCAAAGATTCTCGTACTTTTACTTTTAGTTTTTGTTTTTGTTCTCTGCAGGTGTTTATTCAGTGCATGCCCCATACTCGAAGTTCTGGTCAACCGTTATTACCTATCAATCCTGAACCACAATGTATTGGCAGAATGGAGGCACAACACGAAATTGAAAGGATGGATGCTCAACAGAAACAGGAAAGACTAGCTGCTCTAGCTGCCGCTCAAGTGCATCAACATAATATTGATAACCCCGGGCGAGCAATAAATCCTGACGACGAGGACCTAGGTGATGACGAGTTACTAAACCCTAGGCATGCTGCTGAGATCGCAACACCTGCCAACAAAAAAGATCGTCAAGCAAGGTTTAGGCATGAACGCCGACCTGTACAACCAGCTTTCGACGATGATGATGATGATCTAGATGGAGCCGGAGCCACAAGAGCCATTATTCCTCCACTATTGGCACCCGGAGCCAAGTTCAACATCACAAGCACCATGATTCAGTTATTGCAACTCAAGGGATTATTTGGTGGACTAGCAGACGATGATCCGAATATGCATCTCATCAACTTTATTTCTACATGCAAGTCGTTTGACAGTCCTGGCGTTGGTCAGAATGCAATTCGATTACGCCTATTTCCATTGTCTATCTCTGGGGAGGCAACTCTATGGTTGAATGGGCTGACTCCTAATTCTATTACAAATTGGAGGCAATTGAGAGACGCTTTCCTAGAAAGATTCTTTCCGCTATCCAAAAGAGTACAATTAAGAGATGAAATCAACAACTTTTGCCAGCTTCCAACCGAAGCTCTTCATGAAACATGGGAGAGGTTCAAGATGAAGCTTAAGAGGTGCCCAAACCATCACATGACCAATGTCCACCTAATGGAGATACTATACAGAGCCTTGATTTCAATAACTAAACCAGTGGTGGATAATGCGGCTGGAGGATCATTTATGGACCTCACCTTTCGGCAGGAAAGCAATATGCTAGATCGGATATCAAAGCAAAGTAGAGCTTGGCATACCAGGGATTCTGAGGTAGCAAGCCCTACTATACTTATTGGCATGACTGCTGAACAAAGGAGAAGAGAAGAAGAACTTGATCAAGATATGGCGCACATAAAAACGCAAGTGGATCTTCTTACAAAGCATCTATTATCAGGGAAGACCGAAAAAGTCAAAGCTGTTGCGTTAAAAGGAAGTGACGAATCTGATTCAGAAGAAGAAGCCAACTACTTGAACAATCAGGGGGGTTTCCGAGGTAATACCCAAGGAAACCAAGGTCGGAACTACTATGATAAATCTGGAAACAAGGACCAAGGTAGTTGGAAGAACAAGAATGAAAAGAGTGGTTTATACGTTCCCCCAGGAAGACGTGACCCCACAACATCTGGTTCTGGAAATATGGAAGATATGATGGCTAAACTGTTGAAAGGAGTGGAAGCAACCAGCGCAGGAGTAACGGAGGTAATAAATGATTTGTCCTCAATGAAGCAATTGGTTGAATCACATTCCACTTCAATCAAGCAAATAGAGACGTACAACTCATAAGGTGGACATAACCCCAACTTCTCAATTCTCATTGTTTTACAGCTTACTAAACATTCTTTCTTTTTACTTTGCTATTTTCTGTTTTACTCTACTATTTTGTTCACATCAATTGCACGTTACAATCCCCCCTCTTTTACGAGACTTGCACCACAAGTCTAGTAATCTTTGCTTACTTAGTGACCGACTATTCTCTGTGGGATCGATACCTAACCCAGTTAGGTTATATATTTGACAGCGACCGCTTTACACTCTTACGAGAGCTGTAGATTGAGCGTTATCAAAAATTGGCGCTGTTGCCGGGGACTCAGTACACAAAGATAACACGATATAGAGTGTGCTTTGTATACGCATTGATGACGAATGTCCCTATCAACATTGGGGCAATTATTTGATCCACAATGCGGAAAGCTAGGCTACACAAGAGGTCTTACTTCAGTTTTAGCAATCTGTTAATCGCAATATTGAGGAAGGAAGACATCGAAGAGGAACCTGCTGATCATAAACTTCCACACAAACCAAAGAGGGTTGACCTCACAAAGGTTAAGGATGCTGAAACCACGCATGGCGTCAACCTTACCACTTCAGAAAGGCATGCTCGAGATGAGAGTTTCTTTCGCTATCTTTATGGCATGACTCGGTTTACAATGATGAGCGGTGGCCGTGTTCCAACTGCTGCAGAGATCCAACAGCTGGACTATGACTACCCAATGAATGATAACGTGAAGGTAATGTGTGGAGTAGGTACATATTTTGAGGAACCTCTTGATGACGATGTGCCGACCGATGATGATCGACGAATGCCAGACTCTGATGTGGAGGAGAATTCTGATGACAACGACTCCAATGATGATTTCGACGAAGGGGGTATGACCCCAGACATAGAAGAGGAGTCCGACTAACCAGGTTCTTCTTATTTATTTTGCACTAAGGACAGTGTGTCCCGTCTAAGTGTGGGGTGCTGGTATTTGCATGCTATACTTCTCTATTTGCATTTGCATTTATGTTTGTTTTGTTTTTCTTTTTATTAGTGAAATTTTTTCTTTACTTAACTTCGCATGAAATTATTCTAATAGGCAGCATGAGATTATGACAAGAGTTTGTGCTAAAATCATGACTATTGAGACGTTTAGGCTATAATTGTGACTCACTATGTGATATTATGTGGTTCAATTCCTTCATCTATTGGGTCAAGAGTCTATGCTACTCCCAATAAAGTCGACCATGTGCCTTGTGTGTGTGAGATGATAGCATATTCTATGTTTGTGGCTGATGCTAGAATTTGCCTAGTATGTATGTAAAGCGAAAATAAGGAGTGCAAGTCTAGGAGATGATTTAGGCATTTCTTTGGCAACCTAGACTTGTTTACCTTCTTTTTACCTACCTATGGGCATTATCCTAGTTAACCCCTTTGAGCCTTTAGCCTATTTTCTTTGACAACCTCATATGTAAGCCTAATCCATTTTTTCAAGACCATAATTTGATCCAAATTCCTAAGTGCTTTAAATTGTAAAGTCATGTGACAAAATAAGAGGAAATTGGGTGAGAATAGTGCCTTAGAATGTATTGGTACTTGAAGTGGTTATGAAAAAGAATTTTTATCATAAGAGGTCTGTTATGAAAAGAAAAAAAAAGGAAAGGAAAACTAAGAAGTTAGTTATGTTCAAAAATTGAAAAACAAAAGAGGTGACAAAGGGAGGTAGATTAAAAGAAAGCAAAAAGGTTGTTTGAAAGAAAGCATAAATGGCATATTGTGATGTATTAAAGCGCTTAGGAACATAGTCACTATTTCTGGCCAAAATAGTCCTACCCGTCCCTTAGCCTACATTACAACCCGCAAAAGACCTATTTGATCCTAAGCTTAGCATTCTGATATTTAGTGGAGCATTACACTAAGGGCAAGACTATGGTCATCAGTTGCAGCATATGAATTCTTTGTGAGAGCGAGAGCAAGGATACTCGTATACCCATGTTTCAATAAATATACTATACTTGTGAGTGATTATGGGTAATATATTGTGATACACACATGGTTGATGAGTTTTGGGTAGTTATGTATGATTCTTTGTACCTTAACTTTTGAATACGAACTAACCATCATCACGAGTCTATATTAGAGGTTAAAATTGTTTCTAGTAATGATCAGAAAACTACTCTTTGTTAATGATTGCTAAGCCTGTCTTGATGACTATTTTGTGTTGTTACTGTGAAACCCTAAGTAAATGTTTAGAAGGACATGATATTTTGTTCGAGGACGAACAAAGCTTTAAGTGTGGGGTGTTGATGATAGGCAAATTTACACGCCTAAAGTACTATATTTTACCCATATTTTAGCTAAGTTTTGAGGACAAAATATATAATTCATGAACTTTTAGTCCTTTTTCCTGTAATTGAGCTAACAAACGTGATTAGCAAGTTTTCAGGTATAAATGATGCAGATTTCAGTATTTTATGGATAACTTGACGCCAAAGGAAGCTTCACGAAAGAAGGAAGGGAAAGCTTGGACGCCAAGGACCAAAAGTGACGCATGGAAAATCTGTCCCGGGCAAAAACAAAAATTCTAAAGACTTTGGGGACTAGCAGTAACTTATTAGGATTAGGATAATGATGCAGTAACCTAGTAGGATTGGGTTAAGTAATGCATTAGCTTAGTAGGAATAGGATATGGGTGTTATAAATACCCTATTTTGCTAGAGATTTTTATCATTCTCATTCTACTTCTTATTCCACAACTTACAACTCGGATTATAATTCTTCCATTAATTCTACTTTTTATTCTTCTTCTATTCATCTACTCAATTCTTAATTTCCACAACAAGAGAAACGTTACTTTGCAAGGGAATTCACGTCTAAAAATACCACACCACACCTTATTACACGAGATCTTTATTGTGGTATAATAATAATGTCTATTGTGATTTCCTTAGCACTCATGGGTAACTAAACTCCTCTGTTGGGGTTATGGAAGCCTTATGAGATACTATCTAAGGCTATGAGTTTGTGAATTCGTGACACGTAGGCTGCTTATATCATTATTCTCTTCATCTTAATACAAATTCTTGTGGCTACAGACGCATAGAATAACACCAGTATAGCATTAACTTGTTCAAAAGAAAAGTTATATGTCTGGAAAAGAGATAATGTCAAGGTAATAGGGAACCAACCCCTGTTAAAAAGTTACTGCCGTAACTGGATTAACCTCTTGGAGAATTTGTACCATTAGACACGCTTTAAGCTCGAAAGAGTTAAAGTGAAATAGTCCTTGTTAGGTCGACAGACGCTTGGATTTACCATAGAATACAATTCTCTATAAGCACATGCATGTCTGAATTCCGCATAACTCATAGCCAATAGAGACGTACAACTCATAAGGTGGACATAACCCCAACTTCTCAATTCTCATTGTTTTACAGCTTACTAAACATTCTTTCTTTTTACTTTGCTATTTTCTATTTTACTCTACTATTTTGTTCACATCAATTGCACGTTACAATACCCCCTCTTTTACGAGACTTGCACCACAAGTCTAGTAATCTTTGCTTACTTAGTGACCGACTATTCTCTGTGGGATCGATACCCAACCCAGTTGGGTTATATATTTGACAGCGACCGCTTTACACTCTTATGAGAGCTGTAGATTGAGAGTTATCAATGCTCTGGGTACCTACGAACTAAATCGTGACTGAATACCTGGGATCTAAAACTAGAGCATGATGCATGAACTGGGCTAAACTCACAACTACTAGGATGCTCCATCTTGGAATTGTCATGTTCATGAGAATTCATATAGTACTATACTTATTCTTTCATAACCACTAAAGTAAAAGGTATAACAATACTCTAGAGTCTAAGATATAACAATACTCATAACCACTAAACTTATTCTGAAGGACTACACCTGATAATGTAAGGTCCACTGCTAGTACTTTCTTCTGATTCATAATTCATTGCTTTCTATTGCCCCAACAATCATCTTATAGAAACCTCAACACTATTAAACATAGAATACTCAAATCATTTTTTACTAGTTCCATCTAGATATTCAAACTTAGATCAACTGAAAATAAGGTATTACGACTTCTTTCAATGATTGGTTCATTTAGAGTCATAATAGAAACAATTTTGTTTCTAAAATCAATGAAGGTATAACATGAATGGAGCCAATTCATTTCGAGAATGACATCAAAATCTGTCATCTCTAACTTTACTAAGTTCGTTGGAGTGACTTTTTGAGATATCATAACGTGACAGTTCCTGTATACCCATCGAGCTATGATAGACTGACTTACTAGGGTAGAGGCTACGAATGATTCTGTTAAGATTTTTGGTTTTACTTTAAAGTCGACTACTATGTAAGGAGTTATAAAAGACAAGGGAGCTCCTAGATCCAATAAGGCATAAATATGTAATTGGAAGATTTGTAACGTACCAGTGACCACATCAGGAAGACTGTCCTGATCTTGTCTAGACTGAGGTGCATAGAGTCTTTTTGGGTGTTCCCCACTGGTGGTACTGGAAGTGGCACCCTGCTAATTTAGGCGATTGGACTGAGCTAAAGGATGGTTGGAATGACCCTATTGCCATAAATCCCTTCCCCTTTAAGCCGATATTCTACACTCCCGAATCCTGTGGTCTGGCTTACCATATACAAAGCATAAACCACTGCCAGCTCTACATGCTCCTTTATGGTTCTTACCAAATTCTTCATAATGCAGATAGGTACGACCACTACTCACACTATCCTGGGTTTTTGATCTTGGTGCCCCATCCCAACGGTCATTTTTGGGATTTGGTACTGGCGCCTTAACTGAAAGTGGAACTGGGGATAAAAATCTTTGACGGAACTGGGAGCGGTTACTAACCCCTGATCTTGGCTTAGAATTATTTGTTCTAGCCCTTTTATTCTTCCTATGCTCTTCTTCCTAACTATGTTGAGTGCAAGTAAAAATCCTAGATAGGACAACAATCTGCAAATTATTCTAAAAAACTATTGTTCAGTGTGAGAGATATGTTCATATAGGGGATCTGCCTGAACGAGTGAATGAGCTGGCTGTTTTTCATTACTTCTTTGGCTTGTTTTCATTACTTCTTTCATTAACTTATCTGGGAGGCATAATCTAGAATCATAAGGAAGAGATCAATTAGACTGAGAGTTTAACTTGAGCTCATGCTCACTCACACGACATTATAATACCCCATACTTTTTCCTAGCTATTTGTCCCAAGAATGTTAGAAGCTTTCTTTGAAAGATGAATCCACTTTTATACATATGGTATTTTTTATATTTTCACTTTTTTTCATGTGGAAAATTGACTTAACTTTCCAATGATACCAATTTCATCAAAATTTGACATCCGAGGAGAAAGTTATGGACAAAATACAGAAGGCAGTAAAATCACCTAGGCGCGATGGTGAGGCTGATGGACCGTCGGACTTGCGGTGGACCATCGTCCATGACTGTCACAGTGAGGCAGTATGACTACCTTATACCTAGGTGCGATGGCCCAGGCCGATGGACCATCGGATAAGCAACGGACCGTCGCTCAAGCCGTCCTAAAGGAAATAGTGAGGCCACCTTCTGGAAAAGGTGCGACGGGTAGGTTGATGGACAGTTGAAATTGAGACAGACCATCATCCAAGCCGTCGCAGCTAAGGAAGTCAAACCCTATTCAGGTCCACGTGCGATGATCGAAACGATGGACCATCGAGATAGTGACAGACCATCGCAGGAGCCGTCGCAGGTCCCGTTCAGTTATTTTAAGTCTTTTTTTAAAAGAGGCATTTTTGGTATTTTACCACACATTTATATTCTAAATTATATTCGACCAAAGATCATAAATTTATTATTCTTCTACCACAATAAAATTAGAGTTTTTTTATCTAACGTTAATCTCCAAGAACAAAATAAAATCTTCTTCAAGAACTAAGAGATTCAGATTCTTCAAGTTCTAGAACTTTAAAAACTCAACCCAGGTATGCATAGTATTCATTCATGCACTTATTTCCTCCATAAAGCCCAAGAATCCCTTTTCCAAGTTCAAGTTTTATGGATTTCCTTTTTGAATTTTCATGATTTGGGCTACTCTTGTTCATGCTGATAATGAGTAATTGAATTCTATTCCATGATTGGGTGATAAATTATATGTGGGTTTGATTAGTACAGATATAGATTTATGCTAACCTATATCTAAACCTTTAAATGATGAAATTAGAATTGAATCATGATGTTTAATTGATGTATAATGTTGTTTACACATACTATGCCTACCATGTGTTTGATTAAATGCCTAGATGAAGAAAAATGCCCAACTTGAATGATATAATGAAATCCCCATGTATGTACAAGTTTATGCAAATCACATGTTTGATGTAATGATTCAATAAATGTATTATGGATTATGATGTTAGTCATGTATTCAAGAAATTCATGCTTTGTCTATTTCTTTTCGTCAAGTCCTGGGGGTACTTGTACCCAAAATATTAGCTGTGTGACTAAATTCATGTCATGTTTTCATGATACTCTCAGCAGGCTATGATCCTTATACTTCCGACAGTCTTATGACTCAGGAAATCTCCATAATCTCATAAACTTAGTCAGTTGTCAGATATCAATAGTATTCCTTTAGTCAACGGAATTCAGTAACTCAGTCCATGTTTAGTTTAGTAAATCATGTTCAGTGTCAATTCAGATAGGAGTAGAAATTAGCACCGAGTAAACCTAAGGATTGGAACTCACCTGTTATATAAGGGTGTGATTCTTAGAAGAAATCCTTGCGTTCCATAACTATGTAGCCAACATAGGTTGATAAATCATAGTCTGCTATATGAGGGTAGATGAGATGACTTAACCTGCTATATGAGGGTTCCTACCGCTCTCACTAGAGTTACCTATTATATTAAGGTTTCTCACAAGTTGTCCTTACCAGTGGCACGGTATTGACACCCTTCCAATTAGGGCACAGATTGGACCCCAGCGCAGCTATTATAACTTATTTGAGGTGTGTCGGTTAGATGAATACTTCCCACAGTTTTAGTATCATAATCAGTCAAGAACTCAAATAGTTCTTTAGATTTTAGGATTGTCAGATACAGTCAACTCAGATACTATGCAGAACTTAGCTAGTTCCATCAAATTTAGGACTATCAGATACAGTAACTCATGTTATCAGTTATATCAATTATTAGTATGTCATGTTATCAGTAATAAGATTCAGTAATCATGTTATCATTATATCAGTGTCAGTTTTTATGTCTCATGCATGTAATCTTACACTCATGATAGTCAATATTTTATTATATTTGTTCATGAATATGAACCTCATGCATTCAGCTTACCTTATATGCATACTAGTACATTCAAAGTATGCATTTGCGCTATGGTGTCTTATACCATAGGTTCTGAGATACGAGTTCCTGACCATCAGTAGACTCCAGTATCAGCAGTCAGAGTTAGAAGTGAGTCCTCATATTTCAAGGACACGATCATCATTTTATTACCTCATTAATTAATTTATTAGTTGGAGTTAGTTGGGGACATGTCCTATCAATTCCTTATCCAGAAAGTCATATCTAGAGGCTTTTCAGACTACAGAATGTTCAGATGTCTTATTTCAATTTTATTTTGGGTATTTCATACCCCATCCATATGTTGTGATTTATCAGATCTTATGTTATAGTTTTTAACCTTATGGCCTTTCTGTTAATGTTTCCGTATTATATAGTATGTATGCAGTATATAGGTACAGATATCAGTCATAGGTTAGCTTGTGGTCCTTCGGGGTCATGAGCACCATGGAATGTTCTGGGTACTAGATTCAGGCGTTACAAACTTAGTATCTAATCTAGGTTCAATGGTGTCCTAGGAAATCTAAAAGCTGCATCTAGTAGAGTCTTCTGCATGGGTGTGTTGCATGCCGCATTTATGTGCAGGAGGCTATAAGATGTTTTAGGAATAGTTTTCTTTCTTTCAGTATTCATGTCGTGCCAGTGAGCATAATCTCAAGTAATTCTCTCAGTCTAATCTTTTTGTTCTCCTTATTTCAGAACATGCCTCCCAAGAGAAGAACCCAGCCTGTCCAAAAAGATCCCTTGGACGAACATGTTTCTCATACGAAGTTCAGGGCCACATTCACTACTCTTCCTCAGTCAGTTGCTGCTCAGAATGAATGACCAACTATCGTTTTGGCCAATCCAGTGGCCAATTCAGCTGCAGCTAGGATTTGGGACTTTACTCAAATGAATCCTTTATCCTTTCTTGGGTCTAAGACAGATAAGGACCCTCAAGATTTCCTAGATCAGGTGCAGAAGGTTACAGACATAATAGGGGTTACTCCTAGTGAGAGTTCTGAGCTATCTACATATTAGTTGTAGGATATTACTCACACTTGGTTCAAGAAGTAGAAGTCAGAGAGGGCAGATGATACAACGCCAGTTGAGTGGGATGAGTTTGCTTCTACTTTCCTTGGTAGATTCTTTCCCCTAGAGTTTAGAGATTCTAAGGTATTGGAAATTATCAAACTCAAGCATGGCAATATGATAGTAAAAGAGTATTCTCTTATGTTTACTCAATTAGCCAGATATGCTCCTTATGTGGTTGCAGATAACAGGGTCAAGATGAGTAAGTTTGTTTAAGGGGTAAATAATAGCGTGGTTAATGAGTGTAGATCCGTCATGCTAAATAGTGACATGAATTTTGCCAGGCTCATGACTCATGATCAGTAGATAGAGGAGTAGATGATTAAGATGAGACTGAAGCAGAATTAGAGAGCGAAGACAGGTAGTTTCAACTTCGCTAAGACTAAGTCAGAAGTAGGAAACCATTCTCAGTTTCATGCTAAGTCATCAGTTTCAGCTCCTTATTCAGCAAGTGATCCAGTTCCTAAGTTCAGAGAGGGTAGAAAAGATAGAGTGCCAGGATTTAAGTACCAGGGCATTATTAGTAGTGCCTGCACCTATCCTCTTTGCCAGACTTGTGGCAAGCACCATCAGGGTATTTGCAGAACTGGCAGTGGTATTTGTTTAGATGTGGTAAGCTAGGCCACATAGTAAAAGACTGTCTTCAGCTAGGTCCTCAGGGTCAATAAAATCGCTCCTCAGCTCAATCTGATCGCCCAAATCAGTAGGGTACCACCTCCAGTGATACTAATGGTCAACGTCCAAATCATCTCTATGCTCTTCAGTCCTAACAAGATCAGGAAAATTCTCATGATGTGGTTACCGGTACATTACAGATCTTTTATGTGCATGTTTATGCTTTGCTAGATCCAGGAGATTCTTTGTCTTTTATCACTCCTTATATAGCAGTTGATTTCGGAGTTTGCCCTAAAATTCTAGCAGAGACCTTTCCAGTTTATACCCCAGTGGGTAAAACTATCATAGCTCAGTGGGTATATGATGATAGGCGAATTTACACGCCTATAGTGCTATATTTTACCCATATTTTAGCCTAGTTTTGAGAACAAATTATATATTTCATGCACTTTTAGTCCTTTTTCCTGTAAGTGAGCTAACGAACATGATTAGCAAAGTTTCAGGTATAAATGATGCAGAATTCAGCATTTTAGGGATTACTTGATGCCAAAGAAAGCTTTACGAAAGGAGAAAAGGAAGCTTGGACGCCGAAGGACCAAAAGTGATGCATGGGAAACCTGTCCCGGGCTAAAATAACAATTCTGAAGACTTTGGGGACTAGCAGTAATTTATTATGATTAGGATAATGATACATTAACCTAGTACAATTGGGTTAAGTATTTCATTAGCTTATTAGGATTTGGTTAAGTATTTCATTAGCTTAGTTGGAATAGGATATGGGTATTATAAATACCCTATTTTGCTAGAGATTTTAGAACATCTTTCCATCTTTCTAATATACATTCACTACTACTTCTAATTCTTTCATTAAATCTACTTTTTATTCTTCTTCTATTCTTCTATTCATCTATTTTTTCCACAACAAGAGAAACATTACTTGCTAGGGAAATTCACGCCTAAACGCCTACCACACCATTATTACACGAAATATTTATTGTGGTATAATAACAATGTCGATTGTGATTTCCTTCGCACTCATGGGTAACTAAACTTCTCTGTTAGGTTTATGGAAGCCGTATGAGATACTATCTATTACTATGAGTTTGTGAGTTCGTGACACGTATGCTGCTTATATCATTATTCTCTTCATCTTAACCTAAATTCTTTGTGGTTGCAAACGCAAGAATACACCAATATAACATTTAACTTGTTCGAAAGAAAGGTTATCTATTTGGAAAAGAGATAATGTCAAGGTAGTAGGGTCCCATCCCCTATTAAATAGTTAGTGCCGTAACTGGATTAACCTCTTGGAGAATTTGTACCGTTAGACACACTTTAAGCTCGAAAGAGTTAAAGTGAAATAATCCTCGAATAGGTCGAAATACGCCTGGATTTACCATGGAATACAATTCTCTATAAGCACATGCATGTCGGAATTCAACACACTCATAGCCAATAGAGACGTATAACTCAGAAGGTGGACATAACCCCAACTCTTCAATTCTCATTGTTTACAACTTAATAACTATTCTTTCTGTTTACTTTGCTATTTCAGTTTTACTTTAATATTTTGGCTACTCATTACAATCCCCCCTTCTTACGAGACTTGCACTAAAAGTCTAGTAATTGTTGCTTACTTGTTGACCAAGCTATTCCCCGTGGGTTCGATACCCAACCCAGTTGGGTTCTATATTTGCTAGCGACCGCTTTACACTCCTACGAGAGCTGTAGATTTAGCGTTATCAAAAATTGGCGCCGTTACCGAGGAATACGAGTGTCAATTATGTTTGTGATAATTACTAGACCCTTTGGTCAAAGATTCTCGTACTTTTACTTACAGTTTTTGTTTTTGTTTACTGTAGGTTTTTATTCAGTGCATGCCCCATACTAGAAGTTCTGGTCAACCGTTATTACCTATCAATCCCGAACCACAACGTATTGGTAGAATGGAGGCACAAACGGAAATCAAAAGGATGGCTGCTCAACAGGAGCAGGCGAGATGAGCTGCTCTTGCCGCCACCAATGTACACCAACAAAACATTGATAACCCTGGGCGAGCAACAAATCCTGACGATGAGGATTTAGGTGATGACGAGTTACTAAACCCAAGGCATGATGCTGAAATCGCAACACCTGCCAACAGAAGAGGTCGTCAAGCTCGATTTAGGTATGATCGCCAACCCATGCAACCAGATTTTGACGACGATGATGATGATCTTGATGGAGCCGGAGCCACATGAGCCATAGTTCCTGCACCATTAGCGCCCGGAGCCAAGTTCAACATCACAAGCACCATGATTCAGTTATTGCAACTCAAAGGATTATTTGGTGGATTAGCAGGCGATGATCCAAATATGCATCTCATCAACTTTATCTCTACATGAAAGTCATTTGACAATCCTGGTGTTGGTCAGAATGTAATTGATTATGTCTATTTCCATTGTCTCTATCTGGGGAGGCAACTCTATGGTTGAATGGGCTGACTCCTGATTCTATTACAAATTGGAGGCAATTGAGAGACGCTTTCCTAGAAAGATTCTTTCCGCCATCTAAAAGAGCACAATTGAGAGATGAAATCAGCAACTTTCGTTAGCTTCCAACTGAAGCCCTTCGTGAATCATGGGAGAGGTTCAAGACAAAGCTAGCGAGATGCCCAAACCATCACATGACTAATGTTCACCTAATGGAGATATTATACAGATCCTTGAATTCAATAACTAAACCAGTGGTGGATAATGCGGCTGGAGGATCTTTTATGGACCTCACCTTTGGTCAAGCAAGCAATATGCTAGATCGTATGACGAAGCAAAGTAGAGCTTGGCATACCAGGGATTCTGAGGTAGCAAGCCCCACTTTATCTATTGGCATGACTGCAGACCAAAGAAGAAGAGAAGAAGAACGTGATCAAGCTATGACGCACATGAAAACACAAGTGGATCTTCTTACAAAGCATTTATTATCAGGGAAGACAAAAAAAGTGAAAGCTATTGTGTCTAAAGGAAGAGACGAATCTGATTTGGAAGAAGAGGCCAACTACTTGAACAATCAGGGGGGTTTCCGAGGGAATACCCAAGGAAACCAAGGTCGGAACTACTATGATAGATCTAGAAACAAAGACCAAGGTAGTTGGAAGAACAAGAATGAAAAGAGTGGTTTGTACGTTCCTCCTGGAAGACGTGACGCCACCACATCTAGCTCTGGAAGTATGGAAGACATGCTGGCCAAAATATTGAAAGGAGTGGAAGCAACAAGCACTGCAGTAACGGAGGTAGTTAATGATTTGTCCTCTATGAAACAAGTAGTTGATTCTCATTCCACTTCAATCAAGCAAATAGAGCAGCAACTGAGCCAACTTTCAGCAACACTCAATCAAAGAAAGGCTGGCACTTTACCTAGCGATACTGTGCAAAACCCAAGGAATGATGGGTCGTGCATGGCCATCACTACCTGAAGTGGTAAGGTGCTGGAAACTTCAGCAAAAATCAAGCAAGTGGATGACGAAGTAGTGGACATTGATGATAAGACGAAAGGAGAAGATGCCGCAGCAACTAATCCTATCGTCCATGACGTCAATCCCAACAACGTGCAACCTGAAAAATCTAAAAAATGGAAGCAAGAGAAGAAGAAAGTCATGGAGAGAACAATTCCATACCCACCACCACCTTTCCCTCAAAGATTGAAGAAGGTGGCGGATGATACAAAGTTCAGTAAATTCATGACTATGTTGAAGCAGCTGACCATTAATGTTCCATTGGTAGAGGCACTTGAACAAATGCCTGGGTATGCGAAATTTATGAAGGATCTTATGACAAAGAAGCGGGCAGCAAGTTATGAGTTGAAAGATAATATTCATCACTGCAGCGCAATTGCTACCCGATCAATAGTTCAGAAGAAGGCCGACCCCGGAGCTTTCACTACTCCTGGCACTGTTGGGTCTTTGAATTTTTCCAAAGCATTATGTGATTTAGGACTAGGTCCTACTCCAACCAACATGAGGCTCGTAATGGCGAATAGGTCGGTAAAACGACCTGTTGGTATTCTATGTGATGTCTTGGTAAAGGTTTCTTCATTTATCTTTCTGGCAGACTTCGTTATTTTGGATTGTGAGGCAGACTCAGAAGTTACCATAATCTTGGGGCGTCCTTTCCTTGCTACGGGAAGCGTACTTATTGATTTGAGAGCTAATGAGCTTTCGTTCTGTATAAATGACGAAGTAGTTCGCTTTGATGTTTGCAAATCAATGAAGCAACCCAAAGATCAGAGTGTATTCTCGGTGGCTGATGTTTTCTTTGATGATGAGAAAGAATTACTTGAAGAAGAGCAACTTATTAATGACCCTTTGGCAGTTGTGCTCATGAATAGAGAGAATAAGGATGCTGAAAATTCTGAAGAAGCTATTTGCGCTCTATCAGGTTTAGGGACATATCGCTATGCTCCCAAGAAGCTGGACCTTGATCTCAAGAATCGACCCACACCACCAGCTAAGCCATCTTTTGAAGAGCCACCCACATTAGAATTGAAGGAGCTGGCAAGTCATTTAAAGTATGCATTCTTAGGAAGCAGAAATACACTTCTAGTCATTGTGGCAGCAGATTTGGGTGAGCAACAAGTTGCAGCTCTCATTGCTATTCTACGGAAGTACATTAGAGCCATTGGATGAAACATTGCGGATATTATTGGTATTCCACCTGGGATTTGTACACACAAGATTCAGCTTGAAGAGAAGTGCACACCCACCATTGAGCATCAAAGACGTCTAAACCCACCTATTCAAGAAGTGGTGAAGAAAGAAATTATCAAGTGGTTAGACGCGGGGGTTGTGTATCAAATCTCTGATAGTACATGGATAAGCCCGGTACAATGTGTTCCCAAGAAAAAAGGCATGACGGTGGTCGTGAATGCGAAAAATGAGCTTATTACACTCAAACCCGTCACTGGATGGAGAGTATGCATGGACTACCGAAAGTTGAATTCTTGGACACTCAAAGATCACTTTCCAATGCCATTTATGGACCAAATGCTAGATTGATTAGCGGGGAAAGGATGGTTTTGCTTCTTAGATGGTTATTCAGGCTATAATCAGATTTGTATTGCACCCGAAGACCAAGAGAAGACAACATTTACATGCCCATATGGTACGTTTGCCTTCAAACGTATGCCATTCGGGTTATGTAATGCACCAGCCACCTTTCAACGCTGTATGATGTCTATTTTTTCTGATATGGTTGAAGATACTTTGGAGGTATTTATGGATGATTTTTCAGTTGTTGGTGAGACTTTTGAAGCGTGCTTGGCAAACCTGAGCATGGCATTACAAAGATGTGTAGAATTCAACCTAGTGCTGAATTGGGAGAAGTGCCACTTCATGGTAAAAGAAGGAATCGTTCTTGGGCACAAAATCTCCGAAAGAGGGATTGAGGTTGATCGAGCAAAAATTGAAGTTATTGAGAAGCTACCACCCCCAATTTCGGTGAAGGGAGTTCATAGTTTTCTCGGCCATGCAGGTTTCTATCGTCGGTTCATCAAAGACTTCTCCAAAATTGCTATTCCATTGTGCAAAATCTTGGAGAAAGATGCGAAGTTTGACTTCAATGAAGAGTGCTTAAAGGCATTCGAATGTCTCAAAGGAAAACTCATTGAAGCCCCTATCATGGTAGCACCAGATTGGTCTCTCCTGTTCGAAGTCATATGTGATGATAGTGGTGTAGCCGTTGGAGCTGTGCTTGGTCAGAGAAAGGAGAAATTATTTCATCCTATCTACTATGCGAGTAAAGTCCTCAATGAAGCCCAAAGGAACTACACTGTGACAGAACAAGAGCTCCTAGCGGCTGTGTATGCGTTTGAGAAGTTTCATGCCTATCTATTGGGTACTAAGGTGATCGTTCATACAGACCATGCAGCTCTTAGGTATCCAATGACAAAAAAGGATGCAAAACCAAGACTAATTCGTTGGGTATTACTGCTTCAAGAGTTTGATTTCGAAGTTAAAGATAGAAGAGGTTGCGAGAACCAAGTGGCCGACCATCTATCTAGACTCAAGAACGAGCATGTGGCGCAGCCTGATGATGCATTCCCTGACGAGGAGATCCTAGCGACGATAACAGAAAACTTAGACTTTGCAAGTTTTGTGGTGAGTAATGTAATACCCGCCAATTTATCATACCATCAAAAGAGGAAGTTTATGCATGACGTACAACACTACTATTGGGATGAACCATATTTGTTTCGACGATGTGCGGATGGTATTATTCGACGATGTATATCCCATGTAGAGGTGCCTAATATATTAGAAGCATGCCACACTTCACAAGTTGGTGGACATCACGCAGGTAATCGGACTGCAAGGAAAGTATTGCAAAGTGGTTATTATTGGCCTTCGATATTTAGAGATGCCTATGACTTTGTTAGAAGGTGCGACCAATGCCAAAGACAAGGTGCTATTTTGAAACACCATGAGATGCCCATGTCGAAAATTCTTGAGGTAGAACTTTTTGATGTGTGGGGCATTGATTTCATGGGTCCATTCGTGAATTCGTTTGGAATGAAGTACATCTTAGTTGCTGTTGATTATGTCTCGAAATGGGTTGAATCTGTAGCGTTGGCCGACAACGAGGGAAAGTGTGTTGTAGCATTTTTAAAGAAGAATATCTTCTCTCGCTTTGGAGTACCACATACTATCATAAGTGATGGAGGATCTCACTTTTGCAACAAGCTATTCAAATCCGTGTTGGCCAAGTATGGTGTCAAGAAACATAAGGTAGCCATACCTTATCACCCACAAACGAGTGGACAAGTAGAGGCTTCCAATCGGGAGATCAAGCAAATCCTTGCGAAGACGGTAAATGTGAATAGGAAGGATTGGTCTCGGAAGCTAGATGATGCACTGTGGGCGTATAGGACTGCATTCAAAACACCCATTGGCATGTCCCCTTATCAACTAGTTTTGGGAAGGCTTGTCATTTACCCATTGAGCTCGAACATAAGGCATTGTGGGCGTTGAAGCAATTGAATTTGATATGGGATGATGCAATGAATCTGAGGTTGGAGCAGCTGAACGAATTAGATGAGTTCCGTCTCCATGCATATGAAAGGTCAGACCTATACAAGGAGCGGATGAAGAAGTATCATGATTAGCGGATTGTTCGACGAAGCTTTCAAAAGGATAATATGGTGCTTCTCTTCAACTCTAGATTGAAGCTGTTCCCAGGTAAGTTAAAGTCTAAGTGGTCTGGTCCATACAAAGTTATCCAAGTCTACTCGTCTGGAGTAGTTGAGTTGGAAGACACCAATGGTGTTGTCTTCAAGGTGAATGGTCAAAGTGTTAAACCTTATATCGGTCCTCTTGACTCGATGAATTATATGGCCATCACTTATCTCGACGAAGTCTAAGTACTCGAGGTAACTATATCGAGCCACGACAATAAATAAGGTGCTAGATGGGAGGCAACCCATCATTTATCGTTTATCATTTATCGTTCTTCATTTTTTTAGTGTGTGTTTTGCTTTTGATAAATAAAAATCCAAAAATAAGAGTCGTGCCACGACCAAAACTAAGGCGCTTGGTGGTAGGCAACCCATCGTACTAATCGTTTTCATTGGTTTTGAGCAAATGTAGGTGCAAGAGGTATTCAACGAGGAGATTGGTTTCAAATGACGATTTGGACGTAGTGTATGGTAAAGGTGGTAAGTTTGGAATTAAGATGAACAAGGCTATGGATTGAGCATTGCTCATGACAAAATAGGCATCGAGCAAGGCTAGGCCTAGGTAAAACTAGGCCACGAACAAGGCAACGCCTATACTATAGCCTAAGGTCTCGGAATCTAGTGTGCAAAGGCATAGGCGCCGCCCATGCTCAAGTATGCTATAGCATAGGCGCCGCCTATGCAAAAGCATTTGGTCTGAGAATCTCATATGCCATGCTAAAGGCGCCGCCTATGGTCACTTTGGGCATTGCACTAGGCACCGCCTATGCTAGCAAATGCTTTGCATTAGGCGCCGCCTATACCATGCATAGGCAAAGCTAAAGGCGCCGCCTATGGTCACTTTTTGTCTCCAAAACCGATTTTAAATGGGTCAAAACCCGACCCATTCTTTTCCTATATAAAGGGGACTTAGTCTTAAAACATAAACACATTGAAATCTTGACCTAGGCGCCGCACATAGCATCCAAACCATCTCAAAATTATTCTTTTTTCTCTCCCACTTCACAAGAACATCTCCAAAGGCTTCAATCATGTAAGTACTCTCTTGTTCTTCATCTATTTTTCGTAAGTACTACGTTGCTATGTCTATTATGAATTGCTACATCTTGAAGAAATATTGGTGATGTTAATGTGTTTGAATTGATTGATACAAAACCATGTGAGTGAACATATACGTTAGGATGATCTTAAACTATTTCCGACTTGAATTTGATTTTGATGCATTGTTACACTAATTGCGGAATTGCTATAGTCATGAACATTGCATAACCTTGTCACTTGAATACCTACATGTTAGAAGATCTCGTTCATCGGGATATAACTTAAAGTTTCCTACCGACATAGAAGGTTGTGACTATTGATAGTAACTATACCAGGATGTAATCCCTATGTAGTAGTCTTGTTATGCCTAACATGAAAGTATTTCAAAGGTTGCAAGAAGTGATACATCTCTGATTTTCTTGTCGGAATATAGCTCCTAACAACGTATGTCGACGAAGTCTAAGTAATCGACCACTTGCACTTCACTATTTTGTATCAACAAAACTAAGTGTGGGGTGGTACCCCTATGGCTTGTTTATGGATTGTATCCTCATGAATGTGTTTAAGTCTCAGGTACAATGGCTCCTAAAGCAAGACAAGACAAGGCTACCACTTCCCAAAAGGGCAAGAAAAGAGGTCGCAAGGACCAAGGAGAATCATCCTCAATGCAATTACCACGCCGCATGTTTGGAATAAAATGGGTTCTTGAGGAGGAATCCAAGGAATGGTATAGGAACAACAAGGAAGGAAAATACGTTCATGTCGACTTAATCAACAAGGACAGCCTAGCGAAGAAGAAGCCGCGCATGTTGGCAAAAATCATGGCATTAAATTTGGATTTCATCTTCCGCGACATGGGAGAATGTAATCTTAATTTAACAAGGGAATTTTATGCCAATTGGTCGCCGAAAACCACAGGCAGCGAAGTCAAGATTCGGGGCCAAGTTCTATAACTCAATGCGGATTTGATCAACTCCTTTCTTGGCTTGCCTTCAGTCGATCCAGCACCATTCAAAGAGCTGTACAACAGACCTCCTTATAGAGCAATTCAACACACACTTTGTGGAAGTAGATCCATGGCAAGGTGGAGTATACAAAAAGACACCGGACGACACAACACCTTCCCCTATGCTCCTTTGAATAGGGAAGCAAGGATATGGTTGCGTATTGACAACTCTTGTCTTATCCCTGGGACTCAGTACACCAAGATAACAAGAGATAGAGTGTGCTTGGTCTACGCTTTGATGACGAATGTCCCTATCAACATTGGCGCAATCATTTTCTCTACAATGCGGAAGGCTAGACTACACAAGCGGTCCCACTCCACTTTTGGCAATCTGTTGACAGCAATCTTGCGGAAGGAGGACATTGAAGAGGAACCAGCTGATCACAAACTCCCACATAACCCGAAGAAGGTTGACCTCACAAAGGTCAAAGATGCTGAAACAACACATGGCGTCAACCTTACTACTGCGGAGAGACATACTCGAGATGAGAGTTTCTTCCGTCATCTTTATGGCATGACTCGGTTCACAATGATGAGTGGTGGATGTGTTCCAACTGCTGTAGAGCTCTAACAGCTGGACCATGACTATCCAATGAACATGCATGAGAGGGAGATGTGTGGAGTAGGTACATACTTTGAGGAACCTCTTGATGATGATGTACCGACCAATGATGATCGACGCATGCCAGACTCCGACGTGGAGGAGAATTCTGACGACGACTCCTATGATGATTCCGACAAAGGGGGTATGACCCCCGACATAGAGGAGGAGTCCGACTGACCAGGTTCTTTGTATTTATTTTCCACTGAGGGCAGTGTCCCGTTTAAGTGTGGGGTGGTGGTATTTGCATGCTTTACTTCTCTATCCGCATTTGCATTTATTTATTTATGTTTGTTTGATTGGTATTTGCATGCTTTACTTCTCTATCCACATTTGCATTTATTTATTTATGTTTGTTTGATTGAGTTTTTTTCGTTTTTTTCATTTTTTTTGTTTTTTTCGTTTTTTTCGTTTTTTTCGTAGTTAATTTTTTTAGCTTAGCATGAAGTTAATAGGCAGCATGAGATTATAACAAGAGTTTGTGCTAACATCATGACTATTGAGACGTTTAGGCTCTAATTGTGACTCACTACGTGATATTGTGTGGTATAATTCCTTCAGTTGTTGGGGCAAGAGTCTATACTACTTCCAATAAAGTCGACCATGTGCCTTGTGTATGAGATGATAGTATATTCTATGTTTTTGGCTGATGCTAGAACTTGCCTGGTATGTATGTAAAGCGAAAATAAAGAATGTAAGTCTAGGAGATGATTTATGCATTTCTTTGGTAACCTATGATTATTTACCTTCATTCTTACCTACCCATGGACATTATCCTAATTAAAACCTTTTGAGCCTTTAGCCTATTTTCCTTGACAACCTCATATGTAAGCCTAATCCATTTTTTTTTCAAGACCATAATTTGATCCAAATTCCTAAGTGCTTTAAAGTATAAAGTCATGTGACAAAATAGGAGGAAATTGGGTGAGTATGATGCTTTAGAATGTATTGGTTCTTGAATTTGTTATGAAAAAGAATTGCTATCATAAGAGGTATATTATGAAAAGAAAAAGGAAAGAAAAGCTGAAAAGTTGCTTAAAATTGAAAGAGAAAAAGGGTGGTAGAATAAAAGAAAGTAGAAAGGTTGTTTGAAAGAAAAAGTGTTAATGATACAAGGTGATGTATTAAAGCACTTAGGAACATAGTCACTATTTCTGGCCAAAATAGTCCTACCTGTCCCTTAGCCTACATTACAACCCGTAAAAGACCTAGTTGATCCTAAGCCTAGCATTCTGACATTTAGTGGAGCATTACACTAAGGGAAAGCCTATGGTCATCAGTTGCTGCATATGAATTCTTTGAGAGAGCGAGAGCAAGGATATTTTTCCCATGTTTGAAAAAGATGCTATACTTGTGAGTAATTATGGGTAACATATTGTGAGACACACATGGTTGATGAGTTTTGGATAGTTGTGTATGATTATTTGTACCTTAACTTTTGAGTAAGAGTTTACCACCATCACGATTCTATATTAGAGGTTGAATTATTTCTACTAATGATCGGAAAACTACTCTTTGTTGGTAATATTTAGTGTTGTTGCTGTGAAACCTTAAGTTAATGTTTAGAGGGACATGATATTTTGTTCGAGGACGAACAAAGCTTCAAGTGTGGGGTGTTGATGATAGGCGAATTTACACGCCTATAGTGCTATATTTTACCCATATTTTAGCCTAGTTTTGAGAACAAATTATATATTTCATGCACTTTTAGTCCTTTTTCCTGTAAGTGAGCTAACGAACATGATTAGCAAAGTTTCAGGTATAAATGATGCAGAATTCAGCATTTTAGGGATTACTTGACGCCAAAGAAAGCTTCACGAAAGGAGAAAAGGAAGCTTGGACGCCTAAGGACCAAAAGTGATGCATGGGAAACCTGTCCCGGGCTAAAACAACAATTCTGAAGACTTTGGGGACTAGCAGTAATTTATTATGATTAGGATAATGATACATTAACCTAGTACAATTGGGTTAATTATTTTATTAGCTTATTAGGATTTGGTTAAGTATTTCATTAGCTTAGTAGGAATAGGATATGGGTATTATAAATACCCTATTTTGCTAGAGATTTTAGAACATCTTTCCATCTTTCTAATATACATTCACTACTACTTCTAATTCTTCCATTAAATCTACTTTTTATTCTTCTTCTATTCTTCTATTCATCTATTTTTTCCACAACAAGAGAAACGTTACTTGCTAGGGAAATTCACGCCTAAACGCCTACCACACCATTATTACACGAAATCTTTATTATGGTATAATAACAATGTCTATTGTGATTTCCTTCGCACTCATGGGTAGCTAAACTTCTCTGTTGGGGTTATGGAAGCCGTATGAGATACTATCTATTACTATGAGTTTGTGAGTTCGTGACACGTATGCTGCTTATATCATTATTCTCGTCATCTTAACCTAAATTCTTTGTGGTTGCAAACGCAAGAATACGCCAGTATAACATTTAACTTGTTCGAAAGAAAGGTTATCTATCTGGAAAAGAGATAATGTCAAGGTAGTAGGGTCCCATCCCCTATTAAACAGTTAGTGCCATAACTGGATTAACCTCTTGGAGAATTTGTACCGTTAGACACGCTTTAAGCTCGAAAGAGTTAAAGTGAAATAATCCTCGAATAGGTCAAAAGACTCCTGGATTTACCATCGAATAAAATTCTCTATAAGCACATGCATGTCGGAATTCAACACACTCATAGCCAATAGAGACGTATAACTCAGAAGGTGGACATAACCCCAACTCTTCAATTCTCATTGTTTACAACTTAATAACTATTCTTTCTGTTTACTTTGCTATTTCATTTTTTACTTCAATATTTTGGCTACACATTACAATCCCCCATTCTTACGAGACTTGCACTAAAAGTCTAGTAATTGTTGCTTACTTGTTGACCAAGCTATTCCCTGTGAGATCGATACCCAACCCAGTTGGGTTCTATATTTGCTAGCGACCACTTTACACTCCTACGAGAGCTGTAGATTGAGCGTTATCAGTATACAGGAACTGCCTAGTTATGATATCTCAGAAAGTCACTTCAGCAGACTTAGTGAAATTAGAGATGACTAATTTTGATGTCATTCTCAGCATGGATTGGCTTCATTCATTCTATGCCACAGTCTATTATAGAAATAGAATAGTTCAGTTTCAATTTTTGAATGAACCCATCCTAGAGTGGAAGGGTAGTGTATCCTCTTTCAGAGGTCAACTTGTTTCCTACCTTTGGACATGAAAAATGATATCTAAAAGATGTGTCTATCATCTTGTTTGAGTTAAGGATACTAGTTTCGAGACTCCCAATATTGAATCGGTTCCAATTATAAATGAATATTAAGATGTTTTTCCCAAAGATCTCTAGGAATTCCTCCCGAAAGGGAAATAGACTTCGGTATTAATCTTCTTTTAGATACTCAGCTTATCTCTATTCCACCATATAGAATGACATTAACAAAACTCAAAGAAATTAAAGGGCAGTTGAAGTATCTTTTTAATAAGGGATTCATAAGACCCGGCATTTCCCCATGGGGCACACCAGTCTTATTCATGCGTAAGAAAGATAGTTCTCTCAGAATATGCATTAATTACTGTCAAATCAATAAAGTCACTGTCAAGAACAAGTATCCTTTTCACAGAATTGATAAATTGTTTGACCAACTTTAAGGTTCTAGCTTTTCTCCAAGATAGACCTCAGATCCGGCTATCATCAGCTAAGATTCAACGAATGTGACATTCGAAAAATAGTATTCCATACTTGGAATGGTCACTTCAAACTCTTAGTTATGTCATTTGGTCTTACTAATGCCCCATCCACTTTCATAGACTTGATGAACGGTGTGTTTAAGCAGTACTTGGATATGTTCATCATAGTCTTCATAGATGATATTCTAGTCTATTCTCGTAGTGAGCGAGATCATGGAGACCATCTCAAAATAGTACTTCAGACTCTCGAATATCATTAGCTATTTGACAAATTCAGCAAGTGTGAGTTTTAGCTAAGGTCAGTAGTATTCCTTAGTCATATCATTTCCAGTGATAGCATTAGAGTAGATTCTCAAAAGACCAAAGCAGTAAGAAACTGGCCTCACCCTGTCTCTCCATTAGATATCAAGAGTTTCCTGGGTTTGGCTGGCTATTATAGGTAGTTTGTTAAGGGATTTTCCTCTATTGCATCCCCTATGTCTAGATTGACTCAGAAGAAAGTCAAGTTCCAGTGGTCAGATCCTTGTGTGAAAAGTTTTCAGGAGTTGAAGACTCGAATCACCTTAACTCCAGTTCTAGTGTTACTAGATGGTTTAGATGGGTTCATAGTGTATTGTGATACATCTAGAGTGGGTTTAGGTTGTGTCCTCATGCATCATGGTAAGGTCATAGCCTACGCCTCCAGACAACTTAATATCCCCATGAGAAGAATTATCCTACTCATGATCTTGAGTTAGACGCCATTGTATTTGCCTTTAAGATTTGTAGTCATTATCTATACGGTGTTCATGTAGATGTGTTCATGGATCATAAGAGCCTCCAGTATGTATTTTCTCAGAAATATCTCAATCTTCGTCAGAGGAGGTGGGTACAGATCTTGATACAACATAAGTGTCCTTTATCTTCTGAGCAAGGTCAATGTAGTGGCCAACTCTCTCAGTAGACTGTCTATGGGTAGTGTTGCTCATGTCGAAGAAAGTAAGAAGAATTTAACTCAAAAAGTCCATAGTCTTGCCAGACTAAGCATTCTCTTAGTCGATATAGAAGAGGATGATATATGGGTTCAGAATAGTTTAGAATCATCTGTAGCTTCCGAGGTGAAAGAAAAGCAAGATAGGGATCCTAACTTTGTCCAATTAAAAGAGTCAGTCAAGGATCAGAAGGTAGAGTTTTTCTCCCAAGGGGGAGATGATGTTCTTCATTATTAGGGTCATCTGTGTCTTCTAGCTATAGATGACTTAAAGCAGCGAATTCTTGCAGAAATGTATGGTGCGTGCTACTCTATTCATTTAGGGACCACAAAGATGTACCGTGATTTATGGGAAATCTATTGGTGGAGTAGGATGGAGAAAGATGTTCCAGATTTTGTGGCTAAGTTCTCTACATGTCAGCAGGTTAAGATACATCATTAGAAGCCTAGTGGTCCTATGCAGGAGTTCATTATTACTACTTAGAAGTAGGAATAATTTAACATAGACTTCGTGACAGGTTTACGCCGAACTCATCATCATCATGATTCAGTTTGGGTTATCATAGACAGAATGACCAAATCAGCCTATTTCCTTCCAATCCATACCTCTTATTAAGTCGAGGATTATTCCAAACTCTACATCAGGTAGTTGATCAGATTGAATGGTGTTTTGCTATCTATTATCTCAGACAGAGGTACCCAGATCAACTCTTATTTATGGAAAGCGTTTCAAAAGGGTATTGGTACCCAAGTTCATCTTAGTACAGCCTTTCATCCTTAGAAAGATGGTCAAGACAAAAGGACTATTCAGACTTTATAAGATATGCTAAGGGCATGTGCAATTGATTTCAAGGGTAGTTTGGATGATACTTGCCTTTGATTGAGTTTTCATACAATAATAGCTATCATTCCAGTCTTAAGATGGCTCTATTTGAAGCTCTCTATGGTAGGAGATGTAGATCTCCAATTGGTTGGTTTGAAGTTAGTGAGGCCTCAGTTATAGGACCTGACTTGGTATTCAACACCTTAGAGAAAGTCCAGTTGATCAAAGAAAGACTCCGGACTTCTCAGAGCCAACAAAAGTCTTATGCAGATGTTCGTAGAAAAGATCTCAAGTTCGATATTGATGACTATGTCTATATAAAGATCTCTCACATGAAGGGAGTGAAGAGTTTCGGCAAGAAGGGAAAGCTCAGTCCCTTAAAGATTCTCAGTAGCTTTGGCAAGGTAGCTTATGAGCTCAATTTTCCTTCAGATCTAGCCTCAGTTCATCCAGTTTTCCATGTCTCTTTGCTCAAGAAATGTAGAGGTGACCTAGAAGTTGTAGTCCCTATTCAGAGCATCGATGTACAGAACAGTCTCTCTTATGAATAGATTCCAGTTGAAATCCTAGAATATCAGACTCGTAGATTGAGGAACAAAGAAGTCCCTCTAGTTAAGGTTCTTTGGTGAAATCAGTCCATCGAGGGAGCTACTTGGGATTAGGAAGCAGACATGCGTACCAAGTATCCTCACCTTTTCTCCACTGACTCAAATCAAGCTCAAGGTTTCAATTCTCCTTTAGCTTACTCAGTTTCATGTTCAATGTTCGTCACAAAATTGGTATTAAGTACTATTGCATATTCAGTCATGCATTTATGTATCAGCTTAGTTATGTAATTATGCATTATACATGCATTCTCATTATGAGAAACTTAGTTCATCAAAACACGCAGTCATGCATTCATGAATTAGTTACACATGTATCAGATATACATGTTCAGTATGATATGTTCAGTTATCAGTCGTATCAGTCATGCGATTCTGTTCTAGTCATTCACGTTTAGTATGTATATTGGTTATCTTCTCCCCTAACTCTCAGTCTCATTCGAGGATGAATGTTCTCAAGGGGGAAATATTGTAATACCCCATACTTTTTCCTAGCTTGAAATTTATCCAAAGAATGTTAGAAGCTTTATTTAAAAGAAGAATATACTTTTGTACATATGGTATTTTTAATATTTTCACTTTTTTTCATGTGGTAAATTGAATTAGCTTTCCAACGATAACTATTTCATCAAAATCCAACTTCAGAGGAGAAAGTTATGAAAAAAATACAGAAGGCAGTAAAACCGCCCAGGTTGGATGGTGAGGTCGATGGACCATCGGACTAGCGACGGATCATCACACACGACTGTCACCCATGACCATTGCAGCGAGGCAGTGTGACTACCTTCTGCCTAGGAGTGACGGCCCAGGCCAACAGAGAGTCGGACTAGCAACGAACCATCGCTCAGGCTGTCGCGAGGAAAACAGTGAGGTCACCTTCTGGATAAGGTGCGGCGGGCAGGTTGATAGACCGTCGAACTTGCGACAGACCATCGCAGGTCCCATTTAGTTATTTTAAGTCTTTTTTTAAAGGGGAATTTTTGGTCTTTTACTACCCATTTATATACCCAATTATATCCAACCAAAGCTCAGAAATTCATTATTCTTCTACCACAACAAAATTAGGGTTTTCTCTCTAATGTTAATTTCCAAGAACAAAATCCAAATCTTCTTCAAGAACTAAGAGATTTAGATTCTTCAAGTTTGAGAACTTCAAGAAAACTCAACCCAGGTATGCCTAGTGTTCATACATGGACTCCTTTCGTCCATGAAGCCCAAGAATCCCTTTTCTAAGTTCAAGTTTTATGGATTTCCTTTTTGAATTTTCATGACTTGGGCTGCTCTTGCTCATGTTGATAATGAGTAATTGAATTTATTCATTGATTGGATGATAAATTATATGTGGGTTTGATCAGTACAGATATAGATTCAAGCTAACCTATACCTAAACCCTTAATTGATGAAATTAGAATTGAATAATGATGTTTAATTGTTGTATAATGTTGTTTAAACATACAATGCCTACCATGTGTTTGAATAAATGCCTAGATGAAGGAAAATTCCCAACTAGCATGATATCATGAAATCCCCATGTATGTACAAGTTTATACAGATCACATGTTTGATGAAATGCTTTAATAAATGTATTATGGGTTATGATCTTAGTCATGTATTCAAGAAAGTCATGCTTTGTCAGTTTCTTTCCATCGAGTCCTGGGGATACTTGTACCTAAAATATTAGTTGTGTGCCTAGATCCATGTCATATTTTCATGATACTCTCAGTCAATCTATGATCCTTAGACTTCAGACAGTCTTATGACTCAGGAAATCTCCATGATCTCATTAACTCAGTCACTTGTCAGATATCAATAGTATTCCATTAGTCAATGGAATTCAGTAACTCAGTCCATGTTCAGTTTAGTAAATCATGTTCAGTGTTTATTCAGATAGTAGTAGAAATTAGCACCGAGTGAATCTAAGGATGGGAACTCACCTATTATATAAGGGTGTGGTTCTTAGAAGCAATCCCTATGTTCCAGAACTATGTAGCCAGCATAGGTTTAGATATCATAGTTTGCTATATGAAGGTAGATGAGGTGGCTTAACCTACTATATGAGGGTTCCCACCATTCTCACTAGAGTTACCTGTATATTAGGGTCACTAGCATATTTTCCTTACAAGTGGCGCGATATTGACACCCTTCCAATCAGGGCACAGATTAGACCCCAGCTCATCTATTAAGCACATTTGGGGTATGTCGGTTAGATGAATACTTCCCATAGTTTCAGTAGCAGTATCAGTCAAGAACTCAGATAGTTCTTCAGATTTTAGGACTTTCAAATACAGTACATAACTCATCTAGTTTCATCAGATTCAGGACTATCAGATATAGTCACTCATGTTATCAGTTATATCAGTTATCTTTATGTCATCTTATTAGTATTCAGATTCAGTAATCATGTTATTATGATATCAGTGTCAGTTTTATGTCTCATGCATGTACTCTTACGCTCATGGTAGTCAATCTGTTAATATATTTGTTCATGCATATGAATCCCATGCCTTCAGCTTACCTCATATACATACCAGTACATTCAAATTACTGACGCTTTTATGCTATGGTGTCTTATACCATAGGTTTAGAGACACGAGTTCCAGAGCATCAGTAGATTCTAGTCTCAGCAGTCATAATTAGAAGTGAGTCCTCATCTTTTGAGGACACGATCATCATTTTACTACCTCGTTAATTAATTTATTAGTTGGGGACATGTCCCATCAACTCCTTATTTAGACAGTCATGTTTAGAGGCTTTTCAGATGACAGTATGTTCAGATGGTTTAGTTTAGTTTTGGTTTGGGTATTTCATACCCCATCCATATGTTATGATTTATGAGATCTTATGTTACAGTTTTGAACCTTAGGTCCTTTTAGTTCATGTTTCCGTATTATACAGTATGTATGCAGTATACAGGTACAGATATCAGTCATGGATTAACTTATGGTCCTTCAGGGTCATAAGAATCGTGTAACATTCCGGTACCAGATTTGGGGCATTACAGACATAAATACTGAAAGAAGGGAAACTTTTTCTAAAACATCTCATAGCATCCTGTCCATAAGTGTGACATGCTACACATCCATGCACAAGACTTTACTAGATGGGGCTTTTAGACTTCTTAGGAAACTGTTGAACCTTAGGCTCTGATACCAAGTTTGTAACACCTCTAGCATGTACCCCGGATGCTACATGGTGCTTATAACCCTAAAGGACCATAAGATAACCCATGAATGATAAATGCAGTGATCACTAAAATATGATACTATAATAAATGCGGAAAAATTGGCTGAAATACTGTAAGGTTCAAAACCTATAAATACAGATAAAGTGTATCAACTGAAATAACAATCTGTAATACAAAACACTGTCTGAAAACTCATCTGAAAATCCTTAAATCTGAAACTATCAGAAAGTGGAGTTGATGGGACAATCCCCCAACTAACTCCATCTACTTAAATATTAAGTCGAAAGTAATAATGAAATGAAAGAATATCCTCAAATGACGAGGACTCACTGCTAAATCTATTATTGGTTGAATTTGGATCTATCTATGCACGGTCAGTAACCTGAGCATCTGAAACTATTATATAAGACATAATAGTGCAAGGAAATAGTATGCATCAGTACGTGAAATTTACTAGTATGCTAGATGGGGTAAGGCTGAATGCAAGGGTTCATATGTATGAACAACAACTGACTGTACGATATAGAGTAACTGAACATGAGAGTACATGGATAACTGATACTTCCATAAATACTGAGTATGCACTACTATTCATATAAATAAATACTATGACTAAGCTTATCTAAAGCTAAGTCTTAAGTTCTGATACTGAATAACTGATATCTGAAGTTACTGATACTGGTTGACTATATCTGACAATCTGGATTTGTAGAATTGGACTGAATTCTATTCTAAAGACTAAAACTAAGATTGTGGCAGTTAATCATCTAACCGATACGCCCTAAACAAGATAAATGATTTAGGGTCCAACCTATGACCTCAGTTAGAAGGTGTCAATACCGTATCATGGGTAAAGGTACTAAAGAGTCACCTTCTACTGGCAGGTGTCCTAAACGAGAATGGTGGTACCCTCTACTGGCAGGTAAAGCACCATATCAACCCTCAACTGGTAGATTGATGTCTCAGCCTACGCTGGCTACGTAGTTATGCAATGCAAGGATTGCTTCTAAGGATCAGGCCCTCTACTGATAGGTGAGCCCCCATCCTTGGGTTCACTCAGTGCTGAATCCTACTCCCAACTGAAAGATGCTAAACTGAGTATACTAAACTAGACTAGACTAATACTAAGTTTACTAAGTTTTCCTGAGTTCTGTAACTGACTTAGTTCTTCTGAGTTTTGAAACTGGATGAGAGTACTTTTAACTATGACATGAATGATATTATTCTGTAAGTAACACTAACTCTGGGTAAACAGCTAAATTTTCGGGTATTAAATGCCCCAGGACTCGATAGCATGAAAAGTTGAGTATAGCATAATCTTGAATAACATAACATTTTTCACTTGTTCATAATTCATCCATAGAGACATTTTATGAAACACTTGTATGGCATAAGCTTGTACATATACTAGCAAGTCATGATTGCACCACTTAATTCACATGGACATTCTATCAAACAATTTGGGAGCACAACTTAATGCACATAATCACGAATAACTTATAAACACGGCAACTACAATGCCCAAACTTGCAATTTCATGGGTTTCACATAGAACTCGTATAATTACCCATAAATACAATTCTATTTTCATGAATCTTATCATAATCATGGATGAAAAACTAAATTAGCATCATAGATACATTAATAACTTTGTAAATTCAAGCGTTTATCAAGATAATCACATATTCATCACACATGCTATTCAATTTCTTGAAACTTGCACTTAAACCATGGATTTGAACCCAACTAATATCATGAACATGAATTCAATCTAATTCAAACATTGAAATCATAAATCATAAATCTTGAAGTTTTAATAACGGATTCTTGGACTCTATAGGTCAAAGGGACCCATAGATTAACAACTAACAAACCTTGGAAAGTTAATTAAGGTGCTTGAAGAAATTCTTGAGTTTTGATCTCGATTCTTAAAGTTAGAGCTTATTTTCTTTAGAGAGAATGCATTTGATTTGGGAAAAATTGAATAATAATGATGTAACTAGGTTAATTTTGGGTAATTTGCATGTTAAATGCTGATTTGGGTCAAGAAAAAAAAATATTCAACTACCCCTGGGAATGATTTAAAATCGTTACTAAAAAATTTCTGATTTGTGCACCTGGGGTGACACGCCACTATCGCGCCAAGACACTGGAAAATTACAACTGAGAATGTGGCTAGTGGCGTGATAACGCTCAACTTACACGTCAAATTAGTGCAAGGTGGTCGTCGTTAATATATTTACCCAACTTTTGAGTCGGGGTCGAATCCACAAGGAACAATGTGAGTGGGGATTAAACTAATTTGACACTATAGCTACAAGTTAAATTCAAACAAATGATACAAAAAGATAAAATAGGGCTTTTTAATGATTGAACAAAAGTTATTAACACTTCAATTCACCTTTGAACTCAAAGTTTAAACTGCAATATTTCAAATAAATGATAAAGAGAAACTAGAGTTGTGGTCACTATGTTTATTAGCCCCTCATTGAATGATAGTTGTAGTACTGGATTCCCATGACTTGTGGGAAATATCAAATTATCAGTTTCGACATTCCATCTAAGTGTTCCTCAACGTACCTAGATGTTGAACTCTCTAATTCTCTAGAACATAGGAAAGCATTCTATTCATACTGATTTTATCTCGAGTTGATCAATCTTGTTACAACATTAATCATTAGATGAGAACTTAACCTTCCCAAATCCTCGTTGATAATTCGCTACCTTTAGTTTATTTTTCAGTTTGAGCGAACAAACATAAGGCTAGATCTATTACTTGCAACCAATAGAAACAATCATTACAAAGTAATTATCAAGATGTTCCCACAATCACTCAAACTCTAACCAACTATTAAATCCATGAAGGAATAATCATAGATCCCACAACCCTAGTTATGAGTTTTAGTTCCACATGAGAAAGAAAGAAATAACCATAACTGAATCCATAATTCAAAGTGATTAAACTTACAAAAGATGTAATTAGAAATTGATTCTCTTCCCAAATTCAAGAAGAATATCCCACAACTAAATCAAAGAATTGAAAATTGAAATCCAAGTTTAGAGATCAAAGAGTAGTAAAGTAGTCTTTGGAATAAGTTCAAGATGTTCATCCATTTTTCAATGAAACCCTAAAAGCTTCTATTTATATCCATAACTTAAGAAAAAATTGAAATAAAAAATTCAGATTTTTCTCCTTAGCTGATGACATGTTTGATAGCTTATCAGATATCTGATAGCTTATCAGACTATGTCGTCAGACATGATCCCCATTTCTTGCCTTCTACTTATGTGTGACAACATGCCTAATGGCTCAATAGAGTTCCGATAGCTTATGAGAACATGTCTTCAGGCATGCTTCAAAATTTTGCCTTCTGCTTCTGAGTGATGGCATACTTGGTGGCTTTTCAGAAACCTGACGGCTTATCTAGGGATGTCGTCACACTTCTGCTTCAACCTCCTCACACTGTCTACAGCTGACAATGACTCTGATAACTTATCATAAATTTGATGACTTATTAGACAAGTCGTCAACTACACTTTCATGGCCACTTGTTCCAAATTTACCTCTTTTCCTCTTATTTTCTTTAGTTTACTTGCATCTTGACTTTCCTATATTATCAAAGAGAAAACAATCAAAAATGACAAAAGGTTCTTAAGACTTTACAATTATTTCTAGTTTAAAGCATCAAATGTGTAAACGTTAGCTCACACATCAACACCCTCAACTTAAAACAATTTCTTGTCCTCAAGCATCTTAAACATAACTAAGAGGATACAAAGCACATTCGGCAGTCAATTATCCATTTTAGTTCAAAACATATTTACCATCTCCAAGGTCAGTCATCTCAAACTCAACTGTGTATATTACTGAAAAGAAACAATGCAACACAAAGGAATCACGCTATGGAATCAACTTAGAAACAACAAGCATGCATTTACCAATATTACACTACCCAAACAAGTTAGCAACTAGCTACATAACCTGTGTGCCTTTACAACAAAGAAGTCCCTCGTCACTCATATAAGAAATAACATATGTAATTGTGGGGACAATAAATAGACACTCACTCTCAAAAAGAAGTTCCAATCAATGTATGCTGAATACCATAAGCTTGCCTTTATTTTTATTACCAAGGTTTTCAGATAGGTAATCTAGGATCACTATAGGTATTTTTCTTCATCTTGTATCGTAGGCTAAGGGATGGTATGATACTCAATGATATTTAAGGTGACTAAGAGTCCTTGGTAGTACACTAACTTTTGGGGTCTCATTTATTTACCTTTACCTAATTCTCGCCTTTCTTGATCACACATACTCCAGATGGGTGCGGTCTTTTTGACAATCATTTCTTTTTTTTCACAACTTTTCTTTTCTTATTCTTTTTCCATCGCACCCAGATTTTTGTTCTTTTCTTTTATTCTACCGTTCTTCATACTCATTTTACATCACGCACCCTTATGGTAGCCACCCTCAACTTAGGCTATTTTCCTAAGTCAAAGTGTACAATGTCCAAGGAGGACCAGGGTTAAAACAGGTTTATTGTGATGCAAATGGGAAGGTGATAGGTATAATAAAAACAATAGGCATTCAGGGTCAAAATCAGGATCAAGGGATATTATTCACACATGGAAGATCTAATGTCAATCACATAATACGAATACAAACAATAAAATACCTTGGGTTGCCTCCCAAGTAGCGCCTAATTTAGTGTCGCGGCAAGACCCAACTCAGATTTTTCCTCCATCTTGAGGATATGAATTTCACCCCAGCTTAGAGTCCATCTTCGTTCCTCACTCATAGGGGGTGGTACAAAAATTAATGAACCGAGTAATAGAATGTGCATGGTAAACCACTCGTCCCTAAAGTGAGGTGTGTTTTTATGTTGCCGATCTAGTGTAAAATAAAGAATATAGGATTATTGTTCCATATCTTCACACTCTTCTACTATTTTAAATGATTCCACTAACAAGATATCATCTAAACATAATACAAAAAATTTCTTCAAATGCAGCCCAACAAATCCTACTTCAAAATCTATACTATCCTCAATACCTTCACTTTTATTCACCATTTCAATGTCAGTCTCAAGATCAAGATGACAATCGAGTGACTGCGATTCTTGTGCTTTCTCTACAAATTGGATAATGTCCTCCTTATACTCTTCTTTCTTTAGCTATTGTAGACATGGTGGCAGTGGTAACTCCTTCAGATCTGCGCACAACTGTGCTTGATTCTCTAAGATTTATTTCATCAATTTGTCCAGTTGAATCATGATAGCACACATATCTTCAGAATGATCACTTTGACAATAAGGCAAACACCAATTTACAGTCTGTTCCCCAGTTAGAACAGTGTCTGCATCATATTGTGAAGGTCCCATCCATGCACTTCCATCTAAATCTGGACAGTAAGCCTCATAATGCGGTCCCTCACAATAATAGTAAGAATCGTCATCACTCAAAAAAACATCTTGATGATAGGAGAATTTACGTGCCTATATCAATATATTTTGCCCATATTTTAGCCTAGTTTTGAGAACTAATTATATATTTCATGCACTTTTAGTCCTTTTTCCTGTAAATGAGCTAACAAATATGATTAGTAAAGTTTCAGGTATAAATGATGCAAAATACAGCATTTTATGGCTTACTTGACGCAAAAGAAAGCTCACGAACGAAGTGGAAAGGAGCTGGACGCCTAAAGGACCAAATCTGCTGCATGGAAAATCTGTCCCGGGCTAAAACAGCAATTCTGAAGACTTTGGGGACTTACAGACACAAAGCTGGATTTTTACAAAGATACATTAACCTAGTATAATTAGGTTATGTGTTTTACTAGTCTATTTGGATTATGATATTGTAACCTTACCCTAGTACATTTGGGTCAAGGATTTCATTAGTATATTAGGATTTGGTTATTTATTTCATTAGCTTAGTAGGAGTAGGATGGGAGTATTATAAATACCATATCATGCTAGAGATTTTGAGGGAACTCCTCCCTTAGTGGAGAGATACCATTCTTCACTTAATTCATCTTCTTACAATACAATTCTTCCATCTCTCTCTTCTTCCACTACAACACTTCTATTCACTCTTCTAATCTTTCCATTAATTCTATTATTCTTCTAGTCATCTATTCCACAACAAGAGAATCGTTACTTGCTAGGGAATCACCAAAACCACACGCCTAAACACCCACTTCTCACGCCATCCACCATGCAAAACGTGATATCCTTCGCATTCATGGGTAACTAAACTTCTTAGTTGGGGCTATGGAAGCCGAATGAGTTACTATCTATAGCTATGAGTTTGTGAGTTCAAGACAAGTATATTGCTTATATCATTACGCTCTTCATCTTAATCTACATTCTTTGCGGTTGCAAACGCAAGAATACGCCAGTCTAACATTTAACTTGTTCGCGAGAAAGGTTATTTGTCTGGAAAAGAGATAATGTCAAGGTAGTAGGACACCCTTTCCTATTAAAAAGCTAGTGCCGTAACTGGACTAACCTCTTGGAGAATTCGTACCGTTAGACACGCTTTAAGCTCGCGAGAGTTAAAGTGAAATAGTCCTTGTTTAGGTTGCGAGACGCTTGGATTTACCATCGACTACAATTCTCTATAAGCAATTGCATGTCAAGACTCTACACACTCATAGCCAATAGAGACGTATACCTCAGAAGGTGGACATAACCCCAACGCCTCAATTCTCATTGTCTACAACCAAGGTGACAATCTTCCTCTTTTTACTTTGCTATTTTCAGCTTTTACTTTATTGTTTTGGTTACATATTACAATCCCCCCTTCTTACGAGACTTGCACTAAAAGTCTAGTAATTTTACTTACTTATTGGCCAAGCTATTCCCTGTGGGATCGACACCCAACCCAGTTGGGTTCTATATTTGCTAACGACCGTTTTACACTCCTACGAGAGCTGTAGATTGAGCATTATCAAAAATTGGCGCCGTTGCCAGGGAATACAAGTGTCAATCAAGTTCGTGATAATTACTAGACCCTATGGTCAAAGATTCTCGTACTTTTACGTTTAGTTTTTGTTTTTGTTTATTGCAGGTTTTTCTTTTAGTGCATGCCCCATACTAGAAGTTCTGGTCAACCGTTATTACCAATCAATCCGGAACCACAACGAATTAGAAGAATGGAAGCACAAGCTGAAATCGACAGGATGGCTGCTCAACACGAGCAAGCAAGATTAGCTGCTCTTGCCGCTGCTCAAGTCCAACAACAAAACATTGATAATCCTGGGTGAGCAACAAATCCTGACGATGAAGATTTAGGTGATGACGAGTTACTAAACCCTAGGTGTGATGCTGAAATTATAACACCTGCCAACAGAAGAGGTCGACAAGCTCGGTATAGATATGATCGCCAACCTGTGCAGCCAGCTTTCGACGATGATGATGATGATCTTGATGGTGCCGGAGCCACTGGAGCTATAATTCCACCACCATTAGCGCCCGGAGCCAAGTTCAACATCACTAGCACCATGATTCAGTTATTGCAACTCAAGGGGTTATTTGGTGGACTAGCAGGCGATGATCCGAATATGCATCTCATCAACTTTATTTTTACATGCAAGTCTTTTGACAATCCTGGTGTTGGTCAGAATGCTATTCGATTACGTCTATTTCCATTGTCTCTGTCTGGGGAGGCAATACTATGGTTGAATGGGCTGACTCCTGATTCAATTACAAATTGGAGGCAATTGAGAGACGCTTTCCTAGAAAGATTCTTTCCGCCATCCAAAAGGGCTCAATTGAGAGATGAAATCAACAACTTTCATCAGCTTCCCTCTGAAGCTCTTCATGAAACATGGGAGAGGTTCAAGACAAAGCTAGCGAGATGCCCAAACCATCACATGACTAATGTTCACCTCATGGAGATCTTGTATAGAGCCTTGAATTCAATAACTAAACCAGTGGTGGACAACGCAGCTGGAGGTTCTTTCATGGACCTCACCTTTGGTCAAGCAAGCAATATGCTAGATCGCATGACAAAGCAAAGTAGAGCTTGACATACCAGGGATTCAGAGGTAGCAAGCCCCACTTTATCTATTGGCATGTCTGCAGACCAAAGAAGAAGAGAAGAAGAACGTGAGCAAGACATGGCGCACATGAAAACACAATTGGATCTTCTGACAAAGCACTTATTATCAGGGAAGACCGAAAAAGTGAAAGCTGTGGCACTGAAAGGAAGAGACGAATCTGATTCGGAAGAGGAGGCCAACTACTTGAACAATCAGGGGGGTTTCCGTGGGAATGCCCAAGGAAACCAAGGTCGGAACTATTATGATAAATCTGGAGGTAAAGACCAAGGTAGTTGGAAGAAAAATAATGAAAATAGTGGTTTGTACGTTCCCCCTGGTAGACGTGATACCACCACATCTAATTCTATGGAAGACATGATGGCTAAGTTATTGAAAGGAGTGGAAGCAACGAGCGCGGGAGTTAAGGAGGTAATTGACGATTTGGCCTCCATGAAGCAACTAGTTGATTCTCATTCCACTTCTATCAAGCAAATAGAACAGCAATTAAGCCAACTTTCAGCAGCATTCAATCAAAGAAAAGCTGGCACCTTACCGAGCGATACTGTGCAAAACCCAAGGAATGATAGGTCATGCATGGCCATCACTACCAGAAGTGGTAAGGTGCTGGAAACTTCAGCAAAAGGAAAGCAAGTGGTTGACGTAGCAGCAGACATTGACGCCACACCTAGTGACGTTACAAGAGAAGAAGCCGCAACAACTACTTCAAACGTCAAGGATGTTTTACCTAGTGACGTGCAGCCTGAAAAAAATGATAAACGGAAGCAAGAGGGGAAGAAAGCCATGGAGAGAACACTTCCATACCCACCACCACCTTTTCCACAAAGATTGAAGAAGGTGGCCGATGACACCAAGTTCAACAAATTTATGACTATGTTGAAGCAGCTGACCATTAATGTCCCATTGGTAGAGGCACTTGAACAAATGCCTGGGTATGCGAAGTTTATGAAAGATCTTTTGACTAAGAAGAGGGCAGCAAGTTATGAGCTGAAAGATGATGTGCATAATTGTAGTGCAATTGCTACCCGATCGATAGTTCAGAAGAAGGTCGACCCCGGAGCTTTCACTATTCCTTGCACCGTCGGATCTTTGAACTTTGCTAAAGCATTGTGCGATCTAGGTGCTAGCATCAATTTGATGCCACTATCCATCTACAAGAAGTTGGGGCTAGGAGATTCGACACCAACCAATATGAGGCTCGTGATGGCTGATAGGTCGGTAAAACGACCTGTGGGTATCTTGAATGATGTGTTGGTGAAAGTTTCTTCATTCATCTTTCCTGCAGACTTCGTTATTCTGGATTGTAAGGAAGATTCTGAAGTTCCCATAATCTTGGGACGTCCTTTCCTTGGAACTGGAAGTGTGCTTATTGACATGAAAGATAATGAGCTTTTGTTTCGAATTAATGACGAAGTAGTACGGTTTGATATATGCGAAACAATGAAGCAGCCCAGCGATATGAATGAGTTATTTGTAGCTGATGTTCATCATGAGGATACGAAAGCATTATCTATAGAGAAACAGCCTACTGTTGAGCCATTGTCTATTGTGCCACTGAAAGTTGAGCATGAAGATAATGAAGGTTATGAAGAACTTATGAGTGCTCTAACAGAAATAGAGCCTTATACTCCTAAGCAACCAGATTGTGATCTTAAAAATCAACCAAAAGCGAAGACTCCCTTTGACGAGCCACCAATGCTAGAATCGCAAGAGCTTCCCGATTATCTAAGATATGTGTTCTTGGAAAGTAGAAATATACTTCCGGAGAGTATAGATGATTTAAGTGAACAGCACGTAGAAGCTCTCATCTCTGCTCTGAAGAGATACAAGAGAGCTATGGGTTGGACTATTGATGATATAATTGGAGATTCTCCGGGAAAATGTAAGAGCCATCTTGAAGAAGATCACATGCCCACATGTAAGCCTCATTATCGTCTAAATCCTTTCAGAAAACGATCCATCACTTACCTCAACGAAGTCTAAGTACTCGAGGTAACTATGTCGAGCCACGACAATAAATAAGGCGCTAGATGAGAGGCAACCCATCGTTTTATCATTTCATCATTTCATCGTTTTATCGTTTCGTCGTTTTAGTATTTTTTATTTTTGATAAATGAAAATCCAAAAATAAGAGTCGTGCCACGACCAAAACTAAGGCGCTTGGTGGGAGGTAACCCATCGTACTAATTGTGTTCATTTGTTTTGAGCTAATATAGGTGCAAGAAGTATGCAACGAGGAGATTGATTTCAATTGACGATTTGGTCGCATTGTATGGTAAAGTCGGTATGTTAGGAATGGTGATGCATAAGGCTATGAATTGAGCCTTTCTCACGTCATAATAGGCTTCGAGGAAGGCTAGGCCTTGGTAAAAATAGGCCACGAACGATGCACAACCTATTCTATAGCCTAAGGACTTGGAATCTAGTGTGCTATACACTATGCACCGCCTATTCCTAGGTATGCTTTTGACTATGCGCCGCCTATGCTATGGCATTTGAGATACTGAGACCAAATGCCATAGACTATGCGGCGCATATGTCTAGAAATGCCATAGACTATGCGGCGCATATGTCCTATTATGCCATGGACAATGCGCCGCATATGTCATTGATATGCCGAGAGATATGCGCCGCGTATGTGGTGATTTTGTCCCCAAATCCGATTGTAAATGGGTCATAACCCGACCCATACTCTTCCTATATAAAGGGGACTTGGTTTTATAACACAACCACATTAGAAACAACCCTAAAGGCGCCGCATATCACTCCAAATCCTCTCAAAATTTTCTTCCTTTGTTCTTCCAATTCACAACAACTTCTCCACAATCTTCAAGCAAGTACGTACTCTCTTATTCTTCATCTATTTTAAGTACTACGTTGCTATACTTATTATATTTTGCTAAATCATGTGAGATTGGTGGTAATGTTCATGTGTTTGGATAGTTGTTGCAATATCGTGTGATTGAATATATACGTAGGGAATTCTTGACTTGTTTCCGACTTTAATTTTGTTTCGATAGCATTGTTATGACAATTGCTGAATTGATATGGCTATGAATATTGCTTAAGATGGTTGTTTGGATACTTACATGATAAAATATCCCGGTCATCGGGATAAGGTTATAGTACCTATCGACTTAGGAAGTTGTACTTGTTGTAAGAATTACGATTCCATGTGGTAACCCCTATGTTGTAGTGTTGCTATATCTACCATGAAAGTAGGCCAATGGCTGCAAATAAGTGATGTAATGCCGATTTTCTTGTAGGAATACAATCCTAAAACGTATGTCAACGAAATCTGAGTACTCGACCACTTTCACTTCACTGATTTGTGCTAACAAGATTAAGTGTGGGGTGGTACCCCTAGTGCTTGCATATAGATTGTATAAAGTGAGATTGTGCTGCAACTTACGTTATTCCTAGTCTTAGGTACAATGGCACCTAAGGCAAGGCAAGGCAAGGAAATGGCTACCACGTCCCAAAAGGGCAAAAAGAGAAGTCGAAAAGACCAAGGAGAATCATCCTCAGCGCACCTACCACGCAGAATGTTCGGAATAAAATGGGTTCTTGAGGAAGAAGCCAAAGCATGGTACAGCAGCAACAAAGAAAAGAAATATGTGCACGTCGACTTGATCAACAAAGAGACCTTAGCAAAGAAGGAGCCGCAAATGTTGGCTAAAATAATGGCTTTGAAGCTAGATTTCATCTTCCGCGACATGGGAGAGTGCAATCTTGACTTGACAAGAGAATTTTATGCCAACTGGTCGCCAAACACAACAGGTAACGAAGTCAAAATTCGGGGCCAAGTGTTACAGCTTACAGCGGATTGGATCAACTCTTTTCTTGGCCTACCTTCGGTCGACCCTGCACCATACAAAGAGCTGTACAGCAGGCCTCCTTACAAAGCGATAAGACACACGCTTTGTGGAAGCAGATCGATGGCAAGATGGGGCAGACATAAGGAAACAGGCCGTCATAATACCTTCCCCTATGCTCCACTAAATAGGGAAGCAAGAATCTGGATGCGCATTGTCAACTCATGCCTTATTCCTGGGACGCAATACACCAAGATATCGAGAGATAGAGTGTGTTTGGTTTATGCGTTGATGACGAATGTCCCTATCAACTTTGGGGAAATCATTCGATCTACCATGAGGAAGGCCAGACTCCACCGAAGGTCTCATTTCACATTCGGCAATTTGTTGACAGCAATGTTGCGGAAGGAGGATATAGAAGAGGAACCAGCTGACCACAAACTCCCACATAACCCAAAGAAGGTTGACCTCACAAAGGTCAAAGATGCTGAAATAACTCATGGAGTCAACCTTACTACTGTGGAGAGACATGCTCGTGATGAGAGTTTCTTCCGTCATCTCTATGGCATGACACGATTCACTATGATGAGTGGTGGACGTATTCCAACTGCTGAAGAGCTCCAATAGCTGGACCACAACTACCCAATGAACAGGCATGCCCGGGAGATGTGTGGAGTGGGCATATATTTTGAGGAACCTCTGGACGATGACGTGCCAACTGATGATGATAGACGCTTGCCTGATTCTGATGATGAGGAGAACTCTGACGACGACTCTTATGATGATTCAGACGAAGGGGGTATGACCCCCGATATTGATGAAGAGTCCGACTAACCAGGTTCTTTGCATTTATTTTCCACTGAGGGCAGTGTCCCGTCTAAGTGTGGGGTGGCAGAATCCGTATGCTATACTTCCTTGTTTGCACCTATGTTTGCTTGTTTACTTTGTTTTTTTTTTTTTTGAGTCCATCCATTTTTTTGTTTTTTTTCGTTCAAACGTTTTTTAATTTTTTAGGAGTCAAATTTTTCTAGCTACGCATGAAATTATTTTGATAGGCAGCATGAGATTAGAACAAGAGTATGTGCTACAATTGTGACTATTGAGACGTTTAGGCTCTAGTTGTGACTTATTATGTGATATTGTGTGATTCAATTCCTTCAATTGTTGGGACGAGAGTCTATATTACTTCCAATCAAGTCGACCATGTGCCTTGTGTGTTCGAGAAAATAGTATATTCTATGCTTGTGGCTGATGCTAGAACTTGCCTGATATATATGCAAAGCGAAAATAAGGAATGTAAGTTTAGGATATGATTTAGGCATTTCTTTGGCAACCTATACATGTTTACCTTCAGTTTTACCTACCCATGGACATCATCCTAGTTAAACCCTTTTGAGCCTTTAGCCTATTTCTTTGACAACCTTGTATGTAAGCCTAATCCATTTTTTTCAAGACCGTAATTTGATCCAAATTCCTATGTGCTTTAAAGTGAAAAAGTAATGTGACAACATAAGAGGAAATTGGGCGAGTATGATGCTATAAATTGTAATGGTGCTTGAATGTGCTATGAAAAAGAAAGTGCTATCATAAGAGGTATGTTGTGAAAAGAAAAAGGAAAAGAAAGCTGAAAAGTGAGTTGTGATTAAAATTGAAAAACAAAAGATGAGAACATGGGTGGAAGAATAAAATAAAGAAAGGTTGAAAGAAAAAAGTGTCAATGATACAATGTGATGTATTAAAGTGCTTAGGAACTTAGTCACTATTTCTGGCCAAAATAGCTGATCCTACCCGTCCCTTAGCCTACATTACAACCATCTAAAGACCTACTTGATCCTAATCTTAACATTCCGACATTTAGTAGAGTACTACATTAAAGGCAAGCTTATGGTCATTAGTTGCTACATATGAATTCTTTGTGAGAGTGAGTGCAAGGATATTTTGACACCCATGTTTGAAAAATATGCTATATTTGTGAGTGATTATGGGTACTATAATGTGAGACACACATGGTTAATGAGTGTTGGATAGTTGTATATGATTCTATGTACCTTAACGTTTGCATGCGAGTTGATCACCATCATGAGTCTATGCTTGAGGTTAAATTGTTTCTACTTATAATCGGAAAGCTACTCTTTGTTGATAATTGTTGTGCCTGTCTTGAAGAATGTTTTGTGTTGTTGCTGTAAAAACCTTAAGTCGATGTTTAGAAGGACATGATATGTTGTTCGAGGACGAACAAAGCTTCAAGTGTGGGGTGTTGATGATAGGCGAATTTACGTGCCTATATCAATATATTTTGCCCATATTTTAGCCTAGTTTTGAGAACTAATTATATATTTCATGCAATTTTAGTCCTTTTTCCTGTAAATGAGCTAACAAATATGATTAGTAAAGTTTCAGGTATAAATGATGCAAAATACAGCATTTTATGGCTTACTTGACTCAAAAGAAAGCTCACGAACGAAGTGGAAAGGAGCTGGACGCCTAAAGGACCAAATCTGCTGCATGGAAAATCTGTCCCGGGCTAAAACAGCAATTCTGAAGACTTTGGGGACTTACAGACACAAAGCTGGATTTTTACAAAGATACATTAACCTAGTATAATTAGGTTATGTGTTTTACTAGTCTATTTGGATTATGATATTGTAACCTTACCCTAGTACATTTGCGTCAAGGATTTCATTAGTATATTAGGATTTGGTTATTTATTTCATTAGCTTAGTAGGAGTAGGATGGGAGTATTATAAATACCCTATCATGCTAGAGATTTTGAGGGAACTCCTCCCTTAGTGGAGAGATACCATTCTTCACTTAATTCATCTTCTTACAATACAATTCTTCCATCTCTCTCTTCTTCCACTACAACACTTCTATTCACTCTTCTAATCTTTCCATTAATTCTATTATTCTTCTATTCATCTATTCCACAACAAGAGAATCGTTGCTTGCTAGGGAATCACCAAAACCACATGCCTAAACACCCACTTCTCACTCCATCCACCATGCAAAATGTGATATCCTTCGCATTCATGGGTAACTAAACCTCTTAGTTGGGGTTATGGAAGCCGAATGAGTTACTATCTATAGCTATGAGTTTGTGAGTTCAAGACAAGTATATTGCTTATATCATTACGCTCTTCATCTTAATCTACATTCTTTGCGGTTGCAAACGCAAGAATACGCCAGTCTAACATTTAACTTGTTCGCGAGAAAGGTTATTTGTCTGGAAAAGAGATAATGTCAAGGTAGTCGGACACCCTTTCCTATTAAAAAGCTAGTGTCGTAACTGGACTAACCTCTTGGAGAATTCGTACCGTTAGACACGCTTTAAGCTCGCGAGAGTTAAAGTGAAATAGTCCTTGTTTAGGTCGCGAGACGCTTGGATTTACCATCGACTACAATTCTCTATAAGCAATTGCATGTCAAGACTCTACACACTCATATCCAATAGAGACGTATACCTCAGAAGGTGGACATAACCCCAACGCCTCAATTCTCATTGTCTACAACCAAGGTGACAATCTTCCTCTTTTTACTTTGCTATTTTCAGCTTTTGCTTTATTGTTTTGGTTACATATTACAATCCCCCCTTCTTACGAGACTTGCACTAAAAGTCTAGTAATTTTACTTACTTATTGTCCAAGCTATTCCCTGTGGGATCGACAACCAACCCAGTTGGGTTCTATATTTGCTAACGACCGCTTTACACTCCTACGAGAGCTGTAGATTGAGCGTTATCACTATCCAGGATGACATCTCAAGAAAGGTGTGAGAAAAAATAAAAATAAAAATAAAAAAAATAAAAAAATAAACTAAACAAATATTTATAAATTTGAATTCAAGCAAGTAAGCTAAAATTCCAAACCAACTCAATACGCCAAATTGTTCCCTGACAACGGAGCCATTTTTGCTAATGCTCAACTTGCACGTCAATTTAGTGCAAGGCGATCATCGTTAATATATTTACCCAACTTTGGAGTCGAGGTCGAATCCACGAGGAACAATATGAGTGGCGATTAAACTAATTTGAAACTATAGCTACAAGTTAAATTCAAACCAATGATACGAAAAGATAAAATAGGGGTTTTTAGTGATTGAACAAAAGTTATTAACACTACAATTCGCCTTAGAGCTCAAAGCTTAAACTGAAATATTTAAAATCAATGATAAAGAGAAACTAGAGTTGTGATCACTATGATTATTAACCCCTCATTGAATGATAGTTGTAGTACTGGATTCTCATGACTTGTGGGAAACACCAAATTATCAGTTTTGATAGTCCATCTAAGTGTTTATCAACCTACCTAGATGTTGAACTCCCTAATTCTCTTGAAATTAGGAAACATTCTATTCATACTGATTTTATCTTGAGTTGATCAATCTTGTTACCACATTAATCATTAGATGAGAACTTAACCTTCCCAAATCCTTGTTGATAATTCTCTATCTTTAGTTTATTTCTCAGTTCGAGTAAACTAACATAAGGCTAGATCTATTGCTTGCAACAAATAGAAAACAATCATTACAAAGGAATTATCAAGATGTTCCCACAATCACTCAAACCCTAACAAACTATTAAATCCATGAAGGAATAATCAGAGATCCCACAACCCTAGTTATGGGTTTTAGTTCCACATGAGAAAGCAAGCGATAACAATAACTGAATTCATAATTCAAAGTCATTAAACTTACAAAAGATGTAATCGAAAATTGATTCTCTTCCCAAATTCAAGAAGAATATCCCACAGCTAAATCAAAGAATTGAAAATTGAAATCCAAGTTTAGAGACCAAAGAGAAGTAAAGTAGTCTTTGGAATAAGTTCAAGATGTTCAGCCCTTTTTCAATGAAACCTTGAAAGCTGCTATTTATAGTTGTAACTTAAGGAAAATTCAAAATTCAAAATTCAGATTTTTCTCCTAGGCTGACGACATGTCTAACGGCTTATCAAAGATCTGATAGCTTATCAGACCATGTCGTCAGACATGATTCCCATTTCTTGCCTTCTGCTTATGTGTGATGACATGCCTGATGGCTTATCAGAGTTCTGATAGCTTATGAGAACATGTCGTCAGGCATGCTTCAAATTTTTGCCTTCTACTTCTGAGTGACGGCAATCTTGATGACTTATTAGACACTTGACGACTTATCAGGAGATGTCGTCACACTTTTGCTCCAACTTTCTCACACTGTCTACAGCTAATGCTGACTGAGATAACTTATCACAAATTAGATGACTTATCAGACAAGTCATCAACTACACTTTCATGGCCACTTGTTCCAAATTCACCTCTTTTTCTCTTATTGTCTTTGGTTTTCTTGCATCTTGACTTTCCTGCATTATCAAAGAGAAAGCAATCAAAAAATACAAAAGTTGCTTAAGACTTTATAATTATTTTTAGTTAGAATCCTCAAATATGTTAACATTAACTCACACATCATGGCGCGATGCGGTGGAATCGCTTTGCAATACTGAATGGGACCTGGAAGCTTGGAGCGATACGATACAATCTCATTGCTTTACTGGAAATTGACAATTGTGGATTGGGTCCTTGGCACGACGCGCCAATATCGCGGAAAAACACTAGATTTTTTACAATTGGGAAATTAGCTGGTGGCGTGACACGCCAATATCGCGGTACTTCATGGAAACTGACAACTGTCATTTTAACATACTCCGCGACATGCTTTTGTCCTGAATAATGGTGTTTAATGATTGAAATTTAAAATATCCTTAACTTCTTACCCGGTTATTGAATTTAGGCAAATTTTATATTATTGAAAAGATAATTTAATTTCCTATGCAATGACAGGCTCAAAACTAAAAAATACTGAGTTTTTCAAAAAAATTATTTTGGATAACTCATAAACTGAGAGTTAAGTTAAGCTTGAGAAATACGGGGTATTAAAAGATTCGATTGAATAGACACAAAGGGCTTTATCTATCATGTTTTTGGATAATAAGTAAAAAGTTGTTCGGCATAAACACAACCCAACATAATTTATAAGGACTGGTCATGGTGTGAATGAATAAGTGCACACATCAAGAGTTGTATAACATAAGGATGGAATTCAAAAAGTCGACGTTTGATACAGGGAGTTCTACTTGGAGCCATTGCTCCTCATTTAAGAACTGAGCATGGCATGAGTTTGCATAAACTTTATGTAATTAGGCTAAACTCGATATATCCTAAATTGGTAACATATAGAAAACATAGTTTTTCTTAGAACCAATCACGTTATAAGACATGGATTTTATGGATCATGAGCATCATATCATAGATCTTGAATACGTGGAAGACTTGATTTACTGAGACATCATTGTTTCTAGATTGGAGGTTAGAACATAGCATGACTTAGAAGAGAACTCAAACCTTAGACATAATTAGGGCTTGAATACATAAGACATTGGTATATGTCCATTCAAATTGAAGTAGGAGGAGCTTGCTTGAATAGGAATTAATTCATCATGATTCTTACCTAAAATCTGACACCACAAGAAAATTTGAGAACTACTTTAATCCATTATTTCCCCCTTAGATCAAAGTTACAATACTAAACTTATAGTCATAACCTCACATAAATATCAATAGCCACAAATCTCAACACAAAAATATATATATCACCATACACATAAATGCTAAGTTCTCCCTAATAAACTATACTCTGAATGCCTTGCTATCCGAAAGTGATACTCTTAGCTCTCACTAGCCTCTGTAGACATCACTCTAGAACTCCAAATCTCATAATCATACACCTTCACACTCTTTATCAAGAATATGGTGTCAGTATACACATGAACACAAACTCCCCCCAATAAATTTTTGATATAAAGATACTAAATTCATTCTGGGACACTAATCATAACTTCCTCTAACCTCCAAAGTTATCAAATTATGACTAAAATTATCATGGAATATACATATATTCTTATAAATACCTAACAGTCCATCTTCAACTCTGTAACAACCCATATTTTGGGATAGAATGTAAACAATCATTCCTATGCATAATAGTTCTAAAAGAATATAAATAATATGAAAATTTAGTGTGTTAATCAGTTATATAGTGTGGGAATCTATTTTTCAATGAATTGAGATCATAGGGGTCCCTTAACTCAAAGGCGAGTTGAAAGCTTTCCTATAGATTGAGTTTTAGTGAGCATCTAAACTTGGGTCAAATTCCATTGACCATAAATTTTTGTATAGAAAGATCTAGTGGGACTACTATTTATCTAATGAAAGGTTATTAAGTCCTCTTTCCAATGCCACTGGTTTTGACTTAATTCAATGTAAAGGTAAAAAGTTATGCCCATTTTTCAGAGAGGTATCAATCTGCCGAGGGTGCAACGGCCGACCCAATGGACCGTCAAGCCTTTTGTTGCCCCAAAAAAGTGAGTTCGGTCATTCTAAATGACCCAAAGATTGAGGTCCCATCACCTACCTGACAGTACGTCAACCAAGCCATCAGACAATATCTAAAGTTACGAATGTGGGATATTTTAAAAGGGGTATTTTGGTACTTTTCCTCCTCAGAAAAACCTCCCCAATGGATTTAATTACTCTTTAAATGTTATTAATCAATTGTTATTAGTTATACAACATTAAAATCCTCTTTTCACTCTTAAAGAATAAGATCAAACTACGGTTTCCTCTAATTTAAAAAATTCAAGAAAAGTGTCATGATTGGAGGTCCAATTTTCAAATTAAACTACTTAAGGTACGTGGGTGTAACGACCCAAAATCTTACCCCGAGATGTCACATGGTGATCAAGACTATAGTAGCCTTAAGCTAACCCTGTCTACCTATTACTAAGTCTGAATCTCATAATAACGGAAATATGGATGTATAATTTTGCTAAATACGGAAATTTGACTGAAATATCTGAGAATAATATCTAAAACATTAATACTGAATAATCTGAATTAAAACTAGCAGTCTGACAAGCCTCTACTACAAATAACTAGAGAGTCACTAGGACAAACCCCCAGCTAACCCGAACTATCTGAGAAGAAATACTAAATCATGTAAACTAATAAGCTCCAAAATCTGAATGAATAAGTCCCCTAACTATGAGGACTCACCATCTGTCGGATGTAGATAGAGATGCTCAAACTACTCATGCTACTGATACTAAGCACCTGAACCTATATTTTGAGACAATGTAGCACATAAATATATATGTGGATCAGTACTTTAAGAATGTACTGAGTGTATGGGGGTGAATGCATAAGTAAAACATATTCTTATCATCATAATTTATAAAACAATTCATGCTAAAAGTAAATAACTCACATAAGCTGGATTATCTAAAATACTGAAATATAAGGTAATAAAAATCAAATCATATTGTATAAATGTAGTTAACCATAACATTTAGTTCGGAAAGTTGGGCTAGTATTCTATCTATAAATCATACTATCTAAGTGTAAAAAGAGCTCACTTCTAAATTTGAAATCTGAAAGCTGAAATCTGAAGCTAATATCTTTCTGTAAAGCATAATTTGAGTAAAATTTACTAGCCTTTATGCTTAGTTTTCTAAAAGCTTTTCTGTTAATCTTTTGCTTTTACAAGCAGAGAGGTTCTTCTAATCGATATAAACCATGTGAGCTAACATGGAGTTCAACGACTTGTTTTCCTAAGGGGAAAACCTCGTGATGGGGAGAGGTGTTGTACTTTTGCCAGGGAGTATAACCTACTATCCATTGATCGATCACAAGCTAAATATATCATCCATAGAGAAATGTAAATAATCTGAATTTGTACCTATATTGGATCGTAGTTCTGTGGAAGATAGGGAACGCTAATCCCACACTTCTTGCTTGGTGCTAAATACTACTCCCTTTAAATCTGTATGCTCGTTCTATTGGAAATCTACTTTAAAATTAGCATAAGGGTTTATTTGAAACCAATTATGCACTTATCTAATTAAATTTGTAAATAAAGATGATCTAAATTCTATAATCTATAACAAGTCGGTAAAGTGGATTCCATCACTAAATAAAGGATCAAAAGATCAAAGCTTTGCTGTAAATCTAAAATAAATCTGATATAAGATGCTTAAAGCATCATCTCTCTTGAAATAGTAATACAAAATCTTGGAATGATAACCCAACCATTATTCTAATACTAAAACATCATAATAATCATGCTTGGTAATGAAAACAATGATAATTCAACTCAAAATCTAAAATGTACTAGAACAGGCATGAAATTATAAAAATAGACATGCAATTCACCTTCTAAAAACACTTCAAATCTTAAAATATTTCAAATAACAATATTGGGAATGAACCGTAATTCAAATCTCATGAGTATTCATTCAAAATCATATGAATTTGTAATTAAAACTTGGTTTTGGGCACAAGGATGACAGAAGATCCTTGTTCATAAACCCCACATACCTTAATTAATGATTAGATGAAGAAACTTAAATTATTGATTCCTATTTGACTTGAAGATGAGTTCTTGATTATTTTATCTTGAGAATCCTCAATTTTGAGCTTTCATGGAGAAACAATAGAAGATTTTGATTTCTTGGAGAAGAGGCTTTGAACTCTAGGGTTTTTATTAGAGAGAAAATTGATGAATAATTAGCATATTAGGTTTAGAATGGATTTAATATCATGTTTTGGATTGATTAGGATCTTGGGAATTGACCAAAATACCCCCTTTAAACTTCTAAATGGCACTGGAAAAGAGAACCAGAATCTCGATTTAGTAGGCCACCGCAACGCGCCACTATCACGGTGGCTCACTGGATAAGGAACAATTGGGAACTGGAAACTCAACACAATGCACCACCATTGCGGTGCCCTATTTAAATTTCATTTTGTCCATCAGCGCAGAGTGCTCCTATCGCGTTGGACTACTGGAAATTGAAAAATGGGAATTTGGACCACACCAAAAAGCACCAATATCGCAGAGGTCCACCAAAAAATGAAAATTATGAATTTTTCCTTCACCGCGACGTAGTGTTTGCCCAGGTGGCACATCGCATTACTAAAATTACCATAACTTCTCAACGGAGTGTCAGATTTGGGTGAAGTTTTTATCGATGGAAAGTTTAGGGTGTTACACTGGGGTTGCCCTAATCTCATGGACATATGTTTTCTATGAAATTTTAATAAAGTTTCAAATTTTTTAAGTATATATATACATCTGGTGAGTTTGAGATTTTGCTTTAAAAGCATATATTGTGAACTATGTTTGATGAAGGTATCTAATGGTCATGAGATTTCTTTTCATAACCTTGATTTATGATTTCATATATATATATATATATATATATATATATATATATATATATATGTTCTTCAAACTTTAAGGATGGTTTTGAATATGAATTGGGAATCCTTTAAATCCATGATGATACTTAGGTACTTGTATGGTATTGAATTGTACACTATTGAGAGCATGATTTAAAAACCATTTTGAAATAATTGACTTATGCTAAACAAATATTGAAGGCTAATTTTTTAACAAATAATGATTTTCTTAAGTTTTAAGGTTTTGATAATCAATATGTATGTGTTGAATGATTGGTATGTGAAGGGTTGTGAAATGGTGGGATATATATGATTTGCAAGTTGGGGGTATGACGATACCCCATCAAGAAATTTCCCTTGAAAGAAAAAAAAAAGAAGGTTGTGAACATAATGCATGTTTTCTATTAATGAGCTAAAACTAGACTAATGTGAGTTGGATGGTTAACCGAAGAAAGAACGAGTCAGGAGATTCTATGCTGGAAATCATGATTTGCCTATACGGGACTTTTGTACCCTGCTATGTGATCTTGTGAACCTTGTATTATGTTATCCCAATTCAGGACTATTGTTAGGAGTGCTACTTTTTAATCATTGAATTAATTGGGGAATTTGATACCCTGCTTAGTGATCTTGAGTGTTCTCCCCTCACCAAAACTCCAAGCTTGGCGGCAAACCAAGATATGGTGTTCTGTGTAACCATGAATTTGTAGAGTGTACCATCTTGTGCAATTATGCTAAAGTAAATAGAGATACAAAGGAAATACATATGTTTGGAAACTCATCCTAATATGCCCATGTGCTTTCAAATTATTTTGTGACACTATTTATGTAAAAGCTCTCACCTATGTTGTGTAAAAGTTGTATTTTCTTTTTGGGTTTACTCTACATACCAATACATACGTATTGCCACCTATATTTCAGGATCTGAGGCATAGTCCCGGGGTCCAGCTAAGTAGTAGTGAGGTGTTTCACAGATTCACAGTTGTGAGCGTCCCCTATTTTGGAATGCCGGGTTTACAGAACATTGTTATTCATTTAGTGTATAGTCTTATTGGGGGCCTTGTCCCAATCTTTTTTTAGATTTATGATGAATCATGTAATGTTAGAGATTTCGTAGATGGGTGTAACATAATTAGAGTATTCAGAATTTCCCTTTTAATTGTTCAAAGTTTATGATATTGACCATGATTCCACTATGTGTTGTTTTTTCACAAATTTTCTTATATTATATGATCATTGTGCATGATTACCAGATAGAGAAGTGCATTCGGGCCTTCATTTTTTGGGATGATCGTTATGGCTAGGGCCTCGACTCAGGTCGGGACAATTTGGGTATTAGATTACTATTCATGGTCCTAGGGTGTCTGTGAAATCACGTCGGGTAGAGTCCTAGTTATGGCTGTGTAGCGCGCCACACTTATAAGAAAGAAGCTACAAGATATTTAGGAATGTCTCCCTTCATTTGTGATTTAGTTTATGTTGTAGAGTCTGAATGTCCTCTAATCAATGATCTCTTGTATTTCAAAAAGTTATCATGCCTCCCCGCCGCTCTAACATTCAGAATGCCCAAGTTGAGGATTTTCTCCCTACCCATGGGATGAGAACACGTAATAGGGAACATACTCCAGAGTTTGTTGCTACTCCGGGAGTTCTTTCTATTTAGATGAGTCCACCTAGGTCTCCTCAGTATGGATCTAATCGCACTTAACTTCCACAGAGAGATGTTTCAAATGTTGAGTTTAGATAGTCCATCCATATAACTGCACAACTGGTAGGCTCTCAGACCTGTTGGTCTGAAGATATGGGTTCTATGTCGAGTTTATCCGAGATTACTCGGGTTGGGGAATTCATGAGATTGAACCCACCTAGTTTCAATAGCACAAAGGTCTAGGAGGACCCCAAAGGATTCATTGATGAGTTAGAGTAGATTATCAAAGTTATGCACATAAATGAGGTTGACAATATGGAGTTGGCAGCCTATCAGCTGAAACATATGGCAAATTAGTGGTACAATTAGTGGAAGGATTCGAAGGTTAGTGATGCTAAGGCTTCTGTATGGGGTAATTTTGTGGAAGCCTTTCTGGAATGATTCTTTCCTCAGGAATGTAGGGAATCCAAGGCTGAAGATTTTATTAACCTGAAGCAAGGGAAAATGAGTGTTAAGGAGTACACCCTAAAATTCAACCAGTTATCCTTTTATGCTACAGAATTGGTGGGTAACATGAGGGCCCGCATAAGAAATATTGCATCCGATCTCTCGGATGATTTGATGTTAGAGTGAAAAGAAGAAATATTGAATAGAGACATAGATTTCTCTAGGTTGTCCATTCACATACAATAGGTGGAGGAGTAGAAGAAAAGGGTGGCAAAAGCAAGGGAGAAATACAGGCAGGCTAAGAAGGCCAAATCTACAGACCAGAATAACAGTCAACAATAGGGTGGTAATTGGAGAAATAGGTTGTCTAAAATGATGTTTTGGAGAAATGCTCGATCCTCAACAAGTGCACCTGTGCTCAGTCCTTCGGGTGAACAATGGTTCCAGTTAGGAGATATTCCCAGAGCTCAGGGCACCCAGTTCTAGGGGAACATGACATAGCCTGCTAAATTTTTTCCTCGTTGTGGTATTTATGGGAAGAGCCATCCATAAAAATGTTATTTTAAGAAATATAATTTCTACTTTTGCGACCTAGTGGGCCACATTTAGAGAGATTTTCCTTCAGCTGGAGAAAATATAGGGGGAGCTAAGTCCTAAACTGCATCAATATCCCCCTCTTAAGGGTGCTACTTCATCTTCTGGTGGTGGTCATAACCGATTATATGCTTTATCTAACTGCCAGGAAATAGAGTCTTATCCAGATGTTGTGATGGGTACATTACAAATTTTCTCCCGTAATATGTATGTGTTGCTGGATCCAGGGTATACCTTGTCCTATGTGACCCAGTATGTGGCAGTCAGTTTTAGTTTTGGGCCTAAAAATATTCTAGAACCCTTCTTTTTTTCTACTCCTGTTGGTGACTCTATTATGGCTCAGAGCGTCTATAGAAACTTTGTTGTGTCAATTTGTGATCATAATACTATGGTAAACCTTGTAGAGCTTGATATGGTTGACTTTGATACTATCTTGGGGATAGATTGGCTACATTGGTGTTATGCCACATTAGAATATAAAACCCAAAAATTTACTTTCTTCTTTCTGAATGAGTGAGTGATAGAGTGGGAGGGGTATTTTTAGCAACCAAAGGGAAATTCATATCTTATATTAGAGCCTGTAGGCTTATATTAAAGGTTTGTTTGTATCATCTTATTTGGGTCAAAGATTCTAGTATTGAAAGTCCCTTCCTCCAAATTATCCATGTAGTTAATAAATTCCTAGAAGTCTTTCCCGATGATCTCCCCGGGATACCACCTGATAGGGAGATGATTTTGGCGTTGACTTATTGTCGGACACCTGGCCTATTTCTATTCTGCCATACAGAAGGGCTCCTGAAGAACTGAAAGAATTGAAAGAACAGTTAAAAGATCTTATTGATAAGGCTTTATCCATCCTAGTGTTTCTCCCTAGGGTGCACCTATACTCTTTATGCCTAATAAAGATGGTTCCCTCTGTATGTGTTTTAACTACCATCAGCTAAATAAGGTTACTATTAAAAATAAATACCTCTTTCCTGAATTGATGATTTGTTTGATCAACTCTAAGGTACAAAATATTTATCTATGATAGACCTTCATTCAATGTATCATTAGTTTAAGATTAGGGAGGTTGACTTTCCCAAAACAGCTTTTCAAACCTGATATGGCCATTATAACTTCTTAGTTATATCCTTCAGACTGACTAATACCCCTGCTGCTTTCATGGACCTTATGAATACGGTGTTCCATCCATTTTTAGATATTTTTATCATAGTTTTCATAGATGTCATCTTAGTTTACTCCAAGAATGTAGAAGATAATGCAAGCCACCTCTGAACCGCCCTTCAGACCCTCAAAGATCACAAGTTGTATGCAAAATTCTCAAAGTGTGGATTCTGGCTTAGTGATATTGCTTTATTGGGGCATATTGTGTCTAGTGTGGGAATTAAGGTTGGCCCCCAAAAGATTGATGCAGTAAAAAATGGCCCAGACCCATGACTCCAATCGATATTTGGAGCTTATAGGGTTTGGCATGGTATTACAAAAAGTTCGTAGAAAGTTTTTCCTCCATAGCTGCTCCACTTACAAAGTTGACGCAAAAAAAGGTAAAATTTATTTGGTCTAACTCATGTGAAAGTAGTTTTGAGAAACTAAAGATAAGTTGACTATTGTGCTTATTTTGACCCTTCCCGAAGGTACAGAGTGTTTTGTTATTTACTGTGATGCATCTTGGGTTGGACTTGGGTGTGTATGCATGTAGCATGGTAAGGTGATAGCTTATGTATCTAGACAGTTGAAGGTGCATGAGCAAAATTACCCCATCCATGGCTTGGAGTTGCTAGTAGTGGTGTTTGCACTTAAGATGTGGCTCCATTATTTGTATGGTGTTCAGTTGATATTTTTACTGACCACAAAAGTTTATAGTATGTTTTCTAGCACAAAGAACTAAATCTCAGACAGAGGGATTGGTTGGAATTATTAAAAGATTATGACATGAGCCCGCACTATCATCTGGGTAAGGAAAATATGGCGGCCAATGCCCTTAATTGGTTTCCAATGGGAAGTCTTGCTCATGTTGAGGAAGGAAAAAAAGGATATGGTGAAAGATATTCACCGGTTTGCAAATCTAGTTCAACTTTTGGATTTCGAAGATGAAGGATTAATTGTTCATGAGATAGCTAAATCTTCCCTATGTGCTAAAGTTAAGGAAAAATAGGTGGATGACCCCATCTTGATGTAGATTAAGAAAGATGTTGGTCAACAGAAGGTGATGGTTTATTAAATTAGAGGTGATGGAATTTTAAGGTTTCAAGGTAGGCTATGTGTACCGAACGTGGATGGATTACAAGAGAGAATTCTTGATGAGGCTCACACTTCGATGTAAGATGTTCACGTAGGCTCTACTAAAATGTATCATGACCTTATGGATATTTACTGGGGTAACAATATGAAAAGAAATATTCCTATCTTTGTGTCTAAGTGACTAAATTGTCAATAAGTCAAGGTAGAACATTTGAGGGTATGGGGTACTTCCCAAGAGATAGATTTGACTATATGGAAATGGGAGATAATCAATATGGATTTCATCACGGGGCTTCCCAAGTCCTGAAACCAATATGACTCCATTTGGGTGATTTTTGTTCGGATGACCAAGTCAGCTCACTTTATGCCCGTAAGGACTAACTATTCGGGAGATGATTATGCCAAGATGTACATTGAGGAAATAGTTTGCTTGCATGGCGCACTAGTATTCATATATCTGATTGAGTTATGCAGTTTTCTTTACAGTTTTGGCAGTGTTTTTAGAGAGGTTTAGCTACCCAAGTGAAACTGAGTGCTTCTTTCTACCCCAAGAATGATAGGCAAGCTGAGTGTACCATTCAGACTCTTGAGGATATGTTGAGGGCCTGTGCAATTGTCTTCAAAGGTAGTTGGGTAGATCATTTTCCATTGATAGAGTTTACCTACAATAATAGCTACCATGCTAGTATTCAGATAGCTCCTTTTGAGGCACTTTATGGGAGGCGATGTAGATCACCAATTGGGTGGTATGAAGTGGGTGAAACCCAATTGTTTGGGCCTTACCTTGTTCATCAGGAAATCATTAGAGAACAACTTAAGACAGCTCAGAGTCGTCAGAGATTCTAAGATGATGTTAGGAGAAGAGAGTTGGAATTTGAGGCTGGTGATTGGGTGTTACTCAAAGTCTCCTCTATGAAGGTAGTCAGGCATTCTGGAAGTAAAGGGAAGCTTAGTCCTTGTTACATAGGACCGTATCATATTTTGAAAAGGATTGGTAGGGTTGCCTATGAGTTAGATTTGCCCACAAGCCTGGCTTCTGTTCATCCAATATTCCATGTGTCTATGTTGAAGAAGTGCATTGGAGATCACTCCCTAGTATTGAAGGTAGAGAAGATCAATGTGAAAGACTCTTTGTCGTATGAAGATGAACCCATTGCCATTTTTGATTGCCAAGTTTTGAAGTTGAGGAGTAAGGAAATAGCTTTAGTTAAGATGATGTGGAGGAATTAAAGAGTCGAGGAAGCTACTTGGGAGTCAGAAGATGATATGCGTGAGAGGTACCCGACTCTTTTTAAAGCCAAGGATGATGATTTAAAAGGTGAAAATCTTATACTACTCTTTTTCTTCAATTATGTTCTTGAAATTATGCTTGTTTTGTCCCGAGTCATCATTCCGGGATGAATGATCCCAAGGGGGGAATAATGTAACAACCCGTATTTCTGGCTTGAATGTAAACCGGCGTTCCTATGCGTAATAGTTCTAAAAGACAATAAATCCTATGGAAAATTAGTGTGTTCATCAATTATGTAGTGTGGTAATCTAGTTGAGCATGAATTGAGATCATAGGGGTCCCTTAACTCAAAGACGAGTTGAAAGTTTTCCTATCGATTGAGTTTTAGTGACCGTCTAAACTTAGGTCAATTTCTATTGACCTTAAATTTTTTTGTATAACTAATTATGGGTCCTACTATATATAAAATTAAAGGTCTTTAAGTCCTCTTTCCAATGCCACTTGTTTCGTCTAAATCCGATATCAGGGTAAAAAGTTATGCCCGTTTTACAGAGAGGTGCCAATCTGTCGAGGGTGCGACAGCCGACCCGACGGACCATCAAGCCATCCTTCGCCCAAAAAACAGTGAGTTAAATCACTGGACATGACCCGACAATTGATGTGACAGTCCGTCACCCACCCGACGGTCCGTCAACTAAGCCATCGGGCAAAATTCAAAGTTGCGAATGCGGGACGTTTTAAAAGGGGTGTTTTGGTGCTTTTCCTCCTCAGAAACCCCCCCCCCCCAATGGATTTAATTACTCTCTAAACATTATTAATCAATCATTATCAGTTATACAACATCAAAATCCTCTTTTCACTCTCAAAAAAATAAGATCAAACTAGGGCTTCCTCTAAATTTCAGAATTCAAGAAAAGTGTCAAGATTGGAATTCCAATTTTCAAATTAAACTACTTAAGGTACGTGAAGTTGTCCTAATATCATTGGCATGTGTTTTCTACAAAATTTTAATAAACTTTAAAATTTTATAAGTATATATATACATGTGGTGAGTTTGGGAATTTGTTTTAAAAGCATGTATTGTGAACATAGTTTGATCAAGGTATCTAATGGTCATCGAATTTCTTTTCATAACCTTGATTTATTATTTCATATATATATATATATATGTGTGTGTGTGTGTGTGTGTGTGTGTGTGTGTGTGTGTGTGCGCGTTGAACTTGAAGGATGGTTTTGAATATGAATTTTGAATCCTTTAAATTAATGATGATACTTATGTACTTGTATGGTATTGAATTGTACACTTTTGAAAGCATAGTTTAAGAACCCTTTGGGAATAATATACTTATGCTGAACCAATGTGAAAGGCTAATTATTTAACAAATGATAATTTTCTTAAGTTTTAAGGTTTTGATAATCAATATATATGTGTTGAATGATTGGTATGCTAAAGACTGTGAAATGGTGGGCTATAAATAACTTGCAAGTTGGGGGTATGATGATAACCCATCGAGAAATTGCCCTTGAAAGAAAAAGAAAAGAAGGTTGTGAACATGATGCATGTTTTCTTTTAATGAGATAAAACTAGACTAATGTGAGTTGGATGGTTACCCGAAGAAAGCACGAGTCAGGAGACTCTATGTTAGAAATCGTGATTTGACGGCACGGGAATTTGGTACCCTGCTGTGTGATCTTGTGTACCTTGTATTTTGTTTCCTAATTTGGGACTATGGTAAGGAGCCCTTCTTTATGATATTGCGCCCAACCATGAAATATTGAATTTACTGGGGAATTTGACTCCCTGCTTTGTGATCTTGTGTGTTCTCCCCTCACTAGAACTCCAAGCTTGGCGGCAAACTGAGAATTGGTGGTCTGTGTAAACATGAATTTGTAGGGTGTACCACTAGCGTAATAATACTAAAGTAAATTGAGATACAAAGGAAACAAATGTGTTTTGAAACTCATCCTAATATGCCCATGTGCTTTCAAATTATTTTATGATACTATTTAAATAAAAGCTCTCACCTTTGTTGTGTAAAAATTGTATTTTGTTTTTGGGTTACTCGGCGTACCAGTACATTCGTATTAACCCCTATATTTTAGGATCTGAGGCAGAGTCCCGGGGTCCAGCTAAGCAGTAGTAAGGTATTTCAGATATTTGTAGTTGATGAGCCTCCCCTAATCCGCAAGGCCGGGTTTACAAAAATTATCATTCATTTAGTTTATGGTCTGACCAGGGGCCTTGTACCAGTTATGTTTTAGATTTATGATGAATCATGTAATGTTAGAGATTTTGCAGATGGGTGTCACATGTTTAGAGTATTCAGAATTTTCCTTCTAATTTTTTAAAGTTTATGATATTTACCATGATTCCATTATGTGTTTTTTTTCCGCAAATTTTCTTATATCATATGATCATTGTGAATGTTTACCAGATAGAGAAGGACGCTCGGGTCTTCATGGTTTGGGATGCTCGTTATGGACAGGGCACCGGCTTGGGTCGTGACAAACTCCTTAGAATACTAGCATTACACCTCTAACCACATAACTTCCAACTTAACAAAATTTGTAAAACTATACTAAATGTGTAGATTGCCTACCTATATTTCCTTGATTCAACTTCAAAGAACACCATACAACAACTTCCCAGACTTCTCCATACTACATGATTCAAGAATGAAATCTAGGTATGCGTGACACTTCTACACATGACGCCTTATCTAACAACATGCTATTTTGGGGTTTCAACTTATTCCTATACACTTACCCTCTTATCCACCTAATGATTCAACCACAACTCATTCCTACAAGTTTGTTCCCACAAAATACACATTATTATTCTTAAGTTACAATTCTTATTACCACAAGCCACATCTAAAGTTCAAGCCTATTTTCTAACAACACCAATCGTATGAAGCAAGACATACACTATACTAATTAATCAAAGAAAATTAACCTAAGTCTCTTAGTTCACTTAACTATGGCCCATAATTTCATCCTCTCTACGACATTACTACTATACCTCCAAATCTACTACATAATTTCTCACATGTACTACTAATTTACAACTATTAGAGAAAAGACAAATCAAGAGGGTAAGGCCACATAATGAAGATAGTCGATCTTAAGCTTATAATATAACCCATTACTATCTATTAACATATTCTACTTCCTCACATCATATTTACTTACCAATGCATACATTTAGACTACCTTCAAATTACATACACAACAATGAGTCTATACTTATAACTTAAAGGATAATGTAACCATTTCCATTCACGGCCTATAAGGGATTTCTACAAACACCATAACTATCCACTCTAGGCTCCTTCCCTATTTTTTTAATAGATAATAATCAAAGAAAAATACTTCCTGTACAGACTACTATACTATCTACAAATGTTGCTACCAGATTATTCAATCACTATAAAAGGACAACACATCCCCAAATCGATGGTTATACAACTAAACTAGTTTCTTTACATGAAAGTCACCCTCATTTTGACTTCTAAGCTTGTGACTTCATATCACCAACTCTTGGACCATCTCACTACCAATAGGTCATGACAATTTATCACATACTACTACTCGATTTAAAATACTATTCCAATATTCTATTACACATCATTACCATTAAGCATGATATCTGCGACAAGAGTTTTAGAAAAGGGATTGGATACACTCTATACCTCAGGCTCAAAAGCACGACTGATGTAGATAGTGGTATTAGCAAAAATTGATACTCTTGACGGTACTTATGGACTTCTCTGAAGTCCTTGTGCAATTTCATAATCATTTATGACTCAATAAGAAAGGACTACATCATTTAGACTCTAAGATCTAACAGTTGAATCGACTCGACAATGAGACATAGTTAATAAAATCACAGTAAAGAAAGAATTCAAATAACTTTCAAATGGACAAAAAAATAGCATGATCTAGATCATGATGAAAAGTGAAACATTCCAAAATGCCTTGTAGCCTCATACTTATAAGTATGGCATGCTACTGTAATACCCCGATCATTCCTGAAGCCTAAATCAATCTTTTGAGCGGATAGGAGTGGCTTCTAAAGTGATTGATGTTTATATTTTGTTGTATTTCTCTAATTTCTACTTTTTTATGTATATCATTGAATAAGATTTCCATCAATACCAATTTCATTGAAATCCGACATCGGATGAGGAAGTTATAGCCATTTTACTAAGCGATGTTGGAATCACCCAGGACTGACGATAGACATGAAGGACCGCCAATACTTGGTGGACTGTTAATTATCCCATCAAGCTAAGGCAGAAACCCCTTTTTCTGGCCCTTTTGCAATGGCCAAAATGGTGGGCCGCCAAAAATTTGATGGACTATCAAGTCGAGCCAGAATGCCCCATTTATTGCCTCTGAGTAACAGAAGATCTGGTGGACCATCAGTTTCCAAACGAATCATCACGTCGAGTTAGAATGTCCCAGTTTTGGCACTCTAGTAACGAACAATCTGGTGGACCGTCAGTTCCTTTAATAGACCGTCAATTCGAGCATCACAGACACCGATCATCAATTTTCAACTTTTTTAAAAAGGGCATTTTAGTCCTTTCCATCCATTTTGGTGTTGTATTTATATATCCAAGTGGAGAGAAGAAGTTTATTTTTTTTATCCTTCTCTTCCACAACCCTCTAGAAACTAGGGTTTCTTCCAAAATCCTAAATCAAATCATCTCCAAGAAATTCAAGAATCTTCCAAAGATTTCACCAAGTTGTTCAAGAATTAAGTTCTCCATGCCAAAGGTATCAATAAACATAGCTCAAAAGTGCGAGAAAGCAGTTCCAATCATGTTTCTTCATCTCAAATTCATAATCCAAGGTATATGGGGCTTGAACAAGAATATCCTTTCATTCTTGTGCCCAAAAAATTGATTTTTACTATTGAAATTTCATGATTTTGGAAGCGGGTTTATATCCAAATTACTTTATCATTGATTTATGGGAATCGAGCTATTAAAGATTGATATACATGACTATTTCATTTTTTTATTTCTTAAATTGAGAATTTATTCTATGAATTGTATATTGCAACGATGAATTGATGGTTTCTAGGAGAAAGATGATAAGAGTCAAGATTTTAAGATTTTTCATGAGAAGTTGATTATTGAATATATATATATATATATATATATATATATATATATATATTAATCTTGAGAGTCAATAATGAGTCCTATGATGTTTCCTACAAGCTTTTGATATTTGAAATGATTTGATAAGAAAGCATACTTGGTGCTGACAAAGATTGTTTTGATTTTGAGTCGAGTTAGAAATCCATAGTTGTATATGATTTATAGAGAAGATATATTTATTTTTTGGTCTTTATGATAGACCCATGAGGTTATATTGATTAAGGTGGATCTCCTTACGCGTTCTGAGCTGAGTCTGAGAGGAGTATTTAGCACTGAGAGAGAAATGTGGTATTTCCTCCTCGGAACTACATGCCACCATAGGATTGATATTGATAATTGTGGTCTAGAGGCCGAGTATGAGCTTGTGATCATGAAATTGAGGTTGTACTCCCTGGCAAGAGTCCGACACTCCCGCCAATGTGGGCTTCTCACCTTAGGAGGGCAAAACGTTGAACTCCGTGTGGCTCAAATGGTTCATGTCGCTTATAAGAACCTCTAAAGTCCATAATAGTCTAAGTTTTCATGAGTTACCGAGCCACTCTAATTCATAAGTCAAAGAGTATATGCTGAGACCAATGATTTATAAGATTTATCAAGCATATGTTACTATTGATGATTTATGTAAATTATGTTTTTGGTAACTCAAGAGAAGAGAGTCATTATTGTCAGCATGCATAATTTTCTTACACATTTATGATATTATTGAAAAATATTGCATACATTCCCAAATACTCAGTACATTCCCAAGTACAGATTCCCATACTCTTTTGTGTTCTATATTTCCTCATTATGTAGGTTCAGGTGCTCCGTCTCAGTAGTGATAGTGATCTTCGAGTACCTTCATCTACATTTTTGCAGTTTGTGAGTCCTCATGGCTCGAGGACCTATGTCCCAGATTTTGCATTTTTAATAAATGGTTATTTCCTTTGAGATCAGTACGAGTCAGTTGGGGGATCTGTCCCAATTGTTCCTCAGTCTTATATAGTAGAGGCTTTGTCAGACTAGAGTACCAGTATGTGAAAAACATCAATATTTTAATTGTACAGTACAATATCTTTTCATATTCCAGAATGTTCATGGCATGATTATTCTTTCTTAATCTAGCTTGATTTTTATCGTAGTGAGTTCTGAAAGTGATGAAAGGCTTAGAGGGTTAGCTTGAGGCCATGTGTGGCCTTAAGCACCATCTGACATCTCGGAATAGGTTCTCGGGTTGTTACAAGCTTCTTATTAGAGTGCCTAAGGTTCAAAGAGTCCTAGGGACTCTGACAAGCCGCACTACGTAGATTCTTAATCATCGGTGTGTAGCGCGCCACATCTATGTGAAAGAGGCTACGAGGCATTTTAATAAAAGTTGTTTCTTTCCTTTAAAAGTCTATCATGCCTATGACTGTTTCTTTCTATTGTTAATTCGTGCTCTTTTATGATATAAAATGCCTTCTCGTCGAGCTCTTAGAAACAACAATAAACCTCAACCTATTGATCCACTGAAGGAGAATGTGTCACATGCAGAATTCCACCCTGGCAGTTACCACCAATGCTCAATCCAACACCCAGGCTACTATTTTACCTCTGCAAGGGAATAATTCTGTTGCAGCTTAGGTTCGTGACTTTATGCGGATGAATCCGCCTGAGTTTTATGGGTCAAAGGTAGGTGAAGACCCACAGATGTACTTAGATAAAGTGAGAAAGATCACCCAAATTATGCATGTAATGGAAAAAGAGAGTGTGGAGCTAGCTTTCTATCGCTTGAAAGATATTGCTTATGATTGGGTGGAGAAGTGGAGGAAGAGTAGAGAGGAAAATTCCACCCCCATGACTTGGCAGTTATTCTAGGAAATGTTCTTAGACATATTCTTTCCCCCGGAGATGAGGGAAGGAAAATTTTATGAACTTGAGACATGGTTCTATAAAAGTTAAGGAGTATTATCATAAGTTCAACCAGTTATCTAAGTATGCTTCCGGTATGATTGCTGATTCTAGAACTAGTATGAGTAAGTTTTTGGCTGGTGTATCTGGTTATGTTGTGAAAGAGTGTAGGTTCGCTATGCTTAATAGGGATTTAGACCTTTCTAGACTAATGATACATGCTCAGCAGATTAAAGCAGACAAGGTGAAGGAGAGAGAAAGAGTAAAGGCAAATAAGAGGGTTAGATCAGAACAAAAGAGGATAGTCAGACTAGATTTTGGGGGATCCGCCCTCAGTTCCAAAGTCGTTCACTTGTGTCAACGCCTTCATCAACCAGTACTCCTATATTCAGAATTAGGAAGGAGTAGGGTAATAGGCCTACTATGCCCAGGTCCCAAGATAGTGTGAGTAACAGACCTCGTCCTCCCCAATGTTTGAAGTATGGTAGGGACCATCCTAGAGAGTGTTTTGTCAATCGGAGGGGTTGTTTTAGTTGCGGTGCCCATATGCCAGACAGGGGAGTCGTGATGTTCATCCCCAGAGTCAGGCTATTAGTGCTCCAACCTCTTTAGTTTGTCCTACTTCTCTTCAGGGTGCCTCATCTAGTACTGCAGGTGGTCAGCACCAGAATCTCTTTTATGCTATATCACCCCCACCAAGAACAGGAGGATTCACCATATGTCATTACTCGTATGCTTCGTGTATTTTATTTTGATGTGTATGTATTGATGGACCCTGGGTCAAGTCTTTCTTATATGACTCAGTTGGTGGCTGTAAATTTTGAAATTAGTGCTGAAAAGATTCCTGAGCCTTTTCTAGTTTCTACACTAGTGGTTGAATCTATTATTGCTAAACAAGTGTATAAGAAATGTCCTATCACTATCCTTAATAAAATCATGTTTGCAGATTTGATTAAGATAGATATGGTTGATTTTGACATTATTCTAGGTATGGATTGACTTCACTCTTGCTATGTGTCTATAGATGATCGTACCCGTGTAGTCAAGTTTTAGTTTCCCAACGAGCCAGATTTTGAGTGGTCCGGAAATTCTGTAGCTCCCAAGAGTCATTTTATATCCTACCTTAAAGCCAAGAAATTGATATTCAAGGGTTGTGTCTATCATTTGGTTCAAGTTAAAGACACTAAGTCTGAGACTCCGACTATTCAGTCTATTAGCGTTGTCACTGAATTTCTTGATGTTTTCTCAAAAAATCTCCCAGGGGTACCTCCCGATAGAGATATAGAATTTGGGATTCATCTTCTTCCCGATACGCAACTTATTTCTATTCCTCCGTATCATATAGCCCCCGCAGAACTTAAGGAGTTAAAATAGCAACTTAAAGATCTTCTTGATTAGGGTTTCATAAGGCCCAGTATATCTCTTTAGGGAGCACCCATTCTATTTGTGCGAAAGAAAGATAGTTCATTGCGTATATTCATTGACTATCGTCAGCTCAACAAGGTCACAGTCAAGAAAAAGTACCTTATTCCTAGAATTGATGAAAAAGGTGAGAAGGTTTGGAAAGAAAGGAAAGCTTAGTCCCTGATATGTTGGCCCTTATAGAGTTTTGCAATGTGTTGGGAGAGCAACATATGATATTGAGTTGCCTGCAGAGTTATTAGTTGTCCATCCTGTCTTTCACATTTCTATTCTCAAGAAACATATTGGTGATTCTGTTATTATTGATACGTCAGAAAGCTCTGATGTTCAGGATAACCTTTCTTATGATGAAGTTCTGGTCGAGATCTTAGATTATCGAGTTCGTAGTCTAAGGAACAAATAAGTTTCCTTGGTTAAAGTTTTGCGGCAAAATCAATCAGTTGAGGGTGCTACTTGGGAAGTAGAAGCAGATATGCGAGTTAAGTACCCCTTCTCTTTTCCGCTAGTTTGAATCAAGCCGAAGGTACCATTCTTCTTAAATTCAGTTCCCTACTAATCCATAATATTCAATTATATAAATGTTTATTCTATGATTCGTGCATTCTATGAAGTATTCGGAAATCTAGGATAAAGTAAGTCGATTGAGAAAATTGTTCCCATAAAGTAATTCCAATTTTCTCTTTGGTCTTGAGCCTAACTAGCAACATTCGAGGATGAATGTTTCCAAAGGGGATATATTGTAATACCCCGATCATTCCTTAAGCCTAAATCTATCTTTTGAGTGGATAGGGGTGGCTTCCAAAGTAATTGATGTTTATATTTTGATGTATTTCTCTAATTTCTACTTTTTGTTATGTACACCATTGAATAAGCTTCCCATCTATACCAATTTCATTGAAATCCGACATCGGACGAGGAAGTTATGGCCATTTTACTAAGCGATATTGGAATAGCCTAGGCCTAATGGTAGACCTGAAGGACTGCCAAGTCCTTGGTGGACCATCAATTGTCCCGTCAAGCGAAAGAAGTAACCCCTTTTTCTGGCCATTGTGCGACGGCCAAAATGGTGGGCTGCCAAAAAATTGGCGGACCGTTAGACGACCGTCAAGTCGAGGCAGAATGTCCTATTTCTGGCCCCTGAGTGACAGACAATCTGGTGGACCATCAGTTTCTTGACGGATAATCACTTTGACCATCACGTCAAGGCATAATGTCTCAGTTTTGGCACTCGAGTGATGGACAATCTGGTGGACCGTTATTTCCACTGACGGACCATCAATTTTATCGTCACAAACCCCGATCAACTATTTTTAACTTTTTTAAAAGGGCATTTTGGTCTTTCTGGTCATTTTGGTCTTGTATATATATATATCCAAGTAGAGAAGAGAAGTTCATTTTTTCTCCTTTCTCTTCCATAACCCTCAAGAAACTAGGGTTTCTTCCAAAATGCTAAATCAAATCATCTCCAAGAAATTCAAGAATCTTCCAAAGATTTCACCAAGTTGTTCAGGAATTAAGTTCTCCATGCCAAAGGCATCAAGAAACATAGCTCAAAAGTGCAAGAAAGAAGTTCCAATCAAGTCTCTTCATCTAAAATTCATAATCCAAGGTATGTGGGGCTTGAACAAGAATATCCTTTTATTCTTGTGCCCAAAGAATTGATTTTTACTATTGGAATTTCATGATTTTGCAAGCGGGTTTATATCCAAATTAATTTATCATTGATTTATGGGAATCGAGCTATTCAAGATTGATATGCATGACTCTTTCGTTGTTTTATTTCTTAAATTGAGATTTTATGCTATGAATTGTATATTGCAACTATGAATTGACGATTTCCAAGAGATAGATGATAAGAGTCATGATTTTAAGATTTTTCATGAGAAGTTGATTATTGAATATATATATATATATATATATATATATATATATATATATATATATATATATTGATCTTGAGAGTCAAGAATGAGTCCTATGATGTTTCCTTGAAGCTTTTGATATTTGAAATGATTTGATAAGCAAGCTTACTTGGTGTTGAGAAAGATAGTTTGACTTTGAGTCGAGTTAGAAATCCATAGTTGTATATGATTTACAGATGAGATATATTTATGTTTTGGTCTTTATGATAGACCCATGAGTTGATATTGATTAAGGTGGATCTCCTAACGCATTCTGAGCTGAGTCTGGGAGGAGTATTTAGCACCGAGAGGGAAATGTGGTATTTCCTCGAAACTACGTGCCACCATAGGATTGATATTGATAATTTTGGTCCAGAAGCTGAGTATGAGCTTGTGATCACAAAATTGAGGTTGTACTCCTTGGAAAGAGTACGACGCTCCCTCCAATGTGGGCTTCTCTCCTTAAGAGGGAAAAACGTTGGACTTCATGCAGCTCACATGGTTTATGTCGGTTATAATAAACTCTAAAGTCCATAATAGTCTAAGTTTTCATGAGTTACCAAGTCACTCTAAGTCATGAGTCAAAGAGTTTGTGTTGAGACCAATGATTTATGAGATTTATGAAGAATGTGTTACTATTGATGATTTATGGAAATAACGTTTCAGGTAATTCAAGCGAAGAGAGTCATTATTGTTAGCATGCATGATTTTCTTACACATTTCTGATATTATTTAAAAATGTTGTATACACCCCCAGATACTCATTACATTTCAAAGTACTGATTCCCATACTCTTTTATGTTATATATTTCCTCGTAATGTAGGTTTAGGTGCTCCGTGTCAGTAGTGATAGTGATCTTTGAGTACCTTCATCTATATTTTTGCATTTAGTGAGTCCTCATGGTTCGAGGACCTATGTCCCTGATTTTGCCTTGTTAATAAATGTTTGTTTCCTTTTAGATTAGTACGAGTCAATTGGGAGATCTGTCCCAATGGCTCCTCAGTCTTATGTAGTAGAGGCTTTGTCAGACTAGAGTAACAGTATGTCCAGAACTTCAGTATTTTGATTGTACAGGACAACATCTCTTCATGACCCATTCCACTATGTTTATGGCATGATTATTCTTTCTTACTTTAGCTTGGATTTCATCGTAGTGAGTTCTGAAAGTGATGATAGGCTTAGAGGGTTAGCTTGAGGCCATGTGTGGCCTTAAGCACCATGTGACGTCTTGGGATAGGTTCTTGGGTCGTTACCGCTACACACCTATAAATAGGACTCTACCCGATGTGATTTTTCAAACACCCTAGGACCATGAGTTGTGTTCTGATACCATGTTTGTCATGACCCGAGCCTAGGCCCTGGCCATGATGAGCATCTCAAACCATGGAGGCTCGAGCGCCTCTATTTTATCTGGAAATCATACACAATGTTTATATAATATAAAGAAATACGGATAATTAACAAACAAAAACATGGTCACTTTCTAAATTCAACTACACAATACAAAATAAATTTCATAATATTTAGAGTACATGACTCTGGTCTTCGAAATCTCTACTACGTAAAAATAACATATGTCTGAACTCTGGGACAAGTCCCCCAGTCCGACCATGAATCAAAATAACATAAACATGACAAGTTTCATAATCAAGCCTTTCAGAGTAAGGGAGGCTCACCAGCTACAACTTCTATCAAGTCAATATACTGCTTAATGGGACCCCGAGACTAAGCCTCAGATCCTGATATATAGGGTTCAATACAATTGTACTAGGATGCAGAACAATCCAAAAAAAATACTAATATATAAAGTAAGTGAGGTCATTTCATGAAAAATACGTCATCATAAAATATTTGAAAATTTATGGGCATAATAAATAGACGTTTTAAAAGACTTTTTTGTAAATCAACTAAACATCTTTGTCTTACTTCTGAGCTAGGTGGTACACCCTACAAGTCTGATATTCCATGGGCTATATGTAATCCTCCATTAATTCAGTGGGTAAGCCCCCAACCCAAGTTTTCTACAAGGTTTGGAATGTCAGAGTCTGATATGCCACAAGGAACTAGGCTAGCGTATAATCCCTTTTGGGAACATAATAACCTATATCGGCAAAACACAATTTTGGGTAAATCAGTTTTTTGAACTCGTGCCTTCTTCGGGTTACCACCAAAAATCTCTTAAGCCCCTTTTTAACCTTATTCTAAAAATCTAAATGAAATCTGACTTCTATTTTATTCTAGGTCTATTATGGCATTGTCTAATTTTGGTATCATCGTACTAAGACTTGCAAGTTATATGTCTAAGCCATATAGTATCATGTTACAATCCTTTCATTCAAAACAAAGTGTTTGGAACACCAAATCATTCAAATGGTACTAGAGGATTCATATTTTAAAACATATGCAAAACCACGCAAAGATTCTTTCTTTTCAACAATTCAACTAGTGGTGGTCAATTACTCAAAACAATTATGAAATCGAATAACTCTTAACTTGTGATTCAAAAGGTAACATAATGAGAAAGGAAATTAGTTCTACATGTTCTCAATTCATACTTCAAAACTGAAAAACCATTTATACATATACACGTGTAAAGTCCGATTTAACATAAGTCCTCAAGACCAAAATCATACATCATATAAAGGATTTGAAATACTTACTCTTCATTATAATTCAATATTTTTATGAAAACATGACTCCTCAATATTCAAAATATAAAATAATGATTTATCCATGCCCGTGTAGTTAGGAAAGCCCTACGTACCACAGTTGCGAAGAAATCACGAAGAAATTTCTAGAAGATTGGACCTTTAATCTTGATTGCCCAAACCCTAGTTGTTTTTTCTACTATTGTGTTCTTAGAAGAAGAACTAGGTATTTAGGAGAGTTAAAACATTATTAGTGACCCTAATTTTGTTTATGAATGCTTAGGGACGGTTTTGGAATGTAAAAAGACTTGATTACCCGTAAAATGACTTAAAAACGAAGTGTCTACATCATTTGGCCATAGGTTTTGCATCGTACTCCCTATGGGAAACTTTAAGGTTTGCGTCGTACTCCTCATGGAAAACTTTTTGGTTTGTGTTGCACTCCCTATGGGAAACCTTTTCCAGTGGACATTTGTGATGGTTAGGCGACGCACACCCCTTTGTAAAGCTATAACTTTTCGCTCGGGTATTGGATTAAGGAGAAATTAATATTGTTGGAAAGCTAATTCAATTATCTACAATTTAGTGGGTTTTAATCTGCCAAATTCCATATATAAATAAAGTTATACTAGTTCAAAGAAAACCCAAGTTGAAATGTACACCAAAACTTAATCGATAGAAATGTTTTGAACTCGTCTTAGAGTTAGGGGATTTTTGTGACCTCAATTCATATTCAAAGGTATTCATACTATAGGATTGATCCTCACACATATATTAACAAAGAATCATTGGGTTAGGTTATGTACGCGTAGGAACGACAGTTTAAATTCTAGACCGAAAGTGTAGGGAGTTACATAATTTCACCTCTATCGTAGCTCCATAGTTACTCTGAGATAAATTTCGGGCAAAATTAGTCAAGGAGTTGTTCTAGCTCAGTGTTGAGATAAATGAAATTTGTCAAGTGAATGAAATAGATCAAGGGTTTATATACGACTGTGAAGAGTAATTTTACACGTGATCTATGCAAATATTATACTATGCCAAGCTGGATTGTCTATGTTTAATCATGTGAGTCTTATAAGGGGGAATACAATATTAGATTATTGTTATTTTTCACAATACGGGTACGTAGAATTTGTATAATAGAATAACAACTTCAACTCGAGTTCAAGTATGAACAAGAACATAACGAAGTTGAAAAAATACCCTCAACACAAGATCAAAATGATCTTTACAAGAGGTGTATTTTATGTTTCAGAAATATAGATGAAACAAAAATTGTTAAGGCCAGGTCGTTTGAATTCACGGACTTTCCTTAAGGAATAATTCCCCTCACTGTACCCGAGGTTATGGAATCTTCCTCCTAGGATAAAATGGCCTTCAATCCGACTATAGTTGTACCACAAATAGGTGGATTCTTCGAACACACTCACGGTTTGAATGATCAAGCAAATAAGATGAATTCAAACTTTTATTCATTTCAACAGTCATTACATTTATCTTATAGATGCCCTCTGTGAGATAGCCTTTTCCTACATACATTTCTCCTTTGCTAACTAAAATTTTTCCAGAAATGGTTACACATTTGAATCCTTTCTTATCTAGGAGTGAAATAGAAATTAAGTTTCTACGTAACTCCAGAACATATATCACATTTTTCAGTGTCAAGACTTTGCCAGAATTCATCTTTAGGCTAATTTTTCCTGTTCCCTCCACCTTAGCATTAGCGGAGTTGGCCATGTAAAGCATTTCTTCTGCTTGAGCTGGAGAAAATGCCGAGAACAACTCTTGGTTTGCGCAAACATGGCGTGTGGCACCAGAATTCATCCACCATTCGCGTGGATTCCCCACCAAGTTGCATTCCATAGACATAGCACACGAATCATCATATTCTTTGTTAGACTCAATCATGTTCGCTTGGTCATTTTTCTTGCCTTTCATCGGGGCTTGATAATCTGTGGACTTGTGGATAATTTTCCCATAATTGAAGCATTTTCCCTTGAACTTTTTCTTGGGTTGATTACTTCCATATTCAACTTTCTTTCTTTTCTTCGAGATGTTTTGGCCATCTTCTACAATATGTGCTCCACTCATAGTAGAATTTTCCTTTGACCTTCTTTCGACAGCTTTATTGTCCTCTTCAATACGAAGACGGACGATCAGATCTTCAATGGTCATCTCTTTCCGCTTATGCTTTAAGTTGATTTTGATGTCTTTCCACAAAGGTGGTAGCTTCTCAACTATTGTTGCTACTTGGAAAGCATCATTCACAATTAAACCTACAAAACAGTTTATGTGAGTTTTAAGAATATTTTTAATTTGTTCAACTACAGTATTTTTTAAAAATATACCTTCTTCTAGGAGATCATGTATGATGACTTGCAACTCCTGTACTTGAGAGGCAACAGATTTGCTATCAATCATTTTGATGTGGCAATATTATTTGCCCCCATAGACGTTGTCGCATCCATCATTTGACTTTCAGTTGTTATTTTCCTATCACCACAAGACAGAAAAATTAGTATTTTTCAGAATACTATTAATAAAGTTAAATAAATTTAAACTCTTCTTCTTGTTTCTAGTTAACGATGAAGTTTTATTGCTTCGAATTGTCAACCGAGTGAACCTTAACTTATGATGAAGATTTTATGTCTTCTAATCACTAGTTAAATTCAATCGGAGTAGAAAACCTAAGCTTTAATCTCCAAAAATAAGCAATACAAATTCTGTAAGATTTATTCCTTAAGATTGTTATTTTCCACAATACGGGTACGTAGAATATGTATAATAGAATTACAACTTCAAATCGAGTTCAAGTATGAACAAGAACACAACAAATTTAAACCAATACCCTCAACACAATATCAAAATGATCTTTACAAGTGGTGTATTTTTTATTTCAGAAATATAGATGAAACAGAAATTGTTAAGGCCAAGTCATCCAAATTCACGGACTTTTCTTGAGGAATAATTCCCCTCACTGTACCCGAGGTTATGGAATCTTCCTCCCAGGATAAAATGGCCTTTAATCGAACTATAGAGGTACCTCAAATAGGCGGATTCTTCGAACACACTCACGGTTTGAATGATCACACTTAGAGTATTTTTAAGAAGAAGAAGAATTTTGTAATTCTGAAAATTTTCTGTCTTAACCTGTGGAAGAAAGCAGGTTATTTATAGCTACAACATACCTCTTCTGAAGAAAGGCAGTGGTTCAATCCAAAGGTTACACCTTTGCTGTAAGTTTATGTTTGTTCATTAAAGATTGCATCTTTTCCTGAACAGTCATCTTGTTTCATAAATAAGTGTGTTCTTTTGCTGAATGGTTGCATCAGTTTGTTCAACCAGTACATCAGTTCAAAAAATATACAACAGTTCTGAAGCAGCATTAGTTCAAATAGTGCCTACACAGTTTCTAAATACTATTCACTACACAGTTTTGAAACACTGTTTCGAAATATAAATGGAGTCCAACAGAAAATATGTCCTGTTTTTTACATATATTCAGATCAGATTTTTTTCATCAAATAAAATTTTTCCAAAAAGATAGATCTCATTGATCGATCATTTGCCAAATCTAAATCTAAATCCAAATCCAAATCCAAGCCAAGTGAGCGACGACGACGATAACGGCGCGAGGCATCTCTATTTCCTTGCCTCACTTACCATGCGGATTAAGTTTTTCTTATTATAAACACTCTCAAGTTCTCTTCTTCCACCAATGTGGAAGAAAGAATAAACTCAATATTTTTGGTATTAACTCAATATTTTTTCTCTACCACTTGATTTCTCCATTTTACATTCAACATACTTTCATTAATATGAACCCAACAATCCCCTACATGAATGGGAAATTGCTATTTCTCCAATTGCGAGTCATTTTCACCTACATTTTTTCAAAGTGCAAAGCTCGCATCCAATGGAGTCTTGGCTATACCGAATTCCATATACTTGAACTTTTCAAGTCCCTTTTGATATAATGAGACTGCGACAATGCCAACCCTTGTGGAATTCGATGGATTCTTATACCTAAGATAACATCTACAACTCCAAGGTTCTTCATATCAACCTTTCTTTCGAGCATTCATTTTATTGCATTTATGTCAGAAATATCTCTACTGATGATCAACATATCATCCATATATAAACATACAATGACTTGGTGATTTGGAGTGTCTTTAATATAAACACATTTATCACATTCATTTGTTTTGAATCCGTTTGCCAACATGGTTTGGTAAAACTTTGCATGCCATTGTTTTGGTGCTTGCTTTAGTCCATATAATAACTTAATAAGTCTATACACCTTGTTTTCCTTTTCTGAAACCACAAAACCCTCAAGTTGTTCCATGTAAATTTCTTTCTCTAAATCTCTATTTAGAAATGCGGTGTTTACATCCATTTGATGAATTTGAAGATCATATACCGCCTCTAAGGCAATTAGCATTCGAATCGAGGTTATCCTTGTTGTTGGCGAGTATGTATCAAAGTAATCAAGGCCTTTCTTTTGTTTGAAGCCTTTTACTACAGGTCTTGCCTTGTATTTGTCAATAGTACCATCCGTCTTCATTTTCCTTTGGAAGATCCATTTAGAACCTAAAGGTTTATTTCTGGGACGAAGGTCAACCAATTCCCATGTATGGTTGTTTAAGATTCAATCAATCTCACTATTGACTGCCTCTTTCCAAAAGGATGAGTCTGACGAAGACATCGCTTCTTTAAATGTTTGAGGCTTATTTTATAAGAGAAATGTTACAAAATCCAACCCAAATGAAGTTGACGTTCTTCAATGTGTACTACGTCTTGGATTTTCTTCATTATGTACATTCTCACTTGGTTCATCTCAAGGCCTTTTAGATCCTCCTCTAGACTGTTCATGTCTAATTTTATAAGGGTAAATATTTTCAAAGAATTCAGCATTGTCTGATTCAATTACCGTATTTTCACTAATATCCGGATGTTCGGATTTATAAACCAAAATTTGACATGCTTTACTACTTTGAGCATACCCTATGAACACGCAGTCCACTGTTTTAGGTCCTATCTTAACCCTTTTGGGTATAGGAACTTGTACCTTTGCTAGACACCCCCACACTTTGAAATATTTCAAGTTAGGTTTCCTTTCTTTCCATTTTTCGCAAGGAATTGATTGTATCTTACTATGGGGAACTCTGTTGAGTATATGATTGGCCGTAAGGATAGCCTCCCCCCATAAGTTTTGCAGTAAACCAGAACTTATAAGTAAGACATTCATCATTTCCTTCAAAGTCCGGTTATTCCTTTCTATAATTCCATTAGATTAGGGTGAATACGGGGCCGTAGTTTGATGGATTATTCCATTCTCTACACATATTTACACAAAGGAAGATTCATATTCTCTTCCCCTATAACTTCTTATCATTTTGATCTTTTAGTCTAACTGATTTTCAACTTCAGTTTTATATTGCCTAAACGCATCTATTGCTTCATCCTTACTATTTAGAAAGTAGACATAACAATATTTAGTGCAATTGTTAATAAAAGTTATGAATTACTTTTCCCACCATGAGATGGTGTTGACTTCATATCACAAATGTCAGTATGTATTAAATCTAAGGGATTCAAATTCCTTTCAATGGACTTATAAGGATGCTTTGCATACTTTGATTCCACACACGTTTGACATTTTGATTTATTGCACTCAAAGCTAGACAATTTTATAATTAACATGGCCTAAACGTTCATGCTATAAATCATAAGCCTCAAGAAAATAAGATGAATTAGAAATTTTATTCATTTCAACAGTCATTACATTCATCTTATAAAGGCCCTCCATGAGATAGCCTTTTCCTACATACATTTCTCCTTTGCTAACTACAATTTTCCCAGAAACGGTTACACATTTGAATCCGTTCTTATCTAGGAGTGAAACAGAAATTAAGTTCCTACATAACTCCGGAACATATAGCTCATTGTTCGGTGTCAAGACCTTGCCGGAAGTCATCTTTAGGCAAATTTTTCCTATTCCCTCCACCTTAGCAGTAGTGGAGTTGGCCATGTAAAGTATTTCTTCTGCTTGAGCCAGAGCAAATGACGAGAACAACTCTTTGTTTGTGCAAACATGGCGTGTGGCACCAGAATTCATCCACCATTCGCGTGGATTCCCCACCAAGTTGCATTCCATAGACATAGCACACGAATCATCATATTCTTTGTTAGACTCAATCATGTTCACTTGGTCATTTTTCTTGCCTTTCATCGGGGCTCGATAATCTGTGGACTTGTGGACAATTTTGCCACAATTGAAGAATTTTCCCTTGAACTTTTTCTTGGGTTGATTGCTTCCATGTTCAACTTTATTTCTATTCTTCGAGTTGTTTTGGCCATGTCCTACAATATGTGCTCCACTCATTGTAGAATTTCCCTTTGACCTTCTTTCGGTAGTTTTATTGTCCTCTTCAATACGAAGACGTATGATAAGATCTTCAGCGGTCTTCTCCTTGCACTTATGCTTTAAGTAGTTTTTGAAGTCTTTCCACAAAGGTGGTAGCTTCTCAACTATTGTTGCTACTTGGAAAGCATCATTCACAATTAAACCTACAAAACAGTTTATGTGAGTTTTAAGAATATTTTTAATTTGTTCAACTACAGTATTTTTTAAAAATATACCTTCTTCTAGGAGATCATGTATGATGACTTGCAACTCCTGTACTTGAGAGGCAACAGATTTGCTATCAATCATTTTGATGTCCAGGAACCGTGCAACAAGGAATTTCTTAATTCCCGCATCCTCCGTTTTATATTTCCGTTCAAGTTCCCCCTACAGTTCCATTGATGTCTTGGTTCCACTATAGACATTATAGAGGTCTCCTTGGAGACCACTCAGAATATAGTTCCTGCAAAGGAAATCTGAATGTTTCCAAGCTTCTACAATAAAGAAGCGATCTTTTTCCGAGGTTCCATCAGGCACCCCGAGAGCTTCTTCGCTAGTGAACCATTGTAGACATAATGTGGTGAGGTAAACGAGCATCTTTTGTTGCCACCGCTTGTAGTCAATGCCAGAAAATTTTCTGGGCTTCTCCGCCGATGCCATCGTTGACAGAGCATTTATGCGAATTGATGTGGCAATATTATTTGCCCCCATAGATGTTGTCGCATCCATCATTTGACTTTCATTTGTCATTTTTCCTATCACCACAAGAAAGAAAAATTAGTATTTTTCAGAATACTATTAAGAAAGTTAAATAACTTTAAACTCTTCTTCTTATTGTTTCTAGTTAACGATTAAGTTTTTATTACTTCGAATCTTCAACCGAGTGAACCTTAACTTGTGATGAAGATTTTAATTCTTATAATCACTAGTTAAATTCAAGAGAAGTAGAAAGCCTAAGCTTTAATCTCCAAAAACAAGTAATACAGATTCTGCAAGATTTATTCCTTAAGATTGTTATTTTCCACAATACGGGTATGTAGAATCTGTATAATAGAATAACAACTTCAACTCGAGTTCAAGTATGAACAAGAACACAACGAATTTGAACAAATACCCTCAACACAAGATCAAAATGATCTTTACAAGAGATTTATTTTATATTTCAGAAATATAGAAGAAACAGAAATTGTTAATGCCAAGTCGTCCGAATTCACGGACTTTCCTTAAGGAATAATTCCCCTCACTGTACCCGAGGTTATGGAATCTTCCTCCCAGGATAAAATGTCCTTCAATCGGACTATAGCGGTACCTCAAATAGGCAGATTCTTCGAACACACTCACAGTTTGAATGATCACACTTAGAGAGTATTTTTAAGAAGAAGAAGAAGCTTGTAATTCTGAAAATTTTCTGTCTTAACCTATGGAAGAAAGCAGGTTATTTATAGCCACAACATGCCTGTTCTAAAGAGAGCCAATGGTTCAATCCAAAGGTTGCACCTTTGCTGTAAGTTTATGTCTGTTCATGAAAGATTGTATCTTTTCCAGAACAATGATCTTGTTTCATGAATAAGTATGTCTTTTTGCTGAATGGTTGCACCAGTTTGTTCAACCAGTACATCAGTTCAGAAAATATACAGTAGTTCTGAAGCAGCATTAGTTCAAACAGTGCCTGCACAGTTTCGAGACACTGTTCACTGCACAGTTTCAAAACACTGTTTCGAAATATAAATAGAGTCCAATAGAAAATATTTCCTGCATTTTACATATATTCAGATCAGATTTTTTTTCGTCAAATAAAATTTGTCCAAAAAGATAGATCTCATCGATTGATCATTTGCCAAATTCGAATCCGAATCCGAATCCGAGCCGAGCGAGCGACGACGACGCGAGACATCTCTATTTCCTTGCCTCACTCACCATGTGGAGTAAGTGTTTCTCATTATAAACACTCTCAAGTTCTCTGCTTCCACCAATGTGGGAGAAAGAGTAAACTTGCCAAAATTGAGTACACTTTCCATTTTTGGTGTTAACTCAATTTTTTTTCTCTTCCACTTGATTTCTCCATTTCCATTCAACACACTTTCATTACTATGAACCCAACAATTATAATAATTTAGAATGTTAAAATGGTAACCAAAAAAAAGTAGATTATTCTCTTTTTCTTTCTAGTGTTAATAAATTTTAAACCAAAGATAAGTAAATGGACAATTATTTATATATACTTATATTGTCTTAAATTCCTTGATCACACTTACTTTGAAAATTGTATATTTTATTCAGTTACATTTAAGATTTGGTGAACAAAAAATTGCCCAAATATATTCTCATTTTATCCTAAATTACTAGATTCACACTTTTTTTCGAGAACTCAATTATTTGTCTTGTAATCAAATTCTCTAAAAAATAATATTCTCTTCTAGAATTGTTCTTATTACATTGGTAAAAACCAAATTAGTGATGGAAATCAAGCAAAATGGGTGAATGAGATTGCTAAATACTGCTCCAAACTTCATGTTATGGCAAGAAAGAAGGGTCCAAACGAATCTTAATCATGGAGATATATGATGGACATCGAGGGAAATTTTCTTTATTTGGAAAATAATTATTTCCAACAGGGGATCGCTAATTTTTCCTAATAGTAAGCGTTTTAATAGACCAAAGTGTAATGGATACTAAGCTCGAGCAATTTCCTTGTACAGAGGCATTTTTAATAGGTTTTCCTAATATGAAATAAGATTAAAACCCTAGGTAATTCTTAATTGTCGCGCCTTGGAAATTAAAGCTCTTGTCGAAAGACTAGTTCAAAGAATCTAATCAGAAAAGCAACCTGATATAGTAATAGTTTACCAAGTCATTGTACTCCCTTTTTGTCAATTCTAAAACAAATTTCATAGGACTTGCAAAAGGAAACGCTGGGAAAGCTTAATAAGGTAAAAAGGAACAAATATCTCTATGACGCAAACCGGTAGTATCATTTATTAGACTTTGTTGACCAGTGGCGGACCCAGGAATTCAAGGTTGTGGATGCTCAAAAAAAATTTATAAAAAATAGCGGTATCATTTATTAGAATTTGTCGACCAGTGGTGGGCCCAGGAATTCAAGGTTGTGGGTTTCAATAAAATTTATAAAAATAGTATGTAGCTGTAGGGATTCGAACTTAGAAAACTGGGCATGGGAGCCACATTTTCAAGCCACTACACCCAACCATATGTTTGTTCTTTGGGTACTTTTTAATAAATTATACCATTTATTCTGTGTTTCTTATATAATTATACCTAATCTACGTCGAGTTTAGTGGGTGTCGGAGCACCCCAACATTACACATGGGTTCGCCCCTGTTGTCGACACTGCATATTTGACATATTTATCTATACCAAAGTTGAGGAGGGTACTTGTAGTACTAGATTTATCATATTTGTTGAAATGCTATGTCATAGCATTCCTTAGTTATTTGTTCTAACCTTATTAATTCTTCTATATTATTTTTAAGGTATACTATATGCTCCATGTTTCTAGTTTTTATGTAGTCAAGTAGATTTTATTTTAATAAGTATTTCTGTTAATCTTATTTGCTTCATATCTTTCCTCCAATATTCTAAGTATTCGTAATTTATCATTTTAGTCTGAATAATAATATCTTCCATCAAAATCTATATTTTCTAACTCTTGTTCTATCCATTCAGTATTTAGTAACTCATCTTCAAAATCAAATCTCTTTTTCCATATGAGTTTTCTTATATCTATTATTTCTATATCCTTAAGTATATACAAAATAAGTATCTTGACCCTATCTACCATTTCATCAGATAAGTAGTTAGTCATTTTGTTTCATATGATGCTTATTTCAAAATATTCCTTTCAATCATATACATAACAAAATATGGTCATCTTAGATCACTATGTACTAGATTATCCTTAGATAATTATGTTCCTCTACCACTATTAGCATGGTATTTTTGGATACTTCTTTCCTAAACAGCGCCTCAACTCTGGTTATTACCCTAGCACGTCTTCTCTACCTTACTGGTTTCACCTTTAGAATGGCATAGTTCTAGGAATTTTTCACCTTTTCCTCTTTGCTAATAAACTTCAGAACATATTATCCTTTGAATAATTCTACTATATAGTAACTAACATGAACTTATTTTATTATATCATGATTATCAGAAATTTATGAATTTAGCTATTCATAATTATAAATTAAAATACCTATTCTTGTAGGTTTGATGATTCCGAGCTTTGATTTTCCATAGTTGAGTATAAAACTGAATATCTTTGTTGATTATATGAGAGAATTTTGGTTGTGTACAAGAAGGCTTGCTTTTCGTGTAGAAAGTCTTGCCTTTGATTTGCTGTCTGGCTTACATTTACAATCTACAAAATGAAAATCCTAACACTATTCCTATTCTACACTTGTCATAAAAGTGAAAAACTAATAATGGCCATTTTCCAAAAAAAAAAGTCAAGAACTAATAAAAACTAATAAATGCTATACAATAATTTACGTCTTTAGAAGTAGAAAAAGTTATATAATAATTCACATGTTACATTCATAGCTTTAATATCTTGTCTCCTTGTCTCCTGCTTTTATTTCTTCATTGGTCTGACTTTCTTTATGTTGCTTTTTATCTCCTGTTGTCTATCTTCTTGCTGGCATTTTTTATCCTTATCTTCTTGGTTGATTTTTGTCTTTATCTTTCATTCTAGTTGGACTTCTGGGATAATATTATCGTCTCCGTTACATCTTGAACATTGATGATCTGGATATTTATGTCCTATTAATTTGCAATATCTTGTCAATAATTCTTCTGAAATAAATTTCTTCTTAATTGCTCTTGTAGTTGGTTGTCTTTCTAGATTGAGTAATGTCATTATTTATTTTTGAACTTATTCCATATCTGACTGTTGTAACTCCCTTGAATTTGAATAGATCATTAGTTGATTTCGAGAATAATAACTCCATATAGGGTTTCCATTGAGATAATTATTTACTAGCTCTTGAATAATCATAGATATTCCAATAATTCGTTTATTTGCATAGAAATTTGGTATTTCTACCTTAGGTATTTCTGGATATTGTCCAATATCTTCTGGTATAATCATATCTCTGGTTAATCCAATATTTACAACTTGTATAACTGGTTTAATTTCGTCATATAATATCTTTGCTGGGGCAGTATAAAGCTTTATAAAAAATAGATTTTCTTTGGTTATTTTTTTATAGATAAAAAATGCTCTATATATTTCAGATATAGCTGATAATTCATTTTCTTCTTGGGTATACACGGTATTAAGTAGTCTGTAACTAAAACAAGTTCTAACTAGGTTTGGATTGGTTTTTGGTAGTGCGATTAACTTGTTGTATCCTTGTAATTTTTGGGTTATATAGTCTGTGTTTTGTTCTTGGATATTTATAGCTCTGGTTTAAAGATTTAGGTAAGTTTGTATTTTGTGTATATTTTCTATGTATGCTCGTGTTATATGATTATAGGCTTTTTTATCTTGGTTCAAACTTTCTAGATATATGGTAGTTTGTGGAGGTATGAATTAAGGGTCTTTTGATATTTTTGGTATAAATGGTTTGTCAAATATCTTGTTCAGATTTAGTCCTTGTCCACTAACTCCTTTGCTTGTACCTGCAGATGTAAATTGATAAAGGTTATGGGTTTTATGGAGTGTCCCAATATATCCTTTTAGCTCTGGATTTTTGATGTCTTCCGATCGACATAACTCTGCATTTTTATAGTTATGTGGCTGACTTGTAGCTTTAGACTTTAGTTTACCTTTATTAGTCTTTAGTTTTTCTACCTCATTGCCTATACTGTCCACTTTCATTGAAAGCGTAGTTAGAGTTTTGAGTATTTCTTCTAGTGTATCAATTTTTGTTATATCAGTATGTATAGCTTTGTCTTGATATGTAATCTGCAATAACATTCTTGTTCGTATTAATTATTTCAACTGTAAATGTAAAGTTTAATATATTTAATACCAATCTCCGTATTTCTTTTGTTGTAACTGAATTTTGTATTTTACTTAGTTAACCACCATCGTACCTGTGTATTATCTGTTCGTACTATAAATTTGTTATATACAGTATATGGTTCAAATGTTAATAAACACTTATATAATGAACATAATTATTTCTTATTTATTTTCCATTTTATTTCTGTTTCATTAAATGTTCCTGAATAATATCTACAATGATGTTCTATTTTTTCGTTTTCATACCTGTATTTGAGTACTCCTCCATATCTATGCTCACTTGCATCTGCTTTTACTATATATATAAAAATTTTATTTTCATCAGGGAATTGTAATTTTGGTAGTTTTTACAAAGTGTCTTTATTTTTTACACTTGTTTTTTTATCTTCTTCACTATAATTATATTCTACATCCTTTTTTAATTTCTTTTGTAATAGTTTTAAATTCTCTACTAGTTTTGGTATATATTCTCTTACCTGGTTTACTAATCCTAAAAGTGATTGTAACTTCTTTTTTGTATCTAATTCTTCTTTTGAATCTATTATTTTTTGTACTATATGTTGTTGCATTTTTACTCCGTTTTTATCTATTTGTATTTCGAAGAATTCTAACTGGGTTTTCATTATTTCTTCCTCTTTCTCACTTAGGCTTATTCCTGAATTTTCTATTATACTTGTAAATTGTTCTAATAACTTTAGGTGTTCATCTTTAGTTTTTAAATATAGTAATATATCGTCTATATACACTCTATAGTTAGGTAGTTGTTTAAAATAATTATCCATAAAATGTTGTAAAAATTTTATCGTTGCTCCTACAGTATTTACTATTTTTGCTTCATCCCAACTTTTTATTAATTTTGAACTAAATGGTTCAGGTAGTTTGCTAAAATATAATCTCCTTAGTTCCTTACTTTCTTCTACATTATATTTTCCCTTAGAATAATATTCTTTGAATGCACATGTATATTCATCTATGTAGCACATATTACATATTGCTAATTTCAACACTAAATTCCTATTTGCATCCTTTTCTATATTTTCTTCTTCTTCTTCTTCTTCTTCTTCTTCTTCTTCTTCTTCTTCTTCTTCTTCTTCTTCTTCTTCTTCTTCTTCTTCTTCTTCTTCTTCTTCTTCTTCTTCTTCTTCTTCTTCTTCTTCTTCTTCTTCTTCTTCTTCTTCTTCTTCTTCTTCTTCTTCTTCTTCTTCTTCTTCTTCTTCTTCTTCTTCTTCTTCTTCTTCTTCTTCTTCTTCTTCTTCTTCTTCTTCTTCTTCTTCTTCTTCTTCTTCTTCTTCTTCTTCTTCTTCTTCTTCTTCTTCTTCTTCTTCTTCTTCTTCTTCTTCTTCTTCTTCTTCTTCTTCTTCTTCTTCTTCTTCTTCTTCTTCTTCTTCTTCTTCTTCTTCTTCTTCTTCTTCTTCTTCTTCTTCTTCTTCTTCTTCTTCTTCTTCTTCTTCTTCTTCTGCTTCTGCTTCTTCTTCTTCTTCTGTTTCTATACTACTAAATTTATTTCTTATAGCCGTTTCATATTTTTTTAATATTTCTATGGGTGATGCTTTAGTTGTTCCTTCTTTAGTTGTTCCTTCTGTATTTTTGTCAGATCTTAATACCTTTTTACTTTCTTCAGTTAAATTTGATAACCATAATTTTACTGTTTCTATTAGTGTTCTTTCTATATATTCTGATGTATTTGATGTGTCTATACTATTATCTAGTAATTGTTTTGATATATATCCTACCCATAATTGTATCTTCTTATTTGTGTCTATTACAAAGTCTAAATCTAAGAAATTGTAATTTTTATTAACTATTTGTTTTGGTGTCCATCTGTATTCATTTTTCGGGTTGTACTTATTTTTGTAATTATATTTTGGCTTTCTTATATCTGATGTACTAGGTGTTATGTTTTTGTCATCTTTTTTATCAAGAGTATTTATTGCTTCTATATTTTCTTTATTAACTGCTTCTTCTTTTCCCTTAATTTCTAGATCTTCTATTCTTTCTAAAATTTTTGTATATGTTTCACTATCTTGTGAATTATAATCATTTGTTTTTTCAGTATCTATTATATTTATTTCTAATTCATTGGTCTTTAATTCTTCATTTTTTGTTTGTAATTTTTCTTTAAATTGATTTATTTCATCTAGTAGTTTATGTTCTTTATCCTTTTCGTCTTTTTCTCTTTTTTCATATAGATCTTTTAGTATTTTAATTTTTTTTCTAACTCAGTAATCCTATTATTTTTTATTTCTTTTATTTTTCGTATTTCATCCGTAGTTTGTTGTTTTATTTTTTCAATTTCTTTTTTCTAGTCTATTTCTTCATTTTCTTTTGCTATTCTTACCATAACTGTTAGTTTATCTTCTAATTTTAGTTCTTCTTTTTCTAACATTAAATATAAATGTTCACCTATTTTCTTATAATTCTTCCTAAATTAGAAAATACTATTCTTATTTTTAACCCATCTTAATTTTCATATATTTTTTCATATCTTTCCCTAAAACATAGGGGTTTCTATAGCATATAACTAATGGGATGTCGGATATTCTACTAGCATTAGAATAATTACACATAATTAGAGCATGAAAATGTGTGTGCTTATACCATTCTCAGCCTTTGTCAAAGATCAAGTTTAATATCTGTTCTTATCTGTTTAAATATATGTTCTTATAAGTTTAATATCTCATATATGGACCGTTGGACGACATGATAATAACTCATTTTTTTGGGATAGGTCCATCAGGATATCTCGTTAGAATTGTTTACATTATGTGGACTTAACATTTACTTTTTATTAAATTAAAGTAAAACGGATTGATGTTATTAGTTGGTGGATAAGACACATGCTATGTATTCATTGAAATTCCACATGGGTCAGTATTCATTTCATGTTATTGATGTGGTCAGACGTGTACTAGTTTAAGGCTTTAAAGCCTATGTATATAAGGTTAGGTCCCTCTATTGGTTTAACTAAGACGTATTCTCATAAGTTGCCGACCGTGATAAGCAAAGTAGATGAAGAGTCAGCCTAGTTCATCTTCAATTACCTATTTCTATGACGAATAAATGTACGTATCTTTCTTTTCGCATATTTCATTACTTTATAGGTATAATTGGTTTATGTGAATCTTTGTTGTGTTTCTCATTTAATTTAACACTTGATATCAAGAACTTTACACATAAATCTTAAACCATATTAATGTTTATTTGACGAACAGTTTATCCTACCACCATAGTAATTCCGATACAAATACTTTACCAGTAAAATTTTGATGGATAAAAACTGAATACCATAAAAAAAAAACTAATGACTCAATTTTATGGAAGAAAGGTTTTAAACCTTTCTATGACGGCTTATATATTTTACTGGTGCAAAAAAAAAAAAAAAAATTCCGCCGCGTTTTTTTCGTTTACAAAGTGTGAAGAAAGGTGTTAAACCTTTTTTGATATTGTAAACTGTATGGAAGTCGGCTAAAACAATTCTTCATAAATATGTGCTATGGCGGCAATATGTTTGACATCAATTTTTTTTAACTGTGTATGCATATTTTAATGTTTCAGTGGTGCAAATCCTTTTAGAGATGTATGGATTATTTTAATCTATTCATTAACTTTGTTCTTTCCGTAATAAAGAAAGAAGCTTCATTATTTAATTTATAAAAGTAAAAAATTTAAGTTACTGTTTATAAAAGATGTCGAATTATTTATTTATTTATTTATTTATTCTACGTGAATTTGGTTCCACTTCAATTGTACCTAAATAAGATTAATAATATTTTCAATTATGTGGTTACTTACTATGTCGCATGAACAAATTAAAGTAATGGCATGTTGAATCTCTGAGATTGAATTTGTTTTATAAACTGGGATAAATAATGTATATCAAAGTGACCTATCTTCTTTCCTTTATGAGACTTGTTTAATCCATCTTGAGGGGTATCATTAAGTTAGAACATACGATGGTTTTTCTAAAGGAGATTTATTGTGTATTTTAAATTAGTATTATGATGATCCCCATTATGTGAAAATATTTTGATTTAATAAATTTGTGTCAAAAGGGGATAGGTTTCTAATATTGAAAATGTTTTCTTGCCCTACCAAAGGGGCTACTTTTTGATGTTGCGGGACACAGCGTTGCATTAAGATTATTATTCTTATGCCTTTCTATTTTGATAAATTCATTCATGTTGTTTTGTGAGCAGTTACCATTTATTTGAACGATAACAATGTTAATATTGTGGTTTTGTTGGGCTCTAACCTTAAGTGATGAAAAGAAGATCTTGAATTTGCATTGGGCATGACTGACATAGATCAAGCCTTGTGTGAGGATGAGCCTCTAACTCTCACTGATTCTAGTACAGCTGCAGAAAAAGAATTTTATGCTAAGTGGGAGAGATCTAATAGGCTATGCATCCTTGCCTTTAGGAGGTCGATTGTTGAGCACCACAAAAGTTTCTTGCCTGAAACTACCAATACCAAAAAGTTTCTTGGCCAAGTGGAAGAAAGTTATCTTGTATCAATAAGGCTCAGACTTGAGATCTAATGAATAATCTTCCAGGAATGAGGTATGAATTTACTGGGGTGGTTAGAGATTACATACTTAAGATTGTCTACATTCAGTCCAAACTGAAAACTCTTGAAATAACTCTTTCTGATACTTATTATGTTCACTCTAATCTTTATTCCTTGCCTGCTGAGTTTAGCCGAATGAAAACCTCCTATAATACTCTGGATGAATCTAGGTCAATCAATGATCTAATCTCCCAATGTGTTATTGATGAGGAAAAAATTTAAAAGGAGAAAGGTCAGGTTACCATGTTAGTTTCTCATTATTTCAAAGTGAGCACTAACAAGGGGACTAGGAAGTTTGAAAGATCTACTAATCATACTTTTAAGAAGGGTCAAAATAACAAACGGCATGGTAAAGATCATACTGAATATCCTGGGGCCAACAACATGACCTTTAAGAAAAATAATAAACGCTTCTTTTGTAAGAAACCTGATCACAAGTTGAGAGATTGTACCAAAGTTCATTCTTTGATTAAAAATGAGTCAAAACAATGTAATCATCTAGATCTTCTTTGTTTTGAGTCAGACTTTGTAGAAGTCCCCATTAATTATTTTGTTGTTTTATAGTGGAATTATTGCTCATGTTGCTATTTTCTTATAGGGGTTCAAAAAAAAAGAAAGCAAAAGGAAATGGAGTCAAGAATTAGAGTCGCCACAGATATTTGAACTATAGTTTTAGATTTAGAAACTGGTTATAAGTTTGTTCTTGAATACATTCTTTATGTACCGTCTTTTTGACAGAATTTGATTTATATTCCAGTTTTAGATATATTTGGTTATGGTTTTAATTCTTTTAATGAAAAATTTTAATTGCTTTTGAACTCCAAAGTTGTTGGTCATGGAATCCTATCTGATGGTTTGTTTAAAATTTTCATGACTTCTGATTTTGAATACAACTCTTTTAATTCTAAAATTATTGGGTCTAATCAATCAAATTGATATAAAAAATTAGGCATGTTGTGGCAAAGGTTGTTAGGTCATATCTCTAAAGATCGAGTTGATCGATCGGTTAAGTCCAATATTTTATCTTTTCTTGATTATAACAAGAAAAAAGGGTGTTACTCGTAGTTTTGGTTTGTTAGAAATCACTTGACACAGATATAAGTTTTCCATATTCTACTATAGTATATGGGTCAAGTTATTTATCACCTTCATTAATGACTTTTCTTGGTATGGTCATGCTTTTGTTATTAAGGAAATATCAGATTCTCTTGAAATGTTCAAATTGTTTAAAATTGAAGTAGAGAAACAACTATGAAAGGTCATAAAGATAGTGAGGTCTGATCATGGGGGTGAGTACTATGATAGATACAATGACACTGGGCAACAAATGGGAACCTTTACAAAATATCTACAAGATTATGACATAGTTACCAAATACACCATTCCTGGTTGTCCTGACCAAAAAGGTATAGTCGAAGGGTGAAATCGTACTTTAAAAGACATGATGAAAAGTGTGATGAGTAGATATAACTTACCTGAGTTACTCTGGGGTGAATCAATTAAAACATCCATATATATTCTTAATCATGTCCCTTCCAATTTAGTTCCTAAAACCTCTTTTGCGTTTTAAACCAATAGAAAATCTAGTTTAAATCATTTGCGAGTTTGGGAATGTCTAGCGGAGGTAAAAATGTATAACCCTTCAAAAAAGAAAACTGAACCTAGAACCTCACATTATTTTTTCATTGGTTATCCAACTCATTCTAAAAGTTACAGGTTTTGCTGTCCTACAAGGGGAACAAGAATAGTTGAATCTCAAAATACAAAGTTTCTTGAATTTAATATTGCAGAAAATAATTATTCTCAGAATTTTTCCGTGACCCAATTGAAAGTGCTAAAGTAATCAAAATTCATTTTACTATTACCTCAGAATCATTTGTTTTTGCACCTAAAAATGATGAACCTCATATACATATACAAGCTGATGACCCTATACTTGTAGAAATTTAGTTTCCTATTATTGAAGAAGTGGTTCAGGCACTTGTTGTTGTTGATCAAGAAGTTCAAAAATTAAGGAGATCAAATAGACTAAGACGATAACAACTATCAGATAATTATTTAGTATACCTATATGAAAGTGACATTGTGGATCTTTTGACCTTTTCTAAGCTTTATCATGTGCTCAATCAAAGATTTGGCTTGATTCCATATCTAAACAGATGAAATCGATGAGTAGTAATGATGTGTGGGTGCTTTCAAAGGTTTCTAAGGACTATAAGGTTGTTGGTTTTAAATAGGTCTTTAGGACCAAGAAGGATACAAATGGAAATGTTGGACAATTCAAAGCGAGATTGGTTGCTAAAGGATTCATTCAGCGAGAATTGGTTGATTACAATGAAACATTTTCACTAGAGTCATCTAAGGATTCTTTTATGATCATTATGGTATTGGTATCCCATTTTGATCTTGAGAAAAATTAGATGGATGAAAAGACAACCTTTGTGAATGGTGATCTTAATGAAGAGGTTTACATGAGACAACCTCAAGGTTTTACTGGTAAAGGCAGTGGGCATCTTGTTTGTAAGTTGAAGAAATCTATTTATGGCTTGAAGCGAGCTTCTCGATAGTTGTATGTAAAGTAAAAGGAAATCATAACTTTTATGGTTTTGTGGAGAACAAGATTGATAATTGCGTCTACCTCAAGATCATTGGGAATAAGTTCATCATTTTCACTTACTATGTTGATGATATTTTACTTGTTAGTAATAATTTTGGATTATTACATAAAACTAAATATTCATTGAACAAATTGTTTGATATGATAGATCTAGGAGAGGGATCATTTATTCTAGGCATTGAGATTTTACGAGATAGGTCTCCTAAGTTATTAATGCTTTCACAAATGGCCTATACTGATTGTATATTGAAAAGATTTTAGATGGCAAATTATAAGCCCAGAGATGTCCCTTTGGTAAAAATCTTGGTGATGATTTTTCTATGGTATGCATGATGTTTTTAAGAATACATATTGATATGAAATTTTTTTTGAAGGACTAACAATGAAATAGCCTCGATTTGGAGTCCGTGTTTGCTATTTCTTGCTACACTATCAAATTATTTGGTTAATGTCTACAAAACATCAGTGTTAGTAATTGTTGACTGGTCTTGTGTCGCTGGTTGATGCAAGTTGTTGCAGTTCAACAATGATTATTTTTCATGACTGGACCATGTTGGAGATGGTGTTCCACCACTAAATTCTTATGGCCAATATCTATTCAGCTCGAGAGTCATTTTCATAAAAAATAAATTTTCCAAAAACTTTTCATTAAAAGTTAACATTGTCCAAGTGGGAGAATGCTAAAAATATTTACCTTATTTGTACTTAACATTAACATTTTATTACGTTAAAGTAAAACATGCTAATGTTATTAGTTGGTGGAAAAGACATACGTTATGTATTCATTCGGATTCCATATGGGCTTATATCCATTTCATGTTGCTAGTGTGGTCTCGCAATAGAGTAGGCTTGTAGAAGACTTATTAGCCTATAATGGGGGAGATAGTAGGTTAAGGATTATAATCCTATAAATATAAGAATAGGTCCGATCTCTTAGCTTAACTAAATACGTATTCCCATAAGTTTTTAGCCATCATAAGTATATTAGAGGAAGACTCAGCCTAGTTCGCCTTCAGTATACAAATTTCTATGGGTGATAAAGGTACACACCTTTTCTTTCGCATATTCTGTTACTTTATGTAACGGCCTGATACTACACCCTAGTCGTTACACGGTGCTTATGATCCCGAGAGACCATAAGTTGTCACACCCCAAATCCCATTGGAGTAGACTGGCACCCGTAGCCGAGGAGGCCCGGGAGAACCCGTTCATAACCTATACTTTCACATTCACATTACTTATGAAAATTAGAAATTTGGGCAGCACTTCGTTGTAAATAGAAGAAAACAGTACCTGTATCAGCCCAGCAGACACGCATATATATATATATAAACAGTAATTGGCCGTCAGAGCCATCACGTCTATCAACCAAACACTCCTATGGCTGTACAATATGTCTACAAAAGCCTCTACATAGATACACAACTGAGTTGGGGTCGGGACAAACTCCCGCCCACAAAAGACTTTTATGCAAATACCAAAAGTACATATAGAGACGACTTGGGATGCCCCGAAACAACTGGAGCTCACCACTAACAACAGAACGTCCTGGCTCTTACTGCGGAGGTGTACGACCTGAAGTACCTGTTCCTGCAGGCATGAATGCAGGTCCCCCGTGAGGGACGTCAGTACGGAAATATGTACTGAGTATGTAAGGCAGTGAGTATCAAGATGATATACAAAAGGTCAACAGAAACCAGATACGAGTGAATAAACAGTATGAGTAGACCACACTTAAAAGAACTGATGGGATACCTGCACATTACTTTCATATCATTACTTCCCGTAATCCTTATCAATACATAACATATGTCATACAATGGCCAACTGATCAGTGGTACTAATACAATACATCAGGGACCACCCCTGGAATAGCATATATATACATAATCTTTATAATACAATGGCCAACTGATCAGTGGTACTAATATAATACATCATATCATCAATTTAAAATATAGACATTTCATTTCTTAATTCAATTAATCTTTGAGATTGGTTACTTTGTGGTCACACTTTATTGAACTTGAAACCATGATACCTCAATAGGAAAAACATGTAAATAGGTAATCAATATCATGAAGATGATGTAGAGAATCATGGATACCTCATTAAACCATTTCGGAGTCAACAATAGTATATGGACATTTTTTTGACTAGCCGGACATCTTAAAAGTGAAAACAAGTTCAATTGGTAGTGTCAAAGATCATATGATGTTATTATGTGTCATGTGTCGTAGGACAATGTTGGAAGCTTACTTGAGAGTGCCATGGGTCATTATTCATGCCAAAGAGTAGATAGAGTATGTCTTACATACCTCGATATAACCACTTCAATACAAGTGACTTCCCGTACTCTTCGAACACTTATCTACAATAAGTCATTTGTGGCAACAAGTATTAGCAACCAAACCTTACCATTTAGGTATTAACTTCACCAAATAATGTCTAGGAAATAATCCTTTAGCTCATCAATAAGAGTACTACATACATCCTCTTATACTCTTATTACATTCACATATCATGCATTTTCATGAAATATCCCTCAACATCACTCTTAGCCTTTATTTCCCTTCTTAATCACCATCCAATACCAACATGATCACTAGGCATACATAACCACTAATATAATGATATATCACCACAATTCATCCTCCATAATCCAATACAGCAACTTCCATAATTTACAGCAACTTCCATAATTTACTACTAACAATTTATACACAACCAGTCATAACTATGTTTCTAGTTATCTTCCAACATCAAGACAACACTCATAATCCTTTATAAATACTTATTCATGGATAAGAATCAAGAATAAATAATATTCATACCTTAACAATGAACTCTTGTATTTATGATCCTCCTTACATAACCATGGGGTGCTTCTTGAAGCTTCCGAGATGGTGAACACAACTACGGAACCAATTTGAATTTTCTACGGTTGAATCATAAAATATTTGGGGTTGAAATTGGTTAGGGTTTCCACCTTTCCTAAAATTTGGATAAAATCTGATAAAATTGAGGCTAAGTGCAGGTTTTTAAGACCAAATTTTCGTCCAAATAGAAAATGACCATTGTGCCCTAAAAATTGAAATAAATCCCGAATCTGTCCCCAGTAGACAGTTTTGACAGGCTGAAGTAAATCGATCATAACTCTTTGATCCGATATCGGATTTGGGTGAAATTGGTATCATTATAAAGATAATTAAAAGGGCTATCATTTCATATAAATTAGGCCACCCAGTTCGTCCTGTACAAGGAGTTATGATCGTTTGAAGTTGACCCTAAAAATCTGTTTTGAGAGGCTGAAGTAAAACGCGTATAACTCCTTACGCAGATGTTGGATTTGGATGTAACCAATTGCATTAGAAAGAAGACTCAAAGATATTTCTATTGATATATGGTAGCTCACCCAGTTCATTATATTGAGGAAGTTATGATCGTTCAAAGTTGACCCAAAAACTGGCAGGCCTCAGTCTTTTCCTGCTAATTTACTGTTCACAAAAATCTGTTTTGAGAGGCTGAAGTAAAACGAGTATAACTCCTTACTCAGATGTTGGATTTGAATGAAACCAATTTCATTAGAAAGAAGACTCTCGGAGATTTTCGTCTATATACAGAAGCCCACACAGTTCCGTTTGCACAAGGAGTTATGATCATCTCAAGTTGGTGTGCCTAGCTGCAGAAATTTTCCTGCAGAATCACTGTTCACAGGCTTCCCGGCCACCGTTTTGAAATTTCGAACGTGTTCGCTTATATGAAATACTCCTCTGTTTTGGGCAAACTTTATATCGTTGGAAAGCTTATTCCAATACCTACTCATACAACTATTGACGGGATACTTCCGAACACCATAAACTTAATTTAACCCATACGCAAGTCTTTAGGACTCCATATAATCGCGATAAGTGTACGAAAAAAATTTACGGGGTGTTACATTATCCCCCCCTTAAGAACATTCGGCCTCGAATGTTAGCATAGTTACTCAGTTAAGACATGTCCAAGCTTACAATTAACACATTCATCATCATAACATCCTTGCATAAAAACAAACACTTACTTGTTATTGTACTTCTTCCGTCTCATGAACCTCCTCCTCATCGTTGAATAGGTAAGGGTACTTAATCTTCATCGCTTCCTCAGCTTCCCATGTGATCTCCTCAACTTGTTGATTCCTCCAAAGTACTTTTACCGATGCTATCTCTTTATTCCTTATCTTTTTAATTTGGCGATCAAGAATAGCAATAGGCATTTCTTCAAAAGTGAGATCTTTTGTAATTTGTACATCTTCTGTAGTAGTGATGTGCGATGGATCTCTGATGTACTTGCGAAGCATCGAAACATGAAATACGGGATGAACTGCTGAGAGCTCTTTAGGTAGCTCTAACTCATAAGCAACTTGTCCAAATCTTTGAATGATCTTATACGGACCTATGTATCGTGGACTTAACTTTCCTTTCTTGCCAAACCTCATCACTCCTTTCATTGGTGATACTTTCAAGAATACCCAATCGTCGATAGAAAACTCAAGTCCTCTTCTTCTAACATCCGCATAAGATTTGTGTCGACTTTGAGCTGTTGCAAGCCGTTGTTGGATCACTTTAACCTTCTCCATTGCTTGATAAACAAGATCCGGTCCAAATAAGACCGCATCACCTGCTTCAAACCATCCTATTGGCGATCTACACTTTCTTCCATACAATGCTTCATATGGTGCCATTTTGATACTTGAATGATAGCTATTATTGTAGGCAAACTCGATAAGAGGTAGGTGATCATCCCAGTTGCCTTTGAAATCTAATACACATGCTCGTAGCATGTCTTCAAGTGTCTGGATGGTACGTTCCGCTTGTCCATCCGTTTGAGGATGAAAAGCCGTACTTAGATTTACTTGTGTCCCCAAACTCCTTTGAAAAGACTTCCAGAAATTCGCGGTAAATTGGGTTCCTCGATCGGATATAATGGAAATTGGAACTCCATGTAACCGAACGATCTCCTTAATATACAACTTCGCATACTCTTCCGCCGTATAAGTTGTCTTAACTGGTAAGAAGTGCGTAGATTTGGTAAGCCTATCAATGATCACCCATATGGAATCAAACTTCCGATATGTACGAGGCAAACCCGTGATGAAATCCATATTGATCTTGTCCCACTTCCAGACTGGAAGATCTATACATTGCATGTAACCACCGGGTTTCTGGTGTTCTACTTTGACTCTTTGACAATTCGGACATTCAGCTACAAATTCGGCAATATTCCTCTTCATGTCATTCCACCAATATATTGCTTTCAAATCTTGATACATCTTAGTCGACCCTGGATGGATGGAATACCTTGAACAATGTGCTTCTGTCATAATTCTCTTTCTTAGCTCAACTACATCAGGTACACATAAACGATTCTGACACTGAAGCACTCCTTCTCGCGTAAGCTCAAATGCCTTTGTCGTGCCACTCTGCACATCCTCCTTAAGCTGCAATAAAATTGGATCTGCATACTGCTTCTCTTTCACTTCAGCTATCAATGAAGATTCCGCTGCATTACGTACAATAACCTCTTCATCTGGAGTTTCGAGAAGTCGAACTCCCAAATTAGCTAGTTGGTGAAGATCCTTAATAATCCCCTGCTTCTCTATAGATGCCATTTTAGACTTACGACTCAGTGCATCCGCTACCACATTCGCCTTCCCTGGATGATACAAGATATCAACATCATAATCTTTCAACAATTCAAGCCATCTCCGCTGCCTCAAGTTTAGATCTTTCTGACTGAAGATATATTGCAGGCTCTTATGATCGGTATATATGTCAACATGAACCCCATATAAGTAGTGGCGCCATATCTTTAAAGCAAATACAACTGCAGCTAGCTCAAGATCATGCGTGGGATAATTCCTCTCATGAGGTCGCAACTGTCTAGAGCCATAGGCTATTACTCTACCATGTTGCATTAGTACGCATCCTAAGCCAATTCTCGAAGCATCACAGTACACTGCATACCCTTTTGTGCCTTCAGGAAGTACCAATACCGGTGTAGAAGTCAACTTGCTCTTCAGATCCTGGAAACTCTTTTCACAGGCATCATTCCATTGAAACTTGGAGGCTTTATGCGTCAACTTAGTCAAAGGTGCAGAAATAGAAGAAAAACCTTCAACAAACCTTCTATAATAACCTGCCAACCCGAGGAAACTACGAATCTCCGTAGGCGTCGTGGGTCTTGGCCAATTCTTCACAGCCTCAATCTTCTGAGTGTCAACTTTTATGCCTTCACTGGATACAATATGGCCCAAAAATGCCACTGACTTGAGCCAAAACTCACATTTAGAAAACTTCGCATACAGCTTACGATCACGAAGAATCTGCAACGCCTGCCTTAAGTGATTAACATGGTCCTCTTCTGATCTAGAGTAGACCAGAATATCATCTATGAAAACTATCACAAACACATCTAGAAACGGCTTAAACAGCCTATTCATCAGATCCATAAAAACTGCGGGTGCATTTGTCAGCCCAAATGACATAACCAGGAATTCATAATGACCATACCGTGTTCGGAAAGCTGTCTTGGGTATATCTTTATCCTTGACCCTCACTTGATGATAGCCTGATCTCAAGTCAATCTTGGAAAAACACTGGGCACCCTGCAACTGGTCAAATAAATCATCAATTCGGGGAAGGGGGTACTTATTCTTAATAGTCACCTTATTCAATTGCCGATAGTCAATACACATCCTCAGCGAACCATCTTTCTTACGCACAAACAATACTGGTGCTCCCCAAGGGGACATACTAGGCCTGATGAATCCCTTCTCTAGCAAGTCTTTCAGTTGCTCTTTCAATTCTCGCAACTCTGCTGGTGCCATTCTATAAGGAGGAATTGAGATTGGTTGTGTGTCTGCCAACAAATCAATACCAAACTCCACTTCTCGTTCAGGAGGTAAACCTGGTAGTTCTTCAGGAAATACATCAGGAAATTCATTCACAACCGGAACGGTCTGAAAAGTTGGCGGCTCTGCCTCTACATCCCTTACTCTAACCAGATGGTATATGTACCCCTTGGAAATCATTTTTCTTGCCTTAAAGTAAGAAATAAATCTACCTCTCGGCGCGCCAACATTACCCTTCCATTCAAGGACTGCCTCATTTGGGAAATGGAAATATACCTTCTTAGAACGGCAATCAACTGTAGCATAACAAGACGCTAACCAATCCATGCCCATAATAACATCAAAATCTACCATTTCCAACTCAACAAGATCGGCCAAAGTATCACGACCACAAATATTCACAACACAATTTCGATAAACATTCCTAGCTATAAGAGATTCCCCCACTGGCGTTGATACTTCAAATGGCTTGGCTAATAATTCGGGTTTTCTTCCGAACCTTCCCGCAACCAAAGGAGTAGCATACGATAATGTAGAACCAGGATCAATTAAGGCATACATATCAAATGCAAAGATGGACAACGTACCTGTAACCACGTCTGGAGAAGCCTCTAAATTCTGCCGATCTGCTAGGGCATACACACGGTTCTGAGCTTCGCTAGCACTAGCTACTCCTATATCACCTCTACCGTGACCCATAGGTTGTGCACCCCTACTCAAAGGAGGCACCGAAGATGATGCAACATCTGATCCGGTAGGTCGTGTTATACTACCTGTGGTCCTGCGTGGGCAATCTCTAGCCATATGCCCCGGCTTACCGCACCAAAAGCAATTATTCGTCCCAAGCCGACATTCGCCAAAGTGAAATTTTCTACAAATGGGGCACGGGTGTCGTGGAGGTCTCATTGACTCATACTCCCTTGCCCTTGATACCCCACTGTTCGCGAACTCTGATTTTCACTACTTTGCCCGAACTGATTACCTCTGAACCTTTGAAATTGTGGTGGAGCACTAATTGCAGGATAAGAAGATAACGGGCTAGGCAATCTATGAGAGAACGAAGGCCTAAAACCTCCCTGAGATGCCACAAACTGCCCTATAGCTCTGGGCCGCTTAGAATATCCTTTTTCTGATTCCTGGGTTCTTCTTCTTTGCCTCTGCTCTTCCATCTTCTGAGCGAAAGCTTGTATCCTCGCTATATCCATGTCCTTGTTCAAAGCAGCAATGGTACAATCTCTAACCAAGTATGGTTCCAATCTATTCACATAGTGATGAACTCTGTCGTCCATAGTAGCTACCACATTAGAAGCATATCGAGACAAGGAGTTAAATCGAAGACTATACTCTCTTACACTCATATTACCCTGACGAAGATTCAAGAATTGATCTGCACGGGCCTGACGAGTCTCAAATGGAAGATAATGATCAATAAATGCATTTTTGAACTCTCCCCACGTAGTTGGAGGTGCATCAATACCCCTAGATCGTTTCCAATCTTCGTACCACAATATAGCCTCTCCTTTTAGTCTATATGCTGCTAGCTCAACCATCTCTTTACCGGATACATGCATAACATGTAGAACCCTTTGGGTTTGATCGAAAAAGTCCTGCGGGTCTTCATTAATATCTGATCCGGTAAAAGTAGGAGGATCCAATTTCAGAAAATCCTGAGTCCGAAGGCTAGCTGCTCTATCCATACCACTAGAACCCGTGGTAGGAATAGCTTGCCCTTGAACTTGACCGGCAACTATACGCGTCAGAAGTTGTACTGCATCCCTCAAATCTCGATCAACAGCATTAATAGACGGCCCTTCCGGAGGAGAAGAAGCGCCTGATATATGCTCAGCTTGAGACTCACTTTGCTCAACTTGTGCCGGTGGTGACTTACTAGTACCTTCTCCGGCCACTGTATCTACTCGCTTCCACTTATTCTTTCTCCTTGTAACCGGCATCGTCACTATAATAAATAAAAAGAAACAATTGGATTAAGCGATTGATTATGACTTTATCTCTAATATGGGATCTATTGCACGATCTAAGAAATGAAGAGTGGAAACAATCCCTAAATGTCCAATAGCCTCCTGTTTATAGATGTGGTGCACAACACACCGATAAACGAGATTCTACGTAGACACGGCTTTGTAGACTCACTAGGACAAACTGCTCTGATACCACTTCTGTCACACCCCAAATCCCATTGGAGCAGACTGGCACCCGTAGCCGAGGAGGCCCGGGAGAACCCGTTCATAACCTATACTTTCACATTCACATTACTTATGAAAATTAGAAATTTGGGCAGCACTTCGTTGTAAATAGAAGAAAACAGTACCTGTATCAGCCCAGCAGACACGCATATATATATATATAAACAGTAATTGGCCGTCAGAGCCATCACGTCTATCAACCAAACACTCCTATGGCTGTACAATATGTCTACAAAAGCCTCTACATAGATACACAACTGAGTTGGGGTCGGGACAAACTCCCGCCCACAAAAGACTTTTATGCAAATACCAAAAGTACATATAGAGACGACTTGGGATGCCCCGAAACAACTGGAGCTCACCACTAACAACAGAACGTCCTGGCTCTTACTGCGGAGGTGTACGACCTGAAGTACCTGTTCCTGCAGGCATGAATGCAGGTCCCCCGTGAGGGACGTCAGTACGGAAATATGTACTGAGTATGTAAGGCAGTGAGTATCAAGATGATATACAAAAGGTCAACAGAAACCAGATACGAGTGAATAAACAGTATGAGTAGACCACACTTAAAAGAACTGATGGGATACCTGCACATTACTTTCATATCATTACTTCCCGTAATCCTTATCAATACATAACATATGTCATACAATGGCCAACTGATCAGTGGTACTAATACAATACATCAGGGACCACCCCTGGAATAGCATATATATACATAATCTTTATAATACAATGGCCAACTGATCAGTGGTACTAATATAATACATCATATCATCAATTTAAAATATAGACATTTCATTTCTTAATTCAATTAATCTTTGAGATTGGTTACTTTGTGGTCACACTTTATTGAACTTGAAACCATGATACCTCAATAGGAAAAACATGTAAATAGGTAATCAATATCATGAAGATGATGTAGAGAATCATGGATACCTCATTAAACCATTTCGGAGTCAACAATAGTATATGGACATTTTTTTGACTAGCCGGACATCTTAAAAGTGAAAACAAGTTCAATTGGTAGTGTCAAAGATCATATGATGTTATTATGTGTCATGTGTCGTAGGACAATGTTGGAAGCTTACTTGAGAGTGCCATGGGTCATTATTCATGCCAAAGAGTAGATAGAGTATGTCTCACATACCTCGATATAACCACTTCAATACAAGTGACTTCCCGTACTCTTCGAACACTTATCTACAATAAGTCATTTGTGGCAACAAGTATTAGCAACCAAACCTTACCATTTAGGTATTAACTTCACCAAATAATGTCTAGGAAATAATCCTTTAGCTCATCAATAAGAGTACTACATACATCCTCTTATACTCTTATTACATTCACATATCATGCATTTTCATGAAATATCCCTCAACATCACTCTTAGCCTTTATTTCCCTTCTTAATCACCATCCAATACCAACATGATCACTAGGCATACATAACCACTAATATAATGATATATCACCACAATTCATCCTCCATAATCCAATACAGCAACTTCCATAATTTACAGCAACTTCCATAATTTACTACTAACAATTTATACACAACCAGTCATAACTATGTTTCTAGTTATCTTCCAACATCAAGACAACACTCATAATCCTTTATAAATACTTATTCATGGATAAGAATCAAGAATAAATAATATTCATACCTTAACAATGAACTCTTGTATTTATGATCCTCCTTACATAACCATGGGGTGCTTCTTGAAGCTTCCGAGATGGTGAACACAACTACGGAACCAATTTGAATTTTCTACGGTTGAATCATAAAATATTTGGGGTTGAAATTGGTTAGGGTTTCCACCTTTCCTAAAATTTGGATAAAATCTGATAAAATTGAGGCTAAGTGCAGGTTTTTAAGACCAAATTTTCGTCCAAATAGAAAATGACCATTGTGCCCTAAAAATTGAAATAAATCCCGAATCTGTCCCCAGTAGACAGTTTTGACAGGCTGAAGTAAATCGATCATAACTCTTTGCTCCGATATCGGATTTGGGTGAAATTGGTATCATTATAAAGATAATTAAAAGGGCTATCATTTCATATAAATTAGGCCACCTAGTTCGTCCTGTACAAGGAGTTATGATCGTTTGAAGTTGACCCTAAAAATCTGTTTTGAGAGGCTGAAGTAAAACGCGTATAACTCCTTACGCAGATGTTGGATTTGGATGTAACCAATTGCATTAGAAAGAAGACTCAAAGATATTTCTATTGATATATGGTAGCTCACCCAGTTCATTATATTGAGGAAGTTATGATCGTTCAAAGTTGACCCAAAAACTGGCAGGCCTCAGTATTTTTCTGCTAATTTACTGTTCACAAAAATCTGTTTTGAGAGGCTGAAGTAAAACGAGTATAACTCCTTACTCAGATGTTGGATTTGAATGAAACCAATTTCATTAGAAAGAAGACTCTCGGAGCTTTTCGTCTATATACAGAAGCCCACACAGTTCCGTTTGCACAAGGAGTTATGATCGTCTCAAGTTGGTGTGCCTAGCTGCAGAAATTTTCCTGCAGAATCACTGTTCACAGGCTTCCCGGCCACCGTTTTGAAATTTCGAACGTGTTCGCTTATATGAAATACTCCTCTGTTTTGGGCAAACTTTATATCGTTGGAAAGCTTATTCCAATACCTACTCATACAACTATTGACGGGATACTTCCGAACACCATAAACTTAATTTAACCCATACGCAAGTCTTTAGGACTCCATATAATCGCGATAAGTGTACGAAAAAAATTTACGGGGTGTTACATAAGTTAACCCATGAGCTAGTACCTACTGTGAGCTCTGAATAATATAATCATAAATACGAAGAAATACTGACATGCCATAAGGTTTTAATAGCTGAATTTAAAACTGAAATATGAATCTATAGAATCAATTAACCGAATCTGATAAAATAGTGATAAATTGAATAACTACTTTAATATCTGAATACTGAACAACTGACTCTAATGTCTCAAAAGCCTCTAAAACTGACTGACTGAATATGAGTTGATGGGACAGGCTCCAACTAACTCCAACTAACTACTAACCGAGACATGAAATAAAGTAAGTCTTTCCTCGAAGTATGAGGACTCACCACTGCTACTGTTGAAGATCTAATAAGTATAATCGCGAGATCGAAACTGAGCGTCAGAACCTATGATATAATACATCATAGCGTAAAAGAAAAGGTATGCGATCAGTACTTTGAATGTATTGGTATGCTAAATGAGGTAGGCTGATATGCATGGTTTCATGAATAGGAATAATAAAATATCTAAATATATATGTAAAGCATGGGATACTAAATAGGGAACATGAAATCTATAGGCACTGGAAATACATGAAGCATGTAAATACTGTGTATGCATGAGAATCTGTAAATATTAAAAATACGTAAAAATATGTAGACACTGGGGATGCATGACCAAACATATAACATGAACTTAGTAAAATCTATAAACTGAAATACTGAAATGACTGAAATTTGTATGATTTATTCAAACAACACTAAGACTGAATAACTGAACTGAGACTGTAACTGAGACTATATATGAGACTCTGGTAGGCATCATCTAACCGACATTTCTCAATTTAAGCTAATCAGGGTCCAACCAGTAATCCTAGTTGAAAGGGTGTTAATACCGTGCCACGGATACTAACAATGGCTGTGTGGATCCAATAAACTAATATAATATCCAAAGGACTAAGGGTGTCAAGCCTAAACTGACGGGTGACCCCTGCGAGATAGTCAAACCTAATTTGACTGGTGACTACTCATATCCTATGCTGGCTACGTAGTTCTGGAGTATAGGGACTGGTACTAACGACTCTTCCTAAATGACAGGGAAGCCTCCATCCCACACTCGCACGTTGCTAAATCCTACTCCCAACTGAAAGACACTGAGATACTAGACTGTTCTGAGTTTAACTTAATGGTATTTGACTATTCTGAAGTGCTCATAGAATATTCTGAAGACTGTTCTATAACGTACTGAGAGTAGGCTAATTAAACAACTATGGATTTTGGATATTCAATACCCCCAAGACTCAAAATAATTATCGAAAAATGACACTAGCACTTGTAGATCAAAACATGAAGGCTCTTAGTAATTAAATCACTCTTGTAGGTATTTTATCAAACATTTGTAGTTCATGGTTTAAAATAATCATAGAAATGTCATAGAATTTGTAGGAATAGCATGAATTTATCATAATAGCATTAAATCTTGATTTAATTCAGTAAATAATAGTATTAAAACATGAAAGATTGAATAATAACAATAATTTCATGGAAACATGGTATAAAATCAATAGTACATGAAAATTTATGGACGAAATCATAATTTAAAATATGATAACTTGAAAAGATCACAATTTTATAATTTAAAAAGGTTGCTTGGACTCTATGGATGAAAGGGATCCATAGATAAATATCTAACATACCTGGGTTAATGAATTTGAAGAGATGAATGGAGAGTTCTTGAGAAATTGCCTTGAATTTAAGAGTTAGGGTTTCTTGTTCTTGAAAGATGGGATTTTAATTTAAGAGAAATTGAAGAATGAATTATTATTTAGGTAAATTATGCTAAATTTCATGTTTTAGGATGAGTTTAGGGCTTATAAAAAAGACCCAAATACCCTTAAACAGATTTAAAATATAAGCTGAAAACTGACCATCCCGATTTTTGGCCTTGGCACGACACGCCGCTATCACGCCAAGCCATTGGAAAAGGAACAACTGGGACCTGGACAGACGACGTGATGTGCCACCATTGCGGTAAGCCTATGGATGCCATTTTGGCCTTCTCCGCGATGCGCCATGATCGCGGAGGCCCACTGAAAATTGACAAACGGGTAATTTGCCTACTCCGCGACACGCCATTATCGCGGAGTCACACTGGATATTGACAATTGTCATTTGGGCTGTCTATGCGATAAACTAAAGTTTTAAATAATGGTGTTTAACGACTGAAAATTAAAATCTCCATAATTTCTTACGCAGTTATTGGATTTGGCGAATTTTATATCGTTGGAAAGCTAATTGAATTTTCTACACAATGGCAGGCTCTAAACTGAAGAATAATAAGTGTTTAAAAATTTTATACATGAATACTCATGTATTGGAACTTAGATAATGCTAAGGAAATACAGGGTGTTACAATATCTCCCCTTGGGATTATTCGTCCCAGAATGAAACTGGTTAAGCCGAGGGAACTGATGGACTAAGCTCACACTTTACTTTCAATATCTAAAATGATAATTAGTTAATGTTATATTTGACATCATATATTGAAAATAAAGGAAAATGGGAAGAGGGAAAGTTTTAGTTGAAAAGAACTGAAAACTCATGTAACAGACCAGTTACTTTCTCTAAAAGGAGGATGGGATTAATATAATGAAGAAAGCTAATGAATTGGCTTTTCTTTCTGTAGTTGATGTTCTGATAGTGTTCATGCTAGTTAAGGAATGTTGAATGAGTATTCTAGTAAAAGGGTAAAATTTAATTAATTAATTAGTATTATTTATCAAAAATGAACATAATATCAATAATCTCTCCCAATTACTTTTTTCTACAATATCTTTCTACATATATAGCTGAATAACTATACTACTTTCAAGTCAAGGAGGAACAAAGATATATCCATCTCAACATGTTGAATCGAATACCAACAAAGCAACCTTTGGTTGGAATAACTAACTATCTATTAATTGTATATGGCATGAACTACTACAATTCCTCAATACGAAAAACATTAATAAAATAATATTTAACATAATAGAACTGAAAAATTAGAGACATAAAAAAATAGCCTTACAACATTTTAAATTAAAATCGAAATTTTTTCCATTTTCATGTATTTCAGATGCAGTCCTCCAATAGTGGTAAACAACTAACTCTACCAATGCTTAAATATCTCTCACTTCAAAAGTAACAAATTAAAATAAAACAATTATAAAACAAACGAATCACAATAGACTAGATTAAATGAAAAAAAAGTAAAATAGATAAATTGTCTTATCAAAAAAATAATCTCACTTTCAACATGAAAATTCATTTATGCAAGAGAAAGGAAAATAGAGCACCAAAAATGTTTAAAATCAAATACTAATAAATAGAAATAAATTAGTTTCTTCTCAAGAATATATGTGAAGTTTAAACAACTGCGAACATTGTCAGAAAAAATCACTTGTCTAAAGTGAGTACTAAAACAAAATTATCATCCTTTTGACATTTTTAAACTTTTAAATGAGATTTAAGTATAGAAAGTTCACAACTTTATCGAATACAATTTCAGATACTTATATCTATGTCATGCATTTGTTAGAAAAGAATGAATTTCGACAAATGAACATATCACCTTATTTGTAGGATATCCATGACGAATTTTTGCCACAATCAATCAACATAACACATTAATCAAAGAATCTCAGGTGAATTCTCTGTGATGAACTTCAAGTGAAACAAATAAACATGTCACTTTAATCGCAAAAACCAAATTTTGACAAGCAAGGAGAGAAAGAGCTCAGTGGACTTTATTCTATAGTGAAGGGTAATACTAGATATCATGGTCTACAAAAAATATAAAATGATATGCTGAGCTGGAGTGATTATATTAGTTAAGTTGATCATATCAAGGAGAATCTAAAATCAAATTGAAAAATTTATTATTGTAGACTGGAGGATGCTAGAATAGGAAAACTAGTAAAAGAAATTATTGTTAAATTTTGTAGTAAAAAATTCGTGAATGCCGAAAACAATTCATATATATTCTTATTATATCCTAAATTACTTGATCACTCTAATTTTGTGAATTTAGATATTGTTCACTATGTTTAAGATTTGGTAAGTAAAAGACTGTCCATAGATGCTCATTTTACCTAAATTACTATACCACCCTTGTTATAGAGAATACAAATTTATTTATTAACGGGATGAATATATTTACATTATCAAGTATAAGTTGAATCCATTTTATTTTATAGTAAACTAGCTTGACTATATTTACTCTTGTTTTAACGACATAACAATCTTTCAGTAAAAAACATATATACACTCTGTAATTATCAATGAAAGCATGGACCATATATTAACTTAATTAATTGATCAAATTAGTTTTAAAGGATAAACTGTGCAATTAAATTCTCTAGTCTGATTTATCTTCAAAATGAAGTAGGGTTTCTGTTCACAAATTAGAGGAAATTTGCTTCATCAACGTACATTATGAAAAATCAGGAGTACAAAGTATCGACAGATCTAACTGATTTTTGCACTTCATTATTATTTGTGTAGATATGATGAAGTTTACAATTAGTGGATTGGATGGACGCTATATACAAGACCAAGAAATGAGTATGTTAGAATACAACAATTACGGGCGTGGCAAAATGGGTTAATGAGTGAAATGGTCAACAAAAATTAGTGGATAAACAAAGTATTCACCTTTCTTGGTTTGAAGTTTATTTTGCTTGATTGAAGATTCAATGATATTTTCTATTGTTTCAGGGAGGGGTGGGGGGGGGGGTGGGGGGGAGGGAGGGAGGGGGTCGTCTTCAATTCCTGGACTACGACAACAATTAACTTCCAAGTCTTGAAGTAAATATGACTATTCGGATGGCTGGTCTTGCAAGCAACGTGTATCTTTAATTCAAAAGCACTTACATTCTGCATAAGACATAAAATTTTGTGGATGGGTAGTACTAATCTTTTAGAGAAAGCACTAGTTCTATGGGAAAAATTATACCTTCCCGGAGTAGCAGGTTGTTTGAACTTGATTGATATTCAGAGATGGAACAAAGCAGCCTTGTGCAAACTTTTATGGAACTTATGTACTAAGGTTGGATAATAAATGATCTTTTTTTAATGACTCTAATAAATGCGATAACTTTCTACTCTCTCCGTCCTACTTTAGTTGGTCATCTTACTAAAAATTAATATCTCCATAAATATATTGCTTATAGTGTTGTTACCATGCTATCAACAAATACCTCATTTTAGCAAAAACCATTAATAACGTTAAAATCAGGAACGTCAGAAAGAATTAACGTTCAAAACAAAAATTCAAAGTTTTATAAAAGAAAAAAGAGCTTTAATAGCAAGTTTCGCGGCCGCAGACATGAAAATCCAATTAAAAAACAACATTATCTGCCCTATTTGTCTGTTTAATGAAAATAAATTTGTAATTTAAAAATTAGAGAATAGTTTCTCCATTAGAGTTTGACTTTAGGCCACCAGCTTTGTTTAGTCGCCCTTAACATGGAGCACAAGAATCAACAAATTAAACTGTTTTTTCCACTTCATGTTTTGAGAGATGATATTATTGAACAACTTGTAAAATACTCCAGATACAAGACAAAGAAATGAATTTGTTAGAATAGATAATAGTAATGCAGGCGGCAAAATGGATTAATGAGTGAAATAGTTAACAAAAATCTCTTTTACCACCTCAGAATATAAGGAACAAAGTAATAAATATTATGACTCTAAGGGCATTAACGGGAAAAAAAAAACAAAATATTCACCTATCCAGCTTTTGAAATATTTTGGGTTGATTGAAGAACAAGTGATATTGTGAGTTGCTTCAAAGTTTATTTTAAGAGGGATCTTCTTCAATTTTTGGACCATGGCATGAATTGTCTTCCCTCTCTCAAAGTGAATATGATTGTTAGGGAGACTGGTCTTGCAACAAACATGTCTTTCAAATTCAACAGCACTTAGATTCTACATAAGACACATAATGCACCCTTAGACACGAAGCGACTCGCATAAAATTTCCAAGAACAAATATAATAGGAATAATACATGTATAAACAGAAACTAGCTCAAATTTACCCTATATGATATAACAGAAGGATAAAAGAAAATCTTACATCCACACTGTTGATCGTTCTCTTTAGTAACTCCTCTAATAGTTTTCTACATCCAAAACATACTTAGTAGAAAAAACCACTGAACCTCAAGGAAGAATTCAAGAATCAAACCTCACCTCGTATGACAACGAGGTATACTTCAAGTACCCATAGGCATGCAATCAACATTCGGATTCTTGATTGTATTGTCTATAGGAATGATAGGCTCCCCCCCCCCCCCCCCCCCCTATTGAATTGACATTTCCAGCTGCAAGTCCATGAGATGTAGCATCTATGCTACCATCTGAAGTATTTGTAGATTTTTTCAACATAAAAGCAATATCACTTGTACATCCTGCAAAATAATCTTTCCAAACACGTTCCAGAAGATCATTTTGAAGACAAGAAACACAGGCTTCTTTCACTTCTCAAGGAAGTTCTGCTACCCGTCTCTCCATCAGTTAGAGCACTAATGTCATTTTGCACCGCAGGACCCTTATTTGGGAAGGACTGTAAACATCATACAACTGTTAGACAGTGGAAAAGAAATTATTAAAGTTATTCGAGTTTTACTGAAAATATTTTCTTGGAGAAGGCATATATAGTCCAAAACGTTTCATGTTATTTTCAAAAAGGTTTTCACTATAATTGTAAATGGAGATACATATGCTTGCTAAAAGGACATTTTTATGCTCAAAACATTAAAAAATATGTACCTTACGAGAGGAGATTATACGAACAGAAGTGGCTGGAGGGCCAGAACTCTTTAGTAAACACAACCGAGAGACAATGTCTACTAACTTTTCTCCTATTTTCGCATAAAACAAAGTTGCTGAGGAAAAGTAAGGTGTATGCAGACCTTACTCTATAGGTAGAGAGATTATTTACAATAGACCTTTGGTTTGACGAAACACCGATAAGAGCATGTTGGAATGAATGAAGTTTTGGTGATTGACCTGAGAAGCTGAAACATGTAAGTTGAAGTCGTTCACTGCTATATATGATGAGTCAATGTACTACAATTACGCAATCTACTACTGTGACATGAATGAAACATGTTACTTAAACTGGTCCAATCATATGAAGACATGATTTACTGGTACATGCAAACTAGATTGCTTGAGTTTAGGAATGGATAAGCAAAGTAATTCTGATAAAGATTTTGAGTATAACACTTGAAGACAGAAGAAAGTTAGTTGAAGAATGAATTCTACCTTTACAAGGAGATTAACTTGAACAAGGACTTTGACCAACCGATTATCTGAAGAGTTGATGAGTCCAACTGTAGAGAGAAGAATGATCAACTTTAGGACTCTTTCAAGAGTTGATTTTAAATAGATAGATTTTATCAACATGACTCATGACCTTGACAAACTCATGAGTTGTAAATTTGAGATGAGTATGAAGGGAGAGATAAATTTTTTCTTAGGATTGTGAATCAAACAAACAACTTCTGCAACCATGATTCATCCAAAAAAGTATGTAAAAATATTTCTCAAAAGGTTCTCCATGATGGAAAAAAAGGAGGTCAACACTGCACTTGCCATTGCCGCAAAGCTAGATATTGATGAAACCGGTCCATCTATGGAGCAAAAGTTATATAGAGTAATGATAGGATCACTGTCTAACTAACAACAAGCAGACCTGATTTTGTGTTCATGTCACGACCTGAACTAGGGCCTGACCGTGATGGACATCCCGAAACCTGAGGGCTCGAAACGTTCCTCTCTATCTGATAAGCATGCACACTTCATATAAATAAAGAAGATGTGGAAACATAATCTTCTACGGAAACATGGTCAATTCTGAATTCAACATAAGTATGAAAATTGAAAATCAACTACATCTAATAACATCACACTCAGTCTGCGAAATCTTTACTACAGAAAAATCTTACAACTGTCTGAAAACTGGGATAAGGCCCCCAGTAGACCAAAATAATAATAAGGGACATAATTTGAAAGAAGGGCCTTCTGGAATAGAGAAGGCTCACCAACTAATCATTGCAACCCTGTCTGACGAATCTACTTCCTTTATGGACCCTTAGACTGAGCCTTAAAACCTGGAGAAAGGAGGGGAGGGTCAATATAGATGTACTAGTACACAAAGAAATCCAAAATAAAGCTTATATGTAAATAAAATAGTTTGGGAGACAGCTTTGTCAAAACATTATACATCATGTGGCTTTCGAAACATATGGGATCATTTCTGAAAAACATGTTACCTGCTTGTCAATGCAAGTTCTGATCTGTATATTACTTCTGAGTTAGGTGGCACTCCCCTACAATTTTGATATTCTACGGGTGGTATGGAATCCGCCATTGACGCGGCGGGGAAGCCCCCAACCCAAGTGTGCCGTAAAAGGTTGGAGTTTCTGAATCTGATACACCACAGGGCTCTAGGCCAGCATAAATCTGAAAGAAGGGTTAAGTTGCTAAAACATATCCTAAATCCTTTGTTTGGACGGTTTTAAAGGCTAGGGAAAAAGTCAAAATTACCCTTAGTGACTCCTAAATAGAATTGGAAATTTGAACTTAAAAACCCGATTTCAGGTGCCACCGCGCGCGCCATAATCGCGGTGGTCCTTTGGAATTAGACGGGTAGGAAATTGAGTGCCTATGCGATGCGCCACCATCGCGGAGCCCCACTAGAATTTGAAGATTGTCAATTTGACCCATTTCGCGATGCTCTAGACACCAAAATAACGATGTTTACGACTGGAACTTTAAATTATTCATAACTTCTTCACCGAGGGTCTATTTTGGACGAATCTTATATTGCTGGACGAATCGATCTGAGGGTGAAAAGCAGTGCTTAGGTTCACTTGGGTACCTAATCCTTTCTGGTAAGATCTCCAAAACTGAGAAAAGAATTGTGTACCTCGATCGGATATAATGGACACAGGCGCACCATGCAAATAAACTATTTCTACGATGAACAGCTTGGCATAATCTTCTCCCGAATAGTTAGTCCTGAGAGGCAAAAACTGGGCTGACTTGTTTAGTCTATCTACAATCACCTAAATAGAATCATACTGGTTTCGGGACTTTGGGAGCCCTGTAATGAAGTCCATATTAATCATATCCCACTTCTACAAGGGCAAAGATATCTCTTGGGAAGAACCACCTGGCCTCATGTGTTCTACTTTAACTTGTTGGCAATTCAAACACTTGGAAACAAAGTTAGCCACATCACACTTCATATTATTCCACCAATACAAAGATTTCAGATCCTGGTACATCTTAGTAGAGCCTGGGTGAACAACATACCTCGAACTGTGAGCTTTATTAAGGATTCTATTCCGTAAATCATCCACATCTGGTACACATAATGTACCTTGGTATCTCAAAATACCATCACCACCGATCGCAAATGACATCACCTTCTGCTAACCCACATTATTCTTAATTTGCTTCAAGATGGGATCTTCAACCTGCTTTTTTTGAACTTCCACACAACGGAAAGACGTAGCTATCTCATGAACAACCATACCCCCATCTTCGGAATCCAAGAGTAGCACTCCTAGATTTGTAAGCTGGTGAATATCTTTCACCATCTCTCTCTTCTCTTTCTCAACATGAGAAAGACTACCCATAGACAATCTGCTGAGGGCGCCGGCTACCACATTTGTCTTACCCAGATGATAGTAAAGGCTCATGTCATAGTCTTTCAAAAGCTCCATCCAATGCCTTTGCCTGAGATTTAGTTGTTTTTGCGAGAAAACATACTGTAAACTCTTATAGTCAGTGAAAATATCAACATACACCCCATAAAGATAATGCCTCTAAATTCTAAGCGCAAACACCACAACTGCTAATTCCAAATCATAAGTGGGGTAGTTCCGCTCATGCACCTTTAACTACCTAGATGCATAAGCCACCACCTTTCTGTGCTGTATAAGTACACACCTAAGTCCCATACGGGATGCATCACAGTACACAACAAAACCCTCTGTACCTTCCGAAAGAGTCAAAATAGGAGCCGTAGTCAACTTGTCTTTCAACTTCTCAAAATTATTATCACAAGAGTCGGACCATAAAAGCTTCACCTTTTTTTGAGTCAACTTAGTAAGTAAAGCAGCTATAGAAGAGAAAATCTCTACAAACCTCCGGTAATACCCTGCCAAACCCAAGAAACTCTGAATGTCGATTAGAGTCGTAGGTCTGGGCCAATTCTTTACTTCCTCAATCTTTTGGGGATCAACTTTAATCCCTTCACTAGACACAATGTGCCCCAAGAAAGCAATAGCATTCAACCAGAATTTACACTTGGATAATTTCACATACAAATTATGATCTTTGAGGGTCTGAAGAACAGTGCAGAGGTGATTGGCATGGTCCTCCTCACATTTAGAGTAAACCAAGATGTCATCAATAAAAACTATGTCAAACAGGTCTAGGAACTGACGAAAGACCTTATTCATTAGGTCCATAAAAGTTGCAGGGACATTGGTTAACCCGAAGGACATGACTAAGAATTCATAATGACCATATCTTGTTCAGAAGGCTGTTTTAGGAATGTCTAAATCCCTAACTTTCAACTGATGATATCTCGAATGAAGGTCTATTTTTGAAAAACACTTAGCACCCTAAAGCTGATAAAAAAGGTCATCGATTTTAAAAAAGAGGATATTTATTTTTCACTGTGACCTTATTCAACCGGCGGTAATCTATGCACATATACAGAGAACCATCTTTCTTTCGCACGAAGAGTACAGGTGCACCCCAAGGAGAAACACTAGGTCTGGTAAAACCCTTATCTAGAAGATCTGCTAGCTGTTCTTTCAACTCTTTTAACTCTACAGAAGCCATTCTATATGGAAGTATAGAAATAGGACGGGTATCTAGAAACACATCAATACCAAATTCTATCTCCCTATTAGGTGGAATTCCTGTGTGATCATTTAGAATAACTTCTGGGAATTCATTTACTACTGGGACAGACTGAAGGGAGAGACTTTCGGTGTTAGAATCTTTAACCCAATTAAGATGGTACAAGCAACCCTTGGAAATAAGTTTATGGGCTCTGAGATAAGATATGAAGTGCCCTCTAGGTGTTAAGGAATGGCTCATTCAGAAAAGAAAAGGTAACCTTCGGGTCTTACAATCTAATATAGCATAACATTGATGGAGCTAGTCCATCCCTAGGATAGCATCAAAAGTAACCATATCATGTTCTATGAGGTATGCTATAGTATCCCTACTAAGAATAGACACAACGCAATTTTTGTACACCCTTCTAGTCTCAATCGAATCTCCCACCGAAATGGAAACAGAGAAAGGTTCAACAATCATATCGGGTTCAAACCCAAAACCAAAAGACACATACGGGGTAACATAAGATAAGGTAGACCCGAGATCAAGCAATACATATACCTCATGGGAAAAGATTTGTAATGTACTAGTGACTACGTCTGGTGAGGATTACGCCTCCTGGCGATTAGTTAGAGCATACAGCCGGTTGCGACCACTCCCGATAGCTGAATTGGTGCCCTTTTGAGCCGGTGGTGGTGCAGAAGAGTTTTATTGAGACTTAGCTCCACCCATATTTCTTCGAGCAGAGGGATATTCTCTCTAAAAATGGCCTATCTTACCACATGAATAACACACCAACGAGCCCAACTGATACCTTCCTGGATGATGCCTACCACAAGTCTCACATCGTGGATAAGAATGGTACTGCTGAGACACACTATCTTGCGATAAAGTATCCTGCTGGATCCCCGGCTGGCTTGAAAACTCTGAGATCGTCTATCAACTAGAGGTATGGGCATTGGGGCACTGGGGCACTAGCTGCAGACTGTGCCTTTCCCCAAAACTTCATCTTTTGCCATTTGTTACCCCAATTACCACCCTGCTGCTGACTAGGTTCTGATCTACTTATCTGGCTCTCTTAGCCTGCTTGTCCTTCTCTCTAGACTCGGCTATCTTCTTCTTCTTCTTCTTCTCAACCTGCTGTATGTAGACTGTTATCCTAGCAAAGTCCAATTCCCTATTTAGCATCGCCCCTTGACATTCAAGCACCAAATCATCTAAAATTCCAAAAGCAAACTTCCTTATTCAGGCCCTCATACTGCTCGTCATCTCAGGAGCATAACGGGCCAGCTGATTAAACTTTAAAGTATACTCCTAAACACTCATCTTACCCTGTTTAAGGTTCATGAACTCCTATGCCTTGGCTTTCCTCAACTCTAGAGGAAAGAACGGGCCAAGAAAAGCTTCCACAAACTCATCCTACACTGTGGGCTCAGCACTGTCACCCTTCGGCTTTTCCCACTCATTATACCATTGGTTCGCTACATCCTTTAGCTCGTATGACACTAGCTCAACACCTTCTACCTGATCCATATGCATAACTCTAAAAATCTTCTCCATTTTGTCTATGAACTCTTGCGGATCCTCTTCTACCTTAGTGCCAGTAAACTTAGGCAGGTTCATTCTCATGAACTGACCCACCCTAGTATCTTTAGATGTAAAGAGTGTAGACCCAATATATTCTGATTGTTGGGCCTGATTAGCCACCAACTGTGTCAGCATATGAATAGATTATTTGAATTCTGCATTCGAAATATCCCTCTGAGTAGTCGGGGGATGGTTAACATTAGTTCGAGGAACCCTAGGTGGACTGGTTAGGACTGGAGGGTCTCCTGGAGTTGTGATAGGTTCTAGAGTGTGAGCTCTATTATGTGTCCTTATCCCATGAGTGGGATGGACTTTGTCCTCTTGAGCATTAATGTTGGTGCGACGGGGAGGCATAAATGGTTTTTTTAAAAAGCAAAAGATCATTAATGAGGGGACAGATTAGACTCTGAATCATGAACTAAATCACAAAGAAGAGAAACATTCCTAAATGCCTAATATCCTCCTGCTTATAATTGTGGCACGCTACACAGTCATAAACAAGACTCTACCCGACGCAATTTCGCAGACACCCTGGGACCATGAACCGTGCTTTGATACTAAGTTTATCACAACACAAACTAGGGCCTGGCCATGACAGACCTCACAAACCCTGCGTGCCCGAAACGTCCCTCTCTATCTGGTAAGCATGTACATTCATATAAATAAAGAAGATGCAAAAACATAGTCTATTATGGAAACATGGTCAATTCTGAATTCAGCATAAGTATGAAAATTGAAAATCAACTACATCTAATAACATCTGACTCAGTCTGCGAAATCTCTACTACAGGAAAATCTGACAACTATCTAAAAATTGGGACAAGGCCCCCAGTAGACCAAAATGATAATGCCTTCTAGAATAGAGAAAGCTCACCAACTAATCACTGCAACTCTGTATGACAAATCTACTGCCTTTCTGGACCCCTAGACTGAGCCTCAGAACCTCGAGGGAGGAGGGGGGAGGGCCAATACAAATGTACTAATACGCAAAGAAATCCAAAATAAAGCTTATATGTAAATAAAATAGTTTGGGAAACAGCTTTGTCAAAACATTATACATCAAGTGGCTTTCGAAACACATGGGCGCATTTCTGAAAAACATGTAACCTGCCCGTCAATGCAAGTTTTTATTTGTATATTACTTCTAAGTTAGGTGGAACTACCCTACAATATTGATATTTCACAGGCGGTATGGAATCCTCCATTGACTCTACGGGGAAGCCCCCAACCCAAGTATGCCGCAAGGGTTGGAGTTCCTGAATCTGATATGCCACAGGGCTCTAGGCCAGCATAATAAATAAACCCGAATCGGCATATCACGGTTGTGGGCGATGAGTTGTTTAATACTCACGCCTTCTTTGGGAAACCTCTGAAACTCTCTTTATGCCCAATTTTATCCTGTTCTAAATCATGCATGTTTCTAGTTTCAACATCTGAAAAGTCTGATTTCAAACATGCATTAAGTCTGTTCTAAATTATCATGGCATAATCTGAATTGGTGTCGTCACACTAAGACTTGCAAGTCCTATTTCTGAGCCATAATGCATCATGCATAATTCTTTCTTTAAAACACAGTTCAGACCACCCAAACATGCAAACAATATGAAAAATTTCATGTTCCGAGAACACAAGTCAAAACTATGCTGAGATTGTTCAAACATATGGTGGTAATATGCTTTTGAAAAAAATCATGCACTCTTTCATTATATGAATATTTTCAACATTTATCAATATGCACAACCCTCTCTTTCGAATTCAAAACCATAAATCAATTTGTAGCATTAATCAAGATATTTCATATCATGCTTTTCAAGATACATTCAAAACAATCCATATCATATGAAAATTGGAAAAATCATACCAAGAGAGGGATTCATGTGCATCATGTTCTCAATTCATTCATAAATCATAAAACATATCCATACGTATATATAATTTCAAATCAATTTGGAGAAGGTTAAAAGACCAAAACAATACCATCAAGATTTCTAAAATATGAATTTATTCATAAATTTGAAAACCCTTTTCTTAAAATCATGATTTCTATACCCATGAGATTTTTAGAAAAATCTCGCGTACCTCAAAATAGGGAAACAATGGGTGTTTCTTAAAGCCTATGATCTGGGGATTTCGAATCTTCAATCGATTTTGAAAACTCTTGAAGTTCTTGTTTGAAGCTCTAGAGAGGATTCTTGATGATTTTGATGAAAGTAGGGTTAAGTTGCTCAAACATACCCTAAATACTTTGTTTGGACAGTTTTAAAGTCTAGGAAAAATTCAAAATTACCCTTAATGACTCCTAAACGGAACTAGAAATTTGAACTTAAAACCGAATTTTGGGTGCCACCGCGACGCACTACAATTGCGGTGGTCCACTGGAATTCGACGAGTGGGAAATTGAATGCCTCCGCGATGTGCCACCATTGTGGAGCCCCACTGGAATTTGACGATTGTCAATTTGACCCTCTCCGGATGCGCTAGTCACCAACATGACAATGTTTATGACTGAAACTTTAAATTATTCGTAACTTCTTCACCGAGGGTCCGTTTTAGACGAATCTTATATTATTGGAAAGCTAATTCAATCATCTACGTAATGAAAGGTTGAAATCTAGGAATTCCATATTAAAATTAAGTTATATCATTCTAAAAGATAATGCTTAGACTTTTCATGGACGTAATTTTGCTAAGAAGACGTCGGGGTGTTACAGTTCAATGTGGGATTGTGTGCAAGGTTTCAAGAAATTCCAAGGAGTCCCATCTCAAAACTGTGAAGAGGATTTTTAGATATCTCAAAGGAACCACTGATATGGGTCTTTGGTATCCTAAAGGTAGTAATTTCAAGTTGGTAGGTTATTATGATGCTGATTATGTAGTCTATTTAGTGTCTAGGAAAAGCACCACATGTATGTCACTTTCTTGGATCATGTCTAATCACCTGGTCCACGGAGAAACAAAACACTATTGCCCTGTGCTAAGGCTGAGTATGTTGATTATGGGTCATGTTGTGCTCAATTGTTTTGGATTAAACAATAACTTATGGATTTTTGTATGGATGTAGGATGTGTTCCTATTTTTTTGTGATGATACATGTGTCATAAATATTGTAAAAAATCATGTGCAACATAAAAGAACTAAACATATTGATATTAGACACCATTTTCTTAGAGATAATGTTGAAAAAGGTCTTATATCTATTACGTTCTGTTCAACTAAAGATCAAATTACTAACATTTTAACTAAGGAATTAAGTAGAGAACCTTTTGATAAAATAGGTTAGAATTATGGATGATTCAGATTTCAGAACCTACCCTCAATGATTAGCTAGAAAAGACTTATCTTACACCATAGCTATTCACTTTAGTCTTGAACATTTAGTTGTGTGTCCCAATTCTAGTTAATGATAATTTAATTAAGTCTCATGGTTAGTTGTGAAGAATCTGAGAAGACTAGAGCATGGGAGCTCATGGATCATGCAAGATTTTCTTTACTTCAAGTCATTCATTTGGTATGTATTTTGGAACATCTAGTTACTAGTGGTTCATAAGTTTTAAAAGGATTTCTAATTGCAAAAACCCCAAGAGTCTCACTTCTTTACAAAAGTTGCTACCATTTTTCATCAGGTGTCACTTCTCCTTTTCATAGTCAATTACACCTGACATACCCATCTACCTATACACTCTTCATCTTCTCTTTTTCCACTTAAATTTGATTCATCTATTTATCTATAAAAACCCTCATTCACTCATTCTTTCTCTTCTATTAACCTTATCTATTCCATCATTGAAATTTCTCCCCAATGGATTCTCAAACTCGTTCTTCTTCTACTGCTACTGCTGATAACTCTACTTTATCCTCTCCACCATCACTCTTGAACGTATAGTTTATATTAACTTTGCACTAGTTCCTTAGATCTCCCCATCGATTCCGATTAAGATGTCTGAGTTTAGGGCATGGAATGCTTTCAAATCCATGATTAATGATTTCGTCTATGATCCATCATGCAATAAGTCATATTCATCAGACAAAGTCCAGGAAATTACTTCACTTCAAATTCTACCTGTTGAGACCTCCCCTCCTACTACCATCAAATCTATCCCTCAAGATATTCCCAAATGAGTTTGTCTCGCTTGCTCAAATCATTTAGAGATTGCATCACCGTCCCAAATGAAGATCTTTTGCTACTTGTTTTCCTTCCTCTACTCCTATTAGAACACCCCATACTAGAAATCATAAGAGGCAAGAATCTGGCTCTCTTGAGGCTGCTCTTAGGGCTAGTAAAAATAAGAAATCATCTTTGTCCAAACCCTCTATTTCCCCCTCTAATTCAAAACTCCCGATTCACTTCATTTGTTGTGGGAAGAGATATAAGTGATCCAGTCCAAAGCCTTCTTCTTACAAGTATTCTAAACCTGCTACCTTACCTACTATCTCAGAGAAATACTCTCCAAATAAACATTCTGTATTCTCTAAAAAAACCAAGACTTATTCCACAAGAAAGTCAAAGAAATGGGACTCTAAACCTATTCCATCCTCTTATTCCGAAGCCATTAAGGACAATTTTCCTCATTCTATTGAAAATAAGGATGATGCTCTTTTCCAAAGTAATATCAGCATCTCTGAGTAAGTTAATGCCCATTTAGAGCATATGATGCACTTCCGTAAGAGGTAATTTATTCGTGGACGTGTGGTTATAGGATATGGGGGTCTTGAGATGTTAATTCTTTTGTATAGAATTAAATTTCAAGGACGGTACAACTTATTTATTCAAGGTAAGAGTCACATTAAGTTTACACACCCCGAGATGTATGAATTTTACCCAAATGGTACTGCTATGGAAAATCTCTTCACCATGTCTATGCGTAGTGTTTTTATGCATTTATTTGAAGGAGATGTTGCTCTTAATCTTTATGTTCCTCTTGAGGGTTGGGATCACTATGTAAAATATGATTTGAATCCCCTAGATAATATGGCACATACTCTAGCCATCTCCAGGAAATTCTCACGAAATCCTAATCTGGTTCAGTATAGATGAGTTCTTCAAAGATAAATATCTCCTATCCACCATCTTTACATTGATGGTTCACAAAATGATCATTCCATGAAAGGAGAGGTGAACTAAGGAAAACTATCTTGATATCACCCTCATGGAGTTTCTTGATACCAAAGTGAAAATTAATCTTCCTAGACTCATTATCAAGAACATGCAGAGGATACTCTTGAGGGATGATAAAAAGTCCTATGCCCTTGTATATGCTTTTGGTTGAGTCCCATCTTATAGGACTATGTTGTTCCTATTCAGACCCATGCCTTCATATATTCTTGGCCGCTTGAACCATGATGCACTAGTTGTTTCAATGATATAGGTAGATAGTCCTATGTAGTGGATGAGAAATGAACTAGTTGATGCTTTGGCTGATTGGAGGAAATTGAAATCATCCATGCTCAAGAAAAATAAAGTGTTTCAAGCTACCATCATAACATTGGAGGCTGATCTTGCAAGGGAAATGGCTAGAAATGCTGTAGTCATTCGCAATTACACCCAGTTGATTGACCTATTTCATCAACTTTTCTAGTCCTATCCTCTTTGTCATGACCCGAACCGAGGACTTAGTCGTGATGAGCATCCCTAACCGAGAAGGCCTGGGCACCCTTCTAACTTGTAATCAAATACACCATTCATACACAAATAAGGGAATGCAGAAAATATAGCAAAACAGACTCATGGTCATAAATCTGATATAAATTCGATAATAGAAAATGACAATCCAAAATCATCTAACAACCTCTGGAAAACCTCCTGCAAAATCTCTACTACATGATCAATAACAAATATCTAAAAACTAGGATAAGGCTCCCAGCACACCAAAACTATAATAGATAACATAATCTGAAAGGACAGGCCTCCTGGACTAGAGAAGGCTCAAAACTACACAATCGGATCTGTTGTCTGAATTATCTACTGGACCCCTAGAATGAGCCTCAGAACCTGAGAGGTAGGGAAGGGGGGTCAATTCAGATGTACTAGTATGCAGAGTAATCCAAAAACAAAAATAAAATTTTTATATAACATAGATGAGATCTGCTATAAAATACTTTGTCGAAAAATAGTTCGAAAACACATGGGCATAATATAAGGATTTTTCAACAACAAATGCAACACTAATAAGATAGGTGGTACATCCTACAATCTTTCACCAACTGCCAAATCCCGGTTGCTGCTAAGATTGGAGTATTAGTGAGGAAAGAAGAACACGCAAGATCACACAGCAGGGTGTCTCCATCCCAATCAAGTCCACGTGTCAGGGTTGGGCTCAAGATCACAAAGCAGGGCTCCTAACCATTAGTCCCGAATAGGGATGACACAATATGAGGTACACAAGATCACATAGCATGGTAGAAAGTTCCCCGTGTCGGCAATTCACGATTTCCAACATAGTGTCATTTCACTCATGCTTTATTTGGGTAACCACCTAACTCATATAAAGTTAAGCATTAAGCTTGATTCCATACAAAAAGTATATCATACTCTATGGGGTATCATCATACCCCGACGTGCAAGTCATCAGTGTCACATCACTTCTCCAACTTCTTATATCATTCATAACATGCACATACATAAGACTTCCACACACGTCAATAACATGCACAATGGTTCTAAAATATAATAATTCAAGAAGTTTTATCATTTATGAGTAGTATCATAGAAACAACAAAAAAACACATGCTCTCGATAGTTTAACACAAGTATCATATGTGTATAGAACATTATCATAGGGGATTTAAAGAATCACAATTCATATACATCACATCCTTTCAAAATTCAGATCACATGTCCACAATTCAACAATTGAAATATATTCAAGCAAACAACCCCATGAAGTTTCATTATTCTTTCAAAATCATTACACAACAGTGTTATTGATATAACAATAAAATCCCCACTTGTAATAACACATATATATGTATAAAGATTAAAGTCTTATGCAAATTCTTTTCAAATCATGCCCATGAAATTTAGGACCACCCCACGTACCTCTATTTTTGAAAATAATGGATAATTCTCGATGCCTATGGCTTGGGAATTCCAAATCTCCAATTAGTTTCGAAAACCCACGGTTGAATCTTGAGTTAATTGAGTATTTAGTTTAAAACCCTAAAAAGTGTTCTTGAGAGAATTTGAGAGAATGTAAATGTGTTTTGGAGAATTAGGGACTGAATTTCGTGTTTATGGCTGAATAAGGATGGGAAAAAGACCATTTTGCCCCAAAAACGGAGTGTTTAAGTCACTTGGGTCATAATTTATGCGGCTCGCACCTTATCGCATAACATAGGTTGTATGGCACACACTTTATCGGACACATTAGGGTGTGTGTCGCATACCTTATGGCATAAGTTAGGGTGTGCGTCGCACAACTTATGCTAGGCGACACACTCTACTTTGCAAAGCCATAACCTCTTAATTGGGTGTGGGATTTTGGAAAAATTGGTATCGTTGGAAAGATAATTCGAAGGCCTTTAATTTGATATATAGTATGCCCTATAATTAAATATATACAAAGAGTTATGGTTGATTTCAGCTGACCCAAGTTTTGGCGCTCACTAAAAGTCGAATGATAGGAAAGCTTTCAACTTGACCTTGAGTTAAGGGACCTCTATGATCTCAATTCATGCTCAAATAGGTTCCCACACTACATAATTGGTTAACATACCAAAATTGCATAGGATTTATGGATTTTTAAACATCAACGCATAGAAATGACAATTTTCATTCTATCTCGAAATGCGGGGTGTTACATTATCTCTCCCATGGGATCATTCATCCCTGAATGATGGGTAGGAACTTGTTGAATCTTAGAGGTATGGAATAACACGGACATGATGTGCCTTCTAAGAAAGAACATGGCTGATTTGAAATATTTAAATTTCTATCATGAAACTAAATTCTGAGTTGACTTGACTTTTCTTACTTCAAGAAGTTGATTCGTGCTGAAAATTTAGGATTCCCTTGAAATGTTCATTATCCAATCACACATATTGAAATTGGGAAGTGATAACTTATGCAAGTACAAGTCATAAGACAACAAGACTTAGATAATACAAGGGTATTATGCTATCAACTCTTATGCTCCGAATTATGAATAGATAGTTAAATCCGAAACATGATGCTTGGAATGAACTGAATTCACAATTTATATGGATGGAATAGATTATGTCTTGGGGATGGCCATACGCATGAGACTTTGGATAGCAGGACTGGGCGAAAAGGTTGAAAACCACAGTAACTTGTCTGCCTGTCTGTCAAACTGAATTGCTGGTTATACTGGATGAATTATACTGGAAACTTATACTTAACTGGAGTATCTCTTCAACACTCTTTCTAAAGAAGTCCTAGCAGCATTAGGTAGCAAACAATCTTGGGCATGAGTTACACAAGACATCCAACTAAGGAATCACAAAAATAACACTACTCCATAGCATGAATATAGACATATAACTCATAAACTAGGATAGAATTACCAGGCCTTAGGAAATGACACCTCTTACTTTCAAGCTTAGCACATTTCTCGAATACTCCCTTAACTATACTATTCCCCTTAAATACCATACTCATTCAATTCAGCTTAAAATTCTCATATGGGAATCGATAAATCTTTCTACTAATATCTAAAGTAGCTTAAATCCTTTCACCGTGATCAAGCGTTACTCTAAATTACAAAATACAACACGCTACACCATGATATTATTATAAACCATATGATCCAATGTTCTATATTTTTTTTGATCACATCCTAAGCATAATTAACCTACACTTCAATGACTAACTCTGAACTCTTACTATGGATTCACTAGCGCATATTATGTTCCTCCACTTACTTTCCAACATGTCATTCAAGCCTATCCTTATAACCACATCTGAACTTCAAGGCAACATTAATCAAAACGTACTTCATATATTCTCTAAACCACCATTAATACAACTCCCACGCGCTACCCCAAGACTATACACACATAAATTTCTACTAACCATCACATGTATCAAAGACTTCGCCCCAAATCTTACTTCACTCTTATGGCCTCATCTAAAACAAGCATACAATGATCTTTCATCAACAAGAACCATTCACTCATCACCACTATCGTTACATAAGGAGTCACCAAAAGGTTAGAACATAAAATCTTGAAGCATGGAAAGATATTATGTGAGACTTGACACTTAACTGAGGCCTAAGGAATAACAAATCAACATCAAGGATTTATCAAAGTAAATCTGAATTGAGGGCATACATGGCTATAAGCTGATTTTGGCCAATCATTTGGCGTAAAGCATAAGTTATGGAAGCTGAGCACACTATAAGACGTAAATACATGAGTCATGAGCTACATAACCTCAATTTGGAGTTCATAACATATGGAATATGATTCCGACTACTGAATGAACTGGAACTCCTCATTTTCTAACTAGAAAAGTACATGACTCTCAATCATATGCATGAACATGAACTATGACCATGGAACTGAATCATAAGGTATAAGTAGGTATTGGGATAACTGAAAAATTACTAAGATAAGAATGGGTTGAGTCCCACCTTCACTTTTTGATGTTCTATATCATATTGGCAGCACGAATAGAATCTGAGAGTCTGACTTGGTCACTTGTTTTATGATCTGCCCTTTAGCTTTAAGCCATCATCTTAAGTTTGAGAGATCCCTTACTAGACTCTAAATTGAACTACACTTACTACACTTTGGGGTCTGGAATACGACAATACATGCAATTAATAGAACTTAACCCGAATGGTTACACCTAGAAGGGAAAACCCACTGCTAATCCTACCTCCTTAGACACACTCTTATTTTTCTATGGCCCTCAATATTCATCATCTAATACTTGAACACTTCATAACTTCGAAGCTTCATGAGTATCCCTGTAGTCGGAGTGTATACCCTCTAGAGCTTCAACTCTTATTTCTATAAGTTCAATCTTCAAAAACTCAAAATCATCTTCTAACACTTAACACAAAAATCACTAAGCCTTTGACAAATCATACTACTTCCGTCATAGCATACAAGAATCGTGACTCCAAACTTATATCTCTCTACCATGAGAATCAATATCATATTAAAAGGCTCAACTCTATTAATCAAAACTCCTTAACTTGGCTATTTAGCACACCATATACCATCTAACTAGTTTTTTTCCACCTAGAAACTCAATGGTACCACTTGCCAGACATAAAATGTAATAGACTTAGAAAATATCGCAACTCCATATCATCTTGGGCATACCTCTACATCATAGATACAACATCATACTTCATTACGAATCAAATAAAATTAAGCTCTTGCATAAACTATTCAAGCCTATTAGATCACTTCCATATAACTACTATCATTAATTAAGAAATCATCACATCCACCTTCATGGCCATCAACTGACCAAACTTAATGTCTAGTGCTAAAGATGATTTACAACCCAACCTTACGCACAATTCTTACTTGGAAACCATGAAATAAACATCATGAAACACTAGTACAGTAGAACTTCATAACAATAATAGTCGATTATGACCTTATGGTTTTCCTTATCATAACTCATTAGCACACACTATTTCAACACATCGAGCCTACTAATTTATTCCCACAAAACATACATCATTAATCTTATGCCACTATTCTTACATCCACATCCTACATTAAATTCAAGCCAATGGTCTAGCATCAATCATCTACCACCAATGAAGAAGGCAACATAATATACTAGTCCGTCAAATTTGGACATTTTATCCAAATACCTTACAAATCTACTACATACCTTCTCACAAGTAGTACTAGTTTACAAAAACCAACAAAAAGATGGTCAAGGGGGGTAAAGTCATATAATAGACATGGTCAACCTTAATCTTATATTATAACCCCATACAATCTTATCTACTTATACGATTTTCTCACGTCACACCTACTTACCCAAGCGTACATTTAGACTACATTCAAATTTCACAAACAACCATGAGTCTATAATCCTAACTTACTGGCCAATCTAGACATTTTCATACTTCAAGCAAACAATAATTCACCTTGACTAAAACTCCTTCTTTACCTTCTACTAAACTAACACATAAGAACGTATCGATTCATTACCAACTCAATCTCATGCAAAAAGATTAGGCTATACATATATTTAATAAATTGCCCTTACCACCTTTCTTGCCATTTCGCCTCTAAACCCCATTTCCAACTAACATGAGAACAACAAGTGAACAACAAGTTGCTAGTGAATCAAAATAGGCCTTACACGGCTTCACTAGACTTTGATTTTTTTGTGTTTTGAACAAGAAAATGAAATAAATAACAAAGCAACTATGCTAGTGAATGGTAAGATCCCCGCACGACTTCACTAGACTTTGATTTCTCAAAAACACCATTATAACAAGATTACATATTACATAAGATAGATAATTGACACACAATATTCAATGATCTAAGAATACACATGTTACTCTGGATAAATAAAAATCTGAGTCAAAAACTTCCCCCATAGACTACCATACCATCTACACATGCTACAAGCTACCACATTAGTCTATCACTATAAAGTGGTAAATCATCCTCAAACATTGGTTATTCAAATAAAATATTTACATACATAAAAGTCACTCTCACTATGACTTCTAACTTTGTGACTTTATATCACCAACTTCTTGATCTAATCTCACTACCAATAGGTCATGACATCGACACTTTAACTTATACAACTGATCGGGTGGGAATACAGTTCCAACATTCTGCTACACATCATTCCACCTGAAGCATGATATCTGCAACATAAATTTTTGAAAAGAGATGGAATACTCTTAATACCGTAGGATGAAAAGCACAATTTCATCAGAATCATATTTCACACTAAAATCAATACACTCTGGGGCACTAACAAACTCTTCTCAAGTCTTTGCACAAATTTTAAACTCTTACGTGGCTCAACCAGCAGGGACTATACCATTTAGACTCTAAACTTCTGCACATGAATCAACCCAATAATGAGACATATCTAGGCATAACAAAGTAAGAAAAGAATTGGGATAACTTTACTTTAAAATGGGCAACACTATAGCATGAATTAGAGTATGAAAGAGGAACATTCCGAGTCCATAGCATGAACTAGAACATGAAGAAAGGGAAATATTCCTAAATTCCTAGTAGCCTCTTGCTTATAAGTGTGGCACGCTACACATCCATAATTAAGACTCTACCCGATGCGATGTTGCAGACACCCTGGGACCATGAACCATGCTTTGATACCAAGTTGTCATGACCCGAACCGAGGCCCTGGCCGTGATGAGCATCTCGAATACCCTTCTAACTTGTAATCAAATACACCATTCATAAACAAATAAGGGAATGCAGAAAATATAGCGAAACAGACTCATGGTCATAAATCTGATATAAATTCGATAATAGAAAATGACAATCCAAAATCATCTAACAACCTTTGGAAAATCGTCTGCAAAATCTCTACTACATGATTAATAACAAATATCTAAAAACTGGGACAATGCCCCCAGTAGACCAAAACTGTAATAGGTAACATAATCTAAAAGGCTAGACCTCCTGACATGGAGAAGGCTGACCACTGCATAATTGGATCTGTTGTCTGAATTATCTACTACTTATCTGGACCCCTAGACTAAGCCTCAGAAGCAGAGAGGTAGGGGATGAGGGTCAATACAAATGTACTGGTACACAGAATAATCCAAAAACAAAAATAGAATTTTTATATAACATAGATGAGAACTGCTATGAAACACTTTATCAAAAAATTGTTCAAAAAGATATGGGCATAGTATAAGGATTTCTCAACAACAAATGCAACACTACTGAGCTAGGTGGTACACCTTACAATCTTTCACCAACTGCCAAATCCCAGTTTCAGCCAAGATTGGAGTATTAGTGAGGGTAGAAGAATATGCAAGATCACATAGCAGGATGTCTCCATCCCAATCAAGTTCACGTGTCAGGGTTGGGATCAAGATAAAAAAGAAGGGCTCCTGACCATTATTCCTGAATAAGGATGCCACAATATGAGGTGTACAATATCACATAACATGGTACCAAGTTCCCCATGTCGGCAATTCACGGTTTCTAGCATAGAGTCATTTTACTCGTGCTTTCTTCGGGTAATCACCTAACTCACATAAATTTGAGATTTAAGATTGATTCCAAACAAAACATATATCATACTCTATGGGGTATTGTCATACCCTGACGTGCAAGTCATCAACATCACATCACTTTTCCAACTTCTTATATCATTCACAACATGCACACACATAAGACTTCCACGCATATCAAGAACATGCACAATGGTTCTCATATATAATAATTCAATAAGTTTTATACTTACGTGTAGTATCATAGAAACTGCAAAAAACTCATGCTCTTGATAGTTTAACACAAGTATCATATGGGTATAGAACATTATCATGGGGATTTAAAGAATATCAATGCATATACATCACATCCTTTCAAAATTCAGATCACATGTCCACAATTCAGCAATTGAAATATATTCAAGCAAACAACCCCATGAAGTTTCATTATTCTTTCAAAATCATGACACAACACGTGTTATTGGTATAACAACGAAATCCCCACTTGTAATAACACATATATATGTATAAAGATTAAATTCTTGTTCAAATTATTTTTAAATCATGCCCATGAAATTTAGGACAACCCCATGTACCTCTATTTTAGAAAATAGTGGATGATTCTCGACGCCTATGGCTTAGGGATTCCAAATCTCCAAGTAGTTTCAAAAACCCATGGTTGAATCTTGAGTTAATTGGGTCTTTATTTTGAAACCCTAAGAAATGTTATTGAGAGAATTTGAGAGAATATGGATGTATTTTGGAGAATTGGGGACTGAATTTCGTGTTTATAGTTGAATAAGGATGGGAAAAGGACTATTTTTCCACAAAAATGGAGTGTTCAAGTCACTTGGGTCATAATGTATGCGGCGCACACCTTATCGCATAAGATAGGTTGTGCGGTACACACTTTATCACATACATTAGGGTGTACATCGAACACCTTATGGCATAAGTTAGGGTGTGCATCGCACAACTTATGCTAGGTGACATACTCCAATTTGTAAAGCCATAACTTCTTGTTAGGGTGTCGGATTTTGGTGAAATTGGTATCATTACAAAGATAATTCAAAGTACTTTAATTTGATATATAGTAGTCCCTACAATAAAATATATACAAAGGTTTATGGTCAATTGAAGTTGACCCAACTTTCAACGCTTACTAAAACTCGAATGATAGGAAAACTTTAAACTTGACCTTGAGTTAGGGTACCTCTATGATCTCAATTCATGCTCAAATAGGTTTTCATACTACATAATTGATTAACATACCAAATTTGTATAGGATTTATGGATTTTGGAAGATCAATGCGTAAAAATGACGATTTTTGTTCTAACCCGAAAGGCAGGGTGTTACACTCTTAGTTTCTTAGGTTTCACTAATTTATGTCTTATTTTTTCCAGTTCCTAGATTGTTCCTTATGCTATTTTTTTATTCTTTCTTGTGCTACATATTATATTATATCAATGATGTCTTCCTTGATTATGTTTAATCTTTTACCATCTTGACTTCTGCTTTACTTTTTTACTTTGTCCATAGTCTGATTATCTTGGTGATATCCCTAGACATTGTGCTATTTGGATAAAGTAGGTAGATTTTTTATGATTCCAAAAGGAGGAACTGATTTGAGGTGTGCAATATTTATAACTCATAATTAACATATATTTGCAAAAAAGATCTTGACTTAGTGCCTTCCAAAAAAGTCAAAAGTTGCACAATGGAAGAGGTTTGTCATCACCAAAAGGGAGAAATTTGGTGGAATGGATGAAGTTTTGGTGATTGACTTGAGAAGTTGAAACATGTTAGTTGAAGTGGTTCACTAAAACATAGAGTCAATGTACAACAAGTACGCAGTCCATTATTGTTATATGAATAAAACATATTAGTTAAGCTGGTCCAATCATATGACTACATCATTAAGTTAACTGGTACATGCCAACAATATTGTTTGAGTTTAGAAATCGATAATCCAAGGAATTTTTTAAACGCAAGATGAATATCACATTTGGCAAGAAAGAAGTTGAATTCGAGTATGACACTTGAAGATAGTATAAAGTGAGATGAAGATGTAATTCAACTGAAAAACCCTAGGCTCTAGTCCTTAGAAAATTTCCTAGGTTTTGGACTTTCTGGACATTATAAAACTCACTATAGTTGTTGTATGGTATGGGTAAGGGTCATATGATCCACTCATAAGTTGTCCAATATTATTGGTGTTGGGTGGATTAGTTTCAGGAATGGGTATAACTTATAAGTACGAGTCTTATGGTTGGTAACGATTCATAGGGTGGGTTGGTTCTTTAGTTAATTTGAAACTTAGTAACTTCACTTGGATTTGAGTACAAGTGGCTCACCATGAGTCATGAGATAGGGTACGAGTCATATAATCCAACACATCTGTTGGACAATGTTCATTCCTCTTGATTCTGGTTTGGGTATGATTCATAGGTACTAATCGAATGAGAGGGTACGGGTTAGCCTTGGTGGTCGTATGTTTGTTAGTGTTGGGGGCATGTTACCACCCAATATACTACTTGATTGTACTTATCTTACCATAGGGTATGGGTCGTGTGGTGGGCCATACCTTCCTACAAGAATTTTATGTAGTTTAAGTTGGGGGTATTCTGGAAATTTATCCTTATAACTCCTTAGGAACCTATGACTTGTAACTCTATTGGGACTTCATTTACTCTACTATTCTAATCTGAAACACTAAACTCTTTCAAAATCTTTCAAGGCTCTTGGGTTAAGCAAAAGATAGGGTTTTTATTAAAGTGGTCCATTGAGGATTGTAGAGGGGATTTCTTCTTATCTTCTTCATAATCTAAGGCATGTAACTCCTCCCTCATTTTTAGTTCCAACTAAAGTCAAGTTGTATGAATTGTTTTAATGGAATAATTGTTGTATGTTTTTGGGTTTTAAAATATATGTTATGGGTTTTAGTTATAAAAGTTAATAATGGTTTTCCCATGACCTTTACTTATTGTTTTCATACTATGAATGGTAAATTGTTTATTGGTTTTGGATTTTGAAACACTATGCCCTCAACCTATTTTATAAAATGCCAACAAAAATGCTCTTACTATATTATTGAACTTTTAATGAAACTATTGCATAGTATAACATGGTATTGGAACTCTAAATGGTATGAAAGGTTTGGAATGGTTAAATGACAAGGTCTTGGTGGTCATGGTTATGGTCTGATTGAACATCCTTGTGGGGTACAATAGAATCCCCCAAGAAAATATAATAATGAACATCTTGTGGTGCACATGGGAATCCCCCAAGAAACAAAATAATATAATCTATGGATATATGGGAATCACTTATTCTTAACAAGGTTAGCTAAGGATATTACTTGCAAGTTATAGTCGGTATGAAATTACTGTTATTTATAGGCTTGGTTAATAATAACTGGTATGGTTGTTTTGGTCATATGGAAATGGTATTAAATGCGAAATAATGGCGCATTTTGATAGGTAACCGTGAAGGTGTGAGTCCAATAGACGGAACCTGGAAACTCGTGTTTGCCGACATAAGGATTGGTCTCCATGTGTAACACCCCGCATTTTTTGGGCTAGATTTCAAACCATCATTCCTACACGTATAGACCCAAACCCAAACATTCTTTGTTAATATATGTGTTATGATCAATTCTATAGTGCGGGAAGACCTTTGGATATAAATTTAGGTCACAAATATCTCCTAACTCAAAGACGAGTTGAGAATTTTTCTATCGATTATGTTTTTATTGAACATTTCATCTTGGGTCAACTTTCATCGAACATTACTCCCTATACATAATGACTTTCGTGGACTAATATATACCAAGAGAAATATACTTGAGTCCTATTTTCAAAGATATTCGATTCCTTTTTCCAATGCAACTGGTTTCACCTTAATCCGATATCGGAGTAGAAAGTTATGCTCATTTTACCTCAGAATGTTTGACTACCAAAAAGTGATGATGAAGTTGACGAGTTATCAACTAGGTGACGGCTAAAGTTGATGAACCGCCAACTAACTGATGACCCATTAGCTCTTGTCGACAACCTAGGGCAGTAAGGTGTAAATTACAGCTGAAAGTGATGAGATAGGGTGACGAGCCATCACCTAACAAACGGGTCATCAACCTTGGTCATTAATTGAAGAATTCTGCTATATTGTTTCTCTAGGGGTATTTTGTTTTTTCCCTCACCCTAAAATCATACCCCGCGAATTAAATTTCAACATAAACGTTATTAATCAACTTTTATCAGTTTTACAACATCTCAAATCCTCTCCACTCTCAAGAACAAAAATAAATCATGGTTTTCTCTAAGTTCAAGATTTCAAGGTCAAGAGTTGGGTTCCAATCTTCAAGTTAAACTACATAAGGTACGTGGGGTTTTCCTAAACTACATGGGCTTATTGAAAACATTTTGAATAAGGTTTAAAGTCGTGAAATCATGTATTTACATAGAGTTTTGAATTTATATTTACAATTATACATTGTAAACCCTTGTGATGATAATATTTTGGTCTTGAGGCCTTTCCCCCTTGAAATTGATTGTTACTCGTATATATATATATATATATGTATTCATTTGATGTTTTGAAACTTGAATTTGAGAAAATAAATATTTTTACTCCCTCTCTTGTTATGGCATCCTCTTGATTTCCATGTCATGAATTGATGAGTTGCATATTTCCAAGACAATATATAAATATGACCCTAAACTTGACACCAAATTATAACTTTGACAGTGCACAAGCAGGCCCTTTAACTATAAGACATCTGAACAAATAAACACTCCTATTTTGCAACTCACACGCGTGTACCTCAATTGCGCCTACGTGGATTAGTCATCCACTCAGATGCTGCCACCTAATAAAAAAGATACATTATAATTATGAACTTTAACTTTGACAGTGTACTAGTATGACCTTTTAATATATAAAATCTAAACAAAAAAGCCCTTCAATTCTTACTCCAACGCGCATGGTTTTAAGTGTAAACATGCATTTTGCCAGGCAGGATTAGAGTGTTTATTTATCCAAATTTTTTATAGTTAAAGGGCTTACTTGTGCACTATCAAAGTTTAAGGTTAATGTTATAATTTGGTGTCAAGTTTAGGATAATATTTATGTATTATTCCTATTTAGAAACATGATATAAATGTCTTTACTATTGTTATGGAATTGATTTTGGTTATGAAATGAAATACAAGGAGTTTTCTTGTTTAGAAAAATGAGAAGTGATGAGTTTAAAGATTTGCAGGGTTTGTCACAAAATACTTGACCACCATAAGTTTGTTGAAATGTTGAAAATAGATAATCTCTGCATATGTTTTGAAAATAAGAACTGTCTTGCATTGTTAAATGTTTTTGGTGGTCAATTGAATCCATTGGATTAAAGAAACCAATTCATATTATTATATGGTTTATATATACGACTTGCAAGTCTTGGCATGATGATACCAAATCAGATAACAAACTTAGAACAGAAAAGAAGTCAAATTTCATTTAGATTTTCAGAACTTGAGCTTTTAGAGATGTATGTTTAGAAAAGGTTAAAAATGGGCTTAAAGAGAGTTAGATGGTTACTCAAAGAAAGTATGAGTTGAAAGACTCTATGTTAGAAATTGTTATTTGCCAACACGGAATTATGGTGCCCTGCTTGGTGATCATGTGTACCTTGATTCATGTCATCCTAAATTGGGAGTATGGTTAGTAGAACTGCTTTGTGATCTTATGCACTACATGAAATATTTATTTGATTTGGGATTTTGGCAGCCTGCTGTGTGATCTTGCCTGCCCCCTTATTGATATTCTAATCCTTGCGGCAAACTTGGATTAGGGGCTTGGCCGCCGATTCAAGGGAGGATTCCATATAGCCGGTGGAATTACAGATTGTAGGGTGTACCATCTAGCTTAGAAGAAAAAAAAGTAGAGTCATAATTGCAATTACGTGTTTTAAAATTTATCAAATTTTGCCCATGTGTTTTCAAATGTTTTACGCTGATGTGTTTTTATGAAATGCTCTCATTTATGTTATAGATAAATATATTTGTTTCTGTGTATCAATACATCTGTATTGACCCCCTATATTTCAGGATCTGAGGCTTAGTCTAGAGGTCCCGCTAAGATGTAGATTGATTTATTAGAGATTTAGAGTTGTTGAGCCTCCCCTATTTTGGAACGCCTGATTTATAGGACATTGTTATTTTTTTTTGATTCATGGTCCGAGTGGGGGCGTTATCCTAGTTTTCATAAAAATGTTATTCACAGTTAGTAGAGATTTCGCAGACGGGTGTCGTTTTTTTTAAATGTTAAGAACTTTCTTTCATATTGTTTAGTTGAATTATGAGATCTACCATGTTTCCGTATGTTAATATTCCATATTTCTTTATGTTGTATAAACGTTGAGTATGATTGCCAGATAGAAAAGGGCACTCGGGCCTGTATAGTTTGGGATGCTCATCGCAGCCAGGGTCTCGGGTTGGGGTGTGTCACCATGACCTTAACTTAAGCAGTACATGGGAATCCCCAAACTTAGTATATATATTTCGTGAATGGTGAAGGGTACTCGAGACTCCCCTATTGACATGGCATCTTCGGTTTATTCCGCTATACGCATTGAGGCCTATTCAGGGGGTTACACTAGACCCATATAGCCTATGAGTGGTTCTAGGAAGGTTACGCTACACATACCCATGTTGATAGTTTTAAAGACATGCTAAACCTGATACCCTTTTCTAACACAGTTATATATATGTGTGTCTATGGTTGTGGATGCATATAGTTGTAGCTTTGTTTTCATGGTTTAAATTATTTTATCCTTCTCATATATACTTGCTAGCGTTCACCCACTAACCCTTCATCGGGTGGCTGTATCCCTACGCGATGCAGGAACCTACCATTCTACTCATCATATATAGTAATCAGATTTGGGATCAACTGTTGGATTGAAGTAGTGACCTTTCATACTACGGAAGACTCCATTTAATATCATGGATATTTATAAATACTTTAGTTATTTTATGGATATTGGTTTTGGCTATGGTTGGGGGCATGTCCCTATCAGATATTGTTTTTGTTTGGGTTAGATTCTTTGTGGAACTACTATGGGTTGGTATGGGCAGTTTCAGTAGTGGTGTCAGCCTTAGCATTGACATTAGTATTAGGGCTAATACTATTGGAATGAATTTATTATTGTTCCGTCTTTTTATGTTAAGTTATGGACATGAAATTTGATATTATTTTTGTTTTGGTTGTGGCTATTTATTTGTATTGGATGGTTAGAATTGCTTAGGTTGGTCACGGTTATAGACTTATCCTAGAGTCTGAAATGGAACTAATAACACTATCTTTTTGTATGTTCAGAACTCTTCCAACTCAATCAGGGGCGGTCTCTGGTGGTTGTTGGACTTGCGTTTCCCATTAAAATAAGGCCCTAATTTAGGTTGTGTCATTTAGCTTGACAAGGAGATTAACTTGAACAAGGACTTTGACTAACTGATTATCTGTAGATGTGAAGAGTCCAACTGTAGAGGGAAGTCTAATCATATGAAGGACTCTTACAAAAGTTGATTTTAAATAGAGAAAGTGACTCTCATAGTCACTTACGCACTTACAAGGAAAGCAACAATTGGCAAATTATCTGAGTAGTTAATAACTTGAAGAAGTCATAGTTGAACCTGTTCCTATTACTTAGAGTTAAGGTGTCTTCGACTTTATGTATTAGGTTGGTTCTTAAGTTGTATTATTATTTTAATTTTAGACTCAGTGGAGCATAAACTGAGTTAGGATTATTGTTTACAAGTTAGGGAACTCGAAAACTTGCGAATACTTACCTTGGGGAAGGTGTGTGTTTTAGAAGTAGGAATTAGAGTTTGTAATTCCTAGTTTACAAGTATCTTGTAATTTGTTCATTGTTTAGGCTAAGGTCTTTTAGTGATGTTGGGGTTAAATCCTGTAAAGTTACAGGTTGTGTTTTTTACACCTCGTTGAGATGGGTGTTTTATTTGCTTACTGGTTTAGCTGTATTGAAATAAGTTTGTAATACCCCGAACTTTCTTTATGTCAAATCTAGAGAAGAGTTAGTGATGAATTCCTAAAGGATTAATGTTTAAATCTAATAGAATTTCCCCAATTTCAACCTTTTTCATGAGGAAAATTGAATTAGCTTTTCAACCATACCAATTTCGTCTAAATACGATATCAGAGTAAGAAGTTATGGACGTTTTACAGAGAACTATCGGAACTGCCCAGAAGAGATGGTCAGGACCAATGGACCGTCGAGCTAGATATAGACCGTTGCCCAACCCATCGCTACTAAGGAAGTGAACCCATTTTCTGGCCAAGTGCGACGGTTAGGACCAACAGATCGTCGAGCTAGCAACAGACCACAGTCCAAACAGTCGCAGACGAGGTAGGAAGTTCAGGTTCTGGCCAAGTATGATGAAATGGACCGATGGATCGTCGATACAACGATGGAGCATCGCCCAAACCGTCGCCACGTTCGATCAGCAATTTTAAACCATTTTTAAAAGGGTATTTGGGTTCTTTTCCACCCATTTTAACCCCTAATTAAACCAGACCAGAGCTCATAACTTCATTATTCATCTATAACACCAAATTAGGGTTTCTCTCAAAGATCAATTCCTAAGAACAAGAAACCCTAGGTTTTTGATTCCAAGTCAAGAATTTGAGCTTTCCTCTACCAATCTTCAAGAAATCATCCACCGAGGTATGTCAAGTGTTGATTCATGGCTTCCTTTCACCCATGAAGCTCAAGAAACCCTATTTGAAATATAAACTATGGATTCCATGGTATGAATTGAATTATATCCATGTTTATGTTGTTGTTTGATTTCCAAGTTGAAGTCTTTAATAACTATCATGAAAATGTGTTAGTACGTAGTCCACGTAATTAAGTTGAGTCCGAGTAACTATCAGACTAGCATTGAGTCCTCATCATTCGAGGATGTAATTATTTGATTATTTCATTCTTTTAGTACTTAGTTTATTTTAGTAGTTAGAGTTAGTTGGGGACATGTTGATGATAGGCGAATTTACGCGCCTATATCAATATATTTTGCCCATATTTTAGCCTAGTTTTGAGAACTAATTATCTATTTCATGCACTTTTAGTCCTTTTTCCTGTAAATGAGCTGACAAACATGATTAGGAAAGTTTCAGGTATAAATGATGCAAAATACAGCATTTTATGGCTTACTTGACGCAAAAGAAAGCTCACAAACGAAGTAGAAAGGAGATGGACACCTAAAGGACCAAATCTGCTGCATGAAAAATCTGTCCCGGGCTAAAACAGCATTTCTGAAGACTTTGGGGACTTACAGACACAAAGCTGGATTTTTACAAAGATACATTAACCTAGTACAATTAGGTTATGTATTTCACTATTCTACTTGGATTATGATATTGTAACCTTACCCTAGTACATTTGGGTTAAGGATTTCATTAGTCTAGGAGGATTTGGTTATTTATTTCATTAGCTTAATAGGAGTAGGATAGGAGTATTATAAATACCCTATCATGTTAGAGATTTTTATTCATTCTTCAATTAATTCAACAATTAATTTTCTTCCATCCCTCTCATCTTCCACCACAAACACTTCTAATCTACTCTTCTATTCATCTATTCCACAACAAGAGAATCGTTACTCGCTACGGAATCACCAAAACCACACGCCTAACACCTCTTTCACACGCCATCCACCATGCAAAACGTGATATCCGTCGCATTCATGGGTAACTAAACCTCTTAGTTGGGGTTATGGAAGCCGAATGAGTTACTATCTATAGCTGTGAGTTTGTGAGTTCAAGACACGTATATTGCTTATATCATTACGCTCTTCATCTTAATCTACATTCTTTGCGGTTGCAAACGCAAGAATAACGCCAGTCTAACATTTAACTTGTTCGAGAGAAAGGTTATTTGTCTGGAAAAGAGATAATGTCAAGGTAGTAGGACACCCTTTCCTATTAAAAAGCTAGTGCCATAACTGGACTAACCTCTTGGAGAATTCGTACCGCTAGACACGCTTTAAGCTCGAGAGAGTTAAAGTGAAATAGTCCTTGTTCAGGTCGAGAGACGCTTGGATTTACCATCGACTACAATTCTCTATAAGCAATTGCATGTCAAGACTCTACACACTCATAGCCAATAGAGACGTATACCTCAGAAGGTAGACATAACCCCAATGCTTCAATTCTCATTGTTTCACAACCTACGAAAAACTCTCTTTTTACTTTGCTATTTTTCAGCTTTTATTTCATTACTTTGGTTACATATTACAATCCCCCCCATTCTTACGAGACTTGCATCAAAAGTCTAATAATTGTGCTTACTTGTTGACCAAGCTATTCCCTGTGGGATCGACACCCAACCCAGGTTGGGTTCTATATTTGCTAACGACCGCTTTACACTCCCACGAGAGCTGTAGATTGAGCGTTATTAAAAATTGGCGCCGTTGCCGGGGAATACGAGTGTCAATCAAGTTTGTGATAATTACTAGACCCTTTGGTCAAAGATTCTCGTACTTTTACTTTTAGTTGTTGTTTTTGTTTTTTTTTTTTAGGTTTATTCAGTACATCAATGGAGGCACAACGTGAAATTGAAAGGATGGCTGCTCAAGTGCATCAACAAAATATTGATAACCGTAGGCGAGCAACAAATCCTGACAATGAGGATCTGGGCGATGAAGAGCTATTAAAACCACAGCATACTGCTGAGATGGCGACACCAGCAAACAGAAGAAATCGTCAAGCAAGATATAGGCCTGAACGTCGAACTGTACCAATGCTGTTCGAAGATGATGATGATGATCTTGATGGTGCCGGAGCCACTGGAGCTATAATTCCACCACCATTAGCGCCCGGAGCCAAGTTCAACATCACTAGCACCATGATTCAGTTATTGCACCTCAAGGGATTATTTGGTGGACTAGCAGGCGATGATCCGAATATGCATCTCATCAACTTTATTTCTACATGCAAGTCTTTTGACAATCCTGGTGTTGGTCAGAATGCTATTTGACTACGTCTATTTCCATTGTCTCTGTCTGGGGAGGCAACACTATGGTTGAATGGGCTGACTCCTGATTCAATTACAAATTGGAGGCAATTGAGAGACGCTTTCCTAGAAAGATTCTTTCCGCCATCCAAGAGGGCTCAATTGAGAGATGAAATCAGCAACTTTCGTCAGCTTCCCTCTGAAGCTCTTCACGAAACATGGGAGAGGTTCATGACAAAGCTAGCGAGATGCCCAAACCATCACATGACTAATGTTCACCTCATGGAGATCTTGTATAGAGCCTTGAATTCAATAACTAAACCAGTGGTGGACAACGCAGCTGGAGGTTCTTTCATGGACCTCACCTTTGTTCAGGCAAGCAATATGCTAGACCGAATGACAAAGGAAAGTAGAGCTTGGCATACCAGGGATTCTGAGGTAGCAAGCCCCACTTTATCTATTGGCATGACTGCAGAACAAAGGAGAAGAGAAGAGGAACGCGATCAAGATATGGCTCACATGAAGACGCAAATGGATCTTCTTACCAAGCATCTATTATCAGGGAAGACCGAAAAAGTTAAGGCCGTTGGACCACATAGAAGAGATGAATCTGATTCTGAGGAAGAAGCCAACTACTTGAACAATAAAGGGGGTTTCCGAGGCAATGCCCAAGGAAACCAAGGTCAGAATTATTATAATGAATCTGGATACAAGGACCGTGATCATGGTAGTTGGAAGAATAATTCAGACAGGAGTGGTGTGTATATTCCTCCTAGAAATTATGAGGCTGAGGCGTCTGGTTCTGAAAAGATGTCTATGGAAGATATGATGGCCAAGCTGCTGAAAGGAGTGGAGGCAACCAATATGGGCGTAACTGAGGTGAAGAATGATTTGTCTTCGATGAATCAGTTGGTTAACTCACATTCCATTGCAATAAGACAACTAGAGCAGCAATTCAGTCAACTTTCAGCAGCACTCAACCAAAGAAAAGCCGGCACCTTACCTAGCGATACTGTGCAAAACCCAAGGAATGATGGGTCATGCATGGCCATCACTACCAGAAGTGGTAAGGTGCTGGAAACTTCAGCAAAAGGCAAGAAAGTGATTGACGAAGTTGCGGACATAGATGACAATGCAAAAGGAGAAGATGCCCCAGCTACTACTCCTGACGTTAAGGACGCCACATCCAGCACTGTGCAGCCTGAAAAAGTGGAAAAACGGAAGCAAGAGGAGAAGAAAACCGTGGAGAGAACACTTCCATACCCACCACCACCTTTTCCCCAAATATTGAAGAAGGTGGCGAATGACACAAAGTTCAGCAAATTCATGAATATGTTAAAGCAGCTCACCATTAATGTTCCATTGGTGGAGGCACTTGAACAAATGCCTGGGTATGCAAAATTTCTGAAGGATCTCTTGACAAAGAAGCGGGCAGCAAGTTATGACTTGGCGGATAATGTTCATCATTGTAGTGCAATCGCTACAAGATCGCTAGTTCAAAAGAAGGCAGATCCTGGAGCTTTCACTATTCCTTGCACAATTGGATCATTGGATTTTGCTAAGGCATTGTGCGATTTGGGAGCTAGCATCAATTTGATGCCACTATCTATCTACAGAAAGTTGGGGTTGGGAGACCCTACACCAACCAATATGAGGCTGGTGATGGCTGATAGGTCGGTAAAACGACCTGTGGGTATCTTGAATGATGTGTTGGTGAAGGTTTCTTCATTCATATTTCCTGCCGACTTCGTTATTCTGGATTGTAAGGAGGATTCTAAAGTTCCCATCATCTTGGGACGTCCCTTCCTTGCAACTGGAAGTGTGCTTATTGACATGAAAGATAATGAGCTTTTGTTTCGAATTAATGACGAAGTGGTACGGTTTGATATATGCAAAACAATGAAGCAGCCCAGCGGTATGAATGAGTTATCTGTAGCTGATGTTCATCATGAGGATATGAAAGCATTATCTATAGAGAAACAGCCTACTGTTGAGCCATTATCTGTTGCGCCACTAAAAATTGAGCATGAGGATAATGAAGAACTTATGGGTGCTCTAACAGAAATAGAGTCTTATACTCCTAAGCAACCGGATTGTGATCCCAAGAATCAACCGTCACCAACAGCGAAGACTTTCATTAATGAGCCACCAATGCTAGAATCACAAGAGCTCCCCTATTATCTAAGGTATGTGTTCTGGGAAAGTAGAAATATACTTCCGGAGAGTGCAGATGATTTAAGTGAACAGCACGTAGAGGCTCTCATCTCTGCTCTGAAGAGATACAAGAGAGCTATGGGTTGGACTATTGATGATATAATTGGTGACTCTCCGGAGAAACATATGAGCCAGCTCGAAAAAGATCGCATGACCACAGGTAAGCCTCATTGTCGTCTAAATCCTTTCAGAAAATGATCCATCACTTACCTCGACAAAGTCTGAGTACTCGAGGTAACCATGTTGTGCTACGACAATAAATAAGGCGCTAGATGGGAGGCAACCCATTGTTTATCGTTTTTCATTTATCGTTTATCATTTTCTTTCATTCTAGTACTTGTCTTGCTTTTGATAAATGAAAATCCAAAAATAAGAGTCGTGCCACGACCAAAACTAAGGCGCTTGGTGGGAGGCAACCCATCGTACTAATCGTTTTCATTTGGTTTTGAGCAAAAATAGGTGCAAGAAGTATGCAACGAGGAGATTGATTTCAATTGACGATTTGGTCGCATTGTATGGTAAAGTTGGTAAGTTAGGAATGGTGATGCATAAGGCTATGAAGTGAGCCTTTCTCACGTCATAATAGGCTTCGAGGAAGGCTAGGCCTTGGTAAAAATAGGCCACGAACGATGCACAACCTATTCTATAGCCTAAGGACTCGGAATCTAGTGTGCTATACACTATGCGCCGCCTATTCCTAGGTATGCTTTTGACTATGCGCCGCCTATGCTATGGCATTTGAGATACTGAGACCAAATGCCATAGACTATGCGGCGCATATGTCTAGAAATGCCATAGACTATGCGGCGCATATGTCCCATTATGCCATGGACAATGCGCCGCATATGTCATTGATATGCCAAGAGATATGCGCCGCATATGTGGTGATTTTGTCCCCAACTCCGATTGTAAATGGGTCATAACCCAACCCATACTCTTCCTATATAAAGGGGACATAGTTTTACAACACAACCACATTAGAAAACACCCTAAAGGCGCCACATAACCTTCCAAATCTTCTCAAACTTTTGTTCTTTTGCTCTTCCAATTCACAACACCGTCTCCACAAGCTTCAAGCAAGTAAGTACTCTCTTATTCTTCATTTATTTATCATAAGTACTACGTTGCTATGCTTATTATAAATTTCTAAATCATATAAGATTGTTGGTGATGTTCATGTGTTTGAATTGTTGTTGCATAATCATGTGAGTGAACATATACGTAGGGAATTCTTGACTTATTTCCAACTTGAATTTGGTTTCAATAGCATTGTTATGATATTTGCTGAATTGATATGGCTATGAATATTGCTTAAGATTGTTGTTTGGATGCTTACATGTTAGACTATCCCGGCCATCGGGATAAGATTATAGTGCCTATCGACTTAGGAGGTTGTGCTTGTTGTAAGAATAACGATTCCATGTGGTAACCCCTATGTCGTAGTGTTGCTATATCTACCATGGAAGTAGTCCAATGGCTGCAAATAAGTGATACAATGCTAATTTTCTTGTTGGAATACAATCCTAAAACGTATGTCGACGAAATCTGAGTAAATCGACTACGTTCACCTCGCTGATTTGTGCAACAAAACTAAGTGTGGGGTGGTACCCCTAGTACTTGCTTATAGATTGTATCAAGTGAGATTGTGCTGCAACTAACACTATTTCTAGTCTCAGGTACAATGGCACCTAAAGCGAGACAAGGCAAGGAGAAGGCTACCACCTCCCAAAAGGGCAAAAAGAGAGGCCGCAAGGAGCAAGGAGAACCCTCCTCGCTGCAAACACCTTGACTCACGCTTGGAATTAAGTGGGATACTTATGCGGAACTTATGAGGATGATGACTCTTATGATGATCCCAACGCAAGGGGTATGACACCAGACATAGAGGAGGAGTCCGACTGACCAGGTTCCTCGTATTTATTTTCCACTGAGGATAGTGTCCCGTCTAAGTGTGGGGTGGCATTGCATGCTATACTTCTTTGTTTGCACCTATGCTTGTTTACTTTGTTTTTTTTTTAGTCCATTTTTTTTTGTTTTTTTTTCCGTTTAACGTTTTTTTAGGAGTAAAATTTTTCTAGCTACGCATGAAATTATTTTGATAGGCAACATGAGATTATAACAAGAGTATGTGCTACAATTGTGACTATTGAGACGTTTAGGCTCTAGTTATGACTCATTATGTGATATTGTGTGATTCAATTCCTTCACTTGTTGGGTCGAGAGTCTATATTACTTCCAATCAAGTCGACCATGTGCCTTGTGTGTGTGAGATAATAGTATATTCTATGTGTGTGGCTGATGCTAGAACTTGCCTGGTATGTATGCAAAGCGAAAATAAGGAGTGTAAGTTAGGATATGATTTAGGCATTTCTTTGGCAACCTATACATGTTTACCTTTGTTTTACCTACCCATGGACATCATCCTAGTTAAACCCTTTTGAGCCTTTAGCCTATTTCTTTGACAACCTTGTATGTAAGCCTAATCCATTTCTTTCAAGACCATAATTTGATCCAAAATCCTGAGTGCTTTAAAGTGAAAAAGTCATGTGACAATATAAGAGGAAATTGGGTGAGTATAATGCTATAAATTGGAATGGTTCTTGAATGTGTTATGAAAAAGAAAGAAACTGCTATCATAAGAGGTATGTTGTGAAAAGAAAAAGGAAAAGAAAGCTGAAAAGTAAGTTGTGCTTAAAAATGAAAAACAAAAGAGGAGAACAAGGGTGGTAGAATAAAAAGGAAAGAAGAAAGGTTGAAAGAAAAAAGTGTCAATGATACAATGTGAGGTATTAAAGTGCTTAGGAACCTAGTCACTATTTCTGGCCAAAATAGCTGATCCTACCCGTCCCTTAGCCTACATTACAACCATCAAAAGACCTACTTGATCCTAATCTTAACATTCCGACATTTAGTAGAGTACTACATTAAGGGCAAGCCTATGGTTATCAGTTGCTACATATGAATTCTTTGTGAGAGTGAGAGCAAGGACATTTTGATACCCATGTTTGAAAAATATGCTATACTTATGAGTGATTATGGGTACTATATTGTGAGACACACATGGTTGATGAGTTTTGGATAGTTGTATATGATTCTATGTACCTTAACGTTTGCATGCGAGTTGATCACCATCACGAGTCTATGCTTGAGGTTAAATTGTTTCTACTTATAATCAGAAAACTACTCTTTGTTGATAATTGTTGTGCTTGTCTTAAAGAATGTTTTGCGTTGTGGCTGTAAAAACCCTAAGTTGATGTTAGAAGGACATGATATGTTGTACGAGGACGAACAAAGCTCTAAGTGTGGGGTGTTGATGATAGGCGAATTTACGCGCCTATATCAATATATTTTGCCCATATTTTAGCCTAGTTTTGAGAACTAATTATCTATTTCATGCACTTTTAGTCCTTTTTCCTGTAAATGAGCTGACAAACATGATTAGGAAAGTTTCAGGTATAAATGATGCAAAATACAGCATTTTATGGCTTACTTGACGCAAAAGAAAGCTCACAAACGAAGTAGAAAGGAGCTGGACGCCTAAAGGACCAAATCTGCTGCATGGAAAATCTGTCCCGGGCTAAAACAGCATTTCTGAAGACTTTGGGGACTTACAGACACAAAGCTGGATTTTTACAAAGATACATTAACCTAGTACAATTAGGTTATGTATTTCACTATTCTACTTGGATTATGATATTGTAACCTTACCCTAGTACATTTGGGTTAAGGATTTCATTAGTCTAGGAGGATTTGGTTATTTATTTCATTAGCTTAGTAGGAGTAGGATAGGAGTATTATAAATACCCTATCATGTTAGAGATTTTTATTCATTCTTCAATTAATTCAACAATTAATTTTCTTCCATCCCTCTCATCTTCCACCACAAACACTTCTAATCTACTCTTCTATTCATCTATTCCACAACAAGAGAATCGTTACTCGCTACGGAATCACCAAAACCACACGCCTAACACCTCTTTCACACGCCATCCACCATGCAAAACGTGATATCCGTCGCATTCATGGGTAACTAAACCTCTTAGTTGGGGTTATGGAAGCCGAATGAGTTACTATCTATAGCTGTGAGTTTGTGAGTTCAAGACACGTATATTGCTTATATCATTACACTCTTCATCTTAATCTACATTCTTTGCGGTTGCAAACGCAAGAATAACGCCAGTCTAACATTTAACTTGTTCGACAGAAAGGTTATTTGTCTGGAAAAGAGATAATGTCAAGGTAGTAGGACACCCTTTCCTATTAAAAAGCTAGTGCCGTAACTGGACTAACCTCTTGGAGAATTCGTACCGCTAGACACGCTTTAAGCTCGAGAGAGTTAAAGTGAAATAGTCCTTGTTCAGGTCGAGAGACGCTTGGATTTACCATCGACTACAATTCTCTATAAGCAATTGCATGTCAAGACTCTACACACTCATAGCCAATAGAGACGTATACCTCAGAAGGTGGACATAACCCCAACGCTTCAATTCTCATTGTTTCACAACCTACGAAAAACTCTCTTTTTACTTTGCTATTTTTCAGCTTTTATTTCATTACTTTGGTTACATATTACAATCCCCCCCATTCTTACGAGACTTGCATCAAAAGTCTAATAATTTTGCTTACTTGTTGACCAAGCTATTCCCTGTGGGATCGACACCCAACCCAGGTTGGGTTCTATATTTGCTAAAGACCGCTTTACACTCCCACGAGAGCTGTAGATTGAGCGTTATCACATGTCCTATCAACTCCTTATTTAGTAAGTTTTAGAGGCTGCCAGACTATAGCATGTTCAGATAGTTATTTCAGTCGTTTTGGTATTAATATACCGTATTTTTTTGATGTTATATTTTATCAGATATTTGAACCTTATGGCCTTTCAGCCTTTTATTCAGCATTTATACAGTATATTATGCAGCGCTCAGGTACAGATATCAGTCATGGGTTAACTTGTGGTCCTTCGGGGTAATAAGCACCGTGTACCATTTTGGGTACCAAATTGGGGCGTTATAATATTAGTCAACCTTTTTCACTAATTGTCAACTGCTAGGCTAAAAGAAGTTTAATCAGTAGGGTCCGTATTCTACAAGAGCAGTTTAAAAATGGAAACATTATAAATGAAGAAGACATGACAAAATCCTACAGAAAGCTTGACAAAGCATCCTACACCGTAACTATATCCAAAAAAAGCAAATAATCAAAGTATTTAAACTATTTTTAAAGATAAGTTGGAAAGTAGTCATTTATAATAAAAGTTGTTGAAGTTGCTTCCCTAATTATTGATAAAATTCACCTTTTTTCCTAATTTAGCCCAAGTTATTATGTGGGATAGATTCTGGAGAAATCAATGAACTATGCAAAACGACTGAGTTTATTTCCTAGCAATTCAACCGTATCGCAGCTCCCCAGTGAATTTTTTGAGTTATATTTTGGTTAAAATTAGTCAGGGAGTCTTTCTAGATTAGTATTGAGAGAATTAAAATTTAACTAATGAAAGAAAGAGCTCAAGGGTTTACATACTACTATGAAGAGTAATCCTACACATGATCTACGTGAATAATATGTTATGCTGAGCTAGATTAACTATGCTATATCATTTGAGTCTTATTAAGAGGAATACAGTATGAGATTACAATTATTTATAACGGAAAATGGTAACAAGAAATGTAGATTATTTTTGTTTTTCTTTCTAGAGTTACGAAATTCTAAATCAAAGGTTAGTAAAGAGAAAATTATTCATACACATTTCTTTTGTCCTGAATTCCTTGATTTCTCTTATTTTGAATAATGTATATTTTATTCAGTTACAGTTTTAGGATTTGTAACATAAAAATTATCCATATATATGCTCATTGTATCCTAAATTACAAGATTCACACTAGCTTTTAAGAATTTAGGTTATATTTGTCTTACAATCAATTTCTTGTAACACCCCACATATTTGGGCTAGAGTTTGAACTATTCTTCCTATGTATAGAAACATGAACCAGGTGAATTATATTGAGATAAATGTGAATAACAATTATTTTATTTTGTGAAGATCTTTGGAGATTAATATAAATCAAAAATATTTCATAGCTCAAAGTTAAGTAGAGCACTTTTCTACCGATTGAATTTTTGTTGACGTTATTACTTGGGTCAACTACCACCGACCATTACTCCTAGAATAAAACAAGTAACGTGGGCTACTATATATCAAATTAAATCCCTTTGAGTGTTCTTCACTTCACTGATCCTTCGTCAATCTATGTTCTGGATCAGAAGTTATGAGTGTTTTAGGGAGACACTATCTAGGGTTCGCGATCGTGGTAGTGAGGCAATGTTGGAGCACCGCATTTAGGGTCACCAGGAAAATCTCCTGCTCTGTGTTTGAGTCCACAACGTTAAGACACAGTTTTCTCAGATGTTAAAATACATTTTTCTCATGCTTAATCAAGGGCAAAAAGGTCCTTTAACCCCTCTCCCCATAACTCTCCCAATCCATCTTATAACCCTAAATTCGTTCCAAAACTAAATGAAAAGCCCCAAATCCTCATTCTCTTTCTCCAAAGAACATCAAGAAGGGTTTCTCAATTCTAAAGCTTGTGGATTCTAAAATCAAGGTTATTATTCAAGTTTTCTCCATCAAAAGCTGTGTAGAACTATCCTAACTCTCATGGGCAAGGGCATGAGTACGAACTATTCAACTTCATATGCGTGTGTATATTATGGGTTTTAAAATTGTTTGAAGAGCATGCATTATGAACCCTATTTTATGATGAAGGTTTGTATTTACTATGGGGTTTATCCATAAACTTGAGTTATATTCATGTGTATATATGTATGAGTTTCGAGAATGTAATTGAGAGAATGATTTATGAAATCACCCCTCTCATCATGAAATCTATTTGTCCTAAGTTGTTATGGTTTGTTCAAATGGATGATTAAAAGCATGAGTTTAAATTCCTTACTATCATTTATGGATTGACATTATTTTATGTTCCAGTGAGAGGGTGTTTTCTTATTTTCTAAATGCTCTTTTAAGTTATTGAAAGATTTCATGTGAGTTATGCAAGAGATGACCACCATATGTTAAAGTCTTGAAAAAGGAATATTTTGCATATGTCTGTATATGATATTTAAAAAAAGAACTCGCATGTGATGTTTAAATCCTTGGTGGTCATTAACATGATTTTTGAATGAAATGGCTATGCACATGACATGATATGATATGGCTTGCAAGTGTAGGCATGATAATACCTATTCAAAAATCCCCTTAACATGAAAGAGATTAATGATATAAGCAGAAAATATGTTTTTAAAGACAAAAATTTGTCTTAAAGAGTGATATATGGTAAACCAAGAAGACGCGAGTTCAAGTAACTCATTGCCTGAAACCATGTTTTTTGACATGGGTGTTTATATAGGTCATCCAAAATGGGGAATGAGTATGTTATGTTATCCAAAAAAAGGAATAGGTACTCTACTTTATACCATTATGCGCTAAGCAAAACTCCGATCCTTGTGACAAACTTGGATTGGGGGTTTGACCTTCGAGTTATGGGCAGGCCCATATAGCCCTAGGTGACCAGGTCAGAAAGCCATCTATCCCAGAAGTAAAACAAAGAGTTTTGTTTACATTTTTAGGAGATTGATTATAGCCTGTATATTAATTATGCCCATGTTTTTGACTTCTATTATGATAAATAGTTTCAAAATGCTCTCGATTACTTTATTTGAAATATATGATATTTTTTGATTGTTCTACACACCAAGACCTTCCAAGTATTTACCGTCCTTGTGTCGGCTACATTGTCTCATAATGTAGGTTATGAGGCATGGTACCATGGTCTATATCATATCAGTAGAATTTTTTGATATGACAGAGTTGGCGAGCCATCCATTTTTGACATACATCACTCCCTTTTAGTATGTCATCTGCAACAAGAATTTTGAAAGGGACTTAATAAATTTCATACCTCAGGCCTAAATGCACAATTGATAACGATAGGGATATTGGATTAAATCAATACACTTTAAGGCACTTATGGACTATTTCAAGTCCTTGTGCAATTTCATACTCTTATGACTCAATCAGAAGGGACCACATTATTTTGACTCTAGGATACTACACTTAAATCAACTAGATAATGAGACATAGTTAATAAAATCAAAGTAAAGAAGGAATTTCGATAACTTCCAAATGGATAACTCAATGGCACGATCTAGAACATGAAGAAAAGTGAAACATTCCTAAACATCTAGTAGCTTCCTACTTATAAGTATGACTCGCTACACAACCATAAACAAGGCTCTACCAAGTTTGTCACAACCTGAATCAGGCCCTGGCTGCAACGGGAATCACGAATAATGAAGGCCGAGAGCGCTTCTAACTGACAATCATATTCATAATTCATAACTATAAAATATAGAAACAAAACATAAACATGGTTATCCAATTATATCAACAAAGCAACATGGCATAAGTTCTATAAGACTCAAATCCATCTAATACCTATCTGCAAAATCTCTACTAACTGAAGGAGAAAAACATCTGTTTGAATACCGGGACAAGGTCCCTAGTTAAACCATTAACCAAAATCAAATTAGATCAACATAAGTGGACAAGACATTTTCTGAAGAAAGGGAGGCTCACCAACTCTGAATGTCCGACAACAATATACTGTTTAGCAGGACTACTAGTCTGGTCCTCATAAACTGAAATATACGGGGTCAACACAAATGTACTTGTATGCAGAGAAATCCAAAAATAATGCACTTTTATACAACATAAGTGAGAGCAATTTATAAAACATTTTACATATGATATATGAATACATATAGGCATAGTTAAAAGACTTTGAAACTTTTCTTTGAAACCATGACTGATTCTGTCTTACTTATGAGCTAGATGGTACACCCTTTAAGTCTAGTACTCACGAGCTATATGGTTCTGCCATTAACTCGTTGGACAATCTCCCATATCCATATTTGCTGCAAGGATAGGGGTCCTACATACTAGTCTAGTATACCAGTGTCTAATTAACAAGTATACATTAGCCTTAACCAATCATATCACCCGAATCGGCAAAACTTGATTTCTAGTGATGAGACTTTACACTCAAATGCCTTCTTTAGGTAACCATTAAACTCTCTTTAAGCCCATTTTTAGCATTTTAAATCATGCATCTTTCTGAAAAGTGGTTTAATGTTTGAAAAATTCTGTAGTCTAGTAATGTCTGAGTTTATTATGGCATTTGTTTGATTTGGTATCATCATACAAAGACTTGCAAGTCATATAAACAATACAATATCATGTTACAATCCTTTCATTCAAAAAAAAATGTTTGGACCACCAATTCATTCAAACAGTATAAGAGGATTTGTATATCAAAATACATGAAAACTTATGCTAAGATTCTCTTTAAATTCTTAAACATATGGTGGTCAATTACTTTGTAGTAAATCATGAAATTCTTTCAATAGACATCATCATCATTTATCAACAAGTAAAACACCCTCTCTTCAACTCACAATCAATCTCAAATAATTTAGCAATAGCCAAGAAACATTTATACCATGCTTTAAAAGGTAAAAAGTTTCAATTCGTTACATGTGAAAATAAAGAAGTGCCATAACAAAAGAGGGAGTACAAATATTCATGCTCTCAACTTAACTTTCAAACTCCTAATGCATACAAACATATATATGAACAAAAACCAAATTAAGGTGAAGGCCTCAAGACCAAAACATTATCATCAAAAGAGCTCACAATGCATATTTGTTATTGTAAATTCAAAACCCTTCATAATTAAATGATGCCATTACTTTGAATGTTACTCAAAATGTTTTCAATAAGCCCATGTAGTTTAGGAAAACCCCACATACCTTAAGCTTCTTGATTTAGAGAAGAAATCTTGAATTCCTTAGATTCTTAGAGAAAAGGATTTTGGATTTCAATCATGGGGAAAAGGGAGGGCTTACGTGAAGTTTTGATGATGAAAAGTGGGCAAATTGTCATGACCCTAACTGAGGCCCAGGCTGCGATGCGAATCTCAAACCATGAAGGACCGAGAACCCTTCCCTACTAGAAATCATATACATAATCCATAAACTATAAGGAAATGCAGATAACAAAATGGAATCATGGTCATCAAATTTAAACAAAACTATACGGTTATTATTTCAATAAGACCCAAATCCATCTAAAACCTGTCTGCGAAATCTCTACTAACTGAAAGAAAACAATGTCTATTTAAAGACAGAGACAAGGCCCCTGATCGGACCATTAACTAAAAATAATGAAATCATGAGATAAGGGCTTCCGAAATAAGGGAGGCTCACCAACTCCAAATGCTTGACAATGGTTTACAGTTTAGCGGGACCCCGAGACTGATCCTCTGATCCTCAATTATAGGGGGTCAATAGAGATGTATTGATACATAGATAAATACAAAATAATGTATTTATATATGACATAAGTGAGAGAAATTCATAAAATATTTTACATATAATATATGAAAACATAAAAGCAAACTTAAAAGACATTGACACATTTCATTGAAACCATAACCTATTCTTTATTTTACTTTTGAGCTAGATGGTACACCCTAGAATCTGTAATTCCATGGCTATAAGAAATCTGCCCTTGACTCAGCGGCCAAGCCCCCAATCCAAGTTTTCTGCAAGGATAGGTCTATCAATAAGAGGGACACACAAGATAACACAGCAGGGTGCCAAAATCCCTAATCAAATCCACATATCATGATAGTACACAGGATTACAAAGCAGGGTACCATAATCTTATGTTAGCAAATCACATTTTCTAGCATAGAGTCTCTCAACTCATACATTCTTCGGGTAACCATCTATCTCTCTTTAAGACCATTTTTAACCATTTCTAAACATGCATCTTTCTGAATTCCAAATATGAAAATACAAATAAAATTTGTAATTTAATCTATTCTGAATCTGCTATGAGATTCATCTGCTTTGGTATCGTTATAACAAGACTTGCAAGTCTAATCTCTAATCCATAAAATATCATGTTACAGATTTTTAATTCAAAAATAATGTTTATACCACCAAAATGTCCATATAGTACAAGAGAACTCATATTTCTAAAAGATATGTCAAACTATGCAAAAATCCTCTCTTTCCAACATTTTGAAAAATGATGGTCAATTCCACAAAATAGTCATTCAGATCTTTCAATTATCACATTCAGCCTTTACAAACAAGAATTATCCCTCTTTTCAAACACACAATCAACATAAAATTCATAATTGATAGTAAAACCCTTGGTTCAAGCTTCAAATCCGTGACTTGTAAATCAAGAAATAACACTATGTAAGTGGGAAATATGTCATTCATGCTGTCAATTCATATCTCAAAACTGAAAACAAATATATACATATACACGAGTAAAACTTCAAGTTTAAGTGAAGGCCTCAAGACCAAAACGTTCACAATACATACTTCTTAATGTAATTCGAACCACTTCATAACCATATGATTTCTCAACATTCAAAACCATATTAAAATGATTTCATCATGCCCATGTAGTTTAGGAAAACACCACGTATCTTAGATTACTTAGTTCAAAGAATAGAAGAAAAATCTTGATTTTTTTCTTGGAAATCTTGGATTGAAAGGCTTGAATTCTTTCGGCAAATTTTCTTTTTTTCTTGAGATTAGAAAGGATTGAGATGTGCTTAAAATTGATAAAAATGGATTATAACTCTTAGGGTATGATTTAAATTTTTGGTTAAGGATATTGGGATGAAAAAAATACCAAAATATATCTTTAAATCAACACTTTGACGTTTATCGACCCTTACCGATGGCCTGGGTGACGGACAGTCACTCCCGTGACTGGTCGTCACTCAAACCATCACAAAAACCAATTTTTGAGCTTGATATTTCAAGTTGATTACCTAAATTGACGGTCCATTCCTGGATTGCTGGTCCGTCAGTCTGGCCGTCGTGATTCGGTAGAATAACACCTCTCTGAAAAACAGGCATAACATTTTACTCTGATGTTGGATTAAGGCGAAATTTGTGGCGTTGGAATGAATACTCAAAGCAATTTATTTTTTTCTTTTATAGTAGGCCCTCTAACTATTTATATACATGAAGTTCTGGTCGATCAAAGTTGACCCAAGTGTAGACGTTCACTAAAACATAAGCGATTGGAATGTTTTCAACTCGTCTTTGAGTTAGGGAATTTTTGTGACCTCAATTCATATTCAAAGGTATTCACACCCTATAGGATGGATCATCACATATTTATTAACAAATAATAATTTGGTTATGGTCATCACAAGTAGAAAAGGTGGTTCAAACTTTAGCCGAAAAGTGTGGGGTATTGCATTATCTCTCCCTTGGGATCATTTGTCCCCGAATGATTGGTAGGGACTTATTGAAGTACAAAAAATATGGAGTAAAGGACGTAACATTACTCTAATAATTTCCTTTGAATAAATATACGTATACCACAAAAAGAGCATCCATGATGTCGCCAAGCGAATCGTGTAAGCACGAAGCGTGGGATATTAAGGATTGACATAGAGATGACCTTGTACATGAATTCTAGGGATAATGATCATGACAACTAATGGTATAAAATTTATTTGGTGATCATAGGCCTTATTTCCTTTTTTATTAATTATGAAATAAGATTTTTAGGATGACAGGGATCGAAGCATTCCCCATCATACAATTTGAAAAGAATGAACCTCACTTAGAGACACTACTCGACTATGCCCCAAATAATAAATAAACAACATTCTTCGTAATATACACTTATAATTCTCCCATCACACATCTAAACATAAGATTTTGAGTCCCACTGCATAGGACTTTTATGTTGAAGCATAATTCGGAGGAAAGAGGTGCTAGCTTTAGCTACGGGAGCTTGTACTCGATATCCCATTACGAAAATTACTTCACCTTTTATCCATCATCAAACTCACTCGAATTTTAAATCAAGGAGGACAAACCACATAACCTATTTGATTGCGTTTTCAGTAATCACAACATTCAAGCCTATCATTACTACATCCACTTCATGGATCTCCCCACTAAGACCGGCCAATTCAATCAGTCTCACTAAGGTTTCTTCCATATAAATCCTTCTTAACTATCTCACGTAAGGAAAGTTCATCTCCAGATTCCCCCTTCTCCTATAGCCTTATCTCAATAAATCACATAAAATTTTCACCATCAAGAACATCTACATCCCTATCTAACACATTAGTATGCTTGCACAACCACCATCATACTAACATACGGAGGGTCATTAAGGAACCCGAGCATAAGCATCATGAATAGAAGTAACATTATCAGACCATCACTCATACTTATTGCACTACTCAAGGAGGGACGTGAGGTGAAGATATGATAGAATAGACACAAAGTGCTTCATATATCAAGTGTTTTGATCATAAGAAAAGAGTCGTTTGGCATAAACAAAACACTACATGATTTCCTTGGACAGACCAAAGTGAGAAACATGGGTGCACATATTCAAAGCTATATAGCATAAAGCTGGAATTTATGTAGTTAACAACTAAGACAAGGATTTCCACTTGAAGAGATTGATCCTCATTTAAAGAACTTAAAATTCCCATGAGTTAGCATAAACTTTATCACTTTGGCTAATTTCGGCATAAAATGATTCAGTGACATATAAAAACATATTTTCTTAGGACCAGGCATGTTGTGAGACATAGATTTCGATCATGAGCAACATAACATAGAGCTGGGATACTTGGAATATTGGATCACTGAGGGACATTACTGCTTCTTGTTTAGATGTTGGAACATGACATGAGTTAAATAGAGTGCTCTAACCTTAGACATAGCCCGGACTTGGCATATTAGACATTGTTATATGTCCATTCAGATCGAAGTAGGAGGAGCTTGCTTAAATAGGAATTGATTTATCATGATTCTTACTTGAAACTTGACACTATAAGAAAATTCAGAAACTGCTTTAATGTATCATCTCCCTCTTAGATCAATGTTATACTCATAGACTTACGAACATAACTGATAACGCTCAATCTACAGCTCTCGTGGGAGTGTAAAGCGGTCGTTAGCAAATATAGAACCCAACCTGGGTTGGGTGTCGATCCCACAGGGAATATCTTGGCCAACAAGTAAGTAAAATTACTAAACTTTTGGTGCAAGTTTCGTAAGAAGGGGGGATTCTTGTTGTGCAAGTAATGTAAACAAAAGCTGAAAATAATAAAGTAAAGAGAGAAAGAGATTGTTACGTTGGTTGTAAACAATGAGAATTGAAGCGTTGGGGTTATGTCCACCTTCTGAGGTATACGTCTCTATTGGCTATGAGTGTGTAGAATTCTGACATGCAACTGCTTATAAGAATTGTATTCGATGGTAAATCCAAGCGTCTCTCGACCTAAACAAGGACTATTTCACTTTAACTCTCTCGAGCTTAAAGCGTGTCTAACGGTACAAATTCTCCAAGAGGTTAGTCCAGTTACGACACTAGCTTTTTAATAGGAAAGGGTGTCCTACTACCTTGACATTATCTCTTTTCCAGACAAATAACCTTTCTCTCGAACAAGTTAAATGTTAGACTGGCGTATTCTTGCGTTTGCCACCGCAAAGAATGTAGATTAAGATGAAGAGAATAATGATATAAGCAATATACGTGTCATGAACTCACAAACTCACAGCAATAGATAGTATCTCATTCGGCTTCCATAACCCCAACAGAGAGGTTTAGTTACCCATGAATGCGAAGGAGACCACGATTGACATTGTTATTATATTACAATATTGAGTAATGGCGTGTAGATCAAGTGATAGGCGTTAGGCGTGAATTCCTTAGCAAAGTAACGTTTCTCTTGTTGCGGAAATTAAGAATTCAATAGATGAATAGAAGAAGAAAAATAGAATTAATGGGAAGATTAGAAGAGTTGTAGAATTGTTGTGATGGAAGAAGAGAGGGATGGAAGAATGTATTGTGGTGAGGGATGAATGTATCTCTCCACTAAGGGAGGAGTTAATTAGAAATCTCTAGCATGATAGGGTATTTATAATACCCATATCCTAATCCTACTAGGTAAATAAATATCTAACCAAATCCTACTAGGCTAATGGAATACTTAACCCAAATGTACTAGGTTAATGTAACATTATCATAATCCAAATAAACTAATGAAATACATAACCCAATTGTACTAGGTTAATGTATCATTGTCTAAATCCAGCTATGTGTCTGTAAGTCCCCAAAGTCTTCAGAATTGTTGTTTTAGCCCGGGACAGATTTTCCATGCAGCAGTTTTGGTCCTTTAGGCGTCCAGCTTCCTTCTCCTTCGTTCGTGAGCTTTCTTTTGCGTCAAGTAAGCCATAAAATGCTGAATTTTACATCATTTATACCTGAAACTTTACTAATCATGTTTGCTAGCTCATTTATAGGAAAAAGGACTAAAAGTGCATGAAATATATAATTTGTTCTCAAAACTAGGCTAAAATATGGGCAAAATATATTGATATAGGCGTGTAAATTCGCCTATCATCAACACCCCACACTTGCAGCTTTGTTCGTCCTCGAACAAAATATCATGTCCCTCTAAACATCAACTTAGGGTTTTTACAACAACAACACAAAACATTTATCAAGACAAGCACAACAATTATCAACAAAGAGTAGTTTTCCGATCATTAGTAGAAACCATTTAACCTCTATCATAGACTCGTGATGGTGGTTAACTCACATGCAAACATTAAGGTGCATAGAATCATATACAACTATCCAAAGCTCATCAACCATGTGTGTCTCACAATATAGTACCCATAATCACTCACAAATATAGCATATTTTTCAAACATGGGTATCAAAATATCCTTGCTCTCACTATCACAAAGAATTCATATGCCGCAACTGATGACCATAGGCTTGCCCTTAGTGTACTACTTCACTAAATGTCAGAATGTTAAGATTAGGATCAAGTAGGTCTTCTGATGGTTGTAATGTAGGCTAAGGGACGGGTAGGATCAACTATTTTGGCCAGAAATAGTGACTAAGTTCCTAAGCACTTTAATACATCACATTGTATTATTGACACTTTTTTCTTTCAACCTTTCTTTCTTTTATTCTTCCTCCCTTGTTCTCATCTTTTGTTTTTCAATTTTGAGCACAACTCACTTTTCAGCTTTCTTTTCCTTTTTCTTTTCACAACATACCTCTTATAATAGCACTTTCTTTTTCATAACACATTCAAGCACCATTACAATTTATAGCATTATACTCACCCAATTTCCTCTTATGTTGTCACATGACTTTTTCACTTTAAAGCACTTAGGAATTTGGATCAAATTACGGTCTTGAAAGAAATGGATTAGGCTTACATACAAGGTTGTCAAAGAAATAGGCTAAAGGCTCAAAAGGGTTTAACTAGGATGATGTTCATGGGTAGGTAAAACTGAAGGTAAACAAATATAGGTTGCCAAAGAAATGCCTAAATCATCTCTTAAACTTACACTCCTTATTTTTGCTTTGCATATATACTAGGCAAGTTCTAGCATCAGCCACATACATAGAAGATACTATTAATCTCACACACACATAAGGCACATGGTCGACTTGATTGGAAGTAATATAGACTCTCGTCCCAACAAGTGAGGAATTGAACCACAAAATATCACATAATGAGTCAGAACTAGAGTCTAAACGTCTCAATAGTCACAATTGTAACACATACTCTTGTTATAATCTCATGCTGCCTGTCAAAATAATTTCATGCGAAGCTAGAAAAATTTACTCCTAAAAAAAAACGAACTCAAATAAACAAAGTAAACAAACAAACATAGGTGTAAACAGAGAAGTATAGCATGCGATATCGCCACCCCACACTTAAACGGGACACTGCCCTCAGTGGAAAATAAATACGAAGAACCTGGTTAGTCGGACTCTTCCTCAATGTCGGGGGTCATACCCCCTTCGTCTGAATCATCATAAGAGTCATCGTCGGAGTTCTCCTCCCCGTCAGAATCAGGCAAGCGTCTATCATCATCAGTCGGCACATCATCGTCTAGAGGTTCCTCAAAATATACGCCCACTCCACACATCTCCCGTGCATGCATGTTTATTGGGTAGTCGTGGTCCAGCTGTTGGAGCTCTTCAGCAGTTGGAACACGTCCACCACTCATCATAGTGAATCGTGTCATGCCATAGAGATGACGGAAGAAACTCTCATCACGAGCATGTCTCTCCACAGTAGTAAGGTTGACACCATGAGTTGTTTCAGCATCTTTGACCTTGGTGAGGTCAACCTTCTTTGGGTTATGTGGGAGTTTGTGGTCAGCTGGTTCCTCTTCGATATCCTCCTTCCGCAAGATTGCTGTCATCAAATTTCCAAATGTGAAGTTGGACCTTTTCTGGAGTCTGGCCTTCCTCATGGTAGATCAAATTATTGCCCCAAAGTTGATAGGGACATTCGTCATCAAAGCATAGACCAAACACATTCTATCTCTTGATATCTTGGTGTATTGAGTCCCAGGAATAAGGCATGTGTTGACAATGCGCATCCAGATTCTTGCTTCCCTATTTAGTGGAGCATAGGGGAAGGTATTGTGTCGGCCGGTTTCTTTATGTCTGCCCCACCTTGCCATCGATCTGCTTCCACAAAGTATGTTTCGTATTGCTCTATAAGGAGGCCTGCTGTACAGCTCTTTGAATGGTGCTGTGTCGACCGAAGGTAAGCCAAGAAAAGAGTTGATCCAATCCGCGGTGAGCTGTAACACTTGACCCCGAATTTTGACTTCATTGCCTGTTGTGTTCGGCGACCAGTTGGCATAAAACTCTCTTGTTAAATCAAGGTTGCATTCTCCCATATCGCGGAAGATGAAATCCAGCTTCAATGCCATTATTTTTGCCAACATACGCGGCTCCTTCTTTGCTAAGGTTTCCTTGTTGATCAAGTCGACGTGAACATATTTTCGTTCTTTGTTGTTCCTGTACCATTCTTTGGCTTCCTCCTCAAGAACCCATTTTATTCCAAACATTCTGCGGGGTAGTTGTGCTGAGGATGATTCTCCTTGGTCCTTTCGACTTCTCTTCTTACCTTTTTGGGACGTGGTAGCCTTCTCCTTGCCTTGCCTCGCTTTAGGTGCCATTGTACCTGAGACTAGAAATAGTGTTAGTTGCAGCACAATCTCACTTGATACAATCTATAAACAAGCATTAGGGGTACCACCCTACACTTAGTTTTGTTAACACAAATCAGTGAAGTGAAAGTGGTCGATTTACTCAGATTTCGTCGACATACGTTTTAGGATTGTATTCCGACAAGCAAATCAGCAATGCATCACTTACTTGCAGCCATTGGACTACTTTCATGGTAGATATAACAACACTACTACATAGGGGTTACCACATGGAATAGTTATTCTTACAATAATCACAACCTCTTATGCCGGTAGGCACTATATGTCTTATCCCGATGGCCGGGATAGTCTAACATGTAAGTATCCAAACAAGAATCTTAAGCAATGTTCATAGCCATAGTAATTCCGTAAATATCATAACAATGCTATTGAAACCAAATTCAAGTCGGAAACAAGTCAAGATTTTCCTACGCATATGTTCACTCACATGATTTTGTATCAACTATCCAAACACATAAACATCACCAACAATCTTATACGATTTAGCAATTTATACTAGACATAGCAACGTATTACTTACGAGAAATAAATGAAGAATAAGAGAGCACTTACTTGCTTGAAGCTTGTGGGGATGGTTTTGTGAATTGGAAGTGCAAAAGAAGAAAATTTTGAGAGGATTTGGATGTATATGCGGCGCCCTTAGGTCAATTTTTAGTGTGGTTGTGTTGTAAAACTAAGTCCCCTTTATATAGGAAGAGAATGGGTTGGGTTATGACCCATTTACAATCGGTTTTGGAGACAAAAATCCCACATATGCGGCGCATAATGCTTGGCATAGACATGACATATGCGGCGCATTGTCTATAGCATAATGGGACATATGCGCCGCATAGTCTATGGCATATGAGATACTGAGACCAAATGCCATAGCATAGGCGGCGCATAGTCAAAAGCACACTTAGGAATAGGCGGCGCATAGTGTATAGCACACTAGATTCCGAGACCTTAGGCTATAGGATAGGTTGTGCATCGTTCGTGGCCTAGTTTTTCCAAGGCCTAGCCTTCCTCGATGCCTATTTGGGCATGAGAAATGCTCAATCCATAGCCTTATGCATCACTATTCCTAACTTATCAACTTTACCATACAATGTGTCCAAATCGTCAATTGAAATCAATCTCCTCGTTGAATACTTCCTGCACCTATTTTTGCTCAAAATAAAATGAAAACGATTAGTACGATGGGTTGCCTCCCACCAAGCACCTTAGTTTTGGTCGTGTCACGACTCTTATTTTTGGATTTTTCATTTAGCAAAACAAAACAAGTACTAGAATGAAAGGAAAAACGATAAACAATAAAACGATAAAATGATGGGTTGCCTCCCATCTAGCGCCTTATTTATTGTCGTGGCTCAACATAGTAATCTCGAGTACTTAGACTTCGTCGAGATAAATGGTGGATCATTTTCTGAAAGGATTTAGACGACAATGAGGCTTACCTGTGGGCATGCGATCTTTTTTGAGATGGCTCATCGTTTCTCTGGAGAGTCACCAATTATATCATCAATAGTCTAACCCATAGCTCTCTTGTATCTCTTCAGAGCAGAGATGAGAGCCTCTACGTGCTGTTCACTTAAATCATCTACACTCTATGGAAGTATATTTCTACTTTCCAAGAACACATACCTTAGATAATCGGGGAGCTCTTGTGATTCTAGCATTGGTGGCTCGTCAATGGGAGTCTTCGCTGTTGGTTGATTCTTGAGATCACAATCCGGTTGCTTAGGAGTATAAGACTCTATTTCTGTTAGATCACCCATAAGTTCTTCATAATCTTCATTATCCTCATGCTCAACATTCAGTGGCGGAGCAGACAATGGCTCAACAGTAGGCTGTTTCTCTATAGATAATGCTTTCATATCCTCTTGATGAACATCAGCTACAGATAACTCATTCATATCGCTGGGCTGCTTCATTGTTTTGCATATATCAAACCGTATCACTTCGTCAGTAATTCGAAACAAAAGCTCATTATCTTTCATGTCAATAAGCACACTTCCAGTTGCAAGGAAGGGACGTCCCAAGATGATGGGAACTTCAGAATTCTCCTTACAATCCAGAATAACGAAGTCTGCAGGAAAGATGAATGAAGAAACTTTCACCAACACATCATTCAAGATACCCACAGGTCGTTTTACCGACCTATCAGCCATCACGAGCCTCATATTGGTTGGTGTCGGATCGCCTAGCCCCAACTTCTTGTAGATGGATAGTGGCATCAAATTGATGCTAGCACCTAGATCGCACAATGCCTTGGCAAAATTCAAAGATCCGACGGTGCAAGGAATAGTGAAAGCTTCGGGGTCGGCCTTCTTCTAAACTATCGATCAGGTAGCAATTGCACTACAATGATGTACATCATCCTTCGGCTCATAACTTGCTGCCCTCTTCTTTGTCAAAAGATCTTTCATAAACTTCGCATACCCAGGCATTTGTTCAAGTGCCTCTACTAATGGAACATTGATGGTCAGCTGCTTCAACATAGTCATAAATTTGCTGAACTTAGTGTCTTCCGCCACCTTCTTCAATCTTTGGGGAAAAGGTGGTGGTGGGTATGGAAGTGTTCTCTCTGTGGCTTTCTTCTCCTCTTGCTTCCGTTTTTCCACTTTTTCAGTTTGCACGTCGTTGGGAGTGACGTTAGTAACGTCATCCGCGGACTCCTCACGTTTCGCATTGTTCTCCTTGTCCGCAACTTCGTCAACCACTTGCTTGTCTTTTGCTGAAGTTTCCAGCACCTTACCACTTCTGGTAGTGATGTCCATGCATGACCCATCATTCCTTGGGTTTTGCACAGTATCGCTCGGTAAGGTGTCAGCCTTTCTTTGATTGAATGTTGCTGAAAGTTGGCTCAATTGCTGCTCTATTTGCTTGATAGAAATGGAATGAGAATCAACTAATTGCTTCATGGAGGACAAATCATTAATCACCTCCGTAACTCCCGCGCTCGTTGCTTCCACTCCTTTCAATAACTTAGCCATCATGTCTTCCATACTTCCAGAATTAGATATGGTGGTATCACGTCTACCAGGGGGAACGTACAAACCACTCTTTTCATTGTTTTTCTTCCAACTACCTTGGTCTTTGCTTCCAGATTTATCATAATAGTTCCGACCTTGGTTTCCTTGGGCATTCCCACGAAAACCCCCCTGATTGTTCAAGTAGTTGGCCTCCTCTTCAGAATCAGATTCGTCCCTTCCTTTTAGCGCCATAGCTTTCACTTTTTTGGTCTTCCCTGATAATAAATGTTTTGTCAGAAGATCCACTTGTGTTTTCATGTGCGCCATGTCTTGATCACGTTCTTCTTCTCTTCTTCTTTGGTCTGCAGTCATGCCAATAGATAAAGTGGGGCTTGCTACCTCAGAATCCCTGGTATGCCAAGCTCTACTTTGTTTCGTCATACGATCTAGCATATTGCTTGCTTGCCCAAAGGTGAGGTCCATGAAAGAACCTCCAGCTGCATTATCCACCACTGGTTTAGTTATTGAATTCAAGGCTCTATACAAGTTCTCCATAAGGTGAATAGTAGTCATGTGATGGTTTGGGCATCTCGCTAGCTTTGTCTTGAACCTCTCCCATGTTTCATGAAGAGCTTCAGTGGGAAGCTGGCGGAAGTTGCTGATTTCATCTCTCAATTGTGCTCTTTTGGATGGCGGAAAGAATCTTTCTAGGAAAGTGTCTCTCAATTGCCTCCAATTTGTAATTGAATCAGGAGTCATCCCATTCAACCATAGTGTTGCCTCCCCAGACAGAGACAATGGAAATAGACGTAATCGAATAGCATTCTGACCAACACCAGGATTGTCAAAAGACTTGCATGTAGAAATAAAGTTGATGAGATGCATATTCGGATCCTCGCCTGCTAGTCCACCAAATAATCCCTTGAGTTGCAATAACTGAATCATGGTGCTTGTGATGTTGAACTTGGATCCGGGCGGTAATGGTGGTGGAATTATAGCTCCAGTGGCTCTGGCACCATCAAGATCATCATCATCATCATCGAAAGCTGGCTGCAAAGGTTGGAGATCATACCTATACCAAGCTTGTCGACCTCTTTTGTTGGCAGGTGTTGTAGTTTCAGCAACATGCCTTGGGTTTATCAACTCGTCATCACCTAAATCTTTATCGTCAGGATTTGTTGCTCGTCTAGGATTATCAATTTTTTGTTGTTGGACTTGAGCAGCGGCAAGAGCAGCTAATCTTGCTTGCTCGTGTTGAGCAGCCATCCTGTCGATTTCAGCTTGTGCTTCCATTCTTCTAATTCGTTGTGGTTCAGGATTGATTGGTAATAACGGTTGACCAGAACTTCTAGTATGGGGCATGCACTAAAGTAAAAACCTGCAATAAACAAAAACAAAAACTAAACGTAAAAGTACGAGAATCTTTGACCAAAGGGTCTAGTAATTATCATGAACTTGATTGACACTCGTATTCCCCGGCAACGGCGCCAATTTTTGATAACGCTCAATCTACAGTTCTCGTGGGAGTGTAAAGCGGTCGTTAGCAAATATAGAACCCAACCTGGGTTGGGTGTCGATCCCACAGGGAATAGCTTGGCCAACAAGTAAGTAAAATTACTAAACTTTTGGTGCAAGTCTCGTAAGAAGGGGGGATTCTTGTTGTGCAAGTAATGTAAACAAAAGCTGAAAATAATAAAGTAAAGAGAGAAAGAGATTGTTACGTTGGTTGTAAACAATGAGAATTGAAGCGTTGGGGTTATGTCCACCTTCTGAGGTATACGTCTCTATTGGCTATGAGTGTGTAGAATTCTGACATGCAACTGCTTATAGAGAATTGTATTCGATGCTAAATCCAAGCGTCTCTCGACCTAAACAAGGACTATTTCACTTTAACTCTCTCGAGCTTAAAGCGTGTCTAACGGTACGAATTCTCCAAGAGGTTAGTCCAGTTACGACACTAGCTTTTTAATAGGAAAGGGTGTCCTACTACCTTGACATTATCTCTTTTCCAGACAAATAACCTTTCTCTCGAACAAGTTAAATGTTAAACTGGCGTATTCTTGCGTTTGCAACCGCAAAGAATGTAGATTAAGATGAAGAGAGTAATGATATAAGCAATATATGTGTCATGAACTCACAAACTCACAGCAATATATAGTATCTCATTCGGCTTCCATAACCCCAACAGAGAGGTTTAGTTACCCATGAATGCGAAGGAGATCACGATTGACATTGTTATTATATCACAATATTGAGTAAGGGCGTGTAGATCAAGTGATAGGCGTTAGGCGTGAATTCCTTAGCAAAGTAACATTTCTCTTGTTGCAAAAATTAAGAATTGAATAGATGAATAGAAGAAGAAAAATAGAATTAATGGGAAGATTAGAAGAGTTGTAGAATTGTTGTGGTGGAAGAAGAGAGGGATGGAAGAATGTATTGTGGTGAGGGATGAATGTATCTCTCCACTAAGAGAGGAGTTAATTAGAAATCTCTAGCATGATAGGGTATTTATAACACCCATATCCTAATCCTACTAGGTAAATAAATATCTAACCAAATCCTACTAGGCTAATGGAATACTTAACCCAAATGTACTAGGTTAATGTAACATTATCATAATCCAAATAAACTAATGAAATACATAACCCAATTGTACTAGGTTAATGTATCATTGTCTAAATCCAGCTATGTGTCTGTAAGTCCCCAAAGTCTTCAGAATTGTTGTTTTAGCCCGGGACAGATTTTCCATGCAGCAGTTTTGGTCCTTTAGGCGTCCAGCTTCCTTCTCCTTCGTTCGTGAGCTTTCTTTTGCGTCAAGTAAGCCATAAAATGCTGAATTTTACATCATTTATACCTGAAACTTTACTAATCATGTTCGTTAGCTCATTTATAGGAAAAAGGACTAAAAGTGCATGAAATATATAATTTGTTCTCAAAACTAGGCTAAAATAAGGGCAAAATATATTGATATAGGCGTGTAAATTCGCCTATCATCAATAACCTCACATCATTATTAATAGCCACTACTTTGAACACAATAGATACATTACCATATACTCAAAATCTAAACTCTCCCACATAAACTATACTCTGAAAGCCTCGCTTTCCAAAATTGCTACTCTTAACTTTCACTAGCCTCTATAGGGATCACTCTATAACTCCCACTCTCATGAGCATACACATCCATAATCCTTATCATAAAAAGGGTTAACAGTATATACATGAACACAAACTTCTCTCATTAATCTCTAATATGAAGACACTAAATTTTTTCTTGGATATCCCCTTTCAGGGACACTAATCGTAATTTCTTCTAACTCCCAAAGTCATCAACATACGACACCATTATTATGGGCATAGACACCGACGCTTCTAAACACTTAACACTCCATCTCCAATTCCCTAGAATACTAGCTTTACACCTCTAATCACACAACTTAAAACTTAACAAAATTTGTAAAACTATACAAACGGCGCACATTGCCTACCTGTAGCTCCTCAATTCAACTATAAGGAACACCTTACAACAACTTCCTAGACTTCTCCCGGCTACAAGATTCGGGAACAAAATCTCGGTACGCGTGACACTCACACACATAACGACTTATCTAACAACATGCTACTTTAATGTTCAACTTATTCCTATATACTCACACTCTTACCCACTTAATGATTCAACCATTATTCATCATTTTACTTTTGTTCTCATGTATGCATATACATCACAACTGACCACTCATTATTCCATAAGTTTCAAACCTAGGTTATTGCACACCTCACATCAAGCCTATAAGTTTGTTCCAACAAAATACACATTATTTGTCTGAAGTTACTATTCTTGTCACCATATTTTACATCTAACGTTCAAGCCTATGGTCTAATGTCAATCATGTACCACTAATGAAGCATGTCACATACTATACTACTCCATCAAATTAGAAAATGAACACAAAATAATTCATTTTATTTTACTACTACCTACAATCACGCCTTCTCTGCGATAGTACTACTATACTTCAAAATCTGCTACACACCTTCTCACAAGAAGTACTAGTTTACAACTACTAGAGAAAAGATAATCAAAGGTGTAAAGACACAGAATAAGGATAGTGGATCTCAATCTTATAATACAACCCATTTCAATCTTATAAACATATTCTAATTTCTCACATCATATTTACTTACCCATTTGTACATCAAAATGACCTTCAAAATTTAATAAACAATAATGAGCCTCTACCAACAACTTATTGACTAATCTACTCCTTTCCATTCAAAACCTATAACTAATTTCTATAAACACCATAACTATCCACATTAGGATTTGTAACTCCCTGAGAGTATAACCTAGGCATTACACGGTGCTTACATTCCCAAGGGACCACAAGCTAACCTATGAGATGGTACCTGCTATGAGCACTGAATAATAAAATCATAAATGTGGAAGAATAACTGATATGCCATAAGGTTTTAAAAACTCAATTATGAATCTGAAGAACATAGTTATTTGAATTTGATAAAAATACTAGAATTTGAATAAACTACAAATTACTAACTGTAGTGTCAACTAAAGTCTGAATATTGAATAACTTACTCTAATGTCTGATAGCCTCTAAACTAATTGACTGGGAGTTGATGGGACAGACCCCAACTTACTCTAACTAACTACTAGACTGAAAACATAAAATAAAAATACTCTGTCCTCCAAATATGAGGAATCACCATTGCTACTGCTGAGATGTCTAAAATATCTAAGAACGGTTAGGGAACTAGGTGTTAGAACCTATGATATAATATGTCATAGCGCAAGAAAAAGTATGCGATCAGTACTTTGAATGTACTGGTATGCTAAATGAGGTAGGCTGATATGCATAGTTTCATGAACAGGAATAATAAATTATCTGAATATACATGTAATGCATGGAGTACTAAATAGAGAGCATAAAATTTGTAGATAATAGAAATATGTGAAATCTGTTAATACTGTATATGTATGAAAGCTAGTAAATACTGAAGGTACATAAAATCTGTAAATACTGGGGATGCATAACCAAGCATATAATATGAACTGAATAAAAATATGTAAACAGAAATACTAAAATACGGATATCAATATGCTTTGGTCAAACAAAAGTGAGATTGAATTACTAGTCTTATTACTGTACTAAGACTGTGGGAACTACGATCTAACCGACATTCCCCAGTCTGAGCTAATTGGGGTTCAACATTTAACCCTAGTTTGATGGGTGTCAATACCATACCACGGGTACTAACGATGGCTGTGTTGATCCACTATACTGATATACTGTCAAAAGGACTAAGTGTATTAATACCCCTGTGAGATAGTCAAGCCTAAACTGACGGGTGAGTTCTCATATCTTACGCTAGCTACGTAGTTCTAGATTCTATAGACTACTATTAATGAATCCGCCTATCTTGCAGGGAAGCCTCTGTCCCTATACTCACTCGGTGCTAAATCTTACTCCCAACTGAAATAGATTGAAATACTAGACTGTTCTGAGTTTAACTAACTAATATTTGACTGTCCTGATAATGCTCATAGTATATTTTTAAGACTATTCTGTAATGTACTAAGACTAGAATAACTAAACAAATGTGGTTTTCGGGTATTTAACATGACACTAAATCTTGGAGGACAAAGCATGATGGCTATTATTTAATCAATCACTCTTGTAGGCATTTTATTAAACACTTGGATTTCATGGTTTGATCAAATCATAGGAATATCATAGAACTTGTAGTAAAAGTATGAATTAAACATGAATAATACTAAATCATTATTTAATTCAAAGAATAATAACATTAAAACATGGAGAATTGAATAACAACAATAATTTCATTGAAACATGGTATAAAATCATAGTTCATGGTGATTTATAGGTGAAATCACAATTTAAAATCGAATAACTTGAAAAGATCACAATTTTGTAATTTAAATAGGATTCTTGGACTACATGGGTGAAAGGAACCCATGGATGAACATCTAACATACCTGAGTTAATGACTTTTGAAGGATTGATGGTGATTTCTTGAGATTTGGCCTTGAATTTGAGAGCTAGGGTTTCTTGTTCTTGAAAGGGGATCTTTAATTTGAGAGAAATTGAATATGTTGTGTATTTCGGTCAATTAGGGATTAAATTTTGTGTTTGGGATGAGTTTAGTGCTTAGGAAAAAGATCCAAATACCCCTAAACAAATTTAAAAACGCAACCTGGAAACTGAAGATCCTAATTTTTGGCCTTCGCGCGATGCGCCACTATCGCGCCAAGCCACTGGTAAATTGATAATTGGGAAACTAGACGATAGTCAGACGCGGTAAGATCACGGTACTTCACTGGAATGCCATTTTTGTCTACATCCGCAATGCGCCATAATTATGGAGGCTCACTGAAAATTGCCAAACGTGAACTGGGTCCTTGGCGCGATGCACCACCATCGTGGTACCACAATGGAAACTGACAATTGTTATTTAGACTGGCTCCACGATGCGTTAAGGTTCAAAATGATGGTGTTTAATGATAGAAACTTTAAATATCCATAACTTCTTACCCGGTTATCGAATTTGGAAAAATTTTATTTCGTTGGAAAGTTAATTGAATTTCCTATGCAATGGTAGGCTCTAAAATGATAATTAATGAGTATTTCGAAAATTTCATATATGAACACTTGTGTATTGGGATTTAGATTATGCTAGGGAAATATGGGTTATTATAATATCTCCCTCTTGGTATCATTCATCCTCGAATGAGATTAAGCTGAGGAAAACTGATGGACTGAGCTTATACTTTTAACATGTATATCTATTGCATGGAATGTATTGTTGAACTAAATTGTAAATGCACTACTTACATGAACATGAGGTGCAACTGAAACTGATCATGGTAGAGAGAAATCTTAAGAAGAATAGTACCTTAAACCGAATCTGAATTTACAGAGGAAAGATAAGGGTACTTGGTCCGTATATCTGCTTCTGCTTCCCAAATGACTCTTTCAATAGACTGATTGGGCCAAAGAACTTTGACTAGTGGAACCTCTTTGTTCCTTAGTCTACAAACTTGATGATCAAAACTTTTGACTGGAACTTTCTCGTAGGAAAGACTATTTTTAACGTCCAAAGTTTCTAAGGAAACAACTACAGCTGGATCACCAATACACTTTTTCAACAACGAGACATAGAACACTAGGTGTACTAAAGCTAGATTTGAAGACAACTTAAGCTCGTAAGCTACCTTTCCAAAATGATTGAGAATTCTGAAGGGACCTACATATCGGGGATTTAGTTTTCCTTTCTTGCAAAATCTTTGCATTCCCTTTATGGGAGAGATTTTCAAGTATACCAAATCACTGACCTCAAACTTGAGATCCTTTCTTCTCACATCTGCATATTATTTCGGTTAGCTCTAGGCTGCTCTAAATCTTCCTCTGATCAACTGAACCTTCTCTAATACATTAAACACCAAGTCAGGCCCTACTACCACGACCTCCCCTACTTTAAACCAACCAATCAAAGATCTATATCTTCTACCATAAAGAGCCTCAAATAGAGCCATCTGGATACTGGAATAATAGTTGTTATTGTATGTGAATTCGATCAAAAGCAAGTGGTTATCCCAACTACCTTTAAAATCAACTATGAACGCTCTCAGCATATCTTTAAGAGTTTAAATGGTCCTTTCTGCTTAACCATCTGTCTGAGGGTGGAAAGTTGTATTGAGGTATAATTAGGTACCAAGACCCTTTTGGAATGCCTTTCGAAAGTAAGAGGTAAAATAGGTACCTCTATCTAAGATGATAGATAAGGGAACACAATACAACCTAACCAACTCTCTGAGATAGATTTGTGCATAGTCCTTGATTGAATAAGAGGTATGGACTGGCAAGAAATTAGTTGATTTTGTTATCCTGTCTACAATAACCCAAATAAAACATGTTGATGATGTGTACGAGGCAAACCAGTCATAAAATCCATGTTCACTTCTTCCCATTTCCATGTAGGAATACTGAACTCCTTCATGGACCCACTAGGCTTTTGGTGCTCAATCTTAACTTGCTGACTTGTAGAATATTTAGCTATGAACTCTGCAATATCCCTCTTCATCCCACTCCACCAATATATCTCCCACAAATCACGGTACATCTTAGTGCCCCCTTGATGACTAGAGTAACACGCACCATGCTCTTCTACAAGAATTTTTTTCCGTAAATCTTCTACATCAGGCACACACAATCTACCCTGACAACGAAAAACACCATCTCCCCCTTGGGAGAAAACCTACACTTTCTGATCTTTGACTGATTCTTTCAAATTAAATAAACTGGGATCTCTATCCTACTTTTCATTCACCTTAGAAACTAGAGATGATTTGGTACTACTCTACACCCACACACTATCCTTTGCTGAGTCGACTAAGCGAACACCTAGTAGGGAAAACTGATGAACTTCCTGAGCTAACTTTTTGTTACAATACTTAACATGAGCAACACTACCCATAGACATTCTACTGAGAGCATTAGCCACTACATTAGCCTTGCCCTGATGATACAGAACACTTATGTGATAATCTTTTATCAACTCTAACTACCTTCTCTGATGCAGATTCAAATCTTTCTTAAAGAACATATACTGCATGCTTTTATGGTTAGTGAACACATCTACATGTACGCCATACAAGTAATGCCTCCAAATATTTAAGGCAAACACTATAAATACTAGATCCAGATCATGAATAGGGTAATTATTCTCATAAGGCTTAAGTTATCCACAGGCATAGGCTATGACCTTACCTCTCTCCATGAGGACATAACCCAAACCTACTCTAGATGCATCACTGTACACAACAAACCCATCTGAACCATCTGGTAGAGTCAAAACTAAGGCTGAGGTAAGTCGGGTCTATAACTCCTTAAAACTCTTCTCGCAGGAATTTGACCACTAAAACGTAACTTTCTTCTGCATCAATCTGGACACAGGGGATGCATTATAATAAAATCCTTCAACAAACCAATGGTAATAACTAGCTAAACCCAAGAAACTTCTGATGTCTGATGGAGAAATAGGTCAGGGCCAATTTTTCACTGCCTTGGTCTTTTGAGGATCTACTATAATGTCATCATCAAAAATAATATGGCCAAGGAAAGCTATTGATCTTAGAAAGAATTTACACTTACTGAATTTAGCTAACAACTGATGAGTTCTGGGAGTCTGAAGTACAATCCTGAGGTAGTTTGTATGATCACTTTTGCTATGGGAGTAAACAAGAATGTCATCAATGAAGACTATGATGAACTTGTCCAAGTACTGATTGAACACTCAGTTCATCAAGTCCATGAAAGTTGCTAGGTCATTTATGAGACCAAAGGACATGACTAGGAATTTAAAGTGACAATATCGAATTTGAAAAGCTATTTTTGGAATGTCACATTCCCTAACCCTGCGCTGATGATAGCCTGATCTGAGGTCTATCTTGGAAAAGTAGTAGGCACCCTAAAGTTGGTCAAACAAGTCATCGATTCTAGGAAGTGGATATTTATTCTTGATGGTGACTTTGTTCAACTGACGGTAAACAATAGACATTTTAAGAGAATTATCTTTCTTATGCACGAATAGAACTAGTGCGCCCCACGGAGAGCCATTAGGTCTGACGAATACCTTATCTAGGATATGTTTTAACTGTTCTTTTAATTTCTTAAGTTCTTCTAGATCCATTCTATTAGGCGAAATAAATATGGGTTGAGTGTTTTGGAGAAGGTCTATTCCAAAGTCGATTTCCCTTTCGGGAGAAACTCCAGAAAGATCTTTAGGGAAAACATCTGGATGTTCCCTCACTATTGAAAATGACTCAAGAGTCGGAGTTTCTAAATTTTAGTCTTTTACTGAAACAAGATGGTAAATATACCTCTTCGACATCATCTTTTTTGCTCTAAGGTATGAAATCAACTGACCTCTAAGAGTTGTGGTACTACCCCTCCATTCAAGGACTATTTTATTTGGGAAATGAAAATGAACTATTTTGTTTCTACAATAAACTGAGGCATAGCATGAATGGAGCTAATCCATACCGAGAATGACATCAAAATCTGTCATCTATAACTCCACGAGATGAATTGAGGTAACTTTCTGAGAGATTATGACAGAAAAATTCTTGTATACCTGTCTGGTTAAAATGGAAACACCTACTGGGGTAGACACCTAAAAGGACTCTGCTTATGTTTTAGGACTGACTCCAAAATTGATGGCTATATATGGAGTTACAAAAGAAAGAGAAGCTTTAGGGTCTAGTAAAGCATAAACATGTAAGTAAAAGACCTATAACGTACCAATAACTGCGTCAGGAAAATTTTCTTGATCTTGGTAGGACTGAAGAGCATATAATCTTTTCAGACGATGACCACTTATAGCATTGGAAGTGGCACCCTGCTGAGTTGGGAAATCGGATGGAACTGACAACTGGTAGGACTGGTCCCGTTGGCACAAATCCCTTTCTTTATGATCAACTACCCGACACTCCCAAATCTAATGGATTGGCTTGCCACACCCGAAGTACACATCACTACCCGCTCTACACTCTCCCTGATGACGCTTTCTATACTTCTGACATAGAGGGTTCATATAGGCACTGCTAACACTACTTTGGGACTTAGAGCATGGTTCTCTATCCCTATTAGCATTTCTGAATTTGGATACTGGGGCACTGGCTGAAGAGTGTGTTAGGTCTGAAAACCTTTAATGAAACTGAGAAAGGTTACCACCTTTTAACCTTGGCTAGCTGAAATTAAAACTACTCATCCTAGCTCTCTTGTTTCCTCTCTCTCCTCCTTAATATTCCGCTCCTCTATCTGTTGAGATAGATCACCATCCTAGACAAGTCCATCTTCTAATCATTATTGTAGTCCTGCACTCCTTGACCATGCTGTCAGCTACTACATGAGGAGCATAACTAGCTAACTAAGTAAACTAGAGGGAATACTTCTTCATGCTCATGCTTCCCTGCCTCAAGTTAATTAATTCTAACACCTTCGCCTCCCTTAACTCCAATGGGAAGAATCTATCGAAAAAATCTATGGAAAACTCTTCTCACTTTACAGGCCTTGCATCAACACCCCTATCTACCTTCTACTACTTAAACTATTTATGGGCTACATCCTCTAATTGATATGCAACCAACTCAGCACATTCATTGGATTCCACCCCCATGGTATATGTTACCTTTTGAACCATATCTAAGAATTTTTGTGGATCATCTTCAGATTTTAATCCCATGAAAGAAAGAAGATTCATCTGGGTGAAGTCCCAAATTTTGGTTGCAGCAGTATTAGCCACTAGGTTGGCTGGAACAGTAGCTGGCCATTTCTTCTGTGCTGCTATAGAATTTTCTAGAGTGGTGAACGGAGCTCTGATTTCTGTGTAGGAGACATGCTCGTCCATAGGATCGACCTGGACGAGCTGACGTGCTGGCTGGTTTCCTGCTCCTTTTCTATTATTCTTTTTGGGAGGTATATTCTGTAAACGAAAAGAAGAAAGTGATTAGACTGAGATTTTAACTTTAACTGATGCTCACTCATACGATATGAATACTGAAAGAAGGTAAAATTTTCCTAAATTCCTTTTAGCGTCCTGCCCATAAGTGTGGTGTGATTCACACCCATGCACAAGACTCTAGTTGATGCGACTTTTAGAATTCCTAAGACAGTTTGAAATCATTGGCTCTAATACCAAGTTTGTAATGCCCTAAGATTATACCCTAGGCATCACACGGTGCTTACAGTCTCGAGGGACCATAATCTAACCCATGAGATGGTACCTGTTGTGAGTACAAAATAATATAATCATAAATGCGGAAGAATAATTGATATGCCATAAGGTTTTAAAAACACTGGAATTTGGATAAACTTAATATCTACCTGAAGTGTCAAATGAAGTCTGAATACTAAATAACTTACTCTAATGTCTGAAAGCCTCTAAACTGAATGACTGGGAGTTGATGGGACAGGCCCTAACTAATGCCAACTAACTACTAGACTGAAAACATGAAATAGAAATACTCCATCCTCAAAATATGAGGACTCACCACTGCTTCTGCTGAGATGTATGGAATGTCTAAGAGCGATCCAGGAATTGGGCGTCAGAACCTATGATACAATACATCATAGCGCAAGAAGAAGTATGCGATCAGTACTTTGAATGTACTAGTATGCTAAATGAGGTAGGCTGATATGCATGGTTTCATGAACAGGAATAATAAATTATCTGAATATACATTTAAAGCATGGAGCACTGAATAAAGAGCATGTTATCTGTAGATATAAAAAATATGTGAAATCTGTAAATAGTGTATGTATAGAAGCTTGTAAATATTGAAGGTACATGAAATCTGTAAATACTGGGGATGCATGATCAATCATATAACATGAACTAAATAAAAGTCTTTTAACTAAAATACTGATATCTATATGCATTGGTCAAACAACATTGAGACTGAATTACAGGTGTTATTATTAGATTGAGACTGTAGGAGCTATTATCTAACTGACATTCCCCAATTTGAGCTAATTGGGGTCCAACCTGTAACCCCAGTTAAAAAGGTGTCAATACCATGCCATGGGTACTAACTTCGATTGCATGGATCGACTATATTGATATAATTTTTGAAGGACTAAGGGTATCAATCCTGAACTGACGGGTGATCCTTACGAGATAGTCAAGCCTAAACTGACAGGTGAGTTCTCATATCCTGTGCTGGCAATGTAGTTCTGGAGTTCAGGCACTGCTAAAAATGACTCTTCCTATCTGACGGGGAAGCCGCCGTCCCTACACTCGCTCAGTGCTAAATCTTACTCCCAACTTAAAGACACTGAAATACTGTATTGGTCTAAGTTAAACGGACTGATATCTGACTGTCCTAGTAATACTCATAGTATGTTCTGAAGACAATTTTGTAATGTACTGAGACTAGACTAAGTAAATAGGTATGATTTTAGAGTATTCAATATCCCCAGGACTCGAAAACAATAATAGTAAAATGACACTAAAGTTTGGAGGACAAAGCATGAAGGCTTTTATTAAATCAATCTCTCTTGTAGGCATTTTATCAAAGACTTGGAGTTCATGGTTTGATCAAATCATAGGAATGCCATAGAACTTGTAGTAAAAGCATGAATTGAACATGAATAATACTAAATCATGATTTAATTCAAGGAATGATAACATTAAAACATGGAGAATTGAATAACAATAATAATTTCATTGAAACATGGTATAAAATCATAGTTCATGGAGATTCATGGGTGACATCACAATTTAAAATCGAATAACTTGAAAAGATCACAATTTTGTAATTTAAATAGGATACTTGGATTCCATGGGTGAAAGGAACCCATGGATGAACATCTAACATACCCGAGTAAATGAATTTGGAAGTATTAATGGTGAGGTCTTGAGATTTGGCCTTGAATTTGAGAGATAGGGTTTCTTGTTCTTGAAAAGGTGATCTTTAATTTGAGAGGAATTAAATAAGGATGAGTATTTAGGTAAATTAGGGGTTAAATTACGTGTTTAGTATAAGTTGAGGGAATAGGAAAAGGACCCAAATACCCCTAAATGAATTTATAAACGCAAGCTGAAACATGAAGATCCCAATTTTTGGCCTTAGCGCGACGTGCCACTATTGCGCCCAGCCATTGGAAAAGGGACAATTGGGAAACTGGACGATGCTGAGATGCGGTAAGATCACAGTCCTTCACTGGAATGCCATTTTTGGCTACCTTCGCAACGCTCCACAATTGCAGAGGCTCATTAGAAATTGCGGAATGTGAACTGGGTCCTTTGTACGACAAGCCAACATCGCGGTACCACATTAGAAACTAACAATTGTTATTAATACTAGATTTGCGATGCACTAAGGTTTAAAATGACGGTGTTTAACGACTGAAACTTAAGATCACTATAATTTCTAACCCGGCTATCGGATTTGGAAAAAATTTATATCATTGGAAAGCTAATTGAATTTCATACGCAATGGCAGACCGTAAATAAAGAATTAATGAAAATTTCAAAAATTTCATATATGAACACTCATGTATTGGGACCTAGATTATTCTAGTGAAATATGGGGAATTACAGTCTCCTTCCCTAATTTGAATAAATAATACTCATAGCCAAACACTTCCTTCACAGACTACCATACAATCTATAAATGTTGCTATAACATTAGCCAACCACCATAAAAGGAAAAATCACCCCTCAATCAAAGAGTCATACCACTAAAACTACTTATTTATGCAGAAGTCACCCTCACTCTGACTGCTAATCTAATGACTTCATGTCACCAACTTATGGACCATCTCACTACCAATAGATCAAGACACTTTAATATATACTGCTACTCCGGTGAAAATATAGTTCCAACATTCTGCTACACATCATTACCTTTATGCATGACATCCGTAACAAGAATTTTAAAAGGGTACTGAATACACTTCATACCCCAGGATGAAAAGCACAATTTTATTAGGATAAAGGTACACTCTCAAATCAGTACACCTTGAAGAACTAATTAACTCATCTCAAGTCTTTGTGCCATCTCATAACTTTATGGATTAACTCAATCAGAGAGAACTATATTGCTGGGGATCTACACTCTTACATTTGTATCGCCTCGACAATGAGAACTACACTGCGAAATCTTTACTAACTGAAAAAAAAAACATCTGTTTTAAGGCCAAGAAAAGGACCCTGGTTGGGCCATAAACTAAAAATAATGAAATCAGAAGATAAGGCCTTCCAAAATATGGGAGGCTCACCAACTCCAATCGTCTGACAATGGTCTACAACTTAGTGAGACCCTGGGACTGATCCTCATATCCTATAATATAGGAGAGTAATACAAATGTACTGGTACGCAGAACAATCCAAAAAAATATATTTATATATAACAGAAGTGAGAGCAATTCATAAAATATTTTAGTAATAATATATGAAAACACATGGGCAAGCTTAAAAGACTTTGAAACATTTCTTCTAAACCATAATTCACTCTTTATTTTACTTCTGAGCTATATGGTACAACCTACAATCCGTAAGGATTGGAGTATCAATAAGGGGGGAATGCAAGATCACATAGCAGGGTGCCAAAATCTCCAATCAAATAAACATGTCATGGTAGTGCACAAGATAAAAAAGCAGGGATCCTAACCATAGTCCCAATTTGGGATGACATGAATCAAGGTACACAAGATCACAAAGCAGGGTACCATAGTCCCGTGTTAATAAATCACGGTTTCAAGCATAGAGTCCTTCAACTCGTACTTTCTTCGGGTAACTATGTAACTCTCTCTAAGTCCATTTTTAATCTTTTCTAAACATTCATCTTTCTGAATTCAAAATCAGAAAATTTGTATTTAGTCTGTTCTAAATGTGCTATGGCATTCATCTGCTTTGGAATCGTCATACCAAGACTTGCAAGTCGTATCTCTAAGCCATAAAAAATTATGTTTCAAATTTTTCATTCAAAAATAATGTTTAGACCACCAAAATGTCGATACAGTACAAGAGAACACATATTTCCAAAAACATATGTCAAACTATGCAAAAAATCCTCTTTTTTCAACATTTTGACAAATAGTGGTCAATTTCTCAAAATAATCATTCAATTCTTTTCATTATCACATTCATACTTTTCAAACAAGAATTATCTTTCTCTTCAATTGCACAATCAACATAAAATTCATAACTGATAGTAAAACCCTTTGTTCATGCTTCAAGATATGGAATTGAGTAATCCATGACTTGTAAATCAAGAAATAACACCATGAGTGAGGAAAATACGTCATTTATGCTCTCAACTCATATTTGAAAACTGAAAACACATATATACATATACACAAGTATAAATTCATTTTTAAGGGAAGGCCTCATCACCAAAACATTCACAATACATACTTTTTAATATAATCTGAAACCCTTCATAACCATATGATTTCTCAACATTCAAAACCTTATAAAAATGATTTCATCATGACCATGTAGTTTAGGAAACCCTATGTACCTTAGATTACTTATTTTATAGAGTAGAACCCAAATCTTGATTTGTTTCTTTGAAATCTTGGATTGAATGGCTTGAATTCTCGCCTTGAAGGAAAATCCTAATTTCTTTTGTTCTTAAGATTAGTGAGGATTGAGATGTGTTTAAAACTAATACAAAATGGATTATAACACTTAGGGTATGAATTAAATTTGTGGAGAAGGAGTTTGGGATGGAAAAATACCAAAATATCCCTTTAAATCGACACTTTAACGTTGTTCGGCCCTTACCGATTGCTTGGGTGATGGACCGTCACTCTCGTGACTGGTCATCACTCAAACCATCACAAAAAAAAACAATTTTCAAGATTGTTGTTTCAAGTTTACGGCCTAACTTGATGGGACGTCACTGGCTTGACGGTTAGTCAATCGACAGACTGACACCTCTCTTGAAAACGGGCATAACTTTTTACTTTGTTATCAGATTAATGCGAAACTAGGGGCATTTAAAATAAGACTCAAAAAACTTTCAACTGATATATAGCATTTCCTCTAAATCATTATATACCATAAGTTATGGTCAATCAAATTTGACCCAAGTTTAGACGTTTACTAAAACATAAGCGATATGAAAGTTTTTAACTCGTCCTTGAGTTAGGGAATTTTTTTGGCCTCAATTCATATTCAAAGGTATTCACACCATATAGGATTGATCATCACACATTTATCAACAATGAATATTGGGTTCGATCAATAAACGTAGAAAAGATGATTTAAACTTTAGCTAAAAAGTGTGGGGTGTTACACAAATAATGCCCTTTTAGGGTTTATAAATCATCCCTTGGATGTTTGGGTTGAGAGGAAAGGACCAAAGAGGCCCTTGGCCTTTATGGAGTTCAAAAGGGCGGGGAATGGACCAGGTGGCGCCCCCTTTATCCTTGCAGAGTAGAACTAGCATTGCCTACTCTATCCCGGTGCAATAACCCAGGTGGCGTGGGTATATCGCCTCCACTTACTGCTTCTCACAAAAATGACTATAACTTTTTGCTCGGGTATCAGATTTTGGCTAAATTGGTATCATTGTAAATTTGATTCAATTATCTATAATTTTATTTTTCTTAAGCTTAAAAATTGCATATATATCAAAAGTTATATATGTTCAAAATAGACCTTTGTAAAGTGAAATACAAAGATTTAGCCGAATCAAAGGCTCTTAGCTCAACTTCTCACTGAGTGATTCCTATGAACATTTTTCACCTCGAAAGCACTTCCAAAACTAGGATAAAGACCATTACACATGAATTAAAATATGAACTATGGGATTAGTATTTGTAAACATAGGAACGTCTGTTCGATTTCTATCTCAAAAATGCGGGGTGTTACACTTTTCCAAGTTAGGTTCATCATCAATAGTTTACTTTCCGTTTCTACATATTGTCTTAAACAATTGAACCATCATGTCAAAGTCAGTGTGAAAGGATTTCTCATCACAATATAGAAAATACCTTTGCCGTTGTCAGAAGTACTTTTAATACTGTAATGACATCTCCTCGCTTACAAAATTTCATGGTGATGATTGACTTTCTTAACATATAATGAAGAAAGGGAGAATAAATTAACTAATGAGGAACCATGCTTGCAAGAGTTGGAAGGATTCCCTACTGATGATGAATGAATCTAGAACGAAAATTACCTTGAACTTAAGACTATCTCTACAAAATTAAAACTCATAATTGAGAAAAGGAAACAAAATGCTAAACTGTCCTGGATGCTGCCCGAGAGACTCCTTAGCATACTATCACAAGCATAATTCATATAAAATAGAAGTGCGGAAGATATAATGAAATTCAAGGAAAACATATAATCAAAATATGCCAATAAAGTTCTAACAATGCAATAACCAAATCTTATCTATAATGTCTCTACTAGTGACTAGCTGTCTAGACAAGAACGACAAGGCCCCGACTGTACTATAAACTTAAAGAAATGAACATATGAATAAATGACTCCCAAAAGACAGATGGCTCACTAACTCTTATATTTTTAAAGATTCTATAGATGTGATGGACCATGAGAACGAGCCTCAAACCTACATCATGAGACAATATAGCCGCCCGAGGACAGTCAACACTTGATGCTGGATTACGGGTATGGATCATCTATATGGACCACCCCGCCCCGAAATGACCCGACCTGACTCATTTATCTTAGTCAGAAAATAAGATTAACAGGTAATATTAATTCAAACGAAAAGGGGGGAACGGTTTTAACAATTCTTACCCCAAAGATCCCTTATTGGATTTTTTTCATTTTCTGCGGAAGCAAAAATCAATTTTTGCTGCAAATTTAAGGTACACAATTTATTATTATTTTGATCCAAATTTCCTAAACTTGTAATGTATTGGTAAGATGAACAATCCAAAAACAACATATACTTCATATAAAATAATCAACAGCATTGTGAAAATAATTTAACATAATAGAGATCAAAATCTATGATCATTATTAATGAACTATAAATTATTCTTGTATAAAAGTTGACTCAACGCTTTGATTAAATTCTGAGCTAGATGGTAAACACCAAATGTCTACAATCCCACAGGCAATATAAAATCTGCCATTTACTCATCATCCAAGCACCTAATCCAAGTTTTCTACAAGGATCAATTTCTTTAAGGGGGTTACACAACATCACAAAGCAGGATACCATAATCCTGAATTGAGTCAAGATGTTATAATAGTGCACAAGATCAAAAAATAGGGCACCATAATCGCTAATTGAGATAGCATGAAACAATAGTACATAAAATCATAATGCAGGGTATCATGATCCCGCGTTGGCAAAACACGATTTTCAGAGATGAGTCTTTCAACTCATGCTTTCTTTGGGTAACCATATAACTCTTTTTAAGCCTAATTTAAACCTTTGAAAATCATGTTTCATGCTTATAAGCATTCATTTCTTTAATGTTAAGGTCATTCCGTAATATGTAGTGTCATACCTAGACATGCATGTCGTATTATATCATATCATATCATATTGGGATGGCAATGGAGCGGTGCGGGTGCGGGACGACGTGGGTTTTAGACTTCCTGGGAGCATGGAGGGTGTGGGGCGAGATTAAGTTTTTCTAAAATGATGCAGGGCGGGGCTGGTTTCGATTATATGCGGGTTTAAGCTTAAAATAAAGCTAAAAATTAGTATTATTCCCGTGAATCTATCTAAAATTAATATACACTTCACTTAAAATTGTATGATACTTAAAAAGACTTGTATAACACTACAATTAAATATTTTTTATCTTTTTATTTTTTTATTTGTCTTAATGAAAATTTGACATTTGATTCATTACTTGTACATGTGGTACTTTATTGGCAATTTCTTAGTGAAAAGTGATATAATAAAAATTGGTTGTTTCTATTTTCTAGTAGTGAACATATTATGAATTTCAGTAGATTTATAAATTTTTCAAAAAATAAAAAATAAAAAAGGGTATGTGGGGCCCGTATGTGTGGGTTTGAAGGTGATGGGGGATGTGCTGGGAGGTATTTAAATTCACGGGCTTAGAAAAAACTCGCACTGCACTGCACCATTGCAACCCCTAATATCATGTCATATCCATAGCCTTCTCATTATAAAATATATTAATGGCCACAAAAAGATTTACATATCACATGAGAGTTCTTATTGCAAAACACATGAAAACTTATGCAAAAACACTCTTTTCAAGACTTTAATACAGGGTGGCCATCTCTTTCATCAATCACATGCAATCTTTCCATTTAAGACAAAGAGTATTTATAAATAAGAAATACCTTCATGGACACACGTAAAATTACAAAGAACAATAGATAAAAAGGTATTCAAAACTCAAGCATATCATAATTCATTAAACAACCCCCAACACTAGTCAATGAGTAAATCTCATGATTGAAAAAGGAGTTTTATAGTTCAAGATCTCAAATCCATTTAAAAAATTCATAACACATTCTCATGAATAAAATTTAAAGTTTATAAAGAACTTCATAGTTAACACATAATTTCATTATAAAAAGGGGTTCATAATTCATGCTCTTCAAACAATTTTAAAACTCATATCATATACATATAAATACAATTTATAGTATTGTAAAATATACTTTTCAAGATCATGAACGTTAGGATAGTTCTACACACTTTTTGATGGAGAAAAATTGAAGAAAAACCTCGAGTTGGGAAACTTTGAGCTTTGGAATTGAACAATTTTTTGTACGCTCTTGGCAGGAAGAGAATGAGGGATTCGGGGTTTTTCCAGTCTTGTACGACTTTAGGATCATAAAATGGATTAGGCGAGTTATAGGGGTTGAAAGGATCATTTTTCCCTTGATTTATTAAGGGAAAACATATTTTAATGTATGGGAAGGGAGGGTCGTGCCGCGGGTCCAATTGCGTGGCTCTAAGTGTGCCCCGCGACCCAAATTGCACAGCGAGAGACTTTCTCCATGTGGCCTGTCCCGCACACTGGATAGTGCATTACAAAAACTACTATTTCTTTTTGCATCAAACTAGAATTAAAGAATTATCGGTTGCGTTGGAAAGAAGTCTCAAAGGTCTTTAATTTGATATACAGAAGGTCACATAACTCAGTATATTCTAAGTGTAATGGCTATTGGAATTTAACTCAAATAAGAATGTCATCTAAAATTTAATTGGTAGGAAAGTACTCAACTTAATTTTGAGTTAGGAGATTTTTATGACTTATACTGATCTCCAAAGATGTTCCCACAACAAAAATTGTGACTCACACTCATATAAAATTCATTGGATTCAGGTCTATTTACGTAGGAAGGATTATTCAAGTTCTAGCTTGAAAATGTGGTGTGTTACATCATCTCCTCATTGGGATCAATCATACTCAAATGTTGGATAGGAACTTGTTGAAGCTCTTCATGTACCGAATAAAGGACGTAATTTAACATTACAAATTTTCCCTCAACAAAACAAATGTAGGCATCAAGAAGCGCCTCATGACATCACCAAGTGAATCGTGTAAGCACGAGACAAGTGATAATGAGACATGACATAGAAATGGTCTTGGACAATAGTTCTATGGAATACAATCATAACAACGTAAGGCATAAAATTATTTGAGGACACTAGGTTCTAATTTACATTGATACTAAACATGAAATATGACTTGCAGAACATAAGAATAGAGGTGTTCTCCATCTTACATTATATGACTAATAGCCTTTAAATTTAGTGACACTCCTCAACTATGCATTGCACTACGAAGAACACACTTCATCATTTTCCACGTACAATTCCCGTACAACACACCTAACTACAAGAATATGAGTCATGATGCATTGTAATTCTATGTTAAAACCTAACCCAGAGTTAAAAGTCGCTAGCTGAAGTTATTATAAATAAATATTAAAGCACACGAAATGATTGAAAAATGAACAACTATCAAATCAAGAAAAAATTACTGTCAATTTTACCATAGAGTAGGAACACGAGAAACATAAAAAGCTGGCTATATTAAACAATTGTTGGCACAACAGAATAAAAGTAAAAATAATTAATAAATAAAAACTGTAATTCATATGCAGTCCTTCAATTTGATTTATTTTGCATTCCTTCAAAGAGAATTGACGCTGGAATCTTCTTCAACTCCTACATTGCATCATGAACCGACTTTTCTCCAAGTAAATAATATTATCTGGGTATGTTGCGCTTGCTATTAGAATATCTCTAAAATACTCATTAACATGTTGAACTTCTTCTACATTTAAGCCAACTTGTTCTATCGAGTCTAAAGATATTATAAAAAATTACTTGGCAAAAATTAATGGAGTTATTCATTTGTTATAAATACTAAATTATTATTAATTGATTAATTAAATTTATTTTTTCCTAGAATACTCAAATTACTTTACTTTACTGGTATAAATAATAAGAGCTACATCAGCACACAAAGACCAGCTAATTCATTAGCTTTCTTAACTATTCTCATCCTCTTAGGAGAAAGTAACTAGTATTAATTGTGCTCTCAATCCTATTCAACTCGATTTTTTCTCATCTCCTTTTCCATTACTTTCAATATCTAAAATCATAATTAATTAACGTCATATGTGATATCATATATTGAAAATAAAGGAAAAAAAAGAAAATAGGTAGAGGGAGAGTTTGAGTTGAAAAGAATTGAAAACTCAATTAACATACAAGTTACTTTCTCTAATGCATTGTACTTCTATGTTAAAGCTTAGACCAGAGATAAAAGCAGTTGAAGTTATAATGAATCAATATCAAAGCACACAAAATATTGAAAATTGAACAAATATCACATCAGGAAAGAATTACTGTCAATTTTACCATAGAGCAGGAACACGAGAAACATAAAAAGCTGGCTTAGAAAAATGCATTGTACTTCTATGTTAAAGCCTAACCCAGAGTTAAAAGTTTCTAGCAGAAGTTATAATGAATAAATATTAAAGCATACCAAAAGATTAAAAATGAACAAATATCAAATCAAGAAAGAATTACTGTCAATTTTACCATAGAGCAGGAACACGAGAAACATAAATAGATGGCTATATTAAACAATTGTTGGTACAGGAGAATAAAAGTAAAAATAATTTAAAAATAAAGGAAAAAGGCTCAAATATGCCACCGAACTATCAGAAATGACTCATTTATGTCATGCGTTAAAAGTTGAGCTCATTCATGCCATTGCCATTATAATACCAGCTCAACAATGTCATTACTTTTTAACGGTGGTTTTCAAAAATAACTTTGTCACGTGGCCTATTATTAGAGGTCTACGTCATTAATTAAAATAAGCAAAACGGCTCAAATATGCCATTGAACTTTCAGAAATGGCTCATTTATGCCATCAGTTAAAAGTTTGGATCATTCATGCCATCACCATTATAAAATCAACTCACTCGTGCCATTACTTTTTAATGATGAGTTTTTAAAAATAGTTTTGCCACGTGGTCTTTTATTAGAAGTCCACGCCATTAATTAAAAGAAATCAATATTAATTTTAAAATATCTGAAATTAATTAGTATTGGGATTATTTATTCCAGCATTTATACCATAATGATGGAAAAAGTTATCCCATATACTTGGGATAATTGGAATAGAAGACTTCTTTTAAGCCGTTATTTAAAAATAATTTTGTAACAATGTATGCTCAACTAATTCGTGATGGAAGAAGTTATCCCATATGCATGGCGGAATAATTGGGATAACAGACTTCTTTTAAGTCGTTATTTCGAAATGATTTTTTCAATAATGTATACTCCCCTAATTCGTGATGGGAAAATGGAGAAGTTCTATTGGTACGTCTCTTTCTTTTTCTTGCTTGCCCTAATCGTTAATTGGTTTATTTTCTTGCATCTTCTGAGTATATAATGGAGTCACTGAAATTAAAACTAATCAGTTACTGTAGGATAGAATTTTTGAGGTTTCTGTTAAGCGTAACATTTATAATGATTTAGAATCAACAAAAAATAACCAAAACATTAATCACTATTTTTTCTGATTAGAAAAATAATTATTGTAGGAAAAACATATTTTAATGGGTGTGGGTCAGGTTATGTTAAATGAATCGGTTATTTTTAATGGGTCTAAGATATTTTGAAATTAATATTAATTTATTTTAATTAATGTCGCGGACCTCTCATAAAATGCCACATGACAAAACTGTTTTTGAATACCCACTATTAAAAAGTAATGATATGGGTGAACTGATTTTATAACGACGATGGTATGAATGAGCTGAACTTTTAACTGATGGCATAAATGAGCCATTTTTGATAGTTTAATGGCATATTTGAGTCTTTTTTCTTATTTTAATTAATGACATGGACCTTTAATAAAAGGCAACGTGACAAAGCTATTTTTAAAATCACCGTTAAAAATTAATGGCATGGATGAGCCGATTTTGTAACGGATATGGCATGAATGAGCCAAACTTTTAACTGATGGCATAAATGAGTCATTTCTGATAGTTCAATCGCATATTTGAGCCTTTTTCCAAAAATAAAAACTGTAACTCAGATGTAGTCCTTCGATTTTAATGTATTTTGCATTCCTTCAAACAACATTGATGCTGGAATCTTCTTCCACTCCTACACTGCATCATGAACTAACTTTTCTCCAAGTAAATAATATTATCTGGTTATCTTGTCTTGCTATTGGAAAATCTCTCAGATTCTCCTTTAACATGATGAGCTTCCTCTTCATTTAAGCCAGCTTGTTCTAGAGAGTTGAAAGATATTATAAAAATTTACTTGGCAAAGATTCATGGAGTTATTCATTTGTTGTAGATACTAATGATTATTAATTGATTAATTAATTTTTTTTTTTTTTACTAGAATACTCACATTACTTTACTTTACTGGTATAAATAATAAGAGGTACATCAGCACACAAAGAGCAACTAATTCATTACCTTTCTTAACTAATCTCATCCTCTCAGGAGAATGTAACTAGTATTAATTGTTCTCTCAATCCTATTTAACTCTATTTTTCCTCATCCCGTTTTCCTTTACTTTCAATTTCTAAAATCATAATTAATTAACGTCATATGTGACATCATATATTGAGAATAAAGGAAAGAAAGGAAAATGGGAAGAGGGAAAGTTTGAGTTGAAAAGAATTGAAAACTCAAGTAACAGACAAGTTACTTTCTCTAAAAGGAGGATGGGATTAATATAATGAAGAAAGCTAATGAATTGGCTTTTCTTTGTGAAGTTGATGTTCTGATAGTGTTCGTGCTAGTTAAGGAATGTTGCACAAGTATTGTAGTAAAAGGGTAAAATTTAATTAACAAATAAGTATTTTTTATAAAAATTGAACAGAACATCAAGAATCTCTCACAATTACTTTTTTATACAATATCTTTCAACATATATAGCTGAATAACTATACTACTTTCAAGTCAAGGAGAAACAGTAATATATCCATCTCAACATGTTGAACCGAATACCAACAAAGCAACCTTTGGTTGGAATAACTAAACTCTCTATTAATTTTATATGGCACGAACTAATACAAATCCTCAATACGAAAAACATTAATAAAATAATAATTAACGTAATAGAACTGAAAAATTAGAGACATAAAAAAATAGCCTTACAACATTTTAAATTAAAATCGAAAACTTTTTCATTTTCAAATATTTCAGATGCATTCCTTCAATAGTGGTAAACAACTAACTCTACCAATGCTTAAATATCTTTCACTTCCAAAGTAAAAAATTTAAAATAAAACAGTTATAAAACAAACGAATCACAATAGACTTAATTAAATGAAAAAAGCACAATAGATAATTTTTTTTATCAAAAAAATAAGCTCACTCTCAACATGAAAATTCATTTGTGCAAGATACAGGAAATAGAGCACCAAAAATGTTTAAAATCAAATACTAATAAATCAAAATAAATTTGTTTCTTCTCAAGAATATATGTGAAGTTTAAAGCCACCGCGAACATTATAAAAAAAATCACTTGTCTAAAGTGAGTAATAAAAACAAAATTATTGTCCTTTTGACATTTTTGAACTTTTAAATGAGATATAAGTATAGAAAGTTCACAACTTTATCGAATACAATTTCAAATACTCATATGCAGGTCATACACTTGTTAGAAAAGAATGAATTTCGGCGAATGAACATATCACCTTATTTCTAGGATATACATTACGAATTTTGGGTGTAATCAATTAACATATCACATTAATTGAAGAATCTTTGGTGAATTCTCTGTGATGAACTTCAAGTGAAACAAATAAACATGTCACTTTAATTGCCAAAACCAAATTTTGACAAGCGAGAGAAAGAGATCAGTGGATTTTATACGATAGTGAAGGGTAATCCTACATAGTATGGTCTACCAAAAATATAAAATGATATGCTGAGCTGGAGTGATTATATTAGATAAGTTGATCATATCAAGGAGAATCTAAAATCAAATTGCAAAATTTATTGTTGTTGAAAGGAGGACGCTAGAATAGGAAAACTAGTAAAAGAAATTATTGTTAAATTTTGTAGTAAAAAGTTCCTGGATGTAAAAACCAATTCAAATATATTCTTATTATATCCTAAATTACTTGATCACACTAATTTCGTGAATTTAGATATTGTTCACTAAGTTTTAAGATTTGGTAAGTAAAAGACTGTCCATATATGCTCATTTTACCTAAATTACTATACCACCATTGTTATTGAGAATTCAAGTTTATTTATTAATGGGATGAATATATTTACATGATGAAGTATAGGTCGAATCCATTTTATTTTATAGTAAACTAGCTTGAGTAAATTTACTCTTGTTCTAACGACATAACAATCTTTCAGTAAAAAACATATATACGCTCTGTACTTATCAATGAAAGCATGGAACTTATATTAACGTAATTAGCTAATCAAATTAGTTTTAGACAAACTGTGCAATTAAATTCACTAGTCTGATTTATCTTCAAAATGAAGTAGGGTTACTGTTCACAAATTAGAGCAAAGTTTCTTCATCAACGTACATTATGAAAAATCATGAGCACACAGTATTGACAGATCTAACTGATTTTTGCGCTTTATTATTATTTATGTAGATATGATGAAGTTTACGATTAGTGGATTGGATGGATTCCATATACAAGACCAAGAAATGAGTATGTTAGAATATAACAATTACGGGCGTGGCAAAATGGGTTAAATAGTTAAATAGTTAACAAAAATTAGTGGAGAAACAAAGTATTCACCTTTCTAGGTTTGGTATTTTTTTTGCTTGATTAAAGAATCAATGATATTTTATGCTGTTTCAGGAGGGGTCGTCTCCGATTCCTGGACTACGACAACAATTAACTTCCAAGTCTTGAAGTAAGTATGACTATTCGGGTGGCTGGTCTTGCAAGCAACGTGTATCTTTAATTCAAAAGCACTTACATTCTGTATATGACAAATTTTTGTGGATGGGTAGTACTGATGTTTAAGAGAAAGCACTAGTTCTATGGGAAAAATTATTCCTTCGCAGAGTAGCAGGTGGTATGAACTTGATTGGTATTCAGGGATGGAACAAATCTGCCTTGTGCAAACTTTTATGGAACTTATGTACTAAGGTTGGATCATAAATGATCTCTTTAATGACTCTAATAAATGCGATAACTTTCGACTCTCTCCGTTCTATTTTAGTTGGTCATCTTACTAAAAATAAATATCTCCATAAATATATTGCTTATAGTGTTGTTTCCATGCTATCGACTAATACCTCATTTTAGCTAAAACAATTAATAACGCAAAAATCAGGAACTTCAGAAAGAATTAACGTTCAAAACAAAATTGCAAAGCTTTATAAAAGAAAAAAGAGCTTAAATAGCAAGTTTTGCGGTCGCAGACATGAAAAACCAATAAAAAAACAACATTATTTTCCCTGATTGTCTGTAAAATGAAAATAAGTTTATAATTTAAAAATTAAAGAACCGTTTCTCCATTAGAGTTTGACTTGAGGCCACCAACTTTGTTGAGTCGCCCTTGACATGGAGCACAAGAATCAACAGATCAAACTGGTTTTTCCACTTCATGTTTTGAGAGATGATATTATTGAACGACTTGTAAAATAACAAAGAAATGAATTTGTTAGAATAGATAATAGTAATGCAAGCGGAAAAATGGATTAATGAGTGAAATAGTTAACAAAAATCTATTTTACCACCTCAGAATATAAGGAACAAAGTAATAAATATTATGACTCTATTGGCATTAACGGGGAAAAAAAAAATATTCACCTATCAGTCTTTTGAAAATTTTTGGGTTGATTGAAGAACCAGTGATTTTTTGAATTGCTTCAAAGTGAATTTTAAGAGGGATCTTTTTCGATTTTTGGACCATGGCATGAATTGTCTTCCCACTCTCAAAGTGAATATGATTGTTAGGGAGACTGGTTTTGCAATGGATATGTCTCTGAAATTCAACAACACTTAGATTCTGCATAAAACACATAATGCCCCCTTAGACACAAAGCGACTCGTATAAAATTTACGAGAACAAATATAATTGGAATAATACATGATATAATAGAAATAATACATGTATAAACAGAAACTAGCTCAAATTTACCCTATATGATATAACCGAAGGGTAAAAAAAAATCTTACATCCACACTGTTAACCGTTCTCTCTGGTAACTCCTCTAACAGTTTTCTACATCCAAAACATACTTAGTAGAAATACCCACTGAACCTCAAGGAGGAATTTAAGAATCAAAACTCACCTCGCATGACAACGAGATATACTTCAAGTACCCACTGGCAAGCAATCAACATTCGGCTTCTTGATTGTATTGTCTATAGGAATGATAGGTTTTTTTCCCTTTGTAGAGCTTTTCCCCATTGAATTGACATTTCTAGCTACAATTCCATGAGATGTAGCATCTATGCTACAATCTCAAGTATTTGTAGATTTTTTCAACATAAAAGCAATATCACTTGTACAACCAGCAAAATAATCTTTCCAAACACGTTCCAGAAGATCATTTTGAAGACAAAAGAAATGTAGGCTTTTTTCACTTCTCAAGGAAGTTCTGCTACCCGTCTCTCAATTAGTTAGAGCACTAATATCATTTTGCACTGCAGGAACCTTATGTTGGAAGGACTATCAACATCATACAACTGTTAGACAAAGAAAAAGAAATTATTAAGGTGATTCGAGTTTCAGTAAAAATATTTTCTTGGAGAAGGCATATATAAGCCAAAACGTGTCATGATATTTTCAAAAAGGTTTTCACTGTAATTGTAAATGGATATACTTATGCTTGCTAAAAGAACAATTTTATGCTCAAAACATTATAAAGTAGGAGCCCTACGAGAGGAGATTATACAAACAGAAGTGCCTGGAGGGCCAGAACTCTTTAGCAAGCACAACCGAGAGACAATATCTACTATATTTTTTCCTATTTCCGCATAAAACAAAGTTACTGAGGAAAATTAAGGTGTAAGTAGACACTTACTCTATAGGTAGAGTGATTGTTTACAATAGACCTTTGGTTTGATGAAACACAGATAAGAGCATGTTGGAATGAATGATGTTTTGGTGATTGACTTGAGAAGCTGAAACATGTCAGTTGAAGTGGTTCACTGCTATATACGCAGAGTCAATGCACTACAAGTACACAATCCACTATAGTTACATGGATGAAACATGTTACTTAAACTGGTCCAATCATATTAAAACATGATTCAGTTCAATGGTACATGGAGAAAAAATTGCTTGAGTTTAGGAATGGATAAGCAAAGTAATTCTGATAAACACAAGATGAATATCACATACGACAAGAAATAAGTTCATTTTGATTATAACACTTGAAGACAGAAGAAAGTGTTGAAGAAGGAATTCTACCTTTACATGGATATTAACTTGAACAAGGACTTTGACTAACTTATTATCTGAAGAGTTGATGAGTCCAACTGTAGATAGAAGATTGATCAACTTTAGGACTCTTTCAAGAGTTTATTTTAAATAGAGAGAGTGACTCTCATAGTCACTTACACACTTACAAAGAATGCAATAATTAGAAAATTATCTGTGCAGTCAATAACTTTAAGAAGTAATAGTTGAACCTGTTCCTATTACTTAGAGTTAAGATGTCTTAGACTTTATGAATTAAGTTGGCTCTTAGGTTGTTTGGTTATTTTAATTCTAGTCTCAGTGGAGTATAAACTAAGTTAGAATTCTTGACTTCATGTTAGAGACACTCGAAGACTTTGGAACCCTTATCTTGGTGAAGGTGTGTATCTTAGAGGTATAAATTAGAGTTTGTAATTCCTAGTTTTCAAGTTTATTGTAATTTATTGATTGTTGAGGCTCAAGTGCTTTAGTGAAGTTGGGGTTAAATCCTGTAGAGGTACAGATCGTGGGTTTTTACACCTTTTTGAGTCGGGTGTTTTCCACATATAAAATCACTTACTCATTTGCTTACTACTTTAGTTGTGTTGAAACACGTTAGTCAACCTATTTCACTCATAGTTAACTTCTAGGCTAAAAAAAGTTTAATCAGTAAGGTGCGTATTCTTCCAAGTGGTATAAGATCGGCGTTTTCTTAAATAAGGTTAGCACCTAAGAAACAATCACTATGATGAATTTTGCACACCTACTGATCAAAGTGAAGGTCAATCTGCAACTAGACCTCTACTCTTTGATGGCTCTCACTTCATTTGGTTGAAAGCTAGGATGCAAATGATTATTAAAGGAGAAGAATATGAGTTGTGAGACAAAATGACTAAAGGTCTGACTATACCAATGAAGCTGGTTGATGGAGAACAAGTCAAGAAGGTGAGAAGTGAATTTTCTGCTGATGATTTGGTTGCATTAAGAAAGAATCCAAAGGCTAAGAACATTTCATTGTGTGGACTAGGTCTATTTGACTACAATAGAGTGTCAAATTGTACCACTGCAAAGAGAATCTAGGATGCCTTGGTGAGTGCACCCAAGGGAACCACTCAAGTAAAAAAATTCAGAATTTCTCTTATCTTTACTGAATAGGAGGCCTTTAAAATAAAGGAGAACGAATCTCTTCATGAGATGATAACAAGGCTCACCACTTTAACTAATGAACTAACCTCATTGGGAAAAGTCATCACTACTAAGGAGCAAGTTGAAAAGGTATTCAGGTTCTTGCCTAAGTATAAATGGGGTTTTAAGGTTACTCTAATTAGGGAAGCAACAGATCTCACAAGGATTACTTTTGATGAATAAGTGGGAAATTTGAAGACTTATGAAATCCAAATTGGTGAAGTCAAGAAGAAAATAGCATCTCCTGAGAAAACTTTAGCTTTGAAGGTATCTGACAGTGATGAATAAATTGAACTGAATGAGGAACAAGTTTCATTAATTGCCAAGAAATTTGGAAAATTATCGAATAAGAAGAAAGGAATAGTTAGCAAGACACGTTCTAGTGATAATCCTATTGGATGTTACAAGTGAGGTTAGACTGATCACCAGATTAGGGACTGTCCTATGTGGGAAATTGAGTGGATAAAGGAATGAGATGAAAAAGAATTGAAAGAAAAAACAAAAAAAAAGAAATTAGAATATGCTTTGGTGGATACATGCAAATCGGAATCAGATAAATCAAATAATGAAGATATTGATGAAACAACTCTCATGGAAATTGAAGAATCTAACTAAGAGGAAGAAGATGAAACTTCTGAGGTAAGTATTCTTAAACTTAAAGACAAGTTACATTAGTTTTCCACGAAAAACTTATTTCCTTGATGAGTGCTTTAATTAATGATTTCCAAGAACAAAGTTCTGATAGAGGTGAAATATTCAAAAGTCTTGCAAGCTTAAAATATGACTATACTGATTTGGAAACTTGTAAAAATACTGTTGAAATAGAAAAGAGCATTCTTCTAACACCTCCCAAAAATTTTCAGCATTGTATCTCACCTAGTTGCATATTTGAGAGGCTAGAAACTAGAAATCTTTCTAAGTGTCAAGAATGACTTAGCTTCATTTTTATCTTTCGAACATGGATTGTCTCTAAATAAATTTTTCTACCTTGTGGCTTAGTTTTTAAAGTTGATTCGTGATCAGGGATGGAAGGAGGGTGGTTCAGAGAAGTTTTGGATTTTTTAGACAAAGGACGGAGCATGTTTGGATGTTGGAAACAATGACCCGATGCAAAGTCGGCATGCCACATCAATTATTGCATTGGTGAAGCAGTGAACCAACGCAAAGTCGATGCAAAACTTTGATTATTGCATTGATGAAATAGTGACCCGATGCGATATCAATGCATCGCATCGGCTAACATGTCGGATGCCCAGTTCGCATTTTCTTATAAATCTTGGGTTAGGAGGGGTATTTTAGCCTATAACCCTCATTCAAAATCCGTCATAACATGAAATTAAATCATATTTTGGGCATATTATGCTCAAAACCACTCAAAATTTCTCTATACAAAACCCTAACTTCCCTCTCATAGATCAAGAATTCATCTACTAAGTCAAGATCATCAAGAAATGAGTTAAGGCTATGGTTTCTTTCATCGAATTAAAGAACATAAGGTATGTGGTACTACTCTAAAAACCTTGGTCATAATTTTAAGTATTTTATCAAGATTAAAAGAAAATTCCTAACTATGATATGCAATGAAGTATTTTATATTGTCTACAAAAAGTATTCATCATGGTATTGTTTTGATTAAAGTATATGGGTCTTGAATTACTTTTCTTGGAAATTGAGTTACAACTATATATATATATATATATATATATATATATATATTTGTGTGTGATTTTGTGTAATTTCTAAGATTTATCGAGAGAATGTGTATGAATTCCCTCTCTTGTTGCGAAGTAAAGTTTACATATTCAATACAAATGATTTGGAATGCATGTTTTGGGATTTAAAAGTGATCCTCTAAATATGATAGTGTTTGAAATTGTGTATACATGATGAGAGGGAGTTTCTTTCTACAACTACATCATTGTTTTAAAAGAAAGAGAATTGCATATGTTTGACTAAATTAACATGACCACCATATGTTTTAAATCTTGCAAATAGATGAAAAATGTCTAAGCTTTCTTGAGACTTCAAAGTAAGACCTCCATTATGATATTGTAAATCTTGGGTGGTATGGACTTACAAGTCAGGGTAAGATGATATGGACTTGCAAGTCAGGGTAAGATGATACCCGGTGATAGTATGCCCTTAACAGAATAAATGATGAATGTTATGACTATAAGGAGAATAGTTTTACAGAACTAAAATTGGGCCTAAAGAGAGGTATATGGTTACCCGAAGAAAGCGTTTGAGTGTAAGGGTTCATCACCGGAAACCGAGTTTGCCAACTCGAGTGATATGATTGGATAAGTCCAATGTATACTTGTCCTTGAGACTCTGATATACTAGAATTGAAATTAGGACCCCAATGCATGCGGCACACTTGGATTGGGGGCTTGGCCTCCGAGTTAAGGGCGGATTCCATACAGCCTGTGGGATTGTAGAAATGTAGGGTGTACCATCTATCTCAGAATTAAGATAAACCATAAGTCATGATTTCAAGGGAAGCATTTGAAGATTTTAATAATGTCCATGTGTTTTATGAAATTATGTGTAATGTGTCGATAAACTCTCTCAATTATATTATATTAAAAACATGTTATTTTGAGTTGTTTCACATACCAATATATATCTATTGACCCCCCTATATCTCAGGATCCAAGGCACAGTCATGTGGCCCTACTCAGCAGTAAACCAATTCGCATCAAAGATAGCAGTTAGTGAGCTTTCTTTATTTTGGAGGGCCTGTTGTGATGATTTGTGTTGTTTCTCCTGTTATGGTCTACCGAGGGCCTTGTCCCAGTTTTAGAATATGATTTAGACATTATGTTGGTTATCTATTTTTTTAGAGATTTTACAGATGGTTTTTAAGTGTTATAGGATTCATGAACTCCGTGTTGGGTATATTATCTTGAATTAAATTAAGTGACAATGTTACCGTTTCTTAATTTTCTGCATTTCTTTATTTTGTATGAACATTGTGTACGATTACTTGAAAAAATAGGGGCGCTCGGGCCTTCACAGTTTGGGATGTCCATCACGACTAGGTCTTCAGTTCAGGTCCTGACAAACTTTGAATCAAAGCACTATTCATGGTCCAGAGCTTTTGCAAAATCATGCCAAGTAGAGTCCTATTTATGGCTTTGTAGCGTGCCACACTTATAAGCGGTATGCTACAAGATTATTAGGAATGTCTCACTTCTTTCATGACTTAGTTCATGCCATAGAGTCTGTTTGTCCCCTAATCAATGATTTCTTATATTTTAGAAAACTACTATGCCTCCCCGTAGAATCAAAGAACAGAGTGCCCAAGCGAAAGAGGTTCGTCCAAACCATGGGATGCGAATCTAAAATAAAGCTCACATCCTAGAATTTTTCCCTACTCTGGGAGTTTCTCCAGTATCGACCAGTCCACTTCGGGCTCCAAGGATCAATGCTAACAGTCCCCAACCTCCTTAGAGGGATATTTCGAATGTTGAGTTTAGACATTCCATACATATAATTGTACAACTGGTAGCCTCTATGACCCATTGGTTTAAAGATATGGGTTCGGTATCTGGTTCATCTAAATCTACTCGGGTTGGTCAATTCATGAGACTGAACCTGCCCATTTTCACTGGCACGAAGGTTGAAGAGAACCCTCAAGGGTTCATTGATCAGTTGGAGAGGATTTTCAGAGTCATACACGTGAATGAGGTTGAAGGTGTGAAGTTGGCAGCCTATCAATTGAAGAATGTGAAAAATCAATGGTAAAATGAGTGAGAGGATTAAGAGGGTGGTGATGCTGAGCCGTGGGGAAAGTTTTGGAAGATTCCCTGGAGAGATTCTTGATAACGCCCAATCTACAACTCTCGAAGAAGTGTAAAGCGGTCGTTAGCAAATATAGAACCCAACTGGGTTGGGTATCGATCCCTCAGGGAATAGCTTGGTCAACAAGTGAGCAACGATTACTAGACTTTTAGTGCAAGTCTCGTATAAAGGGGGGAGTTGTAATGTGTAACCAAAATATTAAAGTAAAAACTGAACATAGCAAAGTAAAAAGAAAGAATAGTTATTAAGTTGTAAAACAATGAGAATTGAAGAGTTGAGGTTATGTCCACCTTCTGAGTTATATGTCTCTATTGGCTATGAGTGTGTTGTATTCCGACATGCATGTGCTTATAGAGAATTGAATTCGATGGTAAATCCAGGCGTCTTTCGAACTATTCGAGGATTATTTCACTTTAACTCTTTCGAGCTTAAAGCGTGTCTAACGGTACGAATTCTCCAAGAGGTTAATCCAGTTACGGCACTAACTTATTAATAGGGGATGGGACCCTACTACCTTGACATTATCTCTTTTCCAGACAGATAACCTTTCTTTCGAACAAGTTAAATGTTATACTGGCGTATTCTTGCGTTTGCAACCACAAAGAATTTAGGTTAAGACGAAGAGAATAATGATATAAGCAGCATACGTGTCACGAACTCACAAACTCATAGTAATAGATAGTATCTCATTCGGCTTCCATAACCCCAACAGAGAAGTTTAGTTACCCATGAGTGCGAAGGAAATCACAATTGACAATGTTATTATACCACAATAAGAATTTCGTGTAGCACAAGTGTGGTAGGCATTAGGCGTGATTTCATGCAAGTAACGTTTCTCTTGTTGCGGAAATTAAGAATAGATGAATAGAAAAAGAATAAAAAGTAGAATTAATGGAAAGATTAGAAGAGTTGTAAGGTAAGACGAGAGTTGTTGTTAAGTAGAATGTTTCTCCCTAAATCTCTAGCAAAATAGGGTATTTATAATACCCATATCCTATTCCTACTAAGCTAATGAAATACTTAACCAAATCCTACTAAGCTAATGAAATACTTAACCAAATCCTACTAAGCTAATGAAATACTTAACCCAATTGTACTAGGTTAATGTATCATTATCCTAATCCTACTAAGTTACTGCTAGTCCCCAAAGTCTTCAGAATTGCTGTTTTTGCCCGGGACATATTTTCCATGCATCACTTTTGGTCCTTAGGCGTCCAAGCTTCCTTTTCTCCTTTCGTGAAGCTTTCTTTGGCGTCAAGTAATCCATAAAATGCTGAATTCTGCATCATTTATACCTGAAAACTTGCTAATCATGTTCGTTACCTCACTTACAGGAAAAAGGACTAAAAGTGCATGAAATATATAATTTGTTCTCAGAACATTGCTAAAATATGGGTATAATATAGCACTATAGGCGTGTAAATTCGCCTATCATCAACACCCCACACTTAAAGCTTTGTTCTTCCTCGAACAAAATCTCATGTCCCTCTAAACATCAACTTAGGGTTTCACAGTATCAACACAAAATATTCGTCAAGACAAGCACAACAATTACCAACAAAGAGTAGTTTTCCAATCATCAGTAGAAACAATTCAACCTCCAACATAGACTCGTGATGGTGGTCAACTCATATTCAAAAGTTAAGGTACAAAGAATCATACACAACTACCCAAAACTCATCAACCATGTGTGTCTCACAATATCTTACCCATAATCACTCACAAGTATAGCATCTTTTTCAAACATGGGTTTAAAAGTATCCTTGCTCTCGCTCTCACAAAGAATTCATATGCAACAACTGATGACCATAGGCTTGCCCTTAGTGTAATGCTCCACTAAATGTCAGAATGCTAAGCTTAGGATCAACTAGGTCTTTTACGGGTTATAATGTAGGCTAAGGGACAGGTAGGACTATTTTGGCCAGAAATAGTGGCTATGTTCCTAAGTGCTTTAATACATCACATTGTATCATTAACACTTTTAATTTTAAGCAATTTTTCAGCTTTACTTTCCTTTTTCTTTTCATAACATACCTCTTATGGTAGTAATTCTTTTTCATAATAAATTCAAGCACCATTACATTCTAAAGTATTATACTTACCCAACTTCCTCTTATTTTGTCACATGACTTTACATTTTAAAGCACTTAGGAATTTGGATCAAATTATGGTCTTGAAAAAAAATGGATTAGGCTTACATATGAGGTTGTCAAAGAAAATAGGCTAAAGGCTCAAAGGGGTTATCTAGGATAATGTCCATGGGTAGGTAAAAAGAAGGTAAACAATCATAGGTTGCCAAAGAAATGCCTAAATCATCTCCTAGACTTACACTCTTTATTTTCGCTTTACATACATACCGGGCAAGTTCTAGCATCAGCCACAAACATAGAATATACAATATCCTCACACACACAAGGCACATGGTTGAATTTATTGGGAGTAGTATAGACTCTTGACCCAACAACTGAAGGAATTATACCACACAATATCACGTAGTGAGTCACAATTAGAGCCTAAACGTCTCAATAGTCATGATATTAGCACAAACTCTTGTTATAATCTCATGTTGCCTATTAGAATACTTTCATGCGAACCTAAGTAAAAAAAAATTTAACTACAAAAAAGCAAACACACATACATAAATGCAAATGCGGATAGAGAAGTAAAGCATGCAAATACCACCACCCCACACTTAAACGGGACACTGCCCTCAGTGGAAAATAAAAATGAAGAACCTGGTCAGTCGGACTCCTCCTCTATGTCGGGGGTCACACCCCCTTTGTCGGAATCATCATAGGAGTCGTCGTCATCAGAATTCTCCTCTACGTCGGAGTCTGGCATGCGTCGATCATCATCGGTCGGCACATCATCATCAAGAGGTTCCTCAAAGTATGTACCTACTCCACACATCTCCCTCACATGCATATTCATTGGATAGTCATGGTCCAGCTGTTGGAGCTCTACAGCAGTTGGAACACGTCCACCACTCATCATTGTGAATCGTGTCATGCCATAAAGATGACGGAAGAAACTCTCATCTCGAGCATGTCTCTCTGCAGTAGTAAGGTTGACACCATATGTTGTTTCAGCATCTTTGACCTTTGCGAGGTCAACCTTCTTCGGGTTATGTGGGAGTTTGTGGTCAGCTGGTTTCTCTTCGATGTCCTCCTTCCGCAAGATTGCTGTCAACAGGTTGCCAAAGGTGAAGTGGGACCGCTTGTGTAGTCTGGCCTTCCGCATTGTAGAATGAATGATTGCCCCAATATTGATAGCGACATTTGCCATCAATGCATAGACCAAACACACTCTATCTCTTGTTATTTTGGGGTACTGGGTCCCAGGAATAAGGCAAGAGTTAACAATACGCAACCATATTCTTGCTTCCCTATTCAAAGGAGCATAGGGGAAGGTGTTGTGTTGTCCAGTGTCTTTATGTCTGCTCCACCTTGCCATGGATCTACTTCCACAAAGTGTGTGTCGCATTGCTCTATAAGGAGGTCTGCTGTACAGCTCTTTGAATGGTGCTGGATCGACTGAAGGTAAGCCGAGAAAAGAGTTGATCAAATCCGCATTGAGTTGTAGAACTTGGACCCGAATCTTTACTTTGCTGTCTGTGATTTTCGGCGACCAGTTGGTATAAAATTCTCGTTTCAAATCGAGATTGCATTCACCCATGTCGCCGAAGATGAAATCCAGATTTAGTGCCATGATTTTCGCCAACATGCGCGGCTCCTTCTTCGCTAGGCTGTCCTTGTTGATCAAGTCGACATGAACGTATTTTCCTTCCTTGTTGTTCCTATAGCATTCCTTGGCTTCCTCCTCAAGAACCCATTTTATTCCAAATATGCGGTGGGATAATTGCATTGAGGATGATTCTCCTTGGTACTTGCGACCTCTTTTCTTTCCATTTTGGGAAGTGGTAGCCTTATCTTGTCTTGCTTTAGGTGCCATTGTACCTGAGACTTAGAACAATGTGCATGTTAGCATCATCTCAATGGATACAATCTATACACAAGCAATAGGAGTACCACCCCACACTTAGATTGTTGATACAAATTAGTGAAGTAAAAGTGGTCGATTACTTAGACTTCATCGACATACGTTTTAGGTGCTATATTCCAACAATCAAATCAGAGATGTCACCCGTCTTGGAATCTTTGCAATACTTTTATGTTAGGTATAACAAGACTGCTACATAAGTATTACATCATGGTATAGTTTCTATCAATAATCACAACCCTCTATGTCGGTAGGCAACTATAAGTCATATCCCGATGAACGGGATTGTCTAACATGTAGGTATTCAAGTGACAAGGTTATGCAATGTTCATGACTATAGCGATTCCGCAATTAGTAACACTGCATCGAAATCAAATTCAAGTAGGAAATAGTTTATGATCATCATAACGTATATGTTCACTCACATGGTTTTGTATCAACAAGTCAAACACATTAACATCACCAATATTTCTTCAAGATGTAGAAATTCATAATAGACATAGCAACGTACTACTTACGAAAAATAGATAGAGAATAAAAGAGTACTTACGTGATTTAAGCCTTTGGAGATGTTCTTGTGAAGTGGGAGAGCAAAAAGAAAAATTTTGAGATGATTTGGAGAGTATGTGCGGCGCCTAGGTCAAGTTTCCAAGGTGTTTATGTTTCAAGACTAAGTCCCCTTTATATAGGAAAAGAATGGGTTGGGCTTTGACCCATTTAAAATCGGTTTTGGAGACAAAAAGTGACCATAGGCGGCGCCTTTAGCTTTGCCAATGCATGGTATAGGCGGCGCCTAATTGATGATAGGCGAATTTACACGCCTATATCAATATATTTTTCCCATATTTTAGCCTAGTTTTGAGAACAAATTATATATTTCATGCACTTTTAGTCCTTTTTCCTATAAGTGAGCTAACGAACATGACTAGCAAAGTTTCAGGTATAAATTATGTGGAATTCAGAATTTTATGGCTTATTTGACGCAAAAGAAAGCTCACGAAGGAAGGAAAGGGAGTTTACACGCCTAAGGACCAAAAACGCTGCATGGAAAATCTGTCCCGGGCTAAAACAACATTTCTGAAGACTTTGGGGACTTGCAGTAACTTAGTTGGATTTGGACAATGATGCATTAACCTAGTACAATTGGGTTATGTATTTCATTAGTTTATTTGGATTATGATAATGTTACATTAACCTAGTACATTTGGGTTAAGTATTCCATTAGCCTAGTAGGATTTGGTTAGATATTTATTTACCTAGTAGGATTAGGATATGGGTGTTATAAATACCCTATCATGCTAGAGATTTTTAAGAATCTTCTATCCAACAATTAATCTTCTTCCATCCCTCTCTTCTTCCACCACAACAATTCTACAACTCTTCTAATCTTTTGATTAATCTTATTTTCTTCTATTCTTAAAACCCGCAATAAGAGAACCGTTACTTTGCTAAGGAATTCACGCCTCATGCCTATCACTTGAGCTACACGCAATTGACCAATATTGTGATATAATAACAGTGTCAATCGTGATCTCCTTCGCATTCATGGGTAACTAAACTTCTCTGTTGGGGTTATGGAAGCCAACTGAGATACTATCTATTGCTGTGAGTTTGTGAGTTCGTGACACGTATACTGCTTATATCATTATTCTCTTTATCTTAATCTACATTCTTTGTGGTTGCAAATGCAAGAATACGCCAGTATAACATTTAACTTGTTCGAAAGAAAGGTTATTTGTCTGGAAAAGAGATAGTGTCAAGGTAGTAGGACACCCTTTCCTATTAAAAAGCTAGTGCCGTAACTGGACTAACGTCTTGGAGAATTCGTACCATTAGACACTCTTTAAGCTCCAAAGAGTTAAAGTGAAATAATCCTCGAATAGGTCGAAAGACGCCTGGATTTACCATCGAATACAATTCTCTATAAGCACATGCATGTCACAATTCTACACACTCATAGCCAATAGAGACGTATAACTCAGGAGGTGGACATAACCCCAACGCTTTAATTCTCATTGTTTACAACTTACGTAACAATTTTTCTCTTTTTACTTTGCTATTTTCAGCTTTTACTTTATTGTTTTGGTTACACATTACAATCACCCCTTGTTACGAGACTTGCACTAAAAGTCTAGTAATCGTTGCTTACTTGTTGGCCAAGATATTCCCTGTGGGATTGACACCCAACCCAGTTGGGTTCTATATTTGCTAACGACCACTTTACACTCCTACGTGAGCTGTAGATTGAGCGTTATCAAAAATTTGCACCGTTGCCGGGGAATACGAGTGTCAATTAAGTTAGGAATAATTATTAGACCCTTTGGTCAAAGATTCTCGTACTTTTACTTTCAGTTTTTGTTTTTGTTTACTGCAGGTTTTTATTTAGTGCATGCCCCATACTAGAAGTTCTGGTCAACCGTTATTACCTATCAATCCTGAACCACAACGCATTGGAAGAATGGAAGCACAAGCAGAAATCGAAAGGATGGCTGCTCAACAGGATCAAGCAAGATTGGCTGCCCCTGCCGCTGCCCAGGTTCAACAACAGAACATTGATAACCCTGCACGAGCAACAAATCCTGACTATGAGGATTTAGGTGATGACGAGTTACTAAACCCTAGGCGTGATGCTGAAATTATAACACCTGCCAACCGAAGAGGTCGACAAGCTCGGTTTAGGTATGATCGCCAACCTATGCAGCCAACTTTCGACGATGATGATGATGATCTTGATGGTGCCGGAGCCACTGGGGCCATAATTCCACCACCATTAGCGCCCGGAGCCAAGTTCAACATCACAAACACCATGATTCAGTTATTGCAACTCAAGGGATTATTTGGTGGAATAGCAGGCGATGATCCGAATATACATCTCATCAACTTTATTTCTACATGCAAGTCGTTTGACAATCCTGGTGTTGGTCAGAATGCAATTCAATTACGTCTATTTCCATTGTCTCTGTCTGGGGAGGCAACACTATGGTTGAATGGGCTGACTCCTGATTCTATTACAAATTGGAGGCAATTGAGAGACGCTTTCCTAGAAATATTCTTTCCGCCATCCAAGAGGGCGCAATTGAGAGATGAAATCAGCAACTTTCGTCAGCTTCCCACTGAGGCTCTTCATGAAACATGGGAGAGGTTCAAGACAAAGCTAGCGAGGTGCCCAAACCATCACATGACCAATGTTCACCTAATGGAGATCTTGTATAGAGCCTTGAATTCAATAACTAAACCAGTGGTGGATAATGCAGCTGGAGGATCTTTTATGGACCTCACTTTTGGTCAAGCAAGCAATATGCTAGATCGTATGACGAACCAAAGTAGAGCTTGGCATACCAGGGATTCTGAGGTAGCAAGCCCCACTTTATCTATTGGCATGACCGCATACCAAAAAAGAAGAGAAGAAGAACGTGATCAGGATATGGCGCACTTGAAAACACAAATGGATCTTCTTACAAAGCATTTATTGTCAGGGAAGACCGAAAAAGTGAAAGCTATTGCGTCAAAAGGAAGAGACGAATCTGATTCGGAAGAGGAGGCCAACTACTTGAACAATCAGGGGGGTTTCCGCGGGAATGCCCAAGGAAACCAAGGTCGGAACTATTATGATAAATATGGAAACAAAGACCAAGGTAGTTGGAAAAACAAGAATGAAAAGAGTGGTTTGTACGTTCCCCCTGGTAGACGTGACACCACCACATCTAATTCTGGAAGCATGGAAGACATGATGGCTAAAATCTTGAAAGGAGTGGAAGCAACAAGCGCGGGAGTAACGGAGGTAGTTAATGATTTGTCCTCCATGAAACAATTAGTTGATTCTCATTCCACTTCAATCAAGAAAATAGAGTAGCAATTGAGCCAACTTTCAGCAACACTCAATCAAAGAAAGGCCGACACTTTACCTAGTGATACTGTGCAAAACCCAAGGAATGAGGGGTCATGCATGGCCATCACTACCAGAAGTGGTAAGGTGCTGGAAACTTCAGCAAAAGGCAAGCAAGTGGTTGACGAGGTTGCGGACCTAGATGACAATGAAAAAGGAGAAGATGTCGCAGCACCTACTCCTGATGTCAAGGACGCCTCACCCAGTGCTGTGCAACCTAAAAAATCTGAAAAACGGAAGCAAGAGGAGAAGAAAACCGTGGAGAGAACTCTTCCATACCCACCACCACCTTTTCCCCAATGATTGAAGAAGGTGGAGGATGACACGAAGTTCAGCAAATTCATGACTATGTTAAAGTAGCTGACCATTAATGTTCCATTGGTGGAGGCACTTGAACAAATGCCTGGGTATGCAAAATTTATGAAGGATCTTCTGACAAAGAAGCGGGCAGCAAGTTATGAGTTGAGAGAAGATGTGCATTATTGTAGTGCAATTGCTACCCGATCGATAGTTCAGAAGAAGGCTGACCCCGGAGCTTTCACTATTCCTTACACCGTTGGATCTTTGAATTTTGCCAAAGCATTATGTGACTTGGGATCCAGCATCAATTTGATGCCATTATCGATCTACAAGAAGTTGGGGTTGGGTGACCCTACTCCAACCAATATGAGGCTCGTCATGGCGGATAGGTCGGTAAAACGACCTGTTGGTATTCTATGTGACGTATTGGTAAAGGTTTCTTCATTCATATTTCCGGCAGACTTTGTTATTTTGGATTGTGAAGCAGACTCAGAAGTTCCCATAATCTTGGGGTGCCCTTTCCTTGCTACAGGAAGCGTGCTCATTGGTTTGAGAGCCAATGAGCTTTCATTCCGAATAAATGACGAAGTGGTTCGCTTTGATGTTTGCAAATCAATGAAGCAACACAAAGATCTAAGTGTATTTTCGGTGGCTGATGTTTTCTTTGATGATGAGAAAGAATTACTTGAAGAAGAGCAAATTATTGATGACCCTTTGGCGGTTGTGCTCATTAATGGAGAGAATGAGGATGCTGAAAATTCTGAAGAAGCTACTTGTGCTCTATCGGGATTAGGGACATATCGCTATGCTCCCAAGAAGCTGGATCTTGATCTCAAGAATCGACCCACACCACCAGCTAAGCCATCTATTGAAGAGCCACCCACGTTAGAATTGAAGGAGCTGCCAAGTCATTTGAAGTACGCCTTTTTAGGAAGCAGAAACACACTTCCAGTTATTGTAGCAGCCGATTTGGGTGAGCAACAAGTTGCAGCTCTTATTGCTATTCTACGCATGTATATTAGAGCCATTGGATGGACCATTGCGGATATTATTGGTATTCCACCTGGGATTTGCACATATAAAATTCAGCTTCAAGAAAATTGCACGCCCACCATTGAACATCAAAGACGTCTAAACCCACCTATGCAAGAAGTGGTGAAGAAAGAAATTATCAAGTGGTTAGACACTGGGGTTGTGTATCCTATCTCTGATAGTACATGGGTAAGCCCGGTACAATGTGTTCCCAAGAAAGAAGGCATGACGGTGGTCGCGAATGCAAAGAATGAGCTTATTCCACTCAGACCCGTCACTGGATGGAGAGTATGCATGGACTACCGAAAGATGAATTCTTAGACACTCAAAGATCACTTCCCAATGCCCTTAATGGACCAAATGATAGATCGATTAGCGGGGAAAGGATGGTTTTGCTTCTTAGACGGTTATTCAGGCTACAATAAGATTTGTATTGCACCCGAAGACCAAGAGAAGACAACGTTTACATGCCCATATGGTACGTTTGCCTTCAAACGTATGCCATTCGGGTTATGTAACGCACCAGCCACCTTTCAACGCTGTATGATATCCATTTTCTCTGATATGGTTGAGGACACTTTGGAGGTATTCATGGACGATTTTTAGTTGTTGGTGAATCTTTTGAGTCGTGCTAGGAAAACTTGAGCATGGCATTGCAAAGATATGTAGAATTCGACCTTGTGCTGAATTGGGAAAAGTGCCACTTCATGGTAAACGAAGGAATCGTTCTTGGGCACAAGATATCCGCAAGAGGAATAGAGGTTGATCAAGCAAAAATAGAGGTTATTAAGAAGCTACCACGTCCAATTATGGTGAAGGGAGTTCGTAGTTTTCTCGGCCATGTAGGTTTCTATCGTCGGTTCATCAAAGACTTCTCCAAAATTGCTAGTCCATTGTGCAAACTCTTGGAGAAAGATGCGAAGTTCGACTTCAATGAAGATTGCCTAAAGGCATTCGAATGCCTTAAAGGAAAACTCATTGAAGCCCCTATCATGGTAGCACCAGATTTGTCTCTCCCGTTCGAAGTCATGTGTGATTCTAGTGGTGTAGCCGTTGGTGCTGTTCTCGGTCAGAGAAAGTAGAAACTATTTCATCCTATCTACTATGCGAGTAAGGTTCTAAATGAAGCCCAAAGGAACTACACTGTTACTGAACAAGAGCTCCTAGCGGTGGTGTATGCGTTTGAGAAGTTTCGTGCCTATCTATTGGGTACTAAGGTGATCATTCATACAGACCATGTAGCTCTCAGGTATCTCATGGCAAATAAGGATGTAAAACCAAGGTTAATTCGATGGGTGTTGCTGCTACAAGAGTTCGATTTTGAGGTCAAAGATAGAAGAGGTTGAGAGAACCAAGTGGCCGATCACCTATCTCGACTTGAGAATGAACATGTGGCGCAACCTGAAAATCAAATTGATGATGCAGTCCCGGACGAAGAGATATTAGCGACAACAATGGAGGAACTACCATGGTATGCCGACTTTGCAAATTTCGTGGCGAGTAATGTGATACCTGCCAATTTATCTTACCACCAAAGGAGGAAGTTTATGCATGACGTCAAGCACTACTATTGGGATGAACCTTATTTGTTTCGATGATGCGCGGATGGTATCATTCGACGATGTATATCTTATAAAGAAGTGGCTACTATATTGGAAGCATGCCACACTTCCCAAGTTGGAGGACATCACGCAAGCAATCGGACGGCAAGAAAAGTTTTGCAAAGTGGTTATTATTGGCCTTCGATATTTAGAGATGCCTACGACTATGTTAGAAGGTGCGACCAATGCCAACGTCAAGGTGCTATTTCAAAACACCATGAAATGCCCATGTCCAAAATTATTGAGGTAGAACTCTTTGATGTATGGGGTATTGATTTCATGGGTCCATTCATGAATTCGTTTGGAATGAAGTACATCTTGGTTACTGTAGATTATGATTCAAAATGGGTAGAAGCTGTAGCTTTGGCCGACAATGAAGGGAAGCGTGTTGTAGCGTTCTTAAAGAAGAATATCTTCTGTCACTTTGGAGTACCTCATACTATCATAAGTGATGGAGGATCTCACTTTTGCAACAAGCTATTCAAATCAGTTTTGGCCAAGTATTGTGTCAAGCAACATAAGGTAGCTACGCCTTATCATCCCCAAACTAGTGGACAAGTGGAAGTTTCCAATCGCGAGATCAAGCAAATCTTTGTGAAGACGGTTAATGCGAATAGGGAGGATTGGTCTAGGAAGTTTGATGATGCACTATGGGCGTACAGGACTGCATTCAAAACACCCATTGGCATGTCTCCTTATCAACTAGTTTATGGGAAGGCTTGTCACTTACCCATCGAGATTGAGCATAAGACATTATGGGCATTGAAGAAATTGAATTTGAATTGGGATGATGCTATGAATCTAAGGTTGGAGCAGCTGAACGAATTAGATGAATTCCGTCTCCATGCATATGAAAGGACAGACCTATACAAGGAGAGGATGAAAAAGTATCATGATCAGCGGATTGTTTGACAAAATTTCCAAAAGGGTGATATGGTACTTCTCTTCAACTCCAAATTGAAGCTCTTCCCAGGTAAGTTAAAATCTAAGTGGTCTTCTCCATACACAGTTATCCAAGTCTACTCGTCTGGAGTAGTCGAATTGGAAGACAATAATGGTGTTGTCTTCAAAGTGAATGTCCAACGTGTTAAACCTTATATCGGTCCTCTCGACTCGATGAATTATATGGCCATCACTTATCTCGATGAAGTCTAAGTACTCGAGGTAACTATGTCGAGCCACGACAATAACTAAGGCGCTAGATGGGAGGCAACCCATCGTTTTATCGTTTTATCATTTTATCGTTTTATCGTTTTATTGTTTTATCTTTTGGTTTAGTACTTGTTTTGCTTTTGATAAATAAAAATCCAAAAATAAGAGTCGTGCCACGACCAAAACTAAGGCGCTTGGTGGGAGGCAACCAATCGTACTAATCGTTTTCATTGGTTTTGAGCAAATATAGGTGCGAGAAGTATTCAACGAGGAGATTGGTCTCAAATGACGATTTCGACGTATTGGATGGCAAAGGTGGTAAGTTAGTTATAAGGATGCATAAGGCTATGGATTGAGCATTTACTCATGCTTAAATAGGCATCGAGGAAGGCTAGGCCTAGGTAAAACTAGGCCACGAACAACGCAAAACCTATCCTATAGCCTAAGGTCTCGGAATCTAGTGTGCTATACACTATGCGCCGCCCATTCTTAAATGTACTTTTGACTATGCGCCGCCTATGCTATGGCATTAGGTCTCAGGATCTCATATGCCATAGACTATGCGGCGCATATGTCTCAAAATGCCATAGACTATGCGGCGCATATGTCATGACTATGCCGAGCATTATGCGCCGCATATGTGGTATTTTTGTCTCCAAAACCGTTTGGAAATGGGTCAAAACCCAACCCATTCTCCTCCTATATAAAGGGGACTTGGTCTTGAAACACAAATCACATTGCAAAGTAACCTAAAGGCGCCACATATTCATCCAAAACCTCTCAAAATTTTCTTCTTTGCTCTTCCGATTCACAAAACCATCTCCAAAAGCTTCAAGCAAGTAAGTACTCTCTTATTCTTCATTTATTTCTCATAAGTACTACGTTGCTATGTATATTATGAAGTTCTACATCGTATAGGATTGTTGGTGATGTTCATGTGATTGGATTGTTAATATAAAATCATGTGAGTGAATATATACGTTAGAATCATCTTGACTTGTTTCCGACTTGCATTAGGTCTTAATAGCGTTGTTATACTATTTGCGGAATTGCTAGGGTTATGAACATCGACTATCATGTTATGATCTTGTTACTTGGATGCTTACATATTAGACTATCCCGTTCATCGGGATAAGCCTTATAGTTGCCTACCGACTTAGGAGGTTGCAATTGTTGAAAATGTCCATAAAATGATACAACCCTATGTAGTAGTGTTGTTTTATCTAACATGAAAGTAGTGCAATGGCTGCAAGTAAGCAATGAAATGCTGATTTTCTTGTCGGAGTATAATCCTAAAACGTATATCAACGAAATCTAAGTAATCGACCACTGTCGCTTCACTGATTTGTGTTAACAAAACTAAGTGTGGGGTGGTACCCCTACTGCTTGTTGATAGATTGTATCAATTGAGATTGTGCTGCCATTAACACTATTTCTAGTCTCAGGTACAATGGCACCTAAAGCGAGGCAAGGCAAGGAGAAGGCTACCACTTCCCAAAAGGGCAAGAAGAGAGGTCGCGAGGACCAAGGAGAATCATCCTCAAAGCAACTACCACGCCGAATGTTTGGAATCAAATGGGTTCTTGAGGAGGAATACAAAGAATGGTACAGGAACAACAAAGAGAGAAAATATGTTCACGTCGACTTGATCAACAAGGACACCTTAGCGAAGAAGGAGCCACGTATGTTGGCACAAATAATGGCATTGAAGCTGGATTTCATCTTCCGCGATATGGGAGAATGCAACCTTGATTTAACAAGAGAGTTTTATGCCAACTGGTCTCCTAACACAATGGGCAACGAAGTCAAAATTTGGGGCCAAGTAATACAGCTCAACACGGATTTGATCAACTCCTTTCTTGGCTCACCTTAGGTCGACACAGCACCATTCAAAGAGCTGTACAGCAGGCCTCCTTATTGAGCAATTCGACACACACTTTGTGGAAGTAGATCGATGGCAAGGTGGGGCAGACATAAAGACACCGGCCGACACAGCACCTTCCCCTATGCTTCACTGAATAGGGAAGCAAGAATCTGGATGCATATTGTCAACTCATGCCTTATTCCTGGGACTCAATTCACCAAGATATCAAGAGATAGAGTGTGTTTAGTCTATGCTTTGATGACGAATGTCCCTATCAACTTTGGGGCAATCATTCGCTCTACCATGAGGAAGGCCAGACTCCACAAAAGGTCCCACTTCACTTTTGGCAATCTGTTGACAATAATCTTGCGGAAAGAGGATATCGAAGAGGAACCAGATGACCACAAACTCCCACATAACCCGAAGAAGGTTGACCTTACCAAGGTCAATGATGCTGAAACAACTCATGGTGTCAACCTTACTACGGCGGAGAGACATGCTGGTGATGAGAGTTTCTTCCGTCATCTTTATGGCATGACACGCTTCACAATGATGAGTGGAGGTCGTATTCCAACTGCTGAAGAGCTCCACCAGCTGGACCATGATTATCCAATGAACATGCATGCATGAGAGATGTGTGGAGTGGGTGTATACTTTGAGGAACATCTAGACGATGACGTGCCGACCGATGACAATCGACGCTTGCTAGACTCCGATGAGGAGGAGAACTTTGACGACAACTCTTATGCTGATTCCGACGAAGGGGGTATGGCCCCCAGCATTGAGGAAGGGTCCTACTGACCAGGTTCTTCGTATTTACTTTCCACTGAGGGCAGTGTCCCGTTTAAGTGTGGGGTGGCGGTATCGCATGCTATACTTCTCTATTTGCATCTATGTTTGTTTACTGTGTTTTTGTTGTTGTTTCGTGTTTTTATTGTTTCGTTTTTTAGTTTTTTTAATTTTTATTTAGCTTCGCAGTTTTTTTAATTTTTTTATATTTTTTAGCTTCGCATAAAATAATTCTAATAGGCAGCATGAGATTATAACAAGAGTATGTGCTACAATTATGACTGTTGAGACGTTTAGGCTCTAGTTGTGACTCATGATGTTACATTTTGTGGTTCAATTCCTTCCCTTGTTGGGTCGAGAGTCTATATTACTTACAATAAAGTCGACCATGTTCCTTGTGTGTGTGAGATTAATAGTATATTCTATGTTTGTGGCTGATGCTAGAACTTGCCTGGTATGTATGTAAAGCGAAAATAAGGAGTGTAAGTTTAGGAGATGATTTAGGCATTTCTTTGGCAACCTATACATGTTTACCTTCGTTTTACCTACCCATGTACATCATCCTAGTTAAACCTTTTTGAGCCTTTAGCCTATTTCTTTGACAACCTTGCATGTAAGCCTAATCCATTTTTTTTTAAGACCATAATTTGATCCAAATTCCTAAGTTCTTTAAAGTGAAAAAGTCATGTGACAACATAAGAGGAAATTGGGTAAGTATGATGCTTTAAATTGTAATGGTGCTTGAATGTGTTATGAAAAAGAAAGTGCTATCATAAGAGGTATGTTGTGAAAAGAAAACGGAAAAGAAAGATGAAAAGTGAGTTGTGCTTAAAATTGAAAAACAAAAGAGGAGAACAAGGGTGGAAGAATAAAAGAAAGAAGAAAGGTTGAAAGAAAAAAGTGTCAATGATACAATGTGATGTATTAAAGTGCTTAGGAACTTAGTCACTATTTCTGGCCAAAATAGTTGATCGTACCCATCCCTTAGCCTACATTACAACCATCAAAAGACCTACTTGATCCTAATCTTAACATTCTGACATTTAGTGGAGTATTACACTAAGGGCAAGCCTATGGTCATCAGTTGCTGCATATGAATTCTTTGTGAGAGTGAGAGCAAGGATATTTTGATACCCATGTTTGAAAAGTATGCTATACTTGTGAGTGACTACGGGTAAAATATTGTGAGACACACATGGTTGATGAGTTTTGGGTAGTTGTATATGATTTCTTGTACCTTAACTTTTGCATGCGAGTTGACCACCATCACGAGTCTATGCTAGAGGCTAAACTGTTTCTACTAATGATCAGAAAACTACTCTTTGTTGATAACTGTTGCGCTTGTCTTGAAGAATGTTTTGTGTTGTTGCTGTGAAACCCTAAGTTGATGTTTAGAGGGATATGATATTTTGTTCGAGGACGAACAAAGCTTCAAGTGTGGGGTGTTGATGATAGGCGAATTTACACGCCTATATCAATATATTTTGCCCATATTTTAGCCTAGTTTTGAGAACAAATTATATATTTCATGCACTTTTAGTCCTTTTTCCTATAAGTGAGCTAACGAACATGATTAGCAAAGTTTCAGGTATAAATTATGCGGAATTCAGCATTTTATGGCTTATTTGACGCAAAAGAAAGCTCATGAAGGAAGGAAAGGGAGTTTACACGCCTAAGGACCAAAAACGCTGCATGGAAAATCTGTCCCGGGCTAAAACAACATTTCTGAAGACTTTGGGGACTTGCAGTAACTTAGTTGGATTTGGACAATGATGCATTAACCTAGTACAATTGGGTTATGTATTTCATTAGTTTATTTGGATTATGATAATGTTACATTAACCTAGTACATTTGGGTTAAGTATTCCATTAGCCTAGTATGATTTGGTTAGATATTTATTTACCTAGTAGGATTAGGATATGGGTATTATAAATACCCTATCATGCTAGAGATTTTTAACAATCTTCTATTCAACAATTAATCTTCTTCCATCCCTCTCTTCTTCCACCACAACAATTCTACAACTCTTCTAATCTTTCCATTAATCTTATTTTCTTCTATTCTTAAAACCTGCAATAAGAGAACCGTTACTTTGCTAAGGAATTCACGCCTCACGCCTATCACTTGAGCTACACGCAATTGACCAATATTGTGATATAATAACAATGTCAATCGTGATCTCCTTCGCATTCATGGGTAACTAAACTTCTCTGTTGGGGTTATTGAAGCCAACTGAGATACTATCTATTGCTGTGAGTTTGTGAGTTCGTGACACGTATACTGCTTATATCATTATTCTCTTTATCTTAATCTACATTCTTTGTGGTTGCAAATGCAAGAATACGCCAGTATAACATTTAACTTGTTCGAAAGAAAGGTTATTTGTCTAGAAAAGAGATAGTGTCAAGGTAGTAGGACACCCTTTCCTATTAAAAAGCTAGTGCCGTAACTGGACTAACCTCTTGGAGAATTCTTACCGTTAGACACTCTTTAAGCTCGAAAGAGTTAAAGTGAAATAATCCTCGAATAGGTCGAAAGACGCCTAGATTTACCATCGAATACAATTCTCTATAAGCACATACATGTCACAATTCTACACACTCATAGCCAATAGAGACGTATAACTCAGGAAGTGGACATAACCCCAACGCTTCAATTCTCATTGTTTACAACTTACGTAACAATCTTTCTCTTTTTACTTTGCTATTTTCAGCTTTTACTTTATTGTTTTGGTTACACATTACAATCCCGCCTTGTTACGAGACTTGCACTAAAAGTCTAGTAATAGTTGCTTACTTGTTGGCCAAGCTATTCCCTGTGGGATCGACACCCAACCCAGTTGGGTTCTATATTTGCTAACTACCGCTTTACACTCCTACGTGAGCTGTAGATTGAGAGTTATCACTAATGCAAAGCATTTTCTAGCATAGGCGGCGCCTAGTGCAATGCCTTTAGTAACCATAGGCGGCTCCTTTAGCATGGCATATGAGATTCTGAGACCAAATGCTTTAGCATAGGCGGCGCCTATGCTATAGCATACTTGAGCATGGGCGGCGTCTATGCCTTTGCACACTAGATTCCGAGACCTTAGGCTATAGTATAGGCGTTGCCTCATTCGTGGCCTAGTTTTGCCTAGGCCTAGCCTTGCTTGATGCCTATTTTGTCATGAGCAATGCTCAATCCATGGCCTTATGAATCTTAATTCCAAACTTACCACCTTTACCATGCAATACGTCCAAATCGTCATTTGAAAATCAATCTCCTCGTTGAATACCTCTTGCACCTACATTTGCTCAAAACCAATGAAAACAATTAGTACGATGGGTTGCCTCCCATCTAGCGCCTTAGTTTTGGTTGTGGCACGACTCTTATTTTTGGATTTTTATTTATCAAAAGCAAAACAAGTACTAGAATGAAAGAAAGACAAAATGATAAACGATAAACGATTGGTTTCCTCCCATCTAGCGCCTTATTTATTGTCGTGGCTCGACATAGTTACCTCGAGTACTTAGACTTCATTGAGATAAGTGATGGCCATATAATTCATCAAGTCAAGAGGACCGATATAAGGTTTAACACGTTGACCATTCACCTTGAAGACAACACCATTATTGTCTTCCAATTCAACTACTCCAGACGAGTAGACTTGGATAACTTTGTATGGACCAGACCACTTAGACTTTAACTTACCTGGGAACAGCTTCAATCTAGAGTTGAAAAGAAGTACCATATCATCCTTTTGGAAGTTTCGTTGAACAATCCGCTGATCATGATACCTTTTTATCCGCTCCTTGTATAGGTCTGACCTTTCATATGCATGGAGACGGAACTCATCTAATTCGTTCAGCTGCTCCAACCTCAGATTCATCGCATCATTCCAATTCAAATTCAATTGCTTCAACACCCACAATGCCATATATGTAAATGGCAATCCTTCCCATAAACTAGTTGATAAGTGGACATGCCGATGGGTGTTTTGAATGCAGTCCTATATGCCCATAGTGCATCATCTAGCTTCCGAGACCAATCCTTCCTATTAGCATTTACCGTCTTCGCAAGGATTTGCTTGATCTCCCGATTGGAAACCTCTACTTGTCCACTCATTTGTGGGTAATAAGGCGTGGCTACCTTATGTTGCTTGACACCATACTTGGCCAACACAGATTTGAATAGCTTGTTGCAAAAATGAGATCCTCCATCACTTATGATAGTACGTGGTACTTTAAAGCGAGAGAAGATATTCCTCTTTAAGAATGCTACAACACGCTTTCCTTCATTGTCAGCCAACGCTACAGCTTCAACCCATTTCGAGACGTAATCTACAGCAACTAAGATGTACTTCATGCCAAACGAATTCACGAATGGACCCATAAAATCAATGCCCCGCACATCAAAGTGTTCTACCTCAAGAATTTTCGACATGGGCATCTCATGGTGTTTCGAAATAGCACCTTGTCTTTGGCATTGATCGCATCTTCTAACAAAGCCATAGGCATCTCTAAATATCGAAGGCCAATAATATCCACTTTGCAATACTTTTCTTGCCGTCCGATTGCCTGCATGATGTCCTCCAACTTGGGAAGTGTGGCATGCTTCCAATATAGTAGGCACCTCTACATGGGATATACATCGTCGAATAATACCATCCACACATCATCGAAACAAATATGGCTCATCCCAATAGTAGTGTTGTATGTCATGCATAAACTTCCTCTTTTGATGGTATGATAAATTGGCAGGTATTACATTACTCACCACAAAATTTGCAAAGTCTGCATACCATGGTAGCTTTTCTATTATCGTCTCTAGGATCTCCTCGTCAGGGAATGCATCATCAATATCGATATCAGGCTTTGCCACATGCTCGTTCTCTAGTCTAGATAGATGGTCGGCCACTTGGTTCTCGCAACCTCTTCTATCTTTAACTTCGAAATCAAACTCTTGCAGCAGCAATACCCATCGAATTAATCTTGGTTTTGCATCCTTCTTTGTCATTAGATACCTAAGAGCTGCATGGTCTGTATGAACGATCACCTTAGTACCCAATAGATAGACACGAAACTTCTCAAATGCATACACAACCGCTAGGAGCTCTTGTTCTGTCACCGTGTAGTTCCTTTGGGCTTCATTTAGGACCTTACTCGCATAGTAGATAGGATAAAATAATTTCTCCTTTCTCTGACCAAGCACAGCTCCAACGGCTACGCCACTAGCATCACACATGACTTCGAACGGGAGAGACCAATCTGGTGCTACCATGATAGGGGCTTCAATGAGTTTTCCTTTGAGGCATTTGAATGCCTTTAAGCAATCTTCATTGAAGTCAAACTTCGCATCTTTCTCGAAGAGTTTGCACAATGGACTAGCAATTTTGGAGAAATCTTTGATGAACCAACGATAGAAACCTGCATGGCCGAGAAAACTACGAACTCCCTTCACCGAAATTGGAGGCGGTAGCTTCTCAATGACTTAGATTTTCACTCGATCAACCTCAATTCCTCTTTTGGAGATTTTGTGCCCAAGAACGATTCCTTCTTTTACCATGAAGTGGCACTTCTCCCAATTCAGCACTAGGTTGAATTCTACACATCTTTGCAAAGCCATACTTAGGTTTGCCAAGCACGCTTCAAAAGTCTCACCAACTAAAAAATCATCCATAAATACCTCCAAAGTGTCTTCAACTATATCAGAAAAAATTGACATCATACGACGTTGAAAGGTGGCTGGTGCATTACATAGCCCGAATGGCATACGTTTGAAGGCAAACGTACCATATGGGCATGTAAACGTTGTCTTCTCTTGGTCTTCGGGTGCAATACAAATCTGATTATAGCCTGAATAACCGTCTAAGAAGAAAAACCATCCTTTCCCCGCTAATCAATCTAGCATTTGGTCCATAAATGGCATTGGGAAGTGATCTTTGAGTGTCCAAGAATTCAGCTTTCGGTAGTCCATGCAAACTCTCCATCCAGTGACGGGTCGGAGTGGAATAAGCTCGTACTTCACATTCGCGACCACCGTCATGCCTCCTTTCTTGGGAACACATTGTACTGGGCTTACCCATGTACTATCAGAGATTGGATACACAACCCCCGCGTCCAACTACTTGATAATTTCTTGCTTCACTACTTCTTGCATAGGTGGGCTTAGACGTCTTTGATGCTCAATGGTGGGTGTGCAATTCTCTTCAAGCTGAATTTTATGTGTACAAATCCCAGGTGGAATACCAATAATATCCGCAATGGTCCATCCAATGGCTCTAATATACTTTCGTAGAATAGCAATGAGAGCTGCAACTTGTTTCTCACCCAAATCTGCTGCAACAATGACTGGAAGTGTGTTTCCTCTTCCTAGGAATGCATACTTTAAATGTCTTGGCAGCTCCTTAAATTCTAATGTGGGTGGCTCTTCAATGGATGGCTTAGCTGGTGGTGTGGGTCGATTCTTGAGATCAAGGTCCAGCTTCTTGGGAGCATAGTGATATGTCCCTAATCCTGATAGAGCAGCAATAACTTCTTCATAATTTTCAGCATCCTCATTCTCTCCATTCATGAGCACAACCGCCAAAGGGTCATCAATAATTTGCTCTTCTTCAAGTAATTCTTTCTTATCATCAAAGAAAACATCAGCCACCAAAAATACACTTAGATCTTTGGGTTTCTTCATTGATTTGCAAACATCAAAGCGAACTACCTCGTCATTTATTCGGAATGAAAGCTCATTAGCTCTCAAATCAATGAGCACACTTTCTGTAGCAAGGAAAGGACGCCCCAAGATTATGGGAACTTCTGAGTCTGCCTCACAATCCAAAATAACAAAGTCTACCGGAAAGAAGAATGAAGAAACCTTTACCAATACATCACATAGAATACCAACAGGTCGTTTTACCGACCTATCAGCCATTACGAGCCTCATGTTGGTTGGAGTAGGATCACCCAACCCCAACTTCTTATAGATAGATAATGGCATCAAATTGATGCTGGCTCCTAAGTCGCATAATGCTTTGGCAAAATTCAAAGATCCTACGGTGCAAGGAATAGTGAAAGCGTTGGGGTTAGCTTTCTTCTGAACTATTGATCAGGTAGCGATTGTGCTGCAGTGATGAACATCATCTTTCAACTCATAACTTGCTGCCCGCTTCTTTGTCAAAAGATCCTTCATAAATTTTGCATACCCAGGCATTTGTTCAAGTGCCTCTACCAATGGAACATTAATGGTCTGCTGCTTTAACATAGTCATGAATTTGCTGAACTTCGTGTCATCCGCCACCTTCTTCAGTCTTTGAGGGAAAGGTGGTGGTGGGTGATGATAGGCGAATTTACACGCCTATATCAATATATTTTGCCCATATTTTAGCCTAGTTTTGAGAACAAATTATATATTTCATGCACTTTTAGTCCTTTTTCCTGTAAATGATCTAACGAACATGATTAGAAAAGTTTCAGGTATAAATGATGCAAAATACAGCATTTTATGGCTTACTTGATGCAAAAGAAAGCTCACAAAGGAAGGGAAGGAAGTCTACACGCCTAAGGACCAAAACTGCTGCATGGAAAATCTGTCCCGGGCTAAAACATCATTTCTGAAGACTTTGGGGACTTACAGATACAAAGCTGGATTTTGACAATGATACATTAACCTAGTACAATTGGGTTATGTATTTCATTAGCTTATTTGGATTAGGAGAACGTTACATTAACCTAGTACAAATGGGTTAAGTATTTCCTTAGTTTAGAAGGATTTGGTTATTTATTTCATTAGCATAGTAGGAGTAGGATAGGAGTATTATAAATTCCCTATCATGCTAGAGATTTTTAATTAAGTCCTCCCTTAGTGGAGAGGCAAGTCCTCCCTTAGTGGAGAGACACATTCTACTTCTCAATTACAACTCTTCTAATCTTTCCATTAATTCTATTCTTAAATTCCACAACAAGAGAATCGTTACTTGCTAAGGAATCACGCCACACGCCTATCACCTAATCCACACGCCATTACTCAACAATAACAATGCAAATCGTGATCTCCTTCGCACTCATGGGTAACTAAACTTCTCTGTTGGGGTTATGGAAGCCGAATGAGATACTATCTATTGCTGTGATTTTGTGAGTTCGAGACACGTATATTGCTTATATCATTATTCTCTTCATCTTAATGCAAATTCTTGTGGCTGCAGACGCATAGAATAACGCCAGTCTAACATTTAACTTGTTCGAGAGAAAGGTTATTTGTCTGGAAAAGAGATAATGTCAAGGTAGTAGGACACCCTTTCCTATTAAAAAGCTAGTGCCGTAACTGGACTAACCTCTTGGAGAATTCGTACCGTTAGACACGCTTTAAGCTCGAGAGAGTTAAAGTGAAATAGTCCTTGTTCAGGTGGAGAGACGCTTGGATTTACCATCGACTACAATTCTCTATAAGCAATTGCATGTCAAGACTCTACACACTCATAGCCGATAGAGACGTATACCTCAGAAGGTGGACATAACCCCAACGCTTCAATTCTCATTGTTTACAACTTACGTAACAATCTTTCTCTCTTTACTTTGCTATTTTCAGCTTTTACTTTATTGTTTTCGTTACACATTACAATCCCCCTTTTTACGAGACTTGCACCAAAAGTTTAGTAATTTTGCTTACTTGTTGGCCAAGCTATTACCTGTGGGATCGACACCCAACCCAGGTTGGGTTCTATATTTGCTAACGACCGCTTTACACTCCTACGAGAGCTGTAGATTGAGCGTTATCAAAAATTGGCGCCGTTGCCGGGGAATACGAGTGTCAATCAAGTTCGTGATAATTACTAGACCCTTTGGTCAAAGATTCTCGTACTTTTACTTTTAGTTGTTGTTTTTGTTTTTTTTTAGGTTTATTCAGTGCATCAATGGAGGCACAACGTGAAATTGAAAGGAAGGCTGCTCAAGTGCATCAACAGAATATTGATAACCATAGGCGAGCAACAAATCCTGACGATGAGGATCTAGGCGATGAAGATCTACTAAACCCATGGCATACTGCTGAGATGGCGAAACCCATGCAGGGGAGAGATCGTCAAGCGCGATTGAGACCTGATCGTCGAACTGTGCAAATTCATTTTGATGATGATGATGACGATTTGGATGAAGCTGGTGCCACAGGAGCCATTGTTCTGCCACCCTTGGCACCTGGAGCAAAGTTCAATATCACTAGCGCCATGATTTAGCTTTTGCAACTCAAGGGATTATTTGGTGGACTAGCAGGCGATGATCCGAATATCAATCTGATCAACTTTATTTCTACATGCAAGTCATTCGACAATCCTGGCGTTGGACAGAATGCAATTCAACTACGCTTAATTCCATTGTCTCTGTCTGGGGAGGCAACTCTATGGTTGAATGGGCTGACTCCTGATTCGATTACTAATTGGAGGTAATTGAAAGACGCTTTCCTAGAAAGATTCTTTCCGTCATCCAAAAGAGCACAGTTGAGAGATGAGATCACCACTTTTCGACAGCTTCCAACTGAAGCTCTCCACGTTACATGGGAGAGGTTCAAGACGAAGCTAATGCAGTGCCCAAACCATCATATGACCAATGTCCACTTGATGGAGATATTATACAGAGCTTTGAATTCGGGGACTAATCCAGTGGTTGATAATGCGGCTGGAGGATCATTTATGGACCTCACCTATGTTCAGGCAAACAATATGCTAGACCGGATGACAAAACAAAGTAGAGCTTGGCATACCAGGGATTCTGAGGTAGCAAGCCCCACTTTATCTATTGGCATGTCTGCAGACCAAAGAAAAAGAGAAGAAGAACGTGAGCAAGACATGGCACACATGAAAACACAATTGGATCTTCTGACAAAGCACTTATTATCAGGGAAGACCGAAAAAGTGAAAGCTTTAGCGCTAAAAGGAAGAGACGAATCTGATTCTGAAGAGGAGGCCAACTACTTGAACAATCAGTGGGTTTTCGTGGGAATGCCCAAGGAAACCAAGGTCGGAACTATTATGATAAATCTGGAAGCAAAGACCAAGGTAGTTGGAAGAAAAATAATGAAAAGAGTGGTTTATACGTTCCCCCTGGTAGACGTGATACCACCACATCTAATTCTGGGAGTATGGAAGACATGATGGCTAAGTTATTGAAAGGAGTGGAAGCAACGAGCGCAGGAGTTAAGGAGGTGATTGATGATTTGTCCTCTATGAAGCAACTAGTTGATTCTCATTCCACTTCTATCAGGCAAATAGAGCAGAAATTGAGCCAACTTTCAGCAGCATTCAATCAAAGAAAGGCTGGCACCTTACCAAGCGATACTGTGCAAAACCCAAAGAATGATGGGTCATGCATGGCCATCACTACCAGAAGTTGTAAGGTGTTGGAAACTTCAGCAAAAGGCAAGCAAGTGGTTGACGAAGTTGCGGACATGGACATTACACCTAGTGACGTTACAAAAGGAGAAGAAGCCGCAACAACTACTCCCAACGTCAGGGACGTTTCACCTAGTGACGTGCAGCCTGAAAAAGTGGAAAAACAGAAGCAAGAGGAGAAACAAACCGTGGAGTGAACACTTCCATACCCACCACCACCTTTTCCCCAAAGATTGAAGAAGGTGGCGGATGACACAAAGTTCAGCAAATTCATGAATATGTTAAAGCAGCTCACCATTAATGTTCCATTGGTGGAGGCACTTGAACAAATGCCTGGGTATGCGAAATTTATGAAGGATCTCTTGACAAAGAAGCGGGCAGCAAGTTATGACTTGGCGGATAATGTTCATCATTGTAGTACAATCGCTACAAGATCGCTAGTTCAAAAGAAGGCAGATCCTGGAGCTTTCACTATTCCTTGCACAATTGGATCGTTGGATTTTGCTAAGGCATTGTGCGATTTGGGACCTAGCATCAATTTGATGTCACTATCTATCTACAGAAATTTGGGGTTGGGAGACCCTACACCAACTAATATGAGACTCGTGATGGCTGATAGGTCGGTAAAATGACCTGTGGGTATCTTGAATGATGTGTTGGTGAAGGTTTCTTCATTCATCTTTCCTGCAGATTTCGTTATTCTGGATTGTAAGGAGGATTCTGAAGTTCCCATCATCTTGGGACGTCCCTTCCTTGCAACTAGAAGTGTGCTTATTGACATGAAAGATAATGAGCTTTTGTTTCGAATTAATGATGAAGTGGTACGGTTTGATATATGCAAAACAATGAAGCAGCCCAGCAATATGAATGAGTTATATGTTCATCATGAGGATACGAAAGAATTATTTATAGAGAAACAGCCTACTGTTGAGCCATTGTCTGCTGTGCCACTGAAAGTTGAGCATGAAGATAATGAAGGTTATGAAGAACTTATGAGTGCTCTAACAGAAATAGAGCCTTATACTCCTAAGCAACCAGATTGTGATCTCAAGAATCAACCAACAACGAAGACTCCCATTGACGAGCCACCAATGCTAGAATCGCAAGAGCTTCCCGATTATCTAAGGTATGTGTTCTTGGAAAGTGGAAGTATACTTCCGATAAGTGTGGTGGATGATTTAAGTGAACAGCACGTGGAGGCTCTCATCTCTGCTCTGATGAAGTATAAGAGAGCTATGGGTTGGACTATTGATGATATAATTGGTGACTCTCCGGAGAAACGTAGGAGCCATCTCGAAGAAGATCGCATGCCCACAAGTAAGCCTCATTGCCGTCTAAATCCTTTTAGAAAACGATCCACCATTTACCTCGACGAAGTCTGAGTACTCGAGGGAACCATGTCGTGCCACGACAATAAATAAGGCGCTAGATGGGAGGCAACCCATTGTTTATCGTTTTTCATTTATCGTTTATCGTTTTCTTTCATTCTAGTACTTGTCTTGTTTTTAATTAATGAAAATCCAAAAATAAGAGTCGTGCCACGACCAAAACTAAGGCGCTTGGTGGGAGGCAACCCATCGTACTAATCGTTTTTATTGTTTTGAGCAAATATAAGTGCAAGAGGTATTCAACGAGGAGATTGGTTTCAAATGATGATTTGGATGTATTGAATGGTAAAGGTGGTAAGTTAGGTATAAGGATGCATAAGGGTAGGGATTGAGCATTACTCATGCTTAAATAGGCATCGAAGAAGGCTAGGACTAGGTAAAACTAGGCCACGAACAATGCAAAACCTATCCTATAGCCTAAGGTCTCGGAATCTAGTGTGCTATACACTATGCGCCGCCCATTCCTAAGTGTGCTTTTGACTATGTGCCGCCTATGCTATAGCATTAGGTCTCAGGATCTCATATGCCATAGACTATGCGCCGCATAGTGTATGGCATTCTTAAATAAATGCATGGCATAGTGTATGGCATTCTTAAATAAATGCATGGCATATGATATGGCATTCTGCTCAACTAGGCAAAGCATTAGGCACCGCCTATGGTCACTTTTGGTCTCCAAATCCGATTTTAATGGGTCAAAACTCAACCCAACCTTTTCTTACAAATATGAGACTTAATCTTGAACCAAAAACACATTGGAAACATAGCTCATGCACCACCTATAGTCTCCAAATCCTATCAAAAAGTTTCCTTTTGCTCTTTTTCTTCACAAGAACATCATCCAAAGGCTTCAACCAAGTAAGTACTACTTTGTTCTTCATTTAAATTTTGTAAGTACTACTTTACTACACCTATTATGAATTGCTAAATCTTGAAAAAGTATTGGTGATGTGAACGTGTTTGAATTGTTGATACAAAACCAAGTGAGTGAACATGTACGTTAGGATGCTCTTAACTTATTTCCGACTTGAATTTGATTTTGATGCATTGTTATACTACTTGCGGAATTGCTATAGTAATGAACATTGAATAATCTTGTCACTTGAATACTTACATGTTAGAATATCCCGTTCATCGGAATAAGACTTATAACTACCTACCGGCATAGGAGGTTGAGTTTATTGATAGAAACTATACCATGTGGTTACCCCTATGTAGTAGTATTGTTATATCTACCATGAAAGTAGTCCAATGGCTGCAAGTAAGTGATGCATTGCTGAGTTTCTTGTCAGAATATAATCCTAAAACGTATGTCGATGAAGTCTAAGTAATCGACCACTTTCACTTCACTGATTTGTATCAACAAAACTAAGTGTGGGGTGGTACCCCTACTGCTTGTGAATAGATTGTAACCATTGAGATTGTGCTACCATTAACACTATTTCTAGTCTCAGGTACAATGGCACCCAAAGCAAGACAAGGCAAAGAAAAGGCTACCGCTTCACAAAAAGGCAAAAAAAGAGGCCAAAGAGAGCAAGGAGAACCCTCCTTGATGCAAACACCTCAACTCACTCTTGGAATTAAGTGGGATACTTATGAGGAACTTCTAAGGATGATGACTCTGATGATGATTCCGATGCAAGGGGTATGACCCCAGACATAGAGAATGAGTCCGACTAACCAGGTTCTTCTTATTTATTTTCCACTGAGGACAGTGTGCCCCGTCTAAGTGTGGGGTGATGGTATTTTCATGCTATACTTCTCGATCCGCATTTGCATTTATTCATGTTTGTTTGCTTAGTTTTTTTAGTAGTAAATTTTTTTTAGCTTCGCATGAAATAATTCTAATAGGCAGCATGAGATTATAACAAGAGTATGTGCTACAATTATGACTATTGAGATGTTTAGGCTCTAGTTGTGACTCATTATGTGATATTGAGTGGTTCAAATCTTTCACTTGTTGGGTCGAGAGTCTATATTACTTCCAATCAAGTCAACCATGTGCCTTGTGTGTGTGAGGCAACAGTATATTCTATGTTTGTGGCTGATGCTAGAACTTGCCTGGTATGTATGCAAAGCGAAAATAAGGAGTGTAAGTTTAGGATATGATTTAGGCATTTCTTTGGCAACCTATACATGTTTACCTTTGTTTTACCTACCCATGGACATCATCCTAGTTAAACCCTTTTGAGCCTTTAGCTTATTTCTTTGACAACCTTGTATGTAAGCCTAATCCATTTTTTTTCAAGACCGTAATTTGATCCAAATTCCTAAGTGCTTTAAAGTGAAAAAGTCATGTGACAACATAAGAGGAAATTGGGTGAGTATGATGCTTTAAATTGTAATGGTTCTTGAATGTGTTATGAAAAAAAAGTGCTATCATAAGAGGTATGTTGTGAAAAGAAAAAGGAAAAGAAAGCTGAAAAGTGAGTTGTGCTTAAAATTGAAAAACAAAAGATGAGAACAAGGGTGGAAGAATAAAATAAAGAAAGGTTGAAAGAAAAAAGTGTCAATGATACAATGTGATGTGTTAAAGTGCTTAGGAACTTAGTCACTATTTCTGGCCAAAATAGCTGATCCTACCCGTCCCTTAGCCTACATTACAACCCTCAAAAGACCTACTTGATCCTAACCTTAGCATTCTGACATTTAGTAGAGTACTACATTAAGGGCAAGCCTATGGTCATCAGTTGCTACATATGAATTCTTTGTGAGAGTGAGAGCAAGGACATTTTGATACCCATGTTTGAAAAATATGCTATATTTGTGAGTAATTATGGGTACTATTTTGTGAGACACACATGGTTGATGAGCTTTGGATAGTTGTATATGATTCTATGTACCTTATCGTTTGCATGCGAGTTGATCACCATCACTAGTCTACGCTAGAGGTTAAACTGTTTCTACTTATAATCGGGAAGCTACTCTTTGTTGATAATTTTTGTTCTTGTCTTGAAGAATGTTTTGTGTTGTTGCTGTAAAAACCCTAAGTTGATGCTTAGAAGGACATGATATTTTGTTCGAGGACGAACAAAGCTGCAAGTGTGGGGTGTTGATGATAGGCGAATTTACACGCCTATATCAATATATTTTGCCCATATTTTAGCCTAGTTTTGAGAACAAATTATATATTTCATGCACTTTTAGTCCTTTTTCCTGTAAATGAGCTAACGAACATGATTAGGAAAGTTTCAGGTATAAATGATGCAAAATACAGCATTTTATGGCTTACTTGACGCAAAAGAAAGCTCACAAAGGAAGGGAAGGAAGTCTACACGCCTAAGGACCAAAACTGCTGCATGGAAAATCTGTCCCGAGCTAAAACAACATTTCTGAAGACTTTGGGGACTTACAGATACAAAGCTGGATTTTGACAATGATACATTAACCTAGTACAATTGGGTTATGTATTTCATTAGTTTATTTGGATTAGGAGAATGTTACATTAACCTAGTACAAATGGGTTAAGTATTTCCTTAGTTTAGTAGGATTTGGTTATTTATTTCATTAGGATAGTAGGAGTAGGATAGGAGTATTATAAATACCCTATTATGCTAGAGATTTTTAATTAAGTCCTCCCTTAGTGGAGAGGCAAGTCCTCCCTTAGTGGAGAGACACATTCTACTTCTCAATTACAACTCTTCTAATCTTTCCATTAATTCTATTCTTAAATTCCACAACAAGAGAATCGTTACTTGCTAAGGAATCACGCCACACGCCTATCACCTAATCCACACTCCATTACTCAATAATAACAATGCAAATCGTGATCTCCTTCGCACTCATGGGTAACTAAACTTCTCTGTTGGGGTTATGGAAGCCGAATGAGATACTATCTATTGCTGTGATTTTGTGAGTTCGAGACACGTATATTGCTTATATCATTATTCTCTTTATCTTAATGCAAATTCTTGTGGCTGCAGACGCATAGAATAACGCCAGTCTAACATTTAACTTGTTCGAGAGAAAGGTTATTTGTCTGGAAAAGAGATAATGTCAAGGTAGTAGGACACCCTTTCCTATTAAAAAGCTAGTGCCATAACTGGACTAACCTCTTGGAGAATTCGTACCGTTAGACACGCTTTAAGCTCGAGAGAGTTAAAGTGAAATAGTCCTTGTTTAGGTGGAGAGACGCTTGGATTTACCATCGACTACAATTCTCTATAAGCAATTGCATGTCAAGACTCTACACACTCATAGCCGATAGAGACGTATACCTCAGAAGGTGGACATAACCCCAACGCTTCAATTCTCATTGTTTACAACTTACGTAACAATCTTTCTCTCTTTACTTTGCTATTTTCAGCTTTTACTTTATTGTTTTCGTTACACATTACAATCCCTCTTTTTACGAGACTTGCACCAAAAGTTTAGTAATTTTGCTTACTTGTTGGCCAAGCTATTACCTGTAGGATCGACACCCAACCCAGGTTGGGTTCTATATTTGCTAACGACCGCTTTACACTCCTACGAGAGCTGTAGATTGAGCGTTATCAGTGGGTACGGAATTGTTCTCTCCATAGCTTTCTTCTCCTCTTGCTTCCGTTTTTCAGTTTTTTCAGATTGCAAATTGTTGGGGTTGACGTCGTTGACGATAGGATTAGTTGCAGCGGCATCTTCTCTTTTTGCCTTATCATCAATGTCCAGTACGTCGTCAACCACTTGCTTGCTTTTTGCTGAAGTTTCCAGCACCTTACCACTTTGGGTAGTAATGGCCATGCATGACCCATCATTCCTTAGGTTTTGCACAATATCGCTAGGTAAAGTGCCAGCCTTTCTTTGATTGAGTGCTGCTGAAAGTTGGCTAAATTGCTGCTCTATTTGCTTGATTGAAGTGAAATGAGAATCAACTATTTGTTTCATAGAGGACAAATCATTAACTACCTCCGTTACTGCAGCGCTTGTTGTTTCCACTCCTTTTAATATTTTAGCAGCATGTCTTACATACTTCCAGAATTAGATGTGGTGGCGTCATGTCTTCCAGGGGGAACGTACAAACCACTCTTTTCATTCTTGTTCTTCCAACTACCTTGGTCTTTGTTTCCAGATTTATCATAGTAGTTCCGACCTTGGTTTCCTTGGGTATTCCCTAGGAAACCCCCCTGATTGTTCAAGTAGTTGGCCTCTTCTTACGAATCAGATTCGTCTCTTCCTTTTGACGCAATAGCTTTGACTTTGTCAGTCGTCCCTGATAATAAATGCTTTGTAAGAAGATCTACTTGTGTTTTCATGTGCGCCATATCTTGACCACGTTCTTCTTCTCTTCTTCTTTGGTCTGCAGTCATGCCAATAGATAAAGTGGGGCTTACTACCTCGAAATCCCTGGTATGCCAAGCTCTACTTTGCTTTGTCATACGATCTAGCATATTGCTTACTTGACCAAAGGTGAGGTCCATAAAAGATCCTCCAGCCGCATTATCCACCACTGGTTAAGTTATTGAATTCAAGGCTCTGTATAATATCTCCATTAGGTGAACATTAGTCATATGATGGTTTGGGCATCTTGTTAGCTTTGTCTTGAACCTCTCCCATGTTTCATAAAGGGCTTCAGTTGGAAGCTGACGGAAGTTGCTGATTTCATCTCTCCATTGTGCTCTTTTGGATGGCGGAAAGAATCTTTCTAGGAAAGCGTCTCTTAATTGCCTCCAATTTGTAATAGAATCAGGAGTCAGCCCATTCAACCATAGAGTTGCCTCCCCAGACAGAGACAATGGAAATAGACGTAATCGAATTGCATTCTGACCAACACCAGGATTGTCAAACGACTTGCATGTAGAAATAAAGTTGATGAGATGCATATTTGGATCATCGCCTGCTAGTCCACCAAATAATCCCTTGAGTTACAATAACTGAATCATGGTGCTTATGATGTTGAGCTTGGCTCCGGGCGCTAATGGTGGAGGAATAATGGCTCCTGTGGCTCCGGCTCCATCAATATCATCATCATCATCGTCAAAAGCTGGTTGAATGGGTTGGAGATCATACCTAAACCGAGCTTGACGACCTCTTTTGTTGGAAGGTGTTGCGATTTCAGCATCATGCCTTGGGTTTAGTAACTCGTCATCACCTAAATCCTCATCGTCAGGATTTGTTGCTCGCCCAGGGTTATCAAAGTTTTGTTGGTGTACTTGGGCGGCGGCAAGAGCAGCTAATCTCGCCTACTCCTGTCGAGCAGCCATTCTTTCGATTTCCGTTTGTGCCTCCATTATGCCAATTCATTGTGGTTCAGGATTGATAGGTAATAACGGTTGACCAGAACTTCAAGTATGGTGCATGCACTGAATAATAACCTGCAGTAACAAAAACAAAAAATAAAAGTAAAAGTACGAGAATCTTTGAGCAAAGGGTCTAGTAATTATCACAAACTTAATTGACACTCATATTCCCCGGCAACGGCGCCAATTTTTGATAACGCTCAATCTACAGCTCTTGTAGGAGTGTAAAGCAGTCGTTAGCAAATATAGAACCCAACTGGGTTGGGTATCGATCCCTCAGGGAATAGCTTGGTCAACAAGTAAGCAACGATTACTAAACTTTTAGTGCAAGTCTCGTAAAAAGGGGGGAGTTGTAATGTGTAACCAAAATATTAAAGTAAAAACTGAAAATAGCATGGTAAAAAGAAAGAATAGTTATTAAGTTGTAAAACAATGAGAATTGAAGAGTTGGGGTTATGTCCACCTTCTGAGTTATACGTCTCTATTGGCTATGAGTGTGTTGAATTCCAACATGCATGTGCTTATAGAGAATTGTATTCGATGGTAAATCCAGGCTTCTTTCGACCTATTTGAGGATTATTTCACTTTAACTCTTTCGAGCTTAAAGCGTGTCTAACGGTACGAATTCTCCAAGAGGTTAATCCAGTTACGGCACTAACTTTTTAATAGGGGATGGGACCCTACTACCTTGACATTATCTCTTTTCCAGACAGATAACCTTTCTTTCGAACAAGTTAAATGTTATACTGGAGTATTCTTGCATTTGCAACCACAAAGAATTTAGGTTAAGACGAAGAGAATAATGATATAAGCAGCATACGTGTCATGAACTCACAAAGTCATAGTAATAGATAGTATCTCATTCGGCTTCCATAACCCCAACAGAGAAGTTTAGTTACCCATGAGTGTGAAGGAAATCACAATTGACATTGTTATTATACCACAATAAGAATTTCGTGTAGCACAAGTGTGGTAGGCGTTAGGCGTGATTTCTTGCAAGTAACGTTTCTCTTGTTGTGGAAATTAAGAATAGATGAATAGAAGAAGAATAAAAAGTAGAATTAATGGAAAGATTAGAAGAGTTGTAAGGTAAGACGAGAGTTGTAATTAAGTAGAATGTCTCTCCCTAAATCTCTAGCAAAATAGGGTATTTATAATACCCATATCCTATTCCTACTAAGCTAATGAAATACTTAACCAAATTCTACTAAGCTAATGAAATACTTAACCAAATCCTACTAAGTTAATGAAATACTTAACCCAATTGTACTAGGTTAATGTATCATTATCCTAATCCTACTAAGTTACTGCTAGTCCCCAAAGTCTTCAGAATTGCTGTTTTTGCCCGGGACATATTTTCCATGCGTCACTTTTGGTCCTTAGGCGTCCAATCTTCATTTTCTCCTTTCGTGAAGCTTTCTTTGGCGTCAAGTAATCCATAAAATGCTGAATTCTGCATCATTTATACCTAAAAACTTGCTAATCATGTTCGTTAGCTCACTTACAGGAAAAAGGACTAAAAGTGCATGAAATATATAATTTGTTCTCAGAACATTGCTAAAATATGGGTAAAATATAGCACTATAGGCGTGTAAATTCGCCTATCATCAATTCTTTACCTTGGAATTGATTGAATCCAAGGCCGAAGAATTCATGAATTTGAAATAGGGAAAGATGAGCATCATATAGTACACCCTAAAAGTCAACCATTTATCCCGTTATGCTCTAGAATCGGTAAGTAATATGAGGGCCTATATGAGAAAGTTTGGATCTGGTCTCTTGGATAACATGGTGTTAGAGTGCAAAGGAGCGATGCTGAACAGAGATGTGGATTTCTCTAGGTTGTCTGTTCATATGCAATAGATGGAGAAGCAAAAGAAAAGAGTGGCGAATGCAAGGAAGAGAGATAGATAGTCTAAGAGGGCCAAGTTAGTAGATAAGAATAATAGTCAAATTAGGGTAACAAGTGGGCGCATAGAATGTTTTGGCGTAATCTTTAATCTTAAGCCAGCGCCCCCGCGCCTAGACTTTTAATTGATCAACGATTTCTAAATTTTTAGAATGGTAGTGGTCCTGGTGTGCAAGGTTATCATTCATAGGGGAGTGTGGCTAGACCTTTTAAACCATATCCTCATTGCGGAAATTATGGGAGGAATCATCCGGGAAGATGTATCTATGGGGAGCATGTGTATTATAATAACAGTAAATTAGGTAATTTAAAGTAGAACTGCCCTACTACTAGAGGAAATATGGATGGTTTTATGCCCAATGCTAACTGCACGGTGCCACCACCACCTCCCAAGGGTGCTAGTTCTACTGTCGGAGGCAGTCACAACCGATTTTATGCTTTGTCTAATCGCAAGGATAAAGAGGCTTCACCAGATGTAGTCACGGGAACATTACAAATTTTCTCCCATGATGTGTATGTGTTTTATGATCCCGAGTCTACTTTGTCTTATGTGACCCTGTTTATGGAAGTCAATTTTGGTTTTAAGCCTTAAAATATTTTGGAACCGTTCTCTATTTCTACTCCTGCTGGTGACTCTATTGTAGCTAGGAAAGTGTACCGAAACTGTGTTTTGACTGTTTATAATTGTGATACTATGACAGACCTTGTATAACTCGATATGGTTGATTTTGATGCCATTTTAGGGATGGATTAGCTCCATTCGTGCTATGCCATACTAGATTGTAGAACCCAAAGAGTCATTTTCTCCTTTTTGGATGAACCAGTGATAGAATAGGAGGGGTACTCTTTAGCACCTTAGGGGAATTCTTCTCTTATCTCAAAGCCTGGAAACTTATATCTAAGTATTGTTTATATTATCTAATTCAGGCAAAAGATTCTAATACTGGAAGTTTATCTCTTCAGTCTGATCTCGTAGTTAATGAATGTCTGGAAGTCTTCCCCGATGATCTCCCAGGGATACCACCTGATAGGGAGATAGATTTTGGCATTGACCTTTTACCAAACACCTGACCTATTTCTATTCCACCATATAGGATGGATCCTGTAGAATTGAAAAAGTTAGAAGAGCAATTAGTAGATTTCCTTGACAAGGCTTTTTTCTGTCCTCGTGTTTCTCCTTGGGGTGCATCTGTACTCTTTGTGTGTAAGAAAGATGGTTCCCTCCGTATGTGTATTGACTGACGTCAACTAAATAAGGTTACTGTTTAAAAAAATACCCTCTTCCTAGAATTGATAATCCTTTTGACCAACTTCTGGGTGCTAAGTGTTTCTCAAAGATAGATCTTTATTCAGGGTATCATAAGTTGAAGGTTAGGGAGACTGATCTCTCCAAGACAACCTTCTGAACCCAAATATGGCCATTATGAGTTCTTAGTCCTGTCTTTCGGATTGACTAATGCCCCTTAAGCTTTCATGGCCTTAATGAATAGGGTGTTCTGCAAGGTTTTAGATCTATTTGTCATAGTTTTCATTGATAACATTTTGGTTCACTCTAATAGAAAGGAGGATCATGCCAGTCACATCTGATTCATTCTTCAGACCCTCAAAGAGCATAAATTGTATTCAAAATTTTCCAAATATGAATTCTGTCTTAGTCCTATTGCTTTGTTGGGGCATATTGTGTATATTAAGGGAATTAAGGTTGATCCCCAAAAGATTGAGTCAGTAAGAAAGTGCCTCAGACCCATGACTCCAACCGACATTCGAAGCTTCTTGGGTTTGGCAAGGTTTTATTGAAGGTTCATAGAAAGTTTTTCTTCCATAGCTTCACCACTTACAAGGTTGACACGGAAAAAGGTAAAATTTGGGTGGTCTTACTCATATGAGAATTGTTTTGAGAAATTAAAAGATAAGTTGACTACTCACCTGCTTTGACTCTTTCTAAGGGTACAGAGGGTTTCGTTGTGTGCTGTGATGCATCCAGGCTGGGACTTGGTTGTGTACTTATGCAACATGGCAAGGTGGTAGCATATGCATCTAGGTAGTTGAAGGTGCGTGAGCAAAATTACCCCACTAATGACTTAGAGTTTGTGCCAGTGGTGTTTCCGCTTAAACTCTGGCGGCATTATCTTTTTAGTGTACATGATGATATATTTACTGACCATAAAATTTTATAGTATGTTTACTCGTAGAAAGAATTGAATCTTATATAAAGGCATTGGTTAGAACTATTAAAAGTTTATGACATGATCCTACACTATCATCCGGGCAAGGCAAATGTGGTGGCTGACACCCTTAGCAGGTTGTCAATGGGTTGTCTTGTTCATGTTGAGGAATGAAGAAGTGACATGGTGAAGGATATTCACTGGCTAGCAAATCTAGGGGTTCAACTATTGGATTTTGAAGATGGAGGAGTAATTGTTCATGAAATGGCTAAATCTTCGCTATGTGCTGAAGTGAAGGAAAAGTAGACCGAAGACCCCATCCTATTGCAAATTAAGAAAGATGTGCGTCAACAAAAGGTGATGGCATTTGAAATTGGTGGTGATGGTATTTTAAGGTATCAAGGTAGGTTGTGTGTACCAAATGTGTATGGTTTGCAAAAAAGGATACTCGATGAAGCTCACACTTTGAGGTATGTTGTTAACCCAGGCTCTACTAAGATGTATCATGATCTTAAAATTATATATTGGTGGAATAATATAAAGTGTGATGTTGTAGATTTTTTTTTCCAAGTTTATGAACTATCAACAAGTAAAGGTGGAACACTTGAGACCAGGTGGTACATCCCAAGAGATAGGCTTGCCAATGTGAAAGTAGGAGATGATTAATATCTATTTCACTATGGGGCTTTCGAGGTCTCGAAACCAATACGATTCCATTTGGGTGATTTTGGACTGAATGACCAAGTCAGCTCACTTTCTGCCTGTGAGGACAAATTATTTGGGAGATGATTATGCCAAGCTGTACATTGAGGAAATAGTTTGTTTGCATAGGGCACCAGTATCCATTATATCCGATCACGGTATGCAATTCTCTTTGTAGTTTTGGCATTCTTTTTAGAGGGGTTTATGTACCCAAGTGGACCTGAGTACTACATTCCACCTTCAGACCGATTGGCAATCTGAACGTACCATTCAGACCCTTGAGGATATGTTGAGGGCCTGTGTAATTGACTTCAAGAGTATTTGGGTAGATTATTTATTATTGATAGAATTCGCCTACAATAATAGCTACCATGCTATCATTATGATGGCTCCTTTTGAAGCACTCTATGGGAAGATATGTTTACCACTAATCGAGTGGTATGAAGTGGGTGAAACCCGATTGTTTAGGTCTGACCTTGTTAATCAGGCAATGGAGAAGGTGAAAATCATTAGAGAATGAGTTAATATAGCTCAGAGTCTTCAGAAGTCCTATGCCGATGGAGAAGAAGAGAGTTGGAATTTGAGGTTGGTTATTGGGTATTTCTTAAAGTCTCCTCTATGAAGGAAGTCATGCATTTTGGAAAAAAGGGGAAGCTTAGTCCTCGTTATATAGGATCATACAAGATTATGAGAAGGATAGGTGAGGTTTCCTATGAAGTAGATTTACCCGCGAGTTTGGGTTCTGTACATCCCGTGTTCCATGTGTTTATGTTGAAAAAGTGTATTGGGGACCATTCCTTGGTGTTACCTATAGAGGAAATCAATGTGAAGGACGCCTTGTCATATGAAGAAGAACCGGTTGCTATTTTGGATCACCAAGTTCAGAAGGTGAGAAGAAAGGAAATAATGTTGGTTAAAGTGTTGTGGAAGAACCAAAAGGTGGAGGAAGCTACTTAGGAATCAGAGGATGATATGAGTGCAAGATATCTAAATCTCTTTGATCCGGTGGATGACGATATAGAAGGTACAATCCTTGACCTATTCTTTTTATCTTCTTTCAAGAGAGACTAATCATGCCTATCTGTGTTCTGTGCCATCATTCGGGAATGAATGATCCCAAGGGGGCAAAATGTAACAGCCCGCAAAAATTTTCAGTATTGCATCTCACCTAGTAGCATATTTGAGAGCTTAGAAACTAGAAATCTTTCTAAGTGTCAAGAATGACTTAGATTTATTTTTAGATCTCGAACTTGGATTGTCTCTAAATTGATTTTTTGACCTTGAGGCTTGGTTTTTAAAGTTGATTCATGATCAGGGATGGAAGGAGGGTGGTTCAGAGAAGTTATGGATTTTTTGAACATAGGACGGAGTGTGTTTGGATGTTGGAAATAGTGGCCCGACGTGAAGTCGGTGCACCGCGTCGATTATCACATCGGTGAAGCTATGAACCAATGCAAAGTCAATGCGCTGCATCGATTATCGTGTCGATGAAACAATGACCCAATGTAATATCAATGTGTTGCGTCAGTTAATGAATCGGGTGCCCAGTTCACGTTTTCATATAAATTTCCTGTCAGGAGGGGTATTTTAGTATATTACCGTTATCCAAACTCCATCATAACATGAAATTAAAATGTCTTTAGGGCAATATTATTCTGAAAACAACTCAAAATCTCTCTATACAAAATCCTAACTTCTTTCCGATTGATCAAGAATTAATCTACTAAGTCAAGATCATCAAGAAAGGAGTCAAGGCTAGGGTTTCTTTAATCGAATTAAAGAACATAAAGTATGTGGGACTACTCTAAAAATCTTGGGCATAACTTTAAGTTTTTTTTATCAAGAATAAAATAACATCCCCTACTATGATTTACAATGAAGTATTCTATAGTCTTTAAAAAATATGCATCATGGTATTGTTTTGATTAAAGTATATGGGTCTTGAATTACTTTTCATGGAAATTGAGTTACAACTATATATATATATATATATATATATATATATATATATATGTTATTTCATGTAATTTGTAAGATTTATCGAGAGCATGTGTATGAATTCCCTCTCTTGTTGTGAAGTAAAGCTTACATATTCAACACGAATGATTTGGAATGCATGTTTTGGGATTTAAAAGTGATCCTTTAAATATCATGGTGTTTGACATAGTTTATACATGATGAGAGGGATTTTCTTGCTACAACTACATCATTGTTTAAAAAGAGAGAGAATTGCATGTGTTTGACTAAATTGACATGATCGCCACATGTTTTGAATCTTGCTAATAGATGAAAAATGTCTAAGCTTTCTTGAGACTTCAAAGTAACACCTCTATTGTGATGTTGTAAATCTTGGGTGGTCATGTGCATGTTTTAAAAATGAGGGGCTATGAATTCATCTTGATATGAACTTGGAAGTCAGGGTATGACCATACCCGGTGATAGTATGCCCTGACAGAATAAATGATGAATGTTTTGACTGCATGGAGAATGGTTTTAAAAAATTAAAATTAGGCCTAAAGAGAGGTAGATTGTTACCCGAAGAAGGCGTTTGAGTGTAACGGCGGATCACTAAAAACCGTGTTTGTCGACTTGGGTGATATGATTGGCTAAGGCCAATGTATATTTGTCCTTGAGATTCTGGTATACTAGAATAGAAATTAGGACCCCAATTCATGCAACACACTTGGATTGGGGGCTTGGCCTCCTATTTAAGGGCAGATTCCATATAACCCATAGGATTGTAGAAATGTAGGGTGTTCCATCTATCTCAGAATTAAAATAAAGTGCGAGTCATGATTTCAAGGGAAGCATTTAAAGATTTTAATAATGCCCTTGTGTTTTACAAAATTAAGCGTAATGTGTCAATAAACTCTCTCAATTATTTTGTATTAAAAACATGTTATTTTTAGTTTTTTAACATACCAGTACATATGTATTGAGCCCGTGTATCTCAGCATCCAAGGCATAGTCCCATGGACCTATCCAGCAGTAAACCGGTTCGCATCAAAGATAGAAGTTGGTGAGCCTTCTCTATTCCGGAAGACCCATTGTGTAGATTTCTATTGTTTCTCCTGTTATGGTCTACTGGGGACTTGTCCCAATTTTAGAATATGATTTAGACGTGATGTTGGTTATCTGATTATTAGAGATTTTGCAGACGGTAGTTAAGTGTTATAGGATTCATGAAATCCGTGTGTGGTATGTTATCTTGAATTCAGTTAAGTTACGGTGTTACCATTTATTAATCTTCCGTATTTCCTTATTTTGTATGAGCATTGTTTATGATTACCAGATAGAATAAGGGCGCTCGGGCCTTCACGGTTTGGGATGTCCGTCAGGGCTAGGACCTCGGTTTGGATCATGACAAACCTCAAGCAAAATGTTGACCCACTTGATTTCTCAAACATGAGTCTAAAATCTGACATTTTTAAACTGACACTTTCTGAAAAAGGTAAAAAGATCAAAAGTGAGCAACAAAAAAAACTGAACTAGAATTGTCCAGGTACAAACATGAATGTTTTTTTGAAAAACAAAAGGTGACAAAATTAAGTCATGAAGTCTCTAAGGAGAAACATGATCTTGAAAGAGCTAATACGTGGATAGTATCTTAATTAATTGTTCATCAATTAGGTGAAAAATCACATAATGAAAAGGCAGGATTGGCGTTTTATAAAAGCTCTAATGTTATTATGGACCTGTGATATATATGTGGCATTCAAGGACACTTAACCACTGAATGTTCAGTTTCTGAAAAAAGAAGAGCTAGAAGCATTAACCTAGCAAAGAACTTTGGTTCCCTGTTAGCACAAAATAGCAGGAAAAGAAAAAAAATTGATCAGAGGAATATGTCACACAACCTATTGCTTCGATGGGCTAGAAGAAATCTTATTTACCTTTTTTCTTACAAGAAAGGACCCAAGATAATATGGGTTCCTAAATCTAACCCTTAAATTTTCTTTTGTAGGTAAGAGTGAAAGGAAGCAAGAAGCACAGGTACTTAGATAGGTTTTGCTCAAGACATATGACTGTTGATATCCTTTCGCTCTCCCAAATAAGTTGAGGGGAAGTATCATTTGTTGATGGAAAAAGGGGAAATGGTACAGGAGAAAATATTAGAACCTCTAAATCAAGGGTATAAGAATATTTCTATCTTGTGGAAGATTTGAAGCACAACCTTCTCAGTATATCACAACTGTGTGATAAAGGTAACAAAGAAATTTTTACTTCAACAGGTGGTATGGTCAAAAGGATGGATACCAAAGAGCTTTTTCTTACTGCAAAAAGGCACAATAATGTTTATAAAGTTGATATAATGAACATGCCAATAGCAAGGCTGACTTGTTTGAGTGTAATAGAGAATGATCCCTACCTTTGGTATAAGAAACTCTGACATGAAAGTTTGAAATAATTAAACAAACTAACTTCTAAAGATATGGTGCTGGGCTTGCCCAAAACCAAGTTCAAGAAAGAGAAAGTTTTTGGTGCTTGTCTAAGGAGGAATTAGGTAAGGTTTTCTTTCAAACCTAATAATTATGTCAACACAATAAAGTATCTTGACCTAATACATATGGATATTTGTGGACCAATGAGAGTTCAAAGAAGGTTTACCTGGACATTGTTTTTATCCCTCAAAGAAGATGATTTTGATATCTTTTTCTTTATTCATAAAGAAAATGAAAAGAAAACTAGGCAATTCCTTAATTTCCATAAGATCTAATCATGGTACAAAATTTGAAAATGCTAAGTTGTTGGATTTCTATTCCACTAATGGTATAGATAATAACTTCACTACTCTCAGAAAACCTCAACAAAAAGGAGTAGTGGAGAAAAAAATAGGACTTACGAAGATACGGCTAGAATAATGATGATTTTAGGGAATCTTGCAAAAAATCCTTGGGTTGAAGCAATCAGTATTATAAATAGATGCATGATTAGGCCTATTTTAGAGAAGACTCCCTTTGAATGACTAAAAGAAAGAAAACCAAATATAGCTCACTTTAGAACTTTTGGTTGAAAGTGTGTTATTCATAATAATGGAAAAGATAATTGGGGAAAATTTGTGCTAGAAGTGATGAGGGAATCTTCCTAGTTTATTCACGCCATAGCAAGTCATATAGGGTCTTAATCAATTGAACTAACCATGTTGAAGAATAAGTGCATGTAGTATTTGATGAGTCATGTGCTGAGAGTAAACTGAAGGAAGAATGTGAATTTGAAGAACAAGTGAAAGAGTAGGTTGTACAACCTAGTCTATTGATAGAGAGAACTAAACATGGAGGCATTTCAACAGGGGGAACAGAACCTGGAGGTACAATGATAGTGGGAAACTGAACCACCATCTACTCCAGCTCAAACCAATCACTGTGATCCTATAGCCTCTCAAGAAATTAAGGATCTCATCCTATTGAAAATGTTCTCACTGATCTTACCTCAGGAATTAGCATAAGATCTGGATTAAGGGGTATGTGCTCTTTCAAAGCCTTCTTGTTTGTGATTGAACCAAAGAAAGTAGATGAAGTACTTCTTGATGCTGATTGTATCATAGCTAAGCAAGAGGATCTAAACCAGTTTGAAGGAAGCAAAGTTTGGAACTTAGTTCCACCCCCAAAATATATAACTATTATTGGAACTAAATGGGTGTACAGAAATAAAGTTGATGAACATAGAACATTTACAAGGAATAATGTAATATTTGTGGTCTAAGCATACAACTAGGAAGAAGGAATAGATTTTGATGAGACTTTATGCCCTATGGCAAGACTTGAATCAATCACACTTCTTGTGGCCTTTGTTGCTTATAAGGAATTCATACTTTACCAAATTGATGTAAAGAGTGCATTCTTGAATGGTATTTTCAACGAGAATTTTTTTTGAGACAACCTCCTAGATTTGAAAGTAAAGAATTTCCAATGTTTACAAGCTTGATGAGGCTTTGTATGGAGTGAAAATAACTCAAAGATCTTGGTATGAAAGACTGTTAAAATTCCTTTTAGAGAGTGGATTGTAATACCTTGCACTTTTCGAAGCTTAAATTCGTTCTTAGAATATTAAGAAATAGATTCCAAAATTAAGAATATTTATTTCGTGTGGAATTTTCAAGATTTAGACCTCCCATTGTGTGAGAAATTGAATAATATTTCCATCAATACCAAATTCGCTAAATTTTGATACTCGGTTGATGAGTTAGAGTATTTTTAAGTAAACAGTGTGCCACCTGGGCACTTGGTGCATCGTGGAGGTGAGTAAAATTACAATTATCAAATTCTAGTGGCCCTTCGCAATATCCTCAAATCGTGGAGAAACCCAAATTCCCACAGCAGATCGACGTGATATTGGCGTATCGTGGAGAGGGCTAATTTCTCAATTGTCGATTTCCTGTAGCCCAACGCGATAGTGGCGCATCACTTCAGGGTCCAAAATGGCATTTCAAAGGGGCACTGAGATGGTGGCGTGTCATGGAGAATGTCAAATTACCACTCGTCCATTTTCCAGTAAGCCACCACGATAGTGGCGCATCACGGTGTCCACCCAAATTGGAAAAAAAAGTTATGTTTCCAGTTCCATCCAGAAGTTTAAAGAGGGCATTTTTGTCAATTCCCAAGGCCCCAATTTGGCAAAAACATGGTATTAAACCCATTATAAGATCTTTATGCCCAATTTCATCCCTTCTCTGCCAAAGCAAAACCCTAAAACTCCAAAGCTTCTTCTCCAAGAAATCAAAATCCTCTATTGATTCTCCAAGAAAGCTTGAGATCGAGGATTCCCAAGGCAAGATAATCAAGAAGTCATCCCCAAGAACTCAAATAGGAATCCATAATTCAAGAATCTCCATGTAATCATCAATAGAGGTATGTGGGGTTTATGAACAACGATCTTCTTCCATCCTTGTGCCCAAAACCAAGCTTCTACATTAAATTCATATGATTTTGAATGTTTATACATGAATTTCAAATTAGGGTTCATACCCATTATTTCTATTTGCAAAGTTATGATTTTGAGATATTTTGAAGATGAATTGCATGTCTATTTTTCATATTTCATGCCTATTGGAGTAAATTACAGATTTTGAGATGAATTATCATTATTTTCATTATCAAGCATGATCATTATGATGTTTTGACATGAAATTGAAGCATGGGTTACTACCCTAAGATTGAATATTATTATTTCAAGAAAGATGATGCTTTAAGTATCTCATAAACATATTGTTTTCAAATTACAGAAGAAGCTTTGATCTTTTGATTAACGATTTAGCTATGGAATCCAATTTTCAAATTATTACTAATTACATAATTTAGACCATCTTTATTTTTAGATTTTATCATAAAAAATGCAAAATTGATTTTAGATAAACCCTTATGCTAGTCTTAAAGTGCATTTCCACTAGAATGAGCTTACTGATAATAAGGGAGTAGTATTTGGTACCAAGCGAGTAGGTTGGGTTTAGCGCATCGTACTTTCATAGAACTACATATCCAATGTAAGTGCAGATTATTAGATTACTCCCATTTGTATATGGATGACAGATTTAACTTGTAATTGATCGCATGGATTAGGTTCTATTCTGATGGAAAGGATAAAATAACTCTTCACAAAGGCGGTAAGACATTGGACTCCATCTTAGCTCACATGGTTTATGATGGTTGAGCGAACATCCCTACTAGTAAACAAGACTTTTGAAAGATTTTCCTAATAGCAAAGAATAATAGAAAACCTTTTAGAAAATTAAGTATAAAGGCTCACAAATTTATTCAGATTATGCATTACAGAAAGATAATAGTTATAGACTTCAACTTTTATATTTTAGATTTAAGAAGTGAGCTCTATCTACACTTAGACAGTATGATTCACAAACAGAATACAAGTACAGCTTATAGAACTAAATGTTATTACTCACTAGATTTATGAAGTGTGATTGATTTTTTTTTTATTATTCATGATTTTAGTATTTTTGATATTCCAACTTGTGTGAGTCATTTTCATTTAGCATGCATTGTTTTATAAATTATGATAATGAGATAAAGTTTTACTTATGCATTTCACCCAATATACTCAGTACATCCTCAAAGTACTGATCCATATATATGTCTAAGTGCTACATTGTCTCATAATGTAGGTTCAAGTGCTCAGTATTAGCAGTGTAAGTAGTCTGAGCATCTCTATATACATCCTATAGTTGGTGAGTCCTTATAGTTCGGGGAATTTTTCACTTTGATTTTGCAGCTTATCTGTTTACATGATTTAGTATCCCTTTCAGAAAGTTTGAGTTAGCTGGGGGTTTGTCCCAGTGAGTCTCTAGTTTTTAGTAGTAGAGGATTGTCAAACTACTAGTTCTGATTCTGTTTATTCAATATTGAGATTTCAGACATTATTTCAGATATTATATTTAGATAGTTTTCTGTATTTAGCATGACTTGATGTCCATATTTCCATTATTATGTGTTTCAAATTCAGTAGTAGGTAGACAGGATTAGCTTAAGGCTATGCGTAGTCTTAAGCACCATATGACATCTCGGGATTAAATTTCAGGGCATTACAAACTTGGTATGAGAGACTAAGGTTTTTAGGATTCCTACGAAGTCAGACAAGCCGCATTTTGTAGAGTCTTGGCCATGGGTGTAAAGCATGCCATATTTATGAACATGAGGCTATAGAACGTCCTTAGTAAATCATCTCTTTCTTTCATGATCTATCATGCTTACAGTATCTCTATCTATTTTTAACTCGTGCTATTATGTGAAAGTTAAATATACCTCCTCATCAAGCTAACGCCCGCAGAAATGATAACCAACCTCCCCAGTCCACCGATTCTTTGAATGAGAATGTATCCTATGCTGATTTTAGGGCTTTCTTTCAGGCATTAGCCTAAGATATGACTGATAATGTTCAGGGTAACCATCAGAATCAGGCTATAGTCCCACTTCTGCAGAATTGTGACTTAGTAATAGCTAGAATCAGGGACTTTATGAGAATGAATCTGTCAGAGTTCTTTAGGTCAAAAGCATATGACGACCCACAACTTTTTATAAATAAGGTGAAGAAAATCATCCAAATTATGCATGTTTCTGAGGAAGAAGGCGTACAGTTAGCATCCTATAGATTGAAGGATGTAGCTTATGATTGGGAGGTTGTGTAGAGGAATGGTAGAGGTGAGGATGTAGTTCCTATGAGTTGGCAAGTGTTTTAGGATGGATTTCTAGATAGATTCTTCCCACGTGAGATGAGGCAAGCTAAGATAGAGGAATTTCTGAATTTGACGTAGGGCTCTATGTAAGTGAAGGAGTACTGCCTTAAGTTTATTCTATTGTCTAAGTATGCCCAGATATGATGGATAATCCTTGGGAAAGTATGAGTAAGTTTGTTACTGTAGTGTCTTATTTGGTAGTCAAGGAGAGTAGGACTGCCATGCTTATTAGAGACATGGATCTTGCTAGATTGATGATGCATGCATAGCCGATCAATGTAGAGAAGTTGAAAGAATGAGAGAGAGTAAATAAGAAGGCTAGAATAGGGCATTTTGAGTATGGCTAGGCTAGGTCTTATGGAGGGAATCTTTCATAATTATAGAATCGTTCATCTATGCCAACACCATCTTCATCTAGTTCTCCTACTCCTAAAGGTAGATAAGAGTAGTTGGGTAAGTCTTTTATGCCCCGATCCTAGAACAGTCTGGGTGGTAGGACTAATTATCTTCTATGTGCTAGTTATGCTAAGAGTCATCTTGCTAAGTGTTTAGCTAGCCAGAAGGGTTCCTTTGGTTGTGGAAAGTTGGATTACAATATAATAAATTGTCTGCATGCTAAGCAAAGAAATAGAGATGTTCATCCCCTGACTAAGGCTACTAGTACACTATCTCCTGTAGGTCGCCCAGTCCCTCCTCAGGGTTCATCATCTAGTACCAGGGGTGTTTAGTATCAGAATTTATTCTATGCTTTGCCATCTCATCAGGAGCAGGAGGATTCACCAAACATTGTTACCGGTATGCTTCATCTCTTTTATCTTGATGATTATGTGTTGCTATACCCTGGGTTGACTTTCTCTTATGTGACCCCATTAGTTGCTATAAATTTTAGGATAAGATCTGAAAAGATCCCTGATCCCTTGTTGGTTTCCACCCTAGTAGGTGGGTCAGTTGTTACTAAACAAATCTATAGAAAGTATCCTATCACTTTCTTTCATAAAATTATGTTAGCAGACTTAATAGAGTTACACATGGTTGACTTTGATCTTATTCTTGGTATGGATTGGCTCTATTCTTATTATGCTTTTATAGATTATCGCACCTAAATGGTAAATATTCAGTTTTTGATGAGCCAGTCTTTGACTGGTCAGGTAATTCATGTCTCCCAAGAGTCACTTCATATCTTCTCTTAAAGCAAGAAAGTTAGTTTCCAAACGGTGTATCTATCATCTAGTTCTAGTTAAAGACACTAATTCTAAGACTCCAGCAGGTCGGTCAGTCAGTAGAGTTAATGAGTTTCCTGATGTTTTTTCTCGAAGATCTTCCAAGGGTACCTCCTGATAGGAAAATAGAATTCAATATTAAACTTCTTCCAGATACTCAGCCTATTTCCTTCCCTCCTTATCATATGGCTCATGTCGAGCTTAAAGAGTTGAAAGAGAAACTCAAACTTCTTTTAGATAAAGGTTTCATAAGTCCTAGTGTTTCTCCATGGGGAGCTCCCTTCGTATTCGTGTGAAAGAAAAACGGTTCTTTACGTATGTGCATTGAATATCATCAGTTGAATAAAGTCATCGTCAAAAGCAAATATCCAGTTCCTAGAGTTGATGACTTATTTGATCAACTCCAAGGTGCAAGTTATTTCTGAAAGATAGACTTTAGATCTGGCTATTACTAACTTAAATTAAGGGAATGTGATATCCTAAAGATAGCTTTCAGAATCCGATATGGTCATTATAAGTTTCTAGTTATGTTCTTTGGACTAACCAATGCCCCAGCATCCTTCATGGACTTGATGAACAGAGTAATCAAACAATATCTGGATATGTTTGTAATAGTCTTTATCGATGATATTATCGTCTACTCTCATAGTGAGGATGATTATGAAGACCATCTTAGAAATGTGTTGCAAACTCTTAGAGATCACCAGTTATTCGCCAAATTCAGCAAGTGGGAATTTTGGCTAAAGTTAGTGGCTTTCCTTGGTCATATTATTTCTAGTGAGGGTATTAGAGTTGATCCCCAAAATACAAAGGCCATAAGAAATTGGCCTAGACCTATCTCTTAATTGGATATTAGGAGTTTCTTTGGTCTAGATAGTTATTACAGATATTTTTATGATGGTTTCTCATCCATAGCATCTTCTATGTCTATATTGACCTAAAAGAAAGTAAAGTTTTAGTGGTCAAATTCCTGTGAGAAGAATTTTAAGGAGTTGAAGACTCAACTCACTTCAGCACTAGTTTTAGCATTTCCTAATGGTACAAATAGTTTTATAGTTTATTGTGATGCCTCCAGAGTTATTTTTGGTTGTGTTTTGATGCAGAGAGGTAAAATCATAGACTATGCCTCTAGACAACTTAAGCCTCGTGAAAAGAATTACCCAACCCATGATCTTGAGTTAGCTGAAGTTGTGTTTGCTTTGAAATTTTGGTGACATTATTTTGTATGGTGTGCATGTTGGTGTGTTCACGAATAACAAAAGCTTGCAATATGTGTTTACTCAAACAGATTTTAATTTAAATCAGGCAAGGGGTTTAGAATTGTTGAAGGATTATGCTATGAGTGTGTTATATCATCCGGGAAAGGACAATATAGTGGATGATGCCCTTAGTAGATTGTCTATGGGCAGTGCTGCCCATGTTGACAATGATAAGAAAGATTTAGTTTGAGAAGTTCATCGATTAGATAGATTGGATGTTAGGTTGGTTGACTCAGCTGAATGGAATGTTTGGGTTCAGAGTAGTTCTGAATCTTCCAAAGTTTCAGATGTGAAGGAGAAGCAATATAAGGATTCTAGTTTGTTCAAACTAAAGGAGTTAGTTATATACCAAAAGTTAGAGGTTTTCTCCCAAGGGGGAGATGGTGTGTTAAGATATTAGAGTAGATTGTGTGTGCTATGTGTTGATGACTTGAGACTGCAAATTATGGTAGAAGCATATGGTGTGCCTTATTCTATTCATCTCAGTGCTACAAAGATGTACCCCAACTTGTGGGAAATCTATTGGTGGAGTGGTATGATGAGAGATATATTTGAGTTTGTGTCAAAGTGTGCAACTTTCCCATAGGTTAAGGTAGATCTCTAAAGACTTGGTGGTGCAGTGCAAGAGTTTGGTATCCCCACTTAGAATTGGGATGAGGTGAATACGGATTTTGTGATTGGTTTACCCCATTCTCATCATCAACCTGATCGATTTGGGTTATTGTTGACACATTGACTAAGACAACGCATTTCTTGCCAGTTCACAAGTCTTATACGACAAGATATTATGCTAAGTTATATATTTGAGAGATGGTTAAACTGCACAGAGTTTCTTTATCTATCATATTTGACAAGGGTACTGAATTTTTCTCTCAATTTTAGAGAGCCTTTTAGATGGGTGTTGGTACCCAAGTTCATCTCAGTTCATCTTCTCATATGCAGACAGATGATCCAGCAGAGAGGACCATGAAGACTTTAGAGGATACGTTGAGGGAATGTGTTCTTGATTTCAAAGGTAGTTGGGATGGGCATTTTCCATTGATTGAGTTCACTTATAATAACAATTGTCATGCTAGTATTCAAATGGTTCTGTTTAAAGCTCTTTATGGGTGAAGATATTGATCGCCAATTAGTTGGTTCAAAATAGGTGAGGCTGCTTTAATTGGGTCAAACATGGTGTTTGAGACCATGGAGAAAGTTTAATTGATCAGAGAGAGGTTGAAAGCATCCCAGAGTCATCAAAAATCCTATGCCGACATGAGAAGAAGGAACCTTGAACTTGAGGTTGATGATCTTGTGTATTTAAAAGTATCACCCATGAAAGGGGTAAAGAGGTTTGGCAAAAAGGGTAAGCTTAGTCCCGTTATGTAGGTTCCTTCCATATTTTGATTCGTGTTAGGAAGGTGGCGTATGAGCTCGAACTACCCGCTGACTTATCCTCAGTTCATCCAGTGTTCCATGTGTCCTTGTCGAAGAAGTTCATAGACTATTTAGCTGTTATAGTTTCTCTAGGAAGAACAAATATTCAGAATAGCCTTTCTTATGAAGATGTCACAGTAGAGATTCGTGGTCGTCAGATTCGTAGACTAAGGAACAAAGAAGTTCCCTTGGTCAAAATTCTGTGGAGAACTCAGTCCGTTGAGGGTGCTACTTGGGAAGTAGAAGCAGAAATGCGTACCAAGTATCCGCATCTCTTCACCACGAACTGTGATTTAGCCGAACGTAATACTCCTCCTTCTTTAACTTCTTTTCCATTTTTGGATTCAGCTATATAGTTATCTTCATGAGAATTCATGCACTCTCAGATCAGTTCTGTAGCTCATATTAATTGAGATTCAGTTGTTCAGTTTATTTCAGTTGTGTATAATATCTTATAGCCTCAGATTCCTCAGTATTTTTCAGCTAGATTATCCACATTCAAGGACGAATGTTCCCAAGGGGGAGATATTGTAATACCCCACACTTTTTCAAGATTAAATTCATTCCTAGAATGTTATGAAATAACTTCCAAAGTAAAGAATATTTATTTCATGTGGAATTTTCCAGATTTAGACCTCCCATTATGTAGGAAATTCAATAAGCTTTCCACCGATACCAAATTTTCCTAATTCTGATAATCGGTTTAGGAGTTAGAGCATTTTTAAGTTGATAGTGTGCCACCTGGGCACTTGGCGCGTCGCAGATGTGAGTGAAATTACAATTGTCAAATTCCAATGGCTCTCCGTAATAGCCTCGCATCTCAAAGGAACCCAAATTGCTAATTGTCCTATTCTAATAGACCGACACGAAATTGACGCATTATGGAGAGGGCTAATATACCAATTGAAAATTTCTAGTAGCCTAATGCAATAGTTACGTGTCGCGTCAGGGGCCAAAATGGCATTTCAAAGGGGCACTACGATGGTGGCGCATCATAGAGAATGTCCAGTTCCCACTTGTCTATGTTCCAGTAAGCCACCACGATAGTGGAGCATCGCGGTGGCCATCCAAATCGGAAAAATGTTACTTTTCCAGTTCCGTCCAGAATTTTAATGAGGCATTTTGGTCAATTTCCAAGGCCCCAATTCGCCCAAAACAAGGGGTTAAACCCATTCTAAGTACTTTATGGCTAATTACATCCATTCTCTCCCAAAGAAAAACCCTAAAACTCCAAAACTTCTTCTTTAAGAAATCAAAATCCTCCATTGATTCTTCAAGAAAGCTAAATATTGAGGATTCCCAAGGCAAGATAATCAAGAACCATCTCCAAGAACTCAAATAGGAATCCATAATTCAAGATTCTCTATCTAATGATTAATCGAGGTATGCGGGGTTTATGAACAATGATTTTCTTCCATCCTTGTGCCCAAAACTAAGCTTTTACATTAAATTCATATGATTTAGAATGTTTATACATGAATTTCAAATTAGGGTTCATACCCATTATTGCTATTTGCAAAGTTATGAGTTTTGATATATTTTGAAGATGAATTGCATGTCTATTTTTCATATTTTCATGCCTATTGTAGTAAATTAATGGTATTGAGATGAATTATAATTGTTTTCATTATCAAGCATGATTTTAATGATGTTTTGAGAAGATATTGAAGCATGGGTTACTACCCTAAGATTGAATATTATTATTTCAAGAAAGATGATGCTTTAAGCATGTCATGAACAAATTATTTTTAGTTTACAAAAGAAGCTTTTAGCTTTTGATCACCAATTTAGCTAGGGAATCCACTTATCAGATTATTACAGGTTACAAAATGTAGACCAACTTTATTTATAGATTTTATCAGATAAATGCATAATTAGTTTTATAGAAACCCTTATGCTAGTTTTAAAGTGGATTTTCAATAGAATGAGCTTGCAAATAATATGGGAGTAGTATTTAGAACTGAGCGGGAAGTGTGGGTTTAGCGCATCCTACTTTCATAAAACAATAGCCAACGTAGGTACGAATTATCAGATTATTCTAATTTCTATATAGATGACAGATTTAGCTTGCGATTGATTGCATGGATTAAGTTCTATTCTGATGGCAAGGGTAGAACAAATCTTCCCAATATGGGTAAGACATTGGACTCCATGTTAGCTCATATGGTTTATGTCGGTTAAGAGAACCTCCCTACTAGTAAAGAAGACTTTTGAAAGATTTCTCTAATAGAAAAGAAGAACAGAAAAGCTTTTAGAAAAATAAATGTAAAGGCTCACAGTTTTACTCAGAATAAGCTTTATAGAAAGATAACAGTTTCAAACTTCAGCTTTTAGTTTTTAGATTTCAGAAGTGAGCTCGTTCTACACTTAGACAGTATGATTCACAGAAAAATACAAGTACATCTTTCAGAACTAAATGTTATGACTCACTAGATTTATAAACTATTATTGATTTTTTTTATTATTCATGATTTCAGTATTTAAGATATTCCATCTTGTGTGACTCATTTTTATTTAACATGCATTGTTTTATAAATTATGATAATGAGATGATGTTTTACATATGCATTTCACCCTATATAATCAGTACATCCTCAAAGTACTAATCTACCTATATGTATCTGTGCTACATTGTCTTATAATATAGGTTTAGGTGCTCAGTATTAGTAGTGTGAGTAGTCCGAGCATCTCCATCTACATCTTACAGTTGGTGAGTCCTCATAATTTGTGGACTTGTTCACTCAGATTTTGCAGCTTATTAGTTTACATAATTTAGTATTCTTCTAAGACTGTTCGAGTTAAATGGGGGTTTGTCCCAGTGATTCTCTAGTTGTTAGTAGTAGTGGCTTGTCAGACTACTAGTTGTGATTTAACTTAGTCAGTATTGAGATTTCAGACATTGTTTCAGATATTATATTCAAACATTTTTCTATATTTAGCATGAATTTATGTCTATAATTCTATTATTATAAGTTTCAGATTCAGAAGCAGGAAGACAGGTTTAGCGTAAGGATACTCATTGTCTAGAGAATCATGTGACTTCTCAAGATTAGATTTTGGGGCGTTACATGGACATACTAGAGGTAAAATTGAAAACACTCTCTTCTTAAAAACTAATGGGAAGGATTTGTTGATTGTGCAGGTATATGTTGATGACATCATTTTTTGCTGTACAAATATAAACATGATTCATGACCTTAACAAACTCATGAGTTTTAAATTTGAGATGAGTATGATGGGAGAGATAAATTTTTTCTTAGGATTGCAAATCAAAAACAAAGCTTCTGGAACCATGATTCATCAAAAGAAAGTATGTAAAAGAACTTTTCAAAAGGTTCTACATAGAGGAAGCAAAGTAGATCCACACTATTCTTGCCATTTCCACAAAGCTAGATCTAGATGATACCAGTGCAAAATTTATATAGAGGAATGATAGGATCACTATTTTACCTCACAACAAGATGACCTAATATTTTTTTCAATATGGGATTGTGTTCAAGGTTTCAAGAAAATCCCAAGGAGTCCCATCTCAAATCTGTGAAGAGGATTTTTTGATATCTCAAAAGATCCACTGATCTAGGTCTTTGGTATCCTAAAGGCAGAAATTTCAAGTTGGTAGGTTATTCTGATGCTGATTATGTAGGCTATTTAGTGGATAGGAAAAACATCACATGTATGGTACACCTTCTTGGATCATTTCCTATCACCTGGTCCACTAAGAAACAAAACTCTATAGCTCTATCTACTGCTGAGGCTAAGTATGTTGCTGATTGGTCATGCTGTAATTAGTTGTTATGGATTAAACAATAACTCATGGATTTTGATATGTATGTAGGATGTGTTCCTATTTTTTATAATAATACATGTGCCATAAATATTGATAAAAAGCATATGCAACATAAAAGAACCAAACATATTGAGATTAGACACCATTTTCTTAGAGATAATGTTGAAAAAGGTCTTGTATCTTTTACGTTCTGTTTAGATCAAATTGTTCACATTTTCACTAAGGCATTAATTAGAGAACATTTTAATTAAATAGGTTAGACTTGGGGATGATTAATATTGCAGAACCTACCCTCAAAAATAAGCTAGAAAAGAATTATCTTACATCCTAGCTATTCATTTTTGTCTTGCACATATAGTTGTGTGTCCCAATTCTAGAAAATGATAATTTAATCAAGTCTTGTGGTCAGTTATGAAGAATCTGAGAAGACTAAAGCATGGAGGCTCTTGGATCATGCAAGATTTTCTTTACTTAAAGTCATTAATTGAGTATGTATTTTGGAACATCTAGTTGCTTGTGGTTCATAAGTTATAAAAGGATTTGTAACTACAAAAACCCCAAGAGTCTCATTTCTCTACAAGAAGTTGTTTTCATATTCCATCAAGTGTAACTTCTTCTTTTCATACTCAATTACACTTGACACACCCATCTACCTATACACACTTTATCTTCTCATTTTCCATTTAAATTTGATTCATCTATTTATCCATAAAAAACCTCATTCACTACTTATTTGTCTTCTATTAACTTTATGGACCATTATTGAAATTTCTCTCCAATGGCTTCTCAAAAACCTTCCTCTTCTACTCCTGGTAACTCCACTTCATCCACATCCACCACCTATCTTAAATATATAGTTAATCCTAACTTTGCCCTAGTTCTTTATATCTCCTACTACCACCAAATCTGTCCGTCAAGAAGTTCCTAAATATGTTCGTCTAGCTTGATCAAATCATCTAGAGATTACATCAATGTCTCAGATAAATGCTTTCCTACTCCTTCTACTTCCCTTACACCTGTAAGAACACCCCATACCAGAAATCATAAGAGGAATGAAGTTTTCTCTCTTGAGGCTACTCTTAGGGCTAGTAAAAAGAAGAAATCCTCTTCGTCCAAACCCTTTACTTCTCCCTCTAATTCGGATATCATGAGTCACTCCATTCATCATGGGAAGACATATAAGATCTCCAGTCCAAAGCCTTCTACTTACAAATCTTTTAAACATGCTACCTTACCTACCACTTCACAGAAATCCTCTCCAAAGAATCATTCCATACACTTTTAAAAAACCAAGACTTGTTCCACAACTAAGCCAAAAAAATGGGCCTCTAAACCTATTCCATCCTCTAATTATTAAGCCATTGAGGATAGTGTTCGTCCTCCTATTGAAAATAAGGATGTAAATATCTTTGATTAATTTGATGCCCATCTAAAGTACGTGTTGCACTTCTAAAAGAGGCAATTTATTGGTGGTCGTGTGATTACTAGATATGGGGGTCTTGAGATGTTAATTCTTATGGATAGAATTAGATTTCAAAGCTAGTACACATTATTTCTTCAAGGTGAGAGTCAACTTAAGTTAAGATGTCCTGAGATGTATGAATTTTACACAAATGGTGGTGCTGTGGAAAATCTCTTCACCATATCTGTGTGTGGTGTTTCTATTTATTTGTTTGTAGGCGATATTTCTGATAACGCTCAATCTACAGCTCTCGTAGGAGTGTAAAGCGGTCGTTGTCAAATATATAACCCAACTGGGTTGGGTATCAATCCCTCAGGGAATAGCTTGGTCAACAAGTAAGCAAAGATTACTAGACTTTTAGTGCAAGTCTCGTAAAAAGGGGGGATTGTAACGTGCAATTGATGTAAACAAAATAATAGAGTAAAAATGGAAATTAGCAAAGTAAAAAGTAAGAATGTTTGGTAAGATGTAAAACAATGAGAATTGAGAAGTTGGGCGTATGTCCACCTTATGAGTTATACGTCTCTATTGGCTATGAGTTATGCGGAATTCAGATATGCATGTGCTTATAGAGAATTGTATTCAATGGTAAATCCAAGCGTCTTTCGACCTTAACAAGGACAATTTCACTTTAACTCTTTCGAGCTTAAAGCATATCTAATGGTACAAATTCTCCAAGAGGTTAATCCAGTTATGGCACTAACTTTTTAATAGGGGATGGGACCCTATTACCTTGACATTATCTCTTTTCCAGACATATAACTTTTCTTTCGAAAAAGTTAATGCTATACTGGCGTTATTCTATGCGTCTGCAGCCACAAGAATTTGCATTAAGATGAAGAGAATAATGATATAAGCAACACACGTGTCACGAATTCACAAACTCATAGCCTTAGATAGTATCTCATAAGGCTTCCATAACCCCAACAGAGAAGTTTAGCTATTCATGAGTGCGATGGAAATCACAATAGACATTATCATTATACCACAATAAAAGATCTCACGTGTAGTATGGTGTGGTGTGGCGTTAGGCGTGAATTCCTTGCAAAATAGCAATTCTCTTGTTGTAAAATTAAAAGTCGAATAGCTAAAAAATAATGTCAACAATGAATTAATAAAGAAAATTGTTTTGATGGATGGATGGATGGGAATTGATGGAATGGGGGAATGAATTAGAGGTAGAATGTATTTTAATTGATGGAAGAAGAATTGATGTAGAATGGAAAGATGTCTTCAAATCTCTAGCAAGATAGGGTATTTATAACACCCATATCCTATTCCTACTAAGCTAATAAATTACTTAACCCAATCCTACTAGGTTAATGTATCATTATCCTAATCCTAATAAGTTACTGCTAGTCCCCAAAGTCTTCAGAAATGTTGTTTTTACCCAGGACAGATTTTCCATGCGCCACTTTTTGTCCTTGGCGCCCAATCTTTGTTTTCCTCCTTTTGTGAAGCTTTCTTTGGCGTCAAGTAATCCATAAAATGCTGAATTCTTCATCATTAATACCTGAAAACTTGCTAATCATGTTCGTTAGCTCACTTACAGGAAAAAGGACTAAAAGTGAATGAAATATATAATTTGTCCTCAAAACTTAGCTAAAATATGGGTAAAATATAGCACTATAGGCGTGTAAATTCACCTATCATGAACACCCCACACTTAAAGCTATGTTCGTCCTCGAACAAACTATCATGTCCATCTAAACATCAACTTAGGGTTTCACAGTAACAACACAAAATATTCGTCAAGACAAGCATATCAATCATTAACAAAGAGTTGTTTTCTGCTCATTAGTAGAAACAATTCAACCTCCAACATAGACTCGTGATGGTGGCCAACTCATATTCAAAAGTTAAGGCACAAAGAATCATACACAACTACCCAAAACTCATCAACCGTGTGTGTCTCACAATATATTACCCATAATCACTCATAAGTATAGCATATTTTTCAAACATAGGTATAAAAGTATCCTTGCTCTCGCTCTCACAAAGAATTCATATGTAGCAACTGATGTCCATAGGCTTTCCCTTAGTGTAATGCTCAACTAAATGTCAGAATGCTAAGCTTAGGATCAAATAGGTCTTTTACGGGTTGGATTGTAGGCTAAGGGACGGGTAAGACTATTTTGGCCAGAAATAGTGACTATGTTCCTAAGCGCTTTAATACATCACATTGTATCATTAACACTTTTTCTTTCAAACAACCTTTCTACGTTCTTTTATTCTACCACCCTTTTTCTCCTCTTTTGTTTTTTTTTTCAATTTTGAACATAACTAACTTTTTAGTTTTCCTTTCCTTTTTCTTTTCATAACATACCTCTTATGATAGCACTTTCTTTTTCATAACAAATTCAAGCAACAATACATTCTAAAGCATCATACTCACCCAATTTCCTCTTATCTTGTCACATGACTTTACACTTTAAAGCACTTAGGAATTTGGATCAAATTTTGGTCATGAAAAAAATGGATTAGGCTTACATATGAGGCTATTAAAGAAAATAGGCTAAAGTCTCAAAAGGGGTTAACTAGGACGATGTCCATGGGTAGGTTAGAATGAAGGTAAACAATTACGGGTTGCCAAAGAAATGCCTAAATCATCTCCTAAACTTGCACTCTTTATTTTCGCTTTACATACATACCAGGCAAGTTCTAGCATCAGGCACAAGCACAGAATATACTATTATCTCACACACACAAGGCACATGGTCGACTTTATTGGAAGTAGTATAGACTCTTGCCCCAACAGATGAAAGAATTGAACCACACAATGTCACTTAGTGAGTCACAATTAAAGCCTAAACATCTCAATAGTCATGCACAAACTCTTGTCATAATCTCATGCTTCCTATTAGAATAATTTCATGCGAAGTTAGGTAAAAAAATTTAACTAATACAAAAATGATAAATGAAAAAAAACTAACAAAAAAACTAAAGCAAACATAAATAAATGCAAATACGGATAAAGGAGTATAGCATGCAAATACCACCACCCCACACTTAGACGGGACACTGCCCTTAGTGGAAAATAAATACGAAGAACCTGGTCAGTCGGACTCGTCCTCTATGTCGGGGGTCATACCCCCTTCGTTGGAATCATCATAGGAGTCGTCGTCATCAGAATTCTCCTCCACGTCAGAGTCTGGCATTCGTCGCTCATCATCGGTCGGCACATCGTCATTAAGAGGTTCCTCAAAGTATGTACCTACTCCACACATCTCCCTTGCATGCACATTCATTGGATAGTCATGATCCAGCTGTTGGAGCTCTGCAGCAGTTGGAACACGTCCACAACTCATCATTGTGAACCTAGTCATGCCATAAAGATGGCGAAAGAAACTCTCATCCCGAGCATTTCTCTCTGCCGTAGTAAGGTTGACGCCATGTATCGTTTCAGAATCTTTGACCTTTGTGAGGTCAACCTTCTTTGGATTGTGTGGGAGTTTATGATCTGCTGGTTTCTCTTCAATGTCTTCCTTCCTCAAGATTGCAGTCAACAGATTGCTGAAGCTGAAGTGGGACCGCTTGTGTAGCCTAGCCTTCCGCATTGTAGATCGAATGATTGCCCCAATGTTGATAGGGACATTCTTCATCAATGCGTATACCAAGCACACTCTATCTCTTGTTATCTTGGTGTACTGGGTCCCTGGAATGAGGCAAGAGTTGACAATGCGCAACCATATGCTTGCTTCCCTATTCAAAGGAGCATATGGGAAGGTGTTATATCGTCCGGTGTCTTTATGTCTGCTCCACCTTGCCATGGATCTACTTCCACAAAGTGTGTGTCGAATTGCTCTATATGGAGGTCTACTGTACAGCTCTCGAAATTGTAATGGATCGACTGAAGGCAAGCCAAGAAAAGAGTTGAAGAAATCCGCATTGAGTTGTAAGACTTGGCCCCGAATCTTGACTTCGCTGCCTGTGGTTTTCGGCGACCAGTTGACATAAAATTCTCTTGTCAAATCGAGATTGCATTCTCCCATGTCTCGGAAGATGAAATCAAGATGTCATTCCAGGATCTTTGTCAACATGCGCGGCTCTTTCTTCGCTAGGCATTCCTTGTTTATCAAGTCCACATGAACGTATTTTCTTTCCTTGTTGTTCCTATACCATTCCTTCGCTTCCTCCTCAAGAACCCATTTTATTCCAAACATACGGCATGGTAATTGCATTGAGGATGATTCTCCTTGCTCTTTGCGGCCTCTTTTCGTGCCTTTTTGGGAAGTGGTAGCCTTATCTTTGCCTTGTCTTGCTTTGGGTGCAATTGTACCTGAGACTTAACGCAGTGTTCATGTTAGCATCATCTCAATGGATACAATCTATACACAAGCAATAGGGGTACCACCCCACACTTAATTTGTTGATACAAATTAGGGAAGTGAAAGTGGTCGATTACTTAGAATTCATCGACATACGTTTTAGGTGCTATATTCCAACAATAAAATTAGAGATGTCATACTTCTTGTAATCTTTGCAATGCTTTCATGATGGATATAGCAAGACTACTACATAGGGATTACATGAAGGTATAGTATCTACTAATAATCTTAACCTCCTATGTCGGTAGGCCACTATAAGTCTCATTCCGATGAACAAGTCGTTCCAACATGTAAGTATTCAAGTGACAAGAATATGCAACGTTAATGACTATAGCAATTCCGCAAGTAGTATAACAATGCATCAAAATCAAATTCACGTTGGAAACAAGTTAAGATTATCCTAACGTATATGTTCACTCACTTGGTTGTGTAGCAACAATTCAAACACATTCACATCACCAATACTTCTTCAAGATTTAGCAATTTATAATAGACGTAGTAATGTAGTACTTAAAAAAAATAAATGAGGAACAAAAGAGTACTTACGTGATTGAAGCCTTTGGAGATGTTCTTGTGAAGAAATAGAGCAAAAGAAAAATTTGTGAGAGGATTTGGTTGCTATGGGCAGCGCCTAAGTTAGGTTTTAAATGTGTTTGTGCTTTAAGACTAAGTCTCCTATTTATAGAACCAAGTTGGGTCGGGTTTTGACCCATTTAAAATCAGTTTTGGAGACAAAAAGTGACTATAGGCGGCGCCTTTAGCTTTGCCTATGCTTGGCATAGGCGGCGCCTTTTGCAAAGCCTTGTCTAGCATAGGCGGCGCCTTTAGCTTAGCATTTGGTGACCATAGGAGGCGCCTTTCACTTTGCATATAAGATTCAGAGACAAAAGGCATTAGCATAGGCGACGCCTATGCTATGGCATACTTGGGCATGGGCGGCGCCTATGATATGGCACACTAGATTCCAAGACCTTAGGCCATAGTATAGGCCTTGTCTTGTTCGTGGCGTAGTTTTACCTAGGCCTAGCCTTGTTCGATGCCTATATTTTTATGAGAAATGCTCAATCCATAGCCTTTTGCATCTTCATTCCTAACTTACCACCTTTCACATGCAACACGTCCAAATCGTAATTTGCAACCGATCTCCTCGTTTTATACCTCTTGCACCTACATTTGCTCAAAACCAATAAAAATGATTAGAACGATGGGTTGCCTCCGATCAAGCACCTTAGTTTTGGTCGTGGCACGACTCTTCTTTTTGGATTTTTATTTATCAAAAGCAAAAGACAAAAAATGCAAAATGATAAATGATAGGTTGCCTCCCATCTAACGCCTTATTTATTGTCGTGGCATGACATAGTTACCTCGAGTAATTAGACTTCATCGAGATAAGTGATGGCCATATAATTTATCGAATCTAGAGGACCGATATTGGGTTTAACTCGTTGGCCATTCACTTTGAAGACAACACCATTATTGTCTTCCAACTCAACTACTCCGGACGAGTAGACTTGGATAACTTTGTATGGACCAGACCACTTGGACTTTAACTTACCTGGGAATAGCTTCAATCTAGATTTGAAGGGAAGTACCATATCATTCTTTTGAAAGTTTCGTCGAACAATGCGCAGATCATGATACTTTTTCATCCGCTCCTTGTATATGTCTGATCTTTCATATGCATGGAGACGGAATTCGTCCATCTCGTTTAGCTGCTCAACTCTCAGATTCATTGCATCATCCCAATTCACATTCAATCGCTTTAATGCCCACAATGCCTTATGCTCAATCTCAATGGGTAAGTGACAAGCCTTCCCATAAACTAGTTGATAAGGTGACATGCCAATTGGTGTTTTGAATGCAGTCCTATAGGCCCATAGTGCATCGTCCAACTTCCGAGACCAATCTTTCCTATTAGAATTTACCGTCTTCGCAAGGATTTGCTTGATCTCCCGATTGGAAACCTCTACCTGGCCACTAGTTTGTGGGTGATAAGGCGTGGCTACCTTATGTTGCTTGACACCATATTTTGCCAACACGAATTTGAATAGCTTGTTGCAAAAGTGAGATCCTCCATCGCTTATAATAGTACGTGGTACTCAAAAGCGAGAGAAAATATTCCTCTTCAAGAATGCTACAACACGCTTTCCTTCATTGTCGGCCAACGCTACAGCTTCAACCCATTTTGCGACATAATCTACAGCAACTAGGATGTACTTCATTGCAAACGAATTTACGAATGGACCCATGAAATCAATACCCCATACATCAAATAGCTCTACCTCAAGAATTTTCAACATAGGCATCTCATGGTGTTTTGAAATAGCGCCTTGGCGCTGGCATTGGTCGCATCTTCTAACAAAGTCATAGGCATCTCTAAATATCGAAGGCCAATAATATCCACTTTGCAATACCTTTCTTGCTGTCCGATTACCTGCGTGATGTCCTCCAACTTGGGAAGTGTGGCATGCTTCCAATATAGTAGGCACCTCTACATGAGATATACATCGTTGGATAATACCATCCGCACATCGTCGAAACAAATATGGCTTATCCCAATAGTAGTGTTGTACGTCATGCATTTGATGGTAGGATAAGTTTGCAGGTACCACATTACTCACCACAAAATTCGCAAAGTCGGCATACCATGGTAATCCTTCCATTGGTGCCGCTAAGATCTCCTCATCAGGGAATGCATCATCAATCTCGATTTCAGGCTGCGCCATATGCTCGTTCTTGAGTCTAGATAGATGATCAGCCACTTGGTTCTCACAACCTCTTCTATCTTTAACCTCGAAATCAAATTCTTGCAGCAGCAAAACCCATCGAATTAGTCTTGGTTTTGCATCGTTCTTTGTCATTAGATACCTTAGAGCTGCATGGTCTGTATGAACGATCACTTTGGTACCCAATAAATAAGCTCGGAACTTCTCAAACGCATACACAACCGCTAGGAGCTCTTGTTCTATGACAGTGTAGTTCTTTTGGACTTCGTTTAGGACCTTGCTCGCATAGTAGATAGGATGAAATAGCTTCTCCTTTCTTTGTCCAAGTACAACACCAACGGCTACCCCACTAGCATCACACATGACTTCGAACGGGAGAGACCAATCTGGTGCTACCATGATAGGAGCTTCAATTAGTTTTCCTTTGAGGCATTCAAATTCCTTCAAACAATCTTCATTGAAGTCATACTTTGCGTCTTTCTCCAAGAGTTTGCACAATGGACTAGTAATTTTGGAGAAATCTTTGATGAACCATCGATAGAAACCTGCATGACTGAGAAAACTACGAACTCCCTTCACAGAAATTGGAGGTGGTAGCTTCTCAATGATTTCAATTTTCGCTCGATCAACCTCAATTCCCCTTTCGGAGATTTTATGCCCAAGAACGATACCTTCTTTGACCATAAAGTGGCACTTCTCCCAATTCAGCACTAGGTTGAATTCTACACATCTTTCCAATGCCATGCTTAGGTTTGTCAAGCACGCTTCAAAAGACTCACCAACAACTGAAAAATCGTCCATAAATACCTCCAAAGTGTCTTCAACCATATCAGAAAAAATGGACATCATAAATCGCTGAAAGGTGGCTGGTGCATTACATAGCCCGAATGGCATACGTTTAAAGGCAAATGTACCATATGGGCATGTGAAAGTTGTCTTCTCTTGGTGTTCGGGGGCAATACAAATCTGATTATAGACTGAATAACCATCTAGGAAACAAAACCATCTTTTCCCCGCTAATCGATCTAGCATTTGGTCCATAAATGGCATTGGAAAGTGATCTTTGAGTGTCCATGAATTTAGCTTTCGGTAGTCCATGCATACTCTCCATCCGGTGATGGGTCTAAGTGGAATAAGCTCATTCTTTTCATTCGCGACCACCGTCATGCCTCCTTTCTTGGGAACACATTATACCGGGCTTACCCATGTACTATGAGAGATCGGATACACAACTCCTGCGTCAAACCACTTGATGATTTCTTTCTTCATCACTTCTTGCATAGGTGGGTTTAGACGCCTTTGATGCTCAGTGGTGGGTGTGCAATTCTCTTCAAGCTGAATCTTGTGTGTACAAATCCCAGGTGGAATACCAATAATATCCGCAATGGTCCATCCAATGGCTCTAATATACTTCCTTAGAATAGCAATGAGAGCTGCAACTTGTTGCTCACCCAAATCTGCTGCCACAATGACTGGAAGTGTGTTTCCGCTTCCTAAGAATGCATACTTTAAATGACTTGGCAGCACCTTCAATTCTAACGTGGGTGACTCTTCAATAGATGGCTTAGCTGGTGGTGTGGGTCGATTTTTGAGATCAAGGTCCTGCTTCTTGGGAGCATGGCGATATGTCCCTAATCCTGATAGAGCACAAATAGCTTCTTCACAATTTTCAGCAACCTTACTCTCACCATTCATAAGCAAAGTCGCCAATGGGTCATCCATCAGCTGCTCCTCTTCAAGTAATTCTTTCTCATCATCAAAGTAAACATCAGCCACCGAGAATACATTCAGCTCTTTGGGTTGCTTCATTGATTTGCAAACATCAAAGCGAACTACTTCGTCATTTATTCGTAATGAAAGCTCATTAGCTCTCAAATCAATAAGTACACTTCCCGTAGCAAGGAAAGGGAGCCCCAAGATTATGGGGACTTCTGAATCTGCCTCACAGTCCAAAATAACAATGTCTGTCGGAAAGATGAATGAAGAAACCTTTACCAATACGTCACATAGAATACCAACAGGTCATTTTACCGACCTATCCGCCATTATGAGCCTCATATTGGTTGGAGTAGGGCCACCCAACCCTAACTTTTGAGAGATAGATAGTTGCATCAAATTGATGCTGGCTCCTAAATCAGATAATGCCTTGGCAAAATTTAAAGATCCAACGGTGTAGGGAATAGTGAAAGCACTGGGGTCAGCCTTCTTCTGAACTATTGATCGGGTAGCGATTACGCTGCAGTGATGAACATCATCTTTCAACTCCTAACTTGCTGCCCGCTTCTTTGTTAAAAGATCCTTCATAAATTTTGCATACCCAGGCATTTGTTCAAGTGCCTCCACTAATGGAACATTAATGGTCAGCTGTTTTAACATAGTCATGAATTTGCTGAACTTCGTGTCATCCGCCACCTTCTTCAATCTTTGAGGGAAAGGTGGTGGTGGGTATGAAATTATTCTCTCCGTGGTTTTCTTCTCTTCTTTCTTCCGTTTTTCAGCTTTTTCAGGTTGCAAATCGTGAGGGGTGACGTTATGGACGTCAGGATCAGCTGCTGCGGCATCTTCCCCTTTCGCCTTATTATTAATGTCCATTACTTCGTCAACCACTTGCTTGTCTTTTGCTGAAGTTTCCAGTACCTTACCACTTTGGGTAGTAATGGCCATGCATGAACAATCATTCCTTGGGTTTTGCACAGTGTCGCTAGGTAAAGTGCCAGCCTTTCTTTGATTGAGAGCTGCTGAAAGTTGGCTCAATTGCTGCTCTATTTGCTTGATTAAAGTTGAATGGGAATTAACTAATTGTTTCATGGAGGACAAATCATTTATTACCTCTATTACTCCAGCGCTCGTTGCTTCCACTCCTTTCAATAGTTTAGCCATCATCTTTTCCATATTTCCAGAACTAGATGTGGTGGCGTCACGTCTTCCAGGGGGAACGTACAAACCACTCTTTTCATTCTTGTTCTTCCAACTACCTTGGTCCTTGTTTCCAGATTTATCATAGTAGTTCCGACCTTGGTTTCCTTGGGTATTACCTCGGAAACACCCCTGATTGTTCAAGTAGTGGGCCTCTTCTTTCGAAGCAGATTCATTTCTTCCTTTTGATGCAATAGATTTCACTTTTTTGGTCTTCCCTGATAATAAATGCTTTGTAAGAAGATCCACTTGTGTTTTAATGTGCGCCATATCTTGGTCGTGTTCATCTTCTCTTCTCCTTTGGTCTGCAGTCATGCCAATAGATAAAGTGGGGCTTGCTACCTCAGAATCCCTGGTATGCCAAGCTCTACTTTGCTTCGTCATCCGATCTAGCATATTGCTTGCCTGCTCAAAGGTGAGGTCCATAAAAGATACTCCAGCCGCATTATCCACCACTGGTTTAGTTATTGAATTCAAGGCTCTGTATAATATATCCATTAGGTGAACATTAGTCATGTGATGGTTTGGGCACCTCGTTAGCTTTGTCTTGAACCTCTCCCATGTTTCATGAAGGGCTTCAGTTGGAAGCTGACGGAAGTTGCTGATTTCATCTCTCAATTGTGCTCTTTTGGATAGCGGAAAGAATCTTTCTAGGAAAGCATCTCTCAATTGCCTCCAATTTGTAATAGAATCAGGAGTCAGCCTGTTCAACCATAAAGTTGCCTCCCTAGACAGAGACAATGGAAATAGACATAATCGAATTGCATTCTGACCAACACCAGGATTGTCAAACGACTTGCATGTAGAAATAAAGTTGATGAGATGCATATTCGGATCATCGCCTACTAGTCCACCAAATAATCCCTTGAGTTGCAATAATTGAATCATGGCGCTTGTGATGTTGAACTTGGCTCCGGGTGCCAATGGTGGAGGAATAATGGCTCCTATGGCTCCAGCTCCATCAAGATCATCATCATCATCATCGAAAGCTGGTTGCATGGCTCGGCGTTCAGGTCTAAACCTAGTTTAACGATCTCTTCTATTGGAAGGTGTGGCGATCTCAGCGGCATGCCTAGGGTTTAGTAACTCGTCATCACCTAGGACCTCGTCGTCAGGATTTATTGCTCGCCCAGGGTTATCAATATTCCTCTTGATGTACTTGAGCGGCGGCTAGCGCAGCTAGTTTTGCCTGTTCCTGATGAGCAGCCATCCTTTCAATTTCGTGTTGTGCCTCCATTCTGCCAATACGTTGTGGTTCAGGATTGATAGGTAATAACGATTGACCAGAACTTCGAGTATGGGGCATGCACTAAATAAAAACCTGCAGTAAGCAAAAATAAAAACTAAAAGTAAAAGTACGAGAATCTTTGACCAAAGGGTCTAGTAATTATCACAAACTTAATTGACACTCGTATTCCCCGGCAACGACGCCAATTTTCGATAACGCTCAATCTACAGCTCTCGTAGGAGTGTAAAGCGGTCGTAGTCAAATATAGAACCCAACTGGGTTGGGTATCGATCCCTCAGGGAATAGCTTAGTCAACAAGTAAGCAAAGATTACTAGACTTTTAGTGCAAGTCTCGTAAAAAAGAGGGGATTGTAAAGTGTAACAAAATTATTAAAGTAAAAACTGAAAATAGTAAAGTAAAAAGAAAGAATGTTTAGTAGATTGTAAAACAATGAGAATTGAGGAGTTGGGGTTATGTCCACCTTATGAGTTGTACGTCTCTATTGGCTATGAGTGTGCGGAATTCAGACATGCATGTGCTTATAGAGAATTGTATTTGATGGTAAATCCAAGCGTCTTTTGACCTCAACAAGGACTATTTCACTTTAACTCTTTCGAGCTTAAAGCGTATCTAACGGTACAAATTCTCCTAGAGGTTAATCCAGTTACGGCACTAACTGTTTAATAGGGTATGGGACCCTATTACCTTGACATTATCTCTTTTCCAGACATATAACTTTTCTTTCAAACAAGTTAATGCTATACTGGAGTATTCTATGCGTTTGCAACCACAAGAATTTGCATTAAGATGAAGAGAATAATGATATAAGCAACACATGTGTCACGAATTTACAAACTCATAGCAATAGATAGTATCTCATATGGCTTCCATACCCCCAACAGAGAAGTTTAGTTACCCATGAGTGCGAAGGAAATCACAATCGACATTGTTATTATACTGCAATAAAGATTTTGTGTAGTAATAGTGTGGTAGGCGTTAGGCGTGAATTCCTGGCAAAGTAACGTTTCTCTTGTTGCGGAAATTAAGAATTGAATAGATGAATAGAAGAAGAATTAGAAGTAGAATGTATTGTAATTGATGGAAGAAGAATTGATTGTAGATAGGAAAGATGTCTTCAAATCTCTAGCAAGATAGGGTATTTATAACACCCATATCCTATTCCTACTAAGCTAATAAATTACTTAACCCAATCCTACTAGGTTAATGTATCATTATCCTAATCCTAATATGTTACTGCTAGTCCCCAAAGTCTTCAGAAATACTATTTTTGCCCAGGACAGATTTTCCATGCGCCACTTTTGGTCCTTAGCGCCCAAGCTTTGTTTTCCTCCTTTCGTGAATCTTTCTTTGGCGTCAAGTAATCCATGAAATGCTGAATTCTGCATCATTTATACCTGAAAACTTGCTAATCATGTTCGTTAGCTCACTTACAGGAAAAAGGACTAAAAGTGCATGAAATATATAATTTGTCCTCAAAACGTAGCTAAAATATGGGTAAAATATAGCACTATAGGCGTGTAAATTTGCCTATCATCAACACCCCACACTTAAAGCTTTGTTCGTCCTCGAACAAACTATCATGTCCATCTAAACATCAACTAAGGGTTTCACAGTAACAACACAAAATATTCGTCAAGACAAGCATAGCAATCATTAACAAAGAGTTGTTTTATGCTCATTAGTAGAAACAATTCAACCTCCAACATAGACTCGTGATGGTGGACAACTCATATTCAAAAGTTAAGGCACAAAGAATCATACACAACTACCCAAAACTCATCAGCCGTGTGTGTCTCACAATATATTACCCATAATCACTCATAAGTATAGCATATTTTTCAAACATGGGTATAAAAGTATCCTTGCTCTCGCTCTCTCAAAGAATTCATATGCAGCAACTGATGTCCATAGGCTTGTCCTTAGTGTAATGCTCCACTAAATGTCAGAATGCTAAGCTTAGGATCAAATAGGTCTTTTACGGGTTGTAATGTAGGCTAAGGGACGGGTAGGACTATTTTGGCCAGAAATTGTGACTATGTTCCTAAGCGCTTTAATACATCACATTGTATCATTAACACTTTTTCTTTCAAACAACCATTCTACGTTCTTTTATTCTACCACCCTTTTTCTCCTCTTTTGTTTTTTTTTTCAATTTTGAACATAACTAACTTTTTAGTTTTCCTTTCCTTTTTCTTTTCATAACATACCTCTTATTATAGCACTTTCTTTTTCATAACAAATTCAAGCACCAATACATTCTAAAGCATCATACTCACCCAATTTCCTCTTATTTTGTCACATGACTTTACACTTTAAAGCACTTAGGAATTTGGATCAAATTTTGGTCATGAAAAAAATGGATTAGGCTTACATATGAGGCTGTTAAAGAAAATAGGCTAAAGGCTCAAAAGGGGTTAACTAGGACGATGTCCATGGGTAGGTTAGAATGAAGGTAAACAATTACGAGTTGCCAAAGAAATGCCTAAATCATCTCCTAAACTTGCACTCTTTATTTTCGCTTTACATACATACCAGGCAAGTTCTAGCATCAGCCACAAGAACAGAATATACTATTATCTCACACACACAAGGCACATGGTCGACTTTATTGGAAGTAGTATAGACTCTTGCCCCAACAGATGAAAGAATTAAACCACACAATGTCACTTAGTGAGTCACAATTAAAGCCTAAACATCTCAATAGTCATGCACAAACTCTTGTCATAATCTCATGCTGCCTATTAGAATAATTTCATGCAAAGTTAGGTAAAAAAATTTAACTAATAAAAAAATGATAAATGAAAAAAAAACTAACAAAAAAACTAAAGAAAACATAAATAAATGCAAATGCGGATAAAGAAGTATTGAATGCAAATACCACCACCCCACACTTAGACGAGACACTGCCCTCAGTGGAAAATAAATACGAAGAACCTGGTCAGTCGGACTCCTCCTCTATGTCGGGGGTCATACCCCCTTCGTCGGAATCATCATAGGAGTCGTCGTCATCAGAATTCTCCTCCACGTCGGAGTATGGCATTCGTCGCTCATCATCGGTCGGCACATCGTCATCAAGAGGTTCCTCAAAGTATGTACCTACTCCACACATCTCCCTTGCATACACATTTATTGGATAGTCATTATCCAGCTGTTGGAGCTCTGTAGCAGTTGGAACACTTCCACCACTCATCATTGTGAACCTAGTCATGCCATAAAGATGACGAAAGAAACTCTCATCCCGAGCATGTCTCTCTGTCGTAGTAAGGTTGACGCCATGTGTGGTTTTAGCATCTTTGACCTTTGTGAGGTCAACCTTCTTTGGATTGTGTGGGAGTTTATGATCAGCTGGTTCCTCTTCGATGTATTCCTTCCTCAAGATTGTAGTCAACAGATTTTCGAAGCTGAAGTGGGACCGCTTGTGTAGCCTAGCCTTCCGCATTGTAGATCGAATGATTGCCCCAAGGTTGATAGGGACATTCGTCATCAATGCGTATACCAAGCACACTGTATCTCTTGTTATCTTGGTGTACTGGGTCCCTGGAATGAGGCAAGAGTTGACAATGCGCAACCATATCCTTTCTTCCCTATTCAAAGGAGCATATGGGAAGGTGTTATGTCGTCCGGTGTCTTTATGTCTGCTCCACCTTGCCATGGATCTACTTCTACAAAGTGTGTGTCAAATTGCTCTATATGGAGGTCTACTGTACAGCTCTCGGAATGGTGATGGATCGACTGAAGGCAAGCCAAGAAAAGAGTTGAAGAAATCCGCATTGAGTTGTAAAACTTGGCCCCGAATCTTGACTTCGCTGCCTGTGGTTTTCGGTGACCAGTTGGCATAAAATTCTCTTGTAAAATCGAGATTGCATTCTCCCATGTCTTGGAAGATGAAATCAAGATGTGATGCCATTATCTTTGTCAACATGCGCGGCTTCTTCTTCGCTAGGCTATCCTTGTTTATCAAGTCCACATGAACATATTTTCTTTCCTTGTTGTTCCTATACCATTCCTTCGCTTCCTCCTTAAGAACCCATTTTATTCCAAACATACGGGGTGTTAATTGCATTGAGGATGATTCTCCTTGCTCTTTGCGGCCTCTTTTCTTGCCTTTTTGGGAAGTGGTAGCCTTATCTTTGCCTTGTCTTGCTTTGGGTGCCATTGTACTTGAGACTTAACACTGTGTTCATGTTAGCATCATCTCAATGGATACAATCTATACACAAGCAATAGGGGTACCACCCCACACTTAGTTTGTTGATACAAATTAGGGAAGTGAAAGTGGTCGATTACTTAGACTTCATCGACATACGCTTTGGGTGCTATATTCCAACAATAAAATCAGAGAAGTCACACTTCTTGTAATCTTTGAAATACTTTCATGATGGATATAGCAAGACTACTACATAGGGATTACATGAAGGTATAGTATCTATTAATAATCTCAACCTCATATGTCGGTAGGCCACTATAAGTCTCATTCCGATGAACAAGTCGTTCCAACATGTAAGTATTCAAGTGACAAGATTATGCAATGTTAATGACTATATCAATTCCACAAGTAGTATAACAATGCATCAAAATCAAATTCACATTGGAAACAAGTTAAGATTATCCTAACGTATATGTTCACTCACTTGGTTGTGTAGCAACAATTCAAACACATTCACATCACAAATACTTCTTCAAGATTTAGCAATTTATAATAGACGTAGTAATGTAGTACTTACGAAAAATAAATGAGGAACAAAAGATTACTTACGTGATTGAAGCCTTTGGAGATGTTCTTGTGAAGAAATAGAGCAAAAGAAAAATTTGTGAGAGGATTTGGTTGCTATGGGCGGCGCCTAAGTTAGGTTTTCAATGTGTTTGTGCATTAAGACTAAGTCTCCTATTTATAGAACCAAGTTTGGTCGGGTTTTGACCCATTTAAAATCGGATTTGGAGACAAAAAGTGACTATAGGCGGCGCCTTTAGCTTTGCCTATGCTTGGCATAGGCGGCGCCTTTTGCAAATCCTTGTCTAGCATAGGCAGCGCCTTTAGCTTAGCATTTGGTTACCATAGGTGGTGCCTTTCACTTTGCATATGAGATTCAGAGACAAAAGGCTTTAGCATAGACGACGCCTATGCTATGGCATACTTGGGCATGGGCGGCGCCTATGCTATGGCACACTAGAATCCGAGACCTTTGGCCATAGTATAGGCCTTGCCTTGTTCGTGGCCTAGTTTTACCTAGGCCTAGCCTTGTTCGATGCCTATATTTTTATGACCAATGCTCAATCCATAGCCTTTTGCATCTTCATTCCTAACTTACCACCTTTCACATGCAACACGTCCAAATTGTAATTTCCAACCAATCTCCTCGTTTTATACCTCTTGCACCTACATTTGGTGACCATAGGCGCCTCTTATAGTCACTTTTTGTCTCCAAATCCGATTTTAAATGGGTCAAAACCCGACCCAACTTGGTTCTATAAATAGGAGATCTTAGCGGCAACGGCGCCAATTTTTGATAACGCTCAATCTACAGCTCTTGTAAGAGTGTAAAGCGGTCGTTGTCAAATATATAACCCAATTGGGTTGGGTTATATATTTGACAACGACCGCTTTACACTCTTACAAGAGCTGTAGATTGAGCGTTATCAAAAATTGGTGCGCCATATCTTGGTCGCGTTCTTCTTCTCTTCTCCTTTGGTCTGCAGTCATGCCAATAGATAAAGTGGGGCTTGCTACCTCAGAATCACTAGTATTCTAAGCTCTACTTTTTCTTCATCATCCGATCTAGCATATTGCTTGCCTTCCCAAAGGTGAGGTCCATAAAAGATCCTCCAGCCGCATTATCCACCACTTGTTTAGTTATTGAATTCAAGTCTCTGTATAATATCTCCATTAGGTGAACATTAGTCATGTGATGGTTTGGGCACCTCGTTAGCTTTGTCTTGAACCTCTTCCATTTTTCATGAAGGGCTTCAGTTGGAAGCTGACGGAAGTTGCTGATTTCATCTCTCAATTGTGCTCTTTTGGATGGCGGAAAGAATCTTTCTAGAAAAGCGTCTCTCAATTGCCTCCAATTTGTAATAGAATCAGGAGTCAGCCCGTTCAACCATAAAGTTGCCTCCCCAGACAGAGACAATGGAAATAGACGTAATCGAATTGCATTCTGACCAACACCAGGATTATCAAACGACTTGCATGTAGAAATAAAGTTGATGAGATGCATATTCGGATCATGTCCTGCTAGTCCACCAAATAATCCCTTGAGTTGCAATAACTGAATCATGGTTCTTGTGATGTTGAACTTGGCTCCGGGTGCCAATAGTGGAGGAATAATGGCTTCTGTGGCTCCGGCTCCATCAAGATCATCATCATCATCATCGAAAGCTAGTTGCATAGCTCGGCGTTCAGGTCTAAACCTAGCTTGACGATCTCTTCTGTTGGCAGGTGTGGCGATCTCAGCGGCATGCCTAGGGTTTAGTAACTCGTCATCACCTAGGTCCTCGTCGTCAGGATTTATTGCTCGCCCGGGGTTATTAATATTCTGGTGATGTACTTGAGCGGCAGCTAGCGCAACTAGTCTCGCCTGTTCCTGTTGAGCAGCCATCCTTTCAATTTCGTGTTGTGCCACCATTCTGCCAATATGTTGTAGTTCAGGATTGATAGGTAATAACGGTTGACCAGAACTTCGAGTATGGGGCATGCACTGAATAAAAACCTGCAGAGAACGAAAACAAAAACTAAAAGTAAAAGTACGATAATCTTTGACCAAAGGGTCTAGTAATTATCACAAACTTAATTGACACTCGTATTCCCCAGGAATGATGCCAATTTTTGATAACGCTCAATCTATAGCTCTCGTAGGAGTGTAAAGCGGTCGTTGTCAAATATATAACCCAACTAGGTTGGGTATCGATTACCTAGGGAATAGCTTGGTCAACAAGTAAGCAAAGATTACTAGACTTTTAGTGCAAGTCTCGTAAAAAGGGGGGATTTTAGCGTGCAATTGATGTAAAAAAAAATAATAGAGTAAAAATGGAAATTAGCAAAGTAAAAAGTAAGAATGTTTGGTAAGATGTAAAACAATGAGAATTGAGAAGTTGGGGGTATGTCCACCTTATGAGTTATACGTCTCTATTGGCTATGAGTTATGCGGAATTCAGACATGCATGTGCTTATAGAGAATTGTATTCTATGGTAAATCCAAGCGTCTTTCGACCTTAACAAGGACTATTTCACTTTAACTCTTTCGAGCATAAAGCATATCTAATGGTACAAATTCTCCAGGAAGTTAATCCAGTTACGACACTAATTTTTAATAGGGTATGGGACCCTATTACCTTGACATTATCTCTTTTCCAGACATATAACTTTTCTTTCGAACAAGTTAATGCTATACTGGCGTTATTCTATGCATCTGCAGCCACAAGAATTTGCATTAAGATGAAGAGAATAATGATATAAGCAACACACGTGTCACGAATTTACAAACTCATAGCCTTAGATAGTATCTCATAAGGCTTCCATAACCCCAACAGAGAAGTTTAACTATTCATGAGTGCGATGGAAATCACAATAGACATTATCATTATACCACAATAAAAGATCTAACGTGTAGTATGGTGTGGTGTGGCATTAGGCGTGAATTCCTTGCAAAATAGCGATTCTCTTGTTGTAAAATTAAAAGTCGAATAGCTGAAAAATAATGTCAACAATGAATTAATAAAGAAAATTTTTTTGATGGATGGATGGATGGTGGATGGATGGGAATTGATGGAATGGGGGAATGAATTAGAGGTAGAATGTATTGTAACTGATGGAAGAAGAATTGATTGTAGAATGGAAAGATGTCTTCAAATCTCTAGCAAGATAGGGTATTTATAAAACCCATATCCTATTCCTACTAAGCTAATAAATTACCTAACCCAATCCTACTAGGTTAATGTATCATTATCCTAATCCTAATAAGTTACTGCTAGTCCCCAAAGTCTTCAGAAATGCTATTTTTGCCCAGAATAGATTTTCCATGTGCCACTTTTGGTCCTTGGCGCCCAAAATTTGTTTTCTTCCTTTTTGTGAAGCTTTCTTTGGCGTCAAGTAATCCATAAAATGCTGAATCCTGCATCATTTATACCTAAAAACTTGCTAATCATGTTCGTTAGCTCACTTACAGGAAAAGGGACTAAAAGTGCATGAAATATATAATTTGTCCTCAAAACTAAAATATTGGTAAAATATAGCACTATAGGCGTGTAAATTCGCCTATCATCAATTTCCCTTAATCTTTATCTTCCTCTTGAGAGTTGGGATAACTATGTGAAAAATGATTGGTATCCCCTAGATAACATGACATCTTCTCTATCCATCTCTAGTAAATTCTCAGGGAATCCTACTCTGGTTCAGCATAGACGAGTTCTTAAAAGATAATTGTCTCCTCTCCACCTGCTTTACATTGATGAGTCACAAAATAATCATACAACAAAAGGAGAGGTGAACTGAGGAAACCTATCTTGATCTCACCCTCATGGAGTTTCTTGATACCAAGGTGAAAAATAATATTCTTGAACTCATTATAAGGATCAAGCAGAGTATCTTATTGAGAGATGATAAAAAGGCCATATTCCCTTGCATATGCTTTTAATTAAGTCATATCTTTGAGGATAATGTTGTTCCTATTTAGGTATGGTCTCTTTAGACCACCAAATATATTATTGGCCTCTTGAACCATGTTGCACAAGCAATTTCAATGAGACAAGCAAATAGTCCTTTGCAGTGAATGAGAAATGAACTAGTTGATGCTTTGGTTGAATTGGAGGAAACTAAAATCACCCATGCTTCAGAAAAATAATGTTTTTCAAGCTCCCATCATAACATTGGAGGCTGATCTTGCTAGGGAAAGTGTTGGAAATACTGAAGTCATTCGCAACTAGACCCAGCTAATTGACCTATTTCATCAACTTTTCCAGTCCTATCTTCTTAGTTCCTTAGGTTTCACTAATTTTATTTATTATTTTTTCCAGTTCCTAGATGGTTCCTTGTGCTACTTTTTTTATGTTTGCTTGTACTGCATATTATATTATATGAATAAAGTTTTCCTTGCTTGTGTTTAATCTTTTACTATCTTGACAACTGCTTTACTTTATTACTTTTTCCTTAGTCTGATTGACTTGGGGATGGACCTAGTGGCCATGAAATTTTTAACATTGCACTATTTGGATAATTTAGGTAACTTTTCGATGATGCCAAAAGGGGGAAGTTTGAGGTGTGCAATATTTATAACTCATAATTAACATGTTTCCCGCCAAAAATTTCTTGACTTAATGCCTTCAGGAAAAGTCAGAAGTTACACAATGGCAGAGGTTTGTCATCACCATAAAGGGGGAATTTGTTGGAATGAATGAAGTTTTGGTGATTGACTTGAGAAGTTGAAACATGTTAGTTGAAGTAGGTCACTGCACTATAGAGTCAATGTACAATAAGTACACAGTCCACTATTGTTATATGAATGAAACATATTACTTAAGCTGGTCCAATCATATGACAACATCATTCAGTTCACTGGTACATGCAAATAATATTTCTTGAGTTTAGAAATAGATAAGCCAAGTAATTCTGTAAAACTCAAGATGAATATCACATTGAGCAAGAAAAAAGTTGAATTCGAGTATAGCACTTGAAGATAGAATAAAGTGAGTTGAAGAAGGAATTCAACTGAAAAACCCTAGCCTCTACTCCTTAGAAAATTTCTTTAGTTTTGGACTTTCTGTACATTATACAACTCACTATAGTGGTCTTATAGTGTGGGTACGGGTCATATGACCCTATCATATGTTGTCCAATGTTAGTGGTGTTGGGTGGATTACTTTCAGGAATGTGTATGACTTGGAGGTATGATCCTTATGGTTGGTGATGATTCATAGGGTTGGGTTGGTTCTTCACTTAATCTAAAACTTAATAAGTTCACATGGATTTGAGTATGAGTCATTAGAAAGGGTACGAGTTGTATAGTCCTACTCATATGTTGGACAATGTTTATTCCTCTTGGTTCTAGTTTGGGTATGATTTATGGGGACCAATTGTATAAGAGGGTATGGGTTAGCCTTGTTGGTTATATGTTTGTTAGTGTTGCGGGCATGTTACTGCCCAAGATACGACTTGATTGCACTAGCGTACCATAGGGTATGGGTCATCTAGTGGTTCGTACCTTCCTACGAGAATTGTATGCACTTTATGTTGGGCGTATTCTTGGCATCTACCTTCATAATTTCTTTGGACCCTATGACTTATAACTCTATTAGGACATCATTTACCATAATATTCTAATCTCAAATACTCTAAAATCTCTCAAGGTTCTTGGGCTAAGTAAAAGATAGGGTTTCTATCAAGGTGGTCAATTGAGGCTCATAGGGGGGATTTCTTCTTATCTTCTTCATAATCTAAGGCATGTAACTCCTCCCTCATTTTTAGTTCCAACTAAAGTCTAGTCTAATAAATTATTTTAATGGAATAATTATTTTATGTTTTTGGGTTTTCATATATATGTTTGGGGTTTTGGTTATAAAAGTTTATAATGGTTTCCTATGTCTTTTACTTATGGTTTTCATACTATAATGATGGTTCAAACACATGGTTTCATGGGAATGGTTATTTGGTTATTGGTTTAGGCCTTTGAAACACTATGCCCTCAACATGTTTGATAGATTGCCTATGAGAATGCCTTTACTATATTATTGGACTTTTAATGGAACTATTGCATGCTATAACTTATTAACGGAACTCTAAATGATATAAATGGTTTGGAATGGTTAAATGGTAAGGTCTTGTGGGGTACAACTGAATTCCCCAAGAAAACATAATAATGAACATCTTGTGGTGTACATGGGAATCCCCCAAGAAACTAATTAATATAATAGATGGGTACATGGGTATCTCTTCTTCATAACAAGGTTAGCTAAGGAAATTAATTGCAAGTTATAGTCGGTATGACAATACTGTTATTTATAGGCTTAGTTAATAATAAATGGAATGGTAGTTTTGGTCATGTGCAAATGGTTTTAATTAGGCAATAATGGCAGGGTGTGATAGCTAATCGTGAAGGTGTGAGTCTAATGGACGAACACTAGAAACTCATGTTTGCTGACATAAGGATTGGTCTCTATGTGCAAAACCCCACATTTTTGGGCTAGATTTCAAACTGTCGTTCCTGCACGTATAGACCCAAATCCAATGATTCTTTGCTAATATATGTGTTATGAACAATTCTATAGTACCGAAATACCTTTGGATATGAATTTAGGTCATAAATATCTCCTAACTCAAAGACGAGTTGAGAACATTTCTATTGATTAAGTTTTATTGAACATTATAGCTTGAGTGAACATTTTTCAACCATTACTCCCTGTACATAATGAGTTATGTGGCCTACTATATACTAAAAGAAATATCTCTAAGTCATATTTCCCATGCAAATGGTTTCACCTTAATTCGATATTGGAGTAGAATTTTATGCTCATTTTACTTTGGAGTGTCTGACTACAAAAAAGTGATAACGAAGTTGACGAGTTATCAACTACACGGCGATTAAAGTTGATGAGCCGTCAACTAAGTGATGACCTATCAGCTCTAGTCATTATCCAAGGATATTAAGGGGTAAATTCCATCTGAAAGTGACATTTTAGGGTGATGATCCATCTCCTAAATAATGGGTCATCAACCTTGGTCGTCAATTCAAGAATTCTACAATTTTCTTTGGTTTCTTTAGGGGTATTTTGGACTTTTCCACACCCTAAAACCCTAGCCCACAAATTAAATTTTAACCAAAATGTTTTTAATCAACTTTTATCAGTTTAACAACATCTCAAATCCTCCCCACTCTTAAAAACAAAAACAAATTAGATTTTCCTCTAAGTTCAAGACTTCTAGAAAGGGGTCAAGAGTTGGGTTCCAATCTTCAAGTTAAACAACATAAGGTACATGGGTTTTTTCTAAACTATATAGGCTTATTGAAAATGTTTTGAATAAGTTTTAAAGTTATGAAATCATGCATTTACAAAGGGTGTTGAATTTATATTTATAATTATGCATTGTGAACCCTTTTGGTGATAATATTTTGGTCTTGAGGCCTTTCCCCCTTGAAATTCATTGTTACCGTATATATATGTATATGTATGCATTTGATGTTTTGAAACTTGAATTTGAGAGCATGAATATTTGTACTCCTTCTGTTGTTATGGCATTCTCTTGATTCCCAAGTAACTAATCGATGAGTTGCATATTTAGAAACATGATATAAATGTCTTTACTATTGTTATGGATTTGATTTTGGTTACGAACTGAAAGAAAGGGAGTTTACCTTTTTAGATAAATGAGAAGTTATGATTTTAAAGATTTGGATGGTTTGTCACAAAATACTTGACAACCACATGTTTGTAGATATGTTGAAAAGAGATAATCTCTTCATAGTTGGAAATATGTTTTGAAAATAAGAGCTCTCTTTCATTGTTAAATATTTTTGGTGGTCAACTAAATTAATTGGATTGAAGGAACTAATTCATATTATTATATTGCTTATACATACGAATTGCAAGTCCTTGTATGATGATATCAAATCAGATAATGCAATAAAAGACTAAGAACAGAACAAAAGTTAGATTTCATTTAGATTTTCAGAACTTGAGCTTTAAAGATGCATATTCAGAAAAGGGTAAAAATGGGCTTATAGAGAGTTACTTTGTTACCCAAAGAAAGTACGAGTGGAAAGACTATATGATGGAAACCGTGATTTGCCGACACGGAAATATGGTACCCTGCTTTGTGATCTTGTGTACCTTAATTCATGTAATCCCAAATTGGGACTATGGTTAGGTTCCCTGCTTTGTGATCTTGTTCACAACCATTACATGTTGATTTGATTTAGGATTTTGGCACCCTGCTGTGTGATCTTGCGTGTTCCCCTTATTGATACTCCTATCCTTGTGGCAAACTTGGATTGGGGGCATGGACACCGAGTAAAGGGTAGATTCCATATAGCCCATGTATTTAAAGATTGTAGGGTGTACCATCTGGCTCAGAAGAATAAAAAAAGTATAGTCATGATTGCAAGAACGTGTTTTGAAATTTATCAAATTATGCCCATGTATTTTAAATGTTTTACGCTGACATGTTTTTATGAAATGCTCTCATCTATGTTCTATATTAATAGATTTTTTTTTGATTGCTCTGCGTACCAGTACATCTGTATTGACCCCTTATAATTCAGGATCTGAGGTGGGTCCCGCTAATACATAGATTGATTTGTCAGAGATTTACATTTTGTGAGCCTCTCCTATTTTGGAATGCCTGATTAATAAGACATTGCTATTTTATTTTGATTCATGGTTAGACTGGGGGCCTTATCCCAGTTTTTAGACAAATGCTATTCTTTGTTAGTAGAGATTTTACAAACTGGTGTCGTGTGTTTTGAATGTTAAGAACTTCTTTTCATATTGTTCAGTTGAATTATGAGATTGACCATTTTTCCGTATGTTAATATATTGCATAAGACACATCATGCCCCCTTAGACATGAAGCGAATCACATTAAATTTCCAAGAACAAATATAATAGGAATAATACATGTATAAATAGAAACTTGCTCAAATTTACCCTATATGATATAACAGAAGGATAAAAGAAAGTCTTACATCCACACTGTTAATCGTTCTCTTTAGTAACTCCTCTAGAAGTTTTCAACATCCAAAACATACTTAGTAGAAAAAACCACAAAACCTCAAGGAAGAATTAAAGAATCAAAACTCACCTCGCATGACAACGAGATATACTTCAAGTACCCTTTGGCATGCAATCAACATTCGGATTCTTGATTATATGATCTATAGGAATGATAGGATTTTTTCCCTTTGTGGAGTTTTTCCCTATTGAATTGCAATTTCCAGCTGCAAGTCCATGAGATGTAGCATCTATGCTACCATCTCAAGTAATTGTGGATTTTTTAACATAAAAGCAATATCACTTGTCCATCCTGCAAAATATTCTTTCCAAACACGTTCCAAAAGATCATTTTGAAGACAAAAGAAACGCAGGATTCTTTCACATCTCAAGGAAGTTCTGCTACCCGTCTCTGCATCAGTTAGAGCACTAATGTCATTTTGCACCGTAGGACCCTTATTTGGGAAGAACTGTAAACATTATACAACTGTTCGACAGTGAAAAAGAAATTATTAAATTTATTCGAGTGTCATTGAAAATATTTTCTTAGAGAAGGCATATATAGGCCAAAACTTTTCATGTTATTTTCAAAAAGGTTTTCACTATAATTGTAAATGGAGATACATATGATTGCTAAAAGGACATTTTTATGCTCAAAACATTAAAAAATATGTGCCCTACGAGAGGAGATTATACAAACAGAAGTGCCTGGAGGGCCAAAACTCTTTAGCAAAAACAACCGAGAGACAATGTCTACTAATTTTTCTCCTATTTCTGCTTAAAACAAAGTTACTGAGGAAAAGTAATGTGTATGCAGACCCTTATTCTCTAGGTAGAGATATTATTTATAATAGACCTTTGGTTTGACGAAATACCGGTAAGAGCATGTTGGAATTAATGAAGTTTTGGTGATTAACTTGAGAAGCTGAAGCATGTAAGTTGAAGTCGTTCACTGCTATATATGCAGAGTCAATGTACTACAAGTACGCAATCTAATACTATGACATGAATGAAACCTGTTACTTAAGCTGGTCCAATCATATGAAGACATGATTCACTGGTATATGTAGACAAGATTGCTTGAGTTTAGGAATGGATAAGCAAAGTAATTCTGATAAAAACAAGATTAATATCACATGTGACAAGAAAAAAGTGGATTTTGAGTATAACACTTGAAGACAGAAGAGAGTGAGTTGAATGAATTCTACCTTTACAAGGAGATTAACTTGAACAAAGACTTTGACCAACTGATTATCTGAAGAGTTGAAGAGTCGAACTGTAGAGAGAAGATTGATCAACTTAAGGACTATTTCAAGAGTTGATTTTAAATACATAGATTTTATCAACATGACTCATAATCTTGACAAACTCATGAGTTGTAAAATTGAGATGAGTATTATGGGAGAGATAAATGTTTTCTTAGGATTGCAAATCAAACAAACAACTACTGCAAACATGATTCATCAAAAATAGTATGTAAAAAAACTTCTCAAAAGGTTCTCCATGGTTGAAAAAAAGGAGTTCAACACTCCATTTGCCATTGCCACAGAGCTAGATATTGATGAAACCGGTCCATCTGTGGAGCAAAAGTTATATGGAGTAATGATAGGATCACTGTCTAACTGACAAATAGCAGACCTGATATTGTGCTCAATTTGGGATTATGTGCAAGGTTTCAAGAAAATCCAAGGAGTCCCATGTCAAAACTGTGAAGAAGATTTTTATATATCTCAAAGAAACCACAAATCTGGGTCTTCGGTATCCTAAAAGTAGTAATTTCATGTTGGTAGGTTATTATGATGCCGATTATGTAGGCTATTTAGTGTAAAATAAAAGCACCACATTTATGGCACACTTTCTTGGATAATGTCTAATCACCTGGTCCACAGAGAAATAAAACACTATAGCCCTATGTTGAGGCTGAGCATGATGATTATGGGTCATATTGTGCTCAGTTGTTGTAGATTAAAAAATAACTGATGGATTTTTGTATTGATGTAGGATGTGTTCCTATTTTTTTGTGATATACATGTGTCATAAATTTTTCAAAAAATCATGTGCAATATAAAAAAGCTAAACATATTGATATTAGACACCATTTTTTAGAGATAATGTTGAAAAAGGTCTTATATTTATTATGTTTTGTTCAACTAAAGAACAAATCGCTGACATTTTCACTAAGGCATTAAGTAGAGAACCTTTTGATAAAATAGGTTAGAATTGTGGATGATTCAAATTGCAGAACCTACCCTCAATGATTAGCTAGAAAAGAGTTATCTAACATCCTAGCTATTCATTTCAGTCTTGAACATTTAGTTGTGTTTCCCAATTCTAGTTAATGATAATTTAATTAAGTCTTATGGTTAGTTGTGCAGAATCTGAGAGGACTAGAGCATGGGAGCTCATTGATCATGAAAGATTTGCTTCACTTCAAGTCATTAATTTAGTATGTATTTTGGAACATCTAGTTACTTATGGTTCATAAGTTTTAAAAGGATTTCTAATTACCAAAACCCCAAGAGTCTCACTTCTCTAAAAAAGTTGTTGTCGTCTTTCATCAGGTGTCACTTCTCCTTTTCATAGTCAATTACACCTGACACACCCATCTACCTATACACACTTCATCTTCTCTTTTTCTACTTAAATTTGATTCATCTATTTTTCTATAAAAACCCTTATTCACTCATTCTTTCTCTTCTATTAACCTTATCCATTCCATCATTGAAATTTTCCCCAATGGCTTCTCAAACTCCTTCTTATACTCCTAATAACTATACTTCATCCTCTCTACCATCTCTCCTGAACGTATAGTTTATCCTAACTTTGCACTAGTTCCTTAGATCTCCCCATCAATTTCGATTAAGATGTCTCATTTTAGGGCATGGAATGCTTTCAAATCCATGATTAATAATTTTGGCTATGATCCATCTTACAATAAGTCATATTCATTAGACAAAGTTCAGGAAATTACTTCACTTCAAATTCTACCCATTGAGACCTCCCCTCCTACTACCACTTAATCTATCCCTTAAGATGTTCCCAAATGAGTTTGTCTCACTTGGTCAAATCATATAGAGATTGCACCACTGTCCGAAAGGATGAATCCTTTCCCAGTCCTTCTCCTTTCTCTACTCCTATTAGAACACCCTATACCAGAAATCATAAGAGGCAAGAAGCTGGCTCTCTTGAGGCTTCTCTTAGGGCTAGTAAAAAAGAAAAAATCTTCTTTGTCCAAACCCTCTATTTCTCCCTCTAATTCAAAACTCTCGATTCACTCCATTTATCATAGAAAGACATATAAATTCTCCTGTACAAATCCTTCTACTAACAAATCTTCCAAACCTGCTACCTTACCCACTACCTTAGAGAAATACTCTCCAAAGAAGTATTCCACATCTTTTAAAAAAAACTAAGACTTATTCCACAACAAAGCCAAAGAAATGGGCCTCTAAACCTATTCCATCCTCTGATTCTAAAGCCATTGTCGACAATTTTCCTCCTCCTATTGAAAATAAGGATGATGCTCCTTTCCAAACTAATATCAACATCTCTGAGTAAGTTAATGCCCATTTAGAGCATGTGTTACACTTCCAAAAGAGGAAATTTATTCGTTGAGGTGTGATTTTAGGATATGGGAGTCTTGAGATATTAATTCTTATGTATAGAATTAGATTTCAAGGATGGTACACCATATTTATTCAAGGCAAGATCAGGTTAAGTTTAGATGCCCAAAAATGTATGAATATTACCCAAATGGTGCTGCTATGGAAAATCTCATCACCATGTTTGTACATAGTGTTTTTATGCATTTATTTGAAGGGGATGTTGCTCTTAATCTTTATGTTCCTATTGAAGGTTGGGATCACTATGTGAAAGATGATTTGAATCCCCTAAATAATATGGCACCTACTCTAGCCATCTCTAGGAAATTCCCAGGAAATCCTAATCAGGTTCAGCATAGATGAGTTCTTAAAATATAAATATCTCCTCTCCCACCTCTTTAAATTAATGATTCACAAAATGATCATTCTATGAAAGGAGAGGTGAGCTGAGGAAAACTATCTTGATTTCACCCTCATGGAATTTCTTGATACCAAGGTAAAAATTAATCTTCCTGGGCTCATTAACAAGAACTTCCAGAGGATACTATTGAGGGATGATAAAAGGTCCCATGCCCTTGTATATGCTTTTGGTTGAGTCCTATCTTAGAGTACTATGTTTCTCTTATTCAATCCCATGCCCTCATATATTCATGGCCGCTTGAACCATGATACACTAGTTATTTCAATGAGATAGGCAGATAGTCCTATGTAGTGGATGGGAAATGAATTAGCTGATGCTTTGGCTGAATTGGAGGAAATTCAAATCACCCATTCTCAAGAAAAATAAAGTATTTCAAGAAACCATCATAACATTGGTGGCTGATCTTGCTAGGGAAAGGGCTGGAAATGCTGTAGTCATTCGCAATTAGACCCAGTTGATTGACTTATTTCATCAACTTTTCCAGTCCTATCCTCTTAGTTTCTTAGGTTTCACTAATTTTATGTCTTATTTTGTCCAGTTCCTAGATATTTCCTTATGCTACTTTTTTATGCTTGCTTGTACTGCATATTCTATTATATCAATGATTTCTTCCTTTCTTATGTTTAATATTTTACCATCTTGACCACTTCTTTACTTTATTACTTTGTCCATAGTCTGATTGTCTTGGTGATATCCCTAGTGGCAATGATATGTTTAACATTTCCTATTTGGATAAAGTAGGTAGCTTTTTTATGATTCCAAAAGGAGGAACAAATTCGAGGTTTACAACATTTATAACTCATAATTAACATGTTTTTGCAAAATAGGTCTTGACTTAGTGCCTTCCGAAAAAGTTAGAAGTTGCACAATGGTAGAGGTTTGTCATCATAAAAAAAAGAGGAATTTATGGGAATGGATGAAGTTTTGGCGATTAAATTGAGAAGTTGAAACATGTTAGTTGAAGTGGTTCACTAAAATGCAGAGTTAATGTACAACAAATACATAGTCTATTATTGTTGTATGAATGAAACATGTTACTTAAGCTGGTCCAATCATATAAAGACATCATTAAGTTCACTGGTACAGGTAAAAAAGATTGTTTGAGTTTAGAAATGGATAATCCAAGTAATTCTGTTAAATACAAGATGAATATCATATTCGGAAAGAAAAAAGTTGAATTTGAGTATAACACTTGAAGATAGAATAAAGTGAGTTGAAGAAGGAGTTCAACTGAAAAATCCTAGGCTCTAGTCCTTAGAAAATTTCCTGGGTATTGGACTTTCCGGACACTATGAAACTTACTATAGTGGTCATATGGTGTGGGTACGGGTCATACGACCAACTCATATGTTGTCCAATATTATATGTGTTGGGTGGATTAGTTTCAGGAATGGGTATGACTTGGAAGTACAAGTCTTATGGTTGGTGATGATTCATAGGTTTGGGTTGGTTCTTAAGTTAATTTGAAACTTAGTAACTTCACTTTGATTTGAGTACGAGTGGCTTACCATGAGTCATAAGATAGGGTACGAGTCATAGAGTCCAACTCATATGTTGGACAATGTTCATTCCTCTTGATTCTGGTTCGGGTATGATTTATGGTTACCAATCGAATGACAGGGTATAGTTTAGCCTTGGTGGTCGTATGTTTGTTAGTGTTGGGGGCATGTTACTAGCCAAGATACTACTTGATTGTACCTTTCGTACCATAGGGTATGGGTCGTGTGGTGGGGCATTCCTTCCTACGAGAATTTTATGTAATTTAAGTTGGGGTAGTCTAGACATTTACCCTTATAACTCCTTTGGACCCTATGACTTGTAACACTATTCAGACTTTATTTACTCTAATATTCTAATCTTAAACACTAAACTCTTTCAAAATCTGTCAAGGCTCTTGGGTTAAGTAAAAGATAGGTTTTCTATCAAGGTATTCTATTAAGGCTCGTAGGGGGGATTTCTTCTTATCTTCTTCATAATCTAAGGCATGTAACTTCTCCCTCATTTTTAGTTCCAACTAAAGTCAAGTATTATGAATTGTTTTCATGGAATAATTTTTGTATGCTTTTGGGTTTTCAAATATATGTTGTAGGTTTTGGTTATAACAGTTAATAATGGTTTTCCCACGACCTTTACTTATGGTTTTAATACTATGAATGGCAAATTGGTTATTGGTTTTAGCTTTTGAAAAACTATACCCTCAATATGTTTGATAAAATGCCAACAAGAATACGCTTACTATATTATTGGACTTTCAATGGAACTATTGCATGGTATAACATGGTATTGAAACTCTAAATGGTATAAAAGGTTTGGAATGGTTAAATGATAAGGTCTTGGTGGTTATGTTATGGTCTAATTGAACATCCTTGTGGGGTACAATAGAATCCTCCAGGAAAATATAATAATGAGCATCTTGTGGTGTACATGGGAATCCCCCAAGAAACTAATAATCTATGGGTACATGGGAATTTCTTCTTCTGAACAAGGTTAGCTAAGGATATTACTTGCAAGTTATAGTCGGTATGAAAATATCGTTATTTATAGGCTTGGTTAATAATAAATGGTATGGTTGTTTTGGTCATATGGTAATGGAATAAAATGGGAAATAGTGGCAGGTTTTGATAGGTAACCATGAAGGTGTGAGTCCAATGGATGGACACTGTAAACTCGTGTTTGCCAACATAAGGATTGGTCTCCATGAGTAACACCCTTATTTTTCGGGCTAGATTTCAAACCATTGTTCCTATATTTATAGATCCAAAACCAATGATTCTTTGTTAATATATGTGTTATGATCAATTCTGTAGTGCGGGAATACCTTTGGATATAAATTTAGGTCACAAATATCTCCTAACTCAAAGACGTGTTGAGAACGTTTCTACCGATTAAGTTTTTACTAAACATTTCATCTTGGGTCAACTTTCATAGACCATTACTTCCTATAAATAATTAGTTACGTGGACTACTGTATACCAAAAGAAAGATATTCGAGTCCTATTTCCAACGAAATTGGTTTCACCTTAATCCGATATCAAAGTAGAAAGTTACGCTCATTTTACTTAGAGTGTTTGACTACCAAAAAGTAATGACAAAGTTGACGAGTTATCAACTAGGTGACGGCTAAAGTTGATGAGCCGTAAACTAAGTGATGACCCATTAGCTCTAGTCGACAGCCTAGGAAAGTAAGGGGTAAATTACCATTGAATGTGACGACCTAGGGTGACTAGCCATCACCTAACTGACGGGTCATCAACCTTTGTCGTCAACCGAAGAATTATGCAATTTTCAATTGTTTCTTTAGGGGTATTTTAGTCTTTTCCTCATCCTAAAACCCTACCCCACTAATTAAATTTCACCTTAAACGTTATTAATTAACTTTTGTCAGTTTTACATGTCAAATCCTCTCCACTCTCAAGAACAAAAATAATTAGGGTTTCCTCTAAGTTCAAGATTTCAAGAAAATGGTCAAGAGTTGGGTTCCAATATTCAAATTAATCAACATTAGGTACGTGGGGTTTTCCAAAACTATATGGGCTTACTGAAAACATTTTGAATAAGGTTTAAAGTCATGAAATCATGTATTTACAAAGAGTTTTGAATTTATAGTTACAATTATGCATTGTGAACCCTTTTGATGATATTTTTTTTGTCTTGAGGCCTTTCCCCCTTGAAATTGATTTTTACTCATATATATAGAGAGATAGATATGTATTCATTTGATGTTTTGAAACTTGAATTTGACAAAATAAATATTTGTACTCCCTCTCTTGTTATGGCATCCTCTTGATTCCCATATCATGAATTGATGAGTTGCATATTTCCAAGGCATAATATATAAATATGACACTAAACTTGACACCAAATTATAACTTTGAGAGTGCACAAGCAGGCCCTTTAACTATACAAAACCTGAATAAATAAACACTCAGACTTTGCAACTTACACGAGTGTACCTCAATTGCACCTAAGTGGAATAGTCATCCACTCAGATGTTGCCACCTAATAAAAAGGTACATTATAATTATGACCTTTAACTTTTACAGTGTACTAGTATGCCCTTTAACTTTATAAAAGTTGAACAAACAAATCCTTCAATTCTAACTCCAACGTCCGTGGTTTTAAGTGTATACATGCATATTTCCACATAGGATTGGAGTGTTTATTTGTCCAGATTTTTTAATAGTTAAAGGGCCTACTTGTGCACTATCAAAGTTTAAGGTCAATGTTATAACTTTGTGTCAAGTTTAGGATCATATTTATGTATTATGCCTATTTAGAAACATGATATAAATGTCTTTACAATTGTTATGGAATTGATTTTGGTTACAAACTGAAAGACAAGGAGTTTTCTTGTTTAGAAAAATGAGAAGTGATGAGTTTAAGGATTTGCATAGTTTTTCATAAAATACTTGACCACCACATGTTTGTTGAAATGTTGAAAAGAGATAATTGTTTCATATGTTTTGAAAAGAAGAACTCTCTTACATTGCTAAATGTCTTTGGTGGTCAACTGAATCGATTGGATTAAAGGAACTAATTCATATTATTATATGGCTTATATTAACTACTTGCAAGTCCTTGTATGATGATACCAAATCAGATAATAGACTCAAAACAGAAAAGAAGTCAGATTTCATTTAGATTTTCAGAAGATGAGCTTCTAAAAATGCATGTTTAGAAAATGTTAAAAATGGTCTTAAAGAGTGTTAGATGGTTACCAAAAGAAAGTACGAGTTGAAAGAATCTATGCTCGAAATCGTTATTTGCCGACACGAGATTATGGTACCCTGCTTTGTGATCTTGTGTACCTTGATTCATGTCATCCCAAATTGGGACTATGGTTAGGCAAACTGCTTTATGATCTTGTGCACTACCATGACATGTTGATTTGATTTGGAATTTTGGCAGTGCTGTGTGATCTTGCCTGTCCCCCTTATAGATACTCTAATCCTTGTGGTAAACTAGGATTAGGGTCTTGGCCATTGAGTCAAGGGTGGATTTCATATAGCCCATGGAATTATAGATCGTAGGGTGTACTATCTAGCTCATAAAAAAGTAGAGTCATAATTGTAAGTACGTGTTTTGAAATTTATCAAATTTTGCCCATGTGTTTTCAAATATTATACGCTGACATGTTTTTATGAAATTCTCTCATCTATGTTTTAGATAAATATATTTGTTCTTGGATTGCTCTGTGTACCAGTACATCTGTATTGACCTCCTATATTTTAGGATCTGAGGCTCAGTCCTGAGGTCCTGCTAAGACATAGATTGATTTGTCAGAGATTTAGAGTTATTGAGCCTTCCCTATTTCGAAAGGCCTGATTTATAGGACATTGTTATTTTATTTTTATTCATTGCCCGACTGGGGCGTTATCCTATTTTTCAATAAATGTCATTCTCAGTTATAGAGATTTCGCAGACTGATGTCATGTGTTCTAAATGTTAAGAACTTCCTTTCATATTGTTCATTTGAATTATGCGATTTACCATGTTTCCGTATGTTAATATTCCACATTTCTTTATGTTGTATGAACGTTGAGTATGATTGCAGATAGAAAAGGGCGCTCGACCCTTTACGATTTGGGATGCTCGTCGCGTCTAGGGTCTCGGGTCGGGCCGTGTCACCATGACCTTAACTTAAGCAATACACAGGAATCCCCAAACTTGGTATATATATTTTGTGGACAGTGAAGGGTACTCGAGAATCTCCTATCGACATGGCATCTTTGGTTTTTTTGGCTATACGTATTGGGGCCTATTCAGGGGGTTACACTAGACCCATATAACCCATGAGTGGTTCTAGAAAGGTTAAGCTACACATACCCATGTTAACAGTTGTAAAGGTATTTTAAACTTGGTTCCCTTTTCCGACATGGTTATATATATGTATGTATGTGGTTGTGGATATTTATAGTTGGAGCTTTGTTTTCATGGTTTGAATTATTTTATCCTTATCATGTGTACTTGCTAGCGTTCACCCATTAACCCATCATCGGGTGGCTGTATCCCTACGCGATGCAGGAACCTACCATTCTACTCGTTATATATAGTAATCATATTCTGGATCAACTGTTGGATTGAAGTGGTGAGCTTTCATACTCTGGAAGACTCTATCAGATTTGGGATTAACTGTTAGATTGAAGTGGTGAGCTTTCATTCTCTAGAAGACTCCACTTCATATCATGGATATTTATACATACTTTAGTTATTTTATGGATATTGGTTTTGGATATGGTTGGGGACATGTCCTAATAGGATCTTGTTTTGTTTTAGTTAGAGTCTTTGTGGAACTATGGGTTTGTATGGGCAGTGTCGGTAGTGGTGTCAGCATTAGCATTAGCAGTGTTATTGGGGTTAATACTGTTGGACTGAATTTATTATTGTTCCATCCTTTTATGTTATGTTATGAACCTGAAATTTTTTATTGTTTTGGTTTTGGTTATGGTTATTTGTTTGTATTAGACGGTTAGATTTGCTTGGGTTTGTCATGGTTATAGACTTTTCATAGAGTCTGAAATTGAACTAATAACACTATCTTTTTATATGTTCAAAACTCTTCCAACTCAAGGCGTATAATGGTTGAGTTGGGTATCAGGGGCGATCTCTGGGGCTTGTTGGACTTGAGTTGCCCATTAAAATAAGGCCCTGGTTTAGGTCGTGTCATTTACCTTGACAAGGAGATTAACGTGAACAAGGACTTTGACTAACTGATTATCTGAAGAGTTGAAGAGTCCAATTGTAGAGGGAAGACTAATCATATGAAGGACTCTTACAAAAGTTGATTTTAAATAGAGAGAATGACTATCATAGTCACTTACGCTCTTACAAGGAAAACAACAATAAGCAAATTAACCAAGTAGTTAAAAACTTGAAAAAGTCATAGTTGAACCTATTCCTATTACTTAGAGTTAAGGTGCCTTAGATTTTATGTATTAGGTTGGTTCTTGAGTTGTATTATTATTTTACTTTTAGACTCAGTGGAGTATAAACTAAGTTAGGATTATCATTTTCAAGTTAGGGAACTCGAAAACTTATGAATACTTACCTTGGAGAAGGTGTGTGTTTTAGAAGTAGGAATTAGAGTTTGTAATTCCTAGTTTACAAATATCTTGTAATTTGTTGATTGTCTAGGCTCAAGTCTTTTAGTGATGTTGGGGTTAAATCCTGTAGAGTTATAGGTTGTGTTTTTCATACCTCGTTGAGCTGGGTGTTTTCGACATGAAAAATCACTTGATCATTTTCTTATTTGTTTAGCTGTATTGGAACATGTTTGTAGTACCCTGAACTTTCTTTATGTCAAATTTAGTCTACAAAAGAGTTAACAATTACTTCCTAAAGGATTAATGTTTAAATCTGATAGAATTTCCCTAATTTCGACTGCTTATCATGTGGAAAATTGAATTAGCTTTTCAACGATACTAATTTCGTCCACATCCGGTATCGGAGTAAAATGTTATACATGTTTTATAGAGAACTGTTGGAACTGCCCGAAGCGACGGTCAGGACCGATAGACCATCGAGCAACAGACGGACCGTCACCAAAGCCGTCGCGACTAAGGTTGTGAACCCATATTTTGGCCTAATGCGACGGTCAGGACCGATGGACCATCAATCAAGCGATGGACCATCACACTAAAAGCTGCAGACGAGGCAGAAAGTTCAAGATCTTGCCAAGTATGATGAAATGGACCGACGGACCGTCGCCCAAACCGTTGACACTTCCAATCAGCGATTTAATCCATTTTTAAAAAGGTATTTGGGTCTTTTCCCACCCATTTTAACCCCTAATAAAACCATACCAGAGCTCATAACTTCCTTATTAATCTATAACACCAAATTAGGGTTTTACTCAAAGATCAATCCCTCAAAAATAATAAACCCTAGGTTTTTAATTTCAAGTCAAGAAATCAAGCTTTCCTCCACCAATCGTACAGAAATCATCCACCCAGGTATGTCAAGTATTGATTCATGGGGTCCTTTCACCCATGAAGCTCAAGAAACCCTATTTGTAATATAAACTTTAGATTCCATGGTATAAATTGAATTATATCTATGTTTTTGTTGTTGTTTGATTTTCAAGTTGAAGTCTTTAATGACTATCGTAAGAATATGTTAGTATGCTGTTGAAATTCTTGCATTGAAAGTATAAAATGTTTCCATGAAGTATTATTTCAATATTCATGCCTAACCATAAAGATATGCATGCAAGGTATTTGATAAAATGCCTAAAAGAATATGAATTATGTCTTATGGCTCATTTGTGACAAAAATTGATGAATCCATGTTTCTCCCTTAAGTTTGATATGACTCCCACATTATTGTTATGCTTTATAATGGATTGACATAATGCTCATAATATTAGGCTTATGAAATTATGATATGTTTACATGTATTCCTATTCATGTGTAAGCTTACAACATGCGAATACTTCATAAAAATCACCAATGATTGTACTATGAATTGTTGACTATGGTCATGTGTCAAGAAGTGTCATGTCTTGTCAGTTTCATGCTATCTAGTCCTGGGGGTACTTGTACCTGACAATTTAGCTGTGTGCCTACAACCAGTGTCAGTTTCATAATATCTCAATCATGCCATGATCAGTAGTATTCTCAGTCAGTTTCAGAACTCAGTAGAATTTAGTCAGTTACATGACTCAGGAAAACTCAGTAATCTTAGTCGAGTATCAGATCTCAGTAACATTTTATCAATCAACAGAACTCAATGAACGCAGTCCAATTCAATTAAGTTAATCATGTTTAGTGTCTATTCAGATGGGAGTAGGATTCAACACTGAGTGAGCCCAAGGATGGGAACTCACATGTTATTAGAGGGTGTGATTCTTAGAAGCAATACTTGTCCCATAAACTCCTTATTTAGTAAGTTTTAGAGGCTTCCAGACTGTAGCATGTTCAGATAGTTATTTTAGTCATTTTGGTATTAATATACCATATTTTTCAAAATTTTATTTTATCAGATATTTGGACCTTATGGCCTTTCAGCCTTTTATTCCGCATTTATATAATATATTAAACAGTGCTCAGGTACAGATATCAGTCATAGGTTAGCTTGTGGTCCTTTGGAATAATGATCAGCGTGTAGCATTTTGGGTATCAGATTTGGGGTGTTATATGGGATAGATTCTGGTGAAATCAATGAACTAAACAAAACGACTGAGTTTTTTTCCTAGCAATTTAACCATATCGTAGCTCCCTGGTGAACTTTTTGAGATATATTTTGGTTAAAATTAGTCAAGGAGTATTTGTAGCTCAGTCTTGAGAGAATTAAAATTTAACAAATGAAAGAAAGAGCTCAGGGGTTTACATAATACAATGAAGAGTAATCCTACACGTGATCTATGTGAATAATATTTACGCTGAGCTAGATTAACTGTGATATATCATGTGAGTCTTATTAAGAGGAATACGAGATTACAATTATTTAGAACGGAAAATGGTATCAAGAAAAGTAGATTATTTTAGTTTTTCTTTCTAGAGTTACTAAATTCTAAATGAAAGGTTAGTAAATAGAAAATTATTCGTACACATATTTCTTTTGTCCTGAATTCCTTGACTTCTCTTATTTTGAATAATGTATATTTTATTCAGTTAGAGTTTTATGATTTATAACCAAAAATTGTCCATATATATTCTCATTGTATCCTAAATTTCAAGATTCACACTAGCTTGTAAGAATTTACATTATATTTGTCTTACAATCAATTTCTTGTAACACCCCACATATTTGAGCTAGTGTTTGAACTATTCTTCCTATGTATATAGACACGAACTAGGTGAATTATGTTGAGATATAAATGTGAATAACAGTTATTTTATTGTGGGAAGATCTTTGGAGATTAATATAAATCAAAAATATTTCCTAGCTCAAAGATAAGTAGAGCACTTTTCTACCGATTGAATTTTAGTTGACGTTATTACTTGGGTCAACTACCACCGACCAGTACTCCTAGAATAAAATTAGTAACATGGGATACTATATATCATATTAAATCCCTTTGAGTGTTCTTCACTCCACTCATCATTCGTCAATCTATGTTCTGGATCAAAAGTTATGAGTGTTTTAGGGAAACACTATCTAGGGTTAACGATCGTGGTAGTGAGGCAATGTTGGAGCACCACATTTGACGTCACCAAGAAAAGCTCCTGCTCTGTGTTTGGGTCCACAATGTTAAGACATGGTTTTCTCAGATGTTAAGACTCATTTTTCTCACGCTTAATCAAGGGCAAAAAGGTCCTTTTACCCCTCTACCCATAACTCTCCCAATCCATCTTATAACTCTAAATTCATACCAAAACTAAATAAAAACCCCCAAATCCTCATTCTCTTTCTCCTAAGAACATCAAGAAGGTTTTCTCAATTCTAAAGCTTGTGGATTCCAAAATCGAGGTTATTATTCAAGTTTTCTTCATCAAAATCTGTGTAGAACTATCCTAACTCTCATGGACAGGAGTATGAAGTTCTAATAAGCTTTAAAATTCATATGTGTGTATATTATGGGTTTTAAAATTGTTTGAAGAGCATGCATTATGAACCCTATTTTATGATGAAAGTTTGTATTTACTATGGGGTTTATCCATAAACTTGATATATATTCATGTGTATATATGTATGATTTTCAAGAATTAAATTGAGAGCATGATTTATGAATTCACCCCTCTCATCATGAAATCTATTTGTCGTAACTTGTTATGTTTTGTTGAAATGGATGATTAAAAGCTTGAGTTTAAATGTCTTACTATCATTTATGGATTGACATGATTTTATGTTCCAATAAGAGGGTATTTTCTTATTTTCTAAATGCTCTTTTAAGTTATTGAAATATTTCATGTGAGTTATGCAAGAGATGACCACCATATGTTAAAGTATTGAAAAAGGAATATTTTGTATAAGTTTACATATGATATTTGAAAAAAGAACTCTCATGTAGTGTTTAAATCCTTGGTGGTCATTAACATGTTTTTTGAATGAAATGGCTATACACATGACTTGATATGATATGGCTTGCAAGTGTAGGTATGATAATACCAATTCAAAAATACACTTAACATGAAAGAGATGAATGATATAAGCATAAAACATGTTTTTATAGGACAAAAATTTGTCTTAAAGAGGGATATATGGTGAACCGAGAAGGCGCGAGTTAAGGTAACTCGTTGCTCGAAATCATGTTTTTCGACATGGGTGTTTATATAGGTCATCCAAAATAGGGAATTACTATGGTATGTTATACCAAAAAAGGGATAAGTACACTATTGTATATGTAAGACCCCATATATTTCTAAGCTAGAAAATAAACTATTGTTCCTACAAATGAAACCACCTATCCTATGATTCATATAGGAGTACATGAATTAGGATGAGTATCCTAGTGATAATAGAGCTTATGATGTGTTAAGAATGTTCATAAGAGTCACTTAGAGTAAGCCTAGCTAAGAACTTTTGAATCCACCAAGTTTTCATATGTGATCTCATATAGGTCATATTTGAACGAGAATAACACTATTTTTAGGTGGTATTTTGACATATTTATACCCTTCAAATTGTAGAGAATTATATAAGCTTTACGTCGATACCAAATTCACCTAAAATGGACACCCGGTGAAGAAGTTATGGCTATTTAAAGTTTCAGTAGCGTCATTTCAGTCAGTGGTGCGTCGCGCCGTAAACCAAAATGATGTTTGTCAATTTCCAGTGTCTCTCCGTGATTCCAACACGTCACGGTGAGTTTTCAGGTCACAAACGGGGGGCAACGTGATATCTCCGCATCGCGCCGGGCGCCCAAATCCGGTAATTTTTATATAAATTAAATGACGCATCTAGAGGGGTATTTGAGCCATCTTTCCACCCCTATATATATTCCATAAACATGGAATTAATCCCTTATTTCACCAAAATATACTCTTTCTATCAAAATCATCTCAAGAACACATTACGGTTTTCAATTGGGGATTTAAGTTCAAGGAAATTTCTCCATCAATCATCGAGATTCTTCCATCTAAGGTATGCGTAGTGTTCATCTATGGATCCATTTCATTCATAGAGCTCAAGAACCATGTTTTAGATATTATATTTTGATTGTATTGTTGTGATATGATCATGTACATGTTGATGATTATTGTTTAAGTTTCAAGATGATATCTAAAGGTGTTTTCATGAAGTATATGTGTTCGTTAGTTTAAATCCATGAACTCTATGTGGTTTAAAATGGGGAAATTCAAGAAAACACACCTAAGATAAAAAAATGCATGAAAAGTTTTTTATAAAAGGCCTAGGATGATAGAATTCATATCCTATGATTTAATAGTGCTTAAATGACCAGTCCAATCTCTATGCTTTATGATTTCACATAAATTCCACGTCATTGACATGCGTCGTTGTTGTGATATGGATTGAGCATGATATTAAAATTATGCAAGTATACACATGTTTTATGAATTTCACTTCTATACGTAAGATTTTGAGAACTATGCTTAGTGTGAAATCCCATACTTATCATATGGTGAATTGTGTACTCCATTTTATGATCAAGTCAGTTATATGTGTCAGTTTCCTTCCATCGAGTCCTGGGGGTAGTAGTACCCCAAAAAAATAGATGTGTGCCTAGACCCATGTTACTTTATCACGATAATCTCAGTCAATCCATGAGCTATAGAACTCAGTCTGTCATGTGACTCAGGAAATCTCAGAAATCTCATGATCTCAATAAATTCTCAGATAGTAGTACTATTCAATCAGTCAATGGAAATCAGTTACTCAGTCCATGTATAGCCAGTTAAATCAGGTTTAGACTCTTCAGATAGGAGTAGAATATATCACCTCTGAACCCACGGATGGGAACTCACCTACCAATTTAAGGTGTGATTCTTAGTAGTCATCCTTGTGTTCTAGAACTACGTAGCCAGCGTAGCTTGAGACATAAACCTGTCAGATTAAGGTTGATGAGGTGGCTTAACCTGTCAGTTTAGGGTTTCCACCATTTTCATTCGAGTGTCTTCCAGCTAAGGGTCACTCTTAGCTGTCCTTACCAGTGGGGCGGTATTGACCCCCTTCCAGTCGGGGCTGAGATTAGACCCCAACCTAGCTATATGCGTTATTGGGCCATGTCGGTTAAGCAACTACCTCTCACAACTTTAGTTCCAGTCTCAGTAAAAGAACTTAGATAGTTCTTAAGATTTAGTATACCAGGACTATCAGTTATAGTCAATTCAGTTACAGTACGAAACTCAGGTAGTTCCATTAGATTCAAGACTGTCAGACACAATCATCCATGTTATCAAAACTTCAGTATCATTCATGTTAGATAATAGTAAACCATGTATTAGCATACAGATTTGCATATCATGTATTCTCAATTTTAGTTACTATCTATGCATGTTTGTATTCTTATGTTCATATCAGTCAGTCAGTTAGATTGTTCATGCTTGTAAACCCTTTTGTATTTAGCCTACCTCACTCGTATACTCAGTACTCCAAGTCGTACTGATGCTTTTGCTCTACGGTGCTTTCTTTCATGTTACATCATAGGTTCAAATACACGAGTTCCAGATCAGTAGTAGCATTCAAGTCACAGAGTTGCAGTTAGTCCTTATGCATTCGAGGACGATATTATTTAATTTTATTCATTATTTCAGTTTAGTTTTGCTAGACGGAGTTTGTTGGAGATATGTTCCTTCAACTCCTTAATTCAAACAGTATTTAGAGGCTTTTAGATTTAGTTCATATTTGTTTCAGACTTTAGTTGTTTTGGGTATTTGCCACCCATATGGATGTTATGTTTTGTCAGACACTTTATACAGTTGAACCTTATGGCCCATTTTTCATGTTTTCCATATTTTACATGTATATTATGCAATATACAGGTATAGATATCAGTCATGGGTTAGCTTGTGGTCATTCAGGGTTATAAGTACCGTGTAGCATTCCGGTTCAGAAAATTAAGGCGTTACAAACTTGGTATCATATCCTAAGGTTCAATAGACTCCTAGGAAGTCTGATAGCCACATCTAGTAAAGTCTTGTGCATGGGTGTGTTGCGTGCCACATTTATGTGCAAGAGGCTATGAGATGTTTTAGGAATAATTTCCCCTCTTTCAGTATTCATGTCGTGCTAGTGATCATAATCTCAAGTTAAACTCTTAGTCTAATCTGTTCTTCTCTTATTTCAGAATATACCTCCAAAAAGAAGTAACCAGCCCGCTCCTGAGCCCGGAGATCATTTGGGCGAACATGTTTCTCATGCTCAGTTTAGGGCCACATTTACCACACTTGCTCAGTCTGTGGATACCCAAAATTAATGGCCACCAGTTATTCTGGCTAATCTAGTTGCCAACTCAGCCACAGCTAGGATTCGGTACACCCAAATGAACCATCCATCTTTCTTCGGGTCTAAGTCTGATGAAGACCCTCAAGAGTTCATTGACCAAGTCTAGAAGGTCATGACATCATGGGAGTTACTTTTTGTCAGAGTGCCGAGTTAGCCGCATACCAGTTATTGGATGTTACTCACACTTGGTACATACAATGGAAGTCTGAGAGGGTAGATGGTGCAGTTCCTATAGAGTGGGTGGAAATTGTCACATCTTTCTTAGACAGATTCTTTCCCTAAGTGCTGAGGGAGGCAAAAGTTCTTGAGTTCATCAACCTCAGGCAGGAAATATGATGGTTAAAGAGTATTCTATCAGCTTTACTCAGTTAGATAGATATTCCCCTCATGTTGTTACAGACAACAGAACTAAGATGAGCAAGTTCGTGTAAAAAGTGAATGATAGCGTGGTAAAAGAGTATAAGTCTATGATGCTGAATAGTGATATGAATTTAGATAGGCTCATGACCATGCTCAGGAATTAGAGAAGCAGAAGATTAGGACTAGGGAGAGGCAGAACAAGAGAGAAAGATCAGGCAGTTTTAGTTTTTCTCAACCCAAATCAGAAGGAGTAGTTCCAGCTCCTTCCTCCACCAGTGCCCCAGTGCGAAAATTTAGAGATGGCAAAAGAGATCGGGCACCAGGCTCTAAGTATCAAGGAAGTATCAGCAGATCCTGAACTAATTCCCTGTGTCATACTTATGGTAAGAACCAAAAGGGTACCTGTAGAGATGGTAGTGATCTTTGTTTCTATTATGGCAAGACAGGCCATAGGATTAGAGAGTGTCCGCAGTCAAGTCCACAGGGTCAGCAGAATCGTTCCACAGCCCAGTCTGGTCATCAAAATCAGCAAGGTGCCACTTCCAGTGCTACTAGTGGGCAACACCCAAACAAAATCTATGCTCTTCAGACCTGACAGGATCAAGAAAATTCTCCTGATATCATTACTAGTATGTTATAGATTTTCCATGTTCATATTTATGCTTTGCTAGATCCAGGCGCATCCTTATATTTTGTTACTCCTTATATAGCAGGCGATTTTAGAATCAGTCCCGAAATTTGTGCAGAGCCCTTTTCAGTATTTACCCCAATGGGTAAAACCATGATAGCTCGGCGGGTATATAGGAACTTCCCGATTATGATATTTCGTAAAGCCACGTTAGCAGATTTAGTCAAGTTACAGATGACTGATTTTGATGTCATTCTCGGTATGGATTGGCTTCATTCTTGCTATGCCACAGTCGACTGTAAAAATAGGATAGCTCAATTTCAGTTCCCGAATGAGACCGTCCTAGGGTGGAAGGGTAGTACTTCATCTTTTAGGGGTTAGCTTGTTTCCTACCTTCGGGCAAGGAAAATGATTTCTAAGGGATGTGTTTATCATCTCTTTCATGTTAAAGACTCTAGTACTGAATCTCCTAGCTTTGAATCAATCCTAATGGTTAACGAATATTCAGATGTCTTTCCCAAAGATCTTCCAAGCATTCCTCCCAAAAGGGAAATAAACTTCGTCATTGACCTTTTTCCAGATACTCAGTCTATTTCTATTTCGCCATACAAAATGGCACTAGTAAAACTCAAAGAACTGAAGGATCAGTTGAAGGATCTCTTAGATAAGGGAGTCATTAGACCTAATATTTCCCCATGGGGTGCAGCAGTCTTATTCGTGCGCAAGAAAGATGGTTCGCTCAGGATGTGTATTGATTACCTTCAGCTCAAAAAAGTTACGATCAAGAACAAGTATCCTCTTCCCAGAATAGATGACTTGTTTGACCAACTCAAGGGTGACAGTTATTTCTCCAAGATACAACTCAAATCAGGCTATCATCATCTAAGAGTTAGAGAATGTGACATCCCAAAGACAGTTTTCCATACTCGGTATGGTCACTTTGAATTTCTAGTTATGTTCTTTGGTCATACTAATGCCCCAACCACTTTTATGGACTTGATGACCCATGTGTTCAAGAAGTACTTGGACATGTTCGTCATAGTCTTCATAGATGATATCTTGGTCTATTCTCGCATAGAGCGTGATCATTCAAACTATCTTAGAGTTATTCTTTAGACTCTCAGAGATCACCAGCTATTCAGAAAATTCAATAAGTAGGAGTTTTGGCTAAGGTCAGTAGCATTCCTTGGCCATACTGTTTTCGATGATGGCATTATAGTAGATTCTCAGAAGACCAAAGCGGGAAGAAACTGGCCTTACCTTATCTCTCGATTAGATTTTAGGAGTTCTTGGGTTTGGCTGGATATTACAGGAGGTTTGTTGAGGGATTTTCTTCTATTTAATCCCCTATGTCTAGATTGACTCAAAAAAAGGTCAAGTTTCAGTGATCAGATCCTTGCAAAAAGAGTTTTCAGGAATTAAAGACTCGACTCACCTCATCTCTAGTCTTAGCTCTTCCAGATGGTTCAGATGGGTTAGTAATATCCTGTGATACATATAGAGTGGTTTTAGGTTGTGTCCTCATGCATCATGGTAAGGTCATAGCCTACGCCTCCATACATCTTAAGCCTCATGAGAAGAATTATCCTACTCATGATCTTGAGTTAGTAGCCGTAGTATTTTCCTTAAAGATTTTGAGGCATTATCTCTATGGAGTTCATATAGACGTCTTCACAGATCATAAGAGCCTTCAGTATGTCCCTTCTCAAAAAGATCTTAATCTTCTTCAGAGAAGGTGGTTAGAGCTCTTGAAAGATTATGACATGAGTTTCGTCTATCATCCAGGCAAGGCCAATATAGTGGCCGACGCTCTCAGTAGACTCTTTATGGGTAGTATTTCTCATTTTTATAATAGTAAGAAGAAGTTCGTGCAGGAAGTCCACCATCTTGCCAGACTAAGCATTTGCTTAGTCGACTCTTCAGAGGGCGGTGTATGTGTTCAGAGTAGTTCTGAATCATCTCTAGTTTTTGAAGTGAAAGAAAAGCAAGATAGGGATCTTAGCCCTGTCAAGCTAAAAGAGTCAGTCCAGAATTAGAAAGTAGAGGTTTTCTCCCAAGGGGGAGATGGTGTCATGCGTTGTCAGGGTCATCTCTATGTTCCAGATGTAGATGATTTAAAGCAGTGAATTGTTGCAGAAGCTCATGGTACACGATACTCTATTCATCCAGGGGACACTAGGATGTACCGCGACCTACGGGAGATCTATTGGTGGGGTGGGATGAAGAGAGATGTTGCAGAATTTGTGGGTAAGTTCTTTACATGTCAGCAGGTTAAGATAGAGCATCAGAAACCTAGTGGTTCCATGCAGGAGTTGACCATTCCTACTTAGAAGTGGGAAGAAGTGAACACGAACTTCATGACGGGTTATCCTTGAACTCTTCATCAGCATAATTAAGTTTGGGTCATTGCAGATAAAATGACCAAGTCAGCCCATTTCCTTCCAGTCCATACCTCTTATTCAACTGAGGATTATGAAAAACTCTATATCAAGGAGTTGGTTAGATTACACGGTGTTCCATTATCTATCATCTCAGACAGAGGTATCCAGTTCACCTCTCACTTCTGGAAATCATTCCAAAAGGGTCTTGGTACCCAAGTTTATCTCAGTATAACATTTCATCCTCAAACAGATGGTCAAGCAGAAAGGACTTTTTAGACTCTTGAAGATATACTAAGGGTGTGTCCAATTGATTTCAAGAGAAGTTGGGATGATCACTTGCCTTTGATTGAGTTTGAATACAACAATAACTATAATTCTAGTATTAAAATGGCTCCGTTCAAAGCTCTCTATGGTAGGAGGTGAAGATCTTAAATCGTTTTGTTCAAAGTTTGTGAGGCCTCAGTCATAGGGCTTGACTTACTATTCGATGCCTTAGAGAAAGTCCATTCAATCAGTGAAAGGCTCTGGGATGCTCAAAGCCAACAAAAGTCATATGCTAATATTTGTAGAAAGGATCTCGAGTTTGAGGTTGATGACTATGTCTATCTAAAGATATTTCCCATGAAGGGAGTGAAGCGGTTCGGTAAGAAGGGAAAGCTCAGTCCCCGATATTTTGGTCCCTTAAAGATTCTCAGTCGCTTAGGCAAGGTAGCTTATGAGCTCGAATTGCCTTCAGATCTAGCCTTAGTTCATCCAGTCTTTCATGTCTCGTTGCTCAAGAAGTGTATAGGTGATCCATCAGTCGTAGTATCTATTCATAGCATTGATATTCAGAACAGTCAATTTTATGCGGAAAATTTCTTTCGAAATTCTAGACTATCAGACTCATAGATAGACGAACAAAGAAGTCCCCCTAGTCAAAGTTCTTTAGTGAAATTAGTCTATTGAGGGAGCTACTTGGGAGGCAAAAGAATACATGCGTACCAACTATCCTCACCTCTTGTCCTCCAATCCAGAACAAGCTCAAGGTAATAGTTCTCCTTAAGCTTATTCAGTTTCCTATTCAGTATTCTATAAAATTTGGTATTCAGTTCATAATCATGTTTCATCATAAATATGGTATCAAGTACCATTGCGTATTCATTCATGCATTCATGTATCAGTCTAGTGCATAATCATGCATCAAATATCCATTATCATTGGGAGAACTCAGTTATCAGAAATCTCAGTTATGCAATCATGAATTGGTTACTCATACATCAGATATGCTTGTCTAGCACGATATGTTTAGCTTATCAGTCATGTCCATTATGAGATCATGTTCTAGTAGTGTACATCTTGCACGTACTACAATTTATCGTCTATCCCCATTTCAGTTAGTCACAGACGAGGACGAATATTTCCAAGGGGGAGATATTATAATACCCCATATATTTCTAAGATAGAAAATGAACCATTGTTCCTACATATGAAACCTCCTATCTTGTGATTTATATTGGAGTACACGAATTATGATGAGTATCTTAGTGAAAATAAAGTTTATGGTGTGTTAATCATGTTCATAAGAGTCACTTAGAGTAAGCCTAGCTAAGAACTTTTGAATCCACCAAGTTTTCGTATGTGATTTCACATAGGTCATCTTTAAAAAAGTATAACTTCATTTATAGGTGGAATTTTGGCAGATTTACACCCTCCAAATTATAGATAATTTAGTAATCTTTCCATCGATATTAAATTCGCCTAAAACAGACACCCGGTGAAGAAGTTATGGCAATTTAAAATTTCAGCAGCGTTATTTCAGTCAGTGGCGCATCGCGCCGTAAGCTAACATGCTGTTTGTCAATTTCCAGTGTATCTCCACGATTCCATTGTGTTGCTGTGAGTTTTTAGGTCACAAACAGGGGACAATGCGATATCTCCGCATCGCGCCGGGGGCCCAAATCGGGTAATTTTCACAGAAATTAAATGAAGCATCTAGAGGGGTATTTGGGTCATATTTTCACCCCTATATATATTCCATAAACACGTAATTAAGCCCTTATTTCACCAAAACATACTCTTTCTCTCAAAATACTCTCAAGAACACATTAGGGTTTTTAAGTTCAAACAAAATTTTCCATCAATCATCAAGAATCTTACATCTATGGTATGCGTAGTATTCATCTATGGATCAATTTCGTTCATAGAGATCAAGAACCATATTTTAAATATTATATTGTGATTGTCTTATTGTGATATTACCATGTACATGTTGATGATTATTGTTTAAGTTTCAAGATGATATCTAAAGGTGTTTTCATGAAGTATATGTGTTCGTTAGTTGAAATCCATGAACTTTATGTGGTTTAAAATCGGGAAATTCATGAAAACACACCTAAGCTAAAAGAATGCATGAAAAGTGTTTGATAAAGGTTTTGGATGATAGAATTAATGTCCCATGATTTAATAGTGTTTAAATGACAAGTCCATGCTCTATGCTTTATGATTTCACATGAATTCCACGTGATTGATATGCGTCGTTGGTGTGTTATGGATTGAGCATGATATTGAAGCTATGCAAGTATACACATATTGTATGAATTTCCCCTCAATAGGTAAGATGTTGAGAAATATGGTTAGTGTGAAATCTCCTACTTATGAAATGGTGAATTGTGGACTCCATTTTATGATCAAGTCAGTCATATGTGTCAGTTTCCTTCCATCGAGTCCTGGGGCTACTAGTACCCAAAAAATATAGCCATGTGCCTAGATCCATGTCACGTTATCATGATAATCCAAGTCAAGCCATGATCTATAGAACTCAGTCTGTCATGTGACTCAGGAAATCTCAGAAATCTCATGATCTCAATAAATTCTAAGATAGTAGTACTATTCCGTTAGTCAACGGAAGTCAATTACTCAGTCTATGTACAACAAGTTAAATCATGTTTGGTGTCTTAGGATAGGAATAGAAGGTAGCACCGAGTGAACCCAAGGATGGGAACTCACCTGCCAGTTTAGAGTGTGATTCTTAGTAGTCATCCTTGTGTTCTAGAACTACATAGCCAGCGTAGGTTGAGACTTTTTAACCTGCCATATTAGGGTTGATGAGGTGGCTTAACCAGTCAATTTAGGGTTCCCACCGTTCTCATTCGAGTACCTCCCAGCTAAGGGTCACTCACAGTTGTCCTTACCAGTGGCGCGGTATTGAGACCTTTACAGTCGGGGCAGAGATTGGACCCCAACCTATCTATTTGTGTTATTGGGGAATATCGGTTAAGCAACTACCTTACACAGTTTTAGTCCCAGTGTCAAAAAAAGAATTTAGATAGTTCTTCATATTTCAGTATACCAGGACTATCAGTTACAGTCAATTCAGTTACCGTATGGAACTCAGGTAGTTCCATCAGATTCTAGACTGTCAGACGCAGTCATCCATGTTATCAAAATTTCAGAATCAGTCATGTTAGATAACAGTAAACCATGTATTAGCGTACAGATCCAGATATCATGTATTAACAATTTTAGTTACTATAAATTTATCTTTGTACTCTTACATTCATATCAGTCAGTCAGTTAGCATTTTTCATGCATGTAAACCCTTTTGCATTTAGCCTACCTCACTAGTATACTCAGTAGTCCCAGTCGTACTGACGCATTTGCGCTATGGTTATTTCTTTTATGTTACACCTTAGGTTCAGAGACATGAGTTCCAGATCAGCAGTAGCATTCCAGTCGCAGAGTTGCAGTAATTCCACATCCATTCAAGGACGATATTATTTTATTTCATTCATTATTTCAGTTCAGTTTTTGTAGACAGAGTTAGTAGGAGACATGTTCCTTCAACTCCTTATTTCAGACAGTATTTAGAGGCTTTCAGATTTAGGTCAGATTTGATTCAAACTTTAATTGTTTAGGGTATTTGTCACCCATATGGATGTTATGTTATGTCAGACACTTTATTCAATTGAATCTTATGGCCTATTGTTCATGTTTTTCACATTTTATATGTATATTATGCAGTATACAAGTACTGATATCAGTCATGGGTTGGCTTGTGGTCCTTTGGGGTTATAATCACTATGTAGCATTTTGGTTCAGATAATTGGGGTGTTATAATATACCATTATACGCTAAGAAAAACTCTGATCCTTGTGGCAAACTTGGATTGGGGTTTTACTTCCGAGTTCTGGGCAGGCCCATATAGCCCTGGCTGATGAGGTCGGAAATCCATCTATCCTAGAAATAAAACAAAGAGTTTTTTTTTTATGTTTTTAGGAGATTGATTATATCCTATATTTTAATTATGCCCATGTTTTTAACTTTTATTATGATAAATAGTTTCAAAATGCTCTCGATTACTTTATATGAAATATATGATATTTTTGAATTATTCTACATACCAATACCTTCAAAGTATTGACCGTCCTCGTGGTGACTACATTGTCTCATAATGTAGGTTCTGAGGAACAGTAAAATGGTCTATCATATCATAGAATTTTTTGGATATGACAGATTTGGCGAGCCATCCATTTTTGACATACATCACTACCCTTTAGCATGTTATCTGCAATAAAAAATTTGAAAGGGACTTAATACACTTCATACCTCAGCCCAAATGCACAATTGATATAAATAGGGGTATTGGATTAAATCAGTACACTTTAAGGCACTTATGGACTCCCTCACATCCTTGTGCGATTTCATACTCTTTTATGACTCAATTAGAAGGGACCACATCATTTTGACTCTAGGATTCTACACTTAAATCAACTAGACAATGAGACATAGTTAATAAAATCAAAGTAAATAAGGAATTTCTATACTTCCAAATAGATAACACAATGGCACAATCTAGAACATGTAGAAAAGTGAAACATTCCTAAACATCTAGTAGCTTCCTACTTATAAGTATGGCTCGCTACACATCCATAATCAAGACTTTACGCGATGCGATTTTGCAGACACCTGGGACCAGGAATCATGCTTTAATACCAAGTTTGTCACAACCTGAATTAAGGCCTTGGCTACAATGGGAATGACGAACCATGAAGGTCGAGAGACCTTCTAACTGGAAATCATATTCATATTTCATAAATATAAAATACAGAAACAAAACATAAACATAGTCATCCGATTATATCAAAAAAGCAACATGACATAAGTTCAATAAGAATCAAATCCATCTAACACCTAAAGATATGCATCCAAGGTATTTGATTAAATGCCTAAGAGAATAGGAATTATTCCTTATGACTCATTTGTGACAAAAATTGATGAATCCATGTTTCTCCCTTAAGTTCAATAGGACTCCCACGTTATTGTTATGCTTTATAATGGATTGACGTAATACTCATAAGATTAGGCTTATGAAATTATGATATGTTTACATGCATTCCTATTCATGTGTAAGCTTACAGCATGCGAATACTTCATAAAAATCCCCAGTGAATGTACTATGAATTGTTGACTATAGCCATATGTCAAGAAGTGTCATGTCTTGTCAGTTTCATGCAATCGAATCCTAGAGGTACTTGTACCCGAGAATTTAGCTTTGTGCCTAGAGCTAGTGTCAGTTTAATGATAATCTCAATCATTCCATGATCAGTAGTATTCTTAGTTAGTTTTAGAACTCAGTAGAATTCGGTCAGTTACATGACTCAGGAAAACTCAGTAATCTCAGTCGAGTATTAGATCTCAATAACATTTTATCAATCAACAGAAGTCAATGAATGTAGTCCAGTTCAATTAAGTTAATCATGTTCAGTGTCTATTCATATGGGAGTAGGATTCAGCACCGAGTGAGCCCAAGGATGGGAACTCACCTGTTATTAGAGGGTGTGATTCTTAGAAGTAATCCTTGATCTCCAGAACTACGTAGCCACCGTAGGTTGAGACATCAAACCTGCTAGTTGAGGGTAGATAAGTTGTCTTGACCTGTTACATGAGGGTCCCACCATTCTCCTTAGAGTACCTATTAGATAAGGGATTACTCACAGCTTGACCTTACCAGTGGCACGGTATTGAAACCCTTCTAATTAGGGTTATATCTTGGACCCCAATTCAATTATATTATCTTATTTAGGGTATGTCGGTTAGATGAATACTTTCCATTGGTACAGTCTCAGTCTTAATAATAGAACTCAGATAGTTCTATAGAATTCAGGACTGCCAGAAATAGTCATCCAGCTCAGTACGAAACTCAACTAGTTCTATTAGAAACATGACTGTCAGACACAGTCATTCAGATAATAGTATATCAATCATATGAAAACTTATGTTATTAGTATTCAGATTTAGTGATGTCATGATCTCAGTTACAGTTCACATATTCATGCATGTATTCTCACGTTTATGTTACTCAATCAGTCAGTATTGTCCATACATATGAACCCTTGGATTTAGCCTAACTCACTTGCATACCAGTACATTTAATCACACTGATGCATTTGCGCTATGGTGTTTTACACCATAGGTTCAGAAGTACAAACTCCAGAGCATTAGTAGCATTCTAGATTCAACAGTCAGACTAGCAGTGAGTCCTCATCATTCGAGGATGTTATTATTTTATTATTTCATTTTTTTAGTACTTAGTTTATTTCAGTAGTTGGAATTAGTTGGGGACATGTCCCATCAACTCCTTATTTAGTAAGTTTTAGAGGCCTCCATACTGTAGCATATTCAGATAGTTATTTCAGTCATTTTGGTAATAATATACCATATTTCTCAGATGTTATATTTTATCAGATATTTGAACCTTATGGCCTTTCAGCCTTTTATTCTGCATTTATACAATATATTATGCAGTGCTCAGGTACAGATATCAGTCATGGGTTAGCTTATGGTCCTTTGGGATAATGATCACCTGAAGCATTTTGGGTATCAGATTTGGGGCGTTATGTGGGATAGATTCTGGTGAAATCAATGAACTAAACAAAATAACTATGTTTTTTTCCTAGCAATTCAACCAAATCGCAGCTCCCTGGTGAACTTTTTGAGATATAATTTCGTTAAAATTAGTCAGGGAGTATTTATAGCTCAGTATTGAGAGAATTAAAATTTAACAAATTAAAGAAAGAGCTCAGGGGTATACATACTACTATGAAGAGTAATCCTACACGTGATCTATGTGAATAATATGTTCTGCTGAGCTAGATTAACTATGCTATATCTTGTGAGTCTTATTAAGAGGAATACAGTATGAGATTACAATTATTTAGAACGGAAAATGGTATCAAGAAAAGTAGATTATTTTTTTTTCTTTCTAGAGTTACTAAATCCTAAATCAAAGATTAGTAAAGAGAAAATTATTCATACACATATTTCTTTTGTCCTGAATTCCTTGACTTCTCTTATTTTGTATAATGTATATTTTATTCAGTTACAGTTTTAAGATTTGAAACCAAAAAATTGTCCATATATATTGTCATTGTATCCTAAATTACAAGATTCACACTAGCTTTTAAGAATTTAAGTTATATTTGTCTTACAATCAATTTCTTGTAACACCCGACATAGTTGGGCTAGAGTTTGAACAATTCTTCCTATGTATATAGACACAACCAGGTGAATTACGTTGAGATATAAATGTGAATAACAGTTATTTTATTGTGGGAGGATCTTTGGAGATTAATATAAATCAAAAATATTTCCTAGCTCAAAGTTAAGTAGAGCACTTTTCTACCGATTGAATTTTATTTGAAGTTATTACTTGGGTCAACTACCACTGAAAATTACTCCTAGAATAAAATGAGTAATGTGGTATACTATATATCAAATGAAATCCCTTTGAGTGTTCTTCACTCCCCTTATCGTTCGTCAATCTATGTTCTGGATCAGAAGTTATGAGTGTTTTAGGGAGACAGTGTCTAAGGTTCGCGATTGTGGTAGTGAGGCAATGTTTGAGCACCACGTTTGAGGTCACCAGGAAAACATCCTTCTCTGTGTTTGGTTCCACAATGTTAAGACATGGTTTTCTCAGATGTTAAGACACATTTTTCTCATGCTTAATGAAGGGCAAAAAGGTCCTTTTATCCCTATCCCCATTACTCTCCCAATCCATCTTATAACCCTAAATTCATACCAAAAGTAAATGAAAAGCCCCAAATCCTCATTCTCTTTCTCCTAAGAACATCAAGAAAGTTTTCTAAATTCGAAAGCTTATGGATTCCAAAATCAAGGTTATTATTCAAGTTTTCTACATCAAAAGCTGTGTAGAACTATCCTAGTTCTCATGGGCATGAGTATGATGTTCTAATAAGCTTTAAACTTCATATGCGTGTGTATATTATGGGTTTTAAAACTTTTTGAAGAGCATGCATTATGAACACTATTTTATGATGAAAGTTTGTATTTACTATTGGGTTTATCCATAAACTTGATTTATATTCATGTGTATATATGTATGAGTTTCAAGAAATAAATTGAGAGCATGATTTATGAAATCACCCCTGCCATCATGAAATCTATTTGTCCTAAATTTTAATGGTTTGTTGAAATGGATGATTAAAATCTTAAGTTTAAATTCCTTACTATCATTTATGGATTTACATTATTTTATGTTCCAATGAGAGGGTATTTTCTTATTTTCTAAATGCTCTTTTAAGTTATTGAAAGATTTCATGTAAGTTATGCCAGAGATGACCACTATATGTTAAAGTCTTGAAAAAGGAATATTTTGCATAAGTTTACATATAATATTTCAAAAAAGAACTCTCATTTGGTGTTTAAATCCTTGGTGGTCATTAACATGATATTTGAATGAAATGTCTATTCCCATGACATGATATGATATGGCTTGCAAGTGTAGGTATGATAATACCTATTCAAAAATACACTTAACATGAAAGAGATGAATGATATAGGCATAAAACATGTTTTTATAGGACTAAAATTTGTCTTAAAGTGGGATATATGGTGAACCAAGAAGGTGCTAATTAATGTAACTCGTCGCCCAAAATCGTGTTTTTCGACATGGGTGTTTATATAGGTCATACAAAATGGGTAATGACTATGGTATGTTATACCAAAAAAGGGATAAGTACACTACTGCATATGTAATACCCCGTATATTTCTAAGCTAGAAAATAAACCGTTGTTCCTACACATGAAACCTCCTATCTTTTGATTCATATTGGAGTACATGAATTATAATGAGTACCCTAGTGATAATAGAGCTTATGATGTGTTAATCATGTTCATAAAAGGCACTTAGAGTAATCCAAGCTAAGAACTTTTGAATCCACCAAGTTTTCGTGTGTGATTTCACATAGTTCATCTTCGAACAAGTATAACTTGGTTTATAGGTGGTATTTTGGAAGATCTAAACCCTCTAAATTTTATATAATTGAATAAGATTTACGTCGATACCAAATTCTCCTAAAACAAACACCCGATCAAGAAGTTATGGAGATTTAATGTTTCAGCAGTGTTATTTCAGTCAATGGCGCGTCGCGCCGTAAGACAAAATGATGTTTGTCAATTTCCAGTGTCTCTCCGTGATTGTACTGCATCGCGGTGAGTTTTCATGTCACAAACGGGGGGCAACGCGATATCTCTGCATCGCGCCGAGGGCCCAAATCGGGTAATTTTCATAGAAATTAAATGACACATCTTGAGGGGTATTTTGGTCATCTTTCCACCCCTTTATATATTCCATAAACAGAGAAGTAAGCCCTTATTTCATCAAAACATACTCTTTCTCTCAAAATACTCTCAAGAACACATTAGGGTTTTCAAGTTAAAGAAAATTACTCCATCAATCATCAATAATCTTCTATCTAAGGTATGCGTTCTGTTCATCTATGGATCTATTTCATTTATAGAGCTCAAGAACCATGTTTTAAATATTATATTGTCATTGTCTTGTTATAATATGACCATGTACATGTTGATGATTATTGTTTATGTTTCAAAATAATATGTAAAGGTGTTTTCATGAAGTATATGTGTTCGTTAGTTGAAATCCATGAACTTTATGTGGTTTAAAATGGGGAAAATCAAGAAAACACACCTAAGCTAAAACAATGCATGAAATTTTTTTGATAAAAGGCCTAGGATGATAGAATTTATGTCCTATGATTTTATTGTGCTCAAATCACCAGTCCATGCTCTATGCTTTATGATTTCACATGAATTCTACGTGATTGACATGCGTCGTTGTTGTGATATGGATTGAGCATGATATTGAAGCTATTCAAGTATACATATTTTGTATGAATTTCCCTTGTATACATAAGATGTTGAGAACTATGCTTTGTGTGAAATCCCCTACTTATGATATGGTGAATTGTGGACTCCATTTTATGATCAAGTCAGTTATGTGTCAGTTTCCTTCGATCGAGTCCTAGGGGTACTAGTACCCCAAAAAAATAGATGTGTGCCTAGACCCATGTCACGTTATCACGATAATATCAGTCAATCCATGATCTATAGAACTCAGTCAGTCATGTGACTCAGGAAATCTCAGAAATCTCATGATCTCAATAAATTCTTAGATTGTAGTTCTATTTCGTCAGTCAACGAAAGTCAGTTACTCAGTCTATTTATAGACAGTTAAATCAGGTTTAGTCTCTTCAGATGCGAGTAGAAGTTATCACCGAGTGAACCCAAGGATGGGAACTCACCTTCCAGTTTAGGGTGTGATTCTTAGTAGTCATCCTTGTGTTCCAGAACTACATATCCAGCGTAGCTTGAGACGTCTTATCCTGCCAGATTTGGGTTGATGAGGTGGCTTAACCTGTCAGTTTAAGGTTCCCACCGTTCTCATTCAAGTGCCTGCCAGCTAAGGGTCACTCACAGTTGCCCTTACCAGTGGCGCGGTATTGAGACCCTTCTAGTCGGGGTAGAGATTGGACCCCAACCTATCAATATGTGTTATTGGGGCATGTTGTTTAAGCAACTACCTCCCACAGTTTTAGTCCCAGTATCAGTAAAAGAACTTAGATTTTTCTTTAGATTTCAGTATACCAAGACTGTCAGTTACAGTCAATTCAGTTATAGTTCAAAACTCAGGTAGTTCCATCAGATTCAGGACTGTCAGACACAATCATCCATGTTAGCAAAATTTCAATTTTAGGCATGTTAGCTAACATTAAACCATGTATTTGCGTATAGATCCAGATATGATGTATTCAAGATTTTAGTTACTATGTATATATGTTTGTATTCTTACGTGCATATCAGTCTGTCAGTTAGCATTGTTCATGAATATAAACCATTTTGTATATAGCCTACCTCACTAATATACTCAGTACTCTAAGTCGTACTGATGCATTTGCACTATGGTTCTTTCTTTCATGTTACAATATAGGTTTAGAGATACGAGTTCCAGATCTGCAGTGGCATTCCAGTCGCAGAGTTGCAGTGAGTCCTCATCTATTTGTGGATGATATTATTTTATTTCATTCATTATTTTAGCTCGGTTTGACTAGACGGAGTTTGTTGGAGATATGTTCCTTCAAAACCTTATTCCAAGAAGTATTTAGAGGCTTTTAGATTTAGTTCAAATTTGTTTTAGACTTCAGTTGTTTAGGGTATTTGGCAACCATATAGATGTTATGTTTTGTCAGACACTTTATTCAGTTGAACCTTATGGCCTATTGTTTATATTTTCCGTATTTTACATCTATATTATACAGTATACAGGTACAGATATCAGTCATGGTTTAGCTTGTGGTACTTCAGGGTCATAAGCACCATGTAGAACTCTGTTTCAGAAAATCTAGGTGTTACAAACTTGGTATCAGAGCCTAAGGTTCAATAGAGTCCTAGGAAGTACCATCCCGCTCCTCAGCCCAAAGATCCTTTGGGAGACCATGTTTCTCATGCTGAGTTTAGAGACATATTCACCACACTTGCTTAGTCTATGGCTACCCAAAATTAATGGCCACCAGATATTTATGCCAATCCAATGGCCAACTCAGCCACAGCTAGAATTCAAGACTTCACTCGAATGAACCCTCCATATTTCTTTGGGTCTAAGTCTAATGAAGACCCTCAAGAATTGATTGACCAATTCCAGAAGGTCATGACATCATGGGAGATACTTCTTGCCAGAGTGCCGAGGTAGCTGCATACCAGTTACAGGATGTTGCTCATACTTGGTACATAAAATGGAAGTATGAGATGGTAGATTGTGCAGTTCTTATAGAGTGGGAGGAAATTATCACGGCTTTCTTAGATAGATTCTTTCCCCAAAAGCTATGGGAGGAAAAACTTCTTGGGTTCATCAACCTCAGGTAGGAATATATGATGGTTAAAGAGTATTCTCTCAGATTTAACCAGCAAGCATATATGCCCCTCATGTAGTTGCAGACAATAGAGCTAAAATGAGCAAGTTCGTGTAAGGAGTGAATGATCGCATGGTAAATAAGTATAGGTATTCGATGATGAACAGTGATATGACTTTAGCTAGGCTCATAACCCATTCTCAGGAATTATAGGACCAGAAGATTAGGACTAGGGAGAGGCAAAACAAGAGAGTAAGATCAAGCAGTTTCAGTTTTACTCAACCCAAATCAGATTGAGGAAACCATTCGTAGTTCCATCCTAAGCCAGCAGTTCCATCTCCTTCCTCCACCAGTTCCCCAATGCCTAAATTCAGAGATGGAAATAGAGATCGAGCACCAAGATCTAAGTCTCAAGGCAGTGTTAGCAGATCCCGAACTAAGTCCTTGTGTCAGACTTGTGGTACAAACCACAAGGGTACCTGTAGAGCTGGTAGCGATGTTTGTTTCGATTGTGGAAAACCAGGAAATAGAATTAGAGAGTGTCTGCAGTCAGGTCTACAAGATCAGTAGAATCATTCCACAACCCATTCTGGTCACCAAAATCAATAGGGTGCCATTTCCAGTGCTGCTAGTGGGAAACTCCCAAACAAACTCTATGCTCTTTAGACCCAATAGGATCAAGAAAATTCTCCTGATGTCATTACTAGTACGTTATTGATTTTCCATGTTCATCTTTATGCTTTGCTAGATCCAGGTGCATCCTTATCTTTTGTTACACCTTATATAGCAGGTGATTTTGGAATCAGATCCAAAATTTTAGCAGAGCCCTTTTTAGTCTTTAACTCAGTGGGTAAAACCATCATAGCTCTACGGGTATACAGGAACTTCCCGGTTATGGTATTTCAGAAAGCCACATCATCAAATTTAGTCAAGTTAGAGATGACTGATTTTGATGTTATTCTCAGCATGGATTAGCTTCATTCCTTCTATGACACAGTAGACTATAGAAATAGGATAGTTCAATTTCAGTTCTCGAATAAGATCGTCCTAGGGTGGAAGGGTAGTACTTCATCTTTCAGGGGTCAGCTTATTTCCTGCCTTCGGGCAAGGAAAATGATTTCTAAGGGATGTGTTTATCATCTTGTTCACGTTAAAGAGTCAAGTTCTGAATATCCTTGCTTTGAATCAATCCTAGTGGTTAACAAATATTCATATGTCTTTCCCGAATATCTTCCAGGCATTTTTCTCAAAAGGGAAATAGACTTTGTTATTGACCTTTTTCTAGATACTCAGTCTATTTATCTTTTTCCATATAGAATGGCACTAGTAGAACTCAAAGAACTGAAGGATCAGTTGAAGGATCTCTTACATAAGGGATTCATTAGACCCAGCATTTCCCCATAGGGCGCACCAATCTTATTCATGTGTAAGAGAGATGGTTCTATCAAGATGTTTATTGATTACCGTTATCTTAACAAAGTTATGATGAAGAACAAGTATCCTCTTCCCAGAATAGTGGACTTATTTGACTAACTCAAGGGTGCCAGTTATTTCTCCAAGATAGACCTCAAATAACGCTATCATCAGATCAGAGTTAGAGAATACGATATCCCAAAGACAGATTTCCGTACTTGATATGGTCACTTTAAATTTCTAGTTATGTCCTTTGGTCATACCAATGCTCCAGCCGCTTTCATGGACTTGATGAACCGTGTGTTCAAGTAGTACTTGGACATATTCGTCATAGTCTTCATAGATGATATCCTGGTCTAGTCCCGCACAGAGCATGATCATTCACACCATCTCAAAATTATTCTTCAAACTCTCAGAGATCACCAGCTATTTGCCAAATTTAGTAAGTGCGAGTTTTGGATAAGGTCAGTAGCATTCCTTGGACATATTGTTTCCGATGATGGCATTAGAGTAGATCCTAAGAAGGCCAAAGTGGTAAGAAATTGGCCTCATCCTGTCTTTCCATTAGATTTCAGGAGTTTCTTGGATTTGGCTAGCTATTACAAGTGGTTTATTGAGGTATTTTCTTCTATTGCATCCCTCATGTCTAGATTGACTCAAAATAAGGTCAAGTTTCTGTGGTCAGATCCTTGTGAAAAGAGTTTTCAGAAATTAAAGACTCGACTCACCTCAGCTCTAGTCTTAGCTTTTCTAGATAGTTTAGATGGGTTTTTAGTATACTTTGATGCATCTAGAGTGGGTTTAGGTTGTTTCCTCATGCATCATGGTAAGGTCATAGCCTACACCTCTAGACAACTTAAACCTAATGAGAACAATTATCCTACTCATTATCTTGAGTTAGCAGCCGTAGTATTTTCCTTAATGATTTTGAGACATTATCTCTATGGAGTTCATGTAGATGTCTTCACAGATCATAAGAGCCTTCAATATGTCTTTTCTCAAAAAGATCTCAATCTTTGTCAGAAAAAGTGGTTAGAGCTCTTGAATAATTATGACATGAGTGTCCTCTATCATCCGGGCAAGGCCAATGTAGTGGCCAACGCTCTTAGTAGACTCTCTATGGGTAGTATTTCTCATGTTGATGATAGTAAGAAGAAGTTCGTGCAGAAAGTCCACCAGCTTGCCAGACTAGGAGTTCACTTAGTCTACTCTTCAGAGGGCGGTGTATGTGTTCAGAGTAGTTCAGAATCATCTCTAGTTTCGGATGTGAAAGAAAACCAAGACAGGGATCTTAGCCTTGTCAAGCTAAAAGAGTCAGTTTAGAATTAGACATTAGAGGTTTTCTCCCAAGGGGGAGATGGTGTCATTCGTTGTCAGGGTCGTCTCTGGTTCTAGGTATAGATAATTTAAAGCGGTGAATTCTCACAAAAGTGCATGGTGTGCGATACTCTATTCATCCAAGGGCCACTAAGATATATCGTGACCTACAGGAGATCTATTGATGGAGTGGGATGAAGAGAGATATTGCAGAATTTATGGCTAAGTGCCCTACATGTCAGCAGGGTAAGATAGAGCATCATAAACCTAGTTGTTCCATGTAGGAGTTCACCAATCCTACTTGGAAGTGGGAAAAAGTGAACACGGACTTCGTGACGGTTTTGCCTTAAACTCGTCATCAGCATAATTCAGTTTGGGTCATTGTAGATAAAATGACCAAGTCAACCCATTTCCTTCCTATCCATACCTCTTATTCAGCTGAGGATTATGCCAAACTCTATATCAAGGAGTTAGTTAGATTACACAGTGTTTCATTATCTATCATCTCAGACGGAGGTATCCAGTTCACCCCTCACTTATGGAAATTATTTCAAAAGGGTCTTGGTACCCAAGTTCATCTTAGTACAGCTTTTCATCCTCAGACAGATGGTCAAGCAGAAAGGACCATTCAGACTCTTGAAGATATGCTAAGGGCGTGTACAATTGATTTCAAGAGAAGTTGGTATGACCACTTGCCTTTGATTGATTTTGTATACAACAATAGCTATCATTCTAGTATTAAAATGGCTCCGTTCGAAGCTCTCTATGGTAGGAGGTGTAGATCTCCAATCGGGTGGTTCGAAGTTTGTGAGGCCTCAGTCATAGAGCTTAAATTAGTATTCGACACCTTAGAGAAATTCCAGTCAATCAGATAAAGGCTCCAGGCTGTTCATAGCCGACAAAATTCGTATGCTGACACTCGTAGAAAGGATCTCGAGTTTCAGGTCGATGACTATGTCTATCTAAAGATCATTCCCATGAAGGGAGTGAAGCAGTGCGGCAAGAAGGGAAAGCTCGGTCCCCGATATGTTAGTTCCTTCAAGATTCTCCATTGCTCAGGCAAGGTAGCTTATGAGCTCGAATTACCTTCAGATCTAGCCTCAGTTCATCCAGTCTTTCATGTCTCTTTTCTCAAGAAGTGTATAGGTAATACATCAGTTGTAGTCTCTATTTATATCATTTACATTCATAACAGTCGCTTCTATTAGGAAATTTCGGTTGAAATTCTAGACTATCAGACTCGTAGACTAGGGAACAAAGAAGTCCCCTTAGTCAAAGTTGTTTGGCGAAATCAATCTGTTGAGGGAGATACTTGGGAAGCAAAAGCATACATGCGTACTAAGTATTTTTACCTCTTCTCCTCCAATACAGAACAAGCTCAAGGTAACAGTTCTTCTTAAGCTTATTCAGTTTCTCATTCAGTATTCTATACAACTTGGTATTCAGTTGTTGCTCATGTTTCATCACAAATCTGGTATCAAGTACCATTGCATATTTAGTCTTGCATTCATGTATAAGTCTATTGTATAATCATGCATCAAATATGCATTATCATTGGGAGAACTCAGTTATCAAAAATCTCAGTCATGCAATCATGAATTAGTTACTCATACATCAGATATGCTTGATATGTTTAGCTTATCAGTCAAGTCCATCATGAGATCATGTTCCAGTAGTATGTGTCTTTCATGTACTCCAGTTTATCCTCTATCCCTGTTTCACTCAGTCTCATTCTAGGATGAATGTTTCCAAGGGGGAGATATTATAATACCCCATATATTTCTAAGCTAGAAAATGAACCGTTGTTCCTACATATGAAACCTCCTATACTGTGATTTATATTGGAGTACATGAATTAGGATGAGTATCATAGTGATAATAGATCTTATGATTTGTTAAGCATTGTCATAAGAGTCACTTAGAGGTAGCCAAGCTAAAAACTTTTGAATCCACCAAGGTTTTTGTGTGATTTCACATAGGTCATCTTCGAACAAGTATAACTTGGTTTATAGATGGTATTTTGGAAGATTTATAACCTCCAAATTTTAGAGAATTGAATAAGATTTTCGTCGATACCAAATTCTCCTAAAACAGACACCCGGTGAAGAAGTTATGGCGATTTAAAGTTTCAGCAGCGTTATTTCAGTCAGTGGCGCATCATGCCATAAGCCAAAATGACGTTTTTCAATTTCCAGTGTCTCTCCGCGATTCCACCGAATCGCAGTGAGTTTCCAGGTCACAAACGGGGAGCAACGCGATATCTCTGCATCGCGTCGGGGGCCCAAATTGGGTAATTTTCATAGAAATTAAATGACACATCTTGAAGGGTATTTTGGTCATCTTTCCACTCCTATATGTATTCCATAAACACGGAATTTAGCCCTTATTTCACCAAAAAATACACTTTTCCTCAAAATACTCTCAAGAACACATTAGGGTTTTCGATTGGGGATTCAAGTTCAGGCAAATTACTCCATCAATGATCAAGAATATTCCATATAAGGTATGCGTAGTGTTCATATATGGATCTATTTCATCCATAGAGCTCAAGAAGAATGTTTTAAATATTATATTATTATTGTCTTATTATGATATGACCATATACATGTTTATGATTGTTGTTTTAGTTTCAAGATGATATCTAAAGGTGTTTTCATGAAGTATATGTGTTCGTTAGTTGAAATCCATGAACTTTATGTGGTTTAAAATGGGGAAATTCATGAAAACACACCTAATCTAAAAGAATGCATGCAAAGTGTTTGATACAAGGTCTAGGATGATAGAATTCTTGTCCCTTGATTTAATAGTACTTAAGTGACAAGTGATTGCTCTATGCTTTATGATTTCACATGAATTCCACGTGATTGATATGTATCATTGTTGTGATATGGATTGAGCATGTTATTGAAGCTATGCAAGTATACACATATTGTATGAATTTTCCTTCCATACGTAAGATGTTGAGAACTATGCTTAGTGTGAAATCCAATACTTATGATATGGTGAATTATGAACTCCATTTTATGATCAAGTCAGTTATATGTGTCAGTTTCCTTCCATCGAGTTCTGGGGGTACTAGTACCCAAAAAATATAGCTGTGTGCTTAGATCCATGTCATGTTATCACGATAATCTTAGTCAAGCCATGATCTATAGAACTCAGTCAGTGATGTGACTCAGGAAATCTCAGAAATCTCATCATCTCATTAAATTCTCAGATTGTAGTACTATTCCATTAGTCAACGGAAGTCAGTTACTCAGTCTATGTACAGCAAGTTAAATCATGTTCGGTCTCTTCATATGGGAGTATAATTTAGCACCGAGAGAACCAAAGTATGGGAACTCACCTGCCAGTTTAGGGTGTGATTCTTAAAAGTCATCCTTGTGTTCCAGAACTACGTAGCCAGCGTAGGTTGAGACATCTTAACATGCCAGATCATGGTTGATGAGGTGGCTTAACCTATCAGTTTAGGTTTTCCACCATTTTCATCCGAGTTCCTGCCAACTAAGGGTCTCTCACAGCTATCCTTACTAGTGGCGCGGTATTGACACCCTTCCATTCAGGACAGAGATTGGACCCCAACCTAGCTATTTACGTTATTAGGGAATGTCGGTTAAGCAACTACCTCCTATAGTTTCAGTCCCAGTCTTAGTAAAACAACTCAGGTAGTTCTTCAGATTTCAGTAGACCAGTACTATCAGTTACAGTTAATTCAGTTATAGTACGAAACTCAAGTAGTTCCATCAGATTCTGGACTGTCAGACACAGTCATCCATGTTATCAAATTTTCAGAATCAGTCATGTTAGATAACATAAACCATGTATTAGCGTACAGATCCAGATATCATGTATTCACGATTTTAGTTACTATATATGCATGTTTGTACTCTTACGTTCATATCAGTCATTCAGTTAGCATTGTTCATGCATGTAAACCCTTTTGCATTTAGCCTACCTCATTCGTATACTCAGTACTCCCAGTTGTATTGACACATTTGTGCTATGGTGATTTCTTTCATGTTACACCTTAGGTTCAGATACATGAGTTCCAGATCAGCAGTAGCATTCCAGTCACAGAGTTGCAGTGAGTCCTTATCCATTCGAGGATGATAATATTTTATTTCATTCATTATTTCAGTTCAGTTTTTGTAGACGGAGTTAGTAGGAGACATGTTCCTTCAACTCCTTATTTCAAATAGTATTTATAGGCTTTCAGATTTAGTCAGATTTGATTCAGACTTTAGTTGCTTAGGGTATTTGTCACGCATATAGATGTTATGTTTTGTCAGATAGTTTATTCAATTGAACCTTATGGCCTATTGTTCATATTTTGCACATTTTACATGTATATTATGCAGTATAAAGGTACTGGTATCAGTCATGGGTTAGCTTGTGGTCCTTCGGGTCATAAGCAACGTGTAGCATATCATTTTAGATAATCGGGGTATTACAGTATACCATTATACGCTAAGCAAAACTCCAATCCTTGTGGAAAACTTGGATTGGGGGTTTGACCTCTGATTTATGGGCTGGCCCATATAGCCCTGGGTGACGAGGTCGGAAAGCCATCTATCCCAGAAGTAAAACAAAGAGTTTTGTTTATGTTTTTAGGAGATTGATTATAGCCTATATTTTAATTATGCCCATGTTTTTGACTTTAATTATGATAAATAGTTTCAAAATGATCTCGATTAATTTATATGAAATATATGATATTTTAGAATTGTTCTACATACCAATACCTTCCAAGTATTGACCGTCCTTGTGGTGTCTACATTGTCTCATAATGTAGGTTCTGAGACACAGTACAATGGTCTATCATATCAGTAGAATTTTTGGATATACCAGACTTGGTGAGCCATCCATTTTTTACATACATCACTACCCTTTAGCATGTCATCTGCAATAAAAAATTTGAAAGGGACTTAATACACTTCATACCTCAGGCCCAAATGCACAATTGATATAGATTGGGGTAATGGATTAAATCAGTACACTTTAAGGCACTTATGGACCCCCTCAAGTCCTTGTGCAATTTCATACTCATTTATGAATCAATCAGAAGGGGCCGTTGATAACGCTCAATCTACAGCTCTCGTAGGAGTGTAAAGCGGTCGTTAGCAAATATAGAACCCAACTGGGTTGGGTATCGATCCCACAGGGAATAGCTTGGTCAACAAGTAAGCAACGATTACTAGACTTTTAGTGCATGTCTCGTAAAAAGCGGGGATTGTAATGTGTAACCAAAATATGAAAGTAAAAACTGAAAATAGCAACGTAAAAAGAAAGAATGTTTAGTAGGTTGTAAAACAGTGAGAATTGAGGCGTTGGTGTTATATCCACCTTCTGAGTTATACGTCTCTATTGGCTATGAGTGTGTAGAATTCAGACATGTATGTGCTTATAGAGAATTGTATTCGATGGTAAATCCAGGCGTCTTTCGACCTATTCGAGGATTATTTCACTTTAACTCTTTCGAGATTAAAGCGTGTCTATCGGTACGAATTCTCCAAGAGGTTAATCCAGTTACGGCACTAACTTTTTAATAGGGGATGGGACCCTACTACCTCGACACTATCTCTTTTCCAGACAAATAACCTTTCTTTCGAACAAGTTAAATGTTATACTGGCATATTCTTGCGTTTGCAACCACAAAGAATTTACATTAAGATGAAGAGAATAATGATATAAGCAGCATACGTGTCACAAACTCACAAGCTCATAGTAATAGATAGTACCTCATTCGGCTTCCATAACCCCAACAGAGAAGTTTAGTTACCCATGAATGCGAAGGAGCTCACGGTTGACATTGTTATTATACCACAATACTGATTAATTTCATGTAGCACAGGTGGTAGGCATTTAGGCGTGAATTCCTGGGCAAAGTAACGATTCTCTTGTTGCGGAAATTAAGAATAGATGAATAGAAGAAGAAAGATAGAATTAATGGAAAGATTAGAATTGTTGGAAGAGTAGAAAAGATTAATAGTTGAAGAATGTATGTGGATTAATTAAAAATCTCTAGCATGATAGGGTATTTATAATACCCATATCCTAATCCTACTAAGCTAATGAAATACTTAACCAAATCCTATTAAGCTAATGAAATACTTAACCCAATTGTACTAGGTTAATGTAACATTATCAAAATCCAAATAGACTAATGAAATACTTAACCCAATTGTACTAGGTTAATGTATTATTATCCTAATCCAAATAAATTACTGCTAGTCCCCAAAGTCTTCAGAAATGTTGTTTTAGCCCGGGATAGATTTTCCATGCATCACTTTTGGTCCTTAGGCGTCCAAGCTTCCTTTTCTCCTTCCGTGAAGATTTCTTTGGCGTCAAGTAATCCATAAAATGTTGAATTCTGCATAATTTATACCTGAAACTTTGCTAATCATGTTCGTTAGCTCACTTACAGGAAAAAGGACTAAAAGTGCATGAAATATATAATTTGTTCTCAAAACTAGGCTAAAATATGGGCAAAATCTAGTGCTATAGGCGTGTAAATTCGCCTATCATCAACACCCCACACTTGAAGCTTTGTTAGTCCTCAAACAAAATATCATGTCCCTCTAAACATTACTTTAGGTTTCACAGCAACAACACAGAATATTCGTCAAGACAAGCACAACAATTACCAACAAAGAGTAGTTTTCCGATCATTAGTAGAAACAGTTTAACCTCCAACATAGACTCGTGATGGTGGTCAACTCATATTCAAAATTTAAGGTACAAAGAATCATACACAACTACCCAAAACTCATTAACCATGTGTGTCTCACAATATATTACCCATAATCACTCTTAAGCATAGTATATTTATCAAGCATGGGTATAGAAATATCCTTTCTCTCGCTCTCTCAAAGAATTCATATGCAGAAACTGATGACCATAAGCTTTCCCTTAGTGTAATGCTCCACTAAATGTCAGAATACTAAGCTTAGGATCAAATAGGTCTTTTACAGGTTGTAATGTAGGCTAAGGGACGGGTAGGACTATTTTGGCCAGATATAGTGACTAAGTTCCTAATCACTTTAATACATCACATTGTATCATCAACATTTTTCTTTTCAACCTTTCTTCTTTCTTTTATTCTACCACCCTTGTTCTCCTCTTTTGTTTCTCAATCTTAAGCATAACTCACTTTTCAGCTTTCTTTTCCTTTTTTCTTTTCATAACATACCTCTTATGATAGCACTTTCTTTTTCATAACGCATTCAAGCACCACTGCAATTTAAAGCATCATACTCACCCAATTTTCTCTTATTTTGTCACATGACTTTATACGTTAAAGCACTTAGGAATTTGGATCAAATTCCGGTCTTGAAAAAAAATGTATTAGGCTTACATATGAGGTTGTCAAAGAAATAGGCTAAAGGCTCAAAAGGGTTTAACTAGGATGTTGTCCATGGGTAGGTAAAATGAAGGTAAACAATTACAGGTTGCCAAAGAAATGCCTAAATCATCTCCTAAACTTACACTCCTTATTTTCACTTTGCATACATACCAGACAAGTTCTAGCATCAGCCACAAACATAGAATATACTATTATTTCACACACACAAGGCACATGGTCGACTTTGTTGGGAGTAATATAGACTCTTGACCCAACAAGTGAAGGAATTGAACCACACAATATCATATAATGAGTCACAATTAGAGCCTAAGTCATGATTATAGCACATACTCTTGTTATAATCTCATGCTGCCTATTAGAATAATTTCGTGCGAAGCTAAGTAAAAAAATTACTACTAAAAAACTTAACTTAAACTAAAAAAAAATGAAACAGAAATAAAAAAAAGTAAACAAACATAGATGCGAATAGAGAAGTATAGCATGCAATACCGCCACCCCAAACTTAATGCCCTCAGTGGAAAATAAATACGAAGAACCTGGTCAGTCGGACTCTTCCTCAATGTCGGGGGTCATACCCCCTTCGTCGGAATCATCATAAGAGTCGTTGTCAGAGTTCTCCTTCACGTCGGAGTCTGGCAAGCGTCGATCATCATCGGTCGGCACATCATCATCTAGAGGTTCCTCAAAGTATGTGTCTACTCCACATATCTCCCGTGCATGCATATTCATTGGATAGTCATGGTCCAGCTGTTGGAGCTCTGCAGCAGTTGGAACACGACCTCCACTCATCATTGTGAACCGTGTCATGCCATAAAGATGACGGAAGAATCTCTCATCTCGAGCATGTCTCTCCGCAGTAGTAAGGTTGACTCCATGTGTTGTTTCATCATCTTTGACCTTTGTGTGGTCAACCTTCTTCGGGTTATGTGGGAGTTTGTGATCAGCTGGTTCCTCTTCGATATCCTCCTTCCGCAAGATTGCTATCAACAGATTACCAAAAGTGAAGTGGGACCTCTTGTGTAGTCTGGCCTTCTGCATTGTAGAGCGAATGATTGCCCCAATGTTGATAGGGACATTCGTCATCAATGCATAGACCAAACACACTCTATCTCTTGTTATTTTGGTGTATTGAGTCCCAGGAATAAGGCATGAGTTGACAATCCGGAACGAGATTCTTGCTTCTCTATTCAAAGGAGCATAGGGGAAGGTATTGTGTCGTCTGGTTTCTTGGTGTCTGCTCCACCTTTCCATGTAAATACTTCCACAAAGTGTGTGTCGAATTGCTCTATAAGGAGGTCTGCTGTACAGCTCTTTGAATGCTGCTGGATCGACCGAAGGTAAGCCAAGAAAGGAGTTGATCAAATCTGCGCTGAGCTGTAAAACTTGGCCCCGAATCTTGACTTCGCTGCCTGTGGTTTTCGGCGACCAGTTGGTGTAAAATTCTCTTTTCAAATCAAGATTACATTCTCCCATGTCGCGGAAGATGAAATCCAAATTCAACGCCATGATTTTCGCCAACATACGTGGTTCCTTCTTCGCTAGGCTGTCTTTGTTGATCAATTCGATATGAACATATTTGCTTTCCTTGTTGTTCCTATACCATTGTTTGTATTCCTCCTCAAGTACCCATTTTATTCCAAACATTCGGCGGGGTAATTGCATTGAGGATGATTGTCCTTGGTCCTTGCGACCTCTCTTCTTGCCCTTTTGGGATGTGGTAGCCATATCTTGTCTTGCTTTAGGTGCCATTGTTCCTGAGATTTAAACGATATTTCATGTTAGCATCAACACAATGGAAACAATTTATACACAAGCCATCGGGGTACCACCCCACACTTAGGTTCGTTGATACAAATCAGTGAAGTAAAGGTGGTCAATTACTTAGATTTCGTCGACATATGTTTTAGGAGCTATAATCCGACAACAAAATCAGTGATGTATCACTTCTTGCAACCTTTGCAATACTTTCATGATAGGTAAAATAAGACTACTACATAGGGGTTTCATCATGGCATAGTTTCTATCAACAATTACAACCTCCTATGTCGGTAGGCAACTATAAGTCTTATCCCGATGAACGGGATAGCCTAACATGTAGGTATACAAGTGACAAGACTATGCAATGTTCAGAACCATAGCAATTCTACAAAGAGTATAACAATGCAATTAAAACCAAATTCAAGTCGGAAACAAGTTAAGATTATCCTAACGTACATATTCACTCACATGGTTTTGCATCAACAATTCAAACACTTTAACATCACCAATATTTCTTCAAGATTTAGAAATTCATAATAGACATAGCAACGTAGTAATTACGTGAAATAGATGAAGAACAAGAGAGTACTTACGCGATTGAAGCCTTTGGAGATGTTCTTGTGAATTGAAAGAGCAAAAAGAAAAATTTTGAGATGATTTGGAGTGGATGTGTGGCGCCTTTAGGTCAAGTTTCAATGTGTTTATGTTTCAAGACTAAGTCCCCTTTATATAGGAAATGAATGGGTCGGGTTTTGACCCATTTAAAAATGGTTTTGGAGACAAAAAGGGACCATAGGCGGCGCCTTTATCTTTGCCTATGCATGGTATAGGCGGCGCCTAATGCAAAGCATAAGCTAGCATAGGCGGTGCCTAGTGTAATGCATAAAGGGACCATAGGCGGCGCCTAGTGCATGGCATATGAGATACTGAGACCAAACGCTTTAGCATAGGCGGCGCCTATGCTATAGCATACCTGAGCAAGGGTGGAGCCTATGTCTTTGCACACTAGATTCCGAGACCTTAGGCTATAGTATAGGTTTTGCATTGTTCGTGGCCTAGTTTAACCTAGGCCTAGCCTTGATCGATGCCTATTTTGTCATGAGCAATGCTCAATCCATAGCCTTATGCATCTTTATTCCTAACTTACCACCTTTACCATGCAATACATCCAATCTCCTCGTTGAATACCTTTTGCACCTATATTTGCTCAAAACCAATGAAAACGATTAGTACGATGGGTTGCCTCCCACCAAGCGCCTTAGTTTTGGTCGTGGCACGACTCTTATTTTTGGATTTTCATTTATCAAAAGCAAAACTAGTACTAGAACGAAAGAAACACAAAACGATGAACGATAAACGAAAAATGATAAACGATGGGTTGCCTCCCATCTAGCGCCTTATTTATTGTCGTGGCTCGACATAGTTACCTCGAGTACTTAGACTTCGTCGAGATAAGTGATGGCCATATAATTCATCGAGTCAAGAGTACCAATATAAGGTTTAACACGTTGACCATTCACCTTGAAGACAACACCATTATTGTCTTCCAGTTCAACTACTCCAGACGAGTAGACTTGGATAACTTTGTATGGACCAAACCACTTAGACTTTAACTTACCTGGGAACAACTTCAATCTAAAGTTGAAGAGAAGTACCATATATCCTTTTGGAAATTTCGTCGAACAATCCGCTGATCATGATACCTTTTTATCTGCTCCTTGTATAGGTCTGACCTTTCATATGCATGGAGACGGAACTCATCTAATTCGTTCAGCTGCTCCAACCTCAGATTCATCGCATCACCCCAATTCAAGTTCAATTGCTTCAATGCCCACAATGCCTTATGTTCGAGCTCAATGGGTAAATGATAAGCCTTCCCATAAACTAGTTGATAAGGGGACATGCCGATGGGTGTTGTGAATACAGTCCTATACGCCCATAGTGCATCATCTTGCTTCCAAGACCAATCCTTCCTATTAGCATTGGCCGTCTTCGCAAGGATTTGCTTGATCTCCCGATTGGAAACCTCTACTTTTCCACTAGTTTGTGGGTGATAAGGCGTGGGTACCTTATGTTGCTTGACACCATACTTGGCCAACACGGATTTGAATAGCTTATTGCAAAAGTGAGATCCTCCATCACTTATGATAGTACGTGGTACTCCAAAGCGAGAGAAGATATTCCTCTTTAAGAATGCTACAACACCCTTTCCTTCATTGTCAGCCAACGCTACAGCTTCAACCCATTTCGAGACGTAATCTACAGCAACTTCGATGTACTTCATTCCAAACGAATTCATGAATGAACCCATCAAATCAATACCCCATACATCAAAGAGTTCTACCTCAAGAATTTTGGACATGGGCATCTCATGGTGTTTCGAAATAGCACCTTGACACTGGCATTGGTCGCACCTTCTAACATAGTCATAGGCATCTCTAAATATCGAAGGCCAATAGTAACCACTTTGCAATACTTTCCTTGCCATCCGATTGCCTGCATGATGTCCTCCAACTTGGGAAGTGTGGCATTCTTCCAAAATATTAGGCACCTCTACATGGGATATACATTGTCGAATAATACCATCCGCACATCGTCGAAACAAATATGGCTCATCCCAATAGTAGTGTTGTACGTCATGCATAAACTTCCTCCTTTGATGGTAAGATAAATTGGCAGGTGTCACATTACTCACCACGAAATTTGTAAAGTCAGCATACCATGGTAATTTTTCCATTGTTGTCGCTAATATCTCCTCGTTAGGGAATGCATCATCAATTTGAATTTCAAGTTGCGCCACATGCTCATTCTCGAGTCTAGATAGGTGGTCGGCCACTTGGTTCTCGCAACCTCTTCTATCTTTGACCTCAAAATCGAACTCTTGCAGCAGCAATACCCATCGAATTAATCTTGGTTTTGCATCCTTTTTTGACATTAAATACCTAAGAGCTGCATGGTCTGTATGAACGATCACCTTAGTACCCAATAGATAGGCACGAAACTTCTCAAACGCATACACAACCGCTAGGAGCTCTTGTTCTATCACAGTGTAGTTCCTTTGGGCTTCATTTAGGACCTTACTTGCATAGTAGATAGGATGAAATAATTTCTCCTTTCTCTGACCAAGCACAGCTCCAACGGCTACACCACTAGCATCACACATGACTTCGAACGGGAGAGACCAATCTGGTGCTACCATGATAGGGGCTTCAATGAGTTTTCCTTTGAGGCATTCGAATGCCTTTAAGCAATCTTCATTAAAGTCAAACTTCACATCTTTCTCCAACAGTTTGCACAATGGACTAGAAATTTTTGAGAAGTCTTTGATGAACCGACGATAGAAACCTGCATGGCCGAGAAAACCACGAACTCCCTTCACCGAAATTGGAGGAGGTAGCTTCTCAATAACCTCTATTTTTGCTCGATCAACTTCAATTCCTCTTTCGGTGATTTTGTGCCCAAGAACGATTCCTTCTTTTACCATGAAGTGTCATTTCTCCCAATTCAGCACTAGGTTGAATTCTACGCATCTTTGCAATGCCATGCTTAGGTTTGCCAAGCACGCTTCAAAAGACTCACCAACAACTGAAAAATCGTCCATGAATACCTCCAAAGTGTCTACAACCATATCAGAAAAATAGACATCATACAGCGTTGGAAGGTGGCTAGTGCGTTACATAACCCGAATGGCATACGTTTGAAGGCAAACGTACCATATGGGCATGTAAACGTTGTCTTCTCTTGGTCTTCGGGGGCAATACAAATCTGCTTGTAGCCTGAATAACCGTCCAAGAAACAAAACCATCCTTTCCCCGCTAATCGATCTAGCATTTGGTCCATGAATGGCATTGGGAAGTGATCTTTGAGTATCCAAGAATTCAGCTTTCGGTAGTCCATGCATACTCTCTATCCAGTGACGGGTCTGAGTGGAATAAGCTCATTCTTCGCATTCGCGACCACCGTCATTCCTCCTTTCTTGGGAACACATTGTACTGGGCTTACCCATGTACTATCAGAGATTGGATACACAACGCCCGCGTCTAACCACTTGATAATTTCTTTCTTCACCACTTCTTGCATAGGTGGGTTTAGACGCCTTTGATGCTCAATGGTGGGTGTGCAATTTTCTTGAAGCTGAATTTTATGTGTACAAATCCCAGGTGGAATACCAATAATATCCGCAATGGTCCATCCAATGGCTCTAATGTACTTCCGTAAAATAGCAATGAGAGCTGCAACTTGTTGCTCACCTAAATCTGTTGCTACAATGACTGGAAGTGTGTTTCCGCTTCCTAAGAATGCGTACTTTAAATGTCTTGGCAGCTCCTTCAATTCTAATGTGGGTGGCTCTTCAATAGATGGCTTAGCTGGTGGTATGGGTCGATTCTTGAGATCAAGGTCCGGCTTCTTAGGAGCATAGCGATATGTCCCTAATGCTGATAGAGCACTACTAACTTCTTCACAATTTTCAGCATCCTTACTCTCACCACTCATAAGCAAAGTCGCCAATGGGTCATCAATCAGTTGCTCCTCTTTAAGTAATTCTTTCTCATCATTAGGGTAAACATCAGCCACCGAGAATACATTCAGCTCTTTGGGTTGCTTCATTGATTTGCAAACATCAAAGCTAACTACTTCGTCATTTATTCAGAATGAAAGCTCATTAGCTCCCAAATCCATGAGCACACTTCTTGCAGCAAGGAAAGGGCGCCCCAAGATTATGGGAACTTCTGAGTCTGCCTCAAAATCCAAAATAACGAAGTCTGCCGGAAAGATGAATGAAGAAACCTTTACCAATACATCACATAGAATACCAACAGGTCACTTTACCGACCTATCCGCCATGACAAGCCTCATATTGGTTGGAGTAGGATCACCCAACCCCAACTTCTTGTAGATTGATAATGGCATCAAATTGATGCTGGCTCCTAATTCACATAATGCTTTGTGAAAATTCAAATATCCAACAGTGCAAGGAATAGTGAAAGATCCGGGGTCGGCTTTCTTCTGAACTATTGATCGGGTAGCGATTGCACTACAATGATGCACATCTTCTTTCAACTCATAGCTTGCTGCCTGCTTCTTTTTCAAAAGATCCTTCATAAATTTTGCTTACCCAGGCATTTGTTCAAGTGCCTCCACCCATGGAACATTAATGGTCAGTTGCTTTAACATAGTCATGAATTTGCTGAACTTCGTATCATCCGCCACCTTCTTCAATCTTTGGGGAAAAGGTGGTGGTGGGTATAGAATTGTTCTCTCTACGGTTTTCTTCTCCTCTTGCTTCCGTTTTTCCACTTTTTCAGGCTGCACGTCACTGGGTGTGACGCCCTTGACGTCTTCTGCGGACTCCTCTCCTATTGCATTGTCATCCAAGTCCGCATCTTTGTCTACCACTTGCTTGCCTTTTGCTAAAGTTTCCAGCACCTTACCACTTCTAGTAGTGATGGCCATGTATGACCCATCATTCCTTGGGTTTTGCACAGTATCGCTAGGTAGAGTGCCGGCCTTTCTTTGATTGAGTGCTGCTGAAAGTTGGCTCAATTGCTGCTCTATTTGCTTGATTGAAGTGGAATGTGAATCAACTAATTGTTTCATGGAGGACAAATCATTAATTACCTCCGTTACTCCCGCGCTCGTTGCTTCCACTCCTTTCAATAATTTAGCCATCATGTCTTCCATACTTCTAGAATTAGATATGGTGGTGTCACGTCTATCGGGGGGAACGTACAAACCACTCTTTTCATTCTTGTTCTTCCAACTACCTTGGTCCTTGTTTCTATATTTATCATAATAGTTCCGACCTTGGTTTCCTTGGGTATTCCCACGGAAACCCCCCTGATTGTTCAAGTAGTTGGCCTCCTCTTCCGAATCAGATTCGTCTCTTCCTTTTGACGCAATAGCTTTCACTTTTTTGGTCTTCCCTGATAATAAATGCTTTGTAAGAAGATCTACTTGTGTTTTCATGTGCGCCATATCTTGATCACGTTCTTCTTCTCTTCTTCTTTGGTCTGCAGTCATGCCAATAGATAAAGTGGGGCTTGCTACCTCAGAATCCCTAGTATGCCAAGCTTTACTTTGCTTCGTCATACGATCTAGCATATTGCTTGCTTGACCAAAGGTGAGGTCCATAAAAGATCCTCCAGCTGCATTATCCACAACTGGTTTAGTTACTGAATTCAAGGCTCTGTATAATAACTCCATTAGGTGAACATTAGTCATGTGATGGTTTGGGCATCTCGCTAGATTTGTCTTGAACCTCTCCCATGTTTCATCAAGAGCTTCAGTGGGAAACTGACGAAAGTTGCTGATTTCATCTCGCAATTGTGCTCTTTTGGATGGCGGAAAGAATCTTTCTAGGAAAGCGTCTCTTAATTGTCTCCAATTTGTAATAGAATCAGGAGTCATCCCATTCAACCATAGAGTTGCCTCCCCAGACAGAGACAATGGAAATAGACGTAATTGGATTGCATTCTGACCAACACTAGGATTGTCAAACGACTTGCATGTAGAAATAAAGTTGATGAGATGCATATTCGGATCATCGCCTGCTAGTCCAACAAATAATCCCTTGAGTTGAAATAGCAGAATCATGGTGCTTGTGATGTTGAACTTGGCTCCGGGTGCTAATGGTGGAGGAATTATGGCTCCAGTGGCTCCGGCTCCATCAAGATCATCATCATCGTCGTCAAAAGCTGGTTGCATGGGTTGGAGATCATACCTAAACCGAGCTTGACGACCTCTTCTGTTGGCAGGTGTTGCGATTTCAGCATCATGCCTTGGGTTTAGTAACTCGTCATCACCTAAATCCTCATCGTCAAGATTTGTTGCTCGCCCAGGGTTATCAATGTTTTGTTGTTGAACTTGAGCTGCGGCAAGAGCAGCTAATCTCGGCTGTTCCTGTTGAGCATCCATCCTTTCGATTTCTACTTGTTCTTCCATTCTGCCAATACGTTGTGGTTCAGGATTGATAGGTAATAATGGTTGACCAGAACTTCGAGTAAGGGGCATGCACTAAATAAAAACCTGCAGTAAACAAAAACAAAAATTAAAAGTAAAAGTACAAGAATCTTTGACCAAAGGGTCTAGTATTTATCACAAACTTAATTGACACTCGTATTCCCCGGCAACGGTGCCAATTTTTGATAACACTCAATCTACAGCTCTCGTAGGAGTGTAAAGCAGTCGTTAGCAAATATAGAACCCAACTGGGTTGGGTATCGATCCCACAGGGAATAGCTTGGTCAACATGTAAGCAACGATTACTAGACTTTTAGTGCAAGTCTCGTAAAAAGGGGGGATTGTAAAGTGTAACCAAAATATGAAAGTAAAAACTGAAAATAGCAATGTAAAAAGAAAGAATGTTTAGTAGGTTGTAAAAAAATGAGAATTGAGGCGTTGGAGTTATATCCACCTTCTGAGTTATACGTCTCTATTGGCTATGAGTGTGTAGAATTCAGACATGTATGTTCTTATAGAGAATTGTATTCGATGGTAAATCCAGGCGTCTTTCGACCTATTCGAGGATTATTTCACTTTAACTCTTTCGAGCTTAAAGCGTGTCTATCGGTACGAATTCTCCAAGAGGTTAATCCAGTTACGGAACTAACTTTTTAATAAGGGATGGGACCCTACTACCTTGACACTATCTCTTTTCCAGACAAATAACTTTTCTTTCGAATAAGTTAAATGTTATACTGGCGTATTCTTGCGTTTGCAACCACAAAGAATTTACATTAAGATGGATAGTAATAGATAGTAATAGATAGTGCCTCGTTTACAGCATACGTTTCACGAACTCACAAGCTCATAGTAATAGATAGTACCTCATTCGGCTTCCATAACCCCAACAGAGAAGTTTAGTTACCCATGAATGCGAAGGAGCTCACGGTTGACATTGTTATTATACCACAATACTGATTAATTTCGTGTAGCACAGGTGGTAGGCGTTTAGGCGTGAATTCCTGGGCAAAGTAACGATTCTCTTGTTGCGGAAATTAAGAATAGATGAATAGAAGAAGAAAGATAGAATTAATGGAAAGATTAGAATTGTTGGAAGAGTAGAAAAGATTAATAGTTGAAGAATGTATTTGGATTAATTAAAAATCTCTAGCATGATAGGGTATTTATAATACCCATATCCTAATCCTACTAAGCTAATGAAATACTTAACCAAATACTACTAAGCTAATGAAATACTTAACCCAATTATACTAGGTTAATGTAACATTATCCAAATCCAAATAGACTAATGAAATACTTAACCCAATTGTACTAGGTTAATGTATTATTATCCTAATCCAAATAAATTATTGCTAGTCCCCAAAGTCTTCAGAAATGTTGTTTTAGCCCGGGACAGATTTTCCATGCATCACTTTTGGTCCTTAGGCGTCCAAGCTTCCTTTTCTCCTTCCGTGAAGCTTTCTTTGGCATCAAGTAATCCATAAAATGCTGAATTCTGCATCATTTATACCTGAAACTTTGCTAATCATGTTCGTTAGTTCACTTACAGGAAAAAGGACTAAAAGTGCATGAAATATATAATTTGTTCTCAAAACTAGGCTAAAATATGGGCAAAATCTAGTGCTATAGGCGTGTAAATTCGCCTATCATGAACCACATCATTTTTAATCTAGGATTCTACACTTAAATCAACTAGACAATGAGACATAGTTAATAAAATCAAAGTAAAGAAGGAATTTCAATAACTTCCAAATATATAACGCAATGGCACAATCTAGAACATGTAGAAAAGTGAAGGATTCCTAAACATCTAGTAGCTTCCTACTTATAAGTATGGCTCGCTACAAACCCATAATCAAGACTCTACGCAATGCGATTTCATAGACACTTGGGACCACGAATCATGCTGTGATACCAAGTTTGTCACAACCTGAACCGAGGCCCTGGCTGCAACGAGAATGACGAACCATGAAGGCCGAGATCATTCTAACTAGCAATCATACTCATAATTCATAACTATAAATATAGAAACAAAATATAAACATGGTCATCCGATTATATTAACAAAGAAACATGACATAAGTTCAATAAGAATCAAATCCATCTAACACCTATCTACAAAATCTCTACTAACTGAAGAAAAACAATATCTATTTGAATTCCGGGACAAGGCCTCCAGTCGGACCATAAACCAAAACCAAATGAGATCAACATAAGTGGACAAGACGCCTTCTGAAGCAAGTGAGACTCACCAACTCTTAATGTCCGACAATAATATACTGTTTAGCAGGACTACTAGTCTGGGCCTCAGAACCTGAAATATAGGGGGTCAACAAAAGTGTACTTGTATGCAGAGCAATCCAAAAATAATGCACTTTTATACAACATAAGTGAGAGAAATTTATAAAACATTTTACATATGATATATGAATACACATAGGCATACTTAAAAGACTTTGAAACCTTTCTTTCAAACCTTTCTTTGAAACCATGACTCATTCTTTGTCTAACTTATGAACTAGATGGTACACACTATAAGTTTAGTACCTATGGGCTATATGGGTCTACTATTAACTCATTGGACAAGCTCCCACATCCATGTTTTCCGTAAGGATAGGGGTCCTACATACTAGTCTAGCATACCAGTGTCTCAAGGACAAGTATACATTGGCCTTAACCAATTATATCACCCAAATCGGCCAAACTCGATTCCTAGAGATGAGTCCTTACACTCATATGGCTTCTTTGGGTAACCATTACACTCTTTTTAAACCCATTTTTAGCATTTTAAATCATGCATCTTTCTAAAAAGTGGTTTAATGTCTGAAAAATTTTGTAGTCTAGTAAGGTCTAAGTCTATTATGGCATTTTTATGATTTGGTATCATCATACAGAGACTTGCAAGTCATATAAGCAATACAGTATCATGTTACAATCCTTTCATTCAAAACAAAATTTTTGGACCACCAAATCATTCAAGCAGTATAAGAGGATTTGTATATCAAAATACATGAAAACTTATGCAAAGATTCTCTCTTTAAGTTCTTAAACATGTGGTGGTCAATTGCTTTGTAGTAAATCATGAAATTCTTTCAATAGTTATCTTCATCATTTATCAACAAGTAAAATACCCTCTCTTCAACTCACAATCAATCTCAAATCATTTAGCAATAGCCAAGAAACATTTATACCAATCTTTAAAAGGCGAAATTTATTAATTCGTAACATTTGAAAATCAAGAAGTGCCATAACAAAAGAGGGAGTACAAATATTCATGATCTCAATTCAACTTTCAATCTCCAAATGGATACAAACATATATATGAACATAAACCAAATTTAGAGGAAGGCCGCAAGAGCAAAACATTATTATCAAAAGGGTTCACAAGGCATATTTGTTATTGTAAATTCAAAACCATTCGTCATTAAATGATTCTAATACCTTAAACATTACTCCAAATGTTTTCAATAAACCCATGTAGTTTAGGAAAACCCCACGTACCTTAAGCTTCTCGATTTGGATTTTGTTCATGGGGAAAGGGTTTACATTAAGTTTTAATGATGAAAAGTAGGCAAATTGTCATGACCCTAATTGAGGCCTAGGATGCGACGAGAATCCCGAACCATGAAGGACCAAGAGCCCTTCTCTACTAGCAATCATTTACACCATTCATAAACTATAAGGAAATGCAGAAAACAAAACTAAATCATGGTCATCAAATTTCAACAAAACTATACGGTTATAATTTCAATAAGACCCAAATCCATCTAACACCAGTCTGCAAAATCTCTATTAACTGAAAGAAAACAATGTCTGTTAAAAGACAAAGACAAGGCCCCCGGTCGGACCATGAACTAAAAATAATAAAATCATGAGATAAGGCCTTCCGAAATAAGGGAGGCTCACCAACTCTAACTGCTTGACACTGATCTACAATTTAGCAGGACCCTAGGACTGATCCTCTGATCCTGAATTATAGGGGGTCAATACAGATGTATTGATACACAGAGAAATCCAAAATAATGTATTTATATATAACATAAGTGAGAGAAATTCATAAAACATTTTACATATAATATAAGAAAACACATGAGCAAACTTAAAAGACTTTGAAACATTTCTTTGAAACCATAACATACTCTTTGTTTTACTTCAGAGCTAGATGGTACACCCTACAATCTGTAATTCCACGACTATATGGAATCTGCCCTTGACTCGGTGGCCAAGCTCCCAATCCAAGTTTACCATAAGGATTGGTCAATCAATAAGTGGGACACACAAGATAACACAGCAGGGTGCCAAAATCCCTAATCGAATCCACATGTCATGGTTGTGCACAAGATCACAAAGTAGGGCTCCTAACCATAGTTCAAATTTGGGACGACATGAATCAAGTTACACAAGATCACAAATCAGGGTACCATAATCTCGTTTTGGTAAATCACATTTTCTAGCATAGAGTCTCTCAACTCATACTTTCTTTGGGTAACCATCTATCTCTATTTAAGACCATTTTTAACCTTTTCTAAACATACATGTTTCTGAATTCAAATTCTAAAAATCTGAATAAAATCTGTAATTTAGTCTGTTCTGAATCTACTATGACATTCATCTGCTTTGGTATCGTTATAACAAGACTTGCAAGTTGTATCTCTAAGCCATAAAATATCATGTTACAGATTTTTCATTCAAAAATAATGTTTTGACCACCAAAATTTCCATGTAGTACAAGATAACTCATATTTCCAAATGTCAAACTATGCAAAAATCCTTTTTTTTCAACATTTTGATAAATGATGGTCAATTCCTCAAATTAGTTATTCAGATCTTTCAGTTATAACATTCAGCCTTTACAAACAATAATTATACCTCTCTTCAAATACACAATCAACATAAAATTCATAATTGATAGTAAAACCCACAATTCAAGATTCAAGATATGCAATTGAGTAATTCGTGACTTGTAAATCAAGAAATAACACTATGTGAGTGGGAAATACGTCATTCATGTTGTCAATTCATATTTCAAAACTGAAAACACATAAATACATATACACGAGTAAAAATTCAAGTTTAAGGGAAGGCCTCAAAACAAAAACGTTCACAATACTTACTTCTTAATGTAATTTGAACCACTTCATAACCATATGATTTCTGAACAATCAAAACCTTATTCAAATAATTTCATCATACCCATGTAGTTTAGGAAAACCCCGCGTATCTTAGATTACTTAGTTTAAAGAATAGAACTCAAATCTTTATTTGTTTCTTGGAAATCTTAGATTAAAAGGCTTGAATTCTTTCCTTGAAGGAAAATCCCAAATTTCTCTTTTTTCTTGAGATTAGAAAGGATTGAGATGTGTTTAAAACTGATGAAAATGGATAATAATGCTTAGTATATGATTTAAATTCGTGGGTAAGGAGATTGGGATGAAAAAATACCAAAATATTTCTTTAAATCGACACTTTGACATTGTTTGACCCTTACCGATGGCCTGGGTGACGGACGGTCACTCCCGTGTCTGGTCGACACTCAAACCGCCAGAAAAAACGGTTTTTGAGATTGTTGTCTCAATTTGATGGGCCATTACTGGCTTGATGGTCCATCAGTCTGGCCGTCGTAATTCGGCAGGATAACACTTCTCTGAAAAACAGGCATAACTTTTTACTCTGATGTCGGATTAAGGCGAAACTTGTGGCATTGGAAAGAATACTTAAAGAAATTTATATTTTTTACAGTAATCACTCTATATCATTATATAAATGAAGTTATGGTTGATAAAAGTTGACCCCAAGTGTAGATATTCACTAAAACATAAGCGATTGGAAAGTTTTCAACTCGTCTTTGAGTTAGGGAATTTTTGTGAACTCAATTCATATTCAAAGGTACTCACACCCTAGAGGATTTATAATCACATATTTATTAACAAATATGAATTGGATTCGGGTCTATACAAGTAGAAAAGGTAGTTCAAACTTTAGCCGAAAAGTGCAGGGTATTGCATTATCTCTCCCTTGGGATCATTTGTCCCCGAATGATTAGTAGGGACTTGTTGAAGTACCAAAAATATAGAGTAAAGGATGTAACATTACTATAATAATTTCCTTTGAAGGAAACTACAAAGACCACAAGAAGAGAATTCACAATGTCTCCAAGCCAATCGTGTAAGCACAAAGTGTGGGATAATAAGGATTGACATAGAGATGACCTTGTACATGAATTCTAGGGATCATGATCATCACAACTTATGGTATCACTTTGTTTGGTGATCATAGGCCTTATTTCCATTTGTAATAATTAGGAAATAAGATTTTGAGGATGACAGGGATCAAAGCATTCCCCACCGTAAAATTTAAAAAGAATGAACCTCACTTAGAGACACTACTCAACAATGCCCCAAATAATAAATAAACAACATTATTAATAATTTACACTTATAATTCTCCCATCATACATCTAAACATAATATTTTAATTCCCACTCCATAGTACTTTTATGTTGAAGCCTAAATTGGAGGAAAGAGGTGCTAGCTTTAGCTACGGGACCCTGTACTCGATATCCTATTAAGAAAATTACTTCACCTTTTCACCACCATAAAACACACTCGAGTTTTAAATAAAGAAGCACCACCACATAACTTATTTTTTTGCGTTTTAAATATTCACAACATTCAAGCCTATCATTACTGGACAGAGTTCATGGATCTCCCCAGTAAGAATAGCCAATTCAATTATTCTCACTAAGGTTTACGCCAGATAAATCTTTCTTAACTATCTCACGTAAGGAAAGTTCATCTCCATATTCCCCCTTCTCCTATAGCCTTAGCTCAAGAAATCACATAAAATTTTCACTGTCATGAAATCTACTCCCCTATCTAACACATTACTACGCTTGCACAACCACCATGATACTAACATACGGAGGGTCATTAAGGGACCCAAGAATAAGCATCATGAATAAAAGTATCATTATCAGACCATCACTCATACTTATTGCACTACTCAAGGAGGGACATGAGGTTAAGCTATGATAGAATAGACACGAAGTGCTTCATATATCAAGTGTTTCGATCATAAGAAAAGAGTCGTTTGTCATAAATAGAACACTACATGATTTCCTTCAACTGACCAAAGTGAGAAACATGGGTGCACATATTCTGAGCTATATAGCATAAAGATGGAATTTATGTAGTTAACAACTAAGACAAGGATTGCCACTTGAAGGGACTGATCCTCATTTAAAGATCTAAAAATTCCCATGAGTTAGCATAAACTTTATCACTTTCTCTAATTCAAGCATAAAATGATTCAGTGACATATAAAAACATATTTTCTTAAGACCAGGCATGCTGTGATACATAGATTTAGATCATGAGCAACATAACATAGAGCTTGGATACTTGGAATATTGGATCACTGAGGGACATTACTGCTTCTTGTTTGGAGGTTGGAACATGACATGAGTTACATAGAGTTCTCCAACCTTAGACATTGGCCGAACTTAAGCATATTAGACATTGTTATATGTTCATTCAAATCGAAGTAGGAGGAGCTTGCTTGAATAGGAATTGATTTATCATGATTCTTACTTGAAATTTGACACCACCAAAAAAATTTGAAACTGCTTTATTCCATCATCTCCATCTTAGATCAATATTATACTCATAGACTTGCAGACATAACCTCACATCATTATTAATATCCACAACTCTGAACACAATAGAGACATCACCATATACTCAAACTCTAAACTCTCCCTAATAAACTATACTCTAAAAGCCTCGCTTTCCAAAATTGCTACTCTTAACTTTCACTAGCCTCTATAGGCATCACTATACAACTCCCACTCTCATGAGATCACACATCCACATTTCTTATCATAAAAAGGGGTATCAGTGTATACAAGAACACAAACTTTTCTCATTAATCTTTAATACAAAGACACTAATTTTTTTCTTGGATATCCCCTTTCACGGACACTAATCATAATTTCTTCTAACTCCTAAATTTATCAACATACGACTACCATTATTATGGGCATTGATACCGATGCTTCTAAACACTTAACACTCCATCTTCAATTCCCTGGAATAATAACTTTACACCTCTAATCACACAACTTATAACATAACAAAATTTGTAAAACTATACCAAAGGCGCGCATTGCGTATCTATAGGTTCTCCATTCAACTATAAGAAACGCCATACAACAACTTCCCAGACTTCTCCCTACTACAAGATTCGAGAACAAAATTTTGGTACGCGTGACACTCGCACATATGACAACTTATCTAACAATACGCTACTTCGAGGTTCAACTTATTCCTATATACTCATGCTCTTACCCACTTAATGATTAAACCAATATTCATCATTTTTCTTTTATTCTCATGTATGCATATACATAATAATTGACCACTCATTATTCCATAAGTTTCCACCCTAGGTTATTGCACACCTCACATCAAGCCTACAAGTTCGTTCCTACAAAATACACATTATTAGTCTGAAGCTACTATTCTTGTCACCACATTTCACATCTAACGCTCAAGCCTATAGTCTAACGTCAATCATGTACCACCACCAAAGCATGTCACATACTATAATAGTCCATCAATTTATAAAATCAACACAAAATACTTTATTTCATTTTACTACTACCTACAATCACACCTCCTCCACAATAGTACTACTACACTTCAAAATCTTCTACACACCTTCTGATGTGCTAGATTTTTGTAGTACATTTAAGACTTTTTAACTAGAAATAATTGTAAGTTCTTAAGTAATTATTGTTGTTTTTGATGTTATTTCTTAAGATTTTGTAGAAAAGTCAAGATGCATGGAAATAAATAACAATGGAGCAAAAGAGTTGAAATCTGAGCAAAAAGAGCTGAAAATATGGTTGACAACAACTGTGATAAGTCGTCAGCCTTGTGATAGGCTATCAGCATTGGCATCAGCCTTAACCAGGGGTTGCAGTATGAGAAGAAGTTCTGACGATGGTGGTGACATGTCATCAAAGTTGTGAAAAGGCATCAATAAGGGCGTCAACCTTAAGTAGAGAATTAGCAAAAAGAGAAGACATCTGATGATGATAGTGAAACACCGTCAGATATGTGATACAGTGTCATCAACATCATCATATTTAGACAAAACTTGAAGACAACTGGAGCTAATCTGACGCCATCCATGATAAGGCATTAAACCCTTGACATGGCGTCAGCCAGGGCGTCACCTAATCCAATAATTTTAATTATTTTGTTATTTTATTCTCGAATTAATTTTAGGTATAAATAGAAGTTTTGAGGGTTTTATTCAGGATCTCTCTCAATCTTGTTTTTGGAACTTGGGAGGAACATATATTGCCTCATCTTTTTCATTAATTATTTTTCTTATTTTCCCTTCAACACTTATCAACTATTGTGGATTATTCTCTTGTGAAGAAACAATTGTTGTTTTCATCCATTCGTAAGTTTATCCATACTATCATGAATTCAACTTTTTATTTTATTCATCAAATCATGAGCGGCTAATTCCATTATCCCGAGTTATGGGATCCATGGATTAGGGTTTGATATGCTGCTAGATACTTAAAGGGTTTAAAGAGTAGTACGACGTCTTAACATTCTGTTGTTTTAACTTAAAATCTATTGCTTGCAAATAATAGATTATGCCTTAGGTTTATTTCCTTGAATAGAGAAACAGACTAGCGGACGTGAATTATCAATAGGGACTCAGAAGCTACCAACTTTCTATTTAATGACTAATGTTGTAACTACATTAATCTACTTGAGATAGCATCCTATTGGAAATAGATAAGTTATATAAGTTCGAGGAATTAGATAATAAATTTTCTGGTGAGATCGAGAGATAAGTTAGATAGTATAGTCATCAGGCATATTCTGATGTTCCTACTTTCTCCAAGAATCTCAAGCATTACCTAGTATCTGTCAATTCCCAAAACCCACGGTGAACATAACTATGGTTTTCCATTTATATTGATTACAAACATTATTACTAAAACCCCATTTTATATTTTATATCATTTGTTTGAATTTAACTTGTAGCTATAATTTCAAAATAGTTTAATTGCCACTCACATTGTTCTCAGTGGATTCAACCCCGACTCCAAAGTTGGGTAACTATATTGACGACGACCACCTTACACTAATTTGAGGTGTAGGTTGAGCATTATCAAAAAATGGCGTCGTTGCCGGGGAACAATTTGGCGTACTGAGTTGGTTTGGATATTTACCTTACTTGCTTGAATTTTAACTTGTAAATATTTATTTGTGATTTCCTTTGTTTCATGTGTTAGGTACATTTTCTTTATTTTTGCTTATTTCTTACTATGGCATCATGGAATGAATGTGAGTTTGGTTGTTTGAAATCTTATCTGGATGATCCATGTCCATATTGTGATGGACTCCACTTTTGGCATGACTGTATATATGCTCCCCGGAGAGATATGTGTGCACCATCTCCATCCTATTGGGAGTATAATTGTTCTTTATGTATTGGTCAAGATGGACATTGGAGTGATTACTCAAATTCCCCTTCCCCCTATTGCACTAACCCAAGTTCTAATTCTTCTTATGAGTATGAAAAGTCTTATGGTCAAGAAAAGGAAGAACACAGCACTGGAAAGAGTGACATTGAAGCTATGCTTCAACTAATGCTGGATCGTGTAGACACAACGGATGATACCATATGTGACATACGTCAAGAAATTAGGGAATTTAACGAGGGAAGAGAAATGATAGAAGAGATGGATATCGAGGTCAATCATCCAAAACACTTTTCTACATTATTTTTAGATGATATCTTATCTGTGGAATCATTTAAAATAATGGAAAAGTGTGAAAATGAAGAGCAAGATTCCTATAATGATGATGAGCTTGATGTTACTCAACCCTTGGAGATTTCCAACCGAGCCAACCATGAGGGATGATGTCAAGATTGAGAAAATGGTCCTAGAGGCAAAAGAAGAAGTCAAGCCAATCTCTTATAAAGACTCTAGCCCAATTCAAAGTAAAAATGTTAAGAAGATGAATAAAAGTGAGTGTGTAGAGGATAGTGTAAATTTTGAAGTAGGATTTATTGGGTTACACTCGAAGCATTTTTTCACATTATGTTTAGATTATATCTTGTCTGTAGAATCATCTAAAATAGTGGAAGACTGTGAAGATGAGGAAAAAGAATCCTATATTCTTTATTTTACACTTCATAAGCAACACAAAAACATAACTCACTTTAAAGCTGAGTTGTTCACCATGCATCATCCATTACTCGGCTTCTTAATGTTTGTGCCTCCTCCCTATGAGCGAGGCAAGAAGATGGACTCTAAGTTGGGGGTAAAGTTCATATCCTCAAGATGGAGAAAAAAACTGAGTTGGGTCATGCTGCAACACTAAATTAGGCGCTTCTTGGGAGGCAACCCAAGGTATTTTGTTGTTTGTATTTGTATTGTGTGATTGGCATCAAATCTTTGCACCCATGGTGCCACAGGTATGTTTCTAACTCTTTTGTTATGGATTGACACGTTGGGAACACTGCATGATATTAAGTTGAGGGTGGAGCTACATGTGGGTGTGGCGTTCTCTTGGGGTTTTTGTTGCCGTGCCTCTTTTCCCTGGAGTCTTGTTCCTAGTAGATCCGGTATATTTAGGCGTATTGTGTTTGTTTTGTGATATGTTGTGTTTAACTATAGAAAAATAAGTATCTAGAGCAGTTGATATATTTTTGTTGATTTTTAAGATAGATAAACACCTCTCCATTGGTCTGTTTTATAACTATGTGATATCCATTTATATGTATCTACTGTGAATCTTTTTATGGCATTAGAAATAGGGACATGATAATCACTGCTAACAATTGTATGAACCGAATGGGTAGTATCTTGTGATGTACCATTGTGCCATGTGTGTGTGAGGTCTTACTCAATTCCCTGTGTGTATTGAATCTAGAACATGCCCTGTTAGTCTTACCTTGGTTGAAAGATAAGGGTTAGGAAAGGATCATAGGCCGTTCTGATTTTTAAGTCACTTTTTTTGCCTAAATGACCTTCCATGTATGCATGATATCTCTTGATCCCTATTTTGAGCTGAATTAATCATTTCTTTTTATGACACCTATCACCTTCTCGTTTAGATCATAATGAACCTATTTTAGCCCTGGTCTTCCTTGGTCACTGTGCACCATGACTTAGGTAAACAACCTAAGTTGAGGGTGGCTATCATAGGGGTGCGTGATGTAAACTGGTGTGAAGAAAGGTAGAATAAAAGGAAAACAATAAGTGAAAAAGAATAAAAATCTGGGTGGTGTGGAAGAATAATAAGAAAAGAAAAACAATAAAAAAGAAAAGCCACGTCCATCCTGAATAATGTTTGATCAAGAAAAGGAGAAAAAGAAGAAAAAGGTTAATAAGTGAACCCTAAAAGTTAAGGTAGTGCCAAGGAGGCTTAGTCACTCTAAATTCCATTGAATATCATACCAGCCCTTATCCTACATTAAAAGCCAAAGAAAAGACCTATATTGATCCTAGCTTACCTGTCTGGACACCTTAGTAATGAAAATAAAGGAGAGCATATGGTATTTGACATGCATTGATTTTCTGTGAGTGAGTGTCTCTTGACCGTCCCCACATTGACATGCTGGAGTTCATATATGAGTGAGGAGGGACTTCTTTGTTGTAAGGGCACATCGGTTGAATTGCTAAATGCTTACCTGTTTGGGTAGTGTAACTTGTACATATGCATGGTTATTGTTGCTGAATTGATGCCATATCTTGATTCCTTTGGGTCACATTGTTAATCTTCATTGATATGCACAATTGAATTTATAAGTAATTAAACATGGAGAGTGGCATAAGTTTTGAGATAAACTTCATAATCAACTGTGATAGGTATCTTATGTGTCTCTTGGTTAAGTGGTTAAGTATTGTAGTATGGTGTTATGTAGTTGCTTGAGGACAAGCAATTGTTTTAAGTTGAGGGTGTTGATGTGCTAGATTTTTGTAGCACATTTATGAATTTTTAACTTGAAATAATTGTAAGTTCTTAAGTAATTATTGGTGTTTTTGATGTTATTTCTTAAGATTTTGTAGGAAAGTCAAGATGCATGGAAATAAATAACAATGGAGCAAAAAAGTTGAAATCTGAGCAAAAAAAGCTGAAAACATGGTTGACGACAACTGTGATAAGTCGTCGGCCTTGTGATAGGCTATCAGGATTGGTGTCAGCCTTAACCAGGAAGTTGTAGTCTGAGAAGCAGTTCTGACGACGTTGTTGATGTGGCGTCAAAGTTGTGATAAGGCGTCAATAAGGGCGTCATCCATAAGCAGAGAATTAGCAAAAGGAGAAGACATTTAACGATGACAGTGAAACACCGTCAAATCCGTGACGCGACGTCAGCAACATCGTCAGCTTTAGATAGAACATGAAGATAACTGGAGCTAATCTGATGCCATCTGTGATAAGGCATCAGACCCTTGATGTGGCGTCATCCAGGGCGTCACCTAATCTGATAATTTTAATTATTTTGTTATTTTATTTCCATAATTAAGTTTAGGTATAAATAGAAGTTTTGAGGGTTTTATTCAGGGTCTCTCTCAATCTTGTTTTTGGAACTTAGGTGGAACAAACATTGACTCATCTATTTCATAAAGTATTTTTCTTGTTTTCCCTTCAACACTTATCAACTATTGTGGATTATTCTCTTGTTAAGAAACAATTGTTGTTTTCATCCATTCGTAAGTTTATCCATACTATCATGAATTCAACTTTTTATTTCGTTCATCAAATCATGAGCGGCTAATTCCATTATCTCGAGTTATGGGATCCATGGATTAGGGTTTGATATGCTGCGGTACTTAAAGGGTTCAAAGAGTAGTAGGATGTCTTGAAATTCTATTGTTTTAACTTAAAATATATTGGTTGCAAACAATAGGTTATGCCTTAGGTTATTTGCTTGAACAAAGAAACAGACTAGAGTATGTGAATTATCAACAGGGACTCGGAATCTACCAACCTTCTGTTTAATGATTAATGCCATAGATGGATTAATCTACCTGAGATAACATCGTGTTGGAAATAGATAAGTTATTTAAGTTTGAGAGAATTAGATAATAAATTGTCTGGTGAGGTCGAGAGATAAGTCAGATAGTATAGTCGTCAGGGATATTCTTTTGTTCCTACTTACTTCGAGAATCTCAAGCATTACCTAGTATCTGTCAATTCCCAAAACCCACAGTGAACATAACTCTGGTTTTCCATTTATATTGATTACAAACATTAATACTAAAGCCCTATTTTATATTTTTGTATCATTTGTTTGAATTTATCTTGTAGCTATAATTTCAAACTAGTTTAATCGCCACTCACATTGTTCCGGATTCGACCCCGACTCAAAAGTTGGGTAACTATATTGATGACGACCACCTTACACTAATTTGAGGTGTAAGTTGAGTGTTATCACCTTCTCATAAGCAGTACTAGCTTACAACTACTATAGAAAAGACAATCAAAGGGGTATATACACAGAATAAGAATTGTTGATCTCAATCTTATAAAACAACCCATTTCAATCTTATTAACATATTCTGATTTCTCACATCATATTTACTTACCCATTCGTACATCAAAATGACCATCAAAATTCAATAAACAATAATGAGTCTCTACCAAAAACTTATTGACTAATCTACTCCTTTCCATTCACAATCTATAACTAATTTCTATAACCACCATAACTATACACTTTAGGCTCTGTAACACCCCGACAGTATGACCTGGGCATCACACGGTGCTTATTGTCCCGAGTAACCACAAGCTAACCCATGAGCTGGTACCTACTGTGAGCACTGAATAATATAATCATAAATGTGGAAGAATAACTGTTATGCCATAAGGTTTTAAAAACTGAATTATGAATCTGAAGAACATAGTTATTTGAGTGTAATAAAAATACTAGAATCTGAATAAACTACAAATTACAAACTGTAGTGTCAATTGAAGTCTGAATACTAAATAACTTACTCTAATGTCTAAAATCCTCTAAACTGAATGACCGGGAGTTGATGGGGCAGGTCCCAACTAACTCCAGCTAACTACTAGACTGAAAACATAAAATAGAAATACTATGTCCACCAAATATAAGGACTCCCCACTGCTACTGCTGAGATGTCTAAAATATCTAAGTGCGGTCCAGGAACTGGGTGTCAGAACCTATGATATAATACGTCATAGCACAAGAAAAATTATGCGATCAGTACTTTGAATGTACGGGTATGCTAAATGAGGTAGGCTGATAAGCATAGTTTCATGAATAGGAATAGTAAATTATCTGAATATACATGTAATGCATGGAGTACTGAATAGATAGCATGAAATTTGTAGATAATAGAAATATGTGAAATCTGTAAATACTGTTTATGCATGGAAGCCTGTAAATACTGAAGATACATAAAATCTGTAAATATGGGGGATGCATGACCAAGCATATAACATGAAATGAATAAAAGTATGTAAACTAAAATACTAAAATACCGATATTTGTATGCTTTAGTTAAATAACACTGAGATTGAACTATTGGTCTTATTATTAGACTGAGACTATGGGAACTACCATCTAACCGACATTCCCCAATCTGAGCTAATCGGGGTTCAACCTATAACCCCAGTTTGAAGGGTATCAATACCGTACCATGGGTACTAACGCTGACTATGTGGATCCACTATACTAATATACTGTTTGAAGGACTAAGGGTATTAAGCCTGAACTGACAGGTGACCCCTGCGAGATAGTCAATCCTAAACTGACGGGTGAGTTCTCATATCTTATACTGGCTATGTAGTTCTGGAATTTATAGACTGATACTAATGAATCTTCCTATATTTCAAGGATGTCGCCATCCCTACACTCGCTCGGGGATAAATCTTACTCCCAACTGAAATAAACTGAAATACTAGACTTTTCTGAGTTTCACTAACTAATATCTGACTGTCCTGATAATGCTCATAGTTTGTTGTGAAGACTATTCTGTAATGTACTGAGACAATAATAAGTAAAAAAATATGGTTTTTGGGTATTTAATACCTCCAAGACTCATAAACAATAATAGTAAAATGACACTAAAGCTTGGAGGACAAAGCATGAAGGCTATTATTAAATCAATCACTCTTGTAGGAATTTTATTAAACACTTGGAGTTCATGGTTTGATCAAATCATAGGAATGTCATGGAACTTGTAGTAAAAGTATGAATTCAACATTAATAATACTAAATCATTATTTAATTCAAGGAATGATAAAATTAAAACAAGGAGAATTGAATAACAATAATAATTTCATTGAAACATAGTATAAAATCATATTTCATGGAGATTCATGGGTAAAACTAGACGATTGGGCCAATCCACTGTTAAAGGGGCAATTGGGAAACTAGACGATAGTGCGACATGGTAAGATCGCGGTCATTCATTGGAATGCCAGTTTTGGCTACCTCCGCGATGCGCCATAATCGCGGAGGCTCACTGGAAATTGCTAAACGTGAACTGGGTCCTTGGCGCGATGCACCTCCATAATAGTACCACACTGGAAACTGACAATGGTTATTTAGAGTGGCTCTGCGATGCTCTAAGGGTCAAAATGAAGGTATTTAACGACAGAAACGTAAAATTTCCATAACTTCTTACCCAGTTATCAGATTTGAACAAATTTTATTTTGTTGGAAAGCTAATTGGATTTCCTATGCAATGGTAGGATCTAAAAAAATAATTAATGAGTATTTAAAAATTTTATATATGAACATTTGTGTATTGGGACTTAGATTATGCTAGGGAAATATGGGGAATTGTAATATCTCCCTGTTGGGATCATTCATCCTCGAATGAGACTGGTTAAGCTGAGTAAAACTGATGGACTGAGCTTATACACTGAACATGCATATTTGATGCATGGAATGCATGGCTGAACTGATTTATAAATGCACTATTGACATGAACATGAGGTGCAACTGAAACTAAGCATGATAGATAGAAATCCTATGAAGAATTGTACCTTAAACTGAATCTGAATTTGTAGAGAAAAGATGAGGGTACTTGGTCTGCATATTTTCTTCTGCTTCCCAAATGGCTCCCTCAATAGATTGATTCCACCAATGAAATTTTACTAGTGGAACCTCTTTGTTTCTTAATCTACAAACTTGATGATCAAGAATTTTGATTGGAACTTTATCATAGGAAAGACTATTAGGAACGTCCACACTTTTTAAGGAAACAACTACAGTTGGATCACTAATACACTTCTTAAACAATGAGTCATAGAACACTAGGTGTACTGAAGCTAGATTTATAGGCAACTCAAGCTCGTAATCTACCTTTCCGAAATGATTGAGAATTCTGAAGGGACCTACATATCGGAGAATGAGTTTTCTTTTCTTGCAAAATCTTTTCACTCCCTTTATAGGAGAGATTTTCAAGTACACCAAATCACTGACCTCAAACTGGAGATCCTTTCTCCTCACATCTTCATATGATTTCAATTGGCTTTGGGCTACTCTAAGTCTTTCTCTGACCAACTGAACCTTCTCTAATGCATTAAACACCAAGTCAAGTACTACTGCCACAGCCTCGCCTACTTCAAACCAACCAATCGATGATCTACATCTCCTCCCATAAAGAGCCTAAAATAGAGCCATCTAGATACTGGAATGATACCTACTATTGTATGTGAATTCGATCAAAGGCAAGTGGTCATCCCAACTACCTTTAAAATCAACTACGCATGCTCTCAGTATTTCTTTACAAGTTTGAATGGTCCTTTCTTCTTAACCATCTGTCTGAGGGTGGAAAGCTATATTGAGGTGGAATTAGGTACCAAGACACTTTTTGAATTCCTTCTAAAAGTGAGAGGTAAACTAGGTACCTCTATCTAAGATGATAGATAAGGGAATACCATACAACCTAACCAAATCTTTGAGATAGATTTGTGCATTGTCCTTGGTTGAATAAGAGGTATGGACTGGCAAAAAAGTAGTTGATTTTGTCATCCTGTCTAAAATAACCCAAATAAAATCATGCTGATGATGGGTACAAGGAAAACCTTTCATAAAATCCATATTCACTTCTTCCCATTTCCATGTGGCAATACTGGACTCTTTCATGGACCTACTAGGCTTCTGGTGCTCAATCTTAACTTGTTGACATGTAGAACATTTAGCTATGAACTCTGCAATATCCCTCTTCATCCCACTCTATAAATAGATATCCCACAAATCACGGTAAATGTTAGTTCCCCTGGATTAATAGAGTAACACGCACCATGAGCTTCTGCAATATTCTTTTCCTCAAACCTTCTACATCAGGAACATAAAATCTACCCTGACAACGCAAAACACCATCTCCCCCTTGGGAGAAAACCTCCACTTTTTGATCTCTGACTGATTCTTTCAACTTAAGTATACCGGGATCTCTATATTGATATTCCTTCACATCAGAAACTAGAGATGATTCAGTGCTACTTTGCACCCACACACTATCCTCTGTTGAGTCGACTAAGTGAACACCTAGTAGGGCAAGCTGATGAACTTCCTATGCTAACTTTTTCTTACCATCCTTAACATGAGCAACACTACCCATAGATATTCTACTGAGAGCATCAGCCACTACATTAGCCTTGCCCTGATGATACAAAATACTCATGTCATACACTTTTAACAACTCTACCCACTTTCTCTGACGTAAATTCAAATCTTTCTGAGAGAATACTTACTGTATACTTTTATGGTTAGTGAACATATCTACATACACCCCATACAATTAATGCCTCCAAATCTTTAAGGGATATACTATAACTGCTAGCTCCAGATCATGAGTAGTGTAATTCTTCTCATGAGGCTTAAGTTATCCAAAGGCATAGGCTATGAACATACCTCTCTCCATGAGGACACAACCCAAACCTACTCTAGATGCATCACCGTACACAACAAACCCATCTGAACTATTTGTTAGAGTCAAAAATGGGGCTGAGGTGAGTCGAGTCTTCAACTCCTGAATACTTTTCTCATAGGAATCTAACCACTATAACTTAACTTTATTTTGCATCAATCTGGAAACTGGGGATGTAATAGCAGAAAATCCTTTAACAAACCAATGGTAATAGCTATCTAAACCCAAGAAACTCCTGAAGTCTGATGGAGAAATGGGTCTGGGCCAATTTATCACTGCCTTGGTCTTTTGAGGATCAACTATAATGTCATCACCAGAAATAATATAGCCAAGGAAAGCTACTGATCTTAGCCAGAATTCACACTTACTGAATTTAACAAACAATTGGTGAGTTCTGAGAGTCTAAAGTACAATCCTGAGGTGGTCTGCATGATCACTTTCGCTATGGGAGTAAACCAGAATGTCATCAATGAAGACTATGACGAACATGTCCAAGTACTGCTTGAACACTTGGTTCATCAAGTCCATGAAAGCTTCTGGGGCATTTGTGAGACCAAATTATATGACTAAAAATTTAAAGTGACCATATCGAGTTTGAAAAGCTATTATTGGAATGTCACATTCCCTGACCCTGAGCAAATGATAGCCTGATCTGAGGTCTATCTTGGAAAAGTAGCTGGCACCCTAAAGTTGGTCAAATAAGTCATCTATTCTAGGAAGTGGATATTTATTCTTGATGGTGACTTTGTTCAAATGACGGTAATCAATACACATTTTAAGAGAATCATCTTTCTTACGTACAAATAGAACTGGTATGACCTACGTGGAGATGTTAGGTCTACTAAATCCCTTATCTAGGATATCCTTTAACTATTTTTTTTAATTTCTTGAGTTCTGCTGGATCCATTATATAAGGCAGAATAGATATGGGTTGAGTTTCTAAGGGAAGGTATATTCCGAAGTTGATTTCCCTTTCGGGAGGAACTCCATAAAGATCTTTAGGGAACACATCTGGAAGTTCCCTCATTATTGAAACTGACACAAGAGTTGGAGTTTCTAAATTTGAGTCTTTGACTCGAATAAGATGGTAAATACACCTCTTCGACATCATCTTTTTTGCTCTAAGGTATGAAACCAACTGACCTCTAAGAGCTGTGGTACTACCCCTCCATTTGGGAACTGAAAATGAACCATTATGTTTCTACAATAAACTAAGGCATAGGATGAGTGGAGCCAATCCATGACGAGAATGACATCAAAATCTGTCATTTCTAACTTCACTAGATCAACTGAGGTAACTTTCTGAGATATTGTGACCGAACAATTCCTGTATACCTATCTAGTTAAAATGGAAACACCTACTGGGTAGACACCTAAAAGGGCTCTGCTAAAGTTTCAGGACTTACTCAAAAATTGATGGCTATATATGGAATTACAAAAGAAAGAGAAGCTTTAGGGTCTAGTAAAGCATAAACATATAAGTGAAAGACATGTAACGTACCAATAACTACGTCAGGAGAATTTTCCTGATCTTGGCAGGACTAAAGAGCATATAATCTGTTCGAACGCTGACCACTAGTAGCATTAGAAGTGTCACCCTACTGAGTTGGGAAATTGGATGGAACTGACGATTGATGGGACTAACCCTGTTGGCGCAAATCCCTACCTTGCTGATCAACTACCCGACACTACCAAATATGATGACTTGGCTTGCCACACTCGATGTACACATCACTGCCTTCTCTACAATCTCCCTGATGGTGCCTGCTACACTTCTGACATAGAGGGTTCATACGGGCACTGCTAATGCTACCATAGGACTTAGAGCCTGGAGCTCTATCCCTAATATCATTTTTGAATTTGGGTACTGAGGCACTAGCTGAAAAGGGTGCTGGGGCTGAAGACCTTTGATGAAACTGAGGAAGGTTACCACCTTCTGACCTTGGCTGGCTGAAATTAAAATTACCCATCCTAGCTATTTTGTTTCCTCTATCCCTCCCCTTAATCTTCTGCTCCTCTATCTGTTGAGCATAGATCATCAGCCTAGACAAGTCCATCTCTCTAATCAGTATTGCGGTCCTACACTCTTTGACTATACTGTCAGCTACTACATGAAGAAAATATCTAGATAACTAAGTAATTTAGAGGGAATATCTTTGTGGGTTTTCTTTTGTTTTATTTAGACTTATATGTTCTGAATAATTATTAATTAAAGATTCTTTAATTTTTCTAAAAGCTTCTCTGTTTTTAAATGGTCTTCTCATAATTAATCAATATAAATTAATCTCAAGTAAATCTAATCTAAATTCAAACATAGATGCTACTTCCGTATTATTTAAATAACCATGCTCTATAATCAATAACCATCCTATTTGTATTCCTAAAAATTCTATCTGATTGTTCAGAATTCCGGCTTTCTTTTCACTTAAACTTATTCCCGATTTTTCTATTATATCCGTAAATTGTTCTAATAATTTTAAATGTTCTTCTTTAATCTTTGTATATAATAGTATATCATCTATGTATACTATACAATTAGGTAGTTGTTTAAAATAACTATCCATAAAATGTTGATATCTACCTAGTGCATTTTTATATCCAAATGGTATTGCATTCCATTCATAAAATCCTTATGGTACCGTATATGTGGTTAATTCCTTGGATTCTTCTTCTAACTTTAAATGGTAAAATCCGAATTTACAATCAAATTTTATATAAAGTATTATACTGCACCAGCAGAGATATTATATAACGAGATAAAACCAGTTATACAAGTTGTAAAAATAGGATTAACCAGAGATATGATTATACCAGAAGATATTGTGCAGCAGCCAGAGATACCCAGAATCGAGATACCTTGAATTTAGATTAGATTTACTTGAGATTAATTTATATTGATTAATTATGAGAAGACCATTTAAAAATATAGAAGCTTTTAGAAAAATTAAAGAATCGTTAATTAGTAATTATTTAGAATATATAAGTCTAAATAAAACAAAAGAAAACCCACAAAGATTAGCCTACCTAATTACCTTAATATCTAGTATTGAAGCAAAATTAATAATCCATTTAAAATCTAGAAGAATGAGACACATACCACCTAATTATGATAAAATCAGATTTAGATACCCACCAAAATATTATAAATATGATTTAAATGAATAAAGTACAAAAATACAAAGAATTAAAACAAATTATTTCTAAAAAAAGTAAAGAATTAAAAATAAGAATTGAAAGACTACATTATAATATATTTGACGGAGTTAGTAAAAACTCAATAAATGCACAAAAAGATGAAATATCAAATTTAGAATCACAAATAGATAGTTTAGAATATATATATATATATATATATATATATATATATATATATATATATATATATATATATATATCAACATGACCTATTTACAATAAAATGAACAAAGAAGAATTTATAATAGATGAAAAAATATATGAAAATCACGAAGGATTAAAAATAAAAATAGTATTTTCTAATCTAGGAAAACGATATAAGAAAATCGGTGAACATTTATATTTAATGCTAGAAAAAGAAGAATTAAAATCAGAAGATAAATTGACAGCTATGTTAAGAATAAAAAAAGAAAACGAAGAAATAGATAGAAAAAAGGAAATAGAAAAAATAAAACAACAAACTACAGAAGAAATACGAAAAATAGAAGAAACTAAAAATAGTAGGATTGCTAAATTAGAAAAAGAACTACAAATGTTAAAAGATCTGTATGAAAAAAGACAGAAAGAAAAAAAAAGAAAAAGGTAAAGAAAAAAATTATTAAATGAGATAAATCAATTTAAAGAAAAATTAGAAATAGACAATTAAGAAATAGAAACCAAGGAATTAGAAATTAATATAATAGATGTTGAAGAAACAGATAATTATGATTCGGAAGATAGTGAAACATATACAGAAATCTTAACAAAGACAAAAAATTTAGGAATCAATGAAAAACAAGAAGTAGTTAATGAAGAAAACTTAGAAAATACAAACACGGAAATAAACACTCTTGATAAAAAAGAAGATGAAAATATAATACCTAGAACATCACAAATAAGAAAACCTACATATTATAAGAATAAGTTTAAAAGATATAATCTAAAGAATGAATATGACAAATGGACACCAAAATAAATAGTTCATAAAAATTATAACCTTTTAGACTTAGATTGTGTAATAGATACAGAAAAAATAATACAATTATGGATAGGATATATGACAAAACAATTATTAGATAATAATATAAATGTAATAGATGCACCAGAATATATAGAAAGAACACTAATAGGAACAGTGAAATTATGGTTTTCAAATCTAATTGAAAATAGTAAAAGAGTATTAAGAACTGACAAACTCACAGAAGAAACATCATCAACAACCACAACTAAACTAACACCTATAGAATTATTAAAAAAATATGAAATAGCTATAAAAGACAAATTTAGTAGCATGACAACAACAGAAGAAGAACAAAATGATGAAAAAGATACAAATAGGAATTTAATGTTAAAATTAGCAATACGTAATATGTGCTACATAGATGAATCTACTTGCGTATTTAAAAAATATTATTATAAAGGAGCATATAATACAGAAGAAATAAGAAAATTATATTTTAGTAAATTACCAGAACCATTTAGTTCAAAAATAAGAAAAAATTGGGATGAAGCAAAAATAGTAGATACTCTAGGAGCAAGAATAAAATTTTTACAACAATGGTATAGAAACCTATGTGAAAAATATAGAGAAGAAATAAAAATGGAAAAAACATTAATAAGAAATTTAGCATGTTGCAGAGATAAAATAGCACCTCAATTTGGATGTGAAGAAAGATATTATAAGAAAAGAAAAAGGTTTAAGAAATACAAGAAATACAAAAAATCAAAATATAAGTTTAAGAAACCAAGAAAAAGATATTATATAAAAAATTATAAACATAAAAGACTATATAGGAAAAAGAAATCCATAAAGGAATGTACTTGTTATAATTGCGGAAAATTAGGACATTTAGCTAGAAATTGTAAATTACCTAAAAATCCAAAAAATAAATGAATATCAGAAATAAAAATAAAAATACAGAATATATGCAGATAGATTATATAGATTACGAATTAGGCAGTATATATGAAATTTCAGAGAATGAAACAGATAATGAAATAGAAGATGATGAAATAGATAGTGAATTAGACGAATTAAATGACTGAAGAAGATATACAAATAAACCAAATGACTGAAGAAGATATAAAAATAATAACAAAAGAAGAATATTTAAATAACGAAGGAACAGATCAAAAAATAATATTTGATAACAATGTATTTGATGAAATAAAAGAAAAAGAGTTAGACTTAAGTGTAGAAAAAATATTTAAAATACCAACAATAAAAAATATATTTTCTAGGAAAAAGGAAGAATATTACGTAGTAAGTCAAAAGGAACATGTAATAGACTGCAGATATGCAAAAGGTAAAGCTAGTATACCACTAATAACAAAAAGGTTAATTAATAAAGAAATAAACGATATAGAAAGTAGAGGAGACCCAATAAAATATGTACACCTTGGAGGTACAGAGATATTAATAAAAACATGTTTTAGAGAAGGAATACATACACCAATAGAATTGTATTTAGCAGATGATAGGATTATAAGACCTATAGAAAAAAACATAATAACTGCGATTAAAGGAAATTTAATATACCAAAAATTCAAAATTTATATTAAGTACAAATTATTCAGTAGCAATAACAGATAAAAATATAGATAAATCATTAGTATTATATTGGAAAATATCAGGAATAGAACTAACCCCAGGAGGTAAAATATTTACAGTAAGATGTAAAAATCTATATGTATTAATAACAAAACATAAAATAACGGAAAAAAATAAAATTAATAAAATACAAATAGAAAGTCCTTTTGAACATTTCGTAAAAACAATTGATAATAATGATTATAGTTACAGAAATATAGACATAGAAGAAGATTTAGAAATAATAAATGATAGAATAAGTACAACAAAAAGAATAGCTTATGAAAAACCAGAATCATCAAATTCATCAAAAAGAACAAGTTATGAAACAAGTTCAATAATTAATTTAAATCAATATTACATAACAGGGACAATAAACGAAAAAGAATATTTAATACTCTTTAATACAAGACAAGAAGAAAATTATATAGCAAAATACCTAGTAAAAAGTGAGGAAAAAAAAATTGATATTAATATATGCCCAGATCTACCAAGAAACTTTATAAACACTAAAAATATAGCAGAAAAAGAAATAATAATAGGAGTTAGAAAAATGAAAATAGAATTTGAAATAAAGGAAGAAAATAATAGGAATTAAATGGCTAGAACAAGTAAAACCATACAATATAGAACATACACAATTACTATAATATATAATAGGGAAAGATTATTCCTAAGAAGAGCTCTAACATGATATGAAAATATATGTATTAATGAAGATAGTAGTAGAAGGATATTATAGTAGGTATTATACTCCTATGATAGATACAGGAGCAGAAGCTAATTTATGTAGATATAATTGTTTACCAGAAAGTAAATGGGTTAAATTAAAAACACCAATAATAGTTAAAGGATTTAATAACGAAGGAAGCTTAATTACTTATAAAGCTAAGAATGTAAAAACACAAGTATGGGATAAAATATTAACAATAGAAGAAATCTATAATCATGAGCTAACATCAAGAGATATACTTTTTGGAATGTCGTTTTTAGATAAATTATACCCACATATAATAACTAGAACAGATTGGTGGTTTACAACACCATGTAAACAAGAAGTAAGAGCAAAAAGAGTTATTAATAAAATAAGAAAAAAAACTGATTGGATAAAAGGAAGTGAAAAAATTACACAAAAATTAGAAAATATAAGAAATACCGAAGATACAATAGAACTGGTTGTATTTTCAATAAATAAAAAGGAAATAACTATATTTTCAATAACTAAGATAGGAATAATTAAGAAAAAATAAGAACAATTATATAGTGAAGATCCATTAAAAGGATGGGAAAAACATAAAACCACTATAAAAATTGAATTAATAGATAAAAATAGCATAATAACCCAGAAACCATTAACATATAATTTTGATGATTTTAAAGAATTTAAAATGCATATAGAAGAATTATTAGAAAAACAATATATACAAAAAAGTAATAGTAAACATAATAGCCTAGCATTTATAGTAAATAAACATAGTGAACAAAAAAGAGGAAAAAGTAGAATGGTTATTGATTATAGAAATTTAAATGCAAAAACAATGACTTATAATTACCCAATACCAAATAAGATATTTAAAATAAGACAAATACAAGAATATAACTATTTTGGTAAATTTGATAGTAAATTAGGATTTTACCATTTAAAAATAGAAGAAGAATCTAAGGAATTAACCGCATTTATGGTACCACAAGGATTTTATGAATGGAATGTACTACCATTTGGATATAAAAATGCACCTGCTAGATATCAACATTTGATGGATAGTTATTTTAAACAACTACCTAATTGTATATACATAGATGATATACTATTATATACAAAGACCAAAGAAGAACATTTAAAATTATTAGAACAATTTACGGATATAATAGAAAAATTGGGAATAAGTTTAAGTGAAAAGAAAGCCAAAATTATGAAAAATCAGATAGAATTTTTAGGAATACAAATAGATAAAAGTGGTGTAAAAATGCAACAACATATAGTACAAAAAATAATAAATTCAAAAGAAGAATTAGATACAAAAAAGAAATTACAATCATTTTTAGGATTAGTAAACCAAGTAAGAGAATATATACCAAAATTACCATAAAATCTAAAGCCCTTACAGAAAAAATTAAAAAAAGGATTTAGAATATAATTAGAACAATGAAGATAAAAAACAAGTTCAGAAAATAAAAATACTTTGTAAAGAATTACCAAAATTACAATTTCCAGATGAAAATAGAAAATTTATATATATAGTAGAAGCAGATGCTAGTGAATGTAGTTATGGAGGAGTACTTAAATATAGATATGAAGAGGAAAAATTAGAACACCATTGTAGATACTACTCAGGTACGTTTAATGAAACAGAAATAAAATGAGAAATAAATAGAAAAGAATTATGCTCATTATATAAATGTTTATTAGCATTTGAGCCATATATTGTGTATAACAAGTTTATTGTACAAACAGATAATACACAGGTACGTTGGTGGCTAACAAAGAAAATACAAAATTCAGTTACAACAAAAGAAATTCGGAGACTAGTCTTGAATATATTAAATTTCACATTTATAATTGAAGTAATTAGTACTAACAAAAATGTTATTGGAGATTACATATCAAGACAAAACTACACAGACTGATATAATAGAAGAGGATACTCTAGAAAAGATATTCAACACCCGAACTACGCTTTCAATGAAAGTGGACAGTATGGGTAATGAAATAGAAAAGCTAAAGACCAATGAAGTTAAACTGAATTCTAAAGCTACAAATCAGCTAACTCAGCAATGTGCAGAGCTATGTCGATCGGAAGACATTAAAATTCCACAGCTAGAAGGAGACGTTGGGACACTCCATAAAACCCATAACGCTTATCAAACTACAATTGCAGGTATAAGCTAAGGAGTTATTGGACAAAGATACCAGAATATGAACTTAAATAAGACATTTGAAAAATCATTTATACCAAAAATACAAAAAGACCTCTTGAACATACCCCCACAAATTATCACATATCGAGATAGTCTGAACCAAGATAAAAAAGTTTATAACTATACAACCCAAAAATACATAGAAAATATCTACCGAGTACAAATTTTTCTAAACCTTAACCCCAGAGCTACAGATATCAAAGAACCCAACACAAACTATATAACCCAAAGATTACAAGGTCACAACAAGCTAATTGCACTGCCTAAAACTAACCGAAGCCTAATAAAAACTTTTTTCAACTATGGATTATTAAATACCATATATACCCAAGATGGAGAAGAACTATCAGCTATGGAAGAATTACAAAAAATATTCAACACCTATAAAAGAGTAACCAAAGGAAATCTATTTTATATAAATTGTTATACTGCACCAGCATAGATATTATATGACAAGATAAAACCAGTTATACAAGTTGTAAAAATAGGATTAACCAGAGATATGATTATACCAGAAGATATTGTGTAGTAGCTAGAGATACCCAGAATCGAGATACCTGATTTTTATGCAAACAAATGACTTATTGGACTAGCTACAATTATTCAAGAACTAGCAAATAATTATACCAATGGAAACCGAATATGGAGCTATTATTCAAGAGATCATCAGATGATTTATTCAAATTCAAAAGAACTACGACAAACAGATATGGAAGATTTTAGACAATCGATAATGACATTACTAAACCCAAAAAAACAATCTACTGCAAGATCAATTAAGAGAGGATTTATTTCAGATGGATTATTGACAAGATATTGCAAGATAATTGGACACAAATATCCAGACCATCAATGTTCAAGATGTAATGGAGAAGATAATATTATTCCAGAAGTTTGTCTAGAATAAAATAAAAAATCAAGAAGATAAGCATGCCAGCTGGAAAGAAGATAAAAAAGCAGCAGATACGACAAGAAGAAGATATCAGCGGAAACAATAATGGAGATAAAAGACAAGTTATTAAATTGTGAAAGTGACATGTAACAAACTTTCACAATTTTCTTTACGTAAATTATTAGAATTATATAGGCTTTTGACTATTATTAGTCTAGGCTTTAATTGATTTTTGTCTTTTTAGAAGACATTTGTAAAGTATAATAAATGAAGTTAGGTAGATGTAGATAATTTTTGTAAAGTTTTACAAACGTGTAATATAAGGAAGGAAAACTCTTGTAAAGTTTCAGTCTATAAATAAGAGGAACCAAAGGCATTGCAAAGCAAGCCTTCATGAGTTGAAGCACAAATACTCTCCCTTGTCCACAACAAATATTTTGCTTAGTTATTAAAAAACAGGTATATTTCAATGGAAAAATCTATGGAGGAACAAAGCTTAGAAATATCAAACCTACCCGAACAGGTATATTTATTTATGATTATGAATAGCTAAATTCATAATTCCCAACAATCATTCGAAGGATTGTAGAATTATTCTTTTTATGATTATGAATAGCTAAATTCATAGTTACTTTATAGTAGAATTATTCGAAGAATAATATGTTAAGAAGTTTATTAGCAAAGTGGAAAAAGAGAAAAATCTCTAAGAACTATGCCATCCTAAAGGTGAAACCAATAAGGCAAGAAGTCGTGGTGGGGAGTAACCAGAGTAGAGGCGCTGTTTAAGGGAAAAGTATCCAGATTACCATGCTAATAGTGACCGAAGAACATGTTATTTAAGAATAATATAGTATATAGTAATCTAAGATGACCATATTTTGTTATGTATATGATTGAAGGGAATATTTTGAAAATAACAATTTTATGAAAAATGGATAATTATTTATCTGACAAAATGGTAGATAAATTTAAAATACTCGTTTTATATGTAATTAAGGATATAGAAATAGTGGATATAAGAAAAATCATATTGGAAAAAATATTCGGTAAAGATTATATAGCTAGAATAAATTACATACCACACGTACCTAATTACTCTTATAAATACTTATCTAGAATTTTGAAAAAAAGATATGAAAAATATACAATTAGTAGAAAAACAAATGAAAACAAATTTAGAAAAATACATGAAAACTAAAGATATAAAATATATAAAATTCCTTAATAAAAATATGCAAGAATTACTTAGACTAAAACAAACAACTAGAAAATATTATGAAAAAGCATTTAATCGAACTTAAATGACAGATGATATTAAAATACTTGTTTTATATATACTTAGAAATATAGAACTTATAGAAATAAAGAAAATAATATGGGAAAAATTACAAGATTATGAAGAGGAAGAATTATTAAACAGTATAGAAAACTTAAACATATATTATGAACATCAATATTACTTAGATTCAGATGGATACTATTCAGAATAAATAAATGTTAGAATATATAAAAAAAATTAGAGAAAGGCAAAATTGGATATATGAAGAAGTTAATTACAAAAATCAACTTGAAATAGAAAAAAGACAACTAGAAGAAAAATTACTTAAAATGAAATTACCCTTAGAAAAAGAAGATACAGATAATGATTTATTTAATACATACAAAAAATTATTTAATACAGATGGAAAATTACCTATACATGAACAACAAATACTAGTTAATCAGATAAAGAACATAAACCTACGCATTGAATATAGCAAAGTTAGAATAAAATACTACACAGAAATTGCTAAAATTTCAATAGGATAAAATAATAAACTACACAAATTAATGAATACATTTTACGAAAAGAATAAATCATAAAAAAATATCGAAACGAAACTATATAGTTTACACCTAGAATACAAAAGATTACATAGTACTAACGAGGATCCTAAAACACTAGATAATTTAATTACGATAATATCTAATCTAGAATATAAATTAATAAAACACCTTAAGTCAAGAAGATAAAAATGAATATTATTCCAATCAATAATATTCACAAAATACATTATATAAAAATAAATACGTATGTATTTATTATCTAGTAAAATTACCGCTCCTAATCCGCACCCCCTACAATAAAAAAACAACATTACTTGCCCTGATTGTCTCTAAAATGAAAATAAGTTTGTAATTTAAAAATTAGAGAACCGTTTCTCCATTATAGTTTGACTTTAGGTGACCAACTTTGTTGAGTCGCCCTTTACATGGAGCCCAAGAATCAACAGATCAAACTGGTTTTTCCACTTCATGTTTTGAGAGATAATATTATTGAACGACTTGTAAAATACTCCAGATACAAGACAAATAAATGAATTTGTTAGAATAGATAATAGTAATGCAGGCGGAAAAATGGATTAATGAGTTATATAGTTAACAAAAATCTATTTTACCACCTCAGAATATAAGGAACAAAATAATAAATATTATGACTCTAAGGGCATTAACGGAAAAAAAAAAACAAAATATTCACCTATCCAGCTTTTGAAATATTTTGGGTTGATTGAAGAACCAGTGATATTTTAAATTGCTTCAAAGTGTATTTTAAGAGGGATCTTCTTCAATTTTTGGACCATGGCATGAATTGTTTTCCCGCTCTCAAAGTGAATATGATTGTTAGGGAGACTGGTCTTGCAATGGACATGTCTCTCAAATTCAACAACACTTAGATTCTGCATAAGACACATAATGCCCACTTAGACACGAAGCGACTCGCATAAAATTTCCGAGAACAAATATAATAGGAATAATACATGTATAAACAGAAACTAGCTCAAATTTATCCTATATGATATAACCGAAGGGTAAAACAAAATCTTACATCCACACTGTTAACGGTTCTCTGTAGTAACTCCTCTTAACAGTTTTCTACATCCAAAACATACTTAGCAGAAAAACCCACTGAACCTCAAGGAAGAATTTAAGAATCAAAACTCACCTCGCATGACAACGAGATATACTTATAGTACGCACAGGCATGCAATCAACATTCGGCTTCTTGATTGTATTTTCCATAGGAATGATGGATTTTTTTTCCTTTTGTAGAGCTTTTCCCCATTGAATTGACATTTCCAGCTACAAGTCCATGAGATGTAGCATCTATGCTACAATCTCAAGTATTTGTAGATTTTTTAGACATAAAAGCAATATCACTTGTACAACCTGCAAAATAATCTTTCCAAACACGTTCCAGAAGATCATTTTGAAGGCAAAAGAAATGTAGGCTTTTTCACTGTATCATTTTGCACTGTAGGACCCTTATGTTGGAAGGACTATAAATATCATACAACTGTTAGACAATGGAAAAGAAATTATTAAGGTGATTCGAGTTTCACTAAAAATATTTTCTTGGAGAAGGCATATATAGGCCAAAATGTTTCAGCTATTTTCAAAAAGGTTTTCACTGTAATTGTAAATGGAGATGCTTATGCTTGCTAAAAGAAAATTTTTATGCTCAAAACCTTAAAAAATAGGTGCCCTACGAGAGGAGATCATACAAACAGAAGTGCCAGGAGGGCCAAAACTCTTTAGCAAACACAACCGAGAGACAATATCTACTATATTTTTTCCTATTTCCTTATAAACCAAAGTTACCGAGGAAAAGTAAGGTGTAAGCAGACCCTTACTCTATAGGTAGAGAGATTGTTTACAATAGACCTTTGGTTTGATGAAACACAAATAAGAGCTTGTTGGAATGAATGAAGTTTTGGTGATTGACTTGAGAAGCAGAAACATGTTAGTTGAAGTGGTTCACTGCTATATATACAGAGTCAATGTACTACAAGTACACAATCCACTACAGTTACATGAATGAAACATGTTACTTAAGCTGGTCCAATCATATTAAAACATGATTCAGTTCAATGGTACATGCAGACAAGATTGCTTGAGTTTAGGAGTGGATAAGCAAAGTAATTCTGATAAACACAAGATGAATATCATATGCAACAAGAAAGAAGTTGAATTTGAGTATAACACTTGAAGACCGAAGAAAGTGTTGAAGAAGGAATTCTACCTTTACATGGATATTAACTTGAACAAGGACTTTGACCAACTGATTATCTGTAGAGTTGAGGAGTTCAACTGTAGAGAGAACATTGATCAACTTTAGGACTCTTTCAAGAGTTGATTTTAAATAGATAGAGTGACTCTCATAGTCATTTACACACTTACAAAGAGAGCAATAGTTAGAAAATTATCTATGCAATCAATAACTTTAAGAAGTCAAAGTTGAACATGTTCCTATTACTTAGAATTAAGATGCCTTAGACTTTATGAATTAAGTTGGTTCTTAAGTTGTATTGTTATTTTAATTCTAGTCTCAGTGGAGTATAAACCGAGTTAGAATTATTGTCTTCAAGTTAGAGAAACTCAAAAACTTGGGAACACTTATCTTGGTGAAGGTGTGTATTTTAGAGGTAGTAATTAGAGTTTGTAATTCATAGTTTTCAAGTGTCTTGTAATTTATTGATTGTTGAGTCTCAAATGCTTTAGGAAGTTGGGGTTAAATCCTGTAGAGGTACAGGTCGTAGGTTATTACGCCTATTTGAGCCGGGTGTTTTCCACATTAAAAATCACTTACTCATTTGCTTACTACTTTAGCTGTATTAAAACACGTTTGTCAATCTATTTCACTGATAGTCAACTGCTAGGCTAAAAGAAGTTTAATTAGTAGGGTAGGTATTCTACCAAGTTGTATAAGAGGGACGCTTTTTTAAATAAGGTTAGCACCCAAGAAACGATCACTATGATGAATTTCGCACCATCTGTTGGTCATAGTGAAGGTCAATCCACAACTAGACCTCTACTCTTTGATGTCTCTCACTTAATTTGGTTGGAAACTAGGATGCAAATGATTATTAAAGGAGAAGAATATGAGTTGTGAGACAAAATAAATGATGGTCCGACTATACCAATGAATCTGGTTGATGGAGAACAAGTCAAGAAGGTGAGAAGTGAATTTTCTACTAATGACTTGGTTGCATTAAGAAAGAACACAAAGGCTAAAAACATTTATGTGTGTGGACTAGGTCTATCTGACTACAATAGAGTGTCAAATTGTACCACTGCAAAGCGAATCTAGGATGCCTTGGTGAATGCACACGAGGGAACCATTCAAGTAAGAAAATTCATAATTTCTCTTATCTTTACTGAATATTAGGCCTTTAAAATGAAGGAGAATGAATCTCTTCATGAGATGATAACAAGGCTCACCACTTTAACTAATGAATTAACCTCATTGGGAAAAGTCATCACAACTAAGGAACAAGTTGAAAAGGTATTAAGGGTCTTGCCTAAGTATAAATGGGATGTTAAGGTTACTCCAATTAGGAAAGCAACAGATCTCACAAGGATGACTTTTGATGAATAAGTGGGAAATCTGAAGACTTATGAAATCCAAATTGATGAAGTCAAGAAGGAAATAGCAGCTCCTGAGAAAACTTTAGCTTTGAAGGTATCTAATACTGATGAAGAGATTGAAATGAATGAGGAACAAGTTGCATTCATTGCTTAGAAATTTGGAAAATTCTTGAATAAGACGAAAAGAACAATTAGCAAGAGACATTCTAGTGATAATCTTTCTGGATATTACAAGTGAGGTAAGACTGATCACCAGAATAGGGACTGTCCTATGTGGTAAATTGAGTGGAGAAATGAAAGAGATGAAAAAGAATTGAAACAAAAAACAAAGAAAAAGAAGAAGTAAGAATATGCTTTGGTGGCTACATGCAGATCAGAATCAGATGAATCAAATAATGAAGAAATTAATGAAACAACTCTCATAGAAATTGTAGAATCTGACTTAGAGGAAGAAAATGAAACTTCTGAGGTAAGTATTGTTGAACTTAAAGACAAGTTACATTTGTTTTCCACGAAAAAAACTTATTTCCTTGATAAGTTCTTTAATTGATGATTTCCAAGAACAGAGTTCTGATAGGGGTGAAATATTCAAAAGTTTTGAAAACCTAAAATATGACTATATCGATTTGGAAACTTGTAAAAAACTGTTGAAATAGAAAATAGCATTCTTGTAACACCTCGCAAAAATTTTCAGCGTTGTATATCACCTAGTAGCATATTTGAGAGGCTAGAAACTAGAAATCTTTCTAAGTGTCAAGAATGACTTAGCTTCATTTTTAGCTCTCAAACATGGATTGTCTCTAAATCGATTTTTCTACCTTGAGGATTAGTTTTTAAATTTGATTATGAATCAGGGATAGAAGGAGGGTGGTTTGGAGAAGTTATAGATTTTTGTGACGAAGGACAGAACATGTTTGGATGTTGGAAACAATGGCCCAATGCAAAGTCGGCACGCCACATCGATTATTACGTTGGTGAAGCAGTGAACCAATGCAATGTCGATGCGCTGCTTTAATTATCGCAGTGATCAAACAGTGACTTGACGCGATATCAATGCATTGCATCAGTTAACACGTCGGGTGTCCAGTTTGCATTTTCTTATAAATCTTGGGTTAGGAGGGGTATTTTGGTCTATAACCCTTATTCAAACTCCATCATAACATGAAATTAAAACGTTTTTAGGGCATATTATGCTCAAAACCACTCAAAATCTCTCTATACAAAACCCTAACTTCCCTCTCATAGATAAAAAATTCATCTACAAAGTCAAGATCATCAAGAAAGGAGTTAAGTCTAGGGTTTCTTTCATTGAATTAAAGAATACAAGGTATGTAGGATTACTCTAAAACCCTTAGGCGTAAGTTTAAGTTTTTTATCACGATTAAAAGAAAATCCCCAACTATGATTTATAATGAAGTATTCTATGTTGTCTTCAAAAAGTATGCATCAACATATTGTTTTGATTAAAGTGTATGGGTCTTGAATTACTTTTCATGGAAATTGAGTTACAACTATATATATATATATATATATCTGATTTTGTGTAATTTCTAAGATTTATCGAGAGCATGTGTATGAATTCCCTCTCTTGTTGCGAAGTAAAGTTTACATATTCAATACTAATGATTTGGAATGCATGTTTTGGAATTTAAAAGTTATCCTCTAAATATCATGGTGTTTGAAATTGTTTATACATGATGAGAGGGAGTTTTTTTCTACAACTACATCATTGTTTTAAAAGAAAGAGAATTGCATATGTTTGAATAAATTGATATGACCACCATATGTTTTGAATCTTGCAAATAGATGAAAAATGTCTAAGTTTTCTTGAGACTTCAAAGTAAAACCTCCATTATGATATTGCAAATCTTTGGTGGTCATGTATATGTTTTAGAAAATGAGGGGCTATGAATTTGTCATGATATGGACTTGCAAGTCAGGGTATGATGATACCCGGTGATAGTATGCCCTTAAAAAAAATAAATGATGAATGTTATAACTGCATGGAGAATAGTTTTAAAGAACTAAAATTGGTCCTAAAGAGAGGTAGATGGTTACCCGAAGAATGCATTTGAGTGTAAGGGCTCATCGCCGGAAACTGAGTTTCCCGACTAGAGTGATATGATTGGCTAAGGCCAATGTATACTTATCCTTGAGACTATGATATACTAGAATAGAAATTAGGACCCCAATGCATGCGGTACACTTGGATTGGGGGCTTGGCCGGTGAGTTAAGAGCGGATTCCATACAGCCCGTGGAATTGTAGAAATGTAGGGTGTACCATCTATCTCAGAATTAAGATAAACTATAAGTCATGGTTTCAAGGAGAGCATTTGAAGATTTTAATAATGCCCATGTGTTTTATGAAATTATGTGTAATGTGTCGATAAACTCTCTCAATTATTTGTATTAAAAACATGTTATTTTGAGTTGTTTCACATACCAGCACATACCTATTGACCCCCTGTATCTCAGGATCCGAGGCACAGTCCTATGGCCCTATCCAGCAGTATACCAGTTCATATCAAAGATAGTAGTTATTGAGCCTTCTCTATTCCAGATTGATTGTTGTGCAGATCCATATTGTTTCTCCTGTTATGGTCTACCAGGAGCCTTGTCCCAGTTTTAGAATATGATTTAAACATTATGTTGGTTATCTGTTTGTTAGAGATTTCGCAGATGGTTGTTAAAGTTTTATAGGATTCATGAACTCCATGTTGTGTATGTTATCTTGAATTAAATTAAGATACCATGTTATCATTTATTAATTTTTCATATTTATTTATTTATTTATTTTGTATGAACATTGTGTATGATTACAAGAAAAAATAGGGGCGCTCGGGCCTTCACAGTTTGGGTTGTCCATCACGACCAAGGACTCGGTTCTTGTCATAACAAACTTAGTATCAAAGCATGGTTCATGGTCCCAGGGTTTCTACGAAATCGTGTTGGGTAGAGTCCCAATTATGGTTGTGTAGTGTGCCACACTTATAAGCGGTAGGCTACAAGACTCTTAGGAATGTCTCACTTATTTCATGACTTAGTTTATTCCATAGAGTCTGTATGTCCCCTAATCAATGATTTCTTGTATTTCAAAAAACTACTATGCCTCCCCATAGAATCAACGAACAGAGTGCCCAAGCGGAAAAGGTTCGTCTAACCCATGTGATGCAGACCCAAAACAAAACTCATACCCAATAATTTGTCCCTACACCAGGAGTTTCTCCAGTCTCGATAGTTCACCTTGGGCTCCAAAGATCAATGCTAACCGTCCCCAGCCTCCTCAGAGGGATATTTTGAATGCTGAGTTCAGAGATTCCATATATTTAATCTCACAACTAGTAGCCTCTCTGACCCGTTGGTCTGAAGATATGGGTTCGCTATCTGGTTTGTCTAAAATTACTCGAGTTGGTCAATTCATGAGACTTAAACCGCTCATGGTCACTGGAACGAAGGTTGAAGAGGACCCTCAAGGGTTCATTGATGAGTTGGATAAGATTTTCAAAGTCATGCATGTGAATGAGGTTGGAGGTATGAAGTTGACAGCCAATCAACTGAAGGATCTGGCAAATCAATGGTATAATGAGTGGGAGGATTAAGACAGTAGTGATGCTGAGCCATCGGTGTGGGGAAATTTTTTGGAAGCTTTCCTGGAGCGATTCTTTCCCTTGGAATTGATGGAATCCAAGGCTGAAGAATTCTTGAATTTCAAATAGGAAAATATGAGCATCAAATAGTACACCCTGAAATCCAACTATTTATCTCGTTATGCTTCGGAATTGGCAGGCAATATGAGGTCTCATATGAGGAAGTTTGTATCGGGTCTCTTGGATGACATGGCGTTAGAGTGCAAAGGAGCGATGCAGAATAAAGACAAGATTTCTCTAGGTTATCTATTCATATGCAATAGATGTAGGAGAAGAAGAAAAGGGTGGCGAATGTAGGGGATAAAAATAAATAGGCCAAGAGGGCCAAATTTGTAGATTAAAATAATAGTCAGCACTAGGGAGGAAATCATTGGGGTAAAAGGTCAGCACGGAGAATGTTTTGGAGTAATACTCAATCTTCAGCCAGTGCCCCCGTGCCCCGACTTTCAGTTGATCGACAGTTTTAGAATTTTCACACTAGCAGTGTCCTGGTGTGCAGGGTTCTCATTCATAGGGGAGTGTGTCTCCACCTTTTAAATCGTATCCTCATTGCAGAAATTATGGGAAGAATCATTCGGGAAGATGTATCTATGGGGAGTGTGTATGTTATAATTATGGTAAATCAGGTCATTTAAAGAAGGACTACCCCACTACTAGAGGAAATGTGGAAGGTGCTATGCCCTAAGTTAACTCCACGGTGCCACCACCACCTTCTAAGAGTTCTACTTCTACTATCGAAGGAAGTCGCAACCAATTGTATGCTTTGTCTAATCGCAAGGATGTAGAGGATTCACCAGATGTAGTCATGGGTACATTACAAATTTTCTCACGTGATGTGTATGTGTTGGTTGATTCCAGGTCTACTTTATATTATGTGACCCTATTTGTGGCAGTCAGTTTGGTTTTGAGCCTGCAAATATTTTGGAACCTTTCGCTATTTGTACTCCTGCTGGTGACTCTATTATAGCTAGGAAAGTGTACCAAAACTGTGTTGTGACTATTTATAACCATGATACTATGACAGACTTTGTATAACTTGATATGGTTGATTTTGATGCCATTTTAGGGATGGATTAGCTCCATTTGTGCTATGCCACACTAGATTGTAGAACCCAAAGAGTCATTTTCTCCTTTCTGGATGAACCAGTGATAGAATGGGAAGGGTACTCTTTAGCACCTAAGGGGAAATTCATCTCTTATCTCAAAGCCTGCAAACTTATATCTAAGTGTTGTTTGTATCATTTGATTCGGGAAAAAGATTCTAATACTGAAAGTTCTTCTCTTCAGTTTGTTCCCATAGTTAATGAATTTCTAGAAGTCTTCCCTGATGATCTCCCAAGGATACCCCCTGATAGGGAGATATATTTTTGTATTGACCTATTACCAGACACACAACCTATTTTTTTCTGCCATATAGGATGGCTCCTGCAAAATTGAAAATATTGAAAGAGCAATTAGCAGATCTCCTTGACAAGGGTTTTATTCGTCCTCATATTTCTCCTTGGGTAGCACCTATACTATTTGTGCATAAGAAAAATGGTTCCCTCCGCATGTGTATTGACTACCGTCAACTAAATAAGGTTACTGCTAAAAAAAAATACTCTCTTTCTAGAATTGATGATCTTTTTAACCAACTTCTAAGTGCTAAGTTTTTCTCAAAGATAGATCTACGTTCGCCATATCATAAGTTAACGGTTAGGGAGGCTAATATCTCCAAGACAGACTTTCGAACATGATATGGCCATTATGAGTTCTTAGTCCTGTCTTTCAGATTAACTAATGCCCATGCAGCTTTATGAACCTAATGAATAGGGTGTTCCGCCAGTTTTTAGATCTTTTTGTCATAGTCTTCATAGATGACATTTTGGTTTACACTAAGAGAGAGGAGGATCATGCCAGTCACCTCTGACTCATCCTTTAGACCCTTAAAGATCATAAATTGTATTCAAAATTTTCCAAGTGTGAATTTTGGCTTAGTGTTATTTCTTTCTGGGGGCGTATTGTGTTTAGTAAGGGAATTAAGGTTGATCCCCAAAAGATTGAGGCAGTGAGAAAGTTCCCCAAACCCATGACTCCAACCGACATTTGGAGCTTCTTGGGTTTTTTCGGGTATTGTAGAAGGTTTGTAGAAATTTTTTCTTCATAGCTGCACCACTTATAAGGTTGACGCAGAAAAAGGTAAAATATACGTGGTCTGACTGGTGTGAGAATAATTTTGAGAAATTAAAAGATAAGTTAACTACTGCACTTGTTTTGACTCTTCCTGAGGGTACAAAGTGTTTTGTTGTGTATGGTGATGCGTCCAGGGTGGGACTTGGTTGTGTACTTATGCAACATGACAAGGTGATAGCATATGCATCTAGGTAGTTGAAGGTGCACGAGCAAAATTACCTCGCTAATGTCTTGGAGTTGGCGGCCGTGGTGTTTGCACTTAAAATCTGGTGGCATTATATTTATGGGGTACATGATGATATATTTATTGACCACAAATGTTTATAGTATGTTTTCTTGCAAAAAGAACTGAATCTTAGATAGAGGCATTGGTTGGAACTGTTAAAAGATTATGACATGATCCTGCACTATCATCCGAGCAAGGTAAATGTGGTGGTTGACGCCCTTAGTAGGTTGTCAATGGGAATTCTTGCTCATGTAGAGAAAGGAAGAAGGAAAATGGTGAAGGATATTCACTGGCTAGCAAATCTAGGGGGTTCAATTATTGTATTCCAAAGATGAAGGAGTAATTGTTCATGAAATGGCTAAATCTTCCCTATGTGCTGAAGTGAAGGAAAAACAGTCCGAAGACTCCATCCTGTTGCAAATTAAGGAAGATGTGGGTCAAGTGATGGCATTTGAAATTGGCGGTAATGGTATTTTAAGGTACAAGGTAGGTTGTGTGTACCGAATATTGATGGTTTGCGAGAGAGGATCCTCGATGAAGCTCACACTTTGAGGTATGTTGTTTACCCAGGCTCTACTAAGATTTATCATGATCTTAAAACTATATATTGGTGGAATAATATGAAGCGTAATGTTGCTGATTTTTCTTCCAAGTTTATGAACTGTCAACAAGTAAAGGTGGAAAACTTGAGACCAGGTAGTACATCCCAAGAGATAGCCTTGCCAATGTGGAAGTGGAAGATGATCAATATTGATTTCATTGTAGTGCTTCTGAGGTCCTGAAGCAAATACGATTCCATTTGGGTGATTGTGGACTGAATGACCAAGTCAGCTCACTTTCTACCTGTGAGGACAAATTATTCGGGAGATGATTATGCCAAAATATTCATTGAGGAAATAGTTCATTTGCATAGGGCACCAGTATCCATTATATCCGATGGAGGTAAGCAATTCTCTTTGTAGTTTTGGCATTCTTTTTAGAGTGGTTTATGTATACAAGTGAACCTGAGTACTGATGGGCAAGATGAACGCATAATTCAAACCCTTGAGGATATATTGAGGGCCTGTGTAATTGAATTCAAGGGTAGTTGGGTAGATTATTTATCATTGATAGAATTTGTCTACAATAATAGCTACCATGCTAGCATTAAGATGTCTCCTTTTGAAGTATTCTATGAGAGGAGATTTTTATTACCATTGGGGTGGTATGAAGTGGGTGAAACCCGATTGTTTGGGTCTGACCTTGTTCAGCAGGAAATGGAGAAGGTGAATATCATTAGGTAATGAGTTAAGACAGATTTGAGTCATCAGAAGTCCAAAGCCGATGTAAAGAGAAGAGAGTTGGTATTTGAGGTTGGTCATTGGGTATTTCTCAAAGTCTCCTTTATGAATAAAGTCATGCATTTTGGAAAAAAAGGGAAGCTTAGTCGTCGTTATATAAGATCATACCAAATTATAAGAAGGATAGGTGGTGTTTCCTATGAAGTAGATTTCCCTGCGAGTTTGGGTTCTGTACATCCCGTGTTCCATGTGTCTATGTTGAAAAAGTGCATTGGGGAACATTCCCTGGTGTTATCTATAGAGGAAATCAATGTGAAGGACTCCTTGTCATATGAAAAAGAATCCGCTGCTATTCTGGATAGACAAGTCCAGAAGTTAAGAAGCAAGGAAATAATGTCGGTTAAAGTGTTGTGGAAGAATAAAAAGGTGGATGAAGCTACTTGGGATTCGGAGGATGATATGCGTGCAAGATACCCAAATCTATTTGATCTGGTGGATGATGATATAGAAGGTACAATCCTTGCCCTATTCTTTTTATCTTCTTTTCAGTGAGACTAATCGTTCCTATCTGTGTTCTGTGCCATCATTTATGGACGAATGATCCCAAAGGGGGGATAGTGTAACACCCTACAACAATTTTCAGCATTGTATCTCACCTAGTAGCATATCTGAGAGGTTAGAAACTAGAAATCTTTCTAAGTGTCAAGAATGACTTCGCTTCATTTTTAGCTCTCGAACTTGGATTGTCTCTAAATTAATTTTTGAACCTCGAGGCTTGGTTTTTAAAGTTGATTCATGATCAGAGATAGAAGGAGGGTGGTTTAGAGAAGTTATGGATTTTTTGAACAAAGGACAAAGCGTATTTGGATGTTGGAAACAGTGGCCCCATGTGAAGTTGGTGCACCGCGTTGATTATCACATCGGTGAAGCTTTGAACCAACGCGAAGTCAATGCACTGCATCAGTTATCGCATTGATGAAATAGTGACCCGATTTAATATCAATATGTTGGGTCGGTTAATGCATCGGGTGCCCAGTTTGCATTTTCAAATAAATTTTCGGTCAGTAGGGATATTTTAGTCTATTACCCTTATCCAAACTACATCATAACATGAAATTAAAACATATTTAGGGCATGTTATGCTCAAAACAACTCAAAATCTCTCTATACAAAACCCTAACATCCTTCCCATAGATCAAGAATTCATCTACTAAGTCAAGATCATCAACAAAGGAGTCAAGGCTAGGGTTTCTTTATTCAAATTAAAGAACATAAGGTATGTGGGACTACTCTAAAAATCTTGGGCATAAGTTTAAGTGTTTTATCAAGAATAAAATAAAATCCCCCACTATGATTTACAATGAAGTATTCTATATTTTCTTCAAAAAGTATGCATCATGGTATTGTTCTGATTAAAGTATATGGATCTTGAATTACATTTTATGGAAATTGACTTAGAACTATATATATATGTGTTTTCATGTAATTTGTAATATTTATCGAGAGCATGTGTATGAATTCCCTCTCTTGTTGCGAAGTAAAGTTTACATATTCAATACGAATGATTTGTAATGCATGTTTTGGGATTTAAAAGTGATCCTCAAAATATCATGGTGTTTGACATGGTTTATACGTGATGAGAGGGAGTTTCTTGCTACAACTACATCATTGTTTAAAAAGAAATAAAATTGCATGTGTTTGACTAAATTAACATGATTGCCACATGTTTTTAATCTTGCAAATAGATGAAAAATGTCTAAGCTTTCTTGATACTTCAAAGTAACACCTCTATTGTGATGTTGTAAATCTTGAGACTTCAAGACTTCCCACTTGTCCATTTTCCAGTAAGCCAGCGCGATAGTGGAGCGTCATGGTGGCCACCCAAATCAGAAAAATGTTATGTTTCCAGTTCCGTCCTAAAGTTTAAGGAGGCATTTTGGTCAATTCGCAAGGCCCAATTCGTCCAAAACCAAGAATTAAACCTATTCTAAGTACTTTATGCCCAATTTCATCCATTCTCTCTAAAGCTCCAAAACTTCTTCTTTATGAAATCAAAATCCTTCATTGGTTCTCCAAGAATGCTAAAGATTGAAGATTCCCAAAGCAAGATAATCAAGAACTCATCTCCAAGAACTCAAATAGGAATCCATAATTCAAGAATCTCTATCTAATCATTAATCGAGGTATGTGGGGTTTATGAACATGGATCTTCTTCCATCCTTGTGCCCAAAACTAAGCTTTTACATTAAATTCATATGATTTTTGATGTTTATAAATGAATTGCAAATTAGAGTTCATACCTATTATTGCTATTTGCAAAGTTATGAGTTTTGAGTTATTTTGAAGATGAATTGCATGTCTATTTTTCATTTTTTCATGACTATTGCAGTAAATTAATAATTTTGAGATGAATTATCATTGTTTTCATTATCAAGCATGATTTTTATGATGTATTGACAAGAGATTGAAGCATGGGTTACTACCCTAAGATTGAATATTATTATTTCAAGAAAGATAATGCTTTAAGCATCTCATGAACAGATTATTTTCAGTTTTCCAAAGAATCTTTGATCTCTTGATCACCGATTTATCTATGAAATCCACTTTTCATATTATTATAGGTTACAGAATGTAGACCAACTTTATTTACAGATTTTATCAGATAAATGCATAATTAGTTTTAGATAAACCCTTATGGTAGTTTTAAAGTGGATTTCCAAGAGAATGAGCTAACAGATAATATGGGAGTAGTATTTAGCACTGAGCAGAAAGTGTGGGTTTAGCGCTCCTACTTCCAAAAAACAGCATAGCCAATGTAGGTACAGGTTATTAGATGATTTCTATTTCTCTATGGATGGCAGATTTATCTTGCGATCGATTGCATAGATTACGTTCTATTATAATGGCAAGGGTAGAACATCTCTCCCCAATATGGGTAAGATGTTGGAATCCATGTTAGCTCATATGGTTTTTTCCGGTTAAGAGAACCTCCCTACTAGTAAAGAAGACTTTTGAAAGATTTCCCTAATAGAAAAGAATAACAGAAAAGCTTTTAGAAAAATAAGTGTAAAGGTTCATAGTTTTACTCAGATTATGATTTACAGTAAGATAATAGTTACAAACTTTAGCTTTTAGATTTTAGATTTCAGAAGTGAGTTCTTTCTACACTTAGACAGTATGATTCACAGACTAAATACAAGTACAACTTTCAGAACTAAATGTTATGACTCACTAGATTTATAAAGTATGATTGACTTTTTTTGTTATTCATGATTTTAGTATTTAAGATATTCCAACTTGTGTTAGTCATTTTCATTTAGCATGTATTGTTTTATAAATTTTGATAATGAGATGATGTTTTATATATGAATTTCACCCCATATACTCATTACATCCTCAAAGTACTAATCTACATATATGTCTATGTGCTATATTGTCTCATAATATAGGTTTAGGTACTCAGTAGTGTGAGTAGTCCAAGCATCTCCATATACATTTTACAGTTGGTGAGTTCTCATAGTTTGTGGACTTGTTCACTCAGATTTTTCTGCTTATCAGTTTACATGATTTAGTATTCTTTTAAGACAGTTTGAGTTAGCTGGGGGGTTTTCCCAGTGATTCTCTAGTTGTTAGTAGTAGAGGCTTGTCAAACTACTGGTTGTGATTCAGCTTATTTAGTATTGAGATTTTAGACAATGTTTTAGATATTATATTCAGACATTTTCTGCATTTAGCATAACTTTATTTCCATAATTCCATTATTATGAGTTTCAGATTCAGAAGTAGGCAGAAAGGGTTAGTGTAAGGATACTTGTAATCTTGAGCACCGTGTGACTTCTCAATATCAGATTTCAGGGCGTTACATAGACATAATAGTGCTAAAATGGAAAACACTCTCTTCTTAAAAACTAACGGGTAGTATTTGCTGATTGCGCAGGTATATGTTGATGACATCATTTTTTGCTCTACAAATATGAACATTACTCATGACCTTAACAAACTCATGAGTTGTAAATTTGAGATGAGTATGATGGAATAGATAAATTTTTTCTTAGGGTTGGAAATCAAACAAACATCTTCTGGAATCATGATTCATCAAAAAAAAGTATGTAAATGAACTTCTCAAAAGGTTCTCCATAGAGGAAGCAAAGTAGATCAGCAGTACACTTTCCATTACGACAAAGCTAGATCTAGATGATACCGGTGCAAAATTTATATAGAGGAATGATAGGATCACTGTTTTAAGTCACAACAAGAAGACCTAATATTTTGTTCAATATGGGATTGTGTGCAATGCTTCAAGTAAATCCAAAGGAGTCCCATCTCAAATCTGTGAAGAGGATTTTTTGATATCTCAATGGAACCACTAATCTAGGTCTTTTGGTATCCTAAAGGTAGAAATTTCAAGTTGGTAAACTATTCTTATGTTGATTATGTAGGCTATTTGGTGGACAAGGAAAAAAACACATGTATGGCACACTTTCTTGGATCATTTCCTATTACCTGGTCCACTAAGAAACAAAACTCTATAGCTCTGTCTACTGCTGAGGCTGAGTATGTTGATGTTGGTCATGTTGTACTCAATTGTTGTGGATTAAACAATAACTCATTGATTTTGATATGTATGTAGGATGTTTTCCTATTTTTTATGATGATACATATATCATAAATATTGATAAAAAGCATATGCAACATAAAATAACTAAACATATTTATATTAGACACCGTTTTCTTAGAGGTAATGTTGAAAAAGGTTTTGTATCTTTTATGTTCTGTTCAAATCAAATTGTTGACATTTTCACTAAGACATTAAGAAGAGAACATTTTAATAAAATAGGTTAGAATTGGGGAAGAATAATATTGCAGAACCTACCCTCAATAATTATGTAGAAAAGAATTATCTTATATCCTAGCTATTTATTTCAGTCTTGCACATTTAGTTGTGTGTCCCAATTCCAGAAAATGATAATTTAATTATGTCTTGTGGTTAGTTATACAGAATCTGAGAAGACTAAAGCATGGAGGCTTATGTATCATGCAAGATTGTCATGACCCGAACCGAGGCCCTGGTCGTGACGAGCATCATGAACCATGAAGGCCCGAGAGCCCTTCTAACTTGTAATCATATACACCATTCATATGTAAATAGGAAATTTGCGGACATAAAATATTCTACGGAAACATGGTCATACTCTTGAATTTAGTTTAACAATGAGGAATAAAATCCAATATTCAACAAAACACCATTTGAAAATCGTCTGCAAAATCTCTACTACATGATCAATTAACAACCGTCTGAAAATGGGGACAAGGCCCCCAGTAGACCAAAATCATAATAAATAATAACTGTTTGAAAGAAACTAGGCCTTCTGAAATATAGAAGGCTCACCAACTGGTACTCTTCACTCTTCTCTGATGCAATCTACTGCTTATTAGGACCCCTAGACTGTGCCTCAGAACCTGGAGGGGGGGTCAATACAGATGTACTGGTACGCAGAGTAATCCAAAAACAAGTAGTGATTTTTATACAAAATAAATAAGAGCCTTCATAAAATATATTATTGCGAAATAGTTCAAAATGACATGGGCATAGTATGATGAATTTTCAAAAACAATGCAACATTACTGAGCTAGGTGGTACACCCTACAATTTTCACCAACTATCAAATCCCGATTGCCGTCAAAACTTGAGTATCAGTGAAGAGAGAAGAACATACAAGATCACACAGCAGGGCGCCTTCAGCCCAATCAAATTCGTGTGTCAAGGTTGGGCTTATGATAACAAAGCAGGTCTCCTATCCACTTGTCCCGAATAAGGAAGACACAATATTAGGTACACAAGATCACATATCATGGTACAAAGTTTCCCTTGTCAGCAATTCATGATTTCCATCATAGAGTCATTTGACTCGTGCTTTCTTCGGGTAACCGCCTATCTCACATAAATCATGCAATACGCTCAATTCAATCAATCACATATCATACTTTGCAGGGTATCGTCATACCCAAATTGCAAGTCATCAATATCACATTAATTCTTCAACTTCTTATGCCATTTACATCATGCACATATATAAGACTTTCGCACACATCAACCACATGCAACATGGTTCTCAACATGTAATAGTTAAAGAAGTTTTATTATTTATGAGTAATATCATATAAATTGCAAAACTCATGCTCTCATTGTTTAACACAAGTATAGTATGGGGTATAAAACATTAGCATGGGGGGATTTAAAGAATTCACAATTTGTACACATGGCATCTTTTCGAAATTCAAATCACGTGCCGACAATTCAACAATTGAAAAATATTCAAGCAAGCAACCCTAGGATATTTCAATATCTCTTTCAAAACCATATCACAAAACATGTTATTCGTATTAAAACGAAAACCCTACTTGAAATAACATATATATACTTGTATAAATTTAAAGTCTTGCATAAATTATTTTAGAAAATATGCCCATGAAATTTTGGACAAACCCACGTACCTTAAATTAGAATCTTTTGAATGAACTCTAGCTTTTGGGATGCTATATGTACGATTGATGGGTGCATCTTGTAGCTCTCACAATGGGGATTCTGAATCTTAAAGAATTTAGGAAAACACATGGTTAAATCTTGAGATATTTGGGTTGTTAGTTTGAAACCCCAACGGGTGTTCTTGATGAATTTTTGTGAAAGTGTATGTATTTAGGTGTATTTCGGATTAAATCCCGTGTTTGGATGGGTTTGGGGCCATGGGAAAGGTCTAATTTTACCTTGGAATTTAAAATCCAAGACTGGAATGTCGTAAAAGGCTTCGCCGCAATGCGCTGAAAATCGCGGTGAGCTACTGGAATTGATAATTGTCTATTTAAGGCTCATCGCGACGCGGTGGCCAGTCAATAGGGAACACTGACATTAAAAATGCTCTAACTTCTTCACCAACTGTCCGTTTTAGGTGAATTTGGTATCGATAGAAATCTAATTCGAAGATCTTTCATTTTATGATCTCAATTCATGCTCAAATAGGTTGCCACACTACATACTTGATTGACATGGAAACTTTGCAGAGGATTTATGGATTTTGGATCATCTACACATAGAAATGATGATTTTCATTCTAGCCCAAAACATGGGGCATTACAATATCTCTCCCTTGGGATCATTCATCCGCGAATGATGGGTAGGAACGTTGAAGCTTAAAGGTATGGAATAACGTGGAACTGTTGTGTCTTCTAAGAAAGGATATAACTGATCTAAAACATTTAAACTCCTATCATGAAACTGAATTCTAAGCTGACTTGACTTCACTTACTTCAAGGAACTGATTCGTGCTGAGAGTTTAAGATTCCCTTGAAGTGTTCATGATCAAATACTACATATTTAATTGAGAATTGATAACTTATGGAAGTACAAATCATGAGGAAACATGTCTTAGATCGCACCAGGTTACTGTACTGCCTGAGGTAAAATACTTGGTAACATTGGAAATTATGCTCTGCTCTCTTATAAACCGAGTCATGACCAAGTAGCTAATTTGAACATGATACTTTGACTGAATTGAATTCGCAACTTACATGGATGAAATAGATTATCTCTTGGGATAGTCATACACTTGACATTTCAGATAGTAGGACTGGGTGAAAAGGTGAAAAACTACAGTAACTGGTCTATTTGACTGTTAAAATGAATTACTGGCTATACAGACTAAATTATGTTGGACCCTCATACTTAACTAGAGTACCTCATTCAACACTCTTTCTAAAGAAGTCATGGTAGCGTTAGGGAGCAAAGAATATTGGGCACTAGTTACACAAGACATCCAACTAAGGAACCGCAACAATGACACTACTTTATAGCATGGAATATAGATATATAACTTATAAAGTAGGGTAGAATTACTAGGCCTTAGGCAATGTAACCTCTTACTTTCAAACTCTGCACATTTCTCGAATATCCCTTAACTATACTATTCCCCCCCAAGTACCACGCTCCTTTGATTCAACTTATAATTCTCATATGGGCACTGCTAAACCTTTCTACTAATGTCTAAAGTAGCTTAAATCCTTTCACCTTGATCAAGCATAATTCTAAATCACAAAATACAACATGCCAAGCCACGATACTAGTCTAAACTATATGATTCAACCTTCTATATCTTTTTAAAGATCATACTCTAAGCATAATGTGCTTTACCACTTCAATGACCAACTCTGAACTCTCACTGTGGGTTCACTAGCGCATATTGCATTCCTCCACTTAAATCTTAACACGTCATTCAAGTCTATCTTTAATGCCACATATAACTCCCAGGCAAACACCCATAAGGACATACTTCACATATTCTCTAATGCACTATCAATATAACTCCCACGGGCTACCCCAAGAACATACACACACAAATTTTCACCAACCATCATACATATCAAAGACTTGGCCTTATCTAAAACAAGCATACTATAATCTTAAATTAACAAGAAACATTTACTCATCAACACTATCATTACATAAGGAGGAGTTAATAAAAGGTCAAAACATAAGACCTAGAAGCATGGGAGGATATTATACGAGACTTGACACTTAACTGAGGCCGAAGGAATAGCAAATCAATATCAGGGATTCATCAAAGTGATCTGAACAGGGATATACATGACTATAAGCTTAATCTCGTCAATCACAAAGAATATAGCATGAATTTTTTTGGGAACGGAGATCAATATAAAGTGTGAGTACATGAGTCATGAGCTGCATGGCCTCAATTTGAAGATCATAATACATGGAATGTGATTCCGACTTCTGAATGAACTGGAACTCCTTATTTTAGAACTAGAAGAGCACGTGATTGTGTCCCATACACATAAACATGAACTATGATTGTGGACTGGAACATAAGGCATGAGTAAGTATTGGGATAACTGAAAAATACTAAGGTTAGAATAGGTTGAGCCTCACCCTCACTTTCTGATGTTCTATGTAATACTGACACCACTACTAGAACCTGAGAGCCTGTCTTGGTCACTTGTTTTATGATCTCCTCTTAGCTTTAAGCCATCATCTTAAGTTTGAGAGATCCCTTACTTGACTCTAAACTGAACTACACTCACAACACTCTGGGGTCTGAAACATGACAATACACGTAGTTAATAAAACTTAATCCGAATGACCACACCTGAAAGTGGAAAACCCACTAGTAATATTACCTTCTGAGATGCACCCTATCATTCTATAGCCACCAATAGTCATTATATAATACTTAAACACTTACTAACTTCGAATCTTCATGAGTATCCCCATATTTGAAGTGTACACCCTCTAGTGCTTCTACTCTTATTTCTATTAGTTTAACCTTCGAAACTCAACCTTAGATTCTAACACTTAACATGGATATCACCAAGCCTTTGATGAACCATACTACTTTTGTCATAGAATAACAATATTGCAAATCCAACTTATATCTCTCTACTATGAAAATCAAGATCATAACAAAAGGCTCAACACTATCAATCAAAACTTTTTAACTTGGCTATTTAGACCACAATATACCATCTAGCAACTCAACGGTACCACTAGCCATACACAACATGTAATAGTCATAGAAAATGTTGCGACTCCATATCACCTTCGGAATACTTCTACCTCATACATACAACATCATACTTGCTATGAATCAAATAAACTTGATCTATTGCATACGCCGTTCAAGTCTATTAGATCACTTCTATATAACTAATATTCATTAACCAAGAAATATTCGCATCCACCTTCATGGATATCAATTGTTCAAACTTAATATCTAGTGTTGTGCATGATTCACAACCCATATTGACACATAAATCTCACTTGAAAACCATGAAATAAACATCCAGAAACACTAGTACACTAGAACTTCATAACCACAATATTCGATCATGACCTTACGATTTTTCCTTATCATAACTCATTAGCACGCACTATTTCAACACATCAAGCCTACTAATTCGTTCCCGTAAAACATACATCATTAATCATAAGATAATATTCTTACCACCACACTCTACATCTATAGGTCAAGCCTCTAGTCTAGTATCAAATTAGGATATTCTACCCAAAAACCTCAAAAAAAAAAATATCTACTACATACTTTTCTCATAAGCAGTACTAGTTTAGAACTACCAATAAAAAGAAGGTCAAGGGGTAAAGTCACATAATAGACATGATCAACCTTAATTTTATATTATAACCCCATACAATCTTATCTACTTATATGATTTTCTCACCCAACACTAACTTACCCCAACAGGCATTTACACTACCTTCAAATTCCCCATTCGATGATGAGTCTATCTTACAACTTACTAGCTAATCTAGCCATTTTCATGCATAGCCTATATAGGGTTTCTTAGCCACCTTATATATCTAGTCTGGGCTCTTTCCCTATTTTGAAAAGAAAAACAAATAACAATCTGAGTCAAATAGTTCCTCCACGGACTACCATACAATCCACAAATGGTATTACCATGTTAGTCTACCACCACAAAATGGTAAATTATTCTCAATCAATGGTTACTCGGCTATAAATATTTTGTTACATAAAAGTCACCCTCACTCTGACCTCTAACCTTATGACTTAATATCATAAACTTATTGGTGTAATTTTACTACCAATAGGTCATGACACTGATACTTTAACTTATACTACTACTCGGGTGGAAATACAGTTCCAACAAACATAAGAACAACAAGATGAATAGCAAGTTGCAAATGAATCGAAATAAGCCTCACACGGCTTCACTAGATTTTTTGTTTTCAATAACACGATGATATCAAGATTACAAGAGATAGAAACTTGACACACAATGGTCAATGACCTACGAATACACATCTTACTCTTGTCTTAACCAAACGCCTCTTAAGAACGAGGACACAATTTTAAACTTGAGGGACTTATGACACATCAGGGAGCTCCTCTCAAGACCTTTGTTTGACTTTTGAAATTTCTATTAGTAAATCTGAGAGCATTAGCTAAGAACACCATAGTAAGGAAAAGAATTATGATAACTTTTCTTTCGTATGGGGGACACCATAGAATGAATTGTAGTATGAAGAAGGAATATTTTGATTTTATAGCACAAACTAGAACATGAAGAAAGAGAGACATTCCTAAATGAATTGTAGCCTCTTACTTATAAGTATGGCGCGCTACACATCCATAAACAAGACTCTACTCGATCCAATTTTGCAGACACCCTGGGACTATGAACCGTCCTCTGATACCAAGTTTGTCACAACCCGAACCGAGGCCCTAGCCGTGACGAGCATCCCAAACCATGAAGGCCCGAGAGCCCTTCTAACTTGTAATCATATACACCATTCATATATAAATAGGAAATTTGCAGAAATAAAATCTGCTACAGAAACATGGTCATACTTTTGAATTCCGTTTAACAATGAGGAATAAAACCCAATATTCAACTAAATACCATCTAAAAACCATTTGCAAAATCTCTACTACATGATCAATTAACAACCGTCTGAAAATTGACACCCCCTTGTAGACCAAAATCATAATAAATAATTATTGTCTGAAAGAAACTAGGCCTTCTGAAATATAAAAGGCTCAGCATTTAGTACTCTTCACTCATGTCTGATGCAATCTACTACTTATCAGGTCCCCTAGACTGTGCCTCAGAACCTGGAGGGAGAGAGGGTGAATACAGATGTACTGGTACAGAGAGTAATCAAAAAACAAGTAGTGATTTTTATACAAAATAAATGAGAGCTGTCATAAAATATATTATTGCAAAATAGTTAAAAACGACTTGGGCATAGTATAATGATTTTTCAACAATAATGCAACATTACTGAGTTAGGTGGTACACCCTGCAATTTTCACCAACAGTCGAATCCCGATTGCCATCAAGACTTGAGTATCAGTGAAGAGAGAAGAACACACAAAATCACACGGTAGGGTGCCTTCATTCCAATCAAATTTGTGTGTCAGGGTTGGGCTCAAGATCACAAAGCAGGGATCCTAACCACTTGTCCCAAATAGGGAAGACACAATATTAGGTACACAAGATCACACAGCATGGTACAAAGTTTCCCGTGTCAGCAATCCACGGTTTCCAGCATAGAGTCATTTGACTCGTGCTTTCTTTGGGTAACCACCTATCTCTCATAAATCATGCAATAAGCTCAATTCAATCAATCACATATTATACTTGCAGGGTATCATCATTCCTAACTTGCAAGTCATCAATATCACATCAATTCTTCAACTTCTTATGCCATTTACATCATCCACATATATAAGACTTTCATACACATCAACCACATGCACTATGGTTCTCAATATGTAATATTTTAAGAAGTTTTATCATTTATGAGTAATATCATATAAATTGCAAAACTTATTCTCTCAATGTTTAACACAAGTATAGTATTGGGTATAAAACATTAGCATGGGGGGATTGAAAGAATTAACAATTCGTACACATGGCATCTTTTAGGAATTCAAATCACATGCCCACAATTCAACAATTGAAAAATATTCAAGCAAGAAACCCCATGTTATTTCAATATCTCTTTCAAAACCATATAACAAAACATATTATTGGTATTAAAACTAAAACCCCACTTGTAATAACATATATATAGTTGTATAAATTTAAAGTCTTGCATAAATTATTTTCAAAAACATGCCCATGAAACTTTGAATCACCACACGTACCATAAATTAGAAGCTTTTGAATAAAATCTAGCTTTTGGGATGCTATACATACGATTGATGGATCTTGTACCTCTTGCAATGGGGATTCCGAATCATGAAGAATTTATAAAAACCCACAGTTAAATTTTGAGATATTTGGGTTTTTAGTTTGAAACCCTATGGGGTGTTCTTGATGAATTTTGGTGAAAGTGTATGTATTTAGATGTATTTAGGATTAAATCCCGTGTTTAGATGGGTTTGGGGCAATGGAAAAGGTCTAATTTAACCTTGGAATTTAAAATCCAGGACTGGAACTTCATAAAAGGCTTCACCACTATGCGCTGGAAATCTTGGTGAGCTACTGGAATTGACAATTGTCAATTTAAGGCTCATCGCGATGCGGTGGCCAGTCGATCAGGAACGCTGACATTAAAAATGCTCTAACTTCTTTACCAAGTGTCCGTTTTAGGCGAATTTTGTATCGATTGAAAGCTAATTCGAAGATATTTCATTTCATATATAGTAGGCCACCTAGTTCATCATATACAAGGAGATATGGTCGATTGAAGTTGACTCATGTTTCGACGGTCAATAAACTCAAACGATAGGAAATCTTTCAACTTGACCTTGAGTTAGGGGACCTTTATGATCTCAATTCATGCTCAAATAGGTTACCACACTATATACTTTATTAACATGGAAACTTTTCATTGGATTTATGACTTTTGGATCATCTACGCATAGAAATGACGGTTTTCATTCTAGCCCGAAACACGGGGTGTTACAAAGATTTTCTTTACTTATAGTCATTAATTGAGTATGTATTTTGGAACATCTAGTTTCTTGTGTTTCATAAGTTTTAAGAGGATTTGTAACCACAAAAACCCCCTAGAGTCTCATTTCTCTACAAAAAGTTGTTGTCGTATTCCATCAGGTGTAACTTCTTCTTTTCATACTCAATTACACTTGACACACCCATCTAACTATACACGCTTTATCTTCTCTTTTTCCACATAAATTTGATTCATCTATTTATCTATAACAAACCTCATTCACTCCTTCTTTCTCTTCTATTAACCTTATGGACCATTATTAAAATTGCTCTCCAATGGCTTCTCAAACACCTTCCTCTTCTACTTCAGATAACTCCACTTCATCCCCATCCACCACCTCTCTTAAACGTATAGATAATCCTAACTTTGCACTAGTTCCTTAGATCTCCTACTTCCACTAAACATGTCCGTCAAGTTGTTCCCAAATGTGTTCGTATAGCTTGGTCAAATCATATATAGATCACATCACTATCCCAGAGGATGAATCCTTTCCTTCTCCTTCTCCTTCCCTTACACATGTTAGAGCACCCCATACTAGAAATCATAAGAGGCATGAATCATTCTCTCTTGAGGCTACTCTTAGGGCTAGTAAGAATAAGAAATCCTCTTCATCCAAACCCTTTACTTCTCCATCTAATTTGGATCTCTTGATTCACTCTATTCACTATGGGAAGACATAAAATCTCTCTAGTCCAAAGCCTTCTTCTTATAAATCCTCTAAACCTGCTACCTTACCTACCACCTCAAAGAAATCCTCTCCAAAGAATCATTCCACATACTCTTAACAAACCAAGACATGTTCCACAACTAAGCCAAAGAAATGGGCCTTTAAACCTATTCCATCCTCTGATTCTTAAGCTATTGAAGACATTGTTCGTCCTACTATTGAAAATGAGGATGACAACAACTTTGAGTAAGATGATGCCCATCTAAAATACACGTTGCACTTCTAAAAGAGGCAATTTATTGGTGGTCATGTGATTATTGGATATGGGGGTCTTGAGATGTTAATTCTTATGGGTAAAATTAGATTTCAAGGCTGGTACACCTTATTTCTTCAAGGTGTGAGTCAACTTAAGTTTAGATGCCCTGAGATGTATGAATTTTACATAAATGGTGGTTCTATAAAAAATTCTCTTCACCATATTTGTGTGTGGTGTTTCTATTTATGTATTTGTAGGGGATATTGCTTTTAATATTTAACTTTCTATTGAGGGTTGGGATCACTATATGAAATATGATTGGTATCCCCTAGATAACATGACATTTGCTCTAGCCATCTTTAGTAAATTCTTAGGGAATCCTAATTTGGTTCAGCATAGATGAGTTCTTAAAAGATAATTTTCTTCTCTCCACCAACTTTACATTGATGGGTCACAAAATGATCATACCACAAAAGGAGAGCTAAACTAAGGAAAACTATCTTGATCTCACCCTCATGGAGTTGCTTGATACCAAGGTGAAAATTAATATTCATGGACTCATTATAAAGCACATGCAGAGTATCTTCTTGAGGGATGATAAAAAGGACATTATGCCCTTGCATATGATTTTAGTTGAGTCATATCTTTGAGGATAATGCTGTTCCTATTCAGGTCTAGTCTCTTTAGACCACAAAGGATATTCTTGGTCTCTTGAACCATGTTGCACTAGCTATTTTAATGAGACAAGCAAATAGTCCTATGCAGGGAATTAGAAATGAACTAGTTGGTGCTTTGGTTGAATTGGAGGAAATTCAAATCACCCATGATCAAGAAAAATAATGTGTTTCAAGCTACCATCATAACATTGGAGTCTAATCTTGCTAGGGAAAGGGATAAAAATACTGAAGTCATTCGCAATTAGACCCAGCTGATTGACCTATTTCATAAACTTTTCTAGTCCTATCCTCTTAGTTCCTTAGGTTTCACTAATTTTGTGTCTTATTTTGTCCAGTTCCTAGATGGTTCCTTACGCTACTTTTTTTATGTTTTCTTATACTGCATATTTTATTATATGAATGAAGTCTTCCTTTCTTGTGTTTAATCTTTTACTATCTTGACTACTGCTTTACTTTATTAATTTTTCCTTAGTCTGATTGACTTGGTGATGGCCTTAGTAGCCATGAAATGTTTAACATTGCACTATTTAGATAATTTAGCTAACATTTTGATGATTCCAAAAGAGGGAGGTTTGAGGTGTGCAATATTTATAACTCATAATTAACATGTTTCCTGCCAAAATTTTCTTGACTTAATGACTTCAGGAAAAGTCAGAAGTTACACAATAGAAGAGGTTTGTCATCACCAAAAAGGGGGAATTTGTTGGAATGAATGAAATTTTGGTGATTGACTTGAGAAGTTGAAACATGTTAGTTGAAGTGGTTCACTACAATGTAGAGTCAATGTACAACAAGTACACAGTCCACTATTGTTATATGAATGAAACAAGTTACTTAAGCTGGTTCAATCATATGACGACATCATTCAGTTCATTAGTACATGCAAACAATATTTCTTGAGTTTATAATTGGATAAGCAAAGTAATTCTGTAAAACTCAAGATGAATATCACATTCGACAAGAAAAAATTTGAATTTGAGTATAGCACTTGAAGATAAAATAAAGTGAGTTGAAGAAGGAATTCAACTTACAAATCCTAGCCTCTAGTCCTTAGAAAATTTCTTGAGTTTTGGACTTTTTGTACATTATACAACTCACTATAGTGGTCTTATGGTGTGGGTACGGGTCATATAACCCCATCTTATGTTGTCCAATATTAGCGGTGTTGGGTGGATTAGTTTCAGGAATATGTACGACTTGGATGTATAAGTCTTATGCTTGGTGACGATTCATAGGGTTGGGTTGGTTCTTCACTTAATCTTAAACTTAGTAACTTCACATGGATTTGAGTATGAGTCATTAGATAGGGTACGAGTCGTATAGTCTAACTCATATGTTGGACAAAGTTCATTTCTCTTGATTCTGGTTTGGGTATGATTTAGTGGTACCAATTATAGGAGAGGGTACGGGTTAGCCTTTTTGGTCCTATGTTTGTTAGTGTTGGGGGAATGTTACTACCTAAGATATGAATTGATTGTACTAGTCGTACCATAGGGTACGGGTCATGTAGTGGGTTGTACCGTCCTATGAGAATTTTATGCAGTTTATGTTGCGGATATTCTTGACATCTACCCTTATAACCTCTTCAAACCCTATGACTTGTAACTCTATTTGGACTTCATATACCATAATATTCTAATCTTAAATACTCTAAACTCTCTCAAAATCTCTCAGCCTTGGGCTAAAGAAAAGATAGGGTTTCTATGAAGGTGCCCAATTGAGGGTCATAGGGGGGATTTCTTCTAATCTTCTTCATAATCTAACGCATGTAACTCCTCCCTCATTTTTAGTTCCAACTAAAGTCAAGTCTTATTAATTGTTTTTATGGAATAATTGTTGTATGTTTTAAGGTTTTCAATTATATGTTTGGGGTTTTGGTTATAAAAGTTTATTATGGTTTTCCATGTCTTTTACTTATGGTTTGCATACTATAATGATGGTTCGAACACATGGTTGCAGGGGAATGGTTAATTGGTTGTTGGTTTTGGCTTTTGAAACACTATGCCTTCAACATGTTTGATAAATTGCCTATTAGAATTCTTTTACTATATTATTGGACTTTTAATGGAACTATTGCATGATATAACTTGTTATTGGAACTCTAAATGGTATAAATGGTTTGGAATGGTTAAATGGTAAGGTCTTGGTGGTCATGGCTATGGTCTAATTTAACATCCTTGTGGGGTACAATGGAATCCCCCAAGCAAATATAATAATGAACATCTTGTGGTGTACATGGGAATCCCCCAAGAAACTAATTAATATAATATATGGGAACATGGGTATCACTTCTTCTTAATAAGGTTATCAAAGGACATTACTTGCAAATTATAGTCAATATGACAATACTATTATTTATAGGCTTAGTTAATAATAAACGGAATGGCGGTTTTGGTCATGTTCTAATGGTTTTAACTAGGAAATAATGGCGGAGTGTGATAGATAATCGTGAAGGTGTGAGTCCAATGGACGAAAACTGGAAACTCGTGTTTGCCGACATGAAGATTGGTCTTTATGTGCAACACCCTACATTTTGGGATAGATTTCAAACTAGCGTTCCTACATGTATAGACCCAATCCCAATTATTCTTTGTTAATATATGTGTTATGAACAATTCTATAGTGCGGGAATACCTTTGGATATGAATTTAGGTCGTAAATATATCCTAACTCAAAGACGAGTTTAGAACGTTTCTATCGATTAAGTTTTATTGAACATTTTAGCTTGGGTCAACATTCATCAACTATTACTCCCTATACATAATGAGTTATGTGGCCTACTATATTCTAAAAGAAATATTTTTGAGTCATCTTTACAACGCTACTGGTTTCACCTTAATCCGATATCGGAGTATAAAGTTATGCTCTTTTTACTTTGGAGTGTCTGACTACAAAAAAGTGATGACGAAGTTGACGAGTTATCAACTAGGCGACGATTAAAGTTGATCAGCCGTCAACTAAGTGATGATCCATTAGCTCTAGTCATCATCCTAGGATAGTAAGGGGTAAATTCCAGCTGGAAGTGACGTTTTAGGGTGACGAGCCGTCTCGTAACTGATGGGTCATCAACCTTTGTCGTCAATATATGAATTCTGTAATTTTCTTTGGTTTCTTTAGGGGTATTTTGGTTTTTTACACACCCTAAAACACTACCCCAAGAATTAAATTTCAACAAAAATGTTTTTAATCAACTTTTATCATTTTAACAATATCTCAAATCCTCTCCACTCTTAATAACAAAAACAAATTAGGTTTTCCTTTAAGTTCAAGATTTCAAGAAAAGGGTCAAGAGTTGGGTTCCAATCTTCAAGTTAAACAACAGAAGGTACGTTGGGTTTTCCTAAACTACATGGGATTATTGAAATTTTTTTAAATAAGGTTTAAAGTTATGAAATCATGTATTTACAAAGGGTGTTGAATTTATATTTATAATTATGCATTGTGAACCCTTTTGGTGATAGTATTTTGGTCTTGAGGCCTTTCACCCTTGAAATTCATTGTTACTCATATATATATGTATATGTATGCATTTGATGTTTTGAAACTTGAATTGAGAGCATTAATATTAATATTCCTTTTGTTGTTATGGCATCCTCTTGATTCCAAATTCACGAATCGATGAGTTGCATATTTAGAAACATAATATGAATGTCTTTACTATTGTTATGGAATTGATTTTAGTTACGAACTGAAAGAGAGGGAGTTTACTTTTTTAGATAAATGAGAAGTTATGATTTTAAAGATTTGCATGATTTGTGACAAAATACTTGACAACCACATGTTTGTTGAAATGTTGAAAAGAGAGAATATCTTCATAGTTGGAAATATGTTTTGAAAATAAGAACTCTCTTGCATTGTTAAATATTTTTTGTGGTCAACTAAATCAGTTGGATTGAAGGAACTAATGCATATTATTATATTTCTTATTCATATGACTTACAAGTCTTGGTATGATGATATCAAATCAAATAATGCAATAAAAGACTCAAAGCAGAACAAAAGTCAGATTTCATTTAGCTTTTTAGAACTTGATCTTTTAAATATGCATATTCAGAAAAGATTAAAAAGCGGCTTAAAGAGAGTTAGTTTGTTACCCGAAGAAAGTACGAGTTGAAAGACTCTATGCTAGAAACCATGATTTATCGACACGAGATTATGGTACCCTGCTTCTTGTGTACCTTGATTTATGTAATCCCAAATTGGGACTATGTTTAGGAGCCCTGCTTTGTGATCTTGTGCACTATCATGACATGTTGATTAGATTTAGGATTTTGGCACCCTGTTGTGTGATCTAGTTTGTGCCCCTTATTGACACTCCTACTTGCGGCAAACTTGGATTTGGGGCATGGCCACCGTGTAAAGGGTGGATTCCATATAGCCCATGGAATTATAGATTGTAGGGTATACCATCTCAGAAGAATAAAACAAATTATGGTCATGATTTCAAGAACGTGTTTTGAAATTTATCAAATTATGCCCATGTGTTCTCAAATATTTTACGCTGACATGTTTTTATGAAATGCTCTCATCTATGTTGTATATTAATATATTTTGTTTTTGGATTACTCTTCATACCAGTACATCTGTATTGACCACTTATATTTTAGGATCTGAGTCTCTGTCCCAGGGTCCCGCTAAGACATAGATTGATCTGTCAGAGATTTACAGTTGGTGAGCCTCCCCTATTTCGGAAGGCCTGATTTATAAGATATTGTTATTTTATTTTGATTCATGGTCCGACTGGGGTCCTTGTCCCAGTTTTCAGACATGCTATTCTCTGTTAATAGAGATTTTGCAGATTGGTGTCGTGTGTTTTGAATATTAAGAACTTCCTTTCATATTGTTCAGTGGAATTATGAGATTGATCATTTTTCCATATGTTAATATTCTACATTTCTTTATGTTGTATGAATGATGAGTATGATTTCTAGATTGAAAAGAGTGCTCGGGCCTTTATGCTTCGGGATGCTCATCACGTCCAGGGTCTCGACTTGGGTCATGACACCATGACCTTAACTTAAGGGTATACGGGAATCCCCAAACTTGGTATATATGTGTCGTGGATGGCGAAAAGTAATCGAGAATCACCTATTGATATGGCATCTTTGGTTTGTGCAGCTATACGCATCAAGGCCAGTTCAGGGGGTTACATTGGACCCATGTAGCCCTTTGATGTTTCTAGGAAGGTTAAGCTACACATAACCATGTTAATAGTTTTAAAGGCATGCTCTACCTAGTTCCCTTTTCTGACATTGTTATATATATGTGTGTGTATGGTTTTGGATGCATATAGTTGGTAGCTTTGTTTTCTTGGTTGGAATTGTTTTATCCTTATCATGAGTACTTGCTAGCGTTCACCTGCTAACCCATAATTGGGTGACTCCATTCCTACGCGATGTAGTAACCTACCATTCTACTCCTCATGCATAGTGATTAGATTTGGGATCAGCTGTTGGATTGAAGTTATGAGATTCCATACTCTAAATGACTCCATTTCATATCATCGATGTTTATACATACTTTGGTTATTTTATAGATATTAGTTTTGGCTATTGGTTTTGGCTATGGTTGGGGACATGACCTAATCAAATATTATTTTTTTTGTTAGACGCTTTGTGGAACTACTATGGGTTGGTATGGGCATTGTCTGTAGTGGTTTTAGCCTTAGCATTGGCATTGGTATTGGGGATAATACCATCGGACAGGATTTATTATTGTTCTATCCTTTTATGCTATTTTATGGACAAGAAATTTTTTATTGTTTTGGTTTTGGTTATGGTTGTTGGTTGGTATTTGTAATACCCTTACTTTTCCTAGCTAATTTCATCTCAAGAATGTCTAGTATTAGCTTCAAAATTGATTGATTGTTATTCCATGAGGAATTTTCAAGATTTTCACTTTTTATCATGTGGGAAATTCAATAAGCTTTCCAAGTTTCCATCGTAAAACAACACCATATTAGTCTGTGGTGTGCCGCGCCACAAGAGGAAATGGTATTTTGGCAAACTCCAGTAGGGGTCTGCGATTATGGCGCATCGCGCTGTGGCCCAAATTCAGAATATGTCCTTTTCTAGTGTCTTAGCGTGATTTCCTCCGCATCGCGCCAAAGTTCCAAGTCGCAGAAGAAGGGGCAACGCGATGGCTCCGCGTCGCGCCATCCCTCTGTTTCCCAATTGTCAAATTCCTGTGACAGGGCATGAGAGGTTTAAAAGGGTGAATTTACCACCCCTATTTAAGCCCTTTAACACGTGATTCATCAACTTTTCACCCAAAATACACTCTTTTCTCTCAAAAACCTCTTAAGAACAACGTAGGGCCTTTCATAGAAGATTCAGAATGAAGAATTTCCTCCGTCAATCTTCACGAAATCACGAACTAAGGTATGCGTAGTGTTCATTCATGGACTCCTTTCGTCCATGAAGCCCAAGAATCTCTTTTCTAAGTTTAAGTTTATGGATTTCTTTATGAATTTTATGTTGGGTTTGTTTTGTTTATGTTGAGAATGATCAATTGAATTCAAATCCATGTTGGGTGATCAACTTTATGTGGAATTGATTTGAATAGATGTATATTCATTTGAACCTTTGAATAAACCCTAAATGGTGAAATTAGATATGAATCATGATGATTAATTATTGTATAATGTTGTCTACATATGCTATGCCTACCATGTGTTTGATTAAATGCCTAGATGAAGGAACAATGCCCAACTAGTATGATATCATGAAATACCCATGTATGTACAAGTTATTCCTATCATATATTTTGATGGAATGCTTCGATAAATGTATTTTGGATTATGATGATAGTTATATGTTCAAGTAAGTTATGCTTGGTCAGTTTTTCTTCCATCGAGTCCTGGGGGTACATGTACCCAAAATATTAGCAGTGTCCCTAGAGCCATGTCATGTTTCCACGATACTCTCAGTCAAGCTATGAATCCTTAGACTTCAGAAAGTCTTATGACTCAGGAAATCTCCATGATCTCATGAACTCAGTCAGTTGTCAGATATCAAGAATATTCCGTGAGTCAACGTAATTCAGTAACTTAGTCCATGTTCAGTTCATTAAATTATGTTCAGTGTCTATTCTAATGGGAGTATAAATTAGGACCGAGTGAACCCAAGGATGAGAACTCACCTGTTATATGAGGGTGTGATTCTTAGAAGTAATCCTTGCATTTCAGAACTATGTTGCCAGCATAGGTTGAGACATCATAGCCTGCTATATAAGGGTAGATAAGGTGGCTTAGCCTGCTATATAAGGTTCCTACCGTTCTCACTAGAGTTACCAGTTATATTAGGGTCACTCACATTATCCTTACCAGTGGCGCAGTATTGACATCCTTCCAATCAGGGAATAGAGTGGACCACAATTCAGCTATAATGTATCATTTGGGGCATGTCGGTTAGATGACTACCTCCCACCGTATAAGTATCAGTCTCAATAAAAGAACTCAGATAATTCTTTAGAATTTAGGACTGTCAGATATAGTCGACTCAGATCTCGAACGGAACTCAGATAGTTCCATCAGATTCATGACTGTCAAATACAGTCACTCATGTTATCAGTTATATTTAGATTCAATAATCATGTTATCACAGTATTAGTATCAGTTGTTATGTCCTATGAATGTATTCCCACGCTCATGATAGTTAGTCAGTTATTATTATTGTTCATGCATATGAACCCCATGCATTCAGCCTACCTCACATGCATACCAGTACATTCAAAGTACTGAAGTATTTGCGCTATGGTGTCTTATACCATAGGTTCAGAGACCTGAGCTCCAAATCAGCAGTAGATTCCAATTTCAACAGTCAGAGTTAGAAGTAAGTCCACATCATTCGAGGGCATGATTATTCCCTATTATCTCATTAATTAGTTTATTAGTTGGATTTAGTTGGGGACATGTCCCATCAACTTCTTACTTAGATAGTTTAATCATTTAGAGGCTTTCTAGACTATCATGTTTCAGACGTCAGTATTTTTAGTTTTGTTTTGGGTATTCTATTACCCCACACAGATGTTATATCATTCAGATTATGTTCATTGTTGAACCTTATGGCCTTTCAGTGCATGTTTCCACATTATTATGCCATATTATGCAGTGTAAAGGTACAAATATTAGTCATGGGTTAGCTTGTGGTCCTTGGGCGTCATGAGCACCGTGTAGCATTCCGGGTACCAGATTCGAGGTGTTACAGTATTGGACGGCTAGAATCGTTTGGGTTGGTTACGGTTATAGACTTATCAAGGAGATAAACTTGAACAAGGACTTTGACCAACTGATTATCTAAAGAGTTGAAGAGTCCAACTGTAGAGAAAAGACTAATCATATGAAGGACTCTTTCAAGTGTTAATTTTAAATAGAGAGAGTGACTCTCATATTCACTCATACACTTAGAAGGAAAGCAACAATTTAGTAAATTATCCGAGTAGTTAATAACTTGAAGAACTCATAGTTAAACCTGTTCCTATTACTTAGAGTTAAGGTGTCTTAGACTTTATATATTAGGTTGGTTCTTAAGTTGCATTATTATTTTAATTTTAGTGTCAGTGGAGTATAAACTCAGTTAGGATTATCATCTTCAAGTTAGGCAACTCGAAAACTTGGGAACACTTACCTTGGGGAAGGTGTGTGTTTTAGAAGTAGGAATTACAGTTTGTAATTCCTAGTTTACATGTGTCTTATAATTTGTTGATTGTTTAGGCTCAAGTGTTTTAGTTATGTTGGGGTTAAATCCCGTAGAGTTACAGGTGTGGTGTTTTACTCCTCATTGAGCCGGGTGTTTTCCACATGAAAAATCCCTGACGCATTTGCTTACTGGTTTAGCTGTAATGGAACATTTTAGTCAACCTTTTTCATTGATTGACAATTGCTAGCCTAAAAGAAGTTTAATCAGTAAGGTACGTAGTCTAGCATAGCATTTTAGAAAAGGAAACATTATAAATGAAGAAGACATGACAAAATCCTTCAGAAAGCATGACAAAGCATCCTACACCGTAACTATAACCCAAAAAAATAAGTAATCGAAGTATTTAAACTATTTTTATAGATAAGTTGGAAATTAGTCATTTATAACACAACTTGTTGAAGTTGCTTCCCTAATTATTGATAACTTTCATCTTTTTTCCTAATTTAGCCCAAGTAATTATGTGGGATAAATTCTGGCGAAATTAATGAACTAAGAAAAACGACAGAGTTTTTTTCCTAGCAATTCAACTATATCGCAGCTCCTCCCTAGTGAATTTTTTGAGATATATTCTGGTTAAAATTAGTCCGGGAGTCTTTCTATCTCAGTGTTGAGAGAACTGAAATTTAATAAATGAAAGAAAGAACTCAGGGGTTTACATACTACTCTGAAGAGTAATCCTACACGTGATCTACGTGAATAATATGTTATGCAAAGCTAGATTAACTATGTTATATCATGTGAGTCTTATTAAGAGGAATACAATATGAGATTACATTTATTAGAACGGAAAATGGTAACAAAAAAAGTAGATTATTTTTTTTTTATTTCAGGTGTTACTAAATTCTAAATCAAAGATTAGTAAATATAAAATTATTCTTACACATATTTCTTTTGTCCTAAATTCCTTGCCTTCTTTTATTTTGAATAATGTATATTTTATTCAGTTACATTTTTAGTATTTTTAACTAAAAAATTGTTCACATATATGCTCATCGTATCCTAAATTACAAAATTCACACTAGCTTTTAAGAATTCAAATTATATTTGTCTTACAATCAATTTCTTGTAACACCCCACATTTTTGGGCTAGAGTTTGAACTATTCATCCTATGTATATAGACACAAACCCGATGAATCCTATTAAGATATAAGTTTTAATAACAATTCTTTTAGTGTGGAAACATCTTTGGAGATGAATATATATATCACAAATATCTCCTACCTCAAAGTTAAGTAGGGCACTTTTCTACTGCTTGAATTTTAGTAGACGTTATTACTTGGGTCAACAACCACCGACCATTACTCCTAGAATAAAAGGAGTTACGTGGGATACTATATATCAAATTAAATCCCTGTGAGTGTTCTTCACGCCACTTATTGTTCGTCATTCTATGTTCTGGATCAGAAGTTATGAGTGTTTTAGGGAGACACTATCCAGGATTCGCGATCGATGTTGTGAGGCAATGTTGGAGCACCACGTTTTGGGTCACGAGGCAAAGCTCCTGCTCTGTGTTTGGGTCCACAACAATAAGACACAGTTTTCACAGATGTTGACATATTTTTCTCATGTTTAATCAAGGGCAACAATGTCCTTTAAACCCGTCCCCAAACTCCCCTAATCCGTATTATAACCCTAAATTCGTTCCAAAACTAAATGAAAAGCCCCAAATCCTCATTCTCTTCCTCACTAGAACATCAAGAAGTGTTTCTTAATTTTAAAGCTTGTGGATTCCATAAACAAGGTTATTATTTATGTTTTTTCCATCAAATGTTGTGTAGAACTATCCTAACTCTCACGGGCATGAGTATGATGTTTGAATAAGCTTTAAACTACATATGTATGTGTATATGATGGGTTTTAAAATTGTTTGAAGAACATGCATTATGAACCCTATTTTATGAAGAAATTTGTATTTATTATGGGGTTTATCCATAAACTTGAGTTATATTCATATATATATATATATATATATATATATATATATGAGTTTTGAGAATTAAATTGAGAGCATTATTTATGAAATCCCCCCGCTTCCTAAAATATATTTTTACTAACATATTATGTGTTGTTCAAACGGATGATTAAAAACTTGAGTTTAAATGCCTTACTATCAATTATGGATTGATATTGTTTTATGATCCAATAAGAGGGTGTTTTCTTGTTTCCTAAATGCTCTTTTAAGTTATTGAAAGATTTCATGTGAGTTATGAAAGAGATGACCATCATATGTTAAAGTCTTGAAGAAGGAATATTTTACATATTTTTGCATATGATATTTGAAAAAAGAATTCTATTTCGGTGCTTAAATCCGTTAGTGGTCATTAACATGATTTTTGAATGAAATGGCTATGCACATGACATGATATGATATAGCTTCTAAGTGTAGGTATGATGATACCTATTACAAAATTCCCTTAACATGAAAGAGATGAATGATATAAGAATTGAACATGTTTTTATAGGACTAAAATTACTCTTAAAGAGAGATAGATGGTGAACCGAGAAAGCGCGAGTTCAAGTGACTCGTTGCCTAAAACCGTGTTTTTTGACATGGGTGTTTATATTGGTCATCCAAAATGTGAAATGACTATAGTAAGTTATACCAAAAAAAAAGGATAAGTACACTACTGTTTACCATTATGCGCTAAGCAAAACTTCGATCCTTATGAAAAACTTGGATTAGGGGTTTGACCTCCGAGTTATGGGAAGGCCCATATAGACCTGGGTGATGAGGTCAGAAAGTCGTTTATCCCAAAAGTAAAATAGGGAGTTTTATTTACGTTTTTAGTATATTTATTATAGCCTGTATTTTAATTATGCCCATATTTTTACTTTTTTATTATGATAAATAGTTTCAAAATGGTCCTGATTACTTTATATGAAATATATGATATTTTTGGATTGTTCAACACACCAATACATTCCAAGTATTGACCGTCCTCTTGGCGGCTACATTGTCTCATAATGTAGGTTCTGAGGAACAGTAGCATGGTCCATCATATCAGTAGAATCTTCGGATATGACAGAGTTGGTGAGCCATCCATTTTTTGAAAGGCATGTTATTCATATGTTTATTTATTTCAGTCTATGATCAAGTCGGCGGCCTTGTTTTGGCCTAGACATTTAGTTCTCAGTAGAGGCTTCATACATGAGATTTGACTGTTGTATTGTCAAAATTTTATTAGCATGGCTTGATTGTAAGATTTTATTAAACTTCATTATATCTTCATCACGCTAATTTATTTATGAATTATGCTTATGATAGTATGCTATGGGTTCTCTCGAGCCTTCGTGGTTCGGGATGCCCGTCGCCGCCAGGCCTCAACTCGGGTCGTGATATTTCTCTACGAAATAAAATGCTCTTCTAGAATGGATCATAAATTGGTAAAAACCAAATTAATGCTGGACATCAATCACAAGGTGGAAAAATTCATTATTTTGAAAATAATTATGGACCAAAGAATAATGGATACTAAGCTTGAGCGATTTTGTAGTACAGAGGCATTTTTTATTGTTTTCTCGTATACAAAATATGATTAAAAGCCCTAGGAAATTAAAACTCTAATCAAAAGATTAGTTCAAAGAATCTAACCAGAAACATAAACTTATATATTAATTGGTTACCAAGTTACAGTGCTCCCTATTTATCAAGTCGAAAATAATTGGTAGAGGTCTTGTAGAAAGAAAAGCTGGGAAAGCTTAATGTTATTATCCATTGCCAAAAGTCCCATTTTTGTACCACAAAGTATTGGTATGTGTCTTTTGTAGCCTTGGGATCTTCCACCTTAATAGCTATCTCTTGAGGTGTGGTTCTCCTAAGATTTTAATAGTGGTATTAGAGCCACCCAACACCCTCCGTAGCCACTGTACCTAGGATTGTGACACCGGTATGGTAGTGTTCGGTCATGGATAGTAATGTCTCGCATACAACCATTGAGGCACCTGCTCACCTGACTCAAAAAAGTTTACCTAGGAAAGAGCTACATATAAAATTAGAGTAAAAGCTACTGGAGTGGAGCCGTCGTGGATGAGAATGAAAAGCATGGTGATTTATTATGATCCATTGCAAAAAGCCCCACAATTGTACTACAAATTATTGATGTGGGTCATTTGTAGCCATGGAATCTTACACTTACTAGCTAGCTTTTTTAGATGTGGTTCTCCAGAAGTTGTAACGCTTAAATAAGTTAAAAAGACACAGATATCTCTATGATGCTAAAATGTGGGTATCATTTATTAGAGCTTGTCGACACCACAAATTTTACATATTCATCTTTGTATTATTAGAATAGAAGCTTATCCCGAGAAGGATCGTAATTATTGTTTAACAAACATGTCTTTTGCTAAAAAAAAATAGGGGTTTCAACCCAATGACATATCACTAATAGGATGCCATATATTCAATTAGCATTAGAATAATCAAATCAAACACAATTAGAGAATGTAATAGTATTTGTTTATACCTTTCTTGGACTTTTGGCTATGATCAAGTTTACTATCTGTTCTTATCAGTTTAATATCTGATATATGGACCAGTTTAATATCTGATATATGGACCACCGGTACATTAGGATATCTCGTTGTCTGGGCTTTCTTGTGTCGCCTAGGCTTTGCACTACTTCCCATGCTAGGTACACCACACAAAATAATATAGAATCAAACTTAAAAAACTAACAACAATAAGAAAATAAAGATAATCTATAAGATAAATAATTTGACACAAGAATAGAAGTAACTAAGAACAAAAGAGTATGTCAAACTCTAATACCCATAATTATAATCTAATTGAACACCTAATTCCTACGGTGACAGAGCGGGAGATGAGCTCCCTGAAAACCAATATTTCTAAACCAAATTTCAACGAAACTTGTCCAATACTCTCATTCAATAGAGAAGCATTAATCAATTCATGAATAATAAAGCAAAACTAAGAAAATAAGCTATCCTCAAAGGTATTTATAATTTAGGCTAATTATTACACTTTTAGGAATCAAAAGAGATGTGATTGAAAGAAAAGGACCACTAGGGGCTATTTTGATCTACTTCTGAAATGCTAGAGTGGATCTAAAAATACATCCAAAGTTCCTTGGGTGCAAGTCTCTTACATGGTATTTTCTAGCCTCGTTTTTTGTTCCTAGCCTCCTCTAATGATCCTTGGACCAACGTGAGTGCAATCCTAATACAAGAAAAATTGACTCCAAACCATTCAATTGGATACATATGATGTTATACGTTCATGATGACTCATTATTTCTATTAAAATATGCCACATGGACGAAGATTACAATTAAGGACGGTCAAAGGACTTTGACCAAGTCAAAAGAGCGTAAAACGCAGCTCAAAAACCCACTTATAGGGACATGCTCACAAGGCTCTTTGAATCCGCCTTTGATATGCTCTAGTATTTCAAGACTGGGTTAAAATAGCCCCTTGTAGTCCTTTTCTTGCTTTTGTGTTCCTTTTAGGCCCTAACTATATAATATTTAGCCAAACTAAGAATATTTGGTGGCAAGGCTTGTTTCCTTGAGTTACTTTTTATTTAATGATGATGTTGAATTCATGAAAACTCCATTGGAAGTGTTAGTTCTTGGAAAAGACAATATGGTACCTTGCTTAGAAATGGTGGTTGAAAGGGAGATCCGATCCCCCCTTTAGTCAATATAAGAGCTAGTTTCTTGTAGGTAATCAGTAATGGAGGTATTCGGGTATTATACAACCTTTGATTGCCCTTGTGTTATTTTCTTGTATCTATCTTTCTATCATCTATCATTTTAATCCTCCTACTTTTTTGTTTGTCAATTTCATTGTTCCTTTATTATTTGTGATTGTTTTAATCACTCGTATCTTGATTCTTACATTTTGGTATCAGAGCCGAGCTTGATGTCGTTCCTACATAGTCAATCTTGGGTCTAGTTATCTTAGAAAATAAAAAAAATTACAAGAAAATCCTTATCATGTTTTTGTTCTTAGGTTAAATTTTTAGTTTATGATTTTATGTTTTCAATGTGTTTATAGTGTTAGAATTTTGTTGTCTAATGCTATTGGTGTCTATTTTTAAAATTTGAGCTTAATTAGAGTCATATTGAGTGAGATACCATTGTTCAAAGATTGGAATTAAAGAGATGTGAGGTGGTTGAAAAATATAGAAATTTGTGAATTATTTCTGCTAAATGTTGTTTGGAATGAGTTTAAAATATTGTAAAGTGCCAACATTCAAAATTTTAACTCATTCAAAGCTCCGGAGAAGAAGTGAAGAAAAATGTTGTTCTTGGAGAAGCTTGTTATCTTCAAGTGGAATTTTTCAAAAAATTGCTTGTTTAATCAAAAAATAAGGTTGAAAATAGAGCGAAAAGTCTTTGTACTAAAGTATATAAGAAGATTCTAGGGATATTCCATGGGAAAGGTAAAAAGGAGGGGTCATTGGAGGGAAAATAACCCATTCACTTAAGAGAGGTGGCCAACTTGCTTTACACTTGCGCCCCTGTTGTGTTGCAGGTGCAACAGAACCTCTCACTTAGGTAAAAGAAGTAAAGCGATAACAAACTTTTGTCCAATGTGCTCCACACTTACTGGAGGAGGTCTCAACTCATCCTTAACGAAGATCAAGCCTAGTTCAACCCAAATCAATCTTCCAAAATCACTTAAATCTTTCCAATTCCATTTTTCTCATTGTTTGATTCCTAAATTTTATATTTTTGATTTCTAAACTCTTTTCTTTATTACTAAATAGACATCAATTAGTAATTCATTTGCTAAGTTGATTGATTTGTTCTTGACTCCCATTTCTTTCATCGTTCAATTTCTTGAAAGATTTTTTCTTTTAAAATTGTTGTGATTTCTTGACTCAATTCCATAAGTAATTTTTATTTTGACTCATTCAATCAATAACCCACTCCATCCGAAAGTAGAGATTTACACCTTATTTATCATATAATTATAAGAAACTTTTAACATTCTTTGCTCCAATTGTGAGGATTACATTGGTGAGATTTTTACGAGTGTTGGTGATGAGATTTAATACTAATTTATTTTTTTCATTTTGAATGTACACGTTAATATATGTAAAATACCCTGAGTTTTAACCTTAGATGTTTCCTCGGTTTTGAGCTTCTAGAGATCATACGACTTGAGGGTACCAGTCGTATGATGTGGGTATGAGTTAAGTAGCCTAAAGGTATTAAGATAAGTGTGGATTGGGGTTGTTTCTATCAAAGGTATGACTAGATTCTATATGAGTCGTATGTACATGGTCGAAGAAGTACAATGCCAATCACATATTGATTATTGTGTAGCCATTGACATTCTGCTTGGTGTACGACTAGGTAGGTACTTGTCGTATAGTTGGTACAACTTGAGCAAGGGGAGTTGTAAGATGATTATTGTGTGATATCCAACATTTTTATACGGTATGAGTGGTGGGTGTAACTCGTAGGTTGTGGATAGGATTTAGGGGGGAGGGGGGTCGTATCTTCCTACAGGAATTATTAAAGTTTAAGTTGGGGGTATTATAGACATTTATCCTCTTAACCCCCCTTGACCCCATGACATAAAACACCTTTTGGGGCTTTGTTGAACTATTTTCAATCAAACAAAGACTTTTAAACATTCTCAAATATCTCTCAAGCTTTTGGTTCAAGAAAGAGGCTAGGGTTTTCTCAAGGTGGTTCAATTAGGGGCTTTAAAGGGAAATTCTCTCCGTACTCTTTGTTATCTAAGGCATATTACTCCTCCCTCATTTTTAATTTAATTAAAATCATGTTTAATTAATGGTTTTCATGGCGTAATTGTGATATTGTTTTGCGTTTTGAACAATGTGTTGTGGGTTTTGCATAATAATGGTTGGTTATTGTTTTTCCATGGTTTATTTATGGTTTTCATGTTATACTTATCTTTTGAACTTGTGGTTAAATGGGAATGGTCAATTGATAGTTTTTTTTTTGGAAACTATATGCCCTCAACATGTTTGATAAAATGTCTACGAGAATGGTCCTATTACAAAGTTGGACTTTCACTGAAAACTTTGCGTTGCATAATATGGTAATGGAACCTAAATTGGTTTAAATGATTTGAAGTATTTTGGAAAGGCCTTTGTGAACATGTCTTTGGTTTAAATATACACTTTGTGGGGGCACATGTGAATCCCTCAAGTTATTTTAATAATGGAATAACGGGGTACATGGGAATCCCTTAAGTGTTGGCTAATGACATTGCTTGCAAGCTGTAACGACCTAAAATATTATCGCGAGATGTCACATGGTACTTAAGGCTATGAGTAGCCCCAAACTAACCCTTTGAGCCTGCTACTAAGTTTAGAACTTAATCTAACAACAAATAGAGAAAAACAAAGGTACTGTCATATCATATTTCAACTGAAATAACAAAGGAATACTGTCTGAGTAGCCCAATACTGAAAAGTCTAAAACACCTTTGATCATCTAGTCTGACAAAGCCTCTACTACTCAAACTAGAGAGCCATTGGGACAGACCCCAACTGGCTCGAACTGATCTGAAAGTAATACTCAAAACACTATGAAAGAGAAAAAGAGTTGCAGATATAGGACCTCAAACCATGAGGACTCACCAAGGATAAAGATGTAGATGAGATGCTTGGAGGTCACTGTCGCTGCTGAGATTGAGCGTTTTAACCTACATTATGAGACAATGTAGCACACAAACATGTATGTGGATCAGTACTTTGAGGATGTACTAAGTAAATGGGGGTGCATACAATAATTAAAAACAACCATATCATCAATCTCTTCTAGAAATCATGCATGGTGATATAACTGACTCACATAGCTTGAATAACTCAAAAATATAAATCCCATAAATTATGAATAATGGAATGTATAGTATAAATCTCGTGGGTCAATACACTTGGTTCTGAAAATATGTATTTATAGTCTCTTCTCAAAACATATAGACTAAGCAGTAAAGTGCTCACCTCTGTATCTGAAAGCTAAGACTATAACTTGGAAACTGAAATCTCAAGTAAAACAATATTTGAATAAGCTTGTGAGCCTTTACACTCATTATCTAAAAAATTTTACTGACTAGGATATCTTTTAAAACTTTAGGGAAAATACTCAAAAGCTATTTAATTACTTTTACTAGCAGGAAAAAAATACTTTCTTTAAGGGAAATATACTTTAAGAAACTAGTATGAAAATCATAATATTAGGGAGGTTCTCTTAACTGACATAAACCATGCGAGCTACATGGAGTCCAATGTTTTTGTCCTCCTAAGGAAGAAACCTCACATTGGGGAAGGTGTCATACTCTTTCCAGGGAGTATAACCTTAACTTAGTGATCACTATCTCAGCCTCGAGCCCATAAATCTCAATCCTTCGGTGGCACATAGTTTTGGGGCATAAACCATTGTAACTTACCCGAATCGGTGCTAAATACTACTCCCTTTAATTAGCTATGCTCATCTCTTTGGAAATCCACTTCTAAAATAATCTCATGGTTTATAATGAAACCAACTACATAATCTGTAATCTCATTCAGTGAAGTGGATTTCAAAGCTACTATGACCATCACGGTCAAAATTGTCTCAAAAATCTCAAAATACTCAAATCATAGGCGCTTATTCTTATTAGCTATAATCTCAAAATACTCAATTTATTTGCTAAATATTTTCTTTGGTGCAAGAAAAGCTACAGTAAATTCTTATTCCCAACTGTTAAACTCGATAATATTATCCATGCACCAATTTAATTAAATGTGTATAGGTTGGAACCTTCTTCAAAATTCTCTGGTTCCATTACATTGTCTTTCAAAATTGAATTTGATCCCAATGGGATAAATTGGAAATGTATCTCCAAAGAAGTCAAAGATGGTTACTTTGGGTAATTCAAGGTTTGTTTTTTTAGTATCCAATCTTTGAAGCAATTTCAGAATTATTATGCATGTAAATCAGTAGTTTGAAATAGTATGCATGTAAATTATGAAACATTATGTATTTAAAGTAATTTGAAATGTAGCAACAGTTTCAGAATTGTACCAACAGTTTGAAGTCTCTAAAGTTGTTTCCTTTTTTGGTCTGTGAACAAACTGATATGATGGGCTTCATACTTCATTTCGTGTCTTGGTTACTTGTTTTAGGGCTGGTGTTAGCCCCTGTAATAACTGTGGTAAAGAAATTAGATATTGTACACTTTATTGAAGAGAATATACACTGTGCGATTCATGTACTTGTATATGTTTTGCATTTTAAAGTGATTATTTTTTTGATACGTAAAGCATAAAATTGCAGGTTATAAGTAATACAACAACTAAAGTTTTTCCTCCTTTGTAGCAGCTTTGAAATTGATTTATTCTTCTTATTATGAAACAGAAAGATGTATGGGTATGGAAAAAAAGTGTACTTGACCCACTAAGATGATTAAAACAAGTACTAGATATGGTACTGTTGTTTTGAATGATAATATGGAAATACAATCATGTAAGCCAGTTAACAAAATTTGTAAGAAAGTCTTACTCTTTTTTTGATAAGGAACCCATATTTGAGACTGCTCCTTTGTTGGATATTTGAAGCCTGCTATAAGGGTGTGTTAGGTATATAGCGAAATTTTAATTTCTCATCTTCTAAAAAGTACCATACTATTTGATTAATCAAAAACTGAAAGCAATGTCATTGATCATAGACAACGGGGCCTTAGACAACTTTATTCATATACATTCTTTTCAAGAACAGGAAAAGTGTTCTCAAATAACTAGTTACACCAACTAAAATGATCAAATTGCTATGAAAAGTTGAAACAACCATAAGCAAAAGAGAAAACTAATAACAATTAAATCATTCAAGAACTTGTGAAAGATGTTGACCTTCTTCTCTTGAACTCCTTCCTTTTTAACCTTTATAGAAAGATCTTTATAATTGATCATTGGGATTGTTATAGGCTTCATATAGACCCTAATATTCTCAATGCCATAACCATTTGTGCTACTTTGAAAACCACCATCTGGGGCTGCAGTAGTTTGAACTGGTATGCAGTTTCTATTTTGTATGCAATTTTTGTGTATGTAGTTTTTATTTTGTATGCCATTTTTTTGTTTTAGATATGCAACTGCAGATTTTGTATGCAGTTTCCTACATTCTAGTTGTGCACGTAGATTTTGTCCAATCAATTGCAATTTAGTGTCTAGATATTATACATTCTGTAAATTCTTGTTGAGTATGCAGTTTTTATGAAATTTGATCATGGCAACTAAGATAAGATTTTATGTATGCAGTTTCTATTTTGTGAATTTCTAGGTGTCTAGTTATACATTCTGGTTATGTATGTTGTTTCTATACAAATTAAAGTGAATAATGATATTTCTTTAAAATATATTTCGGAAGATTTTCTATTGCGGTGCTTCCGTTAGTGAAACTTTGGTGAAGCAATAATGGTTAAAGAAAGATGCATTATTCTACAATAATTTTGTTTCTAATATCAAGAAATACAGAGCTATAGTTCAACTAAATTTTATAAATTACCATGTGTGGGAGAGGTGGATGGAACTTTGGGAAAGTGATAAATGTGTTAAGAAGTAGGAGATAAATTAAAAGAACTTTTGTGGTGGCTTTGAAATGGCTTTTAGTACATACACAGGTGGCTCTATCACCATTGGAGAGCCCGGAAAAAACTTGTAAGTATATATTTATTTTGCTAGTTTTAAATTTCATGGTAGTCATACATACATCTAAACTAGCATTTTTAATATTTTGACTATTATTTGTTTGTATAGGTTATTACGATAGGTGGATATCTAACTCAAAGTGAGTTACATTTTCACATCCACAAATATAATCATGAGGGTAAATCTTTTGTTGCTGAGCGTTCCCAACTTCTCCACGTAAGTCCATAATTTACATCATTAGATATACTCATCTCTTATTATTCTTTTGTAAGTACTTATTATAAATGAAAATGAAAGAAGCAACGGCAAATTGAGCCTATTTTAATAAATCTACTTGTTAATTACAAAAAGAGTATGAAGAAATTGTATGAGAAAAAAGATAGATTGAATCTGAAATTGATCAGTTGGAATCATATTATGAAGATGTAGGAGTAGTATTGAAGAAAAGATTATTTGGTCTTGGATCTGAAGCTAAAAGTTACTTTGGGAAAAAACTTTGTGCGCGTATTTCCTCCAAATCATTAGTACCAGCTTTGGTTTCATTACCGACAACTAATTTGGAGGAGTTGTGAAAAAAGTGATTCCAACACTTACTACTAACTTTCATTTGGTAATTATTGAATGTGTTGGTGATATTAGGGTACAATAATGGGACGTTCTTGATCCTCATCCTACTAATGATGATGACGTTGATTCGTAGCTTCATAGTATTTGTAGCCCTTAATCGTTGCATTGTTTTTTGGTAGACTATTTTGTGTGGAAGTACAAAATAGTTCTGTAGAAACAAATATTAATTTTGATGGACATGGGTTTAACATTAGTTTATTTTGATAGAATACTTGAACTTGTAGATGTTTGGACACAGTAATTGAGCATTTTGCTATGTATATGAATGTTGGTTATTTTAATTATTAGATAATTTATGCATTTTAATAATTTTCTTACATACTTATTCGCGACAAAAAATTAGTGACTAACTTTGATCGTTGGTACTAAAAAATTTCAGCGATGGATCAATTTAGTCGCTAGAGATGATTGCTATTAGAGACAAAAGATTAGTGACTAACTTTTCTTGTGGCTAGTGTAAAAATTTAGTGATGGATTAATTTGGTCTCTAAAGATGGTTGCTCATTCGACCAAACTATGTTTCAACAGATCATTGACAAAATATTCTGTCATAAATTTAGCCACAACAAAAATGAATTTTGAGAATAGCAACGATATAGCAACATAATATTCTATTTGTAATATCAACAACTGATAAATTTCATTACTAAGCAGTCATAAGTTTTGTGATAGAAATCTTTCGTTCGACTCTAAGAGGCTAGCAACGATCAATATAGCGACAAACACAAATACATTGCTATTTCTATTTAGCTACGGATTTACATATATTAGCGACAAATATGACTATCACTAAATGCTATTTTTTTGTAATGTTATGTCATGTATTCAAGTCATGCCTATGCCTATTGTTCAAATTCTCAATGGACTTATGATCATGTTCTGACCTCTAAACTAGATGTAATAATGTCTCTCAGTAATCTAAGTTTTCAAGTATTAAAGCTCTGTGTAGTGATGCTCATGACCCACAAGTCTATATCTTATATCCTGCTTGGTTCTAAAAAATTATGCTTTATATATGTTACTGATTCATGCTATGTCGGGTTTAGCCCAAATTAATAATGTTCATGTAAACTCATGATTATCTAAGCTCCAGAAATGAGAAGTAATAGCTTCAAGTATCAATCCTTGTCTCAATCATTAACTTCATGAATTCTAACTTTAGGTTATACGACTCATGATGTAAGAGCTCATGTTTCTCATTTTGGTATGTCCTAAGAGCTCATGATGTGTTATGTTTATGCCGAATGACTCTCTACTTATTAGCCAGACACTTGTCGAATGAAGCACTTCATGTCTATTGTATCGTATCTTCACGTTATGTCCTAACTTGTGTAGTGAAATAAGTATAAGTTATGATCAAATAGTGTTACTCCTATTTATTATGTTTATGCTCGGGTACCTTAATAACCCTCCATATGTTAGTATGATGCTGGTTCTGGATGAAAAGTAATGTCTTAGGTTGGGCAGTAGATGTTCTTAAATATGAAAATTTTGATGTGATTTCTTTAGCTAAGGTTATAGGTGAAGGTGGAAAGAAGGATATGAACTTTTGTTATATGAAATAGTTAGGAAGAAGATATGTGGAGAAAATCTATGTGATAGTGATTGAATTTGCTAGTCTTAATTGGGATATCCATGAAGTAGTTATAGTAATGATAGGCTTGAATGTTGTGATTGATAAAAACACAAACTCATGTAATATGTGGTTAGTACTCCTTGATTTAAAACCTGAGTGTGTTTGATGGTAGTGAAAAGATGAAGTAATCTTCTTAAAGGTATATATAGTTTGGAGTTCCATAGCTTAAGGTAGCACGTCTTTTTTCCATGTTAGACTGCAACATAGGAGATTTATTCAGTGGAACTCAAACTCTTGTGGTTATATGTGTGATGGGAGAATTATAAGTTAGAAATAATGAGGTATGTTATTTATTGTTTGGGGCATAGATGAGTAGTGTACCTAAGTCTAAGTCTATTCGTTGTATTTTTTAAAGTCTAGAGTGATTTTATTCCTATCTCCTAAGAAATCTCATTTCATGATTGTAATGATATAAATCAGGCCTATTATGACCAAATAAACTCATAGCTTACGTTGTGATGATTATGATCCTTAGAACTCATGTGCAAGATCATCTCTATGTCAATTCTTATTATCGCATGCTTCATACTTGTCCGTTTTGTTATGGCTTATCATGAAGCTCCTTTGATTCCTTTGAATATTTTGTTGATAAAAAATGTTCAATACGAGGTAACATTCATTAGTCTATACTTTTAGAGCTTCAAAAAGTTCCTACCCATCCTTCGGGGATAAATGGTCCCAAAGGGGAGATAAAGTAATGCTCTGCACTTTCGTGCAAAAGTTTAACCATCATTCCTACGTTTATAGACCATAACTATAATAAGCCTTACTATTCTTGGCTTTATTCAGCTTTTAGTTGCATGGTTAATGTAACATCCTATATTTTCGGGCTAGTCTTTGAACCATCGTTCCTACGTGTATAAGTTATAATCCAAATGATTCTCATGTGAATATAAGTTTCATGATCTTTATCCTTGTTTTTTATGTGTTTTTGAGGTGAAAAAGATTCATAATAATCACCTAGAACAAAGTTGAGCTTAGATCCTTTGATTTGTCCAATGTTTTGTATTCGATTCTACAAGGGTCTACTTTGAACATGTATAATTTTTTATATACATACAATTTTGCAGCTCAAGACCCACTAAATTGTATCTAATTGAAATAGCTTTCCAACTAAACCAATTTTTCCTTAATTCAATACCCGAGCAAAAATTTATGACATTTTTCAAGAGAGGAAGTAAGCCGACGCGATTCGGATGCGACATGTCAGTTGTAGAAGCGATTAACAACGTGAAGAGATGGCTAACGAGTTATGGAACTGTTTCACATGCTATTTTAGTTCCTAAAGGGTCTAGGGGCACTTTGGTCACTTACCCTCACCCAAAACTGCCCATAACACTTAATTTCATCCCCCAAAAGCATTATACACACTATTATTCATCTTTTCTCTTGAAGAAAAACCCTAGACACCTTCCAAGAACACCTAATTAATTATCTTCTTTTCAAAAAAAGCCAAAAATTCAAGTTTTCCAATACAAGAAAGCTTTTAAGATTGTGTTTCTACATCAAGATTAAATATTTAAGGTATGTGGGAGTTCATCCATGGGTCCTGTTGCACCTATGGAGCCCAAAACCCTTTTATTTCAATTAAAGAATGACTTTTCGATCATTATGTTATTTTAAATGTTCAACAAAGATTGAATTGCATGTTTTCAGGGTGATTTTAATTCATTTCAACCCATGTGTGATTCCATGCATGATTTTGCATTCCGCATGCTATTAATTTGAGTTTCCTATGCTAAATTCAAGTGAATTCCATTATAGATCCTAAATTCACGATTTTTAGCAGCATTCCCATGTTTTAGGTTCATGCTTTCCACAAGTTTGATGAAATTGTCATATCATGTTCAATTAATTTTAAGATGAATCCCCAAATTATGAATGTTACCATTTAACTCTATTGTTCTTGCATTTTTAAGACTTTTTATCATTCAAGTTATGATATTTACATGTATTGATGAAATGCCCATGTCTTATTTCTGGCGAATATCATGTCAATTCCTAAACTCATGATTTTAGTTATGTAATCTTGCTATGCTCCCATGTTTTAGATTTTCCAATGTCCAATTTCATGATCCGCATGTGTTTGGTTAATTGCCTCATGTTAAAGTATTAATCTCCATGTTTTTAATAAAATGCCCAAGTGATGGTTTTTTTAAAAATAATGCTTACTTATTATGGTCTCAAATCCTCTCATGTGTTCTTATTGTTATTGCTATATAGTCCCGGGGGTTATTAATACTCAAAATTTAGTTGTTTACCTAGTTTTCAATATGCTCATAATGATTTCAGTTATACTATAGGAAATATCATTCGGTCAGTTCAGTTGTGAGTCCGATTAAGTTAGCTCAGTCCGATTTCAGTATATGTATCAGTTTTTACATTAATAATTACCTCAAAATCTGTATACAGTGTTATTTTGAGAATACCATGACCTGAGATTATCAATTATTAGTTATTAGTGGATACACCAGTTATTATTTTAGTATCTTTTTGTTGGGAGTAGGATTCAGAACTGAGCAAACCCCGGGATGGGGGCATTCTTGCCAGATTAGGGTTTGAACCTTAGTTACAGAACTACATAGCCAATGAAGGTTGAGATGTCTTTCTACTAGTTTAGGGTTGACACATATCTCTCGATCTCTCCTACCTGATTAGGGTGACTCCTTAATCATTCGAGACACCAGTTTAGTGGATCCAGACAGCCAGTGTTAATACTCGCGTCACGGTACTGACACCCTTCCAACTGGGGTTACAGGCTGGACCCCATTAGCTCATATTGGGGCATGTTGGTTAGATGATACCTCCCACAGTTTTAGTTACAGTATCTTTTCAGTATTAAGTTCAGAGTTCAGTTTCAAGTTTCCTTGACCATAGCATACAATTATCAGTTATTCAGTTATTAGTATTTTCAGTATTTCACTTTACAAACTACTTCAGTATCATGTTATATGCTTGGTATTGAATTCTCAGATAATACAGTTTACATGCATTCATGTTTGGTCATCTCTTATTGTTCAGTTAGTCCCTGTCACATATGCATAGTTCTCCACAGTTTCACTCTAGTTTTTCAAACTAAGTACATTCCAGTCGTACATGACTAGTATTAAACTACCAGTCATTCAGTTAATCAGATAAGCCTAGTATATGTCACGTTTTGTTCTGTATGTTTAGGTATTCGTGCATAGTATAATTTTATATTCAGATCCTCGAGTTATGTCAGTCTCCATCACATAGTTAAAAACTCAGTATACATACAGTATCCATCTTTTAATATATCCCAGCTTCAGCTCTACTTATATCTTTCAAGTAAAGTTTTACAGATACTAAGTGTAGAGATTCACCATCTTATCAAAGTATGTTTGTCACTCATGCTTTAAGATATTTCAGTTTTCAATTTATTCCTTCCTATTGGTGAGTCTACTAACGCTTAGCATGCATATTTTAAAATTACGTATAAAATCAGTTTTACTTATTGCATTCACCCCTCCAAACTTAATACATTCTTGAACTACTGTTCCACATCTAAGTCTATGTTCTACATTGTCTCATAATGTAGGTACCAGTTATTGCCTACGTATCACGATCTGACTATTGTAGATTCCAGCCAGTAGGTGATGAGTTCTCTTATTTTGAGAACTCTAGATAGTTTTATTTAATTTAATTTTCATATTTATTGATTAGTGGTAGTTGGAGGCATGTCCCTACTATCTATAGTCAGTATAGTAGAGGCTTCTAAAATGTCAGTCAGAGTCAGTCATGTAATTTAAGTTCTTTCTCAATTTTATCAGATTGTAAAACTTATCAGTATTGCAACTATTAAGTTTATGACATGATAATATTTCCACACATTAAATTGTTATTTTATACATTATAAATTAGTTTCTTAATAGTATGCCAGTTCATGGGTTAACTTGGGATCACTAGTGGTTCCAAGCAATATGTGATGATTAGGGGGTAGTCTCGAGTCAATAAAAATTTGGTTTAAGAGTATAGAGTTCAAGTTTCCTAGGGTGTCTATGAAGCCATGTCCGGTAGAGTCTTGCAAAATGGTATGGAGACATCTACACTTTTCTTCAACAGGCTACAGGGCATTTAGGAAATTTATCTCAGATCATACAGTAGGAGTGTCCTCTAAGAAATTTATATAGATTCTTATCTTGCCCCATTCATGCCAATTCTTCTTTAGTTGTAAGGCAACAAGAATAGTGATGCTCAAATTTCTATATATATAGCTTTTTTTATAGTCCTACAGATAGTTATGGGATTCCACGCATGCTTGAAAGCATACCATCAGTGCTTTTAAGTTATGGAGTTTGAAATACTCCATTCATGTTAATAAAAATCATGCACTAAGCTAAAGTCAGATGTTTTTTCAGAAACCTTCTCAGAATCCTGTAATAGCATGTTATCTAGATTTAGAAGCATTAAACTAGAAGTTTAGCAGTAGTGGAGTTTGGATAGCACTATCCATATTGAACAAATTACGTATTCATGGGGCTAGTTGTATGAAAGGTAAACCAGTAGACTTGAAACGATGTATGCAAGAATTTAAGTTTGTTGATTCAAAATTATATGTTGTTGATGTCGGATGTTCAGGTGTGATGATAGTTCTCATGGTTTAGATATGATTTTAGTAAGCTATGAAGGAAGTTATTATGGTTCATTTAAGGTTTGGGGATACCCATGTTAAGTGTTAGAATCTAAGTTTGAATCTTTGAAAATTCAGATAATAGCAAAAAAAGGAGTTGAAGCTCTAGATGGTGTGAACTCAGATTAAAGTCATTGCATTTAAATTTAGAGTTATTACAGGGGTCCACAGACTTAAGATTATAGCTTTAGTCTAAGGGGGAGATGATAGAACAAATAACTAAGTTAGGCTCTTAAATTTTAGTAGTAGTGCTAGTATGTATGGAAAAGCAGTAAGGGAGGATGATTCCCAACCTATTCTTATCTTAGTGAAATGTTTTTCAGTCATCATGACATCTACTCATGCCTTATATGTTAGCCCTATTATCACAACTCATATTCATGCACTTTATAGAAAAATCATGTACGCTTCCAGTTCCTAGTAAAAGGAGTTCCAGTTCACTAAGCTGTACCAATCATATTCCATGACATCATGAACTCCAAACTCAGGTCATGCAACTCATGACTCATGTACCCATGACTTACAGTATGTTAAGTTCCTGGTGCTTATGCTACACTCCTAATGATTAGCAAAATTCAGATTATGTCATGTATGTGTTCAGTTTATACCTCTTTGATCAATCCGTTATGTTGATACATTATTCCTCAGTTAAGTGTCAAGGTTATACATAGTATATCTTTATGTTACAGGTCCTCATGTTCTAACTTTCTTTCAGTGACCTCTCCTTATGTCATGATTAGTTGAAATTCTATGCGTGTTTTCTTGGACTAGTGCATTAAAGTTTTAAGGATAGAGGTTCAGAGAATATGAGAGAGATTCTTTTTGGTTGTTTTCCTACAAGTTCATGTGTGGTTATGAAAATAGGGTTGAATGTTATGTTTGTGTAAAAGTGTAATGTAAAGTTGATTAGAAGATTTTAGTACAATTTAGTCCGTATAGTCAGCAATCCAATCTACCAGAGAGACAGAAAAGTTCTTATGGCTTTCCATCTTTCCATCTAGATGTACTATTCAAAATTCTCATGAATATGGCTATTCCAAGAGGTAATTCATTCGCATCTATGTAATTTGTGAATTTAGATTAGTTCATGCATCATGCATCTGCTTCAAATCCCAGATAATCAATCACAATTCAGTCCGTAATTGTCCCGTGCATCATCTTAGTCTTTCCTTAGTATTTTAGCCAAGTTAGTATCATTTGCGGGATGAAGTCTCCCAAGGGGGAGATGTATTATAATACCCTGAGCATTCATGTCCTAAACCTTTCATTTATCTTCATGAAACAAGATCCAGCTTGAAGTAATGGTTACTCAGTAGTTGACTCTCTTAGTTCTATCTCAGCCTTATAATCATTCTTATTTCAGTGCATGTATTCAAGAAATTAGTTTAGTTTATGATATTCAATTCATGTATCATGTTTTAGAATCTGTTATGAAATCATGTTCCATGTCATGCATGTTTATAATATGATCGCAGTTACCTTCGTATAGTACTCTCAGTCTAACCAGTCTTATTCGAGGATGAATGCTCCCAAAGGTGAGATAATGTAACACCCCATATTTTTGGGCTAATCTTTGAACCATTGTTCCTACATGTTTAAGTTATAATCAAAATGATTCCCATGTGAATATAAATTTAATGATATTTTTACTCGTGTTTGATGTGCTTTCGAGGTGAAAAATATTCATAAGAATCACTTAGAGCAAAGTTGAGCTTAGAGCCTTTGATTTGTCTATAGTTTGGTATTTAATTCTACAAGGATCTACTTTGAATGTGCATAAATTTTTATATTTGTAGGATATTGAAGCTCAAGACCTATCACATTTTAGATAATTGAATTAGCTTTCCAACGATACCAATTTTACCTTAATTCGATACCCGAGCGAAAAGTTATGGCATTTTTCAAGAGAGGTAGTAAGCCGATGAGATTGGGACGCGACGCGATGGCCAACATGTTACGGAACTGTTTCACATGCTATTTCAGTTCCTAAAGGGTCTAGGGGAACTTTGGTCACTTTTCCTCACCCAAATCCGCCCATAACACTTAATTTCAACCCCAAAAAATACTATACACACAATTATTAGTCTTTTCTCTCAAAGAAAAACCCTAGCCATCTCCTAAGAAAGCCAAATTAATTATCTTATCTTCAACAAAAGCCAAGAACTCAAGTTTCCCAATTCAATAAGGCTTTCAAGATTATGTTTCTCCTTCAAGATTAAAGCTTTAAGGTATGTGGGAGTTCATCCATAGGTCCTCTTTCACCCATGGATCCCAAAACCCTTTTATTTCAATTAAAGAATGAATTTTTTCATCATCATGTTAATTTAAATGTTCAATAAAGATTGAATTGCATGTTTTAATGGTGATTTAAATTCATTTCAGCCCGTGTATGATTCCATGCAAAATTTTAAATTCATCCTGCTATGAATTTGAATTTCCCATGCTTTATTCAAGAGAATTCCATGGTAGATCCTAAATTCATTATTTTTAGCAACATTCCCATGTTTTAGATTCATGCTTTCCACATATTTGATGAAATTCACATATCATGTTCAATTAATTTTTGGATGAATCCCCAAGTTATTAATGTGACCATGTAATTCTGTTGTTCTCTCAGGTTTAAGAAATTCTTATGATTCAAGTTATGATCTCTATAGGTATTAATGAAATGCCCGTGTCTTATTTCAAGTAAATTTCATGTGAATTCCTAATTTCATGATTTTAGTTATGTAATCATGCTATGCTCCCATGTTTATGATATTCCTATATCCAAGTTCATGATCCTCATGTGTTTGGTGAATTGCCACATGTAAAAGTTTTAATCTCCATGTGTTTGATGAAATGCCCAAGTAATGTGTTTCTTTCAGTAATTCTTACTTGTTATGGTTTCTAATGCTCTCATGTGTTCTTATTATTATTGCTATCAAGTCCTGGTTATGAATACCTTAAATTTAGTTGTTTATCTAGTTGTCAGTATCTATAGAATTATTATAGTTATACCATAGGAAATATCATTCAGTCAGTAATATGGTTAGTTGTGAGTCTGATTAAGTTAGCTCAGTTCGGTTTCAGTCCAAGTATCAGTTTATACGTAAATAATTACCTCAAAATTCGTATGCACTATTATTTTAAGAATACCATGATCGGAGCTTATTAGTTATAAGTTATCAGTATATACACCAGTTAGTATTTCAGCGTCTTTCAATTAGGAGTAGGATTCAACACCGAGCGAACCTAGGGATGGGGGCATTCCTACCAGTTTAGGGCTTGACCCTTAGTTGAAGAACTCAAGAGCACTCCTGCAAGATTAGGGTGACTCTTCAGTCCTTCGGCACACCAGTTTAGTGGATCCATACAGCCAGTATTTGTACCCGCATCACGGTACTGACACCTTTCCAACTGGGGTTTCATGTTGGACCCTGATTAGCTCAGATTTAGGCACGTCGATTAGATGATACCCCCATAGTCTTAGTTCATTATTCAGATCAGAGTTCAGTTTCAGGTTTGGTTGACCATAACATAATTTTCCAGTTATTTCAGTATTTATTACCCAAGTTATCCGCATTTATCCGCACCCCCCTATAAATGGTATCAGAGCCTATGGTAATTAGAGTTACGGAAGTATTATATAATTGGATTTATTTGATTAATTTATTAGTTATGATAAAATTAGATTTAGATATCCACCAAAATATTATAAATATTATTTAAATGAATAATGTACAAAAACCACAACAATATAAAGAATTAAAATAAATAATATCTGAAAAATGTAAAGAATTAAAAATAAAGATAGAAAGTCTACAGTATAACATAATTGCCGGAGTTAGTAAAAACTCAATAAATGCACAAAAAGAAGAAATATCAAATTTAGAATAAACAATAGATAGTCTAAAATATATATATATCAACATAACCTATATACATTAAAATAAAATGAACAAAGAAGAATTTATAATAGATGAAAAAACATATGAAAATCACAAAGGATTAAAAATAAAAATAGTATTCTCTAATTTATGAAGGAGATATAAGAAAATACGTGAACATTTATATTTAATGTTAGAAAAAGAAAAATTAAAATTAGAAGATAAGTTGGCTACCATGGTAAGAATAGAAAGAGAAAAGGAAGAGATAGACAGAAACAAGGAAATAGATAAAATAAAAAAACAAACCACAAAAGAAATACGAAAAATAGAAGAAACTAAAAATAGTAGGATTGCTAAATTAGAAAAAGAAATACAACTGCTAAAAGATTTAAATGAAAAGAGACAGAAAGAAAAAGAAAAAAAAGATAAGAAACAAAAATTATTAAACGAGATAAATCAATTTAAAGAAAAATTAGAAATAAAAAATAAAGAACTAGAAACCAGTGAGATAGAAATAAATACAATAGATGTTGAAAAAACAGATAATTATGATTCGGAAGATAGTAAAACATATACAGAAATTCTAGAAAACTTAGAAAAACTAGAAATTAATGAAAAACAAGAAGTAATTAATAAAGAAAATCTAGAACTAATAAATACAGAAGTAAATACTCTAGATAAAAATATAATACCTAGTACATCAGAAATAAAAAAAACAACCTATAATTACAAAAATAAGTTTAAAAGATATAAGCCAAAGGATGAATATAATAAATGGACACCAAAATAAATAATTAATTACAACTTTTTAGATTTAGACTGTGTAATAGACACAAATAAAAATAATACAACTATGGGTAGGATATATGTCAAAACATTTATTAGATAATAAAATAGATACAACAAACACACCAGAATATATAGAAAAGACATTAATAGGAATAGTAAAATTATGGTTTTTAAACCTAGCCGAAGCAAGTAAAAAAGTTCTAAGATCGGATAATAAAACAGAAGGAACATCAATACATACTAAAATACTACCAACAGAAATATTAAAAAAATATGAGATAGCTATAATAGAAGAATTTAGTAGTATAACAACAAAAGAAGAAGAAGAGCAAAATAAAGAGAAAGATACGAATAGGAATTTAATGTTAAGATTAGCAATATGTAATATGTGCTATATAGATGAGAATACGTGCGAATTTAAAGAATATTATTATAAAGGAACATATAATATAGAATAAAGTAAAGAATTAAGAAGATTATATTTTAGTAAATTACCTGAACCATTTAGTGCAAAAATAATAAAAAGTTGGGATGAAGCAAAAATAGTACATACCCTAGGAGCACGAATAAAAATTTTACAACAATGGTATAGAAATCTATGTGAAAAATATAGAGAAGAATAAAAATGGAAAAAACATTAATAAGAAATTTCGCATGTTGCAAAGATAAAATAGCACCATAATTTGTATGTAAAGAAAGATATTATAAGAAAAGAAAAAGATATAAGAAATATAAGAAATACAAAAAAATTAAAATATAAATATAAGAAACCAAGAAAAAGATATTATGTAAAATATTATAAACATAAAAGACCATATAGAAAAAAGAAATCTATAAAAGAATGTACTTGTTATAATTGTGAAAAACTAGGATATTTAGCTGGAGATTGTAAATTACCAAAAAACCCAAAAAATAAACAAATATCAAAAATAAAAATACAAAATACAAAATATATCCAGATAAATTATATAGATTATGAATTATAAAGTGAAGATAGTATATATGAAATTTCGGAGAATGAAACAGATAATGAAAAAGATAGTGAATTAGATGAATCAAATAACTGAAGAAGATATAAAAATGAACCAAATAACTGAAGAAGATATAAAAATAATAACAAAGGAAGAATATTTAAATGAAGAAGGAACAGATCAAAAAATAATATTTTACAGTAATATATTTGATGAAATAAATGGAAAAGAGTTAGACTTAAGTGTAGAAAAAATATTTAAAATATCAACAATAAAAAATATATTTAGTAGAAAAAAAGGAAAAATACTACGTAGTAAGCCAAAAAAAACATGTAATAGATTGTAGATATGCAAAAAGAAGAGCTAGTATACCACGAGTAACAAAAAAAATAATTAATAAAGAAATAAACGATATAAAAAGTAAAGACCGAATAAAATATGTACACCTTGAAGGAACAGAGATATTAATAAAAGAATATTTTAGAAAAGGAATAGATACACCAATAGAATTATATTTAGCAGATGATAGAATTATAAAACCTATAGAAAAAAGTCTAATAACAGCCATAAAAGGAAATTTAATATACCAAAAAGTCAAATTTATACTAAGTGCGAACTATTCAGTAGCAATGACAGATAAATCATTAGTATTATATTGAAAAATATCAGAAATAGAACTAACCCCAGGAAGTAAAATATTTATAGCAAGATGTAAAAATCTATATGTATTAACAACCAAACATAAAATAACAGGAAAAAATAAAATTAATAAAATACAAATAGAAGGTCTTTTTGAACAATTTATAAAAACAATTGATAATAAAGATTATAGTTACAAAGACATAAATATAGAAGAAGATTTAGAAATAATAAATGATAGAATAAGCACAACAAAAAGAATAGCTCATGAAAAAACAGAATCATCAATCTCATAAAAAAGAACAAGTTATGAAACAACTTCAACAGTTAATTTAAATCAATAATATATAACAGGAACAATAAATGAAAAAAAAATATTTAATACTCTTAAACACAGGACAAGAAGAAAATTATATAGAAAAATACCTAGTAAATAGTGAAGAAATAAAATCTAATAGTGATATATGCCCAGATCTACCAAGGAGACTAGTAAAAATTAAAGATACGGCAGAAAATATAATAATAATATAAGTCAGAAAAATAAAAATAGAATTTGAAATAAAGGAAGAAAAGGAAAAAGCAGACATAATATTAGGAATAAAATGGTTAGAACAAGTAAAACCATACAATATAGAACATACACAATTATCTATAACATATAATAAAGAAAAATTATTCATAAAAAGAACTTTAACATGATATGAAAATATATGTACTTGTAAAAATAATTGTAGAAGGATATTATAATAGGTATTATATACCTATGATAGATACAGGAGCTGAAGAAAACTTATGTAGATACAACTGTTTACCAGAAAGTAAATGGGATAAATTTAAAAAACACCAATAGTAGTCAAAGAATTTAATAATGAAGGGAGCTCAATTACATATAAAGCTAAAAATATAAAACTACAGATATGGGATAAAATAATAACAATACAAGAAATCTATAATTATGAACTAACATCAAAAGATAAGCTTTTAAAAATGCCGTTTTTAGATAAATTATACCCACATATAATAACTAAAATAGATTGGTGGTTTACAACACCATGTAAACAAAAAGTAAAGGTAAAAAAAGTTATTAATAAAATAAGAAAGAAAACAGATTGGATAGAAGAAAGTGAAAAAATTACACAAAAGTTAGAAAATATAAAAAATACAGAAGACACAGTAGAACTAGTTGTATTTTTGATAAATAAAAAAGAAATAACTATATTTTCAATAGATAAGGTAGAAATAATAAAGAAAAGATTAAGACAATTATATAGTGAAGATCCATTAAATGGATGGGAAAAATATAAAACTACTATAAAAATTGAATTAATAGATAAAAATAGCATAATAGCTAAAAAACCATTAACATATAATTTTGACGATTTAAAAGAATTTAAAATGCATATAGATGAATTATTAGAAAAATAGTATATACAAAAAAGAAATAGTAAACAGAATAGTCCAGCATTTATAGTAAATAAACATAGTGAACAGAAAAGCGAAAAAAGTAGAATGGTTATTGATTATAGAAACCTAAATGCAAAAACTATGACATATAATTATCCAATACCAAATAAGATATTAAAAATAAGACAAATACAAGGATATAATTATTTTAGTAAATTTGATTGTAAATCAGGATTTTACCACTTAAAGTTAGCTGAAAATTCTAAGGAATTAACCGCATTTACGGTACTACAAGGATTTTATGAATGGAATGTATTACCATTTGGATATAAAAATGCACCAGATAGATATCAACATTTTATGGATAGTTATTTTAAACAATTACCTAATTTTATAGTATACATAGATGATATACCACTATATACAAAAACTAAAGAGGAACATCTAAAATTACTAGAACAATTTACAGATATAATAGAAAAATGGGGAATAAGTTTAAGTGAAATTAAAGTCGAAATTATGAAAATACATATAGTTTTTAGGAATACAAATAGATAAAAGTGGAGTAAAAATACAACAACATACAGTACAAAAATAATAAATTCAAAAGAAGAATTAGATAGCAAAAAGAAATTACAATCATTTTTAGGATTAGTAAACCAAGTAAAAGAATATATACCAAAATTAGCAGAAAACCTAAGTCCTTTATAGAAAAAATTAAAAAAATACATAGAATATAATTACAACGAAGAAGATAAAAAACAAGTTCAGATAATAAAAATACTTTGTAAAGAATTACCAAAATTACAATTCCCAGATGAAGATAAAAAAAATTACATATATAGTAGAAGTAGATGCAAGTGAATATAGTTATGGAGGAGTACTTAAATATAGGTACGGAAATGAAAAATTAGAACATCATTGCAGATACTACTCAGGTACGTTTAATGAAACAGAAATAAAATGGGAAATAAATAAAAAAGATTTATGTTTGTTATATAAATGCTTATTAGCATTTGAACCATATATTGTATATAACAAATTTATTGTGAGAACAGATAATGCCCAGGTTCTATGGTGGTTAAGGAATAAAATACAAAACTTAGTTACAACGAAAGAAATTCGGAGAGTAGTATTGAATATATTAAATTTTACATTTACAATTGAAGTAATTAGTACTAACAAAAATGTTATTGTAGATTACATATCAAGACAAAGCTACACAAACTGATATAATAGAAAATGATGCTTTAGAAAAGATACTCAAAACCCCAACTACGTTTTCAATAAAAGTGGATAGTATGGGTAATGAGATATAAAAGCTAAAGACTAATGAAGTTAAACTGAAGTCTGAAGCTACAAATCAGCTAACTCAGCAGTGGGCAGAGCTATGTCGATCGGAAGACATTAAAATTCTAAAGCTAAAAGGAGACGTTAGGACACTCCATAAAATCCATAACGTTTATTAATCTACAATTGCAGGTACAAGCAAAGGAGTTAGTGGACAAAGATATCAGAACATGAACATGAATAAGATATTTGAAAAACCATTCATACCCAAAATACAAAAAGACCCTTTGTACAAACCCCCACAAATTACCATATATCGAGATAGTTTGAACCAAGATAAAAAAGCTTATAACCATATAGCCCGAGGATATATAGAAAATATCTACAAAGTACAAACTTTTCTAAACCTTAACCCCAGAGCTACAAATATCCAATAACCAAACACAAACTACATAACCCAAAAATTGCAAGGTTATAACAAGCTAATCGCACTACCCAAAACCAATCCAAGCTTAGTAAAAACATGTTTCGACTATGGATTATTAAATACTGTATATACCCATGATGGAGAAGAACTAATAGCTAGAGAAGAATTACATAGAGTATTCACCACCTATAAAAGAGTAACCAAAGGAAATCTATTTTATATAAAGTTTTATACTGCACCAGCAGAGATATTATACGACTAGATCAAACCAGTTATACAAGTTATAGATAGGATTAACTAGAGATATGATTATACCGGAAGATATTGTACAACAGGCAGAGATACCAAAAATCGAGATACCTGATTTTTATGCAAATAAATGACTTATTGGATTAACTACAATTATTCAAGAATTAGCAAATAATTACATCAATGGAAACCAATATGGAGCTATTATTCAAGAGACCATGAAATGATTTATTCAAATTCAAGAGAGCTATGATAAATAGATATGGAAGATATTAGACAATGGATAATGACATTACTTAACCCAGAAAAATAATCTACTGCAAGAGCAATTAGAAAAGGATTTATTTCATACGGATTATTAACAAGATATTGCAAGATAATTGGACACAAATATACAGACCATCAATGTTCAAGATGTAATGGAGGAGATAATATTATCCCAGAAGTCCAGCTAGAATAAAAGAAAAAATCAACCAAGAAGATAAGGATGCCAACTAGAAGATAACAACGGAGCAATAATGGAAAAAATAAAAGACAAGCTATTAAATTGTGAAAGCGACATGTAGATAGCTTTCTTGATTTCCTTAGCGTAAATAATGTATAGGAACTATTGGATTTTTAATTTTGTTGACTTTTTGGCACTTGCCATAATTGCTTTTTTGTCTTTGTAAGACTTTTTGTAAAAGATGTAATTATTAAGTAGGAGATGTGTAAAGATATATTAGGACAGGTGTAAAGTAAAATAGTATACACACTTTCATTCTTAGGTTATAAATAGACGAGCATTTTGCTCAGTTAGAGGCAAGTCTTCGTGTGTTGAAGCAAGCCTCCTTCTTTGTAAACAAAAAACTTTTGAATATTTAATAAACAACAGATATATTTCAAAGAAAAAACTATGGATGAACAAAGCCCAGAATTATCAAATCTACCAGAACAGGTATATTTATTTATGGTTATGAATAGCTAAATTCATAAATTCATGACAATCTTGATATGATAAAATAAGTTCATGTTAGTTACTTTATAGTAGAATTATTCAAAAAATTGCATGCTACGAAGTTTATTAGCAAAGTGGAAAAGGAGAAAAATTTCTAAAAATTATGCCATCCTAAAGGTGAAACTGGTGAGGCAAGAAAGTCGTGATAGGGGAGTAGCCAGAGTAGAGGTGTTGTTTAAGGGAAAAGTATCCAGATTACCATGCTAATAGTGGCCGAAAAACATGTTATTTAAGAATAATCTAGTTTATAGTAATCTAAAATGATCATATTTTGTTATGTGTATGATTGAAGGGAATATTTTGAAAAAAACATCATATGAAAAATGAATACTTATTTATCTGACGAAATGGTAGATAAATTTAAAATACTTGTTTTGTATGTACTTAAGGATATAAAAATTGCAGATCTAAGAAAAATCATATTGGAAAAAATATTTGATAAATATTTTATGACTAGAATAAATTACATACCTCACCTACCTAACTACTCTTATACATACTTACATACCAAACCTACACATCAACCATGATAAATTATGAATATTGAAAAATGAATATGAAAAAGATACAATTAATAAAAAAAATTAATGAAAATAAATTAAGACGAATATATGAGAACCAAAGATATAAAATATATAGAATACCTTAATGAAAATATAGAGGAATTAATCAGATTAAAACAAACAACTAAAGAAATTATGAAAAAGAATTTAATTAACCCACCTAAATGACAGATAATTTTGAAGTACTAGTTTTATACATACTTAAAGATATTTAAAATTATTGATGTAAAGAAAATAATATAGAAAAAAATATTTAACATTGAAGATGAAGAGTTAGATATAAATCAGATAGAAGACGAGTTAGGAGAAATATACTTAAATGATGACAATCACTATTACTACCTAGATAATTAGTCAGATAGATATTATACAGATTAACAAAATGCTAGAATATATTCAAAGAGTTAGAGAGAAACAAAGTTGGATATACAAAGAAATTAATTATAGAAACCAGCTTAGAAAAAGAAGAGAACAATTAAAAGAAAGATTAATTTGAATAAAAAAAACCATAAAACAACTAGAATTAAAAGACAGTTTAGAATATAATATAGACATAGAATTATTCATAGAAGAAAAAAACAGGATAATTAACGAAATAGATAACCTAGAATTTAATATCAGATATAGTACAATTAGAATAAATTATTACAAAGAAATTTACAGTATCACAACTAATTTAGGATAAAATGATAGACTATGAGTATTTAAAATATTGGAAACAAGATATGGAAGAAATAAGATTAACAGAAATACTTATGAAAAAGAATTTAATTGAATATTTTAGAACAAAAGATATAGAATATTTAGAATACCTCCAAAATAATATAAAAGAATTATAAAGACTAAGAGAAAAAACTAAAGAATATTGCAGTAAAGCATTTAATCATCTAATCAACCCCCAAAATATGAACATTAATAAAATTAAAATAAATACACTAAAAATAAAAATGTTTAGAGAAGTTAAGAAATATCCACGCACAAATAAAAATAGATTCATCATAGCAATAATAGATCTATTTATTACCCAAGTTATCCGCATTTATCCGCACCCCATACAAATGCTATAATAGATCTATTTATTACCCAAGTTATCCGCACCCCCCTACAAATGGTTTACTAATCCTAAAATTGAATGTAATTTTTTTTTTGTTTCTAATTCTTCTTTTGAATTTATTATTTTTTGTACTATATGTTGTAGCATATTTACTCCATTTTTATCTATTTATATTCGTAAAAACTCTATCTTTTTTTTCATAATTTTGGTTTTCTTTTCACTTAAACTTATTCCCAATTTTTCTATTATATCTGTAAATTGTTCTAATAAGTTTAAATGTTCCTCTTTAGTTTTTGTATATAGTAGTATATCATCTATGTATACTATACAATAAGGTAATTATTTAAAATAACTATCCATAAAATGTTGATATATACCTGGTGCATTTTTATATCCAAATGGTAATACGTTCCATTCATAAAATCCTTGTGGTACCGTAAATGCAGTTAATTCCTTAGAATTTTCAGCTAACTTTAAGTGGTAAAATCCTGATTTACAATCAAATTTACTAAAATAAATATATCCTTGTATTTGTCTTATTTTTTATATCTTATTTGGTATTGGATAATTATATGTCCTAGTTTTTGCATTTAGGTTTTTATAATCAATAACCATTCTACTTTTTCCGCTTTTTTGTTCGCTATGTTTATTTACTATAAATGCTGGACTATTGTATTTACTATTGCTTCTTTGTATATACTGTTTTCTAATAATTCATCTATATGCATTTTAAATTTTTTTAAATCATCAAAATTATATATTAATGGCTTTTGAGTTATTATGCTATTTTTATCTATTAATTCAATTTTTATAATAGTTTTATGTTTTTCCCATCCTTTTAATGGATCTTCACTATATAATTGTCTTAATTTTTTCTTTATTATTTCTACCTTATCTATTGAAAATATTGTTATTTTTTTAATTTATCAAAAATATAACTAGTTCTACTGTATCTTCTGTATTTTTTATATTTTCTAACTTCTGTGTAAGTTTTTCTCTTCCTTTTATCCAATCAGTGTTTTTTCTTATTTTATTAATAACTCTTTTTTCCCTTACTTTTTATTTACATGGTGTTGTAAACCACCAATCTATTTTAGTTATTATATGTGAGTATAATTTATCTAAAAATGACATTTCTAAAATCATATCTTTTGGTGTTAGTTCATAATTATTGATTTCTTTTATTGTTATTATTTTATCCTATATTTGTATTTTTACATTTTTAGCTTTATATGTAATTAAGCTTCCTTCATTATTAAATCCTTTGACTACTATTGGTGTTTTTAATTTATCCCATTTACTTTCTGGTAAACAGTTGTATCTACATAAGTTTTCTTCAGCTCCTGTATCTATCATAGGTGTATAATACCTATTATAATATCCTTCTACTATTATTTTTACAAGTACATATATTTTCATATCATGTTAAAGTTCTTTTTATGAATAATATTTCTTTATTATATATTATAGATAATTGTGTATGTTCTATATTGTATGGTTTTACTTGTTCTAACCATTTTATTCTTAATATTATGTTTGCTTTTTGCATTTCTTCCTTTATTTCAAATTCAATTTTTATTTTTCTAGCTCCTATTATTAATATTAGCCTGCCTGTCCTTCTCCCTTGCTTCCACAACCTTTTTCTTCTACTTCTCCACCTAATGCATGTCAATAGACAGTCTGGAGATATCCATAACCCTATTCAACATTTCCCCTTACACTCAAGCACCAAGTAATCTAAAAGACTAAACACAAACTTCTTCTTATGGGACCTCATGTTTCCTGTAAACTTAGGAACATAATGGGCTAATTGATTGAATTTGAGAGTGTACTCTTTGCCAGTCATCTTCCCTTACATTAAGTTCAAGAACTCTTCATCCTTGAACTACCTCAACTCCTGAGAAAAGAATCGGCCCAGGAAGGCTTCTACAAATTTGCCCCACCCTAAAGGCTCCGCATTATCACCCTTTGAATCTTCCCATTCATTGTACAATTGATTCTATACCTCCTTAATATTATAAGCCACTAGTTCAATCCCTTTCACTTTATCCACATGCATCACCTTAAAAAAAATTTCCATTTTGTCCATAAACTCTTATGGATCCCCATCTACCTTTGTCCCCATAAACTTAGGTGGGTTCAACCTAATTACCTAACTCACCCTAGTAGTCTTGGATGCACTAGATGCAGTCCTCACATACTCTAACTATTAGGACTTTGAAGCCACCAGTTGTGCAAACATATGCATCAACTGTCTGAACTCAGTATTCGATATCTCTCTCTCAGAATTTTGGGTTTGGTTAGTCCCAGACCGGGGAGACCTAGGTTCCTTAGGTGGGCTGGTTAGAATAGGATGGACTCCCGGAGCAGCTACAAATTCCGGAGTGTGAGCCGTATTGAGTGTCCTCATTCCATGGGTAGGATAGACCTCGTCATTTTAGGTATTCTGATTATTGGAGAGATGTGGAGGCATGATAGTTTTTCATAAATACAAGAGGCCAATAGTTAGGGGACATTTAGGGGACATTCTAAACTCTACAGCACGAACAAAATCATAAAGAAAGGAGATATTCTTAAATGCCTAGTAGTATCCTACCTATAAGTGTGGCGTGCTACACACCCATAAATAAGACTCTACCTGACTCAACTTCGCAGACACCTTGGGACCATGAACCATGATCTGATACCAAGTTTGTCACGACTCGAACTAGGCCCTGGCCGTGATGATCATCACAAACCATGAAGTCACAGATGCCGTTCTACATCTGGTGATCATGCACTATACTTACATAATAAAGAAAAGATGCGGAATCATGGTAATAATCAGAATTTTGTTTAACAATGTAGAAAGAAATTTATTGTAATACCCCATACTTTTCCTAGCAAATTTCATCTCAAGAATGTCTAGTAATATATTCTAAATAGAATGATGGTTATTCCATGAGGAATTTTCAATATTTTAACTTTTTTCATGTGGGAAATTCAATAAACTTTTCGTTGATATAAGATTACCCAAATCCAATAACCGAGTCAGAAGTTACGACCATTTTAAGTTCCCATCGTAAAATAACGCCATGTTAGTCAGTGGCGTGCTGCGCCTCAAGAGGAAATGACATTTGGGAAATTCCAAAATGGGTCCGTGATTATGGTGCATCGCACTAGGGCCCAAATTAAAAATTGTCCTTTTTCCAGTTTCTTAGCGCAATTTCCTCAGTGTCACGCAAAAGTCCCAGGTCACAAAAGAAGGGGCAACGCGGTGGCTCCACGTCGCGCTATCCTTCAGTTTCCCAATTTTCAAATTCTAGTGACATAGCCCGATAGCTCTGCATCGCCGCAGGGGTTCAGTTCGGGAAAATTTTACTGAAATTAAATGATGCATCCAGGGTTAAAAGGGTCAACTTTCAACCCCCATTTAATCCCTGTAACACGTGATTCAACCACTCTTCACCCAAAATACACTTTCTTCTCTCAAAAACATCTCAAGAACAAGCAAGAGTTTTCCTAGAAGAACCAATTCCAAGAAAGTCTCTGTCAATCTTCACGAAATCACGAACTTAGGTATGCGCAGTGTTTATTCATGGACTCCTTTAATCCATGAAACCCAAGAATCTCTTTTCTAAGTTTAAGTTTATGGATTTCTTTATGAATTTCATGTTGGGTTAGTTTTTTTTATGTTGACAATGATCAATTGAATTCAAATCCATGTTAGGTGATCAATTTTATGTGTAATTGATTTGTATAGATGTATATCATGTGAACCTATGAATAAACCCTAGGATGATGAAATTAGAGATGAATCATGATGATTAATTATTGTATAATGTTGTCTACATGTGCTATGCCTAACATGTGTTTGATTAAATGCCTAGACGAAGGAACAATGCCCAACTAGTATGATATCATGAAATCCCCATGTATGTACAAGTTAGACTTATCACATGTTTGATGGAATGCTTCTATAAATGTATCATGGATTATGATGTTAGTTATATGTTCAAGTAAGTTATGCTTGGTCAGTTTCCTTCCATCGAGTCCTGGGGGTTCTTGTACCCAAAATATTAGTGGTATGCCTAGAGCCATGTCATGTTTCCACGATACTCACATTCAAGCTATGAATCCTTGGACTTCAGACAGTCTTATGACTCAGGAAATCTCCACGATCTCATGAACTCAGTCAGTTGTTAGATATTAGTAATATTCCATCAGTCAACAGAATTCAGTAACTCAGTCATAGTTCAGTTCAGTAAATTATGTTCAGTGTCTATTCAGATGGGAGTAGAAATTAGCACCGAGTGAACCCAAGGATGGGAATTCACCTATTATGTGAGGGTGTAATTCTTAGAAGCAATCCTTGCAGTCAAGAACTATGTAGCCAGCATAGGTTGAGACATCATAGCCAGCTATTTGAGTGTAGATGAGGTGACTTAGCTTGCTATATGAGGGTTCCCACCATTTTCACTAGAGTTACCTTTTATATTAGGGTCACTCATATATTATCCTTACTAGTGGCGCGGTATTGACACCCTTCCAATCAGGGCATAGATTGGACCCCAATTTAGCTATAATCCATTATTTGGGGCATGTCGGTTAGATGACTACCTCTCATAATCTCAGTATAAATCTCAGTAAAAAAACTCAAATTGTTCTTCAGAATCCAGGACTGTCAAATATAGTCAACTCAAATATAGAACATAACCCAAATAGTTCCAACAAATTTAGGATTGCCAAATATAGTTAATCATGTTATCAGTTATATCAGTTATCAGTATGTCAAGTTATCAGTATTCTGATTCAGTACTCATGTTATCACGATTTTATATATAGTTACTATGTATGCATGCTTGTATTCTCATGTTTATAGTAGTCATTTAGCCAGTATTGCTCATGCATATGAACCCCATGCATTCAGCCTACCCCACATGCATACCAGTACATTCAAAGTAGTGGTATAGATTCATGACCTCCAGATCAGTAATAGATTCAAGTTTCAGTAGTCAGAGTTAGAAGTGACTCCTCATCATTTGAGGACATGATTAATTCTCTATTATCTCATTAATTAGTTTATTAGTTTGACTTAGTTGGGGACATGTCCCATCAATTCCTTACTCAGACAGTTCAGTCAGTTAGAGGCTTTCTAGACTATCATGTTTCAGACTTCAGTATTTTAAGTTTTATTTTGGGTATTTCATGCCCCGTTTAGATGTTATATTTTACTTCAGTTAAGTGAACCTTATGGCCTTTAAATTCATATTTCTACATTATTCAGTATTTTATGTAGTATATAGGTACAAATATCAGTCATAGATTAGCTTGTGGTCCTTTGGGGTCCTGAGCACCGTGTAGCATTCCGGGTACTAGAGTTGGAGTGTTACAAACCTGGTATCAGAGCCTAAGGATCAATAGATTCCTGGGAAGTCTGAAACCTCATCTAGTTGAGTCTTGTACATGGGTGTATTGCGCGCCACATATATGTATAAGAGACTATAACATGTTTTAGGAACAGTTTCCCCTATTTCAGTATTTATGTTGTGCCAGTGAGCATAATCTCAAGTAAATCTCTAAGTCTAATTTGTTTCTCCCTTTTTTCTACAGAGCATGCCTCCTAAAAGAAGAAACAGAAATCAGTTAACCCCCTAGCCTGAAGATCCTCTGGGCGATCATATTTCTAATGCAGAGTTCCGAGTTGCATTCACTACTCTTGCTAACTCAGTTGCTTCTCAAAATGAATGACCACCTATCATTCCGTCCAATCAAGTAGCCAATTCAGTTGCAGCCAGGATTTAAGATTTCACCCAAATGAATCCTCCATCATTTCTTGGGTGTAAGACAGATGAGGACCCTCAAAAATTCCTAGATCTAGTGCAGAAGGTGACAGACATCATGGGGGTGACTACTATTGAGAGTGTTGAGCTAGCTGTATATCAGTTGCAGGATGTTTCTCACACTTGGTTCAAGCACCTCGATAGATTCTTTCCCCTATAGATTAGGGAAGCCAAGGTGTTAGAATTCATTGACCTTAGGCAGGGCAATATGATAGTGAAAGAGTATTCTCTTAATTTTACTCAATGATCCAGATATACCCCTCATGTGGCCGCAGATAGCAGGGCAAGGATGAGTAAGTTCATTTCAGGGGTGAATGATAGAGTGGTTAATGATTGAATGTCCATGCTAAATAGTACATGACTTTAGCCAGGCTTATGACTCATGATCAGTAGATTGTGGAGAAAAATATTAAGATGAGGGAGAAGTAGAATATGAGAGTGAAGAGAGGTAGTTTAAACTTCGCTCAGCCTAAGTCAGAAGGAGGAAACAATTCTTAGTTTCATCCTAAGTCATCAGTTCCAGCTTCTTCTTTAGCCTGTGGTCCAGTTCCTAAGTTCAGAGAGCATAACAAAGATAAGGCGGTAGTCTCTAAAACCTAGGGTAGTGCTAGATGTGCCCTCACCTATTGTAACGACCCAAAATTGCCTCCTAGAATGTCACTAGATGCTTAAGGCTACAAGTAGCCTAAAGCTAACCCATAGAGCCGGTTTCAACCCAAAAATACCCAATTCAAGATAAGGATAGACTTAAACACTCATATAGCCATATCATAAGAAAGGAAATAAGAAAGGATAATTGGTTCATATGACCATAACATAGAGAAATCCAAAAAAAACCACAATACTGATCCCTCTCGACATATCACAAGTCTGATACTAGTCTGACAAAGCCTCGATGAATCAAAATCTAGAGAGCCATTAGGACCGGCCCCAACTAAATTGAAATGGACTGAAAATAAAACATAGTCTTTCAAGCAAAGTAGACATCTGAAGATCGGTCCTCAAAACAGAAGGACTCACCACTGTAGAAAACATAGGCAAGGTGCTTGGAGAATCACGGGTGAGGATGGGATTGAACACCATAACCTACATTATAAGACAATGTAGCACATAGACATATATGTGGATCAATACATTGGAATATACTTAGTATGCCGGGGTGAATGCATATGTATAAAGTACTAATGATATTTTCTTTCAATCAAATCATGTATGCAAAATGTGATGACTTGCATAGCTTGAACAAGTATAAAATATAAAACTCATAAGTTATGTAGAATAAATCATGTAACACAATCTCATGAGTCATCATTATTTAACTTCAAAATCGGAAACCTTCTCTTACTCTCAATGCCTGAAGGCTAAGGGATTTCAAACCACACTTTCAAGTCAAGCATATATCTCAAGAGAGTAAAAGTTCTTTAATGCTCAACACTTCACAATCATTTAGAAACTCATATACTTAGAATTCAAAATTATAAAACTTGAAAAGATACTTGAAGGCATTTCATTCACTTTAGAAAATATCTCATCACAAATCAATACCTTGATTAGGGAATATCTTTCCAATTCAACCATTTAGGGGAAATAGCTTATAGGGAAGGAAAATAAGCATTTCATTTTGAAGTTTGAAAGGCAAGGGAGGTTCTCGTAACCGACATAAACCATGCGAGTTACATGGAGTCCAATGTTTTGTCCTCCTAAGGAAGAGACCCCACATTGGGGAGGAGCGTCATAGTCTTGCCAAGGAGTATAACCTAGGTCTAGTGATCACTAAACGAAACTCACCCTCGGACCCACTCAAAATAATAATATAATCAACCTCAGGCTCGCATCCTACGGTGGCACGTAGTTTTAGGGGAAAAAAACCGTAGTAACTTACCCGCTCGATGCTAAATACTACTCCCTTTACATTATCTACACTCATCTCATAAAAATCCACTTTTAGAATAATCACATGATTCACCACGAACCCAATAATCAAATGAATAATCTCATATAGTGAAGTGGATTTCAAAGCTCAAGGACCATTAGATGAATTCATTTCTCAATCCATAATTCAATCTCAATTTAAAGCTTATCAAAAACATAATATATAACATATAGATTCATAAATCATGTGGAAATCTAAAAATTACAGCAATTCATCTCAAAATAACAATGTAGTCATATGCTTCAATATCTCAACATTTCAAATATAAGCTTCTCACAGAGTAAAGTCATGGGGTTTATCCAGTTGTAAAAACTCAAGAAAACATGTAGAAATCATGCCATTTAACTCTCAATTCATGAGAAATATCAACATAATGCATTTTATAAATATCGGTGAAAACCGCAATTCAAACTCATGTAAAAACCTCATAATTTCAGCAAAATCATGATGTCAAAAAACATTTTGGGCACAAGGGTGAAAGGGTTACCCAATTTCAAAACCCCACATACCTTGAGTTAGAAGCTTTGGATGAACTCTCACTTTTAGAACTCTATTCTTGCTCTAGAATGAGGGTTCTTGAGGTCCTTGATTTGGAAATCTTGAATATTTACTCAATTTAGAAAATCGATGGTGGATTCTTGAGATTTATGGAAGACGTTTTGAGTACTTAGGATTCTTGTTGAGAGAAAACTTGATAAAACCCTTATAGGATGCTTGCAAATGGATTTGATTTTGTGTTTCTACGATTTTATAAGCTTGAAAAAAGTCCCAAACACCATTTTAAACATCTTTTCAAAGCTAGAAAAATTGAATTGGAACCCGATATCGAAGGCCTCCGCGACGCTCACTAATCGCGTTGGCTCTCTGGAAAATAACAATTGGGAAATTGACAACCTCCACGATGCGGAGCCATGCATTTTCCCATTGGTTGGGACCTGGGAATCCGTCGCGATGCGCCACTAATGTGGAGTCCCACTGGAAATTGACAATTCCTAAATGCACCCTCTCCGCGACGCGCTAGGCTCTCAAATGATGCAGTTTTTACGACGAAGGCTTAATTTGGCCATAACTTCTTACCCGAGTGTCCGATTTGGGTAAATCTTATATTGATGGAAAGATTATCAGATTTCCTACAAGATCAAAAAGTAAAAATTTGGGAAATTCTAAATGGTTAGAATGATACTCACTTAGGAAGCCACTTCTCAATCTTTTAGGGCCGAAATTACATGTCTCTCGACATGCCATAAGGCTCAAACTACGAGCGAACTTTGCGGGACGTTACAATATCTCCTTGTTTGAAACATTCATCCTCAAATATCGCGAGTTAGGCTAGGAATAAAGGAAAACAGAGTACAAACATCCGAAACAAGGACTAAACGGTTCAAGGTCTCTCTAAACTCATGAATACTCCGGAAAATACACGAACTCATGCAAGAATAGATGCATAGCCTAAATTTAGATTAGAAAAGCTTTATGAAGGAAGAATAGTACCTTCGGATTGGTATGAACTTGCGGAAAAGAGGTGCGTGTACTTGGATCGCTCCGCCTCCCAGGTAGCACCCTCAATAGATTGATTCTTCCATAAAACTTTGACCAAGGGAACTTCTTTGTTCCTTAATCTATGGATTTAAAAATCTAGGATATCCACGGGAATCTCATTAAAGGAAAGGCTATCTTGAATATCCAAACTCTCTGAAGGATTAACCACAACTGAATCACTAATATTCTTTTTAACCATGGAGATATCAAAGATAGGATGAACGGCGGACAACTCAGAGGGAAACTCAACCTCATAGGCCACTCTGCCAACACTGCTCAGAACTTGATATGGGCCAACATAACGGGGACAAAGCTTCCCTTTCCTACCAAACCTCTTCACCCATTTCATGGGTGAAATCTTTAAGTACACCAAATCACCCACCTTAAACTCAAGATCTCTCCCCTTCACATCAGCGTAAAACTTTTGATGACTCTGAACAATCTTCAACCTTTCTCTAATCAACTTAAATTTTTCTATAGCTTCGAACACTGCATCAGGCCCAGACACGGCAGCTTCGCCCACTTCAAACCAACTTGTGGGTGATCTACACCTCCTACTATACAAAACCTCAAATGGTGCCATCTCAATGGTAGCATGGAAACTATTATTATAGGCAAACTCTATCAATGGAAAATGCTCATCCCAACTTCTTTTGAAATAAAGAGTGAACGCCCTCAACATATCCTCTAAGGTATGAATGGTCCTCTTATCCTGACCATCTGTCTGCGGGTGAAAAACTGAGCTCAAAAGAACTTGGGTTCCAAGACCCTACTGAAACGCACTCCAAAACTGAGAAGTAAATTGAGTACCCCTATCTAAAAGGATAGACAAGGGAACTCCATGTAGTCTGACCAACTCTCGGACATACAATCTAGCATAATCCGTAGCCGTATAAGATGTATGCATGGGTAAGAAATGTGCGGACTTAGTCAACCTATCCACAACAACCCAACGAGAATCATGATGATAACACGAAAGAGGTAACCCTGTCACGAAGTCCATATTCACCATCTCCCACATGTGGGTATGCTAAACTCTTGCATCATACCACCCGATCTTTGGTGCTCTACCTTAATCTGTTGACACGTTGAACACTTTGCTACAAACTCGGTGATATCTTTCTTCATGCTGTTCCACCAGTAGATTTCCCGCAAGTTATGATATATCTTGGTAGTACTAAGATGAATAGAATAATGTGCGACATGCGCTTTACCCATAACCCTCCGCCTGAAATCATCAAAACACAAAACACACAACCTACTAAGCACCCTCAACACACCATCTCCCCTTTGGGAGAAAACCTCAACCTTTTAGTCCTTAGTTGACTCCTTCAGTTTGACCAAACTAGGATACCTATCCTGCTTTTCCTTCACTTCCGAAACTAAAGAAGATTCGGAACTACGCTGCACCAACGTACTCCCCTTCGCTGAATCAAGTAATCTAACACCCAACCTAGCTAGACAATGAACATCACGAGCTAACTCTCTCTTACTTTCCTCAATATGCACAACACTACCCATGGAAAATATGCTAAGGGTATCCGTCACCACATTGGCCTTGCCCAGGTGATACAATACACTTATATCATAATCTTTCAATAACTCTAACCACCTCCTCTGCCTAAGATTCAACTACTTCTGGGTAAACACGTACTACATGCTTTTATGATCAGTAAACACATCAAGGACACCATAAAGATAGTGTCTCTAAATTTTCAAAGAAAAAACTACAATAGATAACTTAAGATCATGGGTTGGATAGTTCTTCTCATGCGGCTTCAATTGTCTAGCGGCATAGGCTACAACCTTACCCTTTTGCGTCAACACACAACCCAAACCAACTCTAGAGGCATCACAATATAACACAAAATCATTAGTACCATCAGGCAAAGTCAACACAGGGGATGAAGTGAGTCGAGTCTTCAACTCCTCAAAACTCTTCACACAGGAATTGGACCACTGGAATTTAACATTCTTTTGGGTCAACCGGGTTATAAGAGATGCAATGGAAGAGACACCCTCAACAAAACGATGGAAATAGCCTACTAGAACCAAGAAACTTCTAATATCAGATGGAGAGATAGGTCTAACAGCTTCTGTCTTTTGGGGATTTGTCATGACCCGAGCCTAGGTCATAGCCTTGATGAGCATCCCAAACCATGAAGGCCCGGAACACCCATTCTCTATCTGGTTATCATGCACAACATTCGTAATCATAATAAAATGCGGAATTGAAACTGAGTACAGAATACATGGTCAAGTTTTGCAACATTTCTGAATAATACTATCTGACATCAGTCCGCGAAATCTCTATTAACAAGACAAACATCTGTCTGAAAAAAAACTGGGACAAGGCCCCCAGTAAAAAGAAAACATAATAAATAAGAAAATGTCTGACATAATTAGGTCTTCCGAATAATACTAGGCTCACCACTGCGAGATCAAGTCTGCAAATCCGAGAATGTCTACCTTGCTCCGGCCTACCTCTAGGCGCGGGAGAACTAGCTAATGAAGGAACCAGAACAGGTGGACGTCTCTGAAATTAAGGGCGGCTCCTTCCAAGGAATCTAGGCCGGCTAAACTAGTGCTGATGAGATCTAGTCCTCTTGTTACACCTCAACCTATCTCTCTCTCTAAGCTTATCTACATCTATCTATTGGGCATGAGTCATAAACCTAGCAAGATCTATATCCTTATGCAACATCACAACCCTACACTCCTTCAGTACCATTCCAGAAACACCAATCACAAATTTACTTATACCAACCCGAGTGTCATGAGCACACTTGGCCAATTTATTGAACTTCAAGCAATACTCCTTAACAGACATGGAGCCTTGCCTCAATTTTATGAACTCCTTAATCTTAGCCTCCCTCATCTTAAGTGGAAAGAACTAATCCAAGAAGGCAACTTGGAATAATTTCCAAGTCATCGGAGCGGTATTCTCACCTCTAACCTTCTTCCACGATACAACCCAATCATAAGCAATGTCTTTTAATTTGTAGGATGCCAATACAACACTCTCTTTTTCCAAAACCTATATCACATCATTGATCTTCCTCACCTCCTCCAAGTACAACAGGGGGTGCTCGTCTATCTTGGACCCATAAAAGTCAGGTGGATTCATCCGTATAAAGTCACGAATCCTAGCCGCAGCTACATCACCACCCTGCCAATTAGAAATTAGAGCCAGGTTATTAGCCCTAACATTTGTGGTGACCGCTTAGGCTAACGCCTGAAACGCCGCCCGAAACTCAGCATGGGACTCCGTCTCATTCAAGGGATTAAAAGGTGGGGGTTGCTCATCATTTTTTCCATGGACATTCGCTCTTCGAGGAGGCATGTTTTTGAAAATAGAAGAGCACAGATCATTAGATAACAGGGACAAATGTAGGCACAATAGAATAAAAAAAAAGAAACAACTTTTTCCTAAAATATCTCATAGCCTCTTTCTCATAGATGTGGTGCGCTACACACTGATGATCACGACTTTACTCAACACGGCTTGTCAGACTCCCTAAGACTCATTAGAAACCTTAGGCTGGGATACCAAGTTTGTAACAACCCGAAATTGCCTCCTGGGATGTCACACGGTGCTTAAGGCTACAAGTAGCCCAAAGCTACCCTTAGAGCCGGTTTCTACCCAAAAACACCCAATTATAGATTAGGATAGACTTAAACACTCGCATAGAAATATCACAAAAACGGAAATAAGAAAGGATAATTGGTTCATATGACCACAACATAGAGAAATATCAACAAAATCAAAATACTGATCCTTCTCGACATATCATAAGTCTGATACTAGTCTGACAAAGCCTCTATAAATTAAAATCTAGAGACCCATTGGGACAGGCCCCAACTGACCCAAAATGGACTAAAAAAACATAGTATCTCAAGCACAGTAGACATCTGAAGATCGGTCCTCGAACTAGGAGGACTCACCACTGTAGAAAATGTAGGCAAGGTACTTGGAGAATCATGGGTGAGGCTGGGACTAAGCACCTGAACCTACATTATAAGACAATGTAGCAAATAGACATATATATGGATCAGTACTTTGGAATTTACTGAGTATGCCAGGGTGTATGTATATGTATAACGTAGTAATGATATTTTCTTCAATCAAATCATGTATGCATAATGAGATGATTCACATAGCTTGAACAAGTATAAAATATAAAACTCATAAGTCATGTAGAATGAAGCATGTAACACAATCTCGTAAGTCATCATTATTTAACTTCAAAATGGGAAACCTTCCCTTACTCTCAATGCCCGAAGGTTAAGGGATTTCAAACCACACTTTCAAGTTATGCATATATCTCAACAGAGTAAAAGTTCTTCAATGCCCAACACTTCACAATCATTTAGAAACTTATATACTTGGTATTCGAAATCATAAAACTTGAAAACATACTTGAAGGAATTTCATTCACTTTAAAAAATATCTCATCTAAAATCAGTACATTCATTACAGAATATCTTTATAATTCAACCATTTAGGGAAAATACCTTATAGAGAAGGAAAATAAGTATTTAATTTCGAAGTTGGAAAGGCAAGGGAGGTTCTCGTAACCGACATAAACCATGCGAGCTATATGAAGTCCAATGTTTTGTCCTCCTAAGGAAGAGACCCCACGTTGGGGAGGAGCATCATACTCTTTCCAAGGAGTATAACCTAGGTCTAGTGATCACTAAATGAAACTCACCCTCGGGCCCACTCATAATAATAATATAATCATCCTCAGGCTCACATCCTACGGTGGCACGCAGTTTTGGGGGTAAGAAACTGTAGTAACTTACCCGCGTGGAGCTAAATACTACTCCCTTTAGATTATCTGTGCTTATCTCATAAAAATTAAATTTTAGAATAATCACATGGTTCACCACAACCCAATAATCAAATCTATAATCTCATATATTGAAGTGGATTTCAAAGCTCAAGGACCGTTAGGTCAATTCATTTCTCAATCATCTCAAAATATTCAAAACATGGGTGGTCATAGCACAAGAGTTCATAATTTCACAAGTCTCAAATGGGGCTTACTAACCCATAATTAAATCTCAAGTTAAAGCTTATCAAAACCATAATATATAGCATATAGATTCTTAAATCATGTGGAAATCTGGAAATTTCAGCAATTCATCTCAAAATAACAATCTAGTTATATGCTTCAATATCTCAACATTTCAAATATAAGCTTCTCAAGGAGTAAAGTCATGGGGTTTATCCAGCTGTAAAAACTCAAGAATACATGTTGAAATCATGCCATTTAACTCTCAATTCATGAGAAATAGCAACATAATGCTTTCAATAAATATGGGTGAAAACTCCAATTCAAACTCATGTAAAACCCCCATAATTTCTGCAAAATCATGATGTAAATAAATATTTTGGGCACAAGGGTGAAAGGGTTACCCAAGTTCAAAACCCCACATACCTTGAGTTAGAATCTTTGGAGTAACTCTCACTTTTGGAACTCTATTATTGCTCTAGAATGAGGGTTCTTGAGGTCCTTAACTTGGAAACCTTAAATCTTGATTCCATTTAGAAAATCCATGGTGGATTCTTGAGATTTATGTAAGAGGTTTTGAGTATTTAGGGTTCTTGTTGAGAGAAAACTTGATAAAAACCCTTATAGGATTCTTGTAAATGGATGTGATTTAGTGTTTCCATGATTTTATAGGCTTGGAAAAGGTCCAAAATGCCCTTTTAAATATCTGTGCAAAACTGGAAAAATGAAATTGGAACCCAATTTCGAAGGCCTCCGCAATATGCCACTAATCGCGTTGGATCTCTGGAACATGACAATTGGGAAATTGACAACATCCGCAATGCGGAGCCATGTATTTTCCCACTAGTTCGGACCTGGGACTCCTCCGCGATGCACCACTATCGCGAAGTCCCACTGGGAATTGACAATTGCTAAATGAACCCTCTCTGCGATGCACTAGGCTCTCAAATGATGCAATTTTTACGGTGAAGGCGTAAATTGGCCATAACTTCTTACCCGAGTGTCCAATTTGGGCAAATCTTATATCGATGGCAAGCTTATCAGATTTCCTACATGATAAAAAGTTAAAATTAGGGACATTATAGATAGTTATCATGATACTCACTTAGGAAGACACTTCTCAATCTTTTAGGGCTAGAATTACGTCTCACTCGACAAGACCTAAGGCTCAAACTATGAGGGAACTTTGTGGGACCTTACAACTACCCTCTTTTCCATACTAGTGGCAAGCACAATCAGGGTATTTGCAAAGCTAGCAGTAGTATTTGTTTTGAATGTGGCAAGCAAGGCCACAGAGTTAGGGACTATCCTCAGCTAGGTCCTCAGGGTCAATAGAATCGCTCTTCAACTTATTTCGGTCGCCCAAATTAGCAGGGTGCAAAATCCAGTGCTACTAGTGGGCAACGCCTAAATCATCTCTATGCTCTACAGTCCTGAATAGATCAGGAAAATTCTCCTAATGTTAACTACTGGTACATTACAGTTCTTTCTATTCATATTTATGGTTTTCTAGATCTAGGAGTTTCTGTGCCTTTTGTTACTCCCTATATTGCAGGCGATTTCAAAATCAATCCCAAAATCCTTCCAGAGCCCTTTGCAATCTCTACCCTAGTGGGTAAAACCATCATAGCCCCGTGGGTATACAGGAACTGCCCGATTATGATATTTTGGAAAGTCACTTCAGCAGACTTAGTCGAATTAGAGATGACTAAATTTGACATCATTTCACGGCATGGATTAGCTTCATTCCTTCTATACCACATTCAATTTCATAAATAGAATAGTCTAGTTTTAGTTCCCAAATTAACCCAACCTTGAGTGGAAGGGTAGTGTATCTGCTTTCAGGGGTCAGCTTGTTTCGTACCTTTGGGCAAGGAAAATAATATCTAGAGGATGTTTCTATCATCTTGATCGAGTTAAGGAAACTAGTTCTGAAACTCGCAGCCTTGAATTAGTCCCAGTAGTAAATGAATATTCAGATGTCTTTCCCAAAGATTTTCTGAGAATTCTTCTTGAAAGGGAAATAGACTTCGGCATTGAACTTCTTCGAAATACTCAGCCTATCTCTATTTTGCTGTATAGAATGGCACCATAAGAACTCAGAGAACTGAAAGAATAATTGAAGAATCTCTTAAATAAGGGATTCATGCACAAGAAAGATGGTTCTCTTAGAATGTGTATAGACTACCGCCAGCTCAATAAGGTCATGGTAAGAACAAGTATCCTCTTCCCAGAATCAATGACTTATTTGACCAACTTGAGGGTGCCAGTTATTTCTCTAAGATAGATCTTAGATCTGGATATCAACAGCTCAGTGTTAGGGAATGTAACATTTCAAAAATATCTTTCCAAACTGGCTATGGTCACTTTGAATTTCTAGTCATGTCATTTGGTCTTACCAATGCCCCAATAGCTTTTATGGAATTGATGAACCGTGTGTTCAAGTAGTACTTGGACATGTTCATCATAGTCGTCATGGATGATATTCTGCTCTATTCCCGTAGTAAGTGTGATCATGCAGACCATTTTAGGATAATACTTTAGAATCTTAAAGATCATCCGCTATTCACCAAATTCAGTAAGTTTAAATTTTGTTTAAGGTCAGTAGCACTCCTTGATCACATCATTTTCGATGATGGCATTAGAGTTGATCCTTAAAAGATTGAAGCAGTAAGAAATTGGCCCAGACCTGTCTCTCTATCGGATATCAAGAGTTTCTTGGGTTTGGCTAGCTATTACAGATGGTTTATTAAGAGATTTTCCTCTATTCCATCCCCTATGTCCAAATTGACTCAGTAAAAAGTCAAGTTTTAGTGGTAAGATCCTTGTGAGAAGAGTTTTAAGGAGTTGAAGACTCGACTTACCTCAGCTCGAGTTTTAGCTCTTACAAATGGTCCAAATGAGTTCGTAGTGTATTTTGATGCATCCAGAGTAGGTTTTGGTAGTGTCCTTATGCAGCATGGTAAGGTCATAGCCTACGCCTCCAGACAGATTAATCCCCATTAAAAGAATTACCCTACTCATGATCTTGAGTTAGTAGCCATAATATTTTACTTAAAGATTTGGAGGCATTATCTATACGGTGTTTATGTAGATATGTTCACAAATCGTAAGAGTCTTCAGTATGTCTTTTATCAGAAATATCGTAATCTTCTTTAGAGAAGGTGGTTAGAGATCTTGAAATGTTATGACATAAGTGTTCTCTATCATTCGGGCAAGGACAACGTAGTGGCCATTGCTCTTAGTAGAGTATCCATGGGTAGTGTTTCTTATGTTGAGGATAGTAAGAAGAAGTTAGCTCAGGATGTCCATCAACTCTCCAGACTAGGCGTTCTCTTAGTCGATATAGATGAGGATGATTATGGGTTCAGAGTAGTTCAGAATCATCTCTAGTTTTTGAGGTGAAAGAAAATCAAGATAGAGATCCCAGCCTTGTCAAGTTAAAAGAGTCAGTTCAGGATCAGAAAGTAGAGGTTTTCTCCTAAGGGGAGATGATGTCCTTCATTGTTAGGGTCGTCTCTTTGTTCTAGTGTAGATGACTTTAGGAAGAAAATTCTTACAGAAGTGCATGGTATGCATTACTCTATTCATCTACGGGACACAAAGATGTACCGCGACTTGCGGGAGATCTATTGGTAGAGTGGGATGAAGAGAGATGTTGCAAAGTTTATTGCTAAGTGCTCTACATATATGCAACTTAAGTAGAGCATCAGAAGCCTAGTGGGTCTATGCAGGAGTTCAGTATTCCTACTTGGAAGTGGGAAGTTGTGAACATGGACTTTGTGATGGGTTTTCCTCGAACTCGTCATCAGCATGATTCAGTTTGGGTCATTGTAGATAGAATAACCAAATCAGCTCATTTCCTTCCAATTCATACCTCTTATTCGGCCGAGGATAATGTCAAGCTCTACATCCAGGAGTTGGTCAGACTGTATGGTATTCCGTTGTCTATTATCTCAGAAAGAGGTACCCAGTTTACCTCTCATTTTTGTAAAGCATTCCAAAAGGGTCTTGGTACCCAAGTTCATCTTAGTACACCCTTTCATCCTCAGACAGATGGTCAAGCAGAAAGGACCATTTAGACCTTAGAAGATATGCTAAGAGAATGTCCAATTCATTTCAAGGAAAGTTGGGATGACCACTTGCCTTTGATTGAATTTGCATACAATAATAGCTATCATTCAAGTATTTGGATAGCTCCATTTAAAGATCTCTATGGTAGGAGATGTAGATATCCAATTGGTTCGTTCAAAGTTAGTGAGGCCTCAGTCATAGGGCCTGACTTAGTATTCGACGCCTTAGAAAAAGTCTAATTGATCAGAGAAAGACTTTGGGCTGTTCAGAGACGACAAAAATCTTATGTACATGTTCGTAGAAGAGATCTCGAGTTTATGATTGGTTACTATGTCTATCTTAGGATCTCTCCCATGAATTTAGTGAAGTGGTTCGGCAAGAAAGGGAAACTCAGTCCCCGATACGTCGGTCCCTTCAAGATTCTCAGTTGATTTGGAAAGGATGGTTACGAGCTCAAATAGCCTTTAGATCTAGCCTCGATTCATCCAGTATTTCATGTTTCTTTGCTCAAGAAGTGCATTGATGACCTATCAGTTGTAGTCCCTTTTCAGAGCATTGATGTTCAGAACACTCTCTTATGAAGAGATTCTAGTCGAAATCTTAGACTATCAGACTTATAGATTAAGGAACAACAAAGTCCCTCTAGTTAAGGTTCTTTGGAAAAATCAGTCTATTGAGGGAGATACTTCAGAAGAATAGGCATACATGCGTACCAAGTATCCTCAACTCTTTTTCGCCAACTCAAATCAAGATCAGGGTAATAGTTCTCCTTAAGCTTACTCAGTTTCATGTTCAATGTTCATTACAAACTTGGTATGTTGTTTCATGCTCATGTTCCCATTATAAACATGGTATCACGTACCATTCCATATTCACTTATACACTCATGTATCAATTCAGTTATGTAATTACGAATCAGACATGCATTGTCACTGTGATAAATTTAGTTCTTCAGAACACTTAGTTATGCATTCATGAATCAGTTACACAGGCATCATAAATGCATGTTCAGTATTATATGTTCAGCTTGTCAGTCATGTTAGTCATGAGATCATGTTCCAATTATTCATATTCATTATGTACGTCAGTTATCTTTTCTCCCCTTTCAATCAGTCTCATTCAAGGACGAATGTTCTCAAGGGGGAGATATTGTAATATCCTATACTTTTTCTAGCAAATTTCATCTCAAGAATATTAAGTATTATCTTTTAAATTGAATGATGGTTATTCCATGATGAATTTTCAATATTTTCACTTTTTGTTATCTGAGAAATTCAATAAGCTTTAAAACGATATAAGATTTGCCCAAATCCAATTACTGAGTCAGACGTTACCATTATTTTTAGTTCCCATCGTAAAACAATGCAATATTACTCAGTGGAAAGCTGCACCACAAGTGGAAATGGCATTCAAAAAATTCCAGTATGTGTTCGTGATTATGGTGTATCGCGCCAGAGCCCAAATTCAGAATTGTCCTTTTTTCCAGTGTCATAGTGCGATTTCATCCACGTCTCACCAAATTTCCAGGTCAGAAAAGAAGAGGCAACGCGATGGCTCCATGTCGCACCTTTCCTCAGTTTCTCAATTTTCAAATTCCTGTAACACAGCACGAGAGCACAACGTCACGCCAGGGGTTCAGTTTGGGAAAATTTTACTGAAATTAACTGATGCGTCCAGGGTTAAAAGTGTCAACTTTCCATCCCGATTTAAGCCCTTTAACACGTGATTCAGCCACTCTTCACCCAAAATACACTCTCTTCACTCAAAAACCTCTTAAGAACAAGCTAGGATTTTCATAGAATATCCAATTCCAAAATAATTTCTCCGTCAATCTTCATGAAATCACGAATTAAGGTATGCGTAGTGTTCATTCATGGACTCCTTTCATCCATGAAGCCCAAGAATCTATTTTCTAAGTTTAAATTTATGGGTTTCTTTATGAATTTGATATTGTGTTAGTTTTGTTTATGTTTAAAATGTTCAATTGAATTCAAATCCATGTTGGGTGATCAATTTTTTATGAAGTTGATTGGTATAGATGTATATTCATGTGAACCTATGAATAAACCCTAGGATGATGAAATTAGAGATAAATCATGATGATTAATTGTACTATAATGATGTCTACATGTGCTATGCCTTCCATGTGTTTGATTAAATTCCTTGATGAAGAAACAATGCCCAACTAATATGATATCATGAAATCCCCATGTATGTACAAATTATGCCTATCACATATTTTGATGGAATGCTTCTATAAATGTATTATGGACTATGATGTTAGTTATATGTTCAGTAAGCTATGCTTTGTCAGTTTCCTTCCATCGAGTCCAGGGGGTATTTGTACCCGAAATATTAGCTGTGTGCCTAGAGCCATGTCATGTTTCCATGATACTCTTTTTCAAGATATGAATCCTTATATTTCATATAGTCTTATAACTCAAGAAATAGCCATGATCTCATAAACTCAATCAGTTGTCAGATATCAGTAATATTCCATTAGTCAATGGAATTCAGTGACTCAGTCCATGTTCAGTTCAGTTAATTATGTTTAGTGTCTATTCAAATGGGAGTAGAAATTAGCACCAAGTGAACCCAAGGATGGGAACTCACCTATTATGTTAGGGTGTGATTCTTAGAAGCAATCCTTGCGTTCCATAACTATGTAGCCTGCATAGGTTGAGACATCATAGCCTTCTATACGAGGGTAGATGAGGTGGCTTAGCCTTCTCTCATCATCTAGAAACCATGTAAAACACCATGATATTGAGAAGATCACTTTCAAACCTTAAAACATCGCTTTCAAATCATTCACAATAAAATTATAAACTTTAGTTTGCAACAAGAGAGGGATTTCATACTCATGCTCTCAATCAAATCTTATAAAATACACAAAATTCATATATATATAGTTACAATTCAATTCTCATGAAAAGTCGTTCAAAACATGTATTTCAATCAAAACAATCCCATGATGCATAATCTTCAAAAATCATATCGTATACTTCATTATAAATCATAATTGGGGATCTTTAATCTTGATAAAACATTTAAACTTATGCCCAAGTTTTTTAGAGTAGTACAACATACCGCAGTTTACTTAGGAGGAAGAGTGGAATCCGAATCACACTTTAGTTTGTGGAATTCTTAGCTTGGAATGATAAACTCTTGATGTTAGGAGAAGGAACTAGGATTTTGCTTTTTGTGTAATAGGAGTATTTTCTGCTAAAATCAAGCCTAATATGACTAGATTATAATTTAATCTCATTTTTGGATAGATTAGGGTTGGGGAAAACACCCATTTGTCCTTAAAAAATGTGGATAAAAATAATGCAGTCCTGGTCCCCCTTCACGTTGTGACCCCCTAAAATGGGGAATAGGCTCGCATCACAACACCCAGAAATAGGAATAGGCTCTCATCGCGATTCCCAGAAATGGGAAAAATACTTGCATCGCGGTCCTATCTTGATACCTTACTATTTTGGACCTTCAAACTCACCCTTATGCTAGTCCAAAAAATCTGAAACTAATCCGGGATATACCCTTGAAACCCCCGATCAAGAATCAACTTACAAATTAACTTTCCGAGGTCAGGAAGGTCAAATTAAAAGCCTTAAAGATTAGGAGCTCAAAATGTGACTTAGTCCTTATTACACTTAGGAAATTTTCAAGTTTCTAGCCTCTTGTACATGCTTCTAGGTGATATCAATTTGAAAAAACTATGGGGCATTACAGCACCTCCCTAAATTTTAAGTTGATGATACCCAAACAAAATATCTATCTTAGAAAATAATTTGGCACCTTGTAACTGATCAAACAAGTCATCTATCCTTGGAAGAGTATACTTGTTCTTAACCATTACTCTATTCAACAACCTATTATCAATGCATATTCGAAAGTAACCATCCTTCTTACACACATATAAATTGGTGCACCCGACAATGATACACTAGGATGGATGAAACACTTATCCAGAAGATCCTTAAGTTGCTCCTTCAATTCTTTCAACACATTCAGAGCAATTTTATAAGAAGGAATAAATATTAGACGAGTTTCTGAAACTGAATCAATACCAAACACAATTTCCTAATTCGGAGGAACACCATAAACATTATCCAAAAAGACCTTAGGAAACTCATTTGCCAATGGAACAGAAAACAAAGATGGACCTTCTGAGTTAGAATCCTTGACCCTGACCCAACACAGAATGTAATCAAAGGAACTTTAGATACGGTTCTCCATATGAGTCAATAGTACGACATGTACCCTACAAAATTACTCATACCACAAAAGTCATACCCATTCCAGAAGATAATTCACCAAACACCAACACTTGTTAGCATATGATAAGACCATACCAAATGTACCCCATTATACGACTTGCACCCACTTGTCTTATGAAGTCTAGAAACCAGAATTCTAATAAATTATCTAAGGTTCAAAACCCAGGGTGTTTCATATCCCTTCTTAACCCCTCTTGACCCTATGAAATAAAACACCTTTTATGGATTTATTAACATATTTTGAATCACTCAAACACTCTTAAATATTCTCAAATCACTCTTAAGCTCTTTGTTTATGAGAGACGCTAGGGTTTTTTCAAGGTGGTTAAATTATAGGCTTTCAAGGGCAAATCTGTCTGTACTCTTTGGTATCTATGGAATATTACTCCTCCCTCATTGATATTTCAACTAAAGACATGGTTAATAAATGGTTTGCATAGCATAATTGTGATATTTTTTTAGGTTTTATACTATGTGTTGGTGGGTTTGGTTAATTATAGTTTGTTAATGTTTTCCCATGGTTATTTATGTTATACTTATGGTTTAGACTTAAGGTTCCATGGGAATGGTCAATTAGTACTTGATTTTTGGTTTTGGAAACAATGTTCCCTCTATATGTTTGATAAAAAGTCCTATAAGAATGGTTTTATTACATAGTTGGACTTTCATTGAAAACTTTGGATTGCATAATATGGTTATGGAACCTAAATTGGTTTTAATGACTTTAAATGGTTTGGGAAGGACTTGGTGGCTATGTCTTTTGTTTTAATTAAAACCATGTGGGGAACATAGTAATCCCCTAAGTCATTGTAATAATTGAACAATGGGGTATATGGGAATCCCCTAAGTGTTAGATAATGACATTACTTGAAAGCTATAGTTGATATGACTATTCCACTTCATAATATCTTGGTCATTAATATAGGGAATTAGTAGTTTTGTTGTGTGCTAATGGTTTTAATTGAGAAATAATGGCGGGTTGTGATAGTTATCCATGAAGGTCTTAGTCTAAAAGAAGGACATTGGAAACTCATGTTTGCCAACAAGAGGTTTGTTCATGATGAACATATACATATAGGGTACACGGGAATCCCTTAAGTTATTCTTTTATATATGTATCATTGAGGGTGAAGGGTACACGATAATGTCTGAACCCTATGATATCTCTTATTCATGCAGCTACATGAACTGGGGCCTATATAGGGGTAAGACTTGATCCATATAGCCTGTGGGTGGTTTTACGATGGTTAAGCTACACATACCCAATTTAAAGGTCTTAAATGCATGCTATGCCCAATTTTTTTTCTAAAATAGATTATATATATTTATGAATGTGATTGCATATGGTTATTGTCACGACTCGAGTCTGGTACTCATGAACGCCAATCATAAAAATTAAGAAAAAAATGTGAAATATAACAAATGGGATCATGGTCATACTCTGTGTTCGGTTTAACATTTCAAAATTAAGTAAATCAACAACTAGACATCATCGAATCTAGTCTGTGAAATCTCTATTACATAGGAAATTATCAAACTGACTAAAAATGGGACAAGGCCCCTAGTGGACCTAAGCCAAAGTAAATGACATGTATCTGAAAAGTAATAGGCCTTTTGAAATAGAGAAGGCTTACCAACTTCAAACTTCACTTCTTTTTAAAAAACTCTACTGCTTAGCAGGACCTCTAGACTGAGCCTCAGACCCTGAAATATAGGGGGCCAATACAATTGTACTGCTATGCAGAGCAATCCAAAATAATGAAGTTATGCATATATAATGTAGGTGAGAGCAAGTCATAAAACATTATGCATGAAATAGGTCAAAATACATAGGCCATCTCGAATGCTCTAAAAACAATCTTGTAAATGCAACTCTATGCTTTGTATTACTTCTGAGCTAGGTGGTATACCCTACAACTCTAAAATTCCATGAGATATATGGAATATTCCCTTGACTCAGTAGCCAAGCCCAAACTCAAGTTTGCCGCAATAGTTGGAGTCTGTGCTCTTAGACATCACAGGGAACTAGGCCAACATATAATCCCTCTTCGGGAAGTAATGAAACCCGTATCGACAAAAAAACTATTTTGGGTTAGGAGATATTTGAACTCAAGCCTTCTTCGCGCAACTGCTTTACCCTCTTTAAGCCCATTTTTAGCCCTTTAAGACATGTATTCTCTGAAATCAAGTCTGAAACTCTTACTCTCTTATGGCATTCATTTATATGGTATCATCATACCATTGACTTGAAAGTCGAACCCCTAAGCCATAAAATATAATAATATAATCTCTTATTTCAAAACATAAAGTTTAGACCACCATACTTTAAATAATTCAAGAAGATTCACACTTCAAAACATTTGTCAAATTACGTAAAGAATCTCTCTTTCTAATATTTCAACAAAACATGTGGTGGTCATGTGTTTTTGACAAGCTATACAATTCTTCAATATTTATTTTCAAAATTTATTAATATGTAAAACCCCCTCTCTTCAATTAAAACCCATAATCAAATCATAAATAATAATCAAGACATTTGTATCATGCTTCTCAAGATGCATTCAAAATAATCCATATCATATATAAAAAGACTGGGAAATCATAAAAAGAGAGGGATTCTATATGTTTATGCTCTCAATAAAATATTCAAACCCAATTTCATACATACATATATACGAGTACAAATAAATTTGGGGGAAAGGCCTCAAGACCAAAACAATAATATAGTTAAAGAATTCATAAAGCAAGATTGTATATGTAATTCCCAAACCCATAACAAATTTATGATCTCACAATGTTTAAATGGTATTGAAACAATTTCCTTATGCCTATTCCATTTTAGGAAAACCCCATATACCTTAGATCACTTAAGAGGAAGGGTGAAATCCGAATCTCTCTTAAGTTCATAAAATTCTTAACTTCAAAGAGATTGTTTGATTTGATAGATTGTAAGAGGTTTCTGATGTATTTTGCCTCAAAATATAATTAATTTCATGTTAATACAGAGTTTAGATTGAGGTGAATTCACTAATATACCACTCCTGACCCACAATTTAAAAAGAAATTATGAACTGGGCACCAATGCACCAATCGACGCGATGCGTCGATATGCATCGGTCTACTATTTTATCGATGTGACACATCAACTTCATATCCATTTACTATTTCATTGACGTGTTCATCAATGTGGCACGTTGGTTCACTGTTTCCAACATCCACTCTCACCTTTAACGCTGTCCAAAAAATTCAAAACTTCCCTGACACATCCCCTTTACTCCCCAGAACATGATACAACATAAAAATCCATATCTCAAGATTGTAAAAATTGATTTAGAGATAATACAAGTTTAGGAGCTTAAAGTATGACTAAGTCCTTTTTGAAACTTAGGAAATATTCACTTTGCCAGCCTCTCAAACATGCTACTGGTGAGATACCACGCAGAAATTTTTTTTGCAGGGTGTTACATTATCCCCCTCGGGATCATTCATCTCCAAATGATGACGCGGAACACAGGTAAGCATGATTTATCTCAGTGAGTAGAATATAAAAAGAATAAGGTAAGGATTGTACCTTCCATTTCATCATTCACCGGATCACAAAAATTTGGGTATCTTGCACGCATATCGTCCTCCGACTCCTAAGTATCTTCCTCCACTTTTTGATTTTTCCATAGCACCTGAACAGAAGTTATTTCCTTACTTCTCAGCTTCTGAACTTGATGATCCTGAATAGCAATAGGTTCTTCTTCTTATGTCAAAGAGTCTTTCACATTGATTTCCTCTATAGGCAACACCAAGGAATGGTACCTAATACACTTTTTCAGCATAGAAACATGGAACACGAGATGTACGGAGCCTAAAATCACGGGCAGTCACAATTCATAGGCAACTCCACCTATCTTTCTCAAAATCTGGTATGGTCTTATATAATGAGGACTAAGTTGCCCCTTCTTCCAAAACGCATAATTCCCTTCATTGGGGAGATTTTAAGAAATGCCCAATCATCAACCTCAAATTCTAACTCTCTTCTTCTAACATTGGTATAGGATATCTGATGACTCTGAGCTATCTTATGTCATTCCCTAATAATTTTTACCTTCTCTATTGCCTAATGTACAACATCAGGCCAAAAAAACTGCGTTTCACAAATTTCATACAATCCAATCTCTGATCTACACCTTCTCCCATAAAGTTCTTTAAAAGGAGCCATCTTAATGCTGGCATAGTAACTATTATTGTAGGCGAAATCTATCAATGGAAAATGATCTACCCAACTACCCTTGAAGTCAATTACACAGGCCTTCAACATATCCTCTAGGATCTGAATAGTGCGTTCAGCTTGCCCATCGTTCTGATGGTGGAATGCAGTACTCAGGTTCACTTGGGTACCTAAACCTCTCTGGAAAAATTGCCAAAACTGTGAAGAGAATTGCATACCTCGATTAGATATAATGGATACTAGTGTCCCATGCAAGCAAATTATTTTCTCAATTTATATCTTGGCATAATCATCTCCCGAATAGTTAGTCCTCACAGGAAGAAAGTGAGTTGATTTGGTCAGCCGGTCCATAATTACCCAAATGGAATCATATTGGGTTCGGGATCCTGAAAGTCCCATGATGAAGTCTATTTTTATCATCTCCCATTTCAATATAGGCAAAGCTATATCTTGGAAAGTTCCATCGGGTCTCAAATGTTCTACTTTAACTTGTTGGCAATTCAATCACTTGGAAAGAAAATCATCAACATCATGTTTCTTATTATTCCACCAATATATAGCTTTAAGATCATGGTACATATTAGTATAGCCTGGGTGAACCACATATCTCAAGGTGTGAGCTTCATCAAGGATCCTCCCTCACAAACCATCCAAATTTGGTACACACATCCTGCAAGGTACCTCAAAATACCATCACCTCCAATTTAAAATTCCATCACCATATGTTGACCTACATCTTTCTTAATCTGCACAAAGATGGGATCCCCAGCCTGTTTCTCCTTAACTTTCGCACATAAGGAAGATTTATCTACTTGATACACAACTACTTCTCCATCTTCAAAATAAAAAATTCATACCCCTAGATTTGCAAGCTGGTGAATATCTTTCACCATCTCCCTCTTTCCTTCCTAAACATGAGAAAGAATACCCATAGATAATCTGTTGAGGGCATCGGCCACCATATTGGCCTTGCCCAGATGATAGTGTAGGCTCATGTCATAGTCCTTCAATAGTTCCAGCCAACACCTCTATTTGTGATTCAGTTCTTTTTGTGAGAAAACATACTGCAAACTTTTATGGTCAGTAAATATATCAACATGTTCCCTGTAAAGATAGTGTCATCATATTTTAAGTGTAAACACCACAACCGCTAAATCCAAGTATTGAGTGGTGTAATTTCGCTCGTGCAACTTCAATTTCCTAGATGCATAAGATACCACCTTGCCATGTTGCATAAGTTGACATCCAATTCCCACTCAAGACGCATCACAACATACAAAAAAACCCTTCGTACCCTCGGGAAGGGTTAAAATAGGTGCAGTAGTCAACTTGTCTTTCAACTTCTTGAAACTATTCTCGTAGGAGTCAGACCACATAAATTTCACCTTTTTCAAAGTAAGCCTAGTAAGTGGAGCAGCTATAGATGACAAACTCTCTACAAACCTTCGATAATACCCCACCAAACCCAAGAAGCTCTGAATATCGGTTGGAGTCGTGGGTCTAGGCCATTATCTTACTGCCTCAATATTTTATGGATAAACTTTAATTCTCCCGCTAGACATAATATACCCCAAAAAGAAATAACATTAAGCCAGAATTCACACTTAGAAAATTTTGCATACAATCTATGATCTTTGAGGATCAGAAGAATAATTCGAAGGTGATTGGTATAATCCTTCTCACTCATAGAATAAATAAAAATATCGTCAATGAAGACTGTGACAAACAGATCTAAAAATTGAAAGAACACCCTATTCATTAGGTGTAGGGGTGTTAGTCAATCCAAAGAACATGACTAAGAATTCATAATGTCCATATTGGGTTTGAAAATCTGTTTTGCGAATATCAACCTCCCTAACGTTCAACTGATGATACCCCATCAAAGGTCTCAGATGAACCAGATGCAGACTTGACATCCTCTGACTGTCTGGTTTGTGAAACGACCAACTGTGCAATCATATGCATCGACTTTATGAACTCAACATTTGATATCTCTCTATAGGGAGGTTGGGTATGGTTAGTCCCTGACCGGGGAGCCCTAGGTACCCTGGGTGGGCTGGTCAAAACACATGAGACTGCCTGAGCAATAAAAAATTCAAGAGTTTGAACCCTATTATGTGTCCTCATCCCATAGGTCGGACGAACATCTTCAGCTTGGGCGTTCTAATCATTGGAGCAATGTGGAGGCATGATAGCTTTTTTGAAAATCAAGATACTAATGATTCCGGGACTTTCAGACTCTACCGCACGAACTAAATCACAAAGAAGGGAAACATTCCTAAGCACCTAGTAGCCTAATACTTATAAATGTTGTACGCTACACACCTATAAATAGGACTCTACCCGATGAGGTTTTTCAGACATCCTGGGACCATGAACCATTATCTAATACCAAGTTTGTCATCACCCAAGTTGGGAACCTGGCCACAAAAAACATCTCAAACCGTATAGGCCCACACGTCTCTTCCCATGAAAAATATTCATAATAATAAAGAAAATTATGTAGAATATAACAAATGGAATCATGGGCACACTCTAAGTTTTGTTTAACATTTTAGAAAGTAAATAAACAATTAGAGAATATCTGATCCAGTCTACGAAATCTCTATTACATATAAAATTATCAAGCTATCTAAAATATGGACAAGGCTCCCAGTGGACCTAAACCAAAGTAAATGAAAAGTATCTGAAAAGAAATAGGCATTTAGGAATAGAGAAGGCTCACCAACTGCACACTTCACTTCTTTCTGAAAAACTCTATGGCTTAGTAGAACCTCTAGATTGAGCCTCAGATTGGGAAATATAGGGGGTCAATACAATTGAACTGGTATGTAGAGCAATCCAAAATAATAAAGTTTGACACATATAACATAGGTGAGAGAAAGTCATAAAACATTATGGATGAAAAAGTTTAAAATACATGGGCTATCTCATATGCTCTTAAAACATTCTTGTAAATGCAACTCTAGGCTTTGTATTGCTTTTGAGATAGGTAATGTACCCTATAACTCTGAAATTCCACGGGCTAAATGGAATATTCCCTTGACTCGGTAGCCAAGCCCCCAACTCATGCTTGCCGCAAGAGTTGGAATCTCTGTCTCTGATACGCCACAGGGCACTAGGACAGCGTATAGTCCCTCTTGGGGATGAAATGAAACCTGTATTGGCAAGACACGATTTTTTTCTAGGATTTATTTGAACTTAATCCTTCTTCAGTCAACCACCTAACCCTCTTTAAGCCCATTTTTATCTCTTTAAGAAATGTATTCTCTGAAATAAAGTGTGAAACTCTTACTCTATTATGAGATTCATTTATATGGTATCATCATACCTTTGACTTGCAAGTAGAATCTCTAAGCCATAAAATATCATAATATAATCTCTTATTTCAAAACATAAAGTTTGGACGACCATACTTCAAACAATTCAAGAATATTCAAACTTTAAAACATTTGTCAAATTATGCAAAGAATCTGTCTTTCCAATATTTCAACAAAAAATATGGTGGTCATGTATTTTTGACAAACCATACAATTCTTTATTATTTATTATCAACATTTTTCAACATGTAAAAACCACTCTCTTTAATTCAAAACCATAAACAATAATCAAGACATTTGTATCATGCTTCTAAAGATACATTCAAAATAATCCATATCATATGAAAAGATTTGAAAATCATAGAAAGAGAGGTATTCCATATGTTCATGCTCTTAATTAAATATTCAAACCCAATTTCATACATACATATATACGAGTACAATTAAATTTTTGTGAAAGGCCTCAAGACCCAAACAATAATATCATTAAAGAATTCATAATGCAAGATTGTATATATAATTCAAAAATCCTTCACAAATTCATGATCTCATAATGTTTAAATGGTATTGAAACAATTTCCTTATGCGCATGTAGTTTTATGAAAACACCACGTACCTTAAATCACTTAGGAGGAAGGGTGGAATCCGAATCTCGCTTAAGGTCTTAAAATTCTTGACTTCAAAGATGAACTCTTGATCTTAGAGGAAGAGATTAGGGCTTTTGATTTGAGATATTTTAAGAGGTTTTTGATGTATTTTTCCCAAAAAATGATTTAATTTTGTGTTAAGACGGAGCTTAGATGAGGAGAATTGACTAATATACCCCTCCTAATCTGGAATTTAAAAAGAAATCACAAGCTGGGCACCGACGCATCAACCGATATGATGCATTGATATCGCATCGGTCCACTATTTCATTGATTCGTTCATCGAAGCGGCATGTCAAATTTGCATTGGTTCACCATTTAATCTATGCATTCATCGACACGGCGCATCGAATTCGCGTTGGTTCACTATTTCCAACATCCAATCTCACCTCTAATGCTATCTAAAAAAATCTGAAACTTCCCCAACACATCCCCTTTACTCCCCAGAGCATGAAACAACTTAAAAATATATATATCAATATTGGAAAAATCAAATCAGATATTACACAAGGTTAGGATCTTAAAATATAACTAAGTCCTCTTTAACACTTAGAAAATTTTCAAGTTGCTAGCCTCTCAAACATGCTACTAGATGAGATACAACGTAGAATATTTTTTTATGGGGTATTACAGTTATTTACTTGGTTCTAAATGTTTGAATTATTTTATCCTTATTTTGAGTGCATGATGGCATTCACCTGCTAACCCGTATTTCGACACTATAACTCCACGCGATGCATGAACCGACCATACTCCTCCTGCTCAGTGATTGTATTTGGGGAAATCTTGTGTTGGATTGAAGTGGTGAGATTGTTTACTCTATAAGGCACTATTTTATGTCATTGAATTTTCTACATACTTTTGTCATTACATAGACTTTGGTTTTGGCTATGGTCAGGGGTATGTCCCAACCCGATAAGGTTTTACTTTTGTATAGAGGCTCTATGTGACTACTATGGGTTTGTATTGGAAGCGTCGGTATTGGTGTCAGCCTTGGCATTTGTATTAGTATTAGGGATGGCACTGTATTGATGTATTTTATTTTTGATTATTTAATGATATCTTGTTATATGTTAGGAATTCGTTCGACCTAAGGAGTAGGGCCATTATGGTTAGGTTTTAGGGGTGGTATCCGATCATGGTCAAACTTGAGGAGCACGATAAGACTAGGCCCTAGTTCAGGTCATGTAAATAATGAAGTATGTCTTCAATAGACTTAGAAAACTATGACCACGACATAGGATACTATTATTATGGTGATGATAGATATTGCTACGAAGAAGATGGAAATAATTGAGGTTATGAATATAGCCATGATCAAAAGATGGATGAAAATAAGGTCAAATATTCCAAAAGAGAATGGGATATGAATGATCATCCTAGTTCTAATAGTGAGTATAGAGATGATAAGGAGACATATGATGGTTTTTATAAGGAAGATGGGGCAGGTGAAAAGTATTATACTTCCCATTTTGAGCATAGAGATGATGTAAGGTATAACCCATTCATTTACAAATCTTATGTGAATCATGGTGAGAAAGTACATGGGGATTATAAAGTTAAGTAATCCTCATCTTGTATTACTTCTTATCAACGTCGAATCGATGTGACTGGTGATACCAACTATAATATAGGTTGCACCATGGGAATGAAAAAGTATGAAAATCTAAATCCTAGGGGTGATATATCTTATTATTCTTATCCTAGTGCTCAAACATATGGAAATAGGAACAAAGGTTGAAATGGAGGGTATAGTAGGAGTCAAGATCTTTCTACCTTTTCTATCTAAAAAAGAAAGTAGGATCCCGAGATTTATCTTTATTTTGATTGGCAATACAAAAGGATATTCAGGGATTATAATATTAGAAATGTAGAACAAGATACTTATTCCCTTAAATACATTAAAGGTTAAACATCATGATGGTGGGAACTTTCCAAAATGTCTGATCAAGTATGAAGTGCCTTGAAGGAATTCATGAGGTATATTTTTATACAAAAAAGGTATACGAAGCTCTCAACTTTTATTTGAGAAGATAAGAGTGGATATTTCTAGGGTCCCAGATGCACTCTTATCCTTAATAATTGGTGTTATTTAAATTACATCACTCCTTTGATGGTTGACTATCTAGGGATACCTCGAGAGTCCTAGTTCATCCCATACTTCATTGAAGGCTATGTGGTTTCTAAGATACTGAAGCTATCTTTCACGTAAGATAGGTACTATGAGGAGGTTTTGTGTGATATGTTACCCTTGGAATTTGAACATTTATGATTCGGTGCCAATTGGGTTACAAGACCTAGAGTTCCAAATAAACAAAATTAGTCTAAGATTGTAGTCAACCAATGGGAAAATCATCTCTTACCACCCATTCTTTCCAAATCTCAAAGAAATATAATTACTTACTCCAAGCCTAATAAAAATGAGAGACAAAATATTGAGAGGAGTAAGAGAGGCAAGGTGGAATCCTAAGAGAGCTGAAAGGAGAGGTTGAGAGGATTGAAGTGAGGCGGTTTCCACCAAATCAATCTAACATTGTTTGTCCTTATCTTAGTAAGGACATCTATGTAGGTACTAACATGGAAAGTAAAGAAGAACAAGTGCCAAAAGAGAAGGTTCCTTTTAAAAATTTTAAGAAGATAATCTTGGACGCTTCCAAATCTTTTGGAGGACCTTCACCCAAGAGTAAAAATGAATATTATCCAGAGCTTCAGGGTATCATAGCCAACTCTTGAAATTCAGTGCATGTTATTGATGACTATGTGGCTAATAGCGTATTAAGTGTGAGTAATAGTAGCTTTCCAAGATATGAGTATCATTATTCTTTACCTCTTATTGATGATGTACATATTCAGAGTGTGGATAAAATAGTTGATCATATTGATGACCGGATTGACTCTTCTTATAAGATCAATTTTAGTCCACCTAGTGTTGAAGAAAGTGCGATGAATGATGGTACATTGTCTTGTTTAGTTTGTGTTGATAAAATTGTGTGTTAAACTAGCCCACCACTTTTTAATATGATTAATAATCCTCAGGTGAGTGATGATGTTATGAATATTGGTCAATTGAATTGTAGTGAGCCTTTGAGCATGTCTCTTAATGAATATCCTATTTTGTGTTTTTCTCATATGGATGATTATGTGTTTGAACTTCTTTGAGTCTTGATATTTGTATTCTTGAGAGTGAACTTACATTTTCTAATTCTTCTACATCGATTGATCCTTCTCTCATTAAGTATAATATATTTTTTGAAGATGATTAAATTAGTCCTAGTGAATTCCCTAGCGGTGTGGATAGTGTTGATAATGTAGCCCATCTTGACGGATATATTCTATATAAAAAAAACTAAGGTGTGATAACATTTCTCCTAAAGATGGAAATTTCTTCTTTGAAGATGAGAGTACTTTTAAGGGAAATGAATGTGATGGATTAAAAGGTGTTCTTTTTGTACCAATTATTCCTTCTTATTTGAGTTTTCCAATTCCTGAGCATACCCTAGCTAATAATCTTGGTCATCATAGTGAGCATGTTATTTTGGACACCTTAGATGAAATCTATTTGAATGATACTTTTCTTTACTCTCCATTTACTTTTGAAGATTCATATATTAGTGTTGATAGTATGTCCTTTTGTTTTGGTGATACCTTTAGGGGTAAATAGTGGAGTCTAGACACTTGTGTATGGGCATTCTATCCATTCGACCTAGGTGATAAATTTTGATATGGTGATTATTATACACCCGATTTGGTTCTTATTCAAGATGACAAGCAAAGTTTGAATGAGGATGTCGATATCCTTCCCTATGGTAGAAAGCATTTTTGGGGGATTCAGAATCCACTTGATGGACCCATATTGATTAAGGGAAAGATCTCCAACAAAGATGAGAGCTCTTTATTGAAGGATATCAATGAAAAGATCCATGAGAGTTCACTATGGTGTTTTTCCATTCTTGACCAAGGGTTCATTAGTTGTACGTCAAAAAGTAAGTCTTCTCTTTGAAGTACCCTTGTTGAACCCTATTTTTTAATCCCATTCTTCATCACTTGTGTAAAATTGATGACCTCTTTCTAAAAGAAAGTTGTTTAAAAGGGGAAGGTTCTTTGAGATTAAATGTTTTAGTTCTATGGTTGGGTGCATTATGCATTCAATATTTAGAGCCAAATGGCATTCTTATAGATAATAGAACCTTGGATGATAAATTTATTCTTGATTCCCTTTTATACTATCTCTTTTCCAATGATGATGCCATACTAGTCTTGGAATTGTCTTATTAGGAGGTAGGAGACTAGTTGGTTGGTCCACCTGGTTGAATAAAAAGTTCTTTATGGGTCATTCACATCTTTGACCCTGGAAAACTCTTGTGGATTGTTGATCTATTGAAGGTACCATATTTGGTGTGGCCACTTGAATAGATAATGAAGCAATTGTGTCTTACAGATCCTAAGATGAATGTAGTCTTACCTTTTTGGCTTGTGATAACACTCAACTTACACGTCAATTTAGTGCAAGGCGTCGTGGTCAATATATTTACCCAACTTTGGAGTCGGGGTCGAATCCACAGGGAACAATTTGAGACGCGATTAAACTATTTAGAAACAAAAGCTACAAGTTGAATTCAAATAACTGGCACGAAAAGATAAAATGGAGGTTTTGGAGATTAGCAAATAATTTTTTGTCACCTTAGTTTCAGTTTGAAATCAAGAGTTTATGGAAAAACTAGAATTATGTTCACTAGAGATTTTGGTACTTGACAGATGCTACTAGTGGTTCAAAATTCTCATGGTAGGTAGAATAACAAGCTATATTTATCGAATTTATGCTTAAATGTCTCTTGACCTACTTAAGCATTTAATTCCCTAATACTCTCAGACAAAGGAACTTTCTGTTTACTGCCCAGATTTTACCTTAGGTTAACCAACCTTGTTATAGCACTGATTGTTAAACGAAGTATTTCCGAGTTCCTGTTGATAATTCAATTCCTACTATATTTGATTTCTTTCTCAAGCAAATCAATGCAGGTGTGTCTACTGTTTTCAACCAACAACCATTAATTAAAACTTAAGAATTATCAAGAAATCACACCGCCTTTTGAATCTTGAATACTTAGCACCTCATCAAGACCTAACCCTACATCCCATAACTCAGGTGAATGGAGTTTAGCCACTCATGATGTGATGAACGAAACACAAAATTGAATTCATGATTTGAAAGATAAACTTATAGAGAAGGATAATAACTAGTGAATCACAAATTAATCACAAATAAAAAATCCCAAAATACTTCTAATAATCGCTCACAAATAGTTGTGTTGTTAGAGTCAAGAAGTAAAGAGAGAAAAAATCAAAATATGCTGTCCAAAACTCAAGGTGCTGGACCTTTGCGGAATAATAATAATAATGTCTAGAAAACCCTAAAACAAAGCTTTAAATATTTACCCTAAATTAGGAAACAAATTAATAAAAAGTAGAAATCCTTCAGATTAGCCGACGACATTTGTGATAGCTTATCAGGAAGCTGACAACTTATCACAAATGTCATCAGCTTCTTCTTCAGTTTTGGCTCTTCTTGCTTAAGGCTAATGACAAACTTGATAACCTATCAGCTACGTGACGACCTATCACAAAATGTTGTCAAGGCTTTGCTTCAGTTCTCCTTGGCTGCTTTAGGCTGACGACATACTTGATAAATAATCAGACCCTTGACGACTTATCACAAAATGTTGTCACAACTTCCACTTTAGGCCAATTCTCTGTCTACTGATGATAACCGACCTGATAGCTTATCACAGGGTTGACGACTTATCACAAATGTCGTCAGCCACACTTGTCTTGAGATTTCTTCAAATTTCAACTTGTTTTCTTTATTTTATGTTGGTTCTCTATCATATCAGCTTAAACTACAAAATCAAACATAAACTAATCAAAAATAACTAAAGTTTCTCAAGACCTTGCAATTATTTAGAGTTAAAAGCCTCAAATGTGTTAGCATATGCTCACACATCAACACCCTCAACTTTAAACAATTGCTTGTCCTCAAGCAACCAAAACATAACTAAGAGAATAAAAATTACAATTTGGCAGCTAACTAATCATATTAGTTCAGAATAATTTCACCATCTCCAAGGTCAGTCAATTTAAAACTCACTGTTGATGTTTTGAAGAACAACCATGCAACTCCCAAGCATCAAGATACGGCAAAAATTCAGCAATAACAATCATGCCATACCAAGATCACACTATCTGAACAAGTCAGTGACTTAGCAACATACCCAATGTTCACTCACAACAAAGAAATCCCTTTTTCACTCATATCAGAATTCACATAAATAAACATAGGGATAATCATAAGTCTCACTCTCAGAATGAAGTTCAAAACATTGCATGTCAAATTCCATAGGCTTGCCCTTATAGTCAGTACCCAAATCTTCAGGTAGGTCAGTTAGGATCACTTTAGGGATTTTCTTAGGATTGTAATGTACGCTAGGGGATGGTATGATATTCATGGATATTTTATAGTGACTGTGCCTCCTTGACACTACACTAGCTTCTGGGGTCTCACTTATTAACCTTTTTTTATTCTTCTCTTTTCTTGATCACACATATTCAGGATGGGTGCGGTCTTTTTTACAATCATTTCTTTTTTTTTTTCACAATTTTCTTTTCTTGTTCTTTTCCAACACACCCATCTTTTTATTCTTTTCATTTATTCTACCTTTCTTCATACTCATTTTACATCACGCACCCCTATTATAGACACCCTCAACTTAGGCTATTTTCCTAAGTCAAAGTTTACAATATCTAAAGAGGACCTGGGCCTAAATATGTTTATTGTAATACAAATGGAAAGGTGATAGGTATAATAAAAATAATAGGCATTCAGGCTCAAAATCAGGATCAAGGGATATTATTCACACATGGAAGGTCATTTAGGCTAAAAGTGGACTAATATCAAAAACGGCCTCTGATCCTTTCCTAACATCTATCCTACAACCAAGGCAAGACTAACCGGGCAAGTTCTGGAATTTACACACAATGGGAACTAGATAGTATCTCACACACACATGGCACAAAGGTAATTCACAAGCTTCTACCTATTCATTTCATTAAATTATTTACCAATGGTTATCATGTCACTAGTACTAATTCCATAAAAAGATGCACAGTGGTTACACATAAATGCATATCATACAGTTATAAAATAAAGCATTGGAGAGGTGTTCAAAAAGCAACAAAAACATGTTAACTTCCTAAGGTACTTGTATTTGTCCTAGTCAACTGCAATATTTCACAAAAAATCACAATACACCTAAACATGCCGGCTCTACTAGGAACAAGACTCCGGGGAAAATATCCACAGCAACAAAAATCCCAATAGGACATCAACACCCACAAGTAGTGCCACCCTCAACTTAAAATCATACAATGTCCCCGATGCATCAAACCAAAACAAGAGAGTTAGCAACATACCTGTGGAACCACGGGTGCGAGGATCTGATGTCAATCAAATAATACGAATACAAACAAAAAAATACCTTAGGTTGCCTCCCAAGAAGCTCCTAATTTAGTGTCGCGGCATGACTCAGTTATCTTGACTACTCAGACTTCATCAAGATACCTTGTTGATAATTATTTATTTCTCCACTTGGAGGATTTGAAACAACGACCCAACTTTTGATCAGTACATCATCGAGGCGCATTGGGCAAACGTACAAATACAATGACACTTTCTTTGTCTCGCCACTTTAATGAATTGAATATCTTACCCAACTTCATATCAAATTTTTGGATAGGCTTATTGGGTATTGATGAGATTATCAATAATCCACTTGATGCACATTGAATTTTGCCTTTACTGACCTTCAAGTGGGGGGTTTCATTTTTCTCTTTTTGAATGCCAAACTCCATAATATAAGGATTATGTTCCTCATCCTCAAAACACCTCAGTTTCTTAGGTAGGTGGACTTCTATCTCATCCACCAAGCACGATGTTGAAAAATGGTTCGAATGAGGTCTTCTCCTTAATTTCAGAGTTTCCTCCTTCTAGGCATCCTCACCCCAAATTGGGCTAGAGTCTTCAGATGAGATTTTCTTGGTTTCTTCTTTTTTCTCTAGGACCGTTTCCTCAGTCTTGGCATCATCCCTTATGGTTGGTTTGGTTGTTTGGAAAATCATCGAGGGTAGCTTAACATCAAGAACAACATCGATATAGGATTCTTTTTCCTCATCGTCACACTCTTCCATTATGTTAAATGATTCCATAGACAAGATATCATCTAAACATAATGTGGAAAAGTACTTTGAATGCTTAACCTCTATATCCATATCCTCTATCATTTTTCTTTCCTCATTATTTTCCTTTATGTCTTGATTTATATCACGTATGATATCATTTATTGTGTCCACACAATCCAACATTAGCTGAAGCATAGATTCAATGACACTCTTTCCGGTGCTTCGTTCTTTCTGTTCTTGGCCATAAGACCTATCAAAATCATAAGAAGAACTAGAATTTGGGTTAGCATACTGGGGGCATTTGGGAAATCACTCTAATGTCCATCTTGACCACCACATAAAAAACAATCATACTCCCAGTAGGTGGAGATGGTGCACACATCTTTCTCCGGGGAGCATATCTACAATCTTTCCAAAAGTGAGGTCTATCACAATACGGACATGGATCATCAAGATACGATTTACAACCACCAAGTTTATGTTCATGCCAAGACACCATAGTAATAAGTAAACTAAAATAAAAATCTACCTAACACCAAAAATAAAAGAAAACTAAAAACAAATATTTACAAGATTAAATTCAAGCAAGTAGGCTAAAATTTCAAACCTACTTAATACGCCAACTTGTTCCCTGGCAATGGCATAATTTTGGATAAGACTCAGCTTATACATCAATTTAGTGTAAGGTGGTCATCGTCAATATATTTACACAACTTTGGAGTCGGGGTCGAATCCACAGGGAACAATGTGAGTGGCGATTAAACTAGTTTGAAACTAAAGCTAACAGTTGAATTCAAACAAATGGAACAAAAAGATAAAATTTGTGGTTTTGAGATTAGCAAATAATTTTTGGTCACCTTAGTTTCAGTTCGTAATCAAGAGTTTATGGAAAAACCAGAAATATGTTCACTAGGGATTTTAGTACTTGACAGATGCTACTAGTGGTTCAAGATTCTCATGGTAGGTAGGATAAAAAGCTATCTTTATCGGTGTTATGCTTAAATGTCTCTCAACCTACTTAAGTGTTTAATTTCCTAATCCTCTTAGACTTAGAGAATTTCTATTTATTGCCTAGATTTTACCTCAGGTTAACCAACCTTGTTACAACGTTGATTGTTAAATGAAGTATTTTTGAGTCATTGTTGATAATTCACTTCCTACTATATTTGATTTCTTTCTCAAGAAAATCAAAGAAGGTGTGTCTACTGTTTGCAACGAACAGACGTTAATTAAAACTTTAGAATTATCAAGAAATCCTACCACTCTTTGAATCTTGAATACTTCGCACCTCATCAAGACCTAACCCTAGATCCCATAACTCAGGTTAATGGAGTTTAGCCACTCATGATGTAACGGATGAAACACATAATTGAATTCATGATTTGAAACATAAACTTAAAGAAATGAATAATAACTAGTGTATCGCAGATTAGATCACAAAGGAAAAATCCCAAAATACTTATAATAATCTCTCAAAAATAATTGTGTTGTTAAAGTTAAGAAGTAAAGATAGAAAATATCAAAATATGCTATCCAAATCTCAAGGTACAGGCCCTGTGCGGGATGATAATAATAATGTCTAGAAAACCCTAAAACAAAGCTTTAAATAGTTTACCCTAAATAAGGAAATAAATTAATAAAAATCAGAAATCCTTCGAATTAGCCAACGACATTTGTGATAGCTTATCAGGAAGCTGACGACTTATCACAATTCTCATCAGCTTCTTCTTTAGTTTTGGCTCTTCCTATTTAAGGTTGACTACAAACTTGATAACCTATCAGTTATGTGATGTCCTATCACAAAATGTCATCAAGGCTTTGCTTCAGTTCTCCTTGGCTGCCTTAGGCTGACGTCTTTGTTGATAACTTATCAGACCCTTGACGACTTATCACAAAATGTCATCACAACTTCCACTTTTAGCCAATTCTCTATCTACTGATCACGACCAACTGCTAGCTTATAACAAGGCTAATGACTTATCACAAATGTTGTCAGCCAAACTTGTCTTTAGATTTCTTACAATTTCAACTTCTTTGCTTCATTTCATGTTGGTTGTCTATCATATCAGCTTAAGTAAAATAAAACATAAAATAATCAAAAATAACTAAATTTTCTCAAGACCTTGCAATTATTTAGAGTTAAATGCCTCAAATATGTTAGCAAATGATCACACATCAGCTTGTTGATGCTATTGTGACATTTGTAGTTTCCTTATCTCTTAAAATTTTTTATAGACAATTATTTTATAGGCTTATCTATAAGCTTTTCATAATTTAAACAACATATCCTTTTTATATATTAAGTGTCTGCAACCTTCGCATGCTGCTATTTTTATTTGAGCTAACACTAAACCTCCTGTCATAAAGATATTGTATTTGTTTGTCCTTCTTATTTTTTTGCAAGTTTGGATTTGAGGTTGATTCATTTTTAAGAAGTGGAAGATAATACTGCTAAATACCCTCTAGACATTTGGATAGGATACATATGATGATCGACGTGGTTGATGACTCTGTAATGCTACTATGAAATTCCACATGGATGGATATTAAAGATAAGGAGGGTCGAAGGACTTTGAAGAGGTCTAAGGAGTGCAAAAAAGTTCTCGAGAAACCCTTGGAAGGTACATGTGCCCAAGGCACTTTGAATCCGGCTTTGACCTTCCATTGCATTTACGGAGTTGGTCAAAATAGCCCCTGGTAGGCCTTTTCTTGCATTTGTGTAAATTTTGGGACCTAATTATATAATATTTAGCCAAACTATAAATACTTGGTGGCTAGACTTATTTCCATAGTTAATTTTTATTTAATAATGATGATGAATTCATGAAAACTATATTAGGGGAGTGTTGAGTGCTTGGAAAAGACAAAGTTGAACCTTGTTAAGAAATAGTTGTTGTAAGGGAGATCGGGTCAACCTTTTGGTTAAAATAAGAGATAGGTTCTCATAGATAAACAATAAGGGAGGTCATCGGGTTTGATTTACCCTTTTGTTGTCGTTTTGTGATCTTCTAGTGTCAATATTTGTATCATCTATCATTTCAATCCTTTAACTTTACCTTAGTAAATTTCATTGTTTCTTTAGTCTTTATGTTTGTTTTTGTCACTCATAGTGTTATTCATACCAGATCGTTACCAAATGACACCGTGTTGAGGATAAGGGGATTTCTCAAGTACCTCCTTCTTCATGAACAATCATAGGATTCTTTGAAGCTCTTGGGCCTGACTTCTAGTAAATGTCTTGGAGAAAATCTAGAGTGTATCATCCTCTCCATCTTGAGAATAATTTGGCCTCAAATTTAAGGGGTGATCATATAATATCATGTCAAAGAGTGAAAGATCACATACATTGAAGGTATTGTGCACTTGATATTTTGGAGGAAGGTTAATCTTTTAGGCATTGTCATTTATCCTTTCAAACAATTGAAATGGTCACCTCGAGGAATGAATTTTTCTTTTCTTTGGGTTGGAAACCTATCCTTATATAGTCTCACTCACGCCCAATCACTCGGTTCAAGCATAGGCTGCTCTCTTTCCTTGTTTATTCAATTTTCCACCTCTTGATTGTTCTTCTAAAGGAAGTTTCTCTCCTTCTCATGCAACTTCTTCATGGTTTCAGCCATTTTGTTTTTATGTAAGATTATAACAAATCACTAGGAAAAGGAGTGAGATCTAAAGGTATAAGTGGGTTAAAATGATAAACACATTTTTAGGAATTCATACCAATAGTCGAATGGATAACGCGATTATAAGAAAATTTGACTAGAGGTTGTTGGTCCTCCGAAGAGGACATTTTTCCTTTAACTAACTTGCACAACATTAAACACAATGTTCTATTTATAAAATCCATTTTCCCATCCATTTGTGGGTGGAGAAACATTGAGAAAAGAAATTTGGTGCCAAGTTATCACAAATCTAGACTACCCCCTAGTCAGACAACGGTGGTTTCCCCTTCTTGCAAAACCTCTTTACTCCCTTAATGGGTGAGATTTTCAAATATGCTAAGTCACCAACCTCAAAATCATGATCTCTTCTCCTCATATCTGCATAGGAATTCTGACATCTTTAGGCAGTCTTCAGCATCTCCCTAATAATGTAATGCCCCGAGACTATACCCTAGGCGTCATACGATGATTACAACCCTAAAGGACCACAAGCTAACTAATGACTAGTATCTAATATGAGCATTGAATAATAATCATGAAAATATATGTGGCTGTAAAAATGTAAAATGCCATAAGGTTTATAAAATTGAATCAATACTGAGTACATCTGTAGAATAACTGCATAGTGAAAGTGTCCGAAAGCCTCTAACATCTGAAATATATTAGTTGAGGGGACAGGCCCTAACTAACTCTAACTACTGTCTAAAAATAGCTGTAATGCTGATAATACAGTAGATAATGCAATAACTAAATAAGTTTCATATCCTCAATTGATGAGGACTCACTACTGTAGGTGCAGATGATAGACTGATCTGGCTAAGAACGGTAAGTTGCCCAAACATCTAAACTTATGATATGAGACATCATAATGCAAAGAGACAGTAGGTGTCAGTACTTTGAATGTACTTGTATGCTAGGTGAGGTTAGGCTAATATGCATGGGTCCACGTGCATGAGAATAATAACTAAATATAATAAAGTAACTGGATGCGAGTGCATGAATGACTGCGACTACTGTGAGTACTGAAGATGAAATAACAAACATATATCATCTCTCTAAATTAAACTGAAGCTGAAGTACTGAGTTTCTAATATGAAATAACTAATAACCGCAAGTCATGATCGTGTAGAACTGGATTGAGTTCTGTACTAAATACTGAAGACTGAAACTATAACTGTGAGAGTTATCATCTAACTGACATACCCTGATTATAGATTGATTTGGGGTCAAAATTGTAACCCCATTTAGAAGGGTGTTGCACCATGACATGAGTTACTAACAGTAGCTGGGTAAACCCTAATCATAAAGGAAGACTCAAGAAGACTCATTTGATGTTTACGGTTACGTCAAACCTAGTCTAGAAGGAAGGTGATTTACCCAATGCCGGATATGTAGTTCTGTAACTTAGGGATTGCTACTAAGGGTCAAATCCTCTGCTGACTGGAATGCCCCTATCCTTGGGTTCGCTCGTTGGTTAATCCTAATCACAATTGAATCGACACTAAATGATCACTAGTTTGTACTAGGGTTGACTGAAATCACACTGATTCTGTTGACCAACTGAATGCTACTATTCGAGATACTACAGAATCATTCTATTTTGACTGAAGAGTAGATAAAAAAACTAATTTTTGGGTAATCAACACCCACATGACTCAATAGCATTGATAATGGAACCATATCTCAACTGTAAAAGCATCATACATAGGTTATCATGCACTATTCCTTCACATAGACATTTTGTCAAACACCTAGGATACATAAATCATGTACATGAGAATGAGCAATATATGAATATCATAACTACCACATTAAATACCACAATTCAAGGATTTAATATGAGGGTTACATAAATCAACATACATTCTAGTTTATTCTCATGAAACTCAAAATATTATTGTCTTGAAACCCCACACAACCCCACATACATGAACACAATTCCATTCAACAATGTAAATTATAATCTAATTTTTGAAAAAGAATTCTTGAACTTCAAGGGTGGAAGGAACCCAAGGATGAACACCTAAACATACCTTGATTGTTGAATTCCTGAGAATTGTTTGTGATTTCTTAGTACTTGATCTTAAACATGATTAGCTAAAATTTTGCTCTTGAGAGAATTTGTGAACTAATGAGTAAATTTTGACCTTTGGGGGGCATAATTTTGTGTTATGGTTTCATAGCGTAAGGTAAAAATGAAAAAATTACCCCCATAAATACTTACCTTAATGCACAAAACGTTCTCAGTGACACGACAACTAACGTGACACATCCAAACGTGTCTCAAATGATGTCTGAAAATTTTAAATCTAACCCGAGATGACCTATAGATAACCCTGAACATGAATCAATTTAAACATCAACAATCTAATAATGAAAAGATTATAAATGAGACCATTGAATTATCGAGGCCAAAAATGAGACTAAGTCTTAACACTTAGCTGAAATTTTCTATGTCTGGAACCTCTTTTGAATATTTATAAAGGACTAAAATAGGCTAGGACTTTACAAAGCCTTACAATATCTCCCCCTTAGGAACATTCATCCTCAAATTAGACTTATTAAGTTGAGAGGCACTGAGGTACTGTGACTATACTGACGTGCATAGCTAAAACATGATTGAATCTTGAAACAAGACACTTGACTTAACTGATTCATGAAAGCATGAATAAATGAAAATGATATGCAGCTGGAACTAAGAATGGAACAATGTAAATCTGAGGAAGACTGTTACCTAATGCTGATCTTGAGTTTGCGAAAAATAGACGAGGGTACTTGATTCGCATGTCTGCTTCTTCTTCCCAAGTGGCTCCCTTAATTAACTAGTTTTGATAATGAACTTTGACCAAGGGACTTTTTTTTTCATTAGTTTTTGAGTCTGATGAACGAGGATTTCGAGTGGGACTTCATTATAAGAGAGACTATTTTGAGCATCTACACTCTCAACAAGGACTACAACAACTGGGTCACCTATGTACTTCTTTATCAAGGAGATATGAAACACTAGGTGCACTAATGTAAAGTCTGCAGGCAAATCATGTTCATAGACTACCTTTCCAAAACAACTCAGAATCTTATAAGGACCAACATATCGGGGACAAAGCTTCCTCATATTACCAAACCTCTTCACTTCCTCCATAGGAGAAATTTTCAAATACACAAAGTCGCCAATCTTAAATTCAAGATCTTTTCTTCTGATATCTGTAGACAATTTCTGTCAGCTCTGGGCTATCTTAAGCCTCTCCCTTATCAATTGTACTTTCTCTAAAGCATCACATTCCAATTCATTCCCCACCACTGTGACCTCACCTACTTCAAACTAACCAATCGGAGATCTACATCTCCTCCCATAAAGAGCGTCAAACGGAGCCATTGATAACACTCAATCTACAGCTCTTGTAAGAGTGTAAAGCAGTCGTTGTCAAATATATAACCAAACTGGGTTGGGTATCGATCCCTCAGGGAATAGCTTGGTCAACAAGTAAGCAAAGATTACTAGACTTTTAGTGCAAGTCTCGTAAAAAGGGGGGATTGTAATGTGTAACAAAAGTATTAATGTAAAAACTAAAAATAGCCAAATAAAAAGAAAGAATGTTTAGTAGTTTGTAAAACAATGAGAATTGAGGAGTTGGGGTTATGTCCACCTTATGAGTTTTACGTCTCTGTTGGCTATGAGTGTGCAGAATTCAGACATGCATGTGCTTATAGAGAATTGTATTCGATGGTAAATCCAAGCGTCTTTCGACCTCAACAAGGACTATTTCACTTTAACTCTTTTGATCTTAAAGCGTATCTAACGGTACAAATTCTCCAAGAGGTTAATCCAGTTACGGCACTAACTTTTTAATAGGGGATGGGACCCTATTACCTTGACATTATCTCTTTTCTAGACATATAACTTTTCTTTCGAACAAGTTAATGCTATACTGGCGTATTCTATGCGTTTGTAACCATAAGAATTTGCATTAAGATGAAGAGAATAATGATATAAGCAACACATGTGTCACGAATTTACAAACTCATAGCAATAGATAGTATCTCATATGGATTCCATAACCCCAACAGAGAAGTTTAGTTACCCATGAGTGCGAAGGAAATCACAATTGACATTGTTATTATACCACAATAAAGATTTCGTGTAGTAATAGTATGGTAGGCGTTAGGCGTAAATTCCTGGCAAAATAACGTTTCTCTTGTTGCGGAATTTAAGAATTGAATAGATGAATAGAAGAAGAATTAGAAGTAGAATGTATTGTAATTAATGGAAGAAGAGTTGATTGTAGAATAGAAAGATGTCTTCAAATCTCTAGCAAGATAGGGTATTTATAACACCCATATCCTATTCCTACAAAGCTAATAAATTACTTAACCCAATCCTACTAGGTTAATGTATCATTATCCTAATCCTAATAAGTTACTGCTAGTCCCCAAAGTCTTCAGAAATGCTGTTTTTGCCCAGGACAGATTTTCCATGCGCCACTTTTGGTCCTTGGTGCCCAGGCTTTGTTTTCCTCCTTTCGTGAAACTTTCTTTGGCGTCAAGTAATCCATAAAATGCTGAGTTCTGCATAATTTATACCTGAAAACTTGCTAATCATGTTCGTTAGCTCACTTACAGGAAAAAGGACTAGAAGTACATGAAATATATAATTTGTCCTCAAAACTTAGCTAAAATATGGGTAAAATATAGCACTATAGGCGTGTAAATTCGCCTATCATCAACACCCCACACTTAAAGCTTTGTTCGTCCTCGAACAAACTATCATGTCCATTTAAACAGAAACTTAGGGTTTCACAGTAACAACACAAAATATTCGTCAAGACAAGCATAACAATCATTAACAAAGAGTAGTTTTTTGCTCATTAGTAGAAACAATTCAACCTCCAACATAGACTCGTGATGGTGGTCAACTCATATTCAAAAGTTAAGGCACAAAGAATCATACACAACTACCCAAAACACATCAACCGTGTGTGTCTCAAAATATATTACCCATAATCACTCATAAGTATAGCATATTTTTTCAAACATGGGTATAAAAGTATCCTTGCTCTCGCTCTCACAAAGAATTCATATGCAGCAACTGATGTCCATAGGCTTGCCCTTAGTGTAATGCTCCACTAAATTTCAGAATGCTAAGCTTAGGATCAAATAGGTCTTTTACGGGTTGTAATGTAGGCTAAGGGACGGGTAGGACTATTTTGGCCATAAATAGTGACTATGTTCCTAAGCGCTTTAATACATCACATTGTATCATTAACACTTTTTCTTTCAAAGAACCTTTCTACGTTCTTTTATTCTACCACCCTTTTTATCCTCTTTTGTTTTTTTTTTTTCAATTTTGAACATAACTAACTCTTTAGTTTTCCTTTCCTTTTTCTTTTCATAACATACCTCTTATGATAGAACTTTCTTTTTCATAACAAATTCAAGCAGCAATACATTCTAAAGCATCATACTCACCCAATTTCCTCTTATTTTGTCACATGACTTTACACTTTAAAGCACTTAGGAATTTGGATCAAATTTTGGTCTTGAAAAAAATAGATTAGGCTTACATATGAGGCTGTTAAAGAAAATAGGCTAAAGGCTCAAAAGGGGTTAACTAGGATGATGCCCATGGGTAGGTTAGAATGAAGGTAAACAATTACGGGTTGCCAAAGAAATGCCTAAATCATCTCTTAAACTTGCACTCTTTATTTTCGCTTTACATACATACCAGGCAAGTTCAAGCATCAGCCACAAGCACAGAATATACTATTATCTTACACACACAAGTCACATGGTTGACTTTATTGGAAGTAGTATAGACTCTTGACCCAACAGATGAAGGAATTGAACCACACAATATCACATAGTGAGTCACAATTAGAGCCTAAACGTCTCAATAGTCATGCACAAACTCTTGTCATAATCTCATGCTGCCTATTAGAATAATTTCATGTGAAGTTAAGTAAAAAAATTTAACTAATAAAAAAATGATAAACGGAAAAAAAAACTAACAAAAAAATTAAAGCAAACATAAATAAATGCAAATACGGATAAAGGAGTATAGCATGCAAATACCACCACCCCACACTTAGACGAGACACTACCCTCAGTGGAAAATAAATACGAAGAACCTGGTCAGTCGGACTCCTCCTCTATGTCGGGGGTCATACCCCCTTCGTCGAAATCATCATAGGAATCGTCGTAATCAGAATTCTCCTCCACGTCGGAGTGTGGCATTCGTCGCTCATTATCGGTCGGCACATCGTCATCAAGAGGTTCCTTAAAATATGTACCTACTCCACGCATCTCCCTTGCATGCACATTCATTGGATAGTTATGATCCAGCTGTTGGAGCTCTGTAGCAGTTGGAACACGTCCACCACTCATCATTGTGAACCTAGTCATGCCATAAAGATGGCGAAATAAACTCTCATCTCGAGCATGTCTCTCTACCGTAGTAAGGTTGACGCCATGTGTGGTTTCAGCATCTTTGACCTTTGTGAGGTCAACCTTCTTTGGATTGTGTGGGAGTTTATGATCAGCTGGTTCCTCTTTGATGTCTTCCTTCCTTAAGATTGCAGTCAACAGATTGCCGAAGCTAAAGTGGGACCGCTTGTGTAGACTAGCCTTCCGCATTGTAGATTGAGTGATTGCCCCAATGTTGATAGGGACATTCGTCATCAATGCATATACCAGGCATACTCTATCTCTTGTTATCTTGGTGTATTGCGTCCCTGGAATAAGGCAAGAATTAACTATACGCAACCATATCCTTGCTTCCCTATTCAAAGGAGCATATGGGAAGGTGTTGTGTCGTCCGGTGTCTTTATGTCTGCTCCATCGTGCCATGGATCTTGTTCCACAAAGTGTGCGTCGAATGGCTCTGTATGGAGGTCTACTGTACAACTCTTTGAATGGTGATGGATCGACTGAAGGCAAGCCAAGAAAGGAGTGGAAGAAATCCGCATTAAGTTGTAAAACATGGCCCCGAATCTTCACTTCGCTGCCTGTGGTTTTCGGCGACCAGTTGGCATAAAATTCTCTTGTCAAATCGAGATTTCATTCTCCCATGTCTCGGAAGATGAAATCAAGATGTGATGCCATGATCTTTGTCAACATGCGCGGCTCCTTCTTCGCTAGGCTTTCCTTGTTTATCAAGTCCACATGAACATATTTTCTTTCCTTGTTGTTCCTATACCATTCCTTCTCTTCCTCCTGAAGATCCCATTTTATTCCAAACATTTGGCGTGGTAATTGCATTGAGGATGATTTTCCTTGCTCTTTGCGGCCTCTTTTCGTGCCTTTTGGGGAAGTGGTAGCCTTATCTTTGCCTTGTCTTGCTTTGGGTACCATTGTACCTGAGACTTAACACAGTGTTCATGTTAGCATCATCTCAATGGATACAATCTATACACAAGCAATAGGGGTACCACCCCACACTTAGTTTGTTGATACAAATTAGGGAAGTGAAAGTGGTCGATTACTTAGACTTCATCGACATACGTTTTAGGTGCTATATTCCAACAATAAAATCAGAGATGTCACACTTCTTGTAATCTTTGCAATGCTTTCATGATGGATACAGGAAGACTACTACATAGGGATTACATGAAGGTATAGTATCTACTAATAATCTCAACCTCCTATGTCGGTAGGCCACTATAAGTCTCATTCCGATGAACAAGTCGTTCCAACATGTAAGTATTCAAGTGACAAGATTATGCAACGTTAATGACTATAGCAATTCCGCAAGTAGTATAACAATGCATCAAAATCAAATTCAAGTTGGAAACAAGTTAAGATTATCCTCACATATATGTTCACTAACTTGGTTGTGTATCAACAATTCAAACACATTCACATCACCAATACTTCTTCAAGATTTAGAAATTTATAATAGACGTAGTAACGTAGTACTTACGAAAAATAAATGAGGACCAAAAGAGTACTTACGTGATTGAAGCCTTTGGAGATGTTCTTGTGAAGAAATAGAGCAAAAGAAAATTTTTTGAGAGGATTTGGTTGCTATGGGCGGCGCCTAAGTTAGGTTTTCAATGTGTTTGTGCTTTAAGACTAAGTCTTCTATTTATGGAACAAATTCGGGTTGGGTTTTGACCTATTTAAAATCGGATTTGGCGACAAAAAGTGACTATAGGCGGCGCCATTAGCTTTGCCTATGCTTGGCATAGGCGGCGCCTTTTGCAAAGCCTTGTCTAGCATAGGCGGCGCCTTTAGCTTACATTTGGTGACCATAGGCGGCGCATTTCACTTTGCATATGAGATTCAGAGACAAAAGGCATTAGCATAGGCGGCGCCTATGCTATGACATACTTGGGCATGGGCGGCGCCTATGCTATGGCACACTAGATTCCGAGACCTTAGGCCATAGTATAGGCCTTGCCTTGTTCGTGGCCTTATTTTACCTAGGCCTAGCCTTGTTCGATGCCTATATTTTCATGAGCAATGCTCAATCCATATCCTTTTTCATCTTCATTCCTAACTTACCACCTTTCACATGCAACACGTCCAAATCGTAATTTGCAACCGATCTCCTCGTTTTATACCTCTTGCACCTACATTTGCTCAAAACCAATAAAAACGATTATAATGATGGGTTGCCTCCCATCAATCACCTTAGTTTTGGTCGTGGCACAACTCTTCTTTTTGGATTTTTATTTATCAAAAGCAAAAGACAAAAAATGCAAAATGATAAACGATGGGTTGCCTCCCATCTAGCGCCTTATTTATTGTCTCGGCACAACATAGCTACCTCGAGTACTTAGACTTCGTCGAGATAAGTGATGGACATATAATTTATCGAATCAAGAGGACCGATATAGGGTTTAACTCATTGGGCATTCACTTTGAAGACAACACCATTATTGTTTTCCAACTCAACTACTCCGGACGAGTAGACTTGGATAACTTTGTATGGACCAGACCACTTGGACTTTAGCTTACTTGGGAATAGCTTCAATCTGGAGTTGAAGAGAATCACCATATCATCCTTTTGAAAGTTTCGTCGAACAATCCGCTGATCATGATACTTTTTCATCCGCTCCTTGTATAGGTCTGACCTTTCATATGCATGGAGACGGAATTTGTCCATCTCGTTTAGCTGCTCCACTCTCAGATTCATTGTATCATCCCAATTCACATTCAATCGCTTTAATTCCCACAATGCCTTGTGCTCAAGCTCAATGGGTAAGTGACAATCCTTCCCATAAACTAGTTGATAAGGGGACATGCCAATTGGTGTTTTGAATGCAGTCCTATAGGCCCATAGTGCATCGTCCAACTTCCGAGACCAATATTTCCTATTAGCATTTACCGTCTTCGCAAGGATTTGCTTGATCTCCCGATTGGAAACCTCTACCTGGCCACTAGTTTGTGGGTGATAAGGCGTGGCTACCTTATGTTGCTTGACACCATATTTTGCCTACACAGATTTGAATAGCTTGTTGCAAAAGTGAGATCCTCCATCGCTTATAATAGTACGTGGTACTCCAAAGCGAGAGAAAATATTCCTCTTCAAGAATGCTACAACACGCTTTCCTTCATTGTCGGCCAACGCTACAGCTTCAACCTATTTTGAGACATAATCTACAGCAACTAGGATGTACTTCATTCCAAACGAATTTACAAATGGACCCATGAAATCAATACCCCATACATCAAATAGCTCTACCTCAAGAATTTTTGACATAGGCATCTCATGGTGTTTCGAAATAGCGCCTTGGCGCTGGCATTGGTCGCATCTTCTAACAAAGTCGTAGACATCTCTAAATATCGAAGGCCAATAATATCCACTTTGCAATACCTTTCTTGCTGTCCGATTACCTGCGTGATGTCCTCCAACTTGGGAAGTGTGTCATGCTTCCAATATAGTAGGCACCTCTACATGGGATATACATCGTTGGATAATACCATCCGCGCATCGTCGAAACAAATATGGCTCCTCCCAAAAGTAGTGTTGTACGTCATGCATAAACTTCCTTTTTTGATGGTAGGATAAGTTTGCAGGTACCACATTACTCACCACAAAATTCGCAAAGTCGGCATACCATGGTAATCCTTCCATTGTTGCCGCTAAGATCTCCTCATCAGGGAATGCATCATCAATCTCGATTTCAGGCTGCGCCACATGCTCGTTCCCGAGTCTAGATAGATGATCAGCCACTTGGTTCTCACAACCTCTTCTATCTTTAACCTCAAAATCAAATTCTTGCAGCAGCAAAACCCATCGAATTAGTCTTGGTTTTGCATCCTTCTTTGCCATTAGATACCTTAGAGCTGCATGGTCTGTCTGAATGATCACTTTGGTACCCAACAAATAAGCTCGGAACTTCTCAAACGCATACACAACCTCTAGGAGCTCTTGTTCTGTGATAGTGTAGTTCTTTTGGGCTTCGTTTAGGACCTTGATCGCATAGTAGATAGGATGAAATAGCTTCTCCTTTCTTTGTCCAAGTACAGCACCAACGACTACCCCACTAGCATCATACATGACTTCGAACGGGAGAGACCAATCTGGTGCTACCATGATAGGAGCTTCAATTAGTTTTCCTTTGAGGCATTCAAATGCCTTCAAACAATCTTCATTGAAGTCAAAGTTTGCGTCTTTCTCCAAGAGTTTGCACAATGGACTAGTAATTTTGGAGAAATCTTTGATGAACCATCGATAGAAACCTGCATGACAGAGAAAACTACGAACTCCCTTCACAGAAATTGGAGGTGGTAGCTTCTCAATGATTTCAATTTTCGCTCGATCAAACTCAATTCCCCTTTCAGAGATTTTATGCCCAAGAATGATACCTTCTTTTACCATAAAGTGACACTTCTCCCAATTTAGTACTAGGTTGAATTCTACACATCTTTCCAATGCCATGCTTAGGTTTGACAAGCACGCTTCAAAAGACTCACCAACAACTAAAAAATGTCCATAAATACCTCCAAAGTGTCTTCAACCATATCAGAAAAAATGGACATCATACATCGCTGAAAGGTGGCTGGTGCGTTACATAGCCCGAATGGCATACGTTTAAAGGCAAACGTACCATATGGGCATGTGAACGTTGTCTTCTCTTGGTCTTCGGGGGCAATACAAATCTGATTATAGCCTGAATAACCATCTAGGAAACAAAACCATTCTTTCCTCGCTAATCGATCTAGCATTTGGTACATAAATGGCATTGGAAAGTGATCTTTGAGTGTCCATGAATTTAGCTTTCGATAGTCCATGCATACTCTCCATCCGGTGATGGGTCTAAGTGGAATAAGCTCATTCTTTTCATTTGCGACCACCGTCATGACTCCTTTCTTGGGAACACATTATACCGGGCTTACCCATGTACTATCAGAGATTGGATACACAACTCCTGCGTCTAACCACTTGATGATTTCTTTCTTCACCACTTCTTACATAGGTGGGTTTAGACGCCTTTTATGCTCAATGGTGGGTGTGCAATTCTCTTCAAGCTGAATCTTGTGTGTACAAATCCCAGGTGGAATACCAATAATATCCGCAATGGTCCATCCAATGGCTCTAATATACTTCCTTAGAATAGCAATGAGAGCTGCAACTTGTTGCTCACCCAAATCTGCTGCCACAATGACTGGAAGTGTTTTTTCGCTTCCTAAGAATACATACTTTAAATGACTTGGCAGCTCCTTCAATTCTAACGTGGGTGGCTCTTCAATAGATGGCTTAGCTGGTGGTGTGGTTAGATTTTTGAGATTAAGGTCCAGCTTCTTGGGAGCATGGAGATATGTCCCTAATCCTGATAGAGCACAAATAGCTTCTTCACAATTTTCAGCATCCTTACTCTCACCATTCATAAGCAAAGTCGCTAATGGGTCATCAATCAGCTGCTCCTCTTCAAGTAATTCTTTCTCATCATCAAAGTAAACATCAGCCACCGAGAATACATTCAGCTCTTTGGGTTGCTTCATTGATTCGCAAACATCAAAGCGAACTACTTCGTCATTTATTTGGAATGAAAGCTCATTAGCTCTCAAATCAATAAGCACACTTCCCGTAGCAAAGAAAGGGCGCCCCAAGATTATGGGGACTTCTGAATCTACCTCACAGTCCAAAATAGCAAAGTCTGCCAGAAAGATAAATGAAGAAACCTTTACCAATACATCACATAGAATACCAACAGGTCGTTTTACCGACCTATCTTCCATTACGAGCCTCATATTGGTTGGAGTAGGGTCACCCAACCCCAAATTTTTATAGATAGATAGTGGAATCAAATTGATGCTGGATCCTAAATCACATAATGCCTTGGAAAAATTTAAAGATCCAACGGTGCTGGGAATAGTGAAAGCACCGGGGTCAGCCTTCTTCTGAACTATTGATCGGGTAGCGATTGCGCTACAGTGATGAACATCATCTTTCAACTCATAACTTGCTACCCACTTCTTTGTCAAAAGATCCTTCATAAATTTCGCATACCCAGGCATTTGTTCAAGTGCCTCCACTAATGGAACATTAATGGTCAGCTGTATTAACATAGTCATGAATTTACTGAACTTCGTGTCATCCGCCACCTTCTTCAATCTTTGAGGGAAAGATGGTGGTGGGTATGGAATTGTTCTCTCCACGGTTTTCTTCTCTTCTTGATTTTGTTTTTTAGCTTTTTCAGGTTGTAAATCGTGAGGGGTGACGTTATGGACGTCCGGATCAGCTGCTGCGGCATCTTCCCCTTTCGCCTTATCATCAATGTCCACTACTTCGTCAACCACTTGCTTGTCTTTTGCTGAAGTTTCCAGAACCTTACCACTTCGGGTAGTAATGGCCATGCATGACCCATCATTCCTTGGATTTTGCACAGTGTCGCTAGGTAAAGTGTCAGCCTTTCTTTGATTGAGTGCTGCTGAAATTTGGCTCAATTGCTGCTCTATCTTCTTGATTGAAGTGGAATGGGAATCAACTAATTGTTTCATGGAGGACAAATCATTTATTACCTCCGTTACTCCAGCGCTCGTTGCTTCCACTCCTTTTAATAGTTTAGCCATCATCTCTTCCATATTTCCAGAACTAGATGTGGTGGCGTCACGTCTTCCAGGGGGAACGTACAAACCACTCTTTTCATTCGTGTTCTTCCAACTACCTTGGTCCTTGTTTCCAGATTTATCATATTAGTTCCGACCTTGGTTTCCTTGGGTATTACCTCGGAAACCTCCCTGATTGTTCAAGTAGTTGGCCTCTTCTTCCGAATCATATTCGTTTCTTCCTTTTGACGCAATAGCTTTCACTTTTTTGGTCTTCCCTGATAATAGATGCTTTGTAAGAAGATCCACTTGTGTTTTCATGTGCGCCATATCTTGATCACATTCTTCTTCTCTTCTCCTTTGGTCTGCAGTCATGCAAATAGATAAAGTGGGGCTTGCTACCTCAGAATCCCTGGTATGCCAAGGTCTACTTTTCTTTGTCATACGATCTAGCATATTGCTTGCTTGACCAAAGGTGAGGTCCATAAAAGATCCTCCAGCTGCATTATCCACCACTGGTTTAGTTATTGAATTCAAGGCTCTATATAGTATCTCTATTAGGTGAACATTAGTCATATGATGGTTCGGGCACCGCATTAGCTTTGTCTTGAACCTCTCCCATGTTTCATGAAGGGCTTTAGTTGGAAGCTGACGAAAGTTGCTAATTTCATCTCTCAATTGCCTCAAATTTGTAATAGAATCAGGAGTCAGCCCGTTCAACCATAGAGTTTCCTCCCCAGACAGAGACAATGGAAATAGATGTAATCGAATTGCATTATGACCAACACCAGGATTGTCAAATGACTTGCATGTAGAAATAAAGTTGATGAGATGCATATTCGGATCATCGCCTGCTAGTCCACCAAATAATCCCTTGAGTTGCAATAACTGAATCATGGTGCTTGTGATGTTGAACTTGGCTCCGGGTGCCAATGGTGGAGGAATAATGGCTCCTGTGGCTCCGGCTCCATCAAGATCATCATCATCATCGTCGTAAGCTGGTTGCATAGCTCGGCGTTCAGGTCTAAACCTAGCTTGATGATCTCTTCTATTGGGAGGTGTGGCGATCTCAACGGCATGGCTAGGGTTTAGTAACTCATCATCACCTAGGTCCTCGTCGTCAGGATTTTTTGCTCGCCCAGGTTTATCAATATTCTGTTGATGCACTTGAGCGGCGGCAAGAGAAGCTAATCTCGCTTGTTCCTATTGACCAGCTATCCTTTCGATTTTGTGTTGTGCCTCCATTCTGCCAATACGTTGTGGTTCAGGATTGATAGGTAATAACTGTTGACCAGAACTTCGAGTATGGGGCATGCACTGTATAAAAACCTGCAGAGAACAAAAACAAAAACTAAAAGTAAAAGTACGAGAATCTTTGACCAAAGGGTCTAGTAATTATCACAAACTTAATTGACACTCGTATTCCCCGACAACGGCGCCAATTTTTGATAACGCTCAATCTATAGCTCTTGTAAGAGTGTAAAGCGGTCGTTGTCAAATATATAACCCAACTGGGTTGGGTATCGATCCCTCAGGGAATAGCTTGGTCAACAAGTAAGCAAAGATTACTAGACTTTTAGTGCAAGTCTCGTAAAAAGGGGGGATTGTAATGTGTAACAAAAGTATTAATGTAAAAGCTGAAAATAGCCAAGTAAAAAGAAAGAATGTTTAGTAGTTTGTAAAAAAATGAGAATTGAGGAGTTAGGGTTATGTCCACCTTATGAGTTTTACGTCTCTGTTGGCTATTAGTGTGCGGAATTCAGACATGCATGTGCTTATAGAGAATTGTATTCGATGGTAAATCCAAGCGTCTTTCGACCTCAACAAGGACTATTTCACTTTAACTCTTTCGAGCTTAAAGCGTATCTAACGGTACAAATTCTCCAAGAGGTTAATCCAGTTACGGCACTAACTTTTTAATAGGGGATGGGACCCTATTACCTTGACATTATCTCTTTTCCAGACATATAACTTTTCTTTCGAACAAGTTAATGCTATACTAGCGTATTCTATGCGTTTGCAACCACAAGAATTTGCATTAAGATGAAGAGAATAATGATATAAGCAACACACGTTTCATGAATTTACAAACTCATAGCAATAGATAGTATCTCATATGGATTCCATAACCACAACAGAGAAGTTTAGTTACCCATGAGTGAGAAGGAAATCACAATTGACATTGTTATTATACCACAATAAAGATTTCATGTAGTAATTGTGTGGTAGGCGTTAGGAGTGAATTCCTGGCAAAATAACATTTCTCTTGTTGCGTAAATTAAGAATTGAATAGATGGATAGAAGAAGAATTAGATATAGAATGTATTGTAATTGATGGAAGAAGAATTGATTGTAGAATAGAAAGATGTCTTCAAATCTCTAGCAAGATAGGGTATTTATAACACCCATATCCTATTCCTAATAAGCTAATAAATTACTTAACCCAATCCTACTAGGTTAATGTTTCATTATCCTAATCCTAATAAGTTACTGCTAGTCCCCAAAGTCTTCAGAAATGTTGTTTTTGCCCAGGACAGATTTTCCATGCGCCACTTTTGGTCCTTGGCGCCCAAGCTTTGTTTTCCTCCTTTCGTGAAACTTTCTTTGGCGTCAAGTAATCCATAAAATACTGAATTCTGCATCATTTATACCTGAAAACTTGCTAATCATGTTCGTTAGCTCACTTACAGGAAAAAGGACTAAAAGTGCATGAAATATATAATTTATCCTCAAAACTTAGCTAAAATATGGGTAAAATATAGCACTATAGGCGTGTAAATTCGCCTATCATCAGCCATCTGATTATTGGAATGATACTTGTTATTATATGTGAACTCAATCAAATGGTTATCCCAACTACAATGATACACGCTCTTAACATATCCTCTAGAGTATGGATAGTCCTTTTTTCTTGACCATCTGTCTGAGGGTGGAATATTATACTGAGAGAGACTTAGGTACCATGACCCTTTTGGAAGGTTTTCCAAAAAGAGAGGTGAACTATGTACCTCTATCTCAAATAATGGACAAAGGGACACTTTGTAACATAACCAACTCTTTGATATAGAGCCTATCATAGTTGTCGGTTGAATAGAAACTATGGACTTGCAAAAAATGGGCGGACTTGGTCATCCTGTCTAAAATTACCAAATCTAATCATGCTAACGACGAGTACGAGGAAAACCTATCATAAAGTCCATGTTCACTTCTTCCTATTTCCATGTGGGAATATTGAAATCCTACATGGAGCCATTAGGGTTTTGTTGCTCAATTTTCACCTTGACAAGTAGATCACTTTGCCACAAACTCTTCAATATCCCTTTTCATCCCACTCCATCAATAGACTTCCCATAAGTCACGGTACATCTTATTCTCCCATAGATGAATAGTGTAACGTTCACCATCTGCTTCAGCAAGAATTTGTTGTCCATTGCCATCTACTCATGGATCACATAGCCTACCCTGGAAACACAACACAACACTCCATCTCTCACTTAGGAGAAAACCTCTACTTTCCAGTCTATGACAGACTATTTCAACTTAACTATACTGAGATCCCTGTCCTATTTTTCTTTCACCTCAAAAACTAAAAAAGATTCCAAACTATTCTGCACCCAAACACTACCCTCAGCCGAATTGACCAAATGGATACCTATTCTGGTACGCTAATGCACCTACCAAAAAAACTTCGTCTTACCAACCTTTACGTGCGAAACACTACCCATGAACAACTTACTGAGGCCATCTCCAACTATATTGTCCTTAATCAGGTGGTACAAAACACTTATATCATAATCTTTCAATAATTCTGACCATCTACTCTGATGTAAATTAAAATCATTCTAATGAATCACTGATGATAGGCGAATTTACGCGCCTATATCAATATATTTTGCCCATATTTTAGCCTAGTTTTGAGAACTAATTATCTATTTCATGCACTTTTAGTCCTTTTTCCTATAAATGAGCTAACAAACATGATTAGCAAAGTTTCAGGTATAAATGATGCAAAATACAGCATTTTACGGCATACTTGACGCAAAAGAAAGCTCACAAACGAAGTAAAAGGGAGCTGGACGCCTAAAGGACCAAATTTGCTGCATGGAAAATCTGTCCCGGGCTAAAACAGCAATTCTGAAGACTTTGGGGACTTACAGACACAAAGCTGGATTTTTGCCAAGATACATTAACCTAGTGCAATTAGGTTATGTGTTTCACTAATCTATTTGGATTATAATTTTGTAACCTTACCCTAGTACATTTGGGTCAAGGATTTCATTAGTATATTAGGATTTGGTTATTTATTTCATTAGCTTAGTAGGAGTAGGATAGGAGTATTATAAATACCCTATCATGCTAGAGATTTTTATTCATCTCCTTACAATTAAGACATCTTCTTACAATACATTCTTAATTCTTCATTCTTCACTTAATTAATTTTCTTCCATCCTTCTCATCTTCCACGACAAACACTTCTAATCTATTCTTCTATTCTTAAATTCCACAACAAGAGAATCGTTACTTGCTACGGAATCACCAAAACCACACGCCTAACACCTCTTTTAAACGCCATCCACCATGCAAAACGTGATATCCTTCGCATTCATGGGTAACTAAACCTCTTAGTTGGGGTTATGGAAGCCGAATGATTTACTATCTATAGCTATGAGTTTGTGAGTTCAAGACAAGTATATTGCTTATATCATTACGCTCTTCATCTTAATCTACATTCTTTGCGGTTGCAAACGCAAGAATACGCCAGTCTAACATTTAACCTGTTCGAGAGAAAGGTTATTTGTCTGGAAAAGAGATAATGTCAAGGTAGTAGGACACCCTTTCCTATTAAAAAGCTAGTGCCGTAACTGGACTAACCTCTTGGAGAATTTGTACCGCTAGACACACTTTAAGCTCGAGAGAGTTAAAGTGAAATAGTCCTTGTTTAGGTCGAGAGACGCTTGGATTTACCATCGACTACAATTCTCTATAAGCAATTGCATGTCAAGACTCTACACACTCATAGCCAATAGAGACGTATACCTCTGAAGGTGGACATAACCCCAACGCTTCAATTCTCATTGTTTCACAACCTACGAAATACTCTCTTTTTACTTTGCTATTTTCAGCCTTTATTTCATTACTTTGGTTACTTATTACAATCCCCCCTTCTTACGAGACTTGCACCAAAAGTCTATTAATTTTGCTTACTTGTTGGCCAAGCTATTCCCTGTGGGATCGACACCCAACCCAGGTTGGGTTCTATATTTACAAACGACCGCTTTACACTTTCACGAAAGCTGTAGATTGAGCGTTATCAAAAATTGGCGCCGTTGCCGGGGAATACGAGTGTCAATCAAGTTCGTGATAATTACTAGACCCTTTGGTCAAAGATTCTTGTACTTTTACGTTTAGTTTTTGTTTTTGTTTATTGCAGGTTTTTCTTTTAGTGCATGCCCCATACTAGAAGTTCTGGTCAACCGTTATTACCAATCAATCCTGAACCGCAACGAATTAGAAGAATGGAAGCACAAGCTGAAATCGACAGGATGGCTGCTCAACACGAGCAAGCAAGATTAGCTGCTCTTGCCGCTGCTCAAGTCCAACAACAAAACATTGATAATCCTGGACGAGCAACAAATCCTGACGATGAAGATTTAGGAGATGACGAGTTGATAAACCCAAGGCATGGCGCTGAAATTGCAACACCTGCCAATCGAAGAGGTCGACAAGCTCGGTATAGATATGATCGCCAACCTTTGCAACTAGCTTTCGACGATGATGATGATCTTGATGGTGCCGGAGCCACTGGAGCTATAATTCCACCACCATTAGCGCCCGGAGCCAAATTCAATATCACAAGCACCATGATTCAGTTATTGCAACTCAAGGGATTATTTGGTGGACTATCAGGCGATGATCCGAATATGCATCTCATCAACTTTATTTCTACATGCAAGTCTTTTGACAATCCTGGTGTTGGTCAGAATGCTATCCGATTACGTCTATTTCCATTGTCTCTGTCTAGGGAGGCAACATTATGGTTGAATGGGCTGACTCCTGATTCTATTACAAATTGGAGGCAATTGAGAGACGCTTTCCTAGAAAGATTCTTTCCGCCATCCAAGAGGGCTCAGTTAAGAGATGAAATCAGTAACTTTCGTCAGCTTCCCTCTGAAGCTCTTCACAAAACATGGGAGAGGTTCAAGACAAAGCTAGCGAGATGCCCAAACCATCACATGACTAATGTTCACCTCATGGAGATCTTGTATAGAGCCTTGAATTCAGTAACTAAACCAGTGGTGGACAACGCAGCTGGAGGTTCTTTTATGGACCTCACCTTTGGTCAAGCAAGCAACATGCTAGATCGTATGACGAAATGAAGTAGAGCTTGGCATACCAGGGATTCTGAGGTAGCAAGCCCCGCTTTATCTATTGGCATGTCTGCAGACCAAAGAAGAAGAGAAGAAGAACGTGATCAAGATATGGCGCACATGAAAACCCAAATGGATCTTCTTACAAAGCATCTATTAGGGAAGACTGAAAAAGTGAAAGCTATTGCGTCAAAAGGAAGAGACAAATCTGATTCGGAAGAGGAGGCCAACTACTTGAACAATCAGGGGAGTTTCCGTGGGAATGCCCAAGGAAACCAAGGTCGGAACTATTATGATAAATCTGGAGGTAAAGACCAAGGTAGTTGGAAGAAAAATAATGAAAATAGTGGTTTGTACGTTCCCCCTGGTAGACGTGATACCACCACATCTAATTCTATGGAAGACATGATGGCTAAGTTATTGAAAGGAGTGGAAGCAACGAGCGCGGGAGTTAAGGAGGTAATCGACGATTTAGCCTCCATGAAGCAATTAGTTGATTCTCATTCCACTTCTATCAAGCAAATAGAGCGGCAATTAAGCCAACTTTCAGCAGCATTCAATCAAAGAAAGGCTGGCACCTTACCGAGCGATACTGTGCAAAACCCAAGGAATGATGGGTCATGCATGGCCATCACTACCAGAAGTGGTAAGGTGCTGGAAACTTCAGAAAAAGCCAAGCAAGTGGTTGAAGGAACAGCAAATATGGACGCCACACCTGGTGACGTCACAAGAGAAGAAGCCGCAACATCTACTTCCAACGTCAAGGACGTTTCACCTAGTGACGTGCAGCCTGAAAAAAATAAACGGAAGCAAGAGGAGAAGAAAGCCATGGAGAGAATACTTCCATACCCACCACCACCTTTTCCACAAAGATTGAAGAAGGTGGCCGATGACACTAAGTTCAGCAAATTTATGACCATGTTGAAGCAGCTGACTATTAATGTCCCATTGGTAGAGGCACTTGAACAAATGCCTGGGTATGCGAAGTTTATGAAAGATCTTTTGACTAAGAAGAGGGCAGCAAGCTACGACCTGAAGGATGATGTGCATCATTGTAGCACAAATGCTACCCGATCCATAGTTCAGAAGAAGGCCGACCCCGGAGCTTTCACTATCCCTTGCACCGTCGGATCTTTAGACTTTGCTAAAGCATTGTGTGACTTAGGAGCCAGCATCAACTTGATGCCATTATCAATCTACAAGAAGTTGGGGTTAGGAGATCTTACACCAACTAATATGAGGCTTGTTATGGCGGATAGGTCGGTAAAACGACCGGTTGGTATTCTATGCGATGTCTTGGTGAAGGTATCTTCATTTATCGTTTCGGCAGACTTTGTCATCTTGGATTGTGAAGCAGATTCAGAGGTTCCCATAATCTTGGGACGCCCCTTCCTTGCTACGGGAAGTGTGCTCATAGATTTGAGAGCTAATGAGCTTTCATTCCGAATAAATGATGAAGTAGTTCGCTTTGATGTTTGCAAATCAATGAAGCAACCCAAAGATCTGAGTGTATTTTCTGTGGATGATGTTGTCTTTGATGATGAGAAAGAGTTACTTGCTGAAGAGCGAATTCTTGATGATCCTTTGGAGGCTTTGTTCATGAAAGAAGAGGATGATGATGCTGAAATTTCTGAAGATGATATTTGTGCTCTATCGGGATTAGGAACATATCGTTATACTCCCAAGAAGCTGGATCTTGATCTCAAGAATCGACTCACACCACCAGCTAAGCCATCTATTGAAGAACCACCAACGTTAGAATTGAAGGAGCTGCCAAGCCATTTGAAGTACGCAATCTTAGGAAGCGGAAACACTCTTCCAGTCATAGTAGCAGCCAATTTACATGAGCAACAAGTTGCAGCTCTTATTGCAATCTTACGCAAGTATATTAGAGCTATTGGATGGACCATTGCGGATATCATTGGTATTCCACCTGGGATTTGCACACATAAAATTCAGCTTCAAGAAAAGTGCACACCCACCATTGAACATCAAAGACATCTAAACCCACCAATGCAAGAGGTGGTGAAGAAGGAGATTATCAAGTGGTTAGACGCAGGAGTCGTGTATCCTATTTCTGACAGTACATGGGTAAGCCCAGTACAATGTGTTCCCAAGAAAGGAGGTATGACGGTGGTTGCTAATGCAAAGAATGAGCTTATTCCACTCAGGCCCATTACTGGATGGAGAGTATGCATGGACTACCGCAAGCTGAATTCTTGGACGCTCAAGGATCACTTTCCCATGCCATTTATGGACCAAATGCTAGATCGATTAGCGGGGAAAGGATGGTTTTGCTTCTTGGATGGTTATTCAGGATACAATCAGATTTGTATTGCCCCCGAAGACCAAGAGAAGACAACGTTTACATGCCCATATGGTACTTTTGCCTTCAAACGCATGCCATTCGGGTTGTGCAATGCACCAGCCACCTTTCAACGTTGTATGATGTCTATTTTCTCTGATATGGTAGAAGACACTTTGGAGGTATTTATGGATGACTTTTTAGTTGTTGGTGAGTCCTTTGACGCATGTTTGGTGAACTTGAGCATGGCATTACAAAGATGTGTAGAGTTCAACCTTGTGCTGAATTGGGAGAAGTGCCACTTCATGGTAAAAGAAGGAATTATTCTTGGGCACAAGATCTCCGAAAGAGGAATAGAGGTTGATCGCACCAAAATAGAGGTAATTGAGAAGCTACCACCTCCAATTTCGGTGAAGGGAGTTCGTAGTTTTCTTGGCCATGCTGGGTTTTATCGTAGATTCATCAAAGAATTCTCCAAAATTGCAAGTCCATTGTGCAAACTATTGGAGAAAGATGCGAAGTTTGACTTTAATGATGATTGCTTAAAGGCATTTGAATGCCTTAAAGAAAAACTCATTGAAGCCCCTATCATGGTAGCACCAGATTGGACGCTCCCGTTCGAAGTCATGTGTGATGCTAGTGGTGTAGCCGTTGGTGCCGTTCTTGGACAGAGAAAGGAGAAATTATTTCATCCTATCTACTATGCGAGTAAGGTCCTCAATGAAGCCCAAAGGAACTACACTGTCACTGAACAAGAGCTCTTAGCGGTTGTGTATGCGTTTGAGAAGTTCCGTGCCTATCTATTGGGTACTAAAGCGATCGTTCATACAGACAATGCAGCTCTTAGGTATCTAATGACAAAGAAGGATGCAAAACCAAGGCTGATTCGATGGGTATTGCTGCTGCAAGAGTTCGATTTCGAAGTCAAAGATAGAAGAGGTTGCGAGAACCAAGTGGCTGATCACCTATCTAGACTTGAGAATGAGTATGTGGCGCAACCAGAAAATCAGATTGATGACGCATTCCCTGACGAGGAGATACTAGCGACAACAATGGAGAACTTTCCATGGTATGCCGACTTTGCAAATTTCATGGTGAGTAATGTGTTACCTTCCAATTTATCTTACCACCAGAGGAGGAAGTTTATGCATGACGTTCAGCACTACTATTGGGATGAGCCTTATTTGTTTCGAAGATGCGCGGATGGTATCATTCGACGATGTATATCCCATGAAGAAGTGCCTACTATATTGGAAGCATGCCACACTTCGCAAGTTGGAGGACATCATGCAGGGAATCGAACGGCAAGGAAAGTCTTGCAAAGTGGTTATTATTGGCCTACAATATTCAGAGATGCACACGACTATGTGAGAAAGTGTGACCAATGCCAACGTCAAGGTGCTATTTCAAAACACCATGAAATGCCCATGTCCAAAATTCTGGAGGTAGAACTCTTTGATGTGTGGGGTATTGATTTCATGGGACCATTCGTGAATTCGTTTGGAATGAAGTACATCTTAGTTGCTGTGGATTATGTGTCGAAATGGGTTGAAGCTGTAGCATTGGCCGATAACGAAGGAAAGAGTGTTGTAGCATTTTTAAAGAAGAATATCTTCTCTCGCTTTGGAGTACCTCGTACTATCATAACTGATGGAGGATCTCACTTATGCAACAAGCTATTCAAATCTGTATTGGCCAAGTATGGAGTCAAGAAACACAAGGTAGCTACGCCTTATCATCCTCAAACTAGTGGACAAGTAGAGGTTTCCAATCGTGAGATCAAGCAAATCCTTGCCAAGACGGTCAATGCGAATCGGAAGGATTGGTCTCGAAAGCTAGATGATGCACTATGGGCGTATAGGACTGCATTCAAGACACCCATTGGCATGTCACCTTATCAGCTAGTTTATGGGAAGGATTGTCATCTACCCATCGAGCTTGAATACAAGGCATTGTGGTCATTGAAGCACTTGAATATGAATTGGGATAATGTGAAGAACCTGAGGTTGGAGCAGCTGAATGAACTAGATGAATTCCGTCTCCATGCATATGAAAGATCAGATTTATACAAGGAGCGGATGAAGAAGTATCATGATCAGCGGATTGTTCGACGAAACTTCCAAAAAGGTGACATGGTACTACTTTTTAATTCCAGACTCAAGCTCTTCCCAGGTAAGTTAAAATCAAAGTGGTCTGGTCCATTTAAAGTCATTCAAGTCTACTCATCTGGAGTAGTCGAATTGGAAAACAATGAGGGTGTTATCTTCAAAGTGAATGGCCAACGTGTCAAGCCCTATATCGGTCCTCTTGACTCGATGAATGACATGGCCATCACTTATCTCGACGAAGTCTAAGTACTCGAGATTACTATGTCGAGCCATGACAATAAATAAGGCGCTAGATGGGAGGCAACCCATCGTTTTATTGTTTTATCATTTTGTCGTTTTATCGTTTTATCGTTTCGTCGTTTTAGTATTTTTTCTTTTTGATAAGAGTCGTGCCACGACCAAAACTAAGGCGCTTGGTGGGAGGCAACCCATCGTACTAATCGTTTTCATTGTGTTTTGAGCAAATATAGGTGCAAGAAGTATGCAACGAGGAGATTGATTTCAATCGACGATTTGGTCGCATTGTATGGTAAAGTCGGTAAGTTAGGAATGGTGATGCATAAGGCTATGAATTGAGCCTTTCTCACGTCATAATAGGCTTCGAGGAAGGCTAGGCCTTGGTAAAAATAGGCCACGAACGATGCACAACCTATTCTATAACCTAAGGACTCGGAATCTAGTGTGCTATACACTATGCGCCGCCTATTCCTAGGTGTGCTTTTGACTATGCGCCGCCTATGCTATGGCATTTGAGATACTGAGACCAAATGCCATAGACTATGCGGCGCATATGTCTAGAAATGCCATAGACTATGCGGCGCATATGTCCCATTATGCCATGGACAATGCGCCGCATATGTAAGTGATATGCCGAGGGATATGCGCCGCATATGTGGTGATTTTGTCCCCAAATCCGATTGTAAATGGGTCATAACCCGACCCATACTCCTCCTATATAAAGGGGACTTGTTTTTATGTCACAAACACATTAGAAGCAACCCTAAAGGCGCCGCATATCATCCCAAATCCTCTCAAATTTTTCTTCCTTTGTTCTTCCAATCCACAACAACTTCTCCACAATCTTCAAACAAGTAAGTGCTCTCTTATTCTTCATCTATTTATCGTAAGTACTACGTTGCTATGCTTATTATAATTTGCTAAATCATGTGAGATTGGTGGTGATGTTCATGTGTTTGGATAATTGTTGCAAAATCGTGTGATTGAATATATACGTATGGAATTCTTGACTTGTTTCCGACTTGACTTTTGTTTCAATGGCATTGTTATGATACTTGATGAACATATGTGGCTATGAATATTGCTTGAGAGTGTTGTTTGGATGCTTGCATGATTAACCATCCCGGCCATCGGGATAAGGTTATAGTGACTATCGACGTAGGAGGTAGTGTTTGTTGTACGAATAGCAATTCCATGTGGTAACCCCTATGTTGTAGTGTCACTATATGCACCATGAAAGTCGTCCAAATGGCTGCACATAAGTGATGTAATGCTGATTTTCTTGTCGGAATACAATCCTAAGACGTATGACGACGAAGTCTGAGTACTCGACCACTTTCACTTCACTGATTTGTGCTAACAAGATTAAGTGTGGGGTGGTACCCCTAGTGCTTGCATGTAGATTGTATAAAGTGAGATTGTGCTGCAACTAACATTATTTCTAGTCTCAGGTACAATGGCACCCAAAGCAAAGCTAGGCAAGGAGAAGGCTACCACGACCCGAAAGGATAAAAAGAGAAGCCGAAAAGACCAAGGAGAATCATCTTCGGCACACCTACCACGCAGAATGTTCGGAATCAAATGGGTTCTTGAGGAAGAAGCCAAGGCATGGTACAACAGCAACAAAGAAAAGAAATATGTGCACGTCGACTTAATCAACAAGGAGACCTTAGCAAAGAAGGAGCCGCAAATGTTGGCTAAAATAATGGCTTTGAAGCTGGATTTCATCTTCCGTGACATGGGAGAGTGCAATCTTGACTTGACAAGAGAGTTTTATGCCAACTGGTCGCCAAACACAACAGGCAACGAAGTCAAAATTCGGGGCCAAGTGTTACAGCTTACAGCAGATTGGATCAACTCTTTTCTAGGCCTACCTTCGGTCGACACTGCACCATACAAAGAGCTGTACAGCAGGACTTTTTACAGAGCAATAAGACACATGCTTTGTGGAAGCAGATCAATGGAAAGATGGGGCAGACATAAGGAAACAGGCCATCACAACACATTCCCCTATGCTCCACTAAATAGGGAAGCAAGAATCTGGATGCGCATTGTCAACTCATGCCTTATTCCTGGGACGCAATACACCAAGATATCGAGAGATAGAGTGTGTTTGGTTTATGCGTTGATGACGAATGTCCCTATCAACTTTGGGGCAATCATTCGATCTACCATGAGAAAAGCCAGACTCCACCGAAGGTCCCATTTCATATTCGGCAATTTGTTGACAGCAATGTTGCGGAAGGAGGATATAGAAGAGGAACCAGCTGACCACAAACTCCCACATAACCCAAAGAAGGTTGACCTCACCAAGGTCAAAGATGCTGAAACAACGCATGGAGTCAACCTTACCACTGCGGAGAGACATGCTCGTGACGAGAGTTTCTTCCGTCATCTCTATGGCATGACGAGATTCACTATGATGAGTGGGGGACGTATTCCAACTGCTGAAGAGCTCCAACAGCTGGACCACGACTACCCAATGAACAGACATGCCCGAGAGATGTGTGGAGTGGGCGTATATTTTGAGGAACCTCTTGATGATGACGTGCCAACTGATGATGATAGACGCTTGCCTGATTCTGATGCTGAGGAGAACTCTGACGATGACTCTTATGATGATTCTGACGAAGGGGGTATGACCCCCGACATTGATGAGGAGTCCAACTAATCAGGTTCTTCAACTTTATTTTCCACTGAGGGCAGTGTCTAGTCTAAGTGTGGGGTGACAGAATCTGCATGCTATACTTCTTTGTTTGCACCTATGTTTGTATGTTTGCTTGTTTTACTTTGTTTTAGTCCATTTTTTTGTTTTTTTTTCGTTTGACGTTTTTTTAGTTTTTAGGAGTAAAATTTTTCTAGCTACGCATGAAATTATTTTGATAGGCAGCATGAAAATAGAACAAGAGTATGTGCTACAATTGTGACTATTGAGACATTTAGGCTCTAGTTGTGACTTATTATGTGATATTGTGTGATTCAATTCCTTCACTTGTTGGGTTGAGAGTCTATATTACTTCCAACCAAGTCGACCATGTGCCTTGTGTGTGTGAGATAATAAGTATATTCTATGTATGTGGCTGATGCTAGAACTTGCCTGGTATGTATGCAAAGCGAAAATAAGGAGTGTAAGTTTAGGATATGATTTAGGCATTTCTTTGGCAACCTATACATGTTTACCTTCAGTTTTTCCTACCCATGAAAATCATCCTAGTTAAACCCTTTTGAGCCTTTAGCATATTTCTTTGACAACCTTGTATGTAAGCCTAATCCATTTTTTTTCAAGACCATAATTTGATCCAAATTCCTAAGTGATTTAAAGTGAAAAAGTCATGTGACAACATAAGAGGAAATTGGGCGAGTATGATGCTTTAAATTGTAATGGTGCTTGAATGCGTTATGAAAAAGGAAGAAAGTGCTATCATAAGAGGTATGTTGTGAAAAGAAAAAGGAAAAGAAAGCTGAAAAGTGAGTTGTGCTTAAAATTGAAAAACAAAATAGGAGAACAAGGGTGGTAGAATAAAAGAGTAAAGAAAGGTTGAAAGAAAAAAAGTGTCAATGACCCAAAGTGATGTATTAAAGTGCTTAGGAACCTAGTCACTATTCTTGGCCAAAATAGTCCTACCCGTCCCTTAGCCTACATTACAACCATCTAAAGACCTACTTGATCCTAATCTTAACATTCCGACATTTAGTAGAGTACTACATTAAAGGCAAGCTTATGGTCATTAGTTGCTACATATGAATTCTTTGTGAGAGTGAGTGCAAGGATACTTTGATACCCATGTTTGAAAAATATGCTATATTTGTGAGTGATTATGGGTACTATATTGTGAGACACACATGGTTGATGAGTTTTGGATAGTTGTATATGATTCTATGTACCTTAACGTTTGCATGCGAGTTGATCACCATCACGAGTCTATGCTTGAGGTTAAATTGTTTCTACTTATAATCGGAAAGCTACTCTTTGTTGATAATTGTTGTGCTTGTCTTGAAGAATGTCTTGTGTTGTTGCTGTAAAAACCTTAAAGTCGATGCTTAGAAGGACATGATATGTTGTTCGAGGACGAACAAAGCTCTAAGTGTGGGGTGTTGATGATAGGCGAATTTACGCGCCTATATCAATATATTTTGCCCATATTTTAGCCTAGTTTTGAGAACTAATTATCTATTTCATGCACTTTTAGTCCTTTTTCCTATAAATGAGCTAACAAACATGATTAGCAAAGTTTCAGGTATAAATGATGCAAAATACAGCATTTTACGGCTTACTTGACGCAAAAGAAAGCTCACAAACGAAGTAAAAGGGAGCTGGACGCCTAAAGGACCAAATCTGCTGCATGGAAAATCTGTCCCGGGGTAAAACAGCAATTCTGAAGACTTTGGGGACTTACAGACACAAAGCTGGATTTTTGCCAAGATACATTAACCTAGTGCAATTAGGTTATGTGTTTCGCTAATCTATTTGGATTATAATTTTGTAACCTTACCCTAGTACATTTGGGTCAAGGATTTCATTAGTATATTAGGATTTGGTTATTTATTTCATTAGCTTAGTAGGAGTAGGATATGAGTATTATAAATACCCTATCATGCTAGAGATTTTTATTCATCTCCTTACAATTAAGACATCTTCTTACAATACATTCTTAATTCTTCATTCTTCACTTAATTAATTTTCTTCCATCCTTCTCATCTTCCACCACAAACACTTCTAATCTATTCTTCTATTCTTAAATTCCACAACAAGAGAATCGTTACTTGCTACGGAATAACCAAAACCACACGCCTAACACCTCTTTTACACGCCATACACCATGCAAAACGTGATATCCTTCGCATTCATGGGTAACTAAATCTCTTAGTTGGGGTTATGGAAGCCGAATGAGTTACTATCTATAGCTATGAGTTTGTGAGTTCAAGACAAGTATATTGCTTATATCATTACGCTCTTCATCTTAATCTACATTCTTTGCGGTTGCAAACGCAAAAATACGCCAGTCTAACATTTAACCTGTTCGAGAGAAAGGTTATTTGTCTGGAAAAGAGATAATGTCAAGGTAGTAGGACACCCTTTCCTATTAAAAAGCTAGTGCCGTAACTGGACTAACCTCTTGGAGAATTTGTACCGCTAGACACACTTTAAGCTCGAGAGAGTTAAAGTGAAATAGTCTTTGTTTCGGTCGAGAGACGCTTGGATTTACCATCGACTACAATTCTCTATAAGCAATTGCATGTCAAGACTCTACACACTCATAGCCAATAGAGATGTATACCTCTGAAGGTGGACATAACCCCAACGCTTCAATTCTCATTGTTTCACAACCTACGAAATACTCTCTTTTTACTTTGCTATTTTCAGCCTTTATTTCATTACTTTGGTTACTTATTACAATCCCCCCTTCTTACGAGACTTGCACCAAAAGTCTATTAATTTTGCTTACTTGTTGGCCAAGCTATTCCCTGTGGGATCGACACCCAACCCAGGTTGGGTTCTATATTTGTAAACGACCGCTTTACACTTTCACGAAAGCTGTAGATTGAGCGTTATCAATCACATACTGCAAGCTTTTGTGGTCTGTGAACACATCAACATGAACCCCATAAAAATATTGACTCCAAATATTTAAGGAAAATACAACAGCTGCTAACTAAAGATCATGGGTGGGATTATTCTTTTCATGGGGCTTAAGTTCTCGAGAGGCATAGGCCATAACCTTACCCATTTGAATCAAAAAACATCCTAAGACGACTCTAGAAGTATCACAATATACAACAAATACGTCTGAATCATCGAGAAAATTCAAATCTGGGGCTACTATGAGTCGGGTCTTCATCTCTGAAAAACTCTTCTTACAAGACCACTGGAACTTGACTATTTATTAGTCAATCTTTACATGGGGGATGCAATGGACAAAACTCCTTCAACAAACCGTCGGTAATAGCCACTCAAACCCAAAAAACTCTTGATATTTAATGGAGAGATAGGTTTAGGCAAGTTTTTCACTACTTTGGTCCTTAAAGATCAACTTTAATGCCATCATTGAAAACTATAAGACCAAGGAAAGCTACCGACCTTATGCAAAATTCACATTTCCTGAATTTGGCAAACAACTGATGGGATTTAAGAGTCCGCAACACTATTCTGAGATCGTCTGTATATTCATTTTCATTGTGAGAATTAGAAAGAATATCATTGATGAAAACTATGATAAACATGTCCAATTACTACTTGAACATACAGTTTATCAAGTTCAAAAAATCTAATAGGGCATTGGTAAGATCAAATGACATGACTAGGAATTTGAAGTCACTATACCAAGTTCTAAAGTCTATTTTTAGAATGTCAATTCTCCTACTCTGAGCTGATGATAGTCGGAATGAGGTCTATCTTAAAAAAAAACTAGCACCCTTAAATTGGTCAAACAAGTCATCGATTCTAGGAATTGGGTATTTATTCTTGATGGTGACTTTGTTCAACTAGCGGTAGTCTATACACATTCTAAGATAGTCGTATTTCTTTTGCACGAATAGAACTGGTGCACCCTAAGGTAATATGCTAGGCCCCTAGATGAAACCTTTGTCGGAGAGGTTTTTTAACTATTCTTTCGACTAATTAAGTTCAGTTGGAGACATTCTGTATGGAAGAATAGAAATAGGCTAAGTATCAGGAAGAAGGTCGATGTCAAAGTCAATTTCCCTTTCGAGAAAAACTCCAGGGAGATCTTTGAGAATCACATTTGGAAATTCACTTCCAAATGGAACCGACTCAAGATTAGGATTCTCAGAATTGGAATTTGTGACTAGCACCAGATAATAGGTACACGCCTTGGATATCATTTTTATCGCTCTAAGGTATGAAACTAGTTGACCCCTAAGGGTTGAATTACTACCTCTCCATTCTAAAACTGGTTTATTGGGTAATTTAAAATAGAAAACTTTGTTTCTACAATTAACTTAAGCATAGCATGAATAGAGCCAATCCATGCTGAGAATAATTTCAAAATATGTCATCTCTATCTCCACAAAGCCTACTCAGGTAATTTTCTGAGACACCATAACTGGTTAGTTCCTAATATATGCCGAGATATAATAGACTTACCCACTGGGTTGAGACTAAGAAAGGCTTTACTAGGATTTTTGGGCTAACTCTGTAGTTGATTGTTATGTAAGGAGTTACGAAAGATAGAGAAGCTCCAGCATCTAGAAAACCATAAACATGGAAATAAAAGACTTGCCATGTACCAGTAACTACCTCAGGAAAACTATCCTGATCCTATCGGGACTGAAATACATAGAGACTATTTGGGCATTTCCCATTGGTAGAACTGTAAGTGGCACCCTACAGGGTCGGGCGATAGGCTTGAACTTGGGAATGATTGTGTTGACTATACTCACCCACCTGCGAGCATTCTTCGACTCTATGTCCCATCTCACCACATCAAAAACAAAAACCACTACCAGCCCCCCCATACCCTAATAATTCCTACCTTACTTCCTATAGAGAGGGTTAGCACGAATTCTCTTTGGCCTTGAATTAAAACTACCTCTTCTAGCCCTCATATTCTTTCTCCCATTTTACTTACGTTTCTCCTCCTCACTCTGCGGAGCATGAACAATAACCCTAGATAGGACAATATCCAACTAATTGTTTTGAGCAACCACTGAATATGCTAAGGTAGTGAAAGAAGCTCTAAATTCGGAGTGAGAGACATGCTCATTCAGGGGATTTTCCTTAATGGGCAGAGGTGTTGGATGATCCCCAATTCCTTTTCTGTTAGTCTTTCTAGTAGGCCTGTTCTATAAATGAAAGGAGAAGTTTGATTAGACAGATATTTTAATGTGAGCTCATCTTACTCACACGATATGAGCACTGAAAGAAGGAAACTTTTCCTAAAAATGCTTCATAGCCTCTTATCCATAAGTGTGGTACGCTACATACCCATTCACAAGACTCTGCTTGATGCGGCTTTTAGACTCCCTAGAAAATATTAGAACCTTAGGCTATGATACCAAGTTTGTAATGAGCAGTGACTACACCATAGGCATCACACAATTTTTATGACCCCGAAGGATCACAAGCTAACCCATGACTGGTACCTGCTGTGAGCACTGAATAATAATTATGAAAACATATATAGAAGTAAAAATTGAAAATGCCATATGATTTACAAAACTGAATCAATTCTTAGTATATTTAGAATAATTGCTGACAGAAAGTGTCTGAAACCCACTAACATCAAAAATAAATGATTTGATGGGATAGGCCCTTTCTAAGTCCAACTACTTTCTAAAAATAACTTAAATGCAAAAAATACAACACATAATGCAATAACTAATTAAGTGTCACATACTCGATAGATGTGGACTAACTACTATAGTTGCGGCTGATAGATTGATCAGGCTAAATACGGTCAGGGACCAGAACGTCTGAACCAATGATATGAGACATCATAGCATAAAAGGAGAGTATGCGTCAATACTTTGAATGTAATGGTATGCTAGGTGAGGTCAGGCTAACATGCATAGGTCTAAGTCCATGAGAATAATAACAAAATATCATAAAGTAACTGGATGAGAGTGTCTGCAAGACTGGTACTACAGTTAGTACTGAACATGCAATACCAAGCATATATTATCTATCTGAATTAGTTTGAAGCTGAAGTACTGAGTTTTTAATTCTTAATAAGTGATAACCATAAAACATGATCATGTTGAACTGCACTAATTTCTTTACTAAATACTGAATATTGAAACTGTAATTATGGGAGTTATCATCCAATCGACATACCATGATTGTAGACTGATTTGGGGTCCAACTTGTAACCCTAGTTGGAAGGGTGATATCACCTTACCATAGGTTATTAATAGTAGCTGGGTCAACCTTAATCTAGAAGGAAGACTCATGTAATGTTTATGGTTTTGTCACGTAACACCCCAACAATGGTCTCGAAACTTCACACGATGCATAAGACCACAAGTGATACCAAGCTAACCCTTCTACTAGCATAACTAATAAGCAACTCAATAAAATACATACATATGAATGCAATAAGCGGAATATAATTCTTTTCTAAATATGATCAATACAAAACTAAAATGAAATGACTACAATTCTTCTATTATAAACAAAATTGGAATCAAATACCTTAACTCTACTAACTGCCTATGAAGCCTCTATTAGTATAGACTTTAGATAGCCAGGACATGACCGCCAGCTATGCCAAATACTATATGATTGATTCGAGCCATTGAATCAAGAGGACTCGTCACCTGCTAACTGAAAATTGCAAACTATCTGAATATGGTGTGAGTGCTACAACTGAATTGATACCTATATTATGAGACAATGTAGAACATAGACATATATGAGGATTAGTACTTTGAGGATGTACTGAGTATATGGGGGTCAATACATAAGTAAAACATAGTATCAATTATTATAAATTGTAAAACGATGCATGCTAAATGTAAATGACTCTCATAAGCTGGAATATCTTAAATACTAAAATATACAACAATAAGAATCAAAACATACTTTATAAATCTTGTGAGCCATAACATTTTGTTCTGAAGGCTGAGCTTGTAGTCTCTCTTTAAGTCACACTGTCTAAGAGTAGAAAGGACTCACTCTAAAAGATGAAATCTGAAGTTACTATCTTTCTTTAAAACATAATCTGAGTAAAACTTGTGAGACTTTACAGTTAGTTTTCTAAAATCTTTTCTATTACTCTCTCTGTTCTATGATTTGTAGTCTGCAAGGAAACTCTTTTAAAACTGTTCTGAAATAGAAAATACTTCATCTCAAGACATTAAGAATCTTAAAACCATAGCTTTCAAAACATATGCTTTTATCTTAAGGCTTCAAACTAAAGGACTATTTTAAGAGTAGGGGACATCTTTTGGGAGGTTCTTCTAACTAACATAAACCATGTGAGCTGGCATGGAGTCCAATGTCTTGCCTATGTTGGGGAGAGTTGTTTTATCCTTTCCATCAGAATAGAACCTTAACTTAAGTGATCACTATATTAGCCCACTATGGGCAAATCAAAAACCTACATTGGCACATAGTTTTGGGGTATGAGACTTTGGAATCATACCCAACTCAGTGCTAAATACTACTCGCATACTTATTGCTTAGAAATTTTAGGAAATCCACCTTAAAATAGCACAAAGGTTCGTAATTAAAACAAATGATGCTTCTCTTTATTTTAAATCATAAACCGTATGAATAATGTGGATTCCTATCTTACCTTAGGATCAAACTGTCAATCATTGCTTTTAAAAGAACTAATCAAAACTTGTCAATAGGACTTTAGATCATAATCACCTTACAAAATCATGAATAGTACTTAGGACTCAAACTGTAAAGCTTTAATGCATCAATAATTACAGCAATAATCAAATTTAAACTTCATGCTCAATAATGATCTAAAAATCTTTCAACAATCTTAGTCAAGATAATGGTATAAAACTCATAATATGAATCTTATAATTACAAACATGAATATATGTAAATTTCTTGCAATTAGTTTCTTAAATATAATAATAATGTAATAAACTAAAATAATGAGGATTTGGGTATCAACCCTAACTTAAATTTCATGTGAAATCATAGAATATTCATAAAACTTGAAACCAAAATTATGTTTTGGGCACAAGGATGAAAGGATTGTTCATGTTCATAACCCCACATACCTTGGATGATGAATTAGATAAACAAGCTTGCTTTTGAGATCCTATTTGTGCTCTTGAATGATAAATTTTGGTATTCTTGAATTGGGAACTTTGAATCTTGAACTGATTTGGGAAAAGAATGGTGGAATCTTGGGGATTCTTGAATTTGAATGATGAAGGTTTCGATGTTGGTTGAGTGAAATTTTGATGAATATAAGCATAGAAGGCTTGTAATAGGGTTAAATTGTGTGTTTGGATGGATTTGGGCTGGAAAGAACAACCAAAATTCCCGATTTGGATGGCCACCACGACGCGTCATGGTGGCTCACTAGAAAAGGACGAGTTGGAATTGGGATTTCTTTGTGATCCAAAGCTATTGCGGTTCCCTGTAGTTTTGCTATTTTGGCGACTTGCACGATGCGCGACTATCACATAGGCTTGCTAGAAATTGACTAATGTGAAATGGGACTCCTCTGCGATGCGGTGGAATCACGGAGTCTCACTAGAATTTGACAACTACCAATTTGCTTAGCTCTGTAACGTGTTGAGAGTCTAGGTGACACACTGTCAACTTAAAACTACCATAAATTAGTGTCGGAATAAATATTATTCATTTTTGGAAGCTATCCTTTAATATTCTAGGAATGAATTTACAATTGAAAAGTTTGGGGTATTACACGTCAATCCTAGTCTGGCAAGAAGATGATTTATCCTATGCTAGCTACATAGTTTTGTAACTCCCGCTACTAAGGTTCAAACTTTCTGTTAGTAGGAATGCTCCCATCTCTAGGTTTACTCGATGCTGAATCCTACTCCCAACTGAATTGACACTGAACTGATCACTAGACTGTACTAGGCTTCATTGAACTTATACTTATTCTGTTGTCTTACCGAAAGATACTATTTGGGTTAGTACAGAATCATTCTATTTTGACTGGAGACTAGATAAATATTTATGTTTTGGGTATTCAATACCTCCAGGAGTCAATATCATAGATAATTGAACCATTAAAGTTTAAAATCATCACACATAGGTTATCATACACATTTCCTTCATATGGACCTTTTGTCAAACACCTAGGATACCTAAATCTTGCACATGAGAATGAGAGATATATGAATATCAGGACTACCACATTCAAAACAACAATTCAAGTATTTAAAATGAGGGTAACATAAATAACCATACATTCTAGTTTATTCACATGAAAATCAAAATATTCTTTTCTTGAAAAGCCACACAACTACACATACATGAATACGATTTCATTCAAGAATGTAAATAATAATCTATGTTTTGAAAAGGATTCTTGAACTCCAAGGGTGGAAGGAACCCAAGGATGAACGCCTAAACATACCCTGATTGTTTAATTCATGAGAATTGTTGGTAATTTCTCAGAACATTATCTTAGACTTGATGAACTAGGGTTTTGCTCTTGAGAGAATTTCTAAGATAATAAGTGAATTTTGCCATTTGAGAGGTTTAATTTCGTGTTATGGCTGAATAATCTAAGGGGAAAATGACCCAGTTAACCCCACAAACCCATAACTTAATACACAAAATTTTCCTAGTGATGGAACACGTGACGTTTTCAATCGATGGTATCAGTGCGATTACCGATGCACAACATCAATGGTGATGATGCGATATCCAATGTGACGCATCCGGATCGTGGTTGCTTGTTGTTTTGGAAATCCAAAAGTGTCTCAAACGATGTCCAAAAATTCTGAAACTCACCCTAGATGACCTATAGAAATCCTTGATCATGAAACAATTTAAACATTGATAATCTAAGGCCGGAAAGATCATAAATGAGACTATTGAAATATTGAGGACGAAAATGAGACTAAGTCTTAACACTAAGCTAAAATGTTCTTAGTTTGGAACCTCTTTTTGCAAGCTAAAAAGGAACGAATTGGGCTAGGACTTTACGTTGTTTTACAATATCTCCCCCTTGGGAACATTCTTCCTCAAATGAGACTGATAAATTTAAGAGGCACTGAGGTACTGTGACTTTACTTACGTGCAGAAATAAAATATGACTGAATCATGAGACATGAAACTTGACTGAAATGATTCATGAATGCGTGAATGATATGAAACAGATATGCAGCTGGAACTAAGCATGGAATAGATTAAATCTAAGAAAGACTGTTACCTTAGGACGAGTCTAAGTTTGTAGAAAAGAGATGAAGGTACTTTGTAAGAATGTATTCTTATGCTTCCCAAGTGGCTCCCTTAATGGACTTGTTCCAACAAAGAACTTTCACCAAGAAAACTTCTTTGTTCCTTAGTTTACGATTCTGGTGATCAATGATTTCAACTAGGACTTCTTCGTATGTGAGACTATTCTAAACATATACACTCTCTATGAAGACTACAACTGCTGGGCCACCTATGTATTTTTTTAGCAAGGAGACATAAAACACTGGGTGCACTGATGCTAAGTCTGCAGGCAACTCATGTTCATAGGCTACCTTTCCAAAATGACTCAGAATCCTATTAGGACAAATATATTGGGATAAATCTTCCACTTCTTAAAAAACCACTTCACTCCCTTTATGGGAGAGATTTTCAAATACACAAAGTATTGAATCTCAAATTCAAGATCTTTCCTTTTGACATCTGCATATGATTTCTGTCGTCTTTGGGATGTCTTAATCCTCTCCCTGATCAGTTGTACTTTATCTCAAGCATCAAACTCCAAGTCATGACCCACCACTTCAGCCTCACCTACTTCAAACCAGCCAATCGGAGATCTACATCTCCTCCCATAATAAGCCTTAAATGGAGCAATATAAATATCAAAATTATATTTGTTATTATACGCAAACTCAATCAAAGCTAAATGGTCATCCCAACTACCCTTAACGTCAATGATACATGCTCTTAACATATCCTCTAGAGTCTGAATAGTCCTTTTTGCTTGACCATTTATTTGAGGGTGGAAGGTTGTACTAATATGGACTTTGGTACCAAGACCTTTTTTGAAGACTGATAACGCTCAATCTACAGCTCTCGTAAGAGAGTAAAGCGGTCGTTGTCAAATATATAACCCAACTGGGTTGGGTATCGATCCCACAGGGAATAGCTTGGTCAACAAGTAAGCAAAGATTACTAGACTTTTAGTGCAAGTCTCGTAAAAGGGGGGAGTTTTGTCGTGCAAATAATGTAAACAAAATAATAAAGTAAAAGCAAAAAATAGAAGAGTAAAAACAGTTTTCTTGATAGGTTGTTGAACAATGAGAATTGAGAAGTTGGGGTTATGTCCACCTTATGAGTTGTACATCTCTATTGTCTATGAGTTGTGCAGAATTCAGACATGCATGTGCTTATAGAGAATTGTATTCGATGGTAAATCCAAGCGTCTTTCGACCTCAACAAGGACTATTTCACTTTAACTATTTCGAGCTTAAAGCGTATCTAACGGTACAAATTCTCCAAGAGGTTAATCCAGTTACGGCACTAACTTTTTAATAGGGGATGGGACCCTATTACCTTGACATTATCTCTTTTCCAGACATATAACTTTTCTTTCGAACAAGTTAATGCTATACTGGTGTTATTCTATGCGTCTGCATCCCTAAGAATTTGCATTAAGATGAAGAGAATAATGATATAAGCAACACACGTGTCACGAATTCACAAACTCATAGCCTTAGATAGTATCTCATAAGGCTTCCATAACCCCAACAGAGAATTTTAGTTACCCATGAGTGCGAAGGAAATCACCATCGACATTGTTATTATACCACAATAAAGATATCGTTAGGTATAGGGTGGTAGGCGTTAGGCATGACTTCTTTGCTAAGTAACGTTTCTCTTGTTGCGGAAATTAAGAATTGAATAGATGAAAAATAATGTCAACAATGAATTAATAAAGAGAATTGTTTTGATGGATGGATGGATGGTGGATGGATGGGAATTAATGGAATGGGGGAATTGTGAGGAATTAATTAAAATCTCTAGCAAAATAGGGTATTTATAACACCCATATCCTATTCCTACTAAGCTACTGCATTACTTAACCCAATCCTACTAGGTTAATGTATCATTATCCTAATCCTACTAAGTTACTGCTAGTCCCCAAAGTCTTCAGAAAAGCTGTTTTTGCTCGGGACAGGTTTTCCATGCGTCACTTTTGGTCCTTGGCATCAAAGCTTTCCCTTCCTTCTTTCGTGAAGCTTTCTTTGGCGTCAAGTTATCCATAAAATTCTGAATTCTGCATCATTTATACCTGAAAACTTGCTAATCATGTTCGTTAGCTCACTTACAGGAAAAAGGACTAAAAGTGGATGAAATATATAATTTGTTCTCAAAACTTGGCTAAAATATGGGCAAAATCTAGTGCTATAGGCGTGTAAATTCGCCTATCATCAACACCCCACACTTAAAGCTTTGTTCGTCCTCGAACAAACTATCATGTCCATCTAAACATGACTTAGGGTTTCACAGTATTAACACAAAATATTCATCAAGACAAGCACAACAATTATCAACAAAGAGTGGTTTTCCGATCATTAGTAGCAACAATTTAACGTCTAGCACAGACTTGTGATGGTGGCCAACTCATATTAAAAATTTAAGGCACAAAAAATCATACACAACTACCCAAAACTAATCAACCATGTGTGTCTCACAATATGTTACCCATAATCACTCATAAGTGTAGCATATTTTTCAAACATGGGTATAAAAGTATCCTTGCTCTCGCTCTCACAAAGAATTCATATGCTGCAACTGATGACCATAGGCTTGCCCTTAGTGTAATGCTCTACTAAATATCAGCATCCTAAGCTTAGGATCAAATAGGTCTTTTGATGGTTGTAATGTAGGCTAAGGGACGGGTAGTACTATTTTGGCCAGAAATAGTGACTATGTTCCTAAGCGCTTTAATACATCACATTGTATTATTAACACTTTTCTTTCAAACAACCTTTCTACTTTATTTTATTCTACCACCCCTTTTCTCCTCTTTTATTTTTCAATTTTGAACATAACTAACTTTTCAGTTTTATTTTTTTCTTTCCTTTTTCTTTTCATAACTCACCTCTTATGATAGCAATTTTTTTTCATAACGACTTCAAGCACCATTACATTCCAAAGCATCATACTCACCCAATTTCCTCTTATTTTGTCACATGACTTTACACTTTAAAGCACTTAGGAATTTGGATCAAATTATGGTCTTGAAACAAATGTATTAGGCTTACATATGAGGTTGTCAAAAAAAATAGGCTAAAGGCTCAAAGGGGGTTGTCTAGGATGATGTCCATGGGTAGATAAAATGAAGGTAAATAATCATGGGTTGCCAAAGAAATGCCTAAATCATCTCCTAAACTTACACTCTTTATTTTCGCTTTACATACATACCAGGCAAGTTCTAGCATCAGCCACAAGCACAGAATATACTATTATCTCACACACACAAGGCACATGGTCGACTTTATTAGGAGTATTATAGACTCTCGACCCAACAGATGAAGGAATTGAACCACACAATATCACATAGTGAGTCACAATTAGAGCCTAAACGTCTCAATAGTCATGATTTTAGCACAAACTCTTGTTATAATCTCATGCTGCCTATTAGAATAATTTCATGCAAAGCTAAGTAAAAATTTTTTTTTTAAAAATACTAAGCTAAGCGAACAAACATAAATGCAAATGCGGATAGAGAAGTATAGCATGCAAATACCACCACCCCACACTTAGATGGGACACACTGCCCTCAGTGGAAAATAAATACGAAGAACCTGGTCAGTCGGACTCCTCCTCTATGTCGGGGGTCATACCCCCTTCGTCGGAATCATCATAGGAGTCGTCATCCTTAGAGTTTCCTCAAATTGTACCCCACTTGATCCAAAAGTGCGTTTGAGGTATTTGTAGCGAGGAGGATTCATTTTGCTCTTTTCGTCCTCTTTTCTTGCCTTTTTGGGAAGTGGTTGCCTTATCTTTGCCTTGTCTTGCTTTGGGTGCCATTGTACCTGAGACTAAAACAATGTTCATGTTAGCATCATCTCGATGGATACAATCTATAAACAAGCAGTAGGGGCACCACCCCACACTTAGTTTGTTGGTACAGACTAGTGAAGTGAAAGTGGTCGATTACTCAGACTTCATCGGCATACGTTTTAGGTGCTATAATCCAACCATAAAATCAGTGCAGTCATACTTCTTGTAATCTTTGCAATACTTTCATGTTAGATATATCAAGACTACTACATATGGATTGAATCAAGGTATAGTATCTATCAATAATCACAACCTCCTATGTTGGTAGTCAACCATAATTCTTATTTTGATAAACAAGTTACTCCAACATGTAAGCTTTCTATTGACAATATTATGCAATTTTTGTGACCATGTCAATTCCGCAAAAGTATAACAGTGCATCAAAATCAAATTCAAGTTGGAAACATGTTAAGATCATTCTTACGTATTCTTTCACTCACTTAGTTGTATCACAACAATTCAATCACATTCAAATCATCAATACTACTTCAAGATTTAACAATTCATAATAGGCATAGTAGTGTAGTACTTACGGAATATGAATGAAGAACAAAGAAGTACTTACTTGATTGATGACCTTGGCTGATGTTCTTGCCAAGTAAAAGAGCAAAAGGAAAATTTTTGAGAGGATTTGGAGGCTATAGCCGGTGCATAAGCTAGGTTTCCAATGTGTTTTTAGTTCAGGACAAAGTCTCATATTTATAGGAAAAGGTTGGGTCGGGTTTTGAACCATTTAAAATCGGATTTGGAGACAAGAAGTGACCATAGGCGGCGCCTTTAGCTTTGCCTATGCTTGGCATAGGCGGCGCCTTTTGCAAAGCATTGTCTAGCATAGGCGGCGCCTATGCCATGGCATTCCTAGGCATAGGCGGCGCCTTTCACTTTGCATATGAGATTCAAAGACAAAAGGCATTAGCATAGGCGGCGCCTATGCTATGGCATACTTGGGCATGGGCGGCGCCTATGCTATGGCACACTAGATTCCGAGACCTTAGGCCATACTATAGGCCTTTCCTTGTTCGTGGCCTAGATTTACCTAGGCCTAGCCTTGTTCGATGCCTATATTTTCATGAGCAATGCTCAATCCATAGCCTTTTGCTTCTTCATTCCTAACTTACAACCTTTAACATGCAATACGTCCAAATCAAAATTTGAAGCCGACCTCCTCTTTTTACACCTCTTTGCACCTACATTTACTCAAAAACAATAAAGACGATTAGAACGATGGGTTGACTCCCATCAAGCGCCTTAGTTTTGGTCGTGGCACCACTCTTCTTTTTGGATTTTTATTAATCAAAAGCAAACACGTAATAGAACGAAAGAAAGACAAAAATGAAAAACGATGGGTGTCCTCCCATCTAGCGCTTGATTTATTGTCGCGACATGACATAGCTATCTCGATTACTTAGACTTCATCGAGATAGATGGTGGATTGTTTTCTAAATGGATTCAGATGATAATGAGGCTTACTTGTAGGCATGCAATCTTCTTCGAGATGACCTTTGTGCATGCCTATCCCGGGGGTGATACCAATTATATCATCAATAGTCCAACCCATGGCTCTCTTATATCTCTTTAGAGCAGAGATGAGAGCCTCTACGTGCTGTTCACTTAAATCATCTGCCATACTTACCGGAAGTATATTTACTCTTTCCAAGAACACATACCTTAGATAATCAGGGAGCTCTTTCGATTCTAGCATTGGTGGCTCTTCAATGGAAGTCTTCGCTGTTGGTGACGGTTGATTCTTAAGATCAAGGTCCGGCTATTTTAGGAGTACAAGAATAGGACCCAATTTCTGTTAGAGCACACGTAGTTTCTTCATAATCTTCATCATCCTCATGCTCAACATTCAGTAGCGCAGCAGACAATGGCTCAACAGTAAGCTGTTTTGTTTCAGATAATGCTTTCTTATCCTCATAATGAACATCAGCTACAGAGAACACATTCATATCACTGGGATGCTTCATTGCTTTGCATATATCAAAACGGACCACTTCGTCATTCAACCGAAATAAAAGCTCATTAGCTCTCATGTCAATAAGCTCACTTCCTGTTGCAAGGAAAGGACATCCCAAGATTATAGGAACTTCAGAATCCACCTCACAATCCAGAATAATGAAGTCTGCAGGAAAGATGAATGAAGAAATCTTCACCAACACATCATTCAAGATACCCACAGGTCGTTTTACCGACCTATCAGCCATCACGAGCCTCATATTGGTTGGTGTCGGATTGCCTAACCCCAACTTCTTATAGATGGATAGTGGCATCAAATTGATGCTTGCTCCTAAATCGCACAATGCCTTAGCAAAATTCATAGATCCAACCGTGCATGGAATAGTGAAAGCACTGAGGTCTACCTTCTTCTAAACTAGTGATCGGGTAGCGATTGCGCTGTAGTGATGAACAGTATCCTTCAACTCATAGCTTACTGCTCGCTTCTTTATCAAAAGATCCTTCATAAATTTTGCATACACAGGCATTTGTTCTAGTGCCTCTACCAACGGAACATTAATGGTCAGCTGCTTTAACATATTCATGAATTTGCTGAACTTTGTATCATCCGCAATCTTCTTAAATCTTTGAGGAAAAGGTGGTGGTGGATAAGGAATTGTTTTCTCCACGGCTTTCTTCTCCTCTTGCTTCCGTTTTCCAGACTTTTCAGGCTGCAACATACTCGGTGTGACGTCATGGACGTCGTGGGTAGCTTTTGCGGAATCTTCTCCTTTTGCCTTGTCAGAAACGTCCGCTACTTCATCAACCACTTGCTTGCCTTTTAATGAAGTTTCCAGCACCTTACCACTTTGGGTAGTGATGGCCATGCATGACCCATCATTCCTTGGGTTTTGCACAGTGTCGCTAGGTAAAGTGCCAGCCTTTCTTTGATTGAGTGCTGCTGAAAGTTGGCTCAATTGCTGCTCTATTTGCTTGATTAAAGTGGAATGAGAATCAACTAATTGCTTCATAGAGGACAAATCATTTATTACCTCCGTTACTCCAGCGCTCGTTGCTTCCACTCCTTTCAATAGTTTAGCCATCTTCTCTTCCATATTTCCAGAACTAGATGTGGTGGTGTCACGTCTTCCTGGGGGAACATACAAACCACTCTTTTCATTCTTGTTCTTCCAACTACCTTGGTCCTTGTTTCCAGATTTATCATAACAGTTCCGACCTTGGTTTCCTTGGGTATTCCCTCGGAAACCCCCCTGATTGTTTAAGTAGTTAGCCTCTTCTTCCGAATAAGATTCGTCTCTTCCTTTCAACGCAATAGCTTTGACTTTTTCGGTCTTCCCTGATAATAGATGCTTTGTAAGAAGATCCACTTGTGTTTTCATGTGCGCCATATCTTTATCACGTTCTTCTTGTCTTCTCCTTTGTTCTGCAGTTATGCCAATAGCTATAGTAGGGTTTGCTGACTCAGAATCCCTGATATGTCAAGCTCTACTTTGCTTCGTCATCCGATCTATCATATTGCTTGCCTGCCCAAAGGTGAGGTCCATAAATGATCCTCCAGCCGCATTATCCACTACTGATTTAGTTATTGAATTCAAGGCTCTGTATAGTATCTCCATTAGGTGGACATTGGTCATGTGATGGTTCGGGCACCTCATAAGCTTCGTCTTGAACCTCTCCAATGTTTCGTGAAGAGCTTCGGTTGGAAGTTGTCGAAAGTTGCTGATTTCATCTCTTAATTGTGCTCTTTTGGATGGCGGAAAGAATCTTTCTAGGAAAGCGTCTCTCAATTGCCTCCAATTCGTAATAGAATCAGGAGTCAGCCAATTCAACCATAGAGTTGCCTCCCCAGACAGAGACAATGGAAATAAGCGCAACCAAATTGCATTCTGTCCAACGCCTAGATTGTCGAATGACTTGCATGTAGAAATAAAGTTGATCAGATGCATATTCGGATCATCGCCTGCTAGTCCACCAAATAATCCCTTCTGTTGCAAAAGCTGAATCATGGTGCTAGTGATATTGAACTTTGTTACAGGTGCCAAGGGTGGCAGAATAATGGCTCTTGTGGCACCAGCTTCATCCAAATCGTCATCATCTTCATCAAAAGGAATCTGCACAGCTCGGCGATCAGGCCTCAATTACGCTTGAAGATCTCTCATCTGCATGGGTGTCGCCACCTCAGTAGTATGCCATGGGTTTAGTAGCTCCTCATCGCCCAGGTCCTCATTATCAGGATTTGTTGGACGACCTGGGTTATCAATATTCTGTTGATGCACTTGAGCGGCTGCTAGAGCAGCTAACCTAGCCTGCTCCTGTTGAGCAGCCATTCTTTCTATGTCATGTTGTGCATCCATTCTTTGAACAGAACCTGAATAGAACAAAAACAACAACTAAAAGTAAAAGTACGAGAATCTTTGACCAAAGGGTCTAGTAATTATCACAAACTTAATTGACACTCGTATTCCTCGGCAACGGCGCCAATTTTTGATAACGCTTAATCTACAACTCTCGTAAGAGTATAGAGCGGTCGTTGTCAAATATATAACCCAACTGGGTTGGGTATCGATCCCACAAGGAATAGCTTGGCCAACAAGTAAGTAAAGATTACTAGACTTTTAGTGCATGTCTCGTAAAAGGGGGGAGTTTTGTCGTGAAAATTATGTAAACAAAATAATAAAGTAAAAGCAGAAAATAGAAGAGTAAAAACGGTTTGCTTGATAGGTTGTTGAACAATGAGAATTGAGAAGTTGGGGTTATGTCCACCTTATGAGTTGTACGCCTCTATTGGCTATGAGTTGAGCGGAATTTAGACATGCATGTGCTTATAGAGAATTGTATTCGATGGTAAATCCAGGCGTCTTTCGACCGCAACAAGGACTATTTCACTTTAACTTTTTCGAGCTTAAAGTATCTAACGGTAAAAATTCTCCAAGTGGTTAATCCAGTTACGGCACTAACTTTTTAATAGGGGATGGGACCCTATTACCTTGACATTATCTCTTTTCCATACATATAACTTTTCTTTCGAACAAGTTAATGCTATACTGGCGTTATTCTATGCGTCTGCATCCCCAAGAATTTGCATTAAGATGAAGAGAATAATGATATAAGCAACACACGTGTCACGAATTCACAAACTCATAGCCTTAGATAGTATCTCATAAGGCTTCCATAACCCCAACAGAGAAGTTTAGTTACCCATGAGTGCGAAGGAAATCACCATCGACATTGTTATTATACCACAATAAAGATATCGTTAGGTATAGGGTGGTAGGCGTTAGGCGTGACTTCTTTGCTAAGTAACGTTTCTCTTGTTGCGGAAATTAAGAATTGAATAGATGAAAAATAATGTCAGCAATGAATTAATAAAGAGAATTGTTTTGATGGATGGATGGATGGTGGATGTATGGGAATTGATGGAATGGGGGAATTGTGAGTAATGAATTAAAATCTCTAGCAAAATAGGATATTTATAACACCCATATCCTATTCCTACTAAGCTACTGCATTACTTAGCCCAATCCTACTAGGTTAATGTATCATTATCCTAATCCTACTAAGTTACTGCTAGTCCCCAAAGTCTTCAGAAATGTTGTTTTTGCCCTGGACAGGTTTTCCATGCATCACTTGTGGTCCTTGGCATCCAAGCTTTCCCTTCCTTATTTCGTGAAGCTTTCTTTGGCGTCAAGTTATCCATAAAATTCTGAATTCTGCATCATTTATACCTAAAAACTTGCTAATCATGTTCGTTAGCTCACTTACAGGAAAAAGGACTAAAAGTGTATGAAATATATAGAGCATGTCATAATTCTCGGCTGAATAAGAATTACAAACTAGCGAGAAATGGGTGGAAATGGTCATCCTATCTACAACGACCCAACTCAAATTGTGATAATGACGAGTACGAGGAAAACCCATCATGAAGTCCACAATCACTTCTTCCCACTTCTATTTGGGAATACCGAACTTCTGCATAAAACCACTAGGATTTATGTAATGCCTCAAAATTTGATTCCTGGTATGCCACATGGATCTCCAAACTACAAGTAGTCCTAAGCTAACCCTGACTGCCTTCTACTAAATCTAAATCTCAATAAAAAGTGTAATATGAATGTACAATCATAATAAATGTGGAAAATAGTCTGGATTATCTGTGTATATATAAAAATACTAATCTCAATAAACTGATAAAGAAAATACCTAAAATTTGAATACTGTAACTAGAATCTAAATCTGAATCTGGTAATCCAACAATCCTGTACTGACTGAATCTAGATGACTCAAACTATCTTAAGTGAATGCTAAGTCATCTACTAATAAACTGGAAATCTGAATAGCTATGTCCCCGAACTATGAGAACTCACCAATTGCAGGGATGTAGATGAGATGCTCAAAAAATCAATCACGCTACTAAGACTAAGTACCTGAACCTATATTATGAGACAATATAGCACACAGACGTATATGTGGATTAGTACTATGGGAATGTAATGAGTATATAGGGGTGAATGGATTAAGTAAGAAATATGAATGCAATTTATAAAATAATGTATGCTAAATGTAAATGACTCACATAAGCTCGAGTAATCTGAAAGCTGAAGATTATAAATCATAAATAGTAAAGTATATAGTGTAACTCTTGTGAGTCATAACATGTAGTTCTAAAACCTGTATTCTGTTCTAATTCTCATTATGAAATCTGTAAGTCTGTATCTGAAGGCTTATGTAAAACAATATTCTAAACTCATGAACTTCAAAGCTGTAGAGAAAATACTGTATTCTAGGGGTTTAGAAATCGGAAAACTTTTTTTGCATGGAAAAATACTTTATCTCGATGGAGGTTCTTCTAACCAACATAAACCATGTGAGCATTCATGGAGTCCAACATTCTTGTCCCCCTAAGGAGGAATCCTCACATTGGGGAGAGGAGTCATACTCTTGCCAGGGAGTATAACCAATCTAAGTGATCATATATCTTTCATCCACATAGAAGTGGGAATAAACTGAATCCTATATTGGGACGTAGTTCTGGGGTATGAAACCGTAGTAAAGTACCAATCTCGGTGATAAATACTACTCCCATTAAATATGTATGCTCATTCTGAGGGAAATCAACTTTTAAAATAGTTTAATCAAAACCAACTGTATATCAATAAAGCTAAATCTTTAATCTTAATTTGGAAAGTGGATTTCATATCTAGTTTGAGATCGAAAAGGTTAAATCTTTATCTATAATCTGAGAGGAATCTATTCATAGGGTGCTTATAGCACGACAAATCTCAAAATAGCAATCTTTGATTGGGGATTAAAGACCCATGTATTAAACTCATGTCGAAAGATCAAAATCTTCATGCTTGATAATGTAAATATTGATAAATCAACTCAAAATCTAAAAATTTCTGCAACATGCATAAAAATATGAACATAATCACGTAATTCAACTTCTAAATCACTAAAAATCTCATAATTATTGTAAATCACCATAATGTGTATAAACCCTAACTTGAATTTCATTGGAAATCATATAAAATTCTATAAAAATTGGAATTTGAAACATGTTTTGGGCACAAAGACGAAACGATTGCCCTTGTTCACAACCACACATACCTTATTGATGACTAAATGGAGAAACTTGAATTTGGATTCTTATTTGAATTCTTGAAGATGGATTATTAATTGTCTTGATTTGGGAATCCTCAATTTAGAGCTTTGTTGAAGAAACAATGGTGGAATTTGGGGGATTCTCGAAGTTGAATATTGAAGCCTAGTGTTTTCTTTGAGAAAGACGGGATGAATAATGAGTATATTGTGCTCAATAATACACTTAATTTTTTGTTTTGACGATATAGGTATGTCGGCAAAAGAGAAAACTACCCTTGGGATTTAAAATACGTAAATAGGTTGCAAATTGAGGCCTTACCGCGGTGCGGTGGAATCGCGGTGACTCACTGGATTGTGATAATTGCTGTTTTGGGATTCACCGCAATGTGGTGAAATTGCGGTGACCCTCTGGAAATTGACAAATGTTGAATTGGCTTTCACCGTGATAAGATGAGGCTTCTATCAGTATTTCGACTGTGATGTGGTGGATTTGTGGTGTCTTGCTGGAATGAAGTTCCAAACACTATCAACATAAGAAATGCCATAACTTCTCAATCGTGTGTCAGATTTGGGTGAATTTTGTATCGATGGAAAGCTTATTCAATTTCCCAGTAAATGTTAGTCCTTTCGAAGATAATCATTAACATTCTAATAATAAATTTAAGTTAGGAAAACGTACAGGGTATACAATTTTGGTTCTCAATATTCACCTACAGACAAGTAGAGCACTTCGCCACAAACACTATAATGTCCCTCTTCATCCCACTCTATCTATTGACTTCCCACCAAGTTGCGGTACATCTTAGTGGCCCCTGGATGAATAGTGTAATGTGCACCAAGTGTTTCAGCAAGAATTCATTATCTCACATCATCTACACATGGAAGACATTTCCTACTCTGGCAACTCAACACACCATATCCCTTCTAGGATAAAACCTTTATTTTCTCGTCTTTGACTAACTTTTTAATCTTAATTAAACTAAGATCCCTATCCTATTTTTTGTTCACCTCACAAACTAACGAAGATTCTGAACTATTCTACTCCCAAACACTACCCACAGCTGAAGTCTGGTAAGCTGATGAACTTCCCGAACTATCCTCTTCTTTCCATCCTCCACATAAGCAAGACTACCCATGGACAATCTATTGAGGGCATCAGCTACTATATTGTCTTTGCTCAGGTGGTACAAAACACTCATATCATAATCTTTCAACAATTCTAACCAACTACTCCGACGCAGATTCAAATCCTTCTACGAAAATACATACTGCAAGCTTTTGTGGTCTGCGAACACATCAATATGCACCCCATACAAATAGTGACCCCAAATCTTTATGTGAAATAGAATAGCTGCTAAATCAAGATCAGGGATGGGATAATTCTTTTCATGGGTTTTAAGATGCCTAGAGGAATAGGCCAAAATATTACCCCTCTGCATTAAAACACACCCTAAGACGACACTAGAAGCATCATAGTATACAACAAATCCGTCTGAACCATAGGGAAAAGTAAAATCTGGGGCTTTAGTAAGTCGTGTCTTAAACTCCAAAAAACTTTTCTTACAAAAATCTGACCATTGGAACTTGACTTTCTTCTTAGTCAATCTAGACATGAGAGATGCAATTGACAAAAATCCTTCAAAAAAACTATCGATAATAGCTAGTCAAACCCAAGAAACTACTAATATCTGACGGAGAAATAGGCTTGGGCCAGTTGCTCACTGCTTCGGCCTTTTGAGGATCAACGATAATTCCATCATCAAAAACTATGTGACCAAGGAAAGCTACTGACCTTAACTAAAATTCACATTTACTGAATTTGGTGAACAAATAATGGGCTCTAAGAGTTCACAACACTATTTTGAGATGGTATGCATGGTCATTTTCATTGGAGGAGTAATCAAGAATGTCATCGATGAAGACTATGATGAACATGTTTAAGTATTGCTTGACCACATGGTTCATCAAGTCCGTAAAATTTGTTGGGGCATTGGTATGATCAAATGACATAACTAGAAATTCGAAGTGACCATATTAAGCTCTAAAGGCTATTTTTTGAAATGTCACACTCTTACTCTGAGCTTATAATAGACAGATCTAAGGTCTATCTTTGAAAAGTAACTGGAACCCTAAAGTTGGTCAATCAAGTCATTGATTCTAGGAAGTGGTTATTTCTTCAGGACAGTGACTTTGTTCAACTGACGGTAGTCTTTACAAATTTATTCTGGATACTGTGATAAGTGATTATGGATCAAAGACCCAAGCCTGGGCATTTCATAAAAGAAGTGAATGTCACAAATGTATACATGAAAATATCGTAAACATGAGAAAACAATAGAATTTCATGGCTAAATTCATAACTTGGAGATTTATCCTGAATCAACTGAACATAACATGGGAATTTAAATATCCAAAACATGATATGACTCAGTCCACTTGGAAGCACTTATCATCATAACTTGAAATTTGAATTTAACAGGAGATTCATGAAGATAATTAAACTTAAACATATAAGACTCATAATTTAAAATCAAAAGGGGTTCTTGGACTCCATAGGTGAAAAGAGCCCATGGATGAACATCACACATACCTTAAACTTTTAAATTAAAAGAGAAATACCAATCATGATGCTTTCTTGAAGGTTCTTGAACTTGGGGAACTTGAATTCTTGATTCCTTGGGGGCAATGAAATTGAATTTATGTTCTTGGAGAAAGGGAATTATTTTCATGGGAGGAATATTGGACAACAAGGGCAAAATTACGCCTTGAATGATGCAATAGTCATGTTATGAACGATTAGGTTGAGCGGGAAGACCCAATTTCCCCTCGACATTTAAATTCAAAATTGGATTTAACCACGTCACATCAATGTGGTCGTTGAATCCCCTCATAGAAATACAGTAAACATGTGTTTGTGACTATTTCTGCATTGCGGTCTTATCACAGTAACCCGCTGGTTTTGTAATCCAAAAATTCTTCAATACATACTTCTTACATTCCTAACCATGAATTAACTAAAAACCAAACATCTCAATGTCGGGAGGACCAAGTTAGAAGCCTTAAAATTACTAAGTTCCCAATACTTAATGAAATTTTTGGGCCCTAATTCCCTTATGCATGCAACTAGAAGCTGAACTAAGCTAAGAATAGTATAGGGTATAACATAAGCCTACCCCAGAATGACCTCTAAAATTTACTAAGGAACTTAGAGTCCTTATCACTAACAATGGTCCAAGGAAGTCTGTGTAGTTTGACAACATGCTTAATAAATAAAGAATCTACATCAGAAGCATCATCAATTATATGACACGGAATGAAATGGTCCATTTTTGAGAACCTATCAACCACACCAAAAATGTAATCTCTTCTAGTCCTTATCCTAGGCAATCCCAAAACAAAATCCATTGAGATGTTAAGCCATCGGCATTGAGGAATGGATAGTAATGGTATAATCCTTGAATGAAAAGGTGGGATTTTGCACTTCTACAATCCATGCATTTTCCACAAATTCTAATATCATCCTGACTCATCTTGAGTTAATAGTATTATTCCTCTCTGGTTCTAAGGGTCTTTTCAATTCAAAAGTGACCCATCATACCCTCATCATATGAATCTCTTACAAACAATTATCTCTATAAGCTAGAGTGTACATACATCATTCTTTCTTTGAACATGAAACCATCAAACTTGGAGTTGAGCATAGAAGTACCATCCTTATCCCGCTTTCCCTATTCCATATCTCATAATCATTTTAAATTTGAGAAAATTTAGGGTCATCAGGGTACATTGTCTCTATTCTCTCCAATCCCATCAATTTAGAAGAAAATGTAGATATAATTACATATTTTGTAGATAATGCAATGGCTACCGCATTTTTCATTCCCTTTTTGCATTGAATTACCTAAGTGAAAGCCTATAGAAAGCAATCCACTTGGAATGTCTTTTATTGAGTTTATCTTAGGACGAAAGATGTTTCAAAGGATTCATGATCGATTTGAATCACAAACTGTTTTGGCCATAAATAACGTTTTCAATTACCCAAGGCTCTAATCTAGTCATATAACTCTATATCACAGGAGGAATAATTTCGAGTTACATCTTAAAATTTACACTAAAGTAGGTAATAGGTTTATGATTTTGCATTAAGACAAAACCTCTTCCAACCTTACGTGAATCACATTCAACTTCAAGCATAATATAAAAATTGGATAATTTTAATGATGGGGTGAATCTATGTATAGCCTTCAAAGATTAAAATGTACTGGTTTGCTCATCACCCCATTTAAAAGGTTTTCTCTTATGGATCACCTCATTCAAGCGTGCGGCGATACTAAATCATTTGAAAAATCACCTATAAATGCTAGTGAACCTATGGACGTTTCTTAATTCACGATTGGATTTTGGAGTTTGCCAATTCATGATGGTGGCTATCATTGATTAATCCACCTTGAATACACGTATGATCACAAGAAATCCCAAGAAAACAATTTAATTCACACCAAAAGAACAATCTTCATGATTATGTTACAACTTCTCTTTTCTCATAAATTCAAACACATTTTGCAAATGTAAGACATTTTCATTAAGGGATTAGGAGAATGGTTTTATCACCTTGTTCATCAACCGCATAAAGGTATTAGGAGAATTTGTAAGGCCAAAAGCCATGACCAACCATTCATATAGACCAAAATTGGTCTTGAATGCATTCTTCCACTCATTCCACAATTGCATCTATATTTGGTGGTAGCCACTACTAAGATGTATCTTAGAAAATATACAAAAACCATTCAACTCGTCAAACATATCTTTCAAATAAGGAATTAGGTGGTGATACTTAATCATTAATTTATTGATGGCTTGAAAAACAACACACATGTTCCATACCCCATTTTTCTTTTGCACTAGCAACACCATGACTACACATGAACTTTTTCTCTTTTTGATATATCCTTTGTTGAGGAGTTTCTCAACTTGGATCTTGAGCTCTTTTATGTCCATTGGATTACTTTGGTAAGCCGGTTTGTGGGGTAATTAAGAACCCAACCAACTCAAAATCAATTTAATGCTCAATTCCTGAATATGGGGTAATCCATAGGAAATCTCCTTTGGTAACTCATCTTCTCAGTCTTCCAAAACAAGGAAATAAAATAGGGGATAGGGGAAGTAGAATGGTTAACATGAAAAGCATGAGCTAGGAGGAGCATGGGTGTTTTGTTATCATTCTCATTAGAAAGCTATTTGTTCCTAGCCAACATCACCAAGGGATTGTTCCCTATCAACCTCTTTTTCCCCTTTTCTTTATTTCTCTCCTTTGTTTGGTCTTCCTTATCACATTATTTTTCACCCTTCTCTTTCAATTCTATCAACTTTTGGTGACTCTCATTTACTTGAGATGGAGAAAGTGGATAGATAGTGAATTTTTTCAATTAAAAGCAAAAAAATACCAATTTTTCCTCTCATCATTCTTGATAAAACAATCATAATGACATGCCCTCCCTAGTAATAGATAACAAGCTTGCTTGGGTATCACGTCACAATGCACCTTATCTAATAATCCCTAACTTCAAACTTAATCACCTTTCCTAATCACCTTGAAATCACTACGTTCATTTAACCATTGAAGATTGTATGATCTGGCTTGTTTGGTTGTGGGCAACTTCAGGAAATCAACCAAAGTAACACTAACCACATTAGCACAACTTTTACTATCAATGATCAAGGAACACACACTTTTCTTTAAATGACTTTTTACTATGTAATAGATTCTCCCTTTAACTAGGATAATCCATTGCCTTACTAATCATTGCATGTCACACAACAATGTTTGGAGCCTTACAGTCTCCATCTTGAGGCCAGGCATCTTCATTATCCTCCTCTACTTGCTCATGTTCTTCGGAACCCTCTCCATCATTGCATTTTTCATCATTCTCATCTTTCAATCCTACCTTCTATATAGGCTTCTTATCATTGGACTTGTAGTCTTCATTCTTGTTATATCCTAATGACAATTGAGCTACCTCTTTATTCTTACTCCAAGCGTTGGCAGATGAGTACCATTTTGGTTTGTAAGTTGTGCTTTCTATGATATCCCTCTCAATCACCAAGGCCGCTGGAAGATTTCTTCTATGGCTTCATATTTGAGGATGGTCATACACGAGGAAATTCCTTCTTTAACCCAATATTGAAGATTATCATGCCATTGTTCACATTCTTAAGATGATCGAGCTATAAGATCAATTGTTAGAATTCATCATAATAGGCCAAGACACTCTTTATTCCTTGCCTCAAGTCGTATAACTTTGCAAGTATCTTATGTCTATACCTCTATGGTGCATTTCTTTTCCTCATGAGTCCCTTTAATGCATCCCATGGAGGTGGTTTTCCATCATCAAATACATTTCATAACCTTTTGACATAATTCCACCAATTATTAGCATACCCTTAAAAGTGGGCTATGGATAGAAATTCTTCTTTCTCTTTGGTGATATCACTGAATTGGAAGATCCTTTCATACGAGGACTCTCATGATGGATAAGTTTTAGGATCACTCTTTCCTTTGAAAGACAGAAGACTAATCTAATTAAATTGGTACCCACATCTTGATCCCTAATACTTTGTTAGTTCCATTTGTCATAAACATGTTGGTTTTCCATTTTTTCTTTACCACAAGGTGCCGGACCAAATCAGCCTACTCAACCTCAACAACCTATTTGATCCATTGTTCTATCTCTTATTTCCTCTACCATCATGTCAGCTTCATTGAATGATCCAAACTCTGCTTTTTGTTCTTCCCTTTCATCCATTTCTATTTGAATGGGTTGGTTCTGGTGAAGTGGTGCTTGGGATGGGAGAGTTTGGTTTAGTGGAGGTTAGGGTATTCAAGTTTGAGATTCATCTTATTTTTTTTGTTTGAATTGAGGTTGGAGTTGACGAGTGGGATTTTAGTTTTGTTGATATGTAGAGGCTTGAGGAATGCAATCATGTGCTTGTATTTGCAGATTGATCATTTGGTGATGGTTTTCCGAGGAAATATTAGAGGAGGGATTTGGATAATGTCCACTAGTCAAAGAATAGTTGTGTTAAGGCATGGACAGGGATTTATTTTGTCGACCACCCATGTAATGCACTCTTATACCAATTAGGGATATACTCTCTACAAGATAATCCACCTTAAGGTCAAGTGAAGTTATCTTAGCGTCTGTAGAATGAATTTAATGATTAGGAGTTTCAATGGACACTTAGATAGCATTAGTTAAGTGGTTATCCATAGTTTGTGGAGTTTCTCCTTCCACAACAATTCTACCTACTAACAAAGAAACTCACAAAAACAACAAACACATTAGCATTGTAGAAATTAATACCACAAATTCTTCAAACCTTTGTTTACATCACACATGGATCATAAATATTAAAAGATGGTTTATACATTGTATGGTAATCACTGTGTCAAGTGTTACTCATGACCGGATTGGAATCATTTTCGAAGGACTGAAATAAATATGTACGGACATGGATAAAAAATTAACAATGCTATTAAAAAGAGAAAAACTTGAAATAAATTGGCGGATGAATAAATCGGACTCAAGAAATAATCAACCAACTTAGTAGGTAAAATACTAGTTGTTGATCGTTTAAGAATCAAGTGTTGAATTTAGGAATCATTAAGTGATACTAAGGAATACAATGTCACGACCTGACCCGAGGCCCTGGCCAAAATGGGTTTCTCGGACAACGAACACCCAAGAGACCACTTAGCATGCTATCATGAAAAAAATTAAAACAAAACAAAAGTGCGAAAGTTAAACTGAAACTTGGAAAGAATCAAAATCAAATATAAATATATCAAAAAACTCTATCCATGAAAACCTAAATCCAATCTAAACCAACCTACAAAGCTTCAATAGAACACTAGTCTGTCTAAGTCGAGATAGGGTGTATAGGCCCAAGACTAACCCCTGGACGTCACACAATGCTTAGAACTACAAGTGATGATAAGCTAACCCATGATACTTGCATAAACCATGAGCAACTGAATAAGGTACATAAATCTGAATTAAATATACAGAAAAGATGTTTGTATTGAATAGGTTCAATATAAAACTATTACAGACATTTACACTTTGATTATATAAAACAATACTAAATGTAAATACATCAACTCTGAATGACTGTCTATGAAGCCTCTAATAGTACTGACTGTAGGTAGTCGGGACATGACCCCAGCTATCCCTAATCAATACTACTGTATAAAGAATGATACTGAAACAATATTTGACTGAAGTCCTCGAATCAAAAGAACTCATCACCTGCTGGATTAAAGCTATGAACTGTCTAATTATTATATGTCGGCTACAACTGGTACCTATATTATAAGACAAGTAGCACATAGACATATATGTTGATCAATACTTTTGGAATGTACTTAGAATGTGGGGTGAATGCATACTTAAAACAATAGTATCAATGATATTAGCTTTCAAAATAATGCATATCATGTGTCAAATGACTCACCTTAGACTTGAATTAACCCTTAAGACTGAAAGATCATAAATAATAAATCATATCAAACAACATTGTGAGCCATAACACTTAGTTTCTTTAAATCTTTCCCTTAAACCTTACTTAAGGGAGATTCTTTTTACCGGCATAAACCATGAGAGCTACCATGGAGCTCAATGGCTTATCCACGTTGGGGAGAGCTATCCTATTGTTGCAATCGAAATAGAACATTAACTTAGTGATCACTATACTTTACTTTATCCATATTTGAAAAAATCTAACCAACATTTTCTCATAGTATTTGAGAATTTGGATACGCTCATCCACAGTCCCATTTGGGTTCAAAATACTAGTCCCAGTATGTATATATTCTCTTACTTTAAGAAATCCACCTTATATTAGCATAAGGTTTTAGATATTAAAAATTAATTATGATTTTCTTTACTTTAAATCATAATCAGGATGAACAATGTGGATTTCATGTCTTAACTTTGGGTCAAAGGATCCACCATTTTTTGAAATCAAGAGTATTTCATATAAATGAAACTTCAAAGACTTGAGATTTCTTACAAACTCTAACTTATAAATAGGACTAGGGATTCATTTAGTTCTTCTTGGAAATTCATACTATATAATCAAATTTAAATCATTCTATTAAATCCCACTCAATGTAATGGAATTCAATTCACAATATGAGTCAAAACATGGATATAAGTAAACTATAATGAATTCAAAACATTCATTAAGTGATACTTCCATAAATTTAAATCAAAGAAATTTTTGGTATGAACTCTAATCTTTAAATCACATAACTTGAATGATTAAAACATATTTTGGGCACTAGGATGGAAGAAGATCCTTGTTCATAACCTCACATGCCTGAATTTGGTGATTATCTTGAAGGAAACTCAATTGGATCCTTGAGGTTAAACTTTTGAGAGAAACCCTACTTCTTTTCTTCCTGTGAATGGAGAGAATAATAAGCTTTGGAAACTGATCCTTTGTATGGGTAAAAGTATTTATTGGAGGATTGAAGTCATGGGAGAGAATTTTAATAAAATAAAAAGACCAAAATACCCCTAATGAAACCAATAAAAATGTATCATTTCCTCGACTGACGACTAGGTCGACAAGCTGTCAACTTGGTTTCGTCTTTTCACACTAGTCATCAACTCTAGATGAGGTTTGCCCCTTTATTTTTTAGGTTGACGATGAGGCCAATAGCTCATAACCTTGTTGAAGTCTTGTCACCTCAAGTCATCACCTTGGAGCTATATTTAATCATATTCGTATTAAGGCAGGAGACGAGGTTGATATCTTGTCACTTGGTTGAAGGCTTATCACCTCAAGTCGTCACCTTTTTGATATACTGATACTCTGAAGTATAATGAGTATAACTTCCTTATCCGATGTTGGATTAAGCTGAAACTAGTTACGTTGGAAAGAAAAATCGAAGATCTTTCATTTGGTATATAGTAAGAAAAGTAACTCAGTATATACTAGGATCAATTGTCAATGTAATTTTAAATAAGTTGAAACATTCACTAAAACATAATCGATAAAAAAGTTCTTAACTCAACTTTGCTCTAAGTGCTTCCTATGGCCATGATTCGCATAGAAAATGCATTCGACACAAGGTTAAAGGTCATGAAACTTAATTATGACTTGACTTAATCACTTTAGGGTCTTTAAAAAAATATGATGGTTTGTTGGAAACTTATCTAGAAACGTTTGGGGTATTACAATATCCCCCACCCCCCGGTATCATTCGTCATCGAATGAATAATAAAACTCATACAAAAAGAAAGTTGTTGCTATCTTGAAAATGAATTTGTAAATTTTTTCATTCCTCATAACTTGAATCACCTCTTGATAGGGTAATAACACAACTTATACATAAGGAATGCACGCATATTTAGGAATCGTAGGGAATGATTTTGACATGAAATGTCTTTTCTTGAAGGATATAGCTGAACTTAAATGATAAAACTTCAGTCATGAAATAGATTCCTAAGCTGACTTGATTGACTATAAGGATATGACTCATGCTTAGTGTTTACAGCTCAATTAAAATATTTATGATCGATCATACATATAAAATTGTGAAGTGATAGTTGATGCACTAATTTCCAAGATTTACTAAGAACAGAATATGATTTTCCTCAAACTCTAGTTATCATAAAATCAAATAACAATCAAGGGAATGAATTTTCAGCATGATCTGAGCATGTGATTCAAATACATAATCGCAACATGGTAACAACTCTGTAATATAGATTATCATGATTTAGATCAGAAGTTGGAATGGTATTACTATGCACTAGGCAATGCAACTGTTAACTCTTATGATTAGCCACACTTCTCAAATATTTTCTCAACTATACTCATCCTGTTAAATATTAGAATTCATTTCCTGCAACTTATAATCTTCACATAGGTACATATGACTACTCCAACAGAAGTTTGAGTTGAACTACATACTCTCACCATGTTCAAGCCTAACTAAAAATCAGAAGGTACTACACATAACTCCATAATACTAGTCTAAACCACACGATATTCTTTGTCTTTTTAGTGCACTCATCCTAAACATAACACCACTTACCACTTCAATAACAAACTCCAAGATCTAATTTGGAATTCAGCAACATGTAATGAATTAATCCACTAATTCACCAACATGACATTCAATCCTATCATTATAATCTCAAAGAAACTTCTAGGCAACCACCCATCCTAGGAATTTTCCTATATTCTCTAATACCTCCATCAATAATGACTTTCATGCACTATCCCCAAGGAGATACACCTAGAATTCTCAACTAAATATGACATATACCCAAGCTTTGCCTTAATCTTCCTTCACACTTATAGCCTTAGAGAAAACAAGTATACAACAATCTTCTCCAATGAGGGTCATCTACTCTCTCTCTCACCTATACCATTGTTCATCATTTTTACCATCACTATTCTAACATAGGAAGAGGACACTAAAGGGCTAGAACATAAGGACCTAAGGCATGAAAGAATACTATACATAACTTTGACACTTATCTAAGGCCTAAGTAACGGAGTTTTAATGGTTATCATTTATTAAAGATAACTAAACAGAGTACATACATGATATAATGCAAATTTTACTGGTATCGTGAGTTCAGAGGACTTATCATACTCTGAAACATTAGTTCTTATCATAATCTTTTGAACATAAACTTGGAGTTCATAGATTTATGAAGGATGATTTGATTCACAGAGTGAAGTTGTTACCTACTTACTTACTAGAAGCTGAGAATGAACTTGAATATGCCTTAAGTGTATAAGTATTGGCCTTTGTCATGGATATATCATGCAAGACATGAATAGGGTGTGATAATGACTGAAATCCAAGGAATATGATAGAGTATAAAGGGATCGACAAAACCAAATCATACCAAAAGTCTTGAGCTTATCTATTCATAGATCCTTAACATAGCCATCAACTTAATCTGGAAACACTAGTCCACTAGAACCTCATAATAATAATAATTTGATCATAATATTATAGTCTATCTAATTACAGTCCATAAGAACATCTATCATCCACACATCTCTACTAATTATCAATCCATATATCGAAATTACACTTCTAGCTCTACAAACATCAACAAATTTATTTTTCACAATCACAAGGAGAACCCATATTAACAATTCTTATCACCATAATACTATCGTTAATAACTTATAATTTTCTAAGACAATGGAATACCATCAAGAACTCCTTTCCTACTTAATATCATACATAAATCTATCAATTTTACCCTCAACCAAATGCTAACTCCAAATTTTCTTGTTACTACACTTCTAAATCCTTACATCCAACTCTAAGGATGTTCTACTACTTCTAAATCATAAAAACCCTAAATAGCACTTTAAATTAATAAAAAATTGTATTCAATACTCTAGGGACATGCTTTCTACTTTCATAAGTGATATCTGTAATGAATGGTTAACAAGGAATCTTAGTACATTTCGCATTTTGTCTTAATTGCACAACATATATTGGCAAGGACATAAGCTTTCTAATTAAAGGACTTTAAACACACTAGTGGGCTCCTGTCAAATGCTTTTCATGATTTCTAAAGTTTCTAAAGTCCTCGAAACAAAAGAACTCACCATCTGCTGGATGGAAGCTACGAACTATCAGATTTTGACATATGGACTACAACTGGTACCTACTTTATAAGATAATATAGAACATAAACTTATATGTGGATAAGTACTTCTATAATATACTAAGCATGTGTGGGTGAATTCATACTTAAAACTAAAGTATCAGCTATATAAGTTTTTAAAATAATTCATGTCAAGTGTAAATAACTCACCTTAGATTTGAGTAAGGCTTAATACTGAAAAATCATAAAAGAACATAAATAATAAATCATATAAAAAACATTATGAGCCATAAAACTTAGTTTCTTAAAATCTTTGCCATAAATCTTACTTATGGGAGATTCTTCTAACAGACATAAGCCATGAGATTTACCATGGAGTCCAACATCTTACCCATGTTGGGGAGAGCTGTCCTATCCTTGCCATCAGAATACAATCATAACTTAGTGATCACTATACTTTACTTCATTAATATTGGGAAAAATTTTAACCTACATTGGCTAGTAGTTTCCAGAATTTTTGATAAGCTCATCCGTATTCCCATATCGGTGCTAAATACTTCTTCCAATATATATATATATATATATATATATATATATATATATATATATGCTCTAACTTTAAGAAATCCACCTTAAATTAGCATAAGGGTTTATATAATGAAAATCAATTATGATCTTCTTTACCTTAAATCATAATCAGGACGAACAATGTGGATTTTATGTCTTAACATGGGATTAAAGGATCCACCTTTTTTTGAAATCAACAGTATTTCATATAAATGAAAATTCAAATATTTTCGCTTACTTGTAAACTTAAGCTTATACTTAGGACTTGGGATTCATGCTTTTCTTGAAAATTTACACTATAACATCCTACTAAATAATCATCTTGAAATTATTCGGTAATATCCTAGTTAATGTAATCGAATTCAATTCACAATATGAGACAAAACATGGGTATAAGTAAACTATAAAGCATTCAAAACATTAAATCAAATGATACTTCCATAAATTTAAAACAAAGAAAGTTTGGGTATGAACCCTAATCCTTAAATCACATAACTTGAATACTTAAAACATATTTGGGGAACAGGGACGGAAGAAGATCCTTGTTCATAATCCACATACCTAAATTTAGTGATTATCTTGAAGGAAAATGGAATTGGAGTCTTGGGGTTGAACATTTTACCGAAAACCCTACTTCTTTTCTTCATGAGAGTGGGGAGAATAATATGGTTTGGAAACTGATCCATTGTATGGGCAAAAGCATTTATTGAAGGATTTAAGTAGTGAGAGAGGTGTTTAATATGAGAAAAAGACAAAAATACCCCTAACAAAACCAATAAAAAATGCAGTGATTCCTCGACTAATGACTAGGTTGACAAGTTGTCAACTTAGTGACATCTCATCACCATAGTCATTAACTGTAGACTAGTTTTCCTCTTTGTAATTGATGTTGACGATGAGGCTGATAGGTCGTCACCTTGTTGATGGATTATCATCTAAAGGAATCACCTTGCAGTTATATTTGATCACATTAAGGTTAAGGATGATGACAAGGTTGATAGCTCGTCACTTGGTTGACATGTTATCACCTCAAGTCATTACCTCGTTGACAGATTAATACTCTAAAGTAAAATGAGCATAACTTCCTACTCCAATATTGGATTAAGGTGAAACTAGATAAGTTGGAAAGAAAACTCAAAGATGTTTTATTTGGTATATAGTCAAACACGTAAATCATTAAATACTAGGAGTAATTATCGTTGGAATTTGACACAAGTTTAAACGTTCACTAAAACTTAATTGATAGAAAATTTCTCAACTCGACTTTGCTCTAAGTGCTTCCTATGACCATGTTTCGCATCGAAAGAACTTTATAGAAAAGGCTAAAGTTGATGAAACTTAATTATTACTTGACATAATCACTTAGGGGTATTTAAATAAATATAACGGATAGATGTAAACTTATCTAGAAACTTGTGGGGTATTAGACAAGGCCTCTAGATGGATCAAAAAACTAAATGAAAACATCATATGGGTAAAAATCCCTTCAAAAGAATGGGAGGATCAACAACTCCAAATTACTGAATGTAATCTATTGCACAATATTGTTCCTCAAAAGCTACCCTATGAGGCAATAAAATTGCCATAAGGATGGTTAATACTTATAATGTATTGGTCTGGAGAACAATCCCAACACAATATTTATACATTTCATATAAAAGAATCAATAGCTTATGTAAATCAATTCAACATAGTAGAGATCTAAACACATGGGCATAATTAATGACCTTCAAAAAATTCTTGCAAAAGCATTGACTAAACTCATTGCCTTAGTCATGAGCTAGATAGTATAACCTACAAATATAATACCCAAGGTCTATAAGGGTCCGCAATAAACTCGTCGGCCAATCCCCCAATCTGAGTTTTCCACAAGGATTAGAGTGTTATGAAAAAGTATGCCCCCTTCACAATATACTATGTTATCCCACTTTCTGAATGACATATCATAAAACCTGCATCGTCAAAATACGGTTTCGAACTATGAGTTATTAGAACTCGTTCCTTCTTTGGTTAACCATATATATAGCTTTCTTTAAGCAAAATTTCTAGTCTTATAAAACCATACTTCATGCATGTGAACCTTTATTACTTTCATGTTAAAGGAAATTTCATAATAAGTATTGTCATACCTAGACTTGGACTCCATAATGTGTCATGTCATATCTATAGCCTTTTTATTCAAAAAATATTAATGACCACCAAAAGAGTTAAACATCACATGGTAGTTATTCATTCAAAATAGCATATGAAAATTCATGCAATAAAGTTCTGTTTTCATCACTCTAACAACTAGTGGCCATCTCTTGCATAAATCACATAAAATTTTTTAATTTAACGTGAATGAGCATTTAGAAAGTAAGGAAACTACCCTCTCTTGAAACCTAAAAAATATTAATTCACCATTGATGATAAATCATATTATTCAATCTTTTAATCATACATTCTAAAAACCCATAACATATTAAAACAAGTAAATTTCCTCATAAGACATGGAATATCATAATTATGCTATTAAGTTGAGTCTCAAAAATCATACATACACATATACGACATACTTTTAAATCCATATTTGAAACATAAATTTTAACCCATGATTTTTAGGTTAGTTATATGTACTTTTTATGGTGAATTAGACTTTTGAATATCTTGAATCAAGTCTTGGAAGCATGACCTTTGGAAGAAACCCTAATTTTTTTTCTCTTGAGAGTGGAGAAGATATTTAGCACTTAAAAGTAACTAGTAATGGGTAATAACACTTATTAGAGGATTTAATTCATGTAAGAGGATATTGTGGTGGGGAAATAACCTGAATACCCCTTTGAAAAATATTATAACAATGCTAACCGGCCCCTATGGATGCTTGGGGTGATAGACCGTTGCTCCGTGACTAACCGTCACTCCAACCGTCCAAAATATGATCAATATTTGTTATTTATACTTAAGGGGAATAGTTTGTTGTGATGGTCTTTCACTAGTGCAACGGTCCGTCACCCTGACCATCGTGCCTTGGCAGTCAGACACCTTTTGGTAAAATAGGCATAAATATTTACTTAAATATCGTATTAAGGCAAAACTAGTGGTGTTGGAAAGAAGACTCAAAGAACTTTCATTTTTTATATAGTAAGCCATGTAACTTGTCATATTATAGGAGTAATAGTCAATGGATGTTGACCTAAGTAGGATCATCTTCTAAAACTCTATCGGTAGAAAAATTCTCAACTCATTTTAGAGTTAGGAGACTTTTATAACCTTATTTCATGTAGAAATAGGTTCCGACAGTAAAAAATTGACCAACATAGTTATATTCAAATAGGAATTATTTTTTTTCATTTTATACACGTAGGGATGAGGGTTTAAGTTCTAGTCCAAAAATGCGGGTTGTTACATTATCCCTCCATTGGCATCATTCATCCCCGAATGAAGACTTGGGACACTCTTAGCATAGTACATTGATGAACATAGGAAGATTTAAATCATAATGTTAATAGATTAGAGGTGAGCATAGGATTCAAACCTCAAACCATCTCATCCGAAGATAAAAATAAGGAAGGATATCTAACATTCATGTCTTTCCTGGATTTCCAAGAAGCTACATCTATCTTTTGGTTGCTCCACAACACTTTAACCAAAGCAATCTCCTTGCTCTTCAGTTTTCAAACATGCTGATCCAATACTTCTATAGGTACTTTTCATATGACATGGAATCTCTTACACCAGTCTCATCAACATGATACACAAGTGAATGATATCTAATACATTTATTAAGTAGTAACACATGAAAGACCAGATGAATTAAAGATAAGTTTTTGGGAAATTATAACTCATACACAATTCCACCAATCCTCCTCATAATCTTATAAGGATATAAGAAATAAGGATTGAGCTTTCCTTTCTTCCCAAATTTCATATCTCCCTTCATAAGGGAGACTTTTAGAAAATCCAATCATTAGCCTCAAACTCTAACTCCCTTCTTCTTACATTAGCATACGACTTTTGGAGACTTTGGGTGGTCTTAATTCTCTCTCTAATGACTTTTACCTTTGTAACTACCTGATGAACAAGATATGGCCTAAATAACTTGGTTTCAACCACCTCATACTAGCCATTTGGAGACCTATACCTCCTACCACGAAAATCCCCAAAAGGAGTCATTAGGATACTTGTGTGAAAGCTATTATTGTAGGAGAATTCTCTTAGAGGCAAGTGATCTACCCAACTATCCTTAAAGTCAATCACGTAAGCCCTTAGAATATCCTCTAATGTTTTAATGGTACACTCTACTTGCCCATCCATCTGAGGGTTGAAAGTGGTGCTAAGGTTCTCCTAGGTACCCAAGCCACTCTTAAAAGATTGCCAAAATTGTGAAGATAATTGCATACCACAATCGAATATAATAGATAATTGGGCCATAGGTGATCAAACTATCTCTAGAATGTACAACATTGCATAATCATCTCCCAAATAATTAGTCATAACAGGTAAAAAGGGGGCGAACATAGTCAACCTATCAATTATAACCCAATTCGAATTGTACTAGTTTTTGGATCACCGGTGTCCAGTAACAAAGTCTATGTTAACATTTCCTATTTACATATAGGAAAATCTATGTATGGAGAGGTACTACCGGACCTCAAATGTTCCACCTTAAATTATTGTCAATTCAATCACTTAGCCACAAACTTAGCAACATCTCCCTTCATATTATTCCACCGATAAATGATACATCTTAGTGTATCTAGGATGAACAATGGTCCTATAAGTATGAGCTTCATCAAGAATTATTTATCATAACCCATCCATATTCGACACACACAACCTACCTTGGTATCTTAAAATACCATCTTGTAACACCCCAAAATTTTTCCTAGCTAAATTCTATCCCTAAAATACAAAGCCTTTGCCTATATAATGATTTATATCTAATTACTATGGAATTACTTAGATTTAAACTTTTCATTTCGTAGATGACTGAATTAACTTTCCAACAATGTAAGATTTGCCTAAATCGGATGGTCAGGCAAGAAGATATGGCTAATTTAAGTTCTAGTTGTAAATCACTGCCATTTTAGCTTTTGGCGCATCACGGGGAGGGTTTAATTTATAAATATCAAATTCCAGTGGGACTCCACGATAGTGTAACATTACTGAGAAGTTCCACGTCCCATCTAGTGGGACAATGTAATGGCTCCGCGCCGCGGTGGCCATCAAATTCCCATTTGTCATTTTCCAGCAAGCCACCATGATAGTGGCGCATCATGGAGGCCTGTTATATTGGCTTCTAGTTTAATTTTTTTTTCAGCGTTGTACATAACTTAATAGGGGCATTCTTCACTCTTCCCAAACCCCTTAAAATGTTAAAACAATAGATTTAGAGTATGTTTGAGCAACATAACCCTATTTTTCACCAAATGTATCAAGAACTCTCTCTAGGGATTCAAACAACAATTTCAAGTAACTCAAGAATCAACCGTGGGAATTGGAAACAAATTGGAGAATTGGAAATCCCAGATCATAGGCTTCAAGAAGCACCCGCTAATTTCATATATAGAGGTACATGGGGTTGTCCTAAATTTCATAGGCATGTTTTGAAAAGAATTTATGAAAGGATTTAAACGTATACAATAATAGATATATTTTTATAACTGGGGTTTTCGTTTGATATCAATAACATATTTTTAGATATGATTTTGAAATAAATATTGAAATATTAGGGGGGGTTTATTTGAATGTATTCTAATGGTTGAATTGTGAACACGTTATCCAAACTTCAAAATGGTGTGATGTGTATGAATTGTGAATTCATTAATTCCCCATGATAATGTATATACCGCATATTGTACTTATGTTAAACTATTAAGAGCAAGAGTTTGGCAATTGATATGATGTTACACATAAATGATAAAACTTCTTGAACTATTATATGTTGAGAAATTATTATGCATGTGTTGTTGTGGGTTAAAGTCTTGTTTATGTGCGTGATGTAAATTACATGAGAAGTTGAAGAATAATGTGATATTGATGACTTGCAAGTCAGGTATAATGGTACCACACAAAGTATGATATGTTATTAATTTTATGTGAGATATGTCATTACCCGAAGAAAGCACAAGCCAAATGACTCTTTGATGGAAGCCGTGGATTGCCGACATGGGAAACTTGGTACCATGCTATGTGATCTTATGTACCTAATATTGTGTCTTCCCTATCGGGAAAAGTGGTTAGGAGCCCTGCTTTGTGATCTTGAGCCCAACTCTGACATTCTAATTTGATTTGGATGAAGGCACCATGCTGTGTGATCTTGTGTGTTCCTCTCTCGTTACTGATACTCAAGTCTTGACGGCAATCGGGATTTGAAAGTTGGTGAAAATTGTAGGGTATACCACCTAGCTCAGCACTATTGCATTGTTGTTGAAAAATCATTATATTATGCCCATGTCGTTTTGAACCATTTTGCAATAATATGTTGTATGATGGCTCTTATTTATTTTGTATGAAAATCACTATTTGTTTTTGGATTACTCTGCATGCCAGTACATTTGTTCTGACCCCCCTCTTCCTCCCTCCTCCCTCCTCCTCCTTTCAATTTTTGAGGTATAGTCTAGGGGTCCAGATACTCAGTAGAGTCTTCAGAAAAAGTTTGCAAAGTTCAGTTGGTGAGACTTATTTGCTACGGAAGGCCTAGCCTCTTAGACATTCATTATTCAGTATGGTTTTGGTCTACTAGGGGCTTTGTCCCAGTTTTTAGACAGTTGATGTCTTAGTCATATAGTAGAAATTTTGCAGACGGTTTCCAGGTATTGATACATGGAGTTGGATTCCATTTTCCACTATTGATTTATATTAGACTTATGACCATGGTTCCATTGTTACTTATATTTCTACATTATCTTCTATTACATGAATGTTGTGCATGATTATCAGATAGAGAAGGGTGTTTCACGGCCTGATCCTCAGTTTGGGTCATGACAAACTTGGTATCAGAGCACGATTCATGGTCCCAGGGTATCTGCAAAATTGCGCGGGTAGAGTCTTGTATATGGGTATGTAGTGCACCACACTTATAAGCAGGCGGCTACTAGGAATTTAGGAATGTTTTCCCTCTTTGTGATTTAGTTTGTGCTTTGGAGTCTAATTTGTCCTCTAATGAATGATCTCTTATATTTCAGAAAAATAACTATGCCTCCTCGTCGTGTTATTGATCAGAATGCTCAGTCAAATGAGCCCCGTCCCACTCACGGGATAAGGAAACGTAATAAAGTATATACACATGAGATTGTCCCTACTCTGAGAGACCCGACCAGTCCCCCTTGGGCTCCTAGAACTAATGTGAACCATCCCCCGACTTCTCAGGGTAATATATCAAACACAGAGTTTAGGCAATCTATTCATATGCTAGCCCAGTTGGTGGCTATGGAGACTTAGGGGTCAGAAGATACTGGGACTTCATATGTTACTTTTGAAGCTACTCGAATGGGCCAATTCATGAGGATGAATCCTCCCAAATTCACGGGAACTAAGGTAGAAGATGATCCGCAAGAGTTTGTAGATGAAATGGAGAATATTTTTTGAGTAATACATATTGATCTGGTGGAAGGAGTAGAGCTAGAAACATACCATCTTAAAGATGTTGCAAACCAGAGGTATAATGAGTGGGAGAATATGAAATGGGATAATGATGAGTCCACAGTTTGGGATGAGTTTGTAGAAGCTTTTCATGACAGGTTCTTTCCTATAGAGTTGAGGGAAGCCAAGGATGAAGAATTCATGAAGCTCAAACAAGGAAAAATGAGTGTCTAAGAGTACACTCTGAAATTTAATCAACTTGCTCATTTTGCACAAGAGACGACTAGAAACATGAGAGCCCAAATGAGGAAGTTTGCATCTGGACTTTTCGATGACTTAGCACTTGAGTGTCAAGAGGCGATGCTCAATAGGGACATGGACTTTTCTAGATTGTCTGTCCATATGCAGCAGGTAGAGGAGAAGAAAAAAAAAGATTGTTGAATCTAGAGAGAAAGATAGGCTAGCAAAAAGGGCTAGAATAGTAAACCAGCACCATAGTCAGCCGGAAAGTGGTAACTAGGGTACCAAGTGGTCGAAGATGAAGAAGTTTTGAAGAAATAAATAGTTAGCGGCCAGCGCCGAGTTTTCAGTCTCACCATGGATCCAGAGCTCTAAATACTCAGTCATAGGGTAGTTCAGCTTAGCATTATCATACTTTTCCGTGGTCTGAGACTTGCAAAAAGAATCACCCAGGAAAGTGTTATTTTAAAAGGAGAAATTGTTATTCTTGTGGCAAAGTGGGTCACCTTTAGAGATATTTCACTTCTTCTAGAGGGAATGCGAGGGGGTGCTAAGTCCCAAGATGCCTTCGTGGATCCTCCCCCTAAGGATGCCCCTTCAGCTGTCAGGAGTAGTTGCAACCGGTTATGCGCTTTGACTAACCTCCAGGAAGCGGAAGCTTCACCAAATATTGTCACCGGTATGTTAAAAATATTTTCCCGTGATGTTTATGTGTTGCTTTATTCTAGATCTACCTTATATTATGTGACCCCGTATATGGCTTTTGGTTTTGGGTTTGAGCCCGAAGTGATTTTTGAACCTTTCTCGTTTTCCACTCCGGTGGGTGATTCTGTTGTTGCTAGAAGGGTGTAGAGAAATTATATTGTGCCTATTCTTAGCTGGGAGACTGTGGCACACCTCATAGAACTTGATATGGCTACTTTTGATGCTATCTTAGGGATGGAGTAGCTCCATTCATGTTATGCCACACTAGATTGTAGAACCCAAAGAGTCACTTTTTCGTTTCCAAATGAGCAAGTGATAGAATGGGAAGGGCGTTCTTTAGCTTCTAGAAGGCACTTTATATCCTAGATTTTGGTATTGACGTGTTACTAGATACCCATCCTATTTATATTCTTCCATATAAAATGGCTCCTGCATAATTGTTTGAGTTGAAAGAACAGCTACCAGACCTTTTAGACAAAGGTTTTATATGTCCTAGTGTTTCCCCCTGGGTGCACTTGTACTTTTCATGTGAAAGAAAAATGATTCCCTTCGTATGTGCATAGACTACCGCTGTTGAATAAGGTCACTATTAAAAATAAATATCCTCTTCCAAGGATTGATGATCTGTTTTACCAGCTTTAGGGTGATAAGTATTTTTCGAAAATAGACCTTCGTTTGGGCTATCATCAGTTGAAAGTTAGGGAATCAGACATCCCCAAAATAGCTTTACAAACCCGATATGGTCACTATGAGTTCTTAGTCATGTCCTTCGGGTTGACTAATGCCCCTGCAGCCTTTATTGACCTTATGAATAAGGTGTTTCGCCAGTTTCTATACTTATTCGTTATAGTGTTTATTGACGATATTCTGATCTATTCAAAAAGTGAGGAGGACCATGCCAATCACCTCTGAATTATCCTTCAAACCCTTAAGGATCATCAGTTGTATTCTAAGTTCTCCAAACGTGAATTATGGCTAAATGCTATTGCTTTCTTGGGACATATTGTGTCTAGTGATGGGATTAGAGTGGATCCGCAAAATATTGAGGCAGTGAGAAAATTGCACAGACCCACGACTCCAACCGATATTCGAAACTTCTTAGGTTTGGAGGGTTATTACAGAAGGTTCGTAGAGAATTTTTCCTCCATAGCTGCTCTGCTCACTAAATTGACTTAGAAAAGGGTAAAGTTTGTGTGATCTGATTCGTGTGAAAATTGTTTTGAGAAGTTGAAAGACAAGCTGACCACTGCTCCTGTTTTGACTCATCTAGAGGATGTAGATGATTTTGTGGTATAATGTGATGCATCCCGAGTGGTACTTACTTGTGTTCTTATGCACCATGGTAAGGTAGTAGCTTATATATCTAGTCAATTAAAGTTGCACGAGTGAAACTACCCCACTCATGATTTTCAGTTAGTGGCTGTGATGTTTGCACTTAAGATCTGGCGGCATTATTTGTACGGTGTGTATGTTGATATATTTACTGAGCACAAAAGTTTGCAGTATGTTTTCTCGTAGAAAGAATAAAATCTCAGGCAGAGGCGGTGGTTGGAACTTTTCAAAGATTATGACATGAGCTTACACTACCATCCAGGAAAAGCGAATGTAGGAGCCGACACCCTCAGCGGGCTATCTATGGGTAGTTTTTCTTAAATAGAGAAAGGAAAGAGGGAGATGGTGAAGGATATTCACCGACTTGTAAATCTAGGACTGTTACTCTTAGATTCATAAGATAGAGGGGTGATTGTTCATGAGATAGCTAAGTCATCCCTTTGTGCAGAGGTTAAGGACAAATAGGTTAAAGATCCCATATAGATTTAGATGTTTGGGCCTGATCTTGTTCACTAGGAAATGGAAGATGTGAAGCTTATTAGAGAACGACTTAAGATAGCTTAGAGTCATCAAAAATCCTACGCTGATGTTAGAAGGAGAGAGTTAGAGTTTGAGGTTGGAGACTGGGTTTTTCTTAAAGTTTCTCCCATCAAGGGAGTTATGTGGTTCTGAAAGAAAGGTAAATTGATTCCTCAATATATAGGGCCATACCAAATTGTAAGAAGGATAGGTGGAGTTGCATATGAGTTAGAGTTTCCAAAAAATTTGGGTTCTGTTCACCCGGTATTCCATATATCTATGTTGAAAAAGTGTGCAGAAGACCATTTAATAGTGCTGCCAGTTGAAGAAATCAAAGTGACAGACTTTTTGTCTTATGAAGAAGAGCCTGTAGAAATCTTAGATCATCAAGTTAGAAAATTGATGAGCAAATAGATATCCTCAGTTTAAGCGTTGTGGAGAAATCAGAAAGTTGAAGAAGTAACTTAGGAATAATAAAATGACATGAGAGCTATATACCCAAGACTTTTTGATCCACCAAATGACGAAATAGAAGTTACAATACTTGCCTTATTCATTCTAGGCTTTGGTATGTATTAAATCATGCTTATCTGTGTTTCGATTTATCATTTGGGAATGAATGATCCCAAGGGGCAGATAATGTAACACCCCAAAGTTTTTCCTACCTAAATTCTGTCCCTAAAATACCAAGCCTTAGCTTCTATAATGATTTATATATAATTCCTATGGAATTACTTAGATTTCAACTTTTTATTTCGTAGATGACTGAACTAGATTTCCAACGATGTAAGATTTTCCTAAATCGAATGACCAGGCAATAAGATATGGCTAATTTAAGTTCTAGTCGTAAACCACCGCCAGTCTGGCTTTTGGCGCGTCGCAGGGAGGGATTAATTTATAATTGCCAAATTCCAGTGGGACTCTGCAATAGTGGCGCATTGTAGAGAAGTTCCACATCCCATCCAGTGGGACAACGTGATGGCTTCGCGTCGCGGAAGCTATCAAATTCCCATTCGTCATTTTCCAGCAAGCCACTACGATAGTGGCGCGTCGCAGTGGCCCGTTAAATCGTCTTCTAGTTTAATTTGTTTTCCAGTGTCGTACAAAACTTAATAGGGGCATTCTTGATTTTTCCCAAACCCCCTAAAACATTCAAACAATAGATTTAGAATATGTTTGAGCAACATAATCCTATTTTCCACCAAAAGTATCAAGAACTGTCTCTAGGGATTCAAACAACAATCTCAAGTAACTCAAGATTCAACCGTGGGAATTCGAAACAAATTGGAGATTTGGAATACCCAGATCGTAGGCTTCAATAAGCACCCATTAATTTCGTATATAGAGGTACGTGAGGTTGTCCTAAATTTCATTGGCATGTTTTGAAAAGAATTTATGCAAGGCTTTAAACTTATAAAAGCATATATATATTTTTACAAGTGGGGTTTTTGTTTGATATCAATAACATGTTTTGAGATATGATTTTGAAAAAAATATTTAAAAATCAGGGGGGTTGTTTGTTTAAATGTATTCTAATGGTTTAATTGTGAACATGTGATCCAAACTTCAAAAGGGTGTGATGTGTATGAATTGTAAATTCATTAAATCCCCCCTGATAATGTGTATACCCCATATTATACTTATCTTAAACTAATGAGAGCAAGAGTTTTGAAATTGATATGATGTTACACATAAATGATAAAACTTCTTGAACTATTATATGTTGAGAAATTATTATGCATGTGTTGTTGTGGGTGAAAGTCTTGTGTATGTGCATGATGTAAATTACATGAGAAGTTGAAGAATTGATGTGATACTGAGGACTTGCAAGTCAGGTATAATGGTACCCCATAGAGTATGATATGGGATTAATTTTATGTGAGATATGTCGTTACCCAAAGAAAGCACGAGCCAAAAGACTCTATGTTGGAAACCCTGGATTGCCGACACGGGAAACTTGGTAACATGCTGTGTGATCTTGTGTATCTAATATTCTGTCTTCCCTATTCGAGAAAAGTAGTTAGGAGCCCTGCTTTATGATCTTTAGCCCAACCCTGACACACGAATTTTATTTGGATGAAGGCACCCTGCTGTGTGATCTTGTGTGTTCTTCTCTCTTCACTGATACTCAAGTCTTAAGGCCAATCAGGATTTGACAGTTGGTGAAAATTATAGGGTGTACCACCTAGATCAGCAGTGTTGCATTGTTGTTGAAAAATCATTATACTATGCCCCTGTTGTTTTGATCCTTTTTGCAATAATATGTTTTATGATGGCTCTCATTTATTTTTTATAAAAATCACTATTTTTTTTTTGGATTACTCTGTGTGCCAGTACATTTGTGCTGACCCTCCTCCCCCCCCTTATTTCAGGTTCTGAACCATAGTCTAGGGGTCCAGATACTAAGTAGAGTCTTCAGACAAAGTTCGGAGAGTATAGTTGGTGAGCCTTGTTTGCTTCGAAAGGACTAGCCTCTTAGATATTCATTATTCTGTATGGTTTTGGTCTACTGGGGGTCTTGTCTCAGCTTTCAGACAGTTGATGTCTTAGTCATGTAATAGATATTTCATAGACGGTTTCCAAGTGTTGATAGATAGAGTTGGATCCCATTTTCCACTATTGATTTATATTAGACTTATGGCCATGGTTCCGTTTTTACTTATATTTCCGTATTATCTTCTATTACATGAATATTGTGCATGATTATCAGATAGAGAAGGGTATTCCGGGCCTTCACGGTTCGGGATACTCATCACGGCCTGGGCCTCAGTTTGGGTCGTGACACATCTCCTCTAATTTCAAATATCATAACCTTTTATTGCCCAACATATTCCTTTATCTGCATCAATGTGGGATCTCTAGTCTACTCTCCTTAACTTCAACACATATGGTTAACTTGTCTACTTCTTAGATGAACAACCCTCCATCATCGGAGTCTAGGAGTCAAACTCCCAAATGAGCATGCTAATGAATTTCCTTGAACAAACTCCTATTTCATTCCTCATCATGAGACAAACTGCCTATGGACAACCTTCAAAGATCATTAATACCGGCATTACCTGTACCTGGATGATAGTGCCAGCTCATGTCATAATCCTACAGTATTTCAAGTCAGTGTCTCTGACTTAGATTCAACTCCTTCTGGGTGAACACACACTACAAACTCTTATGATTAGTAAATATGTCAACGTGCACCATATAAAGATAATGATGCCAAATTTTTAGAGCAAAAGGCACAACATCTAACTCTCAATCATGGGTGGGATCGTTCTTCTCTTAGACTTTTAACTTCCTGGATTCATAGGCCACCACCTTACCATGCTGCATAAGTATACACCTAAGTCTCACCCGAGACACATCATAGAATACAACAAAAACTTTGTTCACTCGGGAAGGGTAAGAACATACGCAGTAGTAAACTCGTGTTTTAATCACTCAAAACTATTCTCACATGAGCCAGACGATAAAAACATAACTTTCTTCTAAGTCAACCTTAGTAGTGGATTATCTACGGATGAAAAACTCTTGAAAAATTCATATAATATCCTGCCAAACCCAAGAAGCTCTGAATGTCAGTTGGAGTCGTAACCCTGGGACATTTACTTAATGCCTCAAATTTTTGGGTATCAACCTTAATTCCATCACTAGAAACAATATGCATCAGAAAAGCTATTGCATTGAGCCAAAACTCACACTTAGAGAATTTGGCATACAACTTATGGTCCTTAAGAGTCTGAAGGATGATTCGAAGGTGATTAGCATGATCTTCCTCACTCATGGACTAAACCAAAATATCATCAATGAAAACTTTAATAACTATAAATGTTTTAGGGCTATTAGTAAGCCCAAAGGACATGACTATGAATTCATAGTTATCATACCGAGTTTGGAAAGCTATTTTAGGTATGTCAGCCTCTCTAACCTTCAACAGATCATAACCCTAAAGAAGGTCAATCTTAGAGAAACATTTAGCACCCTAGAGCTTGTAAAGAAGATCATCAATTCTTAGAAGAGGATCCTTATTCTTTACAGTGATTTTACTCAACTGACGGTAATCTATGCACATATGAAGGGAGCCATCTTTCTTACACAGTAAGATTATAGTAGCCATTCAAGACGACCTTTTAACATTTTTTAAAATTCTTTAAATTCTGTAGGAGCCATTCTATTTGACGGAATAGAAATAGGCTGAGTGTTTGGCAATAAGTCAATACTAAAATATATCTCCCTATCCAAGGGTATCCCAGGGAGATAATCATGAAAGACTTCAGCGAATTCATTAACTACTAGAACCGACTGAAGAGAGTGACTTTTAGTTCTAGATACTTTAACCCAAAATAAGATGATACAAACAACCCTTAGATATGAGCTTATGGGCCCTAAAATAGTATATGAACTTCCCACTAGGTGCAAGAGAATACCCTTCCCATTAAATAACTGGCTCTTTAGGGAAAAATATGACATTTTTGTTTCTACAATCTAAGGTATCATAACATGATTGGAACCTATCCATCCCTTGAATAGAATCAAAATGAACCATATCAAGCATTACAAGGTCTACCATTGTACGTTGATGGATGATAGGCACTACACGATAGACACTACACAATATTACTAAACACTCATAGTAATTATAGAGTGACCAATAGGTGTAGGGACAGAAAATAGTTCAGAAATATTTTCAAGCTTAAAACAAAAATTGTTTGCTAGATAAAGGGTCATATATGATAAGGTAGACCCAGGATACAGTAACACCAAGATATCAAGAGAGATCTATAACATACACGTCACAATATCTCATGAAGCCTCAGTGTCCTGGCATGTACAAAGATACAAAAGTTATTACTACCGCCTTTAGTAGAATAAGAAGTACCTTTAGTTAGAGGAGCTGCAGAAGTAGTTTGGACTTTTGATCCCCTGAGGCTTCCTCTAGTCAAGGGACAATCTTCTGGGCATGGACTGTCTAACAACAATTGTAGAACTTATTACTCCGAAAATATAACCTCCCAAAGTGATTGTTTCTATATGAGATACATCGAGGGTGTGACCTAATAATACTAGTCATACTTCCCTTGGACTTGGTGCTTTTCATCTGTGGCCCAACACTAGGATGGAACCTCTGCTCACCAGATAGGAAAACTAGTTGATGATTGAACATTGCTCAAAAATTTCACTTTCAACTATTTCTTACCCTATCTTCCACCGGCTAGTATCCTAATTTGTAGACTTAGGTCTCCTAACATACCTTTCCTCTTTCTCCATTTGCCTTTTGTTTTTTCCTCCTCTTATTGAATATACACCACTAACCTAGATATATCCATACCATAATCTAGAACTACTCACTTATATTCTAAAATCAAATCATTAGAAAGACCAGATGTGAACTTTCACATACAGGCCCTCATATTACACACCATTTCTAGAACATAATAGGACAACGGTGTGAATTTTAATGCATATTATTTAATCCTTATCTTCCCCTACTTCATATTTATGAAATCCTCTACCTTAGATTCCCTCAATTCTAGAGTAAAGAAGTTATGAAGAAAAGCACAGAAAAATACTTCCCATACCACTTAGGTTTTCCCACTCATCATACTACTGGTAAGCCACATCTTTCATACGATAAGCCATAAACTCTCTCCTATAGTATCACTAGTATGTATAACTCAAAATATCTTCTCCATCTCTTTTATAAACCATTATGGATCCTCCTTAACCTTGGTACCCATAAAGGCAGGTGTGTTCAGACTCATCAAGTCAACAACCTAAGTAACCTTAGAAGAAGAAGTGATAGAACTTACATATAGTGACCGACAAGACAGAGAAGCTAAAAGTTGTCCAATCATATGGATAGACAGTCAGAAGTCAACATTTAAAATGTCTCTCTTAGGGACTGGGTACAATTGATATCGGACAAAAGAGCAATAGGAAGGATAGTCTGAAATGGTAGGACACCTAAAAGAGTAGTGATTTCTAGAGTATGGGCTCTATCATAGGTCTGCATCCCATGAGTAGGGCAGACATCTTCATCATTTTCTCCATAGGGACGGAGTCCCTAGCTGAGGTGTTCTTTTTATTTCATCTACAAGGAGGCATGATCTTAAACATAGAAATTAATGAGTTAGTAAACATTAATACCTTACAGCATAAACTAGAACATGAAGAAAAACAAAAACATTCCTAAATTCATTATAGCTTCCTCCTTATAAGTGTAGCACGCTACATACCCATAAAAAGAACTCTATGTGATACGACTATATAGACACCCTAGGACCCTGAAACGTGATCTGTTACAAAGCTTGTAAAGACTTGAGTCTAATCCATGTTAATGATGAGTATCTTAAACCACGAAGTCATGAGACACCCCTTAACATGCTATCATGAACAAAATTCAAATTAAATAAAAATGTAGAAGATAAAACTGAAAGATGGAAAGGCTCATAATGAAATTTAAATATATCAAACCATTAATTCCATGAAAATCTAAACCAGCCTACGAATCCTCTACTGAAACACTAGTCTATCTAAGCTAGGACAAGGCCCCTGGCTGGGCGATGAAACTAAATGAAAACAACTTGTCGATAAAAACCCCAATTTGAGTTTACTGCAAGTATTGGAGTGTAATGAAAAAGTATTCCCACTACCTACATATTATGTTATCCCACTTGAATAATAACATATCATAAAAACCGCATCGGCAAAATATGGTTTTGGGCTATAAGTTATCTGAACTCTTGCCTTCTTCGGTTAACCATTTAGCTCTTTTTAAGCCCAATTTTTAGTCTTTTAGAACCATACTTTTTATTATCAACCTTCATTAGTTTCATCTTAAGGACATTCCATAATAGGTATCGTCATACCTAGACTTGTAAGTCATATTGTGTTATGTCTTAATTATAGACCTTTCATTCAAAACAACTTAATGACAACCCAAGGAGTTAAACATCACATTGGAGTTTATAATTCAAATTAGTAGTTGAAAATTAATGCAAAAACATTCCTCTTTCAAGACTCAAACAAGTAGTAGCCTTCTCTTCCATAAATCACATGAAATTTTCCATTTACCATGAATGAGCATTTAGAAACTAAGGAAAATACCCTCTCGTGAAACCCAGAACCTAATCAATTAACCATTTATAATAAATCATATTACTCAAGATTTTTATCATACATTTTTAAGAACCCATAACATATTAAGACAAGTAAATTTCTTCATGAGAGAGGGAATACCGTAATCATGCTACTAAGTGGATTCAAAAAAATCATACATACTCATATACCACATACTTTGAAACCAATACAGGAAACATAAATTTTATCCCATGATTGCAAGGATAGTTCTACGTACCTTTTTGGGTGAACATGACTTTGAAATAGCTTGAATCTAGTCTTGGAAGTATGAACTTTGGAAGAAACCCAAATTTTCTTTCTCTTGGGGGGGATAAGATAATGAGCATTTAAAACTGACTAGTAATGGGTAATAAGACTTATTGGATAGATTATTTAAATCATGGGGGAGGAGTCTTTTTTGGGGAAAATCCCCAAATATCCCCCTTGAAAAAAATTGTAACATTGTAAAATGGTCCCTACAGATAGTTTGGGCCATGGACTGTCACTCCCGTGACTGCCCGTTACTCCAACCATCCCAAAATAACCAATATTTGGTATTTCTAATTAAGTATGATAGTTTGGTTTGAAAGACAATCACTGGTGTGATGGGCCGTCACCCTGGAGACAAACAACTTTTCATAAAACGAGCATAATTTTTTACTCCGATATCGAATTAAGATAAAACGAGTGGCATTGGAAATAAGACTCGATGAACTTTAATTTTGTATATAATATACCATCTAACACGTTATACTCAAGGAGTAATGGTTGTTGGAAGTTGACCTAAGTACGAGCATCCGCTAAATTTCTATCGATAGAAAAGTTTTCAACTCATTTTTGAGTTAGGAGACCTTGATGACCTCGATTCATGTACAAATAGGTGATCATGCTATAAAATTGACCAACATACTTATATTCATACAAGAATCATTGGTTTTTTATTTATACACGTAGGAATGATGATTTAAGTTCTATTACAAAACTGCTGGTTGTTACAACAAACCTAAGCATATGAGAGTTTAGGAGTGTTAGAAGGTGTATATAAATTGAACTTGACGTTAGGGAGGTTTGATATACATTTTAGAGGTATCACACACCTTGGGTGTAGCTGAAAAACCATTCTAGCATAGGTGAGGGATGTTGCTCACTGACTTTAAATATGGAAGAAGCTCCAGTGCATTTCTAGGGCAACCTTGGCGCAGGATCAGCCTTAGACATGGACTTGAGATATGGCAGTAGCTCCAGCGCACCTGTAGCACAAATGGACAGAAAGTTGGCCTCATCTTGCTTGCAAAAAGGCCAAAAATACACCTTGATTTGTCTCCTATGCACTCTTCTATTGGAATATGCTTGAAATCCTTTCGAGACTCCTTGGTACAAAACTTTTGACTTTTTTCTTCTTCCTTTTGGATAAAACTCCCACTTTTTTACGAACTTCCATATGAATATAACAATCTTCTTCAAAATCACACAAAGAACAGAATAGCTCAGAATTAGTTGAAAAATTGAACCTATGCACCTTTCATCATTCAAGGCTCATTCCAAACATTATTTGCATAAATTCCTCAACCAAGACTTAAAATCATGCAATCCACTTTAATCTTTTTCATACCCAAGCCTCCAATGATATTATAAGATTCAATATCACTCTGATTTAACTCGAATTTGATGTTTGGACTCTAATAGTGTGAGGGAATGGAAATCTAACAACAGACATACAAGAAAACTAATGATAGGTGAATTTACACGCCTATAGTGCTATATTTTGCCTATATTTTAGCCTAGTTTTGAGAACAAATTATATGTTTCATGCACTTTTAGTTCTTTTTCCTGTAAGTGAGCTAACGAACATGATTAGCAATGTTTCAGGTATAAATGATGCAGAATTCAGCATTTTATGGATTACTTGACGCCAAAGAAAGCTTGACAAAAGGAGAAGAGGGAGTCTTGGACGCCTAAGGACCAAAAGCGATGAATGGAAAATATGTCCTGCGCTAAAACAACATTTCTGAAGACTTTGGGGACTAGCAGTAACTTAGTAGGATTAGGATAATGATACATTAACCTAGTACAATTGGGTTAAGTATTTCATTAGCTTAGTAGGATTAGGATAGTGATACATTAACCTAGTACAATTGGGTTAAGTATTTCATCAGCTTAGTAGGAATAGGATATGGGTGTTATAAATATCCTATTTTGCTAGAGATTTTTATTCATACTACTTCTAATTCATTACTCTACTATCCGAACAATTTTAATCTTTTCAACACTTTCAATTCTTATTCTTCTATTCATCTATTCTTAATTTCCGCAACAAGAGAAACGTTACTTGCAAGAAATCACGCCTAACGCCTACCACACTTGTGCTACACGAAATTCTTATTGTGGTATAATAACAATGTCAATTGTGATTTCCTTCGCACTCATGGGTAACTAAACTTCTCTGTTGGGGTTATGGAAGCCAAATGAGATACTATCAATTACTATGAGTTTGTGAGTTCGTGACACGTATGCTGCTTATATCATTATTCTCTTGGTCTTAACCTAAATTCTTTGTGGTTGTAAACGCAAGAATACGCCAGTATAACATTTAACTTGTTCGAAAGAAAGGTTATCTGTCTGGAAAAGAGATAATGTCAAGGTAGTAGGGTCTTATCCCCTATTAAAAAGTTAGTGCCGTAACTGGATTAACCTCTTGGAGAATTCGTACCGTTAGACACGCTTTAAGCTCGAAAGAGTTAAAGTGAAATAATCCTCGAATAGGTCGAAAAACGCCTGGATTTACCATCGAATACAATTCTCTATAAGCACATCCATGTCGGAATTCAACACACTCATAGCCAATAGAGACGTATAACTCAGAAGGTGGACATAACCACAACTTCTCAATTCTCATTGTTTACAACTCAATAACAATTCTTTCTTTTTACCTTACTACTTTCAGCTTTTACTTTAATACTTTGTTTACATTACAATCCCCCCTTTTACGAGACTTGCACTAAAAGTCTAGTAGTCGTTGCTTACTTGTTCACCAAGCTATTCTCTATGGGATCGATACCCAACCCAGTTGGGTTCTATATTTGCTAGCGACCGCTTTACACTCCTACGAGAGCTGTAGATTGAGCGTTATCAAAATTGGCACCGTTGTCGGGGAATACGAGTGCCAATTAAGTTTGTGATAATTACTAGACCCTTTGGTCAAAGATTCTCGTACTTTTACTTTTACTTTTTGTTTTTGTTTACTGCAGGTTTTTATTCAGTGCATGCCCCACACTCAAAGTTCTGGTCAACCGTTATTACCTATCAATCCTGAACCACAACAAATTGGAAGAATGGAGGCACAAATGGAAATCGAAAGAATGGCTGCTCAATAGGAGCAGGCGAAATTAGCTGCTCTTGCCGCCGCCCAAGTACACCAACAAAACTTTGATAACCCTGGGAGAGCAACAAATCCTAACGATGAGGATTTAGGTGATGACGAGTTACTAAATCCAAGGCGTGATGCTGAAATCGCAACACCTGCCAACAGAAGAGGTCGTCAAGCTCGGTTTAGGTATGATCGCCAACACATGCAACCAGCTTTTGACGACGATGATGATGATCTTGATGGAGCCGGAGCCACTGGAGCCATAATTCCTCCACCATTAGCGCCCGGAGCCAAGTTCAACATCACAAGCACCATGATTCAGTTCTTGCAACTCAAGGGATTATTTGGTGGACTAGCAGGCGATGATCCGAATATGCATCTCATCAACTTTATTTCTCCATGCAAGTCTTTTGACAATCCTGGTGTTGATCAGAATGCAATTCGATTACGTCTATTTCCATTGTCTCTGTCTGGAGAGGCAACTCTATGGTTGAATGGGCTGACTCCTGATTCTATTACAAATTGGAGGCAATTGAGAGATGCTTTCCTAGAAATATTCTTTCCGCCATCCAAAAGAGCACAATTGAGAGATGAAATCAGCAACTTTCGTCAGCTTCCAACTGAAGCCCTTCATGAAACATTGGAGAGGTTCAAGACAAAGCTAACGAGATGCCCAAACCATCATATGACTAATGTTCACCTAATGGAGATATTATACAGAGCCTTGAATTCAATAACTAAACCAGTGGTGGATAATGCGGCTGGAGGATCTTTGATGGACCTCACCTTTGGTCAAGCAAGCAATATGCTAGATCATATGACGAAGCAAAGTAGAGCTTGGCATACCAGGAATTCTGAGGTAGCAAGCCCCACTTTATCTATTGGCATGACTATAGACCAAAGAAGAAGAGAAGAAGAACGTGATCAAGATGTGGCACACATGAAAACACAAGTAGATCTTCTTACAAAGCATTTATTATTAGGGAAGACCAAAAAAGTCAAAGCTATTGCGTTAAAAGGAAGAGACGAATCCGATTCGGAAGAAGAGGCCAACCACTTGAACAATCAGGGGGGTTTTCAAGGGAATACCCAAGGAAACCAAGGTCGGAACTACTATGATAAATCTGGAAACAAAGACCAAGGTATTTGGAAGAACAAGAATGAAAAGAGTGGTTTGTACGTTCCCCCTGGAAGACGTGACGCCACCACGTCTAGTTTTGGAAGTATGGAAGACATGCTGGCTAAAATATTGAAAGGAGTGGAAACAACAAGTACTGCAGTAACGGAGGTAGTTAATGATTAGTCCTCTATGAAACAAATAGTTGATTCTCATTCCACTTCAATCAAGCAAATAGAGCAGCAATTGAGCCAACTTTCAGCAGCACTCAATCAAAGAAAGGCTGGCACTTTACCTAGCGATACTGTGCAAAACCCAAGCAATGATGGGTCATGCATGGCCATCACTACCCGAAGTGGTAAGGTGCTGGAAACTTCAGCAAAAAGTAAGCAAGAGGATGACGAAGTAGTGGACATTGATGATAAGGCGAAAGGAGAAGAATCCGCAGAAAAAGGGCACAACGTCCATGACGTCAATCCCAATGGATTGCAACCTAAAAAATCTAAAAAACGGAAGCAAGAGGAGAAGAAAGCCGTGGAGAGAACAATTCCATACCCACCACCACCTTTCCCTAAAAGATTGACGAAGGTGGCGGATGACACGAAGTTCAGCAAATTCATGACTATGTTGAAGCAGCTGACCATTAATGTTCCATTGGTGGAGGCACTTGAACAAATGTCTGGGTATGCAAAATTTATGAAGGATCTTTCGACAAAGAAGCGGGCATCAAGTTATGAGTTGAAAGACGATGTTCATCACTGCAGCACAATCGCTACCCGATCAATAATTCAGAATAAGGCTGACCCCGATGCTTTTACTATTCCTTGCACCGTTGGATCTTTGAATTTTGCCAAAGCATTATGCGACTTAGGAGCCAGCATCAATTTGATGCCATTAACTATCTATAAGAATTTGGGGTTGGGATATCCTACTCCAACCAACATGAGGCTCGTAATGGCGGATAGGTCGGTAAAATGACCTGTTGGTATTCTATGTGATGTCTTGGTAAAGGTTTCTTCATTTATATTTCCGGCAGACTTCGTTATTTTGGATTTTAAGGCAGACTCAGAAGTTCCCATAATATTGGGGCGTCCTTTTCTTGCTACGGGAAGCGTTCTTATTGATTTGAGAGATAATGAGCTTTCGTTCCGAATAAATGACGAAGTAGTTCGCTTTGATGTTTGCAAATCAATGAAGCAACCCAAAGATCTGAGTGTATTTTCGGTGACTGATGTTTTCTTTGATGATGAGAAAGAATTACTTGAAGAAGAGCAAATTATTGATGACCCTTTGGCGGTTGTGCTCATGAATGGAGAGAATGAAGATGCTGAAAATTATAAAGAAGTTATTGGTACTCTATCAGGATTAGGGACATATCGCTATGCTCCCAAGAAGCTGGACGATCTCAAGAATCGACCCACACCACCAGCTAAGCCATCTATTGAAGAGCCACCCACATTAGAATTGAAGGAGCTACCAAGACATTTAAAGTATGCATTCCTAGCAAGCGGAAACACACTTCCAGTCATTGTTGCAGCAGATTTGGGTAAGCAACAAGTTGCAGCTCTCATTGCTATTCTACGGAAGTATATTAGAGCCATTGGATGGACTATTGCGGATATTATTGGTATTCCACCTGGGATTTGTACACATAAAATTCAGATTGAAGAGAATTGCACACCCACCATTGAGCATCAAAGACGTCTAAACCCACCTATGCAAGAAGTGGTGAGGAAAGAAATTATCAAGTGGTTAGACGCGGGGGTTGTGTATCCAATCTCTGACAGTACATGGGTAAGCCCGGTACAATGTGTTTCCAAGAAAGGAGGCATGACGGTGGTCGCGAATGCGAAGAATGAGCTTATTCCACTCAGACCCGTCACTGGATGGAGAGTATGCATGGACTACCGAAAGTTGAATTCTTGGACACTCAAAGATCACTTCCCAATGCCATTTATGGCCCAAATGCTAGATCGATTAGCGGGGAAAGGATGGTTTTGCTTCTTAGACGGTTATTCAGGCTAAAATAAGATTTGTATTGCACCCGAAGACCAAGAGAAGACAACGTTTACATGCCCATATGGTACGTTTGCCTTTAAACATATGCCATTCGGGATATGTAACGCACCAGCCACCTTTCAACGTTGTATGATGTCAATTTTTTATGATATGGTTGAAGATACTTTGGAGGTATTTATGGACGATTTTCAGTTGTTGGTGAGACTTTTGAAGCATGGTTGGCAAACCTAAGTATGGCGGTGCAAAGATGTGTTGAATTCAACCTAGTGCTGAATTGGGAGAAGTGCCACTTCATGGTAAAAGAAGGAATCGTTCTTGGGCACAAAATCTCCGAAAGAGGAATTGAGGTTAACCAATCAAAAATCGAAGTCATTGAGAAGCTACCGCCTCCAATTTCAGTGAAGGGAGTTCGTAGTTTTCTCGGCCATGCAGGTTTCTATCGTTGGTTCATCAAAGACTTCTCCAAAATTGCTAGTCCATTGTGCAAACTCTTGGAGAAAGATGCAAAGTTTGACTTCAATTAAGATTGCTTAAAGGCATTTGAATGCCTCAAAGGAAAACTCATTGAAGCCCCTATCATGGTAGCACCAGATTGGTCTCTCCTATTCAAAGTCATGTGTGATGCTAGTGGTGTAGCCGTTGGCGTTGTGCTTGGTCAGAGAAAGGATAAATTATTTCATCCTATCTAATATGCGAGTAAGGTCCTAAATGAAGCCCAAAGAAACTGCACTGTGATAGAACAAGAGCTCCTAGCGGTTGTGTATGCGTTTGAGAAGTTTCGTGCCTATCTATTAGGTACTAAGGTGATCGTTCATACAGACCATGCAGCTCTTAGGTATCTAATGACAAAGAAGGATGCAAAACCAAGATTAATTCGATGGGTGTTGCTGCTGCAAGAGTTTGATTTCGAAGTTAAAGATAGAAGAGGTTGCGAGAACCAAGTGGCCGACCATCTATCTAGACTCGGAAGCGAGCATGTGGCGCAGCCTGATATCGAGATTGATGATGCATTCCCTGATGAGGAGATCTTAGCAGCAACAATAAAAGGATTACCATGGTATGCCGACTTTGCAAATTTTGTGGTGAGTAATGTAATACCTGCCAATTTATCATACCATCAAAAGAGGAACTTTATGCATATTTGTTTCGACGATGTGCGGATGGTATTATTCGATGATGTATATCCCATGTAGAGGTACCTACTATATTGGAAGCATGCCACACTTCCCAAGTTGGAGGACATCACGCAGGCAATCGGACGGCAATAAAAGTATTGCAAAGTGGATATTATTGGCCTTCGATATTTAGAGATGCCTATGACTTTGTTAGAAGATGCGACCAATGCCAACGACAAGGTGCTATTTCGAAACACCATGAGATGCCCATGTCGAAAATTCTTGAGGTAGAACTCTTTGATGTGTGGGGCATTGATTTCATGGGTCCATTCATGAATTCGTTTGGAATGAAGTACATCTTAGTTGCTGTAGATTATGTCTCGAAATGGGTTGAAGCTGTAGCGTTGGCCGACAACGAGGGAAAGCGTGTTGTAGCATTTTTGAAGAGGAATATCTTCTCTCACTTTGGAGTACCACGTACGATCATAAGCGATGGAGGATCTCACTTTTGCAACAAGCTATTCAAATCCGTGTTGGCCAAGTATGGTGTCAAGCAACAGAAGGTAACCATACCTTATCACCCACAAATGAGTGGACAAGTAGAGGTTTACAATAGGGAGATCAAGCAAATCCTTGCTAATACGGTTAATGCTAATAGGAAGGATTGGTCTCGGAAGCTAGATGATGCACTATGGGCGTATAGGACTGCATTCGAAACACCCATCGGCATGTCCCCTTATCAATTAGTTTATGGGAAGGCCTGTCATTTACCTATTGAACTCGAACATAAGGCATTGTGGGCGTTGATGCAATTGAATTCGAATTGTGATGATGCGATGAATCTGAGGTTGGAGCAGCTGAACGAATTAGATGAGTTCCATCTCCATGCATATGAAAGGTCAGACCTATACAAGGAGCGGATAAAAAGGTATCATGATCAGCGGATTGTTCGAAGACACTTCCAAAAGGATGATATGGTACTTCTCTTCAACTCCAGATTGAAGATATTCCTAGGTAAGTTAAAGTCCAAGTGGTCTGGTCCATACAAAGTTATCCAAGTCTACTCGTCTGGAATAGTTGAGTTGGAAGACACCAATGGTGTTATCTTCAAAGTGAATGGCCAACGAGTTAAACCTTATATCGGTCCTCTTGACTCGATGAATTATGTGGCTATCACTTATCTCGACGAAGTCTAAGTACTCGAGGTAACTATGTCGAGCCACGACATTAAACAAGGCGCTAGATGGGAGGCAACCCATCATTTATCGTTTATCGTTTATCGTTTTTTGTTTTTCGTTTATCGTTCTAGTACTTGTTTTGCTTTTGATAAATGAAAATCCAAAAATAAGAGTTGTGCCACGACCAAAAAAAATGCGCTAGATGGGAGGAAACCCATCGTACTAATCGTTTTCATTGGGTTTGATCAAATGTAGGTGCGAGAGGTATTCAACGAGGAGATTGGTTTCAAATGACGATTTGGATGTATTGCATGGTAAAGGTGGTAAGTTTGGAATTAAGATGCATAAGGCTATGGATTGAGCATTGCTCATGACAAAATAGGCATCGAGCAAGGATAGGCCTAGGTAAAACTAGGCCACGAACAAGGCAACACCTATACTATAGCCTAAGGTCTCGGAATATAGTGTGCAAAGGCATAGGCGCCGCCCATGCTCAAGTATGCTATAGCATAGACGCCACCTATGCTAAAGCATTTGGTCTTAGAATCTCATATGCCATGCTAATGGCGCCGCCTATGGTCACTAAAGGCATTGCACTAGGCGCCGCCTATGCTAGCAAATGCTTTGCATTAGGCGCCGCCTATACCATGCATAGGCAAAGCTAAAGGCGCCGCTTATGATCACTTTTTGTCTCCAAAACCGATTTTAAATGGGTCAAAACCCGACCCATTCTTTTCCTATATAAAGGGGACTTAGTCTTGAAACATAAACACCTTGGAAACTTGACCTAGGCGCCGCACATACTCTCCAAAACATCTCAAAATTTTTCTTTTTGCTCTCCCACTTCACAAGAACATCTCCGAAGGCTTCAATCACGTAAGTACTATTTTATTCTTCATCTATTTTTCGTAAGTACTACGTTGCTATGTCTATTATGAATTGCTACATCTTGAAGAAATATTGGTGTTGTTAATGTGTTTGAATTGTGGATACAAAACCATGTGAGTGAACATATACGTTAGGATAATCTTAAACTATTTCCAACTTGAATTTGATTTTGATGCATTGATATACTAATTGCGGAATTGATATAGTCATGAAAATTGCATAATCTTGTCACTTGAATACTTAAAAGTTAGAATATCCCGTTCATCGGAATAAGACTTATAGTTGCCTACCGACATAGGAGGTTGTAATTATTGATAGAAACTATACCATGATGTAATCCCTATGTAGTAGTATTGCTATACCCAACATGAAAGTATTGCAAAGGTTGCAAGAAGTGATACATCTCTGATTTTCTTGTCGGAATATAGCTCCTAAAATGTATGTCGATGAAGTCTAAGTAATTGACCACTTTCACTTCACTAATTTGTATCAACAACCTAAGTGTGGGGTGGTACCCCTACTGCTTGTGTATAGATGGTATATATCGAGCTGATGCTAATAGGAACATTTTTTATACCTCAGGTACAATGGCACCCAAAGCAAGACAAGATAAGGCTACCACTTCCCAAAAGGGCAAGAAAAGAGGTCGCAAGGACCAAGGAGAATCATCCTCAATGCACATACCACGCCGCATGTTTGGAATAAAATGGGTTCTTGAGGAGGAAGCCAAGGAATGGTATAGGAACAACAAGGAAGGAAAATATGTTCATGTCGACTTGATCAACAAGGACAACCTAGCGAAGAAGGAGCCGCGCATGTTGGCGAAAATCATGGCACTAAATCTGGATTTCATCTTCCGCGACAGTGGAGAATGCAATCTTGATTTGACACGAGAATTTTATGCCAACTGGCCGCTGAAAATTACAGGCAGCGAAGTCAAGATTCGGGGCCAAGTTCTACAACTCAATGCGGATTTGATCAACTCCTTTCTTGGCTTACCTTCAGTCGATCTAGCACCATTCAAAGAGCTGTACAGTAGACCTCCTTATAGAGAAATTCGACACACACTTTGTGGAAGTAGATCCATGGCAAGGTGGAGCAGACATAAAGACACCGGACGACAGAACACCTTCCCCTATGCTCCTTTGAATAGGAAAGCAAGAATATGGTTGCGTATTGTCAACTCTTGTCTCATTACTAGGACCTAGTACACCAAAATAACAAGAGATAGAGTGTGTTTGGTCTATGCATTGATGACGAATGTCCCTATCAATATTGGGGCAATCATTCGTTCTACAATGCTGAAGGCCAGACTACACAAGCGATCCCACTTCACCTTTGGCAACCTGTTGACAGCAATCTTGCGGAAGGAGGACATCGAAGAGGAACCAGCTGATCACAAACTCCCACATAACCCGAAGAAGGTTGACCTCACAAAGGTCAAAGATGATGAAACCACATATGGCATCAACCTTACTACTGCGGAGAGACATGCTCGAGATGAGAGTTTTTTCCGTCATCTTTATGGCATGACACGGTTCACCATGATAAGCGGAGGTCGTGTTTCAACTGCTGCAGAGCTCCAACAGCTGGAGCATGACTATCCAATGAATATGCATGCGAGGGAGATGTGTGGAGTAGGTACATACTTTGAGGAACCTCTTGATGATGATGTGCTGACCGATGATGATCGACGCATGCCAGACTCTGACGTGGAAGAGAATTCTGATGACGACGACTCCTATGATGATTCCGACGAAGGGGGTATGACCCCCGACATAGAGGAGGAGTCCGACTGACGAAGTTCTTCGTATTTATTTTTGACTGAGGGCAGTGTCCCATTTAAGTGTGGGGTGGTGGTATTTGCATGCTTTACTTCTCTATCCGCATTTGCATTTATTTATGTTTGTTTGTTTGAGTTTTTTTTTAATTTTTTTTTTTACTTAGCTTTGCATGAAATTGTTCTAATAGGCAGCATGAGATTATAACAAGAGTTTGTGCTAAAATCATGACTATTGAGACGTTTAGGCTCTAATTGTGACTCACTACGTGATATTGTGTGGTATAATTCCTTGAGTTGTTGGGTCAAGAGTCTATACTACTCCCAATAAAGTCTACCATGTGCCTTGTGTGTGTGAGGATATTGTATATTCTATGTTTGTGGTTGATTCTTCAAAATCACACAAAGAACAGAATAGCTCAGAATTAGTTGAAAAATCGAACCTATGCACCTTTCATCATTCAAAGCTCATTCCACACATTATTTGCATAAATTCCTCAACCAAGACTTAAAATCATGCCATCAATTTAGTCTTTTTCATACCCAAGCCTCCAATGATAGTATAAGATTCAATATCACTCTGATTTAACTCGAATTTGATGTTTGGACTCTAATAGTGTGAGGGAATGCAAATCTAACAACAGACATACAAGAAAACTGATGATAGGCGAATTTACACGCCTATAGTGCTATATTTTGCCTATATTTTAGCCTAGTTTTGAGAACAAATTATATATTTCATGCACTTTTAGTCCTTTTTCCTGTAAGTGAGCTAGCGAACATGATTAGCAATGTTTCAGGTATAAATGATGCAGAATTCAGCATTTTATGGATTATTTGACGCCAAAGAAAGCTTCATAAAAGGAGAAGAGGGAGTCTTGGACGCCTAAGGACCAAAAGCGATGAATGGAAAATATGTCCTGGGCTAAAACAGCATTTCTGAAGACTTTGGGGACTAGCAGTAACTTAGTAGGATTAGGATAATGATACATTAACCTAGTACAATTGGGTTAAGTATTTCATTATCTTAGTAGGATTAGGATAGTGATACATTAACCTAGTACAATTGGGTTAAGTATTTCATCAGCTTAGTAGGAATAGGATATGGGTGTTATAAATACCCTATTTTGCTAGAGATTTTTAGTCATACTACTTCTAATTCATTCCTCTACTATCCAAACAATTTTAATCTTTTCAACACTTTCAATTCTTATTCTTCTATTCATCTATTCTTAATTTCAGCAACAAGAGAAACGTTACTTGCAAGAAATCACGCCTAACGCCTACCACACTTGTGCTACACGAAATTCTTATTGTGGTATAATAACAATGTCAATTGTGATTTCCTTCGCACTCATGGGTAACTAAACTTCTCTGTTGGGGTTATGGAAGCCGAATGAGATACTATCTATTACTATGAGTTTGTGAGTTCGTGACACGTATGCTGATTATATCATTATTCTCTTCGTCTTAACCTAAATTCTTTGTGGTTGCAAACGTAAGAATACGCCAGTATAACATTTAACTTGTTCAAAAGAAAGGTTATCTGTCTGGAAAAGAGATAATGTCAAGGTAGTAGGGTCCCATCCCCTATTAAAAAGTTAGTGCCGTAACTGGATTAACCTCTTGGAGAATTCGTACCGTTAGACACGCTTTAAGCTCGAAAGAGTTAAAGTGAAATAATCCTCGAATAGGTCGAAAGACGCCTGGATTTACCATCGAATACAATTCTCTATAAGCACATCCATGTCGGAATTCAACACACTCATCGCCAATAGAGACGTATAACTCAGAAGGTGGACATAACCCCAACTTCTCAATTCTCATTGTTTACAACTCAATAACTATTCTTTTTTTTTACCTTACTACTTTCAGCTTTTACTTTAATACTTTGTTTACATTACAATCCCCCCTTTTACGAGACTTGCACTAAAAGTCTAGTAGTCGTTTCTTACTTGTTCACCAAGCTATTCTCTGTGGGATCGATACCCAACCCAGTTGGGTTCTATATTTGCTAGCGACCGCTTTACACTCCTACGAGAGCTGTAGATTGAGCGTTATCAAAAACACAAAAATAAAATACTCAAAAATTAACCTAAGACCAAAAACATGAATTGTAACATATTTGGGCATTTTTCAATTTTCTGAGACAAATAGACCAAATCTTGATTTCGTTAGAACGAAATTAAGCTTAGCTCTAACACAAAAATGATAAAGAATCAAACTGATAAAAATAACAACCATAAAAGAAAAGTAAAGATAATCGATAATATAGATAAGTAGACATAAGATTAGAAGTAACTAAGAACAAAAGAATATGTAAAACTCTAATACTCTCAATGACAATCTAATCGAACACATAATTACTACGGTGACCAAGAGGGAGATGGTCGCCCTCTAAATATTGTTTCTAAAAAAAATTCAAAAAAAGTTGTCCAATACTCTCACCCAATGGATAAGCATTCATCAATTCATGAATAATCAAGAAAAAAGAAAAAAATAAGCTAGCCTCAAAAGTATTTATAGTTCATGCTAACTATTACACTTTTAGAGTCTAGAAGTGACCCAATTGAAAGAAAAGACCCATTAGGGGCTGTTTTAATCCTCTCATTAAATGCTAGAGCAGATCAAAATTTGATCCGAAGCACCTGGTACGCAAGTCCCTTCCATGGGGCTTTATAGCCATTGTTTGCCTTCCCTAGCCTCCTCCAACGATCCTTGGACGAATGTGAGAACGATTATACACAAATGACACACTATTGATAGTAAGAAAGCTTCTTCAAGTACCTCATGCTTTATGAACAATCCTTTGATCTCTTGAAGCTCCCGGACTTGACTTCTAGTAAACGGCTAGGAGCTAATTCGGACTGTATCACAGTTCTAGTCAACTATTTCTCATCTACACTCTAGCCCTCATCTATTTTTGTTACTCATTTTAATGATTTTGCACTTCCCCGATCCAATTTTTTATTAAAATGTTTTACCATCATTGAGCTAATCTATGATTGCAAGTAGTGTACAAATCTAGTCCACTCTTTCTGATCTACACACTAGCCCTCATCTATTTTTATATGTCATTTTAATGATTTTACACTTCCCAGATCCCATTTTTCATTAAAATGCTTTTACCATCATTGAGCAAATTTATGATTGCCAGTGGGGTACAAATGACAAGCTAGCTATGGTATCACTGGTTATTGGTCTTGGGGATTTTAATTCAGTATTCGGTTCTTTTCTTTCTACGTTGCATTTCAAAAACAAAACTGGGGAATCAAACTCGACACATGTTTACTAAAACTGTATTTTTCAGCATATACATATGCAGACACACGCCCACACACATATATATGCACTATCACTCTATGGAGAAGCATTCATCAATAATAATGAAAAACTTAGAAAATAAGCTAGCCTCAAAAGTATTTATAGTTTAGGATAATTACTTAACTTTTAGGATCCAAAAGTGTAAAAATTTCCAAGAAAAGTAACATGACTGTTTTGATCCACTCGAGAAACGCTAGAGTGGATAAAAGTCGGATCCAAAGTGCCTTGGCTGCAAGTCCCCTCCATGGGTCTTTCTAGACTAGTTTTGTCTTCCCTATCCTACTCCAATGATCCTTGGGCCAATGTGAGTACGACAACAACAAATGACACTATCTTGATGCTTGGAACCTTTGAAGCTCCTGGCCATGACTTTGACTAAACATCATCGAGCTAATCTGAATTAGAGCTACTCTATTTTTTCTACTCTATTCACTAGCCCTCTTCTATTTTTGTTACTCATTTTTATGATTTTACACTTCCCGGATACTATATTTAATTAAAATGTTTTTACCATCATTGAACTAATCTATGATTGCAAGTGGTGTACAAATCTAGTCCACTTTTTCTCATCTACACACTAGGGCTCATCTGTTTGTTACTTATTTTAATGATTTTACCCTTCCCAGATCCTATTTTTTATTAAAATGTTTTACCATCACTAAGCTAATTTATGATTGCCAGTGGTGTACAAATGACAAGATAGCTATGGTTGCACTAGAGATATGTCTTTGGACTTTCAATCTAGCATTTTGTTCTTTTCTTTCAACATCGCAATGCAAAAACAAGTCTGAGAAAGAAAATTCAACTCATGTTTACTAGAATTGTATTTTACTGCATATATATATATATATATATATCAAGATAAGGTGTACGGTCCTGAAGAAGATGGGGAAAAAAGTTAATTTAGGGAATAAAGGAAACAAATGAATGAGTAAAGTGGGTCTAAATTTGGTGAAAGCTATGTGATCAAAAAAATCTTGTAGTTTGTAGTGTGTACAGTCGTAAACATGTAACCTTATGTGTAGTTTAGATAAGAGTCGGTTATGTAAGTCATGAGTATATAATGTAGAGTAGGAGCACCTTTTGTACTAACTGATGATAGGCGAATTTACACGCCTATAGCACTAGATTTTGCCCATATTTTAGCCAAGTTTTGAGAACAAATTATATATTTCATGCACTTTTAGTCCTTTTCCCTGTAAGTGAGCTAACGAACATGATTAGCAAGTTTTCAGGTATAAATGATGTAGATTTCAGCATTTTATGGATAACTTGACGCCAAAGAAAGCTTCACGAAAGAAGGAAGGGAAATCTTGGATGCCTAGGACCAAAAGTGACGCATGGAAAACCTGTCCCGGGCAAAAACAGCATTTCTGAAGACTTTGGGGACTAGCAGTAACTTAGTAGGATTAGGATAATGATACATTAACCAAGTAGGATTGGGTTAAGTAATTCATTAGCTTAGTAGGAATAGGATATGGGTATTATAAATACCCTATTTTTCTAGAGATTTTTATTCATTCATTCATTCACTACTACTTTTTATTCATTCATTCACTACTACTCTTTATTCTTCTTCTATTCATCTATTCAATTCTGAATTTCCGCAACAAGAGAAACGTTACTTGTGAAAGAAAGTCATGCCTAAACGCCTACCACACTTTGCTACATGAAATCTTTATTGTGGTATAATAACAATGTCTATTGTGATTTCCTTCGCACTTATGGGTAACTAAACTTCTCTATTGGGGTTATGGAAGCCGTATGAGATACTATCTATTGCTATGAGTTTGTGAATTCGTGACACGTATGCTGCTTATATCAGTATTCTCTTCATCTTAATCTAAATTCTTTGTGGTTGCAAACGCATAGAATACGCCAGTATAGCATTAACTTGTTCGAAAGAAAAGTTATATGTCTGGAAAAGAGATAATGTCAAGGTAGTAGGGTCCCATCCCCTATTAAAAAGTTAGTGCCGTAACTGGATTAACCTCTTGGAGAATTTGTACCGTTATATACGCTTTAAGCTCGAAAGAGTTAAAGTGCAATAGTCCTTGTTGAGGTCGAAAGACGCTTGGATTTACCATCGAATACAATTCTCTATAAGCACATGCATGTCTGAATTCCGCACAACTCATAGCCAATAGAGACGTACAACTCATAAGGTGGACATACCCCCAACTTCTCAATTCTCATTATTTTACATCGTACTAAACATTCTTTCTTTTTACTTTGCTATTTTCTGTTTTTACTTTACTATTTTGATTACATTATTTGCACATTAAAATCCCCTCTTTCACGAGACTTGCACCAAAAGTCTAGTAATCTTTGCTTACTTGTTGATCAAGCTATTTCCTGTGGGATCCATACCCAACCCAGTTGGGTTATATATTTGACAACGACCGCTTTACACTCCTACGAGAGCTGTAGATTGAGCGTTATCACTAACTCAGATATTTTCAATCCCAATTCATTTTTTTCTCTCTCTGAGTTCACTCTTTCCTTCTTGCACTGTTCCATTGGCAGTTAATCTTCACTTCCTAGAATTCTTCATTGTATCAGAGCTCTTGGAAAACTCAACAGCTTGATTTTACTCTATTTCTCCTAAACTGCTTTCATTGTATTTTCTTGATTCTACTCAAGTTACCCTATCCTAGAAGCAGTTTTGTCTCTCTACAATTTAGTTTTTTTCTCTTCTCTGTGTATTACTCTATTAATTCCACCTTTGTGTTCCTTCGATTGGGTATTTCTCCATTAATAGCGAGTGAGCAAGGCGCTCATGACAGCTTATCATATACATCTTGATACATGAATAAACAAAGGAAGACATACACCCACCCCCAAAATAGTTCACAAACTCAATTAACCAAGGAACCTTTAGGAGACCACTCTCGGATTCACTAAATATAACAAGAAAGAAGGGATTGCAAAGTGTTTATCACACCAAATCAGATAACCAAACTATTTTAGCAACAATAAGAAGATGAACAACACAACATTCTAACAACAACAAGAGACACAGCTTGAGCTTACAAGAAACAAGAACTACACGAAATACAAGATTACAATAAGATAAAGATAGATAGATAGATAGATAGATAGACAAATGAAGATATAATCTTAAGAATCCAAGAACATGTTAATATATTGTCCCCTTAACACTACAAATTTCAATCACCTAACTATTACAAAGACACAAGAGAAGGAATCACCTCTCAAGAACCCAAGTTTCCAATCAAATGAAAACATGAGTTAAGCCTTACTTGTCTAAGCTCGAGTTTCGGTTTGGGAAATCTCTCTCACTAGAGAAGTGTTCTTCAATATCTTTAAACAACAAAAGAAATAAACCCTACAGTGTTCTATTTATACTACATTACAAAAATAGATAAAATGACAAAAGGGCCCTTTAGTGACTAGTCTTCAAAAATACTCAAATGTGGCATGATCATGATTATACTTGTATCATCCTCTCCATCTTGAGAGAAATTTGTCCACAAATTCACGGGCTCACCTCTTTTACAAAGGCACTTCACAATCTCCTTCTTGCGGCCACACATCTTCTACATACTCTTCATTTTGCACTTTGGCTTCTTTTTGCTCTCCATATTGAGGTTTGCCATCATTCTTAACCGATTCAATCCCCACCTATTCTCCAAGATAGTAAAATCTACCCTCTCTCAGGATTATGTTCCTCTGGTATGAGCACTCACTAGCCTTGTGCTACTACCCTTGACACTTGAAGCATTGAAACACCTTCTGATTAGAATTAGAATTCAATTTACCTTCATACCTTGGAGGATGTTTTTGGATAGCCTTGGTGGCCTTGGGTTGGGCAGCCATGAATGATTTCTCTTTGATCTCCCTCTCAACCTCTAAAGCCGCATGGAAGATGCCATATATGGTGTCAAATTTGTGAAGGATCATGCGAGTGGATATGACCTTGCTTAACCCAACCTTGAAGCGCACAATGTCATGACTTACTTGCTCGCGTCGGTGGTCAATTTTCAAGATCAATTATTTAAATTATCATAGTAAGCCAGGACACTCTTGCTCCCTTAACTCAAATTGTACAATTTGGCAAGGAGCTCATTCCTATAAGTCTCGGGAAAGTACCTTTGCTGCATAAGGTTCTTCAACTGAAACCAAGGAGGAGGTTGTCCCCCAATCATCTCATTCCAAAACCGTTTATCATACTCCCACCATGTATTAGCATACCCTTAGAAGTAAGCTATAGCATAGAAACTTTTTTTTTCTTTGGTGAGATCATTAAGTTTGAAGATCATGTCATAAGATGACTCACATACAAGGAAGGCTTCGGGATTACTCTCACCTTTGAAAACGAGAAGGCTCACTTAGATGGAATTGAGATCTATACCTCAGTTTGGGTTGCCATCTCTCACCTCTCAGCCTAACTCCCCATGTATACCCCTCATTCTTTCTTCCCTCAAGTAAACATAATCATATGTCCCATAACCATCATGTTGTCCTACCCTACCATAGCCTTCAACATGGATTGGTCTATTTGGGTTAAGTGAAGCTTGTAGTGGCGGGATTAGATCTGGATAGTGAGGTCTTTGGTCAAATGGAGTTTGGATGGGAGGGTTTGGGTTTGGTGGTGTTATTTGGGATCCAAGCCCTTCTTGTCAAACTTGGTGGAGTGGATGATGGCTTGGTCTATCTTGTTCTTGACTTCGGGAGTAGAGATTGGTTTGATTTGTGGCAATTGGTGGATATAGCATTTGGTGGAAGGTCTCGGGAGTAGTAGTTGGGGAAATGTTTTTAGGGGTGGAAGGTCGACTCCTTTTGATTTCTAGATATTCAAATCTCCCACTAATTGATGCCATATCTGTATCTAATTTTTCAAGATCCACATTCTAACTAGCCATATCTTGGAACATAGTTTCAAGGCGAGCAAAAATGAGATTGATGGCATTATTGTCCATTGTATGAGCATTTAAGCCTCGGGTTCCATTGTGGTGGTACCGAAAATAACCCTTCAAGTTACTGTCCAATCAAGATACCGAATCAGTCCGTAATGTCACACACAACAATACAATACAAAACCTACAACACAAAACACACGTTAGTTCAAAACAACCTCACTTCACTCTCACACACTTTGTGCTCTCACACTTGATTTCACAAATGTTTGAAAGCCATTCTTGAGATGTTATGAGGTGAACCAATTGCTTACAATAACTCAAAAGAATAAAGAAGGAACGTTAACATGAAGGATGGTTTCAAGACTAACTTACAATCTAGGACTAGCTTGTAAGTTAGTAATGGAGTCAACAAATGAGACTAAAGAGACAAAAAAATGAAACTAGAAGATCAAAATTTTAAGCTTAAAATTGTCATGTGAACAGTAATTTGATGGAGTTCCACTCTCCAATTGGCCACGGATGTATCAAATTTAAATTATCAATTTGATGATTTGGTCACTTCTCAATTTGCAATGGATGAAATTGGTTTTGTAGGGAAAGTGTAAGTATTAGAACCTTTTTCAATTTCAATCTTCAAAAAGGTATGACTTTGACTTGTACAATTCCCACAAAACAAAACCCTTGAAATATGGAAAAGTTGTCGAAAAGTTATTGTCAAGTCAAAAGTGATGTGAACTAGTCCTTTCACCAACAAATATTACAACTTGTCTTTCACCTTTTGTAGATCTAAAGTTCACTTTTCTTACTTTAACAAAATATTAAAGAATGAAGAACAACAAGAACTAACAACAACCTCCAAGAAAAACAACAAGATCCACACATCCAAGAGCCATCCTGCCACAACACCACACATCAAAGGTTCACAACACAACTTTAACAAGTTTAAGTTCAAATATAAATCTAGATACCTTTAGTGTTAGTGAATCAAGAAACTAACACAAGCAAAAAAAATAACAATAAATAAATCCTAGACTTAGACTCGACAAATTTTGTCCAAGACCACCACAATAACACTAGAATCTTCTCAGCCAAGAACACAACACAACCAGATTGCACTTTTTCTAGAATTTTCATTTTTTTTTCAACAATTTTTTTTATTTTTCTAAGAAGCTAGCCCAAGATTGATCTTGTAGGAACAATATCAAGCCATTCTATTATAGCAAATTACATAAGAATAAACAAAGGAAGACACAAACACACTTCCAAAACAGTCCACAAACTCAATAAGTCGAGGACCCTTTAGGAACCACTCTCAAATTCACTAAATAGAACATGAAAGAAGGGATTTCAAGGTGTTTATCACACCAAATCAACTAATAAAACTATTATAGAAACAATAATAAGATGAAAAACACAATATGATAACAACAACAAGAGACACGGCTTGAGTTTACAAAAAACAAGAACTACACGAAATACAAGATTACAATAAGATGAAGATAGATAGATAGACAAATGAAGATATAATCTTAAGAACCCAAGAACATGTTAATATCTTGGACCCTTAACACTACACACTTCAATCACCTAACTCTTACAAAAACACAAGAGAAGGGATCACCTCTCAAGCACCCAATTTCCAATCAAATGCAAACACAAGTGAAACCTCACTTGTCTAAGCCCTAGTTTCGGTTTGGGAGCTCTATTTCTCTCCATAGAAGTGTTCTTAAATATCTAAAAACAACCAATGAAATAAACCCTATAGTGTTCTATTTATACTAAATTACAATAATAGACAAAAGGGCCCTTTAGTGACTAGTCTTCAAAAATACTCAAAAATGTCATGATCATAATCATACTTGTATTAATTCTATTGTTGGTCCTTCAAATACGCCAACTATTATAGATCATAATCATCCATGGTACTTATAGCCCTACGACACTCTAGGTAGAACTCTCATCTCCATACAACTTACTGGATCAGAAAATTATGCATTGTGGAGTTATTATATGAAAATTGTGCTCCTAGGCATATGTAAGCTGGGCCTTTCATGGATTATGAACTCTATGAGAAAAAAACATATAAGTAGAGTTGTGTATGCGTGTTGTGCTCAAATGGTTTGGAAGGATTTGCAGGAATGCTTTGATAAAGTAGATGGCTCTGGAATTTTTTATCTGCATATAGAGATTTATGAATTAGCTAAGGGCACTATGTTTGTTTCTGTCAATTTCTCCTATATGAAAGAGTTGTGGGAGGAATTTGATTCCTTAATGCCCTGCTCCGGTTGTGATTGTGTCGAGTCAAAAACTTATGCTGCAAATTTTAAGTATCAAAGCTTGATTTAGTATCTCATGGGTCACAGTGGCTCCTAAACCCAATGTCATACTTAGATTATGATAATGGATCCACCTCCTAGTATGAATAAGGACTATTTATTTGTTTTTTCTAAGGAAGGTCAAAGTATTTTAGGGAAGCTAACTCTGTCGTAGGAGGACATGGGTGTAATCTGGGTAAAGAATTGGTTCTGTTTAGCATCAACAAGGAGGAAATATTGGACAAAGGAAGTGCAACTTCATTATACTTTATGCCAAATGTTCTTCATGCTCGTGTTTTTTAGGAGTGGTAGTCAAGGAAATGTGGCTAACAAGCAGTTTTTATCACAAGTGTCCAAATCTAAGAAGAATTGGTCCAACCTCTTCTGTGACTACTGTCATTTAATAGGTCACACCAGAGCAAATTACAACAAACTTTATGGTTACCCAGTTGATTTCAAAGGTAAAAGGAGACACACTTTTGAACCTGCAGAAATAGCAAACTGTGGAGGTAGCACAATAACAATATAGAATACATTCCATGCTATTTTACAGGTCATCAGTCTACTTAGATGGGACAAAGTAATGTACCGATGGGAACTCCAAGCACAAATGCTACCTCTGTGGAAAGAGTAGGTCCGGCATAACTTGCGAAACCATACTTCACTTATGACCAATATTTATAGATCATCCAATTGCTTGAGAAAGAAATTGATGGAAAATCAATGACTTGAGCTTTAGGTATGATGATTGGACCTATAGATTATCAGAATTCTAAGGTAAAGTGGATAGTAGATATCGGAGGTCCTAAACATAGGGTTAATAATATGAATATGTTGAATAATACCACTAAGATGATAAGTGAATCAAATAAAGGTCGAGTTCACTTACCAATAGATGGATTTGCTAGTGTCTGTCATGTAGGTCATTCACATATTCTTAAAGGGTGTTAGATCACAGATGTATTACATGTTCTCAAGTTTAAGTAAAATTTATTATTTGTGACGAAGCTTACAAAGAAGTTAAACTATTGTTCCAGATTTTATCCTGACTTCTACCTCTTCCAGGGCTTCTCAAGTGGGTAAGTGAGGGGGATTGGCAGACCGAAGAATGATCTCTATGTGTTTAAGGCTAATTACTTACTTCAAAGTTGCCCCAATCTCGCTGCAGATGTCAATAAATCCTGTGTAGTAGAAGTACTCTCATCTGGGATAAATCTCTCTCTTTGGCATAAGAGACTAGGTCATGTAGAATTTCGTAATTTTCTTAAGCTGAATTATTTATATAATGTAAAAGTTCATAAGAACTTTGTTGAAAAATGTACTGTATGCTCCTTGGATAAGCAATCCATGCTTTCTTTTCCTTTAAGTGCTACTTCCACTTCTGCTTGCTTTTAGATTCTACATAGTAATGTTTGGGGTCCTTATATAGTTTAAACTCATGATTGAGAAAGATACTTTCACACATTAGTTGATGATTTCTCTAGGTATACATGGATATTTCTACTGAACTCTAAAGAAAAAGTCATAGTTGATCTCAAAATCATCTACTCATAGTTAAAAACATGTGAATGATCTACTGTTGTCCTTATGGATTATTCATCAGAGCTCCTATGTCTACACGCCCCAGAAAAATGGGGTAGCAGAAGGGAAGCATAGACATATTAGTGGCTAGCACTCTGAGATTTTAGTCCATGATGTCAATTAGATTTTCGGTTGAATGTATTGAAATAGGAGTGTATCTAATCAATACACTACCATCCTCATCCTCTCATCTATGTTTATTGTTTTACATTGTTGCAGAAGTAACTGGCATAGGAAGTGATAATTATGTACTATCTCATAGTGAAGTAGTTGCTTCATCTATTCCTCAAGGTTCTATTACACCTACTGCTTCATCACTGAATCGCATAGAAATGCCAACTATGCCTTGTTCATCTGTTACACCACCTAAGCCTCAGATTGTGAATGACATGTCTAGTCTACCTATATCTTTAGATGTTCCTAATTAGGGTGATACTTAGTCTATTTTATCTTCAAATAAAGCTCCTACTACAAGAATATCTAAACCAATAAAACCATCCATCCGGTTATAAGACTATATAGTTAAACATGGGAATAAGTTTTATGTCTATCCACTCTCTAATTATGTAACCTACTTCTTTCTATCTTCCTCATAAAATATAGCACTGGTAGCCTACTTAGCTATCCTATAATAAAAGTCATTATCAGAAGCTTCAGCAGATCCTAAGTTGATTACAGCTATGTAGCAAGATATTACTTCTCTAGTAGATAAATACACCTGGAGTATTGTTCATCTACCTAATGGAAAACAACCCATTGGGTGTAAGTGGGTATTCAAGGTAATGTAGTTAGACTCATGAGTAATCAATAGGTACAAAGATAGCATTGAAGCTAAGAGGTTCAATTTGAAGGAGGGGTTAGCATAATACCCTACATTTCAGACAAGGATGAAAATCCGTCATTTCTATGCGTAGACGCTTCAAAAGACTCGAATCCTTTGTAAATTTAGTGTGTTCATCAAATTTGTAGTGTGGGAATCTATTTGAGCATGAATTTAGATTAAATTTGTAGTGTGGGAATCTATTTGAGCATGAATTTAGATCATAGAGGTCTCCTAACTCAAGTACAAGTTGAAAGCCTTCCTATCATTCAAGTTTTAGTGAGTGTCAAAACTTGGGTCAACTTCAATAATCATAACTCGTTGTATATGATGAACTGAGTGTCTTACCATATATCAAATGAAAGATCTTTGAATTATGATTCCCACGATACCAATCTATCCTAAATACAATAATGTAGAAAAGAGTTATACCCATTTTACTCCAGTATGTTTTGCTGGGAAACTAGTGATGGCAATTGTGACAAGCCGTCACGCCTGTGATGTCCTATCAGCAATGTCATCAGACCTGGGTATATTTATGACCCTGGTGACGACATTTTGTGACATGAAATCGCTCCCATTATGGCCTATCACCAATGGTATCAAACTTAACCAAAAACTCAAAATTTCACCCTTTTGTGACGACAATTCATGACGGCCTATCACCAACTTGACGGCTTGTCACAAATGCCGTCAATTATTTTTTCCAGCAATTGAGGGATGTTTTAGTAAGGGTATTTTGGTATTTTTCCTTCACTTTCCACGGCTTATAACCCTCAAGGAGCATATTATCTTCCATTCTCTTTAGTTAAACATCTCAAAAAGCTCTCTCATACACTCTCAACCACAAGATTAGGGTTTTCTCTCAAGATTAAAATTCTCAAGAACAAGCGCTACGGTTTTCATTAAAGAGTCTATTTCAACGAAATTTCACCGTCAATCTTCACGAATTATTAATCTAAGGTATGCATAGTATTCATCCATGGGTCCCTTTCATCCATGGAGGTCAAGAATCATGTTTCAAATTATAAATTGTGATTTCCTTGTTGTTTTATGACTATATTTATGTTGATGATTGTTGTTTGGATTCAAGGTTGTATCTTGATGTGTTTTTCATGAAGAACATGAATAGGTTAGTTGAAACCCATGAATTTTGGATGGATTAAGATTGTTAAATTGATAAGCACACTTGTGCCTTAAAGAGTGCATGAAAGGTATTTGATAAAATGCTTAGGATGATAGAAATTCATGTTTACATGGTTCCATGATATCTAAATGACAAGTCCATGTTAGATATATACTTCAATATGAATTCCATGCTATTGATGTGTTGCTATTGTTATGGTATGAAGCATGCATGATAATGGAGATATACAATATGTACATGAAATATATCCACGCACTCCCTACCATGCTTATGATGTTGAACAACTACATGAAGTATAATATCCCCTACTTATGACACTGTGAATTGTGGACTCTAATCTTATGATCACGTCAGTCATGTTGTGTCAGTTTTCTTCCATCGAGTCCTGGGGGTATTCTTACTTGAAAATATAATTGTATGCCTAGAGCCATGTCATGTTATCACGATACTCTCAGTTAAACCATGATCTATAGAATTTAGTTAGTCATGTGACTCAGGAAAACTCAGAAATCTTAGTAAATCTCAGTAGTTCAGAAATCTCAGTGATCTCAATAATAGCAGTATTCCTAGTGATCTCAGTAATTTCAGTACTCTCAGTCAACCCTCAGAACTCAGTACGTTCCTTCATTCAAGGGAACTCAATAAACATAGTTTAGCTCCGTTAAACAATACCACTAGTATCAGTTTAGTTAATCAGTATCAGTTCAGTTAATCAGTTCAATTTAGTTATTCAGTTTATCTTAGTTATCCAGTTCAGTGTCTTTCAGATGGGAGTAGGATTCATCACCGAGGGATCTTAGGGATGGGAACTCAACCGCTATAAACGATGGAGATCCTTAGAAGCAATCCCTAAGTTGCAGAACTACGTAGCCAGTATAAGTATGATATGTCACCCGTTAGATAGGACTGACATACTCAGGGGTCACACTTTAGCATATTTATATGTATAGGACTAATCCCAGGATTCACCCGCTATATTAGGACTAACTCCACAGCAGTTGTCTTTACTGGTGGTACCGTACTGACACCCTTCTAGTTAGGGCAGAGATTGGACCCCAATCAGCTTAGCTTGGGGCATGTCGGTTAGATGATTACCTCACACAGTCTTACTTTTAGTCTCATTCTCAGTCTCAATAAAATAACTCTGATAGTTCTTCATATTTAGAACTGTCAGCTTCAGTCAACCCTCAATGTGGAACTCAGCTAGTTCCATTATATTCATGACTGTCCGATACAGTCACTCATTCTATGAGTTATATTATTTATCAGAACTCATATTATGATTATTCGCATTCATGACTGTAAGATACAGTCAAACATATCAGCTCTTCATACTCACGGCTGTCAGATTTAGTCAATCAGATTTATTCTTTATAATCAGACTGCCAGATACAGTCAACTAGGCCAGTTCTTCATAATCAGAACTCCCAGAAATAGTAATTCATGAATCAGTAATAAAGTTTCAGTCCTTCAGTATTAGTTCCTCTCTTATTAGTGATTCACATATCGGTATCAGTAGACTCAGTCACTCGGTATCTCAGTACCAGGAAACTCAGGTTATCCGTATTCAGGCTTGGTAGTCAGTTTTCTCACTTTCATATAAATCAGTATTGTTCATGCATATAACCCTTTGTATTTAGCTTACCTCACTCGTATACTTAGTACATTCAAACGTACTGACACATTTAAGCTATGGTGCTTTCTCTTATGCTACACTATAGGTTCAGAGGCACCAGCTCCAAAACAGCAGTAACATTCCAGTGTTCAGAGTTTGCAGTGAGTCCTTCTCATTCGAGGATGATATGATTATTTATTTTCTATTTTATTTCAGTTGCTAGATGTAGTTAGTTGTGGACATGTCCCATCAACTCCTTATTTAGACAGTTAGAGGCTTTCCAGACTATAGCATATTAGACAGTAAATTTAGATTTGTTTTGGTATTATTATACCATCTTTAAACATTGTTCTTATTTTAGATTCGAACCTTATGGCCTTTCAGTATATATTTTTCTGTATCTTCTGTTATATTATGCATTATATAGGTACAAATATCAGTTATGGGTTAGATTTTGATCCTTCGAGGTCGTGAGCACTGTGTAGTATTCTAGTTCAGAATATTAGGGCATTACAAACATGGTATCAGAGCCTAAGGTTCAATAGAATCCTAGGAAGTCTGAAAGCCTCATCTAGTAGAGTCTTGTACATGTGTGTGTTGTGCACCACACTCAGCTACTTCCACCATATTCATGACTGTCTGATACAGTCACTCATGCTATCAATTATATCATTTATCAGAACTCATATTAACACTATTTGTATTTATGACTGTCAGATACAGTCAAACGTATCAGCTTTTCATACTCACGGCTGTCAGATTTAGTCAATCAGATTTATTCTTTATAATCAGACTACCAGATACAGTCAACTAGGCCAGTTCTTCATAATCAGAACTGTCAGAAATAGTAATTCATGAATCAGTAATATAGTTTCAGTCCTTCAGTATCAGTTCCTCACTTATTAGTGATTCACATATCGATATCAGTAGACTCAGACATTCTGTATCTCAGTACAGTAAACTCAGGTTATCAGTATTCATTCTTGGTAGTCAATATCTCCACGAGTTCAGTTATAGTTACGTATATATGTATTCTCACATTCATATAAATCAGTATTGTTCATGCATATAACCCTTTGCATTTAGCTTACCTTACTCGTATACTCAGTAGATTCAAACGTACTGATGCATTTATGCTATAGTGCTTTCTCTTATGGTACACTATAGGTTCAGAGGAACGAACTCCAGATCAACAGTAGCATTCCAGTGTTCAGAATTTGTAGTCAGTCCTTCTCGTTCGAGGATGATATAATTATTGATTTATTTTATATTTTAGTTCAGTTGCTAGATGGAGTTAGTTGGGGACATGTTCCATCAACTCCTTATTCAAACAGTTAGAGGCTTTCCAGACTATAGCATGTTACACAATTACTTCAGATTTGTTTTGGTATTACTATACCATCTTTAGACATTGTTCTTATTTTGGATTCAAACCTTATGGCCCTTCAGTACATATTTTTCTACATCTTCATGTTATATTATGCAGTATATAGGTACAAATAACAGTATGGGTTAGATTTTGATCCTTCGAGGTCGTGAGCATTGTGTAGCATTCTAGTTCAGAAGATTAGGGTGTTACAAACTTGGTATCAGAGCCTAAGGTTTAATAGAATCCAAGGAAGTCTGAAAGCCTCATCTAGTAGAGTCTTGTACATGTGTGTGTTGTGCCCCACACTTATGTGTAGGAGGCTATGAGATGTTCACTTATGTTAATTCCACCTTACTTTTAAGGTAACAGAAGTAGTGAAACCCAAGTCCTAAAGATAGGGCTTTCTTAAAAACTATCCCATCAGTTATGTTCCAAAGTTGTACGAATCTCATTCATGATCATAAGAACTCATTCTCAAACCCAGATTTAGATATGCCATCAGATCCCTTCTCAAAATCCTATGATAGCATGTGACCCAGAGTTAGAAGCATGAACCCAGGAGTTTAGTAGTAGACAAGTTAGGATATGATATCCAGATTGAATAGATTATGTATTTATAGGTATAGTTGTGCTATAATGAATCAGTAGGCTTGAACAGTGTGATTTACAAAATTATAGTTTAGTTATTAGAAATTAAGCATATTGGTGTGAATGTGATATTAGTAGCATGTCAGGAAATAGAGGCAGATGATATATTTAGTAAGGCAAGCATATGTTGATCACATTGTAAGTATGTGATGATGATTGCACTTCAGTTTAGAGATTAGTTTAATATTCACAGACTAATGATGATGGCTTAAATCCAAGGGGGAGATGGTAGATCAAGTACCCAAGTCAGGCTCTCAGATTCCAGTAGCAGTGCCAGTTTGTATAGAAATAAAGTTAGGGAAGGTCATTCCCAACCCATCCTTATCTCAGCGTAAAGCTTCATACTTCAGTCAGCATAATGCCTATGTATGCTTCATGTCTCAGATTCCATGAATACAGCTTATGTTCACACGCATTCCATAGAATCGTGTTCGCTTTCAATTCCTAATATAGGGAGTTCAGTTCTAGATCACTCAGTGTTAAAAATCATATTTCATAAACTCAAAAATTCCAGACTCATGTCATGCAGCTCATGACTCATGTATGCATATCATGTTTTACAGTATACTCAGCTTCCATGACTTATGCTACATCCATACTGATTAGTTAAATTAAGACTATGTCATGCATACCCTAAGTTTAGACCTTTTGGTACACACATGGTATTTATATTCTATCCCTCAGACTTTATTCAGGTGCCAAGTTCAGTTATGTGTCAATTCATGTTTTAGGTTCTCCTGACTTAACCCTTTTAGTAAGCTCTCTTTGTGAAAATAGTCCAGTGTAGCGATGAGTAGTTGCTTAAATAAGAGAGTGAATGATTCATGTTAAGAGAAGGTTGTTGCATGCTTTCTTTACACAAGGGTGTAGTTACAAAGATAGGCTTGAATATCTTCTTAGTATGCAAGCAAAGGGCTAACGAGAGGTAGTACTTAGAAATTGGGAAAAATCAGAGTGTGAATGTATATTCAGATCCTTAACTTATTTCATCCTTCATTGTGCAACTATCACAACTCAATTTCTATCTCAGTTATAGTTCAGTACTCAGTAATTAGTGTTTAGTCTTAGAATTAAGCACTTCAGTATCAGTCTAAACCTCAGTTTTAGTATTCAGTTATCAGGACCCAGCATTTAGATCCAGTATGGATCCCAGTTACAGTTTTAAGTTGTAATGTCAGCTTCAGATCAATATTCAGCTCAGAAATTCAGTTCAGTTTTAGACTTGCTTGACCATAGCATACAATTATCAGCTCCTTAGTTATAGGTATTTCAATACCTCAGTCTATGGAATGTTTCCAAATCATGTAATAAGTTTGGTCATGCATTTTCAAACAATATAGCTTTCCTGAAATCCATGATCAGTTACCTCATGTTACCCGTTTAGTCCCTTCTCATATGCATAATACTTTATGGCCTCATCACAGCTACTCAGATTTAGTACAATTCAGTCTTGCCTACCCAGCATTCAATTGTCAGTTACTCAGTTAATCAAATAAGCCAGTATGTCTATGCATTTATGCATCACGCTTCAGTTTTAGATCTCAAATAATCAATCACAATTTCGTACCTAGGTGCCTGGTGCATCACCTCAACTTTCTTAATATCTCAGTAAGGTCAGACCAGCATTCTTCAAGGGAAATAGTTTCCCAAGGGGGAGATACATTATAGCCCTCAAACATCCATGATTTAAACATGGCGTTTTCTTTGATGAATCTATCTTGGAGGAAGTGTTACTTATGAGCCAGCCCTTTAGCTTCAAAACTCAGTCATAGGCCATTTACTCAATGTCTCAGTTCAGTTCATGTATCATGTTCCAAATTTAGTTATGTTCTTATGTTTCCGCTCATGCATATTGAGTAATCAATCTTAGACTCATCGGTATTTTCAGTTCATGGTAGCAGTCTTCTTTGAGCTTACTCATTCTTATGTTAAAATTTCAGTACAAACTTGGCGTTCAGTTCCATGCTCAGCTCCTAGTTCAAACTTGGTATCCTTACTATTGCATATTCATTTGCATGTTCATGAGCCAGTTCAGTCATATATTCGCATATCAGATATGCGTGATCAACTTATCAGTACTCTCTCACATGTACTTATGAATCAGTTATACATGCATCAGATATGCATGTTCAGTATGATATGTTCATCTTATCAATCATGTCATCCATGAAATCATGATCAGTTATTCATGCTCTCTATCCACGTCAGTTGTCTTTTCTCTCATCTCAGCAAGTCTCATTCGAGGATGAATGTTCCCAAGGGGGAGATATTGTAATACCCCGCATTTCAAACTAGGATGAAAATCCATTATTTCTATGCGTACATTTTTCAAAAGCCTCGAATCCTATGTAAATTTAGTGTGTTAATCAATTTTTTAGTGTGGTAATCTATTTGAGCATGAATATAGATCATAGAGGTCCCCTAACTCAAGTACAAGTTGAAAGTCTTCCTATCGTTCAAGTTTTAGTGAGCGTTAAAATTTGGGTCATCTTCAATCGACCATAACTCATTGTATATTATGAACTGGATATCTTACTATATATCATAAGAAAGATATTTGAATTATCTTTCCAATAATACCAATTTTTCCTAAATCCGATAACGGAGAAAAGATTTATTCCTATTTTACACCAGAATGTCTGGCTGGGAAACTGCTAACGAAAATTGTGACAATCCGTCATGCCCGTGATGGCCTATCAGCAATGTCGTCAAGCCTGGGAAAATTTCTGACCATGGTGATGACATTTTGTGACAATCCATCATGCCCATAATGGCATATCACCAATGTCATCAACCTTAACCAGAAACTTAAAATTTCACCTTTTTGTGATGATAATTCGTCACGGCCTATCACCAACTTGATGGCTTGTCACGAATGTCATCAGCTATTTTACCCAATAATTGAGGGATGTTTTAGTAAGGTTATTTTTTTATTATTCCTTCAGTTTTCATGGCTTATAACCCTCAAGGAGTGTATTATCTTCCATTCTCTTTAGTTAAACATCTCAAAAAGCTCTCTCATACACTCTCGACCATAAAATTAGGGTTTTCTCTCAAGATAAAAACTCTCAAGAACAAGACCTAGGCTTTTCATAGAAGAGCCTATTTCAAGGAAATTTCGCTGTCAATATTCATGAATTCTTAATCTAAGGTATGCGTAGTGTTCATCCGTAAGTCCCTTTCATCCATGGAGCTCATGAATCATGTTTTAAATTATAAATAGTGATTTCCTTGTTGTGTTATGACTATATTCATGTTGATGATTGTTGTTTGGATTCAAGGTTGTATCTTGATGTTTTTTTCATGAAGCATGTGAATAGGTTAGTTGAAAGCCATGAATTTTGGATGGATTAAGATTCTCAAATTGATAAACATATCTATGTCTTAAAGAGTACTTGCAAGGTGTTTGATAATGTCACGCCCCAAAATCCCATCGGGCTGGACTGGCACCCGAAGCCGAGAAGGCCCGGGAGAACCCGTTCAAATACCTGTACCTTCACTTACATTCACCAAAAATTTGGGCAGCACTTTGTTACATATAGAAGGGTCTAATTTCCTGTATCAGCACAACACACACAAATATATATATATATAATACTTGGCCGTCGGGGCCACCACATATACAAATATAACATCACTATATAATCTCCCATGACTTGACCCTTCCTTATGTCTACAAAGCCTGTAGGACATATATACATGACATAACTAGGGTCGGGACAAACCCCCGCCCACACATTACTCCTGTACAATAACAAAACATAAGGAACCGACTCGGAAAGCTTCGAAGCAAACTGGAGCTCACCAACAATAGCTGTATGACCCGGCTCCTACCTATGCTGTGAATAAGATGAAGTACCTGTGCCTGCAGCATGAAATGCAGGTCCCCCGTGAGGGACGTCAGTACGAAACATGTACTGAGTATGTAAAGCTGTAGATAATCATATGTGATATGGGGGATAAAGAAAATCATAAACATGTGAATAAATCATAATAGAAGTGAACCACACTTCATAAACACTTTTAGGATCATGTACATTATCATTAATCTGAACTGGGTTCTTGGATTCAAACACATTTGTGGAACGGTATATATTCATTCATTTCATTCTTTACAATTATCATTGGCCATTACCTCCTTCCCCCGAACCTCCAACCACCTAACAATAATCAATACCGTACCGTACTGTGACCATTAGGCTACCTCCAGTACATATCAATTGGGATCAACCCATGCTAGGCTTATGCCCCTGGGATACCACCCACACGTATATCAAGTAACACACATAAGAAATCTTTCCAATAACTTAGTTCAAAAGATTTTGAGATTATTACATTAGTGTTCATGCCAATATAGTACCTTTGGAACAATGATACATCAATAGGAATCAAGTAATAGACCTTCTATACAATAACGATGTAATAAAGACTCATTAGTACATCAACAATGTGTTTCAGAATCATCAATATCACAACAATGAAATAGGAGCCTTTTGGTATATCAATGAAATATTTTGACACTTTATAGAATGGAAACAACTTCGTTGGTAATGTAGAACAATACATGTGTTTGGACAACCTTGGAATCTTACTTGATGGAACATTGGTGTTTTCATGCCTAAAAACATCGTTAAAGTATGCTTTACATACCTCGTTGTAGATTCGGACACCAATTCGACACAACTTCCCGCCTTTACAAATCACTTATCTACAATGAAATATTTGGCATCTAGTATTAGCAACCCAACACCACAATTCTCTTCCATAATTCCATACAACCAATATTTGTAAAACATTCCAAAAACCAACTTGATCAATAGGTTTATGTGTATATATATATATAATCATCATTTCAATACCACATCATCACACCAAATCCCTTCACAATTCAACATAATCCAACCATGCACAAGAATAATCCAAAATCATTTCTAATCATCTTTCAACAACAATGAAATAACATACTTCTTATGCTCACATGCATATATATATATATACATATCCATATAAATAACACCAACATAATTTACATCCTTACCATAAAATGGCCCTTTTGATTTCGAAGTCCTGTTGGCACAAATAAGGGGTGCTTCTCGAAGCCCTCGAGACGGTGAACACAACTACGGAATCAATTTGGATTTTCTACGGTTGAATCACAAGATAATTGGTGTTGAAATTAGGCTAGGGTTTCTTATTTCCAATAATATGATGATAATTGATGGATATAAGACCAATTATATCTATATAATGACCAATTTTCGTCCAAGAGGTGATGGAAAATGACCATATTGCCCTTAAAAATTTAAGTAAATCCGAATCTGTCCATGGTGGACTGTTTTGGCAGGCTAAAGTAAATCAGCGATAACTCTTTTCTCCGATATCGTATTTGGGTGAAATTGGTCTAGTTGGATAGATAATTCAAAGTTCTTTCATTTCATATAAATTAGGCCACCCAGTTCGTCCTGTACAAGGAGTTATTATCGGTTGAAGTTGACCCTAAAAATCTGTTTTGAGAGGCTGACGTAAAACGAGTATAACTCCTCACTCAGATGTTGGATTTGGATGAAACCAATTTCATTGGAAACAAGAATCAAATATCTTTCTTTTGATAGGTGGTAGCTCTCCCAGTTCATTATATTTAGGGAGTTATGATCGTTCAACGTCGACCCAAAAACTGGCAGGCCTCAGTAGTTTGAATTTCCTGCACATTTACTGTTCACAATTATCCCGGCCGCCGTTTTATAGTTTCGAACGTGCTCGATTATATCCGAAACTTATCCCGTTTTTGGAAATATTTAAATCGTTGGAAAGCTTATTCAATAAACTTCATATGGAACCATCGACGGGCAAATTCCGGTATAAATAAAGTCGATTCCCATACATATATAATCAAACTATACACTTGAAACCATCTCAAAATAATCAATACTCAAACTCATATATACCTAACTTAGGATCAATACATATACTCCAACACTTATAACCATGGCTAATGCACATAATTAAGTATGGGGTGTTACAGATAAAATGCTTAGGATGTTAGAAATTCATGTTTTAATGGTTCCATGATATCTAAATGACACGTCCATGTTAGTTATATACTTCAATATGAATTCCATGCTATTGATGTGTTGCTATAGTTGTTGTATAAAGCATGTATGATAATGGAGATATACAATATGTACATGAAATATCCATGCACTCTCTACCATGATTAAGATATTGAAGAACTACGTGAAGTATATTATCCCCTACTTATGACAATGTGAATTGTGGACTCCAATCTTATGTGCATGTCAGTCATGTTGTGTCAGTTTCCTTCCATCGAGTTCTGGGGTTATTCGTACCCAAAATTATAGTTGTGTGCCCAGAGCCATGTCATGTTATCACAATACTCTCAGTTAATCCATGATCTATAGAATTCAGTAAGTCATGTGACTCAGGAAAACTCAAAAATCCCAGTAAATCTCAGTAGTTCAGAAATCTCAGTGATCTCAGCAACAACAGTATTCCTAGCGATCTCAGTAATTTCAATACTCTCAGTTATTCCTGAGAACTTAGTACGTTCCATTAGTCAAGGGATACGAGATGTCAGCATAGGTACGAGATGTCACCCGTTAGATAGGACTGACATACTCAGGGGTTACCCGTTAGTACATTTATATGTATAGGAATAATCCCAGGAGTCACCCGATAGATTAGGACTGACTCCATAGTAGTTGTATTTACTGGTGGCGCAGTGCTGACACCTTTCCAGTCAGGAAAGAGATTGGGCCCCAGTCATCTTAGCTTGGGGCATGTCGGTTAGATGATTACCTCCCACAGTCTTAGATTAATTCTCGTTCTTAGTCTAAATAAAAGAACTCAGATAGTTCTTCAGATTCAGGACTGTCAGCTACAGTCAACCCTCAATATAGAACTCAGCTAGTTCCACCACATTCATGACTGTCAGATACAGTCACTCATGCTATAAGTTATATTATATATCAGAACTCGTATTATCATTATTTACATTTATGACTGTCAGATACAGTCAAACATATCAACTCTTCATATTTACGGCTGTCAGATATAGTCAATCAAATTTATTCTTTATAATCAGACTGCCAGATGCAGTCAACCAGGCCAGTTCTTCAAAATCAGATCTGTCAGAAATAGTCATTCATGTATCAATTATATAGTTTCATTCCTTCAGTATCAATTCCTCACTTATTAGTGATTTACATATCGGTATCAGTAGACACAGTCATTCGGTATCTCAGTACTGCTAAACTTAGGTTATCAGTATTCAGGCTCAGAAGTCAATATCTCCACGAGTTCATTTACAGTTACGTATGTATGTATTCTCACGTTTATATCAATCTGTATTTTTCATGAATATAACCCTTTGCATTTAGATTACGTTACTTGTATACTCAGTACATTCAAACGTACTGACGCATTTGCGCTATGGTGCTTTCTCTTATATTACAACATAGGTTCAGAGGCACAATCTCCAGATCAGCAGTAGCATTCCAATGTTCAGAGTTTGCAGTGAGTCCTTCTCATTCAAGGACGATATGATTATTGCTTCATTTGCTATTTTAGTTCAGTTGCTAGATGGAGTTAGTTAGGGACATTTCATATCCACTCCTTATTCAGACAGTTAGAGTCTTTCCAGACTATAGCATGTCATACAATTACTTCAGATTTCTTTTCATATTATTATACCATCTTCAGACATTGTTCTTATTTTGGATTCAAACCTTATGTCCTTTTAGTACATATTTTTCCGCATCTTCATGTTTTATTATGCAGTATACAGGTACAAATATCAGACATGGGTTACTTGTGGTCCTTCGGGGTTTTGAGCATCGTGTAGTATTTCATTTCAGAAAATTGGGGTGTTACAGTTAGACTACACAGACTTTCTATAATATAGAAACAATGGTTACTATTAGATTAGTTGTAGCAATTACAGCATCCAAAAACTAGACAATCTATAATATGGATATACATAATGCCTTCTTAAAAGTTGATCTTCTTGAAGATGTCTACATAGTTATACCTCAAGGCTTCTGCAGACAGGGGGAGTCTATCATGGTATGCAAGCTACATAAGTCCCTATATGGGTTAAAGTAGGACCTAAGGCAGTGGAATCTCAAGCTAACCATATCATTGTTGCAATTAGGATTTATCCAAAGTCATTATGACTACTCACTCGTTACAAAGATGGAAGAAAGTGGTTTAGTGGTTGTATGACTCTATGTAGATGATATACTTGTAACTAGTAGCAGTGATGATCTAATTGTTCAGACAAAAAATGATCTAAGCATAAAGTTCCAAAAAAAGGTGAAACACCCTAGGATTTGGACCCTTGCAAAATTTCTCAAGTTTTTTGAACATTTGACTTGGTGCGACTCAAGGGTACCAATTGGTACTCTTTAATATGATATGTAGGTTGTCTTGAGTGTTCACTCATACCCTAGGTGGTATGGTTGTTTTAGATAATTCCCAGGATATGATTCACTAGGGTACGAATCATATAGGATCATCCGAGGGTTGTAGTGCATGTCGTATGGTGCATAATCATCTTGGTCTTGTAGAGTCTACCCTAGATATGGTTGGTGGATAATACTGGGTGTGTCACTCGTACCCTTATGGTATTACTATGGAGGTGTTAGTCATATAGAAACAAGTATGTAGGGTTTTCGCATGGTCTGGGGTACGAGTTAGGGTACCACTCTTACCCTAGGATACGGATGGTAAGGGGGAGTTATACCCTTGGACATGGCTTGTTTTAATTTTTAAGTAAAGGGTAGTTTTGACATGACCTAGCCGATAGGACATGTTGTAATGGGCATCTCAAGTCTGACCAGGACCGGAGACAACCCCCGTTACCCAACCCAACCTACAGTCGCCTACCCTGAGTTGCCTGAATTCCAAAAATATAACAAGATAGTATTATTGTTCACATCAAGACTCCAGGATAGGATCACAATCCTGAAAGACCCAAACGAGTCCAACCACCCCAAAACAAATCATCTAACCTTAAAAAAAAAACCAATACCAAGACAACAACCATAAACCAGGCCATAACCAAATGAAATATCACAATATAATATGATCTAATCCCAAAATGAAATATAATGGAACGGTAAGAAATTATCTCCGATGATGCCAGCCTCCCTACTTATTCCATTACCAAGGTTGACACCAATACTAATCTTGCTAATTCCAACGCATAGAAGTAGCATAAAGCCTCTAACAAAGAGTAATGAAATCCAGTTAGGACATGCCCTCAAACATAGACAAAACCATAATCCAAAAAAAATAAAAACTTCTAAAAATATCCATGACATGAAATGGATCCTTCCAGAAAGATGGAACCTCACCACTTAAATCAAAATGTCTGTCCCGAGTGAATCACTATGTAAGAGGAGAAGAATGATTATTCCTTTATAGTATGGGTATATAACCTCCATTAAATTGGCTAGTGTTTGAAAACTAGCGTGATCTCAGGATAAGGATAAAATAATGTCAGTTATAAAACCAAGTAAATCCATACATACTGTACAAAACCATACACATATATATAACCATGCCAGATAAGGGAACCATGTTTAGCATGCATTTAAAATCATTATCTAGGTTGTGTAACTTTGTCGTCCTATATAATCATAGTCTATATGGGTTCATCTTTCCCTGCTTAAAGGGCCAGTGCATGTAGCCACATGACTAGAGAAGTATCCCACTGGGATGACTAGTACATCCCCAAAAATAAAGTGTGACAGACACAGGTGGTCACCAAGACCAAACCTTATATACGTAAATAAGAGTTTCCAATTTCGGTCCTCCCGGGACTTCAACCTTTGATGGCTTAGATACACCTCCCTATTTAACGTCCATCTAAAATTATTTTGAAATAACAAAACCATTATCCAATTATTAACCAAGGCCATTGATATTGGTATCATCATACCAACCCTTACTTGCAAGTATCATCGATAGCCCACCATTTATAGGTTTAAAGGGAAATTCAAGTGCCCTTCCAATTACCATTAAACCTATTGGGGGATTTCATGTATCCCGCAATCATAAACATTTAACAATTTAGCAATCCAAACAATTTAAATCATGCATAGTTCCTTTATAAAGTTTGAAAACAAGCAAGAGTTCCATAAAAGTAAACAAAGCATTCAACATATCTTTATAAGAATTTTGTGAAACACGTCGGGGTCATAATATAGCCAAAATCAATTCCAATTACCATTAAAACTTTCCCATGAAATCCAATAATCAAAAACAACCATTAATGTATAAAAAAGCATAAATCCAACCATGGGAAATCATTTTGAATCAAAAACCCCAAATCATATATGAAAACAAAAATCATACAATCATAAATCCATGAAAACATTAAACAAACCATGCCTTTAATTTTAAATAGCAATTATGGAAGAGATATATTCCTTAATTGAGAAGTATATGGAAAGAAATGACCAACACAGGTCATGAATTAAGCCCATAGGATAAAACCCTAGCTTTCTTGCCCAAAAGCTCTTGATAGAATGATAGAGTGCTTAGGAAGAGTTTCTAAGTTTTTATGAATAAAATATTAGAGTAAAATAACCTTCCAAGTGCCTTATATGCCATGGGACCTAATTAGGATATGTGTAGAATGTTCGGATTGTCCTCACTTACATCCTTAAAATTTATGTCAAAGGGATATGACTAAGTCTCATGAGTTGTAACCGCTGATCTGAGTGGTACCCACCACTAATACTCAAAGACTCAAACCTTTTACCTAACACTGTCAAGTAGACGACTTATCCAACCAATTGATATCCAAGTGTATGATTCGTACCCTTCATCCCTATCTCTGGCAGAATCAAATCCATAGAAGATTAAAACTGACCACCATACATTCCTGGGTACGAATCACACACTAGCTTATGGCTCCAAGTGATCCAATCATACTCAGATCCAACCTAAGTAACCAAGTCTAAGATTAAGTTAAGGAACCAAAATAATATATAACCAACCATACAACTCGTACAACTAAGTCGTACCTATTCCAGTAACCAAAATTCATTCCACCAACAAACATTGTTCAGCATACGACTAACCCATACAAACCGCACCCCAGTGTACAAATTATTTCCCCATGTTGTATCCTTTCTAGAAACCAAAAATTGAGGAAATTTTCTAAGGTCTAGAAACTAGGATGTTTCATGTTTGGACATTTCCTACTACTAAACCCTTATTTACTCACATCATATAGCCCTTTTTCGCATTCCATAACACTTGGTAAAAGATTAAAATACTTCAAATACTCTATCAAACTTATTCTTGAAGATTGGAGACTAAAGTTTCTTCATGTATTCTTCAAAGGGATCAAAGATCAATATTTCTTTTGCGAATCTTTATGTCTAATGCATGTACACCTTACCTCATTGTTAGTTCAAGCAAAAGGAAGGTGTATTGTGTTTTAAACATTTATTTATGAATCAAGAATTGTGGTTTTTGAAATATATGTTGAGGTGCTTGATGCATATGGTTTTGTATTGGTTTAAACTATATTTTTACATATTTTTGGTAATGGTTTGCATATTTTGCTACTTGTTGGTTATGGTTTAACAAATGGGTCTTGCGTAACCCCAATTATGGTGGTATATGCATTGGTTTTGGTCTTGGTAATGGTATGCCCTCAACGTGTTTGATAAAATACCTCAAGAAATGTTTTTACTCCATTGTTGAACTTTTATTGAAACACTTGCATGGTTTGGTTTGGAAATGGAACTCTTAACGTATTTTGATGGTTTTTTATTATTCAAATGATATAAATGATTTACAAGTTCTGCATGGTCATAAATGGTTTTTAAATGGTTAAATTGCTTTGGAATGTTTTAAATGGATAGGAAAGGACTTCGTGGACATGTTTTTGGTTAGTTTTTTATTCTTGTGGGGTACACAAAATCCCCCAAGTGGTTTAATATGGTAAATAGCAGGGCACTTGAAAGTCCCTTTACACCTATAAATGGTTGGCTAAATGATACTTGCAAGTAAGGGTTGGTATGACGATACCAATATTAACTTCCTTGGTTAATAAATAGATAATTGTTTGGTTATTTTGAAGACATTTTTAAATGGGAAATAAAGGGGGTGGTATAGCTAAGCTGTGGAAGGTGGAGGTCCTGGTAGGACCAAAACTGGAAACTTATATTTGCCGATATGAGGTTTTTTCATGGTACCCATGTGCATGATGTCACACTTTGTTTTGGGGGATGTACTAGTCATCCTAGGGTATTTTCTCTAGTCGTGCGACTACATACACTGGAGCCCTTAAAGCAAAGGGAGTTGAACCCATATATCCCGTGGGTGGCTTAGGACGATAAAACAACATAACCCAATCAATGGTTTCAAATACATACTACACCTGGTTACTTTCCCCGCATAGTTATATATTTATATGGTTATGTGCATTATTGAATGATTTCACTTGGTTTTATAAATGGCATTATTTAACCATGTCCTGTGTGCATGCTAGTGTTCACCCACTAACCCATCTTCAGGCGGTTATATACCCACGCAATGGAGAGACCAACAATTCTACTTCTCTTACTTAGTTATCACATTTCAGGAGAGTCGATATTGGATTGAAGTGATGAGCTACCATAGTTCGAAAGGCATCAATTTCATTTACTTTACATATTTCTTTTCTTTCATTGACTCTGGGTTTTGTCTATGGTCGAGGGCATGTCCTAACTAGGTACTCTCTTTGGTTGGTCTAGAGCCTTTGTATTGACAACGGTGGACTTGGGTATGGTATGGATTAGTTATATTTCATATATGTACATATGCATATGTTGGATTATTATGAATGGTTTTTCTTCCTGGTTTTGGTTTGGCTATTGGCTGATTATTAAGTGGTTAGACTTAATTAGGTTGGTCTCTGACATAAACTTATCCCAGAGTCACCACATGGTTAAACACACTATCTTGTTATATGTTCAGAATTCAGTTGACTAAAAGTATGCATTAGGTGGTTAGGTTAGGTAACAAGAGAGGTCCTCAGTCCCAGTTGGACTTAAGATTGCCTTTTACGACTAGGCCACGAGTTCAAGTCGTGTCAAAAAGATTTGGGTATATTGTAATTCTTTCTAGGTATAGAATTTTCTAGATCTAAGGTAGGTATTATGATAAACAAAAGAAAGTATTCTCTAGAATGATCCATGAAATGGTGCTGAGTGGCTCAAAACCTGCTTCATTTCCTTTTGAAGCTAACCTAGAGTTAACTTCTATGGAGTATGATGCTCATATGAAAGATTGTAGACTATCTCAAGATAAGCCATTGGCTGTTATTGTAAAATGTCAAAGATTGGTGGGAAGACTATTTTATCTCATAATGAGAAGGGTTGACATAGACTTTGTAGTTCAAATCCTGAGTCAATACAAGTATGCACCAAAGGAGTCACACATGGAAGCTGCACTTAGAGTAGTAAGATACATCAAATCTGCACCAGGTCTAAGACTGTTCATGCCATCACAAAATTCCAATGAAATTTATGTGTTTTGTGGTTCAAATTGGGGTTCATTCCTACAAATTAGAAGGTTGACAAAATACTTCATTATGTTTTTGAGATGCCTTGGTATCATGGAATTCAAAGAAATAAGAAAGTTGCTAGAAGCTCAGCTGAAGCAGAATTCAGGATCATGGCTTCAACTGTAGCAGAAATGACATGGTTAATTGGTGTATTCAAGGAACTTTACATGGAAATTAAACAACAAGTAGATACCTATTGTGGCAGTAAGGCTGCCATTCAGATTGCAGCAAATCCAATCATTCATGAGAGGACAAAACACTTAGACATTGATGCCACTCTTTGAGAGAAAAGTTGGTTCAAGGTATGATCAAGACACATCATGTCTAAACCAATGAACAACAGGCTGACTTACTCACTAAAAGTTTAGGGAAGACTTAACATATGTATCTAGTGTCAAATCTGGGATTGAAAGACATCTTTTCAAGCTGAGGAAGGGTTTTGAAAGCTATGACATCAAACAAACTGGTAGTTAGTGGTTGTACAGCTATAAACATGTAACATTATGTGTAGTTGAGCTAAGAGTCGGTTAAATGAGTCATGAGTATATATTGTAGAGTAGGAGCACCTTTTTGTAACTAATTAAGATATTTTCAATATCAATTCTCTTTCTGTCTCTCTGAGTTCACTCTTACCCTCTTGCACTGTTCTATTTGTAGTTGATCTTCACTACCAAGAATTCTTCAAGAAAAAATTTTGCAACCAAAAAAATAAAAATAAAAGTAGTATTTGACTTCTAGGGATAGTAATTAAGTTATTGAAATACACCCGCCAGTTTCCTCTTCACATACCATCTAAGACACACTTTCTGTACTAATTTCCTTATAATAACTTTAGGTTGCCTTTATTTTCTTTCGAATACACTCCTGTCCTATTCCTGCCATAGAGAATAGTTGATTTCACTGAGCACTATCATATATACTTCATAATTATTCCTCGCCAATGCATATGAGCGTATTGTAATTCACCTTCCCGGCTGATAAGTTGCCTATATATTCTTTGTCATATTAGTAGTCCATTCAAAATTTCAGCCTATGTATCACATAGGAAGATCAGGTGGTTGACACTTTCTTGCTGCACATTACCTAAGTGTCACATTAAATTGATATTCATGCTCCATATTTCTATCTATCCTTTATAGAGAGCTTATTGTGAGCATCCAGTCTTAACAAGATAGTCCATTTAGGTGTACCACTATTGTTGCAGACCATTCTTCTCCAAGGGATATTGTCATAGTAACCTTTAAGTTGATAATATAGCTTCAGCAATGAAAATTTCTCCACAATCATCAAGTCAGTCTGGCTTGTTGTATATATTTTGCAGCATTCACAATTTTTTGTACAAGTAATGATGCTTTCTTACATTGAAATTCCCCTATCACATATTTACGTTAACATGCATGTATATCATGATTAATCATTTAGTCTTTCTGTAACATTCTGTATTTTCATGCTTGAACTTGAATCGTCCATCTTGCGTACATAAACATGACCCAGTGATTCCTATTTAGAAATAAGTGTGAATAATAATTATTTAGGGTGGGAATATCTTCGGTGATGGATTGAAGTCATAAATATCTTCTAGCTCAAAGTTGATTTGAGAACTTTCCTACCTATTAAATTTAATATACAATTTTTCTATGGTCAATTTCCAATGACCATTAATCACTGAATATAACTAGTTATGTGGCCTGTTATATATTAGATTAAAGCCTTTTGACTCTTCTTTCCAAAGCAGCCGACCATTTATCAATCCGGGTATGGAGTCCAACGGTATAGGCGTTTGAGTGAGGCACTATCTAGGGTTCACGATGGGTCGTGCGGGGCAAGGCTCTTGGTGCATGATTTGGGTCCCATAGCACAGTTGGAACTATGAGTTTGGGTCTACGGCATGACCCTCCCGTCCTAGATGATAAAATATATGATTTTCCATCATTAAATCGAGGGTGAAATGGTCATTTCACCACCTATAACTTCCCCAATGAGTTTTATAACCCTAAGGTTGTCCAAAAATAATGGAAAAAACTCCAAAGCCCAAATTCTCTTCCGCACAGAACATTAACAATGATTGCTCAATTCAAAAGCTCCAAGGTTCGAAACTCAAGGTTTTCTTCAATTTTTCCTTCGCCAAAAGATATGTAGTACTATCCTAATTCTTATGGTCATAAATATGATGATTTTAATAATCCCTATATAATATATGTAAGAATTACCACTTTGAAATTGATTGAAAAACATGAATTACTATGAGTTATGTGATAATAAATGAATTTGATTTGTGTATATATGTTATGGCTTTTGAAGTATTGAAGTGGTTGAACTATGAACAACACATTTATGATAAGTATTATGGAAGTAACAATTTCTGTGAGTTATCAAATGTATATGGAAAGATTAACGTTTTGAATACTCTTTTATTAAATTATGCACTGATTCCTTATATGATTTTATGGAGATCAATTAATGCATTCCAAGAATGTTTTTGTTTCTCATGAAACTTGTATGGATTATAAAATAAATGACCACCTAATGCTTATGTCTTGAAAGGGAATTTTTTTTCCTACACTTGTTGCCCTTTTTAAAAGGGAACACTTTTATGATATTTGAACAATTTTGTTGGATAATAAAATATTTTTTGAATAAGAAGGGCTATGGATATAGTATGATTTGATATGATTTGCAAGTCTAGGTATGAAGATACTTTTTAAGATATGTTTTTAACAGAATAAGAGATGAACATTTATAAGCATGATTAGTGATTCAAATGGATAAAATGGGTTCTAAGAGTGTTAGATTGTTGGTTACCCAAAGAAGACACGAGTGCAGATAACTCATTTTCGAAAATGGGGTTTTGCCTACTCGAGAGTTATGATTTGCTAAAACGTGATATGCTGATGGCCTATGTATACTTTCCCTTGGGCACTGGTATACTAGACAAGTATGTGAGACCCAAATCCTTGTGGAAAACTTTGATTTTGAAGCTTGGCCGATGATTTAATGGTGGATCCATAATGCTCTTGGGATCATACAAATGTAGGGTGTGCTATCAAGCTCAGAAGCAAAAATAAAGAGAGTTGCCAATGATTTTAGAAGAATGATTTAAACCCTTTAATAATGCCTATGTGTTTTAATCTCCATTACTTAAAACTATTTTCTACAATGCTCTAGATTATTTTATATGAAATATATGTTGTTTTTGATTATTCTCCATACTAATACATTCCAAGCGTTAACAATCCTCGGGCAGCTACATTATCTCATAATGTAGGTTCTAAGACTCGGTCCCGTGGTCCATCACATTAGTAGAACATTCGAATATGTTAAATATGGTGATTCATCCATCTTTTTTAAGGCGTTTTATTCATATGTTTATTTATTTCAGTTTATGGTCCATCCAGGAACCTTGTGTAATTCCCCGCATTATTTAGCTAGAAATTGATAGTCGTCCCTATGTGTGTAAGCTCTAATTCCATGGTTTATATTTTGATTCATGCATCATGTTCTTTCGCCTAGTATATGAAGTGATTATGAGGTGAAAAATATTCATAGAAATGGCCTAAATCAAAGTTGAGCTAAGAACCTTTCATTCATCAAAAATTGGATATTCGATTCTATAAGGGTCAACTTTTAATGTGTATAACTTTTTATACATATGGAATTTTTTGGCTCAACACCCACCGAATTGTAGATAATTTAATTATCTTTCCAACGATATAAATTTCGCCAAAACCCGTTAACTGAGAAAAACGTTATGTCATTTTCCATGTGAGGCAGTAAGCCGACGCGATCATGACGCATCGTGTCTACTGCGCCCAGACAAAAAACCTTACGCGAATTTAAAACTATTTTACGCATTAATTCGGTTCTTAATGGGTCTAGGGGCATTGTGGTTAATTCCCCTCACCCAAAATTTGTTTATAACATAGGATTTAAGCCCCAAGATGGTGAAATTGCCTATGAATTACTCTTCCTCTCAAAATCAAAACCCTAACTCCTTCCCCAAAGATCAAGAACACATCTCTAGGATAAAAAACTCCGAGAAAACTGATTAAGATTCGGTTTCTATTCTTTTAACTATGAAATTTAAGGTACATTGGTTTTCCTAAACTACATTGATATAAGAGAATTGTTTCAACAACATTTAAGCATTGTGAATTCATGAGTTTTGAAGGGTTTTTGGAATTTGCATTGAAATTTTGCATTTATCAATTCTTTAATGATATTGTTATTTTGGCCTTCCCCCAAATTGATTTGAAATCGTATATATGTATGTATGTGTTTAAAGTTGCTAATTGAATTGCGAGCATGACTATTTACGCTCCCTCTCATGTTGTAACACCTCTTAATTTTAGAATGTTATTTAGAAGCATGGTATCAATGTTCTTGACTATTGTTGAATGATTTAAGATTTAATTTAAATTAATGAGAGAGGAGTTTTGCATGTTGATAAATACTGAATATATGCAATGAAAGAATTACATGGTTTGCTAAAATACCTGACCACCCCCTGTCTATTAAAAAGATTGAAAGGAATGATCTTTGCATAATTTGATAAATGTATTGAAGAACAAATCTTCTTGAATTATTTAAAGAATGCTGGTCTAAACTTTATGTTTGAAAGTGAAAATGTTGATATGATTTTTATAGCTAAGAAACATGACTTGCAAGTGTTGGTATGACGATACCAATTCAGATAATGTCATAGTAACACAGAACATAACAAAAAGTGGATTTTCCAAAAGATTTTCAGATTTTGAACTTAGAATGACACATGTTCAGAAAAGGCTAAATATGGGAATAAAGAGATGTTAGGTAGTTACTCGAAGAAGAAACCAGTCCAGAAAACTCGTTGTCCAAAATCATTTTTTTTATACGGGATTATACGCTAGTCTAGTGCCCTGTGGCATATCAAAATTAGAAATTTCAACTCTTGCAGAAAACTTGGGTTGGGGGCTGGGGCGTGGAGTGAAGGGTGGACTCCATATAGCCCGTGGGATTATAGAATTGTAGGGTGGACCACCTAACTCAGCATTAATACAAAGATCAAAACTGCATTGACAAGAATGTTTTATGAATATCAAAGAATTACCCATGTGTTTTAAACTATATCATGCATGGTGATTTCATGACTTGCTCTCATCTATTTTATATATATAAATTCATTATTTTGGATTGCTCTGCGTACTAGTACTTTTGTATTGACTCCCTATATTTCAGGCTCTAAAAACTCAGTCCAGGGGCCCCTCCAAAATGTAGAAGTGTCAGACAGCAGTGTGCAGTTGCTGAGCCTTCTTTCTTTTGGAAGGCCTATTATAAAGCATTGTTATTACATTTTGTTTTGGGTCCGACTGGGGGACTTTTCCAAGTTTTGTTTTAAACTTTTAATGGATCTTGTAATGTTAGAGATTTCGCAGATGGGTGTCATATGTCTAGAATATCTAGAACTCATTTTCAAGTTGTTCAAGTTTATGAGTTTTACCATAGTACAATATTGTATTATTTTTCGCAAATTTTCTTATACTATATGAATATTGTGCATGATTACCAGATTTAGAAAAGCGTCCAGGCCTTCATGGTTTGGGATGCTCGTTACGATTAGGGCCCCGGCTTGGGTCGTGACAAACATGGTATCACAGCACGGTTCCTGATCCCAAAAAGTCTGCAAAATCGTGTCTAGTAGAGTCTTGCTTATAGATGTGATGTGCAGCACACATATAATCAGAAGGCTTCCAAGCATTTAGGAGTTGTTTCTTATTATTTCATACTCTAGTTCATTCTATAAAGTTATCCATTAAAAAATTATCCAAATTCCTACCTTGTTCTAATTTTCATGGGCCATGACTCACTGTCGAGGCGATACAAGTCTAAGAGTCTAGCTCCCCCAATATTGTGATTCTCTCTGATTGAATTATCAATAAATTTATGAGATAGCATGAGGACTTGAGAGGAGTCCATTTGTTCTTCAAGGTGTATTGATTTAAGTGCATGCCTTTATTCTGATAAAAATCCTACTTTTCAGCTTGAGGTACAAAGTCTATTTAGTCCCCTTTCAAAATTCTTATTGCAGATGTCTTCCATAAGGGTAATGATGTGTAGCAGGATGTTGGAACTATATTTTCACCCAAGTAGTAGTGTATGATAAAGTGTCATAACCTATGGGTAGCGATATTTGGCCAAAAAGTTAGTGATATGAAGTCACAATGTTAGAAGTCAGAGTAAGGGTGAGTTTTGCATAAATTGATAGTTTTAGTTGTATAATCAGGAATTGAGGAGTGGGTTGCCATTGTATAGTGATGGACTAATGTGGTATAGTGATGGACTAATGTGTAGCAATATTTGTAGATTGTATGGTAGTCTGTGAAAGAAGATACAAGATATGATTATTATTTATTCAGAATAGGAAAGGATCCTAGAGTGGATTGTTATGGAGGTTATAGAAATCAGTTATAGATTGTGAATGGAAAGGGGTAGATTAGTTAATAAGTTATAGGTAGAGACTCATTATTGTTTATTAAATTTTGAAGATCATTGTGATGTATGATTAGATAATTACGATGTGAGAAATTAGAATATGTTGATAAGATTGAAATAGGTTATATTACAAGATTAAGATTGACTAATCCTATCGTGTGACTTTACGCCTGTGATAGTCTTTTTATTTAAGTAGTAGTAAACTAGTACTTAATATATGGAACACTTCAGATCTATTTTATCGTATCTTTAGTTTATGTCCCACCTTGATATAGGTCAACAGGTATGGGTTTGAGTAGTATTTCTTCTATTTATGCCATCTATTCTCGAGTCCCTTAATGATCCTCTGTATAATAGTATGATGGTGGATGTGGAAGCATGGTGATGTGTTAGGTAAGGGAGTAGATGTGTTGAAGGTGAAAATTTAATGTAAATTCTCGAGCTAAGGTTATAGGTGAAATGGAAAAAAAGGAGAAACTTTTATTGTGTGAAATATCTAAGAAGGGGGGATGTTGCGAAAATATTTGTGAGCATGATTGAAATTGTTGGTCTTAGTTGGGAGATCCATGTTGTGGGTGTATTAATAATTAGTCTTGAATGTTGTGGTTGCTGAAGACACAAACATGTGTGCTAAGTGGTTAGTACTCTCTAAATTAAATCTCAAGTGTGTTTGATGGTAGTGATAAGGTGAAGAAATATTCTTAAAGGGATGTAAACTACAGGTCCTCGTTGATCAAGTTAGCACATTTTAACTCCGAGTTAGGCTTCAACATAGCAGTATTAAGTTGTGAGACTCAAACTCTTGTGGTTAGATGTGCGATAGGAGAATTGTAAGATGGAAAGGGTGAAATATGTTATTTAATGTTGGGGCATATTTGAGTGTTGTCTTTAAGATAAGTCTATTTGTTGTATCATAAGAGGTGGGGAATGCTTCTATCCCGATCTTCCAAGAAATCTTAGTTCATGATTAGTACCAATATAAATCAGGTCTATGATCATCAAATAAACCCCTTCCTTATGTAGTAATGATTAGGATTCATAGAACCCATGTGCAAGATCATCCCTAAGTAAAGTCTCATTATCCCATATTTCGTGCTTACATATTTCACTTGGGGTTATCATGAAACTCGTTTGATGTCTTTGTATGTTTTGCTGAGGAAAATTATTTAATACGAGACTACGTTCTTTATTCTACACTTTTAGATCCTCAAAATTCCCTACCTATCATTCGGGGATGAATTATCCCAAGGGAGAGATAATGTAACGCCCCGCATTTTTGAGCTAGAAATTGAACCGTCGTCCCTATGTGTGTAAGCTCAAATTTCATGGTTTATATTTAGATTCAATAGTCATGATCTTTCACCTAGAATATGAAGTGACTATGAGGTGAAAAATGTTCATTGAAATGGCCTAAAGCAAAGTTGAGCTAAGAACCTTTCATTCATCCAAAATTGGATATTCGATTCTACAAGGGTCAACTTTGAACGTGTATAACTTTTAATAAACATAAAATTTTTCAGCTCAAGACCCACCAAATTGTTGATAGTTGAATTATCTCTTCAACGATAACAATTTCGCCAAAAACCAAAAACCGAACGAAAAGTTAAGGCATTTTCCGTGTGAGGCAGTAAGCCGACGCGATCTTGATGCGTCACATCGACTGTGCTCCAACATGAAACTTGACACGAATTAAAATCTATTTTACACATTAATTCAGTTTCTAATTGATCTAGGGGTATTGTGGTCACTTCTCCTCACCCAAAATCCATTTATAACATAAGATTTCAGCCCCAAGAAGCCAAAATTTCCTATTAATCACTCTTTCTCTTAAAATCAAAACTCTAACTCCTTCCCCAAAGATCAAGAGCTCATCTCTAGTATCAAGAATTCCAAGACAACTAATTAAGATTCAGATTCCATTCTTCTAACTACGAAATCTAAGGTACGTGGGATTTTTCTAAACTACATGGGCATAAGAGAATTGTTTAAACAACATTTAAACATTGTGAATTCGTGAGTTTTGAAGGGTTTTGGGAATTTGCATTGAAATTTTGCATTTATGAATTCCTTAATGATATTGTTATTTTGGCCTTAAGGACTTTCTCGCAAATTAATTTGAAATCGTATATATGTATGTATGTGTTTAAAGTTGATAATTGAATTGAGAGCATCACTATTTACGCTACCTCTCATGTTGCAACACCTCTGGATTTTAGAATTTTATTTAGAAGCATGGTATCAGTGCTCTTGACTATTGTTGAATGATCTAAAATTTGATTTAAATTAATGAGAGAGAGTTTTGCATGTTGATAAATGTTGAATATATATAATGAAAGAATTGGATGGTTTGCCAAAATACATGACCACCCCCTGTTTGTTAAAAAGATTGAAAGGAATGATCTTTGCATAATTTGATAAATGTTTTAAAGAACAAATCTTCTTGAATTATTTGAAATATGGTGGTCTAAACTTTATGTTTGAAAGGGAAAACAGTGATATGATTTTTATGGCTCAGAAACATGATTTGTAAGTCTTGGTATGACAATACCAATTCAGATAATGCCATAGTAACACAGAACAGAACAGAATGTGGATTTTCCTTTAGATTTTTAGATTTAGAACTTAGAATGATACATGTTCAAAAAAGGCTAAAAATTGGCATAAAGAGATGTTAGGTGGTTACCCGAAGAAGGCACAAGTCCAGAAAACTCATAGCCCGAAATCGTGTTTTGCCAATACAGGATTATTATGTCCTTTGGAGGGATTATATGTTGCCCTAGTGCCCTGTGGCGTATCAGAATCAGAAACTCCAACTCTTGCGGCAAATATGGATTGCGGGCTTGGCCGCCGAGTTAAGGGAGGACTCCATATAGCCTATGGGGTTGTAGAATTATAGGGTAGAACACTTAACTCAAGAGTAATACAAATATCAGAACTGCATTGACAAGAATGTTTTATGAATATCAAAGAATTGCTAATGTGTTTTATACTATATCATGCATGTTGTTTTCATGACTTGCTCTCCTCGATTTTATATATATAGATTCAGTATTTTAGATTGCCCTGTGTACCAGTACTTTTGTATTGACCACCTATATTTCAAGGTCTGAAATTAAGTCCAGGGGTCCAGCAAAAACGTAGAAGTGTTAGACAACAGTGTGCAGTTGGTGAGCCTTTTTTCTTTCAGAATGCCTGTTCTAGACCATTGTTATTACATTTTAATTTTGGTTCGACTGGGGCCTTATCCTAGTTTTGTTTAGACTTTTGATGGATCTTGTAATGTTAGAGATTTCACAGACGGGTGTCATATGTCTAGAATATTTAGAACTTCTTTTCTAATTGTTCAAGTTTTTTGACCATGGTACCGTCTTGTATTGTTTTTTGCAAATTTTCTTATACTATATGAATATTGTGCATGATTACCAGATTTAGAAGAGCGCCCGGGCCGTCATTGTTTGGGATGCTCATTACGGCTCGGGTCGCGACACCTTGTCCCGCCGTATATAGTCAGTTTTCAGTAGATGCTTTGTAGACAAAATTTGATTATTGTTTTTTGATGACTTTATTGGCATAATCTCATTATAAGTTTTCCATAAATTTCTTTACATCTTCTGCACTTTTACTTTATATTAATTATTCTTTTGATAGTATGCTAAGGGGTATCTCGAGCCTTCGTGGTTCGGGTTCTCCGTCGCAGCAAGGGCCTAGGCTTGGGTCGTGACACTTTCTTCATTTATCTTATCACCTTGAATATAAAAACTGGAGAACTTTAAACAGACTTGTCAAAAAACTACGATGAAGTTTTCTTGCAAAAGCACTTAAAACTATCTCTAAAAAATAAAACTCCTAATTTAGACATGGAAACAAAACATTAAACGCAAATGTCTTCAACTCCTTCACCATGACATGAGTTCACTTCCCGTTCTTGAAGTAAATATTATTGTTAGGGTATCTGGGTCTTGCAAGTAGAATGCCTCTCAAATTCTCCTCTTGTTTAACATCTTATGCATATGTGCCCAGGTTGATCAAGAGAGTTAAAATATACTGTACAAAATTATTTGCTGAAGTTTCTTGTAGTTATGCTCATTTGTTATAAATAATAAAAGTTGTATTGATTAATTAATTAATGAATTTTATCTTTTACTAAAATATTCATGTAACTTTCCTTTCCTTATATAAACAATAACAACATCACCTGCACATGAAAAGACAACTCATTTGCTTTCTTACACAATCCTATCTTTCTTTAACAGTAAGTCACATATCTGCTATTTGGATTCTCAAACCTCTCCAACTCAGCTTTCACTCTTCTCATTTTCCTTTACTTTCAATATAATATATAATGTAAGGAATTGGTGATAGTGGAAAGAGTAAGGAGTCATGTGAAACTTTATTGTCAACTAGCATACCTAAATGGAGTGCCCGTAAAACCCTAGGTAACTCACAGCTATTGCACCATGGATAATGGTTGAAAATGGTTAAGTGAAGGGAATTTAAAGGAGATTTTGTGTTTTGAATGTGGTTTTGTTTTGATACTTAGTTGATTGAAAATGGTTAAGTGTGGGGAATTTAAAGGAGATTTGTTTGTTTTGAATGTAATTTGGTAAGTGACTTAGTAGGTTTAAAATGGTTAAGTGTAGGGATTTTAAAGGGGATTTTGTGTTTTGAATGTGGTTTTGGTTTGATACATAGTTGGTTGAAAATGGTTAAGTGTAGGAACGTTAAAGGGAATTTTTTTTTTAATGAGGTTTTGTAAGTGATTTAGTTGGTTGAAAATGGTTAAGTATAGGGACTTTAAAGGATATTTTATATTTTGAATGAGGTTTTGTTTTGATACTTAGTTGGTTAAAGATGGTTAAATATAGTGACTTTAAAAGGAATTTTTTTTATTTTGAATGTAATTTGGTAAGTAACTTAGTTGGTTGAAAATGATTAAGTGTAGGAACTTTAAATGAGATTTTATGTTTTGAATATGCTTTTGTTTTAATACTTAGTTGCTTGAAAATGATTAACTATAGAGACTTTAAAGGGAATTCTTTTTTTAATGAGGTTTAGTAAGTGATTTATTTGGACGAAAATGGTTAAGTATAGGGACTTTAAAGGAGATTTAATATTTTGAATGAGGTTTTAATTTGATACTTAGTTGGTTCAAGATGGTTAAATATACGGACTTTAAAAGGAATTTTTTTGTTTTGAATGTGGTTTGGTAAGTGACTTAGTTGGTTGAAAATGATTAAGTGTATGGACTCTATATGAGATTTTGTGCTTTGAATATGCTTTTGTTTTTATACTTAGTTGGTTGAAAATGATTAAGTATAGGGACTTTAAAGGGAATTTTTTAGTTTAGAATGTGGTTTGGTAAGTGACTTAGTTGGTTGAAACTGGTTAAGTGTAGAGACTTTAAAGGGGATTTTGTGTTTGGAATGTGGTTATGTTTGGATACTTAGTAGATTGAAAATGGTTAAGTGTGGGGACTTTAAAGGAAATTTTTTTTTTCTGAATGTGATTTGGTAAGTGACTTAGTTGGTTTAAAATAGTTACATGTAGGGATTTTAAAGGGGATTTTGTGTTTTGAATGTGGTTTTGTTTTGACACTTAGTTAGTTGAAAATGGTTAAGTGTAGGGATTTTAAAGGGGATTTTGTGTTTTCAATGTGGTTTTGGTTTGATACTTAGTTGGTTGAAAATGGTTAAGTGTAGGGACTTTAAAGGAATTTTTTTTTTTAATGAGGTTAAGTAAGTGATTTATTTGGTTGAAAATGCTTAAGTATAGAGACTTTAAAGGAGATATAATATTTTGAATGAGGTCTTTTTTTTTATAGTTAGTTGGTTCAAGATGGTTAAATATAGGGACTTTAAAAGGAATTTTTTTTGTTTTGAATGTAGTTTGGTAAGTGACTTAGTTGGTTGAAAATGGTTAAGTTTAGGGTCTTTAAATGAGATTTTGTGTTTTAAATATGCATTTGTTTTGATATTTAGTTGGTTGAAAATGATTAAGTATAGGGAGTTTAAAGGGGATTTTTTTTTGTTTTGAATGTGGTTTGGTAAATGACTTAATTGGTTGAAAATGGTTAAGTGTAGTGACTTTAAAGGGAATTTTTTAGTTTAGAATGTGGTTTGGTAAGTGACTTAGTTGGTTTAAAATGGTTAAGTGTAGGGATTTTAAAGGGGATTTTGTGTTTTGAATGTTGTTTTGGTTTGATACTTAGTTGGTTGAAAATGGTAAAGTGTAGGGACTTTAAAGGGAATTTTTTTTTTAAATGAGGTTTAGTAAGTGACTTAGTTGGTTCAAGAAGGTTTAATATAGGGACTTTAGAAGGAATTTTTTTGTTTTGAATGTGGTTTGGTAAGTGACTTAGTTGGTTGAAAATGGTTAAGTGTAGGGACTTTAAAGGAGATTTTGCTTTTTGAAAGTGGTTTTGTTTTGATACTTAGTTTGTTGAAAATGATTAAGTATAGAGACTTTAAAGGGAATTTTTTTTGTTTTGAATGTCGTTTGGTATGTGACTTAATTGGTTGAAAATGGTCAAGTGTAGGGACTTTAAAGGAAATTTTTTTGTTTAGAATGTGGTTTGGTAAGTGACTTAGTTGGTTGAAACTGGTTAAGTGTAGAGACTTTAAAGGGAATTTTGTGTTTTGAATGTGGTTTTATTTTGATACTTAGTTGGTTGAAAATAATTAAGTGTAGGAACTTTAAAGGAGAATTTTTTGTTTTGAATGTGGTTTGGTAACTGACTTAGTTGGTTTAAAATGGTTAAGTGTATGCACTTTAAAGAGGATTTTGTGTTTTGAATGTGGTTTTGTTTTGTTACTTAGTTAGTTGAAAATGGTTACATGTAGAGACTTTAAAGAAGATTTTTTTTGTTTTGAATGTGGTTTGCTAAATGACTTAGTTGGTTGAAAATGTTAAGTGTTGGGACTTTAAAGGGGATTTTGTGTTTTGAATGTGGTATTGTTTTGATACTTAGTTGATTGAAAATGGTTAAGTGTGGGGACTTTAAAGGTGATTTTTTTCTTTTGAATTTGATTTGGTAAGTGACTTAGTTGGTTTAAAATGGTTTCGTGTAGGGATTTTAAAGGGGATTTTGTGTTTTAATGTGGTTTTGTTTTGATACTTAGTTAGTTGAAAATGGTTAAATGTAGGGATTTTAAAGGGGATTTTGTGTTTTGAATTTGGTTTTGGTTTCATAATTAGTTGATTTAAAATGGTTAAGTGTAGGGACTTTAAAGGGATTTTTTTTTAATGAGGTTTAGTAAGTGATTTATTTGGTTGAAAATGGTTAGGTATAAAGACTTTAAAGGAGATTTTATATTTTTAATGAGGTTTTGTTTTGATACTTAGTTGGTTCAAGATGGTTAAATATAGGGACTCTAAAAGGATTTTTTTTTGTTTTGAATGTGGTTTGGTAAGTGACTTAGTTGGTTTAAAATGGTTAACTGTAGAGACTTTAAATGAGATTTTTTGTTTTGAATATGCTTTTGTTTTGATACTTAGTATAGAGAGTTTAAAGGGGATTTTTTTTGTTTTGAATTGGGTTTGGTAAATGACTTAATTGGTTGAAAATGGTTAAGTGTAGTGACTTTAAAGGGAATTTTTTAGTTTAGAATGTGGTTTGGTAAGTGACTTAGTTGGTTGAAACTGGTTAAGTGTAGAGACGTTAAAGGGGATTTTGTGTTTTGAATGTGGTTTTGTTTTGATACTTAGTTGGTTGAAAATAATTAAGTGTGGGGACTTTATAGGAGATTTTTTTGTTTTTAATGTGGTTTGGTAACTGACTTTGATGTTTTAAAGAGGTTAAGTGTATGGACTTTAAAGAGGATTTTGTGTTCTGAAAGTGGTTTTGTTTTGATACTTAGTTAGTTGAAAATGGTTAAGTGTAGGGACTTTAAAGGATATTTTTTTTGTTTTGAATGTGGTTTGGTAACTGACAAAGTTGGTTGAAAATGGTTAAGTGTAGGGACTTTAAAGGAGATTTTGTGTTTTGAATGAGGTTTTGTTTTGATACTTAGTTGGTTCAAGATGGTTAAATATAGGGACTTTAAAAGAAATTTTTGTTGTTTTGAATGTGGTTTGGTAAGTGACTTAGTTTGTTGAAAATGGTTAAGTGTAGGGACTTTAAATGAGATTTTGTGGTTTGAATATGCTTTTGTTTAGATACTTTGTTGGTTGAAAATGATTAAGTATAGGGAGTTTAAAGGGGATTTTTTTTGTTTTGAATGTGGTTTGGTAAATGACTTAATTGGTTGAAAATGGTTAAGTGTAGTGACTTTAGAGGGAATTTTTTAGTTTAGAATGTGGTTTGGTAAGTGACTTAGTTGGTTGAAACTGGTTAAGTGTAGAGACGTTAAAGGGGATTTTGCTTTTTGAATGTGGTTTTGTTTTGATACTTAGTTGGTTGAAAATAATCAAGTGTAGGAACTTTAAAGGAGATTTTTGTGTTTTGAATTTGGTTTTGGTTTCATACTTAGCTGATTGAAAATGGTTAAGTGTAGGGACTATAAAGGGAATTTTTGTTTTTTAATGAGGTTTAGAAAGTGATTTATTTGGTTGAAAATGTTTAAGTATAGAGACTTTAAAGGAGATTTTATATTTTTAATGAGGTTCTGTTTTGATACTAAGTTGGTTCAAGATGGTTAAATATAGGGACTCTAAAAGGAATTTTTTTTTGTTTTGAATGTGGTTTGGTAAGTGACTTAATTGGTTGAAAATGGTTAAGTGTTTGGACTTTAAAGGGAATTTTTTAGTTTAGAATGTGGTTTTGTAAGTGACTTAGTTGGTTGAAACTGGTTAAGTGTAGAGACGTTAAAGGGGATTTTGTTTTTTGAATGTGGTTTTGTTTTGATACTTAGTTGGTTGAAAATAATTAAGTGTAGGAACTTTAAAGGAGATTTTTTTGTTTTGAATATGGTTTGGTAACTGACTTAGTTGTTTTAAAATGGTTAAGTGTATGAACTTTAAAGAGTATTTTGTGATTTTAATGTGGTTTTGTTTTGATACTTAGTTAGTTGAAAATGGTTTAGAGACTTTAAAGGAGATTTTTTTTTGTTTTGAATGTGTTTTGGTAACTGACTTAGTTGGTTGAAAATGGTGAAGTGTAGTGAATTTAAAGGGAATTTTTTAGTTTAGAATGTGGTTTGGTAAGTGACTTAGTTGGTTTAAAATGGTTAAGTGTAGGGATTTTAAAGGGGATTTTGTGTTTTGAATGTTGTTTTGGTTTGATACTTAGTTGGTTGAAAATGGTAAAGTGTAGGGACTTTAAAGGGAATTTTTTTTTTAAATGAGGTTTAGTAAGTGACTTAGTTGGTTCAAGAAGGTTAAATAGAGGGACTTTAGAAGGAATTTTTTTGTTTTGAATGTGATTTGGTAAGTGACTTAGTTGGTTGAAAATGGTTAAGTGTAGGGACTTTAAAGGAGATTTTGCTTTTTGAAAGTGGTTTTGTTTTGATACTTAGTTTGTTGAAAATGATTAAGTATAGAGACTTTAAAGGGAATTTTTTTTGTTTTGAATGTCGTTTGGTATGTGACATAATTGGTTGAAAATGGTCAAGTGTAGGGACTTTAAAGGAAATTTTTTTGTTTAGAATGTGGTTTGGTAAGTGACTTAGTTGGTTTAAAATGGTTAAGTGTATGCACTTTAAAGAGGATTTTGTGTTTTGAATGTGGTTTTGTTTTGTTACTTAGTTAGTTGAAAATGGTTACATGTAGAGACTTTAAAGAAGATTTTTTTTGTTTTGAATGTGGTTTGCTAAATGACTTAGTTGGTTGAAAATGTTAAGTGTTGGGACTTTAAAGGGGATTTTGTGTTTTGAATGTGGTATTGTTTTGATACTTAGTTGATTGAAAATGGTTAAGTGTGGGGACTTTAAAGGTGATTTTTTTCTTTTGAATTTGATTTGGTAAGTGACTTAGTTGGTTTAAAATGGTTTCGTGTAGGGATTTTAAAGGGGATTTTGTGTTTTAATGTGGTTTTGTTTTGATACTTAGTTAGTTGAAAATGGTTAAATGTAGGGATTTTAAAGGGGATTTTGTGTTTTGAATTTGGTTTTGGTTTCATAATTAGTTGATTTAAAATGGTTAAGTGTAGGGACTTTAAAGGGATTTTTTTTTAATGAGGTTTAGTAAGTGATTTATTTGGTTGAAAATGGTTAGGTATAAAGACTTTAAAGGAGATTTTATATTTTTAATGAGGTTTTGTTTTGATACTTAGTTGGTTCAAGATGGTTAAATATAGGGACTCTAAAAGGATTTTTTTTTGTTTTGAATGTGGTTTGGTAAGTGACTTAGTTGGTTTAAAATGGTTAACTGTAGAGACTTTAAATGAGATTTTTTGTTTTGAATATGCTTTTGTTTTGATACTTAGTATAGAGAGTTTAAAGGGGATTTTTTTTGTTTTGAATTGGGTTTGGTAAATGACTTAATTGGTTGAAAATGGTTAAGTGTAGTGACTTTAAAGGGAATTTTTTAGTTTAGAATGTGGTTTGGTAAGTGACTTAGTTGGTTGAAACTGGTTAAGTGTAGAGACGTTAAAGGGGATTTTGTGTTTTGAATGTGGTTTTGTTTTGATACTTAGTTGGTTGAAAATAATTAAGTGTGGGGACTTTATAGGAGATTTTTTTGTTTTTAATGTGGTTTGGTAACTGACTTTGATGTTTTAAAGAGGTTAAGTGTATGGACTTTAAAGAGGATTTTGTGTTCTGAAAGTGGTTTTGTTTTGATACTTAGTTAGTTGAAAATGGTTAAGTGTAGGGACTTTAAAGGATATTTTTTTTGTTTTGAATGTGGTTTGGTAACTGACAAAGTTGGTTGAAAATGGTTAAGTGTAGGGACTTTAAAGGAGATTTTGTGTTTTGAATGAGGTTTTGTTTTGATACTTAGTTGGTTCAAGATGGTTAAATATAGGGACTTTAAAAGAAATTTTTGTTGTTTTGAATGTGGTTTGGTAAGTGACTTAGTTTGTTGAAAATGGTTAAGTGTAGGGACTTTAAATGAGATTTTGTGGTTTGAATATGCTTTTGTTTAGATACTTTGTTGGTTGAAAATGATTAAGTATAGGGAGTTTAAAGGGGATTTTTTTTGTTTTGAATGTGGTTTGGTAAATGACTTAATTGGTTGAAAATGGTTAAGTGTAGTGACTTTAGAGGGAATTTTTTAGTTTAGAATGTGGTTTGGTAAGTGACTTAGTTGGTTGAAACTGGTTAAGTGTAGAGACGTTAAAGGGGATTTTGCTTTTTGAATGTGGTTTTGTTTTGATACTTAGTTGGTTGAAAATAATCAAGTGTAGGAACTTTAAAGGAGATTTTTGTGTTTTGAATTTGGTTTTGGTTTCATACTTAGCTGATTGAAAATGGTTAAGTGTAGGGACTATAAAGGGAATTTTTGTTTTTTAATGAGGTTTAGAAAGTGATTTATTTGGTTGAAAATGTTTAAGTATAGAGACTTTAAAGGAGATTTTATATTTTTAATGAGGTTCTGTTTTGATACTAAGTTGGTTCAAGATGGTTAAATATAGGGACTCTAAAAGGAATTTTTTTTTGTTTTGAATGTGGTTTGGTAAGTGACTTAATTGGTTGAAAATGGTTAAGTGTTTGGACTTTAAAGGGAATTTTTTAGTTTAGAATGTGGTTTTGTAAGTGACTTAGTTGGTTGAAACTGGTTAAGTGTAGAGACGTTAAAGGGGATTTTGTTTTTTGAATGTGGTTTTGTTTTGATACTTAGTTGGTTGAAAATAATTAAGTGTAGGAACTTTAAAGGAGATTTTTTTGTTTTGAATATGGTTTGGTAACTGACTTAGTTGTTTTAAAATGGTTAAGTGTATGAACTTTAAAGAGTATTTTGTGATTTTAATGTGGTTTTGTTTTGATACTTAGTTAGTTGAAAATGGTTTAGAGACTTTAAAGGAGATTTTTTTTTGTTTTGAATGTGTTTTGGTAACTGACTTAGTTGGTTGAAAATGGTGAAGTGTAGTGAATTTAAAGGGAATTTTTTAGTTTAGAATGTGGTTTGGTAAGTGACTTAGTTGGTTTAAAATGGTTAAGTGTAGGGATTTTAAAGGGGATTTTGTGTTTTGAATGTTGTTTTGGTTTGATACTTAGTTGGTTGAAAATGGTAAAGTGTAGGGACTTTAAAGGGAATTTTTTTTTTAAATGAGGTTTAGTAAGTGACTTAGTTGGTTCAAGAAGGTTAAATAGAGGGACTTTAGAAGGAATTTTTTTGTTTTGAATGTGATTTGGTAAGTGACTTAGTTGGTTGAAAATGGTTAAGTGTAGGGACTTTAAAGGAGATTTTGCTTTTTGAAAGTGGTTTTGTTTTGATACTTAGTTTGTTGAAAATGATTAAGTATAGAGACTTTAAAGGGAATTTTTTTTGTTTTGAATGTCGTTTGGTATGTGACATAATTGGTTGAAAATGGTCAAGTGTAGGGACTTTAAAGGAAATTTTTTTGTTTAGAATGTGGTTTGGTAAGTGACTTAGTTGGTTGAAACTGGTTAAGTGTAGAGACTTTAAAGGGGATTTTGTGTTTTGAATGTGGTTTTATTTTGATACTTAGTTGGTTGAAAATAATTAAGTGTAGGAACTTTAAAGGAGAATTTTTTGTTTTGAATGTGGTTTGGTAACTGACTTAGTTGGTTTAAAATGGTTAAGTGTATGCACTTTAAAGAGGATTTTGTGTTTTGAATGTGGTTTTGTTTTGTTACTTAGTTAGTTGAAAATGGTTACACGTAGAGACTTTAAAGAAGATTTTTTTTGTTTTGAATGTGGTTTGCTAAATGACTTAGTTGGTTGAAAATGTTAAGTGTTGGGACTTTAAAGGGGATTTTGTGTTTTCAATGTGGTATTGTTTTGATACTTAGTTGATTGAAAATGGTTAAGTGTGGGGACTTTAAAGGAGATTTTTTTCTTTTGAATTTGATTTGGTAAGTGACTTAGTTGGTTTAAAATGGTTTCGTGTAGGGATTTTAAAGGGGATTTTGTGTTTTAATGTGGTTTTGTTTTGATACTTAGTTAGTTGAAAATTGTTAAGTGTAGGGATTTTAAAGGGGATTTTGTGTTTTGAATTTGGTTTTGGTTTCATACTTAGTTGATTTAAAATGGTTAAGTGTAGGGACTTTAAAGGGATTTTTTTTTAATGAGGTTTAGTAAGTGATTTATTTGGTTGAAAATGGTTAGGTATAAAGACTTTAAAGGAGATTTTATATTTTTAATGAGGTTTTGTTTTGATACTTAGTTGGTTCAAGATGGTTAAATATAGGGACTCTAAAAGGATTTTTTTTTTGTTTTGAATGTGGTTTGGTAAGTGACTTAGTTGGTTTAAAATGGTTAAGTGTAGAGACTTTAAATGAGATTTTTTGTTTTGAATATGCTTTTGTTTTGATACTTAGTATAGAGAGTTTAAAGGGGATTTTTTTTGTTTTGAATTGGGTTTGGTAAATGACTTAATTGGTTGAAAATGGTTAAGTGTAGTAACTTTAAAGGGAATTTTTTAGTTTAGAATGTGGTTTGGTAAGTGACTTAGTTGGTTGAAACTGGTTAAGTGTAGAGACGTTAAAGGGGATTTTGTGTTTTGAATGTGGTTTTGTTTTGATACTTAGTTGGTTGAAAATAATTAAGTGTAGGGACTTTATAGGAGATTTTTTTGTTTTTAATGTGGTTTGGTAACTGACTTTGATGTTTTAAAGAGGTTAAGTGTATGGACTTTAAAGAGGATTTTGTTTTTTAAAAGTGGTTTTGTTTTGATACTTAGTTAGTTGAAAATGGTTAAGTGTAGGGAATTTAAAGGATATTTTTTTTGTTTTGAATGTGGTTTGGTAACTGACAAAGTTGGTTGAAAATGGTTAAGTGTAGGGACTTTAAAGGAGATTTTGTGTTTTGAATGAGGTTTTGTTTTGATACTTAGTTGGTTCAAGATAGTTAAATATAGTGACTTTAAACGAAATTTTTGTTGTTTTGAATGTGGTTTGGTAAGTGACTTAGTTGGTTGAAAATGGTTAAGTGAAGGGACTTTAAATGAGATTTTGTGGTTTGAATATGCTTTTGTTTTGATACTTAGTTGGTTGAAAATGATTAAGTATAGGGAGTTTAAAGGGGATTTTTTTTGTTTTGAATGTGGTTTGGTAAATGACTTAATTGGTTGAAAATGGTTAAGTGTAGTGACTTTAAAGGGAATTTTTTAGTTTAGAATGTGGTTTGATAAGTGACTTAGTTGGTTGAAACTAGTTAAGTGTACAGACATTAAAGAGGATTTTGTTTTTTGAATGTGGTTTTGTTTTGATACTTAGTTGGTTGAAAATAATTAAGTGTAGGAACTTTAAAGGAGATTTTTGTGTTTTGAATTTAGTTTTGGTTTCATACTTAGCTGATTGAAAATGGTTAAGTGTAGGGACTATAAAGGGAATTTTTGTTTTTTAATGAGGTTTAGTAAGTGATTTATTTGGTTGAAAATGGTTAAGTATAGAGACTTTAAAGTAGATTTTATATTTTTAATGAGGTTCTGTTTTGATACTTAGTTGGTTCAAGATGGTTAAATATAGGGACTCTAAAAGGAATTTTTTTTGTTTTGAATGTGGTTTGGTAAGTGACTTAATTGGTTGAAAATGGTTATGTGTTTGGACTTTAAAGGGAATTTTTTAGTTTAGAATGTGGTTTGGTAATTGACTTAGTTGGTTGAAACTGGTTAAGTGTAGAGACGTTAAAGGGGATATTGTTTTTTGAATGTGGTTTTGTTTTTTGAATGTGGTTTTGTTTTGATACTTAGTTGGTTGAAAATAATTAAGTGTAGGAACTTTAAAGGATATTTTTGTGTTTTGAATTTGGTTTTGGTTTCATACTTAGTTTATTGAAAATGGTTAAGTGTATGAACTTTAAAGAGGATTTTGTGATTTGACTGTGGTTTTGTTTTGATACTTAGTTAGTTGAAAATGGTTAAGTGTAGAGACTTTAAAGGATATTTTTTTTGGTTTTGAATGTGTTTTGGTAACTGACTTAGTTGGTTGAAAATGGTTAAGTGTAGGGACTTTAAAGGGGATTTTGTGTTTTGAATGTTGTTTTGTTTTGATACTTAGTTGATTGAAAATTGTTAAGTGTGGGGACTTTTTAGTAGATTTTTTTATTTTGAGTGTGATTTGGTTAGTGACTTAGTTGGTTTAAAATAGTTAAATATAGGGATTTTAAAGGGGATTTTGTGTTTTGAATGTGGTTTTGTTTTGATACTTAGTTGGTTGAAAATAATTAAGTGTAGGAACTTTAAAGGAGATTTTTGTGTTTTGAATTTGGTTTTGGTTTCATACTTAGTTGATTGAAAATGGTTAAGTGCAGGGACTATAAAGGGAATTTTTTTTTAATGAGGTTTAGTAAGTGATTTATTTGGTTGAAAATGGTTAAGTATAAAGACTTTAAAGGAGATTTTATATTTTTAATGTGGTTTTGTTTTGATACTTAGTTGGTTCAAGATGGTTAAATATAGGGACTCTAAAAGGAATTTTTTTTGATTTGAATGTGGTTTGGTAAGTGACTTAATTGGTTGAAAATGGTTAAGTGTTGGGACTTTAAAGGGAATTTTTTAGTTTAGAATGTGGTTTGGTAAGTGACTTAGTTGGTTGAAACTGGTTAAGTGTAGAGACGTTAAAGGGGATTTTGTTTTTTGAATGTGGTTTTGTTTTGATACTTAGTTGATTGAAAATAATTAAGTGTAGGAACTTTAAAGGAGATTTTTTTGTTTTGAATGTGGTTTGGTAACTGACTTAGTTGTTTTAAAATGGTTAAGTGTATGAACTTTAAAGAGGAGTTTGTGATTTGAATGTGGTTTTGTTTTGATACTTAGTTAGTTGAAAATGGTTAAGTGTAGAGACTTTAAAGGAGATTTTTTTTGTTTTGAATGTGGTTTGGTAACTGACTTAGTTGGTTTAAAATGGTTAAGTGTGTGGACTTTAAAGATGATTTTGTGTTTTGAATGTGGTTTTGTTTTGATACTTAGTTAGTTCAAAATGGTTAAGTGTAGAGTTTTTAAAGGCGATTTTTTTTGTTTTGAATGTGGTTTGATAAGTGACTTAGTTGGTTGAAAATGATTAAGTGAAGGGACTTTAAAGGAGATTTTGTGTTTTGAATGTGGTTTTGTTTTGATAATTAGTTGATTGAAAATGGTTAAGTGTGGGGAATTTAAAGGAGATTTGTTTGTTTTGAATGTAATTTGGTAAGTGACTTAGTTGGTTTAAAATGGTTAAGTGTAGGGATTTTAAAGGGGATTTTGTGTTTTGAATGTGGTTTTGGTTTGATACATAGTTGGTTGAAAATGGTTAAGTGTAGGAACTTTAAAGGGAATTTTTTTTTAATGAGGTTTTGTATGTGATTTAGTTGGTTGAAAATGGTTAAGTATAGGGACTTTAAAGGAGATTTTATATTTTGAATGAGGTTTTGTTTTGATACTTAGTTGGTTCAAGATGGTTAAATATAGGGACTTTAAAAGGAATTTTTTTCGTTTTGAATGTGATTTGGTAAGTAACTTAGTTGGTTGAAAATGGTTATGTGTAGGAACTTTAAATGAGATTTTGTGTTTTGAATATGCTTTTGTTTTAATATTTAGTTTCTTGAAAATGATTAACTATAGAGACTTTAAATGGATTTTTTTTAATGAGGTTTAGTAAGTGATTTATTTGGACGAAAATGGTTAAGTATAGGGACTTTAAAGGAGATTTTGTATTTTGAATGCGGTTTTGTTTTGATACTTAGTTGGTTCAAGAAGGTTAAATATAGGGACTTTAAAAGGAATTTTTATGTTTGGAATGTGGTTTGGTAAGTGACTTAGTTGGTTGAAAATGGTTAAGTGTAGGGAATTTAAAGGAGATTTTTTGTTTTGAAAGTGGTTTTCTTTTGATACTTAGTTGGTTGAAAATGATTAAGTATCGGGACTTTAAAGAGAGTTTTTTTGGTTTTGAATGTCGTTTGGTATGTGACTTAATTGGTTGAAAATAGTGAAGTGTAGGAACCTTAAAGGGAATTTTTTTGTTTAGAATGTGGTTTGGTAAGTGACTTAGTTGGTTGAAACTGGTTAAGTGTAGAGACTTTAAAGGAGATTTTGTGTTTTCAATGTGGTTTTATTTTGATACTTAGTTGGTTAAAAGTGATTAAGTGTAGGGACTTTAAAGGAGATTTTTTGTTTTGAATGTGGTTTGATAACTGACTTAGTTGGTTTAAAATGGTTAAGTGTGTGGACTTTAAAGATGATTTTGTGTTTTGAATGTGGTTTTGTTTTGATACTTAGTTAGTTCAAAATGGTTAAGTGTAGAGTTTGTAAAGGTGATTTTTTTGTTTTGAATGTGGTTTGGTAAGTGACTTAGTTGGTTGAAAATGGTTAAATGTAGGGATTTTAAAGGGGATTTTGTGTTTTGAATATGGTTTTGTTTTGATACTTAGTTGGTTGAAAATAATTAAGTGTAGGAACTTTAAAGGAGATTTTTGTGTTATGAATTTGGTTTTGGTTTCATACTTAGTTGATTGAAAATGGTTAAGTGTAGGGACTATAAAGGTAATTTTTTTTTTTAATGAGGTTTAGTAAGTGATTTATTTTGTTGAAAATGGATAAGTATAGAGACTTTAAAGGAGATTTTATATTTTTAATGAGGTTTTGTTTTGATACTTAGTTGGTTCAAGATGGTTAAATATAGGGACTCTAAAAGGAATTTTTTTTGTTTTGAATGTGGTTTTGTAAGTGACTTAATTGGTTGAAAATGGCTAAGTGTTGGGACTTTAAAGGGAATTTTTTAGTTTAGAATGTGGTTTGGTAAGTGACTTAGTTGGTTGAAACTGGTTAAGTTTAGAGACGTTAAAGGGGATTTTGTTTTTTGAATGTGGTTTTGTTTTGATACTTAGTTGGTTGAAAATAATTAAGTGTAGGAACTTTAAAGGAGATTTTTTTGTTTTGAATGTGGTTTGGTAACTGACTTAGTTGTTTTAAAATGGTTAAGTGTATGAACTTTAAAGAGGATTTTGTGATTTGAATATGGTTTTGTTTTGATACTTAGTTAGTTGAAAATGGTTAAGTGTAGAGACTTTAAAGGAGATTTTTTTTGTTTTGAATGTGGTTTGGTAACTGACTTAGTTGGTTGAAAATGGTTAAGTGTAGGACTTTAAAGGGGATTTTGTGTTTTGAATGTTGTTTTGTTTTGATACTTAGTTGATTGAATATTGTTAAGTGTGGGGACTTTTTAGTAGAGGTTTTTATTTTGAGTGTGATTTGGTTAGTGACTTAGTTGGTTTAAAATAGTTAAATATAGGGATTTAAAAGGGGATTTTGTGTTTTGAATGTGGTTTTGTTTTGATACTTAGTTGGTTGAAAATAATTAAGTGTAGGAACTTTAAAGGATATTTTTGTGTTTTGAATTTGGTTTTGGTTTCATACTTAGTTGATTGAAAATGGTTAAGTGCAGGGAATATAAAGGGAATTTTTTTTTTAATGAGGTTTAGTAAGTGATTTATTTGGTTGAAAATGGTTAAGTATAGAGACTTGAAAGGAGATTTTAAATTTTTAATGAGGTTTTGTTTTGATACTTAGTTGGTTCAAGATGGTTAAAAATAGGGACTTTAAAAGGAATTTTTTTTGTTTTGAATGTGGTTTGGTAAGTGACTTAATTGGTTGAAAATGGTTAAGTGTTGGGACTTTAAAGAGAATTTTTTAGTTTAGAATGTGGTTTTGTAAGTGACTTAGTTGGTTGAAACTGGTTAAGTGTAGAGACGTTAAAGGGGATTTTGTTTTTTGAATGTGGTTTTGTTTTGATACTTAGTTGATTGAAAATAATTAAGTGTAGGAACTTTAAAGGAGATTTTTTTGTTTTGAATGTGGTTTGGTAACTGACTTAGTTGTTTTAAAATGGTTAAGTGTATGAACTTTAAAGAGGATTTTGTGATTTGAATGTGGTTTTGTTTTGATACTTAGTTAGTTGAAAATGGTTAAGTGTAGAGACTTTAAAGGAGATTTTTTTTGTTTTGAATGTGGTTTGGTAACTGACTTAGTTGGTTTAAAATGGTTAAGTGTGTGGACTTTAAAGATGATTTTGTGTTTTGAATGTGGTTTTGTTTTGATACTTAGTTAGTTCAAAATGGTTAAGTGTAGAGTTTTTAAAGGTGATTTTTTTTGTTTTGAATGTGGTTTGGTAAGTGACTTAGTTGGTTGAAAATGATTAAGTGAAGGGACTTTAAAGGAGATTTTGTGTTTTGAATGTGGTTTTGTTTTGATAATTAGTTGATTGAAAATGGTTAAGTGTGGGGAATTTAAAGGAGATTTGTTTGTTTTGAATGTAATTTGGTAAGTGACTTAGTTGGTTTAAAATGGTTAAGTGTAGGGATTTTAAAGGGGATTTTGTGTTTTGAATGTGGTTTTGGTTTGATACATAGTTGGTTGAAAATGGTTAAGTGTAGGAACTTTAAAGGGAATTTTTTTTTAATGAGGTTTTGTATGTGATTTAGTTGGTTGAAAATGGTTAAGTATAGGGACTTTAAAGGAGATTTTATATTTTGAATGAGGTTTTGTTTTGATACTTAGTTGGTTCAAGATGGTTAAATATAGGGACTTTAAAAGGAATTTTTTCGTTTTGAATGTGATTTGGTAAGTAACTTAGTTGGTTGAAAATGGTTATGTGTAGGAACTTTAAATGAGATTTTTTGTTTTGAATATGCTTTTGTTTTAATACTTAGTTTCTTGAAAATGATTAACTATAGAGACTTTAAATGGATTTTTTTTAATGAGGTTTAGTAAGTGATTTATTTGGACGAAAATGGTTAAGTATAGTGACTTTAAAGGAGATTTTGTATTTTGAATGCGGTTTTGTTTTGATACTTAGTTGGTTCAAGAAGGTTAAATATAGGGACTTTAAAAGGAATTTTTATGTTTGGAATGTGGTTTGGTAAGTGACTTAGTTGGTTGAAAATGGTTAAGTGTAGGGAATTTAAAGGAGATTTTTTGTTTTGAAAGTGGTTTTCTTTTGATACTTAGTTGGTTGAAAATGATTAAGTATCGGGACTTTAAAGAGAGTTTTTTTGGTTTTGAATGTCGTTTGGTATGTGACTTAATTGGTTGAAAATGGTGAAGTGTAGGGACTTTAAAGGGAATTTTTTTGTTTAGAATGTGGTTTGGTAAGTGACTTAGTTGGTTGAAACTAGTTAAGTGTAGAGACTTTAAAGGAGATTTTGTGTTTTCAATGTGGTTTTATTTTGATACTTAGTTGGTTAAAAGTGATTAAGTGTAGGGACTTTAAAGGAGATTTTTTGTTTTGAATGTGGTTTGATAACTGACTTAGTTGGTTTAAAATGGTTAAGTGTGTGGACTTTAAAGATGATTTTGTGTTTTGAATGTGGTTTTGTTTTGATACTTAGTTAGTTCAAAATGGTTAAGTGTAGAGTTTTTAAAGGTGATTTTTTTGTTTTGAATGTGGTTTGGTAAGTGACTTAGTTGGTTGAAAATGGTTAAATGTAGGGATTTTAAAGGGGATTTTGTGTTTTGAATGTGGTTTTGTTTTGATACTTAGTTGGTTGAAAATAATTAAGTGTAGGAACTTTAAAGGAGATTTTTGTGTTTTGAATTTGGTTTTGGTTTCATACTTAGTTGATTGAAAATGGTTAAGTGTAGGGACTATAAAGGTAATTTTTTTTTTAATGAGGTTTAGTAAGTGATTTATTTGGTTGAAAATGGATAAGTATAGAGACTTTAAAGGAGATTATATATTTTTAATGAGGTTTTGTTTTGATACTTAGTTGGTTCAAGATGGTTAAATATAGGGACTCTAAAAGGAATTTTTTTTGTTTTGAATGTGGTTTGGTAAGTGACTTAATTGGTTGAAAATGGTTAAGTGTTGGGACTTTAAAGGGAATTTTTTAGTTTAGAATGTGGTTTGGTAAGTGACTTAGTTGGTTGAAACTGGTTAAGTGTAGAGACGTTAAAGGGGATTTTGTTTTTTGAATGTGGTTTTGTTTTGATACTTAGTTGATTGAAAATAATTAAGTGTAGGAACTTTAAAGGAGATTTTTTTGTTTTGAATGTGGTTTGGTAACTGACTTAACTGTTTTAAAATGGTTAAGTGTATTAACTTTAAAGAGGATTTTGTGATTTGAATGTGGTTTTGTTTTGATACTTAGTTAGTTGAAAATGGTTAAGTGTAGAGACTTTAAAGGAGATTTTTTTTGTTTTGAATGTGGTTTGGTAACTGACTTAGTTGGTTGAAAATGGTTAAGTGTAGGGACTTTAAAGGGGATTTTGTGTTTTGAATGTGGTTTTGTTTTGATACTTAGTTATTTGAAAATGGTTAAGTGTAGGGACTTTAAAGGGGATTTTGTGTTTTGAATGTGGTTTTGGTTTGATACTTAGTTGGTTGAAGATGGTTAAGTGTAGGGACTTTAAAGTAATTTTTTTTTTTAATGAGGTTTAGTAAGTGATTTATTTGGTCGAAAATGGTTAAGTATAGGGACTTTAAAGGAGATTTTATATTTTGAATTAGCTTTTGTTTTGATACTTAGTTGGTTCAAGATGGTTAAAAATAGGGACTTTAAAAGGAATTTTTTTTGTTTTGAATGTGGTTTGGTAAGTGACTTAGTTGGTTGAAAATGGTTAAGTGTAGGGACTTTAAATGAGATTTTGTGATTTGAATATTCTTTTGTTTTAATACTTAGTTGGTTGAAAATGGAGAAGTGTAGGGACTTTAAAGGGAATTTTTTTGTTTAGAATGTGGTTTGGTTAGTGACTTAGTTGGTTGAAACTGGTTAAGTGTAGATACTTTAAAGGAGATTTTGTGTTTTGTATGTGGTTTTATTTTGATACTTAGTTGGTTAAAAGTGATTAAGTGTAGGGACTTTAAAGGAGATTTTTAGTTTTTAATGTGGTTTTATAACTGACTTAGTTTGTTTAAAATGGTTAAGTATGTGGACTTTAAAGATGATTTTGTGTTTTGAATGTGGTTTTGTTTTGATACTTAGTTAGTTCAAAATGGTTAAGTGTAGAGTTTTTAAAGGTGATTTTTTTTGTTTTGAATGTGGTTTGGTAAGTGACTTAGTTGGTTCAAAATGATTATGTGAAGGGACTTTAAAGGAGATTTTGTGTTTTGAATGTGGTTTTGTTTTGATACTTAGTTGATTGAAAATGGTTAAGTCTGGGGAATTTAAAGGAGATTTGTTTGTTTTGAATGTAATTTGGTTAGTGACTTAGTTGGTTTAAAATAGTTAAATATAATGATTTTAAAGGGGATTTTGTGTTTTGAATGTGGTTTTGTTTTGATACTTAGTTGGTTGAAAATAATTAAGTGTAGGAACTTTAAAAGAGATTTTTGTGTTATGAATTTGGTTTTGGTTTCATACTTAGTTGATTGAAAATGGTTAAGTGCAGGGACTATAAAGGTAATTTTTTTTTTAATGAGGTTTAGTAAGTGATTTATTTGGTTGAAAATGGATAAGTATAGAGACTTTAAAGAAGATTTTATATTTTTAATGAGGTTTTGTTTTGATACTTAGTTGGTTCAAGATGGTTAAATATAGGGACTCTAAAAGGAATTTTTTTTGTTTTGAATGTGGTTTTGTAAGTGACTTAATTGGTTGAAAATGGCTATGTGTTGGGACTTTAAAGGGAATTTTTTAGTTTAGAATGTGGTTTGGTAAGTGACTTAGTTGGTTGAAACTGGTTAAGCTTAGAGACGTTAAAGGGGATTTTGTTTTTTGAATGTGGTTTTGTTTTGATACTTAGTTGGTTGAAAATAATTAAGTGTAGGAACTTTGAAGGAGATTTTTTTGTTTTGAATGTGGTTTGGTAACTGACTTAGTTGTTTTAAAATGGTTAAGTGTATGAACTTTAAAGAGGATTTTCTGATTTGAATGTGGTTTTGTTTTGATACTTAGTTAGTTGAAAATGGTTAAGTGTAGAGACTTTAAAGGAGATTTTTTTTGTTTTGAATGTGGTTTGGTAACTGACTTAGTTGGTTGAAAATGGTTAAGTGTAGGGACTTTAAAGGGGATTTTGTTGTTTGAATGTGGTTTTGTTATGATACTTAGTTGATTGAAAATTGTTAAGTGTGGGGACTTTTTAGTAGATTTTTTTGTTTTGAGTGTGATTTGGTTAGTGACTTAGTTGGTTTAAAATAGTTAAATGTAGGGATTTTAAAGGTGATTTTGTGTTTTGAATGTGGTTTTGTTTTGATACTTAGTTGGTTGAAAATAATTAAGTGTAGGAACTTTAAAGGAGATTTTTGTGTTTTGAATTTGGTTTTGGTTTCATACTTAGTTGATTAAAATGGTTAAGTGCAGGGACTATAAAGGGAATTTTTTTTTTAATTAGGTTTAGTAAGTGATTTATTTCGTTGAAAATGGTTAAGTATAGAGACTTTAAAGGAGATTTTATATTTTTAATGAGGTTTTGTTTTGATACTTAGTTGGTTCAAGATGGTTAAATATAGGGACTCTAAAAGGAATTTTTTTTGTTTTGAATGTGGTTTGGTAAGTGACTTAATTGGTTGAAAATGGTTAAGTGTTGGGACTTTAAAGGGAATTTTTTAGTTTAGAATGTGGTTTGGTAAGTGACTTAGTTGGTTGAAACTGGTTAAGTGTAAAGACGTTAAAGAGGATTTTGTTTTTTGAATGTGGTTTTGTTTTGATACTTAATTGGTTGAAAATAATTTAGTGTAGGAACTTTAAAGGAGATTTTTTTGTTTTGAATGTGGTTTGATAACTGACTTAGTTGTTTTAAAATGGTTAAGTGTATGGACTTTAAAGAGGATTTTGTGATTTGAATGTGGTTTTGTTTTGATACTTAGTTAGTTGAAAATGGTTAAGTGTAGAGACTTTAAAGGAGATTTTTTTTGTTTAGAATGTGGTTTGGTAATTGACATAGTTGGTTGAAAATGGTTAAGTGTAGGGACTTTAAAGGGGATTTTGTGTTTTGAATGTGGTTTTGTTTTGATACTTAGTTATTTGAAAATGGTTAAGTGTAGGGACTTTAAAGCGGATTTTGTGTTTTGAATGTGGTTTTGCTTTGATACTTAGTTGGTTGAAGATGGTTAAGTGTAGGGACTTTAAAGTGATTTTTTTTTAATGAGGTTTAGTAAGTGATTTATTTGGTCAAAAATTGTTAAGTATAGGGACTTTAAAGGAGATTTTATATTTTGAATTAGGTTTTAATTTGATACTTAGTTGGTTCAAGATGGTTAAATATACGGACTTTAAAAGGAATTTTTTTGTTTTGAATGTGGTTTGGTAAGTGACTTAGTTGGTTGAAAATTGTTAAGTGTAGGGACTCTATATGAGATTTTGTGCTTTGAATATGCTTTTGTTTTTATACTTAGTTGGTTGAAAATGATTAAGTATAGGGACTTTAAAGGGAATTTTTTAGTTTAGAATGTGGTTTGGTAAGTGACTTAGTTGGTTGAAACTGGTTAAGTGTAGAGACTTTAAAGGGGATTTTGTGTTTGGAATGTGGTTATGTTTTGATACTTAGTAGATTGAAAATGGTTAAGTGTGGGGACTTTAAAGGAAATTTTTTTTTTCTGAATGTGATTTGGTAAGTGACTTAGTTGGTTTAAAATAGTTACATGTAGGGATTTTAAAGGGGATTTTGTGTTTTGAATGTGGTTTTGTTTTGACACTTAGTTAGTTGAAAATGGTTAAGTGTAGGGATTTTAAAGGGGATTTTGTGTTTTCAATGTGGTTTTGGTTTGATACTTAGTTGGTTGAAAATGGTTAAGTGTAGGGACTTTAAAGGAATTTTTTTTTTTAATGAGGTTAAGTAAGTGATTTATTTGGTTGAAAATGCTTAAGTATAGAGACTTTAAAGGAGATATAATATTTTGAATGAGGTCTTTTTTTTATAGTTAGTTGGTTCAAGATGGTTAAATATAGGGACTTTAAAAGGAATTTTTTTTGTTTTGAATGTAGTTTGGTAAGTGACTTAGTTGGTTGAAAATGGTTAAGTTTAGGGTCTTTAAATGAGATTTTGTGTTTTAAATATGCATTTGGTTTGATATTTAGTTGGTTAAAAATGATTAAGTATAGGGAGTTTAAAGGGGATTTTTTTTTGTTTTGAATGTGGTTTGGTAAATGACTTAATTGGTTGAAAATGGTTAAGTGTAGTGACTTTAAAGGGAATTTTTTAGTTTAGAATGTGGTTTGGTAAGTGACTTAGTTGGTTTAAAATGGTTAAGTGTAGGGATTTTAAAGGGGATTTTGTGTTTTGAATGTTGTTTTGGTTTGATACTTAGTTGGTTGAAAATGGTGAAGTGTAGGGACTTTAAAGGGAATTTTTTTTTTAAATGAGGTTTAGTAAGTGACTTAGTTGGTTCAAGAAGGTTAAATATAGGGACTTTAGAAGGAATTTTTTTGTTTTGAATGTGGTTTGGTAAGTGACTTAGTTGGTTGAAAATGGTTAAGTTTAGGGTCTTTAAATGAGATTTTGTGTTTTAAATATGCATTTGGTTTGATATTTAGTTGGTTAAAAATGATTAAGTATAGGGAGTTTAAAGGGGATTTTTTTTTGTTTTGAATGTGGTTTGGTAAATGACTTAATTGGTTGAATATGGTTAAGTGTAGTGACTTTAAAGGGAATTTTTTAGTTTAGAATGTGGTTTGGTAAGTGACTTAGTTGGTTTAAAATGGTTAAGTGTAGGGATTTTAAAGGGGATTTTGTGTTTTGAATGTTGTTTTGGTTTGATACTTAGTTGGTTGAAAATGGTGAAGTGTAGGGACTTTAAAGGGAATTTTTTTTTTAAATGAGGTTTAGTAAGTGACTTAGTTGGTTCAAGAAGGTTAAATATAGGGACTTTAGAAGGAATTTTTTTGTTTTGAATGTGGTTTGGTAAGTGACTTAGTTGGTTGAAAATGGTTAAGTGTAGGGACTTTAAAGGAGATTTTGCTTTTTGAAAGTGGTTTTGTTTTGATACTTAGTTTGTTGAAAATGATTAAGTATAGAGACTTTAAAGGGAATTTTTTTGTTTTGAATGTCGTTTGCTATGTGACTTAATTGGTTGAAAATGGTCAAGTGTAGGGACTTTAAAGTAAATTTTTTTGTTTAGAATGTGGTTTGGTAAGTGACTTAGTTGGTTGAAACTGGTTAAGTGTAGAGACTTTAAAGGGGATTTTGTGTTTTGAATGTGGTTTTATTTTGATACTTAGTTGGTTGAAAATAATTAAGTGTAGGAACTTTAAAGGAGAATTTTTTGTTTTGAATGTGGTTTGGTAACTGACTTAGTTGGTTTAAAATGGTTAAGTGTATGCACTTTAAAGAGGATTTTGTGTTTTGAATGTGGTTTTGTTTTGTTACTTAGTTAGTTGAAAATGGTTACATGTAGAGACTTTAAAGAAGATTTTTTTTGTTTTGAATGTGGTTTGCTAAATGACTTAGTTGGTTGAAAATGTTAAGTGTTGGGACTTTAAAGGGGATTTTGTGTTTTGAATGTGGTATTGTTTTGATACTTAGTTGATTGAAAATGGTTAAGTGTGGGGACTTTAAAGGAGATTTTTTTCTTTTGAATTTGATTTGGTAAGTGACTTAGTTGGTTTAAAATGGTTTCGTGTAGGGATTTTAAAGGGGATTTTGTGTTTTAATGTGGTTTTGTTTTGATACTTAGTTAGTTGAAAATGGTTAAGTGTAGGGATTTTAAAGGGGATTTTGTGTTTTGAATTTGGTTTTAGTTTCATACTTAGTTGATTTAAAATGGTTAAGTGTAGGGACTTTAAAGAGATTTTTTTTTAATGAGGTTTAGTAAGTGATTTATTTGGTTGAAAATGGTTAGGTATAAAGACTTTAAAGGAGATTTTATATTTTTAATGAGGTTTTGTTTTGATACTTAGTTGGTTCAAGATGGTTAAATATAGGGACTCTAAAAGGATTTTTTTTTTGTTTTGAATTTGGTTTGGTAAGTGACTTAGTTGGTTTAAAATGGTTAAGTGTAGAGACTTTAAATGAGATTTTTTGTTTAGAATATGCTTTTGTTTTGATACTTAGTATAGAGAGTTTAAAGGGGATTTTTTTTGTTTTGAATTGGGTATGGTAAATGACTTAATTGGTTGAAAATGGTTAAGTGTAGTGACTTTAAAGGGAATTTTTTAGTTTAGAATGTGGTTTGGTAAGTGACTTAGTTGGTTGAAACTGGTTAAGTGTAGAGACGTTAAAGGGGATTTTGTGTTTTGAATGTGGTTTTGTTTTGATACTTAGTTGGTTGAAAATAATTAAGTGTGGGGACTTTATAGGAGATTTTTTTGTTTTTAATGTGGTTTGGTAACTGACTTTGATGTTTTAAAGAGGTTAATTGTATGGACTTTAAAGAGGATTTTGTGTTTTGAAAGTGGTTTTGTTTTGATACTTAGTTAGTTGAAAATGGTTAAGTGTAGGGACTTTAAAGGATATTTTTTTTGTTTTGAATGTGGTTTGGTAACTGACAAAGTTGGTTGAAAATGGTTAAGTGTAGGGACTTTAAAGGAGATTTTGTGTTTTGAATGAGGTTTTGTTTTGATACTTAGTTGGTTCAAGATGGTTAAATATAGGGACTTTAAAAGAAATTTTTGTTGTTTTGAATGTGGTTTGGTAAGTGACTTAGTTTGTTGAAAATGGTTAAGTGTAGGGACTTTAAATGAGATTTTGTGGTTTGAATATGCTTTTGTTTAGATACTTAGTTGGTTGAAAATGATTAAGTATAGGGAGTTTAAAGGGGATTTTTTTTGTTTTGAATGTGGTTTGGTAAATGACTTAATTGGTTGAAAATGGTTAAGTGTAGTGACTTTAGAGGGAATTTTTTAGTTTAGAATGTGGTTTGGTAAGTGACTTAGTTGGTTGAAACTGGTTAAGTGTAGAGACGTTAAAGGGGATTTTGCTTTTTGAATGTGGTTTTGTTTTGATACTTAGTTGGTTGAAAATAATCAAGTGAAGGAACTTTAAAGGAGATTTTTGTGTTTTGAATTTGGTTTTGGTTTCATACTTAGCTGATTGAAAATGGTTAAGTGTAGGGACTATAAAGGGAATTTTTGTTTTTTAATGAGGTTTAGAAAGTGATTTATTTGGTTGAAAATGGTTAAGTATAGAGACTTTAAAGGAGATTTTATATTTTTAATGAGGTTCTGTTTTGATACTTAGTTGGTTCAAGATGGTTAAATATAGGGACTCTAAAAGGCATTTTTTTTGTTTTGAATGTGGTTTGGTAAGTGACTTAATTGGTTGAAAATGGTTAAGTGTTTGGACTTTAAAGGGAATTTTTTAGTTTAGAATGTTGTTTGGTAAGTGACTTCGTTGGTTGAAACTGGTTAAGTGTAGAGACGTTAAAGGGGATTTTGTTTTTTGAATGTGGTTTTGTTTTTTGAATGTGGTTTTGTTTTGATACTTAGTTGGTTGAAAATAATTAAGTGTAGGAACTTTAAAGGAGATTTTTTTGTTTTGAATATGGTTTGGTAACTGACTTAATTGTTTTAAAATGGTTAAGTGTATGAACTTTAAAGAGTATTTTGTGATTTGAATGTGGTTTTGTTTTGATACTTAGTTAGTTGAAAATGGTTAAGTGTAGAGACTTTAAAGGAGATTTTTTTTTGTTTTGAATGTGTTTTGGTAACTGACTTAGTTGGTTGAAAATGGTGAAGTGTAGTGAATTTAAAGGGAATTTTTTTGTTTAGAATGTGGTTTGGTAAGTGACTTAGTTGGTTTAAAATGGTTAAGTGTATGGATTTTAAAGGGGATTATGTGTTTTGAATGTTTTTTTGGTTTGATACTTAGTTGGTTGAAAATGGTAAAGTGTAGGGACTTTAAAGGGAATTTTTTTTTTAAATGAGGTTTAGTAAGTGACTTAGTTGGTTCAAGAAGGTTAAATAGAGGGACTTTAGAAGGAATTTTTTTGTTTTGAATGTGATTTGGTAAGTGACTTAGTTGGTTGAAAATGGTTAAGTGTAGGGACTTTAAAGGAGATTTTGCTTTTTGAAAGTGGTTTTGTTTTGATACTTAGTTTGTTGAAAATGATTAAGTATAGAGACTTTAAAGGGAATTTTTTTTGTTTTGAATGTCGTTTGGTATGTGACATAATTGGTTGAAAATGGTCAAGTGTAGGGACTTTAAAGGAAATTTTTTTGTTTAGAATGTGGTTTGGTAAGTGACTTAGTTGGTTGAAACTGGTTAAGTGTAGAGACTTTAAAGGGGATTTTGTGTTTTGAATGTGGTTTTATTTTGATACTTAGTTGGTTGAAAATAATTAAGTGTAGGAACTTTAAAGGAGAATTTTTTGTTTTGAATGTGGTTTGGTAACTGACTTAGTTGGTTTAAAATGGTTAAGTGTATGCACTTTAAAGAGGATTTTGAATGTGGTTTTGTTTTGTTACTTAGTTAGTTGAAAATGGTTACATGTAGAGACTTTAAAGAAGATTTTTTTTGTTTTGAATGTGGTTTGCTAAATGACTTAGTTGGTTGAAAATGTTAAGTGTTGGGACTTTAAAGGGGATTTTGTGTTTTGAATGTTGTATTGTTTTGATACTTAGTTGATTGAAAATGGTTAAGTGTGGGGACTTTAAAGGAGATTTTTTTCTTTTGAATTTGATTTGGTAAGTGACTTAGTTTGTTTAAAATGGTTTCGTGTAGGAATTTTAAAGGGGATTTTGTGTTTTAATGTGGTTTTGTTTTGATACTTAGTTAGTTGAAAATTGTTAAGTGTAGGGATTTTAAAGGGGATTTTGTGTTTTGAATTTGGTTTTGGTTTCATACTTAGTTGATTTAAAATGGTTAAGTGTAGGGACTTTAAAGGGATTTTTTTTTTAATGTGGTTTAGTAAGTGATTTAGTTGGTTGAAAATGGTTAGGTATAAAGACTTTAAAGGAGATTTTATATTTTTAATGAGGTTTTGTTTTGATACTTAGTTGGTTCAAGATGGTTAAATATAGGGACTCTAAAAGGATTTTTTTTTTGTTTTGAATGTGGTTTGGTAAGTGACTTAGTTGGTTTAAAATGGTTAAGTGTAGAGACTTTAAATGAGATTTTTTGTTTTGAATATGCTTTTGTTTTGATACTTAGTATAGAGAGTTTAAAGGGGATATTTTTTGTTTTGAATTAGGTTTGGTAAATGACTTAATTGGTTGAAAATGGTTAAGTGTAGTGACTTTAAAGGGAATTTTTTAGTTTAGAATGTGGTTTGGTAAGTGACTTAGTTGGTTGAAACTGGTTAAGTGTAGAGACGTTAAAGGGGATTTTGTGTTTTGAATGTGGTTTTGTTTTGATACTTAGTTGGTCGAAAATAATTAAGTGTAGGGACTTTATAGGAGATTTTTTTGTTTTTAATGTGGTTTGGTAACTGACTTTGATGTTTTAAAGAGGTTAAGTGTATGGACTTTAAAGAGGATTTTGTTTTTTAAAAGTGGTTTTGTTTTGATACTTAGTTAGTTGAAAATGGTTAAGTGTAGGGACTTTAAAGGATATTTTTTTTGTTTTGAATGTGGTTTGGTAACTGACAAAGTTGGTTGAAAATGGTTAAGTGTAGGGACTTTAAAGGAGATTTTGTGTTTTGAATGAGGTTTTGTTTTGATACTTAGTTGGTTCAAGATGGTTAAATATAGGGACTTTAAACGAAATTTTTGTTGTTTTGAATGTGGTTTGGTAAGTGACTTAGTTGGTTGAAAATGGTTAAGTGTAGGGACTTTAAATGAGATTTTGTGGTTTGAATATGCTTTTGTTTTGATACTTAGTTAATTGAAAATGATTAAGTATAGGGAGTTTAAAGGGGATTTTTTTTGTTTTGAATGTGGTTTGGTAAATGACTTAATTGGTTGAAAATGGTTAAGTGTAGTGACTTTAAAGGGAACTTTTTAGTTTAGAATGTGGTTTGGTAAGTGACTTAGTTGGTTGAAACTAGTTAACTGTACAGACATTAAAGGGGATTTTGTTTTTTGAATGTGGTTTTGTTTTGATACTTAGTTGGTTGAAAATAATTAAGTGTAGAAACTTTAAAGGAGATTTTTGTGTTTTGAATTTAGTTTTGGTTTCATACTTAGCTGATTGAAAATGGTTAAGTGTAGGGACTATAAAGGGAATTTTTGTTTTTTAATGAGGTTTAGTAAGTGATTTATTTGGTTGAAAATGGTTAAGTATAGAGACTTTAAAGGAGATTTTATATTTTTAATGAGGTTCTGTTTGGATACTTAGTTGGTTCAAGATGGTTAAATATAGGGACTCTAAAAGGAATTTTTTTTGTTTTGAATGTGGTTTGGTAAGTGACTTAATTGGTTGAAAATGGTTATGTGTTTGGACTTTAAAGGGAATTTTTTAGTTTAGAATGTGGTTTGGTAAGTGACTTAGTTGGTTGAAACTGGTTAAGTGTAGAGACGTTAAAGGGGATATTGTTTTTTGAATGTGGTTTTGTTTTTTGAATGTGGTTTTGTTTTGATACTTAGTTGGTTGAAAATAATTAAGTGTAGGAACTTTAAAGGAGATTTTTTTGTTTTGAATGTGGTTTGGTAACTGACTTAGTTGTTTTAAAATGGTTAAGTGTATGAACTTTAAAGAGGATTTTGTGATTTGAATGTGGTTTTGTTTTGATACTTAGTTAGTTGAAAATGGTTAAGTGTAGAGACTTTAAAGGAGATTTTTTTTGCTTTGAATGTGGTTTGGTAACTGACAAAGTTGGTTGAAAATGGTTAAGTGTAGGGACTTTAAAGGAGATTTTGTGTTTTGAATGAGGTTTTGTTTTGATACTTAGTTGGTTCAAGATGGTTAAATATAGGGACTTTAAACGAAATTTTTGTTGTTTTGAATGTGGTTTGGTAAGTGACTTAGTTGGTTGAAAATGGTTAAGTGTAGGGACTTTAAATGAGATTTTGTGGTTTGAATATGCTTTTGTTTTGATACTTAGTTGGTTGAAAATGATTAAGTATAGGGAGTTTAAAGGGGATTTTTTTTGTTTTGAATGTGGTTTGGTAAATGACTTAATTGGTTGAAAATGGTTAAGTGTAGTGACTTTAAAGGGAACTTTTTAGTTTAGAATGTGGTTTGGTAAGTGACTTAGTTGGTTGAAACTAGTTAACTTACAGACATTAAAGGGGATTTTGTTTTTTGAATGTGGTTTTGTTTTGATACTTAGTTGGTTGAAAATAATTAAGTGTAGAAACTTTAAAGGAGATTTTTGTGTTTTGAATTTAGTTTTGGTTTCATACTTAGCTGATTGAAAATGGTTAAGTGTAGGGACTATAAAGGGAATTTTTGTTTTTTAATGAGGTTTAGTAAGTGATTTATTTGGTTGAAAATGGTTAAGTATAGAGACTTTAAAGGAGATTTTATATTTTTAATGAGGTTCTGTTTTGATACTTAGTTGGTTCAAGATGGTTAAATATAGGGACTCTAAAAGGAATTTTTTTTGTTTTGAATGTGGTTTGGTAAGTGACTTAATTGGTTGAAAATGGTTATGTGTTTGGACTTTAAAGGGAATTTTTTAGTTTAGAATGTGGTTTGGTAAGTGACTTAGTTGGTTGAAACTGGTTAAGTGTAGAGACGTTAAAGGGGATATTGTTTTTTGAATGTGGTTTTGTTTTTTGAATGTGGTTTTGTTTTGATACTTAGTTGGTTGAAAATAATTAAGTGTAGGAACTTTAAAGGAGATTTTTTTGTTTTGAATGTGGTTTGGTAACTGACTTAGTTGTTTTAAAATGGTTAAGTGTATGAACTTTAAAGAGGATTTTGTGATTTGAATGTGGTTTTGTTTTGATACTTAGTTAGTTGAAAATGGTTAAGTGTAGAGACTTTAAAGAAGATTTTTTTTGTTTTGAATGTGGTTTGGTAACTGACAAAGTTGGTTGAAAATGGTTAAGTGTAGAGACTTTAAAGGAGATTTTTTTTTGTTTTGAATGTGTTTTGGTAACTGACTTAGTTGGTTGAAAATGGTGAAGTGTAGTGAATTTAAAGGGAATTTTTTAGTTTAGAATGTGGTTTGGTAAGTGACTTAGTTGGTTTAAAATGGTTAAGTGTATGGATTTTAAAGGGGATTTTGTGTTTTGAATGTTGTTTTGGTTTGATACTTAGTTGGTTGAAAATGGTAAAGTGTAGGGACTTTAAAGGGAATTTTTTTTTTAAATGAGGTTTAGTAAGTGACTTAGTTGGTTCAAGAAGGTTAAATAGAGGGACTTTAGAAGGAATTTTTTTGTTTTGAATGTGATTTGGTAAGTGACTTAGTTGGTTGAAAATGGTTAAGTGTAGGGACTTTAAAGGAGATTTTGCTTTTTGAAAGTGGTTTTGTTTTGATACTTAGTTTGTTGAAAATGATTAAGTATAGAGACTTTAAAGGGAATTTTTTTTGTTTTGAATGTCGTTTGGTATGTGACATAATTGGTTGAAAATGGTCAAGTGTAGGGACTTTAAAGGAAATTTTTTTGTTTAGAATGTGGTTTGGTAAGTGACTTAGTTGGTTGAAACTGGTTAAGTGTAGAGACTTTAAAGGGGATTTTGTGTTTTGAATGTTGTTTTATTTTGATACTTAGTTGGTTGAAAATAATTAAGTGTAGGAACTTTAAAGGAGAATTTTTTGTTTTGAATGTGGTTTGGTAACTGACTTAGTTGGTTTAAAATGGTTAAGTGTATGCACTTTAAAGAGGATTTTGTGTTTTGAATGTGGTTTTGTTTTGTTACTTAGTTAGTTGAAAATGGTTACATGTAGAGACTTTAAAGAAGATTTTTTTTGTTTTGAATGTGGATTGCTAAATGACTTAGTTGGTTGAAAATGTTAAGTGTTGGGACTTTAAAGGGGATTTTGTGTTTTGAATGTGGTATTGTTTTGATACTTAGTTGATTGAAAATGGTTAAGTGTGGGGACTTTAAAGGAGATTTTTTTCTTTTGAATTTGATTTGGTAAGTGACTTAGTTGGTTTAAAATGGTTTCGTGTAGGAATTTTAAAGGGGATTTTGTGTTTTAATGTGGTTTTGTTTTGATACTTAGTTAGTTGAAAATTGTTAAGTGTAGGGATTTTAAAGGGGATTTTGTGTTTTGAATTTGGTTTTGGTTTCATACTTAGTTGATTTAAAATGGTTAAGTGTAGGGACTTTAAAGGGATTTTTTTTTAATCTGGTTTAGTAAGTGATTTAGTTGGTTGAAAATGGTTAGGTATAAAGACTTTAAAGGAGATTTTATATTTTTAATGAGGTTTTGTTTTGATACTTAGTTGGTTCAAGATGGTTAAATATAGGGACTCTAAAAGGATTTTTTTTTTGTTTTGAATGTGGTTTGGTAAGTGACTTAGTTGGTTTAAAATGGTTAAGTGTAGAGACTTTAAATGAGATTTTTTGTTTTGAATATGCTTTTGTTTTGATACTTAGTATAGAGAGTTTAAAGGGGATATTTTTTGTTTTGAATTGGGTTTGGTAAATGACTTAATTGGTTGAAAATGGTTAAGTGTAGTGACTTTAAAGGGAATTTTTTAGTTTAGAATGTGGTTTGGTAAGTGACTTAGTTGGTTGAAACTGGTTAAGTGTAGAGACGTTAAAGGGGATTTTGTGTTTTGAATGTGGTTTTGTTTTGATACTTAGTTGGTCGAAAATAATTAAGTGTAGGGACTTTATAGGAGATTTTTTTGTTTTTAATGTGGTTTGGTAACTGACTTTGATGTTTTAAAGAGGTTAAGTGTATGGACTTTAAAGAGGATTTTGTTTTTTAAAAGTGGTTTTGTTTTGATACTTAGTTAGTTGAAAATGGTTAAGTGTAGGGACTTTAAAGGATATTTTTTTTGTTTTGAATGTGGTTTGGTAACTGACAAAGTTGGTTGAAAATGGTTAAGTGTAGGGACTTTAAAGGAGATTTTGTGTTTTGAATGAGGTTTTGTTTTGATACTTAGTTGGTTCAAGATGGTTAAATATAGGGACTTTAAACGAAATTTTTGTTGTTTTGAATGTGGTTTGGTAAGTGACTTAGTTGGTTGAAAATGGTTAAGTGTAGGGACTTTAAATGAGATTTTGTGGTTTGAATATGCTTTTGTTTTGATACTTAGTTGGTTGAAAATGATTAAGTATAGGGAGTTTAAAGGGGATTTTTTTTGTTTTTAATGTGGTTTGGTAAATGACTTAATTGGTAGAAAATGGTTAAGTGTAGTGACTTTAAAGGGAACTTTTTAGTTTAGAATGTGGTTTGGTAAGTGACTTAGTTGGTTGAAACTAGTTAACTGTACAGACATTAAAGGGGATTTTGTTTTTTGAATGTGGTTTTGTTTTGATACTTAGTTGGTTGAAAATAATTAAGTGTAGAAACTTTAATGGAGATTTTTGTGTTTTGAATTTAGTTTTGGTTTCATACTTAGCTGATTGAAAATGGTTAAGTGTAGGGACTATAAAGGGAATTTTTGTTTTTTAATGAGGTTTAGTAAGTGATTTATTTGGTTGAAAATGGTTAAGTATAGAGACTTTAAAGGAGATTTTATATTTTTAATGAGGTTCTGTTTTGATACTTAGTTGGTTCAAGATGGTTAAATATAGGGACTCTAAAAGGAATTCTTTTTGTTTTGAATGTGGTTTGGTAAGTGACTTAATTGGTTGAAAATGGTTATGTGTTTGGACTTTAAAGGGAATTTTTTAGTTTAGAATGTGGTTTGGTAAGTGACTTAGTTGGTTGAAACTGGTTAAGTGTAGAGACGTTAAAGGAGATATTGTTTTTTGAATGTGGTTTTGTTTTTTGAATGTGGTTTTGTTTTGATACTTAGTTGGTTGAAAATAATTAAGTGTAGGAACTTTAAAGGAGATTTTTTTGTTTTGAATGTGGTTTGGTAACTGACTTAGTTATTTTAAAATGGTTAAGTGTATGAACTTTAAAGAGGATTTTGTGATTTGAATGTGGTTTTGTTTTGATACTTAGTTAGTTGAAAATGGTTAAGTGTAGAGACTTTAAAGGAGATTTTTTTTGTTTTGAATGTGGTTTGGTAACTGACTTAGTTGGTTGAAAATGGTTAAGTGTAGGGACTTTAAAGGGGATTTTGTGTTTTGAATGTTGTTTTGTTTTGATACTTAGTTGATTGAAAATTGTTAAGTGTGGGGACTTTTTAGTAGATTTTTTTATTTTGAGTGTGATTTGGTTAGTGACTTAGTTGGTTTAAAATAGTTAAATATAGGGATTTTAAAGGGGATTTTGTGTTTTGAATGTGGTTTTGTTTTGATACTTAGTTGGTTGAAAATAATTAAGTGTAGGAACTTTAAAGGAGATTTTTGTGTTTTGAATTTGGTTTTGGTTTCATACTTAGTTGATTGAAAATGGTTAAGTGCAGGGACTATAAAGGGAATTTTTTTTAATGAGGTTTAGTAAGTGATTTATTTGGTTGAAAATTGTTAAGTATAGAGACTTTAAAGGAGATTTTATATTTTTAATGTGGTTTTGTTTTGATACTTAGTTGGTTCAAGATGGTTAAATATAGGGACTCTAAAAGGAATTTTTTTTGATTTGAATGTGGTTTGGTAAGTGACTTAATTGGTTGAAAATGGTTAAGTGTTGGGACTTTAAAGGGAATTTTTTAGTTTAGAATGTGGTTTGGTAAGTGACTTAGTTGGTTGAAACTGGTTAAGTGTAGAGACGTTAAAGGGGATTTTGTTTTTTGAATGTGGTTTTGTTTTGATACTTAGTTGATTGAAAATAATTAAGTGTAGGAACTTTAAAGGAGATTTTTTTGTTTTGAATGTGGTTTGGTAACTGACTTAGTTGTTTTAAAATGGTTAAGTGTATGAACTTTAAAGAGGATTTTGTGATTTGAAAGTGGTTTTGTTTTGATACTTAGTTAGTTGAAAATGGTTAAGTGTAGAGACTTTAAAGGATATTTTTTTTGTTTTGAATGTGGTTTGGTAACTGACTTAGTTGGTTTTAAATGGTTAAGTGTGTGGACTTTAAAGATGATTTTGTGTTTTGAATGTGGTTTTGTTTTGATACTTAGTTAGTTCAAAATGGATAAGTGTAGAGTTTTTAAAGGTGATTTTTTTTGTTTTCAATGTGGTTTGGTAAGTGACTTAGTTGGTTGAAAATGATTAAATGAAGGGACTTTAAAGGAGATTTTGTGTTTTGAATGTGGTTTTGTTTTGATAATTAGTTGATTGAAAATGGTTAAGTGTGGAGAATTTAAAGGAGATTTGTTTGTTTTGAATGTAATTTGGTAAGTGACTTAGTTGGTTTAAAATGGTTAAGTGTAGGGATTTTAAAGGGGATTTTGTGTTTTGAATGTGGTTTTGGTTTGATACATAGTTGGTTGAAAATGGTTAAGTGTAGGAACTTTAAAGGGAATTTTTTTTTTAATGAGGTTTTGTATGTGATTTAGTTGGTTGAAAATGGTTAAGTATAGGGACTTTATTGAGATTTTATATTTTGAATGAGGTTTTGTTTTGATACTTAGTTGGTTCAAGATGGTTAAATATAGGGACTTTAAAAGGAATTTTTTTCGTTTTGAATGTGATTTGGTAAGTAACTTAGTTGGTTGAAAATTGTTATGTGTAGGAACTTTAAATGAGATTTTGTGTTTTGAATATGCTTTTGTTTTAATACTTAGTTTCTTGAAAATGATTAACTATAGAGACTTTAAATGGATTTTTTTTAATGAGGTTTAGTAAGTGATTTATTTGGACGAAAATGGTTAAGTATAGTGACTTTAAAGGAGATTTTGTATTTTGAATGCGGTTTTGTTTTGATACTTAGTTGGTTCAAGAAGGTTAAATATAGGGACTTTAAAAGGAATTTTTATGTTTGGAATGTGGTTTGGTAAGTGACTTAGTTGGTTGAAAATGGTTAAGTGTAGGGAATTTAAAGGAGATTTTTTGTTTTGGAAGTGGTTTTCTTTTGATACTTAGTTGGTTGAAAATGATTAAGTATCGGGACTTTAAAGAGAGTTTTTTTGGTTTTGAATGTCGTTTGGTATGTGACTTAATTGGTTGAAAATGGTGAAGTGTAGGGACCTTAAAGGGAATTTTTTTGTTTAGAATGTGGTTTGGTAAGTGACTTAGTTGGTTGAAACTGGTTAAGTGTAGAGACTTTAAAGGAGATTTTGTGTTTTCAACGTGGTTTTATTTTGATACTTAGTTGGTTAAAAGTGATTAAGTGTAGGGACTTTAAAGGAGATTTTTTGTTTTGAATGTGGTTTGATAACTGACTTAGTTGGTTTAAAATGGTTAAGTGTGTGGACTTTAAAGATGATTTTGTGTTTTGAATGTGGTTTTGTTTTGATACTTAGTTAGTTCAAAATGGTTAAGTGTAGAGTTTGTAAAGGTGATTTTTTTGTTTTGAATGTGGTTTGGTAAGTGACTTAGTTGGTTGAAAATGGTTAAATGTAGGGATTTTAAAGGGGATTTTGTGTTTTGAATATGGTTTTGTTTTGATACTTAGTTGGTTGAAAATAATTAAGTGTAGGAACTTTAAAGGAGATTTTTGTGTTATGAATTTGGTTTTGGTTTCATACTTAGTTGATTGAAAATGGTTAAGTGTAGGGACTATAAAGGTAATTTTTTTTTTTAATGAGGTTTAGTAAGTGATTTATTTGGTTGAAAATGGATAAGTATAGAGACTTTAAAGGAGATTTTATATTTTTAATGAGGTTTTGTTTTGATACTTAGTTGGTTCAAGATGGTTAAATATAGGGACTCTAAAAGGAATTTTTTTGGTTTTGAATGTGGTTTTGTAAGTGACTTAATTGGTTAAAAATGGCTAAGTGTTGGGACTTTAAAGGGAATTTTTTAGTTTAGAATGTGGTTTGGTAAGTGACTTAGTTGGTTGAAACTGGTTAAGTTTAGAGACGTTAAAGGGGATTTTGTTTTTTGAATGTGGTTTTGTTTTGATACTTAGTTTGTTGAAAATAATTAAGTGTAGGAACTTTAAAGGAGATTTTTTTGTTTTGAATGTGGTTTGGTAACTGACTTAGTTGTTTTAAAATGGTTAAGTGTATGAACTTTAAAGAGGATTTTGTGATTTGAATGTGGTTTTGTTTTGATACTTAGTTAGTTGAAAATGGTTAAGTGTAGAGACTTTAAAGGAGATTTTTTTTGTTTTGAATGTGGTTTGGTAACTGACTTAGTTGTTTGAAAATGGTTAAGTGTAGGGACTATAAAGGTAATTTTTTTTTTTAATGAGGTTTAGTAAGTGATTTATTTGGTTGAAAATGGATAAGTATAGAGACTTTAAAGGAGATTTTATATTTTTAATGAGGTTTTGTTTTGATACTTAGTTGGTTCAAGATGGTTAAATATAGGGACTCTAAAAGGAATTTTTTTGGTTTTGAATGTGGTTTTGTAAGTGACTTAATTGGTTAAAAATGGCTAAGTGTTGGGACTTTAAAGGGAATTTTTTAGTTTAGAATGTGGTTTGGTAAGTGACTTAGTTGGTTGAAACTGGTTAAGTTTAGAGACGTTAAAGGGGATTTTGTTTTTTGAATGTGGTTTTGTTTTGATACTTAGTTGGTTGAAAATAATTAAGTGTAGGAACTTTAAAGGAGATTTTTTTGTTTTGAATGTGGTTTGGTAACTGACTTAGTTGTTTTAAAATGGTTAAGTGTATGAACTTTAAAGAGGATTTTGTGATTTGAATGTGGTTTTGTTTTGATACTTAGTTAGTTGAAAATGGTTAAGTGTAGAGACTTTAAAGGAGATTTTTTTTGTTTTGAATGTGGTTTGGTAACTGACTTAGTTGTTTGAAAATGGTTAAGTGTAGGGACTTTAAAGGGGATTTTGTGTTTTGAATGTTGTTTTGTTTTGATACTTAGTTGATTGAATATTGTTAAGTGTGGGGACATTTTAGTAGATTTTTTTATTTTGAGTGTGATTTGGTTAGTGACTTAGTTGGTTTAAAATAGTTAAATATAGGGATTTTAAAGGGGATTTTGTGTTTTGAATGTGGTTTTGTTTTGATACTTAGTTGGTTGAAAATAATTAAGTGTAGGAACTTTAAAGAAGATTTTTGTGTTTTGAATTTGGTTTTGGTTTCATACTTAGTTGATTGAACATGGTTAAGTGCAGGGACTATAAAGGGAATTTTTTTTTAATGAGGTTTAGTAAGTGATTTATTTGGTTGAAAATGGTTAAGTATAGAGACTTTAAAGGAGATTTTATATTTTTAATGAGGTTTTGTTTTGATACTTAGTTGGTTCAAGATGGTTAAATATAGGGACTCTAAAAGGAATTTTTTTTGTTTTGAATGTGGTTTGGTAAGTGACTTAATTGGTTGAAAATGGTTAAGTGTTGGGACTTTAAAGGGAATTTTTTAGTTTAGAATGTGGTTTGGTAAGTGACTTAGTTGGTTGAAACTGGTTAAGTGTAGAGACGTTAAAGGGGATTTTGTTTTTTGAATGTGGTTTTGTTTTGATACTTAGTTGGTTGAAAATAATTAAGTGTAGGAACTTTAAAGGAGATTTTTTTGTTTTGAATGTGGTTTGGTAACTGACTTAGTTGTTTTAAAATGGTTAAGTGTATGAACTTTAAAGAGGATTTTGTGATTTGAATGTGGTTTTGTTTTGATACTTAGTTAGTTGAAAATGGTTAAGTGTAGAGACTTTAAAGGAGATTTTTTTTGTTTTGAATGTGGTTTGGTAACTGACTTAGTTGTTTGAAAATGGTTAAGTGTAGGGACTATAAAGGTAATTTTTTTTTTTAATGAGGTTTAGTAAGTGATTTATTTGGTTGAAAATGGATAAGTATAGAGACTTTAAAGGAGATTTTATATTTTTAATGAGGTTTTGTTTTGATACTTAGTTGGTTCAAGATGGTTAAATATAGGGACTCTAAAAGGAATTTTTTTGGTTTTGAATGTGGTTTTGTAAGTGACTTAATTGGTTAAAAATGGCTAAGTGTTGGGACTTTAAAGGGAATTTTTTAGTTTAGAATGTGGTTTGGTAAGTGACTTAGTTGGTTGAAACTGGTTAAGTTTAGAGACGTTAAAGGGGATTTTGTTTTTTGAATGTGGTTTTGTTTTGATACTTAGTTGGTTGAAAATAATTAAGTGTAGGAACTTTAAAGGAGATTTTTTTGTTTTGAATGTGGTTTGGTAACTGACTTAGTTGTTTTAAAATGGTTAAGTGTATGAACTTTAAAGAGGATTTTGTGATTTGAATGTGGTTTTGTTTTGATACTTAGTTAGTTGAAAATGGTTAAGTGTAGAGACTTTAAAGGAGATTTTTTTTGTTTTGAATGTGGTTTGGTAACTGACTTAGTTGTTTGAAAATGGTTAAGTGTAGGGACTTTAAAGGGGATTTTGTGTTTTGAATGTTGTTTTGTTTTGATACTTAGTTGATTGAATATTGTTAAGTGTGGGGACATTTTAGTAGATTTTTTTATTTTGAGTGTGATTTGGTTAGTGACTTAGTTGGTTTAAAATAGTTAAATATAGGGATTTTAAAGGGGATTTTGTGTTTTGAATGTGGTTTTGTTTTGATACTTAGTTGGTTGAAAATAATTAAGTGTAGGAACTTTAAAGAAGATTTTTGTGTTTTGAATTTGGTTTTGGTTTCATACTTAGTTGATTGAACATGGTTAAGTGCAGGGACTATAAAGGGAATTTTTTTTTAATGAGGTTTAGTAAGTGATTTATTTGGTTGAAAATGGTTAAGTATAGAGACTTTAAAGGAGATTTTATATTTTTAATGAGGTTTTGTTTTGATACTTAGTTGGTTCAAGATGGTTAAATATAGGGACTCTAAAAGGAATTTTTTTTGTTTTGAATGTGGTTTGGTAAGTGACTTAATTGGTTGAAAATGGTTAAGTGTTGGGACTTTAAAGGGAATTTTTTAGTTTAGAATGTGGTTTGGTAAGTGACTTAGTTGGTTGAAACTGGTTAAGTGTAGAGACGTTAAAGGGGATTTTGTTTTTTGAATGTGGTTTTGTTTTGATACTTAGTTGGTTGAAAATAATTAAGTGTAGGAACTTTAAAGGAGATTTTTTTGTTTTGAATGTGGTTTGGTAACTGACTTAGTTGTTTTAAAATGGTTAAGTGTATGAACTTTAAAGAGGATTTTGTGATTTGAATGTGGTTTTGTTTTGATACTTAGTTAGTTGAAAATGGTTAAGTGTAGAGACTTTAAAGGAGATTTTTTTTGTTTTGAATGTGGTTTGGTAACTGACTTAGTTGTTTGAAAATGGTTAAGTGTAGGGACTATAAAGGTAATTTTTTTTTTTAATGAGGTTTAGTAAGTGATTTATTTGGTTGAAAATGGATAAGTATAGAGACTTTAAAGGAGATTTTATATTTTTAATGAGGTTTTGTTTTGATACTTAGTTGGTTCAAGATGGTTAAATATAGGGACTCTAAAAGGAATTTTTTTGGTTTTGAATGTGGTTTTGTAAGTGACTTAATTGGTTAAAAATGGCTAAGTGTTGGGACTTTAAAGGGAATTTTTTAGTTTAGAATGTGGTTTGGTAAGTGACTTAGTTGGTTGAAACTGGTTAAGTTTAGAGACGTTAAAGGGGATTTTGTTTTTTGAATGTGGTTTTGTTTTGATACTTAGTTGGTTGAAAATAATTAAGTGTAGGAACTTTAAAGGAGATTTTTTTGTTTTGAATGTGGTTTGGTAACTGACTTAGTTGTTTTAAAATGGTTAAGTGTATGAACTTTAAAGAGGATTTTGTGATTTGAATGTGGTTTTGTTTTGATACTTAGTTAGTTGAAAATGGTTAAGTGTAGAGACTTTAAAGGAGATTTTTTTTGTTTTGAATGTGGTTTGGTAACTGACTTAGTTGTTTGAAAATGGTTAAGTGTAGGGACTTTAAAGGGGATTTTGTGTTTTGAATGTTGTTTTGTTTTGATACTTAGTTGATTGAATATTGTTAAGTGTGGGGACATTTTAGTAGATTTTTTTATTTTGAGTGTGATTTGGTTAGTGACTTAGTTGGTTTAAAATAGTTAAATATAGGGATTTTAAAGGGGATTTTGTGTTTTGAATGTGGTTTTGTTTTGATACTTAGTTGGTTGAAAATAATTAAGTGTAGGAACTTTAAAGAAGATTTTTGTGTTTTGAATTTGGTTTTGGTTTCATACTTAGTTGATTGAACATGGTTAAGTGCAGGGACTATAAAGGGAATTTTTTTTTAATGAGGTTTAGTAAGTGATTTATTTGGTTGAAAATGGTTAAGTATAGAGACTTTAAAGGAGATTTTATATTTTTAATGAGGTTTTGTTTTGATACTTAGTTGGTTCAAGATGGTTAAATATAGGGACTCTAAAAGGAATTTTTTTTGTTTTGAATGTGGTTTGGTAAGTGACTTAATTGGTTGAAAATGGTTAAGTGTTGGGACTTTAAAGGGAATTTTTTAGTTTAGAATGTGGTTTGGTAAGTGACTTAGTTGGTTGAAACTGGTTAAGTGTAGAGACGTTAAAGGGGATTTTGTTTTTTGAATGTGGTTTTGTTTTGATACTTAGTTGGTTGAAAATAATTAAGTGTAGGAACTTTAAAGGAGATTTTTTTGTTTTGAATGTGGTTTGGTAACTGACTTAGTTGTTTTAAAATGGTTAAGTGTATGAACTTTAAAGAGGATTTTGTGATTTGAATGTGGTTTTGTTTTGATACTTAGTTAGTTGAAAATGGTTAAGTGTAGAGACTTTAAAGGAGATTTTTTTTGTTTTGAATGTGGTTTGGTAACTGACTTAGTTGTTTGAAAATGGTTAAGTGTAGGGACTATAAAGGTAATTTTTTTTTTTAATGAGGTTTAGTAAGTGATTTATTTGGTTGAAAATGGATAAGTATAGAGACTTTAAAGGAGATTTTATATTTTTAATGAGGTTTTGTTTTGATACTTAGTTGGTTCAAGATGGTTAAATATAGGGACTCTAAAAGGAATTTTTTTGGTTTTGAATGTGGTTTTGTAAGTGACTTAATTGGTTAAAAATGGCTAAGTGTTGGGACTTTAAAGGGAATTTTTTAGTTTAGAATGTGGTTTGGTAAGTGACTTAGTTGGTTGAAACTGGTTAAGTTTAGAGACGTTAAAGGGGATTTTGTTTTTTGAATGTGGTTTTGTTTTGATACTTAGTTGGTTGAAAATAATTAAGTGTAGGAACTTTAAAGGAGATTTTTTTGTTTTGAATGTGGTTTGGTAACTGACTTAGTTGTTTTAAAATGGTTAAGTGTATGAACTTTAAAGAGGATTTTGTGATTTGAATGTGGTTTTGTTTTGATACTTAGTTAGTTGAAAATGGTTAAGTGTAGAGACTTTAAAGGAGATTTTTTTTGTTTTGAATGTGGTTTGGTAACTGACTTAGTTGTTTGAAAATGGTTAAGTGTAGGGACTTTAAAGGGGATTTTGTGTTTTGAATGTTGTTTTGTTTTGATACTTAGTTGATTGAATATTGTTAAGTGTGGGGACATTTTAGTAGATTTTTTTATTTTGAGTGTGATTTGGTTAGTGACTTAGTTGGTTTAAAATAGTTAAATATAGGGATTTTAAAGGGGATTTTGTGTTTTGAATGTGGTTTTGTTTTGATACTTAGTTGGTTGAAAATAATTAAGTGTAGGAACTTTAAAGAAGATTTTTGTGTTTTGAATTTGGTTTTGGTTTCATACTTAGTTGATTGAACATGGTTAAGTGCAGGGACTATAAAGGGAATTTTTTTTTAATGAGGTTTAGTAAGTGATTTATTTGGTTGAAAATGGTTAAGTATAGAGACTTTAAAGGAGATTTTATATTTTTAATGAGGTTTTGTTTTGATACTTAGTTGGTTCAAGATGGTTAAATATAGGGACTCTAAAAGGAATTTTTTTTGTTTTGAATGTGGTTTGGTAAGTGACTTAATTGGTTGAAAATGGTTAAGTGTTGGGACTTTAAAGGGAATTTTTTAGTTTAGAATGTGGTTTGGTAAGTGACTTAGTTGGTTGAAACTGGTTAAGTGTAGAGACGTTAAAGGGGATTTTGTTTTTTGAATGTGGTTTTGTTTTGATACTTAGTTGGTTGAAAATAATTAAGTGTAGGAACTTTAAAGGAGATTTTTTTGTTTTGAATGTGGTTTGGTAACTGACTTAGTTGTTTTAAAATGGTTAAGTGTATGAACTTTAAAGAGGATTTTGTGATTTGAATGTGGTTTTGTTTTGATACTTAGTTAGTTGAAAATGGTTAAGTGTAGAGACTTTAAAGGAGATTTTTTTTGTTTTGAATGTGGTTTGGTAACTGACTTAGTTGTTTGAAAATGGTTAAGTGTAGGGACTTTAAAGGGGATTTTGTGTTTTGAATGTTGTTTTGTTTTGATACTTAGTTGATTGAATATTGTTAAGTGTGGGGACATTTTAGTAGATTTTTTTATTTTGAGTGTGATTTGGTTAGTGACTTAGTTGGTTTAAAATAGTTAAATATAGGGATTTTAAAGGGGATTTTGTGTTTTGAATGTGGTTTTGTTTTGATACTTAGTTGGTTGAAAATAATTAAGTGTAGGAACTTTAAAGAAGATTTTTGTGTTTTGAATTTGGTTTTGGTTTCATACTTAGTTGATTGAACATGGTTAAGTGCAGGGACTATAAAGGGAATTTTTTTTTAATGAGGTTTAGTAAGTGATTTATTTGGTTGAAAATGGTTAAGTATAGAGACTTTAAAGGAGATTTTATATTTTTAATGAGGTTTTGTTTTGATACTTAGTTGGTTCAAGATGGTTAAATATAGGGACTCTAAAAGGAATTTTTTTTGTTTTGAATGTGGTTTGGTAAGTGACTTAATTGGTTGAAAATGGTTAAGTGTTGGGACTTTAAAGGGAATTTTTTAGTTTAGAATGTGGTTTGGTAAGTGACTTAGTTGGTTGAAACTGGTTAAGTGTAGAGACGTTAAAGGGGATTTTGTTTTTTGAATGTGGTTTTGTTTTGATACTTAGTTGATTGAAAATAATTAAGTGTAGGAACTTTAAAGCAGATTTTTTTGTTTTGAATGTGGTTTGGTAACTGACTTAGTTGTTTTAAAATGGTTAAGTGTATTAACTTTAAAGAGGATTTTGTGATTTGAATGTGGTTTTGTTTTGATACTTAGTTAGTTGAAAATGGTTAAGTGTAGAGACTTTAAAGGAGATTTTTTTTGTTTTGAATGTGGTTTGGTAACTGACTTAGTTGGTTGAAAATGGTTAAGTGTAGGGACTTTAAAGGGGATTTTGTGTTTTGAATGTGGTTTTGGTTTGATACTTAGTTGGTTGAAGATGGTTAAGTGTAGGGACTTTAAAGTAATTTTTTTTTTAATGAGGTTTAGTAAGTGATTTATTTGGTCAAAAATGGTTAAGTATAGGGACTTTAAAGGAGATTTTATATTTTGAATTAGGTTTTGTTTTGATACTTAGTTGGTTCAAGATGGTTAAAATAGGGACTTTAAAAGGAATTTTTTTTGTTTTGAATGTGGTTTGGTAAGTGACTTAGTTGGTTGAAAATGGTTAAGTGTAGGGACTTTAAATGAGATTTTGTGATTTGAATATTCTTTTGTTTTAATACTTAGTTGGTTGAAAATGGTGAAGTGTAGGGACTTTAAAGGAAATTTTTTTGTTTAGAATGTGGTTTGGTAAGTGACTTAGTTGGTTGAAACTGGTTAAGTGTAGATACTTTAAAGGAGATTTTGTGTTTTGTATGTGGTTTTATTTTGATACTTAGTTGGTTAAAAGTGATTAAGTGTAGGGACTTTAAAGGAGATTTTTAGTTTTGAATGTGGTTTGATAACTGACTTAGTTTGTTTAAAATGGTTAAGTATGTGGACTTTAAAGATGATTTTGTGTTTTGAATGTGGTTTTGTTTTGATACTTAGTTAGTTCAAAATGGTTAAGTGTAGAGTTTTTAAAGGTGATTTTTTTTGTTTTGAATGTGGTTTGGTAAGTGACTTAGTTGGTTGAAAATGATTAAGTGAAGGGACTTTAAAGGAGATTTTGTGTTTTGAATGTGGTTTTGTTTTGATACTTAGTTGATTGAAAATGGTTAAGTCTGGGGAATTTAAAGGAGATTTGTTTGTTTTGAATGTAATTTGGTTAGTGACTTAGTTGGTTTAAAATAGTTAAATAAAATGATTTTAAAGGGGATTTTGTGTTTTGAATGTGGTTATGTTTTGATACTTAGTTGGTTGAAAATAATTAAGTGTAGGAACTTTAAAAGAGATTTTTGTGTTTTGAATTTGGTTTTGGTTTCATACTTAGTTGATTGAAAATGGTTAAGTGCAGGGACTATAAAGGTAATTTTTTTTTTAATGAGGTTTAGTAAGTGATTTATTTGGTTGAAAATGGATAAGTATAGAGACTTTAAAGGAGATTTTATATTTTTAATGAGGTTTTGTTTTGATACTTAGTTGGTTCAAGATGGTTAAATATAGGGACTCTAAAAGGAATTTTTTTTGTTTTGAATGTGGTTTTGTAAGTGACTTAATTGGTTGAAAATGGCTATGTGTTGGGACTTTAAAGGGAATTTTTTAGTTTAGAATGTGGTTTGGTAAGTGACTTAGTTGGTTGAAACTGGTTAAGTTTAGAGACGTTAAAGGGGATTTTGTTTTTTGAATGTGGTTTTGTTTTGATACTTAGTTGATTGAAAATAATTAAGTGTAGGAACTTTAAAGGAGATTTTTACGTTTTGAATGTGGTTTGGTAACTGACTTAGTTGTTTTAAAATGGTTAAGTGTATGAACTTTAAAGAGGATTTTGTGATTTGAATGTGGTTTTGTTTTGATACTTAGTTGAAAATGGTTAAGTGTAGAGACTTTAAAGGAGATTTTTTTTGTTTTGAATGTGGTTTGGTAACTGACTTAGTTGGTTGAAAATGGTTAAGTGTAGGGACTTTAAAGGGGATTTTGTGTTTTGAATGTGGTTTTGTTATGATACTTAGTTGATTGAAAATTGTTAAGTGTGGGGACTTTTTTGTAGATTTTTTTGTTTTGAGTGTGATTTGGTTAGTGACTTAGTTGGTTTAAAATAGTTAAATGTAGGGATTTTAAAGGTGATTTTGTGTTTTGAATGTGGTTTTGTTTTGATACTTAGTTGGTTGAAAATAATTAAGTGTAGGAACTTTAAAGGAGATTTTTGTGTTTTGAATTTGGTTTTGGTTTCATACTTAGTTGATTGAAAATGGTTTAGTGCAGGGACTATAAAGGGAATTTTTTTTTTAATTAGGTTTAGTAAGTGATTTATTTCGTTGAAAATGGTTAAGTATAGAGACTTTAAAGGAGATTTTATATTTTTAATAAGGTTTTGTTTTGATACTTAGTTGGTTCAAGATGGTTAAATATAGGGACTCTAAAAGGAATTTTTTTTGTTTTGAATGTGGTTTGGTAAGTGACTTAATTGGTTGAAAATGGTTAAGTGTTGGGACTTTAAAGGGAATTTTTTAGTTTAGAATGTGGTTTGGTAAGTGAGTTAGTTGGTTGAAACTGGTTAAGTGTAAAGACGTTAAAGGGGATTTTGTTTTTTGAATGTGGTTTTGTTTTGATACTTAATTGGTTGAAAATAATTAAGTGTAGGAACTTTAAAGGAGATTTTTTTGTTTTGAATGTGGTTTGGTAACTGACTTAGTTGTTTTAAAATGGTTAAGTGTATGAACTTTAAAGAGGATTTTGTGATTTGAATGTGGTTTTGTTTTGATACTTAGTTAGTTGAAAATGGTTAAGTGTAGAGACTTTAAAGGAGATTTTTTTTGTTTAGAATGTGGTTTGGTAACTGACATAGTTGGTTGAAAATGGTTAAGTGTAGGGACTTTAAAGGGGATTTTGTGTTTTGAATGTGGTTTTGTTTTGATACTTAGTTATTTGAAAATGGTTAAGTGTAGGGACTTTAAAGCGGATTTTGTGTTTTGAATGTGGTTTTGGTTTGATACTTAGTTGGTTGAAGATGGTTAAGTGTAGGGACTTTAAAGTGATTTTTTTTTAATGAGGTTTAGTAAGTGATTTATTTGGTCAAAAATGGTTAAGTATAGGGACTTTAAAGGAGATTTTATATTTTGAATTAGGTTTTGTTTTGATACTTAGTTGGTTCAAGATGGTTAAAAATAGGGACTTTAAAAGGAATTTTTTTTGTTTTGAATGTGGTTTGGTAAGTGACTTAGATGGTTGAAGCTGGTTAAGTGTAGGGACTTTAAATGAGATTTTGTGATTTGAATATGCTTTTGTTTTAATACTTAGTTGGTTGAAAATGGTGAAGTGTAGGGACTTTAAAGGGAATTTTTTTGTTTAGAATGTGGTTTGGTAAGTGACTTAGTTGGTTGAAACTGTTTAAGTGTAGATACTTTAAAGGAGATTTTGTGTTTTGTATGTGGTTTTATTTTGATACTTAGTTGGTTAAAAGTGATTAAGTGTAGGGACTTTAAAGGAGATTTTTTGTTTTGAATGTGGTTTGATAACTGACTTAGTTTGTTTAAAATGGTTAAGTATGTGGACTTTAAAGATGATTTTGTGTTTTGAATGTGGTTTTGTTTTGATACTTAGTTAGTTCAAAATGGTTAAGTGTAGAGTTTTTAAAGGTGATTTTTTTTGTTTTGAATGTGGTTTGGTAAGTGACTTAGTTGGTTCAAAATGATTAAGTGAAGGGACTTTAAAGGAGATTTTGTGTTTTGAATGTGGTTTTGCTTTGATACTTAGTTGATTGAAAATGGTTAAGTCTGGGGAATTTAAAGGAGATTTGTTTGTTTTGAATGTAATTTGGTAAGTGACTTAGTTGGTTTAAAATGGTTAAGTGTAGGGATTTTAAAGGGGATTTTGTGTTTTGAATGTGGTTTTGGTTTGATACATAGTTGGTTGAAAATGGTTATGTGTAGGAACTTTAAAGGCAATTTTTTTTTTAATAAGGTTTTGTATGTGATTTAGTTGGTTGAAAATGGTTAAGTATAGGGACTTTAAAGGAGATTTTATATTTTGAATTAGGTTTTGTTTTGATACTTAGTTGGTTCAAGATGGTTAAAAATAGGGACTTTAAAAGGAATTTTTTTTGTTTTGAATGTGGTTTGGTAAGTGACTTAGTTGGTTGAAAATGGTTAAGTGTAGGGACTTTAAATGCGATTTTGTGCTTTGAATATGCTTTTGTTTTAATACTTAGTTGGTTGAAAATGGTGAAGTGTAGGGACTTTAAAGGGAATTTTTTTGTTTAGAATGTGGTTTGGTAAGTGACTTAGTTGGTTGAAACTGGTTAAGTGTCGATACTTTAAAGGAGATTTTGTGTTTTGTATGTGGTTTTATTTTGATAGTTAGTTGGTTAAAAGTGATTAAGTGTAGGGACTTTAAAGGAGATTTTTTGTTTTGAATGTGGTTTGATAACTTACTTAGTTTGTTTAAAATGGTTAAGTATGTGGACTTTAAAGATGATTTTGTGTTTTGAATGTGGTTTTGTTTTGATACTTAGTTAGTTCAAAATGGTTAAGTGTAGAGTTTTTAACGGTGATTTTTTTTTTTTTGAATGTGGTTTGGTAAGTGACTTAGTTGGTTCAAAATGATTAAGTGAAGGGACTTTGAAGGAGATTTTGTGTTTTGAATGTGGTTTTGTTTTGATACTTAGTTGATTGAAAATGGTTAAGTCTGGGGAATTTAAAGGAGATTTGTTTGTTTTGAATGTAATTTGGTTAGTGACTTAGTTGGTTTAAAATAGTTAAATATAATGATTTTAAAGGGGATTTTGTGTTTTGAATGTGGTTTTGTTTTGATACTTAGTTGGTTGAAAATAATTAAGTGTAGGAACTTTAAAGGAGATTTTTTTGTTTTGAATTTGGTTTTGGTTTCATACTTAGTTGATTGAAAATGGTTAAGTGCAGGGACTATAAAGGTAAATTTTTTTTTTATGAGGTTTAGTAAGTGATTTATTTGGTTGAAAATGGATAAGTATAGAGACTTTAAAGGAGATTTTATATTTTGAATTAGGTTTTGTTTTGATACTTAGTTGGTTCAAGATGGTTAAAAATAGGGACTTTAAAAGGAATTTTTTTTGTTTTGAATGTGGTTTGGTAAGTGACTTAGTTGGTTGAAAATGGTTAAGTGTAGGGACTTTAAATGAGATTTTGTGATTTGAATATGCTTTTGTTTTAATACTTAGTTGGTTGAAAATGGTGAAGTGTAGGGACTTTAATGGGAATTTTTTTGTTTAGAATGTGGTTTGGTACGTGACTTAGTTGGTTGAAACTGGTTAAGTGTAGATACTTTAAAGGAGATTTTGTGTTTTGTATGTGGTTTTATTTTGATACTTAGTTGGTTAAAAGTGATTAAGTGTAGGGACTTTAAAGGAGATTTTTTGTTTTGAATGTGGTTTGATAACTGACTTAGTTTGTTTAAAATGGTTAAGTATGTGGACTTTAAAGATGATTTTGTGTTTTGAATGTGGTTTTGTTTTGATACTTAGTTAGTTCAAAATGGTTAAGTGTAGGAACTTTAAAGGGAATTTTTTTTTTAATGAGGTTTTGTATGTGATTTAGTTGGTTGAAAATGGTTAAGTATAGGGACTTTAAAGGAGATTTTATATTTTGAATGAGGTTTAGTTTTGATACTTAGTTGGTTCAAGATGGTTAAATATAGGGACTTTAAAAGGAATTTTTTTCGTTTTGAATGTGATTTGGTAAGTAACTTAGTTGGTTGAAAATGGTTAAGTGTAGGAACTTTAAATGAGATTTTGTGTTTTGAATATGCTTTTGTTTTAATACTTAGTTGCTTGAAAATGATTAACCATAGAGACTTTAAAGGGATTTTTTTTTAATGAGGTTTAGTAAGTGATTTATTTGGACGAAAATGGTTAAGTATAGGGACTTTAAAGGAGATTTTGTATTTTGAATGCGGTTTTGTTTTGATACTTAGTTGGTTCAAGAAGGTTAAATATAGGGACTTTAAAAGGAAGTTTTTTGTTTTGAATGTGGTTTGGTAAGTGACTTAGTTGGTTGAAAATGGTTAAGTGTAGGGACTTTAAAGGAGATTTTGTGTTTTGAAAGTGGTTTTCTTTTGATACTTAGTTGGTTGAAAATGATTAAGAATAGGGACTTTAAAAAGAGTTTTTTTTTGGTTTTGAATGTCGTTTGGTACGTGACTTAATTGGTTGAAAATGGTGAAGTGTAGGGACTTTAAAGGAAATTTTTTTGTTTAGAATGTGGTTTGGTAAGTGACTTAGTTGGTTGAAACTGGTTAAGTGTAGAGACTTTAAAGGGGATTTTGTGTTTTGAATGTGGTTTTATTTTGATACTTAGTTGGTTAAAAGTGATTAAGTGTAGGGACTTTAAAGGAGGTTTTTTGTTTTGAATGTGGTTTGATAACTGACTTAGTTGGTTTAAAATGGTTAAGTGTGTGGACTTTAAAGATGATTTTGTGTTTTGAATGTGGTTTTGTTTTGATACTTAGTTAGTTCAAAATGGTTAAGTGTAGAGTTTGTAAAGGTGATTTTTTTTGTTTTGAATGTGGTTTGGTAAGTGACTTAGTTGGTTGAAAATGGTTAAGTGAAGGGACTTTAAAGGAGATTTTGTGTTTTTAATGTGGTTTTGTTTTGAGACTTAGTTGATTGAAAATGGTTAAGTGTGGGGAATTTAAAGGAGATTTGTTTGTTTTGAATGTAATTTGGTAAGTGACTTAGTTGGTTTAAAATGGTGAAGTGTAGGAATTTTAGAGGGGATTTTGTGTTTTGAATGTGGTTTTGGTTTGATACATAGTTAGTTGAAAATGGTTAAGTGTAGGAACTTTAAAGGGAATTTTTTTTTTAATGAGGTTTTGTAAGTGATTTAGTTGGTTGAAAATGGTTAAGTATTGGGACTTTAAAGGAGATTTTATATTTTGAATGAGGTTTTGTTTTGATACTTAGTTGGTTCAAGATGGTTAAATATAGGGACTTTAAAAGGAATTTTTATTTTTTTTGAATGTGATTTGGTAAGTAACATAGTTGGTTGAAAATGGTTAAGTGTAGGAACTTTAAATGAGATTTTGTGTTTTGAATATGCTTTTGTTTTAATACTTAGTTGCTTGAAAATGATTAACTATAGAGACTTTAAAGGGAATTTTTTTTTTTAATGAGGTTTAGTAAGTGATTTATTTGGACGAAAATGGTTAAGTATAGGAACTTTAAAGGAGATTTAATATTTTGAATGAGGTTTTAATTTGATACTTAGTTGGTTCAAGATGGTTAAATATAGGGACTTTAAAAGGAATTTTTTTCGTTTTGAATGTGATTTGGTAAGTAACTTAGTTGGTTGAAAATGGTTAAGTGTACGAACTTTAAATGAGATTTTGTGTTTTGAATATGCTTTTGTTTTAATACTTAGTTGCTTGAAAATGATTAACCATAGAGACTTTAAAGGGATTTTTTTTTTAATGAGGTTTAGTAAGTGATTTATTTGGACGAAAATGGTTAAGTATAGGGACTTTAAAGGAGATTTTGTATTTTGAATGCGGTTTTGTTTTGATACTTAGTTGGTTCAAGAAGGTTAAATATAGGGACTTTAAAAGGAATTTTTTTGTTTTGAATGTGGTTTGGTAAGTGACTTAGTTGGTTGAAAATGGTTAAGTGTAGGGACTTTAAAGGAGATTTTGTATTTTGAAAGTGGTTTTCTTTTGATACTTAGTTGGTTGAAAATGATTAAGTATAGGTACTTTAAAAAGAGTTTTTTTTTGGTTTTGAATGTCGTTTGGTACGTGACTTAATTGGTTGAAAATGGTGAAGTGTAGGGACTTTAAAGGAAATTTTTTTGTTTAGAATGTGGTTTGGTAAGTGACTTAGTTGGTTGAAACTGGTTAAGTGTAGAGACTTTAAAGGGGATTTTGTGTTTTGAATGTGGTTTTATTTTGATACTTAGTTGGTTAAAAGTGATTAAGTGTAGGGACTTTAAAGGAGGTTTTTTGTTTTGAATGTGGTTTGATAACTGACTTAGTTGGTTTAAAATGGTTAAGTGTGTGGACTTTAAAGATGATTTTGTGTTTTGAATGTGGTTTTGTTTTGATACTTAGTTAGTTCAAAATGGTTAAGTGTAGAGTTTGTAAAGGTGATTTTTTTTGTTTTGAATGTGGTTTGTTAAGTGACTTAGATGGTTGAAAATGGTTAAGTGAAGGGACTTTAAAGGAGATTTTGTGTTTTTAATGTGGTTTTGTTTTGAGACTTAGTTGATTGAAAATGGTTAAGTGTGGGGAATTTAAAGGAGATTTGTTTGTTTTGAATGTAATTTGGTAAGTGACTTAGTTGGTTTAAAATGGTGAAGTGTAGGTATTTTAGAGGGGAATTTGTGTTTTTAATGTGGTTTTGGTTTGATACATAGTTAGTTGAAAATGGTTAAGTGTAGGAACTTTAAAGGGAATTTTTTTTTAATGAGGTTTTGTAAGTGATTTAGTTGGTTGAAAATGGTTAAGTATAGGGACTTTAAAGGAGATTTTATATTTTGAATGAGGTTTTGTTTTGATACTTAGTTGGTTCAAGATGGTTAAATATAGCGACTTTAAAAGGAATTTTTTTTGTTTTGAATGTGATTAGTAAGTAACATAGTTGGTTGAAAATGGTTAAGTGTAGGAACTTTAAATGAGATTTTGTGTTTTGAATATGCTTTTGTTTTAATACTTAGATGCTTGTTTTAAAGGGATTTTTTTTTTTAATGAGGTTTAGTGAGTGATTTATTTGGACGAAAATGGTTAAGTATAGGGACTTTAAAGGAGATTTAATATTTTGAATGAGGTTTTAATTTGATACTTAGTTGGTTCAAGATTGTTAAATATACGGACTTTAAAAAGAATTTTTTTTGTTTTGAATGTGGTTTGGTAAGTGACTTAGTTGGTTGAAAATGGTTAAGTGTAGGGACTTTAAATAAGATTTTGTGCTTTGAATATGCTTTTGTTTTTATACTTAGTTGGTTGAAAATGATTAAGTATAGGGACTTTAAAGGGAATTTTTTAGTTTAGAATGTGGTTTGGTAAGTGACTTAGTTGGTTGAAACTGGTTAAGTGTAGGGACTTTAAAGGAAATTTTTTTGTTTAGAATGTGGTTTGGTAAGTGACTTAGTTGGTTGAAACTGGTTAAGTGTAGAGACTTTAAAGGGGATTTTGTGTTTTGAATGTGGTTTTATTTTGATACTTAGTTGGTTAAAAGTGATTAAGTGTAGGGACTTTAAAGGAGGTTTTTTGTTTTGAATGTGGTTTGATAACTGACTTAGTTGGTTTAAAATGGTTAAGTGTGTGGACTTTAAAGATGATTTTGTGTTTTGAATGTGGTTTTGTTTTGATACTTAGTTAGTTCAAAATGGTTAAGTGTAGAGTTTGTAAAGGTGATTTTTTTTGTTTTGAATGTGGTTTGTTAAGTGACTTAGATGGTTGAAAATGGTTAAGTGAAGGGACTTTAAAGGAGATTTTGTGTTTTTAATGTGGTTTTGTTTTGAGACTTAGTTGATTGAAAATGGTTAAGTGTGGGGAATTTAAAGGAGATTTGTTTGTTTTGAATGTAATTTGGTAAGTGACTTAGTTGGTTTAAAATGGTGAAGTGTAGGTATTTTAGAGGGGAATTTGTGTTTTTAATGTGGTTTTGGTTTGATACATAGTTAGTTGAAAATGGTTAAGTGTAGGAACTTTAAAGGGAATTTTTTTTTAATGAGGTTTTGTAAGTGATTTAGTTGGTTGAAAATGGTTAAGTATAGGGACTTTAAAGGAGATTTTATATTTTGAATGAGGTTTTGTTTTGATACTTAGTTGGTTCAAGATGGTTAAATATAGCGACTTTAAAAGGAATTTTTTTTGTTTTGAATGTGATTAGTAAGTAACATAGTTGGTTGAAAATGGTTAAGTGTAGGAACTTTAAATGAGATTTTGTGTTTTGAATATGCTTTTGTTTTAATACTTAGATGCTTGTTTTAAAGGGATTTTTTTTTTTAATGAGGTTTAGTGAGTGATTTATTTGGACGAAAATGGTTAAGTATAGGGACTTTAAAGGAGATTTAATATTTTGAATGAGGTTTTAATTTGATACTTAGTTGGTTCAAGATTGTTAAATATACGGACTTTAAAAAGAATTTTTTTTGTTTTGAATGTGGTTTGGTAAGTGACTTAGTTGGTTGAAAATGGTTAAGTGTAGGGACTTTAAATAAGATTTTGTGCTTTGAATATGCTTTTGTTTTTATACTTAGTTGGTTGAAAATGATTAAGTATAGGGACTTTAAAGGGAATTTTTTAGTTTAGAATGTGGTTTGGTAAGTGACTTAGTTGGTTGAAACTGGTTAAGTGTAGGGACTTTAAAGGAAATTTTTTTGTTTAGAATGTGGTTTGGTAAGTGACTTAGTTGGTTGAAACTGGTTAAGTGTAGAGACTTTAAAGGGGATTTTGTGTTTTGAATGTGGTTTTATTTTGATACTTAGTTGGTTAAAAGTGATTAAGTGTAGGGACTTTAAAGGAGGTTTTTTGTTTTGAATGTGGTTTGATAACTGACTTAGTTGGTTTAAAATGGTTAAGTGTGTGGACTTTAAAGATGATTTTGTGTTTTGAATGTGGTTTTGTTTTGATACTTAGTTAGTTCAAAATGGTTAAGTGTAGAGTTTGTAAAGGTGATTTTTTTTGTTTTGAATGTGGTTTGTTAAGTGACTTAGATGGTTGAAAATGGTTAAGTGAAGGGACTTTAAAGGAGATTTTGTGTTTTTAATGTGGTTTTGTTTTGAGACTTAGTTGATTGAAAATGGTTAAGTGTGGGGAATTTAAAGGAGATTTGTTTGTTTTGAATGTAATTTGGTAAGTGACTTAGTTGGTTTAAAATGGTGAAGTGTAGGTATTTTAGAGGGGAATTTGTGTTTTTAATGTGGTTTTGGTTTGATACATAGTTAGTTGAAAATGGTTAAGTGTAGGAACTTTAAAGGGAATTTTTTTTTAATGAGGTTTTGTAAGTGATTTAGTTGGTTGAAAATGGTTAAGTATAGGGACTTTAAAGGAGATTTTATATTTTGAATGAGGTTTTGTTTTGATACTTAGTTGGTTCAAGATGGTTAAATATAGCGACTTTAAAAGGAATTTTTTTTGTTTTGAATGTGATTAGTAAGTAACATAGTTGGTTGAAAATGGTTAAGTGTAGGAACTTTAAATGAGATTTTGTGTTTTGAATATGCTTTTGTTTTAATACTTAGATGCTTGTTTTAAAGGGATTTTTTTTTTTAATGAGGTTTAGTGAGTGATTTATTTGGACGAAAATGGTTAAGTATAGGGACTTTAAAGGAGATTTAATATTTTGAATGAGGTTTTAATTTGATACTTAGTTGGTTCAAGATTGTTAAATATACGGACTTTAAAAAGAATTTTTTTTGTTTTGAATGTGGTTTGGTAAGTGACTTAGTTGGTTGAAAATGGTTAAGTGTAGGGACTTTAAATAAGATTTTGTGCTTTGAATATGCTTTTGTTTTTATACTTAGTTGGTTGAAAATGATTAAGTATAGGGACTTTAAAGGGAATTTTTTAGTTTAGAATGTGGTTTGGTAAGTGACTTAGTTGGTTGAAACTGGTTAAGTGTAGGGACTTTAAAGGAAATTTTTTTGTTTAGAATGTGGTTTGGTAAGTGACTTAGTTGGTTGAAACTGGTTAAGTGTAGAGACTTTAAAGGGGATTTTGTGTTTTGAATGTGGTTTTATTTTGATACTTAGTTGGTTAAAAGTGATTAAGTGTAGGGACTTTAAAGGAGGTTTTTTGTTTTGAATGTGGTTTGATAACTGACTTAGTTGGTTTAAAATGGTTAAGTGTGTGGACTTTAAAGATGATTTTGTGTTTTGAATGTGGTTTTGTTTTGATACTTAGTTAGTTCAAAATGGTTAAGTGTAGAGTTTGTAAAGGTGATTTTTTTTGTTTTGAATGTGGTTTGTTAAGTGACTTAGATGGTTGAAAATGGTTAAGTGAAGGGACTTTAAAGGAGATTTTGTGTTTTTAATGTGGTTTTGTTTTGAGACTTAGTTGATTGAAAATGGTTAAGTGTGGGGAATTTAAAGGAGATTTGTTTGTTTTGAATGTAATTTGGTAAGTGACTTAGTTGGTTTAAAATGGTGAAGTGTAGGTATTTTAGAGGGGAATTTGTGTTTTTAATGTGGTTTTGGTTTGATACATAGTTAGTTGAAAATGGTTAAGTGTAGGAACTTTAAAGGGAATTTTTTTTTAATGAGGTTTTGTAAGTGATTTAGTTGGTTGAAAATGGTTAAGTATAGGGACTTTAAAGGAGATTTTATATTTTGAATGAGGTTTTGTTTTGATACTTAGTTGGTTCAAGATGGTTAAATATAGCGACTTTAAAAGGAATTTTTTTTGTTTTGAATGTGATTAGTAAGTAACATAGTTGGTTGAAAATGGTTAAGTGTAGGAACTTTAAATGAGATTTTGTGTTTTGAATATGCTTTTGTTTTAATACTTAGATGCTTGTTTTAAAGGGATTTTTTTTTTTAATGAGGTTTAGTGAGTGATTTATTTGGACGAAAATGGTTAAGTATAGGGACTTTAAAGGAGATTTAATATTTTGAATGAGGTTTTAATTTGATACTTAGTTGGTTCAAGATGGTTAAATATACGGACTTTAAAAAGAATTTTTTTTGTTTTGAATGTGGTTTGGTAAGTGACTTAGTTGGTTGAAAATGGTTAAGTGTAGGGACTTTAAATAAGATTTTGTGCTTTGAATATGCTTTTGTTTTTATACTTAGTTGGTTGAAAATGATTAAGTATAGGGACTTTAAAGGGAATTTTTTAGTTTAGAATGTGGTTTGGTAAGTGACTTAGTTGGTTGAAACTGGTTAAGTGTAGGGACTTTAAAGGAAATTTTTTTGTTTAGAATGTGGTTTGGTAAGTGACTTAGTTGGTTGAAACTGGTTAAGTGTAAAGACTTTAAAGGGGATTTTGTGTTTTGAATGTGGTTTTATTTTGATACTTAGTTGGTTGAAAATAATTAAGTGTAGGAACTTTAAAGGAGATTTTTTTGTTTTGAATGTGGTTTGGTAACTGACTTAGTTGGTTTAAAATGGTTAAGTGTATGCACTTTAAAGAGGATTTTGTGTTTTGAATGTGGTTTTGTTTTGTTACTTAGTTAGTTGAAAATGGTTACGTGTAGAGACTTTAAAGAAGATTTTTTTTGTTTTGAATGTGGTTTGGTAAATGACTTTGTTGGTTGAAAATGTTAAGTGTTGGGACGTTAAAGGGGATTTTTTGTTTTGAATGTGATTTGGTAAGTAACATAGTTGGTTGAAAAAGGTTAAGTGTAGGAACTTTAAATGAGATTTTATGTTTTGAATATGCTTTTGTTTTAATACTTAGTTGCTTGAAAATGATTAACTATAGAAACTTTAAAGGGAATTTTTTTTTAATGAGGTTTAGTAAGTGATTTATTTGGACGAAAATGGTTAAGTATAGGGACTTTAAAGGAGATTTAATATTTTGAATGAGGTTTTAATTTGATACTTAGTTGGTTCAAGATGGTTAAATATAAGGACTTTAAAAGGAATTTTTTTTGTTTTGAATGTGGTTTGGTAAGTGACTTAGTTGGTTGAAACTGGTTAAGTGTAGGGACTTTAAATAAGATTTTGTGCTTTGAATATGCTTTTGTTTTTATACTTAGTTGGTTGAAAATGATTAAGTATAGGGACTTTAAAGGGAATTTTTTAGTTTAGAATGTGGTTTGGTAAGTGACTTAGTTGGTTGAAACTGGTTAAGTGTAGAGACTTTGAAGTGGATTTTGTGTTTGGAATGTGGTTATGTTTTGATACTTAGTTGATTGAAAATGGTTAAGTGTGGGGACTTTAAAGGAGATTTTTTTTTTCTGAATGTGCTTTGGTAAGTGACTTAGTTGGTTTAAAATAGTTACATGTAGGGATTTTAAAGGGGATTTTGTGTTTTGAATGTGGTTTTGTTTTGAAACTTAGTTAGTTGAAAATGGTTAAGTGTAGGGATTTTAAAGGGGATTTTGTGTTTTCAATGTGGTTTTGGTTTGATACTTAGTTGGTTGAAAATTGTTAAGTGTAGGGACTTTAAAAAAAATTTTTTTTTTAATGAGGTTAAGTAAGTGATTTCTTTGGTTGAAAATGCTTAAGTATAGACACTTTAAAGGAGATATAATATTTTGAATGAGGTCTTTTTTTGATACTTAGTTGGTTCAAGATGGTTAAATATAGAGACTTTAAAAGAAATTTTTTTTGTTTTGAATGTAGTTTGGTAAGTGACTTAGTAGGTTGAAAATGGTTAAGTTTAGGGTCTTTAAATGAGATTTTGTTTTTTGAATATGCTTTTGTTTTGATATTTAGTTGGTTGAAAATCATTAAGTATAGGGAGTTTATAGGGGATTTTTTTGTTTTGAATGTGGTTTGGTAAATGACTTAATTGGTTGAAAATGGTTAAGTGTAGTGACTTTAAAGGGAATTTTTTAGTTTAGAATGTGGTTTGGTATGTGACTTAGTTGGTTGAAACTTGTTAAGTGTAGAGACGTTAAAGGGGATTTTGTTTTTTGAATATGGTTTTGTTTTGATACTTAGTTGGTTGAAAATAATTAAGTGTAGGAACTTTAAAGGAGATTTTTGTGTTTTGAATTTGGTTTTCGTTTCATACTTAGTTGATTGAAAATGGTTAAGTGTAGGGACTATAAAGGGAATTTTTTTTTTAATGAGGTTTAGTAAGTGATTTATTTGGTTGAAAAATGGTTAAGTATAGAGACTTTAAAGGAGATTTTATATTTTTAATGAGCTTTTGTTTTGATACTTACTTGGTTCAAGATGGTTAAATATAGGGACTCTAAAAGGAATTTTTTTTGTTTTGAATGTGGTTTGGTAAGTGACTTAATTGGTTGAAAATGGTTAAGTGTTGGGACTTTAAAGGGTCTTTTTTAGTTTAGAATGTGGTTTGGTAAGTGACTTAGTTAGTTGAGACTGGTTAAGTGTAGAGACGTTAAAGGGGATTTTGTTTTTTGAATGTTGTTTTGTTTTGATACTTAGTTGGTTGAAAATAATTAAGTGTAGGAACTTTAAAGGAGATTTTTTTGTTTTGAATGTGGTTTGGTAACTGACTTAGTTGTTTTAAAATGGTTAAGTGTATGAACTTTAAAGAGGATTTTGTGATTTGAATGTGGTTTTGTTTTGATACTTAGTTAGTTGAAAATGATTAAGTGTAGAGACTTTAAAGGAGATTTTTTTTGTTTGGAATGTGGTTTGGTAACTGACTTAGTTGGTTGAAAATGGTTAAGTGTAGGGACTTTAATGAGAATTTTGTGTTTTGAATGTGGTTTTGTTTTGATACCTAGTTGATTGAAAATTGTTAAGTGTGGGGACTTTTTAGTAGATTTTTTTGTTTTGAGTGTGATTTGGTTAGTGACTTAGTTGGTTTAAAATAGTTAAATGTAGAGATTTTAAAGGGGATTTTGTGTTTTGAATGTGGTTTTCTTTTGATAATTAGTTAGTTGAAAATGGTTAAGTCTAGGGACTTTAAAGGGGATTTTGTGTTTTGAAGGTGGTTTTGGTTTGATACTTATTTGGTTGAAGATTGTTAAGTGTAGGGACTTTAAAGAGGATTTTGTGTATTGAATGAGGTTTTGTTTTGATACTTAGATATTTGAAAATGGTTAAGTGTAGGGACTTTAAAGGAGATTTTTTTTATTTTGAATTGCTTTAGTAAGTAACATAGTTGGTTAAAAATGGTTAAGTGTAGGGACTTTATAGGGGATTTCGTGTTTTGAATGTGGTTTTGTTTTGATATTTAGTTGATTGAAAATGGTTAAGTGTAGACACTTTAAAGGAGATTTTTTGTGTTGAATGTGATTTGGTAAGTGACTTAGTAGGTTGAAAATGGTTAAGTGTAGAGATTTTAAAGGGTATTTTGTGTATTGAAAGTGGTTTTGTTTTGATACTTAGATATTTGAAAATGGTTAAGTGTAGTTACTTTAAAGAAGCTTTTTTTATTATGAATGTGGTTTAGTAAGTGACATAGTTGGTTGAAAATGGTTAAGTGTAGGGACTTTTAAGGGGATTTTGTGTTTTGAATGTGGTTTTGGTTTGATACTTAGTTGGTTGAAAATGGTTAAGTGTACGGACTTTAAAGGGAATTTTTTTTTTTGAAGAGGTTTAGTAAGTGATTTATTTGGTCGAAAATGGTTAAGTATAGGGACTTTAAAGGAGATTTTATATTTTTAATTAGGTTTTCTTTTGATACTTAGTTGGTTCTAGATTGTTAAATATAGGGTCTTTAAAAGGATTTTTTTTTTGTTTTGAATGTGGTTTGGTAAGTGACTTAGTTGGTTGAAAATGGTTAAGTGAAGGGACTTTAAAGGAGATTTTGTGATTTGAATATGCTTTTGTTTTTATACTTAGTTGGTTGAAAATGATTAAGTATAGGGACTTTAAAGGGGATTTTTTTTATTTCTAATGTGGTTTGATAAATGACTTAATTGGTTGAAAATGGTTAAGTGTAGGGACTTCAAAGGAAATTGTTTTTGTTTAGAATGTGGTTTGATAAGTGAATTACTTGGTTGAAACTGGTTAAGTGTAGAGACTTTAAAGGGGATTTTGTGTTTTGAATGTGGTTATGTTTTGATACTTAGTTGGTTGAAAATGATTAAGTGTGGGGACTTTGAAGGAGATTTTTTTGTTTTGAATGTGATTTGGTAAGTGACTTAGTTGGTTGAAAATGGTTAAGTGTAGGGATTTTAAAGGGGATTTTGGGTTTTGAATGTGGTTTTGGTTTGATACTTAGTTGGTTGAAAATGGTTAAGTGTAGGGAATTTAAAGGGAATTTTTTTTAATGACGTTAAGTATGTGATTTAGTTGGTTGAAAATGGTTAAGTATAGGGACTTTAAAGGAGATTTTATATTTTTAATGAGGTTTTGTCTTGATACTTAGTTGGTTCAAGAAGGTTAAATATAGGGACTTTAAAAGGAATTTTTTTTTGTTTTGAATGTGGTTTGGTAACTGACTTAGTTGGTTTAAAATGGTTAAGTGTAGGGACTTTAAAGGGAATTTTTTTGTTTAGAAAGTGGTTTGGTAAGTGACTAAGTTAATTGAAACTGGTTAGGTGTAGAGACTTTAAAGGGGATTTTGTGTTTTGAATGTGGTTATGCTTTGATACTTAGTTGGTTGAAAATGATTAAGTGTGGGGACTTTAAAGGAGATTTTTTTGTTTTGAATGTGAATTGGTAATTGACTTAGTTGGTTTAAACTGGTTAAGTGTCGGGATTTTAAAGGGTATTTTGTGTTTTGAATGTGGTTTTGGGTTGATACTTAGTTGGTTGAAAATGGTTAAGTCCAGAAATTTTAAAGGGAATTTTTATTTTTTTTTGAATGAGGTTTAGTAACTTACTTAGTTGGTTGAAAATGGTGAAGTTTAGTGACTTTAAAGGAGATTTTGTATTTTGAATGACGTTTTATTTTGATACTTAGTTGGTTCAAGATGGTTAAATATAGGGACTTTAAAAGAAATTTTTTGTTTAGAATGTGGTTTGGTAAGTGACTTAGTTGGTTGAAACTAGTTAAATGTAGAGACTTTAAAGGGGATTTTTTGTTTTGAACGTGGTTTTGTTTTGATACTTAGTTGGTTTAAAATGATTAAGTGTATGGACTTTAAAGGGGATTTTTTTGTTTTGAATTTGGTTTGGTAAGTGACTTAGTTGGTTGAAAATGGTTAAGTGTAGTGACTTTAAAGAGGATTTTGTGTATTGAATGTTTTTTTTTTTTTATACTTAGATATTTGAAAAATGGTTAAGTGTAGGGATTTTAAAGGAGATTTTTTTTATTTTGAATGTGGTTTAGTAAGTGACATTGTTGGTTGAAAATGCTTAATTGTAGGGACTTTAAAGGGGATTTTGTGTTTTGAATGTGGTTTTGTTTTGATACTTAGTTGATTGAAAATGATTAAGTGTGGGGACTTTAAAGGTGATTTTTTGTTTTGAATGTCATTTGGTAAGTGACTTAGTTGGTTGAAAATGGTTAAGTGTAGGATTTTTAAAGGGGATTTTGTGTTTTGAATGTTGTTTTGGTTTGATACTTAGTTGGTTGGAAATGGTTAAGTGTAGGGACTTTAAAGGGAATTTTTTTTTTAATGAGGTTTAGTAAGTGATTTAGTTGGTTGAAAATGGTTAAGTATAGGGACTTTAAATGAGATTTTATATTTTGAATGAGGTTTTGTTTTGATACTTAGTTGGTTCAAGATGGTTAAATATAGGGACTTTAAAAGGATTTTTTTTTGTTTTGAATGTGGTTTGGTAAATGACTTAATTGGTTGAAAATGGTTAAAAGTTGGGACTTTAAAGGAAATTTTTTTGTTTAGAATGTGGTTTGGTATGTGACTTAGTTTATTGAAACTAGTTAAGTGTAGAGACTTTAAAGGGGATTTTGTGTTTTGAATGTGGTTTTGTTATGATACTTAGTTGGTTGAAAATGATTAAGTGTAGGAACTTAAAAGGAGATTTTTTTGTTTTGAATGTGGTGTGGTAACTGACTTAGTTGGTTTAAAATGGTTAAGTGTATAGACTTTAAAGAGGATTTTGTGTTCTGAATGTGGTTTTGTTTTGATACTTAGTTAGTTGAAAATGGTTAAGTGTAGGGACTTTAAAGGAGATTTTTTTTGTTTTGAATATGGTTTGGTAAGTGACTTAGTTGGTTGAAAATGGTTAAGCGTAGGGACTTTAAAGGGAATTTTGTGTTTTGAATGTGATTTTGTTTAGATACTTAGTTTATTGAAAATGGTTAAGTGTGGGGACTTTATAGGAGATTTTTTTGTTTCGAATGTGATTTTGTAAGAGACTTAGTTGGTTTAAAATGGTTTAGTGTAGGGATTTTAAAGGGAATTTTGTGTTTTGAATGTGGTTTTGGTTTGATACTTAGTTGGTTATAAATGATTAATTGCAGGGACTTTAAAAGGAATTTTTTTTTTGAATTAGGTTTGATAAGTGATTTAGTTGGTTCAAAATGGTGAAGTGTAGGGACTTTAAAGGAGATTTTGTATTTTCAATGAGGTTTTGTTTTGATACTTAGTTGGTTCAAGATGTTTAAATATAGGGAATTTAAAAGGAATTTTTTTGTTTCTAATGTGGTTTGGTAAGTGACTTAGTTGGTTGAAAATGGTTAAGTGTAGGGGCTTTAAAGGAGATTTTGTGTTTTGAATATGGTTTTGTTTTGATACGTAGTTGGTTGAAAATGATTAGGTGTGGGGACTTAAAAGGGGATTTTTTTTGTTATGAATGTTGATTGGTAAGTGACTTAATTGGTTGAAAATGGTTAAGTGTAGCAACTTTAAAGAGAATTTTTTTGTTTAGAATGTAGTTTAGTAAGTGACTTAGTTGGTTGAAACTGGTTAAGTGTTGAGACTTTAAAGGTGATTTTGTGTTTTGAATGTGATTTTGTTTTGATACTTAGTTCGTTTAAAATGATTAAGTGTATGGACTTTAAATGGATTTTTTTGTTTTGAATGTAGTTTGGTAAGTGACATAGTTGGTTAAAAATGGTTAAGTGTAGGGGCTTTAAAGGGGATTTCGTGTTTTGAATGTGGTTTTGTTTTGATATTTAGTTGATTGAAAATGGTTAAGTGTGGGGACTTTAAAGGAGATTTTTTCTTTTGAATGTGATTTGATAAGTGACTTAGTTGGTTGAAAATGGTTAAGTGTAGGGATTTTAAAGGGTATTTTGTGTTTTGAATGTGGTTTTGGTTTGATATTTAGTTGGTTGAAAATGGTTAAGTCCAGGAACTTTAAAGGGAATTTTTATTTTTTTTTGAATGAGGTTTAGTAACTTACTTAGTTGGTTGAAAATGGTCAAGTATAGTGACTTTAAAGGAGATTTTGTATTTTGAATGACGTTTTATTTTGATACTTAGTTGGTTCAAGATGGTTAAATATAGGGACTTTTAAAAGAATTTTTTTTGTTTTGTATGTGGTTTGCTAAGTGTCATAGTTGGTTGAAAATGGTTAAGTGAAGGAACTTTAAATGAGATTTTGTGATTTGCATATGCTTTTGTTTTTATACTTAGTTGGTTGAAAATGATTAAGTATAGGGTGTTTAAAGGGGATTTTTTTTATTTTGAATGTGGTTTGATAAATGACTTAATTGGTTGAAAATGGTTAAGTGTAGGGACTTTAAAGGAAATTTTTTTGTTTAGAATGTGGATTGGTAAGTGACTTAGTTGGTTGAAACTGGTTAAGTGTAGAGACTTTAAAGGGGATTTTGTGTTTTGAATGTGGTTATGTTTTGATTCTTAGTTGGTTGAAAATGATTAAGTGTGGGGACTTTGAAGGAGATTTTGTTGTTTTGAATGTGATTTGGTAAGTGACTTAGTTGGTTTAAACTGGTTAAGTGTCGGGATTTTGAAGGGTATTTTGTGTTTTGAATGTGGTTTTGGTTTGATACTTAGTTGGTTGAAAATGGTGAAGTATAGTGACTTTGAAGGAGATTTTGTATTTTGAATGACGTTTTATTTTGATACTTAGTTGGTTCAAGATGTTTAAATATAGGAACTTTAAAAGGAATTTTTTTGTTTTGAATGTGGTTTGGTAAGTGACTAAGTTGGTTGAAAATGGTTAAGTGTAGGGACTTTAAAGGAGATTTTTTGTTTTGAATGAGGTTTTGTTTTGATACTTAGTTGGTTCAAGATGGTTAAATATAGGGACTTTAAAAGAAATTTCTTTTGTTTTGAATGTGGTTTGGTAAGTGACTTAGTTGGTTGAAAATGGTTAAGTGTAGGGACTTTAAAGGAGATTTTTTGTTTTGAATATGGTTTTGTTTTGATACGTAGTTAGTTGAAAATGATTAAGTGTAGGGACTTTAAAGGAGATTTTTTTTTGTTATGAATGTTGATTGGTAAGTGACTTAATTGGTTGAAAATGGTTAAGTGTAGGAACTTTAAATGGAATTTTTTTTGTTTAGACTGTGGTTTAGTAAGTGACTTAGTTTGTTGAAACTGGTTAAGTGTAGAGACTTTAAAGGGGATTTTGTGTTTTGAATGTGATTTTGTTTTGATACTTAGTTGGTTTAAAATGATTAAGTGTATGGACTTTAAAGGGGATTTTTTTATTTTGAATGTAGTTTTGTGAGTGACTTAGTTGGTTGAAAATGGTTAAGTGTAGTGACTTTAAAGAGGATTTTGTGTATTGAATGTGGTTTTGTTTTGATACTTAGATATTTGAATATGGTTAAGTGTAGGGACTTTAAAGGAGATTTTTTTTATTTTGAATTGGTTTAGTAAGTGAGATAGTTGGTCAAAAATGGTTAAGTGTAGGGACTTTAAATGAGATTTTATGTTTTGAATATGCTTTTGTTTTTATACTTAGTTGGTTGAAAATGATTAAGTATAAGGACTTTAAAGGGGATTTTTTTATTTTGAATGTGGTTTGGGAAATAACTTAATAAGTGTAGGGAATTTAAAGGAAATTTTTTTGTTTAGAATGTGGTTTTGTTTTGATACGTAGTTGGTGGAAAATGATTATGTGTAGGGAGTTTAAAGGGGATTTTTTTTGTTATGAGTGTTCTTTGGTAAGTGACTTAATTGGTTGAAAATGGTTAAGTGTAGGAACTTCAAAGTGAATTTTTTTGTTTAGAATGTGGTTTGGTAAGTGACTTAGTTGGTTGAAACTAGTTAAATGTAGAGACTTTAAAGGGGATTTTTTGTTTTGAACGTGGTTTTGTTTTGATACTTAGTTGGTTTAAAATGATTAAGTGTATGGACTTTAAAGGGGATTTTTTTGTTTTGAATTTGGTTTGGTAAGTGACTTAGTTGGTTGAAAATGGTTAAGTGTAGTGACTTTAAAGAGGATTTTGTGTATTGAATGTTTTTTTTTTTATACTTAGATATTTGAAAAATGGTTAAGTGTAGGGATTTTAAAGGAGATTTCGTGTTTTGAATGTGGTTTTGTTTTGATATTTAGTTGATTGAAAATGGTTAAGTGTGGGGACTTTAAAGGAGATTTTTTCTTTTGAATGTGATTTGATAAGTGACTTAGTTGGTTGAAAATGGTTAAGTGTAGGGATTTTAAAGGGTATTTTGTGTTTTGAATGTGGTTTTGGTTTGATATTTAGTTGGTTGAAAATGGTTAAGTCAAGGAACTTTAAAGGGAATTTTTTTTTTTTTTTGAATGAGGTTTAGTAACTTACTTAGTTGGTTGAAAATGGTCAAGTATAGTGACTTTAAAGGAGATTTTGTATTTTGAATGACGTTTTATTTTGATACTTAGTTGGTTCAAAATGGTTAAATATAGGGACTTTTAAAAGAAATTTTTTTGTTTTGTATGTGGTTTGCTAAGTGTCATAGTTGGTTGAAAATGGTTAAGTGAAGGAACTTTAAATGAGATTTTGTGATTTGCATATGCTTTTGTTTTTATACTTAGTTGGTTGAAAATGATTAAGTATAGGGTGTTTAAAGCGGATTTTTTTTATTTTGAATGTGGTTTGATAAATGACTTAATTGGTTGAAAATGGTTAAGTGTAGGGACTTTAAAGGAAATTTTTTTGTTTAGAATGTGGATTGGTAAGTGACTTAGTTGGTTGAAACTGGTTAAGTGTAGAGACTTTAAAGGGGATTTTGTGTTTTGAATGTGGTTATGTTTTGATTCTTAGTTGGTTGAAAATGATTAAGTGTGGGGACTTTGAAGGAGATTTTGTTGTTTTGAATGTGATTTGGTAAGTGACTTAGTTGGTTTAAACTGGTTAAGTGTCGGGATTTTAAAGGGTATTTTGTGTTTTGAATGTGGTTTTGGTTTGATACTTAGTTGGTTGAAAATGGTGAAGTATAGTGACTTTAAAGGAGATTTTGTATTTTGAATGACGTTTTATTTTGATACTTAGTTGGTTCAAGATGTTTAAATATAGGAACTTTAAAAGGAATTTTTTTGTTTTGAATGTGGTTTGGTAAGTGACTAAGTTGGTTGAAAATGGTTAAGTGTAGGGACTTTAAAGGAGATTTTTTGTTTTGAATGAGGTTTTGTTTTGATACTTAGTTGGTTCAAGATGGTTAAATATAGGGACTTTAAAAGAAATTTCTTTTGTTTTGAATGTGGTTTGGTAAGTGACTTAGTTGGTTGAAAATGGTTAAGTGTAGGGACTTTAAAGGAGATTTTTTGTTTTGAATATGGTTTTGTTTTGATACCTAGTTAGTTGAAAATGATTAAGTGTAGGGACTTTAAAGGAGATTTTTTTTTGTTATGAATGTTGATTGGTAAGTGACTTAATTGGTTGAAAATGGTTAAGTGTAGGAACTTTAAATGGAATTTTTTTTGTTTAGACTGTGGTTTAGTAAGTGACTTAGTTTGTTGAAACTGGTTAAGTGTAGAGACTTTAAAGGGGATTTTGTGTTTTGAATGTGATTTTGTTTAGATACTTAGTTGGTTTAAAATGATTAAGTGTATGGACTTTAAAGGGGATTTTTTTATTTTGAATGTAGTTTGGTGAGTGACTTAGTTGGTTGAAAATGGTTAAGTGTAGTGACTTTAAAGAGGATTTTGTGTATTGAATGTGGTTTTGTTTTGATACTTAGATATTTGAATATGGTTAAGTGTAGGGACTTTAAAGGAGATTTTTTTTATTTTGAATTGGTTTAGTAAGTGACATAGTTGGTCAAAAATGGATAAGTGTAGGGACTTTAAATGAGATTTTATGTTTTGAATATGCTTTTGTTTTTATACTTAGTTGGTTGAAAATGATTAAGTATAAGGACTTTAAAGGGGATTTTTTTATTTTGAATGTGGTTTGGGAAATAACTTAATAAGTGTAGGGAATTTAAAGGAAATTTTTTTTGTTTAGAATGTGGTTTTGTTTTGATACGTAGTTGGTGGAAAATGATTATGTGTAGGGAGTTTAAAGGGGATTTTTTTTGTTATGAGTGTTCTTTGGTAAGTGACTTAATTGGTTGAAAATGGTTAAGTGTAGGAACTTCAAAGTGAATTTTTTTGTTTAGAATGTGGTTTGGTAAGTGACTTAGTTGGTTGAAACTAGTTAAATGTAGAGACTTTAAAGGGGATTTTTTGTTTTGAACGTGGTTTTGTTTTGATACTTAGTTGGTTTAAAATGATTAAGTGTATGGACTTTAAATGGGATTTTTTTGTTTAGAATTTGGTTTGGTAAGTGACTTAGTTGGTTGAAAATGGTTAAGTGTAGTGACTTTAAAGAGGATTTTGTGTATTGAATGTTTTTTTTTTTTATTCTTAGATATTTGAAAAATGGTTAAGTGTAGGGATTTTAAAGGAGATTTTTTTTATTTTGAATGTGGTTTAGTAAGTGACATTGTTGGTTGAAAATGCTTAATTGTAGGGACTTTAAAGGGGATTTTGTGTTTTGAATGTGGTTTTGTTTTGATACTTAGTTGATTGAAAATGATTAAGTGTGGGGACTTTAAAGGTGATTTTTTGTTTTGAATGTCATTTGGTAAGTGACTTAGTTGGTTGAAAATGGTTAAGTGTAGGATTTTTAAAGGGGATTTTGTGTTTTGAATGTTGTTTTGGTTTGATACTTAGTTGGTTGAAAATGGTTAAGTGTAGGGACTTTAAAGGGAATTTTTTTTTTAATGAGGTTTAGTAAGTGATTTAGTTGGTTGAAAATGGTTAAGTATAGGGACTTTAAATGAGATTTTATATTTTGAATGAGGTTTTGTTTTGATACTTAGTTGGTTCAAGATGGTTAAATATAGGGACTTTAAAAGGATTTTTTTTTGTTTTGAATGTGGTTTGGTAAATGACTTAATTGGTTGAAAATGGTTAAAATTTGGGACTTTAAAGGAAATTTTTTTGTTTAGAATGTGGTTTGGTATGTGACTTAGTTTATTGAAACTAGTTAAGTGTAGAGACTTTAAAGGGGATTTTGTGTTTTGAATGTGGTTTTGTTATGATACTTAGTTGGTTGAAAATGATTAAGTGTAGGAACTTAAAAGGAGATTTTTTTGTTTTGAATGTGGTGTGGTAACTGACTTAGTTGGTTTAAAATGGTTAAGTGTATAGACTTTAAAGAGGATTTTGTGTTCTGAATGTGGTTTTGTTTTGATACTTAGTTAGTTGAAAATGGTTAAGTGTAGGGACTTTAAAGGAGATTTTTTTTGTTTTGAATATGGTTTGGTAAGTGACTTAGTTGGTTGAAAATGGTTAAGCGTAGGGACTTTAAAGGGAATTTTGTGTTATGAATGTGATTTTGTTTAGATACTTAGTTTATTGAAAATGGTTAAGTGTGGGGACTTTATAGGAGATTTTTTTGTTTCGAATGTGATTTTGTAAGAGACTTAGTTGGTTTAAAATGGTTTAGTGTAGGGATTTTAAAGGGAATTTTGTGTTTTGAATGTGGTTTTGGTTTGATACTTAGTTGGTTATAAATGATTAATTGCAGGGACTTTAAAAGGAATTTTTTTTTTGAATTAGGTTTGATAAGTGATTTAGTTGGTTCAAAATGGTGAAGTGTAGGGACTTTAAAGGAGATTTTGTATTTTCAATGAGGTTTTGTTTTGATACTTAGTTGGTTCAAGATGTTTAAATATAGGGAATTTAAAAGGAATTTTTTTGTTTCTAATGTGGTTTGGTAAGTGACTTAGTTGGTTGAAAATGGTTAAGTGTAGGGGCTTTAAAGGAGATTTTGTGTTTTGAATATGGTTTTGTTTTGATACGTAGTTGGTTGAAAATGATTAGGTGTGGGGACTTAAAAGGGGATTTTTTTTGTTATGAATGTTGATTGGTAAGTGACTTAATTGGTTGAAAATGGTTAAGTGTAGCAACTTTAAAGGGAATTTTTTTGTTTAGAATGTAGTTTAGTAAGTGACTTAGTTGGTTGAAACTGGTTAAGTGTTGAGACTTTAAAGGTGATTTTGTGTTTTGAATGTGATTTTGTTTTGATACTTAGTTCGTTTAAAATGATTAAGTGTATGGACTTTAAATGGATTTTTTTGTTTTGAATGTAGTTTGGTAAGTGACTTAGTTGGTTGAAAATGGTTAAGTGTAGTGACTTTAAAGAGGATTTTGTGTATTGAATGTTGTTTTTTTTTGATACTTAGATATTTGAAAATGGTTAAGTGTAGGGACTTTAAAGTAGATTTTTTTTATCTTGAATTGGTTTGGTAAGTGACATAGTTGGTTAAAAATGGTTAAGTGTAGGGACTTTAAAGGGGATTTCGTGTTTTGAATGTGGTTTTGTTTTGATATTTAGTTGATTGAAAATGGTTAAGTGTGGGGACTTTAAAGGAGATTTTTTCTTTTGAATGTGATTTGATAAGTGACTTAGTTGGTTGAAAACGGTTAAGTGTAGGGATTTCAAAGGGTATTTTGTGTTTTGAATGTGGTTTTGGTTTGATATTTAGTTGGTTGAAAATGGTTAAGTCAAGGAACTTTAAAGGGAATTTTTATTTTTTTTTGAATGAGGTTTAGTAACTTACTTAGTTGGTTGAAAATGGTCAAGTATAGTGACTTTAAAGGAGATTTTGTATTTTGAATGACGTTTTATTTTGATACTTAGTTGGTTCAAAATGGTTAAATATAGGGACTTTAAAAGAAATTTTTTTGTTTTCAATGTGGTTTGCTAAGTGTCATAGTTGGTTGAAAATGGTTAAGTGAAGGAACTTTAAATGAGATTTTGTGATTTGGATATTATTTTGTTTTTATACTTAGTTGGTTGAAAATGATTAAGTATAGGGTGTTTAAAGGGGATTTTTTTTATTTTGAATGTGGTTTGATAAATGACTTAATTGGTTGAAAATGGTTAAGTGTAGGGACTTTAAAAGAAATTTTTTTGTTTAGAATGTGGATTGGTAAGTGACTTAGTTGGTTGAAACTGGTTAAGTGTAGAGACTTTAAAGGGGATTTTGTGTTTTAAATGTCGTTATGTTTTGATACTTAGTTGGTTGAAAATGATTAAGTGTGGGGACTTTGAAGGAGATTTTGTTGTTTTGAATGTGATTTGGTAAGTGACTTAGTTGGTTTAAACTGGTTAAGTGTCGGGATTTTAAAGGGTATTTTGTGTTTTGAATGTGGTTTTGGTTTGATACTTAGTTGGTTGAAAATGGTGAAGTATAGTGACTTTAAAGGAGATTTTGTATTTTGAATGACGTTTTATTTTGATACTTAGTTGGTTCAAGATGCTTAAATATAGGAACTTTAAAAGGAATTTTTTTGTTTTGAATGTTGTTTGGTAAGTGACTTAGTTGGTTGAAAATGGTTAAGTGTAGGGACTTTAAAGGAGATTTTGTGTTTTGAATGAGGTTTTGTTTTGATACTTAGTTGGTTCAAGATGGTTAAATATAGGGACTTTAAAAGAAATTTCTTTTGTTTTCAATGTGGTTTGGTAAGTGACTTAGTTGGTTGAAAATGGTTAAGTGTAGGGACTTTAAAGGAGATTTTTTGTTTTGAATATGGTTTTGTTTTGATACGTAGTTAGTTGAAAATGATTAAGTGTAGGGACTTTAAAGGAGATTTTTTTTTGTTATGAATGTTGATTGGTAAGTGACTTAATTGGTTGAAAATGGTTAAGTGTAGGAACTTTAAATGGAATTTTTTTGTTTTGACTGTGGTTTAGTAAGTGACTTAGTTTGTTGAAACTGGTTAAGTGTAGAGACTTTAAAGGGGATTTTGTGTTTTGAATGTGATTTTGTTTTGATACTTAGTTGGTTTAAAATGATTAAGTGTATGTACTTTAAAGGGGATTTTTTTATTTTGAATGTAGTTTGGTAAGTGACTTATTTGGTTGAAAATGGTTAAGTGTAGGAACTTCAAAGTGAATTTTTTTGTTTAGAATGTGGTTTGGTAAGTGACTTAGTTGGTTGAAACTAGTTAAGTGTAGAGAATTTAAAGGGGATTTTTTATTTTGAACGTGGTTTTGTTTTGATACTTAGTTGGTTTAAAATGATTAAGTGTATGGACTTTAAAGGGGATTTTTTTGTTTTGAATTTGGTTTGGTAAGTGACTTAGTTGGTTGAAAATGGTTAAGTGTAGTGACTTTAAAGAGGATTTTGTGTATTGAATGTTTTTTTTTTTTTATACTTAGATATTTGAAAAATGGTTAAGTGTAGAGATTTTAAAGGAGATTTTTTTTATTTTGAATGTGGTTTGATAAGTGACATTGTTGGTTGAAAATGCTTAATTGTAGGGACTTTAAAGGCGATTTTGTGTTTTGAATGTGGTTTTGTTTTGATACTTAGTTGATTGAAAATGATTAAGTGTGGGGACTTTAAAGGTGATTTTTTGTTTTGAATGTCATTTGGTAAGTGACTTAGTTGGTTGAAAATGGTTAAGTGTAGGATTTTTAAAGGGGATTTTGTGTTTTGAATGTTGTTTTGGTTTGATACTTAGTTGGTTGAAAATGGTTAAGTGTAGAGACTTTAAAGGGAATTTTTTTTTTTAATGAGGTTTTGTAAGTGATTTAGTTGGTTGAAAATGGTTAAAGTATAGGGACTTTAAAGGAGATTTTATATTTTGAATGAGGTTTTGTTTTGATACTTAGTTGTTTCAAGATGGTTAAATATAGGGACTTTAAAAGGATTTTTTTTTGTTTTGAATGTGGTTTGGTAAATGACTTAATTGGTTGAAAATGGTTAACAGTTGGGACTTTAAAGGAAATTTTTTTGTTTAGATTGTGGTTTGGTATGTGACTTAGTTTATTGAAACTAGTTAAGTGTAGAGACTTTAAAAGGGATTTTGTGTTTTGAATGTGGTTTTGTTATGATACTTAGTTGGTTGAAAATGATTAAGTGTAGGAACTTAAAAGGAGATTTTTTTGTTTTGAATGTGGTGTGGTAACTGACTTAGTTGGTTTAAAATGGTTAAGTGTATAGACTTTAAAGAGGATTTTGTGTTCTGAATGTGGTTTTGTTTTGATACTTAGTTAGTTGAAAATGGTTAAGTGTAGGGACTTTAAAGGAGATTTTTTTTGTTTTGAATATGGTTTGGTAAGTGACTTAGTTGGTTGAAAATGGTTAAGCGTAGGGACTTTAAAGGGAATTTTGTGTTTTGAATGTGATTTTCTTTAGATACTTAGTTTATTGAAAATGGTTAAGTGTGGGGACTTTATAGGAGATTTTTTTGTTTCGAATGTGATTTTGTAAGAGACTTAGTTGGTTTAAAATGGTTTAGTGTAGGGATTTTAAAGGGAATTTTGTGTTTTGAATGTGGTTTTGGTTTGATACTTAGTTGGTTATAAATGATTAATTGCAGGGACTTTAAAAGGAATTTTTTTTTTGAATTAGCTTTGATAAGTGATTTAGTTGGTTGAAAATGGTGAAGTATAGGGACTTTAAAGGTGATTTTGTATTTTCAATGAGGTTTTGTTTTGATACTTAGTTGGTTCAAGATGGTTAAATATAGGGACTTTAAAAGGAATTTTTTTGTTTCTAATGTGGTTTGGTAAGTGACTTAGTTGGTTGAAAATGGTTAAGTGTAGGGCCTTTAAAGGAGATTTTGTGTTTTGAATATGGTTTTGTTTTGATACGTAGTTGGTTGAAAATGATTAGGTGTAGGGACTTAAAAGGGGATTTTTTTTGTTATGAATGTTGATTGGTAAGTGACTTAATTGGTTGAAAATGGTTAAGTGTAGGAACTTTAAAGGGAATTTTTTTGTTTAGAATGTAGTTTAGTAAGTGACTTTGTTGGTTGAAACTGGTTAAGTGTTGAGACTTTAAAGGTGATTTTGTGTTTTGAATGTGATTTTGTTTTGATACTTAGTTCGTTTAAAATGATTAAGTGTATAGACTTTAAATGGATTTTTTTGTTTTGAATGTAGTTTGGTAAGTCACTTAGTTAGTTGAAAATGGTTAAGTGTAGTGACTTTAAAGAGGATTTTGTGTATTGAATGTTGTTTTTTTTTGATACTTAGATATTTGAAAATGGTTAAGTGTAGGGACTTTAAAGTAGATTTTTTTTATCTTGAATTGGTTTGGTAAGTGACATAGTTGGTTAAAAATGGTTAAGTGTAGGCACTTTAAAGGGGATTTCGTGTTTTGAATGTGGTTTTGTTTTGATATTTAGTTGATTGAAAATGGTTAAGTGTGGGGACTTTAAAGGAGATTTTTTCTTTTGAATGTGATTTGATAAGTGACTTAGTTGGTTGAAAATGGTTAAGTGTAGGGATTTTAAAGGGTATTTTGTGTTTTGAATGTGGTTTTGGTTTGATATTTAGTTGGTTGAAAATGGTTAAGTCCAGGAACTTTAAAGGGAATTTTTATTTTTTTTTGAATGAGGTTTAGTAACTTACTTAGTTGGTTGAAAATGGTCAAGTATAGTGACTTTAAAGGAGATTTTGTATTTTGAATGACGTTTTATTTTGATACTTAGTTGGTTCAAGATGGTTAAATATAGGGACTTTAAAAGAAATTTTTTTGTTTTGAATGTGATTTGCTAAGTGTCATAGTTGGTTGAAAATGGTTAAGTGAATGAACTTTAAATGAGATTTTGTGATTTGGATATGATTTTGTTTTTATACTTAGTTTGTTGAAAATGATTAAGTATAGGGTCTTTAAAGGGGATTTTTTTTATTTTGAATGTGGTTTGATAAATGACTTAATTGGTTGAGAATGGTTAAGTGTAAGGACTTTGAAGGAAATTTTTTTGTTTAGAATATGCTTTTGTTTTTATACTTAGTTGGTTGAAAATGATTAAGTATAAGGACTTTAAAGGGGATTTTTTTATTTTGAATGTGGTTTGGGAAATAACTTAATTGGTTGAAATTGGTTAAGTGTAGGGAATTTAAAGGAAATTTTTTTGTTTAGAATGTGGTTTTGTTTTGATACGTAGTTGGTGGAAAATGATTATGTGTAGGGAGTTTAAAGGGGATTTTTTTTTGTTATGAGTGTTCTTTGGTAAGTGACTTAATTGGTTGAAAATGGTTAAGTGTAGGAACTTCAAAGTGAATTTTTTTGTTTAGAATGTGGTTTGGTAAGTGACTTAGTTGGTTGAAACTAGTTAAGTGTAGAGACTTTAAAGGGGATTTTTTGTTTTCAACGTGGTTTTGTTTTGATACTTAGTTGGTTTAAAATGATTAAGTGTATGGACTTTAAAGGGGATTTTTTTGTTTTGAATTTGGTTTGGTAAGTGACTTAGTTGGTTGAAAATGGTTAAGTGTAGTGACTTTAAAGAGGATTTTGTGTATTGAATGTTTTTTTTTTTTTATTCTTAGATATTTGAAAAATGGTTAAGTGTAGGGATTTTAAAGGAGATTTTTTTTATTTTGAATGTGGTTTAGTAAGTGACATTGTTGGTTGAAAATGCTTAATTGTAGGGACTTTAAAGGGGATTTTGTGTTTTGAATGTGGTTTTGTTTTGATACTTAGTTGATTGAAAATGATTAAGTGTGGGGACTTTAAAGGTGATTTTTTGTTTTGAATGTCATTTGGTAAGTGACTTAGTTGGTTGAAAATGGTTAAGTGTAGGATTTTTAAAGGGGATTTTGTGTTTTGAATGTTGTTTTGGTTTGATACTTAGTTGGTTGAAAATGGTTAAGTGTAGGGACTTTAAAGGGAATTTTTTTTTTTAATGAGGTTTAGTAAGTGATTTAGATGGTTGAAAATGGTTAAGTATAGGGACTTTAAAGGAGATTTTATATTTTGAATGAGGTTTTGTTTTGATACTTAGTTGGTTCAAGATGGTTAAATATAGGGACTTTAAAAGGATTTTTTTTTGTTTTGAATGTGGTTTGGTAAATGACTTAATTGGTTGAAAATGGTTAACAGTTGGGTCTTTAAAGGAAATTTTTTTGTTTAGAATGTGGTTTGGTAAGTGACTTAGTTTATTGAAACTAGTTAAGTGTAGAGACTTTAAAGGGGATTTTGTGTTTTGAATGTGGTTTTGTTATGATACTTAGTTGGTTGAAAATGATTAAGTGTAGGAACTTAAAAGGAGATTTTTTTGTTTTGAATGTGGTGTGGTAACTGACTTAGTTGGTTTAAAATGGTTAAGTGTATAGACTTTAAAGAGGATTTTTTGTTCTGAATGTGGTTTTGTTTTGATACTTAGTTAGTTGAAAATGGTTAAGTGTAGGGACTTTAAAGGAGATTTTTTTTGTTTTGAATATGGTTTGGTAAGTGACTTAGTTGGTTGAAAATGGTTAAGCGCAGGGACTTTAAAGGGAATTTTGTGTTTTGAATGTGATTTTGTTTAGATACTTAGTTTATTGAAAATGGATAAGTGTGGGGACTTTATAGGAGATTTTTTTGTTTCGAATGTGATTTTGTAAGAGACTTAGTTGGTTTAAAATGGTTTAGTGTAGGGATTTTAAAGGGAATTTTGTGTTTTGAATGTGGTTTTGGTTTGATACTTAGTTGGTTATAAATGATTAATTGCAGGGACTTTAAAAGGAATTTTTTTTTTGAATTAGCTTTGATAAGTGATTTAGTTGGTTGAAAATGGTGAAGTATAGGGACTTTAAAGGTGATTTTGTATTTTCAATGAGGTTTTGTTTTGATACTTAGTTGGTTCAAGATGGTTAAATATAGGGACTTTAAAAGGAATTTTTTTGTTTCTAATGTGGTTTGGTAAGTGACTTAGTTGGTTGAAAATGGTTAAGTGTAGGG